>CM060698.1:153171059-155980059 GCA_030686995.1 Artemisia argyi | reverse complement strand
TTAAAGATGGACGATAGTGCGGAAATTTCTATTGATCAATCATCTCGACCAGTATGGGAGAACATTGTTGAATCACCAATACTCGAGTAAGAAATGTAACATTTGGGGTGTCTAGTTTTTCCTTTTTTTAGCGTTTTAGAAAACTTATACTTGTTCTATTAAGCTTGAATGTCTTTATTTTCAGGCAACCATCAGCCAAATACAAGCTAAAACTAAAATATGGAGGCTACTTTCGGTTAGCCAAGAACTCGCGTCAGAGAAGATATTGTTACGGGTATCAAAAAAGTATCTATATTGAAACATACTCATACTACTTTCAGGATCTAGTTGAAGATGTGATAAAACTTTATCCATCAAAGAGGGATACCGTTTTCTCAATTCTTTTTGTTGACAAGAATGCCATAGAGCGGTCTTTTATAGAACTCGAAAGTGATGAGACTTTCAATGTGATGCTTGATATGCATGAGAAGGAAAAAGAAGTAACAATTTATGTGACGCCACGTAATACTATCGACAATGAAATAGAAAAAAGGTATATACGAACTTTACACATTCTATTATGTGACTAGGTGGAATATTATGTGTCTAATTTCAAGTAGTGTATTTGTACAGTGATCAAGCTGAATATGTTGATGAACCACTTGAATTTGTTGATGAACCACATAATGATGATAACTCAGACAATTGTCCAAGTGAAGAAAGCTATCATAGTCAACTTAACACTGATGATGAAAATGAGCTACAAAACTACGAAGGCGAAACTTACTCTCAGACCACCAAATTAAGTGCAACAATAAAAGAGGGTTCAAGATTTCCAAATGTAGTTCAATTTAGGAGAGCTTTGAATAACTATGCAATCATAAATGAATTTGAATACTTTATTGAGAAAAGCGAACCGTCGTGAGTCATAGCAAGATGTG
Organism: Artemisia argyi; assembly: GCA_030686995.1. Taxonomy (NCBI): domain Eukaryota; kingdom Viridiplantae; phylum Streptophyta; class Magnoliopsida; order Asterales; family Asteraceae; genus Artemisia; species Artemisia argyi. The sequence goes on along the minus strand of CM060698.1, from coordinate 155,979,139 downwards.
CAAACTTGGAGTGCAAGTGGAAAATTTATGCTTATATCATGCAAGATGGAGTTACGTTTAAAGTAAGTACATAATCTAAAAGGGTGTTTATTTTAGCTTATTAAGTATGCTTATTAGTATGTTATCTTGTCAAGTAAGCTTATTAGTTTATTAGCTTAAGTAACTTGTCCGTGCTCATTAGGTGGTGCAAATATCAGTTAACTAATTTTGTATAGATAGCAAAAAGGTACTAGTCGTTGTGTGCGCAATGCTTGTATTGTTAACATTACTTATGTTTATCTTGAATTCTCGTAGGTTAAAACTATGACAGAAGCACATACTTGTATTCGAAGCAACAAGGGTGGTAATAAACATGCTACACAAGGATGGATTGCTGAAGTTGTTAGTGATAAGTTGAAATCTAATGGGGATGTATCTGTTATTGAACTTTCGAAGTGGCTTATGCAAAAGTACAGCGTCGTCCTACAATACAACAAAGTGTTTAGAGGGAAAGAACAAGCATACAACGACATATATGGTAAGTGGGAGGACTCCTTTATACGGATGGACGATTTTAAAGAGGAACTACGAAATAGGAACCCTGGAAGTGTTGTTGACATTGGATTTCAGACGGATGGTGACAAGAAACGTTTTCAACGGTTTTTTATTTCACTAGTAGCTTGCTCCATGGGTTTTCTTGCTGGTTGTCGTCCCTACATTTCTCTTGATGCTTGTCATCTAAAAGGGAAGTTCAATGGTGTATTAGTCGCTGCCACTGGAATTGACGGTAACAATTCTATATTTCCAGTGGCTTATGGTATTCTTGAATCAGAGAATACAAATTCGTGGACTTGGTTTCTTGAATCACTGAAAAAGGCGATTGGGACACCATATGGTCTTGTTATATCATCTGACATGCAAAAAGGATTAGAAGGAGCCATTATGCAAGTTTATCCTAGTGTTGAACACAGGGAATGCATAAGGCATTTATATAGCAATTTCAAGAAAAAGTTTCGCGGCGATTTCTTTCACTTTAAATTGTGGGGTGCTGCAAAAGCATATTGCATTAAGTATCATGATAGATTATTAAATGAACTTGCTAGCGAGAGTGAAGAAGCGGTTACATATCTACATGCGAACCATAAAAAGATATGGAGTCGAAGCAAGTTTGGTACAACATCTAAGTGTGATTACATTACAAATAATATATCAGAAGCATTTAATTCTTGGGTCGGTGATTTGCGTTATAAACCGGTGCTTGATCTCCTTGACGGTATTAGGGAAATGCTTATGGTGCGATTTCATAAGAAAAGGAAGGTGGTAAAAAAGTGGAAAGGCACATTAGTTCCTATTGCCCAAAAGCATATAAAAAATATCTCGAAGGTAAGTGGAATAGATTATAATTGTTATTTTTATTTATACCCGGATAAAAATTATTAATACCAATTCTTTATTCGTCTTTTATGCCTACAGAATTTGGGTGAGTACGCAGTTTGTGCAAGCAGCGATAATCGAGCTGAAGTTAAGTACAAGGGAAAACGTTGGGAGGTTATTCTAGATGAAAGAAAGTGCACTTGTCGGGTTTGGCAAGTTAAAGGTCTACCGTGTGTACATGCAGCGGCTTTTATTGCTTTCAGAAGGGATAATAATTGGGACAAATATGTTGATCCATATTTCACGGTTAAGAAGTTTAAAGAAGCTTATGCTCTCGAGATTGGTCCACTGCCTACAAAGGATCAATGGGTGCACATGGAAACTGAAGAAAAAATATACCCACCTTTTATCAAACGCCCGGCTGGACGACCAAGAAAGAATAGAATCGTACCACATGACGAGTCCAAAAGAAGACACAAATGCCCGCGATGTAATGAGTATGGACATCATAGTAGGACTTGCAAGAATCCGGCATTCGAACCATCTCAAAGTTCCAACAAGTTTCAAGCATCTACCAGCAAAAGGTTATACAATTTTCCTTCTCTAACTTATTTTCCTAAAAGAACATACTTGATAAATCCTAAACAATTGTTTGTTTACCAGGGAACGAAGGAAGAATGGTACTCAAAGTAAGAAATCAAAGTTGAAGCATTCGGCAACATAAACTGATTTCGTCCAGTGACGGGTTTTTGATGAGAACCTGGAAAACAACAAGTTGTAAAGCTAATAATATTTTACTAGAACTGATGATTTTGTTTAGGAAATCTAAGTTGGTTTCTAGATGGCTATGTGAATTTGGTGATGTATAAACTAGAAAGTTGGTGTTTTTTGTTTTAACTTTGACTTTGATCGAAGGTTTTGATTTGGTTGGAATCTATATGTTGATTTGGTCGAAATATATAAGAGGTTGTGATTTGGGTTGTAAGGGTATAAATGTCATATGCAAATTTGTTTTAGTAAAATACATGAAATGGGTATATATGAGAGTTTAATTTTTAAAAATGGGTATATTTGTTATTTTAAAGTTTCACTGGGTAAATATGCAATTAGTGAAGTTTAAATGGGTAAATATGCAATTCTCCCGTTTTAAGGGTAATTTAGTTGATGTTCTAACTTGCCATTTTAAGCAAGTGTTTAGGTTCTTAGAACAAAGATTTAACCAGCGACTTTCTTTAACTTGTGATCATTGCGAATTTACATTACCAATTATATTAACAAAATTTACTAAGTTAAGGCATTATCCAAGAACATTCCCCCTGATAAAATGCAACTAACCATACTATAAGAGCTTAAAGTCATACAATCATATTCCTACTTACAAATTAATCAAAACAAAGATGAGGTACTCCATGTTTCATGACTTAACAAATCCTCCACAAATAAATTGGTGTTGCAAAACTGCTGGGATGCAAAAGGTATAGCACTGCCACAAACCATATAGTCATTTAAAGTAATTATGACAGGATGTCACCTTCTTGAGTTGTTCTTCCATCTGGTAGAAAAGAAAAATGTTGCCAACAAATGACTCCCTAATACAAATTATTATACATTTTGAAATGGAATTAGTTTTTAGTTCAAAGATATAGAAATCTGTGATGGCGGCCAAATCTATTAAGAAAATTATGTGAGAGCTACTTTCTTTAAAGTACATATTGTTTTTTCACATCATATCATGACAGAAATATTGTGAACTAACCTGGAATTGATTGAAGGGCGGATGCAATTTTGAACAAACATATAGTAGGTAAAAGGTTCTCGGATAGCTTCATGATACGGTAAAAACTCAAAAGGATCCTGCAAATTAGTTGCCATGTCTTTAGATATAGATTTTTTATTTTTTATTTTTGATAAAGTAGTTAAAGTACGAAAACACTGCAAGACAGACATATCGGAATGCATAATCAATTCAAACCTTCACATTTGACAAAATGCGATCCAATGCTAAACTAATGTTTGACAATATGTTCTGCACCAGGATCTCCACTTTAGAACACCTGAAAAAGAAGAGTGTAATGAAAATGATAACGTGGTTGAGAACAATGAACCTCCACCAGGATGTGACTGAAATTATGTCCTAAATAACTACAGCACGCGACTACTAAAAGAATGCGTGCCTCTTAAATGAGATGCCATAATATCATTTTGCCAAAATCAGATAAATTATGAGTACAATAAGAGAGAAAACAGCTATTCACGTAACATACTTTACATATACAAAATCATTAGCTGTTATACACACTATAAATTATTACTGGTTCAATATCACGCACATAACATCATGTATACTTATGCTTAAGCTGAATAATTCAACTTAAATCTGTTTTCCATTGGGCGTATATGATTAATGATTAATGATCGGTTTTCCATTCAAATTATAAATAGTTTGCAAATTTTAACTCTGTCACCTCAATATGTAAGCTACAAAATAGAATATATCTGATTGAACATACAAAAACAATATCAGAGTGTACCTGGTACACAACCACCACCTTCCTCATCACCATGCAAACTTAAAGATGAATTGTGAAAAGAAGCGACAAAAAGGACTTCAATTGTGTAGCCAGAACTTTTAAAGAAATCGTTGTCTGCACGAATAACATTGCTCAGCTACACATATTTGCGCTTGATGGTTTAAACAGTTTGGTAATATGGTCATATATAGGTTGTTGATTAACAAAAACCTTTCTAAGAAATAAACCATAAATATAGCAGCAACAATGTGCAGAATTGCAGATTCATTTTGATGTGGAGATGTTGTGCACATATTGTACCTAAGAGCAATGACACTTGATGTGCCTGAAACACCAATCATTGCCTAATATTTAAGCCCAAAGTGACCCAATTCAAAAGCTAAAATGAACCAACCCTCTAAACCCACCAACTGAACACACCCGCTGAACTAAACCACTAAACCAACCCCCTATACCAACCCACCCCCTGAACCAACCCACTGAACCAACACATTCTATATCCGATTAATAAGTTTAACAACCTATTTTTATAAAGGAATTGCTTTTGGATTAGTAAAATTCAGGTATGCTCAACATCCCTAAATTCAGTTTTTAAAAACAGTCTGTATCACTTCTCAATTCAGCTATTAAGACAATTCCAAACACCCCTTAATTCACTTTTAATAATAGTTAAACACCCCTTAATTTAGCTATTCCAAAACTTGTGTGTATTTGCGTATTTATGCTAAAAAGGCCGTTCTAAAGGTGCTAATCCACTTCCAGTAATGTAGGTTTTCTAAATTAGCTTATGATATTTCACAGTTTTGTGAATTAGATTCAGGAATGTGGCACAACTGTATACCTTTGAGATTTGGAGTACTTCTGGGGCAACATAGTATGCACTTCCACCAGTATCATTAAGCCATTGGTCTGCAGATGCACAAGAAAAAATCTTATGTTATATATACCATCAAAGGAAAAGTCACAAAATTATGCTCAAATAATTTTTCCAAACACAACAAATTTGCTTATTATATAACACATCCAAACACCCATGTATTAAGAATTTTTCCCAAGCAACATTTAAACTAACTCACTGGCCAAATTGTAGTGCATAATAATTGTTCATAACACAAAAAATGAATAACTTTTGTGAACATGTGTACCATCTTCATACTGAAAGATGAAACTGAGTGAAATGTGATTAAAGATCCCTTTTGTATAAAACTAAAAAAAATTAAATTCATAATGAACAAAAATTATAAAGATTAAAGATAACATTAAATTTAAATCGGCTGTATCAAGACCTGATTTATCTTGCTTTTTTTAACCATCTTCAAATTCATAAACGATTATAGCTTCATCATCCATGGATTGACAGGTTAATGTCGATCCCTAATTATGATAATGATTCAGCATACTTTTTAGTTAGGGTTTTGTGATTGGGATGATAATCGATTGAATATGGGTAAAGATTAATCATTTATCATTGAAGGGTATCTGAAAACTTTATTTAATTTGTATACATCTACAATTGATTTTGTGTTTGATGGAGAGGGTTTGAGAGGATGTGATTGTGTGTGTGTGTGTGTGTGTGTGTGTATTTTTAGATGGGAATAATGGAATGGGTAGTGGCTTAGGATGTTCCGCCCAAAATATGTTGAGTGAGATCTACGGTTGTTAAAAATCAAGGATTTCCAGGTGTCAATTGATTAAGATTTTTGGGGGAGAAATAGTAGGACAAACCTTGTATTATATAGGAGGTATATATATATATATATATATATATATATATATATATATATATATATATATATATATATATATATATACACACACACACTAAGGATCAGGTGTGGATCTTTTTTTTAGTGCGGATGTGCGGACAGATCTGGGCCGCCAATTCCAGATCTGATCTTGACTTTTGTAAAAAATTCAAAATCAAACGCAACATTCAATCAATCAATTGACCATGTAAATGATTTTTTTTTTATTTTTTATTTCTTTTAAGCGCTCCTTACTATTGTTGTTTTTTTTTTTTTTTTTTTTTTTTTTTTTTTTTTTTTCAGATTTTTTTGAAAACTTTTTTGTTTTGTGATTATAAGTGGTACCGTGATATTAAGGATATTTATGAGTCCTACTATGATACTAACGATATTTACTTAAAAAGTTACTTTGATATTAGTAAAAAACTTAATATCACTGTTTTTTTTATTAGGATATTAAGAAAAGTTACGTTGAAATTTTAAAAATTTATCTTTTTATATTAAGAAAGCATGATAATTACGGTGATATTAACAACATTATGATACGGTGATATTTATAAACAGTGATATTATAAAACCAACCGTGATACTAATTTTATTTACATGTAAAAATGAATAGTGATATTAAAAAAATATTCTATGTTATCAAAAAAGTTATTGTGACATTAATATTTTTATTAAAAAAAAAGGTTTATGTGATAACAAAATGTAATTTTGACTTTTTTACAAAAGTCAAGATCAGATCTTGACTTTGTCAAGATCTGATATTGACTTTTGTAAAAAAGTCAAAATTAAACGCTAATATCACAATAACTTTAACGTTGAAAACGATTTTTTTTGAAATTTTTTTCAGCGATTCATAATTATTTGTTATCCTTTTTATTCTTTTAGTTTTTTCAGATTTTTTTGAATTTTTTTCAAGAAAAAAAACTACTGTGATATTAACGTTTTTAATAAAAGACACATTTTAGCTCGTTGCGACGCTCTCGTCAAGAAGAACACAAAGCTACCAAGAAATATAAATATATATAACATATACGTATATTAAATAGTGTCAAAAAAATTGCAAAAACTCATTTTGCAATATCATTTTTCCAACAAAAGATACTAGAACAACTGCATTATTGGGTCATTTATATTCACATCATTATGGATTCTTATAAACGTGTCAAAGTTTTTATTTTCTACATTTCTTTACGTGCAAATTTAAGAGAATGACATATTTTATTTCTTTTACGCGTTTGCTTAAAACTGTTGAGGTCAGTGATGGAACTATTAAGAGGCAAGCGAAGGTCTTTGCCCTCCAAAAAGTTGTGACATGTAGTATAAATATTTTATGTTTTAAGGGTGATTAATTTGATAATACAAATTGTTTTAGGAGTAAAAAGAAATTACAATACCGATATTATACACCCTTGATTCCATTTTCTACCCAGTTCAATCTCCTTTTCGGTTTTGTCCAATTTGGCGTGCTTTTATGAGGTGGCGCGTGCCAAATTCTACATGTCAAACGTCAAATACACGTGTCAACAAGACAATAGCCAAATGGATAATATTATATAAATCGGCCGCGCTTGTTGATAACGTGGTGTGCGCCAGATAACGCGACGCTTGTTAGATGACGTAGTGCGCACCGGATGATGAAATGGCTTCTAAAATTTGATATTTTGACTGAATTAACAATAAAATAATAAAAAAAAGTGGTACCTTACGAATTTACGCCAGATGAGACATAATAGAAAATACGGTTCAAATACATAATTCATAGGACGCCACTTTTTTGGCATGTTATTAACAAAAAGAGATGGGATTTGAGTTTAAAAAAAGTATATCCAGTCTATTATGCGGGTGTTGATTTGTTTGACGGAGTTTGTAAAATTAAACAATAGTTCAGTTATGCCGGTTCAGTTATACAAATTGTTTAGTCTTAAAATTTGTGGTCACTGTACTATATCTAGTTGAAATGTATGAATTACTTAATATTGGTATTTTACGGTAGTCTATTACACAGCATGCTAGGAAGTATCGATGATATATTGCCAGCTAATTATCCGGCTGCTAACACTATTAAAATATAGCATAACTTGATATATGCTGTTGGTATTACTTCTAATGTAAAAGCAAAAGTAAATGCTGAAGAATAAATATATGTTGGAATCCCAGCAATTGTGAGCTAAGTAAGAAACGAATTACGTATCACATTGATTAAAGTTGAAAGACATGACTTTTTTCCTATATACTTTTGGACCTTTGGTTTAAAGCCTTGAGCAATTTAGACCAATAACTAAAAAGAGAAGTAATAAAATAAAATAATTACGGAGTACAACTGTGGCAAATGAGCCGTATCAATTAAATTTGCGAAAATTACCTCACTACCCATTTTTAAAAGGGTGTGTCTACACGTGCCCATACTTTTTCCACCTTTACAAAAATACCTATCCGTATATATATACCCTACATACCCGACATTAACGTGTCCATTTGTTATTGGACGAAGTTCAAAAAAAAAAAAAAAAAAAAAAAAAAAAAAAAATCTATCCTTTTTTTAATATATTTATATCAAACTTCAACATTTTTATAAAATCGTACGTACGTCAAAAGCATGTCAATATTGGGCTTGTTTTGATTCGAGCTTGCAACGATTTTTTTTTTCATTAAAGAATTCGATAGATATTTTACTAAATATTTGACGAATAAAGTTTGTTATATAAAAATGTTGTAAAAAAAGTTAAAGTGTGGTTTTTGTAAGTTTTTTAATTTTCATCATGGAAGATGGAAAGTCAAGAAACAATTTAGTGATTGTTGTGTATAAAAGGTAATGTCGTGTATATATGTACGCGACATAGGCTAGGTTTTTTTTTTTTTTTTTTTTTTTTTTTTTTTTTTTTTTTTTAATTTGATCTTCGTTCAATAACAAATGGGCACATTAATATTTTTGGGTATGTAGTGTATATATATATATATATATATATATATATATATATATACGCGACATGCATGAGTATTTTTGTAAAGGTGGAAAAAATATAGGCATGTGTAGACACACTTTTTTAAAAATGGGTAGTGAGGTAATTTTTCGCATTAAATTTTATTAAATTTTTTCTTTTGTACTTTTATTTTACTCTTCGTATTTAAATAATACCCATGCATGTGAATTTTTTTTTTGTAAAATTTGGGTGAGATTAGCATTTTTTTTTTTTCTAATTATTACATGGCGTACAATATCTTTTTGAGAACTGGAAATATGCTTGTTTCTGGCGGATATGCTAATCATTATTTTTCTAAACAATGTTGCATGATGCTAAATTCAAACACGTACTTCTTATAGTTTTGAATTTCTCATTGCATCTATTAACTATAAAGTACTCATTATCTTAACCAACCGTTTAACCAACCGTGTAACTTAATTACAACAATGACTGATTTTTGAGAGGACTTTTTGGGCTTTTCAGCGGGGACATATCCCGTCAAAAACTTTTGGCGAGGACTTGTGCCCGCTAACTCTTTCTCGCTAAATCTTTTTGCGAGGACAATTTCAGCTTTTGGCGGGGACAATAGGACCCGCAGCCTTTGATCTGGTCAAACTTGGTCCAACGTGGAACTATTTGTGACGGAGACATGTCCCCACCAAAAGGTCACATAATTAACCAGAAACTCACTTAATTAAGTGATTATGTTAATTAATTAAAGCTTTAGGCGGGAACATGTCCCCACCAAAAGACTTGTCCACTCGTGCAATAAACTCTTTTGGCGGGGACATGTCTCCGCCAAAAGTCCTTACCTAAATTATAGTTCAAGGTTTTTGGCGGGAACTTGCCCTCGCCAAAAGCCTCTGACCCATTTTGCAGCATATTGCTTCAAAATGGGTAGTTTTCACATTTTTTGTGAAATTTTTTCGAAAAAAATCTACAACATCAGAACCTGTCTCACAACCTAATTTATGCTAAATCATTCAAAAATAAAATAAATTTGTTTTAAATATCCCACTTTTGGCGAGGACGTGTCCCCGCCAAAAGGTCAAAATATATTCAAAAAGGGTTGGAGGGAAAAAAACACAGGAACAATTAGCCAACGAGGGAGAATAAGAAAGTTTAGTCAAACTTTGGCAAGCTTTTGGCGGGGGACAAGGGCTTCCCCACCAAAAGGTTGGTCGCCCGTCCTACTTATTGTTATAGTGCATGGCAAATTGAGAAATTATTTAATGTGTTTTTTGTGTGACTACATAATAAGATTTTATGTCTATTTATATTAGTACATGACTTATAGAATAGCTCACATACCGCTAAACCTAGTGGTCCCTAAGTCTTTTATGCTTAGGCCTTAACGTGTCATCTAACACTCTATTACAGTTTGAATGGGAGGTCTCGGATGTACAAACTGGATAAAATTGTGAAATCATCTTCTTCTGTTATTCGTTTCTTTTTCTCATCTTCTTTGTTGATTGTTTGCATGAAGATGGACTTGTATCGGCAACATAATTGTATAGTGCTTCGCGGTTTCCTCCATTTTTGATAATGTTTGCTATTTTTTATGTCATGACTTGCCTTGCCTTTAGGAGGGAGCGAGAATTTGGTAATCAACGACAATGATCTTCAACAATGAAAATAATTTGCTGAGGAAGGAAAAAAAATATGGTTGATTGAAGACAACTCAACATATTTTGTATGTTTTGACTGCTAGGGTTTAAGGTTCATACATTGAATAAAAAAAATCCTAAAAAAACAACAAAGCGAAAATAACTCGGATTCCTCCGGATCACCGGTGAGTAGCCGATGACCAGAGGATAGCAAATTTTGTAGGTGACTTTTACCTAAAGATCAGATACCATGTAAGATAGCAAATAGATGTTGGAATTATTATATCATGACATTCATATAAATAAACCAAGTACATCAAAGTGAGCATAGCGGAAGCAATTATAACAAGATCAAATAACATGTAATTAATTAATCAATAATTAAATAGTAAACATACCTTTATGATTCTAGCCCGAACAAGAATCAAAGCAATCTTCCGGAACAAGAACCCTAATTAGTGTTTATATTGATTACAAGAATTACCCCTTACCTCTTTTGTAATTCAATCCAAGAATCAAACAATAGTGTGTTTGATTCACGTTCTTGTACACATGTACTAATTCAAGAAAAAGTTTATGCAAGTAATAAACACAAAACCTTTTTTTTTTTTTTATCTATGAAAATCGAAACCCTAAAGGGTTTGTTTTGATGGATCGACCAAGGAAAAGAGAGGAGAGAAAAAACACCAAGATGTGTGTGTACAAGTTATAAGAAAAACATGCATCTTGGGTTTGCTTATATACTATTCAAAACTTGGAGCTCAAGGCACAAAGGAGGTTACTCCCCTATGCTGATCGGATTTGGTGTCCCCTAGGGGATTCTGGAACCTTCTCTTGTTTCCAAATTTTGCCTAGTATTACTTTTCTAATATTCGTTTAATAGATAATTAGTCATTAATCATTCAATACTAATTACTATTATTTATTTTGTGTTTAATAATTAATTATAACATTTTATAAATAATTATTACTTTTTCTCTTCATACGTATTGTGTGCAATCCCGTGATTTCAAGTTCGAACCTAACACACGACTATTATTATTTTGTCTATAAAACCAACAGCTCCCACTTAGACATATCATAATAGTGTGATCACATCGGTTAGCGTCTTGCAACACGCCGATGCCTCTAGTACAACTTGAGTAAGGCTCCTGGAAAACCTTTTAATGATTTCTCATTATTATTATCCCTTTGTTTCTAATACCATGTTAAATAAGGATATGGATCTAGATCATTCCTTAATTAACCATTCTGTTTCTCGTTGTTAGAAATTGACAAGATTACCAAATCTTCTGAACCTTTCAGTAAAGACCTTGGGCGTGGCCACGCAAACACCTTGACAACCTTACAAGGGGCCCAACAGTATTAAACTCCAAAAATTAATTTGAAGGAACAAATTCTTTATTGATTACAAGCAAAACACACAAACTTTGTAACACTTCCGAAAACAACCCTTATGACTACCAGTTACGTATAGCGTTAAGTTGTTCCACAAAAATGTACTACATTCATGACCGTTATCTTGTATCTCAAGTCTAAGGATAACTTCTTATGATTTACTTAATGACAAGATCCATAAAGTAACATCATATAGTTGGGATAAGTCCTATATTCAGTATCATCGAATATCGTCTGAAATGGCATGTCTACGCATCAATATACTTAAGTATATTTTACCAACTTTAGATTTGTCTTAATTTAATAATATTCTCATATTATTAACTAACAACGGACAATTTAGAATAACTCTTATTCATGGATTTAAACATGCAAAAATAGGACAACAATAATTAAAAACATAAATAAACATACCAACATACTTTATTTCATTAAAATAATAATTGTTTACAATATCCCTTATCCAAATACTAATCACAGTTATGCATGAAACTACTAGCTAATTTAAGTCCAATTCCATTGGATAATTCATTAAGATTCTCTTTCGCCAAAGCCTTAGTGAACAGATCAGCTAAGTTATCATCTGTGTGAACTTTCAGCAGATTTATTTCACCTTCGTTAACCTTTTCACGAACAAGTGATACTTCCGTAGAAAATGTCTGGTGCCTCTCATGACTCCAGGTTCATTGGCAAATATGATTGCAGCAGAATTGTCACAATACATATTAATAGGTAATTCAATTGAAGGCATAACACCAAGCCCAGAAACGAATTTCCTAATCCAAACAGCCTCCATAGCAGCTTCTGAAGCAGCAATGTATTCAGCTTCTGTTGCAGACATCGCAATTGTACTCTGCTTCTTGCTCCTTCAGTCTACAGCTCCTCCATTGATAACAAAGACATAACCCGTCTGAGACTTCGAATCATCTTTATTACTTTGAAAGGATGCATCACAGAAACCTGTAACACAAAGTTCTGCAGCTGGATCTCCACCATATACCAAAAACATATCTTTTGTATTCCTCAAATACTTAAGAATATGCTTAACAACAATCCAATGTTTATCACCTGGATTCTGTTGAAATTGACTGGTAATATTTTGAGCAAACGCCACATCTGGCCTTGTGCACTTAACCGCATACATAATAGATCCTACAGCCGAAGCATAAGGTACTTTACTCATGCGAGCCACCTCAGCAGGTGTTGAAGCACAAAACTCATTACATAAGCCATGTTTTACTTCCATCGGCAAATATCCTTTCTTGGAATTTTGCATATTGAATCTTTTTAATATTTTGTCAATGTAAGCAGTTTGACTTAATCCAATTAACCGCCTTGATCTATCTCTATAGATTTTGATTCCCAGAATGTATGCAGCTTCTCCTAAATCTTTCATAGAAAAGCACTTTCCAAGATATGCCTTAACCTTTTGCAAACTTGGAATGTCTTTTTCCATGATCAATATGTCATCAACAAGAATTAGGAAAATTACATTATCACTCCCACTAGCTTTGTGATACACACATGGCTCATCAAGATTTTGAGTGAATCCAAACTTTTTGATCTCAGCATCAAATCTCTTGTTCCATTGTCGTGATGCTTGCTTTAATCCATAAATGGACCTTTTAAGCTTGCATACACGATTTGGAAATTCTGGATTTTCAAACCCTTCTGGTTGTGCCATATAGATGTCTTCATCTAGATGACCATTTAAGAAAGCGGTTTTCACATCCATTTGCCAAATCTCATAGTCATAGTACGCTGTTATAGCTATGAGAATTCTTATAGCTCTTATGTCTGCTACAGGAGAAAACGTCTCCTCGTAATCTATTCCAAAAGTTTGAGTAAAACCTTTAGCAACTAGACGAGCCTTATAAATGTGTGCATATCCATCCATGTCAGTCTTAATTTTGTAGAGCCACTTACTCCCAACTACCTTGGCACCAGGAGGTAAGTCAACTTCTTCCCAGACTTCATTATCATGCATGGATTGTATTTTCCCATCCATAGCAGCTTTCCACTTAACCTTTTCAAGGCTATTAATGGCGGCTCTATAACTAGTAGGTTCATTAAGATCCCCTAGTGTATGCTCATCGACCTCTACATTAAGACATAGACGGTCAGGAGCTTTCACAGATCTTGAAGATCTGCGAATGGGAACTACTTCAACTTCCGGTGGAGGACCCAGACTTTCTGGTTCTATAGCAAGTGTGCTAGTGTGTTTCTGAAGGCAATGCATTATTTAGATCATCTTCTAGATCATATACTCTCCCACTGATTTCTTGAGTCACAAAATCACTTTCAAGAAAATCACCATATCTTGCAACAAACACTTTGTTCTCAGGTGGGTAGTAAAAGTAGTAACCCATTGTTTCCTTTGGGTATCCTACAAAAATTCATTTTACGGATCTTTGTTGGAGTTTATCTTGTGAGTCACGTTTAACATACGCCTCACAAACCCAGACCTTTAAATAAGACAAGTTCGGAGCTTTTCCAGTCCATATCTCATATGGTGTCTTATCAACCTTCTTGGTGGGAACCATATTCAAAATACGAACAGCTGATTCAAGAGCATAATCCCAAAAAGACAAAGGAAGATTAGTAAGGTTATACATTGATTGAACCATATCCAACAATGTACGATTCCTTCTCTCAGATACACCATTTTGTTGTGGAGTATATGGAGATGTGAGATTCTGGACAATTCCATTCTCAGTTAAGAAATCTTTAAAATCTTGACTAAGGTATTCACCACCTCGATCAGAACGAAGAGCTTTAATCTTCTTTCCCAATTGCAATTCTACTTCTGCTTTGAAAACTTTAAATGTTTCAAACACCTCATGTTTATGCTTAAGTAAATAAACATAACCATAACGGCTGAAATCATCTGTAGAAGTTAAGTAAACAGCACCTCTCCTTGACACATGTCTACGTGGTCCACATACATCCGTATGTATCAAACCAAGTAGATCTGAAGCTCTTTCCATATTATTATGAAAAGGTTTCTTCGTCATCTTCCCAGAAATACAAGATTCGCATTTATCAAATGACTCATCATTGATATTATTCAAAAGCCCTTCACGTTGCAGCTTTTGCATGCGAGTCTTGCCTATATGGGCAAGTCTACAGTGCCAAAGGTAAGACGAATTCAAGTCATACTTCATTCTCTTACTTATGCTGTACATCGAATTATTATTATTGTTGGAAGTCACACAATTATTCATATCAATTTCAAACACACCATTCACAGCAACAACATTAAAATAAAATACACCATTTAAAGAAACAGAAATTTTATTGCCATCAATAGTATGAGAAAAACCAAGATCCAACAAACATGAAAAGGAAACAACACCTCTAATTATAGAAGGTGCATAATGACAATTGTTTAAACAAAGTACTAAACCCGAAGGTAAAACTAAATCAAACATTCCTATGGCTTCAACTGCTGCTTGTGCTCCATTTCTCACATGCAGAAATTGCTCCCCATAAGCTAGTCTCCTTTCCTCTCTAAACCCCTATAGTGTATTACAAATATTAATACCACATTCAGTATCATATACCCAGGAATTTAATTTATGAGATAAAGTAAATAATTCAATGACAAATAAGCTGTTAATTAAACATACAATTAAGTGGTCAACTCTTTGGCGAGGACATATCCTCGTCGAAAGATTGGCAGGAAAAATGACAGGGAAATAAATAAACTATGCCAAAATATCAAAATTGGTCAACGAAAGTCCACCTTTAGTTAAGGACATGTCTTCGCCAATGCTTTCGGTCAAAAGTTATTGCTTTTTTCTTTTTTACAAAGTCAATGTCCGAGACCGTCGTTTAGTGACTTTTGACGAGAACATCGTGTCTTCGCCAATGCCTTCGTCGCAGTTCTCCCAATTCTTGCAGTGACATTTAAGTTTGCCAAAAAATAAAATATCCATAACATTTCATGTACTAATCACTTAATGGTACATATTTACATAGTTAATAACAAAAATGGACTCTTCCTCAACTTTTTGCCTGTTAATATATTCTTCACCTTTATCCTTTTTTCCAGCTTGCAAACAAATAAATTTCTAATAAGATAATATAATTTAATAAACCTTTAAATATTATCATACGTAGGCATATCTCCTAAATTCTCTTTATTTCAAACCCAACATCGTTACCATTACCAACTTTCATCGTAAACTCTCTTTATTTCATCAGCAGTTGTGTATGTTTTCTAGTGTTTTTGTCTCTTGTCACCATTCATGAATATTAGTTGAGGTTAGTTCATTGGATTGACCCATTAACGTTTACTAAACCTGCTTAATAATACTAGTACTATGAATCCCATGCATAACTAATCTCATCTTTTATAAAGTTTTAAGATTTGATTAATTATATAATCTGATAGTTTATGTGCTTTAATCCAGGTGTTACTTCTTGCTTTATCTATATATTTGGACCACAAGTAGTGATAGACGTATCGCAAGAACACACACAAAAATGAAAGAGTTTTGGTCATTCGGGTTCGGGCTAATGTTTGTGGGAGTTTTATCGATTCTTGGATCGGTTCAAGGTGATTTGCAGATGGGCTTTTATTCAAGTTCATGCCCAAAAGCCGAAAAAATTGTACAAGATTTTGTGAACCAACATATCCCAAATGCTCCTTCGCTTGCCGCGACTCTTATTAGAATGCACTTCCATGACTGTTTTGTCCGGGTAATTTGTAGTATAATTTTATTCTTATTTTCTTGCCTTATAAGATTGTAGCATAGGGAAAACAAAATGAACATGGTCTAAAAACCTTATAACATGGAAAGTGACTGTTTTACCTATTTAATGTAGAATAACAATTTTACGCCTTACTAAATTTGTTGTGTGTTGTTTGGAATAGGGTTGTGATGGATCAGTCCTATTGAATTTCACTTCAAGCTCAGGGAATCAAACCGAAAAAGTGGCAGTCCCAAACCGAACCGTGAGAGGGTTTGGTTTCATTGATGCAATAAAGAGTTTAGCTGAAGCAGAATGTCCTGGTGTTGTTTCTTGCGCTGATATTATTGCTCTTGCTGCTAGAGACTCCATTGTTCTCACTGTAAGAATTTACATTGAAGCCCATAAATAAAAAAAAGCGTAAAGAACATTATTTTCTAAGTGCTTTCTTTGTCTTCCGTTTCTTGTATTAAAGGGAGGTCCTTCTTGGAAAGTGCCAACTGGTCGACGAGACGGGCTATTATCAAATGCTTCCGAGGCATTAGCCCAAATCCCCGCTCCAACCGACAACATTACTATCCTCATACAGAAGTTCGCAAACAAAAGTCTTGATTTGAAGGATCTAGTTTTGCTTTCTGGTACACGTTAAAGTTATTAGATTAACCATTACTAGTACATGATAACTATTTTGTGGAAGTTCCTTATGCACATTTCTTATTGTTATTGATTCAGGTGCTCATACTATTGGAATATCACATTGTCCATCATTTTCAAACCGTCTATACAATTTCACGGGCGTGGGAGATCGAGACCCCTCTCTCGATAGTGAATATGCTGACGTTCTCAGATCAAGTAAATGCAGGACACAAAACGACAACACAACAATAGTTGAAATGGATCCAGGGAGCCGTAAGACTTTTGATCTTAGCTACTACACGTTATTGCTAAAGCGTAGGGGCTTGTTCGAGTCTGATTCAGCCCTAACTAGAAACTCAAACACATTAACATACATAAACCAACTCCTTCAAGGATCACTCCAAAATTTCTTTAGTGAGTTCGCGTTGTCGATGGAGAAAATGAATCAAATCGGGGTGAAAACTGGCACGACCGGTGAAATTCGAAAGAATTGTGCTGTCGTAAATAGCTAAGGAGAGTGAAGTTCTGTTATGTCTTGGTCGTTTTGGTTTTATGTTAAATTATGTGGGTGTTTTTTTAACGTTTTTTCTATGAGGTAAATACAAATAAAAATATGACTGTGAGTTTGCTATACGCGGTCAAAATGAACGAAGATGATGCTTGTAAAATAGAAAATAAAGGGTGGAATATAATTATATTAAAATGGCACCATTGTTTGATACTTTGATTATATATGTTATCAAAGTTATTTTACTTTTGAGCAATTCAGACTTGAAAACTATGGCTAACGAAATTCTTAGATTCTTTGAAATTTATGTCGGGCACAATGGTTGACTTATCGCTAACTGCTTATTACTGTATCTCCTTAGTCTCAATTAACAAACTCAGTGAATAGTAAATTTTACTAGTTAATTATTATTATAAAAATTAATAAAATTAAACAAAGGGTGTATATATATCGTCCCAATGGTGGGAGTTGAGTTATGGATCCCAGTGACCCGTGTTCTAATATTATTATTTTTGTTTTTATGTTAATCTGATTTACATAAATACTACTTCCTCCGTCCCACAATAAGTGTCCACTTTGAATTTTCAAAGTTTTTCTCATTCAACTTTTACCATAAATATTATTATTTGTGTTATATAATACTTGATGAAAATTATATCAATGAAAATACATTTAAAACTCAATCCATTCATATATTTTTCATCAAGTATTACATAACACAAATATAAATATTTATGGTCAAAGTTGAATAAGAAAGACTTTGAAAATTAAAAGTGGACACTTATTGTGGGACAGAGGTAGTAATGAAACTTTAATATTTTAAATGTTTTTTTTGTATGATTATTACAATACAACTGATTTACATAGAAACCAAATCATCATGGGTTAAAAAGAGCTTTTTGCTTCAAAAGATTGAAAAACACTAAAAATTATTACCTAAAACTTTTAAACAAGTTCTTATTCTGGTTTAGTTAATACAAAGTACTTCATAAATATATTATGGGTTTTGCTAACAACCACCCTAAGGGTTATCGTTAAGCAAATAATTTTCATTACAATGTCATTTTTGAATGGCTTTGATTGGATGATAATCCCGAAAAAAGTGGAGAAAATTCCGGAAATATTACATACACAATGAATGGTTGATTGTGATTGGATGAATTATATTATTACAACAAATTGTAGTAAAACAAAGCATCTTAACGACAACCTTTAGGGCTGTCGTTAGCAAAACCCATATATTATTTATGGAGAATGATTTGTGCACAATTTTTTTGGCTATACACCACTAAATCACACTAGTGATGCATACAGTACAACACTGCTATGCATAATTTAGTGGTAGATGGCAATAAAAAATTATGTACAAATCACCAAAAAGTCAAACTGGACTTATATTTTGAGACGGAGGTAGTATTAAATTTAAATACATATAGTTAATGCTTGTAAAGTTTTGTGAATATTTTGTTCAAAAATACATGGTTATTAAACATGGTTTGGTTTAAGTAATCGTGGATATTTAAAAATAAAAACCATAATCGAATTATAATAAGAGGATTTTTCTGGTTTAGGGTTTTTTCGGTTTCGGCTTTGTAGTTATCATCTTTTGCGATTTCGGATTGAGCGGGTTAAGTTAGTTTGTCCACAGATTTTTTGAACACCCATATCCATAAAGTTTTTTTTTTTTTTTTTTTTTTTTTTTTTTTTTTTTTTTTTTTTTTTTTTTGGTAAAAGTGATTTTTCACCATGGTAAAATATATTACTTCAAAAAACTGTTTAAAGTACAATGGAATGCGGCTGAAATACCACATTAACCTATATCGTTTATGACAGACTATAAATAAACATTTAGCTACCAACAACTAGAACAACCAAATAATATCATAAGATGACATGCCAATCTTATGGACTAAAAAATAAAAATTGCTTCCTAACACGGCCTTGGAGCTTGATATCAAACTGATCGCAGAACTCATCCAATTGCCCAGGTAAGTAATAAACCTGAGCCGCATAATCATCAGAAAGATAGCCTTCAAGCTCGTTGCCTCCACCTGCCGATGAATAGTAGCTTCCTATAGGATCATTAGGCTTAAACACCTCATCATCATCACTATCAGAATCAACCACTTCATCCACCTTAGAAAATGGGTTGTCCCTCTTTGTTGAAGAAGTACTCGGAGATGGATTAGTAGAAGGCTTAGTTACCTCCACCTGCACCTTCGGTTCCATGTTACTCATAGGCTGATCTTGCGACCCCTTCCCATTGTTATCAAAACTAAGAACGTCCTCATCCACCAATGACTCTAAGGCATCGAAAGAATTAGAAGACTTTGAGTTCATACCAGATTTAACATTAGAAGTAAAAGCTTGCATTAGATCCTTAGGATCCGACTCTTTATTGGTAGCACCTTGATTTGTAGCTACCGTCACTTTAGGTTTCTAAAAGTCAATATTTGGCTTAGAAAGCTTAACGCCTCCAATTGGCCTAGGTTGAGACGAAGAAGCCACATTCTTACCCTTGTTCTTACGATTCCTTACCTCAACGAACCCTTCATCGTTCTTATCCGTCTAAATCAATGCATTAGTAGCCACATTTATTACCTTATGAACCACCTCTTTCACTTGTTATGCACACTCACTAAGTGTATGCCCAAAGATCTTACATACGCTACACTAAGGAGGCGTCCATTCATATTCGACACAAATGATTTCCGTCGAATAACCACTATCATCATCCAATGGAATTGCCATACTAACTTCCCTTTTCAATTCTGAATTCGAACACACTTCAACCAAAGCATGAGCTTAACTAATACGACTCCACGAGTTAACACACATAGAAGATGTGGCGTCCGACATCACTGGTTTCCCAACTTGTGTTGCAATCAAGCTTAAACCAACCTCTAAATAGGCAACTATGTAATTTAACCCAAACAGGAATTGTAGTTATCTCATTCTTGGTTAGGGGAACATTTAGTGACCATTTACGACGAATAAGTGGTGAGTGACGGATTAACCACGAGCCACGTTGAAGCACATGTTCCAATCCCTCTTTAGTAAAGAACTTAAATAAGAAGACAACCGCTTCATTCTTCATAATCTTTTGCACGCCAAATTTCTTCCATGCATTAGTAACATAATTCTGCACAATAGGAAAAACAATAGCTTTGCCTATGAAATACCCAACAAGAGTGTTTTCATATCGGCATAAAAAAGATTCCATCGCCTCCTAAAGGAGTTTAGTATCATGATTAGCAACCTGATCTTCATTTATCAATTGTCTAAAATTAACCTTGCATGGGTAGCGATTAGCATTGAGCAAAGAAGTAAATGAAGTAAACGAGTCCACTCCTCCTTCGTTAAGCTGAGTTTTACCACCATCAACACACGTTTGCTCATGACCACCAACACTTGCCTTATTAATCACAACATTAGGTTGTGAACTATTACCACTTGGAATATTAGCAACCCCATAATCAATATTGTTTTTATTACCCACTTCACTAGGCCCTGATTTACTTATCAAGGCTGGAACAGCCCCCCATTCACTCGTGTAGACAGATTCACATCACCGTCCTCATCAGTCCAATCGTTAACAATAGGTTCCATATTCATTGTTTTATTCACGTGTTCGTTACTAGGAGGACTAGCGTTAATGGGATTACTTTGTTGTACGATAGAAGTATCCTTCCCCCGACCTTGTCTAGGACGTCTCATAGTTACCTTAGACATATCACGTTTCTCATCCACATCATACCCTTTGAGCAAACTAGTTTGATTGGCCAAACTAGCGAAAGATCCCTTAGTCACTTCATTACTTCTACTCGTACCATTAGCATCAGATCTGCCAACGGGTTTCGTACCTTTATCCACGCTATTAGTATTCAAAAACCCTTTATTCATCTCTCTCAGACCCTAGGACCTCAACAATTAGCAGAACCAACAAACAAAAATAACGAACATATACCAGCAAGAATAAACCCACGATAGTTAAAAAAAAAAAAAAAAAAAAAAAAAAAAAAAAAAAAAGACACTAACTGAATTGTTAGGTTTTCAGCAAACGCTCATTGATCTTAACCGCCAATCATCATTAAATAGTAGTGTAATAATGATTAAATACCGACTAGAACCAGCCAACCAATTGATCAATATATTAAATATGTAACACCTGCCCACGATAATTGTGAAGAAAAGTAGCAACGATTGACCAATATATTAAATATGTTCCCCCTATTTTTCACAAATATAAAACCTTAAAGCCCTCTCCTATCCATAAAGTTTAACTTTATATAAATCAAAGTCAATTTAAATAATGAAAACATTGTTATTGATTAAAGAGTTGAAATATGCGACATGAAATTTTTGATATCCGTAAATTTATCATCACAAAAAACGTAATAAATTAAAACGAATGGTTCACTTTAAATTTTTATTCCATGATACTTGTCGTCGTAACGCGCAGAAACCATGCTAGTAACTAGTTATTAAAGATCAACCTGAATAAAAATTTGGTTATGCTATAACTTGGACTAATAAAATTGAATTGACATGTATTGTGCCAAACTCTTTATCTACAAAATTGTAACAAAAAAAAAAAAAAAAAAACAATTACAAGAAACGATTTTCTTTTTGGGTTATCTAAACTATATATTATGAAAGAAGACCATTTTTTTCATTAAATAATTAAGACAATTTAAAACTTAATATTAAGCAATACAAGTATGCAAAGTATACATGCATATTATACAATTAATTTATGCACCAACATATATATTTAACACATTCAATTAATGTAATTATTAAAACACCGTCAATGCAAAAATACAATCAATAAACCATATGGTATAAATCAAGCATCTATTAGAATAAATTTTTAAATACTCTCAAACAAACTAAAATATTCATAAAATAAAAATTAATACAATCTATTAAAAAAAAATTAAGTAACATGTTTATGTTTTTTTCTATCTACTTTTAATATAATATAGTTTGTGTTGTTTAAAGTTAATAGAACTTAAAATTATATTCTCGTCTTCTATAAAGTTATTGTTTCGAAAAACGTATTATAAAAAAAATTGTTTGTCAAAAATTTTAGTTAAAGGGCGTCTCTCATCGCAATGTGCAGATAACATGCTAGTATTATAAGGGAGGCTTTAAGTAAAAACAAATAAAAAATATCCAAATTCGATCTAAAAATAGTTTCAGACTTTCATCCTGCCAGCAAATTCTTCCTCCTTTCATATCAAAATCCAAAAGTCATTAATGTTTTGCCAAAGTAACATCAATAACATGTGGTGCTAGAATCACGGACGTAAAACAAAATAGAGAGCAATTCAAGTAATGACAGTTAAAATACATGTGCCTTTTGTTTTCACTTTTTTGTCTGAATTCTCAACATAGATACATGTTTATATTTTATTTTACTTTTATTAAATTACTCCTGGACAGGCTATTTCCTATTACATCTAAATTGATTGAGATATAAGTATCGAGATTAAGATAATAATTTTTCTAAAAAAAAGATTAAGATAAAAGTAAAAATAAACTGGAGTTGTTTTAGAGTTAGATACCAGTTCTGCAATTCCCCCAGTTATAAATTGGTAGAGTAGCTAGAGTTGTCAACTTGTCACAAGTACCATATAATCGGAATTTTACACCACTCTTACATTATTTCGAGAAATTTGCATATCAATGTTAAATTTTTCAAAACTCCAAACAATATCTTGACTTACTTAGTCATATATCATTATTCTGTACAAAATTCATTGCTACTTTCACTTTCACAAAATGAAATGTTTAATATTATGTATAGAAAAATTACTCATCTACTTTGATTTAGAACGTTTTTAGGAATAAAAAAAAAAAAACCTCCATTTGAGGCTTTTACCGTTAGCACATGACAGTATAGAATTTTCGATACTCAGAGGTTCAGAGATGCACGAGTTTTTCGTCAATTAATTAAGTCCACGCAAAGTCGATGGTAGTATAAATGCAATGGTCCACACATTTTTGGGACAACTGTACAGAAATAAAAATGTCTAGATCGAGTTATAAAAGCACACACTTATATAAAATGAATTTGATTTGAAAGTACTACACTACTACTATATATACTTGATACACCTTTTGAAGATATACGATGCTATTGCTAATTTTTCATACTCACATGCATCTTTTTTATGGTTCACTATTTCATGCACATTTATCAGTAGGACATGTTCTATGTCTTTACAGGTTTGCATAAGCTGTTAATAATTGAGAAAAAAGAAATGCAATGTCCTTATCCTTGTGACGAGTCAAATCAAATAAACTTTTTCGCACAATAGATTGTTCTAACGTACGATAAAAGTTAGAGCGTAATTCCCATGAAAATATCAAATTCAAAATTTATGTGCTTACGTTTATAGCTTTTCTTACTTTAAAAAAAGATGTGAACGATTATAGCAAAAGGACATGCTCAACTATTTGCATGTTCTGCATGTCCGTGTATACTAAAAGGTAGCAGGTTACCAAAACCACCAATTATTTATATTCGCTCATCTTTATTAACTTTATATATCCATGACCGGCCCTCTCCAGTTTGCAACCAAATAATTGTTTACAAACACAAAATAATATCTTAGAAAAAAACCAATCATCATTGACAACATATCTTCCACAAATGAGAGATATCCATTGGACCATATAAATACCAACTATGCGAGTTTTTTACGTGTTTAAATCATGCATATGAATATTAGGTGACATTAGTTAAGTAAAACATTATTTATAGTACTGTTGGTTAACATGACTAAGTCTAACTAATCTCAATTATTTTGATGTTTGTTTAATCCAGCAGGCATTACTTGCTTACTCTTTATATATAGTGACCTATGTTTTAAGAATCCATACAACAAAAAGTGAGTGAAGGAGAAGGCAAAAAGTCGAAGCAATGAAAGGGTACTGCTTGATTTTGGTTATTCTAGCGATTCTTGGATTGGTTCAAGGTGATTTGAAATTGGGGTTTTACAAGGGTTCGTGCCCGAAAGCTGAAAAGATAGTGCAAGATTATGTGTACAAGCATATCCCGAATGCTCCTTCACTTGCAGCTGCTCTTATCCGAATGAATTTCCATGATTGTTTCGTCAGGGTACGTATGATCTTTATTCTTCGTGTTTTTCTTTGTGTTATAATGTTGTTTCAAACTTACAATGCCTCACTAAACCAGAGTAAAAATGTGTTGTTATGTTGTACTACGCTATCATAACAATAATGTAGCATTACTTCGGTTATGATTTACAATGTTAGCTTAGTTATTTGTTGTAAAACTGTAAAACTATCTTCTAGGTAATAAATATCTCATTTTCATTTTGTAATGTCATTATCACACTTCGATTTCTTTGAATATGTCAAAACAACGTTGTAACTCACTTAACCTAACTTGAAATGAATATTACGTTACTAAACGTATTTGACGACTTTACCCCTGAGAGACGTTGGATACGAAAACAAATACTCGGACTCGTAATTCTGCTAGGACACTTTTGCATTTTGTTGATGCGCTTCCAAAACAATAGACTTGCCCGAATGACTATCAAATTTGTTATACAGAATATACTTGTTAAGTCTTAAATATATAATGATGATTTAACGATTACTAAATATTAATTATTGTTTTGAACAGGGTTGTGATGCATCAATCCTTTTGAATGTTACTTCAGCTTCAGGGAATCAAACAGAGAAAGTGGCAATCCCAAACCAAACAGTAAGAGGGTTTGGTTTCATTGATGCAATAAAGAGTTTGGTTGAAGCAGAATGTCCTGGTGTTGTTTCTTGTGCTGATATTATTGCTCTTGCAAGTAGAGACTCCGTTGTTGCCACTGTAAGAATTTAGAGTTGCGTTATAAACAAATCTGCATAAAATAAACAAACAATGTTTTTCTCTAAATACTTTTGGTGTCTTGTTTTCGTTATAGGGAGGTCCTTCATGGAAAGTACCAACGGGTCGAAGAGACGGGATGATATCCAATGCGTCCGAGGCATTAGCCCAAATCCCTGCTCCATTCGACAACATCACTTCCCTCATACAGAAGTTCGCGATTAAAACTCTTGATTTGAAGGACCTTGTTTTACTTTCGGGTATGTTATATTCTACTTCTTAGTTCTAATGATATTTGATGCTTTGTGTTTTGGTATAATGACATCTGACAAAATTTGATGCATTCTGATACAGGGGCTCATACTATTGGGATCGCACATTGTCCATCATTCTCAAACCGTCTATACAATTTTACGGGTGTGGGAGATCGAGACCCATCACTCGATAGTGAATATGCTGACAATCTCAGTTCCAGAAAGTGCAGGACACCAAACGACAATACAACTAAAGTTGAGATGGATCCCGGCAGCCGTAAGACTTTTGATCTTAGCTATTACTCATTATTGCTAAAGCGAAGGGGTCTATTCGAGTCAGATTCAGCCTTAACAAGGAACTCAAACACATTGACATACATTAACCAACTCCTTCAAGGATCACTCCAGAATTTCTTCAGTGAATTTGGATTATCTATGGAGAAAATGAATGAAATTGAAGTCAAAACCGGAACCTCCGGTGAAATTCGAAGGAATTGTGCGGTTGTAAACAGCTAAGTGTGTATAGTCCTATGATGAGTTATTCGCTTTGTTCATTTCATATTTGAATTTGTGTGTTGTTTCGTTTGTGTGATTAAAAAACAAACAAGAATGAGATTGTTAGTTTGATGAATTAAGTATAGAATTGATGCTCTTATAGTCGTATCCACAAACAAGCATCAATTCTATACTTGTAAAATACAGAATAAAGAATCAAATAAAACTATGCTTGTTCATTGATTCTACTCCACAGTTTACATTGTATTGTTTTTGTTAGTTATAAACCATAAGCGCACGTTGATTAGCTCATAAGCTGTTAGAAAATGAGCTTATCAGCTTCTCCAGACTGTAATAACTAACAAGGCATGTTCCCTATAAATAAGCTAAACCTGAACTATCTGAAAATCACCTGGTCACCACAATTCTACTACTCCCAGTATCTTTTGTTAATCCTTTATCATGCATCAATTTCCTTAACTGTTCAATTCTATCCCATAAACCACACTTAGCATACATATTCGACAACAAGACATAAACTCCAGTGTTCATAGGATCCAATTCAAGTGCCCTTTCAGCAGCAAACTTTCCCAAATCTACATGCCCATGATCATAACACGCGTTCAATAAAGCTCCCCAAACAGAAACACTTGCACTCACATTACTTGGCATATTATTCACCACATTCCAAGCCTTTTCTACCTCACCAGCCCTACAAAACAAATCCACAAGACACCCATAGTGCTCAGGACTTGGGTTTAGCCCAAAATCACGACCCATTGACTCAAAATACTCGGTCCCAAGATTAACTTGGCCCGTGTGACCACAAGCTGAGATGACGGTTACAAATGCCACCCCATCCGGTCTAACTTTTCTTGCTAACATCTCTTTAAACAGTCTAATTACTTCTTTGTGATGCCCGTTTCTACCATATACGCAAAGCATTGACGTCCACAACACCACATCAGCAACACCCGCCATATCAAAAACATGCTTGGCTTTAATCACCAGCCCACATTTTCCATACAAATCAATCAACGAACTCATGAGAAACAAATCACTTCCTGGGTCATAAATAGTTCTAAGGACTCGCATGTACTTGACTTCCCAACTCAATCGCGTACATCCCACCACATAAACCCAAACCAACCGAAAACGTCCAATTATCATAACACAAACCCAAACCAGGCATACACCTAAACAATCTCAACCCATCCTCCCACATCTTACCATCAAAATACGCCGACAGAAGCGCATTCGCACAAACCGTATTCTTCACAGGACTTTCATCAAACACTTTACGCGCATCCACAACACCCGACAACTTCGCGTAGAAATCAACCAAAACACTACTCAAAAACACACTAGACCCCCAACCAGATTTCACCACATGGGTATGAATCTGATTCCCATAAACCCCATTAAAACCATTAGCCAAACAACAACTAGTTAATGAGCTACACAAAGCATAACTATCTATCCAAACACTATTAAAATGCATAAAAGATAAGGTTTTAAGAGCATTAAAAGGATACCCATTTTTAACAAAACATGAAATGAGTGAATTAAAAGCAAAAGGGTGTCTAAAAATGTTGCATTTATAAAATTTTGTTAAGGTTTGGATATTGGTTTCTTTAGAACATTTTGTATAAGTGTATGTTAGATTGGTTTGAAGTGTGTAGGATATGAAGATTATGCCTGTTTTAAGTACGTGTGCATGGGTTGTTTCGATGTGTTTAAGGTTGTTTGTTTGTGATAATTTGGATACTAGATTGTTTAATGATTCATGGATTGCAGTGTCATGAAATTGGGTTGCTTTAGAGAACATTTTTAAAAAAGATGCAATTTGAAAGTTTTTTTTGTTAAGGTTGACATCATGGTTATATATGACGGTGAATTCAAACTTCGTGAATTAATCGATTAAAAAGGAGTCTCTGTGATTAATCGGCGAAAAAAAAAATCAAAAAACATGGTTACCAAAACAGAAACAAAAAATAGCTGGATAACATTGATGGTTATTTGAATCAACGTGAATTTGTAGATTAGTAAGTAGTTCAGCTTGAGTTACATAAATAAAGGATGAGCTAAAGATGATTATAAAAAGTACTGTACATATGTTGCAACAAAACAAAGGCTCTTTTTCCATTCCCTCTTTTCGCAAAGAAAAGTGGCAAAAAAGAGCTAGCATTTTCCAAAACGATTGAGATACTCTCAGGTTAATATAAACATGCCTACTTAGTGACTCGGTTTTTGTTTTTATTGTGAGGGAACATTACCAATTTTTGTTTTTATTGTGACGGAACATTACTGGTTATGCGCATATGAACTTGAGAGGATCTCAATCCTTTCTAGAAAACAATTTGCTACTTGTTTTTTGGATTTTGGGCGTGTTTTTAAGTCACTTTTTTGGGCAGAATGAAGCGACTAGTCGACTACTGAGAGCTTATATATGAATACAGCTAACGAACATGTTTAGCAATTCCTGCATATATGATGAGTTTACTCAAGTAAAATTCAAGTCTTATGCAACTTAGGTTAAGCGATTTGATGAGGTGACTATCCAAGAAGAGATGATCATAATTGTTGGGCTAACTAAAGTTATAGTACTAAAAAACTGAAAGTAGCAAATAAAATTAGCATGGGTTGCCCATACCAAAAAAACGACAGTTTTTGAAAAAATTTGCACTTCATGACCAAATATCCTCAGGGTTCAGTTGTTACACTCTTCAAGGAAAATGTAGTGTGTGTGATAATTGCAATGCATGTACAATTATCAAGAGTTGGTCAGTTACACTAAGCTTATGAACCATACGTTAACAGTCCAGATCATGGGGTCTGCTGACCAATCCATGATGGGACGGGAAGGATAACTTGCCAAAGTTAATCCTTCAGAGGGTTCAAATATAATACTTATTGGTACCCTCCAGTGAGAGGTAGTACCAACAGGAGTTGTCAAACTCCAATAGATCTATCAATTATATTCGCGTTCACTTGTGTAAAATATCACAAGCGATTAGATTCATGAATTTTGTTGTGTAGGGGTGGTAGATAGTTTACTCGTGCAACAACCAAAGAAAAAGACTTGTATTCAGTTTAAAGCAAGTAAGCATATAACCCCCTCACAAGGTTTATAAAGCATTTACAAAGAGTGAGGCTATGAACTCACCTGGGCTTAGGGAAATCTAATTGATGTGAAAAGTGACTGTGAAACTAGACTACCTACTCACATATCCTGGTGGCATTGTGGTTGTGGATGTATGTCAAGCTTTAGTTATCTTGTTTAAGTTTCTTAAGTAATCATTCTTAGGGTTGTTAGTGTTTTAGATATAACACAACACCGTTCGGGCCATCACAATCCACAAGTATAAGACTCCTCACATGAAGCTCCCTACTATTGTATTATGTTATCAACATAATACCGTTCGGGCCATCATAATTCAGAAGTTAATACTCCTCACGTGAAGCTCCCTACTATTGAGCTATGTTGTTATTAAGCTTAGTTATAACATCACACCGTTCGGGCCATCATAATTTAGAAGTACATGCAATAATCGTTTGAGGAGCCAGGTCACTTTAATTTGTCAACCCAGCAAACTCGTCAAAACAAAATATCCACATGATACTCCTCACATGAAGCTCCCTAGTATTGTGTTATGCTTCTAACTTAAATTAGGTTTTTATATTTATAAAAATACTTTCACTTTATACCCTTTTAGTTTATATATTTACAAAATCTAACCTAGACTTATATACTTATATTATTAACTATCTGAACTTAGCAAAATTAGTCCCTATACTTCTATATTTTAGGAAAATAGCAGAAATGACCCTTGGACTTATAAGTTTTTAAAATTTACCATTTATACCCTTTACTTTATAACTTTTGCAAAACTAGTCCTTATTAGTTTATAACTACTTATCTTTTTATCCTAAGGTTATATAACTTTGAAAAAAGGGTCCTTATACTTATAACTTATAACAAATGTCAAAAATAGTCCCTAGACTTAATATTTTTAGGAAGTTACCATATATGCCACTACGAATGGAAAACTTTGCAAAAGTAGTCCTAATTCCATGCAAATCATGTTTTTATAAAACAAAAAGGTTTCCTAGCTTATGGTTAACTAATATTAGCTTAACTAAGTTACTTAAACTAGCTTAGAGCTTATAGAAAGGTGTTATAGCATATAATTAGCAATTAGTTCATAATTAGGGTTTGAAAATGAAAAGTAGCAAATGAAAATGATCAAGGCTCAAGCAAAGGTTCCTAGGTGATATAAGGCATCTAATATCTATCCTAGGACTGTAATAAATCTAATAAAAGCAAATATGAAAGCTTACGTGACCAGAAGTGGGTGAACGAGGGTTTTGGGGTTTTCTATGGCAAAACAAATTCGACAAGGGTTCTAGGCTTCTAGCACTAGACTTCTAAGGATACAAGGGGCTTAATACTACTACTAGGACCAGAGAATGTTTAAGGTTAAGAGGTGAAGAGAGGTGAGTTGAAAGGAAAGGGTACGAGCCCTATTTATAGGGTCGTTTGGAGTAGTGACCAAGAAACGGATGTAGGAGGTGTCGGGGGGGGGGGGGGGAGGTGAGTAAGCTGAGCTAGGGGAGGTCGTGGAGGGTCTAAGGGATGACTAGGAGGAGCTATGGATGTATAGGAGGCATTTTATGAGGGTTTGTAGTGGAAATGAAGCCGCGACATAAGGAGGTGACAAGGTGGTGATCCACCTAGTTGTGTGCTAGCTTGGGAGGTACTAGGGTATGTGATAAGCATGACTAAGGTTCTAGGCTAGGTGCTTGAGGTGCTTATGTTTAGGTTTTAGATAGTTTAGGTTTAGTTTAGTCCTAATCTTTCTTAGTGAGAAATTAGGGTTTAGTGCCTAGATTAGAGACCTATGAGTGCATAGTGACTAATCCTAAGTCTTAAGAAGCTTATACTAAGTGGTGGTAGCTTATGGTGATGTTTTGAGATAGTTTAGACCTAATTCCAGGAAGTTATGACCTAGTTATGGTTTTGTGCTTAAGAGACTTGTACCTAAGCTCTAAGGGGTTGTACTAGGGTCTAAGGGTGCTAAGATATCCTATTGTTCCTAAAGTAACTCATACATAAGCCTTGAACACTTGCAAATTGGTTTAGATAAGCAATTAGGGTTTTGTAAACACATAGGCCTGATTAGGGCTTAACTAGGGTTAGATTAGGGTTTATTATGATAGTATGATATGTTTAGTATGTTAGGTTGGTAGATTACTTATTGTGGAGTTGTTATGATCTTATGCTTGACATACCGGAGGTTTACAGGATGTGTGGGTAGATATATTTGGCTTGTGTAGATATGTGAGCAAGTCTAGAGAGTCATGCAGGTAAGGAATGCACATAAAAAACCAAAATTTACCTGTGAAATACCTGACATAGGTATTTGTAGTAGAAATGATAGTGATGAGTTTTTGTGGGTTGTTATAAGCCTTAACAAAAAATTAATTCTGAAAATCCAGTGTGAGCGCAAGAGCCTTAACAAAACATTAATTCTAAAATCCAGTTAGAGCCTAAGAGCCGTAACAAAAAAGTAATTCTGGAAATCCAGTTAGAGCTTAAGAGCCTTAACAAAAAATTAATTTTGGAATTCCAGTTTGAGCCCAAGAGCCTTAACAAAGCACTAATTCTGGAAATCCAGTTTAAGCCCATGAGCCTTAACAAAACATTAATTCGGGAAATCCAGTTAGAGCCTGTTAGAAATGAAGCTGAGTGATATTTACGTGAATTGGAGTAGACAACTAGTATGCGTATAACGCAGGGACTACTAATGTAATATTGTAATAGTCGTCATATGTTTAGCCTATAAATACCCCTCAAGACTTCACTTGAGGGGTGTGGGTGTGTAAGCATTTTATTCTTAATAATATTACCCTTTGTTTCACCTCATCTTCTCAACTTTCTCTCTCTAAAATAGTCATGGATTTGATATACTTTAATCAACCTCGACCTCCCGAACCACATAAATCTTGTATATAATCGGTCCTACAATTGGTATCAGAGCTTATGGTGTTGTTTTCAATGATTTATGTTGATTCGTATGCTTGTTTTAGCTGGTTTTATCAGTTTTTTTTTTTTTTTTTTTTTTTTTTTGCTGTCGAAATTATTTTTTCTCCTATTTTTGAGGTAAACAGTGTTTATACAAGTTATATGTATCAAATGGTCAATTTATATGTAAATAGTGTGTATGCTTCCGATTCCGCGAAGACATCGTGGGGGAAGATAGAGTGGTTTTCTTTGACTTTTTTTGATTTCTTTGCAAAAACACTCTTTTTCCACCAGGATCTGCAATCAGGGGAAGAAATGTGTACATCAGGGACGCATAATAGACTCGCGTGATCGAGCTTACAATTTTATGACTACCGGAAAGACGTCAGCAGAGATGATCAGTGGTTCAGTTTAGTGATTTTGGTGTAATCGT
This sequence comes from Artemisia argyi, assembly GCA_030686995.1. Lineage (NCBI taxonomy): Eukaryota > Viridiplantae > Streptophyta > Magnoliopsida > Asterales > Asteraceae > Artemisia > Artemisia argyi. Next base: position 155,946,632 of record CM060698.1, on the reverse strand, counting down.
TTCAACTCTCGCGGGTTGTGAAGTGTGAAATAGCCTACATACGTGAGAATATCATGTTGATTTCTTGCATGTTACCCCCGAACAGAGTTTCCGCATTGAGTGTAACTGTGATTAAGTTATTAGTCAGATTTTCTTGGTGTAGTTTACGTTGTTTTCTACAAATTCCGCTGCATACTTAAAACTTCAAAAGTTAGAACCATGTTAACTACATTAAAGTTTCGAATCTGCTGAAGACGGTTATCAGTTTGGTGGGAAGTTGATTCATTCGCCAAAAAGAAGTGTACGAAGAAGCCGTTAAAGACATGCAACATGAATTGGGGAGAAGTTAATCCATTTCATGCATATTGCATCATTTACCGACAAGTGGAAATCCATTTAGGGCCTAAGAGACTTAACACAAAAGTAATTCTGGAAATTCAATTAGAGCTTGAGAGCCTTACAAAAATTAATTCTGGAAATCCAGTTTGAGCCTAAGAGCCTTAACAAAGAATTAATTCTGGAAATCCAGTTTGAGACCAAAATCCTTAACAAAAATATTAATTATGGAAATCCAGTTTCAGCCCAAGATCTTTAACCAAACATTGACTCTTTGCCTAAAAACTTTTACAAAAAATTAATTCTAGATATCGAGTTAGAGCCCAAAATCCTTTAGAAAAACTTAATTCTGAAAAACAGTCATATATCATTATTCTGTACAAAATTCATTGCTACTTTCACTTTCACAAAATGAAATGTTTAATATTATGTATAGAAAAATTACTCATCTACTTTGATTTAGAACGTTTTTAGGAATTAAAAAAAAAAAAAAAAAAAAAAAAAAAAAAAAAAAAAAAAAAAAAAAACTCCATTTGAGGCTTTTACCGTTAGCACATGACAGTATAGAATTTTCGATACTCAGAGGTTCAGAGATGCACGAGTTTTTCGTCAATTAATTAAGTCCACGCAAAGTCGATGGTAGTATAAATGCAATGGTCCACACATTTTTGGGACAACTGTACAGAAATAAAAATGTCCAGATCGAGTTATAAAAGCACACACTTATATAAAATGAATTTGATTTGAAAGTACTACACTACTACTATATATACTTGATACACCTTTTGAAGATATACGATGCTATTGCTAATTTTTCACACTCACATGCATCTTTTTTATGGTTCACTATTTCATGCACATTTATCAGTAGGAAATGTTCTATGTCTTTACAGGTTTGCATAAGCTGTTAATAATTGAGAAAAAAGAAATGCAATGTCCTTATCCTTGTGACGAGTCAAATCAAATAAACTTTTTCGCACAATAGATTGTTCTAACGTACGATAAAAGTTAGAGCGTAATTCCCATGAAAATATCAAATTCAAAATTTATGTGCTTACGTTTATAGCTTTTCTTACTTTAAAAAAAGATGTGAACGATTATAGCAAAAGGACATGCTCAACTATTTGCATGTTCTGCATGTCCGTGTATACTAAAAGGTAGCAGGTTACCAAAACCACCAATTATTTATATTCGCTCATCTTTATTAACTTTATATATCCATGACCGGCCCTCTCCAGTTTGCAACCAAATAATTGTTTACAAACACAAAATAATATCTTAGAAAAAAACCAATCATCATTGACAACATATCTTCCACAAATGAGAGATATCCATTGGACCATATAAATACCAACTATGCGAGTTTTTTACGTGTTTAAATCATGCATATGAATATTAGGTGACATTAGTTAAGTAAAACATTATTTATAGTACTGTTGGTTAACATGACTAAGTCTAACTAATCTCAATTATTTTGATGTTTGTTTAATCCAGCAGGCATTACTTGCTTACTCTTTATATATAGTGACCTATGTTTTAAGAATCCATACAACAAAAAGTGAGTGAAGGAGAAGGCAAAAAGTCGAAGCAATGAAAGGGTACTGCTTGATTTTGGTTATTCTAGCGATTCTTGGATTGGTTCAAGGTGATTTGAAATTGGGGTTTTACAAGGGTTCGTGCCCGAAAGCTGAAAAGATAGTGCAAGATTATGTTTACAAGCATATCCCGAATGCTCCTTCACTTGCAGCTGCTCTTATCCGAATGAATTTCCATGATTGTTTCGTCAGGGTACGTATGATCTTTAATTCTTCGTGTTTTTCTTTGTGTTATAATGTTGTTTCAAACTTACAATGCCTCACTAAACCAGAGTAAAAATGTGTTGTTATGTTGTACTACGCTATCATAACAATAATGTAGCATTACTTCGGTTATGATTTACAATGTTAGCTTAGTTATTTGTTGTAAAACTGTAAAACTATCTTCTAGGTAATAAATATCTCATTTTCATTTTGTAATGTCATTATCACACTTCGATTTCTTTGAATATGTCAAAACAACGTTGTAATTCACTTAACCTAACTTGAAATGAATATTACGTTACTAAACGTATTTGACGACTTTACCCCTGAGAGACGTTGGATACGAAAACAAATACTCGGACTCGTAATTCTGCTAGGACACTTTTGCATTTTGTTGATGCGCTTCCAAAACAATAGACTTGCCCGAATGACTATCAAATTTGTTATACAGAATATACTTGTTAAGTCTTAAATATATAATGATGATTTAACGATTACTAAATATTAATTATTGTTTTGAACAGGGTTGTGATGCATCAATCCTTTTGAATGTTACTTCAGCTTCAGGGAATCAAACAGAGAAAGTGGCAATCCCAAACCAAACAGTAAGAGGGTTTGGTTTCATTGATGCAATAAAGAGTTTGGTTGAAGCAGAATGTCCTGGTGTTGTTTCTTGTGCTGATATTATTGCTCTTGCAAGTAGAGACTCCGTTGTTGCCACTGTAAGAATTTAGAGTTGCGTTATAAACAAATCTGCATAAAATAAACAAACAATGTTTTTCTCTAAATACTTTTGGTGTCTTGTTTTCGTTATAGGGAGGTCCTTCATGGAAAGTACCAACGGGTCGAAGAGACGGGATGATATCCAATGCGTCCGAGGCATTAGCCCAAATCCCTGCTCCATTCGACAACATCACTTCCCTCATACAGAAGTTCGCGATTAAAACTCTTGATTTGAAGGACCTTGTTTTACTTTCGGGTATGTTATATTCTACTTCTTAGTTCTAATGATATTTGATGCTTTGTGTTTTGGTATAATGACATCTGACAAAATTTGATGCATTCTGATACAGGGGCTCATACTATTGGGATCGCACATTGTCCATCATTCTCAAACCGTCTATACAATTTTACGGGTGTGGGAGATCGAGACCCATCACTCGATAGTGAATATGCTGACAATCTCAGTTCCAGAAAGTGCAGGACACCAAACGACAATACAACTAAAGTTGAGATGGATCCCGGCAGCCGTAAGACTTTTGATCTTAGCTATTACTCATTATTGCTAAAGCGAAGGGGTCTATTCGAGTCAGATTCAGCCTTAACAAGGAACTCAAACACATTGACATACATTAACCAACTCCTTCAAGGATCACTCCAGAATTTCTTCAGTGAATTTGGATTATCTATGGAGAAAATGAATGAAATTGAAGTCAAAACCGGAACCTCCGGTGAAATTCGAAGGAATTGTGCGGTTGTAAACAGCTAAGTGTGTATAGTCCTATGATGAGTTATTCGCTTTGTTCATTTCATATTTGAATTTGTGTGTTGTTTCGTTTGTGTGATTAAAAAACAAACAAGAATGAGATTGTTAGTTTGATGAATTAAGTATAGAATTGATGCTCTTATAGTCGTATCCACAAACAAGCATCAATTCTATACTTGTAAAATACAGAATAAAGAATCAAATAAAACTATGCTTGTTCATTGATTCTACTCCACAGTTTACATTGTATTGTTTTTGTTAGTTATAAACCATAAGCGCACGTTGATTAGCTCATAAGCTGTTAGAAAATGAGCTTATCAGCTTCTCCAGACTGTAATAACTAACAAGGCATGTTCCCTATAAATAAGCTAAACCTGAACTATCTGAAAATCAACTGGTCACCTCAATTCTACTACTCCCAGTATCTTTTGTTAATCCTTTATCATGCATCAATTTCCTTAACTGTTCAATTCTATCCCATAAACCACACTTAGCATACATATTCGACAACAAGACATAAACTCCAGTGTTCATAGGATCCAATTCAAGTGCCCTTTCAGCAGCAAACTTTCCCAAATCTACATGCCCATGATCATAACACGCGTTCAATAAAGCTCCCCAAACAGAAACACTTGCACTCACATTACTTGGCATATTATTCACCACATTCCAAGCCTTTTCTACCTCACCAGCCCTACAAAACAAATCCACAAGACACCCATAGTGCTCAGGACTTGGGTTTAGCCCAAAATCACGACCCATTGACTCAAAATACTCGGTCCCAAGATTAACTTGGCCCGTGTGACCACAAGCTGAGATGACGGTTACAAATGCCACCCCATCCGGTCTAACTTTTCTTGCTAACATCTCTTTAAACAGTCTAATTACTTCTTTGTGATGCCCGTTTCTACCATATACGCAAAGCATTGACGTCCACAACACCACATCAGCAACACCCGCCATATCAAAAACATGCTTGGCTTTAATCACCAGCCCACGTTTTCCATACAAATCAATCAACGAACTCATGAGAAACAAATCACTTCCTGGGTCATAAATAGTTCTAAGGACTCTCGCATGTACTTGACTTCCCAACTCAATCGCGTACATCCCACCACATAAACCCAAACCAACCGAAAACGTCCAATTATCATAACACAAACCCAAACCAGGCATACACCTAAACAATCTCAACCCATCCTCCCACATCTTACCATCAAAATACGCCGACAGAAGCGCATTCGCACAAACCGTATTCTTCACAGGACTTTCATCAAACACTTTACGCGCATCCACAACACCCGACAACTTCGCGTAGAAATCAACCAAAACACTACTCAAAAACACACTAGACCCCCAACCAGATTTCACCACATGGGTATGAATCTGATTCCCATAAACCCCATTAAAACCATTAGCCAAACAACAACTAGTTAATGAGCTACACAAAGCATAACTATCTATCCAAACACTATTAAAATGCATAAAAGATAAGGTTTTAAGAGCATTAAAAGGATACCCATTTTTAACAAAACATGAAATGAGTGAATTAAAAGCAAAAGGGTGTCTAAAAATGTTGCATTTATAAAATTTTGTTAAGGTTTGGATATTGGTTTCTTTAGAACATTTTGTATAAGTGTATGTTAGATTGGTTTGAAGTGTGTAGGATATGAAGATTATGCCTGTTTTAAGTACGTGTGCATGGGTTGTTTCGATGTGTTTAAGGTTGTTTGTTTGTGATAATTTGGATACTAGATTGTTTAATGATTCATGGATTGCAGTGTCATGAAATTGGGTTGCTTTAGAGAACATTTTTAAAAAAGATGCAATTTGAAAGTTTTTTTTGTTAAGGTTGACATCATGGTTATATATGACGGTGAATTCAAACTTCGTGAATTAATCGATTAAAAAGGAGTCTCTGTGATTAATCGGCGAAAAAAAAAATCAAAAAACATGGTTACCAAAACAGAAACAAAAAATAGCTGGATAACATTGATGGTTATTTGAATCAACGTGAATTTGTAGATTAGTAAGTAGTTCAGCTTGAGTTACATAAATAAAGGATGAGCTAAAGATGATTATAAAAAGTACTGTACATATGTTGCAACAAAACAAAGGCTCTTTTTCCATTCCCTCTTTTCGCAAAGAAAAGTGGCAAAAAAGAGCTAGCATTTTCCAAAACGATTGAGATACTCTCAGGTTAATATAAACATGCCTACTTAGTGACTCGGTTTTTGTTTTTATTGTGAGGGAACATTACCAATTTTTGTTTTTATTGTGACGGAACATTACTGGTTATGCGCATATGAACTTGAGAGGATCTCAATCCTTTCTAGAAAACAATTTGCTACTTGTTTTTTGGATTTTGGGCGTGTTTTTAAGTCACTTTTTTGGGCAGAATGAAGCGACTAGTCGACTACTGAGAGCTTATATATGAATACAGCTAACGAACATGTTTAGCAATTCCTGCATATATGATGAGTTTACTCAAGTAAAATTCAAGTCTTATGCAACTTAGGTTAAGCGATTTGATGAGGTGACTATCCAAGAAGAGATGATCATAATTGTTGGGCTAACTAAAGTTATAGTACTAAAAAACTGAAAGTAGCAAATAAAATTAGCATGGGTTGCCCATACCAAAAAAACGACAGTTTTTGAAAAAATTTGCACTTCATGACCAAATATCCTCAGGGTTCAGTTGTTACACTCTTCAAGGAAAATGTAGTGTGTGTGATAATTGCAATGCATGTACAATTATCAAGAGTTGGTCAGTTACACTAAGCTTATGAACCATACGTTAACAGTCCAGATCATGGGGTCTGCTGACCAATCCATGATGGGACGGGAAGGATAACTTGCCAAAGTTAATCCTTCAGAGGGTTCAAATATAATACTTATTGGTACCCTCCAGTGAGAGGTAGTACCAACAGGAGTTGTCAAACTCCAATAGATCTATCAATTATATCCACGTTCACTTATGTAAAATATCACAAGCGATTAGATTCATGAATTTTGTTGTGTAGGGGTGGTAGATAGTTTACTCGTGCAACAACCAAAGAAAAAGACTTGTATTCAGTTTAAAGCAAGTAAGCATATAACCCCCTCACAAGGTTTATAAAGCATTTACAAAGAGTGAGGCTATGAACTCACCTGGGCTTAGGGAAATCTAATTGATGTGAAAAGTGACTGTGAAACTAGACTACCTACTCACATATCCTGGAGGCATTGTGGTTGTGGATATATGTCAAGCTTTAGTTATCTTGTTTAAGTTTCTTAAGTAATCATTCTTAGGGTTGTTAGTGTTTTAGATATAACACAACACCGTTCGGGCCATCACAATCCACAAGTATAAGACTCCTCACATGAAGCTTCCTACTATTGTATTATGTTATCAACATAATACCGTTCGGGCCATCATAATTCAGAAGTTAATACTCCTCACGTGAAGCTCCCTACTATTGAGCTATGTTGTTATTAAGCTTAGTTATAACATCACACCGTTCGGGCCATCATAATTTAGAAGTACATGCAATAATCGTTTGAGGAGCCAGGTTACTTTAATTTGTCAACCCAGCAAACTCGTCAAAACAAAATATCCACATGATACTCCTCACATGAAGCTCCCTAGTATTGTGTTATGCTTCTAACTTAAATTAGGTTTTTATATTTATAAAAATACTTTCACTTTATACCCTTTTAGTTTATATATTTACAAAATCTAACCTAGACTTATATACTTATATTATTAACTATCTGAACTTAGCAAAATTAGTCCCTATACTTCTATATTTTAGGAAAATGGCAGAAATGACCCTTGGACTTATAAGTTTTTAAAATTTACCATTTATACCCTTTACTTTATAACTTTTGCAAAACTAGTCCTTATTAGTTTATAACTACTTATCTTTTTATCCTAAGGTTATATAACTTTGAAAAAAGGGTCCTTATACTTATAACTTATAACAAATGTCAAAAATAGTCCCTAGACTTAATATTTTTAGGAAGTTACCATATATGCCACTACGCATGGAAAACTTTGCAAAACTAGTCCTAATTCCATGCAAATCATGTTTTTATAAAACAAAAAGGTTTCCTAGCTTATGGTTAACTAATATTAGCTTAACTAAGTCACTTAAACTAGCTTAGAGCTTATAGTAAGGTGTTATAGCATATAATTAGCAATTAGTTCATAATTAGGGTTTGAAAATGAAAAGTAGCAAATGAAAATGATCAAGGCTCAAGCAAAGGTTCCTAGGTGATATAAGGCATCTAATATCTATCCTAGGACTGTAATAAATCTAATAAAAGCAAATATGAAAGCTTACGTGACCAGAAGTGGGTGAACGAGGGTTTTTGGGGTTTTCTATGGCAAAACAAATTCGACAAGGGTTCTAGGCTTCTAGCAATAGACTTCTAAGGCTACAAGGGGCTTAATACTACTACTAGGACCAGAGAATGTTTAAGGTTAAGAGGTGAAGAGAGGTGAGTTGAAAGGAAAGGGTACGAGCCCTATTTATAGGGTCGTTTGGAGTAGTGACCAAGAAACGGATGTAGGAGGTGTCGGGGGGGGGGGAGGTGAGTAAGCTGAGCTAGGGGAGGTCGTGGAGGGTCTAATGGATGACTAGGAGGAGCTATGGATGTATAGGAGGCATTTTATGAGGGTTTGTAGTGGAAATGAAGCCGCGACACAAGGAGGTGACAAGGTGGTGATCCACCTAGTTGTGTGCTAGCTTGGGAGGTACTAGGGTATGTGATAAGCATGACTAAGGTGCTAGGCTAGGTGCTTGAGGTGCTTATGTTTAGGTTTTAGATAGTTTAGGTTTAGTTTAGTCCTAATCTTTCTTAGTGAGAAATTAGGGTTTAGTGCCTAGATTAGAGACCTATGAGTGCATAGTGACTAATCCTAAGTCTTAAGAAGCTTATACTAAGTGGTGGTAGCTTATGGTGATGTTTTGAGATAGTTTAGACCTAATTCCAGGAAGTTATGACCTAGTTATGGTTTTGTGCTTAAGAGACTTGTACCTAAGCTCTAAGGGGTTGTACTAGGGTCTAAGGGTGCTAAGATATCCTATTGTTCCTAAAGTAACTCATACATAAGCCTTGAACACTTGCAAATTGGTTTAGATAAGCAATTAGGGTTTTGTAAACACATAGGCCTGGTTAGGGCTTAACTAGGGTTAGATTAGGGTTTATTATGATATTATGATATGTTTAGTATGTTAGGTTGGTAGATTACTTATTGTGGAGTTGTTATGATCTTATGCTTGACATACCAGAGGTTTACAGGATGTGTGGGTAGATATATTTGGCTTGTGTAGATACGTGAGCAAGTCTAGAGAGTCATGCAGGTAAGGAATGCACATAAAAAACCAAAATTTACCTGTGAAATACCTGACATAGGTATTTGTAGTAGAAATGATAGTGATGAGTTTTTGTGGGTTGTTATAAGCCTTAACAAAAAATTAATTCTGAAAATCCAGTGTGAGCGCAAGAGCCTTAACAAAACATTAATTTTAGAAATCCAGTTAGAGCCTAAGAGCCGTAACAAAAAAGTAATTCTGGAAATCCAATTAGAGCTTAAGAGCCTTAACAAAAAATTAATTTTGGAATTCCAGTTTGAGCCCAAGAGCCTTAACAAAACACTAATTCTGGAAATCCAGTTTAAGCCCATGAGCCTTAACAAAACATTAATTCGGGAAATCCAGTTAGAGCCTGTTAAAAATGAAGCTGAGTGATATTTACGTGAATTGGAGTAGACAACTAGTATGCGTATAACGCAGGGACTACTAATGTAATATTGTAATAGTCGTCATATGTTTAGCCTATAAATACCCCTCAAGACTTCACTTGAGGGGTGTGGGTGTGTAAGCATTTTATTCTTAATAATATTACCCTTTGTTTCACCTCATCTTCTCAACTTTCTCTCTCTAAAATAGTCATGGATTTGATATACTTTAATCAACCTCGACCTCCCGAACCACATAAATCTTGTATATAATCGGTCCTACAATTGGTATCAGAGCTTATGGTGTTGTTTTCAATGATTTATGTTGATTCGTATGCTTGTTTTAGCTGGTTTTATCAGTTTTTTTTTTTTTTTTTTTTTGCTGTCGAAATTATTTTTTCTCCTATTTTTGAGGTAAACAGTGTTTATACAAGTTATATGTATCAAATGGTCAATTTATATGTAAATAGTGTGTATGCTTCCGATTCCGCGAAGACATCGTGGGGGAAGATAGAGTGGTGTTCTTTGACTTTTTTTGATTTCTTTGCAAAAACACTCTTTTTCCACCAGGATCTGCAATCAGGGGAAGAAATGTGTACATCAGGGACGCATAATAGACTCGCGTGATCGAGCTTACAATTTTATGACTACCGGAAAGACGTCAGCAGAGATGATCAGTGGTTCAGTTTAGTGATTTTGGTGTAATCGTTACAACTCTCGCGGGTTGTGAAGTGTGAAATAGCCTACATACGTGAGAATATCATGTTGATTTCTTGCATGTTACCCCCGAACAGAGTTTCCGCATTGAGTGTAACTGTGATTAAGTTACTAGTCAGATTTTCTTGGTGTAGTTTACGTTGTTTTCTACAAATTCCGCTGCATACTTAAAACTTCAAAAGTTAGAACCATGTTAACTACATTAAAGTTTCGAATCTGCTGAAGACGGTTATCAGTTTGGTGGGAAGTTGATTCATTCGCCAAAAAGAAGTGTACGAAGAAGCCGTTAAAGACATGCAACATGAATTGGGGAGAAGTTAATCCATTTCATGCATATTGCATCATTTACCGACAAGTGGAAATCCATTTAGGGCCTAAGAGACTTAACACAAATGTAATTCTGAAAATTCAGTTAGAGCTTGAGAGCCTTACAAAAATTAATTCTGGAAATCCAGTTTGAGCCTAAGAGCCTTAACAAAGAATTAATTCTGGAAATCCAGTTTGAGACCAAAATCCTTAACAAAAATATTAATTATGGAAATCCAGTTTCAGCCCAAGATCTTTATAAAAAACATTGACTCTTTGCCTAAGAACCTTTACAAAAAATTAATTCTAGATATCGAGTTAGAGCCCAAAATCCTTTAGAAAAACTTAATTCTGAAAATCCAGTTAGGGACCAACAGACTTACAAAAAATTAATTCTGAAAATCGAGTTTGAGCCCAAGAGCCTTAACAAAACATTAAATCTGGAAATATAGTTAGAGCCCAAGAGCCTTAAAAAAGTAATTTTGGAAATCCAGTTAGAGCTTGAGAGCCTTAACAAAAAATTAATTCTGGAAATCCAGTTTTAGTCCAAGAGCCTTAAGAAAACATTAATTCTGGAAATTCAGTTAGAGCCCAGGAGCCTTAACAAAACATTAATTCTGGAAATCCAGTTTGAACCCAAAAGCCTTAACAAAACAATAATTTTGGAAATCCAGTTATAGCCTAAGAACTTTTAAAAAAAAATTAATTCTGGAAATCAAGTTAGAGCCCCAAATCCTTAAGAAAAAATAATTCTAAAAATCCAGTTAGAGCCCAATAGTCTTAACAAAAAATTAATACTGGAAATCCAATTTGAACCCAAGAGCCTTAACAAAACATTAATTCTAGAAATCCAGTTAGAGCCCAAGAGCTTTAACAAAAATGAAATTCTGGAAATCCAGTTCGAGCTTGAGAGCCTCAACAAAAAATTAATTATGGAAATTAAGTTTGAGCCCAAGAGCATTAACGAAACATTAATTCTGGAAATCCAGTTACAACCTAACAACCTAAACAAAAAATTAATTCTGTAAATCGAGTTAGAGCCCAAAATCCTTAAATAAAATTAATCTGGAAATCCTTTTAGAGCCCAAAAGCCTTAATAAAAATTAATTCTGGAGATCCAGTTTGAGCCCATAAGCCTTAACAAAACTTTAATTCTGGAAATCCAGTTAGAGGCCAAGAGCCTTAACAAATCATTAAATCTAGAAGTCCAGTTGGAGCCCAAGAGCATTAAAAAAAGTAATTTTGGAAATCCTGTTAGGGGTTAAGAGCCTTAACAAAAAAATTAATTCTGGAAATCCAGTTTGAGTCCAACAGCCTTAAGAAAACATTAATTCTGGAAATTCAATTATAACCCAAGAGCCTTAATAAAAGATTAATTATTGAAATACAGTTAGAGCCTATGAGCTTTAACAAAAAATTAATTCTAGAAATTGAGTTTGAGCCCAAAATCCTTAAGAAAAAAAATAATTCTAGAAATCCAGTTAGAGCCCAAGAGCCTTAATAAAAAATTAATTCTGGAAACAAGTTTTAGGCCAAGAACAATAACAAAACATTAATGATGGAAATCCAGTTAGGGCCTAAGAGCCTTAACAAAAAAGTAATTCTGGAAATCCAGTTAGAGCTTGAGAGCCTTAAAAATATTAATTCTGAAAATCCAGTTTGAGCCCATGAGCCATAAAGAATAATTAATTCTGGAAATCCAATTTGAGCCCAAAAGCCTTAACAAAATATTAATTCTGGAAGTCCAGTTTCAGCCCAAGATCCTTAACAAAACATTAATTCTTTACCTAAGAACCTTTACAAAAAATTAATTCTAGAAATCGACTTAGAGCCCAAAATCCTTTAGAAAAACTAAATTATGAAAATCCAGTTAGGCACCAATAGACTTAACAAAAAATTAATTCCGGAAATCCAGTTTGAGCGAAAGAGCCTTAACAAAACATTAAATCAGGAAATCCAGTTGGAGCCAAAGAGCCTTAAAAAAAAGTAATTTTGGAAATCCAGTTAGAGCTTGAGAGCCTTAACAAAAAATTAATTCTGAAAATTCAGTTTGAGCCCAAGAGCCTTAACAAAACACTAATTTTGGAAATCCAGTTAAAGCCCAATAGCCTTAATAAAAAATTAATTATGGAAATCCAGTTAGAGCCTATGAGCCTTAACAAAAAAATTAATTAAATTATGTTAAAGCCAAAAATCCTTAAGAAAAAAAGTTACTCTGGAAATCCAGTTAGAGCCCAAGAGCTTTAACAAAAAAATTAATTATGAAAATCTAGTTTGAGCCAAAAGCCTTAAAAAAAACATTAATTCTTGAAATCCAGTTTGAGCCCAGGAGGCTTAACAAAACAATAATTCTGGAAATCCAGTTATAGCCTAAGAACTTTTAGAAATAATTAATTCTGGAAATCGATTTAGAGCCTAATATCCTCAAGAAAAATTAATTCTGCAAATCCAGTTAGAGCCGAATAGCCATAACAAAAAATTAATACTGGAAATCCAATTTGAACCCAAGAGCCTTAACAAAACATTAATTTCGGATATCCAGTTAAAGCCTAAGAGCTTTAACAAAAACAAAATTATGAAATCCAGTCAGAGCTTGAGAGCCTTAAAAAAAATATATTGGAAATCTAGTTTGAGCCTAAGAGCCTTAACAAAACATTAATTCTAGAAATACAGTTAGAACCCAAGAGCCTTAACAAAAATTTAATTCTGGAAATCCAATTAGAGCCTAAGAGCTTTAACAAAAAATCAATTCTGGAAATCCAGTTTGAACCCAAGAGTCTAAACAAGAACATCAATTCTAGAAATCCAGTTATAGCCCAAGAGCGTTAACAAAAAATTAATTCTAGAAATCTAGTTAGAGCCTAAGAGCCTAGTTAATAAATTAATTCGAGAAATCGAGTTAGAGCCCAAAATCCTTAACAAAAAAAAAAAAGAAATTCTGGAAATCAAGTTAGAACCCAAGATACTTATCAAAAAATTAATTTTGGAAATCAAGTTTAGGGCCAAAAGCATAAACGGAACATTATTCCTAGAAATCCAGTTAGAGCACAAGTGCCTCAAGAAAAAATTAATTCTGGAAATCCAGTTAAAGACTAAGAGCCTTAATAAATTATTAATTCTGCAAATCCAGTTAGAACCCAAGAGCCTTAACAAAACATTAATTCTGGAAATCTAGTGAGAGCCCAAGCACCTTAAGAAAAAAATTAATTCTGGAAATACAGTTTGAGCCCAAGAGACTTAACAAAACATTAATTCTGGAAATCCAGTTAGAGCCAAAAGCCTTAATAAAAATTAATTCTGGAGATCCAGTTTGAGCCCATAAGCCTTAACAAAACTTTAATTCTGGAAATCCAGTTAGAGCCCAAGAGCCTTAACAAAACATTAAATCTGAAAATTCAGTTGGAGCCCAAGAGCCTTAAAAAAAAGTAATTTTGGAAATCCTGTTTGAGGTTAAGAGCCATAACAAAAAATTAATTCTGGAAATCGAGTTTGAGTCCAACAGCCTTAAGAAAACATTAATTCTGGAAATTCAAATAGAGCCCAAGAGCCTTAATAAAAAAATTAATTATGGAAATACAGTTAGAGCCTATGAGCTTTAACAAAAAATTAATTCTAGAAATTGAGTTAGAGCCCAAAATCCATAAGAAAAAAAGTAATTCTAGAAATCCAGTTAGAGCCCAAGAACTTTAACAAAAAATTAATTCTGTAAATCCAGATATAGCTTGAGAGCCTTAACAAAAAATTAATTCTGGAAACTAGTTTTAGCCCAAGAGCATTAACAAAACATTAATGATGGAAATCCAGTTAGGGCCTAAGAGCCTTAACAAAAAAGTAATTCTGGAAATCCAGTTAGAGCTTGAGAGCCTTAAAAAAATTAATTCTAAAAATCAAGTTTGAGCCCAAGAGCCATAAAGAAGAATTAATTCTGGAAATCCAATTTAAGCCCAAAAGCCTTAACAAAACATTAATTATGGAAATCTAGTTTCAGCCCAAGATCCTTAACAAAACATTAATTCTTTGCTTAAGAACCTTTACAAAAAATTAGTACTAGAAATCGAATTAGAGCCCAAAATCCTTTAGAAAAACTTAATTATGAAAATCCAGTTAGGGGCCCATAGACTTAACAAAATATTATTTCCGGAAATCCAGTTTGAGCCCAAGAGCCTTAACAATACATTATATCAGGAAATCCAGTTGGAGCCCAAGAGCATTAAAAAAAGTAAATTTGAAAATCCAGTTAGAGCTTGAGAGCCTTAAGAAAAAATTAATTCTGAAAATACAGTTTAAGTCCAAGAGCCTTAAGAAAACATTAATTCTAGAAATTCAGTAAGTGCCCAATAGCCTTAATAAAAAATTAATTATGGAAATCCAGTTAGAGCCTATGAGCCTTAACAAAAAATTAATTAAATTGAGTTGGAGCCCAAAATCCTTAAGAAAAAAAGTTACTCTGGAAATCCAGTTAGAGCCCAAGAGCCTTAACAAAAAATTACTTCCGAAAATCTAGTTTGAGCCCAAAAGCCTTAACAAAACATTAATTCTTGAAATACAGTTTGAGCCCAGGAGGTTTAACAAAACAATAATTCTGGAAATCCAGTTATAGCCTAAGAACTCTTAGAAAAAATTAATTTTGGAAATCGATTTAGAGCCTAATATCTTTAAGAAAAATTAATTCTGCAAATCCAGTTAGAGCCCATTAGCCATAACAAAAAATTAATATTGGAAATCCAATTTGAACCCAAGAGCCTTAACAAAACATTAATTCTGGAAATCCAGTTAAAGCCCAAGAGCTTTAACAAAAACAAAATTCAGGAAATCCAGTCAGAGCTTGAGAGCCTTAAAAAAAATTAATTTTGGAAATCTAGTTTGAGCCTAAGGGCCTTAACAAAACATTAATTTTGGAAATACAGTTAGAACCCAAGAGTCATAACAAAAAATTAATTCTGGAAATCCAATTAGAGCCTAAGAGCTTTAACAAAAAAATCAATTCTGGAAATCCAGTTTGAACCCAAGAGTCTAAACAAGAACATCAATTCTAGAAATCCAGTTATAGCCCAAGAGCCTTAACAAAAAATTAATTCTTGAAATCCAGTTAGAGCCTAAGAGCCTTATTAATAAATTAATTCGAGAAATAGAGTTAGAGCCCAAAATCCTTAAGAAAAAAAAGAAATTCTGGAAATCCAATTTGAACCCAAGAGCCTTAACAAAACATTAATTCTGGAAATCCAGTTAGAGCCCAAGAGCTTTAACAAAAAATTAATTCTGAAAATCAAGTTTGAGCCCAAAAGCCTTAAAAAACATTAATTCTTGAAATCCAGTTTTAGCCCAGGAGGCTTAACAAAACAATAATTCTGGAAATTCAGTTATAGCCTAAGAACTTTTAGAAAAAATTAATTCTGGAAATCGATTTAGAGCCCAAAATCCTTAAGAAAAAAAGTTACTCTGGAAATCCAGTTAGAGCCCAAGAGCCTTAACAAAAAATTAATTCTGAAAATCAAGTTTGAGCCCAAAAGCCTTAAAAAAACATTAATTCTTGAAATCCAGTTTGAGCCCAGGAGGCTTAACAAAACAATAATTCTGGAAATCCAGTTATAGCCTAAGAACTTTTAGAAAAAATTAATTCTGGATATCGATTTAGAGCTTAATATCCTTAAGAAAAATTAATTCTGCAAACACAGTTAGAGCCCAATTGCCATAACAAAAAATTAATACTGGAAATCCAATTTGAACCTAAGAGCCTTAACCAAACATTAATTCTGGAAATACAATTAAAGCCCAAGAGCTTTAACAAAAACAAAACTCTGGAAATCCAGTCAGAGCTTGAGAGCCTTAAAAAAATTAATACTAGAAATCTAGTTTGAGCCTAAGAGCCTTAACAAAACATTAATTCTGGAAATACAGTTAGAACCCAAGAGCCTTAACAAAAAATTAATTCTGGAAAATCCAATTAGAGCCTAAGAGCTTTAACAAAAAATCAATTATGGAAATCCAGTTTGAACCCAAGAGTCTAAACAAGAACATCAATTCTAGAAATCCAATTATAGCCCAAGAGCCTTAACAAAAAATTAATTCTGGAAATCCAGTTAGAGCCTAAGAGCCTAATTAATAAATTAATTCAAGAAATCGAGTTAGAGCGCAAAATCCTTGACAAAAAAAGAAATTCTGGAAATCCAGTTAGAGCCCAAGATCCTTAACAAAAAATTAATTTTTGAAATCAAGTTTAGGGCCAAAAGCATAAACGGAACATTAATCCTAGAAATTCAGTTAGAGCACAAGAGCCTCAACAAAAAATTAATTCTGGAAATCCAGTTAAAGACTAAGAGCCTTAATAAATTATTAATTCTGCAAATCCAGTTTGAACCCAAGAGCCTTAACAAAACATTAATTCTGGAAATCTAGTTATGGCCCAAGCACCTTAAGAAAAAAATTAATTCTGGAAATACAGTTTGAGCCCAAGAGCCTTAACAAAACATTAATTCTAGAAATCAAGTTAGAGCCCAAAAGCCTTAATAAAAATCAATTCTGGAGATCCAGTTTGAGCCCATAAGCCTTAACAAAACTTTAATTCCGGAAATAAAGTTAAAGCCCCAGAGCCTTAACAAAATATTAAATCTGGAAATCCAGTTGGAGCCCAAGAGCCTTAAAAAAGTAATTTTGGAAATCCTGTTTGAGGTTAAGAGCCTTAACAAAAAATTAATTCTGGAAATCCAGTTTGAGTCCAACAGCCTTAAGAAAACATTAATTCTGGAAATTCAAATAGAGCCCAAGAGCCTTAATAAATAAATTAATTATGGAAATATAGTTAGAGCCTATGAGCTTTAACAAAAAATTAATTCTAGAAATTGAGTTAGAGCCCAAAATCCATAAGAAAAAAAGTAATTCTATAAATCCAGTTAGAGCCCAAGAGCTTTAACAAAAAATTAATTCTGGAAATCCAGATAGAGCTTGAGAGCCTTAACAAAAAATTAATTATGAAAATTAGTTTTAGCCCAAGAGAATTAACAAAACATTAATGATAGAAATCCAGTTAGGGCCTAAGAGCCTTAACAAAAAAGTAATTTTGGAAATCCAGTTAGAGCTTGAGAGCCTTAAAAATATTAATTCTAAAAATCCAGTTTGAGCCCAAGAGCCATAAAGAAGAATTAATTCTGGAAATCCAATTTGAGTGCAAAAGCCTTAACAAAACATTAATTCTGGAAATCCAGTTTCAGCCCAAGATCCTAAACAAAACATTAATTCTTTGCTTAAGAACCTTTACAAAAAATTAATTCTAGAAATCGACTTAGAGCCCAAAATCCCTTAGAAAAACTTAATTATGAAAATCCAGTTAGGGACCAATAGATGATTCGTTGTGTTTTGATGTGTGCAAACAACAATTTTATCAAAATATCAACAATTTGTCGTGAGACAAATAATCGTAAAGTAATACGAGTAAACCGTTTAGGAAAACGATTACCCCGCAAAACTTGTGGAAGCGATATTCAAATTGTGAGACCGGGAAGTGATTTCCCGGGTCGTACCCCAACGAGGTGTGAATGGAAAGCTTCGAATGAGATTTGGATTAAAATCTTGTATGATTGGAAAGATTATTTGGTTTTGCGATACGTTAAATTAACGAAATTGAAAATTAACGAACGAATTTAAAAGTAATGTAACCTAAGACAACTAACAATCTAAGAATTACGTAAAACACTACGGGAAAACATAATTAGGTATCGGGAATCCTAGAACGTTAACTAAATTAAGTACGTGACGTTTAATTAAAAATTACGCAAGTGCGCAAAATAAAATGTGAATTTTGGGTTCCAAACGTCCTATGGGTTTCTAATTACTTTTCTTACGTACTAAATGACAAAAGAAAATTTTGTAAAAAAAGAAAATTAATTTTTAAACAAAAATTCTATTTATTATAATTAAATTACCATTTAAGCTAAATTAAATTCTAATAATTACTAAAACTAATTATAAAAATACAAAACTTTTTAGAAAAATAAGTTATACTAATAACACCCTAGAAAGAAAATTTAAACTGAAATAAGCCAATCTACAAAAGCTATTATAAGCTAAAAACAGTTAGTTCAAGCTAAATGAGCAATTAAAAACAAACTTACTATAAAAGGACTAAAAGTTTAATGTTGTTAACAAAAATCTCAATGGTGCAGTTGGTTTGTGAGTTGTTTGTTGGGGCTGAGTTTGCAAGAGGTCAGGGGATCGATCCCCACTTTTTGCACAATTTCTGAATTTTTTTTTTTTACTTTTGTTTTCTTTTACAACTCACAAGTACAAGCAAACTGACTTTCCTTTCTTTTTAAACAGATTCGATCAACACATTTCAATTCCAATTTTCGACTCAGATTTAAACAAAGCCCAAAGTTGAATTGTTTTTCCTTGGTTTTTAGTCTCGACTGCTAATTTAGATAAGCAGTAAACATCTTTTCTCAATTTCAACAACAAGTAACGACAACAAGTAGGGTCTCAACAACGACAATATAAGCAACAACAACAATTATAACAACGAGAAATCAACAAGATTAAGCGTACGTGGTTGACTGAGTATCGTAATAGCAGCATAAACAAGTAGCAGCAACAGCCAATGTGGGGCCAAAACAAGGCGTAAAATAAGTCACCAAACAGTCACTTATGGTAAAACTAAAAGTGTACACTTAAAACCTACCTAGTGGGCTACTCAAAACAACAAAAATCAAACCCTAAAGATGACTAATGAACAATCTGCACGCTCAAGAAAGTGGGTAAAATCTGAGGGTGTAGAGGAGAAATGCAGTAAACAGCCCACTTCTACCTCAAATTTGAGTGACCAACATTTTTCCAAAATGAAATTTTCTTTTTTCTTTCAATACACAAGATGGCAAAGATTCCAAATCAACAAAAATCACTTAATTTCATCCACAATGGAACCCTATGGACTGATTTGAAATTCGGTCCAAGTCTGAGTATACAAAGTTTTTGACTTTAGAATTAATTGAAAACTTTGACTTATGTGAATTTATAGTGGTCCTAATTGATTAATTATGTCGAACTAATCCTACTTGAGCCTAAATCTACCAAAATTAACTAGTTATCTACTGAATTTAAGAGATTAGATCCACAATTCCTTCACAGATAAACTGTGAAGGTTTTAAATCTGAGTTTTTGACTTCGCTTGAAATATGACCAGATGAATGGTCAAATTGAACTATGAGCAGCTTAAGAACAATAAACAAACCAACCTCAACCTCTTATAACAACAACAAACAATGTGCCAGAGCTTATTCCAAACACTGCCTTATACTGATTTTGAAAGTTTTCAAAGGAGATGATCAAATAACTAAACTATATTGACTAATTAACTGATATAATGTTAAAACAAACTCAAATAAGCAGAAAGCAATAATTATCAATAACGAATAACAACTAACACAATCTTTGAGCAAATTATTAGGTAAAACCTACTTGACATCCAGGGCATTAAGAAATCTGAGAACCAGGAATTAAAGGACCACCTAAGCGCCCCCATGGGCTCTAAACCACACTTCCATTTCTGCTACTGCTTACTTTCTCCTATTCAATCCTTTTCTTCTTTTGCGAAATATATATATATATTTTTTCTTTTCTTTACTGAGTTTCAGTTTTCTTTTTGATTCAAAGTACTGGGATTTAAATTCCAACTTAAACCGAACAAACAACTTTTGTAAACACTAATCGTAATTTTTTTTTTGAACTGAGAGACAAATCCGAAATGACTAAAAATTCACTTTCATTAATACTTGAAAAACATTCGAACTACAAATAAACTTTTTGAAACAACACTACAATTGAAACTGATAAAAAGATAAAAACTGAGAATGCCCTCAGGCTTACAATTCCCTATCTATTTATACTAAACTAGAAGAGTGGTAGGTACCAATTTAACTTCTCTTTGTCTTCATCTTCTTAGGGTTTCATCAGCATCATTGGAGCTTTGTAAAATCGATCTTAGCCATTCAATTCTTCAAATGCTATCTTGACCTTTGATTGATCTTTTGGCGCCCAATAGTGAGGTGGATTGCCACCATGGCCTCCCTTGACTGGTTGAGGGGTGTTAGGTATGAGTTGTGAGGGGATTATAAGTGGGATTGGGGAATGGGTTTGAGGGTGATGGGAAAGATGGTGATAGTTTCGTTGGCTGGATGTGATCACGGGGGGGGGGGGGGGGGGGGGGGTTGGTTGTGTTTATTTTAATCAGAGGGTTGAGTGAGGAAGGAGATGGAGGGAATGCGTATAACGTTTTAGGGTTAGGGTTCTGGGATTGGATATTAAACGTAGCAGGGAAAGGGTGGGCTTATATTGGTTTTGGGTTTTAGGTACAATTTGGGCCAAGGTTGGGTTAAGGTGTAGTTGGACCTTGGATTATGGATTGGTGATTATTTCGTATGGTTGCAATGGTAAACACAAGGACCAATTTTGTTAATTTCTGCATTCTTAAGGACCAAAGCTGCCAAATTTCCAAACTCTCATCAAGGACCCAATTTGCCAAGTTAGAGAAACCAAAGGACCAAGAATACAATTTTTCACATTTGAAACCCAGGGGACTAAAACTGCCAATTGGCCAAAGTATAGGAACCAATTGTGTAATTTTCCAAATCGTTTTATCCAAAGATCATTGTGATTCGTTTTGACTTTTAAATATCAAGAGTTGACTTTTCTTTGAAAATAATTGACCAGGGACTAGTTTTGTGAAATTTTAAAAGTCGGGGGACTGAAACTGCCATTTATGTAACTTTTGTTCGTTTTTCATTTGTTTTTACTCCTTTTGCATAAGAAACATATAAAATACGATCTTTGGGATTTTCTTCGCATTTTGGTGCATTTTTGAGTATTTTTGATCGTTTTGCAGCTTAGATTTGACTCAAAATGATGAGTATTTACACACTCATCAATAGACTTAACAAAAAATTAATTCCGGAAATCCAATTTGAGCCCAAGATAAGGTTTTATTCAATTTATGATTACATTAATACCCAAAATAAGGTTTTAAAAATAAGTAAAAATTTGAAAAGTTTAAATTAAAAGAACAAATAAAATCAGATATCTAATGGGCCGAATTAAAGAAGACAACTAATATATAGGGGTGTTGATCGGTTCGGTTTTCGGTTATTCGGTTAATTCGGTTAAAAATTTTTTTAGGGTCAAACCGTGAACCAAACCAAACCGAATTCAAATTCGGTTTTTTGTTCGGTTTGGTTAAATTCTAGTTCGGTTTGGTTCGGTTCGGTTTTCGGTTTAACCAAATTACACACTTTATTTAAAAAAAAGAAAAATATACAAATATATTTTGCCAAAAAAGTTATTTCAAACATAAAAAGTATTTTTTAATATTAGGATAGAATTTTTTTTGTTATTTATATATATATAAATATAAATATAAATATAAATATATATATAACGTTTTATTGATCTTTTTATATATATAAATATATAAAAAATATATAAATTTATAAGAATTCGGTTTTCGGTTCGGTTTTCGGTTTTGATTACCAAAACCATATCCAAACCGAGAACCGAACTAGAAGTTCGGTTTGGTTCGGTTTTGGCAAATTCGGTTCGGTTATAAGTTCGATTCGGTTATTTTCGGTTCGGTTCGGTTTTGGTTTTCGGTTTATTCAGATATTTCGGTTTTTCTGCTCACCCCTACTAATATACATATAAATTGGGTTCATGGAGTCCGTCATCATCCACCATCGTTTTATGCTGTCAGCATAGGTACACCACCACTTTTTTAAGACCTCTTTTTTAGTGTTTTTTGTATTCAATATATGATTTTTTTTCTTGTTAAAGGTGGTGGTTATTTTTAATTACTGAAGACGAATGGCTCTCTTATACTTTCACAACGTGACAATCTTCTGTACTTTCAGGATTCACTCTAAATTGTTTTAGTGTTTTTTTATTCGATACGTAATTTTCCCGTGTTAAAGGTGGTTACCTTGGCTTCAACACTTTGACAATCTTTTATGCTTTCAAAATTCATTCTGCATTGTTGTCATACTTGTCATTTCATTAATCACATTAAACCAGTTATCAGCAATCAAGGCCGTCCCGTGAAATTTGAAGGCCCTGTGCCATTATTTTAAATAGGCATTCCGAAAGATGAAGCATTCGTAAACTCAACACCTATTAACTCCATAATGCATTACTTTTAATATTGATCAAACAAATTTCTAAACAAAAAAATAGATGAAAATGTAAAAATAAAAAAAAAAAAACAAAAAAAAACACGCAAAAACGTAAAAAAACAGACGATAACGTAAAAAAAAGAGAAATATGTAAAAAAACAGACGAAAACGTAAAAAACGGACAAAAGCGCAAAAACGGATGAAAACGTAAAAAACAGACAAAACGCGCAAAAACGGACGAAAACATTAAAAAATTGACATAAACGTAAAAAAAACAGACGAAAATGCGCTAAAATGGACGAAAACGCGCTAAAACAGACAAAAACAAAAAAACGGACGAAAACGTAAAAAGGGGACAAAACGTGAAAAAACAGACGAAAACGTAAAAAACAGACAAAACGTAAAAAAACGGACGAAAACGCACAAAAATAGACGAAAATGCGCAAAAACGTAAACAGTAGGTGAAAATGGAGGAAAACGTAAATAACAAACGAAAACATTAAAAAACAGACGAAAAAGCACAAAAACGTAAAAAAAAATGGACGAAAATGCGCAAAAACGGATGAAACCATAAAAACGAACGAAAAGGTAAAAAACAGATGAAAACGTAAAAAAAACATGACTAAAACACACAAAAACGAATGAAAACGCTAAAATGGACGAAAAAAAATAATGTATAAAAACATATAAAACAAGACATCAAATGGTAGTTGCGTTATCATCCGACCCTTAGGTGACCCATTCGACCCATTTGTTGACCTATTTGACCCATTTGTTGATTCACATAAGTCTTATTGTTGACCCATTTGACATGTTCTTTGCCAATGGAGTAACTGAATCCAACCTATAAGTTGTTATTTTTGACCCATAGCAACTCATTTTTCTCTAAATGAGTCGTGATTGCAACCTCTACACAAGACTAGTTTTGCCATTCTCACCTTTCTGCGCTTTTTTTAGAGAATAAATACAGTGGAATAAAGAATCAAAAATTGACTCCAGGTCTTCATTCTTAATTGTAGATAAACGCGTGAATGATTCAAATTCTCATTCTTAGCTTTCCATTCACTCCTACCAAACATCCCCTTACTTTTGATCCGCACACACTAAGAGCATGGGGAGTAGTAACTTGAGTTATCACATAACTCAGCGCTACGTAAGCGCCACATCATCTCAACACCAGGAAATCATAACACCTAATAACACCACTTTGGGACCTCCAAAAAAAAAAAAAAAAAAAAAGAAAGAAAAAAAAAACGCAAACCACATAGCTTGGCCTAACACCAAATAACACCGGGTGGGGGAGTGATAACACCACCATAACTCAAGTTATAACTTGAGTTACTATAACAACTCAAGTTACAACGCAGGAGTAACGCACATACAAGGGAAATGGTTCTAACTCAAGTTACCATGTTATTTTCGTGCCACATAGACAATAACGCCGGATCCAAGTTACCACTCCCCATGCTCTAATATACAATCTTTAAAAGCAGCATATAATAAATGTACAATTGATTAAAGCACAGTTTGAAAGGTACAAATAAAAACTAAGAAAATGCAAATTGTTAGCCTTAATAAAAACACAACCACCATTTCACCTTCATTATACACACACAAATACAAACACTTTCTAATAAAACCAGGAAACACTTTTCCATTATTCCAACCTTTTCCATCTTTATGAAAATAACAACACCACCTCTTCACTAATCGGTCCTGCAGAATATTAACATCTTAAAAAGAAAACCACCACCACGCGTGATGGTGGTGTTTTAGTGTATAACGCGTGGTGCTCCCTTCTATTACACCAAGTCTTAATTCTATGAAAACATGATGGTTTTTGAAGACGTCTTTAACTAGATGAAACCAGTCTATTTGGTTCATAATCCTTTTCTTAATTTTAAAGGCCCAAAAGAGGAAGTTAGCTTCTTATGTTTGATGAAAATTTCCAACTTTAAACCCAAATTACATATTCGCCCATTATTATTGTTATAAGGTTAAGTCCATATATTTGGAGCGAACTTTCTAAATTTTGCAAATATAGGTAACGTGTTGTTTTAATTAACATTTTAACTGGTGTACTTTTCAAATTTATTATATTATCACCAATATGCTCACCTGCTAGCTAGTAAACTTGCAAACTAGGCTTATTCATTGAATTTTAATTTTCTTTTCTTATGTGTTCTTTTATTTGGCATATTTATTTTAAATTTATGTTTCTTTGTAGTTTACATGGCAAATGATGCGGTACAAATTACCCATCGCTATCACCGTCACTCCTCATCACCAGCACACAACCACCACCTTTGTTCATTTTCAACCTTAATTTTTCTAGCCATCTTATAGTTTCGGCTACCAACTTTTTATATAAAAATTTATACATTGTTTGGCAATTTATATATTTTTTATACACAAATTTATATAGAGAACTTAACCAAAACCAATTGTGGCAGCCAAGCATTTTAAAGTTGACAAAAACATCTAACTTTGTTTTAGTGCATACTTTACAAATTCTTAGCTTCTGTTATACTAAAAATACCCTTCCCGGTTTAGTACCGGTACACCTAGGTTCTAGGATCGGGATTGCACATTTTGGTCGGGAAAAATTCGGGTCCCAAAAACTAGTAACTACCATCTTCTCCAACATATTTTGTGGCGAGCTTTAATATTATCCTGCGAGCTTAAATCTTTCCGGCAAGGTTAAGATTATTGAAGAGCTTAAACAGGGAATTAATTACTTTGACATATCTATACTACCTTATAATGTATTTAAGACATATATATTTAGAAGTCTTAAAATGTTTAAGACCAAAAATATTTATTTAATAGGAAAGATGCATACACATATACTTAAAATCCTAAAAATTTAAGTGTTTTTAAAAAGTTTTTGTTGTTACAAGTATAGCTTTCAATGTTTGTAATTTTTTAAGACTTGCAAGAAAAGAAGCATATTATAAACCACTTTAATTCACATAATTTTCAGACTTACAAGAAAAGAAGCATAGTGTGTACACCACTTTAATGCACATATTAAAAAAAATAAAACACCACATTAATATTATTTAATTTAGTCAATAAATACAATTATTAAAACACCCCTTATATAAGAAATACAAATTATCAATCATATTGTACAATAAAAAAATTAAACACAATTTCTGCATTTAATGTCAATAATACAAATAATAAAACACATTATACAAATATTCAAGCCCGAATGGGCAACGGGCCAAATGTGCTTGAGCCCGAACAGGCACGAGCCAACAGGCTCGAGCCCGAACAAGCACGGGCTAAATAAATTTCTTGATATTCGTAAATTTATTGTCAAAAAGAACATAATAAACTAAAATACATGATTTACCGGAAAATTTAATTTCAAAGTACCCGCCGCTGCAATGCGCGGGTACCTTGCTAGTCATATCTAAAAGATATGAGATTCACAGATACAAATTTCAAGTCCCAACATTCAAGATACGAAACTTATCACAGCCAACAACCATCAATCACTATCTCATTCTACAACAACAAACCTCATCACAATCAACTTCAACATCAAACGACAAACGCCATGGCTTCTCCATGGCTCGTAAGGCATGAGGCGTGGCCATGCCGCCTTGCCACGCCTCACGCCATTTATAACCTTAAGTAAGATACATGTTAGGTCAGCTAAAGCTGGTGAGTTTACATTCTATATTCAAAATATCGCATTCAACATATAATCTCTTCTTTAGCACTTCTATCATAAAACCATCTCCAAACCCGTATAAACATACTTGCATGACAATATGAATACTTGCTAAACGTACTGAGGAGTGACCTGTTGGGCACATCTCACGTATACGAATATTGACACTAAATAACTTACATAAAATTGTCGATTTACATCACGACTCTGTCGATTTACTTCACGACCACTGTTTTATATTACCATGCGGAGTGCCGGATTACTCAACAGACTATCATGGTACCAGATAAACTCTGATCTGTTATATCTAACTGTAACATCTAATAAAGCATAACTAACCAGTTAAGCTTTGCTTTATTAGTAATATCTAACCAGTTCTAATGTCAATAAAGCATAACTAAGCAATTCTCAAAACTGTAACATCTAATCATATATCTAAACAATTCTAATATCAATAAACCATAACTGAACAATTCTCAAAACTGTAACAAATCCAATCATATCTGAATAATTCTAATATCAACAAAGCAAAGCTTAACTTTCTAAACATGAATCACTATAACTAAACTTGTAAAAATACATTTTTACACGATACTGTGCATGTATCCCAATTTGAAAAAAATCTAGTGAAACTCGCCTTATATTTCAAGCTAGCTTTCTCTGCTTGCCCAAACAACGTCTTCTATAATTTCAACAAAATATTTTCTGAGACTTTAATTTACGAAGCCTCTCTGGTTATGTTTTCTACATAACACTAGCTGCTGATTGATTCGCTTGACTGAGTTTCTGCTAACCCTTTTTATGACTCAACAACGCAATAATTATAATATCAAAATGTTATCTTCGTCACTAGTTGATTATCATTGACTCATATTTCACAAAACGTAACTGGTACTAAACATTTAACTTTAAATCAAAGCTTGGATAAAACTATATTTTACTCATAACCTTTTACTTAAAAAATGTAGTCTGCTACATGTCTTGTGCCCAATGTTTTTCTTATGCATATATACGAGTATATTATATATATGTGATCAATGACAACAATGACTTATCTTTTACATGCTCTAAACGCATGACTCCGATCCATAACTCGGTCAAAATAGCCTCTAAGTGACTAATAATGGATTCTATAAAAATCAGTGTGATACGTAGGTGTCGGCTATATGCTTGTTCATTTGACACTTTGGATACGGGTCTGCTTCACATTACTAATTAAGACCGAGACTCGACATATAAAACAATGATCGATCATTCGATGATCAAAAACACTGCACGTTAGAGACATTCGAAACTCAGCCAATCGATCATCTTCTACGCACATATGATTCTTATGACATACTTCATAAATAATCTAGAACGATAGTTACCTTAAGACAAACCGAAATTCAAACTATGGATCTCCACAAAACTCACCCCGATCTTGGTTTCTCTTTGCTGCCACCACTCGCTTATCCAACTTTGTCGTAGTGTTTTCTTTTGAACATACCATAGGGAGGGTTAAGAGGTATATCGTACTACAAACTTCCTGGTGGTTAGATTTCTCTTGAAACAAAGGGAATTGACAATCCCGGCCCATTACTCATGTACATCCTTTTTCTCATCTTTCAAACGCACTTTTCACTTTACTCCCTTCTTTCAACTTTTCTCTACACTTGCAATCCTTCAAGTCTGTATATAATTTACAAGTTGTTTTTGCATATATATCCTTCCGAAAATGTATAATTGCATATATATCCAAAGCATGCATAAAAACCATTGTACTATATGCATCAAAAACTTGTACGAAGGATATATATGCAATTATTCATTTTGGGAGGGATATATATGCAATTCTGCCTAAAGTTTTTTTAGAATTTAGGGTAACTACAGGGATCGACACATATAAAAATCTACAAAAATCAAACCCTTACATCCCAAATTTTTCGGGAAGGAGTCTATATATTCAAAAGCCTGCCTCGGTTTATTATTCACAATTCAATCTTAACCAAACCCTAATACCTTTTCTCTTAACGATCGTTTCTTAGCCCTAAACACATCATCGATCGTCTTTCACAGATTCCGAGTAAGATTCTTTATAGTTATAATTTTGGTTATCATCATCAGTACGTTTTGATTACTAGCTAACTTTGTACGTAATATCTATTCTTTTGGAGGTGGTTAGTTGCATGGTTAGGGTTCGTTTTTTCTTGAAACACTGCATGGTTAGCATTAGGGTTTTTTAACTTATTTTTTTGTCGTATATTGAAAAAAAAAAATTGTTTATACGGTTCAATGAATTTTTATACATGTTTTAACTAGTTTAAGATAAATTATATATGTTTTCATTGTTAAGTTCTTTTGGAATAAATCAGTAAGTTATCGAACTCTTGGATTTATATCTGCTGCAAATCTTAATTGGATTGTATAGTTTAGTGATTCAATTTGTTCTTGTACCAAAAAACTGTGATCTTTATCTAGTCTTGCTAGCTATTTTTTCTATTGATTAATTGGCGTTGGTGCTCTTGGATTTATCTAGTCAATGTATATACCTGTTTTAACTAGTTTTAGATAATTATGCATGTTTTCATTATATATATTGGTTTTATATTTGTAACAAAGGCGAATCTTAATTGACTTGTATTGTTTAATTATTCAGTGTGTTCTTTGTATCAAAAATTTGTAATCTTTATCTAGTTTATTGCTAGATATTTTTTAGTAGAATGACTCACGTAAGCACTCTTGGATTCAAGTCCCCAACCAAAAAAAAAAAAAAAAAAAAAAAAAAAAAAAAAAAAGGCGAATCTTAATTGGATTGTGTGGCTTAGTGATTTTATCTATTCTTCTACAAAAAATTTGTAGTATTTGTCTAGCTCCTTGCTACCACTTTTCTGATAAACTAATTTACTTTCAAAGAAAACAGGGCTAAATATTAGACGTTTAGGACTTAATTAGGGTTTATCTAAATTGTTTATTTGTTTAATATTGAAGAAAATTGTTTATATGGTTCAATCAATGTTTATACATGTAGTTAGTTGTTTAAGATAATCATGTAAGTTTTAATTGTTAAGCTCGCTTTTGGAAGAAATCAAGTTGCTGTCACACTTAGATTTATATCCATAACAAAGGTCAATCTTAATCGGATTGTAGGATTTAGTGATTTAATATGTTCTTGTACTCAAATTGGAATCCTTATCTAGCTTCTTGTTAGCTAGTATTTTTTACAAAATCAGTTGACATTAGCACTCTTGGGATGTAACCAAAGGCGAATCTTGATTGAATTTCATGATTTAGTGATTAAATATGCTATTGTACCGAAAACTGTAATCTTTGTCTAGCTTCTTGCTAGCTATTGTTATTAATAATTTAATAGACGGTTAAAAGAGTAGCGGTGAAACGTTGCATGTTTAGTATCTAAATTGTTTATTTGTTCAATATTGAAAAAATATTGTTTATATGGTTCACTCAATATGTATGCATGTATCAATTAGTTTAAGATAATTATGATTCAGTCAATGTTTATACATATTGGAAGATCCTCTTGCTATGGTACTTCTGGTTTTATATGTGTAACAAAGGCGAATCTTAATTAATTGGATTGTGTGGATTAGTGATTTAATTGGAAGATCCACTTGCTTCTTGCTTCTTGCATCTTTGTTTAATTGGAAGTTTACTTTCCATTGCATTAAATGAATTACAATATATTGATTAACATATCATACTTATCAAACTACCTTAGTTTACGATTTCAACATTATTTTCTTTGATTGCAGGAATTCAATAATCACAACTGAAAGAACAGTGTGATCACTACAATGGAGCAGGTGCAGCAGTGTATTTCTTTCGAGGAAGGATGGAGTCACATGGAGACTGCGATAGAGAAGCTGAAGAGAATTTTGGAAGGGAAACCAGAACAGTTCAACTCTGAAGAATACAGTATGAATTACACAACTATCTATAACATGTGTACTCAAAAGCCTCCGTATGATTATTCTCAGCAGCTGTATGATAAATATAAGGAAGTATTTGATGTCTATATCCGTTTAGTGGTATTGCCATCATTGAGAGAGAAGCATGATGAGTTTATGTTGCAGGAGCTTGTGAGGCGATGGGAGAATCATAAGTTAATGGTTAAGTGGCTTTCGCGGTTTTTCTATTACCTTGATCGTTATTACATTGCTCGAAGGTCTTTACCTACCCTTCGTGAAGCTGGTGTAGATTGTTTCCGTGACTCAGTTTATGAGGAAATTAAGGGTAGAGCCAAAGATGCAGTGATTGTTCTTATTAATAAAGAACGAGACGGAGAGCAGATTGACAGAGCATTATTAAAGAATGTTCTTAGCTTGTTTGTCGAAATGGGGAATTACAGGAAGGAAAAGGAAAAGGAAACCCCAATGCAATTCTATGCGGATGACTTTGAAGCTTTCATGATTGCTGATACTTCTGATTATTATTCTCGAAAAGCATCAATCTGGATCATCGAGGATTCTTGTCCTGATTACATGTTGAAGGCTGAGGAGTGCTTAGAAAAGGAAAAAAACAGAGTCCATAACTATATGCACTCAATCAGTGAGCCAAAGCTCAAAGCGAAAGTGCTAAGTGAATTGTTGGTTAACTATAGTAATCAGTTGCTCGAAAAAGAGAATTCTGGATGCCGTACCTTGCTTCGTGATGATAAGGTAGATGATCTTACGAGGATGTATAAGCTCTTCTCTCAAATTCCCAAAGGACTGGATCCTGTTGCTACTATGTTCAGGCAGCATGTCACTGCTGAAGGAACAACATTAGTCCAACAAGCTGATGATGCTGCGAGTAAGAAGCAGTCAGAGAATGTTGGTGGTCCGCAGGAGCAGGTGTTTGTCAGGAAAGCAATTGACTTGCATGACAAGTTCATGGCATATGTTATCGATTGCTTTTCAAATCACACCATATTTCACAAGGCCCTGAAAGAAGCCTTTGAGATTTTTTGCAATAAAACTGTGGCTGGTTGCTCTACTGCAGAGCTGTTGTCTGCATATTGTGACAACATCCTCAAAAAGGGTGGTACTGAGAAGCTTAGTGATGAAGCTATTGAGGAAACTTTGGATAAGGTGGTTAAGATTCTTGCTTACATCAGCGATAAAGACCTTTTCGCAGAGTTTTATAGGAAAAAACTTTCTCGGCGTTTACTTTTCGATAAGAGTGGGAATGATGATCATGAAAGATTGATCCTCTCAAAGTTAAAGCAGCAATGTGGTGGACAGTTCACATCTAAGATGGAGGGCATGGTGACAGATTTAACATTGGCGAAGGAGAATCAGAGGCAGTTTAGTGATTACCTTTCAAATAATCCTCTTGCCAGTCGTGGGATTGATTTTACAGTCACTGTTTTGACTACGGGGTTCTGGCCTAGTTATAAATCATCTGATCTTCGCCTGCCTGCAGAGATGGTGAAATGTGTTGAAGTTTTTAAGGAGTTCTACCATACAAAAACCAAACACAGAAGGCTCACATGGATTTATTCTCTAGGGACGTGCAATGTGAATGGTAAATTTGATCAGAAAAATATTGAGCTGGTTTTAACAACCTACCAGGCAGCAGCTCTTTTGCTATTTAATGCTTCGGAACAGCTAAGTTATTCTGAGATCAAGACACAGTTAAATCTTGCTGATGAGGATGTTGTGAGATTACTGGCATCCCTATCCTGTGCTAAGTATAAGATTCTCACCAAGGTGCCAAGCTCAAGAACCGTTTCTGAAACTGATGTTTTCCAATTCAATTCAAAGTTTACCGATAGGATGAGGAGGATCAGAGTTCCTTTGCCACCTGTGGACGAGAGGAAGAAGGTTGTGGAAGATGTTGACAAGGACCGAAAATATGCTATAGATGCTTCACTTGTTCGCATTATGAAGTCTAGAAAAGTTCTCAATCATCAACAACTTGTCTCAGAGTGTGTGGAGCAGCTTAGTCGCATGTTCAAGCCTGATTTCAAGGTTATCAAGAAGAGGATTGAAGATCTGATCACACGCGAATACTTGGAAAGGGACAAGGAGAACCCAAATCAGTTCAGATACTTGGCTTGATCTTTAGTATTTTTACTATTTGTTATGTTTTTGGATTTTTATTTTTTTTTTCGCAATCTGTTTTTGCGCAGCTGACTTATTGAAACTCTGTTTGGATATTCTTGAATTTGTTAATGATATTTGAGAAGTGTTGCGCAGGTTTTAGGCAAAAATTTCTTTGAATTATGTTTCTATAAATGTATTGTTTACTTTTTTCTTACAATGGTTGCCTGCGAAGAATGTTATTGCAGGGTACATTGGCTTACAAACTTGATGAGGAGGTAATGTGTTTTCATGGATACTGTTAGATGTATTGCATTTTTAACTTTAATGGGAAATTTTTGGTCTAAATATATTCTGATACCATGTCTATGCTCTCTTAACACTTAGCTTCAATGTATTTGCTTTTAAACATACTGCAAAAGTATGAGCCGCTCCAAACTTTGGAATGCTAGATCGCTGAGAATAACCAGCAACATGCCCATGTTCAACGACAAGATCGCTAAGAACTACATATGATTGATTTTGTTGTTATTATGCTTGCAGCCCATCATGGGCATGCTAATTAACTCATTAGCTAATGTTAGTTCTCTCTACCTTAGAAGCGGTTTTCTTTATAAGCTGTCTAATAACATTAGCAGCTTTCATTCAAATTGCCATATTGCACCATGACATTGATGTGTAACGCGGATGCGATGTCATTGAAGAGATACGATAGTATACATCATCAAATAACAAACAAACAAAAAAATCAAGAATAACTTTGTGATTTTTATAACACAAATAAAAACCACACATAATATTTTTAGACAACTCGATCGCGTGTAGGCACTAGGTTAAAAAACATAAAAGCAAAACAAAAAACTAATGAATATCAAATTCGGCAAAGAAAAATAGTCTAAGGGGGATAGTGTAATATTTCGGTAGAGCCAAATGCCAGTTAAGCATATTAGCCAAACAAGTGTAGCATGCACAAAAGCAATATATCCCATCTAATAAACTCTCACCCATATTCCCAACCCCACAAATGCTTGCTTCATAAATGTTAGCCATCACTGATGACGACCCAAACCGGCTGCCGGACCATACCGAACCGGATACAGCAACACCAAGAGTACTATCTATCCTATCGTTCGTCCTAGAAAGACTTGTGAACAGAAATGAGTTATTAAGTCTAAGCAAGGGTCCAGGACGACTAGGGAAGAATTTGGAAGCGTTTCATGGCGTTAGATCACCTGCAATAACTATACCAAAGTATCTAGACAGGATATACAAGTATACGGATTGTAGCCCGGCTTGTTTCGTGGTTGGGTATGTTTATATAGACCGGTTGATTCATAGACATCCTGGTTCATTGGTTGTGTCACTAAATGTTCATAGGCTGCTTGTTACAAGTATCATGGTTGCTGCTAAGGTTTTGGATGATGTGTATGTCTTGTTCCTTTCTCCTTCACATATATATATATTTTTTTTATGTCTTGTTTCTTTCTCCTTCACATATATATTTTTTTCATTAAGTATTGAATTTTAGTTTATGAAAATAAAACAAGTACAAACGCTAGCTTATTTTAATTTAAATAAAACACACTTATTAACTTGGTCGTTATTAGCTCACAAAATTTTGTGATATTGATATGTGTTGACGATATTTTTGGTCAATTTTCTAATGGTCTACAACATGTCAAGTGTAACTTGGAGATAACTTTCATTCTTGTTTGTCCCTCTGTTTATTAGTTTTTCAAAAACATATTTGATGCTTTTAAGAAATAAAACCAGTTGACAAAGTTTAGTGATTTTAATTGTAAACTGTATACATGATTTTGATGTTGTATCAACTGCACTTTTACTACTCGATTATAACAGAATACTGTTGTAGAACTCAATGTAATTTTAACATGTTATGACAAATGCATATGGTGATTTCCGTTCTCTTATAAACGATAGACATTACAACAACGCATTTTACGCTAGAGTTGGAGGAGTAACAAATGTAGAGTTAAACAGACTAGAACTGGAATTCCTCTTCATGTTAGATTTCGAGCTCACTGTTACCTCTCGTGTTTTCGAAAGTTACTGTCTACATTTGGAAAGGGAAATGATCTTGTGGAACGGTACGATACCAAAGATTGAAAGAGGAATCCATACAAACGCCATAGAAGATATTGCTGAAATTTCGGTCGAAGACATGGAAAGTTTTTCTTCGCCTCTCTCTAACGGTGGGCTTACATGAAACTAAGATTTATTTTTACATATTGTAAGATTCTTGACAGATACTTTCCTACAACGATAAATCGAATGATGAAAAATACTTTTTTTTGTATAAGAATTTTTATTGTCACAAACCATCTGTGGCCTTGGATTTAAGTGATGGCTGATTATTAGGTATCTGTGGCTTACTAGTCGTGGTCAATTTTGGTCTAACTACTTTATGAAAATCTAGTAAAATGCTTGTTTATATAGATGGAATAAACCTTATTAAGACTTTTCAGTCAATAGACATTAATAAAAAGTTGCTAACAGCCAAAAAGATCACAGGTTTTACCCACTAAACCAGCTATTCCTTTTTACTGAATACCAATTTGAAGCAAAAAAAGAGCTTAAAGTTTGATGTTATCGTTCAAATCTATGTCCACAAACTCAAGCTTCAGGACAATGGAAGAAGTGATGATGCTAGCATAACAATACAACATGTTACTTCTGACTATTGTCAATTTGAATTCATACATTATTTACACCCCAGTACAGTTCTATACAGGCAACAAAACCTTACAGCAATGCCGGTTTCTTAAACAACCAACCGAGCCTCCTCATTATCTGGGACAACAATATCAAGCCTCATCATCGGCTTATACTTACGAGGAACTGGAGCCCCTGCCTGCACACATAATTCAACAACAACGGGAGCCTTCCCATAAAACCTCTGAAGTGAGCTTTTCAATGGCGGCCCTTTTGGGTCCCGGACATGCCACACGTAATTTGGCGGGAAAACCTCGTCCACGGTTGCATCCTGCCACCCGTGCTTGCCGTCTCTCCATTGGTGCTTAAACTCCCCACAAAGCTTAGCATTGTGGCCCCATGGACCCACGTGGACCTCTGGGCAGTACCCACATGCCTTCACTGTGTACTTCCTCATAAGTTTAGTCACACCCCATCTCACTTTCTCGTATGCACTTAGTGTTGCTTGTGCAATTGCAACCACATCTGATTCCTCTGGAGGTGGGACCCGCTCAAGGGCTCGGTGCGTGTCGAGTTCCAATATCTGATCAGAATGCGCTGGCTTGGGTGCCTCAGCGATTCCACCTCTGTCGAGCACTTTCTTGCCCATCATTCGGATAGGTTGGGTCCTTCGCCGTGAAGGGTATTCTGGTAATTCCACACCCGCTTGGATGCAGAGCTCTACAATAGCGGGGATTCTGTCGTAGTCAAATCTTGTTTCGTGTTTGATTCGGGTACCGAAAGGATCGTATTGATGGTATGACTCAATAGGGATAAGTATGTCATTAATTGACCCTTTTGCCCATAAATGGAAGCTTCTGCGGCCTGCACTGTTTGTACCATGACAGCTCTGAATTTCATGACCTGTTTGACCCACGTGAACCTCCAAGCACTCACTGCATAAAACACAGTAAACTTAAACATCTGCCACATTCACTGTTTTTATCGGGAAATTTATCAAAATAACACATTACAGATGTTTTTTTATAACAAAATGCCATAACAAGTTAACAACCCTAAACAAGTTTGCGTTTCGCAAAAAAAAAAAAAAAAAAAAAAAAAAAAAAAAAAAAAAAAGGAAAGAAGAAGAAAAAGAAAGAAAGAAAAAAAGTGATTTTTGCGAATGAAGTGATGTTTCCCAAGTTTGACTTTACTTTAAGCAGAATTTGACTATTCGTTTGAGAAATTCTGTACGAAACCACATAAATCAGAAATAAAAAATTATACAAAATAAGTTTGCAAAATATGGCCGGCATTTTGGTTTTAACACAAATTATGACATTTTCTTAGGCTACCATTTAATTTGTAACGTGGCTATTTTGATAAACTTCTGTGCTGTTATCGCCATTTTCAATCTAGAGAAATAAGATTAAAACATTGACGAACCTGCAAGCATGGACAGGAATGACATGAAGAAGCTGTGAAAGTCCTTTGATTAAGATCTTCCAAGCATCAAGAACTTCATATGCAACTGGAACCAACTCAGGAACAATTAGCCCGTTCTTTGGAGGCTCAAGTGTCTTCTCTATGCCCTTTTCTGCAAGCTTTCTGTCATCCCTAGATGTTTGTAAGATCTTCTTTAGAGGGATTGGATACGGCTTCTTTTTACTCTTGGATAGTATGGGAGGAAGATCCGTATTTTGAGTATGGGTTATCCGTTTCTTACTGTAGCGCCTATCATAAGGAGGTGTTTGACAAGCAAAAACGGAGGTTCTTGATGTTTGTGGCCGATGGATTCCATGTGTGCACTGCGACTACACCCTATGTATTAGTTCCACGATATAGTATTTGCCTCACTAACTTATACAATAAATGAATATATTTTTGATAATGCAGAACGAAATGAAGCAAAAAGGTGCGTTAGTTCTTCTGTTGTATCAGCATTCTTGGTCTCACTAATCCACATAGTACAACTCTTGCAAAAAGCTAATTGACTATATGACACCCTATAATTTCGGCAAGATGATCCCCAAACTATCAAATGTCTATTAGACTAGTAGACTATACACTAAAAAACAAGCCTACTCTAGTAAAATCAGTAATAAGCATAATGCTCGTTGCCTAATATACGGTTCATCTTTGACCAACAAAATTAACTGACACACAAACTTGAACAGTGGATAAGCATCAGACTAAACTCGATTAACACCAATGTTACAAAATGAAGTCAAATAATGAGATGAACTAGAGTACCTGGCGACATTTATCAAAGAAGAGGGAAGAGCTAACACCATTATCGTGCAGAAAATGAGACTGATAACTCCAGTTACAGGAAACATGGCTTTGTATACGCTGCTTGGGTGTGGAAAACGATCCCATAATGGTTGGAGATGGGCCACCTAAGCTCAGAACATGCTCCATTTCTATTAAGTCTGTCACAAATCTTGCGTCCGAATCTTCATTGTAATAGAACGAAAATAAAAAATTAGAACTCGCCCATATAAGAAGGCAAACCATACAGACTAAAAAAGGTAAATTCCAACAATTTCTACACAACTATAACTACATAACAATTAACAAGTACTTGGTAACCGAATAAACGAAAAATTCAAATTTGGAACTCTTTGATATGTGGAAGATGTATCGAATAGAGCTAGCTAGATACACTTACGACATATATTAATCTCATATAGCATTTCAAAATTACTAAGTTTAACCTTATTATTATATCCAAATTACTGAATTAGTTAACTTTGACATATGCAATAGTTCAAACATAACTAAAACCAAAACTTGTTCAAATTACACTTAAACTTCAACCATTTTATAAAAAAAATTTCTATCTAAACTGTATTTTAACAAGCAGTGAAGTTTTTAGAACTGTAGATAGAATTTAATTTTCCAAATTTTTACAAGTAAAAAGTTTTAGCTTCTTATTCTAGGAACATAAACATATTTAAAAAAAACATGAGTGGGAACGTACCTGATATATATGAGCAAAGGTTTATGTTTCAAAGTGACAAGTGTTTGAAAGTTACTCGGTCGGTTAAGATAGCAGACGCCGTCGTGAAACACCCACCGGTGTAAGATTTTTTCGGCAGAGTAGTCAAAAACTGAAAATAAAGATTATTCTTTATTGCCAATGAGACACTTGTGTTATGAGATTTGTGCATTATGAACCCCTTTATATATACATTCTACATATGACCGGGATGAGCACGGTACCGGTCACGTACCGAACGAGATTCGGATACCGGTACTGGAAAATCGGGTTTTTTCCTTTTTTTCGAGAATTTCCCGATTTAGTACCGGTCCCGTACCGAATTAGTGGTCCTGATTTTTTTTCACCTTATTACGTAGTCCCGGTACCTTACTGTATATCGAGGGTACGGTTCTAGTTCGATTTCGGAATTCGGGTCGAAATGCTCATCCCTACTCGTAATACATTTTCTTATTATTGGGCGGACTTTTTGGGATTCACGGGAACCTTATGGATATTTGCCGCATAGTATAAAGTTTGGTTAAAAATTCTGATTTTACTGAAATGAATCTAGTCTCGAAGTTTTGTGTCATTTACATACATGTCTTTTGGAATTAGTCTACTAGTATGTCAAACGAAATACATATCTTCTTAATTGTTTATTAGTTTTAATGAAATCATATTTTTTAATTCATTTTTATTTCCCTCCCAATTACCAGTTGGATACCCAATTGATATTATCCATTAGATTTTCAAGTTTTCTCTCGAATATCGGTTATCCCCAATTGCATATTTTATGAAAAAAATAACGGGTATCAAATTAAGTCCATAAAAATCGCCAACATAACAAAGCAAAACACCATAATATATTCCAATTTTTTAAACATTAAAAAACGAATTCCGCATCAAATGATTCAATTCTTTTTAATAATTCATATAAAAAATCCAAATGTGTTACATAATAAAGATACTTGTATAAATAATATGATGGAAAAAGTATATATAATATACATATACTCTAATTAATTATAATAGCAATAAAACGGGTACGAAATCGGGTAAACGGATATGGGTACGAGTAGAATCGGTCACCGAACCCAAACCCAGCTAAATAAATTTATCAATACAAAAACCCTCCCATTGGTTTCGGATGCTTTTGCCATCCCTGCTCCCTCATATCCCGCTTCGACGGGATTGGGCATGTTTTTGTTTTTGTTGTTTTTGTTGTTGTAAGATAACAATATTTGCAAGGATTTTAGTGACAAACTCAACAAACAAT
The DNA here is from genome assembly GCA_030686995.1 of Artemisia argyi. Taxonomy (NCBI): domain Eukaryota; kingdom Viridiplantae; phylum Streptophyta; class Magnoliopsida; order Asterales; family Asteraceae; genus Artemisia; species Artemisia argyi. The sequence goes on along the minus strand of CM060698.1, from coordinate 155,907,519 downwards.
AGGGATAGTTTCTGCAGTTGACTCTATTTTAAATCAGAGGGTACAATTGTGGGTTCATCACAGAAATCACTTGATATCTGAAGAAAAGCTTCACATTATTCTTGTTTGGTTAGTAGCAGTAATGGCTGATTACTTAAAGAAAGATATGTTACAGCTTATTAAAAGAATTGGGGATTATCTTTCCATCAAGATTACTAAAATCTTCAACACCCAGGTTCAATTTTCTCTAAAAGATTATTGCTTTTCTTTCATTCATGTGTAACTGTTAAGTTTTTTCTAATGGAAATGATTATTGATCATCATGGTTTGAATCAAGACTCAAACTTTATGTATGTCAACTAGGAAATTCCATTTGGGGATATTGAATTAGGGTGTATTATTGGATTATGGAGTACTAAACAAGTGTTTGGCATTGCCTTTCCCTATTTAGGTTACCCGGGGAGGGCGAGTTTTTTACTCAGATGTACACGGCCTAACCGGGGTATCCCCAGTGGCCATTTCGACCCTTAAACCCTTATGTGGCCACTCCCAATTCCCAAATGTGTACCTAGTGAGGTTTTCTTGAAAGGGATTATGTGATATGGAAATAATAATTGGTAGGGATAGTGTTTGGATGTTGTCCTACGATTTGAAGTTGTGATTATATAAGGATTTATATATCATATGGTCTTCAAAGTTATATATCATAGATAAGCAAAATTGGTTTGATGCATTTACTCTTAAACCGGTTATTCGACACCTAAAAAGTTAGATAATCGCAATGAATTTTAGTATACCCAAACACTATAAGTGGATTATATGGGACCTAGATAGTGCTATAATCCGATAATCAAAATGGAAAAATGCTATGCCTCATACGGTCTAGGTAAAATGAAAAAAGCATTGGAAAATGCCGTGCTCTTATACTTTTGTGTAATGTAAGTCTTAGCAAGACATGAAAGAATAATTATTTACATTTTGTAACTCAAATATATTGTGAAAGTGGTGTTTTCTGTGTCGAAATATAAGAAATATCGTAATAGTTTGTGTATGGAATCCAAGGTGTGCTTGTGATATAACTCTTTTTAAAGCAATATGAGTAATATGTTAAATTCTGGTTTCAGGATTTTCGATCTTTTTGGGCTATAGCAGGATTTGCAGTTGCAGTATATTATACATGGAGAGTGTTCAGAAAGCCTGGTGGGTCTCAAAGACGACAACCTAAACCTAGAGGTTCTGGAATTAATAGTAATCAAAATCAGGATTTGTTACCTTCTGAAGATTCAAGAGCACAGAGTGCAAATGACGAGTTCTTTCAGCCCGCAAATGTAAATTGGAAATTAGAGTATTTAATAGACGTTGTGTACATCTTTTTTCTCATTTGCTCATATATTGCCTTGCTTGTTGGTGCAGGCTACTTTGGGACAAATAGTCCGGCAGAAATTAAGTGATGGAAGGAAGGTATGCTTTTAAAATCACATGATCCAGTTATGAATGTGAATTGCAATGTTTGACTTGTGACGTAGTCTAAGAAGAGTCTTTGATATTTGCAAGCTTCTACCTGATTACCTGTTTGCCTATTAGCTGTCCTTACAAAAACTACTAGTGAATCCAATTTTACTCGTAAAGTTTAGATTCTTATGAAAAAATATTCAAGATTTCCAATTGCTATCTCCTACATTATCCTTCTCTGATGCTTTCTTATACTCCCGAGAAATTAAGTAATTACGAAATTTGATTACTTTAGCAGACATGTTAATTTTGATGAAGGTAACATGCCGGTTGCTTGGGGTTATATTGGAGGAAACCACTCCTGAGGAGCTTCAGAATCAAGCAACGGTGAAATCCTCCGTGTTGGAAGTTTTGTTGGAGATCACAAAATGTTCTGACCTTTATCTCATGGAAAGAGTTCTGGATGATGAAAGCCAAGTATGCGCGACCTCGCACAACTTTGGATTTGTTTATACTCTGAAAATAACCTCGTAATGTATGCTTATTTTATTATGTATTAAACATTTTGATATTGTTTGCAGACAAAAGTTTTAAAGGCATTGGAAAATGCTGGAATTTTTACATTTGGTGGTCTGGTTAAGGACAAGGTAAATAACCACTTATCAAAGATAGTTAAAAGTGCATCTCAAACGATATCTTTATACTTCTACGAAATATGCTTTTAAGAAATTATTTTTGTATGTAAATGCAGGTGCTATTTTGTAGCACAGAGAGTGGACGAATGTCTTTTGTTCGGCAGCTGGAGCCAGATTGGCATATAGACTCAAGTCCAGAAATTTCTTCTCAGTTGGCGGTATGTACACCCGACTTGTGATTAGTACAGTAACACATGTTCTGAAGCTTAAACTGTACTCTGAGATACTCGTAACATCTGTGCTACTATAAAATCTGACATTGGATAAACTTTTTCCTCCAGATAAGAAAACTAGAATTGGCTTGTAAGAGTCAAGTAAGTTGCATTTTTGACTTAAACAATAGACTGAAATAAGTTTGTTATGGGGAAATTCTGTTACAATATTTCTATATTAAACCTTATAGCATTGAACTATATAACAAGTATTAAATAGAAATAGGAGATTTTATATCGTACACATGTGATCCAACATTTTATATTGACTCCTTCTGATGATTAGTTTCATGTTAGTCATCAAACTTGTTACACACTGTTGTAATTGTTAGTCAAGTACTTAAAAGTTAAAACATCATTCAGTTGTGAAGATTTATAATGTTCACCCAAATTGTTATCATCAATTTAGCTAAGATTTTCCAAAATAAGGTACGGCCGTACGGGGCATAACTAATGCTGCTACCTGCAAATGTTCTTCCTGCTGATATATCTCTTTTTCTGCCCACTTTGTCACAGAGGTTCATCAGACACCAGCTTCACATTTCAACAAATCCGGAACGAATCGCTTCCAATGTTTTCAGCGCTTCATCATTGGAACAGTTTTTCAGTGTTTAACTTTTCGAAACAGGTCAAAGTATATGCTGCAATTTCTTAGTTTAGTTTGTTTCATCCCTTATTATGTAAGCTCGTTATTCGGGGTTGTGTTTTGTTTACATGTTTACATATTTACCCGTATAACATAGACTACATGTAACATATGCTTGTGCAATAGATTATCCAAGTTAAACTAGCTTTGTTCTTGTATGTGCCTCGAGAGTTTAATCATTATTGAGAATTTAAGTGTATTCAGAGTTTCAGACAATTTATTACATCTAAATACGTAAAGCGATCATGTTGTTTGGTGATAGACAGGGAATTCTATGTTGTCTTTCTTTCTATGGCTCCAACTATTAACAAATTTTATTGAAAGTCTGTATTACAATGCTAACAGTTTAGTTAAGTTAAAAGTCAAATTAATTATGTTTCCCAGTTTTTGAACTTAAAACATCAAAACATGCATTCTGCAATCTAAAACTGCTGTGGAGACAAAGTTAATACCACTCTATTGTGATCCAAGCAACAATTCAGCAAAATGTGTGCCCTCTTCAAACTTTTTACAAGAATTTGAAACCTGAACTAGAATTAGAGTAAGATGTTGCAAAAAACATGGGGGAATATGCATTCTATTAGCAAATTTGAAGTCAGACAACATCCACATCAAGCATCTCGTCATCATCCACATCATCATCCATAAAATCATCATCATTTCCAACATCCACAGTCTCATCTTTCCCTATGTACTGCAACCAAAATAACAAAAATTTAACATCAGTTCATGTCCACTTACATTACCACATTTGGATAGGCCAGTTATGAAACAAAAAATTGTTCGGCTCATAAATACACCCCAATAATACGACAAAATAGAAATTTTGTGGACCAAAATCAATAACATGAAATGGTGATGATGTCCATTGATAGATACATGATTGCCTTGGATATTTGCAATAAACGGAAATTGTGCAAATTGTAATGGAACAAGGAGTACAAGTTCTATAAAGCTACAAGTAGTTCGACGGAATGCTTATTGGCTGCACTCCTACAGTAGACGTGAAAAAAAGTTCAAAATAAGAACATCACTCAAAAGTGAAAAAAATTAGTGATTTTCGGTTGAATAAAAGATATAATTACTGTATACTCCCTCCAGTCTATATGTTTTAGTAATTTGATCTTGATTCTCGCCCTGAGTACTTAAGGGTGCATTCAGTTGCAGGTAAGTTTTCTCTCTCTAGTTTTATCAAGAACAGAGTAACTCTTCTTTCTCCAGGGAACCTTTTGCTCTAAATTCAAGTTCTCTAAATCATAGTTATAATAGTAGAAAACAGGTTTTCTGTTTTCAGTAGAGAAATTTGAATTTTCAGAAAATACTCATTTTGAACACGTTTTCTGTTTTCTCTGTTTCTTAGAAAACTTTTCTCAGAAACTTCTCATTTTCCAACAACTAAACACACCAAGATTCCAACATCAAATGGAAAGAACAAAAAGCAAGAAATATCAGAAAGTATGATGGTTTTGTGTAGAAATAATAAGGTTGGGTTTGATACACTACAGATGAATAATAACAGAGTTTAGTTACACAAGTTTAATATTCAAAGTCAAAGTAAGCAAATGACAGAGAGCCGAGGCAGTAATTGCAAATACCATTTAATGGGAAACTCTCTGTTCACTATTTCTTATGAAGAGAGCTCTAGAATTTTAGCAATACATTTTTATTTTATTTTATTATTATTATTATTTTTTTATGAAAGGCTTTAGCAATACTATATACTTACTACACAACTGCAAAACGCTGTCTGTTCAAAATTGAAAGCTTAATGAAGTTACTAGTACCCCCCAGCAAATACTGAACACATTTAGCTAACTGCAAAAAAATTCTACTAATTTGTACATGAAGCTACTTATGGTACAGCTTGAGGAATTAATAGAGAACAATAAAATGTCAAAGATATCTAATGGCGCTAAATGTTAAACTCAAACTGACAGAGAAGCTACCCTAACCTGTAAGTAAACACTTCCTCCAACAGGAAGAGGAGGTGGAGGTGGCAATGTAAGTGGCAAGACTGTATTGTCATGTGTGGAGCCTTCCTCGTCTCTGGTGGAAGAGATCTCTTTTGCCTCGATCTGTTCATTCAATTCAGCCACTTCAACAACTTCATCCACCATACTCGCAACCATTGTAGTCGATTTGATATCCTTAAGCTGTTCATTTAAAGTGCTTAAGCATAAGAACTCAACAGCTATTCAAAGACCATGTAACCAATTGATTTAATATGGTCCCGGAAACAGAATTGAATATAGCAAATAGTCTTTAAATGTGGTTCAGATAGTAAAATACATGAAACAGAAACAAGCCTAATGAATGTTAGTTACTTTTTCTGCAATTATTCCATTTCAAATGGAGATGATATTCATCAAGCAAAAAATTTACATATTGGCTAACTACCTCTAAGAGTGAAATTGAGTTAATGCATTTGAGAGGCACGATGAGTTGAGACTACACATTATTTTATTAATAGCCTAGGGTGTTATGGCCGTTATGGGCACATTAAGTACAGGTGGATGCAATATAAGGGTTAACCTAACGTATGTGCTTAATATATAATACTTGCATGTTGGGTTGCTCTCAATATATTAGTACACTCAAACAAATTTTTCTTTGTTACCCTTTGTCTTTAATACTGAACTGTAGTTTGCATTGTGCTAACCAATATACAAGGTAAGAAAAGCTGTGTAAATTAAATGGAATAAGAAAGCCAGTATGAGAAAGACAAGGCACCTTATCATCTGTTGCAGTGCTGTTGAAATTGTTCTTCCTTCTCACAGGCTTGTCAACATTAACCATTTGCCTAGTCTTGCTGATTCCATTATCCCCTTCCTTGAATTTGTCCGTGTTTTTTGTTTGAGCAAGATGTGAGTTCCTTCTAGAATGCCGTTCATATCTCATATTGCCCGTACTACGGCCCTCTTCTGTTGCAGTGCACCAAAAAGATATCAATATGGAATGTTAGGAGATACTAAAGATACACAAAAACATGATTCAATACTCCAATGAAAGAAAATAGAAGACTAATTATACTAACACATAATAAAAGAAGAAGGAACATGAAATCTTGTCGTTCCTTATTAATGAGTATCTTAAACCTTTTCACAATTACCCCTTCCTTTTTTAACGAAAGATTTCAGGAATATACGTACTCCAGAAAGCAATATGAAAGATACCTGGTTTCGATTTATCATCGGCTTCTACCTTGTCAACAGTAACCAAATGTCTGGTGTTACTGATTCCATTATCCCCTGCCTCTATTTTGTCAGAGTTTTTTCTCTGAGCAGGGCGTGGGTTCCCTCTAAAATGCCTTTCAGATCTCATCTTTCCCGCACTATGCCACTCTTCTGTTGCAGTGCACCAAAAGGATATCAATATGGAATTCTTGGAGATATTAAAGGTACACAAAACGTGCTTTCATTCTTCAATGACAGAAGCTAGAAAACTAATTATACTAACAAATAAATTAGTAAGAAGAAACATGAAATCTGTGTCCTTCTTAATGAGTACCTTGAGCCTTTTCACGATTTTCCCCTTTCATAATTAAGGGAAGATTTCATATATGTTGTGCTACAGAAACCAATATGAAAAATACCTAGTTTTGATTTGTCATCAGCTTCTACCATGTCAGCCCACATCCTTTTCTGACTTGAAGAAGCCTTATATTGATCCTTCCTTGGTGAAGCCTTGTCATTTTGGGGGCTTACTAAGACATTGCCCAAATTCTCTTCATCACTTAACATATCAATACCGATATCATCTTCATTAGCAGTAGCTCCAGCATCTAAACCAAGCTGTTCCCCAAGCTTTTGAAGTCGAGCTTGTGACCTGTATAATGCAACATCTATTAAAACGATTAAAGAGAAACAAATTCAACAAAATAGAATAACCCCAAAGAAAGTGAAAAGATAAATATGTTGATTATATAGGAACAGATCTTTGCCTCTTCAGTTCATCTTGTATCCTTGTGTGACGATTATTTGCCTTCACAAACTTCCTAAGTTTAGAAGAAATTCTGACATATAACAAGTAAAATTTATAAGAAAACAGAAAGAGGGTGTAATCATAGAACTCGAAGCATAATAAATATTGGTTGTGATCCATCTAATACCTTCTGCATTCCTCTTTCTCCATGGACAACTGCTTCTCAAGCTCTTCAATTTTAGAGTTTAGACTTTCGGCTTTTTGGGCACTTTCTTCCAAATAAACCTATGCATGATTGCGTTAATTAGAGTGCATGCAATAATACTTTGAAAAAACAAAAAAGTAGATAGACATAACAGTCCACAGGCCCAAGAAAAGCAATGATTTGTCTGCATAACAAAGATGGCATGAATGAAGTAACATTCATCTAATTCTAGTGCAAGATAGTCTGAAATCTGATAGCATCTCTATTACACTAATTAAAGGAATTCCATGGATTTCTCATAAAAATACAAAAGATTGCCCACAGGGCCAAGAATAGAAAAACAAAGAGACGAACTCACCTGCAGTTGCTCCTTGCGATCTTCTAACCTATCAATCTCAGATCGCGCTTGCTTCAACTACACCATGGGTTTAAAAGGAAACACGGAAAGATAAGTGATGAGAGCTCAACCTTTATAATCAACCAGAACACATTATAAATTAAAAAGAGAATATACCTGATCATCATGAACACCCTGAAATTCTGTGGACGAGGGTTTTCTTTCTCTGGATTGTCGTTCAGTCCCATCTGATACTCTCAAGCTTCCAGAATACTCACTTTCACCATCAACACGCTGTCTTTTTCTGTGATCCTGATCACTGTGATAAAAGCATGAAATACATAAATATGTGACAAAAATATGGTGAAAATCATTAATCAATCATGCAAAAAAGTGGTGACAATAAAGGTGTATGACTCAACAACCAAAAGTATTCTGTCTAAGATGAGAAGAAAAAAAGCTATAACAAAATAACAAAACTAGTCCATCACATGTACTACTACACACCTCATTAAGACACATGATAAATGCTAAAGCCTTGTGCCTCCAAATCAAACTGTGCAGTAATATCAGCGTGCACATAAACCATGCAACACACAAAAAAAGGTGCTCTTCCACTTAAACTGTAGTAGTTTTTAATTGTTTAAGAGTCCTTGTTCTCAATAGAAATCACACACTAAGGCTACTATGTAACGTTCCTCAAAGAAGACCACCACCAAATCATATTCTTAACCTACTAATTAAAAGCACAAATTTAATGATAAATATAAAGAAAAACCGACCTCTTTTTTCCTAATCTTGGAGAGATATATCCATGAGATGGGAGTGGGTCTCTTGCATCTCTGTCAAAAGAGTTTCTTCGAGGCGGAGAACGTTGCCTGCCTATCTTCTCTCTTAAATCAACACCACGATAATCCCGTCTCCCTGCAGAATTTGAAAATAGTATCCAGTAGATTGAAGACCAGCATCCCGTTTATGTCATTTTCAAGATAACCATATGTCTCATAGCCATAACAAAGATACACCTTATGACTAGATGAAACCAAATCTGAACATAATAGTGAACAGTTATGGGGCCCTTTTTGAGCTCCAAAGGGAGCCATAGTCCATAGAAGCTACGGCTCACATATGCATGGAAAGAAGTGGATATAACATTGAGAGAACTTTAGCCTGTTGTGAAATAGTAAGAACATTGGAGATATTCGCTTCTTAAAGAATATAAACAGAATATGGTCTCATATTCTCCTTGACGTCATAGATAAAAATACATTGGTCCAATTCTCTCATGTTATATATTTGCTTGTTCTGAGAACATCTTCATTCAACAGAAAAACGTTGAACGTATGAAAACCCCATCTGGTGATGTCTAGGTTATGAAAGATATAACGTCCACGAAGTCCTAGTTCTGACTCCTCAAAAAATTTAACATTTTAAAGATGCAGAAGTGCATAAGAAGATGTAGTTCCCAAGAACAATCCCACAACCAGAAAGAAGACAAACCAACCACCATAATTTCTTCTGATAAAAACATACTAGGCAAGCCAGAGGTGTCTTAATATAAACTCAAAAAAGCATTATTCGCAGCAAGTCCAGCAACATGAAACTGTGACATATCTCCAGTCATTTGTCTTAGATATACACATAAAGGCATTACGGGGAGCAATAACCTGCTTGACTTTCAAAAAAGTTAATACATGTTGAAACTGCAACCTAAAGAGCCGAAAGAGTGTTGTAAGAGCCACTCAAGAAACAAGCACAATGTAGGCATGGGCCTAGGTAGGTCAGACGATCAATTGCAATGTCAAATACAAAGAGTTAGATCATTAGATGCAAAACTCATTTTTAAAAAATCCAACAAATGAAGAGAGTAAACACTAGATAAAGCCAAAAGCCCAAAAGAAACAAATGCATCAATTCTTAAGCAGGCCATTCTAACAAACTTTCAAATGTGGTGCACGGCCTTTCATTCAACACCACAGACTTAGTTTATGCAATACAAGTAGTATATGATACGGGATTTGATAAAACTTTGTACAAGTATACCATGGCTATAGCAAAAGCCTGAAGCTAAAGGAGTCTATCTAAGTAGAACGATAACTGTTATTCCATTATGAACCCACAGACCTTGGGCCTATGCACATTCTTATCAGCTAACAACTTTAACGTATTACATTCAACAACTGAGAGTAAGGATGATCGAATCCAGACACAAGAAGACAATGAAAGATCTTCGCATTTCGAAGGACAGATATATGCATTTAGAAGAAGTGATTGTCCTTTTTTATCCCCGGTAAACAGAAGATGACCGGTAAAAAAAGATTACTTTATACTCTACTAATCCTATTCTCTTGTAAATATAAGTGTAACCTTAATCCTGAGGGACAAATCATTGAATGTCACTATACGACCACACACAAAACAACACCCAAATCCAGAAGAAGTGGAGATACAACCGTACTAGTACTAATTGACTATAATCTGGTCTAAAACAATCAAGCACTCGAGTAGCGGTTACAATTACAACGTTTTACATTCGCTATGGCTCACATATACAAGACCCTAAGATATTGATAACCTTAAGATTCTAAATCAAAGACTGAAATTCTTTTTTTTTTAATCACCACCAAATGGCCTAGTGGTAAAGCATCTAACCTCTGCACAAGAGTTCTAGCGTTCAGACCTCACTAGCTACACATTTGGGGGATGGTCAGGGAACGGGTCAGATACAGTCACGGGGATATCCCGCGTTCATCTGAGTCAAAGACTCGCCCTCCCCGGGTAACCTAAACAGAAAAAGCCTCAACCGCTTACCCGTTTTAAGTTTTAACTTTTAAATAAACGAAAGTCTCTTTCACATCATCCAAATTGGTGCTTGAAAGTGCTTATTAAACCTGCTTAACCTTTTTTTTTAACCCGCATAGACCCAAGTTAGGACTTTATCCCACAACATGCATAAAAGGATTCTCGGCTTTTTGTTTTAATGTTGTAAAATCCTGATTATTTAGCAACTAAGAGATGTTTGTTTAATCTTAATTTTGGGCTTATGAGCTTATGTAATTTCATCTTATGTTTCATAAGCCCATTTTTTGTCCAGCTTATTTTTAACTTATAAAGGCTTATCATATCATAATAAGCATTCATTTAGGGTGTGTTTGTTTCGGCTTTTGCCTTTATGTTTCATAAGCTCACTTTTTTGTGGCTTATTTTGAGATATTTTGGCTTATATAAGCTTATCATGTCATGATAAGTTTATATAATCTCACAAGTTTTAAAATAAGCTACAAAAAGCGAGCTTATGAAACATAAGCCCAAAACCAAATAAGTCATAAGCCTGTAAGTTTCAGAAAAAGGCGGAAAAAACGACGAAATGACATAAGCTGGTAAGGCTTAAAATAAGGTTAAAGAAACAGCCCTAAGTAGATAAAATAGGTCAACCTAAGAAAGAAAAAGTGGTAAATAAATAAGCAATGATAACAACACCACATAAAAATCACTAAAAATATATAAAAGTAAACAAGTTAAAAATAAAACGTTCCGTACCATTGAAGGATGAAGAAGAAGAGTTGTTGTTGTTGATGTTGTTATAGCGACGGAGCTCAGCGTCGCCATGAGCGAAAGAGCAGTTCTGACGATGACATTGGCCTTTGGTAAACGGAACGCATATTCGAGTCTTGAACGCCATTTTTATTAGTATTATTATTATGATTCCAATTCAGTTAAGCTGAATAAGAAATTGATACCACTAGCAAAGAGAAGATTAAGAGTCGTCGATGCGGTTGTGACTGGTGATCACTCGGAACCAATCAGAGTGTGTTTGGGACCTTTTTTTTGTCCTTTTTTTTTTTTTTTTTTTTCCCCTTTTTTGTCCTTTTTTTTATTTTAGCACTAGTAGTAACTAACTATGCTAAAAATCTGCTTAACATATGGAAAGTAATTTCATAAAAAAAAAATTATGTACACGGTCTAAGGGCTCACAGATTTAAAAAAAATATGAACTTTCCTAAAAAATAGCAAAGCTCACAAATCTCATGTCAAACAAACACTAAAATTCAAAAAGCTCATTGCTCACAGCTCATCGCCCCAAAAAGCTTTGCGCCAAACATAGCCTAAGGGGGTTGGCAACACACACTCACCCAAAATCCCTATCACTCACTCTCAACCAATCCCCTTATGCCGCATCATTCACCTACTTTTCCATCACTCACCCATATTTTTGTTGGAAACATCATCACTCACTATATCCCTTCACTCACTTCATTTTTTTTAAATTCCATTAAAATAGCCCCAACGGTAGAAAAAAATTCTCATCTCGTGCGTGAAACTTTCCCATGCGGGATCCATCTTGTGGCTTCACGTGGTGCAGGCGGCAGTATTCACCCAAGGGATCGATCCCTTGCCGTGCCATCACGTATCCATTGCCAACCCCTTATGGGGTGTTTGTTTAAGCTTATATACAGCTTATTAGCTTATATGTGTTCGGCTTATATGATATAAGCTAATAAGTCATATATAAGCTTAAACAAACACCTCCTAACCAGAGTATCTTGTTAGGAGGGCGTGTGTTACCAGGAGTATATGTTTCACATGTCACACATTTTGTCTAGAAATGATCCTCGACAAGATATATGACTGAAGCAGCTTTTTCAAACAACCTTGTGAATTTATTTATTTTTATAAACAACCTTTTATAGAGGTATACGAATATGAATTGAATTTGTTACAATTCAAAACCGTCATCAAGAAAAGACATTCTTGGAGAAGAAATCAAAGTTTTCACTTTTGGATTTTTCATAGAAATTGAAAACTAAATCCGATGTGGTTCAATTGTATTAGTGACACAATCAATTTTTAACTTTTGGATTTTTCATAGAAATTGAAAACTAAACCCGATGTGGTTCGATTGTATTAGTGACACAATCAATTTTTGACATCTTTTGTAATTTTTTCATAATTTTGTTAGTTCTATAAGAATTGCCGTTCAAAAAAAAAGTGTTTGAAGTTGAAATGACAACCATTTAGTTGAAAGCATCTCACATAACATAATATAATAAGACGAATAAGAAGATATTGGTGTGTTTCTTTTTTCTTTTAACTAAGGGATTGGGTCCACACAATTATTTAATAATCATTCTTTTATATATGGAGCCCACTTATTTCCACTAATCTTTCTATATTCACAAGCCATAAAATGTGACTCTCTCCCCATCTAGAGGTTCTAAGAGACATGGGCCCACATGGGACCTACATATATTTATATAGCTCTTAATCCGGAAAGAAAAAGAAACGCCGTTTAAAGCAGCAAAGAGAAGATCAAGTGGCCAGCTTCCGATGCGGTGGCGATCACTCTAGCCCTGACCCAATTAGTGTTTCCGGACTAGGATTGCTTTTTTTTTTTTTTTTCTTTTTTTTAGTAGTAGTAATAACTAGCAGTACAATGTTATATATCGTGTGTGTAATAAAGTGTTGTATAGTTTGTTGTACAACTTGTACAAAATGATGAATGAAACAATAAGATGATTCATATATCTCTTTACTAAAAACAATACTAGTAATAAGTAGTAATAACATTTAAAGAATTAAAATTTCATTAAACATAACTCTTTTAAAGATAAATTATTCGGCACTCACATACAATGTCAAACACATCTCTAAAATTATATCTCTTTATTTGCACGTTTGGTTAAGTCTTGAGGGCAGTACAACATCAAATAAGGTACCGTTAGGCTACAAACCTTCTCATGGTTAAAAACAATTTAATCTAGCTTTATTTATAAAGATTTTTATGTTAAATATTATGGTATAAATAGTTTGAATTTAATTATTAATTTATGACATGTGAAATAAATAACTTCTTATATTTATCTATAGAAAAATGTTCAAAAGCACATAAACAAAGCATTTTGATGAATGGCATTCATAACATGTAAAAGCATTCCTGCTTATAAACAATTCCAAACACCTTAACCATTAATCGTATGTAACAAAAACAAAATTAATGACTATAACAAGATAAATGAAAAACATAATAGATTATTTTTATGGTTTGTTATAAAGGTGTGTTTGGGTTTATATTACTTTTCTTAATAAGTAAATTTATGTAAAATGCTTTAATATGTCCAATTATGGGCTAATATCTAAGTTGGCTTAGTGAAGATTTATGTGCGTATTCTTATATTTTAGTTTTCCTTAATTTCATTATCAATTTACCATCACAACAACTTTTTGTGCCCAAACAAGCAACTTTTATTTTCTATTGTCCTCTGTATTCAAATGGTGCAACTGAAAAAAATGTATAACAAACTGATCCTATAACTAGGAAAACTAGAAAAGAATGACAATTTAAACATCAATCACTTTTGTTTCTAAAGTATCTTTTACATACAAGATTCCATTAACATAAGTTGCTACTTTTGTTATGTTGCATGTTACATCTTTTCATAAATATGTATAGAATAATCATATCTATTAACAATGGTATCCCTGTAAAGTGGATGATATATTCATAGATGATCCCAATTAATATAAAAACATGAAATGAGACATAACAAAGAATAAAAATAAACTCTGCCGAAGAAAAAGGATCCTATATCACTACTAAGAAGACAAGTTCACAAGTATCATATCATAGTAATATGTATTAAAATGTTGAAAAGTACTGTATTCATTTGTCTGCAGTGTACTATCTCTTTGTTATCTTTATTGTTGGAAAAATTAGTCCGGAACATTTGTCGAAAGAAACTGTGTATAGATACAGGTTTATGTTTACTGTGGAACCGGTCAGTGAGAACTAGCTAGATGTTCGGTTTTACTTTTTTTCAAATTGATTTTTAAGGTTCGAACTGAAGAGACAATTTCCCGCTTTGTAGTCTTGTGTTCGGCTATGAATGTCTTTCAGAAGAAATTTGGTTCATCTGTGTAAAATAATGGTTTGCATAACCAAAATATCATATATAATTGTAACTTCAATTTTAATCAAAATAATTACTAAGTACTAGCATTTTACAACCATTAGTGTTAAAAGAGTAATGGCTAAGATGTCTTTCTCTTTACATTGTAATTATCATATCCCTTTTATAGTTCATGACAAACACCCAAACTCAAAGAATTTGCCTACAAATATACCAACCCCATTAACTTCATTATCCTATAAATTACTACCACTTTGATGACGAAAAAAGTAAACCATTAAGAAATAAATATCATGAGTCCTATCCCTATAGTAATAAGTTGTGTTTTATGGGCTGCAATAGCATCAACTATCTGCATCAATGCAAATGCAAACCATACTGAATTTGTCTCATGTATGAATAACCATATCATCCTGTTTGCAAACGACTCAAGATATCTATTCACACAGGACATGCCGATGTATGTAGGAAACGGTGAACACTTTTATTTATAAAATCAGATTACAATAAATAAATAACAGAAATTAAAAACAAAAAATTAAATACAGACAGCAAGGAGTAGAAGATGAAGACAGACACTATAACGATAAATAAATAAAACAGTAAAAGTCGTGGAACGAGGCTCATGTAAACACGATTCCCTTAAAACAGATTCGCCGTCTGTTTCCCAGGGTACAACGTTCAAAGCTGTTGTACAGCCGGACTTGATTTACTTGCCTGAAAGGTCACGAATTCTTGTGTGCTTCTGATCGAAGAGACTGCAGGAATATTCTGGTGAAAGAGCTACGTTTCTGTGTACCAACTGAATGAACAAAACGTTTATTATATATAGCCAAACCCTATCTTGGGCTCCAAGATAAAATATTTGACTGATAATAAACAATTTGCAAATCTGTTAAAATAATAACACGATTTTTAATATCTTTTTTTATTCACACAAAAATATTCTGTAACTTATTCACAAAGTCTAAATCTATTCCTCAAATAGATTTACAGAATCTGAAATTGGAAACTGGATTACGAATTAGCAGCAAAAATATACGCATGTATGCGAGGCTTCGGAGCTGCATTCGTGTCCGCAGGTCGCGCGGGCTCGCATGAGTTCAGTAGCTTCGAACTCATTTTCATCCAGAAATCCCACAATCTGCACCCCCCCCTGCGCGCGCGTAGGAGTGGGAGCATAGCTCACCTAAAGGAATTTGAAAGCTAGTACAAGGATTACCTTATAAACTAGTCTCCACTTCCTTCACTAAGCGATGTGGGATGTGTTTTTGTTTCCAAGTTTTGTGTTTCAAGTGTCCCACTTTGAGACACGATATCTCATTCATCTTAGCTCTATTTTGGACATACTTAAGCTTGTTACGAAGCTCTCTTGGAGGAGAACAAAACGCCCCCAAGAAACATAAATATATATAACATATACATATATTAAATTATGTCCAAAATTTTACAAAAACTCATTTTGTAAATCATTTTTCCAACAATCCCCCACATGAATGGAGATCGGTCGAAAACACACGAAAGTTTCCGCGAAATTTCTGCGGTTAAGTCTTGCATAGGATAGGTAGGTGTGACCCTTTGAACCTTCCCTTGTGAGATGCACTTAGTCTCCTAGATCTGAGTAGACGCGATGTCCTTGAACTCAACATCTGTTTACGTAGACGACAATACATACTCACACAAGACTCTCCCTGACCTTGTCAAGTCCTCATAGTCGTATTCGTTATGGTCATGAATACTAGCCTGGTTCTGCAAGAGCTCTTAGGAATTGCGCCCCCACAATTCCCTTCGAAGCGACCCCACTTCTCTCTCACATAGGTGATTTCATCTTGAATCATTAAAAACACATGTTTTGTGATTTCATCTTGAACCAGTATGCTTTATGATTTCATCCTGAATCATAAAAGCCATATGTTTAACCTCTCAACAAGTCACATTTGTTATAGGAATGGACTAGGAAGTTACAATATTTAAGTAACTCCCCCACATTGACGTGACTTCCCCCACATTTCTATGATTAGGTTGTCCTATTGAACCCAGATCTTGGGACCTCCAGTCAACTGGGTTAGGTTTTCCTTCATAGAAACTCATTCCTTTAAGGGCTTTAGTCCCATTCCTTTAGACGACTTACTAACTAACTCTCTGCTTAAGCCTTTCGTAAGCGGATCCGCGATGTTATCCTTTGACGGCACATAGTCAATTGAGATAACTCCTGTTGAGAGTAGTTGTCGTATCGAATTATGTCGACGACGGATATGTCTGGACTTTCCATTATACATTATGCTATGAGCTCTGCCAATTGCCGATTGACTATCACAATGTATACTAATGGCCGTTACCGGTTTAGGCCACCTTGGTATGTCCTCTACGAATTGTCGTAGCCATTCCGCCTCTTGTCCGCATTTATCTAACGCGATAAATTCTGATTCCATCGTGGACTTAGCTATAACAGTTTGCTTGGAAGACTTCCAAGATATAGCTGCCCCTCCTAGTGTAAACACATATCCACTAGTCGATCTAGAATCCTTTATGTCAGATATCCAATTAGCATCACTGTATCCTTCAATAACAGCTGGATATCTTTCATAATGCAGTCCATAATCGCGACTGTATCTCAAATAATGAAGTACCCTAGTCATAGCTCCCCAATGTGCATAACTTGGATTACTAGTATACCTACTTAGCCTACTAACAGCATATGCTAAGTCAGGTCGGGTACCTGTCATTAAGTACATTAACATGCCAATAATTCTTGAATACTCTAATTGGGCAACACCTGCGCCTCTATTTTTAGATAGATGCTTGCTGGTGTCAATTGGAGTTCTAGCTAGGCCGGAATCCCCCGCATTATGAGTATTCAGAATTTTGTCAACGTAATGTGCTTGACTCAACACAAGTCCATTTTGAGTTCGTATGATCTTTATTCCAAGGATCACATCAGCCAAACCCATATCCTTCATGTCAAACTTAGATTTCAACATGTCTTTAGTAGATTTGATCATCTTGTCGTTACTGCCAATGATAAGCATATCATCAACATATAAACACAAGATTACATATCCACTACTTGTGTCTTTTACATAAACACACTTGTCGCATTCATTAATTTTGAATCCACTCTCTAGCATGGCGTGGTCAAATTTTTGATGCCACTGTTTGGGAGCTTGCTTTAAGCCATATAATGACTTAACAAGCCTGCAAACTTTGTTCTCTTGTCCAGGAGCTATGAAACCCTCAGGTTGGTTCATGTAGATCTCTTCTTCTAAATCCCCGTTTAGAAAAGCCGTTTTCACATCCATTTGGTGAATTTCCAAATTTCTTAAAGCGGCAATAGCAAGTATCATCCTGATCGACGTTATTCGTGTAACAGGAGAATATGTATCAAAGTAATCTAGACCTTCACGTTGTCTAAATCCTTTGATTACCAATCTTGCTTTGTACTTGTCAATGGTGCCATCGGCTTTCATCTTCTTCTTGAAGATCCATTTATAGCCTAGTGGTTTACAACCAGGAGGTAAATCCACGAGCTCCCAAGTATGATTTTGTAAAATAGAATCTATTTCACTTTTAATGGCTTCTTTCCATTGAGGCCCTTCTGAGGAAGTTACCGCTTCTCGATAAGAAGTAGGTTCATGTTCTACCATAAAAGAAACAAAATCGGGTCCAAACGATTTCTCGGTTCTTGCCCTTTTGCTTCTTCTAGGTTCTACTTCTTCTTCCTCGATTTGATCTTGTCTCTCATCTTGGAGATCATTATCATCTCGTTGTCTCTTATCTTGGACAACATTGTCATCTATTCTAGATGAACTTCCAGTTTCCTTCGTTAAACAAGGAAATATATCTTCAAAGAAGGAAGCATTCCTTGATTCCATTACAGAACCCTTTTGTATATCCAGATTTTTCGAATCATGTACAATGAAACGATAAGCACTGCTATTCTTAGCATATCCAATGAATATACAATCCACAGATTTAGGTCCAATCTTTTGGGCCTTGGGAGTCGGTATAGCTACCTTTGCTAGACACCCCCACACTCGTAAGTACTGATATGATGGTTTTCTTCCCATCCATAGTTCATAAGGGGTCTCTTCTTTTTCCTTACGAGGTATCTTATTTAAAAGATAAGTAGCCGTTAGAATGGCTTCCCCCCACATGTCCTGGTTTAAACCAGAACTTATCAACATGGCATTAACCATTTCCTTCAAGGTACGGTTCTTCCTTTCGGCAATACCGTTCTGTTGAGGTGAGTAAGGAGCAGTGAACTCATGTCTAATTCCATGTTTCGCACATAGATCAGCGAATGGAGACACGTATTCACCTCCTCTATCACTTCGTACCACCTTGATTTTCTTACTAAGTTGATTCTCAACTTCGTTTTTGTATAGAACAAACTTGTCTATAGCTTCATCTTTACTTTTTAACAAGTAAACGTAGCAATACTTTGTACAATCATCAATAAACGTGATAAAGTACTTATTACCACCTTTAGTGGGTAGTGATTTCAAATCACATATGTCAGTGTGTATCATATCAAGTGGTTCGGTTTTTCGTTCAACCGATTTGAAAGATGCTCTTGTAAGTTTGGCTTCAACACAAGTTTCACATTTATATTTTGAGTCAATATGGAAATTAGGTATGCAATTAAATTTAATCAAACGGCGCATTGAATTAAAATTTACATGTCCAAGACGGCCATGCCACACATTAGAAGACTCAATCAAATAAGCAGAAGAATTCGTTTTATTGATATCATTCTTAACAACCATTACATTGAGCTTAAACATACCATTCAGGGCATATCCCCTACCAACATACATTTGATTCTTAGAAAGAACAAACTTATCAGACTCAAAAACAAGACGAAAACCAAACTTGTTCAACAGCCAACCAGACACAAGATTCTTGCGAATTTCTGGAACATACAAGACATTAGTCAACTTGAGCTCTTTCTCGGATGTCATCTTCAGGATTACATCTCCTTCGCCCTTGATATCAGCAGTTGCAGAGTTGCCCATGTACAACTTGTCTCCATTGTCAACCGCTCTGAAAGAGTGAAACATACTCTTATCAGCACACACATGACGGGTAGCCCCAGTATCAACCCACCATTCCCTGTTGTTTGAACCTACCAGGTTAACTTCAGAGATCATGGCAATGACGTCAGAAACCATAGCAATCATGTCCACATCATTCACCATATTTGCCTCGCGTGGAATCACCCGCTTCGGCATCTTACAGTTAGCAGCACGGTGACCTGGCTGGTCACAATTGAAACACACCCCTTGGAACTGCGGTCTCACAATTGCAGCTTTAGGAGCAAGGTACTCAGACTTCCCTTTGCCCTTCTTGTCATTCTTTCCTTTCCCCTTGCCTTTTCCCTTGACATGAGACTTTGAAGATGACGAAGCATGCTCAACCAAATTTGCCTTGGCAGAATCAGGCGTATAAGTGTTTTTCTGAGCCAGCTTGTTGTCCTCTTCAATACGAAGACGAACAACCAAGTCTTCAACACTCATCTCCTTTCGCTTATGCTTCAGGTAGTTCTTGAATTCTACCCAGCTTGGAGGTAACTTTTCAATAATAGCAGCAACTTGAAAAGTTTCACTCAAAGTCATTCCTTCAGCATGAATGTCGTGTAGCAAAATTTGCAGATCTTGAACCTGACTCATCACTTTCTTTGAATCATCCATCTTGTAATCCAAAAAGCGTGCTACCACGAACTTCTTTGTACCAGCATCCTCAGTTTTGTACTTGCGTTCCAATGACTCCCATAATTCTTTGGCAGTCTTGGTCTTGCAGTACACGTTGTACAAAGAGTCAACCAAACCATTCAGAACATAGTTGTGACACAAAAAATCTGAATGCTTCCATGCTTCCAAGGCTTGCACAGCCTGTTGATTAGAGGATCGACCTTCAGCAGGAGTTTCCACTTGAGGTGCGTTCTCTTTTAAGAACCGCGCAAGGTTCAAAGTAGTGAGATAAAAGAACATCTTCTGTTGCCACCTCTTAAAATTCTGTCCATTGAATTTCTCTGGTTTCTCAGCATGATTAAGAACTGTGTTGGTAACTGGCGCACCAGATCCATTCACTGTAGTAGTCCCAAGAGGAGTAGTGTTTGTCATCCTGAAAGATAAACACAAACAGTTAAACAAACTGTTGCAAATCGGTATCTACTTGTACCAGATCTGACTGAACGAAACTCTAACTTGGTTTCGATAAATCAGTTAATAGAAACTCAATCTTGGTTTCAATAAACTGAATAGAACAACTGCTTAAAAAAAAAACGTTATAGATCTGTACACCAAATCTGTAAATAAAATCTTGTTTAAATAAAACTGATTTCTAAAGAAACTCAACAAGGCCTCGATAGAAAACAGTTTATAAATCTGTTAAAATAATTAATCTGATTTTAACAAAGTGTTTAAATTCGGTTAAACCGAATCTGTTTTAAGACTGTAGGAAACGGTGAACACTTTTATTTATAAAATCAGATTACAATAAATAAATAACAGAAATTAAAAACAAAAAATTAAATACAGACAGCAAGGAGTAGAAGATGAAGACAGACACTATAACGATAAATAAATAAAACAGTAAAAGTCGTGGAACGAGGCTCGTGTAAACACGATTCCCTTAAAACAGATTCGCCGTCTGTTTCCCAGGGTACAACGTTCAAAGCTGTTGTACAGCCGGACTTGATTTACTTGCCTGAAAGGTCACGAATTCTTGTGTGCTTCTGATCGAAGAGACTGCAGGAATATTCTGGTGAAAGAGCTACGTTTCTGTGTACCAACTGAATGAACAAAACGTTTATTATATATAGCCAAACCCTATCTTGGGCTCCAAGATAAAATATTTGACTGATAATAAACAATTTGCAAATCTGTTAAAATAATAACACGATTTTTAATATCTTTATTCACACAAAAATATTCTGTAACTTATTCACAAAGTCTAAATCTATTCCTCAAATAGATTTACAGAATCTGAAATTGTTGGAAACTGGATTACGAATTAGCAGCAAAAATATACGCATGTATGCGAGGCTTCGGAGCTGCATTCGTGTCCGCAGGCTCGCATGAGTTCAGTAGCTTCGAACTCATTTTCATCCAGAAATCCCACAATCTGCACCCCCCCCTGCGCGCGCGCACGTAGGAGTGGGAGCATAGCTCACCTAAAGGAATTTGAAAGCTAGTACAAGGATTACCTTATAAACTAGTCTCCACTTCCTTCACTAAGCGATGTGGGATGTGTTTTTGTTTCCAAGTTTTGTGTTTCAAGTGTCCCACTTTGAGACACGATATCTCATTCATCTTAGCTCTATTTTGGACATACTTAAGCTTGTTACGAAGCTCTCTTGGAGGAGAACAAAACGCCCCCAAGAAACATAAATATATATAACATATACATATATTAAATTATGTCCAAAATTTTATAAAAACTCATTTTGTAAATCATTTTTCCAACAATGTATTCATCCCTTGTTACGTCTCAACATAACCCACGATGCTCAAATTCAACTACCTCCATAAAACCGGTTGGAATAGTTACACCTCAGAATGAAGCCGAGATACAAGCAACTATCATGTGTAGCCAAAAGCATGGATTGCAAGTCAGGGTCCGAAGTGGAGGCCACGACTATGAAGGATTGTCGTACCTTTGCAAAACACCTTTTGTGGTTATTGACATGAGAAACCTTCGGTCAGTTAGCATTGACATTGAGGACGAAACTGCATGGGTCCAATCAGGAGCGACGCTAGGAGAGCTTTACTATAGTATAGCACAAAAAAGTCAGACTCACGGGTTCCCAGCTGGCATATGTCCGAGTGTTGGTGTTGGTGGGCACTTTAGTGGTGGTGGGTTCGGTGCTATGGTGAGGAAATATGGCCTGGCGGCAGACAATGTCATTGATGCTTACTTAGTAGATGCAAAAGGACGGGTTCTTGATAGGGAAGCAATGGGTGAAGATCTTTTTTGGGCAATTAGAGGTGGCGGAGGAGCTAGTTTCGGCGTCATAGTCTCATGGAAAATCAAGCTTGTTAGGGTTCCAGAGAAAGTAACGGTTTTCAACGTTCACAAGAGCATGGATGATCAAAACACCACCGAAATCATACATCATTGGCAACATGTGATGCATAAGATGAAAAACGAACTCTTTATCAGAGTAATCATTCAATACATTCATGATGACAAGAATACATCAGTTGAAGCTGTATTCAACTCTCTTTTCTTGGGAGAACTCGAAGATTTGATTACATTGATGAATAAAAAATTCCCTGAATTACATCTAAAACCAAAAGACTGCATCGAAATGAGTTGGATAGAGTCGGTTCTCTACTTTGCCGGCTTAGAAAAATCCCCAGAATTGTTGCTAGGAAACAAAACCGACCCTTATGTGAGCTACTTCAAGGCAAAATCTGATTTTGTGACCAAAGCTATACCAAAACAGGTTTTCGTAGGGATACGAGAAAAATTTCTTCAGCAGAAACTTGTTTTCTTAATAATGGATCCATATGGTGGGAGGATGAATGAGATTTCTGAATCCCACATTCCGTTCCCACACCGAAGAGGGAACTTGTACAACATGCAATATTTGGTCAAATGGGATGTCAATGATGTTCAAGAATCACACGACCATATACATTGGCTCAGGAAGTTGTATAGATACATGGAGCCTTATGTTTCAAAACAACCTAGAAGAGCATACCTGAATTACAGGGATTTAGATATCGGAACAAACCAGCAGGGGAACACGAGTTACGTAGAAGCTAGGGTATGGGGTGAGAAATACTTCAACGGAAACCTCAAGAGATTGGCACAAGTTAAGAGCAAAGTAGATCCAGGCAACTTCTTTAGAAATGAACAAAGTATCCCACTTCACATTAAGCACATTAAAGAGTATTGATGAAATTTTTCTATGTATCACAATGACATAGTTGACGATAAAATGAATCTATATGCTAGTTTCATGAATTATAATTCACAGACTTTGTATCAAATTTTCCTCAAATGAGCATTCAACACTAATAGTTACAGATACCAAAGATACAAAGTTAACCAAAGCAACTTGTATCTTTAGGTTCATGAATCAAACTGATGCACAAAATTTGATGTTTACAAAATGACCCGCCAACATGGGCAAAAGGCATCAGTTAACCTTCAGAATACTCAGCTAAATCTATTGCCACTAGCACTACAAAAAAGAATGGTTTCAACTACAAAAGAGTACCATTCTGCAGCTAAGAAACATCAGCAGTAAGGAGACTAGCTGCCAACAGCTTCTGCTCATCACTCAGCAAAGAAAACCATTTTTGTATACAATCAGTTCCAGTTGAGGAGCTTACAAGTGGTGATAGCTTGCATAGTTCTTGGAAACTCACAGAAGTTGTACCCAGTAAAGCATTTACAGCAGCAAACTGGACTGGTAAACCGGTTTTGTTTGAGGTGCTCTGGGATATGAAGGAACTCAGTTTGACTCTAATATTCTCAACTTCAGTGTCTTGAAATCCGTTTGCATCAATACCAAGCCTGCAAAATAGGAAATTTAAGTGTAAAAACTGTGAGTACAAAAACGACAGTGGTCAAATGTAAGCCGGTTATCTTGTTTGTTATGCTTGTTGATTAGTTAGTTTAGGTACAAGGGAGAGACATCTATCTGTCACACGTAAGGCCAAAATGTTGGTTTAGAACCGTTTATGTTGATTAGGTTCTATTATATGCTTCCCGAACACTAACATACAATCTCATTCTATGGTCCTGTAATACAACAATATATAGAACAAAGGGGGTGTGCTACATCCAAACATGGTTTATGTTACTAATTCTCTATTTCAGATAGAGAGGTCACATAGATGAGAAAAAGCATTATCCCGGCCTTGAAGTATTACTATTTTTCTGTTTCAGTTTGTTTTAATTGTCTCATTGATTCCTTTCTATGTTATAGGGTTAGATCAAAAGCAAGTACAAAGCTAACATGTCAGGTCAAATAGTGTTCATCTCAATAGTTCTCCTAACAATTTACTTAGTGCCACTCCAGAAGTAATAATATGAAATATGCTCTTACGGTCTTACCACCTTACAGTTTTCAAAAGTCATAACAATGTTACCTAAATGGCTAAATCACATTGTAATAAAGCTTTTAACCAGCGACTTCTACAGATTCTGATAACAAACTTTTAAATATGTTACAATATTGTCTAATTCCTACAGCAAACTAAGACCCGGGATTTAGTAACCCCACAAGTGAACGTAAGAAACCTATTTATGTAAGAACTCTAGTTAAAGCACATTAAAACATACGTTGCATTAAGGACAAACAATGGGTTAAAACTCACCTTGCTGTTTGGCCTAAAAGAACTAAAACGGCAGTCAAAGGAGCTTCCACAGCACATACATCCAGCAATTTAAACAATTCGTTGATGATGTTCTCACAAACCCAACCCCAGCTCTGCATGTCAAGAACAAAACAAACCAAAGCTTGGTTATACTCCACATATAATACAATTATGAAAATTTTACAATAGAGAATTAGAATTCAAGTGAGAAAGCAAGAAGAGACAAAATGAATTTCGTACCATCTTAGATGCCAACAGCTCCAATAAGGAAAGAACATCTCCCAAATTGGACAAAGCATCATCAGGAACTATAGCTGATTTGTGTGCTGTCATCCCGACATTGTTACAGCAGCCACTGAGTTGCTTCAATAGAAGTACAGAGAGTTCTTCCATGGACAGAGCACCATCAGAAAATGGACACTTGGCGCATTGAGGGAAGCCTGGTGACAAATTTTCTTTTTCACAGTATGTAACTAAAGATTTTACTACAGGCATTATCAAACTGTAGTCACCATGGGCTAATAACTTTTCTCCACATACATAAGCAAACACATGTAGAAATGTCAAAGTTGAAGAACTGGTAATGCGAGAAATGGTGTATGACGTTTCAAATATAAAGTCAATGCGGTCAAAAGCTGCACAAACTGATGCTAAAAGAACTGCCCCAAGCACCAACTGATGCAATGAGGCTTTAGAGTCCGGTGATGATAGTGTCTCAGAACTTATATCAACGGGAACCAGTACTCTCTCATCAACGACAAAATTTTGAATGAGAGTAAGAAGTTCATCCAGATCGCATACTTTTGTAAACATGATTCGAGTTTCCTCATCAGACATCACTGCAAAGAGAAAATATGATTAAATTACTGAACTCACAGATAATTCGAAAACTGACATTCAATATGACAGCACCTACCTTTCTTCAATTGTGCAGAAAAGACATCTATACTGTTGAAAAAGTTCTCATCATTTAAATTGCTGAATTTAGTCGAAGCAATAGTCGAGAAGCTCTTTAAGAACAAAGAGAAGAACGCACAGACCTTTTCCCTGAAGAGTAAACATCAAATCATAATCCACAAGTAAGAAGACACAGAAACAAACAAGCACACATTCTAAAGGGTTAAATGTATAAAATAGCAACCTACTTTCACTTCTCAACCGTTTACAACAGCTTCCAAACTTCATTATATCAATATCAACAATGTACGCATGATTTTTAGAGAAGGGGAAATATGGCATTCTGATTAGGTTGAGGAAATATGGAATTGCTCCTTCTTTAAAAATCCATGTCATCATTTAAATGGATAGCTTATGTGCATTTAAGTAGGCAAATAATTGACCAACCATCCAACTTATGAACCGTAACCTGTCCTTCACGTAACATGTTGTATAAAAGGTTAAAAATTAGAATTGTTGACAACAAAAAGGTATGTTGTTGTGAAGGGTTGAAATAAGAAAGTAGGTTGCTAGTTTACCCAATTAACCCTGCTATCCATTTTGCTTAGAAACTTATGTCTAGTGGTTAGTCATGTAAGCTAATGTGAGACAGCAGATTTGCTATGAACTACTTCGATGTACTTATAAGGCACTTACTTGGGAGAGAGAACTTCATCAGCAGAAAGAGCAGACGCTACATCTTTAACAATGACTTCGCTCTGAGAAAACGCACAGCACTGAGTCGTAAATGTCTTAGTTGTTTGAAGTATCTTAGAAAGACTGCCACCGGCCTTGATTTCTGGAAATACAACAATGTAATGAGAAGAACCACCATAAGCAGATCCTGGTTCATTTCCACTTGAGGTCTTAGTGCCCTTATGTCCTAAATCTGAGTTCCCCGTCACAGCAATAGAATCTTGGTCCTCACTACGAGCACTTGGTATAAGTGCGATAATGGTATTTCCAGATTCACCATTTCCGAGTATCTCTAAGGAATCACCATTGGTATTGACTGTTGACATGTTGCAAGTAACTTCAGATGGCCTAGAATCATCTAGTTCAACTAATTGGCTGCTTTGGAGCTGAATTGCTGGAAGAGTAGGTGAAAGAGGCCTTTCAACTGCAGTACGATACATTTCCTCCTCAACTTCATTATCCAAATTTAGTAGCTTCATGCAGTCACCATCAAACATTCCCTTAAAAACCTCAAGATCTTCGTTGCATGTATGAGTAGCATTATAATCAATATCTTCATCTCCAACTGTTCTTATTCCCAGCTCTCCGTTTTTCTCAATAGACATGACAGAAAGTTGTGTTCCTTCTGTTGATGGTTTGTCCATGTTACCTATAGAACCACGCAATGCCGACGCAGTTTTTGCTATTTTCGCATGACCAGTTTCACCCTCGGTATTGGCGAGCCACTTTCTTTTTTTACTGTTACCATCTTTGTTCCTCACTCTAAGAGGACTTCTGACATTATTATTGGCCTCACTAGACAACTGTGGATTGGAGTTCTCTTTGGAGTTGGAAAGATGACATATACCCTGTGAGCTCACCAACTGTCGATCAGAAAAAGATGCCATACTTGAAACAAGGGCAGAACTGTTTAAATTTTTATTAGAGCCTCCAGGCAGAGGCTCCATTTTAGATGCAGTACCTGAGGTAGACTCGGTACAATTTCGAGATATAGGAAGCGACGATGCAGGACAATCCAAACTCGATTTAAAACATTCAGACGCTTTTGTAGCTGCAGGACTAGGCAACAAAAGTACTTCTCCACTCACAGGGTCCGCAAACTTCCTCTCTGAGTTTATATTCCCATCCTGTGAAGAGAAAAAAAGGGAAATTAGTACATCAATCATTTCTTCAAAAACACAATCTTAAAAGATAAGAAGTAGATATGAACTACTGATGGAAAAAATATTCAAAACCGACCTTTTCAAGGCAAGATTTACCTACGGAAAAACAGTTACACAGCCCTACGCGATTTGAAAATCGAGCAAACTCCAGCTTTAGTTGATGAAGCTCTTCTTCAACCACTTTTTTACACTTCTTTTCAAACTCAGCCACTTTATCGGCATGCTTTACTCTCTCCTTTTCAAGCTTCAACCTTTTCTTTAGAAGTTTCATTTCAGCAGATTTAGCTTCCAGATCTTTCTGAACAAGAACAACAGAAGGGTTGGTTAACTCTGTGCTTGCTTTTTTAGTCCTTTGTTTGGCATCTTCTAGCTCCTTCGCTAACTTATCAGCACGAACTTTTTCTGACAAGGCTTGCTGTTTAAACATATCTGCACGTTGTTTCTCCTCTAGAGCATGTTTTGTACTCATTTCCGCGATCTTTTGCTGTTCTTCAGCTTTCTTTTTCTCTTTAATTGTCTTTTTCCTTTCGGCTTCGATCTTTTTGTTGTTTGCATCTTTAAACTTTGAACCCTCAGAGCCCAACTTTGATTTTGCCTCGTCAGCCTCACACTTCAACTTTTGTAACTGATGTGCAAATTCCTCAGCTTTTTTCCTTTCAACGTCAACTAATTTTTTTTGCTCATTAGCTCTACTTTGTTCTAATTTCAACATTTCCTTCATTCTATTAGCGCTTTTCTTCTCAGTTTCAGCTTTCTTAGTCTCGATATCTGCTCGTTTTTTCTCCTTATCAAGAAGCTCTTTGAGCCGACATATTTCCGCTTCCAAACTCTTGTCCTCAGACTTAGAAGAAGACAGATCATTAACTCTACTTTGTTCTGATTTCAGCATTTCCTTCATTTTATTAGCGTTTTTCTTCTCAGTTTCAGCTTTCTTAGTCTCAATATCTGCTCGTTTTTTCTCCTTATCAAGAAGCTCTTTAAGCCGACCTATTTCCGTTTCCAAACTCTTGTCCTCAGACTTAGAAGAAGACAGATCATCTATATTATATTTCACAGCCTTGAGAACTTCAAGTTCAGCCTGCTCATTTTTTGCAGTTTTCAACGCTTCATCTGCTCGTTTTTTCTCTGAATCTGCTCTAGCTTTCTCTTTTTGAAGATCTGTCTTCAACTGTTTCTTTTCTGTTTCAGCTTTAAGTAACTGTGCTTTAAGCTTACTTAACTCTTGGTCCACCCTGTTTTTATCAGTCTTTGAACTTTCACATACGTCGTTAGCTTTTTTCTTTTCTTCTTGCAGACGTTTTAACTCTTTTTCCTGCTGAGAAACACGTCCTCGAAGAAGTTTAAGTTCTTCACTCACGTTTTCCGGTACTGAACTTCCTTTTTGACTCAATGATAAAACCTCAGATTTCAGAGAGGATATTTCATTTTCCAATGAAACTCGTGCAGCTGATTCTTTTTCTTTATCATTTCTTTCGTTATCAGCGCGCATCTTCTCCTTCTCATAATCTGTAAAACAAGGTAAGTCTGTAAGTGTTTGTACCCTTTCATACATAAACTCAATTCGTCATTGATTAATGAAGACCATATGATACTTGTTAGCTGGTCTACAAGTAACACTATCCACTCAGTTTTTGGGTTTCAGATAATGTAATCGAGTTTGCATCAATTCAACAATAACAGCAATAGCATACCCAATCCCGCAGGAGCAGGATACGAGGGCGGTAGTATGTAGACCGTCACACCCCTACCCGAGGGTAAAGGGACTGCTTCCTGAAAGACCTCCGGCAAGAGTGTGTGCTTGTGTGTATATGTAAGTTTATGTGTGGTCGTGTGGCATATAGGGCTAGCAACATAAAAAACATGCATCAATATAAACACATAAAAACATAAAATCATAATAGCATGCAAGCATATAACAAACTATGGGTCTATGTGCATATATAGTCTTAATTACAAAAGGGGCAACATATATAAAAAAAAATAAAGGGATATAGACATTAAAAGCACAATAGCATAAAAGTATAAAAACATACAAGCATATAGACATGTAAGGAATAAAGCCAATAAGACATATACGAACTATAAGAAATATAACAAATA
Source organism: Artemisia argyi (assembly GCA_030686995.1). Lineage (NCBI taxonomy): Eukaryota > Viridiplantae > Streptophyta > Magnoliopsida > Asterales > Asteraceae > Artemisia > Artemisia argyi. The sequence goes on along the minus strand of CM060698.1, from coordinate 155,877,935 downwards.
AGGCCATACAAACATATATAAGCCGTAGAAGCCGAAAGGCATGAAAGCATACAGGCATGAACCCATAAGGGTAAAAGGTCCTAGACGCATATATAAGTCGGTGTACTGGATGTGTTGTGAAACATGTGATAAATAAAGCAATGTATCTCTATACCTAGGGGCGATCAAGTATGTACACGAAGCTACGACGCAACGAGAAAAACCATGTCTTCTTTATTGATCTTATCCTATGTGACTATGAAAATGATATCCCAAATATTCATTCTACCACTACTGCACTAGATACCGCATAAACTCATCTAAACGGTTTAAAAAAGCTATAGCCGTAAGCATACCGAAATGGTACATACAGAGTTGTACCTCACGTAAAACACATTTACAATAACATAACCTACACATATACATAAACATCTAACGAAAATTCCAGAAACAACATATATCCATACCTTTCTTCATCTTATCATACTCAGACTCAAAAACCGCAAGCGCCTGCTTAAGTGCTCTCCTCCCCTCTTCCGCCCTCGTATTCTTCTGTTGCAGCTTCGCATACTTAGCTTTCCACTAACATCACAAATCACATTCATCAGTACACAAAACACCCAACCTATATAAGGGGGTGTTTGTTTTGGCTTATATAGCCGGCTTACGGCTTATTTGGTTTTGGGCTTATGTTTCATAAGCTCTTTTTTGGTAGCTTATTTTAAAAAAATTCGGCTTATATAAGCCCGAAAAGTTTCAAAATAAGCCACAAAAAAGTGAGCTTATGAAACATAAGCCTAAAACCAAATAAGTCATAAGCCGCCTATATAAGCCGAAACAAACACCCCCTAAGTCTTATAAGCTACTTCTGGAAATGGTATTAAAAAAAATAAAAAATAAATTATCTATAAAAAGTTTAAAGTTATATATAAACACTTGAAATAAACAGCTTATCAGAATCAGGTGAAAATAAGCAGAATTTAAATTAAAAAAAGTACTACCAGGTTGCAACAAGGAGATTCATCTTTAGCCACCAATAGATCTGCCATAGATGATGATGAAATTAGGGCACGTGCCCTTAATACGCTACAGCATTAATTTTGTTATGATTGATTGATTTTGGGGAAATTTGATTGATAAACCCTTTTGTTGTGTTGTTGCCAGTAAAACCCTCTCTGTCTGTGTCTGTGTGTCAGCTTTTTTATACGGGTCGGGCTGATGGATCTTGTTTTGTCAACTTGTTTCTTTAACCGCCATTAGGTTTTGGGGGTTTACACATTTGGCAACCAAAGTTTGTAATCTTTGCTAAAGGATATTGTGGAAGTTCGCGGGTTAGCATAACCTTTTAAATCGTTTGTAAATAGATGGTTTGTTTAACTTTTTTTTACCTAATGGATTGTGTGTTTGTAAGATAAACACGACATGTTTAATAAATGGGTTGAGTAAGTTGACTTAAGCACTACCACAAACAGTAAACCTTCTATGTAAGAAAGGTTGCGGATAAAGGCGGAGCCAGGATATTTTGTGAAAGGGGGCAAAAAAAACCTTTTTTTCTTTTTTCACACCGGGCTGAAAAACAATAAGAGCGAAAAAGAAAAAGAGCTAAAGCTATTTAGTATATTTATATGAATATATAACTAAGGCAACTCGATTTTTTTTTTTTCATTACACTATTCTATTTTTTTTTATTCGATTCATTAACGTAATTAGAAAAGGTGCATACATCATTTATTTTTTTGTTGTTCAAAGTTTTCACTAATCACTTTTGTTTGAAAATTATTGACAAATATCATTTTCAGGTTGTCAAATATCTGACATTTAAATGAATGACTTTTTCAACAAGGGAAAGGGATGGGATGAGAATGGCAAAGTAATAGATGGCAATGTGAAAAAAGTGGTTATTGAAATTTGTGTTTTTGAGTTTGTATTTTTAAGTAGGTTATGAAAACTAACAAAATTACCGATATACCTTCAAAACAGTAAACAACCCAGAAATGGTTCTTTCTTTGTGGTGAATGTACCTCAAACCATTTGGCCATTGATCTTCATATATTTTTCACACTCCAAAAAGTAAAAACTAGATTTCATTATTATGTAAGTAGTATATCTAAAACTGCTTATATATTTATCTAACAGTAATACACCAATATATGTTATTTCACCTCATTAAAACTGCTTCCTTTTGTTGCTCAATAATTTGTCTCTATGGGAATAAGCATTCACGAGAATAAAGAAAATCCCTACACACATAGGCTATGTTTGGCAAAAGTAGATGTGGCCGGATCGGTCACTCAACATCTTTGGTCTCTACCCAGACCCGATGAAAAAAATGGGATCACTCCTTATGGACTCGTTGAGAATGATTCTGGTCTAGCTCGTGGCCTATTAGAAGTGGAAAGCGCTCTGGTGGGATCCTCGCGGACATATCTATAGATATTTCAACCTAACGTTTTCAATTACGAAATCCAATTAGACCTTGCATTAGTTCATGAATCATGACAAGAATTCTATCTCTATATAGAGAAAGAAAAAAAGATATTATTTTTAGCGCATTCAGTTTTTCGATTTTTTTCGTTCCTATTCTCTTTTCTCAAAAAAATCTTTTCGGTTATTCGTTCGAGAACGACGATCTTTAGCTTTGGAACCGAATCATTTTCTTGTATCTGAGAAGACTTTCCAAAAAGATTTGTGCCAAAATCACAGATGCAAAGAAGAACAAAAGATCTTGTATACGTAATGGATCTTGAAGTACTATTTCTGCATCTCCCTGTCCAAATCCGCCCAGTGAGCTGTGAGTTGTAGCCACGGCTCATCGCTCACAGCTTCTTATGGAAGAATTGGAAAATGAACTTTCATAAAAAATAGCAAAGCTCACCGCTCTTTTGCCAAACGAACACTAAAAATCAAAAAGCTCATTACTCACCGCTCATCGCCCCAAAAAGATCCAAAAAGCTTTGCGCCAAACATGGGCATAAAAACTGATGCCCATGGGAATGGTGGGTCATTAAAGCAAACAAGTGACGCCTCCAAATCTTGAGATGCATGATACACCAGAGAATAAATCTCGTACAAATCATCAGAAAATCTAAAGTAATATAAAGCCATTCAAACATTCAGTAGCATAATACATTAATTCTAAAGGACTAAGGATATAATTGTAATTTAACAAAAACTCATGTTGTTAGTAACCCACTTCCCTTCCTAATCATCTCAATTTTGGACGGAACAAAACTACACAACAAAGCCCAGAATTTCCCTCCCTCCCACCTTCCCGTCCCTTACCTTTCCCTCTAAAAAAGACTTAAGAACACCCATATTTCCAATTTCCCTTCTAATCTCCTACCTTTCCATCTAAAAAAGAACTCGAGAACATACTGACTTAGATTCAAACCCTTAGAACAAAGTTACGGGCTTATGGCGAAATAATCTTACTAACATTTTAAGGTCCATATCTAGCTACTTGACTGTTGACTGAACTCTTCAACCACTTTGACATTTTCGTCAAATATCTGGAATAACGAAATCTAAAAAAAATTAATAATAAATAAATAAATAAAAACAATTAAATCACGCCACTTGGAAAACCCACTCGAGTCAACTCACCAATCATGTCTTTATTACTACAAAACCGGTCAAAAAATATATTCATTCATATACAACGACACACTGGTAGGTGCGGTTGTATCCTATAACATGTTAGGGGGGCATTTGTTTCGTAAATTCAAAACCTCGGGTTTCAAATTATGAGGTTTTCCAATCTTGAAGTATTTCAAACCTTGAGTTTCCAAATACTGTTACATGTTTGGTTGACAGAATTTCATAAAATTTGAAATAGTGTAATCTGTTTGGTTTGCTTAGTATTGTTTAAGTATACTAAATGTTAAAAAGGTAAATGATGAAATTAGCCTTTTAGGGGTTTTTTTTTTTTTTAAACAAATTATGTATTTTTCATAAGTGGCAACATATTATCAAACCACATGAACAAGTCATGGATACACAACAACATACCCAATTCCGTCAGAGCGGGGTATGGGAAAGGTAGATGTAGGCAGATCCTACCCTTACCCTAAGATAACCCAAAGTAAGGATGAGCGCGGTACCATTTTGGTACCGTACCGGTGCCGTTTCAGTGTACCGGATTTTTCCAGACTTAAATTCGAAGTCGCGTTCTCGGAACCGTATCTTAAACAGGTATCGGTATCGGTATCAGTATCGGTATCGTTTCTGTTCCGGTTCCGGTACAACGGTACTAAAACGGGAGAGAACCGTCTAACTAGCTTCCATTAGTATTGAAGTGGATCTTTTAAGTTTAACCCCACTATAGCTGAAATTAGGGGTGTAATCGAGCCGAGCCAAGCCCGAGCTCAACAAGGCTCGAGCTCGGCTCGAAAGATAAAAGGTTGGCTCGAGCTTGGCTCGATTGCTCGTCAAGCTTTAACCATCCAAGTTTGAGCTCGGCTCGAGCAGGATTCGAGCTTAGCTTAAAAAGCTCGAAACGATATACATGAAAAGCTCGAATATATGCCAACTGGTGTTTGCCACTAAAATGAGCTCGAACAAAATAGTAGATACACCATTCCATGTCAAAACAAATTGCAAATTGCAGTTGCCACAAAATAAGTATAGTCTTCACACAGAACTTGTACATGATCTCGAATCATAAACTGGAAGAGAAATACTTAACCGTTTGAAAAGTAAATTAGATATTTTTAAGATTAATAAAACCATCAATAAAATTCTCATAACCAAGGCTAGAAAATATTTAATCCTTTATAGAGTTAGTCCTTATAATTTAGTTAATATGAAAATATATCTATACTAAGGCTTGAAAAGCTCGATAACCGCTCGAGCCGAGCTATCAAAAGCTCGAGCTCGGCTCATTATATGTTTCGAGCTAGTTTACTGGGCTTGAGCTCGGCTTGAGCTCGATAAAAACTCGGCTCGATCGAGTCGAGCTTGAACTCGAGCTCGAGTTGCTTGATAAAAACTTGGCTCGTTTACACCCCTAGCTGAAATACAAGTTAATCCCCTTGGGTTCTAAATACAAACATGTTTTGACCAGTAATATGATGTATTTAAACTATTACTATGAATTTATGATCTTTTAAGTTAACCTTCGAGTGTTTCATTTTTCTAATACTATTATGGGCTTGTGTCACTCTTCAATTTTGGTTGGTTAAATTATTAACTGAACTTGAATAATTAATCTTTCTTTCATATGTTTTAGTTATCCAAGTTGTATCATGGCTAAAGTCTTACACAATCATAAAGCACATATATTTCCAGGTTTAAAGTTGCTTAAACATTACTTCTTTGGTCATCGTCTTTACAATGGACAAGTACCAGTAATATGATGTATTTAAGCTAAATGAACTTAACAACCAGCATGTACCTGGACAAGTACCTGTCATATGCTGTATTTAAACTACATGATGTATTTAAGCTACATATACAGTTTGTTAATTTTACAACAAAGTTTGGAAAACTGTTACAACAACAATACGAACTATAGGGGTGTTTGTAAAACTGTAACAGCAACTTTTTTGACCCATTAACCCACTGTTGGCCACTTAAAGGGGTGTTTGGCAAACTGTAACAGCAACAATTTTACCCGTTAACCCACTGTGACCACTTAAAGGGGTGTTTGGCAAACTGTAACAGCAGCAACTTTGACCAGGTATCCCACTCTAACATCAACTTAAAGGACTTTTATTAAAAAAACAGATTTGACCTGTTAGGCAAAACGGCCATTTCCGAGAAATTTGAAACCACAAGGTGTTAAAAAAAGGCGAGCAATAACCAAACAAACATATCTTTAACACAATTGTAACTTACAAATGTTTCAAAACTTGCAAAATTACATCAAAATCATATGAAATCGTTTAAAATATACAAACTAAACAATGTTGAAAATTGCACTCAATCATCAATGCCTTCTTTCCCTTTTTCTCTACCGTTTTGCTTGTTAATTCCATCTTCAATCTCTATACGAAAACAGATGCATAGTAAACATGATTAATAAGTTTCATATGGTCCTTTTATAACTCTATGACAGAAGCATCATACTTATTATAAGACCAATAGTAGAAAAAGTCTGAAGTTTGGGTGACTAGCAGTAACAAACTTTACTGGACCAGTAGTAACATAGTAAACATTTACTGGTATAACAACTTTTTACCAAAATTTGCAAACTCCTGGACTCATGGTTGGTAATTTACAGAACTACCAAACAAGCTAAGTTAATTAAAAGAAAATCAAAGATTGTTGTTAATACCTCTTGCAACATCGTCGTCGTTTAATATGTCATCAATGTCATCTATTATAGCCTTCCTTGACTTTCTAACCCAATCTTGAGTGCATATAAATGCCTCAACGACAGGGTAAGACAACACGACCTCCAGTGCTAAATGCCGACTCGGCTGCCACGGTGGTTATTTGGATTGGCAATATGTCTAAAAATAATAAATGCATCATAAATAACAATAACGTAAAATATAATGAAAAATTTAGTTCGGAAAGTATAGTAAATTACCTTTTGCCATTCGAGACACAATTGGAAATCTTGGTGCATTCAGTTTCCACCATTCAAGAATGTCAAAGTCTCTTGTATACCTAATCCGTGGGTCCCAAAGTCACGGATACAACATACACAAATAATGACAACCAAGACAGTGACATGATTTAAACCTTACACAACGAAACATAAACATTACCAGAACATGCACAAAAAGAAAAATGAAAATAGAATATCCATACATAGAACATCGATACGTATTTATCGAAATAGTAGATTTACAAAATGGGTTGCAACTTTAGATGGGCTTTTCAAAATACAAAGCAACTATATGAACTTAACAAAATAACTCCAACTAATATTTATCATGCTATAAACCCATCAATATAAAGCAACCCGAACTAATCTTTTAGCAATAAATACTTCACCCAACCCTCTCTATATTCATGATACATATCCCAATAAGCTTCCACATATCCAATATCACGTCTCATCTTTTCCATTACCTCGTACTTTTCTTGTTGACTGAGTGACTCCATCTTGAAAATCTCATTAGTGGTCATGGCTTTTTTCTTTTTCAAGTCCTCTTCAAAGTCTATATCCCGGCTAATTGTTGTCGACACTTTGTTGAGATTGAAACCAAGTAACTTAGCTACATTTTCTAATCCATCAACAAATGGATCAACTTGTCTTTTCCTCTTCTTGCAACGAAGATTTGTAGTTTTATTTACCTCAATATTTGTATTGTCTTTGACTTGAACATTCGTCTTGCGAGGTGCATCATGACTACCTTCCATCATCATCTCACCTTCCTCATTAGATTCTAGCACTTCAATATGTGCCTCCTTTTCTACATCACCGCAATCTTTAGCTCCATTTCCATGAGCTTGATTATTACCAAAAACAGTACACAGATCTTCATAGTTAGGAAATGCTCTAGCTTTCTCTTTTTGAAGATCCTTCTTCAACTGTTTCTTTTCTGTTTCAACTTCACGTAACTGTGCTTCATGCTTACATAACTCTTGGTCCACCCTGTTTTTCTCTGTCTTTGAGCTTTCACATTCGTCGTTAGATTTTTTCTTTTCTTCTTGCAGACATTTTAACTCCTTTTGCTGCTCAGAAACACGTCCTTGAAGAAGTTTAAGTTCTTCACTCACGTTTTCTTTCACAGCCTTGAGAACTTCAAGTTCAGCCTGCTCGGTTTTTGCAGTTTTCAACACTTCCTCTGCTCGTTTTTTCTCTGATTCTGCTCTAGCTTTCTCTTTGTGAAGATCGTTCTTCAACTGTTTCTTTTCTGTTTCAACTTTAAGTAACAATGCTTTAAGCTTACTTAACTCTTGGTCCAACCTGTTTTTCTCAGTCTTTGAGCTTTCACATGCGTCGTTAGATTTTTTCTTTTCTTCTTGTAGACATTTAAACTCCTTTTCCTGCTCAGAAACACGTCCTTGAAGAAGTTTAAGTTCTTCACTCACGTTTTCTTTCACAGCCTTGAGAACTTCAAGTTTAGCCTGCTCGGTTTTTGCAGTTTTCAACGCTTCATCGGCTCGTTTTTTCTCTGAATCTGCTCTAGCTTTCTCTTTGTGAAGATCCTCCTTCAACTGTTCCTTTTCTGTTTCAACTTCAAGTGACTGCGCTTTAAGCTTACTTAACTCTTGCTCCACCCTCTTTTTCTCAGTCTTTGAGCTTTCACATGCGTCGTTAGATTTTTTCTTTTCTTCTTGCAGACATTGTAACTCCTTTTCCTGCTCAGAAACACGTCCTTGAAGAAGTTTAAGTTCTTCACTCACATTTTCCGGTACTGAACTTCCTTTTTGACTCAATGATAAAACCTCAGACTTCAGAGAGGATATTTCATTTTCCAATGAAACTCGTGCAGCTGATTCTTTTTCTTTATCATTTCTTTCATTATCAGCGCGCATCTTCTCCTTCTCATAATCTGTAAAACAAGGCAAGTCTGTAAGTGTTTGTACCCTTTCATACATAAACTCAATTCATCATTGATTTTTGTGATTAAATACTTATTTGAGTATTTCCCAATATCAATTAATGAAGAGCATATGATACTTGTTAGCTGGTCTACAAGTAACGCTATCAACTCAGTTTTAGGTTTCAGATAATGTAATCGAGTTTGCATCAATTCAACAATAGCAGCAACAGCATACCCAATCCCACTGGACCAGGGTACGAGGGCGGTAGTATGGAGACCGTCACACCCCTACCCGAGGGTAAATGGACTGCTTCCTGAAAGACCTCCAGCAAGAGTGTGTGCTTGTGTGAATATATAAGTTTATGTGTGGTCGCATGGCACATAGGGCTAGCAACATAAAAACATGCATAGATATTAACGCATAAAGACATAAAATCATAAAAGAATGCAAGCAAATAAAGAACTATGGGTCTATGTTCATATAGAGTCTTACACTATTATTAAGCTTCTTGTGTGTTGATAAGACAAATAAGCTAATAAGTTGTTGAAAAAAGCTTTATGCACCAGCTTATTCAGCTTAATTACAACATTAACCATGTCTTCATTATTGATCTTATCCTACGTGACTATGAAAATGTTATCCTAAATAGTAATTCTACCACTAGTGCACTAGATACCGCATAACCTCATCTAAACTGTTTAAAAAAAGCTTTAAACAGTAAGTATACCGAAATGGACATACAGTGTTGTACCTCACATAACCCACATATGTAAACATCTAATGAAATTTCCAGAAACAACATATCCATACCTTTCATCATCTTGTCATACTCGGACTCAAAAACCGCGATCGTCTGCTTATGCTTAGACTTCAAAGAGTATATTTCATTTTCCAAAGAAACTCGTGCAGCTGATTCTTTTTCTTTATCCATTCGTTCACATTCAGCGAGCATCTTCTCCTTCTCATAATCTGCAAAACAAGGTCAATTCGTCATTGATTGTTGTAATACTTATATGAGTATTTCCATTAACAGTCAATCAGGAACATATGATAGTTGTTACTTGTTAGGTTGGTCTACAAGTCACGATATTTACTCAGTATTTTGGTCTCAGAATAAGTAATCAAGTTCGCATCAGTTATTGATTCCCAAAGTTGATCATTCAAACTGAAAGTCAAATTAACACTTTTACTCGATCCCATATGATTCATATATACCAGTTGATTTGTCTCTTAAGATTTCCTAGATTGGAACATGGTGTTTGGATGAGCTTGAGGGGATGTTTGGCTAAGCTTATTTGAGGGGCTGTTTAGCTCGTTGTATAAGACATACTAAAAAGTGCTTATTAGTGCATTGAATAGTAAAAAAGGGCAATTTGTGAAAGCTCTTTAAAACATAATAAGCTCACAAAAGAGTATGTATGTCACAAAAGAGCTTAAGCTTATTAGCTTATTTTTATTCAAATCAGCTATTTTCAGGGTGCCTGGATAGCTTACGCTCACCAACTTATGCATTCTCAAAAACCCTCGGACCCCTGGTAAGCTTACGCAAAGTCGTAAACATTATTATTATTATTATGCTTCTTGTGTGTTGATAAGACAATAAGCTAATAAGTTGTCTAGCATAAGCTTTACGCACCAGCTCCTTAAGCATACTTACAACATTGCACCAACTTCCTTAATTAATCTTATCCTACATGTTTATGAAAACGTCATCTTACTACACTACATACTGCATACACTAATCCAAACACTATTTGAAAAAGCTTTAGCAGTTAAAATAAGCATACCAAAACATTACAGCTGTAACTCACACAACTAACAATGATGATCACATAAAATACACATGTACATAAACATTTAACGAAAATTCCAGATACAACATATCCATACCTTTCTTCATCTTATCATACTCAGCCTGCTCGGTTTTTGCAGTTTTCAACGCTTCATCTGCTCGTTTTTTCTCTGAATCTGCTCTAACTTTCTCTTTGTGAAGATCCTTCTTCAACTGTTTCTTTTCTGTTTCAACTTCACGTAACTGTGCTTCAAGCTTACTTAACTCTTGGTCCACCCTGTTTTTCTCAGTCTTTGAACTTTCACATGCGTCGTTAGATTTTTTCTTTTCTTCTTGTAGACGTTTTAACTCCTTTTCCTGCTCAGAAACACGTCCTTGAAAAAGTTTAAGTTCTTCACTCACGTTTTCCGGTACTGAACTTCCTTTTTGACTGCATGATAAAACCTCAGACTTCAGAGAGGATACTTCATTTTCCAATGAAACTCGTGCAGCTGATTCTTTTTCTTTATAATTTCTTTCATTATCAGCGCGCATCTTCTCCTTCTCACATGCGTCGTCAGATTTTTTCTTTTCTTCTTGTAGACGTTTTAACTCCTTTTCCTGCTCAGAAACACGTCCTTGAAGAAGTATAAGTTCTTCACTCACGTTTTCCAGTACTGAAATTCCTTTTTGACTCGATGATACAACCTCAGACTTCAGAGAGGATATTTCATTTTCCAATGAAACTCGTGCAGCTGATTCTTTTTCTTTATCATTTCTTTCATTATCAGCACGCATCTTCTCCTTCTCACATGCGTCGTCAGATTTTTTCTTTTCTTCTTGTAGACGTTTTAACTCCTTTTCCTGCTCAGAAACACGTCCTTGAAGAAGTATAAGTTCTTCACTCACGTTTTCCAGTACTGAAATTCCTTTTTGACTCGATGATACAACCTCAGACTTCAGAGAGGATATTTCATTTTCCAATGAAACTCGTGCAGCTGATTCTTTTTCTTTATCATTTCTTTCATTATCAGCACGCATCTTCTCCTTCTCACATGCGTCGTCAGATTTTTTCTTTTCTTCTTGTAGACGTTTTAACTCCTTTTCCTGCTCAGAAACACGTCCTTGAAGAAGTATAAGTTCTTCACTCACGTTTTCCAGTACTGAAATTCCTTTTTGACTCGATGATACAACCTCAGACTTCAGAGAGGATATTTCATTTTCCAATGAAACTCGTGCAGCTGATTCTTTTTCTTTATCATTTCTTTCATTATCAGCACGCATCTTCTCCTTCTCACATGCGTCGTCAGATTTTTTCTTTTCTTCTTGTAGACGTTTTAACTCCTTTTCCTGCACAGAAACACATCGTTGAAGAAGTTTAAGTTCTTCACTCATGTTTTCCGGTACTGAACTTCCTTTTTGACTCGATGATAAAACCTCATACTTCAGAGAGGATATTACATTTTCCAATGAAACTCGTGCAGCTGGTTCTTTTTCTTTATCATTTCCTTCATTGTCAGCGTGCATCTTCACCTTCTCATAATCTGTAAAACAAGGTAAGTCTGTAAGTGTTTGTACCCTTTCATACATAAACTCAATTCGTCATTGATTTTTGTGATTAAAATACTTATTTGAGTATTTCCCAATAACAATTAATGAAGAGCATGTAAGACTTGTTAGCTGGTCTACAAGTAACGCTATCAACTCAGTTTTTAGGTTTCAGATAATGTAATCGAGTTTGCATCAATTTAACAATAAAAGCAACAGCATACCCAACCCCGCTGGAGCGGGGTACGAGGGTGGTAGTATGCAGACCGTCACACCCCTACCCAAGGGTAAAGGGACTGCTTCCTGAAAGACCTCCGGCGTGCTTGTGTGCATATAGAGTCTTAGACTGTTATTAAGCTTCTTGTGTGTTGATAAGACAAATAAGCAAATAAGTTGTTGAAAAAAGCTTTATGCACCAGCTTATTCAGCTTAGTTACAACATTAACCATGTCTTCTTTATTGATCTTATCCTACGTGACTATGAAAATGTTTTCCTAAATAGTAATTCTACCACTAGCACACTAGATACCGAAATGGTACATACAGATTTGTACTTCACATAATACACATATACATAAACATCTAATGAAAATTCCAGAAACAACATATCCATACCTTTCTTCATCTTGTCATACTCGGACTCAAAAACCACGAGCGCCTGCTTAAGCTCGGACTTCAAAGAGTATATTTCATTTTCCAAAGAAACTCGTGCAGCTGTTTCTTTTTCTTTATCCATTCGTTCACATTCAGCGAGCATCTTCTCCTTCTCATAATCTGCAAAACAAGGTCAGTCTGTAAGTGTTTGTGATCTATTCATACATAAACTCAATCTGTCATTGATTGTTGTAATACTTATATGAGTATTTCCATTAACAATCAATCAGGAACATACGATAGTTGTTACTTGTTAGCTTGGTCTACAAGTAACGCTATTTACTCAGTATATGAGGTGCTGTTTAGCTCGTTGTATAACACATACTAAAAAGTGCTTATTAGTCCATTGAATAGTTAAAAAGGGCATTTTGTGAAAGCTCTTTAAAACACAATAAGCTCACAAAAGTGTATGTATGTCACAAAAGAGCTTAAGCTTATTAGCTTATTTTTATTCAAATCAGCTATTTTCAGGGTGCCTGGATAGGCTTACGCTTACTTATGCATTCTCAAAAACCCTCAGACCCTGGTAAGCTTACGCAAAGTCGTAAACTTAAGCTTCTTGTGTGTTGATAAGACAATAAGCTAATAAGTTGTCTAGCATAAGCTTTACGCACCAGCTCCTTAAGCTAAGTTACAACATTACACCAATTTCCTTTATTAATCTTATCCTACATGTTTATGAAAATGTCATCTTACTACACTACATACTGCATACGCTGATCCAAACACTATTTGAAAAAGCTTCAGCCGTTAAAATAAGCATACCAAAACATTACATCTGTAACTCACACAACTAAAAATGACGATCACATAACCTACACAAGTACATAAACATCTAATGAAAATTCCAGAAACAACATATATCCATACCTTTCTTCATCTTATCATACTCGGACTCAAAAACCGCGAGCGCCTGCTTAAGCGCGCTTCTCCCCTCTTCCGCCCTCGTATTCTTCTGTTGCAGTTTCGCGTACTTGGCTTTCCACTAACACCACAAATCACATTCATCAGTACACAAAACACCCAACCTATATTTAGGGGGTGTTTGTTTCAGCTTATATAGCCGGCTTACGGCTTATTTGGTTTTGGGCTTAAGTTTCATAAGCTCGCTTTTTGTAGCTTATTTTAAAGCTTTTCGGCTTATATAAGTTTATTATGTCATAATGAACTTATATAAGCCGAAAAGATTCAAAATAAGCCACAAAAGGTGAGCTTATGAAACATAAGCCCAAAACCAAATAAGTCATAAACCGAAAACAAACACCCCCTAAGTCTTATAAGCTACTTCTGGTTTTTTTTATTTTGTAAAACCTGTAAAAAATACTAAATAAAAATATACATACATTAAGAAAAAATTATTTATAAAAAGTTTAAAGTTATACTCCGTATATTATTAACACTTGAAAAAAAAAAAAAAAAAATATATATATATATATATATATATATATATATATATATATATATATATATATATTATATATATATATATATATATATATATATATATATATATATATAGGGGGACTTTCTTACGAGAACCATTTTATCTGCGAGAACTGAGAGAACCACCAAAAACATACATGCACGCCTTTTAAAATAAAATAAAAATACATGCAAATCATCAATAAGCGTAAGCATCCACCTATGTTCTTCAATATCATTATGAACTCATCCTCTTTTTTCACAAAAACCGTACACACGGCCGCAATATTGTCGTTGCACGTCTTATAAGAACATACATGCACACCTTCAAAGAAAATTTTTGTATTTCCAATTTCTTATCAAATTCTTTAGAACAACTATGATTTTTTTAAAACATATCTGTTGTTTTTAAAACATATGTGCAAAAATACAATTATTAAAGGCGTGCATGTATGTTTTTGATGGTTCTCTCAGTTCTCGTAGTTAAAATGGTTCTCGTTTGAAAGTTACACTATATATATATATATATATATATATATATATATATATATATATATATATATATATATATATATATATAACTATAGAAATAAGCAGAATTTAAATAAAAAAAAGTTACCAGGTTGCAACAAGGAGATTCATCTTTTACCACCAATAGATCTGCCATAGATGATGAGGGCACGAGCCCTAAAATGCTACTGCATTAATTTTGTTATGTTTGATTTTGGGGAAATTTGATTGTGAACTGAGTATAAACCCTTTCTTTGTTGTGTTGTTGCCAGTTGTAAAACCCTGTCTGTCTGTGTGTCAGCTTTTTAATACGGGTCGGGCCGGATTTTATTTTGTGAAATTGCTACTTTACCGCCATTACGTTTTGTGGGTTTTTTAAAAGGATTTGCTAACGTGTGTTTCAATGTTTTGAAAACCGGGGTCGAAATCAACTCGGTCGAGTTACTCGGCATCGGGTCAACCAATTCAATTGCTGAGTCAACTCGGTTTTTAACTTATTTTTTATTTTTTCGACCGGTTCGACCGCCAGGCCAACCCTGTTTTCATTAAAAAAAATTGAAACCCGGGTCACTCAAAACCCGACGGGTCTAACCGGTTAACCCGGTTTTAAAAACCCGGATTTTTTTGACCCGTTTTTTCCCGAAACCGGTCGAACAAGTCGAACCGGGTTTCAAAACACTGTGTGTGCCCACTGGCACACTTCCTCCGTCTCAAAATTATTGTCATGAGACAAACATCACAAAGTTTAATAAAAGTGAGACCCCAACAATTTTCAACCAAGTAAATGGAATATTCCCCCACTAAGTTTTCTTATTTTTACTTAAAATACAAGGTGGACAACTAATTTGAGATATCTATAAAAGGAAATGTGGACAATAAATATGAGACGGGGGAGTAATTAATTAACACAAAACTTCCTTTTAAATCAAAAATACATTCAATTAACATTAATTAAACTCTAAAATTACCTTAATTAAATAGTAGAAATTTGATATTAATTAACTTGAACCTTCCATATATATAGAGCGGTCAACTGTGGTCAATGGAGGTCAACGGTGGTTAAACTTGCTGGAAACTACAAATCTTGTCGAAAATACTTGAAACTCGCCGTAAAGTTGTTTTAATAAATTATAATTGTTGTTTATATCTATTACAAGTAGTCTTTGAAGGAATATCTTGTCAAGAATACCCAAAACTTGCCAGAAATACATAAAACTTTTTGAAAATACCATCCGATTAGTACTGCCTAGACCAATTACAAGCTACAAAAAGATCGACCGACTAGATTCACAATTTTTGTAACCTTGCTAAAGGTTACTATTAAGGCTAGTTGTTTACAATAACCTTTAATCTTCTATATAAATAGATAGTTAACCTAATCTGTTTAACTAGACGGAATTGTGCGTTTGTCAGATAAAATGACATGTTGACTTGTTTAACAAGCTCACAACGCGAACATGACGTGTTTAATGAACGGGTTAAGTAAGTCGAGTCAAGCGCCACCACAAACAGTAAACCTTCTATGTAAGAAAGGTTGTGGATACTATTTTGATACATTAATAGCACACGTTGGTGTAGCAATGCTATACTAAATTTGGTATTTGATGATGACATAATATATTCTAAGTGTATTCCCCGCAAATTAAGGTAGTGGGAATCTATTATGTATTGTAGCTTTCTCTTCCTTTCAGTCCCTCATCCATGAATGTGAAGATGGATCAGGTCTTCTATTAAGAGGTGGACCTTGAAGGAATCATTGTCATTGTGGATTTGGGGGTTCTAAACTAGAGGTAGCCCGGTGCTCATGACGTGCTATGGAACCTCCACCGGGGGACCAAGCAGGACATAGCTAGCGGCATAGGAGTCGACTCGGCATCAGCGGCTTCGGGCCGCATTGGAGTGATCCAATATGTGGTTCCGCACGGTCCACCACTTCTCCGTTCATTTCAGCAGCAGTCAAACGGGGGCGTGAATGCGAGATGCCAACGGAAAAGAAAAGGATAGCCTTTTGCGCCCACATGTTTGAATTTGAGGGTAAAGAGCTTGCTTATTCTACGGGAACCAATCCATCCAGCAGAGCGAAAGAGCCTTCTTTTTTACTGCAGCATAGCTATCTCGTAGTAAGAGTCTGAGTAAGTCTCGTTCTGGTGCAAGGTTCTCTTTTAAGTAATTACTAAGGATAACACTCTATTAACGAACAAAGTAAAGTGTAACTTACTTGGTATACAAAGGATTTGACATGAACGAATTGTGTTTGTTAATTGTAGTTGATGGTTGTTGTGGGTGTAAAAGGATCAAAACGATAAATAAGGGTTGTGACTACTTGATAATACTGACGAGGCGGTGAGATATAGAGGATCGAAAGTACGTGTTCAAAGGAGTTTTAGGAAAGGAGGAGGAACGAACGATTATTGATGAATGATCGGCGATGAAGTTATCAACGAAAAATACACTAACATCGGGGTTATTTGAGACTATAGGTAAGATATGGAAATAATCCAAAACGTGTTTTAGGAATTAATGATTTGCTAAGACGAGTTTGACATTTTGGATTTTTTTTTCTATGGTCAAGCATTGACTTGCGCTTGACTTATGTAAGGTAAGGTAAGGTTAAAAAAAAAAAAAAAAAAAAAAAAAAAAAAAAAAAAAAAAAAAAAAAAACTCAATACTTATATGTGTACGATGTACCACTTTGATAGAAAATAATAGAACTTCAGCGTGGCCTTATGATTTTTTTAGATACTTATTTGAAAATGTTGCTAACTTGTCACATTTTCGAGTATTGTATAGTTAACTCTTTTTTCCTGCTATTATAACACCAAAGTTTTAAATTCATACTTTTTGTGTCTATTTGAAACCATTTACCCCTACTTTAATTTTACTATCATATTAATAATGAAGACTAAATTGACCATTGTACATGAACAAAATACATAGTAGTACAAAATTTCGAATTCAAAATTTTAATACCCAAAAGTCCATTTTTTTTTTAATTATTATAACAACAAAATAGAAAGATAGTCACATAAAACTCTAAAAAAATATAAAATTAAATACATTTTCAAATAATTATCCCATTTTTTTTCCTCATTACTATATTCTATTCTATTCATATTGCATACAACTTCATTGACAGATATCATTTTTAGGGAGGCTAATATCTAACATTTAAAGTGATAATTCTTTCAAAACTTTTTATAAAAATTGTTTCTTAAAAAGGGTGATGTTTTCAGATATATGATCTATGAAGAATGAAACTCTGCCAATAATCTTTACATAACTGATTAGTGAAAAATAAAACAAACTACGAGGATTATTTTTGAGTTTACTCCAATAAAAATTATTAAAAGGGAAAAAGTTATAAATACATAATGTACTTTAAAAAAACTCATTATGCACCCTGAACTCTACATATTGTCATTATACATAGCATTTTTCATTTTATTTTGATATTAACTGACGTGGAATGTAATTTTCATTTTTATAATATCCAATTTACATATGTGGATGCCATGTAGGCTTGCCAGCATGGACAAAGACCCAAAACACCCTTTTAAACCCGATTTTGCTCATCCCCCTTTTATTTCACACAAACCCTCATCAAATTAACATCACAAACCCTAATTAAATAATTGGAATTAGATCTCAATGTCGACGGCCAGTTCATCATCCGTTAACAGACGTCGTGTGCTACCAACTCAATGTAAGTGTAACAGACCACTTGCAAGGCGAACTGCTTGGACTCCCAATAATCCAAGGCGAAGGTTTCTTAATTGTCGTTATTCAAATGTAAGTTATATGATTACTTACTAATTAATTAACTTTTACCCAAATGTGGATAGATTAGGGTTCCAAATATGATTTTTTTTTTTTAATTTTTTCAGATCCATGGTCAAGTTCAATGCAATGCCTTTTATTGGATTGATCCTGAGATTAACAGTCCATGGTATAAAGCTCAATTGTTTGAGCTTTACCTAACT
Source organism: Artemisia argyi (assembly GCA_030686995.1). Classification (NCBI taxonomy): domain Eukaryota; kingdom Viridiplantae; phylum Streptophyta; class Magnoliopsida; order Asterales; family Asteraceae; genus Artemisia; species Artemisia argyi. Next base: position 155,859,629 of record CM060698.1, on the reverse strand, counting down.
TTGCATCCTGAAGAAAGGGCATTGTATGTTGCTCAAATAACTGTTCAGGATCAACTTGAGAGTTTGGAACATGAATTTGAAGTATATCAGAATCATATGGACTTGAGGATACAAAACTTGGAGTTGGAACTTATCAAAAGCAAGAAGAAAGCTGCCATGTTGTTGAAGTGTCTGTTTGGTTTGGTTATCTTGTCTGTGTTTCTGTTGGTGCATTAGAGTTGTGGTTGTCAATGTAATAGTTCTTTTGCTGTCTGTTGCTAGGTTATAGTTGATGTTTTAATGGTCTCTTAGGTTGTAAGGTTATTAGGATGGTGTAAGTTTATCAGGTAGGTTGTAAGGTAGTAGATGAAAGATGCAGTGTAGCATTTTCTGTTTTGTAATGGATGGTGTAACTTTGGTTGTTGAAATGAAAATGCAGGTTGCTATGTTTTATATATACATACCAAATTGCAGACATATATTGGTCCACAAAACAACAATAATGCAGCAATAATAAGTGAATGTGGTCTCCACTAACAATGACAATGACATACCAATGCATTGATCAATTCAAAATGGGTCAAAAGAGGGTAATAAACAATGACAGACAGCAATAAAGGTGTAAAAGATTCTGCATTAATAAAAAAAGGCATGTGGCCGATGTCAAGTTCACAAAATGTGTGCCTATTCAGTTAATGCACACCCATCCACATAACCTAAACCTTATCATAATCTATTACAAAAGTAAATGTCTTGAAAATACTACTAAGTTCACAGCAAAAGCAGAATCATTCAAATACACCTAAAACTACTACCATTAGTCAACAGATAATGCCTTTTCTGGTGTAGAACCTGTGCCAAATTCATCAAAGGTAAATTTCTTGTACTGGTTGGCAATTCTCTCAGATCTACCCCTGTTTTTGTAGTAGATTCTTCCATATGACGGTGTTTCAGCTTTAGGTTTTCTACCCCTTTTCTTGCCTTTATACTTCTGTCCATCCTCTGGTGCATCAGGGGCTGCAGTTTCTTTTCCCTTTTTGATTATCTGCATCTAGATCTTGAACAACACCTTGATCTGCAACTTGATCCGGCTCAAGTATGGCTGCAGCTTCTTTTCCCTTGTTCTTTGATGAATTCTCTGCAACTTGACTGTGTTGGGTAGGAACCTCATTTGTAACATCTTTCTTTTGTTTAGGGAACACAGGTGCTTGTTGAGGAATTACCATGTTGGGTGGTACAGATGCATTGAATTCAGCAATTCTTTTCATGTTCTCTTCATAATCTTCATAGTATTCAGGAAACTTTTTTAATAAATTTCCCAAGTCAAGTCAGCAATCTCATTTTCTTCCCACATAAACCTTAATCTTTGTTGTTCTTCCTCTTCAGCCTTATCAGCAATCTCTTTCTCCCTTAAAGCTCCAAGATCCATATTCTCCTCATGTTCCTGTTGCATAACAACAAATACAACATAAATTAACAAGAATGTTGGCTATGTTATACAAATGTACTTGATATAGGTGATAGTATGTTACCTTTGGAGAGATATAAGGCTCATTATTGCTTGTTGAACCAGCAAACCTTGTTTTCTGGGTACCAGAAGTACTCCCTTTCTTAGATGACATAACTTTCTTGTTACCAGAATTACTAACTCCCTTTGATCCCACACCTCTCCTCTTACCAGGTTTTGGAATTACAGGATCAACACTGTAAGCAGGCATTTGTTCAGAAAAGGTTTCAGGTGGAGCATTTGTATTGTCTGTGTTTGATTGTTGTTCCTGACCCATTGTGTTTGAAGACTGTCCATAAAAGTTAGCATGTTTTGGTTTTGCTGGATTATTACATGCCTTCTTATTGTGCCCTGCTTCCCAATACCTATTACAATGCATTACCCTCCCTCTCCTGCTTATTGCATGATCATTCTCACTTGGATGCCTTATCCTTTTTTTCCTTGGCCTACCAGGCACTTTCCTCTCAACTGGTGGTAAAGGTTTGGGAAAGCTAGTAGGCTTCCAATATCTAGAGCCAAGTACAAGTCTAATAGAATATTGGTATGACTCAAACCATTTATTTTGAGTGTACCATTCACTAACACCTAACAATGAATCCATTTTCATATGCAGATAAGCTGCCACAGCATGCACTCATGGTAGCCCACTCATTTCCCACATTCTAAAGGCACATTTCTTTGTATGAAAATTGACACAGAAAGCCTCATCTCCCTTCCTAATCTTAACCTCTCTAAAACCACTAGGATAAACAGACCACCATCTATAATATGAATCAAAGTAATAGTAAGTAAACAATGTAGATTTAGGCAACAAATAAAGAATGTACATTTAAACAATAAAAAAATCAAACTTACCTCATCTTATTTATCATGATTCTTAGATGTCTCCTTGCACTTGGAGTAATTGAATCTTCCAAGTCCATAGCCTATTGTAATGTTCAACTAGACCTCCTTCATGATCAAACAATGCACACTGTTTCGCCCTTTTACATTGTCCAAGACTTACCTCAATCCTATATTTCTCCTTAATTGAATTTTGCATATACTTGTAAGTTAACCATGGATTGTCTATTATCTCCCTTGCATAATGATGAGCTATCCACTTATAAGTCACCAAAGATCCTAATGAATAATTTCTACAACATTTATGATCAGGATACAAAGTCTTAATTTGAAAAGACTTCTCGGTACTCATCCAACTAGCCCATACTCTAAATGTGCAATCCCCCTGGTTTACAAGCCTTTCTTTCTCTTCCTTTTTCTTTTTTGCACATCTCTCTGTTGTTTGCTTGCTTATTTTATGTGACAACTGGCAAATTAGGGAGCCATTTTGAAACCCGCATTACTTTAAAAATTATAATTTTAGAATTTTGGAAAAGTTTATTTTGACGAGATGTTTTACGAACGTTGGTACGTGATTTTTAATCGTACGATATTTATGGGATTCGATTATTTTTTGTTTGATTTGATTCGTTCGTGATGATTTATTTTTGAGATCATTATTTTGGCACTACATCGACTCCGGCACTAGGATAACCTAACAAATTTAAATATATGAATTTACGGTTTGGGTTATATATTTATGGAACGTATCTTGGAATTTTAATTATTGGGAACGAGATTGGTTTGAGAATGTTGAGATATTTGGAAAGGTTTTCGGGTTTGGTCATTGTGTTTATTTAATTGGCCATCTATCCTCACACCAATACTATTAGTTTTATTATTATTGTCATTTTAAAGAAAGAAAAAAAAATAGAGTATATTACAACTCGTCCTTGTGGTCTTCCTGGCACAAACAAAACACAACCATACACACACCTTTACCTCTCTCTCTCATCTATCTCTCCCTAACCTCTCATTCAACCCTAGCCGCCACCCCCATAGGCCGGCCACCACCACGACACCGCCGCCTTCCACCACCTAAAAACACATCAAAGATAACCTCCATCATTAGATCTATTAGACCCACTTTCTCACGCGCTGAATTTGTGATGTATGGAGCCTTTTCGTGACCTTTTCTTGCGTTTTTAAAGGTAAGACGAGCCACACGAGTATTGTGACTCATTTGGCAAAAAAATCGTGACTTGTGAAATCACGGGGTTTTGATTAAAAACGAAATATATATGGGTTTTGGTATAAAACATGATTTAATATAAGTTTGGTATCCGGGTTTGCTTGTTTTGTGTGTGGTCGAGACTCATCCGAGAGCTTTTGCTCTCGGCTTGTATATTTTCGGGCTTATGAACTTCTCACTTTTCTGGTTTTGAAAGGATGGTTATGAGGATGTTTGGTCATGTATTTTAGTTATTTGGTTTGACCTTGGTAAAAGGTAAATGGTTTTGGTTGTGATTTGAGTGAGACCGACCCCCCCCCCCCCCCATGGAGCTCGGTTTGGTTTTGGTTCGTGCTCGGATTGAGCTGGCCGAGACCCTAGAGGTCTCGGGTGGGACCCACGCGATTCGTGGTGATGTCTTGACTCGGGTTCGACTTGGTAAGTTGACCCGGAGTGCATGATATACTTGATGTTCTGGTTTCCTGATTTTCTTTTTGTTGCTATTATTGATGTTGTTGTGGTATATTGTTATTGATACTTTGGGCATTGGTTACATTATTATTGTTGCTTGGGAATCGAGAAGAAAGGTAAGATGATTTTCATTGTGGAGTTGTGTTGACGAGTATGGATTTGGGGACCGATTGTGAGACGGTCAATTAGATGACGGAGATAGGTTAGTCGGGTGCCGTAGTCGGACCCTAATGTTGTAGCACGTGGATTTGGGATTGATTCGGACAGAGTTGTTTATTTATTCATGACTTGATTTTTATTTGTGGACTTGGACTATGAGCCGAGAGTGATGACTCGGACATGTGACCAAATTCTTATGACTCGATAAATATTTAAAATCAAAACATTAAAAATAATACTCGTAATAATATTATTGATAATATAATCGTTTATATACGTATATGGACGTGATAAACGTATGTATATATATATATATATATATATATATATATATATATATATATATATATATATATATATATATATATATATATATAATGCGTATATTAATAATAAAACGATCACGAGTAAACGTTATAATAATATAACGATAATTATTATACTATGCGAATAGTGCAATAAATGTCGGGGTATTATTATAAATAATAATTATAAATAATGTCAAGAACTAATACGTCGGGTAAGTAATAATTAAAAACATGACTTTTATAAATTTGGAAAATTTATCGAGTTATACGAGTTGTGGTTACTTAAGTCCAAGTGGACTTTATTATGTGACTTTTGTGTTGTCACGGATATATGACGATTAATATATCCATTTTCTATAACTACGTAACTTATTTAATCGACGGGTTAAATAGGGTTTATTTAGCCATAGAAAATGAGTATATTAATGGGCATCGTATCCTACGACGCCCATAGGTTGTGGTACGTGTATTAGGATAATAAATTACTATATATCTCGTGGAATTGGCTAAATTGACGAATTTGGCAAATTGGACGATATATATAGGGAATTTATTGGACTACGATATTTACCATATAGTATTCTTTGTGCTATGTGATTTAGGTTGGGTATAATCTTGGAGCGATATATTACGTAAATAAATATGGGGGATTACCAAATCGACGGATTTGATAAACTTCGATGATTTATTTAAATAATATATTGGGCTAATGTTAGACCTATAGATGGTTTGTTATTTCTTTCGTTGTGGCTTCTTGGTTTGAGTTGTGTCGACCCTCCACCCATATGGATACCAAACGTCAAACTTCAAATTAATATGAAGATAATTCGAGAAATGGATATTTTTGGAAAGTTAAATGGAATACGTTCGGGATTGGGAATATTTGATTTTTGAGGAAATGATTCTGAGCGAGTTTGATATTGTTAGGAAGTGTCGAGTCTGTAGTTGCCGTTACGTGAGTTACTTGAGTTTCTTACGTCTTTCATATATCGGTTTCTTTTGAGGAATTGCTGGACTTGAGGTGAGTCATAGCCCCACTTTTTACTATTGAACTTTGTTTTCAATACTTGGGGTGAGAAACGTGCAAATGTTTTATGTGTACTATTATCGCTTTGTTTATTTAAAACTTGTTATGCTTATAGAACTAGGTAGGATTAAGCGAGGCCTAGTCCCGAACTAGGTAAGCCATTGATTTGGTTATTGAGCGAGGCCTAGTCCCGAACTAGGTAAGCTATTGATTTGGTTATTGAGCGAGGCCTAGACATGAGCTAGGTAAGCTATTGATTTGGTTATTGAGCGAGGCCTAGTCCCGAACTAGGTAAGCTATTGATTGGTTGTTGAGCGAGGCCTAGTCCCGAACTAGGTAAGCTATTGGATTGATTTTAGAGCGAGGCCTAGACTTGAGCTAGGTAAGCTATTGATTGGATTGATTTGAGCTATAGCGTGCACCTATAGGGTTGATTTGATTTGGTTGGATTATATTGGATGGATTATTTTGGTTGGATGATTGAGGCCTAGTCTAGCTAGCAAGCGTTTTGCGTATATGTCCACTATATTGAATTATGAATTTAAACCTATGATCTCACCAGCGAAAGCTGACTTTTAGCACGTTTTCTCAGGTAATTAAGTGATGCTCTATGGATGCTTGGGATTGGAGGCTTGGCATTGGCACCAGTTATGGATCTATATTTCTAAAACTCTGATAACTATTGTGGACCTATATTTATTTCTTTTGGGCCTGACTTTGGATGATTTTGGGATAAATGTAAACTTTAAAACCCCGCGTGGTTGTATTTTTATTATGTTTACTTTATCTCGTTTTTTCATGACTTTGAATGGATACCAATCCCCGTAGCACCCCGAAAGCTTGTTGAGTTTTCTGTTGTACCAAATTTTGGGGGTGTTACATTTTACTAGCCTCTGAATCACCCTCACCAGCTTTACTACTCTCAGCCTCATCCCTAGTGTCCATTTTCCCCCTTTTACCAGCACATTTACCTAAACTTACATCTTTACCACAATATACAAGCAACTTATGGCTATCATTTTGCATGTACCAAAGCTGGTATCCACCTGCAATACCATAATTTGCTAAGCATTGCTTAAGTTGAGTGGGAGACTCAAACCTCATACCTAAAAATGGTTTACATTCATCCCAGGGTGTCTGTGGGTCAAAAGCAGGATATTGAACACCTTTTTTGGCCTTATACTTATTCTCTATTATATCATCCTCTGGGTCATCAACCTCTAGCATATACCTACCATTTAAATTAGGTATATGATCATCAATAAAACCAATGAACTTACCATCCCCAACTAGCTTATTCAACCATGGATCATCATTAGAAATTTTGGGGATTTGGACCTCTTCCTCACCCTCTGTTTGAAAATCCACAAAATCCTTAACATCATCTAAGTTTTCTTGTTTGTCATTATCAGAGAAGTCACTGTCACAGTGTCACTATCTGGACTAACCAAATTATCATTTTTAACCATTTCCATAACATTATAACCATTATGCTCAGAATATAAGTCAATCTTACAATCATTTTCAATGGCTGCTATAACAAACTCAGCTAAATGTTCATCTGTTTTAAGCTCTTTCAGACCTATATTTAGTGGGACACCAGGTTTAATGTAGTAAAAGGATTGAGGAGACACAAGTACTAGTCTGCGCATAAGTGGAAAAAACTCACTAAATATTAGCCCTTGGAAATCAATGTCTTCAATTACACGATGGTCGCCTTCCAGATCTAAAGTGGGTTAGTCACGAAAACACCATCGTGGTAAAGGTTGATGGTGAAATTAACCATCTTTCACCAGATCTGCAAAATTAGGGTTTCAGATGTAAATTAGGGGTTTAAAATTTTAGCATTTACAAGACAAATTAACAACTATAAAATGATAAATACATGTTTATATTAACATACCTTTAAGCAATCGAAGCCAACTTTGACAGATTTACTGGATATGTAAATTAGGGTTTCGTGTGTTTTTAATTAGCGGGAAATGATAGTTAGTGTGATTATATAGGTTCTTTGTCCACGCTGGCAAGCATACATGGCATCCACATAGATAAATTACAATTTATAAAAATGGAAATTGCATTCCACGTCAGTAAATATCACAATAAAATGAAAAATGCTATGTATAATGACAATATGTAGAGTTCGGGGTGCATAATGAGTTTTTTTTTTTTTTTTTTTTTTTTTTTTTTTTTTTTTTTAAGTACATTATATATTTATAAACTTAGGGCCCGTTTGGTTGAGAGTATTTGAGAAAAGTTTAAGGATCATGGTAAACTTTATTTGTTTAGTTGATTGATGTGGGCCCATAATTTGAGAATGAAAGTTGAATATGTTCCGTGTACAAAACTCAACCAATGTGCCTACCTTTTACTATATTACATGTCTTTTTTCTTCTTTTACCATATTACATGTCTTTTTTCTTATTTTGTGTGACCTCAATTTGTACGCACCACTCATCTCAACATAATGTTTTTCTTTTTCAATTTTATAATAACAAACTCAAAATTTAAATTATATATTTTTTTACAAAAATATCTAATATATTTTTAAATATTATTTTCTTTCTTCTACCTAAAATCCATATTTAAATTCTAAACAAAATTCAAATTCAAATTTAAATCTAAATCGTAAACCTATCTACAAACCAAACGGGCTCTTGCTAAACGTCTAAATCCATCGTCTTACGGCCTATTTAGCTACTTGACTGTTGACTCAAGTCCTCAACTACTTTGACATTTTCGTCAAATATCTGGACTAACAAAATCTTTAAACAAAATTAAATAAATTAAAAAAAAAATAAAAAAGTAATAACCCAAGTATTGCACGCCACGTGGCAAACATGCCCTCACCAACTCGTTTCTCTATTACTACAAAACCAGTCCCAATTACATTACATATAATTCATATACAACGGCGCACACACACATTAATAACAAACTAATCTCGATCAATTTATAACAACCGAAATGGATTCTGGTACCGATCACGCGCAGCTTCAACAAACCGCAACAACATGCAACTCTTTGAGGGAGTTTTTTGATCAAATGATAGCAGAAAGTACGTAATCAAGAAAATATATAAAAATCAATCTTGATTAAAATGGTTAGTTTTTGTTATTAAATGAATGTGAATTCATGTTGTAGGTTACGTAATGAAGGAGCTACCAGAAGAGATAGGACGAGATGTTGTCATGCTGAGGTGTCTGTCTTCTGCTGAACGAGGCGAATGTCACGTGTACTTGATCGGAACTACACATATCTCTATGGTGATTGATTCTTTTGTTATTTATAAGAATCGTAAATTTAGATTTAAATGCTGCATGTTATTAATGAATTTCAATTATGATAACATTTATGTGTTAGTGTTAGTACTTGTTACGTAGATGTCGTTGAGTTGCTATTTGATGTTGATGATTGAGTGAAAATCGAACGTAAAAGTTTTTAGATGGTATTTGATGTTATTAGGTGCAGAAGGTAGCCGTTTTTAGTAGATTATCGATTAAGGAAGTTTAGGGAAAGGTCAGCGAGATTTATGGATTTTAATGATGTGTAACGACGAAGTTGAAGTTGTTAAGTAAATCTAAGGGTGTTATATATTGTTATTTGATTTGATCGATATAGAAACAGAATGGGATGATAGATATGGTTATAACCTAAGTTAGGCAAGTTCTTGTGAATCAATCATGCGGCCATTATTGAAAACTACAGATGTGGAAAGGCGGTTTTCGGGCATTTTTTTTTTGATTATTTTCATTTCTTTGTAATGAGAGTGAGTTTGTGACTATTGATTGCATTTGAAGCTTCTTACAATCGGATTATAAGTCTTTCCTTGTGCTAAGTTTGAAAAGAGATGGATGGTTACAGATCGTATACTCATGTCCCTGATGTAATGATTTTGCCTAATTTATTTAATTTCGCGTAACACCATACTGCCGGTGCAAATGCTTCGCGTGTTACAGCATATTAATATGTCATGTTTCTGTAATTTCGTTCTTAGAGTTCAAGGTGCTGTTATGTGTTATAAGAACTAATTGATGGTCTGATTCAATGCAATATGGAATAGTTACTAATTGTAACGGCTGGCTTTGATCAGTATTTGCACAAGATAACTTCGGTTATGAATAGGTTACAGCTAAATACGGAGTAATAACTTTTACATGGCAATAATAACTTATCTTCCTTTTTTCTTCTAGGAATCCTGTCAACAAGTGGAAGCTGTAATCAATTACCTAAAACCACAGGTACTTCTCTTTAGAACTCATAACACTCAATAGAGAAATACAACCTTTTGCAGGTTGGCTGCCTGCTTTGTTAGTTTCGTTTGCCTGTGTGCCTTTTCCTTTCAGTTTACCATGAATTTCATCGCGCAGGTTGTCTTTTTGGAGTTATGCAAAAACCGCGTGGGTATGCTCTCTTCTCATGATATAAAGGTATATAGCCCTTGTTTTGAAAGTATTTTCGTGAATAATTGTCAATAGTGTCTGACTGGTCCTTCGTTTTCCTTACAAAACTATATTGGTTGATCTGTCTTGAGGTAAACAGAAAAGAATTTACAGGACCTCGGTTTATCTCTTCCTATGGTCTTTATAGTTCCCACGTCAAATTTGTACCCAGTTGCGAGTTTAGTTCAGTTTGCATGTATACTTCCATTGAGTCATGTTAATATTTGATGTTATTATTCTTATTACATTGTATTTTAGGACACATTTACATATACATCCTAATTTGCCAATGTTACGATTTCTGGTTTGAATAGGTACCTACAATGGGAGAAATGGTGGAGCTTTGGAAGAAGAATCGCAACGTGTTCGGAATACTTTACACCTGGTATCTTGCAAAGGCACGACTCTCTTCTTCACTTGTATCCTGAATCTTGGACTTCTCCCACTATAGTATATGATATCTGTGAATGATTTAATTCCTAAAAAAAAAGGTTTCTGAAACACATCTGCGTTCTTCCAGCTTGCTAGTAAAGTGGATGTTTTTCCTGGTAGCGAATGTCGTGTAGCATATGAAGCAGCAATGAAGTATGGTGGCAAGGTGTTACTTGGTGATCGTCCTGTAGATGTAAGATCTTGAAGCATCATTTCTCTATCAAATCTCTATATAGTATATACGCAAAATAGTGACCCTTCTAATTTTCTTCTGTATGAGCATACTAATTGTTACGTATAGCAAGTCCGTCTGTAATATATTTACTTTTACTATGACTTCTTTTCTCTTCCGGACCATATCTTCTAGTAGTTTCCATAATGATGAGTCTGATTTAGTATCTTAAAAGCCATTATTGTGTACGCCGCTTGACAGACTTTAGACGATCTTGATTTACGAAAAGTTTGCCCTTTGCATCATTATAATCCATAGATATGAGGAGGTTGTTATATCAAACCTGCAACCTTAATAACTTGATGGCCATCACTGTTCTCTTGACACTTCTAATGCAAGGTAAGTGATATAATCTAAGGATGTCAATTAGGGTCTGACTTAAATTATTGGTAAAATCCATTTTGAAAAGATAAAAACAAAATCTGGTGAGCAAAGAAGGGGTCATCTGGTCATTAAATCAGTAGCTGTTGGAGAATGTATAGTCAAGTGATGCAGACAGAGGTCAAGATATCACTTATGAGAGTGACTTAACTTTATATTTCAAATTCTGTACACTTGATTAGCTGTTTTATTTTAGGGGTTCACTCGATCATTTTAATCAAACTATATTGGTGGTTGGGGTCGTCTGCCTTGTAATCGTTGGTTTTACATACCTCTTATTGTTATATGCACTCAGGCCTTGAATTATAAACAGATGCAGTGAAACCATCAACCTGTAATTGACTTGAATACTGAAATATAAGTTATGATTGGCATTTATTTGGGAAATGCAAACTCCATTGGTCTACATTGAAGTGCCGGGAAAATAAGCATAGAATCGAGATATAAGTTATGACTTCTGTACATAACGAAAGGCTTTATTTTATAAACAATATAAAAAGGTTCCTGAATTGATTTCAAAATAGGTATTTTCTCTTTTCTTATACGTTTCACGTATGTATAGTTAGATCTATTAAAGAACAGTAAAAATTATATAGAATCGGGCATTGCACATATAACTTTTGTAGCACGAGACTGATTTATCCATTAATCTTTGTTGTGATAAATATACTATATCTGATGTTGTTGAGCTGCATTATAGACGTATATATTAAGATCTATACTACCGATTTTCCTTCATGCTTATGTTTGGACTATATATAAACAGATTACCATACGAAGAACATGGTTAAAAATGCCACTATGGCATAAGGCAAAGCTAATATGTGCCTTGATACTCGGAGGAATATCTCTACCAAGCTCTGAGCACGTTAAAGAAGAGGCAAGTGCTTTACATTCTCTTTGTAGCAGCATAAGTTTCCTTCAACTAATGTTAAAAAGATTATATACAAATTCAAGAGTTTAAAAACGTTTTTCGGACTTCAGTAATTTAACATATACTTTTTGCTGTTTTCAGATGAACGAAACAGACAACATAGACACAGTGTCAAGTTTAATTCAAAAAATGAGCGTGAAGTATCCTACTCTAATAGAAACCATTGTGAATGAACGAGATCAGTAAGTTTATTCTTTTCGATGCACATTATATCTTACTTAAAAGTCTAAATTTATGTAGTTATTATTTTCTTGTAGGTAACATCTAGTTGCATACTTGTTGCCCCTATTGTGTAACTAAGAATGATGTCCCATTTCACATACTTTGTCATTATACAAGTGTAATTTGTTCATTTTATTGAGAACCAGTTTAGTCGTCTATTTTGGTTTAGTGCTCTATTTTTGTAAGTTTTAACAGAGTACAGTGGTTAGCCTGCAACAAAATTATAAAATTATGGTTAGAGACCTACTTCATTCCATATTATTATGTTGATTGAATTAGTTGATTTAATTTTCCGTCAAGGAATAAACATGACAGTACTTGTAAATTTGTGGTACCCGTTATTCTAACCTTTTTTTTTTTTTTTTTTTTTTCATTGTAGGTACATGTCGAGCATGTTACTCGCCGTTGCTAGTGAGCATAATTCTGTGGTTGCAGTTGTTGGAAAGGGGCACCTTCAAGGAATCACAAAACATTGGCTGCAGCCTGTTGCGGTTAGTGCTACTCTTTCTTTTCATTGTTGTGGTCCATATACGTACTTCTTTTACCTTTTGTACGCAAATAGTTTCAGTTTATGATTCCCTCCTGTCAACAAAGGCATTCTGGTGGTCTAGTTTGGGTCGGTCAAGGTTCTTGGGGCCTCTAGTTGGTTATCGGGTCAGATTCTAGTTAAAACCGGAAAAGTTTTCCACTCAATTAAATGCAATTCAGCAAAACATTATCTTTATCCAGTAGTTAAGAAGGGACATATTATTTTGATGTTGAAGTTTGAGATATGGCTATTTTCTCGAAACAAAGAAACTTTTTAAGGTGAACTCAGAACTTTGTTTGGGACAAAGGAGTATCTACTACAATTTCATATTGAAAATATTTTTTCTTTCTATAGGTTGAAGTTTTTATATGAAAACGGAACTAGTGATATTAATTTAGTTTCTTTTGAAGCTAACTATTTGAGACACTGTGATTGCCTCTGCAGATTAGGGAGCTTCTTCTGATACCTTCGGGAAAACCAATCATATCTGCAAGAACAATGCTGTCAATCATAGGAGCAGCGGTCACAGGGGTAGCCATTGCTTGGGGCGTCTATTACTCACGCAATAAATAATTACCATTACCCTACCCTTTTCGTGATCATGATGCATCATAGAAAAGGCTTTGTAGAACGAAAACGTGTATCTTCTGGTTCTGGTTTGTTTGTGACTTTGCAGTGTTACATGTACTTGTTTTGGGAAATTGTATGATGCCTGATTGCCTGTTGGCTAGAAAAGTATTTCATGGTCTTAATGATTTGTGCTATCTTTTTCTTATTGCGTATTTTATCTTTTTCTTATTGCATATTTTAAGGAAATGAACGAAATTAACCCATAATTTTAAATGGATGCTCCTACAATTAACTTGGGTAACATGGCTCAATCAAGAGGCAACCTAAATTAATTGCTTCTGTTTTTTCCCATATTTATTCCTCCATAACTTGATTTCAAGTTATTAAACTAAACCAGTGACACGTATGTGTTCTTGTATAAAATAAGGGAGGTGATTTGCACACTCTTAAAATTGATTAGCACACTCAAATTTTAAGTGTTTTGACATTTATATCCTCACATCACTTTTACTCAATTTCACCCTGTAAGGGTATAAATATCAAGACACTTAAAATTTGAGTGTCCCAATCAATTTTAGGAGTGAGCAAATCATCTCCCATAAAATAATCATCTATGGCTTATAAAAACACTGGACCAGTCGACATAAAACAAGTTTTATGTACAATTCTAAGTCGGTAGAGATTTATCGAAAACAAATTTACAAAAAAAACCAAACTTATAGTAATGCCAAAGTATTCGTGCATGATGGAGACCCGATCCCTATACCCGAATTAACTGATGAATCATCGGTTGACCACAGATGTGGATGGGTACTTAAAATCCCCAAACTAATAAACCGAGGATGGGGCAGGGATCGGAATAGCAAAAATTACCGAACACGAACCCAACCCCGATCTTAAGTATATAAAAAATATATACGTATATTCATATAGCTAGATTTATTTGTACATGTATATGTTAAAGCATATGCATGTATATGTCTATGCATATGGACCATTCATATATTTTAATGATCATTTGATCAATTACTTTTAAATTATAACCACTAATTAAATATTAGTCGACCAACATTTTGTTTGAGTACACACATAAAATTTACACCGTTTTTATATTAATGTGATATTTTGATATTTACAATACGTTAAAGTTGAATTGATATTGTAATTAATCTAACTATAAATTATGTAGTTGGTTGAGACACTTTATTGGTCAAATTATTTATAATGAGTTTTCTAGTTGTTGATATCCTCGACCATTCTTCGTAAGTATCCCATATGGAAGATGTAAAGTTTTCACGATGGGGACGGAGGCGGGAATGAAAGAGTGGGGACGGGAGTGAGATAGCAATATGATCCCGACATTCTCCGCCCGTTGTCATCCCGATCGTTACGTCCACGTTTGACATTAAACTACAACAAATAGTTAATATTCTTTTTTAATTAATTATAACTTATTAATATTTGATACATTAAAGTTCTCTTCATGTGGAATATTTTTAAGATCTACACAAAGGTGCAGATTGTCTTTAACTTTTCTTGTAAAGTGTGTTTCCTTTTTAAGTGATTTTCATTATACTTAACAAATATACTTTTTATCTTCAACAACAAAAAAAGTAATAATAACTTTTATAATATTCGCTTACTTCTTACTACCAAAAGCAAATAATAACTTTCATGACGGTGATACATTGTTTTGAAATGGGAGTTTTGATTTGATTCAATTGAGGTAGTTTCAAAGCTATTTGATTTAAGAGTAAATTACATGGTTCGTCCATGTGGTTTGGCCAAAATCTCTAATTGAGTCCTTATCTTTTCAATTGCGCCAATTGAGTCCTTATTTTGAAACTATGTTACACCGTTAGTCCTTATCACTAACCGTCGTTATCTCAAATTGGCAAAGTTAGTCCATTAACCAAACGGTCGTTTGCAATGTTTGCACCGTTAGTCCTTTCAGTTAAAAAATTAGAAAAAAAAAATTTGGAAAATTTTTTTTCCAAAAAAAATAATTTGAAAAATTCAAAAAAAATTCTATTTTTTTTTTCCAAAAAAAATAATTTGAAAAAAAAATTCTAATAAAATTATTTCTTAAAAAATTCGAAAAATTTTCTAAAAAAAAATTGACGAAAATTTGTTTTTTCCAAAAAAAAATAATTTGAAAACAAAAAATTTCTAATAAATTTTTTTTAAAAAAAAATTCGAAAAAATTTCTAAAAAAAAAATTTGACGAAAATTTTTTTTTCCGAAAAAAACTAATTTGAAAAAAAAAATTCTAATAAAATTTTTTTAAAAAAAATTCAAAAAAATTTCTAAAAAAAATTTGACGAAAATTTTTTTTTCAAAAAAAAAAATTGAAAAAAAAAATTCTAATAAAATTTTTTCTAAAATAATTTGAAAAAATTTCCAAAAAAAAATTTGACGAAAATTTTTTTTTCCAAAAAAAAAATTTGAAAAAGAAATTTCTAATAAAATTTTTTCTTAAAAAATTCGAAAAAATATCTAAAAAAAAATTGACGATTTTTTTTTTTCAAATAAAATAAGATGATGATAAAAACATATTCGCTAATTTGGTAGTTTGGCTAGTCGAATCTGTTTAGTACTATTGGGTTTAATCATTTGATACTCGACTCAAACATGGGTATAATGTTAGGTGTGTATATGAGTGAAGTGAAATGTGTCGAATTTTTTAAGAAGATTTTTTATTAGATTTTTTTTTCAAATTATTTTATTTGGAAAAAAAAATTTCGTCAATTTTTTTAGAAAATTTTTCGAATTTTTTAAGAAAAAATTTTATTAGAATTTTTTTTTTTCAAATTATTTTTTTTTTCGAAAAAAATAATTTTATCAATTTTTTTTTTAGAAATTTTTTCGAATTTTTTAAGAAAAAATTTTATTAGAAATTTTTTTTTTCAAATTATTTTTTTTTCAAAAAAAAAGTTCGTCAATTTTTTTTTAGAAATTTTTTCGAATTTTTTAAGAAAAAAATTAATAGAATTTTTTTTTTCAAATTATTTTTTTTTTGGAAAAAAAAAATTTCGTCAAATTTCTTTTAGAAATTTTTTCGAATTTTTTAAGAAATAATTTTATTAGAATTTTTTTTCAATTTTTTTTTTTGGAAAAAAATTTTTTTAGAAATTTTTCGAATTTTTCAAATTATTTTTTTTCGAAAAAAAATTTTCCAAATTTTTTTTTTCAATTTATTAACTGAAAGGACTAACGGTGCAAACATTGCAAACGACCGTTTGGTTAATGGACTAACTTTGCCAATTTGAGATAACGACAGTTAGCGATAAGGACTAACGATGTTACATAGTTTCAGAATAAGGACTCAATTGGTGCAATTGAAAAGATAAGGACTCAATTAGGGATTTTGGCCAAACCACAGGGACGAACCATGTAATTTACTCTTGATTTAATTTAAAGTTGTTTGTAGTTTTATAAAGTAGAAGAAGATGGTGGTGGGTGAAGTCTTGGAGATGAACTTGAATTAAAAAAAAAAAAAAAAAAAAAAAAAAAAAAAAAAAAAAAGTTAAAAATGAGAGAAAAATATCAAAATGACCTCACGTGTTGTCACATACGAAAGTTAGTAAGATATATTAGAGGGAATGGCTAATGATGAATAACATTTTGCATTTAACGACGAACACTACATAGTTTTAGTCAAGGGACGAAGCTTGCGGTCAATATAAACCACAAGGACAACGGTGAATTTACTCTCTTATTAAAATAGTGAACAATTTATTCGTTACTCATTGTTCGGGTGAAAGCGAGCCGAGCCGCTCGTGAAAAGCTCGAATAAAATCAGTAAAAAACTCGAACAAGCCGAGTCTGTCCCGAGCTCGAGCCTAAGTTTGAGCTCATTTAATAATCGAGCTCGAGCTCTATACAAAAATCTCGAGGCTCGCGAGCCTAAACGAGCCCGAGAAATATATACGTATATATATTGTCTATACATATAAACGAGCTTAAAAGTACTAAACGAGCTCGAGCCTTATGTAATTAATGAGTCGAACTCCATTTTAACTTTGTTTTCTTTAAAACATCATACAAATTAGTCGAGCCCGAGCTCGAGCTTGTGAAAATTTTCACGAGCCGAGCTCGAGCTCAAAATATTAGGCTCGAAACGAGCTCGAACTTTATATATATAAACGAACCGAGCTCGAGCTTTAGCAGGCTCGAGCTCGGCTCGGCTCGTTTTCACCCCTACTCATCATACTATCTTATAACGCACAAAGACCAGCTAAAATTAAAAACTCTTAAAACTCAGCATTGCTTATTATAGTAAGATTTAATAGTTTGTACATAATTAAAATATAATTAATGTGATCAAGATATTTAATGTAGTCAATTAATTAATTGTTCAATAAATCTATATTATTATATAAAACATTTAAATTGTAGGTTTCATAAAAAATTAAGATAATAAACTCTAATCATTGAGTCACTTCTCAACTAAAAAATAGCTTTTGTTTTCAAATTGAAATATTTTTTAAACTTTATTTTTTTTATGACCTAATTTCATCATACTTTTTAAAATTTTATGTTTTTTAATTTAACATCCATTCTGATATTTTTTTATGAGTTTTTTTTGTTTTTTACATTTTAAATGGGTTTATTTTATTTTAATTCAAATTTTTACAACTTTAACATTTATTCCACTCAATACAAACTTGATTCGTCAAAATCATATATTTTTGGGAGAGTGTTTGATGAGTAAGAGATTGCTAGGGTCTTTGTATATGCGGGAATAATGGTGTCATGCGAAAACTACGAAAAAAAATAAACAAACACATACAACTAACACATATATATTCAGAGTATTGTTAAACGAATTCACTAAGCGGGTACGGAATTGCGAGGATAGTTGGGTTAGCAATTCACTTACTATATTTATACTATAACGATCGCCGCCGCTGTGCGCGGGTATCCAACTATTACAATCAATGCAGTTATTAAAACACCAATTACATACGAAGTACAAATTATCAAGAATATTGTACAACAATATAAAACACAATTATTAAATATCCCTAATAAAAATAATAAAACATATTATACAAATATTCAAGTACGAACGGGCAACGGCCAAACGGACTTGAGCCGAATTGGCACGGGCCGTAAATTTAAATTGTGAAAAAGAACATAATAAACAAAAAGTCATGATTCACCGAAAAAAAATTTATTTCAGGGTACCTGCCATTGTAGCGGCGGGTGCTATCTAGTTTTTTTTTTTTTATTTATTTATTTATTTTTTTTTTTTTCTAGCCGATAATTTACGTATGAGTTACACTATACCTGACATTGACTTTCGACCCGTATGTTTTCAGTTTGGTGTTATTAAATGGCATGTAAATTACTTTGTCCGTCTCAAACATTTGTTCAACCAATCAAAACAAGATTTAATTTTTAATTTTTTATGAATAATATTTGATTGGTAGATAATATTGTTTGTGAAATTTTTCCAAAATATTTTGCAATTTGAAAGTGAACTCTTATCTATCATACTATAAGATTGTCCCCTCTAATTGAATGTGGAGGCGTCAAGATTGCATAGCGTACAACAACCTAATGCTTCGGAATTTATTACAGAAATATGAAGAGGCTCCATTTTTTGTGTCTAATTTATTAAAAAAATGTCCAAAAAATATGAAGAGACTATATTTTTGCTTCACTTATTACATGTCTTCAATGATATTTAGTACTATATAATTAAAAGTTGGCTAGATGAAGAGACATGGTATTTAGTATAGAATTAAAAGTTGGTTAGATGAAGTGCAAAAGTTGCAAGAATAATTTATGATTTGACCTAATACATGCCTATATAAACAGGCCAAAATCACATACACAAACACAAAAGTTCGAATCTTCATTCTTGATTTTAAAAAGTTCAAATCCTCATTCATGATTTGTTTTTCGTGTGCAGGTTATACAACATTATCAATACTACCATCAATTTTTTTTCGTGTGCAGGTTATACAACATTATCATTACTACCATCAACCAAAGGTAACGTATTTTTCATGTAGCTTATATGTATTACTTCAATGTTTGACAACATGACACACTTACATGCATGTCAAGCTCAAGAACACACTAGACCTGAATACATAATGGGTGGGCACCATTCCAATATTATGTTTATTATGATATAGAAGAAGCAACAATAGAAGCTTTATTAGAGGCAGATCCCAACATTGGATCCTTAGATATTACTGATTCGAAATAGATGAAATGGAAATGGATCATGGGGTCAACATTTATGCCGTCAACAACGAAAATTTGACAACTTTGGATGTGGCAATTCTATGAAAAAATACATATCTTGATTAAGGTACATATGTATTCTTCTTATATTACTATTAATATGTTGATGGTACGAGATTATATTCTCACAAAAACTTGCTCACCGCAAAATATTTTTGATGAAAAAATTATAAAACACTCCAAGAAATCGGATGTCAATCAAATGCTTCTTTCGATATATTTTGGAAACTAGCAAACTACATAATTTGGTAGACAAAAAGGTTAAATTACATATTCTCATTTTCTAAAACGCGAAACTTTTCATCTATCCTAATATCAGATTTTTACTCAATTCTTGGTGTGAACCCATCAACGGATGATGAAACCGTGAGGAAAAATTACCCAAAACTAGCTTTATCTCTTCATCCTAATAAAAACAAGTGTGTAGGGGCAGATGGGGCATTCAAATATATATTAGAAGCATGGGGTCAACTGTCTGATAAAAGTAAAAGATCGGCGTATGACGATCAGAGTAATACTGCTCAAAACGGTGCTTCACCGGGCCAAAATGATTTCTACAATTTCAATAAAATTACAACCACTCGAAGTAAAGTTACAAGTACTACTCCAAAGGATAGAGGCACCACTAGCACTGCGCCTCCCACAAGCACAAATCAGAAGACTTTTTGGACTGTATGCCATGCATGTAAAATGCAATACGAGTATCTAAGAATGTATCTACATCAAAATCTTTTGTGCCCATATTGCCCCTTTTTTGTGTCCATTTGACATCCTTGATGTATTTACATTGTTAGACCCTAATGTACTTTTTTTTTTTTTTTTTTCTTTGTAATTTTATGTAATGTGTTTTTCAATAATGTAATTTATTTTTAGTTAAACATGTTTTATTATTCGAAGTAAAAGGTAAATGAATAGCATTGTACGAAACAAAAAATTGTAATGACGAAACCATTTATCAAGTAATGCAATATTTGATGTGACATATTTGAAATAAATCATATAATATTTCTAGATTATATGGATTTAGTATATAAGTTAGTTTGCCATAATAGCAAAATACGACATATTAAAAATATCACATTGAGTAATGAATAGAAAGGAAAAAATACATAATTTTGATTAAAAGCCGTTTGTAAATTATAATATTAAATAAAAAAGTTGAGTTTTAAACATAAGCAAAAGTTTAAACTTTTATCGAAAAATAAAACTGGTGCATTTAATGTGAAGTATATACAACATCTTTGGTTAGCTATTTAGTTGTATAGTAAAATGAGATGATACCAAAAAGGTTTGCAACGATTTTTATATATTGTATGTGGCATTATTATATATACATGATTACACAAACTTTATAATACTAAAAGATTGAGTCCCTTAATATAATGTAGAGTAATCAATATACTCAAGATGGAGTCCCATAATTTAATGTGAATTATATACAACATCGAGATTGAAGTGCAAGGGTTGCCGAAAATGATCACGTATTTAGTATAAAATTAATTAAAAGATGGTTATGGATTGAGATGAAATTGAAAATGTTGCAAAAATAATTAATGATTTAACCTAATTCATGCCTATACAAACCGGCCAAAATCACATTTAATATGTACATGTTTGTAAGCAACATTTAAATGGTTAAATGATAAAGTACAAAAATTTTGCTCGAACAAATTTGTAAATTAACATAATAAAAAAAATAAAGTTTAAGACATAATAGTGGAGTCCAAAGGTTTTAGGAATTATTAATAGTATGTTAATTAATATTCATTTGGTTAGCTATTTAGAATTGAGATTAAGAATGAAATTTATTAATATTTGTTCGACTTCAATGTTAATTTTCAATTAAGTCCCTTAATTTAATTTAGAGTAATCAAAATACTCAAGATGGAGTCCTATAATTTAATGTGACGTATATACAACATCGAGATGGAAGTGTAAGAGTTGCCGAAATTGATCACGCATTTAGTAAAGAATTAAAAGACGGTTATGGACTGAGATAAAGTTGAAAAGGCTGCAAGAATAATTAATGATTTAACCTAATTCATGCCTATATAAACCGACCAAAATCATATTTAGTATGTACATATTTGTAAGTAACATTTAAATGGTTAAATGATAAAGTACATACTTTTTGCTCGAACGCATTTGTAAATTTTAATAATAAATTAAAAAAAAAAAGTTTACGACATGATAGTGGAGTCTAAAGGTTTTAGAAATTATTAATAGTGTGTTAATTAATATTCATTTCCTTAGCTATTTAGAATTGAGTTTATTGATAAAATTTATTAATATTAGTTAGAATTCAATGTTAATTTTCAAAGATAATAGTTGCACAGTAAAATGAGATGAAACCAAAAAGGTTTGCAACGATTTTTATATATTTTATGTGGCATTATTATATATACATGATTACACAAACTTTATAATACTATAAGATTGGGTCCCTTAGAGCATATGCAATGGCAAAAACCATTCATAGCTTTTTGCATTTACTTTTTGCACTTGTTGCATTTAATGAATGAGTTTTTAATTATATATTTTGTTTCACAATGAATGTTTAGTTTATTTTGGTGCAATAGCTTTTCACTTTTGTTGTCAAAAGCTTTCTATTGCAAAAGTCATTCTTAAAAAGTCTTGAACCAAGTCTTTGCTCCAATGTTAAAAAACATAGTAAAAGCTTTTTTAAATAGTAAAAAGTCTTTTAAAAATCACCCCATTGTAGATGCTCTTAATATAATGTGGAGTAATCAATATACTAAAGATGGGGTCCCATAATTTAATGTGAAATATATACAACATCGAGATGGAAGTGCAAGGGTTGCCGGAAATGATCACGTATTTAGTATAAAATTAATTAAAAGACGGCTATGGATTAAGATGAAATTGAAAAGGTTGCAAGAATAATTAATGATTTAGCCTAATTCATGCATATATAAATTGGCCAAAATAACATTTAGTATGTACATGTTTGTAAGCAACATTTAAATGGTTAAATGATAAAGTACATAATTTTTTCTCGAACCCATTTGTAAATTATCATAATAAAAATAATAAAGTTTAAAACATAATAGTAGAGTCCAAAGATTTTAAGATTTATTAATAGTATGTTAATTAATATTCACTTGGTTAGCTATTTAGAATTGAGATTATTAATAAAATTTATTAATATTAGTTAGACTTCAATGTCAATTTTTAATTAAATCCCTTAATTTAATGTGGAGTAATCAAAATACTCAAGATGGAGTCCCATAATTTAATGTGAAGTATATGCAACATCGAGATGGAAGTGTAAGGGTTGCCGAAATTGATCACGTATTTAGTAAAGAATTAAAAGACGGTTATGGACTGAGATGAAGTTGAAAAAGGCTGCAAGAATAGTTAATTATTTAACCTAATTCATGCCTATATAAACCGTTCATAATCACATTTAGTATGTACATATTTGTAAGTAACATTTAAATGGTTAAATGATAAAGTACATACTTTTTGCTCGAGCCCATTTGTAAATTATAATAATAAATTAAAAAAAAATGTTTAAGACATAATAGTGGAGTTTAAAGGTTTTGGGAATTATTAATAGTGTATTAATTAATATTTATTTGGTTAACTATTTAGAATTGAGTTTATTGATAAAATTTATTAATATTAGTTAGAATTCAATGTTAATTTTCAATGTGATATCCAACATTGCAACATAAACCCCTCATTTATACATTGGATATAAAACAACCCTCTATGTAGAATACATTACCATTAACATCCTAAACTTTAAAAAAACATTTATAACTTGCAATATAAATCCATGCTATCACAACTTAATAAATAAAAGCCAATTTATAAAATACAACACCACAAAGCCATAACAACATCAAACATTTTACATTTTTATACGAGGAAGTCAAAACGTTTCATACGACATACTAAACAATATTAATTATACACTCTACAATGCACAGGAACAATCAGCGACAGCTCGTGCGTAGCACGGGTTCTGAATGCCTCGTTTTAAAATAGAGAGAGTACTTGATTATCAATCAAGGAAAGGGTATTAATTACACAAGAAATGATACAATCCACAAAAAGGTTATAAAAAAAATATCAACACATACATGTGTTATGTACTTATGTGAATATGATGAATGAAAAAGATGAAAGAAAAAACATTATTCAACACTATCGGTCCAACTCTATTGGCATATAACCACAATTCAATACAAGAAGATAATTTTGATTTTATAAAGCAATAATTATAAAACACTTTGGCCATATATTTTTTTAACTAGCTTATAGACCCGTGGCATCCACAGGATTTTAGAGAATTTTTAATTAAGAAAAGGTAACTACGTGAATAAAGTAAGAAAGAACAACGAACGTAAATGTTATGAATTTTTCTTAAAATGGAATAATAAGTTATAAGTGACTGAAAGTATAAAATACAATGCTTGTAAATATCTGTGTAACAAATGGTTTTTTAATCTATATATATTTCTTTTGATCACAATGCAGCTTCTTGTTATCGTTGCTGTCTACAAATTCATTGTCAATAACATACACTTTCATTGTCTTTTGATACCTGGTATCGTTGTCCTTTCCTACGCTGCCTGGGTCGTAGTATAAGGATTCCTAAATAATGAATAAAAATATCATTAGTTATGAGGAAACTATAAAAGGAGAATGTGTACTTGCAAGTATGTTTAAAAAAACAAACGTACGATTTGCTTAATCGTATTAAGAAGGCCAGATATAACATGTTCATCATTGGTCATTTTGGCAATGCTGTAGACATACAACTCCTTCTCAATGTTATAATGAGAAATATCAACTTTAAAAGCAAACTTACTCCCCACAAGTTGTTGTAAAGCTGGCGGGAAAGAGTGCACATCAACAGACTGTGCAACAAAATATACAAAGTTAGAAATTTAGAAACTAATTTATTTATAACACAAAATAATGTAAAATATGTTAGTTAAACATGTTCTTGTATTTTTAGCAATTCCAAAGCACTGTTGTTGATAATCATAAATATTTCTCTATCAAATATTATGAATGAAGTACTTCCACTCTTACCAATAACTCTGACAGAGACCTTAAACCTATATTAAGTTTAGTAAATGTTTTATACCATGAACTAACATAAATATAAACTGGATAAATAATAAGTGAATGGTAAATAAAATACCTAGGGATAACAATTGGCATATAACCACAATTCAATACAAGAAGATAATTTTGATTTTATAAAGCAATAATTATAAAACACTTTGGCCATATATTTTTTTAATTCGTTTCTTCAAACGAAGTTTTAATCATTTGATTCCATTTTGGTTAAAGTTTGATCTCCTTTTAAAGAATCAAGTCACGAATCATAATGAAGTTTGTGGGTTTGAATTATTTTTAGAGTGTAAGTGACGTAAAAGATATGACAATAACACGTTTTTAAAACATTTTTCGTTTCATATGACGTTAACTATGTATACTCGTAATTTAACTTGAAAGTTATGTCTCGCCTTGGTAGCCTCAATTTGCTTTTTTAATACCGCAAGTAATTAAAGTTTCTATAATAGAGAACACTTTGAATGTATTAGGCAATCCTCAACTATACACTTTTAAAAAATCTTCAAATTTAAAAGAAAAGAAAAAACATCTTTCTATCAACATTTTTTTGTGTGTTCTCAAATCATGTAATTCATATCTTAACTTCAAGTCATTTTATACTAAATTAATGCGCCTTCAACCAATAACATGATGCATCGATATTACTTAAGTATATATATTACATTTTTTTATATGATTTAAAGGATGAATATTGATCCTAAAAATATGAAGGATTCTCAACAATGTTTAAAATAGAATCTTCAAGTATGGAGCATGGTTAAAGATGTTTTTATGTTCTTCATTTTCCAAATATGGAAAAATATGTGATTTACATATCATGGTTGAAGATTACCTTATGGTGTGCAAAAACCCATATGCAGCCAAACATTAATTAAAATAAATCATTTTCGTTTGTAATTGTACCCTTTTTTTTCTTTTTTTTTTTTTTTTTTAATTCATCTATACTTTATTCCTTTTTTATAGGGCTATCTTCTAAAATACTAATTAATGATTCAGGACTAAATGAGAAAAAAATGCTTAAAATGATTTTTTTTTTTTTTTTTTTTTTTTTTTTTTTTTTTTTTTTTTTAAATGAGAAGTATATATAAATACATATTCGATATGCACTTATTTGAATTAGATGCATCTCTACTCATTTATATGTAACATAATGTATTTTCTAGCTCACTCACATATACATATACATATACATATACATATACATATACATATAAACATATTAGATGCAATTTATCAAATTAGATAAATCATATATTCATATGTGTTTTTTATCCTTCAAATGTCAAATGTGGTTTCAATGTTACTTTGATTTTTTTTACTTTTAAATCACTTCGTAACAATAAAAGATGTAATAAATAAAAATGCATCTAATTAAAGTCATATATCTCATGGGTAGGGGTGGCAATTTCTGACCCGACACGAAATCCGACCTGAAATCGACACGAAAATTAACAGGTTCGGGTTAAGCTAAATAGATTGTGGGTCAGGTTTGGATCGATATATCTAACCCGTTTATTAAACAGGTCAGGTTCGGGTTGGGAATAAAATAAACGTGTCGACCCGGCAACCCGTTTAAGTTTTTTTTCTTAATTAAAAATTATTTATATTTAATTATACGGGTTAAATGGGTTAAACGGGTCGACCCACTAACACGTTTAACCCATTTAACTCGTGTAATGTGCTAACTTTTATATATAAAACGGATTAAATGGGTCAACTCGAAACCCGTTTAACACATTCAACCAATGTAACCTATTTAACTTGTCAACCTAAGTATATATACGGGTTAAATGGGTCAGGTTCGGGTTACGTGTAAACAGGTTAGGGTTGACGTAGCTGACCCGATGATTTAAATGGGTCAGGTTCAGGTTGGGATTTTCTGACCCGTCATCCCGACCCCGACCCGAATTGCCACCCTTCATGGTTGATAGCCAATTTTTCTTTTCACACTAAATCTCTACCTCTGGTTTGATTTAATGAAATACATTATGTACATATTAAAAACAGTTAAAAAAAAAAAAAAAAAAAAGGCTAAAACTTTATAGTTATAAAGTGACAAGTTGCATTAATAACATCAAGTTTTTATGTTTAAGGTAACTTAGTTAAGGTCAAATTTTTTATTTTTATTATTATCATTATTTTTTTAAATTAGAGGATTCACAATAAGAGATTTAAAAAAAAAAAAAGTTTGAAATTAAAAAAATATTACTTATCATTTTCTTATAGAGCTTGGGGAGAGGTTTTACCCGGGTTCAAGTCCCGCAAGTGACAAAAAATCCGGAGTTTCCTCTTAGTGCGAAGCCGTGAGTTTTAGGGGTTTCTTTGCGCGGGTCTCTCCTAGTGGTTCGGGTCTCGGAGCCTGCCCGTTTGGATGGTTTAATTCAGGGGTCGGAACAAAGTTGAAGAACCACGAGATCACATTTACACAATCACCTTTAGAGCATCATGTCCACCATACCTAACTAGTAAAACACAACGCCCCAACAATATATATATATATATATATATATATATATATATATATATATATCTTAGCTACAATTATTGTAGCCAATTGGCTACAATCCTTCACTAAATTACATAAGAAATAATTCAGGGACTCACAAATAAAATCAGGGACTCACAGAAAGTAGCACAAAATTGTAGGGAGTTAGCTACAATAAATTGTAGCTAATATATTCCCCATATATCTCTACTACTTATAAAGAAAAAACAATCAAAGTGAAAAGTTGAGTTTTTAACATTTGGTTATATGAGAGAGAAAAATAATGTAATTAATACTCTTATTAAAACACAACATTACTTAAAAGTACAATAATTTATTCATATTGTACCAATTAAAACACAAACCGGGTTGACCCGGGATGCTTCAAACCTGGCGGGTTGACTCGGTTTAATTTGACCCGTTTTCGACCCAACCTAGCAAGTTGACCCGGTTTAAATCGACCCATTTTTCGACCGGAACGGTTCAACCGGTTGAACTACCCGTGTCAAACCGGGTTTCAAAACATTATGTTTAATTCCAAAATCTTCAAACTTTTATTATTTTTCGTTTATAACCTATAAAAAAAATTATCAATAAACTATCTGTCACTTTAAATTCCCGTTGCTATCCACGGGTACTCGTCTAGTATATTTTAATGGAAGGTTAATGTGAGAACTTTCTTAAAGTTGTAAAAATGAGAACTATTCTAAAATACTATTAAAACATTGATACATAACCATTTTAGCAAAGATGCACCAAAATATTGTATATTAATACAAATTAGCATTAAATCGACTAATAACCAACTCATACATGAGAAATGATTGCTGATACACGATTAAAATTTTGATACATAAACATTAAAATCCCAAAAACCTAATTTCTTAAACATAAATTGATACACCTAATACACAACAACCACTAAAAACTTGATACACAATACTAAACCTTGATACACATTACACGTTGAATCAAAGTGTATCACTTAGTTTACATCAATTTTCATAAAAAAAAACCCATCAAATCTTTAACAATTTTAGTTGTAATTAATTATGTTTTTATTTTCTTTTAAATTGAGTGTCATTTGTGAGATTTTGATTGATTCTCATTTTTACAACTTTAAGAAAGTTCTCATTTGATCTCAATTATATATATATATATATATATATATATATATATATATATATATATATATATATATATATATATATATATATATATATATATAAGATCATTTGAGGACCAAACTTTTTTTAAATACCAAGGGACTAATCTCCACCCTCCATCTTCCCTCCATATTTATTTGATCTAATGGATGAGATTAATCTCAACAATTTAAAAACCCACTTTCACTTTTTTTTCTTCAAATATTAATATCTTTCAAACCGTTAATCGTTAAGCGAAAAAAAATATACCGTTACGACGAGCATTTAATTATTTTTCTATAGATAGGCTAATTGATATATTTTCGACAAATTTTTTTTTTTATTTTTTTCACGTTTTTTTTCGTGACCGAAAAAATCATATATGATATAACATATAATATCATATATGATATTACATATAATATCATATATGATATTATATGTAATATCATATATGATATGTAATATCATATATGATAATTTTTCGGTGACGAAAAAAAAACGTGAAAAAAATGATTTTTTTTTTTTTAATTTTTCGAAAGTATATCAAAGTGTCCGTCTATAGAAAGATAATTAAATGCCCATCGCGATGGTGTAATTATTTTCGCTTAACGATTAACGGTTTAAGAGATATTTAAATTATAAAAAATGGGTGAAATAATAAAATGCTTTTAATCTCAACCATTGATTTTTGTTTTAGATGGATGGTGGGGATGAGTGCCTTGGTATGTAAGGAATGTTTGGTTTGTAGAATAACTCGACTCTATATATATATATATATATATATATATATATATATATATATATATATATATATATATATATATATATATATATATAGTGTATCTTTATTTTCAGAACCCTGTTAAGTGCGGGAACTGCGAGAACCTTGTTTTAGCCATTGGATTTGTTGATCAAGGGTTAAGATCACTTGTGCCATAAATGTAATAAAGTAAAACACTAGATTAATTTTTGAAATGCTCGAAGGGTATTTTAGGGATTACAAAATTATCTTTTTGTAATTGTTCCTGGATATTAATTTTGAGAACACGTCTTCCTATCTATCTGGTTCTCACATAACTGCCTCCTTCCCCTAGAAACCCTAGCCGCCCTCTCTCTATATCTCCTTCCTACACCACCATCTTTCACTGCTTCCCTCCCTAATAAAATCAATGTTATTTGATCGAAATATATATTATTTGAAAAGGGTTCGTGATTATTAACAAACCCCGAAGAGTTACAACCACGAAGAGTTACAACCAGGTAATATTGTCTCATTTATTTTGATTTAATATATGTTAATCGAATGTTTTTTTTTCCGATCTGAAAAAAATTGACTTCGAATTGAATTTTGGTTGGCTTTCGACCTGAGAACGAAATATTGTTTATATAAGAAACTAAAACCTTTTTTGATATTTAATTAATTCGGTTGATTCTTGTGATTGAAAAAAAGGATACATGTGTTGTGGGTCTTTGTTGACAATGGTGACAATGTTATTTATTTTTAATTGCATTCAGGGTGCCCACGGTCCATTTATCATCTGACAACCAAAGTTTTTTTTTTTTTTTTTTTTTTTTTTTTTTTGATAATAAGATTAATAACTTACTAATTTATTTTATTATTATAATGCCCTCTTTTTCTGATCTATAATTTATGTTGCTAACGAGCCTAGTTGAATCTCATGACTTATGTAGTCCTTGGAAATAAAAGTACGTAGGATAAAAAAAATATGACGTTTTGTTTTAAATGATCATTAGTTCATTGTAGATAAAAAAAAGTATGTTCAAAACATGTATGTTTTAAAACTTGAATGCTTTAAAACATGTATGTTCAAAACATGTATGTTTCAAAACATGTATGTTGTATAACATGTATGTTCAAACATGTATGTTTTATACGTGTTTTAATGTTAATTTAAAATTAGTGAAAATGGTGCATATATGTTCAAAGGTTAATATAAAATCGAAAAAATGGTACCCTCTTTTTCTAGTGTAACATTGTTGAAAATTTCGTTTTCTATTTTTTTTTGTTTGTAGTTTAATTGTTTCTGTGTATTATTCTTTCAGATTAATGAAGATGATGATAATTGAAGACTTCGAAGTTAATGATGATAATTGAAGACCTGGAAGTTCATGAACATATTTGTACATGAAGATAATTTGCCATTTTTGAAAAGATGCGATTATTTCATGTGTTTTTTTGTATTTGTAATTAAATGGAATGTAACATATAAATTTATGAATCTTGTTTTCTATTTTATAAATGTTTATGTTCTTTGATTTGTGTTTCAAACTTTCAAAAAAAATAATCGTTAGACAAAAATATTGATAGGTTGATAGAAAAAGTGTAAACAATTACATACTATAAACATATTTTAATTTACATTATTAAAAAACATACATGTACCTCATTTTTTTTTAACAAAAAACATATATGCACATTTAATATTCTGGAACAATGCTAGCAAAAAAAAAAAAAAAAAAAAAAAAAAAAAAAAAAAAAAAAAACTGATAATTTTGGAATATTTAAAATCCGAATTTATTAAGGAAATTCAAAAAGAATATAAAAATTGTATTTTACTATAATGCCCTTATGAATTATTAATAATTTTTAATATTTAAAAAAATCTCATTGGTTTAGAAGGGTTCTCGCAGTTCTCGCACTTAACAGGGTTCTGAAAATAAAGCCCCTATATATATATATATATATATATATATATATATATATATATTTTTGCGGAGACAGCGGTGTGATGACATTCAAATGGCGGCGTCACTTTTTGATCCATGTAGGAAATGGCGGAGGAGGCCGTTGCTATACCCGATCCTCTTGTTTAAAAAAATTAAAGTCTAAAACCAGGAAAAAAAAAATACTAATATGTTACAAAACGGTCATTAAATAAAACGCGTTAATAGCAATAAAAAGATTACTCCTCTATAATTCTTTGGTAAAAAAGTGGTATAAACTCATTAATGAATCCACTTAATTAGTAGTATTTTTCTTTGTGTTTCTTGATTCATAGTCAACAGTCACCACTTAAGTTGACATTTTAATTTCTAGTCATCGACATTTAACACCTGTCCCAAAATAAGTCTTTAAAATTCCACCTTTGGTTGCCTAACTCTCTCCCATTTTCCTTCCAAATTTTTCAACAAGTCACTTTTGTTATACCTTCACATCTACTTCTCATAAACATCTTATATATAAAATTTGTCACATATCAAAAATCTATCAACCATGAAAATGTCACACAAATTCTCAAAACCCCAACTCTCATCTCGAATAATAAACCTCGTTTTATTATCATGCTCTATATGTCTAATCCTTTATCTGTTATTTACGTCGTTTACACTTTTACCGAAAACAACAGTATTGCAGGACAAGTTTTCTAACCCGACAACGTTAGACCACATTGTTTTTGGGATCGCGTCGAATGCGAAATCATGGCCACACAGAAAAGAGTACGTAAAGATGTGGTGGAAGCCTGATCAAATGAGAGGTTGTGTTTTTCTTGATGTCCCATTGGGTAATGATGATCATGAGAAGAATAATTCTGATTTGCCACCAGTTTATATATCGGATGATACTTCGAGGTTTCGGTATACATGGCGTGGTGGTTTACGATCAGCTATTCGTGTTGCTAGAGTCGTGTCTGAAACTGTTGCATTAAACCATTCAAACGTCAGGTGAGTTAAGAATTATAAAAAAATACTTATTTATTTTTATAGTTTTGTTTTGATAATTGTGGTTTTCGATATTTTGGCCGAAACCGGATATATATCACTTTAGAGTTGTTTACACCGAACAGTATGTGAATATGAGACCTTTTATATTTATTTTCTCAGTTAATTACTGTTATATGATTTTTTATTTTTTTTCCAAATTAGTTTTGATAGTTGGAGCGATGTGACCGGTTGAAAAGGTTCCAAAATTTGGAACATGTCAAATGATTTTTTATAAAAAAAACAAAATTTATGTCGATAGTTAAAAATTCTGATTCTGCTGGCTAGCAAGTATATCAATAGTTTGTTTTGACGATTTGTGGTTTAAACAAGCATCATAAGCCGGTCGATGGTCCAACCGGTTTTCGAAATGAATATATTTTTGTCCTACTTTGTTTAGCTTGTTGTATTATATGTAATGCTTACAATTTGATGCAATCGTACATAAAACAGGTGTTCTAAAATGCAACTTACTTTTTCAGTTTTTTGTATTAACATATAATTGATGTAACATGAGCATATGTAATCACATAAAAATGTAAAATGACAAAATGGTTCAGACATTAGAGGAGTATAACAATTTTGTTAGATTAATCCTTGATTAGTTTATAAAAGTCATCATAACTGATTTCCTAATATCTGTTACAATTCAGATGGTTTGTGTTTGGAGACGATGATACGGTGTTTTTCCCTGAAAATCTAGTGAAGACCTTGTCAAAATACGATCATGATCTGTTATATTTTGTCGGATCAAGCTCCGAGAGCTTTGCACAAAACAGATATTTCTCGTTTTCAATGGCTTTTGGAGGAGCTGGATTTGCGATTAGTTATCCATTGGCGAAAACATTAGCAAAGGTATTGGATTCGTGTTTGGAAAGATATCCACATTTGTATGGAAGTGATGGAAGGATTTCGTCGTGTTTGGCTGAACTTGGAGTTGGGATTACTAGAGAAGCCGGTTTTCATCAGGTAAATTTTTTTTTCATCCACATTGATATCCTCTGTTTTGTTTTTCCTCGAACTATAGATTGCAAACGTATTTTAGTAGTAAATGGGTTTTTTTACTAGCATATGTATTTTTTAAGAAAGATTAATAATCTTTGCAGGCTTTGAACTAGTAAATGGAGTGTTTTTTCGTAGAATCGAAATTCTTGTGATTAGTCATGTGTATTAAAAGAATCTTGGGTCTGTTTATTGACAAATCTTGTAACTATAGCAATAGTTGCACATGGTTTTACTTGTTGATCACATGTATTAGCTTTAGTTTGACGAACATTAATCTATCTTTATGACTGAGTCAAATTCTTTGGTAACTTAAAGACTACATTTATGTTTTTACTATACTTAGGGAGTGCTTAATATGTGCTTTTAAAAGGGATTATTGTGAGTCTAACATAATTTAATAATCATTAAATGGAGTTAGAGATAGTTAAAAAATCAGTTTTTGATATTATACTCTTTTCAAAATTGAATTGTTTTGATGAGTGCACAAAATTAATAATCGAAATTTTGTCAAACAATTTAGATAATCTAACGAAACAATTAAGTCTAAGACATCTTGTGCCATTGTGCTTGCTTCCTGGCCATGATCTTACCTTTCACACTCTTGGTGCAATATATGTTACGTTTGAAATCTAGTTTTGAAGTTTCTGATAACGTTATTTTTGATTTATTAAAAAATTAACTAGATGGATATGACGGGAGATCCATTTGGAGTTTTGGCGGTACATCCAATGGCACCATTGGTGTCTCTTCACCACACTGATTACCTGGACCCGATTTTTCCAGATATGACAAATAGAAATGCTATGCGCCATTTATACAATGCCGCAAAATTAGATCCTCAGAGGATCTTACAACAAACGGTTTGCTATGACCGTTGGTTTTCTTGGACAATTTCAGTCTCATGGGGGTATGCAATTGAAGTCTTTAATGGCCACGTGCTCTTGCCAGATGTGCTTCGTGTCCCTGCTTCATTTAAACCTTGGAAGAAAGGTAACCTGTTGAACTCATTGTTTAGTTTTGACATGAGGGAACACAATCCAGATCCTTGTAAAAGACCAGTCGTGTTTCATATGAACAAGACGTATCTTGAAGGAGATGAGACCATAAGCATTTACAATATAATGGAAAAGTCGAATTGCACAGGAGATTTTGGATCTCCAAGGAGAATTCAAATGATAAAAGTTCGTGCTCATAAATTAGATCTTAGCATTAAACAAGTAAGTGACTTTACTAATGAACTACTACTATAAAACCAATATTATCAAAAAAGTTCTTATAGTCATTTTGCTTCTCTTGTTTCTTTGTTGAAACAGATGCAGGCACCTAGACGACAATGTTGCGATGTATTGCCATCATCAAAAGGTGAAAAGATGGAAATCGGTGTAAGGGAATGCCATGAAGATGAACTGATTCAAATGCATCAATCATAATGTAGCATCCATTATAAAGTTGTGCAAGCTATGTGACGTTCCTGTGTAAATAGCACACCATCAAATGATGATTAAATTACAACATACTCCATTTATTTAGATGATAAATGAATCAAGAGTCGATTACGAGTTTTGGAGACGAAGCATAGACAATGGAGGACGGTAATTAGGCCGAAGTAATGACATCTATGTAACAAGAAGAGTTTGAGTGAATGGTAATAATATCGAAAATGCTAAAATATATGTATTGCTTTTTTGATAATTATCCTTTTGTCAATTGTATTACCATCTAACATCTATTTCATTCTTGGTAAAAGGTTCTGCTAAACATGTGTTGGTATATGTTAATGTATAAATAATGAACATTAATTTATCACTTTAAGTAATGTGTCTTACATGCACATTTTAATTAAACTAGCAGGTTATTCGCGTGTTGCGGTGACATATACCATGTAATTAAAGTTATCAGCAAACTATGTTTTTTTATTGTACATTTTTTTGTGGCAATACATTTACGGATGACGAGTCTTTTAGGTTGGAACGAATTAAAACGATAACAAACTGTATTGTATAAAAATAAGCATAAAAATAGTGTAACTACTCATATCTTTTAAACATATGTAATGAAAATTAAGACCAAATAGTTTACAAATCCATTTAAGAATTTTTAATAATTAAACATATGTAATGAAAATTAAGACCAAATAGTTTACAAATCCATTTAAGAATTTTTAATAATGTTTTTTGGACACTATTTATTTAAAGAATTAAGGGAAAATCTTGAATCCTTTGTTTTATTTAGCATGTAACCCCAAAGTTTGAGAAACAAAAGTTTTTGACGTCCGAATTTCATTAGGCTGGTAGGTTGAATTATGCTAAAGTGAAGGCTGTCCTATGAGTTTTGATTACAATATGTCAAGATTTCATGTAAAGCCCTATGAAAATAAAAATTTTAACAAGTTGTACAATTTTTTTTTTTTTTTTTTTTTTTTTTTTTTTTTTTTTTTTTTCTTTTTTCTTAACCAAGTTGTAAATTTAGCATATCTTTTTACAAAATATAAATCCAACTAAGGAAACAAGATTCTTATGTACATAGAGTTAAGATCCATGAAAAACCCATACATGCCATAGAACCTATCAACCAATCATAGCCACCCATTTATATTTTCCATTTTTTTTTTCAAAACAACATATCTTGCAAACGGTAAATCTTCAAGCTACAAAAAAAAAAAAAAAAAAAAAATACTATCGCGACGAGAATTAAATGATCTTTCTATAGATATGCATTGTTATATACTTTCGACGATTTTTTTTTTTTTTTTTTTTTTTTTTTTTTTTTTTTTTTTTTTTTTAAATTTCCGCCCAGAAAGAATCATATATGATTTGTAAAAATAATATATGATTCGTAAAAAATCATATATGATTCGTAAGAATCATATATGATTTGTTAAAATCGAATCATATATGATTCTTACGAATCATATATGATTTTTCTGGGCGAAAAAAAAGTTCGTCGAAAGTATACAACAATGAATGTCTATAAAAAGATAATTTAATTCTTGTCGCGATTATTTTTTTTTTATTTATTTTTTTTTTATTTTTTTTTGTAGCTTGACGATTTACGGTTTGCGAAATATTTAAGTTTTAAAAAACGGGTGGAAGATTATTTTTTTATTTTGATAAAAAAAAAATGAGTAGCTAAGATTGCTTGATGAGTTCTATGGTAAAAGTTTGATCTATAAAGAACTTTTGGCTATGTACATACGTGTGTATACCTGAATGCTGGAGATGAAAGTTTTTAATTTTATCCAAATGGCTAATATGTAACGAACTGTAATGCAATTTCTTATAGAAGTATACTCTTTTACATTCATGTGAAAATTTTTGAGACATACCCAAAGAAACTAAAAAAAGTATAACGAGAGGTTAGTTGATAATATAAAATGCAATTATTACTTTTTTCCTTTTTCATTGTTTTAACTTCTAAATAATAAAATGATCTTCTAAAGCTATCAATGGGCCATTTTAGCGAACCACTTGGTCTAGATCAAGTGGCCACCAGTTTTGGGGGGAGGGGGGTTGTTTCTCTTGGAGGTCTCGGGTTCTAGGCTTGCTAATGGTGTTTTCCTCTTAGGAAGGAGTAGGTTTATTCCCCAAAGGCGAAGGTTCGAGGAAGGTATACTACCCGCTTAAATGTCACTGCACGACTCGAAGTACTAAGTACAAATAGCCGTTCTAAAAAAATAGTCCATTTTAACGTCTAAGGCTCTATGCATTGCATCCGCTATATTTTCCTTCTGAACCCATCCAAACATAAATTTATTTGTCATAAATTATTACTAAAACATAACCTGTTTAGTTACGCTCTTATTTCTCCAACACAATAAAAACTCGACACCTTCTACCCCTTCACCGCCACCACTCGTCTCCCTTCACTTCAACCTCAAATGCTTATCATGTGCATCCCTTCACCGCTACTACATATGTCGCGTTATCATTAAAAAAGATTAGACCGCAACCATTACATTGGTTTGTCACAAGCCTTATCAACAAAGACTCGCTTGCAACCACCACAGATCTAACCATAATAATATTCCACATCAAAACATCGTCTTTCCTACCCACCGTCATTAAAAATTTCGATCTTTTAAACACAATAGTTTCCAATCGTCTCTCTTTTAAGGGAGTGATTTGTATTAGTTTTGTGCTAAAGAGTCTTTGCCTAGTGTTTGGTATGTATGTTTTGTGGGTGCTTAGATACAATGCACTAATTTTTAAAGATTTGTGATTTGTGTTATAAGAGTTCGTACAACTTATCAATGAAAATGTAATTGTAATTTTTCTTACAAATGCTAAAAAAATGTTATTTTGGTTTGTAAAATAGGCTTCTACTTTTGCATTTCTTAATTTTGTACTTTTGAAATGTATAGATATAGACATTAATAATTAGGCTAAACACAATAAGATACTCGACCGATTCGGTCGAGCTCAAAACGACCGATCGTCCCTTTTGTGTGTTGCAGGTCGCGACCGAGTTCAAGGAAGAAAAGAGCGGTTTTCGGTCTCAACCTCGACCGAGTTCTATTTTTTTTCTTTTTGCCTTTTGATCTGTTGCATGCATTCAAAATGTGAATTATACCGTTTATATTTATACTAGCCGTTGCATAGTAAAAAAAAAAAAAATACACAGTATAAATACCACTTTCAAATACACCTTTCAAACACACATTTCAAACACACACTTTCAAACACAATTCAAACAACAAATCAAACACAAAAAAATGGCTTGTAAGCTTCCTCACACTGTCGAACAAGTTCAAAACTATGTCAAAAAAACAAGTCGACATAGACGACAAGGAACGCCAAGATGCAATTATCGACGTTATTAAGAAGTTTGAGCTGACAAAGTTACGCAAACAACGCCTGAGAACACGATACACAGAGTGCAAAGATATCTCTGTCGATAGAAAATATGTGATCGATCAGATTTTGTACGATGAGTTTCGCAAAAACGCTGATGTTGTTGAAACATTGTGGGGTTGTGTGCAGAAGATAGAGAACAAAAAATCCAACAAGATACGTTGGAGTTTTGAGTAAAATGTGGTAGCTGCTAATGCACCACAACAACAACAACAATTTGTGCAAGGTGCATCAAGTTCATCTGCACCAAGAGTTGTTGAGCAACAACAACATCAACCTCATCTTGATCACTTTCAGCTAAGTTTTGAAGAAAATGTGAAAGCTGCTGATGATGACTGGAACTCTGGGGATGAGCAGGAGCTGAGCAGGTTGGAAACTCAGTTAGAAAAAGAGAGGTTTGCGAGCTTTGATCCTTAAGACGACGGTTACGACTCCAACAACTCTCAAACCTGGGATCACCAGGATTACAATTGAAGTTTTAATTATTATGTAATGTTTTCAATCGATGGAATATTTTAATTATTAATGAAATTAATGTTTTATTAAGTTTGTAGTAAAAAAAATAAAAAATAAAAAAATAAAAAATAAATAACTTGGTCGGCTTTGCTGGGGCACTGAATCGTCTGCAGGTCGCTGGAGAGAGAAAGTTGACGTGGCAGAGAAAATGAGGAGAATTGACCCTCCTTATTGTGTCAAGCCTTATGACGAGTTAGAAACGTTAAGTGGTAATTTTAATAATATAGAAGGGCAAATTAGTAATTTCAATGTTTTGAATTACTCCGTAATTCAATATGTAGTTTATGTTTTATACGTAGTACGGTTATTGTCTGTGCTCATTAATTTTATTATTATACTTACACGACATCTTAATCGATCGACATGGTATTCTATTTGTTCAAAAATATATATATGATCGACATTCTAGGACAAATTATCAATATGCAATGGGTCATCAGTTATTCGATCAATTGATTAATAGTGACAAGAAACACGTACGCAATTAAGAATATGGACAAGTTATAGAACGTACATGATGGTCCGGAAAGACTACGACTTTACGTGACACCCTTAGATTTTTGCAAGGTACCGTTAATTTTATTAGAAGAAACCCGGATTTTAATTAAATGCATCGATTCAAATTGTGTTTATGATTTAACTAAAAAGATTTAGATAAATTAGAGCATCTTCAATACATAAACCTTTAATAGCTTTTTACTATTCTAACAAGTCATTTTAAAAAGGTTTTTAGCATTGCAATGAAAACTTTTTGAAAAGCTTTTAAAAAAAACTTGTTAAACTACAAGTCTTTCATCAAAGTCTTATACATTAATTGTGATATACATTAAATGCAATAAATGCGAAAAGTCATTAAAGACTTTTTGCATTGTGGATGCTCTTACATCGTTGGTCTCCAAGGTCTAGATGAATTGCAGATATAGTCCTTAGATCGTGAAAAGCGCACCCGTAACCCCCAACATCACGTTCTTCACTCCCTCACAGTCCAAAACCTTAACGGTCGTCAAAAACCTAGTCAAATCTTCTTGTCCAAATACCATGATAACACACATTAAACACATGCGCACCCACTTTCACACATTAACCCAAACATATATGATATATCTTCTTCAACCTATTCGCCACCACCTTTTTCTTCAACCTTTCTACCATAAAATAAACTCCAAAAGTTGTCTAAAATATTAAATATTCACATATGCATAAAACCTATTAAATCGTACAACAAAGAACAATTTTTTACAACCAATCTATTATTATTATTATTATTATTATTATTATTATTATTATTATTATTATTATTATTTTATTATTTTATTTTTTTATCTCCAACACAGAAAATTGTTCTTTGTTGTATGAACTTTTTTTTTTTTTTTTTTTTTTTTTTTTCATCTTCTTACAAGAAATTAAGTGTGGTTTACAACACTTTAATGTACACAATTTTCAGACTTACAACAAAATAAGCATAGTATAATTTTTAAATTTATTTTCAGACTTACAACATTAATGCTATTAAAGTGGTAAATGTTATTAATGACTATAATGACTACTTACAAGAAAAGAAACATAGTGTACAACACTTTAATGAATATAATTTTTAGACGTATAAGACAAGAAGCATAGTGTACAACAAAACAC
Source organism: Artemisia argyi (assembly GCA_030686995.1). Lineage (NCBI taxonomy): Eukaryota > Viridiplantae > Streptophyta > Magnoliopsida > Asterales > Asteraceae > Artemisia > Artemisia argyi. The sequence continues at coordinate 155,819,648 of CM060698.1, read as the reverse complement.
CACATTAATGCTATTTAATGTAGTCAATTAATTAACTGGTCAATAAATACAATTAATACAGTTATTAAAACACCCCTTACATAAGAAATACAAATTATCAAACATATTATACAACTAAATTAAACACAATTTCTGCATTAAATTTCACTAATACAAACAATAAAACACATCATACAAAGAGTAAATTGCAAAAATTGTCCTTGTGGTTTGCCAAAATTGCATAAAACGTCCCTGGTCTTCAATAAGTGCAGGCGGGCTCCCCAGGACGAAACTTTTAGATCATTTTGGTCCCTGCCACTAACGCTTGTTAGTTCTTCTCTGTTAGTTGATAAATTTCAAAGGGTACTTTTGTCTTTTTGCTTTGTGATCCCTTTTGCCTATCCAAATCCATCTATTTAAATCTGTTTTTTCCTCAAATTCAAAATCATATATAACCCTAATTCCAAACTAATTTCTAAAACCCATCAAACCCAATAAATTCATAGCAATGATTAATTGTTTTTGTGGCAATCAAGCATTTATTCCTACTTCTTGGACTCACACTAAACCTGGGCTTAGGTTTTGGTCGTGTGCTCAGATTGTAAGTTAAGTTTATAGCTTTTGATTGTTAGATTTGAAAGTGTTAACTTAATTTATGTTCTTATTCTTATGATTTTAGGTTCCAAATTATGGGTTTTTCCTATGTTTGATCCTCCCATATGTGCAATAGCGAGGGCTATTATCCCTGGATTGTTGACATCAACAAATGCACTTGAAACACGTTTGAACACAATGTCAATTGCAAACCGTCGACTGAAGATTTGTTTGATTTGTAGTTGGTTGTTTGTTTTTATGTTTTACATGTAAACTTCTAAGTGATGTATGCAAGATTAACTGCATCACTAGTTAGCCTTATTATTTTGTAATGGTCAACAATTTTCAATGATATGTTAAGTTGATATTAGTATCTTGAATTGAAATTTAGTTAATCCACATGTTATGCATAAAATGAAGACAATGGATATGAAAAATTAAAACTTAACCAGTACAATCCAAAACAAGACATATTGTCTAGAAACATAATAGTTTGGGAAATAGCAAATGCATAAAATAGTCTTACAAAGTACTATAGCAACTGGATACATTGTCTTGAAACACAACAAAACCCAAAGTTTTAAAACCATAAAACATTCATGCTAAACACAGTCTTCAATGTTGACTTGCTTGTTAACTAGCTGCTTGGCTTGAAGCAACCTCATTTCCACCAGTTTGACTTGGCCCTTGATTTTTTATTTTCTTTCTTTTACCTACACTATGACTCCCAGTAGCTTCATTAGTTGATCTTTGCCTTTTGGAACAACCAATTTGACATGCACTTGCACTAGGTTGTCCTGCACATTGGCTCCCACCAGTCTGAGTTGTTGGTGCTTTGCAACTTCTTTTATTATGCCCTTTACCCTTACACAGAACACAAGTAACTATTTTACCCTTTCTTAACAGTTTGCCATATTTAACCATAAAAATCTCCCCTGCACTTTTCCTCCTAGTCTTTTGTGACCTACCTATATGAGGAGCTTTTTTCGGTGGAATAAGTGTAGTAGGGCACTCAAATTTCTCCCAAAATTGCTTACCACTCACTGGATTAATTTTAAAGGAATAAACATTCTTCCAAGTTTGAAGTTTATAAGACTCATGAACCCAGTCTTCTGGCAACCCCACATCCATGCCATTGTTTTCCATGTCATAAATTCAAGCAACAACATGCTTGCATGGTATGCCAGAAACTTCCCATTTTCTACAACTTCATACCCTTTCATTCAAGTTTACTACACACTGCTCACCCCAAGCACCTTTGACTTGACACAAATCTGTCCCATTCTATTCAACTGAATAGTCAACTGCATGTTGTTGGGTATATCTAAAAATTCTAGTTATAGCTGGAGTTAAAGGACCCTCACTCTTTTCAATAACCTTTTGGACAATCACAATCCTCTTCATAAGGTACTCTTCATCAGTGTCACCCTCAGTCTCATCAATAGACTTACCTTCACCCTCACTCTCATCAATAGCATCAGCCTCACCCTCAGTCTCATTACCTACATTAGAAGGCCCAACTTATGTCTCCTCATCAACTACATTGACATTAGGGTCCAAGTATGTAGTACCATGCTCAACATACACATAAATAATCCTATGGTTATGAACATACTTCAGTATTTCACCAATATCACTATCACTAGCTAAACACCTTAATCCAGAATCCAAACTTTTCATTGGAAGTTTATAATGATAAAACAATATCTCTTCTGAACCTAAACACTGGTACATTACTGTGTTTAATATGTCAATCTTACATTGATTAATGTCTATTAAGTCCACAAAAGTTACCTCACCTTCAACATACTTCCTCTTTGGCGTTTTTGTGAATCATCCACCATGATGGATCATCATTGTAAACAACTATGGATACGATTCTGTTACATAATCAAATAACAATCAATCAATAACAAATACATGAAAACACAACCAATAATCTTAAAATATTAATACAAAAAAATGTATTAGAGTTTTTACTATAAACTGATTTCACATCAAAATCTTCTCCATTAGCTCTTATGTGCCAAAGCTGGATTGGTGGACTCATTTTCTTTTATGCTAATGTTAGGGATTGTAAGTGGAATGGAAATAAAATGATGAGGGTTGAAAGATAGTGGATTGGGCTTAAGTATTAGTTTAAGTTGGGTATAAGTGGGGATATGTTTGTGTCAGGTTATATTTGGATAGTCAAAAGGGACCACAAAGCAAAAAGACAATACTACCCTCTGAAACTTACCCACTAACGGAGAAGGACTAATGAGCGTTAGTGGTAGGGACCAAAATGATCCAAATGATTCGTCCTAGGGAGGCCGCCTGCGCTTATTGAAGACCAGGGACGTTTTATGCAATTTTGGCAAACCACAAGGACGATTTTTGCAATTTACTCTTATACAAATCTTCAAGCCCGAACGGGAAACGGGCCAAATGACCTTGAGCTCGAACAGGCACGGGCCAAAACGGGCTCAAGCCCGAACAGGTAAGAGCCAACGGGTTCGAGCCCGAATGGGCACGGACTATACGAAATTCTTGATATCCGTAAATTTATTGTCAAAAAGAACTTAATAAACTAAAATACATGATTTACCGAAAAATTTTATTTCAGGGTACCCGCCGCCGTAAGGCGCGTGTACCCTGCTAGTGTATGATATATACTTCACTCTACAGTGACATAGAGCGTTTGGATATCATGTAAGTATAAATATACTTTAGCTACCTGAATTGAAGTAAGAATATACGAGTTTATGTGGTGGTGTTCTTTGTATATGGTGGATCAGGTGGTGACGGAGATGAGTGGTGAGACATAGGTGGCAGAACTAATAATCCAGCATTACGTACATGACCAACATTAAAAACGAGTTTTTTTGTTCACTATAGTACTTTTAAAAAGTACTTAACAAAATATGTAGTTTTAAATGTATTTAATAAAATATGCAGTTTTACGTTTCTCCATGAAAGCCCATGAAAGCTTTTTTTCAGCCATCATCCTCTATATGTATAGATGTCTTCTTCATCCTCGTAATTTTTGACTCTTTCATATACAGCCAACTCTTTTATGAGCGATGGTGACAATGCATGACATGATTTTGACATCATCATTCGGAGGAATATTATTTTTTTCTTGATGAGGAGTTTGGGATGTCAACACGATTCCGGCATATCGCCTCGTCGACTTGGAGGAACATGGTAAACAAGCAATTAGTTGAATACTACGGATCACTGAAGCCAATATAATAAGTAACTAATGAACGACATAAAAACCATTGAACGTAACCCACCATCGTAAATAAACCGGAAGGAACCCTCCAATATACTTAATCAAAATCTTATGTTTTCATAGCTAATATGTCATATGTGTGTTTACGGGATCCTTAATCCTTAACAACATATCGTAAAATACACTAGAAGGAACCAACATATTTTACGGATCCTTAACCCACCAATGTACTTAAGCAACACTGCACAAATCCTTAACAACATAAAAACCATCGTAAATACACCAGAATGAAGATAATGGAGTCATGGAACCAACAATGAATGAAATACTTAATCAAAATATTATCTTTCCATTTGTTCATTATCGATTTCTACCGGCGATTAATACGAGTTACATCATGCTTGTCACTGAGGATGGATTCTGCAATGACACTGACGTAAGAAATGAGGACAATCAGATGAAGACAATGGCACTTTTTCTTAGTTTTATATTCTATTTTTATTTAATGTAAAAGTTATATGGAATTACAGTAGTAGAGACGATGGTTGGTTGAACTCAAATTTAATGATATTTTTTGATTTGGTAAAAGGAAAAGAAAATAAGTATATATTTTATTAAATACTTTTAAAACTACGCATTTTGTTAAATACTTTTTAAAAGTATTATAGAAAAACACACGTTACACGAATATAAAAAGCACATTCAACATATTTTATTTTATGATTCCAAATAATTTTAGCACTCACTTATTCATTTATTTCGTCCACAGAAAAAGAAAAGAAAAATCTTGAGCAAAACACATTTTGTTGGTCCCGTTTACTAAGTTAATAGTTAACTAAAGAGTTAACCTAACCAAGTTCCATGATTTATAACTCAGATAAGTAAGATTAACAACAAAGATAAAACGTAAGAAAAGAGACACGATGTTTTTCAACGTTTAATTCTTATTAGAAGTTAATCAAAAGAATTATACCAAAGTATTTGCTGAATAACACTTGGGATTGAAATGAAAAGTATGGTGTGGACTCCTCTCTAAACTCAAACTACGTTGAGTGAAAACTATAAGGTCACACTGAGCTATCTCAGGGACTGTGTTGTTCTTTGAAGGAGTAAAAGTGGTTTGTGAATGCTTCACCGAGTGTTGATGTAATTAACTTAAGACACTTATAACTTAAAAGAAACATCATTGTTCATTAATAAATATTACAAATCCTATGAAAAATTACAAAAACACAAAAGAAAGATAGTTGATGCAGATTCAGATGTTCAGTTGGTAACCAAGAGCTTCAAGCTTTGCTTTCTTGGATCTCAGGAGATGTCTTTCAGGGTGCTCTTCAATCATAGCTTTAAGGTCCTGACAGAACTTTACGTTTTCAGCACATCTAACGGGAGAAGCCAGCATCAGGTACATAAGCATCGCCTTAATCCCTACCTTGTCAATGTCTGACCATCTTTGGAAAGCATGGTTTCCATACTCATCAGTGAAGCACATACCTCTCTCAGGAACTTCAAACACCACATTGTTCATGAAGGTGATTCCTTCAGGAAGAGATCTGTCACAGTCCAGTCCAGGGACCTTGATCTCAGGTTATAATTCAATTTGCTTCCTCTTTCTTTTGGAGACCTTTGGAGGAGCATCTTGAGTAGATGGAGCAGGAAGTAGAGAGGGAATTCCAAGAGATTTAGGCATTTCCATCAGTCCTTTATACCTGAGTGTTGAGGCAACATGATCAAGATCTCTTTATGTTTTAACGATGACAAATAAATCATCAAAACACATAAAATAACAAACGTTAGCTCAAAATCGCCGGAGCCAATGTCTGCTCCTGGCGCGCTGCCCGCGCGTCAACGCGCGGGTGACGCGCCAGGACTCTGTATGGTTCCGGGCGAATTTTGAAAGTCGGCTTTCCCCTTACCCGACAAATGTGGATCTTTCAAAACAGGTATGAATATGTTATGTGCTTAATTAAGAACACTCAAAATGAGTTTTGAGATTTGAGATATCCTATTTTTAGAACACCCATTTACGGGAAAATGCCAACTCATGTTTTCTAACTACCGCCTCTAGCTGATGTGTGCTTTTTCACACATCCTTTTTAGGCTTAAATCAGACCAAATACACCAAATACTAACCAAATATGCCAAGAGAATGTATGTTTTTGTATTTGTGTATGTGCAGGTACGGATATGTGAATAATGAACAAAAACGAAGCCAAAACACACAAAAACGAGCACGAGATTGGAAAAAGGTCAAAAGCCGGAGCCGGGGAAGCAAAATGATCAAAGGAAGCTTAAAATGTCATGAAAGTCCTCAAAGAATTATAAAGTTGCATAAATGGTCCCTGGGCAAAGTTTTGAAGAATTGGCAATTCCAGTCCTCTATGTTTCAGATATTGACTAATATGGTCCTTTGAGGAATTATTCAAAGAAGAGTAAAAAATGGTCCTTCAAGAAGCAGAGAAAGTCAAGAAATACCCTTAGATTAACTTTTGGAAATTTACAAGAATGGCCCTTGATTTTCAGAATATACAATATTAGTCCTTGTTAATCAAATCTATTAATCCTAAAACCATTCTACCTAACCGGACTTAAAATCACCATTAACCCAAAACCATACTCAAGTCCAAAATTACTCCTCAAGCCCAAAATATAAAAGCCCAACTCCCATTTTAATACCCGATCCACCCTTTAACCGGTCAAACTTTACCCATCGGTCAACCCCCACCTTAATAATAAAAATACCCAAATCCTCTTATCCCGCCGCCAATTCCTTTTTACCCAGGCATATGCACTGTTCAAAGAACCCTAACTCCTCACACCCAAAATTACCCCATCTCACAAATAATTACCTCATGATTAGGTCTTCTAGAAGGTGTCAAAAAAATCAGGGAATGTCAGGACACGTGGCCCAATCTGGAAAGACACGGAGGATAGGTCATGTAATCACAATCAATCTAAGGGACTATATTCACGCGTTTGTTAGAAGCAGAGATCAAGGGCTAAGATTAAAGAGAGAAAGCACATCCAGAAGCTTCACCAAACCATCTCCTCAGGCTATAAATAGAACCCCCTTCACATCATGTAAACGTGTTAGATCTTAGGAGTAGATTAGGATAGGAGTAGTATAATTTAGTTTACCTTATTGTAATCCTGCTTAAAAATTGTACTCTCCATTTCAGTTTTAATAAAATTATATTTTTCAGTTAATTTTCTTGCAATTCAATTTTTAGTATTTAGTTATTTTAAATCAATTTTCAAGTTCTCATTTCCTGTTTTAAATAATTCATATTGGTCTTAGAGATTAAAATTGTGCAATTCAGATTCAATTTCCTTTTATTTCAAAACAGTCAAACAATAAGTCAACATCAGCTTATTTACAATAAGCAGTTGCTTATTCATTGGAGAATAGACAGCCATCAAGGAGCTTTTGGCCTGTCTTAAAGACAAGCAAGCAAAGTGAATCCCCCTCTGTTGTGCTGAGGGGGAAGTTGTTTTGTAAGTTCCTTTCAATTTCAATATTACTATTGCATCAGTAGTATAGAGGTAGAGTACGTTTGTTTATTACTTGTTTTTGCTTATTATTAGCTTTTACATAATTGTTAGTGGTAGTTACATTAGTTTGTCTTATCAGTAGTTGTTTATGTTTTATTATTTCTTTGTTCCATCATCTGTTTGTACTTGGATATGGTTGTCTGAGGTTTTTAAGATCTGAATATTTGGTTCATTAAAGCATACTAGATCATATAATTAGACTGTGATTGGTGTATTGGAACAGTTTAAAGAGATTGCTGCTTCATAATAGGATAGACTGTCACTCAAAAGTGGTGTTTGGATCTACTGATTTACTGAAATTGGTGTTGTTGCTTTGATGTTTTTTTGCATAAGTATTCTCATATAGGATTAGAGAGACCAGTTATGGCTTCAGTTGGTAGAATAATATAGTAGAAGTCAATATTTAGTCTTAACACACGTTCTGCTTGCATAAGTTGATTAACTGTTAGTGTAGTCTTAGGGTAGATGCATTATAGTGTAGCATAGCATAGATCAGTGTCATTACAAGTTAAAACTACATGTAGGAGTAGTAGTGATCATTAGAAATTAGGTGTAGTCAAACCTTCAATGCATTAAAATAGTCAACCTGTAGTTTATAGTTGCTCAAACGGGACCTGAACTAGGGTCTGTTTTGGGTATCCTTAGGCTTGTAATTTGTTTATATTTTATTTCTGGGATTAGTTCGTATATCCAACTCCATCATATTACAAAATTAAGTATTTCCCAATTATATTTGGTGGATCAAACAGGGTTGATAAATCAGTAGGGTAAACTGTTTTTCATCTTTAAGCTTCTAGGGTAATCTGATCCAAGCCTCATTTAGGTCACAAATTGGGGTCTAGTATTAGTTTATCTTATGTTTTTGAGATCTCAGCAATGCACTTTAACTTTTGCCCCTTTCAGATTTCACTTATAAGCTTATTATTTGTCTTGAATTTAAGCTGCTAGTAAGGTACTTGAGCTAAGTTTCTGTTTCACTTATAAGGCTGCAATCTTGCTCCCTGGCTTATCTTCTGAGTTTGGTTTATCATTTGAGTACATTTGAGCTTCCAGTTTCTGTTTACATTGAGCTTTAGCTTATAAGCTTATCTGTTTGGGTTAAGTGCTTATCATAAGTGCTTATTGAACCTGTTTTGAGCCTTAGCTGTGTTTTTGAATTCAAATTTGCTTTACATCTGTTCATTAGAGCTTTTCTGAGTCTAAAAGTCAATTGGTCAAAGTTTGGTCAACCCTGGTCAAAGTCAGCTTATAAATAAGCACTCTAATAAGTTGATTTTAAGCCAAACAGTAGTTCCACAACTTATTTTCAAGTTTTCAAATTTTTATTAAGTTTAGAATAATAATTTATAATTTTCCTGAATTTTTCATATTTTTCTGCCTTTATTTGCTATTTTTCTAATTTTATTTTCGTTTTTAATCAATATTTAATACTTTTTAATTACTAAAAAATCCAAAAAAAAATCAGAAAAAGCCTAGAAAAATCCAAAAATATTTTAGAAATTTATTTTCATTTATTTTAGAATTTTAGAAATTTAATTTACATTTTCCCATTTATTTTGAATTTAATTTGAATTTTTAATTAGATTTAATAGTTTTTAATTCCCAAAAATTATACAAAAAGCCAAAAAAAATTAGTTTTCAGTTTTAAAATTACTTTTTAGTTATTTTATAATTTTCAAAATTTATTTTTCATTTTTCTCACCTTATTTGTATTTTCTTTTAATATTTAATTAGTTAATTAGTTTTTAATTCATAAAAAAATAAATAAAAAGTCAAAAAAATATTTTACTTTTTCTTAAAATGTTCTTTTATCATTTTTAATTTTTCAAAATTATTTTCAAGTCCGTAGGAGTAGTGTAGCTTAAAATTCGCGTTTTATTTCGTACGTTAACGTTTAATTTACGTTTAAGCTTACGTTTTTGATTTTACGTTACGTTTTCGGTTTAATTATTTGAAATACGTGCTTAAGTGATTATTTGTGCTTCATTTACTTATTCATTAGTATAATCTCATAAAATCACTTTTTACCACTTTCACGACACGTTTCACGATTCGGAAATTCGAAATTCCATTAACACCTTCGTTGGGACACGACCCGGGGAAATACTTTCCTAAGCATTTCTTCGGAAACACAAACCTACTACTAAAATGAACTCAATCACTAGCCAAGGTTTTTCTAAACTTAGGGAGCTTGTATATTTCACGTAACATCGTGTTGAAGCATCCATATGCTCATATCCCGTGCTTACGTCTTCTCTAATTACGTAACGGGTTTACTCCCTTATTGGTCAAACTAAGTCAAAGGTCACTTTGCGTAAACGCATTCTTTCCCACTTGGGTTATGCTTTACATCAAGGCTAAGTACTTAACTTGTTTGAACCAAGGTATTAGTTAAGAACGTCGAGTCGTGGAAAGTCACGAGGTATGAAACTATGGATTCTCGACGTTGTGTTACTTGAGCTTATAAGTAACCTATGATTTTCTCAACTTATAATCTTAATTGTCTAAATCTTTTCTTCTTAATGACAATTATATTATGTCTTAATCCTCTCTTAATCTCAATTATGCATAAGACAAAACCAGTCATATCCAAATCAAATATTCTATTACACAATCTCTTACACCCTTACATATTCCCTTACACACTACATCTCAACCATCCAATCCCTTACAACACATCCCAACCCTTTATTTTCAACACACGGGGAATTGTTTGAAACCCTAATGAGGCTCCTCCCATCCTAGCCATTGAATTCAAATCAAATACATCTCAACCATCCATCCAATCCCTCTTCCCTATACCACCACATGTGATTGATCTTAGCCATTGAATTCAAACCATAACAATCCCAAACATTGATCCAACCATTCCCCCCAAGCAAAGGAGGCTCCCTTTGATCTCATCCATCCATTTCAAATGAAACCATCTCAATCCTCCATTTCACCTTTTCCCCCAAAGCAAAGCATATTCCTTGGAATATCCTTTCTTAACCCTAACCTAGGCAAGTGTGATCTTAGCCATCCATCTCTAATGAGATCATCTCATCCATCCACATTTCTCCACATGTCAAATTGTTTGAAAACCAAGGGAGGCTCCCTTTGATCCTAGCCATCCAATTCAAACCATTTCATCTCAACCCTCCATCACATTCTTCCCCCCCCAAACATTGGAATATTCCTTGGCATATTCTTTCTCTCTTTTCTATGCCATGTAAGGAGATACACTTCTACCCCTTCCAAATTACCCTATCTACTGTTTAAACCCTTGGTAATTTGGTTTCTCTTTAAACACTTCACAAATGATTTTCCAAATTGGCTATTTGAGTTGGTAAACCTTAGAATGATTAATGTTAAGGTTTAGTGTGAAGTACAATTGGGGGTTTAGCAAGGCAAGGCATTTATAATGCCAAACACCCAAAGCCTCGGGAATATTTTCCTGGGTGTCTGGCGCGCCTCCCACGCGTCAACGCGTGGGTGACGCGCCGGCCTCTGTAAAATATTCCCAAGTTGGGTCTTTGCCTATAAATACCATGCCTTGCCTCTTGTATTCCTCACCCCTTGCCATTATTCTTTCTCTCTATATTCTTTCTCTCTAAATACTCTCAAATCTCTCTATCTCTAATCTTGTGTTCTTGATTTCCACACTAACATCTTTGGAAGAACACATATCTTTGCAAGGGAAGAATCACAAGAACCTAATCCACTCTTGTGATTGTGTCGAGGGTCTTCTTTCTTATACCCTTTATATTACAATCGAGTCTCTAGGTTAGGTTAGGACTTGGTTGAACAAACATATATTCATTCATTCAATTGTTTGTAAGGGAAGTCTTGTGTCTTGGTGACCAAGCCTAGATTATTGGGGATCTAGTTGGGGTTTGATACTTCCGGGTGGAAGTCTTGGTAGAGATCTTTGTGATCCTTAGGAAAAGTCGAATCGTGAGATTTTTTTGGATTGTTTCTGAGGGCGGAATACCGTTGGTGAGTAACTCCTTCTTTGTGAGCATCGATATTGGTGAATATCGGTGGAGTGAATTGTAACGGTTTGTAGTCCACCGAAAGGATTATACTAGTGAATAGTATCGAAGTCGCGGATTCGCAACTGGACGTACGGATGGTATAAACCCCCATCTCGAACCTGTATATATCGTTGTGTTCTTTACTTGCTTTATATACTTAGGTTGTGATAGTGGTTGTTGGATTGATTATACAACCACTTGGTCTTCTTTTGGTTAAAGTTTTTAAACTTCTAAAAAGCCGAGGAAACCGTATTCACGCCCCACCCTCTACGGTTCTACACTGAGCTCCAGTGATTTCAAGAGATTAGGGACCACCACATTTGACTTCTTGATAATGATTGGTCGAAGTTCATCCAGTTCAGAGATACCAAAGTCAGCAAACTTGAATGGATCATGGGTGTCCATTACTTCTTGATAATGTTTAAACCCTTGGTAATTTAGTTTCTCTTTAAACACTTCACAAATGATTTTCTAAATTGGCTATTTGAGTTGGTAAAACTTAGAATGATTAATGTTAAGGTTTAGTGTGAAGTACAATTGGGGGTTTAGCAAGGTAAGACATTTATAATGCCAAACACCCAAAGCCTCGGGAATATTTTCCTGGGTGTCTGGCGCGCCTCCCACGCGTCAACGCGTGGGTGACGTGCCGGCCTCGGTAAAATATTCCCAAGTTGAGTCTTTGCTTATAAATACCATTCCTTGCCTCTTGTATTCCTCACCCCTTGCCATTATTCTTTCTCTCTAGATTCTTTCTCTCTAAATACTCTCAAATCTCTCAATCTCTCTATCTCTAATCTTGTGTTCTTGATTTCCACACTAACATCTTTGGAAGAACACATATCTTTGCAAGGGAAGAATCATAAGAACCTAATCCACTCTTGTGATTGTGTCGAGTGTCTTCTTTCTTATACCCTTTCTATTACAATCGAGTCTCTAGGTTAGGTTAGGACTTGGTTGAACAAACATATATTCATTCATTCAATTGTTTGTAAGGGAAGTCTTGTGTCTTGGTAACCAAGCCTAGATCATTGGGGATCTAGTTGGGGTTTGATACTTCCTGGTGGAAGTCTTGGTAGAGATTTTGTGATCCTTAGGAAAAGTCGAATCATGAGATTCTTTTGGGTGGTTTCCGAGGGTGGAATACCGTTGGTGAGTAACTCCTTCTTTGTGAGCATCGATATTGGTGAATATCGGTGGATTGAATTGTAACGGTTTGTAGTCCACCGAAAGGATTATACTAGTGAATAGTATCGGAGTTGCGGATTCGCAACTGGACGTACGGATGGTATAAACCCCCCATCCCGAACTAGTATATATCGTTGTGTTCTTTACTTACTTTATATACTTAGGTTGTGATAGTGGTTGTTGGATTGATTATACAACCACTTGGTCTTCTTTTGGCTTAAAGTTATTAAACTTCTAAAAAGCCGAGGAAACCGTATTCACCCCCCCTCTATGGTTCTACAATTGGTATCAGAGCGGTATACTCAAGTTTTTGAGCATTAAAACGTTCCCGAGAAGTCGTTTTAAGTCAAAAACTTCTTTCCCGAAAATCTAAAATCCTAACTAAGATTTTTGGCAAAGTAGAGTATAGATCCATGGCTCAAGAGAACTATGTTGAGGGGTGCTCTATGCAAAGACCACCTTTGCTAGAGACTAATGGGTTTTGTTTTTGGAAAACCCGATTTGAGACCTATGTTAGGTCGAAAGATCTTGATTTATGGGAAATTATTCAAAATGGCAACTTTGTGTTCATGGTAGAAGACCCCGAAACAAAGTTGTTAGTGGAAAAGCCCAACTCAGATCTAAAAGATGATGAGAGGAGAAATCTTGGTAAGTATGATGAAGCCAAGATGTTAATCTACAATGCTCTACCTCGAAGGGAGTTCGAGAGAGTTCATATATGCAAGACCGCCAAGGAGATTTGGCATTCACTCATCATCACACATCAAGGTAACTCACAAGTCAAAGATTGCAAGATCGACTTACTCATCCAACAATATGAGAAGTTTGCGATCTCGGATGAAGAGACCATTGACAATGGTTACACATGGTTCAATGCTATTATCACAAGCTTCACGGCTCTAGATCCTAGCTTTTACAACAAGAACCATGTGAGAAATTTTCTTCGAGCTCTTCCGGTTAAGTGGAGGCCAAAGGTGATGGCTATTGAAGAAGCCAAGAACTTGGCGGAACTTCCTCTTGACGAGCTAATCGGCAACCTCAAAGTGTATGAAATGATTTTAGAAAACGACAAGGTTGTTTCTAAAGAAAAGAAGAAAGAGGTTAAGTCACTAGCCCTCAAAGCTAAAGTTACTAGGGAACAAACTAGTGATGATAATGATGAAGGAAGTGATGAAGACGATGAAGAGCTCAACCTTATGGCAAGGAACTTTAGGAAGTTCTTTAGACGTGAAGGTAACCCTAGGCATGGTAATCGGTTTGATAACCAAGGTGATAATAATGGTAGAAAGGTTGGAAGAGATCGTGGCTATAATAATAAAGGTGGTTGAAGCTCAAGGCGCGAACGTGAGTGCTACAATTGTGGAGGCAAGAATCACTTTATAAGTGAATGTCCAAAGCCTAAAGAAAATAGGGCTTTCGTCGGTGGAGCTTGGAGTGATAGTGAAGACGGGGATCATTCGGAAAAGAATGCAACGTGTCTCACGGCGTTTGAAACTCAAGAGGTATCTCCGAACTCTTCTACTTCTAATAAAGAGTTAAATATTCGTAATTTGCAAAAAGAGAATGAGGAACTTTTTTAAACTATTGAAAAACTTGTTGAGGAGAAACACTCTCTTAATGACAAGGTGTTTGAACTTGAACGAGAGTAAAGAGACTTACTCAACGCAAATAGGTGGTTGAACCTTGCACAAGTTGTGAAAAACTTGTACATGAGGTTAACTCTTTGAATGACAAAGTATCCAAACTTCAAAAAGATTCATTAAGTTTTTCTAAATTTAAGAAAAGTAGCAATGATTTGGATGACATGTTAAGTCAACAAAAATTGTCCCAAGATAAGGAAGGTCTTGAATTTTCAAAAATTGAGAAAACCACTTCCGTAAGTTTAAGCAAACCAATAATGTTTGTAAAAGAAGGACAAAATGAAAAACCAAATGTTTTGTCTAATGTTCTTGTTAAACCAATTGTTCCTCAAACTCCTTTTGCAAATACTCGAGGTACTCAAACACCCGTTACAAGAAGTGAAACCCAAAAACAATTTTACAACCCGGTGTCACGTAATGGACTTGGATACACACAAGCTCGAGTCGACCATAAACCTATCTTGCCCACACCAAATATGAAACCGTCATATAGCCAAAGACATTCCTATCAAAAGAATCAATCATCGTCAAGAAGAAACTTTAACAAAAATCAAAGATCTTCACATCATGAATATAACTCATACCAAAGGAGAGAAAACTCCTACCCAAACCAAAGATTTTTTAGACCACACAATCATCAAAACTTTGGACTAAGATTTCAAAACCAAAGTAATTCTTTAAACAACCCTTGGTCTATGTTTTCAAACTATGGTCTTGAAACACTAAGTATCTTGCTTCATGACCCAAGGATGTTCAACTTGGGAGTGCTTTATGCTATCAAAAATGGACCCAACAACCATTGGGGACCAAGTTTTTGAGTTATATGTGTGTTAGGTATAAGCTTGAACCGATCTATTAGATCGTTGAAAGTGGTTTCTCTAAGCACATGATCGTAGTAGAAGATTATTTTAGTGTACATAAGCAACCTTTGTTGAAAGGTCATCGGTAGTACAAGCATTAATGGTGGATCTTTATCTCATGGTCATGAAAAAAAATCATCCATTATAATCAAGATAAGTCTTTCCTTATGCTTATGAATTCCTAAGTGATTTACATGATTAGTTGTCAAAAATGCCATGTGAACTTGGTGATGCTAGGTAGCTTATTTTTGTCACAACATGAAATTTAGGAGATCTTAGAAACTTAAAGGCGATTAACATAAAATGAGACTAAACTTGCATGCTATGTGTTTAGGGAATAGATTTATGTGTTTACAACTTTCATAACTTGAATACATGCTCATCTTAAGTGTGACATATTTAATTGATTGAAAACATGTCTAGGAATTTAAATGTTAAAGTTAACCCATGAGATCTCATATCATATGTAGGGTTAAATAAATATGCATAGACATGATTACTATTGAATTTTGTCCACAC
Organism: Artemisia argyi; assembly: GCA_030686995.1. Taxonomy (NCBI): domain Eukaryota; kingdom Viridiplantae; phylum Streptophyta; class Magnoliopsida; order Asterales; family Asteraceae; genus Artemisia; species Artemisia argyi. Next base: position 155,804,086 of record CM060698.1, on the reverse strand, counting down.
ATGATTGTTTATCGAAAATTTAAATTGTAGATTAATTCAAATTTAAACAATCTTTGTAGATGAATATGCATAAAATGTTGTGAATTTGATTAATATGCATACATGATTAATTAATTGAAGGTTTTTCATTGATACAAAACATCATGTGTAGTTTGCTTATTTGCTTAATTTGTATATGTAGGATCTTAAAGGGAAATCTTTATAACATATACAAAAAGGTTATATGCATGTTTATGTTGCTAACGAGTTATGATTTTAATCAACAAAGTGATAACATGAAATTTGCTCACATGATTAAGTGTCCCTTGAAATAAGATTGTATGTCATAAATTATGGGTTCATGGATACTATGTGATTATATGCTTACTTTTCATTGTGATTAAATGACGAAATGAAAGATGTATTTGCATGAGAATATGTTTTAATGCTATTTGATTATATGACAACTTGCCGTGTTGACTAGTTGATTGAGTACATATTGCTAACATGCTATTGCTTGCATACTTGTTAAAGATAATAGATGATGTGCTTACAACTTTAGAGTATTATATTTTGTTGGACACTAGGTGTACATCTACGTATTAGTTAGACAAACAAGGTCTTGCAAGCAATAGGATTAGTAACACAATTTCGACCAATAGAGTCTTTGAGTTACTTCATATTGATTTGTTTTGGTTCATCACATATTCAAAGTTACGGAGGCAACTTCTATACTTTAATGACAATTGATGACTATTCACATTATATATGGACTCGATTTCTAGGTGCTAAAGAAGATGCCCTAGATAAGTTTAGTATCTTAGGAAGAAGATTAGAAAAACCCACTTGAGCTTTGATTCAAGCTAATCATAGTAGTTGATTTGATCATAGGGTGCAATTTAGGAATTTTGCGAACAATATGGAATCTCACATAACCCCTCAGACATTAGTCCTTCTCAAACCAATGAGGTTGTCCAATGGAAGGACAAGTAGTTACAAGAGATGTGTCGTGCATTTAGCCGTGCAATCCATTTCGCAAAATTTTTGGTGTCATGTCCTAGAAACCACGTATTACACTTTACTCTAGGAAAATACTTCTTAGACAATTAAGAAAGCTAAGGGATATCCAATAAAACAAGTATTAGAAGAGATGAATAAGCGAATCCTTAGGTCGCAAGTTAATAATACTTCGGATTTTCCATGACATTTCCCAAAATCCTAATTGCACATTTTAAGCAATAGAAAGGATTGTTCATGGTCAATATGAACCATAGAATGTTGAGTCACTTAGAGTCTTTAGAAAGACAATGCTTGTTTGATCTTTATCAAACTCTTAAAGCTTAGATAAATTATGTGCTAAGGTATTATGTGAAAGACATGGGTTGAGTTTGAACAAATTTGATTCCCATGAAGTAGGAAATGTTGTAGTCTTTGAGATGACCTTTACATCTTATAGGTATTTTCTTGGAAAGATTGAATTAATCAAGGGAAAGGGTAATACACGGTGTTATTCACTAAATTAGGAATCTCTTTATGCCATGACTTGCTACTAGGTAGCAACTTGTTTAGATGCCACAAATTAAGTCTAGTCACACACGCACTTAAAGGTAATTGGATATCTATTACATCTCACCTTGAAGATTTCGGTCTTGTTTTACACTCTTAAAGTGTTTATATGTGCAGCTATGTGCCTTATTTGAATATGTGTCATGCTCACTTGTGTATGTGATATGTTTATGCGCGATTGATAGATCCATTCTATGAACAGCTATGTGATGGTTGATAAGTGTCTAAATACTCATTATTTTATACTAATCTGAACTGCCAAAACATCCAAAAACACTCAAATATGCATCAAAATACTTAAAATATCTTAGAAGTGTGTTTTATATGTTTCAAATGCAAAATATGCAAAAACAGATGAAAAACGTATAAAGTTTGCATAATTGGCAGTTTCAGTCCCTCAAGTTTCAAAAGTTGTCAAAACTAGTCCCTGGTTATTCTAAAAACATGAAAAAGTCATAAAAGGTCATTTTTAATCATAAAGTTACATATTTAGTCCTTTGGTACAAAGTTTCACAAAATTACAAGTTTAGTCCCTATACTTTGGAAATTGACATAAATGGTCCCTGGGATGTTAAAAACTTTGAGAAAAGCAATTTTGGTCCTTGTAATATTAATCTTTTGCAGGAATGGTCCTTGGTTGGAAAGATTGGTGAAATTACATGTTTGGTCCCTGAAGTTTCACAGTTTGGCAGAAAAGGTCCCCGGTATTGAAATATTGGGAAATTACATTTTGGGTTATTGGGTTATTCAATATTGGCAAATATGGTCCTTATAAATAAATTTGGAAAGTTACAAAGCCAGCCCTCAAAATTCTGCAAATTACAAAATTGGTCCTTGTGTAACTTCTAATACAAACGGACCCTTAGTTTTATTATAAACCCAAAAATAAAATCCTAAACACAACCAATCCAGCCCATCCTTTTGTTCTTGGCCCAACCACAAACCTAAGCCCAAATTACAAACCAAACATACCCTGGTATATTAATACCAGTTTGACCCCGGTCAAACACCACCATCTCCCTCTCCCTCACTCACAGACCACCAAAACCACCACCACCTCACTGGTTTCAATACCAGCTCACCCACCACTTGCCTACCCACTCCCCTCCACCTCCACAACACTCCAACACCCCATTAAACCCTTAAATTCCTCACACGCAACCCCAACTGACCCTTGGACTAAATTGGCGCCAAAAAGCAATTTGAACGGGTAAGATCATTTTGAGCAATCCAAGGGCTGGAATGTGATGGGATTGTGTCAGAGGTCAATTGGAAACCCTAATTTTCATCTATAAAGCAAAAAGGAAGCAGAAGAGATGGATTATTAGAGTAGTTTTAGTGTAGCTTAATCGTAGGTAGTATATTTTCTCATTCAGTTGTAATTTTCATTTTAAATCACTTGAACTTAGTTTAATTCATGTAATTTAAGCTATCTTTGTTATTTATTTCAAGTTTTCTTGTTTGAATCCATATTTAGCATTTTTTGTGAACTTGACAAATTCACCTAAAACTGTTAAGTGTTGTTTCATTGTTCCTTTAAGCTCATTTTATCTCACTTTTAAGTTTTCTTAAGTTTCTTAAAGCTCAGAAATAAGTTAGGCTTAAATACTTAATAATCTCAAAAATAATCAAAATAAAATAAGAAAAATAATTAAATAAGAAATCAGAAGAAGAAGAAGAAAGAGGAAGAGTAGAAGCTAGGCATGTTCTGGTTTAGAAGCTCTTGGGAGCATTAGGTGTGTAGTATTGGATCCCTGTGTATCCTGGTTCTTTGCTGTGACAGTTTGTAAGTTTTCTCACAATTCATTGCATAATCTGTTATAGTGGGTTTTTGTTGTTCATTGCTGTTTGTTCTTGTTCAAATATAGTTATTATAGTCTAAAATCAGTTTAAACTTCTTAGTAGTGGATTAGGTCAACCATTTGCTTCATAAATATTCAAAAGTTGTTAACAGTAGGAGTGTTTGGATTAGTGATTAGTGTGGTGACCGTCTTGTTATTTGGTTGTTGTTTTAGTTCTGGTATATTGCTCTAGGTCAGTTTAGGTCAAGTAAAGCCCTAAACTCATACCTTATTTGCAACAAATAGTCAAAACCTCTTTGATCTACCCTCACAGTTAACTGTGAGGGATTTGAGACTCATGGACCTTCACTTTAGCTTATAAGTTGTAGATTTAGCTTAATTCAAGTTAATTATAGCTTATTATAATCATATTAGTCAATAAATCTAGAACAAATCTCACCAAAGTCAATTTAGCCTAAAAACTTATAAATGTCAAAAGTTAGTTTCTCAGAAAAAACCAAAAATAGTAGGATTTATTTAGAATTTAGTAGAAGGATTTAGGCTCTGAGCTTTTGTGGACTTGTAGTCTACCAGCTTATCTTTAAGTTCCCACATAGCTTATATTTTTAGCAATTTTTCCCTGGGCCCCACTCACCCTCAAAGTCACTTGCAGGGCAAAGTGGTTGTCCTGCACCAGCAGATATCAGGCCACCACCACTACTTAGTGGTGGTTTTGTGGCCACCTCAGTGGGCCCCACTTGTCAAAACTTGGACCTTTGAACCCCCCTCCTAGTAGGCTTTCAGAGTTGACCACTTATTTGACCTAGAACCCTGTGGACCCCACCTGAATTAGGCCAAAAACTTTGTCCCATTTTCTGTCTCAGTCCACAATAAGCAAGGGCTTATTGTGGCTTATTGGCTTATTCAGTGTACCACTAGTGTTTTTTCTAGCTTATACTTGTTTACTTATCTTAGCTGAGTTAGATTTTACTCTTGTGGACCCCACATAAGTTAATTCTAGCTCATTTCTTTGTTTGGTCAAACAAAGTCAACTGTGGAGGTAATAAGCCCCCACAGTGCTTATTATTAGCTTATAAAAAAAGTTGTTTTTATTAAAGTTGTCTATTTTTAGGTATAATTTAGTTTTGTAAAAGAAAAATCCAGAAAAACAAATATAATAATAAGTGATAGTTTCTATTTAATATAATTTAATTTTAATTTTCATTTTTAGATTTTTATTAAGTAAGTTGTATTTTTATATTTTTATTAATTTCCTTTTATATTAAATTATTTTTAATAATTTTATTAGATTTTTATATTATCATTTAGTATTTATTAGAATTAATAATAGTTTTATTAATAATTAATCAATAATTAAGTTATAAATAGCATAATTAGTTTTTATAAAGCAACACCTAGATTTTATATTTTTCCTAGCTTTTATAAGTCATAATACAATTTTAATAATTTTTCCATAATTTTTACTGTTCATTTACTAGTTTTCATAATTTAAATAGTTTAATTGGTAATTAAATAATAAATAGAATAATAATTAGTAAACTAGTTTAAAAATATATAAAATAAAGTTTTTATAATTTTTTAGGATTCCTATGATGGTTAATTAGATTTATAAAAATCTTCTTAATTATCTAAGTCTTTTTAGTATTTATAATAATTTAAATCATTATAATTAGTTAAATAATAATTAAATAGTTATTAATTAATAATAATTAGATAAATAGTCTTAAAAATATAATTTTATTTTTTAAAATAAGTTTTATAATATTTAAGACTTTTACAAATTTTAATTTTAATTTTCTAGACTTATTTTACATTTTCTTAATTATTAGTGAATTATTAGATAATTAATAATAGTTATTAAATAATAATAATTAATTAAATAATTAGTAATTATAAAATAAATATTTTAAGTTTATTTAATTTGCATTTAAGCCCCTAAGGTTTGCAAATTACTACTTTAGTTAAATTCTTGTTTGTTTCGTACGTTTACGTAGAATTAAATTAAACGTACGCGTTTTAGTTATTAAACGTTTTTAGATATCTAGGTTTTACGTAATCGTTCCAATAGTTTATCTAAGTTATTTTATTTTATAAAACCCTAGTGTAATCACTCACACACACACTTATACCTTTCCTGTTCATATTCACTCGATCACATATTCGTTTTTAATAAACCATCGCACACCTCGTTGAGACATTATGACCTGGGGAAACACTGTATTCCACGGAAGCATTGGCCTAAGCTGTTTGACTATTATAGTTGACCATTCACAAGTGGTTGACTAATAATTATCTGACCGTTTCAGGCCAATCAAAATTTGGCGCCGCTGCCGGGGAGGTTGTGCGCTTATTTTAAACGATTTTGCGTATTAGTGAACCTGACTACACGCTCATTGTATATTTACCCATCCTTATTCATATTATTATCATATAAAACCAAAACAGTTCCCGAAAACATTTTAAAATTAGTTTTCAACGAACACAAAAACACAAAAATATTTTCCTTCTCATTAGTACTACAAAAATTTTCAAAAATACCAAAAATATTCACCTTTACACTCCTACCTATTTGATTCTTCATTTCTCACCCCCTAAACCCTTTGATTCTTTCTATGTCTTATTCTCACCCTCTTGTCTGTCAATGGTGTGGTAGTTCTTATAATGGTGGTAATTGCTCCGGTTGTGGCATGATAGAGTTAGGAAACGGGTCTGTCTATAACCAGAATCCCTATTCCTACCCTGACATGACTGATTCATTCCACCAGCTTCCACACCATGAGACTCAGCAGTTTAACTGTTGTGAGTATTGTGGTGGTTCACACTACAGTTCTGATTGTCAATCAGGAAACACGCTTGTCTATGAGCAGTTTCCTAATAACTGTTTTGACTCACAACCACATCAGTTCTACTGTTGTGAGTACTGTGGAGGTCCACACTTTACCTCTGATTGTCAAACAAGGAATCCATTTCCTTGTAACAATTACGACTATTCGTTTCAAGACCCACCTCCACAGTGCCAAATGATCCAAGCAACTCCTCATGAAACTCAGCAAGACCTTTGTTTAAAGGCTCTTGAGATATTAAAAGAACTTAAGGAGGAGTTGGCTACTACATCGTTTCAGAATTCTCGTGAGACATCTATTGAGTTATTTGGAAAGAAAAAACGAGATGTTATGAACGGAATGGAGGAATTAATGGTCAAAGAGCATGCAGCTAAAATACATGCCGCATTTTGCAATGCTGCTCTTCTTGATGACGATGATGACAGTGATGATGATAACGTTGTTATTATTAAAAATGATTCATCGAGTTCTTCTGTTGCAATTCCTTCCATGGAAAATCAGGAAGAAAAGAGTATGGGAGAATTACTAGCAGCTGAACAAACGGAAATTATAAAATCATTGTATGCTAGTCCTTCTCATCTCCTTCAGTTTACTGATATCATACCCGAGGTTCCCACTCACTCTCTGAGCATGGGGGACGAGCATCTTGACACAATTCCTGCAAAGGAATCTGACGAATTCATAAAGTCTAGTGTTGAGAACCTTGTCTCAATCCCAAGTGAGTCACAGGGAATTTTTGATCATATGTGTGATATCCCTTCTCCTCTTGATTTTTCAAAAGATCATATGGATACTCTCTCCGATTCTAACGATGATTATACATCTTATGGAGAAATTGAGTATGTTGAGGCATCACTTCCCGAGTCTAATGTTGACTATCTTCTTGAAGAGTTCGCTGATGAACTCTCTCATATGGATCCCATCCCACCAAGGGATGAAAATGAAGTCTTTGACTTTGAAGCGGATTTGAGAGAGTTAGAATTCTTACCTACTCATGATCCTTCGATTGAACTCACTCAGATCAATCCACTTCCTCCGGAAAGTGAAAATGATTTAGACGAATTCGAGTCTTTTATGAATGAAGATAGTTCAATTTCATACGAAGTTGATGATAATTATCTTGATCCTGAGGGGGACATTCTTTTTCTAGAAAGTTTGTTAAACGAAGATCCATTTCCCCCTCTTCCACCCAAACAACTTCATAATGAGGAAATCAAATCAGTTGAGGAAACTGATAAATTTCCTGAGATCAAGCTTAAGGACTTGCCTCCTCCACTTGAATATGCATTTCTTGAGGAGGAAGTTCTTATCTTAATTGCTATTCAGATCTCCCTACTTTCCTTCACCTACCAGGTGATTTCTCCTGTTCTTCACTCCTTCGGGAATAATGACACTATCTTTGACCCCGGCATTCTCATTTATAAATTATGAGCTAGGGTCTCTCTGTATATCTCATCGGTGTGGAACTTTCACGTGCTTCAAATGTTTATCCAAACATCTTGAATGAAAGTCCGATGTAGATTGTCTCTTCCACATCATGCTTCCCCATGGACAAATAAATTCGGGGTCGAGTTAAGCTAGCGACTCGGTAATCAAAAATAGTAGCATGCATTAGGGTTTTCACCCTAAGTGTGGGGGCGTTGCCCCTGCTGTTGTTACTATGTATATATCCTCTAAAAAAAAAAAAAAAAAAAATTGTGTGTACATAAAACTTAAATAAAGGCTATAGAGTATTTTCCTTCTTACGTTCTAAGTGTTGGTTTAACACCCAGTACTTTGAATATTGAGGACAATATTCAGTTCTAAGTGTGGGGGGAGATTCGTTATTCTAACGAATTTAAACACATGTTCCATCAAGAACCCCCATTTTTAGCCAAAATTTTAAAATTTTTTCTCACTTAGAACGCAATAAATGGTTATCAGTCCGCCATGTCTAACCCACATAAGGATTGGCTAATCCAGGAGCAAACGGTTCTTGGTAAAGATATCTCAAACCCGTTGATGGCTTGCAATTTGCCCAAAATTGTATGGTACCTCAACTCGCCATATCCTAAAAAGCGAATGAGTTGGCTAGCCCGCAAGATTATGGCTTGTGATAAAGGCAGTGGAAAATCCATAATTGGTAATCAGCTCACCAAGATGTTGACTATTCCATCAAGAGTTGGCTAGTCCAGAAGCAAACGGCTTTTGGTAAAGACTAATCAAATCCGTTGACAGCTGGTGGTTTGCTCAAAATCACACGGTTATCAGATGTACCACAGTTCTTACATCTGGCTACTCCAGAAGTGATGGCTTTTGGTAAAGAGTTTTTCAAATCCATTAAGTTTTTCTCAAAAGATTGCTAGGGACTAGCAATAGTTTAGTGTGAGGGATTGATGAGTGTCTAAATACTCATCATTTTATACTAATCTGAACTGCGAAAACATCCAAAAACACTCAAATATGCATCAAAATACTTAAAATATCTTAGAAGTGTGTTTTATATGTTTCAAATGCAAAATATGCAAAAACAGATGAAAAACGTATAAAGTTTGCATAATTGGCAGTTTCAGTCCCTCAAGTTTCAAAAGTTGTCAAAACTAGTCCCTGGTTATTCTAAAAACATGAAAAAGTCATCAAAGGTCCTTTTTAATCATAAAGTTGCATATTTAGTCCTTTGGTACAAAGTTTCACAAAATTACAAGTTTAGTCCCTATACTTTGGAAATTGACATAAATGGTCCCTGGGATGTTAAAAACTTTGAGAAAAGCAATTTTGGTCCTTGTAATATTAATCTTTTGCAGGAATGGTCCTTGGTTGGAAAGATTGGTGAAATTACATGTTTGGTCCCTGAAGTTTCACAGTTTGGCAGAAAAGGTCCCCGGTATTGAAATATTGGGAAATTACATTTTGGGTCCTTGGGTTATTCAATATTGGCAAATATGGTCCTTATAAATAAATTTAGAAAGTTACAAAGCCAGCCCTCAAAATTCTGCAAATTACAAAATTGGTCCTTGTGTAACTTCTAATACAAACGGACCCTTAGTTTTATTATAAACCCAAAAATAAAATCCTAAACACAACCAATCCAGCCCATCCTTTTGTTCTTGGCCCAACCACAAACCTAAGCCCAAATTACAAACCAAACATACCCTGGTATATTAATACCAGTTTGACCCCGGTCAAACACCACCATCTCTCTCTCCCTCACTCACAGACCACCAAAACCACCACCACCTCACTGGTTTCAATACCAGCTCACCCACCACTTGCCTACCCACTCCCCTCCACCTCCAAAACACTCCAACACCCCATTAAACCCTTAAATTCCTCACACGCAACCCCAACTGACCCTTGGACTAAATTGGCGCCAAAAAGCAATTTGAACGGGTAAGATAATTTTGAGCAATCCAAGGGCTGGAATGTGATGGGATTGTGCCAGAGGTCAATTGGAAACCCTAATTCTCATCTATAAAGCAAAAAGGAAGCAGAAGAGATGGATTATTAGAGTAGTTTTAGTGTAGCTTAATCGTAGGTAGTATATTTTCTCATTCAGTTGTAATTTTCATTTTAAATCACTTGAACTCAGTTTAATTCATGTAATTTAAGCTATCTTTGTTATTTATTTCAAGTTTTCTTGTTTGAATCCATATTTAGCATTTTTTGTGAACTTGACAAATTCACCTAAAACTGTTAAGTGTTGTTTCATTGTTCCTTTAAGCTCATTTTATCTCACTTTTAAGTTTTCTTAAGTTTCTTAAAGCTCAGAAATAAGTTAGGCTTAAATACTTAATAATCTCAAAAATAATCAAAATAAAATAAGAAAAATAATTAAATAAGAAATCAGAAGAAGAAGAAGAAAGAGGAAGAGTAGAAGCTAGGCATGTTCTGGTTTAGAAGCTCTTGGGAGCATTAGGTGTGTAGTATTGGATCCCTGTGTATCCTGGTTCTTTGCTGTGACAGTTTGTAAGTTTTCTCACAATTCATTGCATAATCTGTTATAGTGGGTTTTTGTTGTTCATTGCTGTTTGTTCTTGTTCAAATATAGTTATTATAGTCTAAAATCAGTTTAAACTTCTTAGTAGTGGATCAGGGCAACCATTTGCTTCATAAATATTCAAAAGTTGTTAACAGTAGGAGTGTTTGGATTAGTGATTAGTGTGGTGACCTTCTTGTTATTTGGTTGTTGTTTTAGTTCTGGTATATTGCTCTAGGTCAGTTTAGGTCAAGTAAAGCCCTAAACTCATACCTTATTTGCAACAAATAGTCAAAACCTCTTTGATCTACCCTCACAGTTAACTGTGAGGGATTTGAGACTCATGGACCTTCACTTTAGCTTATAAGTTGTAGATTTAGCTTAATTCAAGTTAATTATAGCTTATTATAATCATATCAGTCAATAAATCTAGAACAAATCTCACCAAAGTCAATTTAGCCTAAAAACTTGAAAAGTCAAAAGTTAGTTTCTCAGAAAAAACCAAAAATAGTAGGATTTATTTAGAATTTAGTAGAAGGATTTAGGCTCTGAGCTTTTGTGGACTTGTAGTCTACCAGCTTATCTTTAAGTTCCCACATAGCTTATATTTTTAGCAATTTTTCCCTGGGCCCCACTCACCCTCAAAGTCACTTGCAGGGCAAAGTGGTTGTCCTGCACCAGCAGATATCAGGCCACCACCACTACTTAGTGGTGGTTTTGTGGCCACCTCAGTGGGCCCCACTTGTCAAAACTTGGACCTTTGAACCCCCCTCCTAGTAGGCTTTCAGAGTTGACCACTTATTTGACCTAGAACCCTGTGGACCCCACCTGAATTAGGCCAAAAACTTTGTCCCATTTTCTGTCTCAGTCCACAATAAGCAAGGGCTTATTGTGGCTTATTAGCTTATTCAGTGTACCACTAGTGTTTTTTCTAGCTTATACTTGTTTACTTATCTTAGCTGAGTTAGATTTTACTCTTGTGGACCCCACATAAGTTAATTCTAGCTCATTTCTTTGTTTGGTCAAACAAAGTCAACTGTGGAGGTAATAAGCCCCCACAGTGCTTATTATTAGCTTATAAAAAAAATTGTTTTTATTAAAGTTGTCTATTTTTAGGTATAATTTAGTTTTGTAAAAGAAAAATCCAGAAAAACAAATATAATAATAAGTGATAGTTTCTATTTAATATAATTTAATTTTAATTTTCATTTTTAGATTTTTATTAAGTAAGTTGTATTTTTATATTTTTATTAATTTCCTTTTATATTAAAGTATTTTTAATAATTTTATTAGATTTTTATATTATCATTTAGTATTTATTAGAATTAATAATAGTTTTATTAATAATTAATCAATAATTAAGTTATAAATAGCATAATTAGTTTTTATAAAGCAACACCTAGATTTTATATTTTTCCTAGCTTTTATAAGTCATAATACAATTTTAGTAATTTTTCCATAATTTTTACTGTTCATTTACTAGTTTTCATAATTTAAATAGTTTAATTGGTAATTAAATAATAAATAGAATAATAATTAGTAAACTAGTTTAAAAATATATAAAATAAAGTTTTTATAATTTTTTAGGATTCCTGTGATGGTTAATTAGATTTATAAAAATCTTCTTAATTATCTAAGTCTTTTTAGTATTTATAATAATTTAAATCATTATAATTAGTTAAATAATAATTAAATAGTTATTAATTAATAATAATTAGATAAATAGTCTTAAAAATATAATTTTATTTTTTAAAATATGTTTTATAATATTTTAGACTTTTACAAATTTTAATTTTAATTTTCTAGACTTGTTTTACATTTTCTTAATTATTAGATAATTAATAATAGTTATTAAATAATAATAATTAATTAAATAATTAGTAATTATAAAATAAATATTTTAAGTTTATTTAATTTGCATTTAAGCCCCTAAGGTTTGCAAATTACTACTTTAGTTAAATTCGTGTTTGTTTCGTACGTTTACGTAGAATTAAATTAAACGTACGCGTTTTAGTTATTAAACGTTTTTAGATATCTAGGTTTTACGTAATCGTTCCAATAGTTTATCTAAGTTATTTTATTTTATAAAACCCTAGTGTAATCACTCACACACACACTTATACCTTTCCTGTTCATATTCACTCGATCACAGATTCGTTTTTAATAAACCATCGCACACCTCGTTGGGACATTACGACCCGGGAAAACACTGTATTCTGCGGAAGCATTGGCCTAAGCTGTTTGACTATTATAGTTGACCATTCACAAGTGGTTGACCAATAATTATCTGACCGTTTCAGGCCAATCAATGGTGCTATGTATGTGTTTATCAACATTTGGGATACAATGCGTTGAAAATGTATTGTATGCATAGGCTATGATGAATTGTGCGTAGATATATATGATGCTATTCTTTGACTAACCCATGTTGCAAGTATCCAAATGGTTACCTAACCCATCTTGGACTTCTACATGTGAGAATCTCTTGTTTGTTGCTTGTCATGTTGTGAAGCTAGGCCACCGCAAAGGTGAGGCTCTTGACCCATGGATCCCTGCCTTGAAACAAGGGGGAGCAACGATCTAGGGGGAGCAATGTTCAAGGGGGAGCACGGAAACAAGCTACTTTCTCATTTCTAATGGATGTCCCGCCTTTTTGATTCGACAAAAGGGGGAGAAAGAAAGCAAGATGCGCGAAGACCATTCAAGTAATGTTAAAGGCTTCACCAAATTACAAGGTAAAGGAAAAGAAAGCAAGATGCGTTAAGACCATTCAAGTAATGTTAAAGGCTTCACCAAATTACAAGGCAAAGGTCAAGACGCAAGCTACACCAAAGGCGCGTTTTGTCTTCGCTAAGTTTGGTAATTTTATTTGCTTTCGGTTTTTGTTTGTCATCATCAAAAAGGGGGAGATTGTTGAGGCAACATGATCAAGATCTCTTTATGTTTTAATGATGACAAATAAACCATCGAAACACATAAAATAACAAACGTTAGCCCAAAATCACCGAAGCCAATGTCTGCTCCTGGCGCGCTGCCCGCGCGTCAACGCGCGGGTGACGCGCCAAGAGTTTGTATGGTTCCGGGAAAATTTTGAAAGTCGGCTTTCCCCTTACCCGACAAATGTAAATCTTTCAAAACAGGTATGAATATGTTATGTGCTTAATTGAGAACACTCGAAACGAGTTTTGAGATTTGAGATATCCTATTTTTAGAACACCCATTTACGGGAAAACACCAACTCATGTTTTCTAACTACCGCCTCTAGCCAAGGTTTTTCTAAACTTAGGGAGCTTGTATATTTCACGTAACATCGTGTTGAAGCATCCATATGCTCATATCCCGTGCTTACGTCTTCTCTAATTACGTAACGGGTTTACTCCCTTATTGGTCAAACTAAGCCAAAGGTCACTTTGCGTAAACGCATCCTTTCCCACTATGGATTCTCGACGTTGTGTTACTTGAACTTATAAGTAACCTATGATTTTCTCAACTTATAATCTTAATTGTCTAAATCTTTTCTTCTTAATGACAATTAGATTATGTCTTAATCCTCTCTTAATCTCATTTATGCATAAGACAAAACCAATCATATCCAAATCAAATATTCTCTTACACAACCTCTTACACCCTTACATATTCCCTTTCAAACTACATCTCAACCATCCAATCCCTTACAACACGTCCCAACCCTTTACTTTCAACACATGGGGAATTGTTTGAAACCCTAATGAGGCTCCTCCCATCCTAGCCATTGAATTCAAATCAAATACATCTCAACCATCCATCCAATCCCTCTTCCCTATACCCCTACATGTGATTGATCTTAGCCATTGAATTCAAACCAAAACAATCCCGACCATTGATCCAACCTTTCCCCTCAAGCAAAGGAGGCTCCCTTTGATCTCATCCATCCATTTCAAATGAAACCATCTCAACCCTCCATTTCTCCTTTCCCCCCAAGCAAAGCATATTCCTTGGAATATCCTTTTTTAACCCTAACCTAGGCAAGTGTGATCTTAGCCATCCATCTCTAATGAGATCATCTCATCCATCCACATTTCTCCACATGCCAAATTGTTTGAAAACCAAGGGAGGCTCCCTTTGATCCTAGCCATCCAATTCAAACCATTTCATCTCAACCCTCTATCACATTCTTCCCCCCCAAGCATTGGAATATTCCTTGGCATATTCTTTCTCTCTTTTCTATGCCATGTGACGAGATACACTTCTACCCCTTCCAAATTACCCTATTTACACTTTAAACCCTTGGTAATTTGGTTTCTCTTTATACACTTCACAAATGATTTTCCAAATTGGCTATTTTAGTTGGTAAACCTTAGAATGATTAATGTTAAGGTTTAGTGTGAAGTACAATTGGGGGTTTAGCAAGGTAAGGCATTTATAATGCCAAACACCCAAAGCCTCGGGAATATTTTCCTGGGTGTCTGGCGCGCCTCCCACGCGTCAACGCGTGGGTGACGCGCCGACCTCTATAAAATATTCCCAAGTTGGGTCTTTGCCTATAAATACCATGCCTTGCCTCTTGTATTCCTCACCCCTTGCCATTATTCTTTCTCTCTATATTCTTTCTCTCTAAATACTCTCAAATCTCTCTATCTCTAATCTTGTGTTCTTGATTTCCACACTAACATCTTTGGAAGAACACATATCTTTGCAAGGGAAGAATCACAAGAACCTAATCCACTCTTGTGATTGTGTCGAGGGTCTTCTTTCTTATACCCTTTCTATTACAATCGAGTCTCTAGGTTAGGTTAGGACTTGGTTGAACAAACATATATTCATTCATTCAATTGTTTGTAAGGGAAGTCTTGTGTCTTGGTGACCAAGTCTAGATCATTGGGGATCTAGTTGGGGTTTGATACTTCCGGGTGGAAGTCTTGGTAGAGATCTTTGTGATCCTTAGGAAAAGTCGAATCGTGAGATTTTTTTGGGTTGTTTCCGAGGGCGGAATACCGTTGGTGAGTAACTCCTTCTTTGTGAGCATCGATATTAGTGAATATCGGTGGAGTGAATTGTAACGGTTTGTAGTCCACCGAAAGGATTATACTAGTGAATAGTATCAAAGTCGCGGATTCGCAACTGGACGTACGGATGGTATAATTCCCCATCCCGAACCTGTATATATCGTTGTGTTCTTTACTTGCTTTATATACTTAGGTTGTGATAGTGGTTGTTGGATTGATTATACAACCACTTGGTCTTCTTTTGGTTAAAGTTTTTAAACTTCTAAAAAGCCGAGGAAACCGTATTCACGCTCCCTCTACGGTTCTACACTGAGCTCCAGTGATTTCAAGAGATTAGGGACCACCACATTTGACTTCTTGATAATGATTGGTCAAAGTTCATCCAGTTCAGAGATACCAAAGTCAACAAACTTGAATGGATCATGGGTAGGGGTGTCATATGGGTCGACCCGACCCGACCCGAACCCGACCCGAACCCGATAAGGCCTTATAGGGTCGGGTTGATTCGGGTCCAATATACCTTATCGGGTTATCGGGTCAACCCGATAGCCTTATAGGGTCGGGTTGCGGGTCTTAATTATTTCGTTATCGGGTTATCGGGTTGACCCGATAACCCGATAAGCTATAATAACCCATTAAAAGTTTTATAATTTTTGAACTAAACCCGATAACCCGATAACCCGAACCCGATAACCCGAACCCGATAAACCCGATAACCCGATAGACCCGAACCCGATAACCCGATTCCTTATCGGATCGGGTTGCGGGTTAATTTTTATTTTTCGAAAACCCGATAGACCCGACCCGATAGAGGCTTATCGGGTCGGGTTGACCCGAATGACACCCCTAATCATGGGTGTCCATTACTCTTTTGTCTTGCCCCATGAAGACAGTGACAATAACAGGCTTGGTGTTGCGATGGATATTGACGTCAGTGATGGTTTCAGGTTTCAACCTTTCTTTCATCACCCAAGTGTACCTCTCAATCCTAGACTTCCTGATCTGAGCGTCCTTCCTGATCTTAGCTTCTTTTTGCTTCTTTAGGGCGCTCAATTCTTCCACCTTAGCCTTTTTGAAAACAGCTCCAGCTTGCTCAGTATCCAACCCAATTTTCTCCGCTTCTTCATGAACAACCTTTATAAGTGTGGACTTGCTTATTCTTTCCTCCTCAACTACCTTTTTCAGTGCATCATCTCTTTCTATATGAACCTGAATTTCTTCATTTGTGAGATGATAGATTACCCCATTGATTTCAAAGGGGATCCTGATTGGTTCATCAGGATCCTGTCTGACGATGGTGGAGGCAGGCTTTAGTACTCTTGATGGTTCAGAAGTTGTAGCAATGCTTTTGCCTTTATCCTGCTGAGTGACTGATGGGAGGACAATCTCTTCATTAGGTTGAGCGAATGATATGGGACTTCAGTGTGAGGGGCATAAGTGAAATTCTCCCCCTCAACTGTTGCCTGAACTGAAGTGATGGCAAGAGTTGGAGTAACTGATGCAGAGGGGGATGTCCCCTTGAAGGCCTGAAATATCTCAGTCATCATGGACTTGGTGTCTGAGGTGTCCCTCTGGATGGTGGATACTTTGGCGTCAATTGATGCCTGAGCAATTTCCATTGCGGATAAACGAGAACCGAATCCCCAAGCAAGAGCCTCTGACTTCTTGGACTAAGCAGTCACTAATTGATCCAAAGCTGCAAGGGAGGTGGTGACAGACTCCACTGAGCTACTGAAAGCCTGAAGATTGACGAACTTCATCAGGTTGAATAACTCAGTGATATGCACGGAGTTGAGCTGATAGGTCTCTGAAGCCTAAAGGAGCTTCTTAGTAAGTTCATGATCATCTTTAACCGATTCTTGAATGGATTGAACCCCTGTGTTCAGATTGTTAAGTGATTCAAGGAATTGGTTGAGGCGAGAGACCATTTGTATCAGGGAGTAGTTAACAAAGGAATTCTGCTCCCTGACATCTTCATTAAATTCTTCAACAGAACTCTTCAGGTTGAAGTAATGAACTACTTGCTCAGTGTGCATGTCAAACAATTCGTCAGTGACCCCCCTGAACAAGGCATTGGTAGCCTTCTTGATGAACTTCTTAAAAACCTTCATAGTGAGAGGAGTCTCTTCATCACCTGAGGACTCTGATGTGGAGTGAGGTTTAGCAGCAACATGGTTGGAAGATTGAGGAGACTGAGAGATTGGTTCAGGGACTGTCTTCTCAATTTCCATATCTTCACCTGCTTCAAAAATCTTCTCATCACTGTGAAAATCATCATCAAAGAACAAAGCAGCCTGAACATTTTCCATAGATTGAATCTGCAAAAGGAGGTTATCCGACTCCTCTTCAAAAGAAGATTTGCCTTCGTTATGGCCAGGTCATGACCTCTCAAATCCAGTAGACTGGGTTTTATCTGCCTGGTCCTCAAGGTCAGTTCCCAAGTTATGTGCACCTTCGGGAGTGGGTTTGGGTTCCATATCAGCGGGTGGTCTCTTTCTCTCTGAATCTTTGTCCCCCGTGACCCCTTCAGACACTGATGGGTATTTCCTAGTGCCATCATGAGGATCCGTGATAGTTGTGTCCCTATCAGTGGGTTGTATTAGGCCTCCTGAGTCTTTGGGAAGAGTGGTTGTGCCCTCAGACAAAAGCTTTGAGCTGCAAATGTCCTCATCAGGCACCTGAGTGGTTTGCCCCCCATTCCAACAGGCTTGCGCTGGCCTGTCGAAGATTTAGGGGCGTTAACTCCCTGATGCTTGAGTTGTGATTTACCGAGCCTTTAGCAGGATGTGAAGTGGTGTGGGTCCCCTTCTCAGTGGAGTAGTGTTGCCCCACCGAGGATATAGGACCCTTTACTCCCTAAGACTCTGGTTGTGATTTTCCAGAGCCTTTAGCAGGATGTGGAGGTTGGTTTGATTCCAACTCCACTGACTTGTTTATGTCAGCAGAGCCTTTTGGAATGGGTGTGCCCGAGGACACTGAGTGTGATGTCTCAGTGCCCTCCGTTGGCCTTTGTTTTGGGGTCAATGACTGGGTAATTTTCTTGAGGGTGTCAGCAGTCATGGTCAGTTGTTGCCCCGTTTGGCCAGGCACGGGGAAAGAGGTATTAGTGGCGAGTGATTTGGGTCTAACCACCTTCCTGGACCCCTGTCCCTTCTTCCCTTTCACCTTCTTGGTAGGAGAGGGAACATGTGAAATTTTGTTGTCACCCTGGATAACAGTCAGCATGTAAGTGGTCAGAGTGACAGGTGTAACCTCAAGAGGGTCACGCGAGTAATTAGCCTTATGTAGGACATCAGGTTCAAAGCCAATGGCTTCAGGCCTAATATACTCGGACCCAAGCAAGTCTTGCAGGGCGCAGGAAATAAATCTAGGTTAAGACATAAGTTTCTGCCTAGATTTCCCACCCAACTTTGCAATGAGGTCCCTGAAGATAATTTCTCCAAGGTCTATTTTTGTACCCTCTAAGAGACAGTACACTATCATTGCTTGAGTATTTGGAGAGAAGGGACCTGAATGTAGTTGCTCTGTGGAGGATTTGTTTCCCCAAAGGACCTGAATGACAAAGGTCATCAGAATCCTCCAAGGGGCTGGAAACCAAGTTTTGATGATTGGGGCTTTGGAGAGAAGGGCCCCTGGTGTCACCTCAGGGTGATTTTTGTCATAGGGATCAAGTTCCAGTAAGAGTTCCTTCACATCTTTTTCAGTGGGCTGGGCAGTGAAGGTCTAAGTATAGTCAAGGCCAGTGGCTTTGACGAAGGTTTTGTAGTAAAGAGTTAGGAACTTAGTTCCATTCTTTACTGAGAACCTTATTTTGGCCTCCTTTGGTGCATCAGGGTTTTCAAAGACCGCTGTGCACGAGAATTCCCTCAGGTAGTCATGGTAGATGACAGAGGGGGTTTTTGTAAATGTGGTGGTAAGAAAGCAATTTTGAAGGTACTTCACCACATCCCTGTATTCAGGGAACCCTTGAGGGTAGGTGAAGTTTCCCACCACATTATTCTTGGTCAGTTCTATGCTCTCAACCTGAAAATCCAAACTGGGAGCGTATTGGATGACTTTAGAAGAAGCCATTTGTGAGAATATGGTCTAGTTTTGAGAAAAGGTTTTTGATAAAATTGAAACACACACAGTTTTGAAAGCCAAAATATTCTTGAATAAATTTTGCAAGAGTTTTGTTAAGATTTGAAAGCGTGTGTGTGTTTAATTTAGTGGGGGTATTTATAGGGAAAGAAATAGGGTTGTGCCATTGCGGATATCAACCGTTTTGGTATTAATTCAAAGTGGTAATTCAAAGTATGTTTGAAATCCGCATTAACTGGCACGATTCCCATTAACCATTTTTCTCTCAACATGATTAGAGAGATGGTTACGTGGCTCTGCAAAAGACGCTTTTGCAGAGTGATGTCATCACACAAGTATTTGTGTGTGAGAGAGAGCATTTAATGCTCAGTGGTATTGGTGAGAAATGTGGGGGCCCATGATGTGGATGCCAGTTGTATAAGTAACATATATTCCTATATTTAATAGGAATCAGTTACCTACCTGAAACATTTACTAACTAAGTACTTAGAGCATTTAGTTAGGGTATTTAATGCCATATGATATCATGCGCCCCCTGATGAGTTTATCATTCAGTGTGTTGATGATAAGTGAAGAGGTGTTTATCACTGAGACATGGGTTTAATCAGGGACCTAAGAGAATTTACATTAGGTTGGAATAACTTTGATTAGTTGCCTGAGTTAATATCGAACATGCCCAACTCAACTTTTAGTCTGGCGAAAGTGGGCTCATCCAGGGGATATCAGTTAGCTGATACTCAGTGGAGATGAAATGTAATTCAATTTCTCCATTCATGATGTTGTCCCTGATGAAATGGTATCTGATGTCAATGTGTTTGGTTCTTTGATGAAGCACTGTGTTATTTGAGATGGCTATGGCACTTGTGTTATCACAAAAGATGGGTACCATCTTGTACTGAATACCATAGTCACTCAGTTGGCTCTTCATCCAGAGTACATTTGCATAGCTTCCTGTAGCAGCCATATATTCAGCTTCAGCTGAGGAAATGGCCACTGACTATTGTTTCTTTGTACTCCAACACACAAGTTTACCACCAAAGAATTGACAGGATCCTGAGGTACTTTTTATGTCCATATTGCATCCTGCATAGTCAGAGTCAGTGTACCCTTTAAGATCAAATCTTGAGCATTTTGGGTAATACAAACCAAGGTTTGGTGTACCCTTTAGGTACCTGAAGATTCTCTTGATAGCAGTGAGATGAGACTCTTTAGGATCAGCCTGATATCTGGCACACAGACAGACTGAGAATTGGATATCAGGCCTGGATGCAAGTAAGTACATCAGGGAGCCTATCATTCCCCTGTATTGGGTTTGGTTCACTGATTTGACAGTGAGATCAGGGCCAAGGTTGTTTGGAGGAACCATAGGAGTCTTCACTGAAGAGCAGTCAGTAAGCTCAAACTTCTTCAGTAGGTTCCTCAGGTATTTTCCTTGACAAATGGATATCTCTCTGCAGTTTGTTTGATTTGTAGTCCAAGAAAGTATGTGAGTTCACCCATCATGCTAATCTTAAACTTTGTGGTCATCAGTTTTTCAAACTGTTTGCAAAGTTTGTAACTTGTTGAGCCAAAGATGATGTCATCAACATACACATGAACCAGTATGACATCACTTTTTGTTCTGTAGTTGAACAGAGTGTTGTTAATCTTTCCTCTGACAAATTTGTTTTGGATCAGGAAGGCTGAAAGTGTTTCATACCATGCCCTGGGTGCTTGTTTCAGTCCATAAAGGGCTTTGTTAAGCTTGTAGACATGGTGAGGGAATTCACTACTTTCAAAGCTAGGAGGTTGTTGCACATAGACATCTTCTTTAATGTTACCATTCAGGAATGCACTTTTGACATCCATTTGGTAAACTTTAAAGTTCATGTAAGTTGCATAGGCTAGGAAGATCCTGATGGCTTCCATTTTAGCAATAGGTGCAAAGGTTTCCTCATAGTCTATACCTTCATGTTGGTTATATCCTTTGGCAACAAGTCTTGCTTTGTTTTTGATGACTGTGCCATTCTCATCAGTCTTGTTTTTGAAGACCCATTTCATGCCAATGACCAGAACACCATTGGGGCATTCAACAAGGGTCATGACATCATTTCTGTCAAACTGTTCTAGTTTATCTCTCATGACCTGAACCCAACTTTCATATGTCAGGGCTTCTTTGATATTTTTAGGCTCTATTTCTGAGAGATAGTCAGCATAAATACATATATTGGCTGTGGCTGCCTTGAGTTTAGCAGCCATGCTTCTGGTAAGCATGCTTTCAGTGGGCTCACCAATAATGTTGACAAGCTCAATAACTTTGGATCTGGTCCAACTATCCTGAGGTTTAGGATAGGAGTTACAGCTTGTAGAAGCCTGATTTACTTGAGGAGTGGGTTCAATTACAGGAACCTGAGGTAACTCAAGATTATGTACTTCAGTGACATTAGTGGGAACAGTTTGTTCTGAGGATTCCTGAACAATTGGTTCAGTGGGTGCTGTCTCATTGGAGGCAGGTTGAGTTTCAGTGACTTAACTGATAGTTGGTTGGGGTAGATTGTGAGGAATGATGTAGTAGGAGATATCAGCATCAGCTTGGTATTGGTTTAAAGTATGATTCTTAGGGAGATACTCGTCAGGAGGATACCTAGATGAATCATCAATACCAATCTCTTCAACTGAGGAACTGGAGAACCTGATGGATTCAGTGCTCTCATCAACAGTTATATGATAAGTTTCCTCAGTTTGTTGTCTCCTTGTGTTAAACACCCTGTAGGCTTTTGAAGACAGAGAATATCCCATGAAGTATCCATCATCAGCTTTGGCATCAAATTTACCCAGGTGATCCTTGTGATTATGAATAAACACAGGACATCCAAATACATGAAAATAGCTGATGTTAGGGATCCTCCCTTTGAATATCTCATAAGGAGTCTTATTGTGTCTTTTCACAATAATTGACCTGTTTTGAGTGTAGCAGGCTGTTTTGACTGCCTCAGTCCAAAAGTGTTTTGAGAGGACTGGGCCATTTAACATTGTCCTTGCTGCCTCAATGAGTGTTCTATTTCTCCTTTCAGCTACTCCATTTTATTCAGGAGTATAGGGAGAAGTGAAATTTTGAGAAATTCCTTTTTCATCACAGAAGCACTCAAGGTCATGATTTTTGAATTAGTGCCATTGCCAGTTCTAATTTGTTTAACTTTGACATCATTTTGATTTTCAATGTTCCTGACAAATGACATGGTTGTGTCAGCTGCCCGACTCTTTTTGGTCAGGAAGTAAACCCAAGTGTATCTTGAGTATTCATCCACAATGACCAGAGTATACTTCTCATGATGAATGGACATGGGACTGATAGGTCCAAACAAGTCCATATGGAGAAGATGCAGGCAGCTTTTGATGGAGAATGATTATTTGGTTTTGAAATATGCCCTATGGTGTTTTCCTTTCTCACAAGCAGAACAAGGCTTGTCTTTGGTATACACCAGGGATGGAAGGCCAAGAACTTTGTTTTGTTTGGCCAAGTTGTTGATATTTTTGAAATTGAGATGAGAGAGTCTCCTATGCCAAAGCCAGTTGATTGTCTCACTTGCCTTAGAGAATAGGCAAGTCCCATTTTGAGTAAGGGATGACATGTCAAGAACATAAACATCATCCCCCCTGGGAGCAATCGACACAACTTCCTTGTTGGCATTGAAGATGGTCCCTCTCTTATCATTAAACTGAACTATGTATTTTGCATCACATAGTTGAGAGACACTTATCAGATTGTACTTCAGACCATTGACATAAGCAATTCTTGTAAAAACTATCCCATTGCAGTTGACTGAACCATAACCTTCAGTGGGAGCTGATGAGTTATCACCAAAAACTACCTTGGGTCCTGGTTCTTCAACATATTTGTGCAGATAACTCTTCATACCAGTCATACTTCTTGAGCATCAAATATCGAGGTGCCAAGCAGGATCCCTGATGTGTTTCTGCACAAATAGTAAGCAGGGGTTAGTTTTTCTTGTTGGCCCACTTTCTAGTGGACTTAGTCCTCAGGGATTTCTTAAACTTAGTCAGTGAGTCATGGTCAGAAGTAGAGTGTACTAAGCTTCCACATGTTTTGCATTTAGTGGTAGATGAAGACTCAGTAGACTGAGAGGTGATTCTTCTAGACTGAATAATTTTGTCATGCCCTTTGGTTTCATGGGAGGGATCTCCATAGATGTTACAGCAGTCTTTCATCATACAATCATCAAGAAGATGATCGTTGAAACCACAGTGAGGACATGGCAAGAAAGGCTTAGCCTTCAGTCTCTGTTTAGAAGATGAGGCATACTGATAGCCTTGAGTTTTGTATTGACCTTGTGCTTTTGGAGAAGCAGTGTGAGAGATGTGATCACAAGTTCTGTGGTCTTCTTGCTTGCAAATCATGCAAAAGAGGACTCTGTAGCATTTATCAGTGGGGTGGTTTGGCTGATTGCACAGTTTACATCTCACTGAAGGTCTGGATGTTTTTGGTTTGTAGGTGCTTGGGGAAGCTGATGGTTGTATAGAACTTGAGCCAATGGGTTTATCTGTGGACCCAATCTTTTCACTCAGCTTCCTGACAAGTTCAGCCAACTGATCAAATTTTGAATCAAGGCTTTCTGGTTTTACCTCAGTGGGTATTGATGGTGTGTGTTTTTCAGAAGGTATAATGGGTCTCTTCAGGATGGTTATCTCTGGATTTGTTTTCTCCTTTGGAGAATGAGGTTGATAAACAGGTGGTGCAAGGTCTGAACTAGGTGCTGCTCCCTGAAGATGTTTCAGTGGAGGGAGTGGTGCTTGTGCATCAGACTTAGACTCAGAGATGGACTCAGTAGGACTGGGTTCATCAGTGACTCCTAGCAACTCCTTAATAGCCTGACTTTCAGGCTCTAGCATTCTTTTAGTGTTGAAATATGGCAATTTACTATCAGGATTGACTCTTTCAATCCAGCCACTGGGCTTAGGAGCTAGTTCTTTGCTAGAGAGCATGTTAGCTGACAGAAAGGCTTTTGGATGACTACTTTCCCCAGACTCTTCAGTGAGTTGGTCTTCACCCAAGCAAGCCTTTTTGTTGCTGGGTGTGAGACTCATTGATTCATAGAGTTTGGGGTTCTTTTGAGTCCATTTCCAAATAATTGCCTTTTCTTTCTTAAGTTCTTCCTGAAGAGCTTGGTTTTGTTTTACAAGTTCAGAATTCTGAATTTGTAATGTAACACTTTCAAGTTTGGCCTGTTTTAAAGTAAGGAGTTCATCCCTACATTGGTTTAACTCAAAACTTAGTTTGTTAAATTTTGAAAACAAGTTTAACCTTTGCTCTTCGACAAACTTAAGATCAACATTTATATAATCTAAGTATGACTTCCAGTCAGCATCATCATCCATAGAAAGTAAAATGTTTACCTTTCTCATTGTGATGTTGACCCATTCACCATTCCTTGCGTGACTCTTTCCCACTGCCAGCTTGTTATCTTCAGAGAGAGCCATCAGGGCACTGATATGAACTTCATCACATCTAAAGACACTTCAACCTCATCCCAGTCATATGTTTCAGCAACTAGCCCCTTGTTTTTAGCCTGTGCTTGTTTAGGAGCCTGAGGAGGCTGAGTGACTGAGGAAGCAGACTCAAGAAGTGCAAGTTTGGCCTTGGCCTTTTTATATTTAGCTTCAAAATCTTTTTGAGGAATTTTTTCAATTTTGTTTTGAACAAATTGATTTGATTGAAGCATCTTAGGCTGAAACTTGCTAGTTCCTGAAGAGAAATTGTTTCTAGAAAATTTGTAAGATGGTTCTGAGGTTGTTTTTGAGAAACAATCTTTTACAAAATGACCCTTTTTGCCACATTTAAAACATTCAGAATTGTCATTTGCTTTTGAGTTAGAAAATTTTTTGTTTCTTTTAATGAACCTTCTTGAGTTAGTCAGGAGTGCCCTTTCATGAAATTCAATTTAAAGATCATTCATGTACTCCTCACTGGTTCTTTTATCAACCTAATCATCAGAACCATCTTGGAAGTCCTGCACAACACTGTTAGAATCGAAAGTAGTTGATATGGGTGGTGTGGTCAAAGTCTTTTTAACCTCTTGAGCTTTACCAGGATATCTCTTGGTGATCAGGTTGTCTTCATAGACAAACTTCCCATAAATTTCTGGGAGCTTAAGATTCTGGATATGGTTGGCATTTCTAAGACCCTGAGAGAAGTTTAACCACTTCTCAGGGAGACTGTTGACAAAGCCAACATTTATCTCATGTTTGGACAAGGTGACACCATCATTGGTCAGTTCATTCAGGAGGGTCTTATACCGAGTATAGGTCTCAGAAAGACTTTCAAAATCTATGGCCCTGAAAGTATTGTATTCAAGTTTCAGGTCCATGATTCTATTCTCCTTGGTATCAGAAGGGCCTTCATAGCTATGAACCAAGTCAGTCCAGGTCTGCTTGGCAGTAGGACAGTTGATCACTGATTCCATTATATCGTTAGGAAGACAGGATATAATGATGCTTTTTAGGCGCTGGTCTTGATTGACCACCCTCCTTTCATCTTGGGTCCACTGAGCTTCAGGTTTGACTAAACCCTGAGCAGCTGTTGGGATATATGGAACATCATTAATTAACTTAATGTAATATGGTTCCATCCTAGTTAAGTAGCAAAGCATTCGCTTTTTCCACTTATTGAATTTTCCAACCTCTAGTCGAGGGGTAGTAGCTGAATAACTTCCACCCTTTTTATCGACAAGTTGGGGAACATCTGAGTCAGCCATGGTGGGATCTTGATTTTGAAAACTTTGAGCACTCTTTGTTTTGAAAAAAAGTTAAGAAAAGTTTTATAAACCAGAGGCTTTGATTCCACTTGTTGGTCCCGTTTACTAAGTTAATAGTTAACTAAAGAGTTAACCTAACCAAGTTCCATGATTTATAACTCAGATAACACTAGAACAAAAACTGGATTTGGCTACACCCAATATGTGTGACGAAATACATATAGTCACACACGATTTTTCGAGTGTGTGTGACTAAAGGTCGCGTGACCATAGGGTACCTATGGTCACATGTTCGAGTTATTTTTAGTCTCGATTACAAAACAGTAACCAAAACCTAAATATGTGTGACTAATTGGGTACAAATTTCGTTGGATTAAGCAGTATTAGTGACCATAAACACTGTATAGTCACACATAACATTTTATTTTTATATATTTAGTCACATACAATTAAGCATAAAGTGGCCAAAAGTGTGAATATGTGTGACCATATGGTGTTTAAATTGAAGAAATGTGTGTTTTGTGTGACTATTGATCATCCAATGGCCACATGAATTGTATGTTTATGTGGCCTTTTGCAACATTTAGTCACACAAAGCATGTTACTTTTGGGTATTTAGTCACATACAATTAAGCATAAAGTGGCCAAAAGTGTGAATATGTGTGACCATATGGTGTTTAAAGTGAAGGAATGTGTGTTTTGTGTGACTATTGATCATCCAAAGGCCACATGAATTGTATGTTTGTGTGGCCTTTTGCAACATTTAGTCACATAAAGCATGTTACTTTTGGGTATTTAGTCACATACAATTAAGCATAAAGTGGCCAAAAGTGTGAATATGTGTGACCATATGGTGTTTAAATTGAAGAAATGTGTGTTTTGTGTGACAATTGATCATCCAATGGCCACATGAATTGTATGTTTGTGTGGCCTTTTGCAACATTTAGTCACACAAAGCATGTTACTTTTGGGTATTTAGTCACATACAATTAAGCATAAAGTGGCCAAAAGTGTGAATATGTGTGACCATATGGTGTTTAAAGTGAAGGAATGTGTGTTTTGTGTGACTATTGATCATCCAATGGCCACATGAATTGTATGTTTGTGTGGCCTTTTGCAACATTTAGTCACACAAAGCATGTTACTTTTGGGTATTTAGTCACATACAATTAAGCATAAAGTGGCCAAAAGTGTGAATATGTGTGACCATATGGTGTTTAAAGTGAAGGAATGTGTGTTTTGTGTGACTATTGATCATCCAATGGCCACATGAATTGTATGTTTGTGTGGCCTTTTGCAAAATTTAGTCACACAAAGTATGTTTCTTTTGGGTATTTAGTCACATACAATTAAGCATAAAGTGGCCAAAAGTATGAATATGTGTGACCATATGGTGTTTAAAGTGAACAAATGTGTGTTTTGTGTGACTATTGATCATCCAATGGCCACATGAATTGTATGTTTGTGTGGCCTTTTGCAACATTTAGTCACACAAAGCATGCTACTTTTGGGTATTTAGTCACATAAAATTAAGCATAAAGTGGCCAAAAGTGTGAATATATGTGACCATATGGTGTTTAAAGTGAAGAAATGTGTGTTTTGTGTGACTATTGATCATCCAATGGCCACATGAATTGTATGTTTGTGTGGCCTTTTGCAACATTTAGTCACACAAAGCATGTTACTTTTGGGTATTTAGTCACATACAATTAAGCATAAAGTGGCCAAAAGTGTGAATATGTGTGACCATATGGTGTTTAAAGTGAAGGAATGTGTGTTTTGTGTCACTATTGATCATCCAATGGCCACATGAATTGTATGTTTGTGTGGCCTTTCGCAACATTTAGTAACACAAAACATGTTTCTTTTGGGTATTTAGTCACATACAATTAGGCATAAAGTGGCCAAAAGTGTGAATATGTGTGACCATATGGTGTTTAAAGTGAACAAATGTGTGTTTTGTGTGACTATTGATCATCCAATGGCCACATGAATTGTATGTTTGTGTGGCCTTTTGCAACATTTAATCACACAAAGCTTGTTACTTTTGGGTATATAGTCACATACAATTAAGCATAAAGTGGCCAAAAGTGTGAATATGTGTGACCATATGGTGTTTAAAGTGAAGAAATGTGTGTTTTGTGTCACTATTGATCATCCAATGGCCACATGAATTGTATGTTTGTGTGGCCTTTTGCAACATTTAGTCACACAAATCATGTTACTTTTGGGTATTTAGTCACATACAATTAAGCATAAAGTGGCCAAAAGTGTGAATATGTGTGACCATATGGTGTTTAAAGTGAAGAAATGTGTGTTTTGTGTGACTATTGATCATCCAATGGCCACATGAATTGTATGTTTGTGTGGCCTTTTGTAACATTTAGTCACACAAAGCATGTTACTTTTGGGTATTTAGTCACATACAATTAAGCATAAAGTGGCCAAAAGTGTGAATATGTGTGACCATATGGTGTTTAAAGTGAACAAATGTGTGTTTTGTGTGACTATTGATCATTCAATGGCCACATGAATTGTATGTTTGTGTGGCCTTTCGCAATATTTAGTCACACAAAGCATGTTTCTTTTGGGTATTTAGTCATATACAATTAAACATAAAGTGGCTAAAAGTGTGAATATGTGTGACCATATGGTGTTTAAAGTGAACAAATGTGTGTTTTGTGTGACTATTGATCATCCAATGGCCACATGAATTGTATGTTTGTGTGGCCTTTTGCAACATTTAGTCACACAAAGTATGTTACTTTTGGGTATTTAGTCACTTACAATTAAGCATAAAGTGGCCAAAAGTGTGAATATGTGTGACCATATGGTGTTTAAAGTGAAGAAATGTGTGTTTTGTGTGACTATTGATCGTCCAATGGCCACATGAATTGTATGTTTGTGTGGCCTTTTGCAACATTTAGTCACAAAAAGCATGTTACTTTTGGGTATTTAGTCACATACAATTAAGCATAAAGTGACCAAAAGTGTGAATATGTGTGACCATATGCTGTTTCAAGTGAAAAAATGTGTGTTTTGTGTGACTATTGTTCATCCAATGGCCACATGCATTGTATGTTTGTGTGGCCTTTTGCAACATTTAGTCACACAAAACATGTTACTTTTGGGTATTTAGTCACATACAATTAAGCATAAAGTGGCCAAAAGTGTGAATATGTGTGACCATATGCTGTTTCAAGTAAAAAAAATGTGTGTTTTGTGTGACTATTGTTCATCCAATGGTCACATTCATTTTTTGTTTGTGTAGCCATTTGTATTATTTAGTCACACAAAGCATGAAGCAAACAGTGACCAAAAGTGTAATAATTGTGACTATATGCATCTTTTAGTCACATATAAGAAATGAATATATATGAAAACAAATTCAAATATATATAAAATATCAAAACGAATTCAAATACAATAAAATTAGAATTTATATGAAATTGTAATGTCGTACATAATAAAATTTTCAATAATTTAATGACTTCTGAGTCTTGATCTTCTTAGCAGCTTCCTTTTGAATGCCATTAATAGAGACGTAAATGTTTTTGCGCGTCGTTGTTAATTTAGGTGCAGTTTTGTTCTCAGTAATCTTTGGTTTGGTACTTGGTGGTGTAGCCTGTAGGAAACAAAAGCCGAGTGTATCAAACACTGAATTAAATATGAAGAATTATATATACGTAAGTTGATAAATTAAACACATGCATGTATGTACATGTTCATCAAAAATCACTTGACCCTTTGGCCATGCCCAAAAACCACCACATGCAGCCTGAACTGTTTTGAAACCGTTACTTCCTACATCCGGGATGCATGCTGCATCCACTAAAGATTTATCAACAGACACTCTGTAGCAATCCTTTGGGTGTGGTTTGTTATGAAGCATTTGTTTTCCTTCACTCTTGTATACAGTACCCAACGCTATAATACTTGTTTTCTTTGTATATCACAGTTTGCACTTAATTTCCTAAAAAAATGATTTGTTGCATGTACATATGTATCAGAAATTAATTAAACAAAAGAATATATGAACATGTTTGAATACATACTTGTATTGGAGAAGCATTTTCTTGTGATTGGGAATCTTGACGTGAAGAATCCTTTCCTTTGAGTCTATTCGGTTTCTTAGATGAGACAGATTTAACAGGTTCCTGTACATATAAACACGGTAAATAAGACATGTATGTGGAATTCTAAAATAACAAGGGGATGTTTTATTACTTACACTTATTACCATTTCCTTTTCCAAATTTGCAAGTCCATTAGACTTCTGAATGGTCGCAACTTTCTCACATCTAGCAACACGTGTTTCGGCATCCTCATCAGCACTGCTATTTATAATATTAATGTTCACCGGAGTTACCTGCATTATAATATGTTATTTGGTAATATAATTTCACATTTGTAACAAAAAAAAAAGCAACATAAAAAAAATTCTTACTTCTGTTAGTGTCGATGGAGTTGACGTTGACTGCAACGTCTGCCCCTTTTGGGCAGCCAATTGATTCATCAAATCCTGGATTACCTTATCTTTTTCTTGACGTTGGCGTCTCTCATTTTCAAGTTCACTTTGAAGTAACACCACTCTTTCATCAGATGCTTGTCTGATTTGAGGCAGATCAAAATACCTCTTGTAGGTTACTCCACCTCCAACTCCTCTCGCATATCCTCCCTTTTCCTTACCTAATACAACTGTCATGGCATCAGTGCCATGATCAATCTTCAAGGTTCCTTTTTTGATCTTGTCCTCCGTTTCTTTCTGCACACACCATATGGGAAATAGGTTATTATATGTTGATCCCACTTTCAACAATGAACATAATACAAACTTTGCAGTAAAACTTACTATTTTTTCTCCCACAGTCCTAATCTCATCATCGTGATATTCTCCATCTTTCTTCTCCCTTCCTTTCAACCACAGCGTACCGCGCGGTGGTTCTTCATCTGGTTCAATTTCTTTTTTCTCGATCTTATAACCATCAAATACATACACATGTAAGATAAACCAATATAAACGATACTAAGATGCTATTAAATGCAAATGTGCAAATGTTTAATGTTACCATTTTATCTATCACATTGGCGTATCCACCTCGTCCCATTGTATGCTGATAAACACACTTGGAACGCGCCAGTTTAGCTGCAGCTGATTTCACCTTGTAACACAAAATGATAAGGAGTGAATATGTATTAATGTTGACATTATAGAACTAATATATATGTGGAAGATAGTGAAACTTGAATAAAAATGACTAATTAACACCTTGTATTCCTCCGTAGCCGTGTACTTTACAAAATTGATCCAATCTTCGGCTTTTATAATTGCACTGTACTTCGCCGGTACTTCATTTAGTTTTGAAGGTGTATTTTGGTTTGGCAATATGTAGTTTTGTGCCAATTTCCTTCTGAAATTCCTTAGAAGTTGACCAAGACGATTCATTATCAGCTTTCTTACTGTCAATTCAACAGCAAAAAATCGCTGCAAAGAGTAACACAATGTTGTTAATTAGTTGCACATAATTTAAATGCAGAGATAAACTTATTAACATCTTGTACCTACAACAAGTAACCCACTACTATCATACACACGACATACATTCAAACAAGAACAAACATATCGACATAACAGACACTCACACAAACACAACTTGTATACTAAACAAGTATCAATCCTTCTTTTATTCTATAGTTTATCCAGGTTATTATTCGTATTCTAGATACCACATACATGTTCAAATGACCAGATTCACAACCGTATACCACAACATATCAAATGATTCCAACACTGAAATAAGGGACATATATGTATTATGGATTCTTGATTTCATGGTACGTATAGATTTAATTCTATATTAATGGGTTGAAAAAAAGTATATGTGTACCGTGATTTCATCCCACATTTTATCCCTTGCTTCTGAATCAACTTTCTTCCACGATAGAATCCTGACACCTATATGCTCACGAACCAAGTCACCCAAAAAACTCGAAAACAATGCTCTGTTTTATCCTGTTAACCTATTCAGAGCATCAAAGGTTACACTGACCTTTACTCCATCGGGTTTTCCATATTCCTGGCGAAACTTAGCTAACCTAGTTATCCCCCTCTTAACTATATTCATATTTGAATGGTTGTTTTCATTATCCTCACCATCTACAGAATAAACCTCTGATTCATATCCTAACTGTTTATCATTTAAATCTTCATTTTCTTGATCATTTTCATGATCAGAATGAAACATATGATCTATAGTTTACATGATTCGTCAGAAGTAATGTATAAAAGAGAATTAGTAAACTTAGTTGGTAAAGAATGGTGTAAAAATTAAAGGTTTTGATGGTATGGTCGAACCCTAATTTCTTGGAGTGAAAATAGGCATCATGATGGGGCAGTTTTTGAAATAAGGAAACCATATTTTCCTAATTTTTTTTAAAATTTTTGGCTGAAATTTTGGCTCCACATTTGAGAATTAAAAATTTTGGCTCCAAAGTTATAATTAAAAGTTTAAATATTTAATTTTGGCTGCAATTTTAATATTTAAACCTAAATATTTATTTCAAACCCGGTGTCCCAAACACACTGCAGACACACTAAAATCACCACACGTCGCATAAAAATGAACAAGCAAAAACAAAAAATTGACTTAAAGCAACTAATTAAGAAACTATAACTCACAAGCAGTCCTAGATAAACAATTAAGCACAAAAAAAAAAGCGAATCCAACCAAGGACTGCTGATACAACAACCAGCCAAAAACCCCCTTAAAAGGGCCGTTGTGATTTTAAAACTAAATAATGGTTATACAAGCTGAGATTTTGAAAGTTAAATGTTCTAGTAACTATATTAATCCCTGAAAAGTATATTTTAACAAAAAATAAGCACTAACAATAAAGTTGTTCGGGAACCATACCAGTAAACAACAACATACCCTGTTATATTATGAAGCAGCTTATATGTTCAAAATGGAACCCTATACCTGCAAGCACATATAACAAAACCATAAGAACAAGTAAGTATCAACTTAACGTAGGTGTTCGGGATCGATTACAAAAACATAAGAACAAGTAATTACCTGCAACCACATAATACTCTAAAAGCTTTTTCAGCCAATAGGTGTTTATTCAGTGTGTGAGTCTTTTGCATCGGCTTTTTCAGCCATGGTTAACTATCGGATGTTCTTTTTTCTTCAAGAATCATACAACACTAGACTTATGTTTAAATCAGGGCTACAAATTAGCTGAATAAGATTAAGCTTGACTCTAAGACTCATTTAGCTTGAATTACCCAATAAATATCGCTTTGTTTGCAGCCCTAGTCACATGTATATTAGCGCTTAAAACTTACACAGGAATCGAAATGCTCAAACAAAATGCAGTTGCATTCTTATATTTTCAACCTTGCTAACATATTCCAAACACCACAACATATTCCAAAATGCAAAACAACATCTAAAATAAACTGAAACAAACTATCAAAGGCATTTCTTTTTAATCTAATAATATTGATAGCATTAACAACTGATCAAAAGACATAAAACATGTAAATTAAGCCATTGATTCCATTAATTTTCCATTTGAAGTGTTCATACATACAAAACATGGAAATTTAACAAAAGACATAAGACATAAACATATAAGACCAAACAAAAGAAACTTCACATCCCATGGAGACAACCCTTCAACCAGTCATGGTCTCAATCTGTTATTCCTTGGTCTGGACATCCTCCTCAGCATCAGCAATGAGATCATTCAGGCTTTGCAGCTTAGCATTGGCATTCTCCCTGTCATGCCTAAGATCAAGCAGAGTGTCAAAGAGGTCTTCCTCTCCAAGAGCTTGCAACTCAGCTATTAAAGCATTAAGCTGCCCAATCTCATTCTTCAATGTGGTGACCTCTTCACGCATCCTGTTTATAAAGCCACGGATACTGGAGATTTGCTGACCCTTGAAGAAACTCATGTAACCATCAACAGAGGTCTCCCCGCTAAAGTCAACAAGGTCATCAATCACACGCCTAGCCACTTGGTTTGGTCCTGATGGTGCTGCCATTGATAATGAATTTGGGTAAAATAAGGATTGATTGAAATGATATTAAAAATTGATGAAGAAGAGTGGTAGGGATGGTGATGTGGGAATTAGGGTTTATATAGGGGATTTTTGTGGTGGAGATTAGCGGTGTGAAAGTGGTGTGGTTAATACGTGTTGGAACCATCATGATGATTTGACGATTAAGTTGGTGGCGGCGGTTATTTCAGAAAAACGGAGGGAGAGACTCCTTGTGATGATGAGAACTCATAAATCCTGTGTATGAGAAGCCATAATGATTAAAAAAAGTCAAACTAATTCCTCCTTATTTTAAACTATCACTATAAGTTAGGGTTATTGATCGGTTCGGTTCGGTTCTCGGGTTTGTTCGTTTAGTTTGGTTTTGTCATTTTGGCTATAGTTTGATTCGGGTCATTAAACACAAAAACGTTTAAAACCATAATAAATAAACGAAAACGCAAAAAAAAAAAATGACCAAACCAGAAGAAAGTAAGAAAACGTATGAAATGGAGGAAAACGTCTAAAATAGATGAAAACGGCTATAAACGGACAAAAACAGGAAAAAAAAAACGTGTGGAAATGGACTGAAACATGAAATAACGGGGCGAGAACGTGTAAAAAAGGAAAAACATATGAAAAGGGATAAAACCCTATGAGAAGGGGGAAAACGTGTATAAACGGACTAAATCATGAAATAACGGGCGAAAACGTGTTAACACTGACGAAGACATGTAAATCCGTAAGAAAACATATAAAAACTGACTAAAAATGACAAAGACGTAAGAAAACGAATGAAAATGTATGAAAACATATGAAAAAGGACAAAACCCTATGAGAAGGGGAAAAACGTGTATAAACATAGTAAATGCATGAAATAATGGGCGAAAACGTGTAAACACTGAGGAAAACATGTAAACTCATAAGAAAACGTATAAAAACTGAGTAAAAAGGACAAAGACGTAAGAAAACGGATGTAAACGTATCAAAACATATGAAAAGGGAGAAAAGCCTATGAGAAGGGGGAAAACGTGTATAAACGGCAAAAGGGAGAAACTGGGAGTCAGATATCATATCATAATCAGAGTGTCATATCAAAAGGTTCATATCCAATAGGTTCATATCCAATGTTGCAAAAATCGCGAATCAGTAGTTGGGCGGTGGACCACCTTGTAGCTTGTAATTGGTCTGGGCGGGATGAATCGGTGATAGGGTATAAAGTGCTGACTATTATGATTGAATGTATTGCTTCGCATGAAGTCAGAGATAGGACATTAATCCACCACGAGCCCAGAAACTTAACATATCATATCATATAACAGATAATCCACTAACTGTAGATAATAGATATAGGATGCATCCATACTCCCCTGCAGATAACATAGTTGCCAAACATATACTTGAGCTCATAACATGTAACATATAAGGGATGGTGTGGAACGTTACTCAAATACACTAGAGTCATATATGCCATTGGCGCATCAATGACCCGGACATGGAACCCCCATGACTAGTGAAATGGCTCGTGTATCAAACTGATAGTTATATATCATATCTTAATCAGAGTGTCATATCAAAAGGTTCATATCCAAAATGTGCATAACAAATGGGTCATATCAAATGGTTCAGAAAAGCATATCAAAGGTTCATAATAAAAGTTTCATAGCAAAGATTCGTCATTAAGGTTCATAGTAAAAAGAATCATATGAAGATTCGTCATTAAGGTTCATCAAGGTCGACAACAGGGCAATATCACCGGTTCATATGACCCAAGTGTACTATCGGGTTGTTCGGTTAGTTTGGTTTCATTCAATTAGAAAATAATAATCATGAATATTTTAAAAATAATATTCAAATTATAACCATTTATAAAGATGGGTGTGATCTTTTTGAAATTCACGGGTTGAAAAGGTTAAATGGGTTTTGGGTTGACACAGTCAACCCTTTTTTGATACAAAAGTTGCCACATTAAGAAAAAAAGCTTAAACGGGTTGTCAAGTCGACCCAATTAATTTATTCACAACCCGAACCTACCCTGATTAATAAATGGGTTAGATGGGTCGACCCAAACCCGACCCGAAATATATTTATACTCAACACCGAGTTACTAGTTCATCTCTTTTTACAAATGCTTCAAACCGAAACTGAATTGGTTACACTTTGAGTCATCCCAATTAAAATAATAATCATCAATATTATGGGAACGCGTAAGTTTTTCTCGACCTTTGATTTTCTGCAGTCTCTTCAGTTCTCATGATTACTTGTTTTAATTATTTCATTTCTCATTAATACTCTTAATTTTTTCAGTTCATGCATCTACTCCTTTATATATATGTTGGTTTTATTTTTATTTTTTCAGTTCATCCATATACTTTTTTCAGTTCATAACTTTTTATTTCATTTCTCATTAACCCTAATTGAAAATGTCTGACACGCCATACTTGAATGAACTGAAAGATCTTTGTGGGTCCGAAAAGATTCATGATTGTTTTATTTTTCTCAATATTCAGGAGATACCGACGAATGAGGTCAACGTGAGAAATGTTGCGGCCGTCAGAGACGACATGAGAATGCAAGTGGATAAGAGAACAGAAAGAATGATGGAGGTGTTTCGGTTGAATACTGATGAAGAAATGGCAGCTGAGGATGTTTATGATTCAATGCATGAAGTCCAGCTCATTGAGAGGCGTTTGGTTGAATCTCTTGCAAGTGTTGTGGCTGATTTTCAGAGGTTGATATCATTGAAGAAGGAAACCATTGAGATTCTGGAGAAGTATGATGAAGAATGAAGGTAGTTGTTGGGTCTTTTTTGTGGTTTTTGTGTCTGATGGTCTCATGTTGTTTGGTTATGTACTTATTTTGTTGAAAACTTGTTATTTATTTATCTTCAAGGTGATGGTTTGTGAACAATGGTTTCAGAACAATGGTTTGTGAAAACTTATTATGGTTAATATTTTAATGGTATGTGCATATTTAAGTTTAATGGCCGTTTGTTTTGTTATGTGCTTTGATGATAATCTGCATGTGCTTATGTTGATTATGTTGGGGTGTTGGAGAAGAGAGTTTTGTTGATTATGTACATGTTTCAAGAGCCCTT
Organism: Artemisia argyi; assembly: GCA_030686995.1. Classification (NCBI taxonomy): domain Eukaryota; kingdom Viridiplantae; phylum Streptophyta; class Magnoliopsida; order Asterales; family Asteraceae; genus Artemisia; species Artemisia argyi. Next base: position 155,766,983 of record CM060698.1, on the reverse strand, counting down.
GGTTGAGCCTAGGGGCAAGGTCTCATTATTTTTTTCCAATTTTTCATAAATCTGTGATTGTTAGTTGTTATTGTTAAATGTTGGTTGCTTTTGTTTATATGTGTTTAATTTAGCCTAGTACAAGCTTATGTATCAGTATTATGATTTAGATTGATCATTTGCCTTTTAAATTTGTTAAATCAGTTATTAAACAATCTATGTTTTAAAGTAGTGTTTGGTTAGGTCTGTGTAGTGAGTATTAGTTGAACTCAGTGACTAAGGCCTATTCATACAACTTTCTTAACACCTAATAAGTCAGAAACAAACAAGGTTTTAGTGGATATAAGCTTTAAAGTCAAAATCACCAAGAAATTGGCCTAAAATCTGTCTGTGTGGAAATTAGTGTGGCATAAGCTTCAAATCATCTCACAAGTAGTTGTTCTAGCATAAATTAGTCTTAATATAGCTTAAGTCACATTAATCAATCAGTAAATTAGGATCAAATCTCACAAAAGTCAACGTAAGTTCATAATTTAAAAAAGTCAAAAACATAGTTGTTTCAGAAATCCAAAAATAGGGAGATTTATTTTGATTTTTGTATTTGGATTGGGAACCTGAACTTTTCACAAATCATAGTCCCTAAGCTCATCTTTAAAAATCTGTGTCCAGCTTATTTTTAGGATTTTTATTGTAGCTTGTGCAAGTGCTTCTTTAAGCTTGCAGGGCAAGTACTTGGCCTGTGCACAGGAAATTGACCATTTTCAATAGACCATAGATTGTTCAATAGTGGGCCCCATAGTGTTATTATTGGCTTTTTGGAAAGCCAATCAGCTGATCTTTCTAGTTCATAGCTTATTTTGCAATTTCTAGCTTATCTAATAGGGCTGCAAGTAGCTTTTAGTTTGTCCCATTTGACTGTGTACACTGGGTGGTCAGTGTGTACTTGGTTTTTAGCCAAAGTTCATAAGCTCTTATCTGGCTTATCTGTGGACCCCAGTACACAACCTTGGGCTTTTTAGGGAGCTTACAAGTTCAGCTTATTGGATTAGTCCTTATTTTGGACTCTAGCCCTTTTGCCCTTAGCTTATTTGACTCATACTTGTGACCTGTCTCAAAACATACGATGAGTGACTCAGAGTTTGCCCACAGGTTCCAAGCACCACCCAGTGCTTATTTTTGTCCTTTGCCTTGTTTCAAGTTGTTTTAGCTTAAGGTAGGTACAACTCATGTAGTTACAGCTTATTTAGCTTATTGTAGCTTATTTGTAGCTTAATTCCTTTTATAAATCCATTTTGGCTTAAAAAAACATCTGTAAAGCTAAAAAGCTCATAGAGAGCTTATTTTTGAATTTTGAAAAAAGTGTTTTAACAAAAGTTACTTATAATTAGTAATAAAAAAGTTTTGTAAAAAGAAAATCAAAAAAATTAAAATAAATGGAAAAATTGCAAAAAGTGGGGTTCGAACCTGGGACCTCAAGCATACATGCACAATACCACAACCTCCTTCCAATTGCTCTAGGGCACCAGTTCCGTTTGTTATTGCATAATCTATATACTTAATATAGTCCTTGTTCCTTTTAGCTTATTTTCGCAATTTAGCTTATTTAAATGCTTATCCGTACCATTTTCCCCCTCCTCATATTTTTCCTAGGTTCCTTGTAACTTGTAGCATTCTTAGTAATTTTCCCATAATTTTTACTCTTCACTAGGTAATTTTTAGAGTTAATTTTAATTAAATTACTTTAAATAAAAAAGCAAAAAATATATTAGTTTTAGTGTTTAATTTTTATGCCAGATAACTTTTTATAATTTTTTTTTACCTTTTATAAGTTTTCAAGCTTATGTAAAAATTTCTTTTGCAATTTTGACTTTTAATTTCTAATCACTTCAAATTAGTGTTTAATTCATAAAAAATAAAATAAAAGTCAAAAAAATGAAATTATTTGTAGTCATTTATGACTTAAGAAAAATAATTTTGCATTTTGTGAACGTCCGATTTTTAATTCAAAATTTATAACAAGATATGAGCTGGGTAAATGCAAATTTGAAAACCTCATTTAAAACATGTCTATAAATGTTTAAATTTCAAACGTTTAAATTTCAAATTTCTAACAAGAGATAGGTAAATTCAGATTTCAAATCCAAACAATGCCCTTATAAATAGCCATCACTAGGTTATCACAATGATTCACATAAAAAAACATAATTCACAAATTATTAAGTTCAAAACAATGTCTCACAACGATTCACTAGATAATGAGTCAGTTACAACACCCGACACGAAGATCTTTTCCCTGTATTCCCATACGACAATCTACCACAAAACAATCCACCACAAGATCTGTTTCCCGTATTCCAATATGACAATTCACCACAGAACACTCCACCGGAATTTCTTTTTCCACCGGCAATCAATCCACCGGCAAACAATCCACCCCACTACAATCCACCGGCAAACTTTCCAGCACAAAACCAAACCAATGCACGTGCGTTGACTGATGAAGAACTGTATGACCAAGATATGCAAGAAGTGTTACGTGTTGAAGCAGAGGAAGAACGTGAGAGAAGAGCTCGTGAGGAGTACTTAAGAACTAAACAGGCTCGGAGAAACCGTTGTTGTGCATGGCGAATACAAAATGGATTGCCCCGTGTGCCATCGAGTGACGACGATTCGAGTGCTTCAAGTCACGAGGGCTATGTGTTGGATGATTCGTTTTCTTGATTCATAATTTAATTTAGATGTTTTATGTTTACGTATCGTAGTTTAATTATCAAGTAGTAATGTTTAATTCACATGTTTTATATTTAATCATTGTAGTTTGTGAACGTCCGATTTTGAATAAAAAAAATATTTATTAATATCTTTTTATATATATTCTTTTTTAATGTTTATTCTTATTATTATCTTTTAACAAAATACATCTACCAGTTAGACCAAAAATATTTTGCGTGTATAGTATATGAAGCCATGATGCCATTGTATCTCCTAATATATGTCACTTAAAAATAAAACCCGGCCATTTGGTTACCACAACAGTTATTATTCACATAAACACACAAGTACGTCGGCAAACTAACCGTCATCCCAAACTCATCTCAACTACCACAGGTTAGGTTTTTTCGATTTTTGTTCATGATCAAAGTCAATTTTTTAATTTCCCTTCTTTTGCATCTTGCTTGAAGTAATTTATATATACATAGTTGTTAATAATGTGTCCATGAGTTTACATTATACTTATTGGTCTGATTGACTACTTTATTCATGTTAATGAAGTTTAAACTCATTTTTGTGAAATGGTTTTAATCAATATTTAAATGATAAGAACCTGCATGTAGGGTTAGTTGCCTATAAAAAAACAGTTTAAAGCCTAGAAAATTAGAATCTAAGAGTATGTTAGTTATATTTGACAAGTATTGAAGTATAGTAACTGTGTTGATTAGTTATGAGATAACTTATGAGAGATTGTTGATTCTGTAGGGGCTAATTGTACATATTGAATGGGTTTAAGTTGTGGTATAAAATTGGTTATTTGACTCACAAATAATTCAGTAGGAATGGTATAAAATTGGTCTAAAATTGATAATCATTTGAGTTATATTTTCCAAGTATAAACAATGTATTACCTTTAGGAATGAGTTGGTTTCGGTCGGGTTCGGTTGTAATTGCATGTAGGAATGAGTGGGCTTCGGTCGGGTTTGGTTTGTGTATAAAGAATTACTTTAATGTTAAACTATTTGCGTGTTAATCCATTTGAGTTTCATTAGCAAATGTTGATTAGCAACTCATGATGGAAATGTATAGGTTGCCTTAACATATGCTCTGTTGATTAGCAAGTCATGATGGAAATGTATAGGTTGCCTTAACATGTGCTCTGTTTTTGTGTAGAAACATGGCTGAATTTGTTGTCAGGTTAAACCCAAACACGTATCCAGAGTCGCAGGTAATCGCACACATATGCCTTAATGAATTTATATACCATAAATGTTCATTTAGTAAATGTCAAATACGTTATTGAAATATATTCAGGAACTACCAGCCGTGTACTTTACCTCATGTTTCCATGGAAGGAGTACAATCTACATCACAAGTGCACAGAGGGTTCGTTTCAGAGTTGCATTGCAGACTCAAACTGACGGCCCCATACAGTTAACCGGTGAAAGATGGAGGGCATTTGCTTTGGCAAACCTTAATCGGGATGTTAGAACATTGCATTTTGTTGAGGAAGGCGACGACTGCTTCTAAGTCACAGGATACAATCAGGATGGAACAGAATATGGTGGGTACAACATGAATGCCGGTCGGTTATCAAGGTTCAAGTCTCGTGTTTTTGACTTCTATGATGAGATCCAGGTATTAGATATTGATAATTAATTAATCTTATGTCAAATGTGTGATTTCATAACTCACTAAATTTTTTATGTACTAATAAGGTTAGTATTAAAAATTATTTGTAGACACTACCTGCTGCATTCCTTAATGGAGTAGGTAATGCATGCCAAATCAGAATCCACGGAAATGGGATCAACTTTGCCGTGGATGTCAATATTGTTCAAGCAGGAGGAGCCGTTGTGTATGAGTTGGACATGGATGGATGGAACCACATTGAAGAAGTGTTGGGTTTAGAAGCTGGAATGACAATCATCTTCACAAGGAAACGCGCTACAGAGTTATTGCTTACCGGCCTCAAAAGTGACGGTAGTCTAATACAGACGCGCATTTCCTTGGTGCCACCAATTTGCTAATGGTTCAGCCTGGTTTGTTAGAGACTGATTCCTCCCAAACCAACCAGGTTTTATCACACAAGTCAACCACTTGTGAATGGTCAACCGTAATAAAGGCCCTGAACAGCCCGGGAGGAAAAGCAATTATGAACGAGGAGTATAGAATATTCCTAGGTTGTTAAGTCCCAACGAGGTGTGAATTCTGTAATACAACGAATCTGTGATCTGGTGAAGTTAAATATAGAAACAGGAATCTGACTGACTAACACTAGCAATGTGAATAGCAAATAGCTCTTATCACAGCTATTTCAGTAAAAACGTGCAATCAGAAACCCTAAAATGTAAAAGGATTTACAAACGTACGTTTAGGTTAAAATAAACATAAACGTATAAAACAAATCAACAAATATAACTATAGTAGGAATTTGCATGCCTTAGGGGCTTAAATGCAAATTAAATAAACTTAAAATATTTATTTATTAATTACAAACTTATTTAACAAAACCTAAAAATATGAAAAGTAATAAAATTGTACGTTTAAATTAAATTAAACGTCTACGTACCAAAATAAAACTGAAAACTGATCAATACAAACCCCACAAATGTGAAATTTATATTTTTGTGATTCTAATAATAAAAGAAAATTAATTATGAATTAAAATGATTTTTTACAAGTACTTATGTAATTACTATTAATTAAAAACTATTTATTTATTAATTAACTAATTAAACTGATTTAAAATATTACACATACTAAAAAGACTTAGATAATTAAGAAGATTTTTATAAATCTTATTAACCATCACATGAATCCTAAAAAATTATAAAAAGTTAGTTTTATGTATTTTTAAACTATTTTACTAATTATTATTCTAATTATTAATTAATATCTAATTAAACTATTTAATTATAAAAAATAGAAAATGAACAATAAAAATTCTAGAAAAATTCCTAAAATTATATTATACTATATATAAGCTAGGAAAAATATAAAAACTAGGTACTACTTTATAAAAACTAATTATGCTATTTAAAACTTAATTATTGATTAATTACTGATAAAACTAATTTTAAATCTAAAAATTAGAAAACTAAAAGTGAAAATTGCAAAAGTAATTTTTACATATGCTAAATAACTTAATAAAGTTAGAAAAATTATAAAAAATTATCTAGGATAAAATTTAAATACTAGAACTAATTTATTTTTGGCTTTTTCATTTAAACTAATTAAATTAAAATTAAATATAAAAACTATCTAATGAACAGTAAAAAATGTGAAAAAATTACTTAAAGTATATTTACTTATAAAGGAGCTGGGAAAAATAATTTGAGGTCATCAGCTTATTCCAATAAGCTGGAATAAGCTACACAGTCCAAATAAGCTTAATAGGCCAATACTACCTTAAGTATATTGATAATACAAAGACTTACGGAACTGGTGCCCCAGAGCAATTGGAAGGGGTGTGGGAGTTAAGCATGTTATACTAGCCTGAGGTCCTGAGTTCGAATCCCACACCCATCATTTTTGTATTTATTTTATTTTTGGATTTTTCTTTTTACAAAATTTAAACACAGCTAATTATATGAAACTTTAAAGAAGCCAACTTTTTCAAAACTTGGAAATAAGCTGTGTGAGAGCTTATTTTCACCTCAGATGGCTTTTAAGCTTTAAGCTTCTAAATAGAAGCTATCACTTAATGTTAAAGCTTCTTTTTGGTTTTTTCTTTTTCTAAATTATCTAAATTTTATATTTATACAAGTTTAATAAAGTATGAAAGTTTAGAACCTAAAAATAAGCCATTAGTGGGCTTATTACTCATTCAGTTGAGCTTTTGGGCTCTCAGAGGAGTCATAAGCTTGGAATAAGCTTGAAAGGAATTGTACAGTGTAAAACAAAAGTAAAAGTATGTGTGGATATGTGTAATGGACAAGTATAAATAAGCTTATGCACAGGTATTGGCAAATAAGCATGAGCTTATGGTTTAGACAGTTAAGCCTTTTGGGCTTAACTTGGATTGAGTGAAAGCTCAAATGAGCTTGGTATAAGCTCCACACTAAAAACTAAAGTTAAAATATAATATATACAAGTTTTATAAGCAATTATAAACAAGCAAATGTACTGGGATAGGCCAATAAGCTTAAATAAGCCAATAAGCTAATCCCAATACACTGCAGTCCCAAACACCCCTGCAGTCAACTTTAAGGTCAAGATAAGCCTATTAAATAAGCTCACAAGACCACAATAAGAGTTTGAGTAGCAAGCTGAGGTAGGTGGCTTTCCAAAAATCTCAAGCTCATCCTGTGGGGTCCACAGGATAGCTTTTGAGGAGCTTATGAAAAGTCCTTGATTACACTGAATTGCTCAGTGTAATCCAAGTGTGGGACAAACAAAAAGCCACTTGCAGCCCTATTTAATAGGCTGCAAGATGGGATTTTAAAATTGGATCTGATAAGCTAGTAGATAAGCTCCACTTGGAACTAAATTTCACCAGCTGGGTCCCACTTGGAACTAAAATTGGAACAAAAATGATGGATCTAAACACCTTGAACTTGTGTTAGATTGATACTTTGAATTATATCACTAAGTATGCGGAATCTACTTAGTAACACTTAGAAGTTTGATTGTGAGTAAGACAGTTGTATATAAACAATGTATGTAAACAAACTATTAGCTCTAATATTATTAATGATAATAATACGAGTGATCTTGATATCACTAGGGTTACACCTTGAAGCTCTAGGAAACGTATATCAAACCTTTAACCTAGGATCTCCTTTTATAGCACAAGGAGTCCTCTTCTACAAGATAAGTATAAAGTTAATAGAATAAGATATACACAAGATCTATTCTATATTTATCTAGACGCGTTTCCTAACAGTTATCTAATAAGCAGTGGTAATATATTGTTCTTGCAGTGGTAATGAGTTTCCACTGCAAGTACAATCTTCTGCAGTTGTAACTTCTTCTTTAGCCGTGGTAACTGTTAGTATAATTCCCAACAATCCTCCCCTAACTTATGATTAATACATAAATCAATAAGTTTCTTCAAGTAATCAATAAAAATGAGAATTTGGGAATTCTTCCAAACACTTATCTTCTTCTTCTTAACTCTCTATCAGCTCTCACACTTTGATCATAAATCCTTTGCAGCAAATCATCTATGACTTCAGTTCTTTCCCAACACCTAAGCTTCATAGTTCTCATCACATCCAATACTCCAGCTCTCAATGGATATTCTTTCTCAACCAGCATAAAGACATCAACTCCATCTTGAGTAGAAACATGATGCACAGAACTTGAATCATAGAATTTCCACAAGGTTCTTTGATCATGAGCTTCAAATCTCCAATATCTATCACTTGGATCAGGTTCATATAATCTTCTGAAGTGAACCCATAACTCTTTAGCCTTGACATCAACAAGTTCATCCTTCTTAAACTGATCTTGAACAATTTTCCACAAAGTATCCAAATCTTCTCTATCACAAGATCTAACAATATCTTCAAAATCTCTGCAAATACTTGTGACACTTCCAGTTCTGATGATCTTCCAAGCTACACCAAAACTATCAGAAAAGATTTCCCAACCAACTACTGGATATCTTGATTGTAGAGGTTCAATATTAAGTATATCAGTCTCTATAAACAACATGTTTGTAACTTGCTCTTCTGTCAACTTGCTAGAACCTTCTTCTGCTTGAGATGATTTTTGAGTATTCAACTTCTTTGCTTCTTTTGATTCAAGACTCACTCCAGTCCTTTTTGTCTTCAAAGTTATTGGTTCTTGATCCATTGGAATGAATTTACTATCTTGTCTTTTGATCTTGTAATAAATTCCTTCAATCTGATCATGTGACATTCCTTTGAATTGAGTCATCTTCATATTACCAACATGACAACAAAAAGTCTTCATCTCAGAGATAATCTGTGCCTTTGTAAGTTTCATTGGCTTCTTTTGACCTTTTCTAACATCCCCAATGATTTGATCAAGAGCCTGCTGATTCTTCATTAGAATGAAATCTTTAAGTTGAGCAGACCTTTGTTCTTCATCCAAGGTTGTATTTGCAATCAATTCAATAGCCTTCTTCCTAATTATTTGATCATTGTTAATCAAATAATCAATCTCTTCTTCTGTAGGCACATAGGTAAACACTGGAGGTTTCTCATGCATGACAGTTGGTGAGACACTTGATATAGGTTCTGCCATAACAGCTTCAAGTTTATCCAACCTAGTTGCTTCCATAAAACTAGCAACTTCATCTTCTTTAAGCTTTTTCTTTCTTTCATACTCTTCAGCTTGTTGTTGCTCTGCTAACCTTGCATCAAAATCAATCTGAGCTTGTTCATACTTAGAAATCTTTCTTGACTCTTGATCTGAAGAAATTACAATAGCTTTTCCTTTAACTAATCTTCTTCTGGTAGCTTCTTCCTCTGCAGTGGTAATTTCTTGACTACCAGTGGGAACATTTTCACTTGCAGTGGTAATTTGTTGATCAGTGGGAACTTGTTCTGCTTCAGTGGAAATTGGTTGAGCAGTTCCAACTAAATCATCAAAGTTAAAACCTGCATCAGCATCCATATCTTCAAAATCCAATTTCCTCCCCTCAGTCTCAGCATCATCATCTTTTGCTAGAGCATCATCAGAATTACTTAGCTCAGCAAAATCTTTATCAAAAGTTTTACTCCTCCCCTTAAGCTCTGCATCTATTTTCCTCCCCTGTTTGGAAGAATCTCCCAAAACTTTACTAGAGTTTGCAGAAAGCTCATCTGAAGGTGAAGATGATGATAATACAACCTGAGATCTTTTCTTCTTAAGATTTTCAACTTCATTCTGCAATTTGTGAATCTCATCCTTCAATGTCTTCAGCTCTGTGGCATGTTGTTCTTTAATCTGTGCCAGGTCTTTCTCCAGAGCTTGAACCTGCTTGACTAATTTGGTACAAATATCCATCAATTCATTTTGTTGCACACTGCCTTCATCACTTCCAACTGTGTAACCTGCTGGGAGAGGTGAATCATGAGGCATTGATTCAGGCTCTTCCCTAGTTGAACTAGGATTGAGCCTTGAACCACCACTGCTTGTTCCTAAACCAAATGGCTCAGCAACATGCAATGTTGAGATGAGAGAAGTTGGCTGTTTAGACCTTCTCTCATAAGTGTGAGTGACTGCAGGGGATATGTTGAATTGGTGGAACAACAATAGTGGGTGTGTTTTGAGATGCAACTGGGATTGATGCATCCTCACCCTGTACTTGAGAAAGTTTAGCAAGCATTTGAGGGAAAAGTGGATGAACCTGCCCATTCCAAAGTTCTGAAGCCTTAGACATATTTTGAAAAACTTTTGGCTTAAGAGTGGAAGGTTCATAAATTCTTTTGTGAGGTCGCAGTTGAAACTCATTTAACACTGCTTGCACAAACCTTGGATACATCAAAAATTTATATTGACTCTTTACATTGCCTTTCATATTATTGAAAATAAACTTTGAAAAATTGAAAGTCCTATATGTTGCCAAACAAACCAAAGGATAAGCCATGGTTGATGCAAATTGTTCATAAGAAGTTTTCTTAGGACTTAGGCAATGTAAAAGAGTATGAATTAAAAATCTCCAATGGGGACAAAAACATCCTTTTCTAAAAGTAACTTTTTGTTCAGATGTATCATACCCCATTAAAGCAATATTGGCAAAAATATCTGAATTAGGTAATGTGATGATACCATTGAGATCATCCAATTGGAGAATTCTCCGCAAGGATGACTCAGTAACATCAATAGTTACCCCATCAACTGTGGCTCTTAGAGCATCCACGGATTCTTGTGTGTCTCCCTGTTCAAGAGTTATGGACTCCACAGTGTTCCAGAACTGTTTGATATGAGAGACATAGATTGTGGGATTAATAGTTAAGGCATACCTTATGTGAGTTGTGTTTAGAAAATTCACAATCTGATGAAAAACAGGGCCACTCTTCTCATTCGACTTTTGTAAGTAGGCCACTTGGTTGTGCTCCTCGACAAAGTTTAGAATCGCCATGATATTTGTGAAAAAGAGAATGAAAGTGTTAGTAATCAAGATAAAAATCAAGCCGTATGATAATGAATTTATACTAATAGGGTTTGAGGAGGTTGCGCAATGTGAATTATCTTTAGAAAGAATTATCTTTGGAAAAAGAATAATTTATAATAAGTAAGTAGATAATTCACAAAAGATTTTACCCTATTAATAAGGAATGACGGTTATTTTTACAACGGCTAGTAAAAAATAGATTACTGACACAACAGTTGTAATGGCTAGTCATCAGTGGAAAAATTACTCTTGCAGTGGTAACTGATGAACTAGCAGTGGTAAAATTTTCACAAAAATATCAAAGAGCAGTGGTTAATAAAACATGAACATTTGCTGCTCTTATCATAGTTTTTAGCAAACTACCAGCTATCAACGGATTTGATATGTCTTTACCATTAGCCGTTTGCTATGGACTAGCCAACTCTTGATCACATGGATGTATGGTGAGTTGATAACCTAGTTTTTGGTAAACTATCAACCATAAACGGATTTGATAAGTCTTTACCAGTAGCCGTTTGCTCTGGACTAGTTGATTCTTATGTTGATTAGACATGGTGAATCAATAACCATTTGTTGTGTGTCTAGAATACACACCTTATTACTCCAATGACTCCAATAATATGGGTTGTATGTATCAACTCAACTTAACCCATAAAACTTAACTCAAAGTAACTTTTTAACCAAGTTACTATTCACAAAAATATCTTCCAAAAGTCAACCCGATAATAACCAAATTTACTCCTCCAACCTACCAAAACAAGTAGGAGTAAATATCCTTCATTAATTAGAATTCAACCTTGACTTTGCATATAAAAGGGGGCTTAACATCTTTTATCTTTCATCAACAATCTTCTTCAATAAACACAAACCCTGTACAACATCATGAGTTGGTTTCCACTAATCTACATCTCCTCTGATGATTCTTCTGATGAGGAAATCAGCTACTGCACAGATTCTGAAGAACTTTCTACTGGATGGAGTGGATATTTTCCACCAAAGTCAGCAACTGCCACATCTTCAAGCATGAAGCCAAATAAGAAGATATCAGCTGATCCTGCTCCATCTCTTGAGTTTTATTCCAGCTCTTCATCAGATGATGACAATGACCCAACTTTTGATCTTTCCAAGGAACTTCCAAAGGCCCTTACCACAACATTGACATCTGCAATAAACAACATGAAGTGGCCAGCTGTAGACAAGCCTACTCAAGCACCAAGGCCTCCCAAGCAAGTTCTGGGACTTGCTTGTCCAAGGAAACAACTCTCTTTTGATGACAAGAGAAAGAAAATTTCCAAAGGCAAGCAGCAGTATGAGGGAAAAGGAAAGAAACCCATGGAGTAGGTGTTAGGTTGTAGGTTCATGTCAGATGTGATGGTTTTCTTGTCTAGGTGATAATGTTTTCATGATGGTTGTGATGTACTCTTTCAGAATAATCAATAAAAGTACTCTTGTGTTCTTGTTATTATCACCAATCTTTCCACTGTTGTATGTTAATTACCACTGTGCACTTGATAACTCTGCATACAAGTTAGTAGAAAACCATACATACAATACAAACAATAATAGTACCTAAAAAGAGTATCCTGCAACACTGAAAATTATTTAGACATCAAAAGTTTATGGATTGAGCATTCCAATACCTGTTACCAAGTATTGAAACCTACCCACATCAAGCCCTTTTGTTAATAAATAAGCATAATTGTCATCAGTATGAATCTTGACAACATTAATAAGCTTTTTCTCAAAACAATCTCTAATAAAGTGATGTCTAATTTCAATATGTTTAGTTTTTGTGTGTTGCACAGGATTTTTAATAATGCAAATGGTACTACTATTGTCTATATAGATAATGGTGTTCATGAAATTGTACCCATAGTCCAATAATTGATTCTGAAGCCAAAGGATCTGAGCACAACAACTAGCAGCTGCAACATATTCTGCTTCAGTGGTTGAAGTAGCCACCATAGTTTGCTTCTTGCACTGCCATGGCACCAATCTACATCCAAGAAATTGACATCCTCCAGTAGTTGATCTTCTATCCAAACTTGCACCAGCATAGTCACTATCTGAGTATGTGGTCAATTCCATTGGAGAGTCTCTTGGATACCATAATCCTAAATTTGGATAAGTCTTCAAGTATCTAAAAATCTTTTCCACTGCTGTCATATGTGATGTCTTTGGAGTCACTTGAAATCTTGCACAAGCACATATAGCAAACATAATGTCTGGCCTTGATGAAGTAAGATACATCAAGGAACCAATCATAGATTTGTAAGTGTGAACATCAACATTAGCACCACTTGCATTCTTCAACAATAAGTGAGTGGTCTTGTCAGCAGGGGTATTGGAAGATTTTGCATCAGTAAACTTGAACTTCTTAATAATCTCAGCCATATACTTGTCTTGGCTGATAAATATGCCTTCCTTAGTCTGTTGTACTTGTAGCCCCAAAAAGAATGTAAGTTCTCCCATAGAACTCATTTGAAATTCATCTTTCATTAGCTTCTCAAACTCTTTGCACATCTCCTGTTTAGTAGATCCAAAGATAATATCATCAACATATACTTGCACAAGTAGGATATCACCCTTGTCTTTCTTGATGAACAAAGTTTGATCAATTTTACCTCTATGAAACCCATTATTCAATAAATAATTAGCTAAGGTTTCATACCACTTCCTTGGAGCCTGATGTAAGCCATAAAGAGCCTTAACCACTTTGTAAACTTTATTTGGGTGTTGAGGATCTTCAAAGCCTGGAGGTTGAGAGACATATACCTCCTCATCAATAGTTCCATACAGAAAGGCACTCTTAACATCCATTTGATAGACTATAAAGCCCATAAATGATGCATAGGCTAAGAATAATCTAATAGCCTCAATCCTTGCAACAGGAGCAAACACTTCTTCATAATCAATACCCTCCTCTTGAGTGTATCCTTGAGCAACCAATCTAGCTTTGTTCCTGATTACAATGCCTCTTTCATCTTTCTTATTTCTGAAAACCCATTTAGTACCAATGACCTTCATACCATCAGGCAAGTCACAAAGAACCCAAACCTTTTGAAGTTTAAACTGCAACAACTCTTCTTGCATAGCTTCAACCCAGGTAGATTCTCCTAGGGCCATATATACATTCTTAGGCTCCACCTATGAGAGAAAGCAGAAAAACAAACACTTATTCTTCTTGCTATGTTTCTTGGACTCATATACTTCACTTATGAACCCATGAATATCATCTTTCTTTGTCTGTCTTCTAGTCTTCACACCTGATTGAAGTTCACCAATAACATTATCAAGTGGATGCACTTTGTGAATGGTAGACTGTGATGTGCTAGGAATATCATATGTTGTAGGCATGTTTGAGATCTCTACATCATCACTTGGTGATTCCTGAGAAGTATTATCCACATTTGGACTTACAGTGGAAACTTCTGGTGTAGCAGTGGGAATTGAGTTACCACTGCTAGTAGGAATTTCTTTATTCACACCATCTGCATCACTTGGTTTTTCAGAATTATCACCAAAGTCCCAAAGTGGCATAACAATTTGATCTTCATCATCTTTGCAAGCTTCATCTTCATCAATGAATTCTTCTGAATCTTCAAGATCTTTGTCTCCAGTACTTGAAGTGAGAGGAACATAATTCATTGTATTTGTTAATGTTTCAAGATCAAATAGCCAATCTGGACCTGAACCTGCCATATTTGCTTTATTTTCAAGAAACTGAACATGCAAGTTCTCTTCAATCTTCTTTGTTCTTAAGTTATAGACTCTAAAAGCCTTGCTAACCATAGAGTATCCAACAAAGAAGCCTTCATCTGACTTTTCTTCAAATTTTCCCAGATGATCAATGGTATTGAGAATAGTAACATGACACCCAAATGGCCTCATAAACTCCAAAGTAGGAGGTCTTCCTCTGAACAACTCATAAGGTGTCTTGTTCTTTGTTTTGACCACTAAAACCCTATTTTGAATGTAACAAGCAGTGTTAACTGCTTCAGCCCAAAAAGTCACTGGAAGCTTGGAATCAGCTAACATGGTTCTAGCAGCCTCAATTAGTGTTCTATTTCTTCTTTCAGCAACTCCATTTTGTTGAGGAGTTCTTGCAACACTAAATTCTCTTTTAATACCTTTGTCTCTGCAGAAATCATCCATAACTTTATTCTTGAACTTTGTCCCATTGTCACACCTGATGATCTTGATTTTCTTTTCAAATTGATTTTCAACTTGAGTTATGAATGTCTTAAGGATGCCTGAGGTTTCATCTTTGGTACTTAAAAAGAAAACCCATGTGAATCTACTGAAGTCATCAGTCACAACAAGACAATATTTCTTCAAATTGATGCTGCTCACAGAGGTAGGACCAAACAAGTCCATATGCAGCATAAAAAGTGGATGATTGATTGAATTGAATGCCTTGGTCTTGCATGAAGCTCTGTGTTGCTTTCCTTTGAGACAGGCAACACAAGTTTGGTCATTTTCAAATCTTTTCTCTGGTAGTCCTCTGACAAGGTCGTCTTTCACAATCTTGTTGATAGTCTTGAAGTTAACATGACCAAGTCTTCTATGCCAAAGCATTGATTCATCCAAAGTGGCTTTAGCAAGCAAGCAAGTAACATTATTATTAGCCACTATGTTCTGCATGTCAATGCTATACAAATTTCCTTTTCTAGGGATTTTAAGCAAAATGTCACATTCATCTGGAAGCTTATAATCCTTAGATAAGATATAGCATTCATCTTCTGTGAATAGAACTCTATGCTTTTTGTCACACATCTGTGACACACTAAAGAGGTTGTACTTGAGTTCTTTCACATACTGCACATCTTCAAAGTCAATGTTTCCAGCCTTGATTGTTCCTTTGCCAGAAACTTTGCCACTAATTCCTCCTCCAAAGCTGACAAATTGTCCATCATAAGGTTGAAAGTCTGAAAGATAAGACTTATTGCCAGTCATGTGTCTGGAACATCCACTGTCTGAGTATCCTTGATCATTAGTAGTCTTTGAATGTCCCTGCACACAAAATAAAGGAATTAGTTCCTTTTGGGTACCCAAGCCACAAATGACTTGGATCTGCCTCGTGTATCAATATAATTATATCTATCAAAGGTCATTGATACACCATTGGGATTGCTTGAGGTGATGGTTCCTTTTGGTTTCCATTCCCAACGTGCTGAGGCCTTAACAGCATTTCCCACATTTACCTTTTTCTTGTTAACAGACCTACCAGTGGTAACCTTTGGCCTTGCAGTGGTAACTGCTGCCTTAGCAGTGGAAACTGCTGGCTTAGAAATTTTAGGTACCCACTTCTGATTATGGTTAACTTTCTTTTCAAAATAGGTCTTTTTCCCTGTTTGAGTAGATTTAACAAAAGTAGTAACAGGGGGCTTAGGGTAAACTCTGTTGTTATGTCTGGCAGTGGCAACTGCTGGTCTAGCAGTGGAAACTGCTGGTCTAGCAGTGGAAATATGTTTGATGCCAGAATGAAGCAAAACAGATCTGGGAATCATCTTGCTAAGTGGATTTGGGTGAGTCAAGTTATTAGCATTGTTTCTATTCACCCAAGTATTCCCAAACACTTCCCTTCTTCACAAGTGGTAGGTACAGCCTTTAGCTAAATGGTCAAAGCTACCACATATATGACAGGGTTTGTTATTGAACACAAAGTCACTACCAAATTGCCTAGATTTGACATGATTCCAATTCCTCATATTGCCTCTAGGAGTTGGTGATCTACTTCTGTACATCTCTGCATATCTAGTAGTGGGCCTGGTAAAATTAGGTTGTGACCTAGGCTTCTCTTTGACTACCTCAGGAATACTTCTCTTAACCTCCACTTTAACATTTTCAGGAGTACTAGGTTTAGACTCAACATTCAAATTATCATCTTTAAGAGATGAGTCACTAGCACTATCAAATACATCAACCTCAACCTGAACCTTTTCAATTTCAACTGGTTTAACAAACTTTGGTCCATAGGTCATAGGTAGATCCTGAAATTCTTCTAAACCTGTGTGAGCTAAGTCAATGCCAGGAGGTGCTGGAACACCTCTTAGAGGTGGTGGAACAGTTTTGTATCCAAGACCTGATTTAGCTTTGCTCATAATTTGGGCTTCCCAAATTTTATCAATACTCTTTGATTGATGATCCAGTGTTTGCTTAGTTATCATTATATTCTCACTAGCCACTTTAACCTTTTCTAGTTCTTCTCTAAGAACCTTATTAACAGCAACCTGATAATCTAAGTCTCTTCTTAATACTGCAATATCATCATTGAACTTAGATTCATTTGCCCTATAATGCTCTAATTGAGTTTCTAAAACACTTGGGCCTCTTTTATGATTTGATACGTTATAATTAGTATGAGTTAACTCTATGTGTTGCTCATTAAATTGTGCTTTAAGTTTCTCATACTCTTTTAAGGCCTTACAAGATTTAGAACAAGCATTATCAATTTGTACCTCAGAGTCAGAAAAAGCCATTAGTGCCACCATTGCAGACTCTGAATCATCTTCCTCTTCCTTAGTTATAAAGCTCCAATCAAAGCTCACTCCATCAATGGCCAATAGCCCCTTTGGCTCATCAGTAGTAGGTTCCTTCTTCTTGTCCTGCTTGTACCAAGTTGACCTGTTGTCAGACTTCCTTGGCTTCCTACACTCTCTGGCAAAGTGCCCCTTCTTATGACAATTGTAGCACTCCACCTTCTTCTTGTCAAAACCTACTGTTTCATTGCCACTGATGTTGATCTTTCTTCCAGTCTTCTTCCAAAACTTCTTTATCCTCAAGCTTAGTAATGCCACTTGCCATTTAATGTCCATCTCCTCCATATCATCTTCATCAATTTGATCCAGATCCTCATGATTGAGGATTGAACCACCCACTTGACTTGATATAAAGGCATAAAAAGTAGTATCACTAAGCCTTGCAATCTATCTCTTTGTGCTACCAGTGGAAACACTTCCACTAGCAGTGGAAACAACAATGTTAGCACTGTCATCATCACTATCACTTTCTTCATCTGAACTATCATCAAGAGATGATGATATAAGTGCTACACTTCCAGAACTTGAGCTTATTTTGCCAGCTTTCTTCAATCTTTGTTCAATAACCTTGAAGTTATTGTACAAGTCATTAAGTTTCATGGTCTCCAACTCTGGCTTATCTTCCCACACAGCAACATTGGTTCCAAACTCAGATGGTAAGCTTCTTAAGAATTTTAGATTGAGGTCTTCCTTTTCCACCTCAATTCCAAAAACAGTGAGTTGAGAAACAATCTTTTGTAGCCTTGTGAAGATGCTATCAAGAGATTCATTACTTGTTGAACCAAAGTTTTCATAAGTTTGCTTCAGCAGAGTCTTTTGAGTCTTCTTGGTAGAATCATTACCACCAAAAACTTCACAGATCTCATCAAAGAGAGTCTTTGCAGTCTTGAACTTGCTGAATGCTACAACTTGATCTCTTGGAAGTGTCATCAGCAACAGACCTCTGGCCTTCAAATCATTCTTTAGTTGAAGTCTTTCATCATTAGTAACAGGGCCAGTGTTGAGCTTAATTACTTCCTTGCCACCAACCATCTCTGAAGTAGAACCTGGTTTGAAAGAATTTCCAACCATTATGATCTCCCAAAGTGTGTAATCTTGGACCATAAAGAATTGTTCTATCATTAGCCTCCACATCTCAAAGTCATTCAACTTAAGCTTTGGAAGCTTAGCAGCAATGTTTGAGTTACTGGTTTCTGTCTCCATTGAGTCTTCTGAGTGAACTTGAGTCTTCTAAATCAAAGTATCAAAGCCTGGCTCTGATACCACTTGATGGATCTAAACACCTTGAACTTGTGTTATATGCGGAATCTACTTAGTAACACTTAGAAGTTTGATTGTGAGTAAGACAGTAGTATATAAACAATGTATGTAAACAAACTATTAGCTCCAATATTATTAATGATAATAATACGAGTGATCTTGATATCACTAGGGTTACACCTTGAAGCTCTAGGAAACGTATATCAAACCTTTAACCTAGTATCTCCTTTTATAGCACAAGGAGTCCTCTTCTACAAGATAAGTATAAAGCTAATAGAATAAGATATACACAAGATCTATTCTATATTTATCTAGATGCGTTTCCTAACAGTTATCTAATAAGCAATGGTAATATATTGTTCTTGCAGTGGTAATGAGTTTCTACTGCAAGTACAATCTTCTGCAGTTGTAACTTCTTCTTTAGCCGTGGTAACTGTTAGTATAATTCCCAACAAAAAAGCTCCTAGATAACCTATCTAATAAGCTTGCATAAGCTCAACTCATATTAAGACCTTGAGTTAGATAGCTTGGCCCCACATAAGGCCAAGAATCACAAGCTCAAGCTCAATGAGGAGCTTGTGTGGGCTTTGGAAAAACAGCTCACCTTCACTGTTTGCTTCAGTGAAGGGAGTGAGATGGAACAAAAAGTGAGGTGTAATAAGCTACCTAATTAAGCTACAAATTGAGAAATAAGCATATACATAGCCACATAGGCATCACTTAACAACAACAAACACAGGCACAAGTCTAATATTCAACAAGCTACAAGATTGTGAAATTGAACTTGTGAACCTGATATAGGGCAAAAACAGGTATAAATAAGCTAAGAATTAAGCACTTAAACATTCAAACTAAAAATTAACAAAAATATAAATGACAATACTAGCAACAAAACTAAATTATCCTAAAAGGACTAAGCATGAAACTAAATAACAAAGCTACAAGAAAATTATCTATTTATTCAAAAACCTGAAAAACTACAATTTGACTTTTTCACAAGAACATAAAAGTTTGACTAAAATGAGATTCTAATCTAATTTATGGACTGTATATGTAATAATAAGCTATAAGAACATGAAATGAAGCTATAGTAACAACATAAACACTGATATGATGATTTCTTTGATTAATTACATAAACAGTGAACAAGTTAAGTGAGATTGAAGATCATTTTGACTTTACTACAAATATCCATTAGACTTTATGGTTTGTCTGACCTAAAGGAACTTAGCATATCATGTATCAATCAAAATCAACACTCAAAACACTCTTCACACCACAGTTAGCAGTTAATCCAAACAATCCTTAAACAAATTGATTTTGTGAATTTCAAAGGATATAACTCATCAAGACCTAGAAACTGATACAGAGACACATAATATTAAAACATGAAATCATTTAAACACAAAATATCAATAACACAAGCCTTAAACACAGATTTATCAAATTGTGATTTAAATTGTGTGATTTCAATTTTTTTAGCATAAGTGATTCATTAAACAAACTAGTAATCTAAAACTTAAACAACACTAAAATACAACTTAGAAACACAAAGACATAAAGATTAAAGCAGATAATTAACTAAAAAGGTGAAATGCAAAAATTGGTAAAAAGGCTTACCAAGTGTAGCTCAGCTGAGAACATGGAACCATGGATCAATTTCACTACCTAAGGCTCCCAAATGAGCTTCTAAATCATAAACATCCAAATTATACCCTGCTCCAAGCTTGCATCACCAAGTTCACATGTTTTTTTATTTTCTTTTCTATTTTCTTGATTATTTTTATGATTTTTGAATTTTAAAAGATCATAACTGTTTAATTGTATCTAAAAGCTTTAAAGCTTTTGTCAGGAGCTTATATGGCTTATTGAGTCCAATTAATCAACTAAGAATCAACAGAAAAGTAAATGACGTGAAAATTTAAAGGTAATTAGGCTAAAACATGAATTTTAAAGGTAACATGAAATTAAACTGTAAACAGAGTTCCATTACACTAGTTTAAGGAAAATTACAACATTTGATAAGATTAAAAGACATTTAACTAAGAAAACAATAAAATTTAATTAACTACGTGACATTGGCTAGCCCAAGGTAATTTTTCCTCTGCTCCTTCTTCTCTTTTATAGTCTCAATGAATTCCTTGGTGACCACTCAATAAATCCCATCACATTTCTTGGCCATTGGATGTGCAGAGATGATCTCAGCCATTTAAATAACTTTTGGCACCAAAAAGTCTTCTTGACTGTCTAGGTTGCTTGTGAGGGTTTTACAGAGCATTAAATGCTCCTTGGAACTTGTTTTAGGTGGTGGAGGGTTATCAAACAGCTGGGGGATGAGGTGGAAGCAAGTGGTGAAGAAACCATGGTGGTTTGGTGACTCAGTGTGGTGTGGGAGAGGAAGGAGGGAAAGGGTGGTATTGGTTGGGTTGACCGGGGTTTGACCCCGTTTTAATTATTTTTGGGATTGGGCCAAGTTTAGTGGGCTGGAAAGGTTTCGGTTTTAATTTGGATTTAAGGGTTTGGTTTGGTTTATGGAGTTAATAAGGATCCGTTTGGTTTGTTATGATAATAAGCCCAAGGACTAATTTTGTAATTCCTGCATTCTTGAGGGACTAAACCTGTAACAATTTAAAAGTTATCACAAGGACCATTATTGCCAAGTTAGATAAACCAAGGGACCTTAGTAGCATTTATTACAACTTCAAATACCCCGGGGACTATTTATGTAATTTTCTAAAGTTTAGGGGGTGAAATTGTAATTTTTCCAAAAGTTATCAAAAGGTTCCAATTTGTCATTCATGAATAGTTCAAGGGTGATATTTGTTAAATTTCATTTTTTGAATACCCAGGGACTAATTTTGCCAATTTTGATACTTGAGGGGTAAAAGTTGCCAATATGTGTAAACTTTTGTCCAGGGACTATTTGTGAATAAATTTGACTTCCCATGGACTGAAGTTGACATTTTATTCATTTTAAACCTTCAGGGACTAGTTTTGCCAATTTATGAAACTTGAGGGACTGAAACTACCAATTATGCAAACTTTGTACGTTTTTCATCTGTTTTTGATTATTTTGCATTTGAAACATATAAAACACACTTTTAAGATATTTTAAGTATTTTGATGCATAATTGAGTGTTTTTGGATGTTTTGGCAGCTCAGATTGGTATAAAATGATGAGTATTTAGACACTCATCAGAGACCGAAAGAGGTAAAAAGTTATGATATACTTTCATACTCCAAATTATTATACTCAGTCATTAATATAAATAAAAATGAAAAACAATTCTTTGTAGATGACAATCGAATGAAACATATTTGCCAATGGCCTTCACATCGAGACCACTTTGGTGAAGGGCATTCATTCTACAAAAGATTTTCAGCAATTCTACTACCAGGGAAACTTGTACGTTTATATCCATTCATAAATATTGTTTACATTTGTTCAAGTCGTTTAAACAAAATATTTACTTACTAGAAACAACTGCAGGAAATCCCGGAAGAATTCCTGCTCTACCATCCTATCCACCCATACCGTAAGGTGCTCATGAAACATCGTGATGTTCAGTTTTTCATGACAATGGAGTGCGAGAATGAGGAGCCGGAGATGCCTGGAACTGTTAGTGTGTTTGGAAGGTGGAGGATGTTTGCCAAGGAATGCTCTTTCGAGTTTGAAAAAATGATCAGATTCAAGTTTATACATTTGAAGGTTGATGTGAATGGAAATGATTTTCAAGACAATGTCTATCCCGTTTTTCATCTTTGCTAACTCAATTCTGGATTTTATTGTTCATGTTCTGGAAGTACATTTGATACTTTTTTGGCATATCCCATCTTTAGTATATAACTTCTTTTGGATGTGTGTTGTGAATCAGACATTGATGGGGGTACTTTACCAGGAACATGTAATTAAGTAGAAACATGTAAGTATTATTAATGGTAGTTATGACATCTATGTTACTTTGGTCACTTATGCAAATTATGCAATGTAATATAACAATACTAGTATTATGCAATGATTGTACATGTTTTATGAATTTGAATTTGTTGTAATTTCTTATGTTTTATGCAATGTTGTTAAACAAATGCTCAATCTGAAACTGAGTATTTCTCATGTCATATTGGTTTTGAAACTGAGCTATTTCTTAATTAATTGCCTAATTATTACTTCAAAGCTAGATAAACTAATTTAAATCTAAAAATTAAATAATTAAGAATATTAGACTTATGAAGAATACACAAGAAAAAATTTGCAATAAATACTTAAAGTATTGAAGTTTGAAGAATAAATAAAAGTGACAAAAACAGCTTATTTAAATAAGCTGTAATAAGCTTATTTAAGTAATGAGAAACAAGCTAAAAGGTTAATAAGGTGGTTAAAAGAATTAAAGAAGAAGGGTATAACGAAAAAGTCACAAGGGCAGAGATGGTGTTGTTGTTTGTGGTTGAGTTTGAGGTGTAGTTGAGGTCAGGGGTTCGAGTCCTAGTTCACCCCTTTTTGCAATTTTTTTTTCCTTTTTTATTTAAACTTGTTTTTAACCTTTGCTACTACTTGTTAATCGTGGCTAAAGATATTTTCCCTCCAATATTTTCGTGAAATTTTGTAAAATTTCTTAAAAAAATTGAATGTATTCCCCCCAAAGTTTGCATCAATCCCATTCCAAACTAATCAAAAACAATAAGAACTCCTCCTATCACATCCACAAATCCCTCTCATATCACCACACATCCGGTAACCACCACAACTCTCGTCACCACTGGTAAGTATTGTTATGTTCCTTTTGTATACATCGTTATAACAAAATATATAAGTAACCATGTTAATCGTCTTAGGTAATTCATTATTCCTCCTGGACCCAAACACCCCTTTAACAACTGTTTCATTAGACTTCATGGACATATTAGCAGAATTCAACACCAAATTCCATCTTTTAGAAGTCCTAAACACACCTTTAGGAACTGTTTCATTAGACTTCATCAATTGCAGTTTGATGTTGTCTTCTATAATCAATAACTTGGACTTTCTTTTTAACTTGGCTACAGGGACTACATTTATAAACATGGACAAGTCTTGGATGGGAAGTAATAGGACCGGCAAAGCTTATGTTGATGGAGTAGCAGCCTTTCTTGATTATGCAGTAGACAACTTGCTAATGATGGGGAACATCGACCCACGAGTTAATAAACGAAATTGTTGACATAAATAATGCCTAAAAACATTATTAACATGTTATCAATATCTCTATGTTTTAATTATCACAAAATATAAACTCATAGAACTAAAACTTGTGACATAAACAAGTATTTAGTGATTAACATTTCTCTTTACATCCAAATCACTTAAGGTATGAATAAACAAAGTGTTTAGTGTATTCTATGATCAAAGGAAAGTTTAATTAAGCATTACAAAGTTTATAAACATATTATATATTTTGAAAAACACTTTTGGTAATCAAGAAAAATGTTTTATTCATACTAAATATATGAATTCAAATTTTTAACCAAAATCAGTTAGTTTTTCACCAAATAAACTTTCCCCACTAAAAGACAAAGAATCTGGCCGTTTCAGCTGGGCGGCCCCCTTAATTACAAAGGGCGGTCCCCTTAATTTTAAGGGGGCCGGCCATGAATTAAGGGGACCGGCCACGCTCCTCTGTCAGATTCTGTTGCCTATAAATACCACCTTAAACCTGGATTTTTTTCTCACCTTTTGCACTACTAAACTTTCTGATCTAGATCCAAATCTCCATTCTTTTATCCTTTGATCATAAGTACATAAATTCTTTGTTTCAAAGTGATCCAACCTTCATCCTCTCAAGTGCAAGAGAAGAATACTTCTATCCCTCAAGACAAGAAGTATTACAACTTGTTGTGATCTCCACATCCAAGTTGTTGGTGTATCATCAAAGATCATTTACATTATTCTTTGTGAAGATTGTTGTGAATATTTGATTGTAGATAGTTGTGTTAGATATTGATTGTGTGATTAGTTAGTAGCTTGGTGTGAAGAAGATAAGCTAGGTACTAGATTGGTGTGAAGAAGATAGGTGTGGAGTAGTTAGTTGTGAAGTAGATAGATTTGAAGAAGTTGTGTAGAAGTTGTGACTTAGGTGTGACGAAGTTGTGGTGTGAAAAGTGGTGTGTAGATTGGTGTGTAGATTGGTGTGTATATTGGTGTGTACGGTTTTCTCCGCCATAAGGGAGCTTGTTGATATAGTGAAGAAAACTCTCGAGTTAGGTGCTCGGGGAGTGGAGTAGGGCAAGGAAGGTGTCCTTGTAGCCGAACCACTATAAATCTCTTGTCTCGCGGTTCGATCTTTCCATCTCTTACTTATTTCATTACTTATCATTATAATATATTGTGTAGTATTAATTGTTTATATTGTACAAGACTTGAGATCACATATTATCGAATCTAAGTTTTTAAAAGCTAAGCAAAACTCTAAAACTAATTTTTATAACTAAGTAAAAAGACGTAAAACTATTCAACCCCCCTTCTAGTTTTCCACAATTGGTATCAAGAGCCACGTCTAGCAAGATTTTTAAAATATATTGTATTTTAAAACTTGTAACGATCTATGGAATCTGAAAAATATTTAGAAGGGCAATCTATGCAAAGACCACCACTATTTGAAAGTGATGGATTTTTATATTGGAAAAATAGATTCGAAACGTATGCGAAATCAAAATATCTTGATCTTTGGCATATTATTACCTTTGGTGATTTTCCTCCTATTCAATATAATGTTGAAACTAAAATGAATGAAATTGTATCTTTTGAAAAACAAAATGATGATTTGAAAAAGAAATTAGCAAAAAATAATGAGGCTAAAATGGTAATTTATAATGCGTTACCACGCAAAGAATATGAAAGAATTTTTATGTGTAAAACCGCCAAAGAAATTTGGGATTCTTTACTAATTACTCACCAAGGTAATAGCCAAGTCAAAGATAATAAAATAGATCTTCTTGTACAACAATATGAACAATTTACGATTCCGGAAGAGGAATCAATTGATAATGCTTTTGCTAAGTTTAACACTATCATCACAAGTTTAAAAGCACTTGATGAGACATTTTCTAGTAAAAATTGTGTTAGGAAATTTCTTAGGGCATTGCATCCAAAATGGCGAGCTAAGGTCACGGCAATCGAAGAATCAAAGAACTTGATGACGTTATCACTAGATGAACTAATTGGCAACTTGAAGGTTCATGAAGAAATCATAAGAAGAGATTCGGAAACGGTCAAAGTCAAGAAAGAACAAACCAAATCAATTGCTCTAAAAGCCAAAAAGGAACCTAGTGATGATGATGATTCAAGTGACGAAAGTGAAGACGAAGAATATGCAATGGCCGTAAGAGAATTCAAGAAGTTCTTCAAGAGACGAGGAAGATTCACTAAATCATCACGAGACGAAAGAAAAGCATTCCAAAGGAATAAAAGTGCCAACTACGGGAAGAGAAAATGCTTTAGATGTGGAAGTCCAAATCATCTCGTTGGCGAATGTCTAAAGCCACCGGGTTACGAAAGTCAAGGTGCTTTTGTTAGTGGAACATGGAGTGAGAGTGACAAAGAAGAAGTTGAAAAGCCAAGAGACGAAAAGTGTTTTATGGCAAAAGAAACCGACGAAATATGTTTAGGAATTGACTTGGAACCTGATGAATGGATCAAAGATAGCGGATGTTCGAGGCACATGACGGGGAATCGCAATCTATTCTCTACATACAAGGCATACAATGGAGGTAACGTTATTTTCGGTAGTGACTTACGTGGAAAAATCATTGGCAAAGGTACGATCTCTCAAGACTCACTTACTATTGAAAATGTAGAGCATGTAGATAAATTAACATATAACTTGCTTAGTGTAGGACAAATATGTGATAATAAATGTAGAGTCACATTTACCGAAGATGATAGCGAAATAGTAAAGGATGGAAAAATTATAGGTAGAGGAATTAGAAAAGGTGGCATATATGTTATGAAACTAGGAAACAAACCTGAGGATAGGATATGCTTAACGACCCTAGATGAAAACTCTACACTATGGCATAGGAGATTAGGACATGCTAATATGCAACAAATACAATCTTTGGCCTCTAAGGAATTAGTTAGAAATTTGCCTAATCTAAAATATGACAAGCATTTTTGTGATGCATGTAAAATTGAAAAACAAGCTCATGCTAGTCACAAAGCCAAGAATATAGTATCCACTACTAGATGCCTAGAATTATTACATATGGATCTTTTTGGTCCATCCGCTGTGCGGAGCTATGGAGGAAACAAATATACCTTAGTGATAGTAGATGACTACTCACGATACACGTGGACTAGGTTTTTAAGTGACAAGACCCAAGCCTTTGAAAAATTTGAAATATTTAGTAAAATGATTCAAAATAAATTAGGATGCTCAATAGTTGCCATTAGGACGGACCATGGTAGGGAATTTGATAACGAAGTACAATTTGGAAAATATTGCGAGTTAAATGAAATATCTCACAATTTCTCCGCTCCTCGTACTCCTCAATCAAATGGCGTAGTAGAAAGAAAAAATAGGTCACTACAAGAAATGAGTAGAACTATGTTAAATGAACAATCCATCCCACAAAAATTTTGGTGTCACGCCGTAGATACATCAACTTATATTTTAAATAGGGTATCAATTAGAAGAATTCTAGGAAAAACTCCTTATGAGTTATTAAGAGGTAGAAAACCAAACTTAAGCTACTTTAAGGTATTTGGAAGTAAATGCTATATTTTAAACACTAAGGACTATCTCACTAAGTTTGATCCAAAATCATATGAAGGAATATTTTTAGGATACTCACAAAATAGCAAAGCATATATAATACTTAACAAACACTCCATGAAAGTAGAGGAATCACTAAATGTAACATTTGATGAAACACCACCACCTCCTAAAACATTACCTTTAGAAGATGATGATTTAATCGAAGATGAAGCTATTGAGGTTAGTAAAACAAAACCCATAGGAAATGATAATGAAGACATTCACTTAGAAAATAACGAAACTGTTAATATTAAAGAATCTAGATCTCATCCATTAGATAATATAATATGACATCTTAACCAAAGAACCCTTAGGTCACAAGCCCAAGATAAAAATAATTTCTTTTGTTTCCTCTCAGCAATAGAACCTAAGAATATTAGCGAGGCTTTAAAGGATGAAAGTTGGGTTATAGCTATGCAAGAAGAATTAAATCAATTTAAGGCGAATGATGTTTGGGAATTAGTCCCAAATCCAAAGGATATGACCATCATAGGAACAAAATGGGTATATAGGAATAAGTTAGACGAGAATGAAATAGTTACTAGGAATAAAGCTAGGTTAGTTGCCCAAGGTTATAATCAACAAGAAGGAATTGATTATGACGAAACTTATGCCCCTGTAGCTAGACTAGAATCGATTAGGATATTACTTGCCTATGCTTGCGCCCTAGATTTTAAGTTATTCCAAATGGATGTGAAAAGTGCATTCCTTAACGGTTTTATCAATGAGGAGGTATATGTGGCACAACCTCCAGGATTCATTGACTTCGCAAAACCTGATTATGTTTATAAGTTAAAGAAAGCTTTGTATGGACTCAAACAAGCTCCCAAAGCTTGGTATGATCGATTAAAAGCTTTTCTTATTAAACATGATTATTCCATGGGAATGGTAGATAACACTCTTTTCACTAAAAGGAAAGACCCAAATCTCATCATTGTCCAAATATATGTTGATGACATTATATTTTGATCGACTTGTCAAGACATGTGTGATGAATTTGCCAAAATCATGCATGATGAGTTTGAGATGAGTATGATGGGTGAACTTAACTTCTTCCTAGGATTACAAATAAAACAATTAGAAGATGGAATATTTTTTAACCAATCTAAGTACATTAAGGAAATGCTTAAGAAGTTTGGCCTAGAAGACTCAAAACCCATGAAAACTCCCATGTCTACGGAGGTAAAGCTCACAAAGGATGATGAAGGTGAGTCCGTAGATAACACCAAGTATAGAGGAATGATAGGTAGTTTACTATACTTGACGGCAAGTAGACCCGACATCATGTTTAGTGTCTGCCTTTGTGCCCATTTTCAAGAGGATCCCAAAACCTCTCACCTAGAAGCGGTTAAGCGTATCTTCCGATACGTTAAAGGCACTATACACTTAGGATTATGGTATCCTAAGGAATCCGGCATAGAAACCATTGTCTATGCGGATTCGGATCATGCGGGAGACTACGTAGATAGAAAGAGCACTAGCGGTATTTGCACGTTTATGGGATGTTGTCTAACGTCTTGGTTTTCGAAGAAGCAAACCGCTCTTGCTATTTCTACCACCGAAGCCGAATATGTAAGCGCCGGAAAGGCATGTCAACAAGCACTATGGATGAAACAAGCTCTCGTAGACTATGGCATTAGGTTAGAAAATGTCCCCATTATGTGCGATAACAAAGGTGCGATAGATTTAAGTAAAAATCCGGTGCAACACTCTAGGACTAAACACATAGAAATACGTCACCATTTTCTTAGGGATAATGTACAAAAAGGAAATATATCTATAGAAAAGGTTGCATCGGAAGACAACATTGCGGATATATTCACAAAACCCCTTAAGCGTGAATTATTCAACCACTTGCGTTTAGGATTAGGAATGATGGAACAAGTTGACTAAATTATATTGAATCATTTCAAATTTATACTTGCATGAAATTCATTTTTCTTCCACTTCACCTATTCTGAGTCTAGGAATCTATTTCGCACAAAACTAAAGATTGAGAAAAGCTATTTTCTTTGCATAAACCGTTTTGTAAAACTCAATCAATTTTCTCTAAAAAATTATTCTCACAATCTAGGAACCCCATGAAAATCATTTTCCTTGCATTGTTGACTAATCCTAAAAACATTCTATTTCAAAATCATGCATAAATTCTCACATAAACTGTCAAGATATATAATCTAATATATGTCTTTGACATTCATGATCGAGCAAAAATTGAATCAAGGAGATTATTTGGATTGTTTCTTAGGATCGTTATTTCTTTTTGCTTCTAGGAGTCGAAACAATCACAACTCCACATTTGTTGCATATAGACACTCACTAGGACAAATTCATTAATAATGGTGTCATCTTGATCCATCATTAGTTATTCACTCACTAATTATCCATGCCTTTAATCTAAGATAGATGCCTTAGGAAGATTAATTGTGCTTATCTTTATTTGCTTTCTCTTGCTTATTATATGTTGATTATTTGCTCTTGTGTTTATGTGTTTTTGCATGCATGCTATATCTTGATTAGATTAGACTCTATATTGCCTAAGAGAATTGAACTTGCTTGAATTCTAATCCAAACACATAACCTTTCTGCAAATTTTCTGCCAAAAACCCAATTCTGGCAACCTGGAAATCACCAGATGGGCGGCCCCCTTAATTCTGTAAGGCGGCCCCCTTAATCATTAAGGGGACCGCCCCCTAATTAAGGGGACCGGCCATCTGATGGTCGGGGTTACAGAATCTTTTCTGCTTTTTAGCCCATTTCAACCTACATTTCCCATTTTTCAACAACACATTTTGTCCTAATCCCCCAAACAAACCTTATCTATCCTTAAACACACAAATCTTACACTATAAATATCCCCAATCCTCAAAACTCTCCATTCATCCCATCATGAACTCTCCAAACAAACCAAAATCAAAAGCCTCAAGGCTAGCAAGGATGACGGAAAAACCCGTTTGACGAAGAAAAAGCCCTCGAAACAAATCCATCATCATAAATGAAGTTGGAAATCATTCCTCACCACCAACTTCTTATTTCCCAAACTTTGCATCAAACCAACAAAGTCATTCATTTGATCCACTTTACAAACCATACAACATTGGCCAAACATCTTCCTTCAAGCCAAACTACACCTCTCAACCTCCAACAACTTATAATGATCCATGCAAGTTTGATCAACTATCAAACTACAATTCCAACTACACAAACCCAACTCATCCATACCAAACCTATGATCCCCTCCACATTGCCACGGAAAAACAAAAGTTCCGTGATGAAATAAACCAAATCCATGATCTTAGTGATCTCCTTGCTATGCATCTTGCACAACGCAACAAATGGCAACATCCATCATCACCCTATGCAAATTGCCTCCCCCACTCTCTCAACTTGGATCAAGTTACAAACCACACTCACTTTTGCCCTTGTTGCATATTCCTTCAAAAACAAATCCTCTACTTGAGTGAAGATATTTCTTGGATTGAATATCTTCTCACTCGCAATCATCCAATACCACCCTTAACACGATACAACATCGTGAGATCCACTTCTTCCATTCCACACTCCACTCCATATCCCTCTCAATCAAACATCTAAGCTTTATGCTTATGTTTCTCTTCAAGCAAATAAAACAATCAACCATGGGTTGCAAGCAAGTCCAAGTGCTCTCTTAGGCAAAATAGGACTATGTCTTTTCTTTTGTGTTATTTTTATCAATATGCTCCAAGCATATTGAATGTTGTAATGCTTATCATTCCTATAATGCTTGAATGAGTCTATGTTTAGTTGCATAATTGTTGCTTTGCATATATGTGTATCTTGCTCTCTTCAAATATTTTTGTAGCAAAGATCTCCATTGCTCGTTCCCTTGGTGCTCTCATATGAGGGGGAGCATACATTAAGGGGGAGCTTTCTACCCGTTTAAACTTCCCTCGCGAAGCTTACTCAGCTTAACCTTTTTAATTAATACAAAAAGGGGGAGAAGAGAAATGTAAACTATATAATACTCGT
Organism: Artemisia argyi; assembly: GCA_030686995.1. NCBI lineage: Eukaryota > Viridiplantae > Streptophyta > Magnoliopsida > Asterales > Asteraceae > Artemisia > Artemisia argyi. The sequence goes on along the minus strand of CM060698.1, from coordinate 155,735,622 downwards.
CTAAAAACAAGTTTTAGATATATTGAGTTTAAGGTTTTGTAATAATCAAAAAGGGGGAGATTGTTGACATAAATAATGCCTAAAAACATTATTAACATGTTATCAATATCTCTATGTTTTAATTATCACAAAATATAAACTCATAGAACTAAAACTTGTGACATAAACAAGTATTTAGTGATTAACATTTCTCTTTACATCCAAATCACTTAAGGTATGAATAAACAAAGTGTTTAGTGTATTCTATAATCAAAGGAAAGTTTAATTAAGCATTACAAAGTTTATAAACATATTATATATTTTGAAAAACACTTTTGGTAATCAAGAAAAATGTTTTATTCATACTAAATATATGAATTCAATTTTTAACCAAAATCAGTTAGTTTTTCACCAAATAAACTTTCCCCACTAAAAGACAAAGAATCTGGCCGTTTCAGCTGGGCGGCCCCCTTAATTACAAAGGGCGGTCCCCTTAATTTTAAGGGGGCCGGCCATGAATTAAGGGGACCGGCCACGCTCCTCTGTCAGATTCTGTTGCCTATAAATACCACCTTAAACCTGGATTTTTTTCTCACCTTTTGCACTACTAAACTTTCTGATCTAGATCCAAAACTCCGTTCTTTTATCCTTTGATCATAAGTACATAAATTCTTTGTTTCAAAGTGATCCAACCTTCATCCTCTCAAGTGCAAGAGAAGAATACTTCTATCCCTCAAGACAAGAAGTATTACAACTTGTTGTGATCTCCACATCCAAGTTGTTATCAAAGATCATTTACATTATTCTTTGTGAAGATTGTTGTGAATATTTGATTGTAGATAGTTGTGTTAGATATTGATTGTGTGATTAGTTAGTAGCTTGGTGTGAAGAAGATAAGCTAGGTACTAGATTGGTGTGAAGAAGATAGGTGTGGAGTAGTTAGTTGTGAAGTAGATAGATTTGAAGAAGTTGTGTAGAAGTTGTGACTTAGGTGTGACGAAGTTGTGGTGTGAAAAGTGGTGTGTAGATTGGTGTGTAGATTGGTGTGTATATTGGTGTGTACGGTTTTCTCCGCCATAAGGGAGCTTGTTGATATAGTGAAGAAAACTCTCGAGTTAGGTGCTCGGGGAGTGGAGTAGGGCAAGGAAGGTGTCCTTGTAGCCGAACCACTATAAATCTCTTGTCTCGCGGTTCGATCTTTCCATCTCTTACTTATTTCATTACTTATCATTATAATATATTGTGTAGTATTAATTGTTTATATTGTACAAGACTTGAGATCACATATTATTGAATCTAAGTTTTTAAAAGCTAAGCAAAACTCTAAAACTAATTTTTATAACTAAGTAAAAAGACGTAAAACTATTCAACCCCCCTTCTAGTTTTCCACAGAAATCTTTTACTGCCATGTCCGTGTACAAATTGTTTAAACCACATAGAGCGTAAAGTGGATGAAGTGCAGTTCCATTTATTCAGTAATGGGATTGATCTAACCTACATAAACTGGACTAAACATGGAGAGAAGGCTGACCCATCAATAAGTGACCCAAAACCTGTTAACGATACAATAGAGTTTGTTGACGACACGGATTTTGTTTCAGATATTCCAACAGATGGCCCAGCAACAGTAGAAATGGTTAATGCTACAAAAGATAATTTTGAATCTGAGGATGACCTTGTCAAATTTCAAGAACTATTATTAGATGTAAAGAAGCCTCTTTACGAAGGATGTCCCGACTTCACAAAGATGTCCGCAATAGTTAAACTACTAAACTTGAAGGGTAAGTACGGATGTTCTGATAAGTTCTTTACTGAATTACTAGGATTGTTAAAAAAGATGCTACCTTCTGGTAACGAAATGGTGGAAAAAACTTATCAAGCAAAAAAATGATGAAGTTGATGGGTTCAGGATACAAAAAGATACATGTATGTATCAACAACTGCATGATTTACTGGAACGACAGTGACAAGGATTTGACTGCGTGTCGAACTTGTGGGACATCAAGATGGAAGGTGGATAATAAGACACATAAAGTGTACGAAAAGATTCCAGCAAAGGTAATGTGGTACTTTCCCATTATACCTAGACTGAAACGACTATTTAAGATAGAAAGTATTTCAGAAAAGTTAAGATGGCACACGACACGAAGGATAACCGATGGTGTGTTACGTCACCCCGCAGATTCACAAGCATGGCGTACTATAGATGAAAAATTCCCCAAAATTGCTGAAGATCCAAGAAATTTACGGCTAGGAATATCGGCTGATGGTGTTGACGTCCACACAGGAAATAGGCATCACAGTGTATGGCCAGTTTTAACTGTCATATACAACCTTCCTCCATGGTTGTGTATGAAAAGAAAGTTTATCAATCTTTCAGTATTAATATCGGGATACCCGGGAAATGATATCGATGTTTTTTTAGAACCGTTGGTTGATGATCTGCAAACCTTATTCGATAAAGGGGTTGATACATATGATGCATCCACAAAAGATACCTTTAAGCTACGTGTCGTTGTGTTATGGACAATAAATGATTACCCTGCACTTGGTACACTATGTGGCTGCCCGTACAGTGGATTCAAAGGTTTTGTGGTATGTGGGAAAGATACAAACTGTGTTCGACTTCCTGCTTCATCCAAACAAAGCTATGTTGGTCACAGACGATATCTACCATATGACCATCCTTTTAGAAGGCAAAGGAAGGCATTTAATGGACAACCAAAATTTCTCCCGGCTCCAAATCCAATGACCGGGGAACAAATATACAACGAGGTACAACATATTGAAAATAAGTGGGGAAAAGGAAAAGGACCAAACAATAATGCATCAGGAAACCAAGAAGATACGAGAGGCGGAGGTGGGAAGATTAAAAAGAAGAATAGAAACACAACAGAAGAAGAGGGGAGTTCAAGCAAAGTAAACGGACAAAACGATGTGTATTGGAAGAAATTCAACATTTGGTACCGAAAACTTCGGTATTGGAGGCATCATTCTGTTCCACATTGTATTGATTTTATGCATGTAGAAAAGAATGTTGCTGAGAGCCTCGTGGGAACTTTGCTACATGTTCCAGGAAAGACGAAAGATGGACTTAATGCTCGATTGGATCTGGCTGCGTTCGGGGTAAAACAAGAGTTGTTTGCTATGTAAGGACAAGACAGTACAACACTACCTCCAGCAGGTTACACATTAACTAATGCTGAAAAAGACATTTTTTGTGAAACATTACAGAACATCAGGGTACCACAAGGCTATTGTTCAAATTTCTCTAGTTTGGTCAGCCTAAAGGATAGGAAGCTCATTGGCCTAAAATCGCATGACTATCACATGCTAATGCAAGATTTCCTGCCCATTGCAATACGTTCAATCATGCACCCACCCACACGATATGCCATTATCAGGTTTTGCTTTTTCTTTAAATCGATATGTAAGAAAGAAATAATATCGCAAGAACTAGATAAGATGCAAACAGAACTGGTAGTGACACTTTGCCTACTCGAGAAGTTCTTTCCCCCGTCGTTTTTTGATATTATGATACACTTGACTGTGCACCTAACTAGGGAGGTAAAATTATGTGGTCCAATATGCTTTCGGTGGATGTATCCATTCGAAAGATGTATGAAGGTTATTAAAGGACATGTGAGAAACAGGAATAGACCAGAGGGATGCATTGCTGAGGAGACTATTGCGGAAGAAACAATAGAGTTTTTTAGCGAATATCATAAATCCATGAAAACTATTGGTATCCCACATGATAAACATGAAACTGATGAAAATGAGGAAGGAAACCCATTGTCGGCTGGCAAATCAAGTGAATTTTCTGCGGAACTCTTTCAGAAAGCACATTTGTATGTATTACAGAATACAGATGAAATTGTACCATATATCGAGTAAGTGTTACTTAACACATGTCTATTCCTTTACTTAAAATGATCTACGAAATATGATAATCAAACACATTGTTTCAGGCGACACAAGCAAGTTTTGAAAAGAGAAAACCCGGGTATGCGAATAGCATTACTTGAGAATGAGCACAATAAATCTTTTGCTAAGTGGTTACACAAAGAGGTACGTAATTAATCTTATGTTATTTATAATTGAGTTTTTATTTTTTATTTTTTTTATTTTTATATTTTTGTGCAAATATGAATATTTTATTAGTCTTCCCAAAATATACATCATAACAAAATTACTTGTAATGAAATTCAGGTTGAGAGAGAGTTGCAAATCGACAAAGAAAGTGTATCCGAAACTGTAAGGTGGATATCATATGGACCACGCGCTAGCTTAGTGAAATACGATGCATATGACATCAATGGGTATACATTTCGTACGAAATCTCATGAAGGCAAAGTTTACCAGAATAGTGGGGTTAGTGTTGAGGCATTAGATCTGCACATATCTAAAGACGTTGCAACCACAAGGCAAGCCTTTTATTATGGGGTTTTGCAAGAGATATGGGAACTAGATTACCGTTACAGGCAAATTCCTCTTTTCAAATGTGATTGGGTTAATCACAGAGGTGGTGTGAAACGCGATACTATTCTTGGGTATACGTTGGTTGACCTGAATAATTTAGGCCACAAGGTTGATCCGTTCATATTAGCCTCACAAGCACGACAAGTGTTTTATGTTCAAGACCAGGTAGATAAAAAATTGTCTATTGTGTTTAAGACACCTCCCAAGAATTACAAAGAAAAGTATGACGAAGTCGATGAGGAATTTAGTACCATCATTCACCAGGACAATGATAACATATTGCCACGTGTGGATCGACGTGACTTGGGTCATGAATCACGAAATGACTACTATCGAACCGACTGTGGAGGTGTTCTTATACGAAAATCCAAGTGAACCATTATATGTAATAAGAGCTTGGGAATTGTTGTGTTATATTAGGGATGTATGTAATATTGCCTTTATGGCTCACTTTCTTAATAAATTTACCTTAAAGATAACCAAAATTGTTTTACCTGTTATTTATGTGTATTTTGTGTGGCCTTTGCTAACATTTAGTCACACAAAACATGCTTTTGGGGTGTCTTTAGTCACATACAACTAACCATAAAGAGACCAAAACTGTGAATAAGTGTGACCATATGATGTTTACAAAGTAGTAATGTGTATTTTGTGTGACTATTAATCATCCAATGGCCACATGCATTTTGTTTTTGTGTGGCCTTTGGTAGCATTTAGTCACACAAAGCATGCTTTTGGGGGTGTATTTAGTCACATACAAGTACACATAAAGTGACCAAAGGTGTGAATAAGTGTGACCATATGATGTTCAAAGTGAAGGAATGTGTATCTTGTGTAGCTATTGATCATCCAATGGCCACATGAATTTCGTTTTTGTGTTGCCCTTCTTAGCATTTAGTCACACAAAGCATGGTTTTGGGAGTTTATTTAGTCACATACAACTAACCATCATGTGACCAAAAGTGTTAATAAGTGTGACCATATGGTGTTGAAAATGAAGGAATGTATGGTTTGTGTGACTATAGATCATCCAATTGCCACATAAATTTGGTTTTTGTGTGGCCTTTACTAACATTTTGTCACACAAAGCATGTTTTTGGGAGTGTATTTAGTCACATACAACTAACCATCAAGTGACCAAAAGTGTTAATAAGTGTGACCATATGGTGTTGAAAGTGAAGGAGTGTATGGTTTGTGTGACTATAGATCATCCAATTGCCACATAAATTTGGTTTTTGTGTGGCCTTTACTAACATTTAGTCACACAAAGCATGTTTTTGGGAGTGTATTTAGTCACATACAACTAACCATCAAGTGACCAAAAGTGTTAATAAGTGTGACCGTATGCTGTTTAAAGTGAAGGAATGTGTATTTTTTGTGACTATTGATCATCCACTTGCCACATGAATTTGGTTTTTGTGTGGCCTTTACTAACATTTAGTCACACAAACCATGTTCTTGGGAGTGAATTTAGTCACATACAACTAACCATCAAGTGACCAAAAGTGTGACCATATGCTCTTTAAAGTGAAGGAATGTGTATTTTGTGTGAGTATTGATCATCCACTTGCCAAATGAATTTGGTTTTTGTGTGGCCTTTGGTAACATTTAGTCACAAAAAGCATGATTTTGGGAGTGTATTTAGTCACATACAACTAACCATCAAGTGACCAAAAGTGTTAATAAGTGTGACCATATGCTGTTTAAAGTGAAGGAATGTGTATTTTGTGTGACTATTGATCATCCACTTGCCACATGAATTTGGTTTTTGTATGACCTTTACTAACATTTAGTCACACAAACCATGTTCTTGGGAGTGAATTTAGTCACATACAACTAACCATCAAGTGACCAAAAGTGTTAATAAGTGTGACCATATGCTCTTTAAAGTGAGGAATGTGTATTTTGTGTGACTATTGATCATCCACTTGCCACATGAATTTGGTTTTTGTGTGGCCTTTGGTAACATTTAGTTACACAAAGCATGATTTTGGGAGTGTATTTAGTCACATACAACTAACCATCAAGTGACCAAAAGTGTTAATAAGTGTGATCATATGGTGTTGAAAATGAAGGAATGTATGGTTTGTGTGACTATAGATCATCCAATTGCCACATAAATTTGGTTTTTGTGTGGCCTTTACTAACATTTAGTCACACAAAGCATGTTTTTGGGAGTGTATTTAGTCACATACAACTAACCATCAAGTGACCAAAAGTGTTAATAAGTGTGACCATATGCTCTTTAAAGTGAAGGAATGTGTATTTTGTGTGACTATTGATCATCCACTTGCCACATGAATTTGGTTTTTGTGTGGCCTTTGTTAACATTTAGTCACACAAATCATGTTTTGGCTACACTTAAATAATGTGTGACAAACTGTTTAGTGTGACTATATGTACTGGATTTTGGCTACACTTAAATAATGTGTGACAAACTGTTTTGTGTGACCGTATATGGCATTTGGTCATACTATTAGAAGCAAATGTGACTATAAGTTTAGTGTGACCATATATGGCATCAAGGTTACTTGTATTTGTCACATGTTCCAAAAGCATATGTGACTAAATGATCTGGAACAAAATCACCAGTTACGTTTAGTCACATAAGGGTCAATTGTGTGGCAATAGAGGTCTTATGGTCACACATTCGAAATTCTCATGTGTGACTAATTCGTAAATGCTGTCAATTTTCCAACCTTCAGCCACACAAATATTTCAATGTGTGGCTGTTCCAAATCGAGCATGTGTGACCATAGGTCATTTTTGGCCTAGTGTAAGTAAGATTAACAACAAAGATAAAACGTAAGAAAAGAGACACGATGTTTTTCAACATTTAATTCTTATTAGAAGTTAATCAAAAGAATTATACCAAAGTGTTTGCGGAATAACACTTGGGATTGAAATGACAAGTATGGTGTGGACTCCTCTCTAAACTCAAACTACGTTGAGTGACAACTATAAGGTCACACTGAGCTATCTCAAGGACTGTGTTGTTCTTTGGAGGAGTAAAAGTGGTTTGTGAATGCTTCGCATTAAATGCACAAACTTGTCAACTTTTACTCCTCACTTATGCTACCTATTTATACACAAGTAATTTACAACTTTACTGATAAAGACAAAAGATGACCTAAATAGTAGAGACAAAAATACTTACGTATTTTGTCTCTGTTACAATAGACTATTTTGGGAATAAGACAATGTGCCTTTCCAGTGCACAGCAATGACACCATCCTGACATGATGCCTTTCAGGAAAAGTTTAACTTCAGGTAGATGAGGTCACCTGTTGATACGTTCAAACTTTTCCCGCCTTGTCCCGCCCATACTTCAGTCTTCAGGTCTTCAGTCATCAGTCTTCAGTATGTAATAGTTGTTGAGGTGTCCTGGGGGTTCAGTGAGTTATTGTCATCCTCACTGAACCCATCATCTTCTTCTTGGCTTAGATTCCATACACTGAGTTTCGCCTCACTGAATGGTGAACCTTTCAACATAGACTCGCTCCAAGCATCCTGAAGATGACTCACTGAGGTACTGTTCACTCAGTGACTTGTTTGTATATACGGATAATAGACACTTAGGCTATTTTATGTTCAAATCCAAGTTTAAAGGAAGCTTGGGGAATTCAGTGACCCAACACATTTTTCTTGCATAATTTATTTGCATTTCATATATGCTTCAATTATCCATGTTTTAGCTTTGCTCGTGTTTCAATAATTACAACTGTTTCGATAATCGCTTGCGAACGACGCCTATCCTCATCAACTTGTTTCATTAGTTCGACTTTAATTTCCTCGATGGTATGTGAAAGAGAACAATCCATGAGAATTGTGTGTGTGATTAATTTGGATGGAGAGTATAGAAAATGAGGAGTTGTTACGGTGATGGTTTATGTAATGATGAATTACAAGGGGGCGTTTGGTTGGGGTAAATTCAAGGTAATTGAGGGGATTTGAAATTAAAATTATTTCAATTGTATTGTTGGGTTCACAACAAATATGTGAGCCCAAGAATTTTATTTGCATGAATGAGGCTAAAAGTGAGCCATTTTAATTTCCTTTCACATGGGAAGCATTTACATTTGTTTACAATTTTAAATAGCACCATTTATATATCTTGAACCAAACACCCCTTTATAGAAATTTAACAGAATTTATTTAAAAAAAATAAGAAAAACGGTAACATAATGACTACTCCCACATTAAGTGTCTACTATGATAATTTTAAGTTTTTTTTTTTTTTTTTTTTTTTTTTTTTTTTTTTTTTTTTTTTTTAACGTTGACCTTAAATATATTTTATTGTGTTATATAATACTTAATGAAAATTATACAAATGAAAATACATTAAAAACTTAATTCATCCATATATATATATATATATATATATATATATATATATATATATATATATATATATATATATATATATTGCATTAGGTATTATATAACATGAACAAAAATATTTAAAGTCAAAGTTGAAGAAAAAAGACTTAGAAAAAGTTATATTCTCATTGGGCGAGAACATCTGATTCTAAAATCCTTTCCTAAACCACTTTCCGTTCAGTTGCTGAAAGATAGAGAGAAGGCTTTCTAAATGAGATTGACACTTAATGTGATTCAGATGAGTATTTTTTATGAATTCAAGCAATGGTTATGTCAGAAATCAACAATGTTATAGGATGCTTGGAGCCTTGGACATAAAAAAAAAAAAAAAAAAAAAAAAAAAAAAAAAAAGTCAGCATATTCAAAGAAAGCCAAAAGAGTGAACATTAGTATCTTTATCGAGCATCGACTAAACTTATAAATTTTTGGTTAAATAAAGGAAATGATTGATGGTTCATACTTTTATATTAACATGCGTATAAGAGTCGTAACAGTGTTAACGAAAATACCTACTTAGTGAAGCTCTAATATAATCTCACAAATGAAGCCATAATTAATCACTTTTTTTTTTTTTTTTTTTTTTTTTTTTTTTTTTAATGACAACTTTAATAAAATAGACAGCTACTCGCGTATAATGACGACGATTTATATTAATGTTAATTTGTGTGTGCATTTTTCTTTTACGTATGTATATATGGTGTGAAATAAGTAAAATGACGACGATTTATATTAATGTTAATTTGTGTGTGCATTTTTCTTTTATGTATGTATATATGGTGTGAAATAAATGAGATTAAAGAAAGTTAGAGATTTAAATTGTAATTATATATTTAATTATTTAACAGATTGCGTTGGCTTTTATAAGTAGAGGTATTATAATAGGGAGATGATTTGTGCATCATTTTTTTTTTTTGCTATACATCACTAAATCACACTAGTAATGCATACAGTACAACACCGCTATGCATAATTTAGTGGTGGATGACAAATAAAAATGGTGTACAAATCACCTCCTATTATAATATAACACTAATACTCATTTTTAAGTTTTATAGTTTTAAACAAAAGAAATATTAAAACCACAAAAGTTTTAAAAAAAATGTCCACAAAATGACATGACATGTAATTAGTTGCATTCTATGTCTTTCTTTTATATTCTCTATAAAATACATCTACAAATAAAAATGCCGTGTCATTTTGTGAATATTTTTTGTAAAACTTTTGTGTTTCTAGCATTGCTTTTTAAACAAATATGTTTTCTCTTTTATATGTAGTATAAATTAAAAAATAAAAAATAAAAAATAAACTTTGTATTTATTAATTAAAGTTTAACATATGTCCACTCATCACATGTTAACAAAAGTCTATAATAAAAAGAAAATTACTTTATCCCCTTTCATCTAAAAATTAGTGTTTATAAAACCGGACCGACCTATTTAATAGGCTGAACCGAGAACCGGACATGTCGGTTTAACCAACCAGTTAAACTGGAATTGTCAATGGTTTGACCGTATGTTTAGACATAACTTAAGGTTATGTGACATAATTTAAGGTTATGCAATTGTCAATGGTTTGACCTTATGTTTAGACACTATTCCCATTTTCCGGCAATCACGTACAAATTGGATCACCTCAAATTAGAAAAGTGAAAAACAAACAACCACATGGTTTTGAAAATGTTAAAATATAATCCCAATTTTTGGCATGTTTTGGAAAATTATTTGGTAGTCATCTACTAAACATTTCGCAATCTAAACTTAAAACTTTTACAAGCTCTATTGAGTAAAATCTGGTCAAATGTCTAAATTGTAATCCTGCTACCAATATAAATAATTCCAAGTAGAACAATAAATTTAACCGAAATACAGTAGTTAAACATCGACTTTCATAGATGAATTAAATCATTTATCATTATATCTTTATGTAAACTTTTTATCAATACTTTAAATTAGTAGTATATAAGTTTCCCTGACAAAAAGTCTAAATGGATTCCTTCATTTGCCACGGAGGTTCATCTGCGCTGACTCCTTGCTATTCAAAAGGATAGTCGCTTTCAGATTATTTGGCTCGCAATGTCGAGTAAGAAACCCAGTTATCCCTCCCCACCCCCACCACCCCACACACACAAAAAAAAAAAAGTTCTAAATCGAATAGTACATTATTTTTTATACATGGTATATATAATTTTAAGCCACATGCACCCAATATGTTTGAGATTTGAGAACAATGGATATGTCAAGAATTAAGATGCCGACATTAAAGTTGACAAGAAGTCAAGAACGAAGAAATTGATACGTAAAAATAGATGTATGACATGTTACAATCAATAAGTAGTTGAGAGATAAAATTGATGTAAGCCAAGGTTTGTTCTATTTATTAATTGTTCATGTTATAAATAGAAAGTTTTGTTTACATTTATTGCAACTCTTGGTACAAGTTACAATCAATACTTCGAAGATAAAACACAATTTACTTTTGATCCACAAACATTGTATTCAACATGTGTACGCAAGTTGTTGTACCGAGGTGGATAGAAATGACCTTACGGGGTGGCAACCTTGTTACGCCATGCTTCCTCTTTTAAACCAAACAACCAATCAAGTTTGTCCAACACATTTTTTGCCTAATCTTGCCTAAACCTTCTTTTTTAGTGGCAATCTTGCCTAAGTTTTTGTCTAGTCAAGCATTAATTACATTTATTAATAACAAAATTTAAATTAAAAAAACATAAATAAAAAACAACTATTTTATTAATAATAATTCAATAATTATTACATAATACTTAAAAAAAAAACATAAATAAAACTAAAAATTGCAAGGCCATCCATACTTTGCTGCGAATTCACGTTTTTTTTGTATTGCAATTTCCCGCATATCCGGATCTTCTATGTTATTGTGCGGTTCGTTGAAAAATTTAAAAGCTCGGATAAAGGCATTTTCTTGTGCACTTTGTACTTGTGCCGCCATCAATTTTTTTGAAAGAGATTGATTTGAATGTGTGAAATGTATTTGAAATATTTGTGTAATTTAAATTGTTAATTGTGAGATTTTAAAGGGATTTTTTTTTTTTTTTTTTTTTGGAAAACATCCCAACGTTCCAACAATTAATTGTAACGTTCAAATAAGTCTTGGAAATGATTTCTGCCGAATCGGTGAGATATACCGAAGTTAATGCCGAATCATGCTTGCCAAATGGATGGCAGTGTGGTTTGCCGATCGGTAATGGTTGCTGAAGGGTTGCCACCCCCCTTAGATCATTTTATCATAAAATTTAGTTGTTAAAAGTGGGAACCGAATATTATATAAAATTAGACATCTAGTAGTGTGAAAACTAAATATAGCACATAAAGTCCACGTACCTCTATTGTTTCTATGATGATCTAGCTAATAACTTGGATACACATTTTTATTTTACATAGTTAATAATACAAATAACTTGTATGAAGATCTATCGGCGCAAATTATTCATGTTAGAAACTATTCATGATTTCTTTAAAAAACTAAAATTATCCCGAAAAACTACTTTTCTCATACATGATTTATGCAAAAAGTTTAGCACAAACACATAACGTCTCATGGATTTCAGTGGGCCCATGCCATTATCATAAAGAAGCCCTTAAACACACACATATAATATACATGTATCAGTAGTGCATAAACTAAACTCAAGACTCATTTTGTGTATAGATGTAATAGAAGTGCTTAAAATTTTGTGGCCCTCATCAAACGGTGACCTTATGCAATACCGCTTGCACTCCCTTAAAGACGGCTCTGCATAAACCATTCCTTTCGACTATTAATGATTATTGTTAAACTATAAAGCCTCATAAAAAGGATTTGTGTCAATAGTTTATCTTAAAATTTACAAACTATAAAACTTTGCTATGTAGGTTATATAGATTATAGACCCAGTTCTCAAAATAAAATGTTATTTCACAAATAACACTATCTAAGGAATATAGACCCCAAGAAATGATTATGGGCTTTGGGTCGAGCCCAAGTGTCTAATGTGAAAATCTGATAACTTTATGAAAGTGGGCTTTATAAAAAATAATACGAGTAATTGAGTGGAGCCCAATCTAGTGCATTGAGGACTTGAGTTGCCGAATTGATCTAAAAGATTGCATTTTCAGTCCAGTGTCGAATTTACTTGGTGTTCTGTATTCACCTGTGCTTAAAACACACTTGGTTAGCTATCTTGTCCTAACCATAATCGGTTGATGCACCACTTGAATGTCAATATATACTACAAGTTAGAATCGAGCCATGATAATCGTATGTTTAATTGGGCTTATTTTGTCAACAACAGTACTTTGATTTGTCTCACTTATCATATATGCATTTCGATTTTCGGTAATAAAAAGATAGCACAAACAGAAAAGTAACTTATTTATTTAGAACAAATTAAAAAATGAAAAAGAGAATGTCAACAATGATAAGCATTATTGGAAGCACGTAAAACAGATCATCATGACTTATATTAAAGTCATGTAAACAACCAACATTCATGCACGATCATAGAATGGGATTTGGTAATGGATTTAATTATTTAAGATGTATGATTTTTCAGAAAGTTAATTCATATAAATGACAAAAAGGAATCATTTTGCATAAATGTCTCAATTCTTATTAACCTGAAATCACATTGACAATCGAAATCATTGATCCCCTGAATGCTATTAACACATTATATGTTTATTACTACTTTATTTTTACAAAGGGTGTAGGTCGTTAAATAGCAATGAAATTTCTTCAAATTAATGTCTTGGTACGTAAACTAAAAAGTGTTCCATTAAATGTAACAAACTTTTTAAAAGTGTTCAAATATGCACGTTTGGATGATGTGTCATAGTCCAAATTGTGACACGTCACATAAATGTATATATTGAAACACTTTTTAAAATTTTGTAGCTGACGTACTAAAACGGTATTTTGAAGAAAGTACCTTGGTACTTAATGACATAAACCCTTTTATAAATGTATAAATACAATAACTTTGATGTTTACCTCTAACCAGTCTAATGATATCTTATGAGTGTGAAAATGCTCCGCAACTATTTGGTTCAAGTCTCGTTGTGCATGAATTGTGGTATAGTTAGTATGGCAAGAGAAATTAAAAAGACATGTAACTTCATATTGTTCAAAAGGTCAGCAACTCTACCTTCCCTTATACCAAATCAATTCCAATATCAGAATGGTGTCATGGTGATCACAACTGTGGAATCAATACATGTTCATGTAATAATTAAAGAGTAAATTGCATAAATCGTCCCTAAACTTTGGCCAGATTGCAAGTTTCGTCCCAACCATTTCGAAAGTGCAGAAATTGTCCCTGTGGAAAACCTTTGAGTAAATTTTCGTCCCTGATTGGGACGAAACATGCAATTTGGTTGGGACGAAATATGCAATCTTGCCAAAGTTTAGGGACGAAAATTTGCTCAAAGGTTTTCCACAGGGACGATTTCTGCACTTTCGTAATGGTTGGGACGAAACATGCAATCTGGCCAAAGTTTAGGGACGATTTATGCAATTTACTCATAATTAAACACGCAAACTAATAACATCTACGTGTATATAAATATGTGGTTCTTCAACTCAAAACTTACATCATATTCTCTCATTAAACTCAACTTTTCGACCAATAGAACACATTGATGGCCCGTGAAATGATGATGAAAATCCTGATGAGCGCCGTTGCTACAGCGATGCTCTTCCAATTGACGTTAGCCGTGGATCACAATGTCGGAAGTCCAGGGGGAGGATGGGTCCAATCAACTAACCTCGAATCCTGGGCTAAGGATAAAACATTTACAGTAGGCGATAATTTAGGTAATCTAGCTATTTATCTTTGTACAAAAATGTGATGTATTTCACAAACTTTTCTATTTTATAATTTGTTAGACATTCAAAAATTTGATTATTTTGATTCTACGGAGTAATATACAATATCAAATGATCAGTTTAATACATTACATATCCAAAGCTCCAGATGGAGGCCTCAGAAACAAACTTGATGTTTTGTTCTTGCAGTTTTTACGTATACTGGTCTCCACAACGTATTAGAAGTGACCAAGGATGACTACGATTCATGCTCAACAAGTAACCCAATATCGACTAACAGTCCTTCCCCAACTACCATTGCACTAACAGATGCAGGAAGCCGTTATTTCATTTGTGGGACAGCTGGTCATTGTGATCAAGGAATGAAAGTTGAGATTAAAACGGTCGCAGCAGCTTCTGGACCACCAACAACCGGCACTCCTCCATCATCAGGTAATTCACCAGCACCGCCAGCTCCAGCTAAAAAGGATCCTTATGATTATTCACCAAATCCAGGATCAGCTGCAACAGTACAGATAATGAGCGTTGTTTCTATGGTCATGGTGGGATTTGGGTTCCTTATGATGGCTTAAGCTAATGTTTTATTGTATGAGTTCCGCGTACACACAGTTTTCTTATGATGCATTATGTTGTCTTCATTCTAGCATGTACCTTCAGTAGTTCTATGTATCAAAAATTTCCATGGAGTATGATGTTTATCATTTTCTTATTTGCTACTTAAAATAAAGCCTGTATGTACTTGATAGCGTATGAGAGCTTCAACCCAACTTGCTAAGACCCATACACTCTATATCGGCCTAACACAAGTCCACCGAGGCTAGGATTCGGCAGCAGGCCTGGGAAACACTTCCCCAGGCTACGATGGGGCAAACTTTGCCTGTCGAAAACGCCCAGTCAAACAACACACCTGGCAACCCAGCCAGGGTCGTTAGAATGAACACCACGTGTCACTACCTCATTCGTCGAGATGTAATGCTACAACCATGCATGGATCCCACCATATCAAAGATCATGGACTTTTGGAAGGGTCAAGGGGTTAAGGAATTTCGGCTTAAGGGTGGTCTTACAAACTTAGGTATTTTCTTTGTGGCACGTCCCTACATCTCGTCATGCCATCATTCCTATTGGTTTTGTATAAGTTGCAAGGGTCAGAGTCGGTGTTTTACCCGTTTTCATACTTTCTAACAGGTGATTGCACATACGTGGTTGTGCGTTTTGTTGGTTCTGAGTGACAGCGTTCTCTCCTTTGACTGTTTGAAGTTATTTCTAATTTTGAGAGATTGTTGTAGTTCTAGAGTCGTTTAGGCTGAGCTTATATTAATCGACCCTGCCTTAGACGATCTTTATAAAACAAACCTCAAAAACGAAAACTCTGAAACTACCAAACTATCATAACCTACGAATCGTAACCATGGACAGTAACCACGACCATAAACACATCAACCACTTTGTGTATATTTCTTAGTTTGCCTGCTGAATATTAGTAAAGTCTTCTCCTAAAAGAACACCCAAATAATATGCAAATGTACAAAATTTTTAGACCTGATATCCAATAAAATAAAAAATTCATTAAACTAATCTAAGTATAATTACGATAACATGTGATCTGAACCTGATAACCTGGTATGCTCAAAAAGTCAACAACCCACCTTCCATTGCATGTATTTACCAAGTCAACTGGAATATCAAAATGGTGATTCGCAACTGTGGAATCAATATATGTTTATGTACAAGTTGAGCATAACATAATAAAAATTTCATCTATATAAATATGTGATTCTATTCAACCTAATACTCAGCTCATATCAATCCCTTCACAAAACTCAAAATTTCGACCAATAGATCACATTGATGACCGGTGCAATGATGACTAAAATCTTAATGAGCGTCGTTGCTACAACGATGATCTTCCAATTGGCATTAGCCGTGGATCACAATGTCGGAAGGCCAGCGGGAGGATGGGACCAATCAACTGACCTCAAATCCTGGGCTTCGGCTCAAACATTTACAGTAGGCGATAATTTAGGTAATCTATTTATCCTTGTACCAAAAATATAAACGTCTCTATTTTAAAATTTGTTAGACATTCAAAAATTTGTTTATTTTGATTTTAATTATACAATATCAAATGATCAGTTTAATAAATTGCATATCCAAAGCTCCAGATCGAGACCTCATAAACAACCTTGATGTTTTGTTCTTGCAGTTTTTACGTACGCTGGTTCCCACGACGTATTAGAAGTGACCAAGGACAACTACGATTCATGCACAACACTTGACCGAATATCGACTAACCTTCTTTCCCCAACTACCATTGAACTAACAGATGCAGGAAACCGTTATTTCATTTGTGGGTCAGCTGGTCATTGTGATCAAGGAATGAAAGTTGAGATTCAAACCGTCGCAGCAGCTACTCCACCATCATCTGATTCACCACCTTCAGCCCCACCAGTTTCGACAGATGCTCCAGCACCACCCGTTATTTCAGGTGGAAGTCCAAACAACACTGGTGAAACTACAAATCCACCACCAACACCAGAACCATCATCAGCTGCAATATTTAAGATTTTGACATTTGTTTCTATGGCGGGATTTGGGTTCCTAATGATGATTTAAGCTAATGTTTTATTGTATGAATTCTGTGTAGGCACAATTTTCTTATGATGCATTATGTTGTCTTCATTCTAGCACGTACCTTCATTAGTTCTATGTATCAAAAATTTCCATTGAGTATTATTTTTATCATTTTCTTGTGTGCTACTTTAAATAAAGCCTGGTCTCACATATAACATACATCGTGAAGTCCTAGATACTTTTTATAATATGTACTGTACTGTTTTGTGCACCAAAGTTTGACGCAGGGATACATATTAATTGGTGATGAAATTGTTATCAAAAAGAACAATATATGATTTATGAGGAAAAAAACTCAATAAATGATACTAATGTTAACAACTGATCAAAGTGTTGCAGATGGAAGAAATAAGCACAACTCGCACATTTTGATTAAATGTGCAATTCTTATTAGCGGATAGACATTTGAAAATATTGGGCCTTGTATAGTATTAACACACAGGTCTTATAGTACTGAACTATCTGTAAATAAAGGGTTTTTTTTTTTTTTTTTTTTTTTTTTTTTTTTTGATATAATTCATGTCTTATGAGCAAAGTGGTTATTAGACTATGTATATTTTTTTACCATTTATCAACAAACTAACTTAACCTACTTTATTTAAAATAATATGTAAGTAAGAGAAATGCATACAACCATTTATATTGTGACAAATGGAAGATTGAGTTCAAAATTTGAAGGTCACTCCACGACCCAGGTTGGTTTCATAGGTTGTTTTGTGTAAGAGAGAGAAATGTATTTGTAATATAGTATTTTTTTTTCCTTCCTTTTTGTACTTCAATAGGTTGCAATCTATACCAATAAACATAGCCTTATTAGATGCTAGAGGATTCGGTCCAGTTGTGTACACGAGCAGAAGTTCACTACCGTTTGTCATTAAGGTTTCTTACATGAACTTGCATGCCCAAGCTTACATGAACCGACTAATCAAACTAGCACAAAGCTAGAAATTAAAAACAACCCAAAAATATAAGCTCAGCCTAAACAACAATCAAAGGAGAGAACACTGTCACTTAGAAAGTAGAAAACGGGTAAAACACCGACCATGACCCTTGCAACTTATGCGAAACCCGATGGGATCTCAAACCAAAATAATTAAGCCATACAGTCATACTGAATGATGGCACGACGAGATGTAAGGACGAGTGACAAAGAAAATACCTAAGTTTTTAAACCGCCCTTAAGCAGAAATTCCTTAACCCCTTGACCCTTCCAAAAGTCCATGATTTTTTATCGACCCTACCTTAGACAAACCTCTAAAACGAAAACTCTGAAAATACCAAACTATCATATACTACGAGTCATAAAATGTCCTAAACCATGGACGGTAACCACGACCATAAACACATCAACCACTTTCTGTATATTTCTTAGTAAGGTCTTCTCCTAAAAAAATGTTGTCCCAGTTGTGTATGATGTATATGGATCGATGTGGTTGAGTCAAATACGAATTTGCAAACGATAATAACAAAAGATAACTTATATTATTTGTCTAACCATTGTAATAATACATAAACGTAAGTATTTATAGGTTTCCAAACGATACAATGAATCTTTGTAACCTTTCATCTAAAAGTCATGTCTATTCGGTATTGTCTAAACCGATGCATCTATTCATTGTGATGGTTCGAACAGGTATGTGCCAAGCATCATGTCCATTCGACCATTCCAGGATAATAACTAACTTTTTAACTACTTTAACTAACTAATCAGTTGTAGAGTCTCTAATCTACATTTCTGGTCCTTCACGTTTTCTTTCAAAGCAATATCGAGATTACTTGGTTCACATTCTCCTCCTTAATCTTGATCGTTGCTTTGTCCAAGGTCTTGAACTCCGAGCATTTGTCGCATAGTCACAAACTTGAGTCTTGGTAATGCTTTTGTTAATATGTCTGCTCTTTGTAGTTCTCCGCTAACGTGTTCCACATTTATATGACCATTCTCTACGCATTCCCAAATGAAATGATAGCGAATTTCTATATGTTTACTCCTTCCATGAAATACTGGGTTCTTTATGAGTGCTATTGCTCATACGTTGTCAACTCTGAGTGTTATCCTTTTTTCTTCGATTCCAGTTAGTTCACTAAGTAAACGTTTTAACCATAAGGCTTGACATGCTGCTGCAGTAGCCGCCATAAATTCTGATTCACATGATGATAGCGTCACTGTCGGTTGTTTCTGAGTACATCAGGTAATAGGTGACTCTCCAAAGTAAAATACGATTCCAGTAGTTCCTTTTCCTTGATCGGTATTGATTCCATAACTACTGTCACTGTAACCTGTTATCTTGCAGCCGCCTTCCTTCTTGTATATTATTCCATGTTCTTTTGTTCCTTTGACATATCGGATTACTTGTTTCACTGCCTTCAGGTGATGATCCTTTGGGTCTTGCATAAATCTGCTGAGTAGTCCGACTGAGTAACTAAGATCCGGTCTTGTATGTAATAAGTATCTTAGGCTTCCAATTAAACTTCGGTAATAAGTTGCGTCAACTGGTTCTCCATCTTCCGCTTTGACCAACTTAGTGTCGGGATCCAATGGTATCTTCGTATCATTGCTATCCGCCATACTTGTTTCTTTTAGGATCTTGTTAATGTATCCAGTTTGCTTGATTGTAATCTCTCCTCCTGTCTGTGTAACTTCTATCCCAAGGTAATATGCTAGCAATCCTAAATCGCTCATTTCAAATTTATCTTCCATCTGGGATTTGAACAAGTCTATATCCTTCTTTGGAGTGCCCGTGATTATTAAATCATCTACATATACTCTAACTATAAGTGATGAATTCTTGCTTCTTTTCGTGTAGACTGCTTGTTCTAGATTACATTTCTTAAAATCTAATGACTTCAAGGTTTGATCAAGCTTCACATTCCAAGCTCTTGGTGCTTGTCTTAAGCCGTACAAAGCTTTTGTTAGCTTGTATACTTTTCCTTGGTTTTCTTGCTGAATGAAACCTTCAGGTTGTGTAACATAGACTTCTTCCTTTAATTCTCCATGTAAAAATGCTGATTTTACATCTAAGTGGTGTACTTGCCATCCATGATATGCTGCTAGTGCTAATATTAACCGAACTGTCTCTATCCTAGCAACTGGTGCGAATACTTCATCAAAGTCTATTCCTTGTTCTTGTACATAACCTTTCGCTACTAATCTTGCTTTATATCTGATGATCTTTCCTTGTGCATCTCTCTTAGTTTTATAAACCCATTTGAGTCCGATTGCCTTCTGATTTTCTGGCAAATCTGTAAGAGTCCATGTGTGATTCTTGTTGATTGAATCTAATTCAATTTTCATGGCCTCAATCCATTTCTCATCTTTTGATGCTTCCTTGTAGTTACGGGGTTCTTCTTCTATGAAAAATAAACTTGGAGTTTCTACTTCTCGTGCATATTGATAAATTTCATTGATAGTCTTTAAACCTCGTACTGGTCTGTGATCATATCTTTCTGAGCTTCCTAATGAGCTTTCTAATGAACTAATAGTAGCTTCTCTTTCACTTTCAGAGTTGGGTTCGTAAGTGTATGTTGGTGGTGTAGTTGGTGATGCTGGATCAGGTATTGGATCTGGTATTGGATCCAGTATTTGATCTTCTTCATGATACGTGTTATCAATGTTTTCTATGTTGATTGGTGTAGGATTTCCATTATCAACTTCGTCTACCACAAAACTAGCCCAAAATGTGTCTTGTGTATCCGTATCATTTTCATCTTTATCCCAATTCCACGGCTTTGTTTCCATAAACTTTACGTCCCTACTAACATGTTTCTTCTTTCTTACTGGATCATATAGCCTACAAGCTTTTGATCCTTCCTCTACTCCTAAATAAACCATCAGTATGCTTCTATCATCTAACTTCTTCAAGTGAGGTATGGTTATCTTAGCATAAGCTGTGCATCCGAATATTCTAAGGTTTTGTAGGTTCGGTTTTCTTTTGTAGAGTGCTTCATATGGTGTTTTATCTTCTAGTGCTCGTGTAGGTACCCTATTTAGAATATAAATGGCATGCTTGACTGCTTTCGCCCAAAAAGTTAAGGGTAACTTCATCGCTTTCATCATACTCCTGGTAGTTGATAACACCATCCTATTCTTTCTTTCAACTACTCCATTCTGTTGCGGTGAGTATGGTGCTGTTAACTGTCGTGTTATTCCATTCTCTTTACAGTACTTAGTGAATTCATTTGATGTAAATTCACCACCTCTATCTGTTCTTAGCATTCTTAACTTCATTCTCAACTCCATTTCAATCTTTTGTCTAAATTCCTTAAATGTATTGAAGGCTTGATCCTTAGTTGTTAAAAAATAAGCCCACATGTAACGTGTATAATCATCTACTAGTAAGAAGATGAGTTTCTTTCCGGAATGTGTTGTTGGACTTATGGGACCACAGAGATCTCCATAAACTAAGTCCAGTGGGTTCTTGGATCTGAATTTAGCTTGATTAGGAAATGATGTTCTGCTATGTTTTCCTAGTAAACATGCATCACATACTTGTCCAGTATGGTTTATTCTTGGTATTCCTTCTACTAGACCTTTTCTTGTCATCCTGTTAATATCGTCAAAGTTCAGATGACCTAATCTTGCGTGCCATAACCATGCTTGGTTATCCACATTTGCTAAGAGGCATATAGGTGCTTCTATCTGTAATCTAATACTGTAAAGTCTATTTTTCGACCTTTCTACCTTCATCAACAACTTCTTCTTCTTATCATACAAAGTCAGCTTGTTCCCGTCCATGATGATCTTACAACCTATTTCAGTAAGTTGTCCTAGACTAAGTATGTTGCTCTTGAGGTTTGGTATGTAGTAAACATCTGTTATTATCTTCTGCTCCTTGTTTCTACATCCTAGTATTATTGAACCTCTACCCTTTATCTCTACATACGATCCATCTCCAAAACGAATGCGTCCAGTGATACTTTCGTCTATATCTTTAAAATGACTCTTCGCTCCCGTCATATGGTTGCTTGCACCATTATCTAAATACCATATACTATCATCAGTTGTAGCATACTTTCCGGGTTGTATTTGTCCTTCATTTAACAATATTTCTTCGTGTAATAGTGATGGTTCATCGTTTTCATAGATAAGGTTTGACTGTTCCTGAGTTGTTGGTTTGCTTCTACATTCTCTCTTAATATGTCCATGTTTCCCGCAATTGAAACATTTTGCTTTCTTCTTCCACTCACTTCTATTCTTATTGTTCTTGTCATTGTGAGTTGGGTTTTCTCCATTCGAGTTATTTCTATTTCCTTTATTCTGCCAGTTTCCTTGTGTGTAGTTTGATCTACCCGTATTCCTGTTGAAACGTTTCTTATATCTAGAGTGTTCGCCTTGTGCGAATAATAGGTTATCCTGGCTTTCTGCTTGTCCTCCCTTTTGGAGTTTTATTCTTTCCTCGAATGCTTTTAACTTTCCAGTGATCTCATCTAAGGTGATATCATCTAGATCACTTGTCTGTTCTATGGATGCTACTATCTGAATGAACCTATCTGGTGTGGAATCTAATAGTTTTCGTACTAAAAGTGATTCATCCAAGGTTTTTCCTAATTCTTTTGCCTTCGTGGCATAACCATTTAGTTTGTTTGTAAATGCATCCACCGTTTCTTCATCATTCATTTGAAGGGCATTAAATCCTATCATAAGTGATTGTAATCGTGCTTGTTGCACTCTTTCTTCTCCAACGTGTCTCCTTTTCAATGATTCCCATAAATCTCTAGCAGTTTTACAACTTGCTACTTGTAATATCACATCCTCGGTTACCGCTTGATATAGGAGGGCAATAGTTGCCTTATCCTTCTTAGCATCTAATTCGGCGTTTTCTTTGTGTTCTATAGTCTCCCATAATCCATGTGCTTATAATATAACCTTAATTTGTATAGCCCAAACAGTGTAGTTTGTGGTTTTGAGTTTAGGGCATTGATATTGTGTAAGGGGTGTAATGGGTTTTACTATAGTATTATTGATATTAGTGTCATCTCCACCCGACATCCTAGATGTGTTTACGATCTTCACTTTTGATTTATATGGGAAATCTAACTAGTATGGTATATCCTTACTACTACGGGGAACAGAAATAGTTATCCGGGAATCCTAGTAATACGGGGATCAATATATAGTTTTCGGGATTTCCTAATAGTATAAAAATGAGTATCTATACTATAAGCGTATAAATGAAATCCAATAATGATAACGTGGCCTCGTATGTTTTGCGTTCCCACTTGTGTGTCGATACTATGAGATATATCAACCACGTACTTTTCTTTCCTCGTCTCCTTTCAAATCCAAATTTGGTTGTCGAATATTTAACCAAATTTTCACGTTGTTCCTTTTTCTTCTCGACTTGGTTCCTACTACTTGCCTCGGACCCTTGTTATGTCTCGGCTTACTCCAAAATCCACCCGAAGTGATTTTTTGCCACGATCAACTTCAAAATTGTTGTCATTGTTTCCTTGTTCCAAGTCTCCTCGCAATGAGTCTCGGTAAAATTATTACCGTAGCAAATAAATTGCTTTTCTTCTTCTTTTTCTTTAGTACTCGTTGTACCAAATCTAATAAACCAACGTCCAAACAAAATGATTTGTTTGTCGTTCCGCTATTGCTTGCTTCTTTCGCTTCGTTGTTTCCACAATACTCCTTGTCGTTTTTCTTTTCTTGTCCACACCGTTTATCAACAACTCCTAATACCTAATCGGTATTTTTCTTATGCAGCGAGTGATCAATTCGCTTCTATATTTCAAACTTGTTGTTGCTTCTTGTATTGCCAACGTGCTTTCCTTTTCTTTTATATGTACCGGTATCTTTCTTCTTGTTCCAAACAATGCTTTTGCTTTTCTGCGCTTCTTTTTCTCCTTGCGTACCAAAATTTGTACACAATCTTCGACGTCTAAACTTTTCCCTTGTTGTGTTGTAGTAGAGAACACACAAGTACGTTTCTTGTTGTAGATTAACAAGAAAAACTTCAACTTTTTCTGGTTTTGTTGTGGCGTACGATACACAACAAACCAAGGTACCAAGTTTCTGGATTGGTATCCTTCCTGTTTGCAAATCACGACACAAAGAAAAGTGTATACGGTTTTTCTAGTGTCCCTAAGTTATCTATGCAACCTTTCTAATGTTAACAAGGATCAAAGGTTTGCGTTATTCTGGAAAAAAAATTCCAGTCGTGGGTTTCTATTTGGTTTCTGGTTTCTGTGTCTCGATACAAGGTTTCTAGATTTCTGGGTGAGTTTGATGATTGTAACGAGATGTTCCAACAAGGCTCTTGATGCTAAATGTTGTCCCAGTCGTGTATGATGTATATGGATCGATGTGGTTGAGTCAAATACGAATTTGCAAACGATAATAACAAAAGATAACTTATATTATTTGTCTAACCATTGTAATAATACATAAACGTAAGTATTTATAGGTTTCCAAACGATACAATGAATCATTGTAACCTTTCATCTAAAAGTCATGTCTATTCGGTATTGTCTAAACCGATGCATCTATTCATTGTGATGGTTCGGACAGGTATGTGCCAAGCATCATGTCCATTCGACCATTCCAGGATAATAACTAACTTTTTAACTACTTTAACTAACTAATCGGTTGTAGAGTTTCTAATCTACATTTTTGGTCCTTCACGTTTTCTTTCAAAGCAATATCGAGATTACTTGGTTCACAAAAAACACCCAAATATGCAAATGTACAAAAATTTTAGACCTGATATCCACTAAAATAAAAAAAATTCATATAACTAATTTAAGTATAATTACAATAACATCTAATCTGTACCTGATATGCTCAAAAAGTCAACTAACCACCTCCCATTATCTTTACCAAGCCATTTGCAATATCAAAATGCTGATCACAACTGTGGAATCAATATATGTTTATGTACTAGTTGAACATAACAAAATAAAATCTTCATCTATATAAATATGTGATTCTATTCAACCGAATACTCAGCTCATATCAATCCTCTCATAAAACTCAAAATTTCGACCAATAGATCACATTGATGACCGGTGCAATGATGACTAAAATCCTAATGAGCGTCGTTGCTACGATGATGCTTTTCCAATTGGCGTTAGCTGTGGATCACAATGTCGGAAGTCCACCAGGAGGATGGGACCAATCAACTAACCTCGCATCGTGGGCTTCGGGTGAAACATTTACAGTAGGCGATAATTTAGGTAATCTTTGTACCAAAAATATGATGTATTTCACAAATTCTCTGTTTTAAAATTTGTTAGACATTCCAAAATTTGATTATTTTGATTCTAGTTATACAAAGTCAAATGATCAGTTTAATAAATTACATATCCAAAGCTCCAGATCGAAACCTCATAAACAACCTTGATGTTTTGTTCTTGCAGTTTTTACGTATACTAGTCTCCACGACGTATTAGAAGTGACCAAGAACGACTACGATTCATGCTCAACAAGTAACCCAATATCGACTAACAGTCCTTCCCCAACTACCATTGCACTAACAGATGCAGGAAGCCGGTATTTCATTTGTGGGACAGCTGGTCATTGTGATCAAGGAATGAAAGTTACGATTACAACGAGAGCAACAGCTTCTGGACCACCAACACCAGCTACTCCACCACCAGCTACTCCACCACCATCATCTGATTCGCCACCTGCAGCCCCACCAGTTTCGACAAATGCTCCACCACCAAATGATGACAATGCTCCTCCACCAGTTGATGAAAGTGTACCAGCACCACCCGTTAACTCAGGTGGAAGCCCAAACAATACTGGTGTACCAACGACACCAGAACCATCATCAGCTGCAACATTTAAGATTTTGACATTTGTTTCTATGGTGGGATTTGGGTTCCTTACGATGGTTTAAGCTAATGTTTTTATTGGTGTGAATTCCATGTATATCTTTTTTCATGATGCATCATATTGTCTTCCTTTATGCATCTTCCATGGCTTGTGTTTTAAACTACATCATCATTTCATAGTTTTGAGCACAAGTTGAATGTTAAATTTTGGAAGTTTCAATCGAGTCACGATAATCCTAGCTAGGTTTTGGCTCACCAAACCGTTTGAGAAGCTAGAATTTGTCAATAACCGTAACTTAATTTGTTTCACTCATCATGTGAACAGCTTGTTATTTGCTTTATATGAATACTTTTTAACAAAATTTATTTATTTATTTTTTGAACGGGCGTATATTAAAAAGCCACTCTAACAAACAATTACATACGATACGATAGAGCGTTACAAGGATTAAAAAGCTACTCTATCCAGTTAATAGACACGAAGTCTATTATAGATCCAAGTGTAGGTGAATTGCTTGATATCATTTAGAATAAGACTTTTGCTTGGTCTTTTAGCCGCAAAGGATGACTCATTTCTAAAGCGCCATAGGATCCAAAGGGTGGATTGCGCTTCAAATACGGTGGTGAGTGTGGGAGAAAAGGTTAAGCAACTTGAGAGAGACAACACGTCATTGAGGTTGTTTTGTTGCTTATTACGGATGTTCCACCAACTAAGGACACCATTCCACACCAAGATTGCAACATTGCAATTCACTAGAGTATGATCTTCCGTCTCAAGATTATCATCACAAACCGGGCATCTTACCAAATCTAGGTCAATTCCTTTATTATCTAAGTTGACTACTTGACTCTTGTTAGAGTTCATTTATTTTCCATTCTCCATGTAGAAATGTTAACTTTAATGGGTACTAGCTTATTCCATCTAGTTGGAGCCGATTGGATTTGAAAGGAGGCTTTGGAGTTCTTTTAAGATATCTTAGAGACTTAGAACTTAGTGGCCTACGCCATTGCCAAATGCTACTGGAATTGCAAGCGTGGGGGTTTATTGGCCCAACATGACTAATTTTAGGCCCAACTTCATTTGAATCCAAGCCAAGCCCAGGTGGATTAAGATCAGGCTATTTGATGATTGAAATATGCCATTTGATGAAGTAACAATATCAGTTGTCAAAAAAGTGGCAAAAGTTAGCGGAACAATAGATGGGACTCGATCACACACTCTACAATTTGGATTAGTATCGACCAATAGTCAACTAGTCTTGATCGATATCAATAGTCGACTAGTCTTGCCATATCAAGTATCAACCAAGATAGTTACAAACTCTCTGTAATTACCTTGTACGGAATATGTTATAGTGAATATCCATCGAAACTACCTGACACAGACACTCAAGCTTCTCATTCGGATCACTACATCGGGTTTACTGGTTTACAAACGGTATCATAATTGTAGCTTTGTGGAATTTTTGTACATATGGAAACTTTATGGAATTTTTGTTTCTGCTTTTCGGAGGACGAAAAAAAAAAAAAAAAACAAAAAAAAAACCCTATAACAATTATAACCTAAACAATGAAGAAGAAAATGTCCCCCCCCCCCCCCCCCCCCCCCCCCTAACTAAATTGATTTGTAGGCTAAACACTAAATTGATTTTTGGCCCACCCTTAACTAAAATTCTGGTTTCGTCACTGCCTGACACAGACACTCAAGCTTCTCATTCGGATCGCTACATCGGGTTTACCGGTTTACAAGCGGTATCATAATCGTAGGTTTGTGGAATTTTTGTACATATGGAAACTTTATGGAATTTTTGTTTCTGCTTTTCGGAGAAAAAAAAAAAAAAAAAAAAAAAAAAAAAAAATTGTAACAATTATAACCTAAACAATGAAGAAGAAAATGTCCCCCCCCCCCCCCCCCCCCCCCCCCCTTTTAAGTCTATTAATTGTGCACTGACGTGTCAAGTTATATGGTTATTAGAAACAGGGTGGATATATACGCATCTGGTCATTTTAACTTTCAAAAACGTTCTATTATCACTAATTTGGTAACTGACTACCGTTTAAACTTTAAACCTCTAACTTTTGCTTTTTTGACATTTTTTATTTTATTTTTATACTGTAGCATTGCAGGTGTTTGCGAAACATATTGTTGGCTCAATGTTCAAAACGAACCCCGAATTAAGTTGGCATTACAATCCTTAAACCACTACAACTAGATACAATGGGTTTTTAGTTTGATAAAATAATGGAAGAATTCGAAGAAGATAATAGTCAAAGGTTTGTGTGGGGGTGTTGGTATGGATTACGGGGTGACGACTAGATTCTAGCTAAAAGGCAGGTGGTGGTATAGCCTGATGACTTATGTAACATATATACTCTTTCTTTCTTTTGACATTGTATAACATTACTCTTTCTTTCTTTTGACATTGTGCTAACTGAAATGAATTTTCTCTTTATAAATAACTAATTATACAAGTAATTTAAATAATTGTTCTTGTTAGATGTCAAAAAGCTATGGATAAAATTTGATATCAAGCATACGTGTTTCATACTGTATTGTTGTTATATAAACTGAAAGTGCGTTACTATTTTCTCTATTTAAACTTCAAATGAGAGTACTTTTTACTTTTGGCATAAAACCGGTTCAATCCGGTGATTCAACCTGTTGAAAACCGGTGACCCAATGAATCAAAGACTCGACCGGGTCAATTGAAAACCGGGTTTTAAAACATTGGTATAAATCAAACCATATTTATTCAAATATAAATGCGTTAGCATGTAATTTGTACCTGATATATGTTCAAAAAGTCAATAACTCAATCTTTTCATTTACCAAATCAATTCCATTATCAAATTGGTGATCACAACTAGCTTGGAATTAGTACATTGTTTACGTAATTATTGAGCACATAAATTTATACGAGAATCATCTTCTATAAGTATGCGTTTTATTTCATACCGAAACTCATATCAATCATTATCCTCTCATAAAACTATAAATTTTGACCAATTGAACACATTGATGTCTCGTGCAATGATGATTAAAATCCTAGCAACGATGCTCTTTCAATTGGCTTTAGCCGTGGATCACAATGTTGGAGCTCCAGACGGAGGTTGGGACACGTCAACTTACCTCCAATCATGGGCTTCAGATGAAAGTTTTGTAGTAGGCGATAATATAGGTTATTAGTTTGTGTTCATATACAAAAGATACATACTTTAGCTATATCACACCAACACGTTTAATGTATTTATGTTAATCGTTGGAACTTACATTTGATTTGCGTCGCATTCATCGTTATAATTTAACTATTTATTTGATTCTTCACTAATAACGTTGCCTGAATAAACTCATTTTCAAATAATTTGCAAAAAAAAAAAAAAAAAAAAAAAAAAAAAAAAAAAAAAAAGTAATTTAACAAACATTTGTTTTTATTTCAAACACTTCTTGTATCAGAAAATAGTAGTATCGTTCTTATCTTTTCAGCTTTCATTAACCAATTTCTTACATAATCAGAATTTGTTACTGTCAAAGAGGAGTTGGTTAATAGTTCTGGGACTGAAGTGTTACAATTAGATAGTTGAAGGACTAGTAATGTAAATATTATGTTATTAGTTTTCCCCTGTACATATACTCTGTAACCTCATTCATTTCAGCTTAATGAAATCACTTTCACTCTTGTGTGTGTGTGTGAAATGTGTGATTCTCTCAACTCATTATTGTCAACATGGTATCAGAGCTCAATAATGAGTTCTTGACCAGTTGCAACCGTTACAACCACTCTAACTAATTTTTCCGATCACCTTCAACCACTGTAAACCACCGTAACTAACTTTTCCGATCATCTTCATAAAACCACCATTTTAACACCAAATTTCATCATTCTTTCACTAATCCCTATCAAATTTCTTCACAAACACCTGTAATTGATTCAATTCATGTTTCTTGAATTTGTGAATCAATAGGTTATCACTGTAACGGTTTCTTGAATCTATAAAACGCTTCCGCATCAATAGTTATGAATTCAGCATCTTCTTCTTCATCTGAAACTGTTGGAATGATGAATAATCAGATGTTATTTCAAAATCCACTGTTCTTGCATCCTTCTGATGGACCTGGTACACTGATGGTGACTGAAAAACTTCTTGGGGCTCAGAACTATCGTTCTTGGAGAAGATCAGTAGAGATAGCTTTGTCCACAAAACGGAAGTTAGGATTCATTAGAGGTACTGTTCCAAGATCAGTTGATGATGCTAGTTTACAAGAACAATGGGACACGTGTAACAATCTGGTAATTAGTTGGTTGATGAATTCAGTTTCTGAATCTATTGGTAAATCCATCATGTTTATGGGGACAGCTCATGCCATATGGCTTCAGTTGGAAACAAGGTTTGCACTGAGTAATGGATCTTATAAGTACAAACTCAATAGAGAAACTTATGCAATTATGCAATCAGGAAGGTCCATTAGTTAGTATTACACCAATATGAAGTGTGTTTGGGAAGAGTTGGATTCCATGAATGAATTGCCAAGAATTGTCAATATAACTCCTGAAGTTGCTGTGTTTATTCAAGCCTTGAATGTTCAGAAGGAAGAGCAAAGATTGTTTCAATTTCTCAATGGTCTGGATGATCATTTTGCAAGTCAAAGAAGTCAACTGTTGTTGAACTCTCCTCTGCCTAGTGTTGAAACTGCTTGTTCTTTGCTTCAACAAGAAGAATCACAAAGAGGGGTGTTTGGAAATAATAGTCATGTGGGGATTGAATCAACTGCTCTGTACAGCAAGGGAGAGGTAAAAGATAAGTGTAATATCTGTGGATTTAAGTGGCATCCACCAGAGAAGTGTTGGGAGAAAATTGGTTATCCTGTTTGGCATTAAAAGTATAAACAAGGTCAGAAAGGAAAATCAGTGGTTAAGAATGGCAATGGAAATGTCAAAAGGACTGCTGCAGTAGTTGAAAACAGTGGTCATGTTGTGTTTACATCCAAACAGTTTGAGCAACTCATGAAAAGTTTGCCACAGTTCAATCAAAATGCTCAAGAACCAACTGAAATGGATCATCCATTTGGTGAAGGTACAATTTATTGTTTTTCCTGCATAAATGGTGTGATAGAAGGTTGGATAATTGACACTGGAGCTAGTGATCACATGTCACCTGATAGTGAGGATCTAATAGATGTTCAGACCCTTAAGTATAAACAAATGATTAATTTGCCTAATGGTCACACATCTGTCATCTCACAAGTTGGAAATAAGGTGTTACAAAACAAAATTGAGCTAAAAAATGTCCTGGTTGTTCCTTCATTCAAATTCAGACTTTTGTCAGTCTCAAAATTGACAAAAGACTCTCAATGTTTTGTCACTTTTTATGAGCAGTTTTGTGTTATTCAGGATTTGAAAACCAGGAAGGTGTTGGGCTTGGGTAAGAAGAAGGCTGGTCTCTATCATTTGCTCAATCTTCCATTGGAGCAAGTGCATGCTCAACTCTCTTCTATGGTTGTGTCTGCACTTGAAGATTGTAGCTTGTATTCATTCTTTGCAAACTGTTCTGTTCCTGATACATTTGCTTTCAGTGTTTTCAACAATTCATATAGTCTATGGCATCATAGGCTTGGTCATGTTTCAAACTCTACTCTTAAGCACATTGATTCTGTACCTCAGTGTTATTCTAATGCTAGTAATAAAGCTTGTTTGACCTGTCCTATGGCTAAGTTTGCTAAACTTCCTTATCCTACTAGTGTCTCACATTCTAAAGTTCCATTTCATCTCATTCACATTGATATCTGGGGTCCTTATGAAGTTCCAACTATAGGGCATCATAGATATTTTCTGACCATAGTGGATGATTGTAGTAGAGCTGTGTGGACATATTTGTTGGTTAAGAAATCAGATGCTTTCACTGTCTTAAAGTCATTTCATGTTTTTGTTAAGACACAGTTTGAGAAAGACATTAAGATAATAAGGTCAGACAATGCACTAGAATTTCTCAAAGGAGCAATAGGCCCTTATATGAAATCTCTAGGAATTGAGCATCAAACCTCTTGTGTGGATAGACCTCAGCAGAATGGAAGAGTAGAGAGAAAGCACAGAAACATTTTGGAGATTGCAAGGGCACTAAGATTACATGCTCATTTGCCTGTGCATTATTGGGGAGATTGTGTTATCACTGCCACTTATCTCATCAATAGATTTCCTACAGCTGTTCTAAAATTCAAGACACCTTATGAAATTTTGATGCATTCTAAGCCTGATTATGGTCACTTGAGAGTTTTTTGGTGCCTGGTTGTTGCAAGCAATCCAACAAGAATTGCTGATAAGTTTGAATCCAGGGGTGTGCCCTGTTTGTTTCTTGGCTATCCACAACATCAAAAAGGGTACAAGTTGTACAATTTGCTCACCCACACTAGGTTTGTTTCCAGGGATGTGGTATTCTATGAGCATATTTTTCCTTATTCAAAGTCTAGTATGAATCAAGTACTTCAACCCATACCTGCTCCTATGACATCTTCTATTTGGTATGAGGATTTTATGTCTACCACTCAACCAGTTACTACACCAACTGATTCAACATCCTCTAGTACTTCACATTCCCCTGAACCAGTTACAAATGAGACTGAGATTCATGAAGAAGAAGTTCAACCAGTTGAACAGCCTGCTCCACCAGTGTTTGAACCAGTGTTTGAGACAACTGCTGAGACACAACCTTCAGGCACAAGGAAGTCATCCAGGGTTCCAGTTACACCAAGTTGGCTTAAAGACTATGTTACTCCTCATTTGCCAAGAGCCAATCAAGTCTCAGTTACTCCATTGCAATCTCAGTTTCAAGTGTTTTTGTGTGCCTTGTTAGCCAACACTGCACCAACATCTTTCAAAGAAGCTATTAAGATTCCTGCCTGGGGCAATGCAATGGATGTGGAAATTAGAGCTCTGGAAGATAATGAAACATGGGAAGTCACAACTTTGCCTAAAGACAAAAAGGCTATTGCTTGTCATTGGATATACAAAATAAAGTACAATGCTGATGGTTTTGAGGACAAAAAAAAGGCAAGGCTGGTGGTAAATGGAAATAGACAAAGAAAAGGAGTACACTATGAAGAAACTTTTGCTCCAGTTCCCAAAATGGTGACTGTGAGAGCCTTGTTAGCTATTGCAGCTATGAAGGGTTGGGATATTTGTCAAATGGATGTCTCAAATGCCTTTTTACATGGTGATTTGTTTGAAGAAGTTTACATGCAGATGCCACAAGGTTATGTTGGTAAGGGGGAGAATGTGCAAGACGTTCCCACCAATCAAAACCTTGTTTGTAAACTTAAGAAATCTTTGTATGGTCTCAAGCAAGCACCAAGACAATGGTTTGCCAAATTGTCATCAGCCCTGGTGTCTTTTGGATATACTCAGTCAAAGGCAGATTATTCATTGTATATCAAATCAAATAGTACATCATTTACAGTTGTGTTAGTGTATGTAGATAATTTGATGATAACTGGTTCTGACTGATCAGTGGTAAACCGTCAGATTATTATTGACCAAGGTCAATAAGTCAAAAACAGCTTAGACTAATGCTCCTCGGAGTACAATGTATCCTCGGGTCGTATTTCCCAACGAGGCGTGAAATCTGTAATAAAACGAAATTTGGGATCGGGTGATTATGAATGGGCAAAGGTGAGTTTGATTTATACTACTGATTTACACAATTTAAACAATTAAACAATAAACTTTAAACAGTTACGTGAATTAAAAACGTATACAAATTAAAAAAAAAAAAAAAAAAAAAAAAAAAAAAAAAAAAAAAAAACTTACGTCTACGTACAGGGAAAAAGGTGAGTTTTAATGCAAATTAAACTACAGGGGGTAAAATTAAAAATTCTACAAACTTAAACTTAAAAGAAAATTTAATTTAAAAAGAAAATTATTTTTTAGATTATTTTATTATTTAATATTAATTATTTAAATAAAAACTATTTAACTATTAAATTAACTAAAAATAATAAAAACTATAACTTAAACTAAAAACTTGCAAAACTATTTTATAAATTTTAAAATGAACTTGAAGAAAGTATAAAAAATTAAAATAAATATTTTTGTCTTTTTATGGTTTTTCTTTTAATTAATTACTAATTATTTTAATTAAACTATTTAAACTATTTTAAATTACTAAAAATACTAAAACAATTTAGAAAATTATGAAAAAAATTTATAAAACTAATTAACCATCACGGGAATCCTAAAAAATTATAAAATTATTCTAAAAATTATATTTAGGCTAATTTACTAATTAATTACTTATTTATTATTTAAAATCTAATTAACTAAATTTAATTAAAAAAATAGGAAATGAACAGTAGAAATCAGAAAAATATTTTCTAAAAATACCTAATGGTTTATAAGACTTTTAAAAAATATAAAAAGATATTGTTATTCACTAAAAATTATTAAAACTATTTAATTACCTTATATTACTTAATTATTCATTAAACTAGTATTAATTAAAATAAATATTATTTAAATAGTAAAAATTATGAAAAAATTCTAGAAAGTAAATTAAGTAATGAAGAACCTAGAAAAAATAAGCTTGGTCCAACAGCTTATGTAAATAAGCTGTTATAAGCCAAACGGCTTATTTAAGCTTATTAAGCCAAAAACACCTTAAGTATATTGTTTGTGTGAGTTTGAACGGAACTGGTGCCCCAGAGCTACTGGAAGGGGTATGTGATATAAAGCATGATACTATCCAAGAGGTCCCAAGTTCGAATCCCACACACACCCAATTTTTTTGAAACTATTTATTTTTTTGATTTTCTTTTTGCAAAACTGCTTAATAAGTAAAAATAAGTAACTTTAAGAAAACACAACTTTTTTATTTTACACAAATAAGCTCTGTAAGAGCTTATTAGCTCAGCAGATGGCTTATTAAGCCAAATTTGAGCTTTTAACAAGCTAAAAGCTATAAACAAGCTACCACAGGTTAAATAAGCTATAAACTATTGAGTTTCACCTAAATTAAGCTAAACTAACTTAATAAGCTAAAGGAATAAGCTTAAAGCTCAAATAAGCACTCCTGAAGCACTGCCTAACCAAACAGGCCAAAGGCCAATGTGCAGGCTTGTGTGGGGTCCACTAGGGGGTTCAAAAGTCCAAAACCAAAAGTGAACCTTCAAGTTGGACAGTTAGTCTATCAATTGGACCAATAAGCTGACCAATAAGCTCAATAATAAGCTCAGAATGAGCTTAGGAAATAAGCTCAACAACCTGAGTTCTTAGTATGCACAGGTGGTCAAGGCCAATAAGTAGACCTGTGTGGAGTCCGCAAAAAGGGTCAGGGGTCCAATTTTCTTATTGATTCTCAAAGATAAGCTAAAGGGCTTTTAAATAAGCTATGAATCAGCTCCTGGGTCCCACAAATAAGCTCTAGGGATAGCCTTGAACTTGGGTGGTTCACACTGAATACTTAGTGTGTGTGGTTGGTTTGGACAACTAAAAGTTGTGTGCAGCCCTAGTAAATAAGCTAGAAATGGAAAAATAAGCAAAGGTCCTATAAGCTGGACTGATAAGCTTCTTAAAAAGCTAAAAAGCTTGAGGTGGGGTCCACTATGTCAGTCACAAAGAGCTAAAGAAAATGGGTCATAACCTGTGGTGCAGGGGAGCTTTTTGCTCAAAGGGTCAATTTCAAGTGTGCTTATTAATAAGCAAATGATATCCAAACTCAGATTTTCTTTTTTGAAATAAGTTACAAGCTACCAAATAACACAAATAAGCAAAAAGTTTTAATTTCCAATCCTTAATAAGCCTTACACAAGATCTGGACTATTTGATCATTTTGACAGACTTGAAATTTTTTGACTTTTGAATGAACATTAAAGTTTGACTAATCCCAACTTTGAATGATCAAATCTTACTGTAATTGATGTGATAAGCTTATATGAAACTAAATTATGCTAACCTAACTACTTATGCAACTAAATTAATGATTATGATATGTAAATTATGATAAGTTAACTGATTATATGAAAATTAAAAGCAATTTGACTTTTGCTTAAAGATAACTGGATTTTATG
Source organism: Artemisia argyi (assembly GCA_030686995.1). Classification (NCBI taxonomy): domain Eukaryota; kingdom Viridiplantae; phylum Streptophyta; class Magnoliopsida; order Asterales; family Asteraceae; genus Artemisia; species Artemisia argyi. The sequence goes on along the minus strand of CM060698.1, from coordinate 155,699,474 downwards.
GTTCTAATGTCCTATTACAATCTAATGAAACATGTTTGAGCCAAAACATCAACAAAACAACAACAAGAACACAGATAACAAAGCTAATCCAAACATACCTTTATTATACTGTTTATGAAATTTCTTAAGTATAAAAGTGATTCAAACCATGAAATCAATCCCAGAGGTTCTTTTATGATAACTTAAGTGTAATAGAACATAGAAACAACAATCTAAACCACTTATTCCTATGAATTACTAATATGCTAATATGACAGTGAAAATAGAAATTTTAGCAACTATGGATTTTAATTAATAAGCTACTGATTTTAATATATATTATCACTAACAAATTATAAATAAGCTTAAAGCAACAAAAATAAGCAGATAATAAGCTATGCTACAGTAAGAGTTTAAAAATGAGTTTGAAGGCTTACCATGAGCAATCCTGCTTATACCAAGAACCAAGTACCATGAACACTTCCTAAAGCTTCCAATAAGCTTCTATTACCAAGGGCAATCCACAATTTACCCTGCTCCTTCTTGATGCATTCAAACCTACAAATTTTTATTTAAAAACTATTTTTCTTAATTTTTCTTTTTTTTTCTTTTTCATGTTATACTGATACTTAATACTTCTAATAACTTTAATAGACTATATCATAAGCTTATATGAGATTACTGATTGAAAACAACAATAAATAACAACTAGAAAGCTTGATGAGATTTTTGAAATTGAAACTAAAATGCATAAACTGAATTTGAACTTTAACTTTGATTAAAACTTGAATACAGATTTCTTACAACATTACAACATTAATGAAAGGCTTAAAAGCTTAAATTTCAAACTGAGAAACTAAGTTACACTAATACGATTTGAATTGAAAACTAAGTACAAAAATTAACTACTATTCCTTCATCTTCTTCCTCCTTTTATAGCCTTCAATGTTCCAGGTGTCTTCTCAGGTAAATCCCACCACTCTTCAACTTTGACACGTTTCTAATTGAAGTACACATGTTCAAAAGATATTTTGGCGCCAAAAACCACCAAGGTTGCTTGTAGCCGTTTTCCAAACATTTAATGCTTCTGATGTGACAATGGAGGGTTAAGGGAACCAATTGAGGTGTAATGGGTGATGGTGGTTTAGTATGGCATGTTGAGGTGATGCAGGGATGGTGGGAGTAGTACGTGTCCAATCCTGGAGCAATACTAAACTTTGGGTACTCTTAGAGAGGATGACACGTATGGTTGAGGTGGAAAGTAAGGCACATGGAGGGGGGTGGTATGGTGGATAGTGGTGAAGCAGGTGATGAAGGAGGTTGAAGAATGGTGGGGGACGGGTCAAAGAAGGTCAAACCGTTTTTATTATTTAGGGGAAATGGGCTTTTGTGTTTTGGGCTTTTGAATTTGGACCAGGCTATGTTTGGATTTGGAATTTGGTTTATTTTGGTATTGGGTCCGTTTGGTTTGTAATAGTAATAAGCCCAAGGACTTATTTGGTATTTTCTGAATTTCCAAGGACCAATTCTGCAATTATTCCAAAGTTTCTCAAAAGGACCTTTCTTGTCATATAAAAATATTATAAGGACCTTTTTTATATTTTTCCAAATTTAAAATAACCAGGGACCAATTTTGCCAATTTTTCAAAGTATAGGGACCTTTTTGTAAATTTCTTAAATTTATCATCTAGGGGTCAAACTTGGCAACTTGTGAATTACCAAGGACCCTTTGATGATAAAATTCCATTTTTAGATACTGGGGGTATTTTCTGTCAATATTGAAACTGCAGGGACCTGTTTTGCCAATTTTGGTATTTTGAACTTTCAAGGGTACAAATTGTTATTTCATGATTCCTGAGGACTGTTATTGACTTTTCTTTAAAATAAATCATCCAGGGACCATTTCTGACATTTCTTGAAAGTTCAGGGACTGATTTTGACAATTTGGTAAACTTTGGCCATTTTTCCCTGTTTTCAGTTCTTTTATGTTTGAAACATATAAAAACACCTTCTAAGGATATTTGTAATATTTTGTGGTGTTTCTGAGTGTTTTTACATGTTTTTGTTGTTCAGACTTGATAGAAATGATGAGTTTTTATGAACTCATCACTGACAATAGTGAGATTCAAGCTTTGAAGTCTCAGTTAAGTTCTCATTTTCATATGAAGGATCTTGGAGAATTGAACTACTTCTTAGGACTGGAAGTGTGCAAAAGTGATCAAGGCATCTTCATTTCACAGAAGAAATATACTACTGATTTGTTGCATGAAGCAGACTTGTCTAATGCTAAAACCTATAAGCTACCCATGGATCCTCATGTGAAGTTGCAGGCTGACATTGGTACTCCTCTTTCTGATCCAGAAGTATATAGGAAGTACATTGGAAAACTCATTTACCTTACTATTACTAGACCTGACATTTGCTACACAGTACAACTTCTTAGTCAGTTTATGCAAAATCCAACCTCAGTTCATATGCAAGCTATTAAGCATTTGTTGAGATACTTGTTGAAATCACCAGGTCAAGGAATTTTGCTAGCTAATGACTCTGCTGCTCATCTGACTGCATATTGTGATAGTGATTGGGCTAGTTATCCAATGACTAGAAGATCCACAACTGGATATTGCATATTACTTGGTCAGTCTCCTATTTCATGGAAATCAAAGAAACAAAGTGTTGTTTCAAGATCATCTGCTGAGGCAGAATACAGAGCAATGGCTCTAACTTGTTGTGAAGTGACCTGGTTAGTTTCATTACTAAGAGATTTGGGAATTAAAGACCTTGGTCCAGTTGATTTGAAGTGTGACAATCAAGCAGCTCTGTACATAGCTGCTAATCCTGTGTTTCATGCTAGAACCAAACACATAGAGGTAGACTGCCACTATGTAAGAGATCAAGTGAAGAATGGTCAAGTTAGTCCTTCTTATGTGTCTACAAAGGAACAGCTTGCAGATGTGTTTACAAAAGTTTTACCTGAAGATCAACATTCAAAACTCATGTCCAAGCTGGGAGTTTCCAATTCTTCCACCTCTCAACTTGAGGGGGAGTGTCAAAGAGGAGTTGGTTAATAGTTCAGGGACTGAAGTGTTACAATTAGATAGTTGAAGGACTAGTAATGTAAATATTCTGTTATTAGTTTTCCCCTGTATATATACTCTGTAACCTCATTCATTTCAGCTTAATGAAATCACTTTCACTCTTTTGTGTGTGTGTGAAATGTGTGATTCTCTCAACTCATTATTGTCAACAGTTACATATTCAAACATTTAATCATTTTGTTTCAATTATACAATCCGAAGTTCCAAAAAACCTCATCTTGATGTTTTTGTTCTCGCAGCTTTCACGTATAATGGTACCCATGACGTATTAGAAGTAACCAAAGATGCTTACGATTCTTGCTCAAAAAGTAGCCCAATATCGACTAACCGTGCTTCCCCAACTACCTTTGCACTGACGGATATTGGTATCCGGTATTTCATTTGTGGGGCAACTGACCATTGTAAGCAAGGAATGTGTAACACCCCCAATTCATGGATGCAGCGGAATTCGAACTGGGTGTTACTTGACGGCACAATAGTCACAATAATAGAAAACGAACTCCAATTGAGTCGTTTTAAAAGATTTATCATTCAAATTGTATAAATATCAGAGATTTCAAAATGAGGTCCCAGATGGTTCCATGTTTACAAATTACATTAATTGAGTTTTGAATGATAATAAAATTTATAGCCCTCTTGAGAATCCGTGCACTTCCGTGCCATCCTTGATCGTCATGAACCTGAAATACATGCTTGAGAGGTCAACACAAAGGTTGAGTGGAATTCGTAGAGTTTAGTTAAATCGTTTGAACACAATAATCGTAATGTGAGGTAATTAATCACACATTCATAGTTAGAAAACAAAAATCGTTATTTATTGCACTAAGCTCATACAACCAAAGCATTAACATCGAACCACAAATTGGCATTATAGAAGCCCTATCCAGGTACTTTTGCCATTATACCTCTAAATCTCAAATATAGTGCATTTGTGTGAACTCGTAGATGTTCAACACAAATGGGATCCGTCAATCCCAATAGATCTATTCACAATATTCGCGCTCACTATAGGTAGTGACTAATGGTTTATGATATAGGGACTTCGAACATGGCAATCGTTACTTAGTGACAATAAAACATCGTCGGGTAGCATACATTAGAAAGCATCGTGTTCGAGTAGAAAAATAATAGCATGTATTCCCCCCATGGGTTTGTAAAATAGTTAAACAATAGAAAGTGGGGCTACGAACTCACCTTAAGTTATGCAGTGAGTAATGAATGTGATGGTCGAATCGTGAAGGTTTCTACAAGCAACCTATAATAGAATGTCGCGACTTAGGATCGGAGTGAAGAATATGAATAAGTGCCTATATATATATATCTTGCATCTAGTCCATGATGTTGTATGATGTATATTGTAAGTCTTAGAAAGAAAAGATTCATGAACATGTATGTTTTGTATATCGTTTACTACCGTTCGGGCCGACATAATTCAGAAGTCATGTTAGTAAGCGTTCGAGGAGCCAGGACACTTTAACTCGTAAATCCACAACTCAACTCGACGGCTTACATAATGAACTCCTCACATGAGGCTCCCTACTATTGTAGTAGTTGATGAAATATATAGATATAAGTTTTGATCCGAAAAGTTACATGTCCGATACTTGAATAAACTTAGGAAAGTTTATTTGTACATGAAGATTGTTATTAGGGGTAGTTTCATAAGTCTTGTATGACCATTTTCTCTTTGTATATCTCATGGTTCCTTTTCAAGTGAAGTAGATCCAAATTGCTTGTTCAATATATCGCCAATTCCTTGTTTCATGTTTACGCCTATGTAAGTTGGTATGGTCATTTCGTCATGGCCTAGCCATGACCTTTGGTCCTTGTTCCAAGGTCATGAGACACAACCTTGGCTCTAGCCATGGTGGTGGTCTTGATTATAGGTCATAAGACCCCTTTGGTCTTCATAAACCATAACCTATATGTAATGACTTTGTCTAAAAATGGGTTGTTTAGAATTTGAAGAAATTTATCACTCGGAAAGCATTTTCAGGGCTCGAGCTTCTTTATTCCTGAACGAAAACGTCGTTCCGGACAACTTTCGTGTTTTAACTTTTTGATGAATCGGACCAGAAGTATGACTTTCAAAACCCAAATTTGATCAGAATGGTATTTGGCAGTTTGCCGCAAAGTTTTGGTAATTTCAAATGGGCGTAACTTTTGACTCGTATACTCGTTTTAGGTGGTTCAAATTGCTATGGTTTCCTTGTTAAGTCCTCTTTAACAGTAAGTAAGTGTCAAATATCATAGTTGTACTATTTTGGTCGTGGTTCTCCATAAAAGTCACTAGTTTACTTGTTTTAGTAACTTGTTGCAACAATCAATAACAATAACTTGTTTTGTTCACTTTTATACATCATGGACATAACTACAAGACATAATATAGCAATAATAACATGTAAATAACATGAATATGATTATTTAACAAGAATCAAGTTAGGGTTTGGCTCACAACTTTTGGCTTTCAAAGATGAAAGGAAGTTAACATGTAAGGAAATGGACTTTGATAGACTTGCTTCAACCCTTTTTCACTTCATGCAATCTTTCTACCCTTGTAATCTTGAAAGATGGATGATGAAGGTTGAGGTGACTTGAGTGGATTCAAACTCAAGAGAAATCACCAAGTATATGAGGTTATGGAAGTGTTTTGATGAATGGAAACCTAACTAGGTTTATGTATGGATATTGCACTTGATTTCTTGGATGGAACTTGAAGTAAATCAAGCAAAGGAAATGGTGTTTGTGTGTGTGATGTTGGCGTACAAAGGAAGGGAGGAGGGGCTATTTATAGTCCAAATGAGGAGGTTAGGAAACCACTAGGAAATTACCAAAACTTGGTGACCAAGTTGTAATTAACTAATGATCTAAGGGTAGTTTCATGAGATGAAGCCACATGGGTGTGACTCCCCCCTCCTAGGGCGGTTTGGTAACCTTGGGGAGCAAGGGTGGACTTTTGGTGATCTTATCCAAGATTATGGAGCTAGTTCCGACTCCGTAAATTGCTAACCGTAAGTTGTTACGTCACAAAACGTAAAACCGGGTATCGTAAAAATACGAAACTTGGAAGAATGGTTAAACATGTCATTATACTCCATAATAAAATATAAAATGAGTGGTAGGTTCTATCGGGTGCTAAAACCCTGCTAAAAGCTGGAAACACGGGTCTAAAACGCGTAATACGTAAAACGTACAAATATTGCGTAAAATTGAGAAAAGTAAAATGTTACTTTTCTAATGTGATAAAAATGATTTAAAATGACTTATAATGTCTAGACTGGGCTCAGTCTAGTGTCGGTTGGTATTAAATGTCTTTTAGACATCAAACCGTAAGCCTAAAAATCACGAAATGACTTATAACATCAAGGGATGATTTTTGGTCAATGGAGGAGGGAAAAATATGTTGACTTTTTCTAATAAGTTGAAAACTCAAATCGTCTTAGAAATGCGTTTCGTGGTCTAACGGTTAATCGCCCATACGGTTAAGCGTGCTCATGCGAGAGTAGTACTGGCTTGGGTGACCTGCCGGGAAGTCTTTGGTCATGTTTTTCTCAGTCACGATTAATTCTCAAATAAATCATGAGCGTGTCAAACATTTTTCCGATGTGGGGTCACCTGACGGGATCGAATTTCGTTGTGCGTAGAATTTCTGATTGACGTTTTACCCTAAAACGTGTAATTCCATGTAATTCCTTAATAACTTTCACGAAAATGATCTGACGGATGTCAAACATTTAATTTGCCATAGAAATGATTTATCACTCGAGAATATCAAATAAAAATCAACTTTCGGGAAAATTTCGGAAAGAAATGAATAGTAAAAATGAATAGTAACATGAATAGTAAAAGTGAATAGTGAATTTTCCGGGAATAGTAATTGACCTGAAATTGCGAATTGTTACAGTCTCCACCCCATATGAGAGCTCCGTCCCGGAGATCAATTTTCGTTGAGAGTAGAAACTTCGTTGGTAAAAAGATGTGGGTATTTCTTACGTATCTGGTCCAGTGAGTTGAATTTCTCCCACTTCAGCTCAACAAGCAGGTGAACGACATTTTCGACTGCAATGTGCTTCAAATGAAGCTGCTTTAATACTTGTATGATAGCTGTTATTGTAGGAATATTCGACTAATGGTAGATGAGTATCCCATCCTTTTCCAAAGTCTATTATACAAGCTCGAAGCATGTAAGGCATTTGCTAACGTATGTTGCAATATCGGCTTTCATGTTTGGCCACCAATAGAGTAGTTTAAGATCATGATACATCTTATGAGATCTTGGATGTATGGAGTATTTGGACTTGTGAGGTTCATGCATGATCAAGTCTCGTAGGCCACCATAAAGTGGTAACCAACTTCGACCTTGGAAGCATAGAGTTCTATCTGAACGGGTTTCGAATTTCTTCTGTATTATGCCATCCAACTTTTCCTTTTGGATGTCTTCTTTCACTGCCTCAGTTTGAACGTGAAGGATTTGAGCAAGAAAGTTTGAATTTATGGTTTAAAACTAAGGCTCGGACTCGTAGTGGTTTAACCCGTTCCTTTCGGCTCAGGGTATGGCGTAGGATGAGGTTTACTTTTAGGTGGGAAAGGTAGAGTAAGAGTGATTAATTGTCGTACTCTATCGGATGAATACTTCATGAATTTCACACGAAATTTGTCTTAGGATTATAAGTGAGAAGTTCGTTTCTAAGAAAACATACGAGTGACTGCTCCCAGCATAACATGATCCCTCCTGAATTAGACATAGGTGATCAGGCTATGTATAATTTAGGACCGATAATGTGATGTTCGGTTTAGTTACGTATGGTATTCAATCTTGTAAGGGTGATGAGGTTGCTTGTGGTGTAACTAAGGATGATTTGAGCTTTAAAAGTGCCTCAAGATCAGAAAGTGAGCTTGTGGGATTAAGGGTTGTGAAGATGATGATGGTGAGAAGGTTAAGAAGGTTTGTGTTCTTCATTTTGGTATGTTGAGATTTAGTGGTTTGTGATGAAAGTTGGAAATGAAGGCATGATATTGATTTATAGGGTGGTATCAACGAAGTGATTTTTCTAAGATGGTGGTAGAATAATTCTAGAGACCATTGCACAAATCACAATGTCTCGAAAGTAGATTAGACCATTGTGCAATTCACAATGTCTGAAAAGTTGATTAGACCATTGTGTGACTCAAAACTTTTGAGAAATGATTAAGACCATTGTATCATACAATATCCGGAAAATAGAAAAGACCATCGTAATTCGTTACAATATCTTGGACATAAAATGTTGGAGTAAGAACATGATTGGGAGAATGTAGTTGTGCCGAAATGCCCTAGAATAGGCATACGCAGATATGTTTAGATAAAATGATTGAAAATAACTCGAATGTATATATAAATATACTAGTATTTGTTCGTGTAGTGTAAAATGCCTAGTGTGTTTATATGAATATACTTATGTTATTTCGGATACAAATAAGCCCACTTGTTTATAATTCTTTATTTACATAGAGAGGCATCCCAAACAATGTAAATAGGGAAATATAAACTTATGGTTCGGTGATTTACAATGTCTTTATTTAAATGAAAAGGCATCCCAATCCATTCAAATAATTATAAATCATCCTACTTAAGAATTCCCAACACAACATTCATAATTAGCCGGTGAGTTACAAGGTAGTGTATTACGAGATGATACTGGTGTTTCAAAACAACTTCTTGGTTTAGTGTGTCATAAAGGTACTAGTCGATGAAGTTTGAGAAGATGTAGTTTTCATGTTGACTTTCTTGTTGGATCAATGGTGGTCGAGGTACGATCCATAATGAGTGATCCAAATCATCACATGTAGGGATATCGAAGGGAGGTGATAGTGGTGGTGGTAATGGCTCTAGTACATATTCGTATTCATTATCCTCCTCGGAGTCTGCCTCAACATAATTTTGTTCAAAATAATTAGAAATATTCATCGCAAAATTAGTTGGCATCGGTTCATCCTCTTCTTCGTCGGTTGAATCTTCGAAAGGTTCTTCTTCGTCATCAGAAGCGAAGGCATTTACGAAGTCAAATCCGAACTCGGGTGAGGGTGGTAAGACTTGGAAGTTATTAGGTAGAGTGGGCACATAATCGGGAGAAGTGGGTATGCACATGATTTCTATAAGAAGAATTACAATGTTAATATAATTCTATCGTTTTATGGGGAGTGCTCGAAATATGGCAAGCATATATATAGCAGTATACTCATATGTTTATGTAGCCTAACTTGCATAATTAGTCCATAATCGTCTGGAGGATGGAAGGCACGAAGAGCGGAAGGCTATAAAATGTTTTTGTTTGTAATCGTAGTTATAGTTTAGGTCTCAATTAGACCCGTTTCTCTATAACCATGGCTCTGGTACCAATCTGTAACACCCCCAATTCATGGATGCAGCGGAATTCGAACTGGGTGTTACTTGACGGCACAATAGTCACAATAATAGAAAACGAACTCCAATTGAGTCGTTTTAAAAGATTTATCATTCAAATTGTATAAATATCAGAGATTTCAAAATGAGGTCCCAGATGGTTCCATGTTTACAAATTACATTAATTGAGTTTTGAATGATAATAAAATTTATAGCCCTCTTGAGAATCCGTGCACTTCCGTGCCATCCTTGATCGTCATGAACCTGAAATACATGCTTGAGAGGTCAACACAAAGGTTGAGTGGAATTCGTAGAGTTTAGTTAAATCGTTTGAACACAATAATCGTAATGTGAGGTAATTAATCACACATTCATAGTTAGAAAACAAAAATCGTTATTTATTGCACTAAGCTCATACAACCAAAGCATTAACATCGAACCACAAATTGGCATTATAGAAGCCCTATCCAGGTACTTTTGCCATTATACCTCTAAATCTCAAATATAGTGCATTTGTGTGAACTCGTAGATGTTCAACACAAATGGGATCCGTCAATCCCAATAGATCTATTCACAATATTCGCGCTCACTATAGGTAGTGACTAATGGTTTATGATATAGGGACTTCGAACATGGCAATCGTTACTTAGTGACAATAAAACATCGTCGGGTAGCATACATTAGAAAGCATCGTGTTCGAGTAGAAAAATAATAGCATGTATTCCCCCCATGGGTTTGTAAAATAGTTAAACAATAGAAAGTGGGGCTACGAACTCACCTTAAGTTATGCAGTGAGTAATGAATGTGATGGTCGAATCGTGAAGGTTTCTACAAGCAACCTATAATAGAATGTCGCGACTTAGGATCGGAGTGAAGAATATGAATAAGTGCCTATATATATATCTTGCATCTAGTCCATGATGTTGTATGATGTATATTGTAAGTCTTAGAAAGAAAAGATTCATGAACATGTATGTTTTGTATATCGTTTACTACCGTTCGGGCCGACATAATTCAGAAGTCATGTTAGTAAGCGTTCGAGGAGCCAGGACACTTTAACTCGTAAATCCACAACTCAACTCGACGGCTTACATAATGAACTCCTCACATGAGGCTCCCTACTATTGTAGTAGTTGATGAAATATATAGATATAAGTTTTGATCCGAAAAGTTACATGTCCGATACTTGAATAAACTTAGGAAAGTTTATTTGTACATGAAGATTGTTATTAGGGGTAGTTTCATAAGTCTTGTATGACCATTTTCTCTTTGTATATCTCATGGTTCCTTTTCAAGTGAAGTAGATCCAAATTGCTTGTTCAATATATCGCCAATTCCTTGTTTCATGTTTACGCCTATGTAAGTTGGTATGGTCATTTCGTCATGGCCTAGCCATGACCTTTGGTCCTTGTTCCAAGGTCATGAGACACAACCTTGGCTCTAGCCATGGTGGTGGTCTTGATTATAGGTCATAAGACCCCTTTGGTCTTCATAAACCATAACCTATATGTAATGACTTTGTCTAAAAATGGGCTGTTTAGAATTTGAAGAAATTTATCACTCGGAAAGCGTTTTCAGGGCTCGAGCTTCTTTATTCCTGAACGAAAACGTCGTTCCGGACAACTTTCGTGTTTTAACTTTTTGATGAATCGGACCAGAAGTATGACTTTCAAAACCCAAATTTGATCAGAATGGTATTTGGCAGTTTGCCGCAAAGTTTTGGTAATTTCAAATGGGCGTAACTTTTGACTCGTATACTCGTTTTAGGTGGTTCAAATTGCTATGGTTTCCTTGTTAAGTCCTCTTTAACAGTAAGTAAGTGTCAAATATCATAGTTGTACTATTTTGGTCGTGGTTCTCCATAAAAGTCACTAGTTTACTTGTTTTAGTAACTTGTTGTAACAATCAATAACAATAACTTGTTTTGTTCACTTTTATACATCATGGACATAACTACAAGACATAATATAGCAATAATAACATGTAAATAACATGAATATGATTATTTAACAAGAATCAAGTTAGGGTTTGGCTCACAACTTTTGGCTTTCAAAGATGAAAGGAAGTTAACATGTAAGGAAATGGACTTTGATAGACTTGCTTCAACCCTTTTTCACTTCATGCAATCTTTCTACCCTTGTAATCTTGAAAGATGGATGATGAAGGTTGAGGTGACTTGAGTGGATTCAAACTCAAGAGAAATCACCAAGTATATGAGGTTATGGAAGTGTTTTGATGAATGGAAACCTAACTAGGTTTATGTATGGATATTGCACTTGATTTCTTGGATGGAACTTGAAGTAAATCAAGCAAAGGAAATGGTGTTTGTGTGTGTGATGTTGGCGTACAAAGGAAGGGAGGAGGGGCTATTTATAGTCCAAATGAGGAGGTTAGGAAACCACTAGGAAATTACCAAAACTTGGTGACCAAGTTGTAATTAACTAATGATCTAAGGGTAGTTTCATGAGATGAAGCCACATGGGTGTGACTCCCCCCTCCTAGGGCGGTTTGGTAACCTTGGGGAGCAAGGGTGGACTTTTGGTGATCTTATCCAAGATTATGGAGCTAGTTCCGACTCCGTAAATTGCTAACCGTAAGTTGTTACGTCACAAAACGTAAAACCGGGTATCGTAAAAATACGAAACTTGGAAGAATGGTTAAACATGTCATTATACTCCATAATAAAATATAAAATGAGTGGTAGGTTCTATCGGGTGCTAAAACCCTGCTAAAAGCTGGAAACACGGGTCTAAAACGCGTAATACGTAAAACGTACAAATATTGCGTAAAATTGAGAAAAGTAAAATGTTACTTTTCTAATGTGATAAAAATGATTTAAAATGACTTATAATGTCTAGACTGGGCTCAGTCTAGTGTCAGTTGGTATTAAATGTCTTTTAGACATCAAACCGTAAGCCTAAAAATCACGAAATGACTTATAACATCAAGGGATGATTTTTGGTCAATGGAGGAGGGAAAAATATGTTGACTTTTTCTAATAAGTTGAAAACTCAAATCGTCTTAGAAATGCGTTTCGTGGTCTAACGGTTAATCGCCCATACGGTTAAGCGTGCTCATGCGAGAGTAGTACTGGCTTGGGTGACCTGCCGGGAAGTCTTTGGTCATGTTTTTCTCAGTCACGATTAATTCTCAAATAAATCATGAGCGTGTCAAACATTTTTCCGATGTGGGGTCACCTGACGGGATCGAATTTCGTTGTGCGTAGAATTTCTGATTGACGTTTTACCCTAAAACGTGTAATTCCATGTAATTCCTTAATAACTTTCACGAAAATGATCTGACGGATGTCAAACATTTAATTTGCCATAGAAATGATTTATCACTCGAGAATATCAAATAAAAATCAACTTTCGGGAAAATTTCGGAAAGAAATGAATAGTAAAAATGAATAGTAACATGAATAGTAAAAGTGAATAGTGAATTTTCCGGGAATAGTAATTGACCTGAAATTGCGAATTGTTACAGAATGAAAGTTAAGATTCGAACATATGATGATGGGCCAGGATCAGGTTTTGATCCTGATGATTACGCTCCACCAGAACCAGATTCAGCTGCAACAGTAAAGATAATGACTGTTGTTTCCATGGTAGGATTTGGGTTCCTTTTAATGATTTAAGCTAATGGTTTTTTGGTGTCGATTTTCTGTATAATTTTTCTATTATGCATCTTGTTGTCTTCATTTATGTATCTTCTTCAGTTCTATGTTTCATACAGTATATGTTTTATGGAGTTGCTAATAAGACTTTTATTTTGCTTAAGATTTTTGTTATTCTCTCGTCACTTTTAATACACTACTTCGTTAAATATGGTCTAGTTTTATAGACAAACTTATGTTTGAAAAAGCTATCCTTCCGACACCATTGTATTTTCTTCTGCAATTTTTTCTTTTCTTTTTCTAACGGCAAGAGGACATATATAAAAGAAGTGAGAATTGCATATATATATATATATATATATATATATATATATATATATATATATATATATATATATATATATATATATATCCCTCATAAACTCACTAATTACATACATATACTAGTTATAATATCCACGCGCGGGTTTTTTAAAAATTTTTTGAATCATATATTTTTATTTATTAAAAAACAAATAATTTAATCTTTGTTTTGTTTGATTTATAATATTTAATTATAGTTTTTTATTATTAAAGATAATTATTTAAAAATTTTAATCCTATTATTAATTTCATCTTATCTATATTTTTTGTATTTATCTTCTACTCGTGTTATGGATAAATATGAATATTATCTAATAAGAAAATATTCTTTTTTTTTTAAATAAAATTATTACTAAATAAGGTATGAATTGATTTTTTTGAAATGGAAAATTCCAATAAGGGTTTTGTTTTATTATATAAAAGATCTTGTATAAAATTATAATTACATATATTGAAACGCCTTTTTTTTTTAACGAACCTGCCAAATCCGGAATTCCATGATTCTATTTCTTCTGGACGCACAAGAAATACGTCTGGTGGATTAGGCCATTGAACATGCCAATTCATATTCATATTCATACGTGAAGATCACACGGTGCTAACATCATATTCATATCCGGTTATTTAACATAAACATCATATTCAATGGACCTATACGAATTGTCAAGTTTTACTAAGATTAACTCAAATATCAATATCAATATATAGTCAACTAGCCTTACCTGAACAAACCAAGATATCTACAAACTCTCATTGTGTCTGTATTTAGCTTGTATGTTAAAGTGAATATCCATTGTAAGTTTGAAACTATCCGACACAGACGCTCCAAGCTTCTCATTGGAATCACAACATCTGGTTTACTACTGGTTTTTGTTAGTTGATATATGTTAGCGAGATTGTATGTAGTATGGGCTTGACCCATTTAGATGATATCATTGCATTTAAGATTGCTTATTTATTGATATACGTGGATGATATTGTGCTGAACGCTTCTTCTACATATTTACTTCAGCGTCTTATATCCTCTTTGCACAAGGAGTTTGCCATGACAGATTTGGGCCATCTCATTTATTTTATGGGTATTTATGTCACGCGTGATATGACGGGCATATTTCTATCTCAGCGGAAATATGCTCTTGAACTACTCAAACGTGCTAATATGGTTAATTGTAATCCGACTCGGACTCCTGTTGATAATGAATCCAAACTTGGTTATCCTATTTCGGATTCTACACTCTACCGTAGCTTTGCTGGTGGCTTGCAGTATCTTTAGCTCACTAGTCCCGACTAATCACATGTTGTTCAACATTTTCCTTTATATGCATGATCTGTAAGAGTCTCACTTAGCAGCTCTCGCGCATATCCTGCGATATGTTTGGGGGACATTGGATTTCGGTTTACAGGTACATTCTTCCTCTACTACATCCCTTGTTGCTTATTCAAATGTGGATTGAGTTGGTTGTCGTGCTACTCACCATTCTATGCCCGGTTATTGTGTTTTCTTGGGTAATAATTTGTTGTCATGGTCTTCTAAGTGTCAATACATACTTTCATGGTCTAGTGTTGAAGCTGAGTATCGCGGTGTAGCGAATGCTGTCGCTAAAACTGCCTGGGTTTGGAATCTACTTCGTGAGTTACACACACCAGTATTGTCTGCTAGCTTGGTCTACTGTGATAATCAAGGCCGTCTCATAGTTTTTGGTGATCTTAGGCAATAACAACATAGAGACCCTATTATAGAGGTGAGAAATCCCGACCGACTCCCGACAACCGACCGAATTTCGACACCGAACGATCATCCCGAAACCGAACCGATCGTAATCGGGTCAGTAGTCGGTTTGGAGTTTCAGCTTAATCGGTAGTCGGGTCGGGACGGGTCGGAACGGGACGGGCCAAAATCCAAGAAAGAAGAAGCAATACCGATCTCCCAACCGAATCCCGAAACCGACTGAACCGACCGACACTAACCGACTACTAGTCGGTTCGGGACTCGGTTATGGTTTGGGGAAGTTGTCGGGATCGGGATGTGTCGGGCTCGGGTTGGGACGGGTCGGTTCCGGCCCGATGCTCACCCCTACCCTATTACACTTGGAAACTAAAGACAAATTGCATATAAACTTGAATTAAATGATATATATGTTTAGAATTATACGTATTTATATGCAAAACTAATAAAAATGTTGCCTCTTTTAAGTGAAGGTCCTGTGCGACGGCACCTATACACACCCCTCCGAAACCCCTCTGGTGATAATGTTAGCACTAACTATATGACTGCTAATCATGTTCATCATCAACGAACGAAGCACATTGATATCGATATTCACTTTGTTCGAGACATGGTTGATGTTAGCAAGTTAGAGTTCTTCATGTACCTTCGCACTACCGGTATGTGATATTTTCACTAAAGGGTTGCCTTTAGCTTTGTTTGAAAAATTTCAAGATAGTTGAACGTGCGATCTCCTCCTACCCCAACTGCGAGAGAGTGTTAGTTGACACATGTTAACCCGATTATATAATGCTTTGATAATTAATGAGAAAGGCAGGCAAATCATTTAATCAATAGTTTTACAATGGTAGCTTTTATATATATGCATTCGAGAAAGCAAACATAAAAGAAACTTACTTTGAAATTAGTGTTCTATATATCTATACGAAAACTAATACGTACCTGATAAAGTTATCCATCTGTACAAAAGGATTCCGCATGATCATCCTCGTACCTAAGTAATATTAAAATCACAACCATAAAAAAATGAAGCAAAGAATGTCAACCATCTCAAGCATAATTGGAGGATGTCTTATAAAAGTTTACATTATCATAACCATAAACAACCATTTTCAGCATAATATGTATGAAATGTCAAATGTGTTTATTCATATTATAAATCAAACTATATTTATTATTATCTACGTTAACATCTAATTTCTACCTGATATATAAATATTAGAAAGTCAACAACTCTAACCTTATTATCTACAAAATCAATTCCCATATCAAAATGATGATCACAGCTATGGAATCAATACATTGTTTACGCAATTATTGAACACATAAAGTAATATCATCTACATTTCTATAAGTATGTGTTTTTCTTCAACACAAAACTCATACCAATCATATCCTCTCATAAAACACAACTCTACGTCCAATAGAACACACTCATGGCCCCTGCAGTGATGACTAAAATCCTAATGAGCATCGTTGCTACAACGATGCTCTTTCAATTGGCGTTAGCCGTGGTTCATAATGTTGGAGTTCCAAACGGAGGATGGGACACGTCAACTGACCTCCAAGCTTGGGCTAGAGCTGAAAGTTTTTTAGTAGGCGATAATCTAGGTAATTCACTTGTTTCGTATACAAAAGATACTATACTTAAGCTATATCACACCAACATTTTCAATGTACTTAATTATGTTGATCGTTGAAGCTTAGTTTTGATTTCGTTGTATTCATGTAGTTATGATTTGACTATTTATCTAACTCTTAATAATCATGTTTTTGAATAACTTAGTTTCACATCATTTGTAACAAAAATCATTATGCGCCATGGTGATAATATAATCAGAATTTGTTAAACTTTCAAACATTTGATCATTTAGATACAAATGTTTCAATCCGAAGTTCCAAAAAACCTCAGAAACAAACTTGATGTTTTTGTTCTTGCTGTTTTCACGTATGGTGGTAGCCACGACGTATTAGAAGTGACTAAGGATGCTTATGATTCTTGCTCAACAAGTAGCCCAATATCGACTAACCGTGCTTCCCCTACTACCTTTGCACTAACCAATACAGGAATACGGTATTTCATTTGTGGGACAGCCGGCCATTGTAGCCAAGGAATGAAAGTTGAGATTCTAACGATCGAACCATTTCCATTTCCGCCACCAGGTTCGACCTTACCTCCTGTAACATATGATGGACCAATGTCAGGTTCTGATCCTGATGATTACGATGATGCACCAGCACCACCAGGTACAAAAAAAGGATCAGCTGCAACAGTAAAGATAATGACCGTTCTTTCCATGGTAGGATTCGGGTTCCTTTTAATGATTTAAGCTAATGGTTTATCATGTTGATTTTGTGTATAATTTTTCTATGATGCATCATGTTGTCTTCATTTATGTATCTTCGTCAGTTCTATGTTTCATGTATGTTTTATGGAGTTGCTAATAAGACTTATTTTGCTTAAGATTTTTGTTATTCTCTCGTCACTTTTAATACACTACTTCGTTAGATATGGTCTAGCGTCAACAAACTTCACATGTTTGAAAAAGCTATCCTTCCAACACCGTTGTATTTTCTGTTGCAATTGTTTTTTTTTTTTTTTTTTTTTCCTAACGGCAAGAGGACATTTCTAAAAGAAGTGAGAATTGCATATATATTCTTCCTAAACTCAATAATTACATACTTATCTAATTTAAAATCATAATTACATATATTGAAACGCCCAATTTTTTTCTTCAAATGAACATGCCAAATCCGGAATTCCATGATTCTATTTCTTCTAGCCGGACAAGAAATACGTCCGACAGATTGGGTCGTTGAACATGCCAAATCATATTCATATTCATACCTGGAGATCACCCGGTGCTAACATCATATTCATACCCAGTTATTTAACATAAACATACCTAGTTCTTTACCCTATTGCACGGATGCCATCCGGGTTTCACATTCCACATAAGACTATAACATAAGCATACCCAGTCTTTATAACATAAGCATACCTAGTCGTTATTACAAAACATAACTACTTAACTTAACGTGTAATCCTACTCGTTACTCACTTTATACTCGGTTTAGGCTTTCCTCGTGCTTCCCACGATCACCTAAACACATAATATCCATTCTCCGTGGCGGAGCTAGAAAAAATTCCGTGGGAGGGCCGAAACAAAAAATAATCCAAAAAAAATTAGATGTTAGGGCCGCGATTATTATTTTATTTTTTTTATTATTTTTTTTACACGTGAAATCGTGAAAAAATACACTAACGAGCTTAGGTTTACGGGGGCCGGGACCCTTCCCGGTCCTATGTAGCTCCGCCTTTGTCCATTCTGACATCATTAGGATTTAGGAACCACTAAATCATCCACAAAGCATAAGTTTTAACTCTTAATTACTAACTTGGTCTTAAATAAGCCTTGTGCCAAACACTCCTTTTGACACCATGAGCTAGTCATTAACATAACAACTTCATCACTTTCATCATAACCTCATCTAATATTCATGGCAAACTTTCTACTAAAATATTTCATATCAATTCGCTACTAAGCATAAGAATACCATAACATGTTTTAAATCATCATAAGGGTTATTATTTCTAGAACCCCCAAATCATCCATAATAATATAATATCATAATCATGAAAACTAATACCAATTTCATTACTTACCTTGAGATGAGTTTGTTAGGGAATACTTGAGGTCTCTTTCTACTTTACCAATCTTGTCTCAAACCCTCGTGAATTTACCTCCTTTATGATAACTCCAATTTTTCCTTCTTAGGCTAAAGACCAAGAGGTCACTTATTTAATCCACATTCTAAGGGTCACATCAGCTTTCTCTCTCCTCTCATTTCTTTCACTACCTCTCACTTTATTGTAAACATGGTTACCTTACTCTTACCTTTCATTAAAATATTCACTTTATACAAATATACCCTACTAAAACACCTTACACACACTCACAAACCAAATATAAAACAATAAAACATTTGAGGTGTGCATGAGCCTCACGCGTGACTTTTGAGGTATTTTAGTGGGTGTGTGAGTGTCTGTGAGGTATTTTAGTGTTTTATAGACATGGTTACCTTAAAACACTAAAATACCCCACTTTACACCAATGTATTTAAGGTAAATCGTTCACCATAACTTGCTTCGGGAATCGTAAGTCACTCGTGACTTTTGAGGTGTGCATGAGCCTCACGCGTGACATTGAAGTCACCTAGTTCATAGTCACCCTCGTGGTCTCTAGTCTTAAATCTCCCACATACACGTTCCCTAACATTGTCATAAGAAATGGGCTAGCTTCTGGGATTTATGTTATATAAGCTATATAAGAGCAATTGTAATTCTTCATTTTAACATTCACTTTGCATCGTTAGTCCCTACTGTTAGGTCCGTTGCATCGGAAGTCCTTCTCTGTTAAATATTTGCATTTTTTTTTTGTCCTTATTTTGTTAAATACAAACAAAAATGGCTCGTCTAGAATCCAATAATACTATTTTAATATCTATTTTTAAAGCTTTAAAATTATGGATGTTATATAAACAAGCACACCATGACCTAAGCTTATGCCATTAGTTATAATGAAAGTGCTTTACTAGACGATTTGATGGTAAGAACTTTATGAATCGCTGTATTAGACGGTGCAATATACCCTTTGGGTCCTTTAGCGCTTTAGAAACTACTCATCCTTTGCGGCTAAAAAACCAAAGCAAATCCTCATCCTAAACGATGTTATACAATTCACTTAAACTCTCTCTCTCTCTCTCTCTCTCTCTATATATATATATATATATATATATATATATATATATATATATATATATATATATATATATATATATATATATATATATATATATATATTTGACAGCAATTGTGGCTGCATTGCCCTTAGCCCATAAGGTGTAGCGGGCCCACACAACCAGGTTGGGTCCAGCCCAGAAGGCAATGGCACCCTTCCCTTGACGCACACGGGAGAAAACCCTTATCGCCCTAGATATGACTCTGCTTTCTAAAAGGCTTTGTAAGTTCTCTATTAATTTGATAGAATGACTATTTAACCCTATTCATTAGCATGTTTGTAATATATCATCGTTCTGAGAAAAAATGATTCGGTATATGTTGAATTGGGGAAACTAATGGTTGCATGACTGGTCAGATCAAGTCGCAATACATGTGGAGTTAGGGAGACTGATGGTTGCATAATCGATCAAGTATAATCGATCAAGTCACAATCATAGAACTGGAGTCAGAAAGAGCCAGAGCACCTTTGTTTCTACTTTCTACCTAATTAAATACAATTGACCATTTCTAACCGTAAGCTTGTACCTCACATTCATGAATAATGTAACCTTTAATTCAACCTCCAACATAGCGCGATTATCTTGAATATTTGAAGCATTAAACCATGACACCATGTTAACTTTTGTAAGTCAGTTTAAATATCATGTATTTGAAGACTCGGTAAAAATTCACTTAGGGGCGTTTGGTATGTATATGGGAATGACTATAGATATGGGTATGAGATTGGGTTATAGAAAATGCCTAGATTTAGGGCATGTTTGGTATGTTAATAAGGGAATGAAACAATGACTTTGATAGTCATTGCAAGTGTTTGTTTAAGACTGTTGGGCCCACCACTATGACTATGAAAGTCACTTTCTTTCCATACTCCATATATGGCTAGAGAGGGGGGAATGGATTCTTTCATAGTTGAGGGACCCACCACTACTATCAAACTCATTCCCATTGTCATTCCTCGCAACATACCAAACGCACCCTTATGTGTTTCATACCCATTTTCAAAAACTATATTGGGAATGAAATCATTATTTCATTTTTATACCTTCAAATCAAACAGCCCGGTAGCCGGATATAGTGTATGAATGGGCCACTTTTCCTCGAAGGCCCAAAGAGATGAAGAGTTATTTCGAGCATGGTCCGTGTGGAAAATATTTTACGTGCTCTTTACAAAACGAGTTACTATTTTTTTAGCACTTGATTGACGCATGGGTAAATTATTTGGTGACCCTACCATAACAAACAAATATCTAACTGGAGGCCACGATTGGATGTTTTCTACTTTTGATCGATGTTAAAACGACTATTAGCTCAAAGAAAAGCTCATCGTGAAACACCGTAATGATTTGCGGATTGGTAGCTTTTTGGGAGCTTTTAGTATTTTTAATCTATAAAACGTAAACTCCAAATGCAATTTTGATTTGTCACTTTGATATCAAAAAGCAATTTGCAACTGTAACTTCGAAATTAATCACTCCGTAATAAACTTTATTAGTATGCATTGGCGTTGACAACATGGGCAGTGTGAATTTCCCTCTTTGTTTCTATAAAAGATACGAGTTTTATGTAGTTTGCTCACTTAGCTGACAAAATTTGTAATGTAAAATTTCTAAAACATTAAAGTTCGCTTCTTTGACAACAACATTTTGACTCCGGCCTTGTTAGCATGGACCAAAATCAGTGTCGTTCATACTTTTAATCACGACTTCTCTCCGTTCGCAAGAAACAGCTAAACATTGCTTAAGCTAACTTTTTATGAAAGGTAAGTGAACACTCACGAAGTTGAGGCTTTTTGTCAATTTAATCCTTTTGAAGATCAGTATAAAATCAAATGTTTTTATGTTTTCGACAAAAGAAAATTTCGCTATCACACACCAAAGTTTTAAGTTAATTAACAAATATGAGGGGTAACAATATAATTTTAGCATATTATGAATAACCAAGTGTTGAACCTAAACAAGTGTTGAAATGCCTAGTGCCCTAGTACAAGTGTTGAACCTAAACAAAAATACATAAAGTAACACTTATTTTTCTAGTACTGTTAAAAATATTACTCCTCATTTGACCTTTATTATATCGGCCATCATGCACTATAATCATTAAAACAATAGTCAAACATTTCTTTTGAGTACGTAGTACTTTTTTGCATTGAATTCCAAACAGTAAATTACAGTTATTATCATCAGCAAAAACAACGGCGATAATTCCAAAGTAGTAACTTATACTAGTACAGTAAATTAAATTCAACAAAATTTCAACTTCACTCAGTTAAAAAAAAAAAGTGAAAACAAATATTCATCATTCACATGAAATATTTCTGAAATAACAAAAAATAAATGAATAATTCTTTGTTAAGAAATTAAAAATGGTAACAATCAATTAAAATGAACCTTGAGTTTACGTAGGGTACGATCTGTCTACATTTTACATCTCGTATCTCGCTCTGACAGGATTGGACACTGTTATAGCTGTAACCAATTATGATGAATTCGTAGGACCTGGAGCCACTTGTACCGGTGGACTCGGAGGCGGCGCCGTCGCTACCGGCGGCGGCGGAGATTGATCACTAATCGCCGGAGACGGCGGCGGCGGAAGCAACGAACTATCCGACGGCGGAGCTGGTGGAGACACTGAGGTATCAGGTGGCGGAGGTGGTGGCAGTGAAGTTTCCGATGGCGGAGCTGGTGGAGACTGTGTAGTTTCCGATGGCGGCGGTGGTGGCGGAGACTGTGCAGTTTCCGGCGGCTGTGGTGGTGAGGTGGTTTGATCGGACGGATTGGATGGGTTTGGTAACGACGGAAATGGGAGAGCTGGTGGTGGTTGTGGTGGAGAGTAACTGGAAAATAAGCAGTCGTCGCCGGAGGAGCATTGGTGAGATTTAGGATGAGATTTGTGTCGGATGAAACTGAATCCGATAACAAGACCAGTGATAGCAATGACTGATACTATGAATATGAATATCTTTGTTGCTTTACCTACGTAACACATTTTTGTGTTTTTGGGTTATTATTCATGTAGTAGTAGTAGTCAAGTAGTATGTGTGAATTAACTAAGAGTGGGTTCAAGTTTTATCGGAAACATTTGAGATGTAAAATGTTAAATAGGTGGTACCCTTATGTGAAAAAATTGTACTTAAGAAAAGTAATTAAGTGTTATCTTGAACAATTAATGTTTTAAAATCTGGGTCAACTCGGCCGGTTAAATTGGTTGAATCGGAAATCAGTTTGGAGACCAAGCAAAATGTGGCTCGGTTTTTGCTTATTTGAGAATTGGATTGAACTGGCTGTTTTTCATTGACCTAGGTCGACTTAGTTTGATAAACTCGTCGGGTCTTGATTTTTGTTTTGTTTTTTTGTTTTTTTTTTCAAACAAAAAAAATATTTTATTTCCTCTAAAACTAACAAAACCTTTTATTATTTCATTTTCATTAAACATAAAATTTGTGTTAGGTTAAGTGAATAAGTTCTATATTTATATGGACAAACATGTTGTAATTTGAAAAGCTTATAGTGAAAGTGGATGCAACAATAAATTATAGTTATAAACTAATGTTGGTATTATATTTGCTTGATTTAAAAAGTTTTTTTAATAAAGACAAAAGACTATAAATCTGTTGTAAACTTATCACTTAAGGTTATGCTTATGTTAAATTTGTATTAGGTTAACTATAAATCTGTTGTAAACTAGGTTGATTGTTTATGCATTTTTAAGAATTGTAGATGTGAAAATTAAAGACTAAAATTTAATAAAGTCATCTCGTTTTGAATTGTTTAATTGAATATAATATCGGAATTGGATAAATACTATATTAAAGATGTTATAAAAAGTATACATATATATGAAACCAGTTTGACCCGATGGTTGAACTGATGACCCGATAAACCGACGACTCGAACGGGTTACTTGAAAAAACGGGTTTTAAAACATTGCTAAACTTATCACTAAAGGTTACGTTTATGTTAAATTCGGATGATATGTAAAGTCGGATGATATATGTTAAATTTAAGAGTTTGACAATAATTATTGAAATTACATTACAAGCAAATTTTATAGGTTTAACAATTTACAAAAAGTAATAGTAATGTGTGTGATGATGGTGGTTTGGATATGGAAAAGTGAGCTGGCAATTTGTTGGGCACGTGAAGCCAATTTAGTTTTTTGTAGTTTGTGGGTTGTGGAATCGACATCGGTTACTTATTAGCTCCCGTGACTATCTAAAATGAGAATTTAATCGGATTGAATGATTTTGTACACATGTAGTAGTATTCTTTTTAACGACAACTATCTCACAAAATATATCTCATATACGTCTTTAGTGAGAGACTGAGAGTTGAATTCATCATACCTCTAGTTAGGGGTGAGCATTACCGACCGAAACTGACATCCCGACCGAATCCCGATACCAATTCATCATCCCGACACCGAACCGATCGTAAACGGTCGGTAGTCGGTTTGGATTTTCAGCAAAGTCGGTAGTCGGGTCGGGACGGGTCGGGTCAAAAACGAAGAAAGAACAAGCAATACCGACATCCCGACCGATTACCGATCCCGACCGAACCGACCGACTGGTAATCGGTTCGGGACTCGGTTATGATTTTTGCAGGTTATCGGGAATCGGGCTTGTCGGTATCGGGTCGGGACGGGTCGGTTCCGGCCCGATGCTCACCCATACCTCTAGTTTGTTGGCCCAACAAGAGGCCTTTGGTACACATGTACTAGTCGCTGTTGTGATGTCTTGAGCCTTTTATTATTTTCTGTTCAATAAAGCAACAATGTAGAATATGACGGGTTCATAATTAACTACTAATCATTCTAAAAAATTTAGATAGACGAGGGCTACAGACAAGACGTTAACAAAGTTTAAAGTTTCATGATTTAACATGGTTGTTATTAGCCACTTTGAGTGCTTATACTCGAATAACAACATTATAGATATAAATTGACCTTATGAACATGGCTTTTAGTTTTGCATAAGACTTCGTAGGCAGAGATGGATCTACATCGATGCCGGGCGTGGCACGGACCACACCCGAATTTGGGTCGTTAAGTTTTTTGTTATGTGCAACCCTCAATATTTGTGCTATTTTTTTCCTAGTGCAACTTTAGCTTAGCTAAAAAAAGATTACGGTGAGAATTTTTTTACAAAAAAATTTGTGCAACATCCTCCCAAAAATCCTATGTTCGTCCCTGTTCATAGGCCATATGGTTTTAGAAAAAAAACGTAAGCTGCAAAATCGTTAATGCAACAACTATTCCCGATCTCATCGAGTTTTGCATAATAACAATAGATTAAGAACATTGTTAAGCATAGTGACAATAAAAACGGTAGAGGAAGGATACATAATAATTTTAAACTTTCACCCAAGGACTTATCGTGTTTTAATCAATGAAGGCAATAGGCTGTTTCAAACTAAGAGCTTACATAAACACCCAACGGCCACATTAACTTTGATAAGCCATGCGATCAACTGCAATTCATTTTGCCAAAAAACCTTGACCATGCAATCATCACAAAATGAAAGTTAACTTTATGTATGTTTAGAGTCTACGTACTAGAAATCATTATACAACAATTCTGGATATCTAATAATTAACTCATTTACTTCATCAAAGGGGTTGGATGCATATTTTAAAATCCATCAACTGGAATTTATCTCCCAAATTGAAAAGACCAAGCGGTACAATCCACAAAATGCAAAGCTAACAATTTTATCTCATTATTTCGCACATACTTTTTTGCTGGTAAAAAAGTGAATATAAGTAAAAATGAAATGGAGATGCGGGGTATCGATCCCCGTACCTCTCGCATGCTAAGCGAGCGCTCTACCATCTGAGCTACATCCCCATACATGCTACATCAATCAACTTAAACATTGATATAGTATTAAAATGAACATATTAATATGACACAGATTTAAAACCAACGTTATAGTTTTATTTAAAAAAAAGTATGACCATTGGTAACCGTATAATTGTTTGGCTCCAATTTTCCCTCCTTTCTTATGATTCTTGTTAATAAAATACAAAATCAAACTTAGCCAATTTATCAACAAATTTCCCCTAGCAGCCTAAATTTTCTTCTTTCAAAATCATCACTTTTTCCTCAACTTTTTTTGTATAACTTTTCATTTTAAGCTTTTCAATCAACTCAAGCCAATTCCCATAACAACATTATTCATTTTGTTTTTCTGCATTTGAGGGTCAGAAATGGGCTAGAAATTCCTTTTCTTTTTGTCTAAAAATTGTTTCTAGCCATTTTTTAGGCAAAAAGATTTGTGGATTTCTTCGGAATCTTATTTCTGATTCTCAATTTGCAGAAAAACCTTTTCGTATTTGTTGGAAAAAATAAATTGTGAGTTTTGTTTAAAGAATCACAAAAACATTTGAAATTTTGTGAAATTTTAAGTATTTTTGTTATATAAGAGCGGAAGGGATTTTGGGTTTTTGGGTTTGATTGGAGGCTAAATTTGTAAAAGAAAATATTCCATATTTTTTTTGGGAATTTAGTGAGGTTTTGAATCTTTATATATTGCAGAAGCAAAAAGGGAATTGAGGTTGTTTAGGGGATTAAATTAGAGGCTTTAGTCATTGTTTTATTAGGTGTAATTTTGTGTAAACAAAACTTTGATTCAAATGAGAAAGGACATGTTATGGAACGTGACCGTTTGCAACGCGAAAAGGCTTGGTTTTAAAGGTGCTTTTGTAGCTCTTTTGTGTGTAGTTTTGGTTGATCTTTTGGACGGGAATCCTTTGATTGGTAAAGAAATTTTATATGGCAATGGAGCAGATTTGAGATCTCTTTTTATCGACGAAAATGCAGTATGATTCCTCATTAATCCTATCATTTACATTGTCTTTTAATGTAATGTGTATGATTCTGCTGTTAGTTCAAATCTATTAATGTGAAAGTTCTGCAACAAAAGGACTTGAACATTGCACCACCTGATTACCTATGTAAACGTTAAATATTTATTATGTAGCTTTTGGTTATTCGTTAAATAGTTCTTATGTAGCTTTTGGTTATTTGTTATGTTGTCATTTGAATTCATTCAGTTTGATAACACAGATTGATTATGAGCTTTAGTTTTACTTGGGAATCTAATTATTAACTTAACGAGACTTCAATTTACATGGTAGATCTAATAACATGTTGCTTGTGCAGCCAACGCTATACTATCTAAAAGAGTTTCAGCAATATTCTATATCTATCGACGATTACAATATTCTTAGCTTGAAGTCCAAACAACCAACCTCTAATGATTGCATAAAGGAAGAGTCATATAACTGTGATGATCACCAAACAACGCTTCTCAGAAAATTTCATGACCATCTACAAAGGAAAGCATGCCTGCATCCAACAGCATCATCAGGACACAATCATGGGACGGAAAAGCGCCCTCCTATTCGGGCCCTACTTTCGTCACCTGAAGGCTTGGAGTATTCTTACCAAAGGCACACTCGTAAACTTGCTGACATTGGATCAATTCTTAATGCTGATGGACCAACCTTATTGATAGCTGTTGTATTGACAACTGTGGCGATAACATTGGGTCTTTTTGCATTGTTCTTGTATTATTGTGTTGGACGTGATGCGCTTAAACCAGTTAATGGAAAACAACAAAAACAAAAACAAAAACAGCCACAAGAAGAACAGGAACAGGAGCAAAAAGAAGAACAACAAGAAGAGGAAGATGATGAATTGGTTGTCAACTTACGCTCGAAGGGATATAAAGGAAAATTAGGTGATACCCGTTTTTGGCTAATTAAATTTTTTCCATCATGCATCTTAACATTTTCATTTTACATAAGCTTTTTATTCCTTTTCAGCTTCTTTACAAAGATCAATGAGAGTATCAACGCGGTCTTCCAACACCAAGCATTTGTTCAATGACAGCGATGCATTTTTACCACCGCCACCAGGAAAAATTGCTATGCCATCATCACCTCCACGATCATCCCCTCCTCAGCGACCACCACCAATTTCTCTAACACCACCACCAGCTCCAGCACCTCCACAACGGCCTTCAAAAGCACCACCAGTGCCACCACCAAAGCCTGGTCGTCCCCCTCCAGCAAATGCAAGTAATACGAAAAAAACATCTGCTTCTGGTAGTCCAAAACATACGACTGATAAGGAGGAAAACAAAGAAACTGGTGAGTCTGATACTGCAAGTACAAAGCTAAAGCCGTTTTTTTGGGATAAAGTGAACGCTGTTCAAGGCCGTTCAATGGTCTGGCACCATCTTAGAGATGGATCATTTCAGTAAGATTTTATATCAAGCTACCGTTACTTTTACGCATTTTGTTTTAGATATCCTCACAAGTATTGTTAATGAACAGATATGATGAGGAGATGATGGTAAGTCTATTTGGCTACGTGGCTGCTCAAAATAAGAAAGAACGTGCAAAGATTGATGTAAACATACAAACACCAACCAAGTTCGTTCAGCTTATTGAGGTTAAAAAATCTCAGAATTTAGCGATTCTTCTAAAAGCATTGAATGTGACAACTGAACAAGTCTGTGATGCGGTTAAAAAAGGTGATACAAAGTTTATTGCTTTTTCTGTAGCTCAGCTTAACTCTTTATTTATTTTGAAATGAATGTGTGATCAGGCACCGAGCTTCCTGCCGAGCTCATTGCAACTTTATTGAAAATGGCACCGACCCAAGATGAAGAACTAAAGCTGAGGTTATATAATGGTGAGATAAACCAACTCGGGCCATCAGAACGTTTTCTTAAAAACTTGGTTGAGATCCCACATGCATTCAAACGTCTTGAAGCTTTGCTGTTTATGAGTTCCGTTCATGAGGATTACAATATGGCTAAAGAATCATTTGCCACGTTAGAGGTACTATATTCTGTTCTTGTAGCTTTTAGATTGCATATACTCATGTGTTTAGGACTTTAGGCCATGTTTTAGTCATCTCTACCTCTCTGTTTTCCAATTTAAGACTCGTCTATTTGTTGAATCACAGGTAGCTTGCAATAAACTTAGAAGCAGCAGACTCTTCTTAAGGCTTCTAGAAGCAGTTCTCAAAACCGGTAACCGAATGAATGATGGTACATTTCGAGGCGGAGCCCAGGCATTCAAGCTTGACACCCTTTTGAAACTTTCTGATGTCAAAGGGACAGATGGAAAAACCACACTCTTATCCTTTGTGGTTCAAGAAATCATCAGATACGAAGGAATCAAAGTGGCTAAAAACCGAGGCCTTGAACCAAACGAGGAAACACCAGAATATCTCCAACAACTCGGTATGGGTGTTGTTTCAAAGCTAAGTGAAGAACTTAACGACGTGAAAAAAGCAGCACTTGTTGACGGTGAAATGCTTACATCAGTAGTTTCTAAATTGGGAAATATGTTAAAGAAAACAAAAGATTTTATGACCGAAGATATGAAAACATCAGAAGGAGCTACTGAGTTCAATGAGGCACTCACAAGATTCTTACAGCATGCAGAAGCTGATATTATTTTGATGATTGAAGAAGAGAAACGGATAATGACGTTGGTAAGGAGCACGGGTGATTATTTTCATGGTAAATCGGGTAAAGATGAAGGTCTGAGATTGTTTGCTATTGTTCGGGATTTCTTGAAATTATTAGATGAGACGTGTAATGAAGTGAGAAAAACATTGGCGAAAAATCACCATACACCATCACCTCATGGTTCTGCAAATGCACAAAAGAAGTATTGGCAGAGTACTAGAGATAAGATAATGATCATGAAAGATGCGGTTAGAATGATACTTGATACCATATACAATGATGAAGATCAGAGTCAGAAAGTGTCAACACCACCTGCTTCTGAAGAAGAAGCTCCTCACCCGTTTTTTCCTAAGTTAGAGCTTTTGGCTATTAACAATCAGCAGATGGATGATTCGGATTCCGATGATTGGAGTTCTGATGATGAGGAATCGAAGGAAAAACGTATCGAGGCAAATATGAATCAGGCTTTGTTAAATGCTATGAAAAGCAAGATGGATGATTACGATGCAGATGATTGGAGTTCCGATGATGAGGAAATAAGAAATAGTCCAAACGAGGAATCTAATAAGAGCAGACACTCCTTGTCAGATGTTGACAATGAACTACTGACCCCAGCTGCCAATGATGTAGATATGAATGGTTCAGATGTAAATGGTTTGGATGCAGATGATGAGGAAATAAAAAAGAGTCAAAAGGAGGCGTATTCTACGCCCAAGCAGTCGTTACCAAATGCTGACAACAAACTACTGATCCCATCTGTCGAAGATGAACATATGAACGATTTAGATGTAACTGGTTTGGGTTCAGATGATGAGGAAATAAAAAGGAGTCAAAAGGAAGCGTATTCTACGCCCAAGCAGTCGTTACCGAATGCTGATAACAAACTACTGATCCCATCTGTCAAAGATGAACAGATGAACGATTTAGATGTAACTGGTTTTAGTTCAGATGATGAGGAAATTACCAAGAGTCAAAACGAGGCTTTTTATATGCCAACACAGTCCTTACCAAACGCTGACAATGAAATACTTCTCCCAGCTATTAAAGACGGGCAAGTGAATGATTCAGATGCAAATGGCTTGAATTCAAATGATCAGGAAATAAGAGAGAGCCAAAATGATGCTTATTATATGGACAGACAGTCCTCATCGGATTCTGACAGTGAACTACTGACCCCAGCTGCCATTGATGTACAGATGCATGATTCGCGTGGAAATGGTTTGAGTTCAAATGATCAGCATATAAGAGAGAGTCAAAATGATGCTTATTATATTGACAGACAGTCCTCGTCGGATACTGACAGTGAACTACTGACCCCAGCTGCCAATGATGTGCAGATGCATGATATGGGTGGAAATGGTTTGAGTTCAAATGACCAGGATATAAGAGTCAGTCAAACTGATGCTTATTATATGCGCAGACAGTCCTCATCAGATACGGACAGTGAATTACTGACCCCAAATGCCATTGATGTGCAGATGCATGATTCGGGTGTAAATGGTTCTAGTTCAAATGATCAGGACATAAAAGAGAGTCAAAATGATGCTTATTATATGGACAGACAGTCCTCATCGGATACTGACGGTGAACTATTGACCCCAGCTGCCAATGATGTCCAGATGAATTATTCGGGTGTAAATGGTTTGGATCCAGAAGATGAGCAAATAAGACAAAGTCAAAACGCGTCATATTATATGCACCAACAATCCTTTTCAGATGCGGGCAACGAGCTACCAATCCCGACTTTCATTGACAAACCGATTAGTGATGCAGATGTAAATCGTTTGAGTTCAGATGACGAGGAAATAAGACAGGTTCAAAACGATGCATATTATATGCCCCAACAGTCCTTACCTGATGCTGATAATGAACTACTGATCCCATCTGTCAAAGATGAGCATGTGAAAGATTCAGATGATGAACTACTGACCCCATCAGTCAATGATGAGCAGATGAATGATTTAGATGTAAATGGTTTGAGTTCAAATGATCAGGAAATAAGACAGAGTCAAAACAAGACTTTTTATATGCCCACACAGTCCTTACCGAATGCTGCCAATGAATTGATGATCCCAGCTGTCAAGAATATGCATATGAATGATATTAATGTTAATGGTTTGAGTCCATATTATCAGGAATCAAGGCATAGTCCAAACGATGGATTTTATACGCCGGTACCACGTGCTTATGAAGTAACAAACCGACAGTATATACCAGCTCCTGAAAGTGAACGGACGGATGATTCAGATGCAGATGATTGGCATTCTGATGTTTTTGAAACAAGTCCAAAGGAAGAACTACATACACCACACCAACCTCCTACTGAAATAACGAGCCAACGATCATCTGATGCTTATGTAACAAGTCCAAAGGAGGAACTGCATACACCACACCAACCTCCTTCTGAAGAAGCAAGCCAACGGTCATCGTATACTAATGATAAAGACGAACAGATGAATGATTCGGATGTAGATGATTGGCATTCAGACATTGACGAAACAAGGCAGAGTCAGATTGGGGTACAACAACAGCCATTATCACCTGCTTCTGATGAAACAAGTCTACAGTCTTTAGAGGATGCACAAGATGAACTATCGCCCCACAGCCATTGACGATTAGGAAACAAGTGATTTGTGATTAGATCAGGTGGAGAGCATGTCTCAAATAGCATAAGTTTTGATCAATGTACTATAAAAGTTGATTATTCGATTATTACACCTCTATTGATTCTTTAATGACATTTGTTAGAGAAGAAAACTTTATGTAGTTAGTTTAGCGGTAATATTAATTTAACTACGTACATCATAAGTTTGAGTGTATAAATTGCACCTTAACATCTACTCAGTGGACACATATTAACAAGAACCATTAATAAGTTTTATATTAATGGGCTAATTGTCTGACTGGGGGATTTGACGTGGCACTTCAACTTTTTTTTTCTTCCAAAAGTATTCAAATACTTTCTTAATCTTGCTATTGTAGCCATATAACGGGGCGATTTGACGTGGCACTTCTTAATGACTTTTTTCCCGTTATTTTTTTTACTACAATAAGAATATTAAGATGGGCTACAATCTGATTTTTGGCCCCGTTTTCCATGGGGCTACAATAGGATTTTATCAAAAGTCATAAGGTAACGTGTATAAACAAGTCAAATTAACATTTCCTACTAGATAGAATACTACCATATTATTTCTGAATAAGAATCTAAATGCAGATAGAGATCAGCAACAAAGAAGTTAATTCAAGTGTTTGTCAAAAAAAAAGGATGATTCATGAGCCCTCCTTAAAGTTTGATGACGGATCCCCATTGCGACTTGAGGTAGAGCTAGTGACTCAGGTTCAGTGACAGCCACATTGTTTGCTGCAAGTGGAACCTCCTCTACATCCTCTTGCACTCCACTATCACTAGTAATTGCATTCACAGATTGCATTCAATTTGACCACCCCTTCTCGCTATTAACCAGTCCTTAACTTCACGAGTCACCTTTTCACACTTTGTTAACCTAATCTCCACCAAATTCGGACAACCCAATGCAAATGCCTCAATCCCCTTATTAGATACACCACATTCCTCAATACACAAAATCTTCAAAGCAACACATTTCTCCGCAATACACATCATCTCCGCGTCAGTTATCGTCTTACAACTAAAAAGCTCTAACCTTACCAAATTCTGACAATTTGTAGCAATTACTTCTAAACTAACACAGGTAGCATTAACCCCAATCAAAACCAGCTCCTCAAGGTTCACACTATGCTTCCCAACAGCAATCAACCCCTCATCTCCTATCTCACTCATGTTCCAATGACCAACACAAAGCTTCTTTAACCCCTTACAATTCTCAGCAACGCTAATCAATCCAACATTCGTGCATAGCACATTATCAACAATACTTAAAGAATTTAAATCACGACATTTAGATAACGACGAAAGACCAACATCAGTCACATAACACTCTTCCAAATGAACCTCAACTAAACAGCTATAGTCCGGAATCATCTCCAACGACCTGTCCCAACTTCCATCACCGCAAATCAACTTCAAACTTTTCAAATTCTTCGAAGCTATAATCAATGGTTCAAATAATAGTTCATTATCGAAATAACTAAGTTTAATAACATTAAGCGACTTCGCCACACGGAAATTCGACGTAGCCTTGTCGTCAGATAAGTGACTTTTTAACATCGTAACAGACAAAACCTTGAGCTGACTACAGTTATCTAACAACTCAACGATACCATTTCGAGGGTGTTTGTTTAAGTTGAGGCTTATGAGCTTATTTAATTTCGGCTTGTATTTCATAAGCCTCAATTTTTCGGCTTATGAGCTTATATAAGTTTATCATATCATACTAATAAACTTATATAAGCCTACAAGTTTCAAAATAAGCCGAAAAATATGGGCTTATAAAATATAAACCGAAACACAAATAAGCTCATAAGCCACATATAAGCTTAAACAAACACCCTCTTCGTTTTCTTTTTGAGCTAACAATGTTAATTTGACTTTGTGTGTAAAATGGAAAACGGGGCCAAAAATCATATTGTAGCCCTATACTTTCTTAAGTTCACGTTTGGTAGGACGAAATTCAGATAAATAAAATGAAGCACAGAAATCAAATTCATATAAATGAATTCTCACATTAGTTCAATAAAAACTCCAGTATTTCGTAACACCAGAAAATTAACTTAAGAAATCAGTAGAAAAAGTCAAAATTTTTGTTTAGTAACAAATGAGATAGAAATGAAAACAGACTTAAATTATAAACCACTTTTTGTCGAAAATGGTGAAATACATTACTGAACTTTAAGACCGCCGTTTTGCCACATTTGCTGTTGAAACAAGCTAAAGAACGGGTTCTCCTTACTTGCATTGAGCGGGATGCTGTTTTTTCTCTGTTTTCGAGATCGATTGACTTCCATTGACCTAGATGGGAGTTGTCTTCTTCAATTGCTACAACATGTTGAAAATGGTTGACTGTGTGTTTTGCATGTGATAAACTATTTTATACTTATCTTTTTTGTCTGCCTGCCTTCATAAGTAAAAAGAACAGAGAGTTCATGTGGAAGGAAATCACTTTTTAAACAATTGTGATGGAAAGAGAAATACAAAGGGAGTAATTCACAGGTGTTAAATTCTCCACTTTTATTCATTCGTGTATCAAACACAAGAATTTATAACATTTCCATTTCTTTACCTAAACTCTTTGTACCAAACATGCCCTTAATATTCCTATTGTAGCGCAAAAAAAAAAAAAAAAAAAAAAAAAAAAAAAAAAAAAAAAAAAAAAGTCATTAAGAAGTGACACGTCAAATCCCCCTTTGTATGGTTACAATAGCAAGATTAAGAAAATATTTGAATACTTTAGGGAAAAAAAATTGGATGCCTACAAAAGCAAAATGTGGCAACTTAGATACCTTTTTAGACAATTAGCCATATATTTATATGTTACGGAGTAATACAACTTGGGTACGAAGTTCCATAAGTAGACTAGAAACTTAAAGTAATAGTTGTAGTGACTAATATTAACATCAACAAGATTTTATTGCCCGCGCGTTGCAACAAGATTAAATTGATATGATACGCAAAGTTTACTTTGTGCAAGTTTAAATGCAAAAGGAAAAAATAATGTAAAAAGCTATGTGATTTTTAAACACAAAAGAAAAAATTGTGCAAACTTTAAAGTATAAGCTATAAATATGAAATGAATAGTAACTTGCTTAGTAAATGATATCAAGAAAATATATCAATATTATTTGCATAAGCAACGATGTGCCTAATTTCGTGGTTAAACTAGCTAAATAAATCTCAAAAATTGAGATCAAAGTTTTATGTTATTAGTATATTAGAGTTATGAGTAATGTGGAAACAATATACTACGTAATAGTGTTTGTCTTGGGTTTGAATGGGTGATAGTAAAGGCTCGGTCCATTTAATACGTTGAATAAAGGCAGTGGCGCAGCTTCATAGGGGGGGGCGGCCGACCCCCCGAAATTTTTTTTGCGATGTAGGGGTATATAGTTTTCGTGTAGAAAAATTTCGGTATTTTCGGTTTCGCCCCCCCAATTTAATTCGGTTTCGACCCCCCATAGTGTTAGGAAAAAAAAAATTTAGATTCCAACCCCCCACTCGAAAAATCCAAGCTTCGCCACTGAATAAAGGGGTCAACATGTTTAACTCATGTAATAAATGTTCCATCTTTAGGTTTACATGCCCAATCTGCTTATTGTTTTACAACCCGTTTAAGATTGATATTAGAAACTGATTATAAATTCAACTCAACTATATATAACCCTTTTGCTCGACAAATCTATTTTTGAAATTGCCAACCGTTTAAATTTACAGTCAATTAAGCTGTGTCCGTATCACACGAGTATAAACGAGTTCAGGTTAACTTGAGATTTTCAATGTGATTAAGTAAACAAGTTATGTTCAAGTAAGTAAAAATACTCTAACCCATCAACTCGACCCAACACTATAACACACTTATGATGTGTTGAAATCAAATTTCTTAAACACCCTCAAATAAGATAATGGTCTAACGATCAAACCTGATTATATACACATCTAAGGTGGCCAAAGAAAAGAAGGAGACCAGAAACGCACAAATATCGCTCGTACATGAATACGTATGGGTTAAAGACACGCAATCCTGAATAGAGATCTAAACGAATCGAGCCTTTCTCAAGTAACTCGAGTTTGTTTGAACCGAGCTTTATTGAGCCTTGAGCTCTAGCTCGAGCCCAAAAAGTGAGCTCGAAATTGTTAACCGAGCTCGAGTTTGATAGACTCAACTCAAATTATTGTCGAGCTTTTTGAGCTTTTAAGTAATATATATGTCTTTTATATATATCATGTGTATTTAAGGTTAATCTGTAAAAACACTATGAACATTTCGAGATTTTTGAGTCGATGAATTTAAAATTTCATATTATATTTCAATTTTAGTTATTTTAAAAACACATAATTATAAATTAATCTACTTTTTCGAGTCTTGCTCAAGCTGAATTCAAACATTCTCGAATTGAGCTCGAGGTTTCCTCCTAAAAACTTGCCGAGCTATCGAATCAAGCGTGAACCTAACATAATATTATCGAGTCGAGAACTGCCAAATTTGACTCGGATTCTATTTACACCTCCCCGAATAACCCGCACGAATACAAAGGTGCTCTTTGTCTATTACAGGAGGCCGGAAGCCCCAAATAAAACCCTAATTCAAAATCTCAATCAATCAAATCAAATCAAATGTCTTCCAAAAAACGATCTGCACCTCTAGACAACCCTCCTTCAGCTTCATCTTCTGATGACGATGATGACTCATCAGAAGAAGAATCAGAAGATGATCAACAACAACCCCAACAACAGCAACAACTCAATTTCAGTCAACCATCATCAGACTCAGACGAAGAAGATGAAGAGGAAGAAAACCCTAATTCCCAAAACCCTAATTTCCAAAACCCTAATGGATCATCAGACGATGATGATGATGAAGAGGAGGAGGAAGATGAGTCAGAATCTGATGAAGAAACACAAACCCCAACATTCACAAAACCAAAAACCTTAACCTTAACACCCCCCTCATCATCCTTGGACAATTCCGACATCGTATCGCCTTCCGCCTCCGATTTCGCAATCAAACCTTCCAAAAAAATCCAAACTTTCACACCTAGGAAGAAAATTAAGACAACCCTTTTGGAAGATGATAAGAAAATGGTTAATAAGAGAGTTTGGACTGATGATGATGAGATTATGCTGTTGGAAGGCTATCTCGAGTATTTTTCGGATAAAGGGTGTTCGCCTTTATCCGACTTGGATGACTTTTATAAGTTTATGATGGATTCGTTACCCGGTAATGCGACTAAGAGCCAGCTGTATGAGAAGATTAGGAGGTTGAAGAAGAAGTTTCGGGTGAATGTGGAGAGAGGGGGGCCCGGTTTTGCCAAGGCGCATGATAGTAAGGTGTTTGATGTGTCTAAGAGGATATGGGGTGATGAGGGGTGTGAAGATGGGAAGAGGGTGAAGCCGAAAGCGAGGGTTAGGCCGGTGAAAGAGATGGATGTGGAGGAGGATGAGGTGGAGGTGGTGGTTGAGGAGAAGGATTTTGAGACGTTGTATCCGTATTGGAATGCGGGGTTGGCGTCGGAGGTTTCGTCGTCGTTGAAGTTTCCTGCGGGTGTGGTTGAGTTGGTTAAGGAGAATTTGAGTTTGATTGGGGAAGGGAAGGCGAAACAAATGGATGAGAAGTGGAAAGTGCTTTTTGAGAATGAGACGTTGTTGCGGAGGAAGAGAATTGCGTTGCTTAGTGAAGTGGAAAATGCAGAGGGATGATGGCGGTAGGTAATTGAGTTACCTTTTGTGAAGCTTTTGGTTTAGCAGTTTAGCTTTATGCGGTTAAGATGTTCAGATTATGTTGCTTTTTATGTTTTGTTGATCACCCATGACGGTGTGTTTATCTTAAATTGAGTCTAAAGTTACTTTTAGAAGCTATATCGTTGACTGGAAACTGTGTTTTAATGATTTAGCTTATCATGTACTTATATCTTTTTGCGTCTTATGGGTTTAAAGATGTTATATTTTGATAGCATCTACTAATTGTTGATTACCCTGTGCTTCGTTTTGAACCAAAAACGGTTATTGCTGACACTTACTATAGAAACTGCATTAATGCAGCTGCTTCATTGAGCTGATTATGTTGCTACTCAGGATGCATTCCGTTTTTACCCATCTTTACTTGATTGATGTTCTGTGATTGAAAAGCATAGAAACTTTAGGGTTCAGTATGTTAATGTATAATATCTGTCCTTTGTTGATCACCCGCACCATTATATTCAACTACATTAGAGTGATTATGTGTGCTTATAATTACTGTTCAGAAATGACATTGATTTGTGTTTGCTCAGTTTCCATGTCTTGCGTGTGATTTCTGGATCTTTTCTGTATAAGCTAGATCTTCAACTACAACTGATAGATGTTAAGTTATGATTCATATCTGTTGTTGGTCAACCACAGCATCATTACAATTGATCATTTGTTCCTATAATTAGTTTTGGAAATTAGATTGATGAATCATCACTTGCTTGCTTAGATAGCTACATTTTATGCATAGCTTCTTTACCCTGTATACCATGTTGTTGTTGACCGATCTAGTTTATATTTTGGGGAAGGAAGAACATATTGAACTATGGTCAAAGATGTGAGTTTATGGTATCTTTTCTGGGAACTGCATTGATACACCTTTGTTCAGTTGTGTAGATTGGTTTGATACTCAGGATGCATAGCTTTTCTCTTCTGCCTGACCTGTGCCCTAATGCACTTATTTTAATGTTATCGACCCCATAACAGGATTGTAGCATTGATGTCAGATATGTTCAACGTAGCTCTTATTTTCAGAGTCATATAATACCAAAAAATGGGATTTATTGACTACTCATCCTTTAATTGAATTTGGCCCTTGGTGTGCCTATGATTACATTTGAAAACTACAATCATGAATACTAGGTTGCCTTTTAGATTGGTATATGGTATGTACAGTAGTTTTTTTTGCCCTTTATAACATGTGGTGTTTTTATGGGTATTCAATCTGGGATACTATTTTTGGTTTTTGAGTCTAAAGTTACTTTTTGAAGCTATATTATTGCCTAGAACATGGGTTTTAATGTTTTAGCTTATCGTTTTCTTATGTCTTCTTGCATCT
Source organism: Artemisia argyi (assembly GCA_030686995.1). Lineage (NCBI taxonomy): Eukaryota > Viridiplantae > Streptophyta > Magnoliopsida > Asterales > Asteraceae > Artemisia > Artemisia argyi. Next base: position 155,660,323 of record CM060698.1, on the reverse strand, counting down.
TATGTGTTTGAAGATGTTTTATTTTAGATATTATCTATTGGTTGTTGATCATCCGGAACTTTAACCAAATTCAGTTATTATTGACACTTAAAATCACTTCAGAATCTCCAATAATGCATCTTGCTTTATTGAGCTGATTATGTTGCTACTTGGGATGCATTTGTGGCTGTACAACGTGTAGTTTGATGATCTTGTTAACGTTCAATGATTGAAGAGCACACAGAATTAAGGGTTCATGTTCATGAATAATATATGTACGTTGTTGATCACCCTTTATATTATTTTAATTACATCTTATAGCTCATGTGCGTGTAGATTTACTTTTTAGAAATGACCTTGATTCATCTTTGCTCAATTTCCCTGTATGACATGTGATTTCTTGGTCTTTTCATTTGGGCGGTAAAGGGGCTACATTATTGTTATAGATAGATGTTAAGTTGCGATTTTAATTCTTGTAAATACTAAATAGATATTTTCCTTCGCTCGTATAGCTATTTTTTGTTACTAGATTGCTAAATCTTTACTTGCTTGTTTAGATAGCCATACTTTAGGCACGCCTTCTTTGACCTGTATACCATATCTGTTGATTGATGTAGCTTGCGGTTAAAGATGTGAATTTATGATATCTTCTTCTGTTTGTTGATCACCATAACATTATTTATTTTCTTCTATAAGTGCTCACTTGGCCGCTTGGCCACTTGGGTGCCTAGAATTACTTTTGGCAATTACATTGATTCACCTTTGCTCAGTCGTGAATTTATGATATCTTCTACTGTATGTTGATCACCACTTGTGGCCTGTGATTACTTTTAAAAACTAAAATCCTTGCTAGGTTGCCTTTTATATTGGTACATAAATCGTGAATCTTTTGCTAGGTTGTCTTTTAGATTGGCACATGTTATGTAAAGTATCTCTCGTCGTATATAACATGCAGTTTTATGGACCTATTATAGACGCAAGTTATTAATATGATCAACAGCTTCTTTCCCCATGTTTGATAGTGGATTCTTGACCTATGTTCTGGGGCTCATGAGACGGGGAATATTATGATAGAATATGTGATTATGATTTTATCCATGGGTTGTTCATCACGTGTCACATTAAATTGAGCTGCAAGTACTCATTTGGATGCCTCAAATACTTTATGGGAACTGAATTGCGTAGTCTGCTTTGTGCATCCCATATGGAGTTAGCTTTAGCTGTATGATCACGTTATATATTTTTTTAAATTGTTTTCTAAAGTTGAGTTCTTCGTTCTTTAAGCAACGGCTGTATGTCTGTTCCTTTATGTCTAGGCTCTTAAATCCACCGAACACTGTTTGCTTCTCTTATTGGTCTCTTTGCTCACCTTTAGATTTGGAACATAAAATTAAGCTCAGGCGTGGTTCAAGGATTGCTGTGTGTCACAGCTTAGGCTTTGAGCTTGGCCCACACGCACCCATGACACAAGCCATAGTTTGAACGGTAGAGACTTCTTATAGTTATATGAGTTTGGGCCCCTCAAGGTTCCTTTTGGTTTATTCAAGCTTGAGTATTGGCTCGCTTATTATGAAATCTACAAGTTTTTGTTAAAAGGAATTTTTGTTGTGAAAATTGTTGGATTGCTTATTTGATGATCCAATAACATCCGCTCAACCAACCACCATCGGCCCGTGTACCTTTTGCTACGTTTAGGCTCCTAGTCCTCCCCCATGACTCCATGAGTTGCTATTATGATGCTAGTTTAGGTATTTTAATTCGATGGATGACCGTTTCTTTCAAGAAAATTATGTTTGATTAGGAGAATATGCAATGTCAGAATATCACCAAAAACATCGTTTAGTTGTTGCATGCCCAAAGAGTTCTACTAACAAGACTTGCCACCTAGTTGATGTCAATTTTTAGGAGTGTTCCTAAATCCTGTGATATTACAAGGTCTACTTTTATTTACCACTACAGTTGCTGTATGCATAAACTTAAATAATTGTATTTTTTTAGAGTTTAGTTTTTAAGAGTTGGTGTTTGTTTTGAAGCAAAAGGAGGTTATTTGTATCTTCTTTGCTTTTTCGGTAAAAATTAGTTCTTCAACATGCATTTATAAGCGGAAAATAACTATTTGATGTGGTTGATCAAAAGAATTGGTAGTTATAAAACATGGATCATATAAAGCTATAGACCTATTTGGTGATTCATACACAACAGAACCACTGATACAACCCACTAAAAGTCTAAGACTATCCGAAAGCTATATCACAAACGAAACCTCTAAGCTCAAGTATGATAAAGGAGTGAACCACAAGTCCACAACCAAATACTATTTCTAGCCCTTTTCAGATGACAAAATCAACCAAAATAATACAGAAGGTTCTAGAATGACAATTTTCTCATTTACAGATGCTGCAAAGGACCATAACATTTTTGTCCAATATTGTACGAGTAACAACATATGCGCCAAACATGCCCTGTCTTCCAAAAGACCAAAACTATGTTTGTTTCAGGAGCTTTTTTTGGTACCCACAATTCACAAAACATGATAAATGGATGCAACATTACAATTTTGTTTTCTTCTGGATAAGATCATATCTTTTAAAACAAACATCACAACATCAATACCAAATAACTCTAATTATTTCGTCATTAGATCAGTAAGTTTTTAAATCACAGTTGCTAATTAAAAATCAGTGTAATAAAAACAAAACTCGCTGAGCACCAACAAAACATGTTTCCATTTCATTCTTAAACTAATATCAACATCAAAAGTGTCACTTCATTGGGATCACTCACACAAAAAGCCCAATAACCTAATCATTAAAAACTGTTACTCTGCTACTCTGTTGCTCTGTTAATTCCTAGCACATCCTTTTTTAACCCAAAACCAAAAAAACTACCAATCTCCAAAATTACTAAACCACCCTTAACCTCACCTTTAGCTTTTACCATAAGCAATATTCCCAACCTGTAACAAAAAGTAAAAAATATTAACCACAAATCAAACCAATCAAAAACCTCTAAAATAACTAAATAAACAAAAACTTACCATCAATAGTACATTGAAGCATAATTCTTCTCAGCAAGATCCTTAAACATAACCAACTGTTCAGTCGAATAAACACAACAACCTCTCGAACACAAATTCGCTTGAGCCGCAGGCGAATTCACAATAACTTCCAACAGCTGCTGCCTATTCAATCTCTCTAAACCACCATAAACATTACCATACTTACCATAATAACCATAATCATAAGTACCATAACCATAACCAGAACCAACATTATCATCAGCTTCATTACTACCAAAATTCGAACCAGTAGTAGACGAATCAACAGGCATCAACTCCAAAACCTTAATTTGTGCTTGAAGAAACTTGATATATTTATGAGTCTCCTCTAGCAATGTGCCCATGTCCATTTTTTTGTCCCAAGGGAGTATTTTCTGCAATGCGCGTGTTTTTTCGCTTAGTGTGCGACGTTTTTGTTGCTGTTTTTCGCGCGATGAGGGAGTTGGTGTTTTACGAGGGTGAGAGAGGAATGAAGGTATGGAAGGTGGGTAGTTAAGGTTTTCAAAGGATGTGAGGTCTGGTAGCTGATGAAACATGATCATAGGATGGTGGTATGGGTTGATGTGGTTAAGGTAAGTGGTGTAGTCTGTTGGGTGTTCTAGTTTTGGTTTTTTGAGAATGTGGTGGTGGTGTGGTGGTTGTTGTGGTGGTGGTGGAGTGGTGGAGGATTCGTCGGAGGTGGCGGGGGTGTGGTGGTGGTGGTGGTGGGTGGTGGTGATGGGGTATTTTCCGGTGAGGAGTGATTGGAAGTGAAGATCCATTTTTGTGAAGAAGAGAGAGTGTGAAATGTGAATGGATATGAGGGTTATATATACATTAAAGTTGTTACATTTTGGTCCTTGGAGAAGTGATGCTTGTGTTTTGCTCACTGCTAAAAAAATCATGTCTTGTTGGCAAAACGACAAAAGGGCAGAGTAATCGTTATGAAATTCGACAATACATATTCGTATCCAATGTTAAAAAAAAAATCGTAAATCGCAAGTCGGACAGTCGATGCCTTTGTAACTTGTAATCGGTCTAGACAAGATTAATTGGTGATTAATAGATCGACAATTTTAGCAAATCGTTATGAAATTCGACAATTTTAGCAAATTTGAGTATTTTCGGCACGATTTTTTTTTAAAAACAACTTGTAATAGATATAAATAGCGATTATAAGTGATTAAGACTAGTTTATAGTGAGTTTTGTGTATTTTTTGCAAGATTTGCAAGTTTATAGCAAGTTTGACAATCATTGACCGTCGTTGATCAGAGTTGACCAAGTTGTTTGACTAATTTATACTAATCGAAAGATTGATAGCTCAATAGCGCTTAGACAGAGATTAATTGACATTGCAGGCTTTTTTTTTACAACACTGTTCATAACAATACCTGAGAATTGGGAATTGTTGTTGATATTCAAAATTCATATAGCCAATAACTTGGTAAAAGCATTAAGGTTTCGTAAGGTCTTGATAACGACAACTATAAGAGTTGTTGTTACAAGAATATATTTTACTGCAATTGTTTTGGAAAAAAAATGATACATTCCATTACGTTAAGTTTTAATTGCATATTCACTTTTTAAAAATTATCTTCATTTTTTTAAGATTGTCAATCAAGCAAAATAATTCATAGTAGCATTGCTGCAATGTAACCATAATTATTATTATTATATTTTTAAACTACGGCCTTTACAGGTGTCCTATTCAACGTAGCCAAAGTTAAAATGCAGAATAACAAACACACATTACAATTTTATAAAATGTGATATATCGTTGACCACAAACGCAATACCTAAAACAACAAAAAGATCATAAACTATTTATCACTGTAACTTTTCGTGGGTATCTTACTACTAGTATTAAAGAAAAACTTTTCTTTCTGTACGTTTCTAAAATAATAAAGTTACAAATATTACAATGAAAATCATATCCTTGAGAGTTTATGTTTACTTTTGAAGTATCAATCAATAATCAGGGAATAAATATGCAATTAGGCATAAACTTAACAGATAAGTGAGGGATAACAAGAGTATCAAATTTGTTACAACAACAAAAGCATGCACACGTGTCAAACCATGATACATAGTTAAGGTATCTTCTAAAAACCGTGTAACGCGATAACTGGCTATTGCCGGTAGTACGATTCTGTTAACCCACAGCTGGCTGTTGTGTCCTTTTTGTCTAGTGCGTGTTTTCTCGTTGCTCAGGTGGCCCAAAAAAGTGAAAAAACCTTTAGTTGCCGAGTTTCGTACAAGATTATGAGCTGTTGGATTAAGATCTAACGGTAGAAAATGACTGCGTGTCGTTAGCACATGCAACGGGGGTTTGTCTGCTACGTACAGAGAATTGCTGCGTGAACGTTTTGTTACAGCCCATGATAAATGTACTGGTAATGTGTTCAATTACCGTTTTGCCCCCATGAAAATAAAGGTGTTTTAATATAAAAAAGAGACATTTTGTGAAAACGATGATAAGTTGTTTAAGACCATCGAGATAGAGTTGTAATTCATAACTTTCTTAAAACATATGAGAGAAAGTTGTGGTATATTAATTTGAGACATTTATTTTTTCTCAAGAAAGAAAATATATGCTAAAAACCTACGAGTAGATGACTTGTGTGATACATAGTTCTTTCATGTGTATCACTTTAACAGTAATACTATAAACATATTCTTGCCAATATAAATTATACATGTAAGATTAGAAATGCAAAATTTTTATTTTGGTCCAAATTAAAATCTTTTGCGGATTCAAACTGTATGCAAAAGCATTCTATGACGGGATCGAAAATGTGCCCCAGTTCAAATTTTACTTGTATTGGTTATGTACTTTTATATAGAATTAGTAGCATTAATCGAAACGAGTAAATGAAAAGTTCTATATACATGAAAAGATCATCAAACAATATCTTGCATATATGAACATTGTTAATCATTATTTTTAATATCAATATTATTTTTTCATTACAAAACTACTGAATAAGTATTCAAATTCTAATCTTTAAAGTTTAAACTAATAAAGTTACAAATTCTAGTGTTTTGGAGGGCATAGATGTAATATTCTAGTGTTTTGGAGGGTATAGATGTAATTTCCAAGAAACATGGCGCAGGTAAAATACTGGCATCGGATCATGGGTCTGAGCACGGATGGTAACCGTACATTCCTTAATGATCATCTGGCTCCACGATTTCTTGCTTTTCACTACTATTTTCATTCGACACCCTCCAACATTTTGATATGTTTTATACAATTCTTTAACTTTAAGGAGCTTATACCAAACGCATTTGCTACACAAGATTGAGATAGGAACAATACTATCGAAAGTTAGTGCATAGGATTTTTTTTTTTTTTTGGTAAACATGGGTTTCCGACTCGACATTGCGAGCCAACTAATCCCACGGCGATTACCCTTTTGAATAGCCCGGAATCAGCATAGGATTCATTTTTATGTATAACTATTGGTGAAATACAGCATGAAAAGTTTTAAAAGGACTTCATAACTTATGAATCATAAGTGGTACACAAATACACAATGAGAACTATAAATCTTGATACACATGTTTAATTTATTATTGATTCACATGTCTTGTTTTTGTGTGTAGACTTTTCTGGAACACATGTTAAGACAATGGGATAAATTGAGGCGAGGAAAAAATATAGTACGTAATTCGCATGTTCATATGTCACCAAGTTTATCACATGTTTAGGCATATGAGTTATGTGTATCTATTATTTTCTTTCAGAGATGATTTGGATGCTTCAATTTTTTATTTACAAACTTAGATGTATAAACAGCTAAAGCAGAATGTTAATACTATACAAGTAATAAAGTGTCCCAATCAATTTATAACGTGGGCAAATCAATTCTTATTTTCTTTTTGTACTGTAGGCTCAAACCTCTTGCACTAGTGACCGAAAGAACGAAATTTTTTTATTATTTATTAACATGAAAAAAATTCAAAAAGGCGGTGCTTTTTTCCTATTTGAGAATATAGATAGATAAGTACTTTTGAGTTGGGCTACTGAAAAATATTGGGCCTTCGCACATGAAAGTGACCCAATAAAATTACAAATTTGAGCTTTGACACCTTGAGTTGGGCAGCCTTTTTTCCTAGCTCAGAACAAACATACACACAAATTAAACACACTATTTAGAAAAATAAAAGTAATACTCCAATATAACTTATAGCATGCAAAGAGCTAGATTATGACTTCCTAGCTCAGGCCAAACATACACACAAAGAGCTAGATTATGACTTCGTAAATTATGGTGCTTCTAGACAACAATAACTCAATAAGTGTGCATTTTGTTATTATTGTAATTTTTCAAAGATGAACAGGTGAAACATCTCTAAACATACATATATTGTAACAATTTATCTCTAGAGGCACCATATATACAAGAATACCCATCAAAACTGCAAACGATCAGAAGGTCTCGTGATTTATATTTTTCTTATACACATACTTGAACAAACTTTATTTCACTTTAGGAAACTCCGTCCATTCTTTCGATATTTGAACAAACTGATAACAAAACGACTTGGTTACGTTTGTCGTCTCGATGATGGCTACTATTCGCTACACCTATGGTACTCGCTAGAACAACAATTAAATACATGAAAATGACAATAAAACATAGTAGTATTTCATAGAGTTTTGGTTGTTAATTACTGTGGTCCTCAGTTACGGTTGGCCCATCTCCTAACTTCATTTTATTTTTCTGGCCAATCAAATTTAGTTATGGTCAATAATGCATCTACGAAAAAGACCAAGTCCAATAAGATCTGTACATATATGATATATACGTGAATTAAAACGTAGATAATACTTCACTACATACTTTTTATCTAAATCGTTGCAAATTGATACGAATAAATACTAGATTATTGACACTTATAACCTGGGGTAAACGCCCGTGCTTCACGGACCACCTACAAGACCCCATGGAGCAACTAGTCTTTCACGTACAATTGTGGATATTTGACCTGGTAAATGAGGGATACCCTTCATAGGCTAGTTTGCAACCAATATATGTTTCTTGGCTGTGGATCTTTCCATTGTCCATATCCGTATCTCTCTTTCTTGTTCCTTTTGCAAAGTAAAGTTGTAGGACGTTTGTTTAAAAGGGAGATCTAGCTTTATCTCATGATCTTTACTATAGCCAAAAATATTTGCTTTTGGAAGAAAAGGTGCATGAAAGGTAAAACAAGTTAATAGAAATAATGAGCTATTGGGTGCTTGATATGTTTAAATAATAAGTGACTGTAGAAGGGGATTCGATCGTATGACCCCATTTGTTATGCCTTTACCATTTCTATACTAAGATTCGAACATCCATTCCTAGTCAACATTTTTTTTTAATTAATTTTTTTTTTTTTTTTTTTTTTTTTTTTTTTTTTGTGCAAATGGTGAACTCTATATATTAATCATCCAAACTATGTACATCATATGAAATAGAATCAAGAATTTGGACAGGCCCAAATCTTATATAAACATACTAATACAACTTTCCTACCACTTGTCTGATATGAGTTAGAACAATTCCATCACTGATTCAGCCACTTCTTTTCAATATCAATTCACCTTTTAATGCATCCACCATCTAGCTACATTTCCATCTTACCCCTTTGCCATGATCACTCAGCCACCATCCACAGTAAACATAGCAAAAAGGGTTAATGGCATCACTGGGCACCCATAACCCCTCCACTGAAGGGCTCTTCTAGTTATACTACATTTCCATCTCATGAATGGCTTCATATAACTAGAAACACACACCTCCAATGAGGACCAACCATACCTCCTGTGGGAATGCAAAGCATGGACCATGAAGTGTCATCTTCCACCATTCTCAATTCCACACTACTTGCACTCCCCTCCAAGACCATTTACCCTTCACAAAAGGAATCCCTACTTTATGGTACATCCATCATGTGATAGACCTCCTACTCATCCAGATAGCTATCTGGCTTCCTCCCTGGCCAAGCTAGAACAGACTATGGGCTGAAATAGGTACAGTTACACATTCAGGACTCCAAGATACAAGGTGATTCACAGTTGTAATGGCCTGATTATAAAGACATCAGAGCAAATTATGACTTTTTGCATCTGTTATTCCAATTGCCAAATGCCCCTATTCTCATAACCAACCAGCATTCCAACCATACACCCACAACTAAACACCCCTTTTCATTTTACATGGTACTATTACATTGCATTTTGATATGCAGCTTCACATCCCACAATCTCTGGACTTTTAAAACTGCATTAGAGTTTTTAAATTTCAAGCTTAGCAACCTCATCCTTACCACATCATATATCATTTTGTACACTTCCTCCCAACTTCTCTTCACATCAGTGAATAATCTACTATTTCTTTCTTGCCATATTAAGTATACACAAGCAGCCACACTTAACCTTCTTATGGCACTGCCAATAGTATCACCATCTGGTTTTGCAGCTAATTCATTGACAATTCCATTCCAACCCATTGTAGAAACATCAAACCCTGCCAACTGCTTAACCTTATTCCACACCTTATTTGTATAGCTGCACTTAAAAAATAAGTGTTCATGAGAATCCATATCTTCTAAACATAAAGCACATACCATCATATCATAAGACTCCCAACCCCTGATCTTGTCTTGAGTAATTAATCTGTTCTGCACTGCCAACCAAAGAATAAATGCATGTTTGGGAATATTTTGTGAGAACCAAACTAATTTCCACCAATTCACTTTTATACTCTCTCCTGCCATATCACTATATGCTTGTTTTACGGAAAACTTGCCTTCCTTTCCATCTCTACTTCTCCAAACCATATAGTCTTCACTTTCACTTTCAAGATTCACATTCTGTATCATATTGAGCATAGTCATCTTGTCTTCCCATTCAAGAGGCCAATTCCATTCTCCATTTCTCAAGCAATCATACACTGTCATATTAACTTGTAGCCTTGCATTATACAAATCTCTGTAGGTAATAAAATTGTGCAATCTACCCAATTGACTCCAATTGTCAAACCACATTAAAGCTTTTTTACCATTGCCCAACTTCATGACCATAAACTCACTAGCTTCCTGCCTCAATTTTAGAATATTTTTCCATCCCCAACTGTCATTGTATTCCTCATTCACTGCCCATACACTCTTGCCTTTTAATTTGACTGTACTTACCCATTTAACCCACAAAGTATTTTTATCCTCAGCAATCTGCCATAAATGCTTAATAATCATGGCCTTATTCCAAACATTCAAATCTTTAAGCCCAAGTCCTCCCTGACTTTTAGGTTTACAAACTTGCTTCCAAGCAACTTTAGCCTTGCCATTAGCCAACTCATTTTGATTCCAAAGAAACCCTTTCAACAACTTATTAATATCTTTTATGACTGTTTGGGGTAACAAGAAAACTTATTAATATTTTTTTTAATTAAACTTTGGTGGTGTCAAATATTCGAATGATGTGGTGCATGATTTACTTTGGTATATGTATGAAACATAATGATTTACTGGTATCCAAATATTTTAAAAATGTATCATACTAGTCACAATTTGTTTTTCTGGATAGCAAACAAAATTTTTTCTTATATTGGTACTTTTATTTTAAATTCGGCCTTTTTGAGGTATTTTGCAAAATTTTGTGACATTTTTGCCCTCTCAGCTAATAAGAATTTTTTTTCTTCGAAGGGCAAAAATGTCACAAAGTACCTTAAGAAGGCCGAATTTGAAAGAAAAATACCCGTATAAGCCCAAAAAAAAGAGAAAAAAAAAATGTTCGCTACCTAAAAAAACAAATGGTGGCTAGTATGATACCGTGTTTAGTTACCTTTTTGCCCCCATGAAAACAATGTATTTGTGAAATGTTTTATAAATGATAGTATAAGATACAAAGGTATTTTAATATAAAAAAGAGACATTTTTGTGAAAACAATGATAAAATTGTTTAAGACTAAGGGAGCATGGTTCGGTTTGGCTTGGTTTCATGTTAAAAATAAAATCGAATCAAAGATTTTCAGTTTTTGCTTTTTTAAAACCATTCGGTTTTGGTTTTATGTAGGTTCAGATTTTTGGTTTATCGGATTTTATGTTTCTTTGCCGTTTGTTTTTCCGATTTTCGGTTTCTATTTGACTTGTGTGATACAAAGTTCTTTCATGTGTAGGACTTTAACAGTAATAGTGTAATACTATACACATCTTGCCATTAAATATTATATCTGTAAAACCACAAGTGCAAAATATTTATTTTGGTCCTAATAATAATCTCTTGCGGATTCAAAGTGTATGCAAAAGCATTCTATGTGGGGATCCAAAATGTGCCTCATTTTCGTGGTTGAACTGGCTATCATAAGTCTCTGAATATATGTTATTAGTAGATGAAGTTATGAGGATTGTAGACATAGTATAATTGTGTTTGTCTCGAGATTGAATAAGGGTGTGTTTGTTTCATTAACATGTTTTGGATCTGAATCTAACTAACATATCTTACTAGTAAGATGCGGTCATAAAGTCTGGCTCTGAATGAAATAATGTTGTTTGTTTTTGTATAATTGTCTGAATGATGTTAATTTTCCGCTTTTGTAACTTATATATAAACTATCAATACAATGAAGAAGTAACTTGTATAAATATAAAACCAAACATTTTTTATCATAAAATTAACACATTTAATAAACCATTATCTTTAATATTTATTCAAAATTTAGTATAATAAAAGGGATAATTTCATATTTAACCAACCTAAATATTAAATTTCATATTTACCCAAAACACAAGTTTTTAATGCACATGTACAATGCTTTTAAAACATGTGTTGAGGAAATATGAAATTATGAGGTTTAATTGGGTATATATGAAATTGCCTCGTAATAAAAATTACGGAGTAGTTGTAAAGTAAAATAAGACAATAAATGTTATACAGTATAAAGTAATTTATTAAATGCTTCTTCCATCTTAATATGATAAATCCAAGTATACAACCTGACTGTGGGTTCAAAGCAAAGTGTCTACTTTCAACTTTCATGTTTTTTATATACTTATCCATGATTTTATTTTGTTCGGTCCATAATAATAATAATAATAATAATTTTCTAATTTCTTGTAAATCCTATGATTTTCTAATAAAGTGATGTTTATAATAAAAAAATAATAAATAATAAATAATAATAATAATAATAATAATAATAATAATAATAACTTCTTGTGAAATCCTATGAGTTTCTAATAAAGTTATGGTTTAATAATAAAATAAAATAAAATAAAATAAAATAATAATAATAATAATAATAATAATAATGATTTCCTCATAAAATAATAATAATAATAATAATAATAATAATAATAATAATAATAATAATAATAGTAATAGTAATAATAATAATAATAATAATAATAATAATAATAATAATAATAATAATAATAATAACGTAAACGTGTCAAGTACGAGGCTAAATGCGCTGATATCGGATATAGGTTCCTCCCCTTTTCATTCTCTTCTTTTGGAGAACTTGAAAAAGATGCAGTGACCTTATTAAAGCGTATTCGACGATTCTCTATGACTCAAGACATTGGAGCACGTGCTGCTCCACATATTTTTAGTAGGATTAGCTTTGCTATAACTAGAGGTGTGGGGGCCCAGTTAGTCTCTCGGCTCCCCACTAATTTCTTGTAAATCCTATTAACCTTTAATAAAATAATAATAATAAATAACTCTTAATTTCATAATAATAATAATAATAATAATAATAATAATAATAATAATAATAATAATAATAATAATAATAATTCGGGGTGTGCACGGTTCGGTTTGGGTCGGTTTTTGGCTAAAACCGAAACCGAACCGAAATGTTCGGTTTTCATAGAACCTAAAACCGAAACCGTTCGGTTTTTGGCGGTTCGGCTTTTTCGGTTTATTGTCGGTTTCAGTTTGGTTTTTCGGGTTTTTCGATTTCTAACCGTTTATATTTTGGGCATAGCAAAATTATAACAACAAACTTGTATTACATAGAAAATAGGTTATTCTTATTTACTTTTTTTTTGTCAATCTAAGCATAGTTATAAATTTATAATGTTTATTGCATAATTTTATAATTATACACATATAGATGAGACGCACACATGCAAGTGAACATACACATAGTATGATCATCGTCATATATTTATTGATATATTATCAAGTAAACACACGACACGACAAACACGCATATAAACATTAACGTTAAGATAATTTTATTATAAATCTACTCACAAAATGAATATTAATTTATTAATTTGATTTACTTAGTTATTTATTCATATTATATTAATTATACACTATTATATAATAAAATCGGTTCGGTTCGGTTCGGTTTTTACGGTTCGGTTTTTGGATGAAAACTGAAACCGAACCATATTTTTCGGTTTTTGAAAAATTAAAAACCGAACCATCAGTTTTTAGTTTCGGTCGGTTTTTTCGGTTTGGTTTTTTTGATTTTCGGTTCGGTTCGGTTTCGGTTTTTTCGATTTTGTTTGCTCACCCCTAATAATAATAATAATAATAATAATAATAATAATAATAATAATAATAATAATAATAAACCATTTTCTTCTAGATCTAAGTTGTATATCACACATGCAATCTTTATAACACCAAACCATATTTTTAAATCCTTAATCAAAGTCCAATTGGTAACAAACCCCAAATCACAAAATCACTCAAAATAACAATGGCTACAAGAAGCACAAATAACCATCATGCTTGCAACATCTTAACCATCATAAACACCTTTATAAACAAGAAATAACAAGAAAACAAAAACCCACATACACAAAAAAATCTTGAAAACGGCTGAAGATGATGGAGATGAAGATGGCGGCCGGAGGTAGCTGGAGGTGAGTGAAGGGTTTGTAGGTGTGGATAGGTTTTAAGGGTTTGAGGGAGTGTGAATGGTGAGAAATGGTTTTGTAAGGATAAGAGGCAGTAAGACTTAACCAACACCTCTTACTGATAAGACCTCCACACATCTGACCATGTCTATCTCGATTAGAAAAAACAAACAAACGATATGTCTGACCGCGTCTGACTGGTAAGATGTCATAGGCCAGTCAGACTTTTTTTATACAAACAAACATTCCCTAAGTAGTGATAGTAAAAGGTTTGGTCCATTTAATATGGTTAATAAAGATGACTACCTGTTTAACTCGTGTAAAAAGCGTGCCATTTTTAGGTTTACATGTTCAATCACGTTATTGTTTACAACCCGTTTTCACTTTAAGTTTAGTATTAAAAACTGAATATGAGTTAAACTCAACTGTATATAACCATTTTGCCCGACAAACCTATTTTTAAATCGTCAACACTCTAAATTTACAGTCAAGCAAACCATGTCTATGTTACACTAGTATAAACGAGTTCAGGTTGATTTTCAACATGGTAAACAAGTTATGTTCAAGTAAGTAAAAATACTAACCAACGAACTTGACACACTATGACACAATTATGGTGTGTTGAAGTCAAATCTCTTAAATACCTAAATAAGAAGTCATATTTCTTAAACAAAGCCAACTAACGTAATGGTCTAATTAACAATTAAACCTACTTATATACACTTTTGAGGTTGTCAAAGAAAAGAAATAGACCAGAAATGGACACATATATCACTCGTACATGAATACATATGATTCAAAAACACACATTCCTGGATAGAGATCTAAACGAGTCGAGCTTTTGTCGAGTAAATCGAGCTCGTTCTAGCCGAGCTTTATCAAGCCATGAGCTAGCCTCAAAAGTGATCTCAAAATTGTTAATCAAGCTCGAGGTTTGATATGCTCAACTCGAGTTATAGTCGAGCTTTTACATGATATATATGTTTTTTTAAGATATATTATGTGTATTAAGGTTAATCTGCAAAAACACTATGAATGCGTCAAGATTTTTGATTCATGCTCTAGCCGAATTCTAACATTCTCGAGCCGAGCTCGAACTCGAGCTTCCATCCTAAAGACTCGCCGAGCTACCGAAATATTATGGAGTCGAGCCTGCCAAATTCGCCTCGATTGTACTCGTTTACACGTCCTCGAATAACCCACACGAATAGAAAGGTGTTTCTTTCTCTTAAAAACTTTGTCCCAGAGGCCGGAAGCCCCAAATAAAACCCTAATTCAAAACTCAATCAATCAATCAAATGTCTTCTAGAAAATGATATGCACCTCTAGACAACCCTCATTCAGCTTCTTCATCTGATGATGATGACTCTAATTCCTAAAACCCGAATGAGTCATTATATGAAGAAGAAGAAGAAGAAGAAGAAGAAGAATCTGATGAAGAAACACAAACCCCAACTTTCACAAAACCAAAAACCTTAACCTTAACACCCCCTCATCATCCTTGGAAAATTCATACATCGTATCGCCTTCCGCCTCCTTTTGGTAATCAAACCTTTGAAAAGAATCCAATATTTTACGCCCACTAATAAAATTAAGTTAACCCAATTTGATGATGATAAAGAAATGCTAGTTAATAAGATAGTTTGGACTGATGATTATGAGATAATGATGTTAGAATGGTATATCGAGTTTTTTTTTTTTTTTTTTTTAATAAATGGTGTTCGCCTTTATCCTACTAGGATGATTTTTATAAGTTTATGATGGATTCCATGCCTGGTAATGCGACTAAGATCCAGTTGTATGAGAAAATCAGGAGGTTGAAGAAGTTTAGAGTTAATGTGGAGAAAAAGGAGCTTGTTTTTGTATTTAGCGCATCTATAATGCATCAAGTCTTTAAAGACCTGATGCATTTAGTGCATAACCCAATTAATGCCTTATAGTTTTTGGAGTTAACTATGTTTTTGGTTCTTGTCGTTTGTCAGATGTAACACTTTTAGTCCATCAGTTTGAAAAGTCTCGGATCCTGTCCTGAATTGGAACACCCGTAACGGGTTTGGTCTGAAACAAACCAGAATTTTCCAAACTAATATTAATAATGAATTATACTTATTATTTTCTAAGTTTCATTTTTGGACTTTTCCGAACTTATTTGAATCGAAAACAAGAAGTTATCTCTTTTTGAAAAACGACACAGCACGCGTACCGACACTACCTTAGTAACGGCATAGATCCAATAATTTATATCAAGAGTCGATAATGGTGTTTTATATTACTTTTATGAAAATGTTCTCAGAAATTACATTTTTTCGCATTTGCGCCAAACCGGAGTGCTACCATATTTACACCGGAGCTCAACGGGACACGGGGTACACATAACACACTCTTTATTAATAAAACAAAAGTTTATAACACAAATTTATACTTTTTATTCTTAACCACCTATCCATTCACGTTTTAAATAAAAACAATAAATAAATAAATAAAAATAAAACAATGCTAATAACTTGTGAACCCACTCCTTATCCAAATTCCCACACACGTTTCCTTGAGAAGAGATACACGCCTCTTCCATCTCTCTCTTCAACACTTATCATTCCCAAGGTCCAGATAACAAAGATTAATCTCTTTCACCTGTGCTTCTCGAATACATCTCCCATCCTCAAAGGGATAAAAAGGTTAAACAATCACTTTCACCCTTCTCCTTTTCTTCGTGTGTTGCATCCCAAGATCCAGTCAACCAAACGGTTGGAATACTATTTCCTTTCTCCCCTCCCCAAGCTATGTCACGAGAATGCTTAAGAAGAAGCAAATGGATTGGATAATAGCTTCTTTTGGATAACAACAAAGATCGATACCCAAAAGTTTGGTCAAAGTTTTCTTGTCTTTCCTCTTTTAATTCCCAACCGATCCACAGAAACGGCCACATCTCTAAAGCTTCATCCAAAAGTGAAGAGGAATCTGTGGTGGTGTTTCTGCTTGGATTGAATTGGATTCACTGTTTTCGGTCTCACTCCAAAGTATTGTAAGGATCTTAAAACCTCGTTTTGATGTTCTCGTATATGTATATACTTATGTGTTTTATGGAGCTTGTCGATTAATAAATCTGGGATTTATTTTTATAAAACTTGCGACTTAAATTCTATCCTTTTTAAGTGTGTTGTTGGTTAATAAAGTTGTGACTGAAAGTAGATACTTCTGTTGTTGTGTTGTTGTTAATGTGTGGCAAAACTAAATGCTTATACAAATAAAACCTGAATATTGGCTTTTCATGGAAGTGCTTATCACTTGGCTTTTTATGTCAAACCTTGAGTTTGGTTAAATTGTTGGTCTTTGCTTGGGTCGAACCACAGTGGGGTAGTGATTTGTTTCTTTTCCTTGCATTATCGAGACCTACTGAAATGAATCTTGTTTTTGTAACTCTTTGCTTCAACAGGTTTATTGTAAACTTTCAAAAGATTGATTTGTGTTTTGATTTCTTTGGCTCGATCTATAGAAATAAAAAGATATTGAATCAAATTTCGCGATAATTTTGGCAAATAACTAGTTAAACCTTGACAGGAACTTGAGTTATTAAGAATTTGATTTCTTGCTTCTTTTGCCTGCTATGGTTTGATCTAAATCCGTGTAGCCTCGGGTTTGGTTTATTTTGAAATACCCACCTGTTAGCGCTTGGTTTTGAGGATTCATGTAAGTTTGTTTACCTATGTCGTGTCACCTAAACGAAAGGCAAAGAGGTGATTTGGTTTTGGTTATGTTTTTCTTTTGTCTTCCTTGCATGATTTTTTTAAGATGGTACCTAAGTTGAGTCGTTTTACTTTTGGTATTGGGTTTAGTGTGTCACGAGCTCGAGATTGACTACTTGAGCTCGAAGCGTGGACGTTAGGTGTTACTCCTCTTGTATCGAAAACCTACCAACTGTTATAATATTTTTGTATGTTGAGTTAGAACCCATGCTGGTCTGCTCTAATATTGAATTTCTTTAACAGTCTTACCCACAGCCCACTCCACTAAATCATTCAAAGGGTGCGTTTGTTTTGTACAAATTAGAATGTGTGTATGTTTTTAATCTAAAATGTCAATGTTTAAATGAAAACTCGATTCTTGTAGCCCCTTTTGCGTATACCAACGTATCTCGTACTCGATCCTTTCCGCGACTCGTTATCAACTTGCCCGACTTATATGTCGCGATGCATTTCCTCGACACCACTTTATATATAAGATATGAATATTTAACTGGCACTGTCTATCATCAAAACTATAAAAAAAAAGTTAAGCCTCAGAACGATTAAAGAAAACGTAAACTTTAAACAATTCGAAAATCGTGATTAATTAATACTAGTATGAGTTTCTATTTCACTTATAAATGCAAATGAATTTTCTTGCTAAATTTAATATCTTCATACCACTAAATTAGCTTTAAAATCATAAATTACATATCTTATGTTGATTGTTTAAACTTGGTAAAGTTATTTTCATTATAGAACTTTGACACTTATCAACTCGGACAGACAAAAACTTATGCACGGGTCATGCTCGTCTTTCGTCAAAATATATATCTAACTTACATTTTTATGACCAGCAAATGTGGAATTTTATTCATAACTTACACCTTAATTGAAAAAAACAAAAATATTAAATAAAATTTATTACTTTTGATACTTTTATATACACACTTAGTATCGCATATTCTTTTAACAAATACGTTTATAAAGTCCGTCAACATCTAATATTTATTGTAATTACTTTCCGTATTCCATCTTTTGGTTATTGTCGAATCAAAGGTTTATTCGCCTTTGACTTTCTCTAGTTATCCACATATACACTTATGCACTTCCACGAGCCAATATCTACACACACTTAGAAAATTGTTTTTCAAATTTAAACGCTGCCACACAAGCAACAACAACACAAATGCTTTAAAACTTCTAAACTTATCTAAACTCCATCGAGTCTTAAACCTGAAACTGTGAACTAAACTTGCCATACTAATCTAGGTCGCGTGTCAGTGCAGCACACTTATACCATTTGACTTTACTCTATTCTGATTGCTTCACTAAGGTGAGTTCATGACCCCTACTTTTACTTGTTTTATAACTGTTTTGGAGGAGAATACATGCTCATTTTTAAACTAAAAGCAATGCTTGTCTTATTTGAATGCGTGATTGCTTACTCAAATGTTACTGTTTTGCCGAAATACTTGATTGATTATTCAAATGCATTTATGTGTATATTGGTTGCATACTTGATTATTTTCTCACGGACACAAGTGTTTTATAAATATGGACACAAGTGCTTGAAGCATATATGTGATTTTATAGCCCCACTTTACTTATACTTGTTTTAGAAACCTTGGGGTGAGAAACATGCAAAACACTTTTATGGACCAACACTATTCTTAAAAACTATTACGTGGTGTAGCCTAAGCCCTTGAATCCCACTATGCCCACTTTCATGAACCGTTAGTTCCTGCGGGAAGCGCGATTGTTATAGATAGATCTATTGGGGGTGACTCCCCCGTTCGGTTGGCCATACATGGGTCAATGCGAAACGTATAGCATATCGGAATCGAGTGTAACAGGATAAGCACTCGCAATGGGCACCTTTTTAGTATGACAACATTTTGCATACACCACTGTCGTAGCTTCGGTTGCATGAACTTAGTGCTAGCGTAATAGACTTTTACTTTTATGTGACATTATATTCGTTGTAATGATCACATACTTTGCCTATGGTCCAACTTTATGCTTAATACTTTTGGTCTATTTTACCGATATTTTTCATGACGCTGTGAGTAAAGCAGTACTCACTAAAACTGAACTTGATTTGCATGTGAATATTTATTCACACTCGAAAACCTTGTGGTCCATATTACTACTTTTACTTGAAAGTAAACTATATTTTCATGACATTGTGAGCGACACAATGGTCACAAAACTTTTATCGAACTCACATTTCTTTTATACTAAATTGTTATTTGTACAAATTTATGAACTCACCAACCTCGTGTTGACACTTTTTAGCATGTATTTTCAGGTTTAAGGCGATAGCTAACTTTTGAAGGCTTTGGCATGGCATGGCATGGTCATAGACTACGCTGACATATATTTGGGACCGCTTAAACTCTTTTATGGACCTATATTTTCCGCACTATTTCCAAATTATGTAAACTAAATGTTTCGACTATGAAATTTATTCTTAATGATTGAGTTAAAACTGTTCTTTGTTCCTTGTGTTGTGATACCAATTTAGTAGCACCCCAGTGACATGTAAGCTTCCGCTGGACCCGTATTTTGGGGGTGTTACAGATTGGTATCAGAGCCTTGGTTATAGAGAACTGGGTATTTTAAAAACCTAGACTATAACTACTTCTATAAAAATTTGACCCTTTGACCACCACATGCCTGCCTGCCGAGCCTGCTGTCTTACTTATTATATAACATTTCCTTTTAAAGTATGGGACATATTACTAGTGTAACTGATCTGAGTATTTTAAAATTCATTGAACCTCGGTGGAGTATAGACTGATTACCTATATTCGACCAGGGACAGTGGGACATAGCTTGATCACCTATGTCCGACTCAGAGGTGAATTTTGCGATACTTAGAGTAGTTATAATGGAATTTTGTCCAGGTTGATTTTCTACTTGATTTTTGAAAGTTTCAAAAATTTCTGTGTGTGTACATAATAATTACATAACATTCACATCTATACACAACACACTGGCATCATAATACTTTTTCATCACAATACTCCTTCTCTTAACGGGAATACTCTTTTATCATAATCTGGGTATGTTACAGTCACCTCTACCCCAAGCCTTACACTCAATCGATGTTGTAATTTCCTTGCAAGTACACTAATGAGACAGTCAATTGATTGCTAGTAGCAATCAACACCCTCCTTCAGGGTCTTATTATGTACTTGCCAAACTCTTAATTCAGAAGAGATGTTATGCCTAACAGAAACTTTAAGACCTTAAGGAGCAACCTAGACCACTATATTTGGAACAAACACCTAATCTTTCATGTATCCCTCGATAATACCAGTTGTCTACCTTGCTACCCTCTTATAAGATAATAAACTGTGTCGCTATTAACATACAAACTATTTTCAATTGTTTTACAAATTATTTTGCAGTCATCCTACAAAATATTTTACTGCGATTTCATGGAATCAAGATTTTGACCCTACTACTATCTTATAAACAATAAATTGTTTTCTACTGTCCTATAAACTGTTTTAAGAATCATCTTTACAACTAATTTATCATGATGTAATAAACCGATTCATTACCTTACTACCATTCTAGCATTTTTTAAACAATATTACAATTATCCTACAAGTCTTACTATACTTTACAAAACTATTTTACTCCCCTATGAACTGCCTTGCTACTAAATCATAAAAACTAAACTACAATTTTGCTACAATTTTACAAATGATAGATTGTTTTCCTATTACACTATAAACTATTGTACAACCCGTTTTATAAACTATTTTGCAATCACCATGTGAACTATTTATCCAATTGAAAAACGCTTGATGTTACTACCTCTTGGTACTGTTAAAGTAAATTGAATACTTATGTTTATGAAATTCGTTTGATATTAAACATTAAACCCCACTCAGGCTTGACAACTAGACTTCGTCATTAAGCACCTGAAATTTGTTGAAACAAAAATACCCGACTACACATTTTTACTTGACATCTTTGTTATTTTTTAAGGACTTTCCTTTCGAAAATGTGTTTAAAGAAATCACAAAACTCGTAATGGTATTTCCCAGGATACTCATTTTGATGTGCTAAAATTTCTCTGGTCAAACTTTATTGAGACTTTTGTATATTAAAGAGGTGACTAAATGTTAAATTTTGAAACATGGTTTTACCCACACCATGTTTAAAGACTATTTTACTGAAATTATGAGTCATTTGAAGTCGCATCAGTTTACCTAACTACAAATTTTCGGCAAAGAACCAAAACCTACCCCTATCGACAAAGTTAGTAGAAACTTGCAAAAACGTACTAAATTCACGTGGGGACCGTGAAGATGAATTCTCGTGCGTATATACCCATCTCTTTTCGACCGTAATGGGTAACTTGAATTGAATCGCGAGGACGCGATTCTGTTTAAGGAGGTGTGACTGTAACAAACCAGTATTTTCCAAACTAATATTAATAATGAATTATACTTATTATTTTCTAAGTTTCATTTTTGGACTTTTCCGAACTTATTTGAATCGAAAACAAGAAGTTATCTCTTTTTGAAAAATGACACAGCACGCGTACCGACACTACCTTAGTAACGGCATAGATCCAATAATTTATATCAAGAGTCGATAATGGTGTTTTATATTACTTTTATGAAAATGTTCTCAAAAATTACATTTTTTCGCATTTGCGCCAAACCAGAGTGCTACCATATTTACACCGGAGCTCAACGGGACACGGGGTACACATAACACACTCTTTATTAATAAAACAAAAGTTTATAATACAAATTTATACTTTTTTTTCTTAACCACCTATCCCTTCACGTTTTAAATAAAAATAAAAACAATAAATAAATAAATAAAAATAAAACAATGCTAATAACTTGTGAACCCACTCCTTATCCAAATTCCCACACACGTTTCCTTGAGAAGAGATACACGCCTCTTCCATCTCTCTCTTCAACACTTATCATTCCCAAGGTCCAGATAACAAAGATTAATCTCTTTCACCTGTGCTTCTCGAATACATCTCCCATCCTCAAAGGGATAAAAAGGTTAAACAATCACTTTCACCCTTCTCCTTTTCTTCGTGTGTTGCATCCCAAGATCCAGTCAACCAAACGGTTGGAATACTATTTCCTTTCTCCCCTCCCCAAGCTATGTCACGAGAATGCTTAAGAAGAAGCAAATGGATTGGATAATAGCTTCTTTTGGATAACAACAAAGATCGATACCCAAAAGTTTGGTCAAAGTTTTCTTTTCTTTCCTCTTTTAATTCCCAACCGATCCACAGAAACGGCCACATCTCTAAAGCTTCATCCAAAAGTGAAGAGGAATCTGTGGTGGTGTTTCTGCTTAGATTGAATTGGATTCACTGTTTTCGGTCTCACTCCAAAGTATTGTAAGGATCTTAAAACCTCGTTTTGATGTTCTCGTATATGTATATACTTATGTGTTTTATGGAGCTTGTCGATTAATAAATCTGGGATTTATTTTTATAAAACTTGCGACTTAAATTCTATCCTTTTTAAGTGTGTTGTTGGTTAATAAAGTTGTGACTGAAAGTAGATACTTCTGTTGCAGTGTTGTTGTTAATGTGTGGCAAAACTAAATGCTTATACAAATAAAACCTGAATATTGGCTTTTCATGGAAGTGCTTATCACTTGGCTTTTTATGTCAAACCTTGAGTTTGGTTAAATTGTTGGTCTTTGCTTGGGTCGAACCACAGTGGGGTAGTGATTTGTTTCTTTTCCTTGCATTATCGAGACCTACTGAAATGAATCTTGTTTTTGTAACTCTTTGCTTCAACAGGTTTATTGTAAACTTTCAAAAGATTGATTTGTGTTTTGATTTCTTTGGCTCGATCTATAGAAATAAAAAGATATTGAATCAAATTTCGCGATAATTTTGGCAAATAACTAGTTAAACCTTGACAGGAACTTGAGTTATTAAGAATTTGATTTCTTGCTTCTTTTGCCTGCTATGGTTTGATCTAAATCCGTGTAGCCTCGGGTTTGGTTTATTTTGAAATACCCACCTGTTAGCGCTTGGTTTTGAGGATTCATGTAAGTTTGTTTACCTATGTCGTGTCACCTAAACGAAAGGCAAAGAGGTGATTTGGTTTTGGTTATGTTTTTCTTTTGTCTTCCTTGCATGATTTTTTTAAGATGGTACCTAAGTTGAGTCGTTTTACTTTTGGTATTGGGTTTAGTGTGTCACGAGCTCGAGATTGACTACTCGAGCTCGAAGCGTGGACGTTAGGTGTTACTCCTCTTGTATCGAAAACCTACCAACTGTTATAATATTTTTGTATGTTGAGTTAGAACCCATGCTGGTCTGCTCTAATATTGAATTTCTTTAAGAGTCTTACCCACAGCCCACTCCACTAAATCATTCAAAGGGTGCGTTTGTTTTGTACAAATCAGAATGTGTGTATGTTTTTAATCTAAAATGTCAATGTTTAAATAAAAACTCGATTCTTGTAGCCCCTTTTGCGTATACCAACGTATCTCGTACTCGATCCTTTCCGCGACTCGTTATCAACTTGCCCGACTTATATGTCGCGACGCATTTCCTCGACACCACTTTATATATAAGATATGAATATTTAACTGGTACTGTCTATCATCAAAACTATAAAAAAGTTAAGCCTCAGAACGATTAAAGAAAACGTAAACTTTAAACAATTCGAAAATCGTGATTAATTAATACTAGTATGAGTTTCTATTTCACTTATAAATGCAAATGAATTTTCTTGCTAAATTTAATATCTTTATACCACTAAATTAGCTTTAAAATCATAAATTACATATCTTATGTTGTTTAAACTTGGTAAAGTTATTTTCATTATAGAACTTTGACACTTATCAACTCGGACAGACAAAAACTTATGCACGGGTCATGCTCGTCTTTCGTCAAAATATATATCTAACTTACATTTTTATGACCAGCAAATATGGAATTTTATTCATAACTTACACCTTAATTGAAAAAAAACAAAAATATTAAATAAAATTGATCTTAACGGTTGAGTTAAGAACTGTTCTTTGTTCCTTGTGTTGTGATACCAATTTAGTAGCACCCCAGTGACATGTACGCTTCCGCTGGACCCGTATTTTGGGGGTGTTACATGGTCCATTTTTCGTTGACTGTTAGTTTTACCAATTAATAGAACATGAAATGACTAAAATACCATTATCTTGATATTGTGAAATGACAGGATTGCCTTTGTCTTCTTCCTTATGATTAACAATTGTTTTTTTTTTTTTAACTAAAATAAAAATAAAAAAAGAATAAATATCTTCCATTACCAACAACATCCAAAACATAAACCTTTCCAAATACAAATGCCAAACTAAAAACCCACATCTAAAACACACAAACAATAGTAAAAAAGATGAGGAAATATAGAAGGTCCAAATTCATCACAACATCACTACCGAGCAAAGCTCACCTAAACAATACTAAACAAAAAGACACAGCCTATTTGATAACTTGTATCAAAATTCGCAAGCCAATGATATTTTAAAATTCCATTTTTAAACAATACTATTCAAAAAACACATCACTGACAAGGTTTGGGAGACAGTGGGGTTGCAAGCGGTGGCGACGGAATAGTAGTGTAGGCGGCAGAGCTTGAGTTTGTAATTGTGGTTGTTATGGGTTTTCAGTGAAATTAAAATTGGAACAGATCTGGTGGTTTTCATACTTTTATGAAAGATAGGTTATGGTTGTTTTGGTGTTTGTAGTGTGGAAGATGTGTAGCGGCGGTAATGGTGTTAGGTAGAGATGGTGGTGGCTTGTTTGTAAGTGGTTTAAGAAGATAATGATTAGGGGGTGTTTGGTTTAAGCTTTTTTGAGATAATGTTTGGTTAAAGAGGGTTGAAGAAGATCATGATTAGGGGTTGAAGATAATAATGGTGGTTGCCATTAGTTGGTGGTTATTTTAGATAGAGAATGAGATATAGAGATAAATAAGGGATAGTGAGCGAGTGTTTTTGTGAGTGGGTGTTTATGGGCAAGGTTATAAATAGTGCGAGACGTGGCATTGTGTCATGACCAAGCCTCACGCCTTAGCGGCCAAGGTGAAGTTTTTGCATTTATAAGGCGTGGTATAAGGCGGCACAAAATACAAAAACATTTATGTATTTATTCATATTTAATATATATCGAGTTTAGAAAAAGATGTGGCATAAGGTGGCACAAAATACGAAAATATTTATATATTTATATCATATTTCATGTATATCAAATTTAAAAAAAGACGTGGCATAAGACGACATAACGTGTGGCGTGGCGGCATGACCAAGCATCACGCCTTGCGCTCCTTTTAGAACCATGTTTGTGGGTGAGCTTTTATATATTTTTGTTTAATAGAATACATAAAATGACAAATATTCCCTTCTATTTAACATTGAAACAAATTCAAATTAACAGGCTACTTCAGAAACTTACCACTGTTCGCTTGTGAGAATTTTTCTTTACCCTTTTCAACAACTCCAGGGTCTCCAACAACCTTGTCAGCATTCGCTGCAACGTCTCTGATTTGAAAAGAGGTAATATTTCTCATCAACTTCTGGCTCGCATCCTGAGGGACCATATCCCTATTAATATCTACTACTATTTCATTTTTTGATTAGCTTCTGTCGCATTCTTTCCCTGTTTATATATGAGGATCTATGGCACTCTCTTTAAAAAGTTTCTGCTCACATCTAGAGAGACCGTTTCTGATATAGTCTCCTCTTCTTTTTCAGCAGAGTCTGTCTTAGCTTCTATCTCAATATGGTCAGTCATTTTAGCTAGTATGTTTTCCATCACGGGTTTGTGCTTCTGATGTTTTTTTGGAGTTTTTGAAGCTTCGCTCTTTTTCTTCCTTTGTTTAGCAGCTTTCCTTACCTCCCTTTCATCCAAAAGTCTGTTGAACCCATCAATTTCAACATCTCCTACTTCATCTGGCCCAAGGCCCTCAGAAACACTTGTTAATGGTTCCTTTTTCTTCCTGCTTGCTAGTTCTTCTTTAGTCATCTTTACCTTATTCTCCTGAGCCTCCATATAAGCAACACCTCGCTCCAACTTTGCGAGGAAATCGTCTGAGCCAATAAAAGTGCGAAGACAGTGAAGATAATATAATTGTTGTTAATATCTAAGTTCCACGAACAAACTGTTTATTCTTTCTTCCTTTATAGAACCTCTCCAAACACGTGACAATAATCCCTCAATGTACTTAGCATATGGTTCGTTATAATCCTGATAAATGCAAGACCCAATGTTAGTTAATGCAAAACATAAGCATAAATCAAAACTATAACTTAAAGAAGAGTAATATGATCCTATCTAGTATCTTCATAAACACAAATTATTAGAATCACATCAAACCTATCTAATATGCATTAGTTCACAAACACAAATATCTTTACACAAATGATACATAAACAAACAATTAACGTCATATCTAGCCATAAATAATATTCATCTGTTCATAAAAATACTAACTCGTTTTTATCCAATCATAACAGCAAATCCTAGAAAACAAATAAGTTGTCCTCAGTATGAATGAAACAGCTTGTCATTTAACCAAATGAATAAGAGAGTTAATAACATCGTTTTCATTGATTCATATCAACAAACTTCTTAAGATATGCGATCACATAGTTCAAACCTAATTGACATATGAAAATATCATAGTCACAGGAAACACTAACTGACCCACGCTCTACGTTATGTTGCGCGCGTACCAGAATCGGTTGCAATATGGATCACTAACTGCGAATTTTGTAAGGCATGCAAGATGACTGCATACTTTGTTGTTTATATTTTTGCATTGGTTGAGTGAATCAATTTTGATGTATATTAATATGATACATTGTACAAAAATGTATGGTACATCGAAGCCGAGTGATCCGAAATGAGTCAACCCCCACTCGTATCAAGTTTTAGAGACCTAGCGAACAACGCTCCCGTTTCACGACATATAACGAAACCCAACTCAATTTTATTAGTTCAACAACAAAATTTTAACGTATCTAATCTCGATAATCAGCAACTTAAACATAATTGACATACGAAACGCTAACTCAGTTTCAACGGTCCATAAAAACAAATTCTAACGTATCTAATCTCGATAATCAACAATTTAAGAAGTTATAACAACAAAATTCAAACAAATTAAATAAATTTACCATGAATAACTAAAAAATGAAACATCAAATCAAGATCACAATTAATTAACCTGATACAATTGCTCGTGATAATCTACTTCTTTTTTATAACTACGAAACGTGTAGCATCTAATACATCGGCATGAACCAGTAGAATAGCTAGTCATCTTTGCTGTGACTTCTGAGTGTGTGAATTATTGGTGTGTTGTATTATGAATTACTAAATTGAATCAAATGTTTCTAAAAAAAAGTATGCAGGCGGTATTTTTAGAGAAAATTAGAGGAAAAAATGACCGCTTATATGAGAATTTAAAATCAAATACTTTCAAATTATGACCCTGCATTTTTTAGAGATTAAAAAAAGTATCTTAAGGCTTAGGGTATGTTTGGTGCGGAGCGGTGTTGAGCTTTTTGGGGTGGTGAGCAATAAATATTTTTAATTTTAGTAATCGTTTGGCAAAAGAGCGTTGAGCTTTGGCTATTTTTTAGAAAAGTTAATTCTCCAATGCTTCTTTAAGAGCGGTATGTAGTGAGCTGTGGCTATTGCTAACATCTCAAAGCTACTGCCCACTATTACTGCTCGCTGCTACTTTAACAAACACACCCTTAGGTGTCGTTTGTTCTTTTAGAGTTTTTATCACTTAAAATGCAAACTATGTCTACAGAACAAGATGTACATCTAAAATCTTTTATACGCAAGAAAGAAGACCATTTGTTTTTGTACATTTAAAATACTTCCAAAATTTGGATAAAAGTGAAGAAAAGTGAAAGAGATGTGAGAACTTAACTGAAGTGGGAAAAAAATAAAATGAAAGTATATGTCTTCAATTTGGAAGAAGTGAAAAGAAAAACTTATGATTGTAAAAAAACAAACATAAATGTCTGCGTGCACGCAGACAAAAGAAGTGAAAAAGTGCTTCTTATGAAAAAACAACTGACACATTATATAGACTTAATTTCTCTTTCACATTAAACTTTTTTGTAAACTCATTTTTTTTACTCCATCCATCCCAAATTAGATCTCTACGCGTTTACTTTCGTATTTCAAACCAAATTGATTTGGTTTTAGTGAGGTATTCAAGTTACTTGCTCAATTTATATAAAGTCCAAACTATAAGAACTGAAAGTGTAACTTTTATGTTTAAAGCACAATTAGACGCTAAAGTGTGTTAGAGATTTGTTAATCCTGTATATAAGCTGTTTTCTTTCTTCATTTGTAACTTGCTCATTAATCAAGCAATACGATTAAAGTTTTTCCCCAAATTAAATACTTCCGCGACATAAACAATTTCATAGGGATTTTTTTTTCTTCAAAAAGAAAAATAACCAAGGCGGCACTCTATGAATGGAACTATGGAAGTCATCCCTCCAACAGTCCAACATTTTTAAATGTTTTATACACTTCTTTAAGGAGCTTATACCAAACGTATTTGCTTCTCAAGGTTGTGATAGAAACAATAGTACAATACTATCAAAGTTTAATGCTTATGATTCATTTTTATGTATAACCATTGGGGAAATACATAATGAAAAGTTTTAAAAAGGACTTTATAATGGTACCCAAATACACAATAAAAACTATAGAATGTTCAAATATACAAATCTTGATAGGTTTATTACACAAAAAAGTTACTAAAGTTTTCTAGAAATTTGTCCTATATTTGTAAAGATTTTTTTTCCTCATCCAGTTTACCCATGTTTACGGGTTTGTTAAGTATGTTACTAAACTTTGTAAATTATGACATTGGTTATTTTTAAGTACAAGACAGTCCTTGTGGTTAGCCATGTTTCACGGATTTAATCCCTAGACCACTATTTCAGTTAGTTTGACCATTTTTCTTTTGTTTTCATATGTTTTTATCCGTTTTCATATGTGATATGTTGGTAAGTTTAAGTTTAACAAACCCGTAAATGTAATTCGTATGTTCATATGTGATATGTCAAACTTTATCACAAGTTATTGATTCGTGTGAAAATCAATTATATATTATATAGTATAGTATCGAAGTGATCCGCGTAAAATACGGATCACCCGAGTCGTTTCCCTGTGAAGGCGAATGGAATCGAGAATATCGATTCGTGAAATCGTGAATTGAAAAGTGAGAAAGTGAAAATAGCAATCAAAAGATTCAAGTTATCACTAACAAGTATGAAATATGCAAAGAGTACAAGCTAATTATGCACCAAAGTTAAAAACGCGAAAACGGAAATGCAACCGCAAAATTTAAAATGTAACGTTTAATGAAAAATGATTCTATAAACTTGAAAATATTTTCTAAAAATCTTAAACTAATAAAATGAATTTTCAGAAAAAGAAAAATATTTTTTTGACTTTTTATTTATTTTCTATGAATTAAAATTGATTTTTGGAATTTAAAATGAATTAAAAATAAGGAAAAATAGAAAAATAAAGTGTAAAAATGAAAATTTAATTCTAAAAATTCTAAAATATTATAAAAGAATTTCTAAAAATATTTTTGTATTTTTCACAACCTTTTCTGTATTTTTATTGATTTTTTGTAATTAAAAACTATTTAAAAATTGAATAAAATCAAAAGAAAATAAGAAAAATAGTAAAAAGCCTCAGAAAAATCTGGAAAAATTCCAGAAAATCAAAAATATTAAAAAGAACTTGGATAAAAATTTTGAAGTAAAAATAAAAAAGGAAACTGCTTATTCTGGTTAAAACAGCTTATCACAAGTGCTTTTTAATAAGCACTTAGCACTTGTGATAAAAACTTAATGAAACTACAAACTCTGACTTAATATGATGCAATTAGCTCAGTTATGACAAATTATGACAAAATACAAGCTCAAATACCACAGATGCTTAGAAATAAGGCAATAAGTTCAAATGTGATAAGCTCACAATAAGCAGAAAAGGCATAAGCAAAAACAGAAGCTAAGCAATTATACTATATATTCAAACTACTCAAACTAAGCTCAAGTAGCACCCCAGTGACATGTACGCTTCCGCTGGATGCTCAGATGCTCAACTGCAGTTCTATTTTAGCAAATAGCCCAAGATATACTTCAAGTTTCAAACAGCTCTAATCAAATGCTTATAAAAACTTCAAAACTTGACCAATTTCAAAAATAAAAGCTGATTTGGAAAGCTCAACAACCCAATTTTATCAAAACATCAAAAGCCCCATCACAAACTCTCAATTACTAAGATGATTTGATCAAAATTCAGCAATTAAAATCAGTTAAGACCTGCAGTCCACTAGCTTATGCTGACTTTTGTATTTTCAAACTAACTTTGACCAAGTTGAATTTAGAAAGCTTAAATCCCACAGTATAGGTAAATAGAAACTAATGAATCACTAGCTACACTATATCAAATAAATTTAACTACAAACCTAAGGTTCACAGTTTCAAGTGAACACTTAAACTAGCAGATTAGAAATCAACTAGCTCTTGTTGACTTTTAACAAGTTAACTATCAAAGTTGTGCAGAATTTAGTCTAACTATACCTAAGGTAACCTATGCATGCAGAAATAACAACTAAAAAAAAGACAACAACAACTGCTGATTAATACTAGATCCAAACACTCTCTATTTATGCAAATAAACTATATCTAGCTTATAAATCTGAAATTACCTAATCCACACTCTACTAAATTACTGAATCAATATCCAACTCATATCAACAACTGCAATCAACAATAGCAAACAAATATCAACAACCTCTGATCCACACAAAGACAGGTATGCAACAATCTCTTAAATGGAGCAGTAAACTATACAACTCAGAGATCAATTAATGCACAAAACTTGAAAAGTGCAACAATGCAGCAATAATTCTCAATGGAATAGTAACTCAGTTCCAAGCCAAATCAATCTCAGATCCACAATTATCAAAGTTACTTAGTCCAATTCAGATTCAAACAACTCACTAGTTCAAAATGAACTACCAGTCTTACATGTATCAACTTGAATCCAAAATCACAGTTACACTTGATGAGATACAACAGATGATCAATCTCACAATTAAAGTAAAAAAAACAATCACTACTAGAAGCTATACCAATCTCAGAATCAATCAAACAGTAATTATCAATCAAGCTATCAAATGAATTCAGTCTCAATTCTATTACCTTTATAACAGCAATTCTAAACAATGAAACAGTTAATCTAATAACAGATCCAACTATAACATATGAGCAAATGAAACTTGAAATATCACTTACAAAGTTATGTCCACCTCAGCAAGAACAGAGGTGGATTCATTTAGCTTGCCTATCTTTAAGATAGGCAGGTCCTTCCATCTTTGACCATACTTATCCACAATACACCACAGCAACTATAATTCTTCTTCTGATTTTTGATTATAAGAACTTTTAGACTAAAAAATACTCCACTGAAAGCTAGTTAGCTAAAATGGAGTATATAAAAATGAAAAATAAGCTCTATGATAAGCTATACTAATGATTATTTTAACACATTTTTTTATTTTTTTATATTTTTCTTATTTTTTTTCTGATTTTTATTTATTTTTTATTTTTTTTTTTCTGTAAATGAGATTAGAACTGAATAGGAATAAAATGAAATAAGCTTTTAACTACTGATTATAAAAACAAGTAATATTAATATAAGAAGTTTATAAAACAGATTAAGCTAATGTATAAAAGAAATAATAAGCTGTATATAAAATGGGAGAAATACTTTTATTAAAAACAAAGAGAAAATTACATTGACTAATCTAGATTACAAATCAGAATACATTTTGACAGCATAGCAATACCTAAAACTACACACTAAAATTGGCTAACAAAGGTCTCTATTAATAAGAGGAGATGAGGAGTGAGGGTTATCTTGCCATGCTGGCGATCCTTGCAACCTTGTGCTTCTTTGAGTCATCCATCAGCCCTTAGATTCATATTGTGTTTCTTCAAATCAATAAGAGCCCTTAGATCAAAATCAATGAGGTGGCTTGGCCAATTAACTACTTCCATCTGTCCCTCCTCGTGTGTAATACTCTCTGACATGTGACTCAGCTTCTAGAAGGCGAATCCAAGGCTTGGTATGACGCGTTCCAACCAATCTCTTGCTGCCAAGTGTCCCTGATAGATACTAATACTCTTTCTGACACATGCTTAGTCACGTGTGGTTAGAAGCTTAAATGATTGGCTTAATCATGGTTGAGTGAAGTGGTGTGAGTCAATTTACCCTGGCTTGATATCTAGGGTTCATGGTGTGCTTGGGATTTCTGGGTTCAAGGGAATTTGGGGAAAAAGAGGCGCGTTTGGTTTATTTATTTGTGTTTGACCTGTATTATTTGACCCTTGACTCTTTGACCAAGATTGTGTGGTGGGCTTGGGATTAAAATGGTGTTTGGGCTTGGGATTTTTTTATTTGGATTGGACTCATGATTTTGGGTTTAATATTATTGCAGATTGGTGTTTAGGATTTAGGATATGATAAGGACCAAAAATGTAATCCTTGAAACATTGAGGGTCAATTCTGCCACAATTCCAAAATATATTCCAAGGGTACCACATTGTGATTTTCTGATTCATAAAGGGTTGAAAATGTCACTTTTTTAAAATAATTTCCAAGGACTAATTCTGCCAAATCTGAATAGATGAAGGACTGAAGTTGACTTTTTAGATCCCGGTTTTGACTTTTTGACCATCTTCCACTGTCGTGCCCGTTTTTCCGGTATTCGTTTGATTTTTTGTCTTTTTGTGATTAATCCGTACCTGCATGTTCACAACATAAAAACACGTGTTTTCTTGGCATTTGTTAGCTCAATTAGTCATTTTGGGTCGGTATTTGGCCATAAAATAGTGAGTGAATAAGCACTCACCAGTTATGCATGAGGCTTTTTTTTTATTATTATTAAGAGAGAGATGACTTGGACGTTTTAACTTTTTATTTACACACGCAAATGTACAAACACTTCAAACTATAATGTCAATATTGTAAAGGCACTTTATTTTGCATACTCTAGTTTTGGTGCATACCAAGGGACAAATCCTCATCATCCATCTATTTTGATCTAATGGTAGGGATTAACCTAATATTAAATGGGGAAACAAAAGTCCATTTTTTTCACGTAGCATCTTTTTTGTTTTTTGTTTTTTTTTTTCTTTCTTTTTTGTTGTTCATTCAATTCACGTAGTTTTTTTTAATTCACTTTTCTTTTAGTTCACTTTTTTTTAACTCACTTTTTTTTAGTTCACGTTTTTTTTCGCTTTCATACGTTTTTACTGTTTTCATACGTTTTCGTCAATTTCATACGTTTTTGTCCGTTTTCGCCCGTTTTCATACGTTTTCGCTCGTTTTCGTCAGTTTTCATACATTTTGTTCGTTTTCATACGTTTTCTTATATTTTCGCACGTTTTCGTCTGTTTTCTTACGTTTTCATACTTTTTCGTTTGTTTTTATACGCTTTTGTCCGTTTTCATACGTTTTCGTTCGTTTTAAAACGTTTTCACCCGTTTTCTTTCGTTTTCGTCTATTTTTCATACATTTTCATCCGTTTTTAAACGTGTTTTTACGCTTTCATACGTTTTTGTCTGTTTCATACTTATTCATCCGTTTTATTGCGTTTTCATCGGTTTTCATTCGTTTTCGTCCATTTTCTTTCGTTTTCGTCCTATTTTTCATACGCTTTCTTCCTTTTTCATATGTGTTTTTATGCTTTCATATGTTTTCGTCCGTTTTCTTACATATTCTTCCATTTTCTTACATTTTCGTCGTTTTCATTCATTTTCGTCCGTTTTTCAATGTTTTTGGCCATTCTCAGACGTTTTTCATACGTTTCGGATATCATAGGTGATATTTTGTGATATTTAGAATATCACCCCAGTGATATTCTGAATATCACAAGGGATACGGAATATCACAAGTGATTTTCTGAATATCAAATGTGGTATTTTGTGATTTTCTGAATATCACAAGTGATATTCTGTGTACCACAAATGATATTCTGTGTTTTCGACCACTCTCAAATGTTTTCATACGTTTCGGAATATCACAAGTGATATTATGTGATATTCAGAATATCACTTGTGACATTTACAAGTGATAGATATTCAGAAAATCACAAGTGATATTATGAATATCAATTGTGATATTCAAAAACGTATGAAAACGGACAAAAACGTAAGAAAATAAACGATTACGTATGAAAACGGACGAAAAAATAAGAAAATCACAAGTGATATTCAGAAAATCACAAGTGATATTCAGAAAATCACAAGTGATATTCAGAAAATCACAAGTGATATTCAGAAAATCACAAGTGATATTCTGAATATCACTTTTCATATTCAGAAACATAAGAAAACGGACGAAAATGTAAGAAAACGGGCGAATACGTATGAAAACATACAAAAACATATGAAAGCGTAAAAACACATGAAAATAGACAAAAACATATGAAAATGGACGAAAACGTATGAAAACGAACGAAAACATAAGTAAGCAGACAATTGTGGTACTCAGAATATCACAATTGATATTCATAATATCACTTGTGATTTTCTGAATATCACTTGTAATATTCTGAATATCACTTGTGATTTTCTGAATACCTATCACTTGTGATTTTTTGAATATCACAGAATATCACTTATGATATTCAGAATATCATTTGTGATATTCAGAAAATCACAAAAATATCACATGTGATATTCAGAAAATCACCTGTGATATTCAAAATATCCCTTGTGATATTCAGAATATCACTTGGGTAATATTGTGAATATCCCTTGTGATATTTAGAATATCTCACTTGGGTGATATTCTGAATATCACAGAATATCACTTGTGATATTCTGTGATATTCATAATCACTTGTGATATTCACAAGTGATAGATATTCAAAAAATCACAAGTGATATTTAGAATATTACCAGTGATATTTAGAAATTCACAAGTGATATTCTGAATATCAATTGTGATATTCAAAAACGTATGAAAACGGACGAAAACGTAAAAAAATGGACGATTACATATGAAAACGAACGAAAACATAAGAAATGACGAGAGATATTCTGAATATCACTTGTCATATTCAAAAACATAAGAAAACGAATGAAAACGTAAGAAAACGGGCGAATACGTACAAAAACATTTGAAAGCGTAAAAACACATATGAAAATAGACAAAAACATATGAAAATGGACGAAAACGTATAAAAACGAACGAAAATATAAATAAATAGATAATTGTGGTACTCAGAATATCACAATTGATATTCAGAATATCACTTTTGATTTTCTGAATATCACTGGTAATATTCTGAATATCTATCACTTGTGATTTTCTGAATATCTATCACTTGTGATTTTTTGAATATCACAGAATATCATTTATGATATTCAGAATATCATTTGTGGTACTCAGAATATCACTTGTTATATTCAGAAAATCACAAAATATCACATGTGATATTCAAAATATCACTTGGGTGATATTCTGAATCAGAATATATTACTTGCGATATTCTAAAATATATGAACATGTCTGAGAATGGCCAAATACATTGAAAAACAGACGAAAACGAATGAAAACGATGAAAATATAAGAAAACAAAAAATATGTATGAAAACGGATGAAAACGTATGAAAGCGTAAAAGCACGTATGAAAAAGGAAGAAAATGTATGAAAAATAGGATGAAAATGAAAGAAAATGGATGAAAATAGACGAAAACGAATGAAAACGAACGAAAACGCAAGAAAATGGATGAGTAAGTATGAAACGGACAAAAACGTATGAAAGCGTAAAAACACGTCCAAAAACGGATGATAATGTATGAAAAATGGACGAAAACGAAAGAAAACGGATGAAAACGTATAAAAACGAACGAAAATGTGTATAAACGTATGAAAACGAACAAAAACGGATGAAAACGGACGAAAACGTAAAAAGGTAAAAAAAAACATGAATTTTTTTTTTAAAAAATACACGTGAATTTAAAAAAAAAACGTGATTTTTTAAAAAAAAAAAAAAAAAAGTGAATTAAAATAATGTTTATTAAAAAAAGCTTGAAAAAGAAAAAAGAAAAACGTGAATAGAAAATGTGAGACCAAGAAAAAAGAAGAAGAAAAAGAAAAAAAAAAAAAAAAAAAAAAAAAGGCACGTGAATAGGAATAAAAAGACCAAAAAAAGGAAAAGGTAAATAAGAAGTAAAAAAAAAAAAAAAAGAATGAGAAAAAGACAATAAAAAAATATAGGCTTAGATTGCATATTAAATCTTAGATTAATAATACCCATTATTAGATCAAATTAGATTTGTCCCTTGATATGTATCAAAATAAGAGTATGCATTTGAATTTTCCTCAAATATTGTAAAAGTATCTAATGCATGCATTAAAGTGTGCTAATCAATTTCTAGTGTGTGCAAAATTCTTATTTTCTTTTTGTACAGTAGGCTCAAACCTCGTGCACTAGTTGATCGAAAGAGCCATTTTTTTTTTTTTTAATTATTTATTAACGTGAAATTAAAAAAAAAAAAAAAAAAAAAAAAAAAAAAAAAAAAAAAAAAAAAACTGTGTGTGCTTTTTCATATTTCAAAGTGCATGGATTGTTAAATACTATTGAATTGGGCTACTGAAAAATATTGGGCCTTTGCACATGAAAGTGACCCAATAAAATAACATATTTGAGCTTTGACACCTTTGCGCTTGATTATACCTATTCTTAGGAAGCCAGGTTCGGATTCAACGATGGCTCAGAAGTCAGAACAAACATACACACAAATTAAACACACCATTTAGAAAAATAAAAGTAATACTCCAATATAACTTTAAGCATGCAAAGAGCTAGAAATGACTTCGTAGATTATGGTTTTTCAGTCTACAATAAGTGTGCATTTTGTTATTGTTACTACTACCTCCGTCCCAAATTTATTGTCCACAATTGACTTTTTTAGTCTTTCTTCTTCAACTTTGACCTTTAATATTTTTGTGGGTGTTATATAATATTTGATGCAAAATATATAAATGAAATGGGTTTTAAGTGTACTTTTCAATGGTATAATTTTTCATCAAATATTATATAACAAAAAATATATATTTTTGGTCAAAGTTAAACTTGC
Organism: Artemisia argyi; assembly: GCA_030686995.1. Classification (NCBI taxonomy): domain Eukaryota; kingdom Viridiplantae; phylum Streptophyta; class Magnoliopsida; order Asterales; family Asteraceae; genus Artemisia; species Artemisia argyi. Next base: position 155,622,516 of record CM060698.1, on the reverse strand, counting down.
TTGACTTTGAAAATTCAAAGTGGACAATAAATTTGGGACGGAGGGAGTATAATTTTTCAAAGATGAAGGTGAAACATCTCTAAACATACATATATTGTAACAATTTATCTCTAGAGGCACCATATATACAAGATTACCCATGAAACTGCAAACGATCAGAAAGTCTCGTGATTTATTTTTCTTATGCACATACTTGAACAAAGTTTACTTTCAATTTAGGAAAGTCTGGCCATTCTCTTTCGATTTTTGAACAAACAGATAACAAAACGACTTGGTTACGTTTGTCGTCTCGATGATGGCTACTGTTCGCTACACCTATGGTACTCGCTAGAACAACAATTAAATACATGAAAATGACAATAAAACATAGTAGTATTTCATAGAGTTTTGGTTGTTAATTACTGTGGTCCTCACTCCTCAGTTACGGTTGGCCCATCTCCTAACTTCATTTTATTTTTCTGGCCAATCAAATTTAGTTATGGTCAATAATGCGTCTTCGAAAAAGACCCAGTCCAATAAGATATGTACATATATACGTGAATTAAAACGTATATATTACTTCACTACCTACTTTTTATCTAATCGTTGCAAATTCATATGAATAAGTACTAGTGATTGTTGACACTAAAATGAGTAAAATCCAGCCCGAGGGAAACTCCATGTGAGTCAACCTTAGTGACATAGCAGGTAAACGCCCGTGCTTCACGGACCACCCACAAGACCCCGTGGAGCAACTTGTCTTTCACGTACAATTGGGATATTTGACCTGGTAAATGAGGGATACCCTTCATAGGCTAGTTTGGGACCAATATATGGGTGTGTTTAGTTGATGAAAACATCTTAATTTTTCAAGAAATTTTTCGTAGAAAAATTGAAATGCTGAAAACTCGTTTAGTCACATTCTTTTTTCAAATAATTTAGAAAAAGAATGAAATTTTCATTTTTTTAATTGTAACTAGAAATAAAAACCCTAGTCTACCATTCTTCATTATTATTATTATTTTTAATCTCTAAAAAAATGAGATTACACAATCTACTATTCATGTGTCTAATTTTAACCCTAATCATCATCGGTAACATCTCCACATTTCATCCTCGCCGTCACTTTTCACCGTCGCAATTCGAAGTAATCTTTTTAAAAAAGAAAAATATAACTATATCTAAACGGGTTTTCAAAATTCTATAAAGAAAAAAAGATTCTCTTCTCAAAAAATCTAGAAACAAAAAACAAGAATTTTTTTTTTTACAACTAAACGCCTACCATACCTATGTTTCTTGGCTGCGGATCTTTCCATTGTCCATATCCGTATCTCTCTTTCTTGTTCCTTTTGCAAAGTAAAGTTGAAGGACGTTTGTTTAAAAGGGAGATCTAGCTTTATGTCATGATCTCTACTATAACCAAAAATATTTGCTTTTGGAAGAAAAGGTGCATGAAAAGTAAAACAAATTTATAGAAATAGCGAGTTATTGGGTGCTCGATATACATTTTAAATACTAAGTGACTGTAAAAGGGGATTCGATCGTATATTCACTCCATTTGTTATGCCTTTACTTTTTCTATACTACGAACGTAGGGTGCGGTAACATTTCATTTGCATGCCATTTGTGCTAAATCAGCACGTACCGCTTTATCTTTTCATATTTTACATTTACACACAAAAACTACCCCCTCTACTATAGCTTGAACCGTTTTCGTGCTATTTCGCAGTTTGAAGAAACAAACGGTGAAAAAATTCAAATGAAGTGTGCAAATGACGCAAGTGACTTCAGTCACATTTTAAATAGCGCGGCACTATGTCTATGGTGGCGTGGTAACGAGCGATTGACGCCGCCATTTGACATGCCACATGTGAATGGCAAGAGACGAATGTGAACGTACCCTTTGCTCTAAGATTCGAGCATCCATTCCTAGTCGACGTTTTTTTTATTAAACTTTGGTGGTGTCAATTAATCGAATGATGTGGTGCATGATTTACTTTGATATGAAACATAAAGTAGGCCAAGTTATGCAAAATGTTGGGAGATAGATATATTTTGTCCATGTAAAACCATGCATGAGTGGTTTGTATCCTTTGGCATTTCCCTCGTGAGTGTGGCACCCATAGGAAGCACACAAATACATTTAATTGATTCGAAGATTTTGACGTTAAATACAGTTAAAGATTAATGCTTCTATGTTGACATGATGGGCCTACATACGATCACATTAAGGAAATGTACATGTCAAATGATTCATGACAAAAATGGTTTGCATAAGAAACATTCATTGAATTAGGTCTAATTTCTTTATCTTATCTTTACCTATAAGGTTTCTTGTGGGCATCGACTCGTTAACTATACATATGTAGCGACGTGTGTAATTCATGCTATGATCCAACTGATTCACTGAAAAGCAAGTCATTATTTAGGCTTTCAACTTATAATATAATTTTAAAATAGATCATGACCTCCCAGACTCTTGCAAAATATCTTAAAATTCCTAAATACTAAGATAAGGTGAATTACATAACTTTTATGAAGGACTTCGTATCTCGTAATAAAACGTGACAGATATTATTTTTCTTTCTTCTTTACTACAAGAAGTTGCCTGGACGACACTAGCTAGAGTGACATTTCTCTAGATATTTTCGTTAACTTCCAAGGTAAGCCGCACGATTGAGTGGGTCCGTTAACTGAATGCTCGTGTATGATCATGATCAGTTCCGACATCCATATATGGCAAATTAGCGTACAATAAAGGTAAGGTTTCTTTTATTATTTTTAGCGTCTTCTCCTTCATAGTATCATTGGAAGCTTGGTGAGTGATGTTATCGAGCTTGATCTTATTATCACATGCATGTCCAACTCTGGTCCAGAGTTAAGGAAGCATATCAAAGTGCTCAAGTGGCCGGTGTAGTATACTACCATACTTAGATACTAACTAGTCCTAAAATCCATGTTGATCCCTTTATACGAGTATATCTTAAGCTTGATTAATTGCGTTATGTTTAGTAAATAGTTTTAGTCAGATTACTGGCGCGCACTTGTCTAAACTTTTGATAGCAAAATGAAAAATATCGTAGAAACTTATCGATAGTTTGCTCGGAGTGATCTGACTTAAATGTCGCGCTTTGATGACGAGGTTTAGATCCGTATATATTTGAGGATATGCGAGATGTTAAACCGTATATGGGCACTAAATTTTGGGGGTCTTAAAATCTTTATGTAATACTCCGTTTTTTTTTTTTTTTTTTTTTTTTTAACAGCTAAAAGAATATATTAAAAACTAACAAGAAGCTAGAAAATTACAAAGGATTACATAGCCAATTGTCCAATATGTTGCCTTTATGTAACGTGTATATTTATACGGAGTATGATACCGTGTGTTATTGTACTTTTCAAATTTTATTTCCAAAACTGATCGACAAGTTGAATCAACTAATATATAAGTATTAATCCAATCGATTAATGTCATAAGCACCTATCTATCTGTATCCTTAATATTGGTAAACAACGTACCATTGACTGTTTATATAAAATTACACTAGTTGTGTCCGGTGTGTGGTTTAAGCAATGTGGCAAAAAAGGGCTTATAAGACTGATTAATCGCAACATAGGCGCTACTGGGCCACGATAAATCGGTTAATCGTGGTTAACTACTGTCAACGATTGTTAAACTTGCCGAAAACTTGCAAATCTTGTCAGAAATACCCAAAACCTACCATAAACTAGTTTTAATCACTTATAGTCGCTATTTATATCTATTACAAGAATCTTTTTATAAGGAAGATATTGTTGGGAATACCCAAAACTTGCTAAAAATGTCAATCCGATTAATCCCTCCTAGATCGATTACAAGTTACAAGAAGATCGACCATCCGACTAGTGATTCACGAGTTTTACAACCTTGGGTTTAAGGATTGCTTTCCGAGCCATGTCAACGGTTCGTGATCACCAGGTCACGCAAACATCACGTTGATACATGTTTATGTATTAACAACTAAGCAGCCCCATTAGCTGGCTTAGTTAATTCATTGATAATTATCTCACTCTATCTATTTTCAAAGTTTTCCTTAAAATATTATTTGTTAGACTATGCCAGGTTAGTCTAAGTTACTTGTGTTTGCGTTGTTTTCAGCACATTGTTTCAACTAGCTAGGCTACATTTTTCTAAGGTAACAAGTCGTTGTCATTTTTAAAATATCTATTTGATCTGTCGACTATGCTTGTTTGAGAGGTCGTGGCTTAGAATATCCCAAATTGTGAATCTTTGTAAATGTTTTAGAGTTTTGTTATACTATGTCATTGATTATAAAACATTTTTGTTTTATAAGGACAGAGTTGTAAGAGTGAGTGTAATTGTGGTGGTCACCATTACTTTCAGTTCAAGGCTTCAAAGTTTTAATCCTATTAGTTATCACCATCATCAATTTTCTTCTTTTTGCTCAACCACGTGTTAAACTCAACTCACCACACCGGTGCATTACAAATGGAATGAGAAAATATGGGAGATCGACCACGTTTGAGCAAGAGCCCTTGTTACACCCCCACTGTATGACATTAATATGTTTAACTTTTTTAAGACTTAAAATAAGTATTCGTGAGTTACTTACCTTTTATGACAATATCAAAAATTTATTAACATGTTCTAAAAAGGCAAATAAATTTCTTGTTAGTAATTAGCTACAAGAGTAAATTACATCATTAGTCCTCAAGGTTAGGTCTTAGTGCAGATATAGTCTCAAGAACTGCGAAATTACACCAAACGCTCCCAAGGTCTCGATTTTTCTTCACTAAGGATCCAAAACCCTAACGCTCAATAAAAAATCGTTAGCTACAAGGGCTTTTTTGTCTTTTTAGCATTTCTTGTCCAAAGACCCCATTAACATCTTTTTAACACATAAAAGCCCTTGCAGCAAATGAGGTTTTTAAAGCGCGTCAAGGCCTTGGATCCGCAACGAAGAAAAATTGAGACCTTAGGGACGTTTGATGAAATTGCGCAGTTCTTTAGACTATATCCGCACCAAAACCTGACCTCCAAAACTAATGGCGTAATTTACTATAATTGCAAAATTACCTACTAATTTTATCTTCTGGTAGTTTGTAACACCCCCATATTTTGAAGTTTTAGTTATGAATATTTAATAGTATTTATGTGGTTTTAGAATATTATTAGAATTAACATTAAACGAAAAAAGACCTGAAATGTAACATAAGTTGACTGAATTATGACCTCGATGTAAAGGAATAAACGATAGTGACTAATGGTGCAACAGTAAGAATTATGGTGTAAAATTGCAGAAATACCCTTAAGGGCTTGTAACCTCTAATGACAAGATTTAACCCCTCATTCTTACACGTATTTTGTACATGTGTTTAGGAGGATTTTTTGATGGAAACATAGGGCTTAGTCCTTCATTATCTAAATCACAATGGAAAACCATTAAGGAAGCTTTGGAGACATTGTGTGAATCTTAAGGAGGTTTCAAGCATTATATACTAATTAAGTTCTTCATCAAGGTAAGTACATGAAGTCATTAATTTCAAGTTATTGTTATAAATCAACTTGGGAGTTTTAGATGAATTGAGAATTATGATAACCATAACCTTAGTTAAGATGTTTTATGATTAAAAGATGATTATGCTATGAATGAATATAAGATGGAATTACTAGAGATTATGATGGGAGTATTTAATTAGATGATTATGAATGATGGTTTTTAAAGGTTGTTAATAAGGTGTTTGGTATAAGATTCAAAGAGACCAAGCTTACTCGTCAAAAGATATATTTGCATATATATTAAATGATTTAAAGGTTTTTAATAGTATATGTGTGTATGTTGTATGATTAGGTGATCACGGCAAGCTAGAGGAACACCTAACCTGAGTTTAAGGTGAGTAACAGACTAGTTTAAGTACAATTTAGTAGTATAGCATGTATAGTATGATTATAGACATTTCTAGTAGTAAATTACGAATAGCTTATAGCAAGGAATGCCATTGAAAGTGTTATAGCTTATGTTACGGGTGATTAAGCGATGCACCAATAGTTTATGTTAGAGTACCTAAGCGATGCACAAAATGGAACTCCCATTATAGTAAAATGTTCGTATGTGATTGGATTAGAGATCTCTCATATGGAGCATGTAAAATTATAGAACATAGTTGGCACATAGGAAAAAAGTATGTCTCCTTTAGTACTATTGAAACCTGGATTGCATCTGTGCAAGAGGGTAGAGGCCGCATATGAGTACTCGCCACCTATAGAAGAGAATTCCGAATTTAGTAGCAAGTCGATTAGATATCACACTATTAATTGTCTTTTAATTATAAATTGAAAATGATAGTAGAAGCATTTCATATTAGTAGCATTATGGTTATAGACTAGATATGACTAATGTAGTTTATGGGTTGTTTAGTAGTTATCGCGAAATTAGATTATGACATATGTGTGATTAGTATTAGCTCCGCTTTACTCACTAAGTATCAATGACTTACAATTTATAGCTATGTTAAATGAAGTGAGGCTTGATGGCAGAAAAAGGTGAATTTTTAGGGAATGGTGATGCTCGTGGGGGATAGGTGACGAGCATCTCATATACACCTCTCTTGATAATAGCTTGTAAATACCCCCGAAATGTTGTGGTAATAGTTCGTTTGAGTCAAAAAAATTTCTAGTTAGTTTATAGGTTGACCTTGTATGTTTATGAATAAGGTCATGTAGTTATGGGTCAAAACGAAAGATGTTTGGGTTAACTCCCACATTTTGAGAAACGAAGCTTCTGTGTATATTTAAATGGCAATCTTGTTTGTATATATCTTATTTTGATGAATGAAAATAGTTATCCACGTTTAAAGGTTTTGCGGAAAGTGTTAGGCATGTTTTTGCAAAGTGAAGGAAAACAGAATCTGTAGTCTATACGGTGTAGAGAAATAGAAGTCTTTATGACGTAGAAGCCTTTACGGCGTAGATGCTACATTAACAACAATAAAAAATCAAAATAAATAAATAAATAATTCTCGAGTGGTTTCATAGTTGCTAAATCTTTCAAGGATTGAGATCGTCTCATATTCATATTGAACATGAGAGGTTTTGTTGAATATTTTTGTGAGTTGAAAAAAAAAAGTAAGACCTCTATTGTATAATTTATATTTTATTAAAAGTTAACTTTTTTCTCACAACAAATTCAAGGGGTGGTTGGTGAGAGGTTAAGGGGTGGGGAATGGGAAAAGAATTGATTAAAAGTGTTTGGTTGGAGGGAGTAATATAATGATTACCAACTAATAGGTAATAAACCATTATATAGTAAATTTGGGGGAAGGGGGTTAAGAGATTGATTACCCACAATTACTAATTCTTTTGCATTTCATTTCTTTTTCCTTTTCCTTTTTCTTTTCTTTTTCCTCACTACTAACCAGGCACACCTCTCATGTTCAAATTGAACATTAGACGTCATCTTTTAGGGGCTCTTGTGAAATGCTTCTCTAGATTCATCAAATTATTAAATAATGGCCTTAATAAGTAAAAATAATTAATGTGTATTTATGTCATCTTCCACCAAACAGTTATGTGGCATGTCTAAAGAGTTGTTACTTATTTCTTCCATGCTTACTCACGACCGCCGGGGCCGTGGATGAAGACACTGCCTTTCTTGATAAGTTGCATTTAATTTTAGGTAGGAAATTAAACATATCACTTAATTTCTTATATAACTATAGTGCAGTTTAATTTTTATTCTAGATATACATTTTGTTTAAAGGGTTTGTTAACTTGCTCTAATTAAAAAAATCAACATTTAATTAACATCAAACGTTACATGTTCAACATCACCTTTTATGATTATACTTTTTTTTACACATATGTGAAAGCTTAACCAACACCCATAGGGTTGTGGTTAATAATACATGTTGTATTTTCATAATACGAGAAAACTTTTTTCTTAGTTAATTTGTATTACTAATGTCCTAAAAGAGTTAATTTTGCTTAATTGAAATGAATATATGCCAAAAAAAAATTAAAATTATTGATTCTGAATACAATAATTAATTAGACACACAACTTTCAATTTGTATGTCATGACGAGCAAAATGAAATAGTTGTTTGATATATATTCGTTTCTATATATTTAAGTAGTTATTTATGTTTAAATGAGCCTAAAACTTTCTCCGTTAACCTAATTCGACACCATGACACCATATCTGAGATCTCACATCTGAACCGTCCCATTGCCCCTACTATTCAAGTGGAACAAGCTATTAATGCTGATTTAAGGTCCACAACACCTCTTGACGTATTGCCAACACACACTAACTTGGGTACAAGAGGAATTGATCGTCTTAAAATCTAGTTCCTCCGACCTCTATGTAAATTGTTTCTATCCTTCCTAGCTCCTTGCTAGGTTGGTTTTATATAGTTTGCCACTAGAAAAACATATTTGTTTCTAGTGCCCGAAGTTGTAACTAACATATCCAAGTCTCTCGTAGTGTGGTCATTCGACTTCTTTTCTGAGCTCCTTGCTTGAGTTTCAACAAAATTCGGCTACTCAAAAACATGTATCTAGACAATCATTTTCAAAAGAGCAAAAATAAACATAAAAATATCACTACTGACAAGTTCCTAAACGTTTCATCGAAAATTTGAACTCTGTCATGAAATGATCGAATAACTTAGATAAGCATGAAACGCATTGATGCGTGCAACATTACACCAACCTCTTGTAAGAATAAGTGATTTAAAATCAAAAGTTTATAATAAAACATAAAAAGGGTACATAATATATATGATAAAATCATTATCCCCTTAATTGCAATATTAATTTGTCTGGTTAAGGAGTCCGTCGCTTCTCCTTAAGGTGAAAAACACAATGTTTTGAAAATCGAACCAGTTTACTGGTTCAACCGGTTCGGTTGGTTTAGCAAACCGGATGGTAATATTATTAGGTAAAAGTCAGTTAAATGTTACAACAAATCCAGTTTTGTGTACAAATATACTAATTTTGTAATATCATAGTTGTCTCCCGTAATAAAATGTTCAAAGCCCAAATTAAAACAAAAACGAACTAATATGAGTGTTTATTAAAAACAGTAATAAAGATATTTTCTTTGAAGGTTTCTTTATTTTATATTTGTCTTTTACTCATCGACAACTTCCGAGGCTGGGTTTGATACTTTGATAGTCATTCGATCATCACTTCGATCTCAACGTCATATATGTTTTTTAACACACTCACAATATACCGCACAACGTAAACGTGTCAAGTACGCAGCTAAATGCGCTGATATCGGATATGGGTTCTTCCCCTTTTCATTCTCTTCTTTTGGAGAACTTGAAAAGGATGCAGTGTCCTTATTAAAGCGCATTAGACGATTCTCTATGACCCAAGATAATGGAGCACGTGCTGCTCCGCATATTTTTAGTAGGATTGATTTTGCTATAGCTAGAGGTGTGGGGGCTCAGTTAGTATCTCGGCTCCCCACTAATTTCTTGTAAAATCCTATTTATTTTTCAATAAAGTGATGTTATAATAAAAAAAAATAAAAATAATAATAATAATAATAATAATAATAATAATCATACTACTATATAATGCATTTAGGACTATTCTAAAATTAGAAATACTTAAAAATTCAGACTTTTTATTTTTGATTATGGAAAGATTTTAAATATTGATTGAAAAAAATGATTTCAAATACTAATTGCAGAAAACAAACTAGAAAAACTGGAAAAACTGAAAACTAGAAAAACGGAAAAACCGAAAAACCGGAACTGAAAAACTGAAATCTTGAAAACCTGAAAACCGGAAAAACCGAAAAACGAAAAACTGAAAACAGAAAACAGAAAACCAAAAAGTTAAAGCAGAAAGCAAAAATATCTACTTATAAAGCATGAAGACAATTAAACGTGCAATCGATCTCAAAATATAGTCACAAGGTACCCACCGTCGCATTGACCGGGTACCGTTCTAGTAATAATAGAAGGGTGGACCACACTCCCCTTTTCCTTTTCATTAGTTGAAGACCTTCACCGAACCACCACATTTAACCACCTTCTCGCTCCATCACCTCCCCCCCCCCCCCCCCCACCTCGGTCATGGCCTTATGGCCTTCACGGGCCAAATGAGTCCTTCACGTGCGGTGGGAAGGCACCATAAAAAAGATATGTCACCTACTCTCACTATTTATTATTATCTTCTTCTCTTCATCTTCTAACATTCGATCGAAACAAAAAGATGGAACCAAAAATGGCTACCCAAGCTTGAGAATATAAGGTCAACCAAATGATAAAGTTGGCCCGATCACCGGTTTCATCCAATCCGTTCATGCCTAGTTCACCCTTGTACAGAAAGCCGGTGACTTTGTTCTCGGTCCGACCGGCCGGTCCGGTTTTCAAAATAGTGGAAAACAAAAAACATACACGTTGATTAAATAATTAGGAGAAAGAGGGGACCTATTTGTGTTGTTGAGCAATCATGCCATGTTTTGAAGTAAGAAAAACGATTTATCTTTTTCTAACTTTGTTCTTAACAATTTTCGACCTTACATTTTTTTTTTTGGTAAAGGGTTTTCCTGGTAAATGTATTACACCAAAAATCGTTAAAGTACAAAAGGTGTAGGTGAAGTCTTACAACCCAGCCCATTACATGGGCAATAAAAGTGCACCGTAGTGCAACAGACCAAACTGCATGAGAATGAAAAACCAAACTCATGCACAAACTTACAACAAGCTACTAATTAAACCACTAATAAATAATGACACAACCATTCTTATTATTAACAAAGAAAGAAGCAGTAACCAACTAGACAGCCAATAGCAGGCCAGGAACTCACCAATCAAATAGCCACTCCATCCCCATAGCTGATATGAATAGGCCTAACAATTACTCCGGTTCGCTTGAGTCTGAAATCCGACATTGAAGCCAATTCCAAATAGCCTTCGCGGCTAACTTTCATAAAGATGAACAAAGAGTCAATACATGTAGGAGATTTGTAATATGCATTTCATACATCCAAACACATGCACAAGACCAACCAGGGCCTAGAGCCTTAGAGTATGCATGATCAGACCTCACCCCTCCAGCAACTCACGAACTAATCCAGTCGATTCAATAGATCCAGGGTAAAACAAACGATCAAAACCCTGAATCATAACGATCTAGGGTAAAATAGCAGTAAATGTCTTAATAATAATAGTCGATGAAACAAGCCGCGCCTCCAATCGAATCTATAAGAAACAAGATTAAAAAAACATGAGTGGATAAATTTATCAAACAGATCAGTCAATCCAAATTCCTAAAACAAAAAGTGATAGGGTTCCAATAGCAGCAGGACGTTCCGTCTCACCAAACAAATCAGCCACAAGATAAATAGGGTGTCAATAGACAAATCATTCCGACAATAATCCCATAAAATTCTTAATAAATAAATAAATAAATAAATTGAAAGTTTCGGTTGGCTAGCCAACCATAACTTTGATATGGTTGGGGGAGACTCGGTTGCATTCGGTTATGCTAATGGTGGGAACGCTGTAGGAGGGCTCAATCGGTTAGGGCGCAAAACACCATTAGCATTCGCCTAACGACGACAATGATACTCAAGTCACCTCTTCCATTTGTAACGAGTAAGTATTGAAATTTTCCGGTTATTATAATTTAGTCTCGTAATTCTGTAAATTTTTTTACAGAATTTGGAAATTAACTCATGCACGTCGGTGCGTGGCTGCTAATATTAGTCTACCACACACATATTTTAGAAAACAATAAAGATAAGTTTGTCTAATTTTAGAAATAGAGAAAAAGCCACGTCAGATGTCACCATTTTTCTTTAGTTTCTATCCACTTCAACTCTATAAATACATGAAGTGAAGCAGTGGGTTTTACACTTTTAATTTTAAAGTCACCTTTAATACAAGGAGCACGTAAACCCTGTGATATACTAACCTTTCTTGATCACCTTTAGATTTCATATAACCACCAAATATATATTCACACACTCTAGATTCGTTTGAGATACTTAGGAGAAGAACTATACATGAAGTTTTTCTTTCCGGAGCTACGTTTCTGTTTCGGCGCTACTGTCATAACGCCAGACACAGAAACTAGCTCCAGTATTACTACTGATGTCACAACTACTCGCCCGCGTGGGGTAAGGCGACTTAGTTCTAGCAAGAACTGGAAACCCGATCTCTCAGTAATCGCTGAGGATGGTGGCGTGTTGAATGTGTCTCGGTCAAGTCATGAATCGGTTAGTGTCACAAAACCTGAGAAAAAAACGTTGAACAAAGCTAAAAAAGCACGATCTCGATCATATACCGGTGATTACAGGTAAATTTGTGTGTTCCACTAACTATACTAGATAGAAAGTTTAGTTTTTTTTAGAAAATTTACTTTGTCATAATATTTTAAGTACACGAACTTAAAACCAACTATTTTGCTCCTTTAAATATATTCATTTTAAAATGCCCTTTTAATTCAAATTGTTGGTTTTGTACTTTTGTATTTCAACTTGCTTGAACTAGAGCTAATTGTAATAATTGTAGATTTGTTATTAAGCTGTTAATTATTTTTCTGTGGTTCATGCTTTAAAGCTAATCCACTTTTTATCCACTTGATTATTAAATAATCGTGTAGGCATGATCAAGTTTATTTTAAGATTTCATAAATATGATGTGATTTGATACCTAATTTATAGATTACTATACTTGTTGCTTGTGACAAACAAGGCCAACTAATTATTATGTATAGTTGAACTAGCTATAAAAGGATTTATTTGTATATGAAATAGTCAACTTTGAAATACAAACTTTGAAATTGTCTTGATAAATATTTTTGATGTTGATTGCAGGAAATTTACTCACACGATGGCGATCCCAGCCTTCTCTCCAACACCGTTTGTGTTCTGACTTTGATAGTTGCAGTGTGTCCGTTGTATCTGGTTTCGTTTCATGATGTTTAAATGATGAATTTTGTGAATAATTTCCCATGACTTGTAAATTTGTAGTAATGGGACGAGATTGGATATTATTGATGCTTGCCGGTTACTGATGCTCTTTTTACAAAAAAAAAGTTTCAATAAAATTAGAATAATTTTATAATTTTGAAGACATCATATATATAAGAAACCTATAGTACATTAAAAAAAACAAAAAAAAAATAAAACAAAAACAAAAAAAATAAAAACACAAAAAAAAAAACAAAAACAAAAAAAAATAAAAAAATAAATAAAACAAAAAAACAAACAAACCAACCACTATAGGACGCCGCTAACTGTGCTTCGATTTTCAGCAAATTTTGTTGGCCAAATTTGGGCCTGAACTCCCATTCTAGTATAATTCGAAATCTTTTTCAGTTGGGGGGATTCACATATTAATTTTGACGTAGACCCTGTTCTTTTGGCCGTTTTTAACATTAATCAGTTGGACCAAAAAATCTTTAGTTCTTGTTTTGAACAGTCTCGATAAAAATGAATTTTATGTTATATGATGTACATAGTACGCATCATAACACCAAATTTTGTGTTTTGGTGGACAAAACTTAAAAGTGGACAAATTGCTTAGATGTCAAAAGTTTCCGATCTCCAAACTAAATGTGTCCGATATCTTTATTACATTGCTTACTAGTTACTAGTACAGTATATCAATATCAGTTAAGTGTGAAGATTCAACTGATATTGTAGTGCATGTGTTTGACAATTAAAACAACTTTCTATTAATTTTAGTAGTTGGGACATTAAAACACCATTTACAAACCGGCTAGTAAGCTGTATAGTTAACACATAATAAGGAGTATTTATGTATAGTTAATACATAAAGTCGATCATGTTTATTTCAAGGACATTGGTGCTCTTTTTTTCTCATTTCAATAGGCTCAATAATCACGAGCAAGAATCGCTCTCCTTGTGTCTAGTATCGGGAGCTCCATGTCCGTCCCCGTATTGGTATGTACAGGTTGAGATTCAAGCAAGATTAATGGCCATATCAATTATTGGATCTGCGGATTCTTGAGAAAAATCTACTCTGGCTTTGATCAGTTTTCTCCATGCTTCATCAATTAAAACTTTTATATATCCACGCGCAACTTCCTCACAAAGGCCAGTGTCAATGTGTCATGCATGTAACATGTAATTGCATTACGGTTTACCTCTCTCAATCTCATCACATACAGGTTTAAAGAATATATCAATCCGCTGTCTGAAAAACTGGAGCAAAAATAGAAGGTTTAGCCCATAATGAACAAATTAAATAGTTTACTGACGAAGTAGCTAAATCATTGCAAAGACGAAATATCATTGATGACCATTTCAAAAGATGGTGGCATTCCTCCAAGGACACTCGTTCATCTTTTTGATCTCTTGGTTGGTCAAAAAGATAAGCCACGAGTGAGGAAAACAACTCATGAGACTACAGACATCCATGCATTTTCGAGATATTCCTCAATCGTCGGCGTGTACTTGTTATTTTCCACCAAGAATGCTTTGCATAAATCTCCCCACTATAGAGTTACAGGATTATATGAGGGCTGACTAAAAACACACTAAATCAAAATGTGAATTTATTAGTAGCTTGTACCAATTAAATCTAGTACTAATAGTGTTATGGTACTAACCACTTTTTGTAGAATTGGCATGATATTTTCTCCTTGCGAAATTAATGCATTATAACCCACTTCATAAATGGTACTAATTAAATAGAGCTAGAAAGCATATCTGTAAAGTTTTTGGCATACGCTCCGCAAAGTTAATGTCCCACCTAATGCAGGGAAAAATATTAGGCCATGATCACAGTTTTCTCATGAAAAATGTAACCTTTTAATCAAGTTCTAACAAGAAAAACGTCATAGAAATGTGGTTATAGGTTGCAAACCTCTTGATAGCCTTTGTCAAGAGCTTTAGCTCATCTAGAGATCCATACTCATCATAGATGTCATCTATAGTGGTTACTAATGTGGCAACCTTTGTTATTCCTACACGACAAGAATAGTATTGAGGTTCAAATACCATTAATTCCAATGCTCCAAAGGAAGCATTCCATGAGACGATACCTGACTATGCTCGACTTGCTTGCTAGGCGTATAGTTGTCCACCACCTAGTTTCAGAGCGGGAGACAAGTTGTTAGCTAGAAACCTAATAGACAACATTCATGTTGATTTTTTATGTGTAGTATCATCAAAAGATGAGTTTTACTCTGACACTTCTCGAAGATCTCTCTTGAGTCCTGATTGAACCATGTTGAAATCTAATATAGCTAGCTCAAGTAGAAGCCTATTTGCATCTTTTAGCTTAGCATAGGCTTTGATATACCACCTAGCTTGTAATCTTAGCATCCTACGATACACAGGGAGTTCCAGTGCATGATTTATGTGTTCTAGCACTTCTAATTCTTCACCTTTACACTTCAGCAAATTTCTAGTCGCAAATAACGTCGCCTGATGCAAATAATTGTCTTCCTCAAAATCAAGATACGATGCTGCATATAAACTTAGGAGTCCCTTAATGTCTGTTTGTTGGCATCCCATGAAGATAGCAAGGCTGCCTTGAATCTCCCAAGAAATCTATGGAAAAATTAAATTGATATATTAACAGTGATCAATTAACTTGTTTCGACCTGAAACTACCAAGGAAGGATACACTACTTAAAGAAATCAAGACCTGTTATTTTTTCATGGATTACTCATAGATGTAAAAAATCGCTACTTTGGTTTTATTGGATCAGTTTTTCAGAATTTTTGTTTAAACCAGTTATAATCTTGTATGTCTTTTTACTAGCTCCTTGCTAGTTGTTGTTTTGAATAAAATTTTGCCGTTCATAAAACAAAATCTTGAAATATATGTCAAGATCAACGTAAGAAGAATATATAGTAGCTTGATTAGCTAAAGATATGAATGATATTTTCTGTTAACTGAGGATAAATTTAAATTTTATCGTTTGTGAACCTAGCTTGATAAAAAAGATACAGATTAGGGCATCCACAATGGTGAACTACTAAAAGGTTTATACAATTAATACTCTATTAACTTGTAAACCTTTTCATATCATGAACCTAGTATTTATACTATGAATAAACCTATTCATAAACCTTTTTCATGTTACAAAACACACTCAATACTTCAAGAGAATTAAACTTTGAACCTCTTCAAAATCCTAGACCTATTCATGACACATATGATTGAAATATATGTCCATTATGGTTTATAATTTTTTAGGCCTCTTCAAATTTTTATAAACCTTTTCACAAACTACCATAGTTGATGCTTTAACAATATATATTTCAAGATCATATAACTACCATAAATTCTAGCTCTGAAACGGTCCACTCTACGGTTCTTAGAAAAGCTTGGTATGTACTATACCCGGAGACACGTTATAACTTATAACCATGTTGTCGTAGAAGCCGAAATCTAAGAGACATCAAATGAATATAATCTTTTTCTTCAAGTCCAAAAACGTCATTGTCGTTTGATGTTGATATCTTCTAAGTGTTTTCCTTATGCTATTTTCAAACCAATATCCAAGACCCAAGTTGTCAATATTATCTATTTGTTCAAGCAAAGTACTCAAGCGACCAATTTCGGAATTTATTTCGAATGCCATTATTACTTTCTCCTCCAGCTCTTTGACCGATATCCAAGACTGAAGTTGTCAATATTAGGCTGGGCACAGTTGTGACTCATATTCACCCAACTTTTTGGCTGACACGTCAGCTTTCTCTCTCCAGCGACCAGACACGACCCAAGTGCCACAGTGGTGACCTTTTTTTTTTTATTTTTTTTAACTAATAAATTAAAGTAAAAATAAAAATAAAAGAGTATACAATATATGTTAGTTTTTCAAATGTGTTTCGAACCATTTGTAAGAAATATATTTTAAACATGTGCCAAAATTGCCATTTTTGAAAGTTATTTTGCACGTTTATTAAGTTATAACTAAATTGTGGACATAAGTGTAAACATTGTAAATTTTGAGGGACTAAAAGTGAACATCGCCCCAAAATGATCTTCTTCTTCCATGTTGCCCTGTATCATACCCTTGCTCCAGGTACAACATTTTTCGATTTTTTTTTTTTTTAAAAAAGCATAAACGGTAAATTATTTATTTTTTTGGAAATGTGGGATTGTTTTTAAACTAGTAAATTGAACTTTTGTGTTGTTTCAATCTCGGTCGAAAACTCAACCGATAGGATGTTTTTTTGATTGCCGACAGATATTCACCAAACGCCCCACAGTGGGCTCGATCGATGTTGATATCGGTCGTCTAGCTCGCTCGACTGAAAATTTCAGAGCAACTGTGCGGCTGTGCCCAGCCTTATGTGTATGCATTCACCAAGTAGTGATTAAGATATTACATGTAGGTTGACATATACTTTATTAACAAACATATATAAACACTCTTAAAAAAAAAAAAAAAAAAAAAAAAAAAACTTATAACGTTAAATGAATAACCTACTTAGAGCACAAGGTGCAATTGCTCAAAGATACTCGCCACTCCAACGTGGACCTCCTCAAAGCTCCTCATGGCTAGCCACTGCACCAGGTGAACCTCCTCAAAGCTCCTCAAGTTCGGGTTGCTCGTCTGCACGACGAAGCAACATAACTAACATTTGTGTATATATATATATATATATATATATATATATATATATATATATATATATATTTATTTTATTTTATTTTTTTGTGAGTAGAAAATAAAATAAAGTTGAAAGTGGTAGCCCGCAAATGAGTAAGTTAAGGTTAGTTGTTAGTGAGAGGGGTTAGCTGTGAAGAGTATTTAAAGTGATGTGACACCCCGTGAGCCCCAAATGAGGAGCTAAGGTTGCTCAATGCACCTAGTGCTCATAGAAACACGTTATCATAAAAATTCATTAGAGTAATATAGGGTTACGGGGAGATTGGTATCCAAGGCCTCGATAAAGTCATGACTCCAACTACTTTGGTTGGTAAATGGCTATGCCTTTATTGTCTTGAGAAACTTTTGTGTTGGTATATAGTACACGTTACTGACCATTAATGCTTCCTACTTTTTTTATTTTATTTTATTTTTTATTTTATTTTTTCACACTTTGTAGAAGATTTTGTTTTGGTACATACACCTACAAAGAGGAAACATTGACAAAAGGCTACTAGATAGATTCTAATCGCCATTTCGAACTAGGATTGAGATTTGACAAAACGCAAAATGTTGTGGCAAAACAATTATCCTCGAAGGTTTTACCTATGTTTATATATTCATGGGTAGTCTATGGGTATTTGACAATTACTCACGAATTTTAGTCATTTACCCACATAATTGGTCTGTGGGTAATCACCTGAATTCTTGTAGTGATAATTATGATATGACAGGTTTCAGAGCCGGCTTTGAGTGTGTGCAAGGTGAGCGACCGCACAGGGCTCCAAAATTTTTAAGGGCCTCAAAATTTGTCCCGTTAATAATTATATGCATGTATACGCATATTTTTCACAAAGAAAAAAGTATTTAAATAAAAAAGTATCTTAAATGAGTAATATCTTAGAAATTGTGACACTTTATATATGGTATTCCTTATCGAAATGCCTCATTATTTATTTCGTCCAGGGCCCACAAAAATTTCATAAATTCATGGGACGGCCCTGACAGGTTTGATTCGTAAAAAAGTCATTTCTACTCTAGAATTTATTATAAAAATCATAAATGAGTTATTAATTCAAGTTATGATTAGAATGCAAAATACAAAATTTAGTAATAGAGGTAATTCCATATTTTCCTAATAAAAATATCAAAATTTCATATTTCCCCAAACATTCATCAAAATCATTGCACATTATGCACTATTCACTTACAAACATGCATCACAATCATTGCACATTATGCACTATTCATTTGTAAGTTGGGTAAATGTGACATTTTAAAGTTTATATTGGGTAAATATGGAATTATCCCTTAGTAATATTTAATATACATTTATAAAAATAGGATCTTTATTTTTTACAAACATAAATATTAAATGAATAATTCTACTCCTTCCGTCTCAATTTATTTGTCTTCTTTTAACTTTTTGAAATTTTTCTTTTTCAACTTTGATTTTAAGTATTTTTGTTTGTGTTATATAATACTTATGAAAAATATATCAATGAAAATACATTTAAAACCTGATCCATTCATATATTTTGCATCAAGTATTATATTACACAAAAGAAAATAATTAAGGTCAAATTTAAAAAAAATAAATAAATAAAAAAATCCTTTAAAAAGTCAAAACATGAAAAATAAATTGGAACGGATGGAGTAACACATTTGTTTTTCTAAAAATTAATGATATATATTAAAAGTTTAGATCAATGATTCACAAACTGTTAACCTAAAATATAGTGAATCTTACTTATTTTGATGTAGCTTGAGCAAAACTTACTTTATTTTAACTACATATGTAAGGGCCGGGCATGCTCCGTTGAAGGTTATAGACATCAAGGAATGAGTAAGCTAATCAAAAGTAGTGTTTGATTATTTTATTAGATAAGGGATTGGATTTTGGTCCTAAACCTTTTAGGTTTTTTGACGCTTGGCTACAAGATGCTCAGATGATCGATATTGTTAAAGAGGCATGGGGGGTGATTGGTTCTAAACAGTCAACTTAAATTGACCAAGTAAATGGTCAACAAAGTCAAACTCTCTAGACCAATACTCCGTGGATAGTATAGTGTATCCCCGGGTCGTTATGTCCCAGCGAGATTGAAATGGTGCTTTGGAAATCGTTTATGAGTAAGTGGCACTGAGGACAGTAGCCCAGATAATATGAAATTAAATTTGCTACTATTATTTTGGTATTTGTACACAGATATAATATTCACAAAAATCAGATACCAGATATATGCACAAATTCACAATCAGGTTCACGTAACAAACAGAAAGTGGGATTTGGTATTTAACAAACTACAGGGGGTGCTTTTGAAACTTTTTGAAACTTAAAATTAAAAAGAAAAATGAAAATGAAAATGAAATTATAAAAATGATTAAAATATTATTTAAATATTATTTAATTAATAAAACTATTTAAAATCTAAATTAAAACCTAATTTAAATTAACTAATTATTATAAGTATTACAAATTAAACTAAAAATTTGCAAAAACAATTTCTAAACTTAAATTAGAACTTGAAGAAAGTATAAAAAATAAAAATAAATATTTTTGTCTTTTTATGGATTTTTTATAAATTAAAAACTATTTAACTTAATTAAACTAATTAAACTATTTTTAATTACTATTAATACTAAATTAACTTAGAAAATTATAATAAAATTTATAAAATTACTTAACCATCACTGGAATTCTACAAAATTATAAAAACTTCTAAAAATTATGTTTAAGATTAATCCACTAATTAATTACCTTTTAATTACTTTAATTCTAATTTAAACAATTAAAATAAGAAAAATGGAAAATGAACAGTAGAAATTCAAAATATATTTTCTAAAAGTCTATTAAACTATATTAGAGCTATAAAAAATATAAAAACTAGGTTATGCTTTATAAAAACTAAATATGCTATTTAATACTTAACATTAATTAATAATTAAGAAAACTAAAATTAAATCTAATAAATACTAAATGACAGAATAAAAATCTGAAAAAATTACTAAAAATACTTTACTATATAAGGTAAATAATAAAAATATAAAAATACTAAATACTTAATAAAAATCTAAAAATGAAAAATAAAATTTAAATTAAATTAAATAAAAACTATCACTTAATTTAAACTTGGTTTTTCTTGGATTTTCTTTTACAAACTAACTTTACTACTGAAAATAGAAATCTTTTGTGAAAACACTTTTGAAATCAGCTTATAAATAAGCAGTAGCACCCCCTTTTACTTATCAGTTGACTTTGGTTGACTGAATGCACAAATAAGCACAAATAACTAGAGGTGGGTCCCACAATGGTGAAAATAGGTACAAACAGACTAAACAAACTTGAATAAGCTAGAAACAACAAGCATGAAGCACAAATAAGCTGTATGGGTACAAATAAGCACTTAAGCAAACTGAAAATGACACAGAATGGGGACAAACTTAATGATGGATTCCAGGTGGGGTCCACTTGACCCTAAGTCAAACCAATGGTCAAACTTTGTTCCCTGGTAGGAGGGGGGTTGGGAAAAACCAAATGGAACCTCTGGGGCCCACTGGGTTGGCCAGAAATCACCACCAAAGTGATGGTGGTGAGGTGATCAGCTGTGCACAGGGCAAGGGTCTGCCCTGCAACTCACTTCCAAGGGTATTTTAGTCCACTAAGAAAAATCACAAAAATCTGACAACCATGAAAAATGAATGTTGAGGTGGTAAAGTTTAACTCTAATAAGTTTCAAATCCCCAATCCAATCACATAAATCATGAAAATTCTTGTAACTTTTGCAAAAATATGAGATTAAGCAATTTGACTTTTTGATCAAACTTGGAACTTTGACTTATTTGGATTTTGGTCTTAATTTAAGGACTTTAACTAAGATAATAAGCTAATATTAAGTTGAATTAACACAAAGCAACTACTTTTAAACTGATTTGAAAGACTTATGGAAGCCAAATCCAACACAGTAAACTGTGTGGGGAGATTTTGTGAGGTTTTGACTTTTCTGTAAAACAAAGCTTGATTTTATAGTTTAAACCTCCAAATAAAACCTAAGGCAAATTGTTTGAATCACTTTTTCCCTCTGAGATCAATGACAACAGACTTGAACTTGCAAATCCAAACACTCCTTAATCTTGGACTGTTTTGAGTTTTTCAAAGCAAATGATTATTAGGGTGTGTAAACTAGATTCCTAACTACTGATTATGACTAAGTGACTTAGTTTAAACACTTGAAAACAAATTACCACTACAATCACACAAGTTAATCACTAAAGCTAATTTGGCAGACAAATGTTGAAATTATAAGTAACTATATATTCTAACAAATTAGTAATGATTATTAAGCTAAAAAAATTACTTAAACACAATCAACTAGCACAGATTAACACACATTAGTAATGAACAAGCAATCAAACATAAGCTACTCAGAACTAGAATTTTAGTGGAAAAATTAAATAAGCAAAGTCTTACAAGAACACCCTCAGCATGAACAGAGGGTTTTCCTATGAAGCCTATCTTTAGATAGGCAAATTCCAACTCCAAGCTTGATCTTTTCTGCTTCTTCAAACCTGAAAACACAACAGTTGACCAAAGTTTACTATTTTTAGATTTTTGGTTTTCTTCTAGTAACACTGGATTTTAATTGTCTCTAAAGCTTTAATAAGCTTATTGGAACCTAAATGATCCTAACTCAGTCCATGATTCTTGCTTCTAATCACAACTCAGCTTATTGAGATTTTTAGATTTGTGAATAAAAGACAATAACACAAAACAAACTTGAAAGTGGAATTTTATTGCTTGAAAAGAGTTAACATACAACTAGGAAGGTGTTACAATACTTGAACTAAGAGGATTACACTGAATTTGAAAGCTAATTAAAAATCGACACTAAACTTTTAACTAAAAAACTACACACTCTAATCCTTGCTTCCTTTGCCTTTTATAGCCCCTGATTAGGGTTTCTTGAACCTCTCTGAGCATTTCCCACCAATTATCTCAGTCATTGGATCACTGCAAGCCCTTTGATTTGATGCCACGTATTTGGCGGGAAACTTTTATCTTTGCAATTGGCTCTGGATATCAGACAAGGGGGTGGCAGCATTTATTGTGATGTGAGGGTAGGTGCAGGGAGGTGGGAAGGTGATGATGACTCTGCAAGTGGTGGGTGGTGGAGTAATACCAGGGGTGGTGTGGTGGTTTTGTAGTTTGGCTGAGGGAGAGGGAAAAGGGGAGTTGACCGGTATTTGACCAGAGTCAAACCATTTGACCCTGGTATTAGTTATTTGGGGTTGTGGTGGGCTGGTGAGTCTTGGGCCCAAAGAAAAAGATGGGGTGGGCTTGTGGTGGTATTGGATTGGACTATGGATGGGGTAGTATTATTATATGGTCCGGTTTGGTTTGTGGGATTACACAAGGACCATTTTTGTAATTTTACGAAAGTTGAGGGGTGGGATTTGGCATGTTTCCAAATTGTTTCCAAGGGTATATTATGCCAAAGTGTGAATAGTGTAAGGTCCTGGCATGATTTTTCCAATTTATTTTCACCAGGGACTAAAACCGTTAAACTTTCAAACTTCAGGGACCATTTATGTAATTTTTCACCAAACTTTCCACCAAGGACCAATCCTGCCATAAAAGGTTAGTACAAGGACAAAATTTGTTTTTCTCAAAGTTTTTCATATCCCAGGGACCATTTTTGACAATTTTCAAAGTTCAGGGACTAAACTTGACATTTTGTGAAACTTTTCACCAAAGGACTATTTGTGTAACTTTTTGATTTCTAAGGACCTTTGGTGACTTTTTCAAATTTTTAGAACAGCTAGGGACTAGATTTAACAACTTTTGAAAGTTGGGGGACTGAAACTGCCAATTATGCTAACTTTGTGCGTTTTTCATCTGTTTTTGATATTTTTGCATTTGAAACATGTAAAACACTTTCCTGGGATATTTTCACTATTTTGGTTCAATATTGAGTGTTTTTATATGTTTTGGCAGTTCAGAAATGGTAAAAATGATGAGTATTTACTCACTCATCAATCCCCCACACTAAAACATTGCTAGTCCCTAGCAATCTTTTGAGAAAAACTTGATGGATTTGAGAATCTCTTTACCAAAAGCCATCACTTCTGGAGTAGCCAGGTGTAAGAACTGTGGCACACCTGATAACCGTGTGATTTTGAGCAAACCACCAGCTGTCAACGGATTTGATTTGTCTTTACCAAAAGCCGTTTGCTTCTGGACTAGCCAGCATCTTGATGGACTAAGTCAACATCTTGGTGAGCTGATTACCAATTATGGATTTTCCACGGCCTTTACCACAAGCCATAATCTTGCGGGCTAGCCAACTCATTTGTTTTTGGGGAGTTGAGGAACCATACAATTTTTGGCAAATTGCAAGCCATCAACGGGTTTGAGATGTCTTTACCAAGAGCCGTTTGCTCCTGGACTAGCCAATCCTTTTGTCATTTAGACTTTGGCGGACTGATTACCACAAAAAATTTGAAATAAAGTGAAAAATTTTTGAAAAATTTAGGCCTAAAAATGGGGGTACTTAGAAAGTTTTGTGATAAAATTCGTAAGAATTCCCCCCCCCCCCCCCTACACTAGAATTGAATATTGTCCTCAATATTCAAAGTCCCGGCTATTATGCCGAATCTCTGAACGGAAAAAGCTAATATTCGAATCTAATTGTGGAAATATCATTTTTATTTTTCACTTTATTTATCTGTACATATAAACATTTTTCATTTTTTTTTTTTTTTTTTTTTGAAACTTATATACATATTTACTTTTCCAACGGTGGGGGACGGCCACTCCCCCACACTAGGGAGGTAGAAAGTAGAAAGAAGTCAGAAATACGGGTGAAAACCCATATATGTTGCTAATTTTTGTTCACCGAGTCACTAGCTTGACTCGATCCCCGAATTCATTGGTCCATGGGGAAAGTTTGGAGATCCGGGACAACCATGGGTGGTATGTCCTCTCCAAAATAATGTTTCAATCGATGACCATTCACTTTGAAGTTGGGACATTCGGGTTGAGATAACTCAACAGTCCCGTATGGATATACTTTAGCAATAGTGAATGGTCCAGTCCATCGGGTTTTTAATTTCCCCGAGAAGATCTTTAATCTTGATTTGAAAAGAAGGACTCTGTCACCGACGTTGAAAACGCGGTTCTTAATTTTAGATTCGTGAATCTTCTTTGTCTTTTCTTTGTAGATCAAAGAGTTCTCGTAGGCTTGATCACGAAGTTCATTTAATTCATTGATTTGAACCTTACGGTGATCACCCGCTTTATGAAGGTCGTAGTTAGCATGTTTCAAGGCCCAGTAGGCTTTGTGCTCGAGCTCGATCGGTAAATGACACGCCTTCCCGTATACAAGCTTGTATGGAGTACACCCGATGGGTGTTTTGTAAGCTGTACGGAAGGCCCAGAGTGCATCATCTAGTTTATCCGACCAGGAAGCACGGTTTTCACCTACTGTCCTCTCAAGAATCCGTTTTATACCACGGTTGGAAACCTCCACCTGCCCACTTGTTTGGGGGTGATACGCGGTAGAAAGACGATGAGTAACACCGTACTTAAGCATGACTTTTGCAAATTGATCATTGCAAAAGTGAGTACCGCGATCACTAATGATGGCACGTGGAGTTCCAAAACGAGCAAAGAGGGATTTCAAGAATTTCACAACAACTCGGGCATCGTTAGTGGGTAAGGCCTTAGCCTCAACCCATTTTGACAAATAGTCAACAGCCACGAGAATATACTTGTTTCCACGAGAAGATGGGAATGGCCCCATAAAATCAATGCCCCAGACGTCAAAGATTTCACAAACTTGAATGGCATTTTGTGGCATTTCGTTCTTTTGTGAAATATTCCCGTGACGCTGACAAGCATCACAGGCTTTGACTAACTCGTGGGCATCCTTATAGATCGTGGGCCAATAGAAACCGGAATCAAACACCTTTTTGGCGGTGTAGTTAGGACTATGGTGGCCCCCGGTGGGTCCAGCATGGCAAGCCTTGAGAATATCAGCGGCTTCCTGTCCGTATACACATCGCCTGATGACTTGATCGGCACAGATTTTGAAGATGAAGGGGTCGTCCCAGAAGTAATATTTGACGTCTTTGAAGAATTTTTTCTTCTGTTGGGACGTCATCCCTTTCACGATGAAGTTACCCGCATGGTAATTTGCAAAGTCGGCAAACCATGGGATAGTAGAGTCACCACGAAAAGCAACCGCATTGAGTGTCTCGAGAGGAAATGTTTCATTTATTTCCTGTTTCTCGGACACATCCTGATGAGGGTTTTCTAATCGTGAGAGATGATCAGCAGCAAGGTTCTCGGCTCCTTTTTTATCACGGATAATGATATCAAATTCCTGAAGGAGGAGAACCCAACGGAGAAGCCTCGGCTTTGCATCTTGCTTTGCAAATAGGTACTTCAAAGCCGAGTGATCCGTATACACCACGCATTTGGTCAGGATCAAGTATGGCCGGAATTTCTCAAAGGCATACACCACAGCTAGGAGTTCTTTTTCAGTGGTGGTGTAATGACCTTGAGCCTCGGTCATAGTTTTACTTGCGTAGTGTATAGGCTGAAAGTATTTTGCTTTTCGTTGCCCCAATACCGCATGATGCGTGGGAATCGCAACAGGCTTTACCTCTCGAGGGATCTCGAGAAGCTTACAACCCCCACCAGGCAGTGTACCTGATCGTTGTAGTATAGTATAGTGACAAGTACCGGGGAATTGATCGTTCAGCTTATGAATAGTGTCGCTAGGATTAGAAAGCCTAAATACTAGTTCTAAAGGTGAGGGATGATTATTTTTGTGTTTTTATATTTTATGGAAAGCAGGTAAAAATCTCGGGTTTTGGAAGAGTGGGCGGAATTAGTTGCTATTCAACTAACCCAATACTAAGATGCAATCAAAATAAAATACTAAAAATAAAATTAAACTAAATTATACTAAAGTTGTGAGCTGTAATTGGAGAAAATGTGTTTACTTAGATTTCACTACTCCCTAGATATCTTTTACACGTTAATTACTTGTTATAATTGCATGGATGACGGATCGTATTCCTTAATACCATTCATGGGGTGGCATACATAACTCCCCAATTCTATGAGCTCTTATCTCCTCCTACACCATGCCCAGCACAACTATAGGGATTGTAAACAGTGGCTCATGCATTAAATACAACCAATAAAGACCTAGTACGCCTCGGTTCATGTTTCTTAAGACGTTCAAGCATGTTACCATTTGGAGATCTGCCAGTTTTCTTAAGCCTAACATATAAATCATTCATCCAAGACAAGAATAAACAAGTAATCAACACATAATCAATATCTAGGTTTCATTAGATCTAAGCAAACACAAAAGAGATCTAGCCTAGCATAATGGAATTGAGACAAGAATAAGATATAGACAACCAACACATAGACATATTGATTGAATTAGAAGAACACTTATCTCAATTACAATGCAAGGTATCAAGGGTTTGGAACCCTTGAAAAACCTGTAAAAGTTGCACCAAAATCGTACTTAGGGTTTCTCCAAAACTTCTCTCTTTAAATGTGAAAAATTAGAAAACTATATATAGAAAAATGGGTTTGACGGCGTCAAGAGTAATCTTGTGACGCCGTCACCTCGCCGCCAAAACTCTTCTCGGATTGCCTAGATCTACTTCTGACACCGTCAAGACTTATATGTTTCCAGGCCGTCATGACTCATTTACTCTTGACGCCCTTCCTACGTGACGCCGTCAAATCTTCTCTGGATCGTCATGGATTTTCATGAAATTTGCTCTTGACGCCGTCACCTACTGTTCCCAGCATGGAAAATTAAGACTTTGGCGTTTTCTTCATTTTTATGCTCCAAAAACGTTCGAATTGCTTCCTTTTCCAGATTTCTCTCCCAAAGTACCTAAAATCACAAAAGGAACGATTTAGGGCAATATTTGATCAAATAAAGTCAGATTCGGGCTTAAATGACCCCCTAAAAATGGATCATTTTTCGCCTCATCATATACCCTTACACTTGAGATTTGCTTGTCCTCAAGCAAATGCGCTTTTATTCTACTCAAAAGACAAGTTAGGGGTCATTTAACACTAATATAAAAGTAATTACAACAAATAATCGTTTCACTAAAGACCAATAGACAAGCACGGAGGTCATATACAAGCACCTCACAAATAGTGTTTAGATACTCACATCTCTCGGGTGTAATAAAGTATAAATTACAATATGGAAACGGAAGATATCTCTCACTACCTGTCATAGCAAAATAGATTACCATAGGCTTGGGAAATGATCAAACCTCCACCACATGGCGTAAGCACCTAGGATAAACTATCAAAGAGGTCTTTTAAAGGGTTGTAACGTTAGGTGTAGGGATATAAAATACACGGTTTTGTTGGATAAAGGAAGTTTTACTGGTGGCGAGTTAACAATCTTGGTTAATTACATGTACAATGTGGCGTTGCTAAGCCAAGACTAGACTCGACTTAAGCTGAGAAATAACAAAAACATAAAATGAACATAGAATAAAAAGGGATGGTAGTCCGTATGTTTTTTTCTCTTTTTCCTTTTTTCTATTTTTTTTTTCTTTTTCTTGATTTTTTTTTTTTTTTTTTTTTTTTTTTTTTTTTTTTTTTTTTTGCATATACTCTTACCCTACCATCCAAAATAATACATCATAGGGGATGAACATTCCCCTTACACTTGAATCTTTACATACTTTACAATAAACTAATCTAATGACTCGAATTAAGAAAATCAAAACACTTGGAGCACTTTTAAGATTAACGCACATATGGGGGTAATAAATGATGTTCTTCCCCATTACTCCATAAAATAAGTACTTACCCATGAGTCCCAATCGTCCCAAAACAATATGTACAAGGATATGAATCGACTTAGCAACCATGTAATCAATTAGAAAGTTAACTTAGGGTTTAACAAATAACAATAATGCACTAAAAATGAGCGCATACACGGAAGGCTAAGGCGATTTGGTTGTACATTTAAGTGGGGTGTAACAAATTCTTCCTTTAAGTAAAATGCTTAAAGTTAGAAATGAAAAGATAGGCTCGGAGGGGTGTACTAGGGGTATCGTGTACTAAAAATGAGTACAACGCTAAGGGTGTGGGAAAAATTAGTTGACTTAACTAGCCAAGTAATATGACTTAAATGGTCAAGTAATTATAATACGGGTTTAACACAAGGGTGATCCTAATGCCTCTTATCATGTAGGAAATCCTACTACACGAATGTAGTCTCACTAGCGGTCTCGGGATGCATCACTAACGCAAGTTCTAGAATCTAAATGCTACCGGTACACTCATAAGCACTAATAGTGAATGCTTTTCCTATCAAATCTAAAGGCGAACCTCACATATTTGGGTGGAAAATTTTTCTGAATATACGGTTATGTGCTAGTCATACAATCTCCTATCCATGAGACGCTTGCTATGGCTAAAGTTTCACTCCTAAATGTTGTAAAAAATTTTAAATTTGGTGCTAAAATTGCACTAACAAGTATTTCTCATAGTTTTATTACACATCTACCATCAAACAAAACAAACTCAAGTGAAAGTGCATATGTAAGGTATCATCTTTTTACCCTCCCCTTACACTTAAGATGAACATTGTCCCCAATGTTCAAGTAAAGAATGTAAAAGTGAAAAAATAAAGAGAATGAAATCAAATACTCCCCTGATTCGCTCGGTATGGATAATAGGATGGCCAAGTTAAATCTTCCTCCAAGAAAATGAACAATCAAAGCTTCCCTTCCAGAATAAAAATCATCTCCTTGTCATACATAACCTGTAAAACCTGACAAAATAGACAAGACAACCTCGCGTAAAATCGGCGGCATCCTATATAAGTTTCTAAATCCTAGAAAACAAGATAAGATATAATGCTTGTGGAATGAAGTTTGCAGATCTCCTGGAGATTATAAAACTTAATAATTCACAAAAACCATAAGACTCCGTTAGAAAAACAAAACCGGTAGTATTTCCAGATTTTTAACTCCTGACGCCGTCAAGAGTAAAACTCTGACGCCGTCAGAATGGACCTGCAGAAATCCTTATGTTAAGTTTCCGGAAAATTTCTGGAAAAACTTGGTCTTACTTCCTGGAAAATCCTGCAAAACTTCATTATGACTCAATACAAGCATTTGACTCTAACAAATACGAATATACATGCTCATTTAATATTGTGGAGAATCATGATTGGTTTGTTTCTTAAAAACATATTTGGGGTTTCCCCTTACACTTATCTTTTGCAAAAATACTTCTAGGTGGAGTTAAGACTAGGCCAAAACAACAAAGTAAAGTATTTCCACTTATTTAGTTTAGAAACATGATCTACCAACAATAAAAATACAACATGCATACGGAAGCAAATAACAAACAAACAAATAAAATCACACAAAACATGGGTTGCCTCCCAAGAAGCGCTTTTCTTTATTTACGAGTCTTGTAGCTAGACTCAAGGTCATGGGTTACTACGTGATTTCATCATTTGAAATGATATACCCCATGTAGTTGCGATCATTACTATTATGGTGGTAGTGCCTCAATCTATCGATACTCGCAATCACCATTCCACCTAATTTGCTTCTCGATTTAGCTACCCCATCTTGGCTCAATCCTTTGATTGTGAATGGCCCATACCACCAAGGACTTGGTTTATCGGGTGGTATTGTTGTTTCCAAGTGTCTCAAGAGCACCAAGTTCCCTTCCTCAAATGGTGTATGATTTTTTTCGTGTCGAGTATGTTCGAGTTCAATCGGAACCTTATTGCTTTTTCTTCTTTCATCCTTAGCTTTCTTATAGCTTTTGATTCTTGCCTCCCATGCAAGAATCTTATTCTGAACACGAATGGGTGTCGTGCCAATGTTGTTTTTGATCATTCTCCAACTCAAATTCTCATGCCCACTTCGCGGGGTCATGGGGAAGCTAATCTTTCTTTTTCCAGATTTAAGCTCAATCTTCCTACCTTCATACTTAATGACAGCCCTAGCGGTGGTGAGGAATGGTGCCCCAAGGATTATTGGCATGCATCCATCCCCTTTATCATCAATGATCAAAAAATCAACGGGGTACATGAATCCTGCAACATTAACTAATACATCTTCTGCGATTCCTAGGGGGTATACGTACGTGTGTCCAACAAGAGATAACCTAACACGAGTAGGTGCTGGCATTTTTGACGTTAGTTGGATGTAAATAGTTAGGGGCATAAGATTTACTTCCGATCCTTGGTCGGCGAAAGCACTAAGATGTTTCAAGTCCCCGATGCTCGTTGGTATTTCAAAGTTCCCACATGCTACCTGCTTAGTAGCCACTTTCTGCACCAATAACCTCTCGAATACCGATCCTCCAGGAAGCGTATCATGCTCATCTTCCTCTTCTTCCTCTTTCTCAGGAACCTGTCCGGAGGATTAGTTACGCCCATCATCCTTAATCCAATTTGTGATGGTGTTTTTGTTTATATCATGTTTCAGGTAGTAACTCAAAGGTTGGGATTCTGGAGGTTTTTCTAAGGTCTGTTTAGCAGGAGTTTCTACCCTCTCGTTATCTTTATGGACAATGGTGATGGAGTTAACAAATTGGGTGGTGGGAGCGGCGCTTTCTTTCCTTAGTAATATTCGTTCGGGGGTTCTCTGGTTGGCATACTCCTCCAATAGACTCAACATCTCATTCATTTTCTCCTGCATCTCCTGTTTTTGCTTATAAACTGCTTCTTCGAATCTAGCTAGCCGATCTGAGTGAGTTGCCATATATTCTCTCATCCTAGCCTCAAACTCCGAGCTAAGTTCCTTGGGAGGGAAACAAGGTGGGGTGCACCTCTGAAAAGTCTCGACATGTTCTCTAGAAGGTGACTCAGATAATGGTGCCGAAGTTGGTTTTGAGACAGAATTGACAATGGCTTGTCTAGGACTTAAAGGTCTCCTTTGCCTTTCCTCAAAATAGTCAACTTTTGCCTCAAGTTTGCATAGGAGTTCATCGGGGATTTCGGTGGTTCCTCCAGATGTCGAGACTGCATTGATGGCCGCTTCTATCGTATGTTTAAATTCCCATATCTCATGATTATCAACAGCGAGCTCTTCGATAATTGCCCAAGACTCCTCGGCGTTCTTATCACGCAATTTACCTCCCGCGGCCCTGTCGATGGTGCGCTTAGTGTGATAGTCAACATGGTCGTAGAAAATCGGGACTAATAACCAAAGGTTTATGCCATGATGAGGGATCTTGTGGAGGAGATTCTTAAAACGGGCCCAAGCCTCGTAGAAAGTTTCACCCCGCTGTTGCTCAAACATCAAAATGTCCCTTCTAAGCATTGCAGTCTTTTTCGGCGGAAAGAATTGGGTAAGGAAGCGATTGGCGAGATTGTCCCATGTGGTGATGGATCCCGCGGGTAAACGCTCAAGCCATTGACTAGCTTGATCCCGTAGAGAGAATTGGAATAGGCGTAAACGGGTAGTCTATCTAGTTTCAACATCTAGGTCTATGGAGTCTACGATTTT
This sequence comes from Artemisia argyi, assembly GCA_030686995.1. Classification (NCBI taxonomy): domain Eukaryota; kingdom Viridiplantae; phylum Streptophyta; class Magnoliopsida; order Asterales; family Asteraceae; genus Artemisia; species Artemisia argyi. Next base: position 155,590,399 of record CM060698.1, on the reverse strand, counting down.
GAGAAAGTCCTTAAGATGTTGGTTTGGATCTTCGGAACAAAGTCCATGGAATGCACATCTGCTTTGCACCAACCGGATGGTGTCGGATCGCAAGGGGGTCACATTGGCTCCGGTGAGCTCAATGGTGTTTCGGTAGCCTTGGTGGCTAGGTCGAGAATACTCTCCTAAGGTTCGGGGCCTAAGGGGTTCTAATGGTGGGTTTTGTTGTGGTGGGATGACGGGTTCAAAGATGTTACCACCTTCCATGATGTCGGATGGTAAAGAGTTACGGACAAAAGCACGAAGAAATAAGATAGACTAAAGAAAACCTAAAAATAAAAATAAAATCTTACTAGAAAGGAATCTATCAAGTAGACCTAATAAAAAGAAATTCTAAACTAGACAATAACTATTCCCCGGCAGCGGCGCCAAAAACTTGATGCGTGGGAATCGCTGTGGAAAACTAGAAGGGGGGGTTGAATAGTTTGACGTCTTTTTAATTATTTGTAAAAATAGTTTTAGTGTTTACTTAATTTTTAAAACTTAGATTCGATAATATGTGATCTCAAGTATTGCACAATACAAACAAATATCAATACGAAATATATAACAATGATAAGTAATGAAATAAGTAAGAGATGGAAAGATCGAACCGCGAGACAAGAGATTTATAGTGGTTCGGCTACAAGGACACCTTCCTTGCCCTACTCCACTCCCCGAGCACCTAACTCGAGAGTTTTCTTCACTATATCAACAAGCTCCCTTATGGCGGAGAAAACCTTACACACCAATTTACACACTAATATACACACCAATTTACACATCAATTTACACACCAATAATCACACCACAACACCTTCACACCTAAGTCACAACTTCTTCACACCTTCTTCAACTCAATCTACTTCACAACTAACTACTTCAACTCTATCTTCTTCACACCAATAGATTTCCTAGCTTTTCTTCTTCACACCAAGTTATCAACTAATCACACAATCTATATCTACCACAACTATCTACAAGCAAATATTCACAACAATCTTCACAAAGAATATGTAAATAATCTTGATGATACACCAACAACTTGGATGTGGAGATCACAACAAGTTGTAATACTTCTTGTCTAGGAAGATAGAAGTATTCTTCTCTTGCACTTGAGAGGATGGAAATTGGATCACTTTGAAACAAAGAATATATACACTTATGATCAAAGGATGAGAGAATAGAGAAATAGATCTAGATCAGAAAGTTTTGAAGTGCAAAAGGTGAGGAAAAAATGTGAACTGATCCAGTATTTATAGGGGAGAAAAACACTGTTCTGGAGCGTGGCCGGTCCCCTTAATTAGTGGCCGGTCCCCTTAATGATTAAGGGGGCCGCCTAAGGAATTAAGGGGGCCGCCCATTTCAAAACGTTGGTTTTTCTTGTCTTTTAGTGGGGAATATTTTTCTGGATAGAATTTGCCATTTTTGGTTGGAAATTTGAAATCATATATTTATTATGAATTAAACATATTATTTTAATTCCAAAAGTAATTTTGTAAAAGATATAAGATGTTTAATACATTTTATAAAAATTCTAGTGATTAGAAAAATTTCCTTTGATCATGAAATGTAATAAACTCTTTGTTTATTCATACCTTAAGTGATATGGAAGCAAAGACAAATATTAAGCACTAAAAACTTGTTTACGTCATAAGTTTTAGATTAATGAGTTTATGCTTTGTAATTATCAAAACATAGAGACATTGTTAATATGCTAACAATGTTTTAAGACATTATTTATGTCAACAGTCTCCCCCTTTTTGATGATTACAAAACCTTAAACTCATTAGGTCTAAAAAATAATTTTTAGACAAGAATTTAGAGTTTAACATTCTCTTCTCCCCCTTTTTGTAAAATCAAAAAGGTTAAAGCTCCCCCTTGATGTAAACTCCCCCTCATTTGAGAGCATCAAAGGAATGAGCTATGGAAGTCTTGGCTACACAAAATATTAGAAAAGAACAAGGCACATATATATGCAAAGCAATAGTTATAAAAATAGATTCATTCAAGCATCATTGAAAGCATTACAACATTTAATATGCATTAGGCATATTAATCATAATAAAACAAATGAAAAAAAACATAGTCCTATATTGCCTAGAAAGAGCACTTGGACTTGCTTGCAACTCATGGTTGATTGTTTTATTTGCTTGAAGGATAACATAAGCATGAAGCTTAGTTGTTAGATGGAGAGGGATATGGGGTGGAGTATGGAGCGGAAGAGGTGGATCTCACGATGTTGTATCGTGTTAAGGGTGGTATTGGATGATTACGAGTAAGAAGATATTCAATCCAAGAAATATCTTCACTCAAGTAGAGGATTTATTTTTGAAGGAATATGCAACAAGGGCAAAAGTGAGTGTGGTTGGTAACTTGATCCAAATTGAGAGAGTGGGGAAGGCAATTTGCATAGGGTGATGATGGAGGTTGCCCTTTGTTGCGTTGTGCAAGATACATAGCAAGGAGATCACTAAGATCATGGATTTGGTGTATTTCATCACGGAACTTTTGCTTTTCCGTGGCAATGTGAAGTGGATCATAGGTTTGGTATGGATGTGTTGGATTTGTGTAGTTGGAATTGTAAGAAGATGGTTGGCCAATGTTGTATGGTTTGTAAAGAGGATCAAATGAATGACCTTGTGGGTTTAAGGTAAAGTTTGGGAAGTAAGAAGTTGGATGTGTTGAATGAATTCCAATTTCATTGGTTATGATGGATTTGTTTCGAGGGCTTTTTCTTCGCCAAACGGGTTTTTCCGTCATCCTTGCTAGCCTTGAGGCTTTTGATTTTGGTTTGTTTGGAGAGTTCATGATGGGATGAATGGATAGTTTTGAGGATTGGGGATATTTATAGTGTAAGATTTGTGTGTTTAAGGATGGATAAGGTTTGTTTGGAAGATTGGGACAAAGTGTGTTGGTTAAAATTGGGAAATGTAGGTTGAAATGGGCTAAAAAGCAGAAAAGATTCTGTAAACCCGACCATCAGATGGCCGGTCCCCTTAATTAGGGGGCGGTCCCCTTAATGATTAAGGGGGCCGCCTTACAAAATTAAGGGGGCCGCCCATCTGGTGATTTCCAGGTTGCCAGAATTGGGTTTTTGGCAGAAAATTTGCAGAAAGGTTATGTGTTTGGATTAGAATTCAAGGAAGTTCAATTCTCTTAGGCAATATAGAGTCTAATCTAATCAAGATATAGCATGCATGCAAAAACATATAGGCAAAAGAGCAAATAATCAACACATAATAAGTAATAGGAGGTAAACAAAGGTAAGCACACTTAAGCTTCCTAAGGCACCTATCTTAGATTGAAGGCAAGGATAATTAGTGAGTGAAAAACTAGTGATGGATCAAGATGACACCATTATTAGTAAATTTGTCCTAGTGAGTGTCTATATGCAACAAATGTGGAGTTGTGATTGTTTCGACTCCTAGAAGCAAAAAGAAATAACGATCCTAAGAAACAATCCAAATAATCTCCTTGATTCAATTTTTGCTCGATCATGAATGTCAAAGACATATATTAGATTATATACCTTGACAATTTATGGGAGAGTTTATGCATGATTTTGAAATACAATGTTTTTATAATTAGTCAACAATGCAAGGAAAATGATCTTCATGGGGTTCCTAGATTGTGAGAATGATTTTTAGAGAAAATTGATTGAGTTTTACAAAAAGGTTTATGCAAAGAAAATAAATTTTCCTAATCTTTAGTTTTGTGCGAAATAGATTCCTAGACTCAGAAAAGGTGAAATGGAAGAAAAATAAATTTCATGCAAGTATAAATTTGAAATAATTCAATATAATTTAGTCAACTTGTTCCATCATTCCTAATCCTAAACGCAAGTGGTTGAATAATTCACGCTTAAGGGGTTTTGTGAATATATCCGCAATGTTGTCTTCCGATGCAACCTTTTCTATAGATATATTTCCTTTTTGTACATTATCCCTAAGAAAATGGTGACGTATTTCTATGTGTTTAGTCCTAGAGTGTTGCACCGGATTTTTACTTAAATCTATCGCACATAATGGGGACATTTTCTAACCTAATGCCATAGTCTACGAGAGCTTGTTTCATCCATAGTGCTTGTTGACATGCCTTTCCGGCGCTTACATATTCGGCTTCGGTTGTAGAAATAGCAAGAGCGGTTTGCTTCTTCGAAAACCAAGACGTTAGACAACATCCCATAAACGTGCAAATACCGCTAGTGTTCTTTCTATCTACGTAGTCTCCCGCATGATCCGAATCCGCATAGACAATAGTTTCTATGCCGGATTCCTTAGGATACCATAATCCTAAGTGTATAGTGCCTTTAATGTATCAGAAGATACGCTTAACCGCTTCTAGGTGAGAGGTTTTGGGATCCTCTTGAAAACGGGCACAAAGGCAGACACTAAACATGATATCGGGTCTACTTGCCGTCAAGTATAGTAAACTACCTATCATTCCTCTATACTTGGTGTTATCTACGGACTCACCTTCATCGTCCTTTGTGAGCTTTACCTCCGTAGACATGGGTGTTTTTATGGGTTTTGAGTCTTCTAGGCCAAATTTCTTAAGCATTTCCTTAATGTACTTAGATTGGTTAAAGAATATTCCATCTTCTAATTGTTTTATTTGTAATCCTAGGAAGAAGTTAAGTTCACCCATCATACTCATCTCAAACTCATCATGCATGATTTTGGCAAATTCATCACACATGTCTTGACAAGTCGATCCAAATATAATGTCATCAACATATATTTGAACAATGATGAGATTAGGGTCTTTCCTTTTAGTGAAAAGAGTGTTATCTACCATTCCCATGGAATAATCATGTTTAATAAGAAAAGCTTTTAATCGATCATACCAAGCTTTGGGAGCTTGTTTGAGTCCATACAAAGCTTTCTTTAACTTATAAACATAATCAGGTTTTGCGAAGTCAATGAATCCTGGAGGTTGTGCCACATATACCTCCTCATTGATAAAACCGTTAAGGAATGCACTTTTCACATCCATTTGGAATAACTTAAAATCTAGGGCGCAAGCATAGGCAAGTAATATCCTAATTGATTCTAGTCTAGCTACGGGGGCATAAGTTTCATCATAATCAATTCCTTCTTGTTGATTATAACCTTGGGCAACTAACCTAGCTTTATTCCTAGTAACTATTCCATTCTCGTCTAACTTGTTCCTATATACCATTTGGTTCCTATGATAGTCATATCCTTTGGATTTGGGACTAGTTCCCAAACATCATTTGCCTTAAATTGATTTAATTCTTCTTGCATAGCTATAATCCAACTTTCATCCTTTAAAGCCTCGCTAATATTCTTAGGTTCTATTGCTGAGAGGAAACAAAAGAAGTTGTTTTTATCTTGGGCTTGTGACCTAAGGGTTCTTTGGTTAAGATGTCCTATTATATTATCTAATGGATGTGATCTAGATTCTTTAATATTGACGGTTTCGTTATTTTCTAAGTGAATGTCTTCATTATCATTTCCTATGGGTTTTGTTTTACTAACCTCAATGGCTTCATCTTCGACTAAATCATCATCTTCTAAAGGTAGCGTTTTAGGAAGTGGTGGTGTTTCATCAAATGTTACATTTAGTGATTCCTCTACTTTCATGAAGTGTTTGTTAAGTATTATATATGCTTTACTATTTTGTGAGTATCCTAAAAATATTCCTTCATATGATTTTGGATCAAACTTAGTGATGTAGTCCTTAGTGTTTAGGATATAGCATTTACTTCCAAATACCCTAAAGTAGCTTAAGTTTGGTTTTCTATTTCTTAGTAACTCATAAGGAGTTTTTCCTAGAATTCTTCTAATTGATACCCTATTTAAAATATAAGTCGATGTATCTACGGCGTGACACCAAAATTTTTGTGGAATGGATTGTTCATTTAACATGGTTCTACTCATTTCTTGTAGTGACCTATTTTTTCTTTCTACTACCCCATTTGATTGAGGAGTACGAGGAGCGGAGAAATTGTGAGATATTCCATTTAACTCACAATATTTTCCGAATTGTACTTCGTTATCAAATTCCCTACCATGGTCCGTCCTAATGGCAACTATTGAGCATCCTAATTTATTTTGAATCATTTTACTAAATATTTCGAATTTTTCAAAGGCTTGGGTTTTGTCACTTAAAAACCTAGTCCACGTGTATCGTGAATAGTCATCTACTATTACTAAGGTATATTTGTTTCCTCCATAGCTCCGCACAGCGGATGGACCAAAAAGATCCATATGTAATAATTCTAGGCACCTAGTAGTGGATATTATATTCTTAGCTTTGTGACTAGCATGAGCTTGTTTTCCAATTTTACATGCATCACAAAAATGTTTGTCATATTTTAGATTAGGCAAGTTTCTAACTAATTCCTTAGAGGCCAAAGATTGTATTTGTTGCATGTTAGCATGTCCTAATCTCCTATGCCACAATGTGGAGTTTTCGTCTAGGGTCGTTAGGCATATCCTATCTTCAGGTTTGTTTCCTAATTTCATAACATATACACCTCCTTTCCTAATACCTCTACCTATAATTTTTCCATTCTTAACTATTTCGCTATCTTCTTCGGAAAAGATAACTCTACATTTATTATCGCATATTTGGCCTACACTAAGTAAGTTATATGTTAAATTATTTACATGTTCAACATTTTCAATAGTAAGTGAGTCTTGAGAAATTGTACCTTTGCCAATAATTTTTCCACGCAAGTCACTACCAAAATTAACGTTACCTCCGTTGTATGCCTTATATGTAGAGAATAGCTTTCGGTTCCCTGTCATGTGCCTCGAGCATCCACTATCCTTGATCCATTCGTCAGGCTCCAAGTCAATTCCAAGGCATATTTCGTCGGTTGCTTTTGCCATGAAACACTTTTCTTCTCTTGGTTTTTCCACTTCTTCTTTGTCACTATCACTCCATGTTCTACTAACAAATGCACCTTGATTATCATAACTCGGCGGCTTTAGACATTCACCAACGAGATGATTTGGACTTCCACATCTAAAGCATTTTCTTTTCACGTAATTGTCACTTCTATTTCTTTGGAACGATTTTCTATCGTCATGTGATGATCTAGTGAATCTTCCTCGTCTCTTGAAGAATTTCTTGAATTCTCTTACGGCCATTGCATATTCTTCATCTTCACTCTCGTCACTTGAGTCACTATCATCACAAAGTTCCTTTTTGGCTTTTAGAGCAACGGATTTGACTTGTTCTTTCTTGACTTTAACCGTTTCCAAATCTTTTCTTATAATTTCTTCATGGACCTTCAAGTTGCCAATAAGTTCATCTAGTGACAATGTCATCAAATTCTTTGATTCTTCAATAGCCGTGACTTTAGCTCGCCATTTCGGATGCAATGCCCTAAGAAATTTCCTAACACAATTTTTACTAGAAAATGTCTCATCAAGTGCTTTTAAACTTGTGATAATGGTGTTAAATTTAGCGAAAGCATTATCAATTGATTCCTCTTTCGGAATCGTAAATTGTTCATATTGTTGTACAAGAAGATCTATTTTGTTATCTTTAACTTGACTATTACCTTGGTGAGTGATTAGTAAAGAATCCCAAATTTCTTTTGCGGTTTTACACATAAAAATTCTTTCATATTCTTTGCGTGGTAACGCATTATAAATAACCATTTTAGCCTCATTATTTTTTGCTAGTTTCTTTTTCAAATCATCATTTTGTTTTTCAAAAGCTACAATTTCATCCATTTTAGTTTCAACATTATATTGAATAGGGGGAAAATCACCAAAGGTAATAATATGCCAAAGATCAAGATCTTTTGATTTCACATAGGTTTCGAATCTATTTTTCCAATATAAAAATCCATCACTTTCAAATAGTGGTGGTCTTTGCATAGATTGCCCTTCTAAATATTTTTCAGATTCCATAGATCGTTACAAGTTTTAAAATACAATATATTTTAAAATTCTTGCTAGACGTGGCTTCTGATACCAATTGTGGAAAACTAGAAGGGGGGTTGAATAGTTTTACGCCTTTTTAATTAGTTGTAAAAATAGTTTTAGTGTTTACTTAATTTTTAAAACTTAGATTCGATAATATGTGATCTCAAGTATTGCACAATACAAACAAATATCAATACGAAATATATAACAATGATAAGTAATGAAATAAGTAAGAGATGGAAAGATCGAACCGCGAGACAAGATATTTATAGTGGTTCGGCTACAAGGACACCTTCCTTGCCCTACTCCACTCCCCGAGCACCTAACTCGAGAGTTTTCTTCACTATGTCAACAAGCTCCCTTATGGCGGAGAAAACCTTACACACCAATTTACACACCAATATACACACCAATTTACACACCAATAATCACACCACAACACCTTCACACCTAAGTCACAACTTCTTCACACCTTCTTCAACTCAATCTACTTCACAACTAACTACTTCAACTCTATCTTCTTCACACCAATAGATTTCCTAGCTTTTCTTCTTCACACCAAGTTATCAACTAATCACACAATCTATATCTACCATAACTATCTACAAGCAAATATTCACAACAATCTTCACAAAGAATATGTAAATAATCTTGATGATACACCAACAACTTGGATGTGGAGATCACAACAAGTTGTAATACTTCTTGTCTAGGAAGATAGAAGTATTCTTCTCTTGCACTTGAGAGGATGGAAATTGGATCACTTTGAAACAAAGAATATATACACTTATGATCAAAGGATGAGAGAATAGAGAAATAGATCTAGATCAGAAAGTTTTGAAGTGCAAAAGGTGAGGAAAAAATGTGAACTGATCCAGTATTTATAGGGGAGAAAAACACTGTTCTGGAGCGTGGCCGGTCCCCTTAATGATTAAGGGGGCCGCCCATTTCAGAACGTTGGTTTTTCTTGTCTTTTAGTGGGGAATATTTTTCTGGATAGAATTTGCCATTTTTGGTTGGAAATTTGAAATCATATATTTATTATGAATTAAACATATTCTTTTAATTCCAAAAGTAATTTTGTAAAAGATATAAGATGTTTAATACATTTTATAAAAATTCTAGTGATTAAAAAAATTTCCTTTGATCATGAAATGTAATAAACCCTTTGTTTATTCATACCTTAAGTGATATGGAAGCAAAGACAAATATTAAGCACTAAAAACTTGTTTACGTCATAAGTTTTAGATTAATGAGTTTATGCTTTGTAATTATCAAAACATAGAGACATTGTTAATATGCTAACAATGTTTTAAGACATTATTTATGTCAACAATCGCAACAGGCTTTACCTCTCGAGGGATCTCAAGAAGCTTACAACCCCCACCAGGCAGTGTACCTGATCGTTGTAGTATAGTATAGTGACAAGTACCGGGGGATTGATCGTTCAGCTTAGGAATAGTGTCGCTAGGATTAGAAAGCCTAAATACTAGTTCTAAAGGTGAGGGATGATTATTTTTGTGTTTTTATATTTTATGGAAAGCAGGTAAAAATCTCGGGTTTTGGAAGAGTGGGCGGAATTAGTTGCTATTCAACTAACCCAATACTAACATGCAATCAAAATAAAATACTAAAAATGAAATTAAACTAAATTATACTAAAGTTGTGAGCAGTAATTGGAGAAAATGTGTTTACTTAGATTTCACTACTCCCTAGATATCTTTTACACGTTAATTACTTGTTATAATTGCATGGATGACGGATCGTATTCCTTAATACCATTCATGGGGTGGCATACATAACTCCCCAATTCTATGAGCTCTTATCTCCTCCTACACCATGCCCAACACAACTATAGGGATTGTAAACAGTGGCTCATGCATTAAATACAACCAATAAAGACCTAGTACGCCTCGGTTCATGTTTCTTAAGACGTTCAAGCATGTTACCATTTGGAGATCTGCCAGTTTTCTTAAGCCTAACATATAAATCATTCATCCAAGACAAGAATAAACAAGTAATCAACACATAATCAATATCTAGGTTTCATTAGATCTAAGCAAACACAAAAGAGATCTAGCCTAGCATAATGGAATTGAGACAAGAACAAGATATAGACAACCAACACATAGACATATTGATTGAATTAGAAGAACACTTATCTCAATTACAATGCAAGGTATCAATGGTTTGGAACCCTTGAAAAACCTGTAAAGTTGCACCAAAATCGTACTTAGGGTTTCTCCAAAACTTCTCTCTTTAAATGTGAAAAATTAGAAAACTATATATAGAAAAATGGGTTTGACGGCGTCAAGAGTAATCTTGTGACGCCGTCACCTCGCCGCCAAAACTCTTCTCGGATTGCCTAGATCTACTTCTGACACCGTCAAGACTTATATGTTTCCAGGCCGTCATGACTCATTTACTCTTGACGCCCTTCCTACGTGACGCCGTCAAATCTTCTCTGGATCGTCATGGATTTTCATGAAATTTGCTCTTGACGCCGTCACCTACTGTTCCCAGCATGGAAAATTAAGACTTTGGTGTTTTCTTCATTTTTATGCTCCAAAAACGTCTGAATTGCTTCCTTTTCCAGATTTCTCTCCCAAAGTACCTAAAATCACAAAAGGAACGATTTAGGGCAATATTTGATCAAATAAAGTCGGATTCGGGCTTAAATGACCCCCTAAAAACGGATCATTTTTCGCCTCATCATCGCACCTATGGCAAAATCACTAGCATCGCACATAAGCTCAAAAGGTAGGTCCCAATCGGGGGCAACAAGAATCGGTGCCTCGGTAAGCTTTTTCTTTAATGTTTCAAAAGCTTCGATGCACTCAGGAGAGAAGATGAAAGGAGCATCCTTCTCGAGGAGATGGGTCATAGGCCGGGCAATCTTAGAAAAATCTTGGATAAAACTACGGTAGAAGCCGGCATGACCCAAAAAGCTCCTAACACCTTTTACGGTGGTGGGATGAGGTAATTTAGCAATGACATCAATTTTGGCTCTGTCAACCTCAATCCCGTTTTTTGAAATTTTATGGCCGAGGACAATGCCCTCCTTGACCATAAAGTGGCTTTTCTCCCAGTTGAGACTCAAATTCGTTTCTTTGCAACGTTTAAGCATTTGTTCCAAGTGGGAGAGACAAGTCTGGAATGAATCCCCGATGACTGAAAAGTCATCCATGAATACCTCCATAGTTTTCCCGATCATGTCGGAAAATATAGACATCATGCACCTCTGGAACGTGCCTGGTGCATTACATAAGCCGAAAGGCATACGTCTGTAAGCAAAAGTTCCGTAGGGGCATGTGAAGGTAGTCTTCTCTTGATCCTGGGGATCAATGGGGATTTGGAAGTAACCCGAGAAGCCATCGAGGAAGCAGTAGTATTCATTCCCCGCAAGTCTTTCGAGCATTTGGTCCATAAAAGGGAGAGGAAAATGGTCTTTACGGGTGGCTTCATTCAACTTTCGATAGTCAATACAAACTCGCCAACCCGTGACCAAACGAGTTGGAATCAACTCGTTATCCTCGTTGGTGACAACGGTAATGCCACCCTTTTTAGGAACACAATGAATTGGGCTAACCCAAGGACTGTCAGATATAGGATAAATCAATCCCGCATCAAGAAGTTTAAGAACTTCTTGTTTGATAACTTCGTGGATTTTGGGATTTACCCTTCTCTGTTGTTGCACTGCTGGCTTAAAGTCATCCTCCATTAAGATTTTATGAGTACAAAAGTTCGGGCTTATGCCCTTAATGTCGGAGAGTTTCCAAGCGATTGCTTGTTTATGTGACTTTAGAACCTTTAGGAGTGCTGCCTTTTCCTCGTCTTTTAAGTCAATAGCAATAATGACGGGTAATTTATCATCACCCTCCAGAAATGCATATTCTAGATGAGGAGGCAAGTCCTTGAGCTCAACCTCGGGAAAGTCTTCAGTTATTTCAACATTTTTGACTTCCGCTTTATGAAGTAATTTTGGAATCGGAGAGGGTGAAGGATCATCATTTAACAATCTTTCAAGGAGAAGAATGTCCCCCTCCAGGTCAAGATAGTTTTCATCAACCCCATCGGGGATTAAGCTATCCTGAGCAAGAAAAGCCTCGAGCTCTTCCAGAAGGAAGTCACTTCCCTCAAACGGAGTGAGGGAAGGGGAAGAGTCGGAAATGATAGGATCAGTAGAAGGAGTGGTACTGCCACTTGCTGAGACACCCAGGACTTCTTGAGAAGACTCCTCAGACGCAACATCGATGATGTCAATTCGGTTAACCATTTCAGCGTCATAGTTGGAGGAGTATCTCGAAGTCTGATCAAGATTGAATGTGATAGCTTCGCCACCAACACGTAGAGTGATTTCTTCTTCGTATACATCGATTAAAGCATGACCCGTTCTTAGGAATCCCCTCCCGAGAATGAGAGGGACTCGTGGGTCAGCATCGAAATCAACAATCACGAAATTTGCCGGAAAATGGAACTTTCCTACTTTCACGAAGATATCTTCGGCAATGCCGAGAGGACGATATATGGTACGGTCTGCATGCTCGAGAGTCATGCAGGATGGAGTAAGAGCAGGAAGTGAGAGTCTTTTCCAGACTGTGTAAGGCATCAGGTTAATGCTTGCGCCAAGATCGGCCAAGGCAAAGCATTCAACCATCCCAGGGAAAACACAAGGAATGAGAAATTTCCCGGGATCCCCAAGCTTTTCGGGAAGCTTTTTCAAGAGCACTGCTGAGCACTGCTCATTGAGTGAAGTTTTTGCCATTTCACAAAGTTTTTCTTTGTTGCTTATCAGATTTTTGATTGTCGAAGCAAACTTAGGCATGAGAAGAAGAGCATCCGTGAAGCTAATATCAAAGTGTAATTCTTGGAAAATTTGATAAAATTTTTCCATTTGATGGTTAGCTTTTTCGCGGTTCTTTTGTTCATTCAAACGTGAAGGATATGGAATTGACGGCTTAGGATCATTCTTTGGGATTTCATCAGAACTCACAGGGGGATCAAATACAACTTTCGGCTTATGAGTCGGGACCGGGACAACTTGAGGGTGGACGTTGTTGATACCTCCGTTATTAATAGGAAGTACCTTGTCCGTAGTAACCTCAGGCTCATGTTCCGCTACCTTAGGAGGAGAAGAAGAGGTAGAGGGAATCGCGGGTCCATTGTATGATACCCCACTTCGGGTAGTGATCGCTTTGACATCGCCCCTCGGGTTAGCGATCGTGTTGCTCGGCAGTGTACCCGGGCCCGAGGGTCGATCATTTAAAGACTTCTGAAGCTCAGAGATCTTGCTGATCAATAACCGATTCGTTTCCTCTTGTGCTTTCATGAATTGTTTTAGCACTTCTTCGGAGGAAGACGAGGGTGGAACAACGTTTTGATTTTGAACAGGAGGATTTTGAACACGGTTGTTTTGAAAATTCTCTTGATTTTGATTGTTGTTACCCTGAAAATTGTTTCTTTGATTGAAATTACCCTGATTGTAATTCCCTTGATTCTGGTTTCTTTGAAAATTTCCTTGAAAACCTTGATTTTGATTGCCATTTTGAAAATTGTTTTGATTAAACTGGCCTTGATTTTGGTTCGGGTTTTGGAAATTTGGGCTTTGACCTTGGTTAAAATTCTGATTCGAGTTACGATTTTGATTTTGGTTAAAACCGGGAGGTCCGAGAAAATTGTTGGAACGATAGCTTAAGAGATTACGGTCCCCTTGCGGTTGGTAAGAATTACCCCCGTGTTGTAGGAACCGTGAGCAGCATAAACGTTCTCTTGAGAAAAATCAGCAGTAGCTGGACACTCGGAATACAGATGAGGGCCCCCACAAGTTTCACAACTTCGGGCCACGGCTTTCACTTGTTGATTTTGAACCTGATGTTGCATCGTTTGGTTCATTCTTAACACAGCCGTAGAGATATCATCCATCTTTTTGGTAAGAGCAATTATTTCAGGAGATGATGATGAAGGATTAACTGAATGACATGACTCATCCCTCTCCGCAGAGGAATCCCAAAAGTTATGGTGGGCAGTCATGCTCTCAATTAAGTCATAGCACTCTTCGGGACACCTTTTCATAAAGGTCCCACCAGCAGCAGCATTGAGAATATCCCGGTGCCTCAATGTCAGACCATTATAGAAGGTATCTATGATGGTAACTTGCAACATATTATGGTTAGGGCACCGATCAATAGCTAGCTTATAACGTTCCCAAGCCTCAAAAAGAGACTCATCGGGACGTTGCCGGAAGTTGCTGATATCATTTCGTAACTTGGTAACCATGGAAGGTGGAAAATATTTTGCTAAAAACATGGTTACCATTTCATCAAAGGTGTGAATAGAATTCTTTGGGAGTCGGTCAAACCATGCAGTGGCATGATGAGTGAGAGAATAGGGGAAGAGGTACAGCCTGAGGGCATCATCGGTGACACCATGCTGTTTCATGCTTTGGGTGACCGTGAGATATTTGTCAAGATGCTTATTGGCATCGTCACCCGATAATCCGTGAAATTGACACGAATTCTGGACTTGTTGGATCATGTGGTGCTTGAGGCCAAAGTTCGTAGCCTCAATAGTGAGTGGTGCAATAGGCCCACCCCGCCCTTGCATGGTAGGCTAGCACAGCTCCTCCATCGTTCGGAGATCGGGAGCTGGCACATCCCTGGGAGGGTCAGGGGGTGGTAAAGGTGGTGGTGGCCCAGCGGCCATTTCGGTCTTTGGTTCTTGTGTGTCAGAATGTAGCTCGGGTACGTTTTTCTGATGTTTACATTTTGTTTGTGACCGAGTGCGCATGCACTAAAAACAATTTTTCAAAACAAGATCGAGACAAAACCACAGTGAACTTAAACCAGAAATCACAAGTGAATGGCTTCTTTGAAAAAGGTACACCACTCACAGGGATATAAAGGCAAGTTTTAATCTTAAGTTTGGGAACTTATTATGGGTTTGTATTTATTAATTTGAAAAACTGCTTTAGGCTTATGGGTGTGTGTGCAGAAAACTTGGGAAATATTTTTGGAACTGGTTCGTTAACCGAAATCGTCCCTTTAAGATTACTCGCAGGCTGGCGGGAGGAAGTAAATAGGTTTCCTCTTCAGTTCGCAATTTAATGTCAGAACTTACCTTAAACCAACTGTTTCAGGTTGTAATCTTAAAGAAAACGAAGTAATTTAACTTCACAGTTTGTTTTGTTGTTTTTAATTTTTTTTTGGTGTTTTCAACACTTCAGGAGAAGTGTTAATGTTTTTTTTTTTTTTTTTTTTTTTTTTTTTTTTGATATGATTATGTTTTTACAAATTTGTGTGAAATTTGTACAGGGAGGGTTTTGAAAACCACTAAACTTAAAACGATTTTTTAAAACACACAACAACCTCCCCGGCAGCGGCGCCAAAATTTGATTGATTCTAAACAGTCAACTTAAATTGACCAAGTAAATGCTCAACAAAGTCAAACTCTCTAGACCAATACTCCGTGGATAGTATAGTGTGTCCCCGGGTCGTTATGTCCCAGCGAGATTGAAATGATGCTTTGAAAATCGTTTATGAGTGAGTGGCACTGAGGATAGTAGCCCAGATGATATGAAATTGAATTTGCTACTGTTATTTTGGTATTTGTATACAGATATAATATTCACAAAAATCAGATACCAGATATATGCACAAATTCACAATCAGGTTCACGTAACAGACAGAAAGTCGGATTTGGTATTTAACAAACTACAGGGGGTGCTTTTGAAACTTTTTGAAACTTAAAATTGAAAAGAAAAATGAAAATGAAATTATAAAAATGATTAAAATATTATTTAATTAATAAAATTATTTAAAATCTAAATTAAAACCTAATTTAAATTAACTAATTATTATAAGTATTACAAATTAAACTAAAAATTTGCAAAAACAATTTCTAAACTTAAATTAGAACTTGAAGAAAGTATAAAAAATAAAAATAAATATTTTTGTCTTTTTATGGATTTTTTATAAATTAAAAACTATTTAACTTAATTAAACTATTTTTAATTACTATTAATACTAAATTAACTTAGAAAATTATAAGAAAATTTATAAACTTACTTAACCATCACTGGAATCCTAAAAAATTATAAAAACTTCTAAAAATTATGTTTAAGATTAATCCACTAATTAATTACCTTTTAATTACTTTAATTCTAATTTAAACAACTAAAATAAGAAAAATGGAAAATGAACAGTAGAAGTTCAAAATATATTTTTTAAAAGTCTATTATACTATATTAGAGCTATAAAAAATATAAAAACTAGGTTATGCTTTATAAAAACTAAATATGCTATTTAATACTTAATATTAATTAATAATTAAGAAAACTAAAATTAAATCTAATAAATACTAAATGACAGAATAAAAATCTGAAAAATTTACTAAAAATACTTTACTATATAAGGTAATTAATAAAAATATAAAAATACTAAATACTTAATAAAAATCTAAAAATGAAAAATAAAATTTAAATTGAATTAAATAAAAACTATCACTTAATTTAAACTTGGTTTTTCTTGGATTTTCTTTTACAAACTAACTTTACTACTGAAAATAGAAATCTTTTGTGAAAACACTTTTGAAATCAGCTTATAAATAAGCAGTAGCACCCCCTTTTACTTATCAGTTGACTTTGGTTGACTGAATGCACAAATAAGCACAAATAACTAAATATGGGTCCCACAATGGTGAAAATAGGTACAAACAGACTAAACAAACTTGAATAAGCTAGAAACAACCAGCATGAAGCACAAATAAGCTGTATGGGTACAAATAAGCACTTAAGCAAACTGAAAATGACACAGAATGGGGACAAACTTAATGATGGATTCCAGGTGGGGTCCACTTGACCCTAAGTCAAGCCAATGGTCAAACTTTGTTCCCTGGTAGGAGGGGGGTTGGGAAAAACCAAATGGAACCTCTGGGGCCCACTGGGTTGGCCAGAAATCACCACCAAAGTGATGGTGGTGAGGTGATCAGCTGTGCACAGGGCAAGGGTCTGCCCTGCAACTCACTTCCAAGGGTATTTTAGTCCACTAAGAAAAATCACAAAAATCTGAAAACCATGAAAAATGAATGTTGAGGTGGTAAAGTTTAACTCTAATAAGTTTCAAATCCCCAATCCAATCACATAAATCATGAAAATTCTTGTAACTTTTGCAAAAATCTGAGATTAAGCAATTTGACTTTTTGATCAAACTTGGAACTTTGACTTATTTGGATTTTGGTCTTAATTTAAGGACTTTAACTAAGATAATAAGCTAATATTAAGTTGAATTAACACAAAGCAACTACTTTTAAACTGATTTGAAAGACTTATGGAAGCCAAATCCAACACAGTAAACTGTGTGGGGAGATTTTGTGAGGTTTTGACTTTTCTGTAAAACAAAGCTTGATTTTATAGTTTAAACCTCCAAATAAAACCTAAGGCAAACTGTTTGAATCACTTTTTCCCTTTGAGATCAATGACAACAGACTTGAACTTGCAAATCCAAACAATCCTTAATCTTGGACTGTTTTGAGTTTTTCAAAGCAAATGATTATTAAGGTGTGTAAACTAGATTCCTAACTACTGATTATGACTAAGTGACTTAGTTTAAACACTTGAAAACAAATTACCACTACAATCACACAAGTTAATCACTAAAGCTAATTTGGCAGACAAATGTTGAAATTATAAGTAACTATATATTCTAACAAATTAGTAATGATTATTAAGCTAAAAAATTACTTAAACACAATCAACTAGCACAGATTAACACACATTAGTAATGAACAAGCAATCAAACATAAGCTACTCAGAACTAGAATTTTAGTGGAAAAATTAAATAAGCAAAGTCTTACAAGAACACCCTCAGCATGAACAGAGGGTTTTCCTATGAAGCCTATCTTTAGATAGGCAAATTCCAGCTCCAAGCTTGATCTTTTCTGCTTCTTCAAACCTGAAAACACAACAGTTGACCAAAGTTTACTATTTTTAGATTTTTGGTTTTCTTCTAGTAACACTGGATTTTAATTGTCTCTAAAGCTTTAATAAGCTTATTGGAACCTAAATGATCCTAACTCAGTCCATGATTCTTGCTTCTAATCACAACTCAGCTTATTGAGATTTTCAGATTTGTGAATAAAAGACAATAACACAAAACAAACTTGAAAGTGGAATTTTATTGCTTGAAAAGAGTTAACATACAACTAGGAAGGTGTTACAATACTTGAACTAAGAGGATTACACTGAATTTGAAAGCTAATTAAAAATCGACACTAAACTTTTAACTAAAAAACTAGACACTCTAATCCTTGCTTCCTTTGCCTTTTATAGCCCCTGATTAGGGTTTCTTGAACCTCTCTGAGCATTTCCCACCAATTATCTCAGCCATTGGATCACTGCAAGCCCTTTGATTTGATGCCACGTATTTGGCGGGAAACTTTTATCTTTGCAATTGGCTCTGGATATCAGACAAGGGGGTGGCAGCATTTATTGTGATGTGAGGGTAGGTGCAGGGAGGTGGGAAGGTGATGATGACTCTGCAAGTGGTGGGTGGTGGAGTAATACCAGGGGTGGTGTGGTGGTTTTGTGGTTTGGCTGAGGGAGAGGGAAAAGGGGAGTTGACCGGTATTTGACCAGAGTCAAACCATTTGACCCTGGTATTAGTTATTTGGGGTTGTGGTGGGCTGGTGAGTCTTGGGCCCAAAGAAAAAGATGGGGTGGGCTTGTGGTGGTATTGGATTGGACTATGGATGGGGTAGTATTATTATATGGTCCGGTTTGGTTTGTGGGATTACACAAGGACCATTTTTGTAATTTTATGAAAGTTGAGGGGTGGGATTTGGCATGTTTCCAAATTGATTCCCAGGGTATATTATGCCAAAGTGTGAATAGTGTAAGGTCCTGGCATGATTTTTCCAATTTATTTTCACCAGGGACTAAAACCGTCAAACTTTCAAACTTCATGGACCATTTGTGTAATTTTTCACCAAACTTTCCACCAAGGACCAATCCTGCTATAAAAGGTTAGTGCAAGGACAAAATTTGTTTTTCTCAAAGTTTTTCATATCCCAGGGACCATTTTTGACAATTTTAAAAGTTCAGGGACTAAACTTGACATTTTGTGAAACTTTTCACCAAAGGACTATTTGTGTAACTTTTTGATTTATAAGGACCTTTGGTGACTTTTTCAAGTTTTTAGAACAACTAGGGACTAGATTTAACAACTTTTGAAAGTTGGGGGACTGAAACTGCCAATTATGCAAACTTTGTGCGTCTTTCATCTATTTTTGATATTTTTGCATTTGAAACATGTAAAACACTTTCCTGGGATATTTTCACTATTTTGGTTCAATATTGAGTGTTTTTATATGTTTTGGCAGTTCAGAAATAGTAAAAATGATGAGTATTTACACACTCATCAGGGGGCTCCTATTTCCACAATAACTCCTGATTGTGTTTTTCGGGACAAACTAAAAAAATGTTAAAATTGCTTTGAAGGAGTGGAGTAAGAAGAAGTATGGTGGGCTTGAGAAGGAAATCGAGTCATTAAGGAAAGAAGCGGATAGATGGGAGAGGGAAGCAGAGGTGAGACCCCTAGAGATAAATGAGATAGAAGCATAGCAAAGAGCCCGAATGGAGTGGATTGAAAAAGACGGTTTTAAAGCCAAGATGTTAAGACAGAAAGCGAGGGTTAAATGGTATGAAGAGGGAGATGAGAACTCAAAATTTTTTCACTCAGTTGTGAGGAAACGATATCGGAAAAATGGTTTTAGAGGTCTTATGGTAGAAGGAAGATGGAATGAAAATCCTGAGGATATTAAGCAAACAATCTTCAATTACTATCAAGGGGTGTACAAGGAAGCGGATAGAAATCGTCCACGTTTTGTAAGCAGCCGCTTCAGAAGGTTATCTCAAGGTGAGGCAAGTCAGTTAGAGGCCCCGTTTGGGGATGAAGAAATCTGGACCGCGGTTAAAGCGTGTGGCAGCTCGAAATCCCCTGGACCCGATGGTTTCAATTTCAAATTTTTTAAGCATTATTGGGAGATAATTAAAGAAGAGCTTCTTGCAGCAGTAATGTGGTTCTAGGAGGAAGTTAAAATCAGTAGGGGCTGTAACACTTCCTTTATCGCCCTTATCCCGAAGGTTGTAGACCTTATTTGTCTTGGAGAGTTTCATCCTATTAGTCTTATTTGTAGTTATTATAAAATCATCGCTAAGATTTTAACGGAGAGGCTAAAAAAAGTGATGAACAAACTAATTGGGGAGGTTCAAAGCGCTTTCATTAAGGATCGTTTCATACTCGATGGTGTTTTGGTGATTAATGAAATAGTGGAGTTTATAAAGAAAGCAAGGAAAAGTTGCTTGATTTTTAAAGTAGACTTTGAGAAGGCGTATGATTGTGTTAATTGGGAGTTTTTGGATGCTACCATGCAACAAATGGGTTTCGGTAGGAAATGGTGTGGTTGGATTCGAGCATGTTTGGAATCGGCGACCTCTTCAGTTCTTGTGAATGGCTCCCCAACAAAAGAATTTGTGTTGGAAAGAGGTATTAGACAAGGGGATCCTTTGTCGCCCTTTTTGTTTCTTATTGTAGCAGAAGGTCTTAATGTTGCAATGCAAGAGGCTGTCCAAAGTGGGCTTTTTGAAGGTGTTAAAGTGGGTTTGGATGGTATCGAAGTGTCGCACTTGCAATAAGCGGATGACACGATTTTTGTTGGGGATTGGAATAGTAGGAATATTATTAGTTTAATGAAGCTTCTTAAATGCTTTCAAATGGCATCGGGTTTGAAAGTTAATCTAAACAAAAGTAGTTTGTTTGGGATTGGCGTGGAGATAGAGGAAGTTGAGGGATGGGCAACGTGTTTGAGATGTCGGCCTGGTTTCCTCCCATTCGATTATCTCGGCCAGCCAGTGTGTTATAATATGGGAAGAATAGAAAATTGGAATACCTTAGTGCAAAAGTTTAAAAACAAATTAGCAACTTGGAAAGCAAGGATGATTTCGTTTGGTGGTAGATTGACTTTGGTAAAGTCGGTTCTTGGTAGCTTATCGTTGTACTTTTTCTCGTTGTTTCGTGCCCCGATGAGTGTGTTAAATTTGTTAGAGAGTGTGAGGAGAGATTTCTTTTGGGGTGGGGGAATGGGGAATCAAAAAGTGTGGCTTGGGTCAAGTGGGAAAAAGTCATATCTAGTTACGGGATGGGGGGTCTAAATATTTGTAGTCTTAAGGCTATGAATTGGGCGCTTCTGGCAAAATGGTGGCGGAGATTTCGCTTAGACAGAAATGCGCTTTGGGTCAAAGTTATTAAAAGTTTATACGGGGAGGGGGTGGAACGGTGGGGCAAAGTTTAAATGGTAGCAAATATAGTGTGTGGTGTAATATCATAAAAGTTGGTAAAGATTTAGATAAGATTGGGATCCATTTGTCCTCATCTTTTGAGTGGGAAGTGGGAAGTGGTGATGCAATTATGTTTTGGGAGGACAATTGGATTGGTGTGGGTACTGGGTAGACTACGTGATTTGTTTCCGAGGTTATACCATTTAGATATTGGTAATGATGCGGCTTTAGGCAATAAGGGGTTTTGGCGCGAGGACGAGTGGGTATGGAATTGGACATGGAGGTCTGATCTTAGAGGAAGGGCTGTTAATGATGCACATAATTTGTATCATCTTGTGCAGGATATTCATCTTAAGAAAAATACTAAGGACAAGTGCAAGTGGCAGTTCAGTGATGGTGGGAGTTTTACAGTTAAGGGACTCCGTGACATGGTGGACTGTAAGATTCTTGAAGCATCGGGCGGTATATTTGAGACCTCTTGGTGCAAGTTTATTCCAAAAAAAGTGTGCATCTTTGTTTGGCGTTTGTATCATAGGAGAATCCCAGTTCGAGTAGTTCTTGACAACATGGGTATCTACTTACATTCGGTTTTATCCCCGTGTTGTGAGGAGTCAATCGAATCGTTGGATCATTGTTTTGTTCTATGCACAAAAGTTAAGCCAATTTGGGATAGGGTGTCTGAGTGGTGGGATGTAGGTATGCAAAATCTTTTCTCAGTTGAAGATGTGCTTAATCTTGTTGAAGCTACTACTTTTACAGGGCTTAAAAGAGAGTTGTGGAAAGGGATTGTTTGGTCAGTGTTGTACTTTATTTGGATGAATAGAAATCAAGTGGTTTTTAAAAGGAACGGGTCGCAAATTCCAGATTTGTTCAAGGAAGAATGTTCGAGTGGATTACTACTAGGATGAAAAAAGGTAATTTGAAGTGGGAGGATTGGATAAGTGGTTTGATTGTTTCGAACACGGTTTAAGTGAGAGCGGCGGATTACACCTAGCATCAAATCGATCTAGCTGTGAAGGTTTTTTCTTTTTTGTTTCTGGTTGTGCTTTTATAAGTTGGTTTCTGGTCTTGGTCCCTTGTTTAGTTGGATCTTCTTATGGTCCTCTTCTATATCTTGTAGAGGGATCATTTCTTTTGTAAAGTTGTTTGTGTGGTAATAAAAATGCTGCAGTTCTAAAAAAAAATAGTGTTTGTTCCGTTAAATTTTCCTTAAAATTTTTATGCTAGTTAGAAGCATCATGATAAACAAAAATCATTTCATTCCATGACATTTCAACCAAGCAACATCATATGCAATGAAATAACCATTACATTATATTTCTTCGCATTACCATTATTTTTCTCTTTCTCGTTACTTCATTTCAACCAAACGCCCTTGAAGTTTAGATGCGTATATTACTTCATTTCAACCAGGGGCAGAGCCAGGATTTTTAATTAAAAGGAGCTGATCGCGCTTAACGCAAAAAGTATATTGATAAATATCGCTTCAAAATTTAATATATAATATTGTCTTTTGTTGTTTAAATTATTCATTTATGAATTTTTTAGACATGTTTATAGAATATAAGTGGGGTAAATATAATAACTAGTTGAAATCAGTTTGTAATCTAAATAACTAACGAATGAAGTGGGTTGACTGGGGTGACTCAGTATCCACTAATCACCGCTCTGCCCCTGATTTCGACCAAAGCGCCCCTAAGTTTAGATGCGTATATTTCAAGCTCTTACCCATTGTTTATTCGAATAATGTGAGCAGCCGTGGATAGATTTCTTGATAAAAAGATGCAAAAAAACAAAAACACGTACGTGGCTCTCACGTTACCCACCACCCCACTTGTTGTATATAACAAACAACACCAACAAAACCTTCTATAGAATCATGGCTTGAGTTTCACCAAAAATTCGAATATATAGTTTAAGATTTTTTTGCCTTTGAGGATCTGATGTTCATTAAATCAAATTCGTTGAAAGCGATCATGTTGGAGCTATCTCTATATCATTTGTAAGGTGATCATTTATAATATTTCATTTTTATGTATTCATTTCAAAGGTTTATGATCCGATCATATTAAAAGTTTGTTGGTTCAAATCTCGATTTTAACATATTTTAGATATTGGTATGTTATTAGTATTTGGTATAGTACGTAAGTCTAGAAAGGTGTTGGATATAAAACACAATCCACATGATCTATTTAAACAACATATTAATCATTTGAAGATGTTAAAATGAAACTAAAAAAAAAAAAAAAACCTTAAATGCTCTTTTAGTAACACAATGTTAAAAATAGATAGATTAGAATAAATGCACTTTATGGATGCAGGTTTTATAGATGAGACACTGACATTCGAGAGGATCAAGCCATGGGTGGTGTGTTCAGCTAGAAGATGAAATGTTTCGTGCAATGGAACCCTCACCTGGGCGGAAATTTACATCTTGGAAAGGTGCGATACGTTTTATAATGGATATGAAATTATGGTGACCCTATGGTGTTAGATTGGGATATATGTCGAAGTTGGATGAATATAATTGTGTATTTTGTATCTTTACCATTGTGGCTGAATTGTTACACGGATTCTAAACTAGGAAACTTTGGTTTCCATCTAAGTATTTCATTCTCGATGCTGCTTCTATCACGTTGAAAAATGTATCGCTGAAACGATCCATGCCCAGCGAAACAAGTTACATTGTGATAGAAGCAGCATTGAGAGTGAAATATTTACATGGGAACCAAAGTTTTCTAGTTTTGAAACTGTGCAACAAATCTTCCACCTTTAGGATAAAAAAATATCAATGATGTTATTGTTATATAGATCCCAATATATGGCATAGGGTTACATTACTTTCGGATATCTTATTGATCGCTAGAGTACCTCTCAAGGAATCCCTATCTGCTCAGGTGAGGGTTCCATTTCATGAAAAGATTTCAGTTCGAGCGAATACATATTTGATGATTATGTAAATGTAGATATGCTTTTTAGTTTTAGATACGAAATGTGTAATTTGATGCTAATAGCTTTTGTAACACAAAGAAAAACAAGAAAAGATCATCCACCACTTTTACAACAAGGTGCAATGTCTTTATTATCTTATATGCGGTATCAATTGTATCATGGACTTCTCTTGGACAAAGTGTATCAAGTATCTATGCTTTATCTTTTTTATACATTATACAAACACTCTTCTTGTTTTATGGTTTATTTATCTGTTTTCACACTTTCAAAACTGGAAACCTGTACACGCACATGACCTATATGACTTGAGCTAAACCTAATTAACGATGTATTCGTGTTAATCCATGAACAAAAAATCAAATATGATCCAAGATAAACTTGATTATAGATTTTAGGTATCAAATTTAACCCTTCCTCGAATATTTGGGCACAAAGCAATAGAGTACCCTGGTGGCCTTGTGGCCCATTTATAACATTTCTCTGTAGAAGTGCCTCATTTAATCAAGTTGTTTCTTTGTTTGGCCCAAATTCTAATATTCGATGTACATCTTTACCCCAGGACTTTTGGGTCAGAAGGGTTGATGAGGTGGACCTGATGAATAAAGATTCAGTTCATATTGGGCCTATTAATATTCAGGATCAATAAAAATTAGAATGCAGGGGTTTTAGCCCAAAAAATAGTTTAAGGGGGAGATTAGAACACACACAAAATTAAGCGAAAATGAAAATTTAGACCAAATTGTTCCTTTCTATTTGTGATGGAGTTTTGTGAGGTTAGAATAAATTTGCTACTAATTTTACGTGTAAAACGTTGTTTTTTGCATTTATTATAAATGCGATGCAGTGTTTGTAAGAAAATCGAATGCCAAGCATCAACCATATCGATATATTGGTCATATCAAATTCGTCTACCATGAATTGAACTTGAAACTCGTAACGTTTAACACATCTTAGCTATAAATTCTCTCTTTTGCAAGCTGTGCCATCTCTATTTCTTATCAAAGCTTAAGACAAGATTTAAACACCAAATTTGTTTTATTGATCAAAATAGCAACATGATTGTTTAGCATTTACTCCATACATCATAAATCAAATATTTTGGTGAAGTATCATCATTATTCATTAACAAAATATCTACTCCATTAACAAGATATTTTGTCACATAGTAGCATGCTAGTATTATTCTTTGAATGAGGTGCTTGACGTGTTACATGACAATTGATAAAGTAGAACGTAGGAGTCCTATCTATCCGTACAAACAATTATTGTAATTCATCACATCCATTGCACCAATCCCCATGCACCTTGATTTTAAACCTTATCCCATTACCTCATTTCTACCATATGTTTGTTTGATTTTTCTTACCCTACACACCATGTATGATCACTATCAAAATTACATAAACGCTACGTTATTACTAAACCATTTATCATTGTTGGTTATGTGCTCGGCTCCTTCTTCGCCAGCGCGACGACTATCTCTTGGTAGAGATCATGTTGCATTTCTTCCTACCTACCTCGAATGTGGGCTCGGCTCCTTGCTTTGCCAGAGCGATGACTGTCTGTATCATTTGACACTTCTTCTGAGCCCCTTGAGTTCTAGTTTAGTTTCTATTAAAAGTTGTTTTGCTACATCTTACCGGAGAAGTAAGAAGAAATTGAGTCCTTTAATTTGACATTATCGTAAAAAATAAAATAAAAAAGGATTAGGTATTAGTCACACTCATTAACGTCAAAATAGTTATAATCCTAACACGGATATCTCAAATCCATTTGCTATATTTGATAATCTTTTAATAAACACATTTTAATCATGTCGCATGAAACTCTCTATATATCATTGTCCTTTGCGAGTGATGATTGCCGGAAAGAACGTATTGATGTACGTAACTTGAGTGTGAAAAATGAAATAAAACTTATTTTCAAGTACACTCAAATGAATTATCTTTCGTTCGGAAAAAAAAAAAAAAAAAAAAAAAAAAAAAAAAAAAAAAATTATCTACAACAAGATGTGGAAATGAACGAAAGGGATTTTTGATTGAAAATGTGTTAGACGTCGTTTTATATTTTGATGTGGGGGATTTTCAAGTATATTTGTCAATTGACGAAACATTTGTCTCATCACTTTTGTGTCACAACCAAACTCTTTAAAAAAAACATTTATAACCGACATAATTTCTACATTTTCATAGGCCTAAATGAGTCATGTTTGTTGAGTTCTAGCATTCAATATAACATTTATCTTATATGTATGTAGATCGGTTATAATGTCTTGCTTTATAAAAGTAAAAGTGTTACGTCGTACTTATTTTACATCGTTTTTTGTTTAGATAAAAATATCTGAATTTAAATTCTTACAAATAGTATACGTTAAAAATAACACAATTATTAACAAACCTAAGTGATGCTCATGATTATTTTTGTACGTACTCGAATAAATGATTGTGGCCAAGGATGTCGACGATTGTAAATATTACTACCGAGCCATAAATTGGCATTATTGGACGTAAAAAGGTGTCATATAGTAGTAAGATCCAATAAACTTTTATTTGCATTTATGCATAACATTTATTATGTTGTAGCAAATAGCCAAATAGTTTAACATTCTTGTCTAAGGAGTCGATGATTCCCATACATGTTAATTTAGGGGGTGTTTATTAAAGCTTATGAGCTAATATGTGTTTCGGCTTATCTAATATAAGCTTCAATTTTATGACTTATTATAACACTTTTGGGCTTATATAACATCATTGTTATACAATAATCTTATATTAGCCCTTAAATTTCAAAATAAGCCACAAAATGGAAGCTTATTTTATATAAGCCGAAAACATAAAAGCTCATAAGCCAACATATAAGCTTAAATAAACACCCTCCTAGTACGACTTTACGAGTACGTGAAATCCATTTTTGAATCTTATGAAAAACACATATGCCTGTAAACACAACTGGAAAGTAATTTTATTCCCATTCACTTTTATGCTTTCACTTTACAAATAAATAGTACTTGCATATCATTCTATTGAAGATAAAGAAGCATGAAAACAACCTTGCAATAATAAGCAAACTTTAGTTCTTATTATCATTACACTTCCATAAATTTCTAAAACTAATGATGATTAAAATTTTACAAATACAATTCAACTTAATTAAAAATCCCAAATGCCGTCATCTAAAAAAGCCAACACTTCAATTTCCAGGGCTGTCCTATTGATTTGGGTTGTCCGGTGAGAAATTACGAATGAGGTCCCTATAAATCACGAAAAGCTTAACTACTATGAAAAATAAAAAGTTTTTTGATATTACGCAAATTGTTTCAAGTATCTTACATTAACATAAGTCAAATTCTACGTAGCCCAAAATTTGTCTTCTATTTTTTGTACGTAGTCTGGATCAACTTTGATAATATTAAACAAAGGCAAAAAAAATTCAAAACATTAAACAATATATACTTAGATTTGTAAATATTAATAGATGTGTACTACTTAAAATGGAGGCCCTCACAAATGATGGCCCTATGCTGTTGCACCACTTGCACAAACTAATTGTCGCATCCGTCAATTTCATAGCTTCATTAAAAGTTGTAAGCATATTTAAAAGTAAGGAAATAATTAAGCATTAGCTTCTTGTCCTCTTTTGATTAAGGAATATGTTATCAAATATAGTGGAGGATATGATGGGAGCTTGTCCATATAAGATGCCATACCAACCTCACTTAAGCATTTTTCTATTTTTCATATTCTGACTTTTGGTGATTAGTATGTATTTTATTTATTTTTTCATTTTTCAAGGTCTACTACTTTCACTTTGCCAACCTGTTTAAGCAAAAGCATTGGAATAATAATGCTTTCTCAACTCTCACTTCCAGACCATGTTGTTTAGATTTTCTTTTCGGTAGTAAAGGGATGGTGGTGGTTTCTATGTATGTGTTCTTACTTTTTAATGAAATCATGTAAAGATTAGTGGTTCCTAGGCATGTCCAAAACCGTCCTAAAAGTCATTGGTCATGTTGTTTCTCGATAGTCTTAAAAACATTATCATCCTTCCTCGGATGACATATATTAATATATACGCCAATGTACTCACATATTTGCCTTAACACCCGATAGGAACATGTACATATTTTGCAAGAAGGATTTTCTCAATAATGGAGGAATAAGTTGGTACAAGAGAAGAAAACTATGTGCGCATAGAGGGTAGTGATAAGTCCACTTTAATTTATTCTTGTTTTAGCTTAAAACCTCGCTAAGGTGGTGGCAGTGGTCACTCCCAAACTCCCTCATACCTCCCAACCAACTAATAATATCATTTCACCTTACTCACACTTTTTTTATACCTCCCAACCCATTTTTAGTGGCAACCATGCTTTTTTCATACCTCCCAAACCACCAACTTTTTATTTTTTTATTTTTTATTTACATAAATAAATAATTTAATAAAAACATAATATT
This sequence comes from Artemisia argyi, assembly GCA_030686995.1. Lineage (NCBI taxonomy): Eukaryota > Viridiplantae > Streptophyta > Magnoliopsida > Asterales > Asteraceae > Artemisia > Artemisia argyi. The sequence goes on along the minus strand of CM060698.1, from coordinate 155,561,738 downwards.
TTATTAATAATTAAAATAAAAATACATAATACTTAAAAAAGAAAATTACATCATACTTGAAAAAAAAAACACAAATATTCTAAAAATCGATAGGCCCGAAGCATATCCTTTTCTTTAACACTATACAAAACATTATTAAAAAAATAACGAGTCTGGCTCCGGTCGGCCGCGTTGCGGCCTCGCAGGTTTTTAACGTCCTTCATTCTGTCAAAACAAACGACAACATTAATTCAATCGATCTTAATATATCAGGTTCTTAAGTTTATACACATGCTCAGTCAGGGTCACATATTCACATACCATTCCCGCACTATGTCTTTCGATCTCAGCAAGCTCAATTAGGTCTTCTGCAGTATCTTGGTCCACTTTAGAATGACAAAGAGGCATGGTGAAACAAATATCATTGAATAAATCCAGTGGAATATTTTGCCCGGGAACATGAAATTGAGAACAAAATTTTGATGCAGCAGGATTTGTATGTCCATCTAAAGACTTAGCAGATGCTGAAATGCTAGGAGGCACACCGGCTGCAAGCTCTTTGAAAGCTTTATCTTGCACATAATAACTTTTACTGAGCAATAGTCTATTAAAAAGTAAAAAAGTTAATAAAACCAAAAGAAAAGTGCACCATATCAAATGAAAGGCCTAGTAACTTTTTTCTGCCTGATGATAACTCTGTATTCTGGAACACTACGAAAAGTATTCCTTCTACACTTCGTAATTGTGCTGGAAGGTTGCGTACTTCCAACATCAATACTACTTCTGATGGTATTCCTGCTACAGTTTGTAGTTAGGCGATCACAAATACAATAGTAAGAACAGCCACGACTGGAAAGCGAACCTTCACTCTGGATTATTTTGTAAACTTGCAATCACAAATACAATAGTAAGAACAATTGTTTAACGATCATGATACAAATTTTCGTCTGATAAAGTGTTACCATAACATAAAACTTCTTAATAATAAAAATGCTATGATAAGATGGTACCTTGTCTCTCAACGGCAACGCTGATGGTACGTAAACAACCAACTGACGACAATAAGCATTCGGAGTCATTGCAGAAAACCTGGAAGAGAAAAGATCCGTACATCAGTAGGCCTTCCCCAAAAAAAATGTAAAACTGTTAAAAATGATCATTAAGAAGTTGACTTTTTATTGTCACTAAGAGATATTGAAAGTTCATGATAGGTATTAACCTCCAGTAAAGAATTATGTGTTATGCCGTTTACCATGATGTCAATCAATTTAAACTAAAAGTGAAAGAAAATGAATAATATAGATCTAAAATAAAGAGGTTAGAATATAGCTTAGGTGCCATGGTGGTTTGTGAATTGGACTGACTTCACTCAGATTATGGCAGCCACATTAAGCTTATGCCTTTGAGACAACAATTTAGCGTTTTCATTACATTTAACCCCAAAGAAAATTTATTTTTATAGTTCATGATTGGGATTAAACCATTTCTATTAATTGAGTAGTTGAAGGATATATATTTATCAAATGTAAGCTGCTAATCATATAAATATATTTTTGTATCGCAACAATTTTTTTGGAGTAATTTATAGCGTTTTCATTACATTTAACCCCAAAGAAAAGGTTAGTCACTTATGAAACAAACGAAATTAATTGCTTTCGAATTCTTGCGTCAAATAATAGAACACATCAAAAAAATAAACAATAGCTAACGCGCAACACATGTTTTCAGTTATATTTTATGTATCTTAGATCGTTGTAAGTATCCATGGGTGCTAGTAAACATACCAACTAAACCATCCACTACAAATATCCTTGTTGATTATAGTGTATCTATTTATGGGTACCGGTCTCATATATATAGTTGAGAATCATAATGTTTCCTAGGAAAACTTCCATCACATGTTCAGAACATATATTCGAGGAGCACGCAATAAGGATAGATATATACCAGGAAAACTCGAAAAATCTATATATAAAGACCCCTGCTATGTGAGTTAGACCTTCTGTTCATCTAATACACTCATAAGGCGTTGGTCCTGGTCTAGGTATCATCAAATCCCTCACAAACTACAACAAACGAAACTCATCAATAGAAACAAAATTACCCAAAGTATTAGTAAGTGTAGGATTAATAACTTACAAATCCATTATGTAGAACCACCATTTACAATCTCCTTCCTTTTAACCTTGAAACTGAATTATCTAAGGTTATGATGATCATGCGTAACTCAACATTCGCAACTTAAGATTGTATAACCATGTAGAACATTGCCCTGGTCAAAGACAATTTTCTTGCTAGTAGCAGACCGAAAGTCACGGGTGGGTTAATGTACCCTCCTGTTTACACCAAATCAATAGCATATTTAGTCAAATGAAACAAATTGATTGGTTATTGAGTAGAAAAATTCATGAATATTAAGACTTTGGAGCAAACGTTCAAAACCCATGGCATATCAAACAGTTGATGAATTAACTCACCCAATGTCGATATTGCAACTACAAAATGAAAAACCCAATGTCGTATACAGCCGCATATGTTGATATCCAGGTTTTCCCTACTCTGTCTTCAACCAAATCATATCCGTTTGTGACAAATACAGAATGTGTACATGCATTCCTATCGACCCGTAGATAGCCATTTATTTGTACGCATATTAATGACATCAGTGGCTGCAATACAAAAGAAATTCCAAAAAGTGAATGTAAGTAAATAATTAGGCATACTCGATGTCACAGGTAATCAATATAATTAGGAAGCCTAAGTTCTACACCTCATGGGCTTTTCCAAAAACAAATGTGTCCGTAAGCCGGTAAAATAACCTAATCCAAACACCCCGTTAATCATTTTCCCAGCACACCAAAACAGAACTTAGATCCGAAAAACGCAGAAAAAAAAGATAAAAACGTATTTGGAAACATTAACAAATCCCGACTAATAATCCAACCAAGCAATTCCGGCCTTGAGACATTCAATTCATGTAAAAACCTGAAAACAAATTTAGGGTTTCATTTTGCATACTATAAAATAACCCAAAAGTTGGGAAAAATCATGATATTATGCGTGCCTACGTTGATAGTTCTTTTTTTCATCAAACTAAATTCACTTGCTAACTTACTTGTATCAACCACAACCCAAGGTTGATCAATCTTGTGCCACAATATGAGACGAAGACTAAGTCGGTGGGAACTATCGAGATTAATTAGTCACAGATTTAATGGAGAAGTAGAGGGTTATGGAGTTTGTGTGTGTCAGAAAATTAACGAAATTTCTAGATAACCTAAGCTATATCAATGGAGAGTTGGAGACGGATCAATAATCAAAGAAACAAATGGGCTTTGGATCACGTTATGGGCTGCGAAAAAAAAAAAAAAAAAAAAAAAAAAAAAAAAAAAAAAAAAAAGAATCCAGCATGAATACTGTTCATAGAACGACGTAGTATTGAATGCCTTATATAATATATATAGTAATAATAAATAAATAACAAAAAAATTGGAAACTATACAAAGGAATACAATTGCTGGAGAATAATCCAAAAAAGAGAAAAGATAATAGGTATACATTTTTTTTTTGTCTTCTTCGTCTTCTTAAACACAACCGCAATCAACATTTCTTCTTCTTCGTTTTCTTAAACACAACCGCCATCAACATTTTTTTTGTTCCACAATAAAACTCCAACGTTCAAATCATTTAATGGCCCAACGTATACATTTTTTCAAACCGTGGAAGTGATCTTCCCCGCTAGAGCAAACCCTTGGACCAAACCGTTGGGGTTGCGGCGGTGTTCCCCAGCGGTTTGGGGCAAACCGTTGGCCACCCCACTTCCATTGCCACCACCCTAAGCTTGGTGAAAGTACATAGCTAAGGTTAGGTGATGTGGCAACCCCACTCCCTACTCGCTAGAATGGACGGAGCCAGGGTCTCCCCAGTTCTCGAGACACTAATACACTTTTTTTAATGTAGTGTTAATTTTTAAAAGAAATAAAACGTCGATTTTTATAAATGTATCTTAAATACATTATGTTCATTGAAATGTGTGTCCAGTATTGCTGTATTTAATTATTATAATTACAAATTTTTATGCACCCGATCATATTTGATCCTGGTTTTGTCCCTGCTCAGGGCCGTCTCGCAGTTTTCGGTGGCATTAGGCGATAACAACAAAGAGACCCTATTACACTTGTAAGCTAAAAAGAAATTGCAAATAAACTTGAATTAGACGACTCATATATGTTTAATATTATAGATGTTTATAGCAAAAGTAATAAAAATGTGGCATTTTTGAAGTGTAGGCTCTGTGAAATGACACATATTGCACACCCTTCCGAGACTCTTCTGTCCCTGCTCACTAGTGAGAGGCTCCTGTTTTCTTAACAAAGGCGAGCTGTCAGCAGCAATATAATGGCGAGGCATGTTTCGAGTGTTTATGTGAGAAAAAGTTGGTACATGTGTGTTTAATGTTTATACGAGTACTTCATAGCGAGTTATATGAAGAGATTAATGTAACGCTAAACTAATTTTGAAGAGAATTGTTTGTATGTGCTATCAAATTGGATTTGTATGAGCTAAACAAAACACAATGCGTAGTATGCAAGAATCTAATTGGATTTTTATTTTAATAAACTATCCTAAAAAGACTATGATCCATCAAACTGAATGTTGCAAGTTGCAACATCACGTGTGTTGTCCAGAAAAGAAAGTCTCTATTTTTTAGATTATTAAGAGCACTGGGTGCAGTCGGCTAAGCAACCCTCGCCGTCTGAGGTGGCACCTCCAACGGCGAGCCGTTGCTCGCCGCCACACCGGAGATGCCTCGCCGTTGCTCGCCGTTGGCAAACCCGTCGTGGCCACGGCGAAGCAAACGTCTGACATATTAGCAGGTGTTTTGGTTTTGATTGTTTGTGTGTGTGAGTTTAGTGTGTGTTTTGGTTGGAGAAGAAGAAGCAGCAGCAGGTTTTTTTTTTTTTTTTTTTTTTTTTTTTTTTTTTTTTTTAATTTTGATGAAATAAAATTAATGTGTTGTGTTATTTTTTAGTATTTGTGAAATAATTTAATTTATTTAAAGAAATGAATAAAAAAATAAGTGTGTAAGAGGTGGGGCCCGAATGGGGAAGTGGAGGTTTGTTGTTTGGTGAGGGGGGGTTTGTTGTGGTTTGTTGAAGTTGGGGTGTTTTGGTGATGTGACATGGTGGGGCCCGAATGGGGAGCCAAGGGCTTGTTGCCACACCCAGTGCTCTAATAACAGAGTATTTTTGTTTCATTGATACAGTAATATTTTTCTTAATAAATTAGTGAGCCTGAGTTGTATAGTTTATATCTTATGTAAAATCTAATTTACTTGCTTTATTGAGGCAAAAACAAGGATCACAAATCCATAATAAGACTATTTCCGAATAATTGTAGTTTAAATACTTTGTTTGTCTTAATTAATTGTTCACCTTTTTTTCTAAATTGTATCATATCAAAATTAACCACTTACTACTAAAAATCTTTTATATAATACAATAAAACCCTTATTGAGAATTTTTCATTTCAAGAAATGCATTCATACCTTATTTAGTAATAATTTTATTTAAAAAAAAAATGTTATTTTCTTATTAGGTAATATTTTATATTTATCCATAACACAAGTAGAAGATAAATACAAAAAATATAGATAAGATGCAATTAAGACAAGTAGAAGATAAATACAAAAAATATAGATAAGATGCAATTAATGTTAGTATTAAAATTTTTAAATAATTATATTTAATAATAAAAAATTATAATTAAACATCATAAATCAAACAAAACAAATATTAAATTATTTGTTTTTTAATAAATAAAAATATATGATTCAAAAAATAAAAATAAAAACCCGCGCGTGCGCGGGCTTTATAACTATGTATAAATAAGTTTGATTAATTTTAACATAATTTTTACTTTACACAAATTGATTTTTTTTCATCAAATTGATTTTTTTTCTTTCTAGTTGACCCTCAATTATTAGGAAACAGAAATTGCATAAAAACTAAGCTGGTACATATAAAATATGACATAAATCACTAGCTTATTGTATATAAGCTGAGTAAAATAACCTTATAAGCAACAAGAAAAGCTAAAATCAACACTCTTTTACTAATCTGCATGTTAAAAATATTTTTTTTTAATAAAAATTTATATTTATTTAAGTTTTTTACTAAGGGTGGTGGCAGTGGTAAGGAGTTAACCTCCCAACCAACCAATAATATCACTCCACCTTACTTACACCTTTTTCAAACCTCCCAACTATTTTTAGTGGCAATCATACATTTTTAAACCTCCCAAACTACCAACTTTTTTTTATTTTATTTTTTATTTTCATAATTAAATAATTTAATAAAAACACAACATTTCTTTAATAATTAAAACAAAAATACATAATACATGAAAAAAACATAATTAAATGAAAAATACATAAGACGTAAAATAAAAGAAAAGAAATAACTAGTCATCAAGGTATGCTAAGTTTTGAACATGTACGTGCTCCGTAAGATCATATTGGAGACGATAATGAATTTGTTCGTCGAGTAACTCCGGTAATACACTATCGTCATATACTGGCGCAACCGGCGGATCCATTATATGAACCGGTGATATTGTCTCCTCGTCGTCTTTTAAAATCATATTGCACAATATGATACACGTATTAACGACATGTCGAATCTTTTCCACCGACATAGCACGGAGAGGACGACTGAGAATCATCCATTTTGACTTTAGACGACCAAAAGCTCGCTCGACATCTTTTCTTGCAGACTCTTGTAACTTCTTGAACCTTTTTTCCTTCGGGTCATTGGGATGCTTATATGCTTTAACAAACGTAGAATACGTAGGATAGATTCCATCGGTAAGATAATATCCACGTTTGTAAAGACGTCCATTTACAGAAAATGAACTGTTTGGCGCCGTTCCATTTCGCTCCGTAGTATACAATGGAGACTGGTTCAAAACATTGATATCGTTGTTTGCACCGGGAGGACCAAAAAATGAATGCCATATCCACAAATCGTATGAAGCGACGGATTCAAGCATAATAGTAGGGTATTGGTGATCACCTCGCTTGTATTGACCTTTCAAATGTTTGGGACAATTTCGCCAAACGAAATGTGTACAATCAATGCTACCAAGCATTCCAGGAATGTGATGTTGTTCTTCATGAAACTCGAATAAGCGTGCAATATCATGGGATGTCGGCCTACGTAAGAACTCTCGACCATATAATTCAATAACCGCATGGCAAAAATTATCAAGGCATTCTCCTATCAAAATAATTATAACGAAAACAATAAAAAAATATTCTAACGATAACATTATAAATAATTATTACGAAAACATTAATAACAAAAAAATACGAATATTAACCTGATGTTCTTCGTGCCATGTTTAAATAGTCGTCAAATCTATCCGGAGGTTCACCCGTTGCGAGTTGCCGAATGGCGGATGTGCATTTATGTAATGCCGTGAAACTTTTTGCGCCCCTCGCATCATATCCCTCTTGAAACCATTCGAATCTCGCTTCAATATCACTAACAATTCTTAAAAACAAACTTTTATTCATACGAAACCTATCACGGAAAATATGGTGAGCAAACTTTGGTCGTTCGACGAAATAGTCATTCTTTAGAGTTTGTAAAGCTTTTTCTCGAAAACGTGTGACATATGCTCGTGTTTCGGTAGAGGTTGCCGTGTCATCAATCGAATCATACATGGCTAAAAAGGTTGATAGCGTACTACCCGTTGAAAGAATCGATTCGGAAGACTCGGGGGGATAATATAAATCGTCGGACGAAGAAGAAGATAATGAATACATTGTGTTGTTTGTATTGGATGTGGAATTTGAGTTGGAAGTGTGTTTTTTGAATTGGAAAAGTGTGGGTTTTATAGATTTTTTTTTTTTTTTTTTTTTTTTGGGTCCAACGGGTATATATTTTTTTTTTTACCGTTTGATTTTTTTTTTTTTTAATATGCACGCTCCACTTCCAAATTACAATGCTCCAACGTATATATTCTAACGGCTATATATTCCTAAACCGCCCCGGTGAAGTTTACCTTCGAAAGTACCCTCCGAGCCAAACCGGCGAGGTGGCAATGGTGTTCACCGCCGGTTTGGGCTAACCGCTGGTGAAACCGTTGCCACTGCCACCACCCTAATCCATTTACTAGTATTTAAGTTTGGTATGGGGGACTACGTATTTAAAATAGAAATAAGTGTAATTTATTTAGGTTTTAATGTTGAAAAGAAAGGCAGCAGAGAGTTAAGTGGAAATTGTACTGTCCCAGCTGGCAGTCTGGCATCTCAAATACAAAAAAGTTAAAGATATTTTCAAATCACAAGGCATCCCCCCCACTCTCAAATATACTTTTTACCGTTGGGTAATTTTTTACTCCGTAGTTTTTTTTATTTATTTTTTTCATTAAAGCTTTAATAAAATAAAATAAAAATCTCACCAAAAAAGATATACTTCCTTCGTCTCAAAATTATACTTTACATTTTGATACGTTAATTATTTTATGTTTTTAGTATTTTATTTTTATGTTTCTAGTGTAAGGGAATTTCGGTTATTTTCTATTATGCAAGAGGTATGATTGTAACTTGCATATCTATTTATGTTTAAACGTATCAATGAATAAGCAGATCAGATTTGGTGAATTATCCCTCTCTTTAGCTTCTTCTTCTTTAAATCTGTTCTAACCTATCAAGTACCTTATCAAGGGTATCAGAGAATTCCAGTCGATCCCTACCGGTATCTTCGATCACCATGACAAACACTCGCAATCAAGAAATTGACAACACTCTCAAGGAACATGGCAAGGCTATCTCAAATCTCCAAGAAACCCTAGCCACACTGTTGAAACAGCAAGAACAGTCAATGAAACAACAGGAAGAGATCTTACGAGCAGTTACGGAACAGCTCAGCGGCGGCGGCGGCGCCGGTTCCAGTGGCGGAAGCGGGGCTGGTAAAGGGTTGTTTGGTGATGATTTACGGAAGGGTACTCGGCCTATGCGGGTCGGGAAGGTTGAGTTTCCTCGGTTTTCAGGTGAAGATGTGGATGGATGGCTCTATCGCTGCGAACACTTTTTCGCGCTTGATGAAACTCCGGATAACCTCAAACTGAGATGTGCAGTTGTTCACCTCGACGGAGAAGCCATACAATGGCACCGGTCCTTCATGAAGGTAAGAGGGGTAACAGTGGTGGACTTTCCATGGGCAGATTATGTTAGTGCAATATCTAGTCGTTTTTCTAATGCAATGTTTGAAGACCCTATGGAAGAGATTGCATCTCTCGTTCAACTTACTGATGATGCCAAGGGTCTACAAGAATATAATTCAGGTTTCGATCGCTTGCTTAACAAGGTTACTGTTAGCGAATCCTATGCGGTTAGCCTTTATTTGAAGGGTTTGAAGCCGGAAATTAAAGGGCCGGTAAAGATGTTCAAGCCTCCAACACTACATGACGCGTATGGGTTAGCAAGAATTCAAACCATCAACAACACAAGCTTGATGAAGCGTCTCAACGAGGGGGATGGTGGGCCACAAACCGAAGATGTCAAAATAACACCTCCGGTTAATGCTTCAAAACTTCCATTGCTCCCAACCCCAACAAACGAGTCACCAAGTAAACCGGGAACGCTTAGCTCTAGGCCTTTGGCAAGCAATGAACTCTAGTTAAAAAGGGCAAAAGGGGAATGTTTCTGGTGTACCGAAAGGTTTGTTCCGGGCCACAAGTGTAAGAACAAACAAATCTACATGCTCAAGGTGATAGATGATGAAGATGATGAAGGTGATGAAGATAAGGTCACTTGAATCCCTTTTTGAGGGCAAAAAGTGAGTTAAGAAGGGAGTACTGATACGTTAATTATTTTATGTTTTTAGTATTTTATATTTATGTTTCTAGTGTAAGAGAATTTCGGTTATTTTCTATTATGCAAGGGGTATGATTGTAACTTGCATATCTATTTATGTTTAAACGTATCAATGAATAAGCAGATCAGATTTGGTGAATTATCCCTCTCTTTAGCTTCTTCTTCTCTAAATCTGTTCTAACCTATCAAGTACTTTATCACATTTTTTGAATATCTCAAAATAATTGTCTATTTTTTATTTTAAGTAAAAACTATAGAATATATTAAAGGAATATTCTGTTTACAGTGGTAGCTGTCTCATTTTTATTAAAATTTGTGGTCCAATTTTTACCGTTTTTGTTAAAATTTGTTTGGTCGCAATACGCATGGCACTAAAAGGGAGAGATTAACCAAAGAGAAAGGAATACTTTCTTCTTTTCTTTTTTTTTTAGTTTTTTCAGAACGGTTGATTAGTAGTTAATAATTTGAGTCATACAGTACTGCATTGTCATCCAAGCGGGCAATATGCATTCCTCCTCGAACCTTCGCCTTGGGAATACTTGAGATGATAACGATTTTGGATTACATAATGTGCGTCGAAGAAAAAAAAAACTTACAATTATTTCCAGAAACTGCCAAACATTAGACTAAAGGGAGTGGTGACTACACCCTTACATTACATATCAACGTCACCTCATTTTTCTATCTCTTCTTACTTTCTCTCACTCCTTCTCACCTTTCACCCGTAGACTATGTAGTGTTCACCTTAACTAGGGGTGTTAATTGGTTCGGTTTTCGGTATCATGGGTTGTACGGTTCGGGTTATTCGGTTTAAGAATTTTAAAAGTTAAAACCAAAATCAAACCAAACCAATTATATTACGGATAAAACCAAACCATACACCAAATTAGAATTCAGTTTGGTTTTAGTGAAAACCAAGAAAAACACGTTCAAGTAAACTTCTAAATGTAATATAAAAGTCACAAATAAAAACCTAAAAGTTCAAATAAAACTACCAAATTAAAAGGTCTCACAAAGTACTTAAGTAAATCAATAAAACAAAAGTTTGAGAAACCAAAAGGTTTCATGACTTAACGGAAATAAACAAACGTTTAAGAAGCCAAAAGGTTTCACTAGGTGATTATGTACTTTACCAAACACTATCTACATCATTTGACATTACAAAGTAGTGCATACTTGATACCACGAACCGAGGGGGTTTCGAATGATGCATAAGAATCTTATGATTTTTTTTTTTTTTTTTTTTTTTTTTTTTTTTTTTTTTTTTTTTTGCATAGTGTAAATTACGTCAAATATATCGATTTTTCTAAAATGGACCTCATTAGTAATTTTTGGGTTATAATTTTTGGTACATTTTAAAAAAGAGTAAAATACACCTTCCGTCCATAAACTTATCCAAAAAAATCATGTTGTGTTGTACCTTGATTTTTCACCATGAGTCCCTATTTCATGTTTTGTGCTTATACTGAGTCCAGTTTCCGTTATCTTCCCCCGATTGACTATTATTTTTCGGTCAACTCCTGTTTTACTTTTTAGCAAAAGGACATAATAGACAATTCTACATCTGTTAATTATTTTGGTGGTACAACTAGTATAACCTTAGGGGCGAACGTGTAATTACTTTAAAGATTAACATTATCACCTCTCTCACCCACACTACCATCATTACCACCACCATCATCTCATTTAGCTCAGCCGCCATTCATCACCACCCATGATAACTATTACAATTTTTTCATTTTTTTTAATAACTTTATAAATCTTCATCTCCAAACATCACCACAAACCACCATATGTTCCTTTATTCTTCTAAAATTCACAATCAACTTCAAATCATACCACAAAATTTCTATCAACTCGTGTTGATTAAGGTTCAATAATGCATAGCTCATATATTACCCAAAATGTCAATGCAAAAAATTTAGAATCAGCATAGTTGCTGACTGCAAAAAAAAAAAAAAAAAAAAAAAAAAAAAAAATCAAAAGTTAAACAACAAAGACAACATTGTTTTTTTTATGAAGTAGCACAATCATCTTAGTTAAAGCCTTAACGGCTCGTCACGTCGGAACATGGCTCCTTAGATCAGCAGCTTCTCAATGGCATCATGAAAGTTGAATAAACACGATTTTAGAACCAAGAATCAAATTAAAAAAACTGTATGTAGAGCATGTTAGCTCCATTCATTTTCATTTGTGTAGAAGATTAATGGAAATAGAATGGAGTGCATATTAAACGCAATAGCCTGACCACCCTCACCTTGATCTATAAAGTAGTTCAATGTTACAAAAACTCAGTTCCAAAAGAGGAATATCATGCTAATTAAGTAAAAGCTAAGTAGAGGCCAAAGAATATTCACCTCTTTAGGTTTTTCAGATGATGTTGAATAGTTGACTAGAACTAGTGATATTGCATCAGCCGCTAAAATTCTTTTTAATAGAATAGCAGCTAAGATTTACATGTTATCAATATTCTATCAAAGGTTTCATATGCGATTGCAAACACTTTGTAATGAACAATATGAAAATTCTAAATGTGGACGTAAGCTGATCACATCTTTTATTGCATTTTACCTGCCAAAAAAGCAGTAAAGTAAATTTATGGATGAAAACAGTTCACCAAGTTATTCACCTTACAACCACGATCGCCTAAAGCTAATGCGATACCTCTTCTTATTCCTTTCGCGGCTCCTGTCACGATTACAACATAAGATTCCATTTGTTGTCTCTCTTGAACAGTACCTTGAATGTCATTTAACGTGCATTTGGTTGTCTCCCTGCTTATTCCATCTAGTGTTTTAACCCCTGGTTATGACTGGATATTAACCCAACATCTTAGGACTATTGTCAATGGTTGTTTTCACATCTTGTAACCTCTTGTTTTCTCTCTTGAACAGTCACCCAAAAAAGTACTAATAATAACTCAACATCTTCATCATCTCAACTTAGTCCATCAGTGTTTTAACCCCTCCTTCACTTCCTCATCCGATGGATTTGCACACAAACGCAACCCCAGATTTGTCTGGCAGCTTTTGTAACGTATGGGTAATGGCTTTTGTGGTGGAGGCATCTTCATATTCAAGAACCATAACAAGATTCGAAACTAATTTGTGGGTTATGGTTTGAAATTGACGGAAAAAAGAATTTCTTATGTGGTGCAGTGTTTGAATGTTTCGATGTAAAGGAGTTTTAACTCACAAAAGTGATAGAGTATTTTGTGTTTGATTGGGGATTAAATTAGGATGAATCTAAAACGCCACCAACGCCGCTCGTCGGACATGGACAACGCCAGAAGAATGAGCTCATCGGAAAAACGAATTTAGGCCTAAACCATACAGAATCTTTAAGGGTCGTTTGGTTTTGTGGTTGAAGAGCAACCAGATCTTGGTTTTGATTGTTAGTTTTGATTGTGGTTTAATTAGTTTATGAGTTCACTTTGTTAAAATACAAAAACTCTTTTTGTAAATGGATCCATGAATGAGTAGATAAAATATGTATCCATTTTGTTATTTTAGTGTTTATGGTTGGTTTTTTTTATAGTTTTTTTTTTTTTTTTTTTTTTTTTTTTTTTTTTTTTTTCCTCTCACACTGTTTATAGTGTTAATGGCATATTTTGTGTTTGGCATGGATGAATGAGATTTGAGAACGAGTGTTGTGTTTGGTGATAAATTGTGGTGACAAGATGATGGTGACAGTGGAGGAGACAAGATGATGATGGTAGTGAAGGTGACTGAGGTGATGGTGGTGTTGGTGGTGATAGTGATGGTAGTGTAAGTAAGTGAAGAGATAATGTTAACTTTCAGAATAAATACACGGTTCGCTCGTAAGGTTGTACTACTAAAATAATACCCTCTCCGTCTCAAATTTATTGTCCCATATTGACTTTTTCGGTTTTTACTTTTCAACTTTGACCTTAAGGATTTTTGTTTATATTACATAATATTTGATACGAAATATATGAGCGAAATGAGTTTAAAATGTATTTTCATTCGGTATAATTTTTATAAAAAATTGTATAACACAAAGAAAAATATTTATAGTCAAAGTTGAGAAAGAAAGACCGAAAAAATCAATAGGGGACAATAAATTTGAGACGGAAGGAGTAAACGAAAGTATAATTATTTGTATGCCATCAGGTGAAAAAGTAAAAAAGGAGTTTACCCAAAAATAATAGTTAATCAGAGGAAAATTACAGAAAATAGACTCAGTATGATCACAAAACATTGAAATAAAAACTCACCATTTTATTTCATGACTACTGATCAAGAGTCTCGCACCATTTTATACTCTGTATTCACAAGATTAGCACAAAAATAACATACTCTGCTATTCATAAAAGAAATTTCTATGATTTTTAATAGAAATCAAGAAGTTTACCAAGCACGCATCACACCAATTTTACGACAAAGCGCGTGAGAGCAATACCAATAAAGGCCAGAGTAAATGTAAAAGAAGCATGTCCTTCGTAACCACTCCATAAATGACAGCTAGACTGTACACCATGGCCAGCTGTTACCCGCCACGTGTCACCTTTTCATTCGTTCCCGTTTGCAGTAATCTATTCCGACAGTGACTACTCATACCATCTTTCACATTTTTCACCTTCTCAAACACACTACTCCTCAAACGGCTAATTTTTTTACATATAATTTGAAATAGTGGACCCCACTTGTCCTACGTGGCATCTGACATGGTCATCCTCACACACAACATGCTCCTATATAAACCAAACCCTACAATCCTAGTCCTCACTCACTTCTCATCTCACCTTAAAAATAAAAAAAACATGTCTTCTTCTTCTTATTCTATGCTTTTCTTAGCTTTTGCTCTTTGTGTTTCATTTTGTGTTAACAATGTTAGTGCAAGTCCTAAATTTGATCAGCTGTTTCAACCTTATTGGGCTCCTGATCATTTTACATTTGTTGGTGATGCTGTTAACATGAAACTTGATAACTACTCTGGTAATAACATTTTCGAACGTATATTAAGATAAAAATGTTATCTTATCTTATCATAAATTTTTATTAATATACTTTCGATCATGTTATGCATTAGGTGCTGGATTTTCGTCCAAGTCAAAATACATGTTTGGGAAAGTAAACATTCAGATTAAGCTAGTTCAAGGTGACTCAGCTGGAACAGTAACTGCATTCTACGTAAGTCTATATATTATATGTTCCTATGTAACATTTTGTTATGTGTAACATTTTTTTGTTGTTACATTATGTTAAATGACATTGTGATATAATTTCAGATGTCATCAGACGGTCCGAAACACCACGAGTTTGATTTCGAGTTTCTCGGAAACACGACAGGAGAACCTTACATCGTACAAACAAATGTCTATGTTAACGGTGTTGGTAACAGGGAACAACGTATGAACTTATGGTTTGATCCTACTAAAGACTTCCATACTTACTCGCTCTTATGGAACAAACGTCAAGTTGTGTAAGTTCAATTCCTTCACAAGAAAAATAAAACACTCCATGTGTGTGTTTATTTAACTATTTTACAGCTCATTTCATTAACTTTTTAAAAAATATGCAATGATGGGTCTGAAAAGGAAAGCAGAAAAAGTAAATACCTTACTTATTGTACATCGAGTGTCACACCAATCAACCCATACCTTTATTGGTACTAGTTTTATTTTAGTGTAGGACAAGTAAAGTAAATAATTTAGTAAGAAAAGTGTAAAATGTAAAAAGTTAAAATAGATAGGAATTATTTTATGTAACTTATGGTTTTTAATTGTAAATACAGATTTTTGGTTGATGAGACACCAATTAGAGTGCACACTAATTTGGAACACAAGGGTATACCATATCCCAAGGACCAAGCTATGGGTGTATATAGTTCAATATGGAATGCTGATGATTGGGCAACACAAGGGGGTCGAGTCAAGACTGACTGGACCCATGCCCCATTTGTCGCGACTTATCGCGCATTTGAGATTGATGGTTGTGAATGTGCCGTGACTACTGCCGATGCTGATAACGCGAAAAGATGTGCTAATAGTGGGGGTTGGTGGGACCAACCCGTATTGTCGGAACTAAATGTGCATCAAAATCATCAGCTTATTTGGGTGCGGTCCAACCATATGATTTATGATTATTGTAGTGACACCGCTAGGTTCCCGTCTGTGCCGGTGGAGTGTCAGCACCACCGACATTAGACGGAACTTGTTGGGTAATGGGTGGAAATGGTTGTGTAAAAAATTGGTGGAAAAAGAACATGTGCCTCATGTTACATATTTTGTTAAATGTTATGTATGATATTTCTGGTTTTAATTAATGTTATGAAATTTATGGTTACTTTTTAATCGTGATTTGGACTTGCACGAATGTTAAAATGTTTGATTTAGTTTTTAGTTAAAACATGTGTTAATTGTGTGTGTTAAAATATAAGTTAAGTGGTGACATGGCAGTAAATATTCGGTCACGAGATTCATTACGTTGGGTCCACGTTAAGAAAAAGCAGTCCATTTTTTCAACAAAATTTTTTGGGTCCGCTAAGAAAGGTTTTTCTAATTTGGCTCTTTTGATCATATGTTATTATTGTGTACAGTTTTATGCAATATAAAATATCTAAATTGTCAAAATCGTATAAGCTTGATAGGGATATGCGAAGTAATATTTAAATCCTCAAACCAAACACACCGAGGACCAATTATGAGAGCATGTACAAAAATAATTTAGATGAATCCATTCAAATAATGGCACATACTAATAATGCAATATTGTCTCAACAAGCAATGTCACGAGCTATGAAAAGCTAAAATTGAACCCGGGTTGCGTGTTTCTGACTCGAAGAACATGTGAACCACACTCAGATACCAAAACTAAAATGAAGAGTTTCCAACTTAAGGTAAGAATTTATACTTGAAATGCAATTTTACTTGTTGTTGGTGAAACTATACCCTTTGTCGGATATAAAAGAGGGCGTGTTTAAAAAAAGACTACTGTTTATGCGCAAAAATATATTTTTCTTGTCGCAATGGCCAAATATCACGAGAATAAAATTTGAGGAGCTTCTCACACAATACGTGTATCATTGAGACATAAGCACTTTCGGTTAGAATAAAACTTTGTTAATAATAATATTCATATTAATAGTGTCTTGAAAGTCCCAGTTGCAACATTTTTCTCATTCATTTGTGTAGCACAAAAGAATTTTTGTTTTTTGTCTGTTTGCATTGATGTTCGTTTTTTTTGTGAAATTTTTAACGAACAAAGTTTGTTCTTATTTGTTCATTTTATTTACTGCTCTTAATGGCTACAGTTAAAGAAGGCTCAGCAAAGAGTCAAAGACACGTTTAATCCACTGAGGCAATGTGCTTTAAATCTAGGATAAATATACTTCTCGGATCATCAATAAGCAATGTAAATATTTACAGTATAAAAACAGTAAATCACGTGAACCTCATCAGTCATCATTTGAAAATGAAACAATAAGAAGGGGGTCCTTAATTGTTAAATATCATGGAGGACCATAATGAATTGATGATAATTACTTTTTCCGTTTCAAAATAATACAGTACTGTCTGTAGTCCTTCGTTTGACTTTTAAAGGTTTTTTTAATTCAACTTTGATATGAGGTATTTTTATTTGTGTTATAAACTTGATTGAAAATTATACTGATGAAAATAAACTTAAAACTCAATCTTTTCATAGTTTCACGTGATTTACTGTTGAATAAAAAATACTTTAAAAGTTAAATGATACTATTATTTTGAAACGGAAGGAGTAGTAATTACTTTGAAGGTAAATGAAAGAGAAGGCTTTTACCTTTTTACCTTGTTCTTCTAGTAATACAGGATTGCCAATATTTAGGCTAGACACAATAAGGAGGGTCAATTCTCGTCCTCTTCTTTGTCATGTCACCTTTCTCTTTCTAGCGACCTGCAGGCGATTCAGTGCCCCAGTAAGAGCTACCAAGTTCAATTATTATTATTATTATTATTATTAGGGAAAATTGTCTAAAAATACTATCAACTTGCCACTTTTTCCTTTTGTATGCTATGAACTCTTTTTTTTCCTATTATATACACAAACTTTACTAATCACCCTATTGTAACAATATTACAGGTTTTTATTCTATTAATTACACCGTAATTAGTGTGAATAAGTATTGCCACGTCATCAAAAAAGCGTTTTATTGATACAATAGTAGGATTAGTAAAGTTTGTGTATACAATAGGAAGAAAAAAAAATTCATAGCATACAAAAGGAAAAAATGGCAAGTTGATAGTATTTTTAGACAATTTTCCCTTATTATTATTATTATTATTATTATTATTTAAAAGAAAACATTTTTAACTGCGGCAATATAAAAACATTACAATAGAATTCAAATAACATTAAAAACATTACGATAAAACTTTACATTTTTTTCGGAACGGCGGCAATATATATAAGAAAGAAAAAACTAGCTAGACAAAACTTTACATATTAATTCATCATCCGAATCGGTAAAATATATCTCGAAAGAATTCATGGTGTGAAAAAATATAAAGAATGTATGAAATGAGATTGTGTGAATTGAAGTGTGTTTATGTTGTGTATTTATAAATATTTATTTATTTATTTTTTATTATTTTTATTTTTTTTTGTGCCAAACGACTACTTTCCTCAACGTTCCTTTTATTTATTTATTTATTTATTTATTATTATTATTTTTTAATACAAACGTCTATAAACATTTAATGGTGGGGGAGTTTGGATCAATAATAAAAAAAAAAAATAAAAAAAAAAATGGAATTACACTCGGTTGTGATGGAGACCGAATTCCTTGCTTTTCTTCCTTGTTCTCGGTCGCGACCATGTACCCGCAAAAGGGCCGCTGAGTTCGACCTAGTCGATTGACTCGGTCGACCTCTCTTCTGTGTCTAAGCCTTGGGGGGCATTTAGTTCAAATAAAGGAATATGAAATGTAAAGGTAAATGAAATGCTAAGGAATACAATAGGTAATAAAATCTATATAACCTTTAATTTATAGAGTAATGCTCCATTACCTTATTTTGGGTAATGATCCATTGCATAATAGTAAACCAAACATAAGTAATCAATACATTTCTCATTCCTTACCCTATGATACATACAACCAAATATGCCTTTACTTTATTTCACTTCTTCTTTTTGTGCTTTATGTTCTAAGCCGGTTAGATATGAGGTACGTTTTGTTAGTGGGTTATTATTGTTAGTGATTGACAATTATTTAGGTTCATTGTATTGTTTTGAGTGACCCTTTCTATTATTACTTATACTGTTTCCACACATTATCATTTATTCAACACAATTAAACATTCTAACACGTTTGACAAAAACTAACATAATTGAGCTATATCTGTAACTTTTTATCTTGCAAAAACGTCTGATAACGAGGAATAGTTCTAACTATAAAATGTAAAATGGACATGATATAAGATAAACGTTTCTTTCATTAGTGTTTCATTATTAACTTTTCAAATGAAACAGAGAGCTAAAAATTTGTTACCCAACACAACCGTGTTATCGTATAGAGCTCACTAGGCATTGACATTTTATCGTTCAACAATTTATCTTATAACAATACATTTTTTGTTTCTTTAACATCTAACATTTTTAGGGTGCTTCTTTTCCACTTATTGAGTCGACCAAAACCCTTGTTTCATCTTAATGAGAAGACCCACGAACCCTCTCTCTTTTGTTTAAGAGGCTAACACAGATATCTCTCCACATCATTTAAGAAACAACTCGAAAGGAGTAAATAAAAATTTGTAAATTGCATTAATGGACAACCTTTAAGGCTAAACATGCTAATTTATTTTGTTGTGACAATTCACAACATGGTGGTGGGAGCATTCCTCATTTTACTGAGATCTTTTCGCAACTTTCCATAAGTTATTAATTGCGTATCAAGTAGATGTCATAACCGCGATACTCATAATCATATCGCTCATACGTCAAGCTCAATCTGACGTCGCCGTAAGCTATCAACTTTTAGTTAATGGTTGTTCTATCAACTCTAATCAGCATTGGACTTGGGCCAGTTAGACTAGCTATGGAACTTACCCTTGGTCCAATATGTTAGAGATTGGTATTGGTCCAGAATTTTCAAACTTAAGTAGGGTGTTCATCGGTTTATTCGGTTAAAAAATTTTTTTGGGTCATAACCGAAACCGAACCGAGCCGAAAATATTTATAACCGAACCGAAATTCGGTTCGGTTATGGGTTAAAACCGAAAACCAAAATTTTTACTTCAATTACACTATTTATATATTTTTTTAAAATTTAATTATATATATTTTTGGCAAAAAAAAATATTTCAAGCATAAAAAAGTGTTTTTTATATTAGTATAAAATTTTAATGGATAATTTTTATATATAAAATAATATATATATATATATATATATATATATATATATATATATATATATATATATATATATATATATATATATATATATATATATATAGGGTGAGGATCAGATACATTTTTGTCTTTTAGTGCGGATGGTACAGACGAATCTCAGCCCTCCATCTAGTCAACCATCTGAAAAAGGCGGAGTGGCAATATCGTAAATATCCTGTCTTTTTTTAAAATCGTTACTATCGTATTAGCTTTTTTTCTGAAAAAAATTCAAAAAAATTTGAAAAAATTAAAAAAATAAAGAGGACAACAAATAATTAAGAATCGTTGAAAAAAATTTCAAAAAAAAAATCATTTTCATCGTTAAAGGTATTGTGATATCATAATCTGATTTTGACTTTTTTACAAAAGTCAAGATCTGATCTTTTGACTTTTGTAAAAAAGTCAAAATCAGATTCTGAAAACTTTTTTTTAAATAAAAAATTTAATATCACAATAACTTTTTTAATATCGTAAAAACTTTTTCTTAATAAAAATTTTTAATATCGCCGTAACTATTATGCTTTCTTAATATCAAAGTTAATTTTTTTTAATATCACTTTAACTTTTTCTTCATATCGTAATATCACGGTTCATTTTTACATGTAAAAAAGCTTAATATCACGTTGGTTTTATAATATCACAGTAACTATCATGGGTTTTTAATATCACGGTTCATTTTTACATGTAAAAAAGCTTAATATCACGGTAGCACTCATAATATCGTTAATATCACATTAGCACTCATAATCAAAAAAGAAAAAAGTGCTCAGAAAAATCTGAAAAAATAAAAAAATAAAAGAACACAACTAGAGTAAGGATCGCTGTGACAACCGGCAATTTATGGAGTTATTTTAATAACCCGCATTACGATTAAAGTTCGTTTATAATTTTTATTTAAAATTTTATTTAACAACGAACTTGTAAGACCTATTTTATGAATAATTATGGATTATTGATGTTATGGAATTTGTGAATTATTTTCATAATTCATTCTTGATATTATGCTCGGTGATGTATTCTTAAATTCTCACTGGTACTACGTTGACTCTGGCACTAGGTTTACCTAACGAAAATTTTTATGATTCGTTTTACGAGTCCGACTATATTTTATTTATTTACGAGGTGTTTCGTGAGATATTAAACGTTTGAAATGAGTTCGGGTTCGGGCCACATGTTTTTACATTTACCCACGTTCCCCGCTCCACACCAACACCTCACCACTTCATCCTCATCTCTCTCTTTTCTTGTTTTGCTAACCCTAGCCGCCCCTTTAATTTCCGGCCACCACCACAGCCACCGCCGGCCACCACTAAAAACCACTACCATATCCTTAATCTCCATCATCTAATCTTTTAGATCCACTCCTACACGCGCCTATAACATCATTTTTTCACCACGAATCTTCACCATCTTTCACCACAAATCATTATTTTCGAAGTATTACACGATTTGGAGCTTTGTAGATCGAAGGTGAGACGAGTTTTACTCGTATTTTTGGCAAAAACGTGACTTAGGGTCACGAATTCAAACCTTTCTTGTGGGTTTTGGATATACACATATAATACAAGTGGTTTTTAAAAGAAATGTAAGGATTTGATGGTTTGGTATCCGGGTTTGGTGTATTTTTTGGATGGTTCGATCGAACCGTGAGTCTAAGACTCACGGCTTTGTGTTAATTCGAGCCATGGTGCTCATGTACTTGTTCTTTGGGTCGATTTGGGTTCGGTTTGTGGAAGGATTCGATTGTTTCATGATTTGTCGAGGCTTTGATTCTTGATTCGAGCCTAACCGAGACCCTTGAGGTCTCGGGGTCACCTTTGGTTGCTCGTATCACCAAGTCGAGACCCATATGGGGCTCTCGTTTGGTTGTGACTCGAGCCTAGGGCTCGTTGTTACTTTGGTTCGACTCGATGGAGTCACGGCTCGATGCCGTAAGATTGTGGTTAATGCCGAGACCCTTATGGGTCGATTGGCTAATTTGTTGTGCTCGTTGGAGCCTATTTGGTTACTTTGATGATTGGTTCGAGCCCTTGTGCTCGTGGTTTGGACCGCGACTCAATTGAGTCGAGTAAGACTCGGGTTGGCTTGGTAAACCATCCCGAATGTGACCTTGGATTATATTCTTTTCATTATTATTATTGTTGCCAACTTGGTTTTGATATTGATTTGGTTGTTTACTTACTTGGTCGAACACTTGTGGGTCGAGACCACGTTTGGTCTCGACAATGGTATTATGTTATCGATTGTGGAGTTGTTGACGAAAAGTGTGATTGGGGACCGATTGTGAGACGGTCACTTAAATTGACGGAGATAGGTTAGTCGGGTGCCGTAGTCGGACCCTATTGTTGTAGCACGTGGATTGAGATTGAGTTGGACGGAGATATTATTGACGGTTATGACTTTTATATTATGTTGGACTTGGACAATGAGCCGAGAGTCATGACTCGGACATGTGACCATTTCGCGTGACTCAATAACTATTACAATTAAAACAAAAGTAATAAAACTCGTAATAATAATTATTGATGATATAAACGTTTATATGAATATATAGACGTGAATAACGGATATATAATTATATAGACGCGTATATTAGTAATAATAATAATCACGAGTCATATTATAAATAATACGACTAGATATATATTAGGCTACGAATGTGGTGTAATATTATTGAACGTATTATTATTATAAAAATTTGTTATAAAACGAGAAACTCTCGACAATTATTAAACATTTAATAAAAGGGTCATTTTGTTATATATAATAAATAAACTTATCGAGTTATGCGGAATCGTTGTCACTCGAGTCCAGGTAAGTTATAATTGTGACTTTCGAGTTGTCACGGATATATGACGATTAATATAAACGTTTTCTATAACTAAATAACCACTTAACCGAAAGGTTGAATCGGGTTATTTGGCTATATGAAATGAATATATTAATGGGCATCGTATCCTACGACGCCCATAGGTTGTGGTATATGTAAAGTGTAATAAATTGCGAGTGTATATATCGGGAAATCTGGCCAATTTGACGATATATATGAGGAATTTATTAGACTATGATATCTACCATATAGTATTTATGTGCTATGTGCTTTAGGTTGGGTGTAATCTTGGAACGGTATGTTACGTAAATAAATATGAGGATTATCAAATCGACGAATTCGATAAACTTCGGCGATCTATTTAAATGATATATTGGGCTAATATTAGATCCATAGTTTATTTTGTTATTCTTTGTGTGATCTTTTGGTTTGTTTTGAGTCGACCCACCACCCGTATGGATACCAAACGTAAAACTAATACGAAATGGATTTTCGGAAATAAAACGGATTCTCGTCCGGGTTTGGGAATATTCTGAATTTGAGGAAATGATTTCTGAACGAGTTAATATTGTTAGGTCGTGCCGAGTCCGTAGTTGCTGTTTCGGGAGTTATTATACATCTTATTTCTACCGACTTCTTCTTGCTATTTTCTGGACTTGAGGTGAGTTATAGCCCCACTTTTTCTCTTGAACTATGTTTTCAATACTATTCAAGGTTGGCTTATTTGGTTATTGATGGATTGTCAGCTTTAGTGACATATTTGTTGTGTGTACTATTCAAGGTTGGCTTATTTGGTTATTGATGGATTGTCAGCTTTAGTCACATATTTGTTGTGTGTACTATTCAAGGTTGGCTTATTTGGTTATTGGTGAATTGTCAGCTTTAGTCGCACGGTTTCGTGTGTACTATTCAAGGTTGGCTTACTTAGATACTGTAGCGTGCACCTATAGGTTATTAATACTTCGGAGGTTATCCGAGTATTTATTGGTATTGCGGGGGTTACCCGAATATCTATGTTAGAACGGAGGGTATCCGTGTGTTAGGTTGGAGCGGAGGGTATCCGCAGGCTTTTAGCGAATCCTTAGTCTAGCTAGCAAGCGTTTTGCGTATATGTCCACTATATTGTTAGATGAATTTAAACCTATGATCTCACCAGCGAAAGCTGACTTTTAGCACGTTTTCTCAGGTGAATAAGTGAGGAGATGCATGCTTGGAATGGAAGGCTCGGCCAAGGCTCATGGTTTATGGATCTATTTTTCTAAACTCTGATAATTAATTTTGGACCTACTGTTATGTTATTTTGGGCCTGACTCTGAATGATGTTGGGATAAATGTAAACCTTAAAACCCCGTTTTGGTTGTGTTTTTATTATGTTTACTTTATCTCGTTCTATATTGTCTTGTGTTGGATACCAATCCCCGTAGCACCCCGAAAGCTTGTTGAGTCTTCCGCTGTATCAAATTTTGGGGGTGTTACAATCGCTAAGAAGGAAAAAAATCAAAAAAATGGTTTTCATGATCAATTGGTACCGTGATATTAGCGTCAGATCTTGACTTTTTTACAAAAAGTCAAGATCAGATTCTAGAATGGGAGATCAGATTCTGGAATGGGCGGTCCAGATCCATCCGCACATACGCACTAAAAAAAATCATCCGCACGTGATCCTTTGCCTATATATATATATATAAATTCGGTTTTCGGTTCAGATAGTCAAACCCATATCCAAACCGAAAACCGAATTTTTTATTCGGTTCGGTTCGATTTTAACAAGTTCAGTTTGGTTTTTTTTCGGTTCGATTCAGTTCGGTTTTCGGTTTATTCGGTTTATTACCCGACCCATGAACACCCCTAAACTTAAGTACTTAAGAATTTGAGATATCAATGTGTTTGGGTTTACATTTATAAATATGAAAATGATAGTCATGCCTAAAGTGCATGTCTAATAATTTGCCTAAGAACAAGTTGATAAAAAATGTCAAAATTAAAAGTAAAGATTTAAAAAGAGAAAATGCATAAGTGATGTGTCATCTTGTTAATGGATTAGATATGAAGTTAGGCATGTCTATTATGTCTTTATCATTGCTCTTTGCCTAAAAAATAGACCGATCACTCTAAAGTGTATTTATATAGAAATAGTTATATTGATTCATTCTACTAAATGAAAACAGGTTACATGGTTTCTTCATATACAAGTCAAACTAAAAAGTCAATTGAAAACATGTTACATTAAAGCTTGTATAGAACCACTTAATTTGGTAAACACCCTAAACTACTAACTAGCTTAAATATTTGTTAACTAACTCAACTAGATATTAACACAATGCACTAAACTATTATTGCGAAGAACTTTAATTTTGTGAGGACTTGTTAATTGTTATTCTGTGAACACTTTGCACAAATTTGTTGTTGGATCTTGACTATGTAGTAGGGTGTTAGGTTTAGCACATATATCCACTGCATACGCTCTTTGTGTCCACGTGACTTTATTTCTGTGTGTTTTGCATAGGAATGTATTTTAATATACGAGTAATGATAAATAAGCCTACAAATATTTTTACATAACTCATCTATCGTAAATGTAATACATTTATTCTCTCTAATCATATTTATCAAATAGGTTTTTTTTTTTTTTTTTTTTTTTTTTTTTTTTTTTTTTTACCAATTTACTTGTATGTCTATTAATTAGTCACAAGATTTTCTCTTTTGTTAACATTTCTTACATCAGAAAGTGTTGCTTCACATGTTATTTCAAACTCTTGAGTTCTTTTATACTATAACCAGTGTTGCAAAAAAAGTTCTACAAGGCCAATTAATCACCGCCTAGGCGCTACAGAGCCATCAACCTTGCCGATTTATGTAACTGGGTCTAACAAAAAGGTCAACCGTGGTCAACAGCGATCAATCGCGATCAAACTTGCCGGAAACTTAAAAATCTTGCCGGAAGTACCCAAAACTCACCGTAAACTTATTTTGATCACTTATAGTAACTGTTTAAATCTATTACATGTTGTTTTTTAGTAAAAATATTACCGAAAATACCTAAAGCTCGCTGAAAATACCCAAAACTTTTCGAAAATACCCAAAATTTGCCAGAAATGCTAATCCGATTAATCCCGCCTATACCGATTACAAGCTAAAAGGTGGTCGACCGCCTCACTACCGATTCGCGATTTTTGCAACATTGACTATAACACGGAGTACACAGAGGCGGATCTAGGCATGTTTAGGTGGTGCCCGGGAACCACCTTGGACGGAAAATTTCTTTAGAAGCGATATAGAATTTTTTATAGGACCCACCTTGAAAATAACTTAGGAACCACCTTAGAACTAAATACACAAATGAAGAAAGAAAGAAGAACAATGAAAATGAAGGAGAATATGTGATCGGACTTTAGTGTCTCCGACAGAGATTAAGTTTAGTGTAGAAGATAGCACAAAATGACAAAAGTATTTGTAATAGGAAATGAGTTTTCTGACAAAAACAATCTTAATTACTTATTTTTGAGTCTAGTAAAATAATTGTAAATGGGTCAAAGTCATGCATGTGGCTGAGTGGTGTCCACCAAACTGTTATGTACATTTTTCTATATTTTTATTTTTTATTTTTCATTTTGCTCAAAAAAGACTTTTTATTTTCATCCTTTAAATGTTTGAAATATGTTTCACATTCAACGTTAAAAATGCTTCAAGTATTTAACATCTAAGCCATCATCGTAAGCTTGTCCACTTCGTGTTAGTAATATACTGATAATGACATACGAGATATAATTAGTATTTCACGAAAAAAGCATGAATTATTATAAGATAGATAATGCTAAGAGGACTTAGTTGTTAACGTTTTTGCTAATATCGGTAATGAACCTATTTAAATATTGGTTAAAGTTGTGTGAAATTGTATCCGACCCGACCCGGTTCGTTGCATAACTACGATAGCTTTTTTAGGCGTAGTATCGAGGAACCACCTTATTTTCTCCGCTATCTTGATGGTGCAATTTGCTTCTTGTTGCACATGGAACCGATTGGGATATGGGAGACTTCACACTCTTACGAATCTAAACCATTTTCGGAACAAGCCATGTTTTGCACAAGTTTTAGTCTATTTAAGCTATTTAACATTCTTTCATAAAGATAAATATAAATTTTGAGACTTTTTTATGGGTGAAAAATCATTGAATATACATTCTGACGGCATGACGGTGGTCGTAGTGGGAGCAACCACATGCTTGTTTTTTCCAACACACAAAGAAGTCAAAACAAGAGCCATTTGGGACGGCTTAGCGATCTTGTATTATATTTGGCCCATTTGACTATAAGTATATTGAATCAGTATCAAATAAAATAACTTAAAGTAAGAAATTTTGAAATAAACATTTAGTCGTGTTGTTGTGTTTTGATTTATAGTTTTTATGAACGTTTCAAAAATCGTGAATCTGTAGTTGGCAGGTTGAAATTCTTGTAGCTTGTAATCGATTAAGTGCGCGGGATTAATCGATAATTAATCGGATTGACATTCCCGAGAAGTTTTTGGTATTTCCGTCGAGTTTTGGGTATTTCTGATGAGTATTAGGTATTTACGGCAAGATTTTCAACAACTTGTAATAGATATATACAACGACTATAAGTAATTAAAACAAGTCTCCAACGTGTTTATGGTATTTTTGGCAAGTTTGTAGGTTTCCAATAAGTTTGACCACCATTGACTGATTTGAACAAATAAAAAATGTTGGTGGTCGATTAGCGCCTAAACATCATTTAATCAACTATGTAGAACTTTTTTCACAACACTGATTTTATACATAGAAATATATCTTTTGTTGATTCAATACAAATAGGAGATTCACAATAATGATTTTAGTGTAGATTAACTCAAATTTTGAAACGCTTGACACTAGACTAAATTATTTGTTGTATTTATTTTCTTATATGTATTTTTTACAACTAATCGATATGCCGTATTCCTATATGGGATACGCCGTATCACTGATAGTCGTATCCTTTTATGAGAATACGCCGTATCGGCTATAGGACAGACATGCACTAAATTATTGCATTTCCTGTTTTGACCTATTTTCCATAACTCTGAACTCAACCAAACTTATCGTGAAAACTTATACAAATATTTGAAAACTGAACACTTTCATAAAACACGCGAAAACATGCTCATTACATAAAGCTGGGTTTATTCCCAACGCCCTTTAAAAGACTAAACTTGTATAATACATAGTTAATAAGTATAAAAATACGTATCATTGTCTACATAAACTTGTTACATAAAGACTCTTGCTTTAGGGCATTCCAAACTGATAACAAATGATGGGAATGAGAAGCTGATGCGTAGGGATTGCACCAGGCTTTACCTCTCGAGGGATCTCGAGAAGCTTACAACCCCCACCAGGCAGTGTACCTGATCGATGTAGTATAGTATAATGACAAGTACCGGGGGATTGATCGTTCAGCTAGGAATAGTGTCGCTAGGATTAGAAAACTTAAAAACTAGGTCTAGAGATGAGGGATGATTCTTTTTGTATTTTTATATTTTTTATGAAAGCAAGTAAAAATCTCGGGTTTGAAGGAGTTGGGCGGAATTAGTTGTTAGTCAACTAACCCAATACTAAAGATACAATTAAAATAAAATACTAGAAATGAAAAATAAACTATATTAAACTAAAGTTGTGAGCAATATGTGGGAGAATTGTGTTTACTTAGATTTCACTACTCCCTAGACATCTTTTACATGTTAATTACTTGTTATAGTTGCGTGGATGACGGATTGTATTCCTTAATACCATTCATGGGGTGACGTACTTACTTCCCCAATCCTATGAGCGCCTACTTCACTCCTATGTCGAGCCGGCTAAGAAGCTCCTAACATAGAATCATTAGAATTTGCTCATGCATTAAATACAACCAATAAAACCTAGTACACATCGTTTCATGTTTCCTAAGACGTTCAAGCATGTTACACAATGGAGATCTGTCAATTTTCTTAAGCCTAACATTGAAATCATTCATCCAATACAACCATAAACAAGTAATCAACACATAATTAACATCTAGGTTTCATTACATCTAAGCAAACACAAGATAGATCTAGCCTAGCATGTTGAAATCAAGACAAGCATAAGATATATTCAAACAACACATAGAAATATTGATTGAATTGAAAGAAGACTTATCTCAATTGAACATGAAAGGATTCAAGGGGTGAAAACCCTTGAAAACACTGTAAAATATGACCCAGGGTTTACAAAGTTCGGCCCTAGTTTTCTCCACACAAGTTCCTCTTTAATGAATGAAAAATAGAAAACTATATATAGATTTTGATAGGTGACGGCGTTAAGAACAAAAGTCTGACGCCGTCATCTCGCCGCCAAATAGTTTCTCAGACTGCCTAGATCTGGGTCTGACGCCGTCATGTGTATCCCTTATGCAGGCCGTCACCAAAATTAGTCTTGACGCCCTTGTTGTGACGCCGTCAGGTTTTCACTGGGTCGTCATGGTTTTTACTCTTGACGCCGTCATGATCTTCCTCTTGACGCCGTCAGGTACTATTCTCAGCATGAAAAATTAAGTTTTTGCCGTTTTCTTCACTTTTATGCTCTAAAAACGTCCGAATTGCTTCCTTTTCCAGAATCCACTCCCAAAGTACTTAAAATCACAAAAGGAACGATTTAGGGCAATATTTGATCAAATAAATTCAATTCCGGGCTTAAATGACCCCCTAAAAGTGGTTCATTTTTCTCCTCATCAGAAGCTCGTTACCTAATCTGCTAGCTACAACATTTTAACCCATTACGCCCAACTTAACACATAGCTTGGCCTCGTCTTATAAACCTGTAAAACATGAAACTGAGAACGGTAAGTCCTTGTGACTTAGTGAGTGAACGAAACTAATCTGAAATAATACTTGCAATTCTAAATATGAACATATTTATATATAATACTATACTATAAGTGGTTCGAAATTTAACCGTCTTGTTAATTGTACATGGCATACACCTCTGATTCGAGATTTCATAATCTCGACATGATATGTGAGCACGTGCTTTTAACAAGATGATGCTTAGTCGTCATGCTATATA
Source organism: Artemisia argyi (assembly GCA_030686995.1). Lineage (NCBI taxonomy): Eukaryota > Viridiplantae > Streptophyta > Magnoliopsida > Asterales > Asteraceae > Artemisia > Artemisia argyi. The sequence continues at coordinate 155,531,576 of CM060698.1, read as the reverse complement.
TATCAAGTAAGTTTCATCTAGTCAGAAGCACGTGCTAAGATATACTTTCCCTTCAGTTTATACTCGGGTCATGCACAAAGGATGCTTGATCATATATACTTGACATGCTAGTTCTAAACATAAATCATCCGCATCGATGTAAACACTATAATAAGCACGGGTCATCCACAAAGGATGCTTCTATGAGAGTTCTATATCGTGCACTTCTTAGGCACGCTACAAAAATTTGGGTGCGTTTCTTGGGCTCCATTGACTTGAAAAAGATGTTTCTTGTGAGCACCATAAACATCATTGGTTTTCAGCTATAGCCAAACTATACGGACGTTCTAACATCGTGTCAAATCTTGCAACATAAAGCTGAAATTTGTTACACACCTGGGGGGTATAGTGCAAGAAGGATGATTATGAATGCCTCAAGCACCTATACCATGATAGATGTACACGTATAATGTTAATACATACCAACTAAACATGAATATGACATGATTATGCAAGTATAAGTGCATCTAAACACATATAAAGTAACTATAATACATAAACTCATGAACTCGAGTAAAGCAAACCAAGGCTTGCCACTTGGTTTTACACTTGCATAACATGAATCATAACCACATAAGCTATCAGTTGCATATAACCACTCGGAACTTGTAAAAATATCATATCATGTCGTTATCATTAAAACTTAACAAAACATTTGCTATCAATCTGTAGCAGCATGTACTTTAACCTTTTTGATTGACTCAACTAATGAATCAGCTCATGAGGCTAAGTTTACATTGATGAGTGTGTAAATACTCATCATTTTTACCTTTTCTGAGCTGCCAAAATATATAAAAACACTCAATAACGCATCAAAATACTGAAATTATCCTAAAACTGTGTTTTATATGTTTTAGATGCAAAATGTTTAAAAACAAATGAAAAACGAACAAAGTTTGCATAATTGGCAGTTTCAGTCCCTCAAGTTTTAAAAATTGACAAAACTAGTCCCTGAAGGTTTAAAATAAAAGAAAAGTCAACCCAAGTCCTTTAGAATTCAAAAATTATCAAATCAAATCCTTGGGTGAAAAGTTTGAGAAAATTACACACTTGGCCCCTAAACTTTGGCAAACTGGCAAATTTCGTCCTTCAAGTTTCAAAAGTGTCAGTTTTGGTCCCTGGGAAATAATTTTTGGATAAAAAGTCAATTTTTAACCTTGGAAAGTCACAAGATATCACAAATGATCCTTGGAATTAAACTTTCAACATTTGGCAAAAATGACCCCTGAACTTTCAAAGTTGGCAATTTCGGCCCCCGTATGCTCCAATTTGGCAAATACACATTGCAGGTCTTTATGGAATTACAACTTGGCATAAATGGTCCCTTGGATAAAGTTTGGAGAATTGACAGAATTTACCCTCAAAGTTTTAGATTTACATATTTGGTCCTTGTGCATTATTACATGAACCAGCCGGACCCTTAGATATTAATAAATCCAATTCCAAACCCAACAACAAATCCAGTCCACCCCATACATTTCCTTTGGCCCAATCCACCCTTAAGCCCAATCCCAAAAACTATACACCCCGTTTTATTTTTGGTCAATCCCTGGGTCAAACCCACAAATAAAAACACCCCTCTCAGTCAACACCCCAACCTTTGACCACCCATCTTCCACATCACCACCCCATCCCTGAAAATCCATCATCACCCCTACACTGCATTCCCCTCCTACACACTCCACCCCCTCCTACACTCCAAACCAAACACTACAATCCAAACTCTCACCACTGGCTCCAATTTTTCAAAGAAAAATCCAAAAAGGATTTTGGCGGCAAAAAGGTTTGAATGGCTAGGATTGAATGCAGTGATCCAAGGGCTGGGAATTTAAGTGGGAAACACTCAGAGGGGTGCACGAACCCTAAAAAGATTACTACAAAAGGAAAAAGAAGCACCAGGGAAAAGGAGTTAGTGTAATATAGTTTTGTAGTTTAATTTAGTTACTTTAAAATTTATTGTAATTTTTAATTTCCTGTTAAGTACTTCAGTTGTAATTTGTGCACTTTTAATTAATCTAATTTCCAGTTCAACAAAAGTTATAGTTTAATTTTCAGTTTAATCAAAAATAGAAAAATATAAAGAGAAACAAATAAAATAAAAGAGGTTTGGTAATCTCCAATATTGAAGCAGAAGAAAAAAAAAGTGGATGTGGCATGGTATAGTGTTTCAAGGGAAACCATAGGGTTGTTGTTTGAGTTCTGGTTCCCTATCTCAGCTTGGACACTTGTAAGCGAATTTTTATATCTGCATGATTACTGTTCATTACCTTATTCAGTTGCTTATCTGCCTTATTTCAGCTTAGTTTATGTATGTTTGTTGTTGCCTTATGCTTAGTTTTTAGTTTAAGAGTAAATTGCTTAAAGTTTTCATCAACACAGTCAAAGTAACTCATAAATGCTCATTTGTGTTCCTGTGGTTAGTGGCTGGATTTTCCTGTTAAATTAGTCTTAAAAATTGTTAAGATAGTTGGGTTGATCACTGATGTGGTGAATTGTGGTCTGTAACTGATAATTCTAGTGTATCATGGCAGTTAAAGGTGTGTTTGGATTTTCTTAATTACCTGTGGCATTGAGTATTTGTGATGTTGTTCTTGCCTAATGTATGTCATCACATGTCCATGTAACTCAGTTCAATCAATAAATCCAGTCATCATTTGTGAAAAAGTCAAATAGGCATTTGATATCTTCTTGAGTGATCACTGTTGGAATTTTAAGATTGCTAATCATCAATATCAGCTTAAATATTGTTAAAATAGATGAGTTTAGCTTCATTTTACCTTTTTACATCTTAATTAGTAATTATAATCAGCTCAAAAATCCAACAAAGTCAAATTCCAAAATTTTCATTAAAAGTCAAAGTTGCATACTCAGATTTTTGTGCAAAATTCAAACCAATCTCTAGGGTTCTTTGGTGAATGAAAATACAAGATTTCTGTTGTTTTGAACTCCTTGTCAGCTTGTTTATCAATAGCAAAAAGAAAATTAGATTTTGAAAGATATTTGGGCAAGGAAATTTGGTTTGAAAGTTGGGTATGTGACTGTGTAGTTCCCCTGCATCCATGTTTTGAGCAGATTTCATGTTGCCATAAGTAGCTCAAATCTTGATGCATTTCCATGATCTTTGTTGTTCTGAGTAGCTCCCTAGGTATTAATTAGGATCTAGGATTTAGTTTTGCCTTTATCACTTGTTTGGAGTGCTTATTTTGCCTTTGATTTGAGACCTGTTTGGAACTGCTGCTACTTTGTCTCTGAGTCACTATCTGAGCTTGTTGATTTATTTGAACTAGCTTGAATCTAGCTTTGTTATGTATATTGTTAGTTGTCAAACATTTGCTTGAGCTTGTTTAGCTGTTTCAATAACCTGCTTCACCACCAATTCTAGCCAAGCTCTTTATGGCTGCTTGCAGTCCATCTGTCCAAGCAGCCCAAGAGTCAGCTTCCATAAAAAGCTCATAAAAGTTCCAAATTGCTTGAAATCTATTTTCTTTGTTCATTGATAGTTTTTTGTTGTTAGTGCACCTTTTCTGCTTCCTCAGCTTAGCATCTGCTAGCTTATTTGTAAACCCAAAGTAGCCCCTAAGGACTGAACTGCACCCTGCCCTCAGTCCAAAGCCACCCTTTCATAAGCTTATTGTGAGCTTATATGTGAACCAAACCCTTTGAGATTTAGCTTATTTTGTTGCCTACCAGCTCTAGTTTATAGGCCAAGCTTTTATTTGAACTCACCTTCACTTCTGTGGACCCCACAGAGGTCCAAATAGCCCCTAGTTGGACTGTTTCTAACTGTGTGACTTGGGATGTGCTTATTTGACTGAGTTGGCTTATTCAGTGTACCTTGTTAATAATTTCAGTTCATCTTAGTCTTTTTAAGTTTTCCTGAGCTTAATTTCACTGTGTGGGTCCCTGTTTAGCTTATTTGAGCTTCAAACCATCACAATCAAGCTTTTAAGCTCTCTGAATTGCTTATTCACAATCACACTACTTATTTATGAGCTTAAGCTATTGTCCTTTCACAAAAGTCTCTTATTTTAAGTAGTTTAACAGGTTGGTAAAAGAAAATTAAGAAAAAGATAAATTTAAATAAAGTGATAGCTTCTATTTAAGCCATTTGGCTTATTTTTCTGCTTATTTATAAGCATTTTTCATTTTTAAATTTTTCTTAGGTTTCTTATAACTTAAAGTAATTTTAGGGATTTTTTCAGATTTTTCCTTGTTCATTTAGTATTTTTATAATTAATTTTAGTTTAAATCAATTAAATAATTAGTTTTAATTAATAATTAATAATTATAAAATAGAAAAAAATGGGATTCTGTTTTAAAATTAGTTTTATAATATTTTAGATTTTTCTAAATTTAATTTTCATTTTTATAGTTAATTTTCATAATTAATTAATAATTAGTGTAATTTAGTTAATTAAAAAGTAATTATTAATTAGTAATTAATTAATAGTAATTAATTAAATAGTGTAAAAATTATTTTTCTTTTTCTAAAAATTTTCTTTTATTATTAGGATTATAAAAATGTAATTTTCATATCCGTAGGTATTTTATTTAACAAAACTCGCGTTTTATTTCGTACGTTAACGTAAATTTAAATTCAACGTACGCTCGTTTTTAGTTTAAGTCACGTTTTTAGGTTATCTGATCATCAGTAATTGTTTATATAGTATTTCTAAGTCATTTTTATTCCTCATCTCGTAATGTAATCATACAAACCAAATTCCTTACCTTTCCGTCCAAATTCACCCGATCACAAACCCGTTTTTGTACCATCACACCTCGTCGGGACATAACGACCCGGGGAAACCACTATATTCCGTGGAGCATTGACTCTAGGCAGTTTGACCTTGTTGACCATTCACCTGGTCAGTTTAGGTTGACCGTTTGGAGCCAATCATACATGAAAGTAGATTCTTTTGGCTTTCCAAAAATGTATGGGACGACCAAAACGGAGCTACGATTGGTCCGTTATGAATTTTTAAAAATATGGTTGCTACACATTTTGAAATCTGACTTTGCTGCACTAATACGGATTTTAGACTAGTTTAACTATGAAATTAGCCAAAACTCCCAACATAACAAATGAAGTAGACTTCGAGGAGAACAATTTTGGTTTTGACCTTAACTTAATCCGTCAAACGGTTAATTCTCTACGATCCTTCCAACACTTCACAAAATTCTGCACAACATGTTGTCCTACTTTTAAATATGTCGAAAACGACCCAAAACCCAACATAAACTATTCTAACCATTTGCATACTTATATCTCAGCTTATTAAACATCTTACGATCATTTTCCAATAGGTTTATAAGCAATTTCACTAATTTAAATACTATTTTGGCTTTGCGCCAAAATATTTACTTTATGTGTATAAACTAAACATCATCATCTTCATTAACTAGAGCTAATTCATAATCTTTAAACCTAACTTAATAAATTTTGTACATGATCATTCTCTAATTAATAAAGACAAGCTAACATGGTTTATGATCACTAAATATGTAAAAACATGTGTATAATCTCATAAACATAACTAAAATCACCTTTAACATGCTTTAACACTAAAACTTCAATTTCTAACATGATCATGAAATCAAAAATTGAATTTAATTCATACCTTTGATGGGAAACATGTTAAGGAAGCTTATTGCATCATGAAAATAGCATAAGAACACTAAAAAGCATATTGAAATTACTCTATTGAAGCATTTCTTTATGTTAAGATTTTCTAAATTTTCTAAGATAATTCCCTCTAAAAACACACGCAAGAACATGTGTGGTTATAAGGCCATATTTTGATCTTACGAGGTTATAAGGATACAAGGGTACTTCTGTAATGTTTTTCCCTAAAATATAATTTACACTGTTAGTTCTTGCCGTTAACTATTTTGCACCATTAGTCCTTTTTTTGTTAACTATTTGCATGACAAGTCCTTATTTCTAATTAAACTTAACAGACAGACTTTTTTAATTATTCTCAAGTCAAGGGGTGTTTCAAACTTGTAAATTGATTCAAAATTTAAACATTTATATCATATTTTGCAAATAATATGAATCAGTTGTTACATTTTCAAAACTTTGAGTCACAAACTTTCTTATAATCAACTAAAGAAACATTTTTATGTAAAAAAAAAAGGTACAAAAACATAAATCAAGGTTTAACATTGCGTTTTTCGGGATTTCTCAAAGTTTTCACCAGAACTAAAATCTATGTACTATTATCATCTCATATTTGTTTAAGTAAGTTAAATCAAATTAAAAGAATCTTAAAATGAGAAGAGTGATAAATAAGTGTAGCACCACATATATCATGTCCAAGTAAAACCTACATCTGAAAATAGAGTTTGGTTATTTTGATATTATTGCCTCAACATGGCTATGTGGTGGCGTTGTCCCATTGATATCATTTGTTAATTATAAACATTCAGTAAATTGGTTAAATAGAGTTATTTATTTATTTATTTTTATAAATTGAAAGGCATCTTTTATAACTAACAAAAATAAGAAGACCACCTCATGGGACATACCCCATGAAGAGAAAACATAAGCACAAGACCAGACACTAGGAAACAATTGCATGACTGTACACAATTATATTCCAATATAGGCAAGAAACAAAAGCAAGCTATCTAACACATGAGCTATGTGAATAAACATGAAGCAACGCCAGAAACCTAAAAGCGAAAAGAACAAGGGGCGCCCATGCAAAAACGTTAAACAAACTGAGCCAAACACCCAAAATGAGAAAACTGAAATTAGTAGCCCGAACTAACTGCAACAAAAAGCATTACCATTCAAACGCCACGATCCATCTGAGAACTGAAACAACCTTAGAGACTTACTAAAATAGGTTTTGAATTCAAAAGCCTGATATCTAAATCGAGACTTACTGAAATAGGTCATGCATTTATTTCTAATGGGTGACAAAATGTCACTAAGTTAGGTTTATTAAGAAGATCAGTCGTCAACTTGCCATTCAAACAAATGCACCGGGTCGGAATTTCTCTCGCCAATTTAAATATTTTGAAAAAGTCTTCATCATGGCATTTGGAGTTATGACCAAAATACTCCAAAACTCGTAGATTATAATAATTACTCTCTTCGTTTTAAAATTATTGTACATCTATTCATTTTAGAATGTCAATTATTATTATTAATTTTTTATTATTTATTTTTGTACCAAATCAAAGAAGTGTTTAATGTAGGGAGCTCACGGTCCAAAAACCGGACCGGATCGACAAAAATCGGACCGGACCGAGATCGAATCCGGCAAAAAACTTAGACCGAGACCGGACCGAATGTGGTCGGTCTGGTCTGGTCCGGTCTCGGTCCAAATAGGCTAAATGTCCGGTTTTTAAGACGGACCGGACCGATCCGGACCAAGACCGAAATTATGAAAATCCATAGACCGAGACCGGACCGAGTGTGGTCGGTCCGGTCCGGTCGGTTTTATCGGTCGGTCCGGTCCGTTTGCTCACCTTTAGTTTAATGAATGTATATGATATTTGCTTGATTAATTATTTTTATTAAACTTTATATTTTTTGTTACATGATATACTAATTTGAGAAGGGCTATATTATACAAACCCTTTTTATATTATCACTTCAGGGTGTTTGACCAAACCATACAACTCGCGATGCACATCATATAAGCTGGTGATGCATCAAATGATTGGATACCATCCTTATAAGAAGGTGTGGATAACTCACCCTTTTCGAGAATGATATAATTTTGAGACGGTGAAAGCATTACTTGTATTAAATGACTTGTTCGTGAGGCAAAGTCAACAACTAATTTTTGGTGGTGCAACTAGAAAGAGGGACTGATAGTGATGAAGGTGGGTGGTATCAGGCAAGTAGTATAGAGGGGTTGGTTTGCTGGCATCCAGCGTTTTCAATTTCATTAATATCCTACCAAACAATATTACCAAGTCAACCTGATATCTTTATTTCTCATAACAGTAGCATTTGTTATTGATTCGAAATGAAGTCATTCGATTAAAAAATAGAAAAAAAAGAAAAGTAAGAAAATCCAGTTATAATAGCAGTGAATGTTCTAGAAAGTAGAAATTGAAAATGGAGAGATTATGTCATCACCTTTTTATGTACATGGCTTTATTAAGTGACACGTGGAGATTTTTTTTCACACCTCACCCATTATTTCCATAAAATTTGGAGAACCCACAGGCCACGGCCCTCTTTTTTGACCGTCTTTTTTTACATACTAGGATTTTTAGTATATTACAAACCATGTTTGGCTAAGGGATTATCGAACTTATAGCGTTTGGATTTTTAAGTAAGTTTATAAAATAAGTTTTATTTGTCACACAGATTTATTAAACTTATAAAGGCTTATGACTAGTTTTTTTTTTTTTTTTTTTTTTTTTTTTTTTTTTTTTTTTTTTTTTTTTTAATAAAATGAAATATCACGTAAAAGCTGAAAATATATAATAATTTAATTTTTACTTAATTTTACATTAATAAGCTTCAGCTACAACTAATTTGCTAAACAGCTTAACAAAAATATAAGCTTCAGCTTGCGGCTTATAATATAAGGCTCTACCCCAACTCTAGCTCAAGCCCCAACCTTAACCCATCACTACCCTGTTGTGTTCTATTAGATAAATTATTCATTTATTCTAGTTTACAATTCTTTATGCTTCAACTAAATATATCCAATGGTATATCTAATGTATACATTAAAAGTCAAACAAAGTTTGATGCATAAAAATATAAAATGACCTTTTTTACATACAGTTTGTGTTTTACTTTAATGTTAACATCAAAATATTAACCCTCGACTGGTCAGCGAGGGGTCTTTTGAGAAAATAGCCAGGGTTCATAGCCCACCTCCTGATAAGTACAGTCACTGGGACAGGTGCTCATTGCCTGGGGCCGGGTCCTTGGGGGAGGGTCCGGTTGGCATCCTTAGGATGCATGGGACCAGGGTGATCCCACCGATCTTCACCTTTTGAGAAAATATTAACCCTCGACTCGATTTATTATTACCTTATTATAAAAATAAGCTAGACTGTGGTCATTAGATTTGATAATGACACATGAACTGGTTTGTTCCCAAAAAATAAAATAAAAAATAAACTAGACATATTTCAGAAAAATATCTTATAACACCCTAAACATAAGAATAATGTACATAAATTTTCTTTTGATATATCTATTTATGCTAATTATAATTATTAGGGACGTGTTTTGACGAAAGTAACATTAGCGGTGAACGGTAGCTATAAACCATAGTTATTTGTGGAGGTGTCATTTGGGTTGACCCGGTCGGGTTCGTGTCAACTCGGGTCAAGCCTCCAAAAAGAATACATGAATCCGACTTTGTTTAGAACTCGGGTCACTCGAGTCGGGTCAATTCGGGTTCGAGTCAATTCGGGTCGGGTCAACTCGGGTTCGGGCCTAGGTCCATTTTACTTCGATATGTTTAGTGTTAATTGACTCGGGTTGGTCGGGTTCGGGTCAATTTGGTCGGGTCAATTCAGGTCGAGGTTAAAATAAACATACCTGAACCGGATCTTGTTTAGAACTCAGTTAAATTCGGGTTGACCTGATTGACCCGAATATAATTTTGAACCCAATTGACCCGATTCAAATTGACTCGGGTCGGGTTCAGGTCGAATAACACCCCTAGTTATTTGTATCTATAAAAACGTGTGATAACATAGTTATACCTGTAATAATAAGGCGTAAAATGACGTAATTTTATATTATCACTAAACATAATTGCACAATTCTCTTAAATATATTTTCTTAATATAAGATAGCATTAAGATGGCACAGACTTTAACATAAATGAACTCATTTTAACAACTCTTTATTATACATGAGTACTACCCGACTATACATATCCAATTATCCATTATAACTTGTCTCCCTAAATAAGGGTCTCAAACTTCATAATTAAACGTGTAATGAAAGTTTGCTAAAACAGTTGGAGAAAGTTATGAGATGAAACATTAATAGTGCAATCATTTCATTTAATCTTTAAAGTGCTAGAAAATTATGTAACTATATCAATGTAAAAACGCGTAAATTTTATTTTTAAGACAGTCCGATGTAAAAAAAAAAAAAAAAAACGAGTAAAGAATCACAGCTTGAACACTACTGGTAACCACATATATATACTTTATGCGGGTCCCACTTCCCACTCTATATATACAAACGTTACACAACATTAAAAGTTCCAAAACCAAACACAAGAACAAATATTCACTCGTTTTCTTAACATGGCTCACTTCAAACTTATGTTCTTCTGCTTCTTGTTCACCTTAACCTTCATAATTCACCCAACAATCAGCAGACCACTTCATGCAACAGTTAAACAAGAAGTTGATCAGTCAGAAGGGTTTAATGAGTTAGCACCTGCAGAGTCACCTGAGGGCTTAGAAGGTGGTCATGAAGTGATGGAGCATGAGAAGCATCATCATTCTTCAAGTGTTGCTGGTGGTGGAGTTATTATTGGAGGTCTTGTTACGGCTACTTTTGCTGCTGTTTATTGTTATATAAGGGTTACTCGTAGAAAAGATGGTGATAAACACTGATTTAATTACTTTTACACTTTTACTAGCTATAGTTTAGTGATGTATATTAGGTGTGAATAGTGGATTAGTTACTATGAATACAAAATTTATTGATATGTTATAAGTTATCAAAATTTATTTAGCTAGTGCTATACTTATTAATTTGCAAGTCTTTTAATTCGTTCCGGTTTGTGAATGTTGGCACCGCACTAGATAGTACGTCTAGGAGATTGAAAGTACTTGTGAGAAAAAATAATTATATGAAAACCTGTTTAACAATCAAAATTTTCAGCTAATTTTTATACGTACTTAAAAGTTGAAATAAATTTCATACCAATACTTATTCTACTATGTTTTCAAACCCATATGTGCAATGAGGACAAAAGGTTGGTTGTATGTATTAAAGGAAAAAACCCCTCAAAGGGAGCCATAAGTTGATGCCGAATTTATGAAAATCGAATAAAAAAACTTAAGCAATGGGACACTGACTAGTCATCTAATTGTGTATAGTTTAACAGTTTTAATATTAGTATTTTCTTGTAATTATTCAACTATGGAATAGAGATGCTCTTTGGAAGCATGTGACCAAGGATGTGCATGAACCAAGACTTAATCTGTGAGTAACAACGCAATCATCGCCATTGATAGCTATAATAGACGAATCGATGTATCTTTTAAACAGTATCACTAATCAAATGCATATTTAACATAACCTTATTGACAAAGAAAAACATCCCTAAAAAATTGTATTATCACTTTTGGGTCTAAAGCAAATGCTTCTTAGTTCACAAAGTAAAACATCCCAAAAAATTATTTTGGTTCACTTTTAGCTAGCTAACATATTGACGTCCTTGTGTGTATAATTTTGTTGAGGATGACGTTACCAATCTTCGATTCATCGCCATCCATTAACATACCGGTCCGTCCATGGTTGTTTGTACGTCAAGCAGCCTGTGTTTTTTTAAGGACATGCAAGTTTGGAAACTTTTTTTTTTTTTTTTTCATTCATTGATTCATTCCAAGTTTGGTCCGTCCAATATTGGGCCAAATTTGTATCACTTTTTCCTTACAATTTCCTGATGTGAGGCATATCTCTATGATTCTCTAAGCTTCCAGCAATAAATTGGTCCAAATGTAGTTATAAAGCATTTAATTACACTACTATAAAGCGTAGCTGAGCTAAAAAAGAGTTGCCAAAAGTCGATGTATTTTAACACCTTTGACTCTTTCAGATGCAAAAAGTAATTAGTTGTCACAGAAGTTTACACTTTCTGAAGTCGTGTCAAAGACTTACAAAGTCAAAACTATGAGCAAATTCATATATTTGTACCTTTCAATTTTCTTCCTTCACGTTTTGGGGGTGAAAACTATAACTTCAAGAGTTGACTGGTAAAAGATATACTATACATATCAGGAAGTATGTACAAGGCAGTCTCGGAACCAGGGGTGTACTTCGGTGTTATGGAACCTTGATCAATGTTAATTATCGTAAATAGAATACAACCTGAGCTCTAATAAGGAAAAAAAAAAAAAAAAAAAAAAAAACCCCACCCAGGTAAATAAAGACTACATGGCCATCGATAAATCAAAACAGTTGCACGGGGACGAGATCCAAGAGGACCAGTCAACACCCAAAATTGAACCCCTATTGGATATCGACAATAACGCCGTTCTTTGAATGTGAGGGGACATATCTATAGCAATTATCGAGGCCTTGGATGTCGATGGTGCATGAAGCATAAAATTTCTCCACTTACAAATCGACCATATAACGACCCATAACACACCACGAAAGGATTTTGTAACCAAAGAATTACCCGTAGGAGATCTTGACCCTTAAGTTCAAATTCGATTGACAAAGGGGCAATTGACAAAACAATGATAAACCATTTCTGGCTCCGAATACAGAAACAACAGTTAGACGAGCCAATTGGAACACCACGAGAAGCAAGGTTGATAAAAGTTGGTAATCTATCAAAAGAAGCCCTCCACACAAAACATTCACCTTTTTGGGACCCAATTATTCCACCGGAATTTGATACCACGAGACAAATGATCATTTAGGCTGTTTTGGACCAATGCCGATAAAACCCGGACTTAAAACTTTCCGTAATTATTAAGACCCCACTCGCGTTTGGGTTAAGAGACATGTCCCCAGTGAGAGAGATAAGGGTCGAGAGTTCGTCGAGAGCGTATAATCGTGGAAACTTGTCTTTCATGATACAACCCGACTCATGACATGGATCTACCCAAGAGATTTTACTAATTCATGACCAGTCTAGGCACGGAGCCAGGATCAAATATGACCGGGTGCGCAAATCTTTTTGAATCGTAATATAAAAACACATTCGATGAATTGGGTGCATTTAAGATGCGTTTAGAAAAAAGTGACGTTTTCTTCAAAAATTAACACTATATCGTAAAAATCTATAAGGGCTCCGGGCACCCGCCAAAACCCGTGTTTCCGTCCCTAATTACCACCCTCTTTTTAATCTTTTTTGTTTTCTTGGTTTTGGCAACTCATTGAAAAAATTACCCAAATCTCAATACCCACAATTCCACTAATTACCTCTTGTCCACCTTTTAACAGCATCAAATTACGCCCCCAACTTTATACCAACTTGTAATTAACATAACAAAAAAAGGGACCAACTTGAAAACTAAAAAACCATCTATTTAACCAATCACCATGCACCCCATGCACTCACTTTACAAAAAAACCGTTACATTCTGTTACTCCAAAATGGTTAAAAAAAAAGCGTTTTCTTGATCATAGCCACCGTAATCCTGGCCGGTATAATCGCCATCACCATCACCATCACCGCCTACAACCACCACCACCACAAACACCACAACAACCACCACACACCCACCACCCCAACCACCCCACTTGATGACTTCCCATCAAACGCCTCACTCTACCTTCGTTCAAACGGCTACTCCTTCATAGCCACTCTCCTCCACCTCTCACCCGACCTCTTTTTCTCGACACCCGAATCAACCCTTTTCGCTATACCCGATAGCGCCATGAGCAACTTGTCTATCCCACCTTATATGACTGTCCAGCTTATAACCTACCATATTTTACCTAATAAGTTTACTTTCCAAGATTTGCTTAACAAGCCTTTGAACACTTGTTTTGTCACTATGTTTCAAGGACAGAAGGTGTCCATTACTAGAAAAGACGCGAAAACGGGGTCTTTGGAGGTTAATAATGTCCTTGTTACTCATCCGGACATGTTCTTGCATGAAAAAGTCGCTATACATGGCGTTAATGGCCCGTTTGCTTCGTTTAAGTTTCATCAAGAGATTAATGAGCTACCCATTTGTTATAAGAATATAAGTGATGGAAGTAGTACTATTGAAAGCGTTGGTTCTATTAATTCTAGGCTAGATTTGATTAAACTGCGAGGCGAGTTTAAAATGTTGGTTAAGTACTTAACACAGTCCGGTTATGCGCCTTTTGCTTTCGGGTTATTTAACGCGTTAGATGAAATTGTTAAAGATCATCCAGGTTTGTATACGATGACGATATTTGCTCCACCGGTCGTTGAAGTAATGGAAATGCCTTCAAATGTTGTGAATAAGTTTGTGAGGTCACATATTGTGCCTAAGAAACACTCTTTTATGCATTTGGCGAGTTTGCCCCAAGGCGCGAGTATTAAGAGTTTGTGTCCAGGGAAAGAAGTGGAGATTACTTCGAGCGTAGTTGGGAATTTGGAAGATGAGTTGCTGTCGATTAATCGTGTGGCGATTACTGCGCCGGATTTGCTGGTGAGTAAGAGCTTTGTTGTGCATGGGATTGCACAGGCTTTTCCTATGGATGGGGTTTCTAAAGCAGTGTCATTGTGAACTAGTTAGTAAAGATTCAATTCAAGGACTTATGTTCATCACTTGTTTGTATAGTTTCTTGAAATTTAATGCATGGTTTCTTGATTTTGATATATGTTTTCGTATTAGTTATGATCATGCTTATTATTTGAAGCTTATAATGAAATAGATATCATATTGTAAGTGGTTAATAACTTTTTAATATGTAACATTTTGTATATTTTGTCTCTAAAAGGCATAAAAAGTTGGTCATAAGTTTTACTTGATGAACATTTTGGGGTATTGTTTGTAAAGAACTTTGTTTAACTAATTAACAACCATGAACAAGTAATTTATCAAAGTTTGTTAGACTTTTGTTCTAGTTAAAAATGTATTATACTATTTCTAGTTCGACAATATTTTAGTGTATGCAACAAGCTAAATCAAAGTTGTTGTAATAACCAGTAACCTGAACTTGCTCATAATCAGCACACGTGAGTCGCTCAACATTTGTGGCTATGGGGTATCTAGGATTAAGCCCTTGACATTTTGCTTGTTAGGCGCAAAGATAACCATTACCAACTGAGCTACACGTCGTTGAAGTTAATCTAAAACAAAGGAGAAAAAAAATGTTTTTAAGACTTTGAAAAAAAGGATGAAATATGAATTATTAGAAATTATTTTTGAAAAACTATATATAAAAAGTAACAGCTGGTAACCGTTTATTTTACCCGCCTTAAAGTTCAAACAAAATAAAAATGTGGTGATGCTTGTTTACTAACATGGCTAGAAGTCTTGCTAATTTTAAACCATTAACAGCTTTTTCTCCAACTTTTTTATCCAAAAATATTCATATTTTCGACCCCGAAAAATTTACTGATCACGAATCGCTGTACACGGCACTTCTCGATAAATCGAGTAATATAAAACACTTAAATCAAATACATTCCCAATTAATAGTTAATGGGTATCAATCTAATGGGTTTGTTGTGACTAAATTTATCCATGTTGGGTCTAATTTGGGTGAGATACGCTATGCGCGTAAAGTGTTTGATGAATTTCCTCACCCGTATGTGTTTTATGGAACGCGGTTATTAGGGGTTATGCGAAGGGAAATTTGTTTAGTGATGCTATTGGGATGTATAGGCAAATGCAGAATGTGGGTGTGGGGCCGGATTGTTTTACTTTGCCTCATGTGCTTAAGGCGTGTGGTGGGAGTGGTGCGTTAAAAGTTGGTCGGGCGGTTCATGGGCAGGTGTTTAGACGTGGGTTTGAAGGGGATGTGTTTGTGCAGAATGGGGTTGTGGCGGTTTATGCTAAGTGTGGGAGGATTGGTAGTGCTAGAAGTGTGTTTGAGGGGTTGGGTGATCGGGCTACTATTGTGTCTTGGACTAGTGTCATTTCAGGGTGTGCTCAGAATGGAGAGCCGGTGGAAGCGTTGAAGGTTTTTAAGAAGATGAGGGAGTGTGGGTTGAAACCGGATTGGATTACGTTGGTTAGTGTTATTAGTGCTTATGCTGATATAGAGGATTTGGGACAAGGGAGATCGTTTCACTCTTGTGTGATTAAGATGGGACTTGAGTTTGAGCCCGATTTAAGGATTGCTCTGACTACGTTGTATGCAAAATGTGGGGAGGTGATGATAGCAAAATCGTTATTTGATGAAATGGAGATATCAAATGTGATTATGTGGAACGCAATGATTTCGGGATTTGCAAAAAACGGTTGTTGTAATGAAGCTATTGCTCTTTTCCAAAGAATGTTGTGGAAAAACTTAAGACCAGATTCTGTGACAGTATGCTCTACAATATTGGCTTGTGCCCAGCTCGGATCGCTCGAAGAAGCAAGAAACATGGGTGAATACATTGACAGTAGTGAGTATAAAACTGATATTTTCGTCAGGACGGCACTTATTGACATGTATGCAAAATGTGGAAGCGTAGAATTAGCCCGGAAAGTTTTTGATCAAACAAAAACCAAAGACATAGTTGTTTGGAGTGCCATGATTGTAGGCTACGGTTTACATGGTAGGGCTCATGAAGCCATAGACCTTTTCAACTTGATGAAGCAAGCGGGGGTGGGTCCAAACGACGTCACCTTTATTGGGCTTCTTACAGCTTGCAATCATGCTGGACTTGTAGAAGAGGGTTGGAGAATATTTTACAGTATGAGGGATTATGGTATTGAACCACGCCATCAACATTATGCTTGTGTAGTAGATCTTCTTGGCCGTGCAGGGTGTTTGGACCGGGCTTATGATTTTATAACAAAGATGCCGATCAAAGCTGGTGTGTCGATATGGGGAGCACTTTTGAGTGCGAGTAGGATTTATCGCCATGTAGCACTAGGAGAATATTCCGCACAACAGCTTTTCTCATTAGATCCTTACAATACGGGGCATTATGTACAGCTTTCAAATCTATATGCTTCAGTTTATATGTGGAGTGGTGTAGCACGTGTTCGAGTATTGATGAAGGAAAAAGGGTTGGCTAAGGACATGGGGTGTAGTATGATAGAGATAAATGGAAAACTTCATGTCTTTCGTATGGGGGACACATCACATCCAAAATCAGATGAAATATATAAGGAACATAAGAGGCTGGAAACGAGATTGAAAGAAGCTGGATTTGTTGCAGATACAGAGTCTGGTTTACACGACTTGAGTTATGAAGATACGGAGGAGAGTCTCTGGAATCATAGTGAAAGGCTGGCTATTGCTTCTGGGCTTATTAGTACTCCTTTTGGAACAACCCTTAGGATAACTAAGAATTTACGTGCATGTGTAAACTGTCATGCTGCAATTAAGCTGATATCGAGACTTGAAAACCGGGAGATTGTTGTTAGGGATGCCAATCGGTTTCATCCTTTCAAGGATGGAGAGTGTTCTTGTGGAGATTATTGGTGAGAGAAAGGTTGACTACATCTTGGCTTATCTTCAAGTTTGATCAGGTGTGACACTAATTTTTTTTTTTTTTTTTTTTTTTTTTTTTTTTTTTTCTATGTTTGGAGATTATTTTGCTTGATTTTTGTCCTAGTAATCATATACATGTGGTTAAGCCCTTATTTTGAAGTTTGTGTGCACTTAATTCAGTTTCCGGGCTAATAGATAAACAAGCGCAAATAACAAGACCAAGGGTGAATACTTTCATTAGTGCCTTTGCAGTCTCAGGTTAGTAAAGTTCTCTGATCATCTGAATAGATGTGTGAATGACCAACGTTTTCCTATATGCATGTACTGATGCTTTCTTTTGAATGCTTTGCATACATTACCTGATTGAATTTTTTTTGCGGGGTGCTTGGTTCTGTATTTAAATTGATGTAGTCTTCTATAAAACTATATGTATTAGGAACCTGCTATCATATGTGTGTAACCCTTCAAAAGCATTTTGCAATATGAAAAGACAATCAAGTTAACAAATCTTTCCAAACATAATATGATAATTGCAGCCATACATTGATTTTACTTTTCAGATACGTATCATAATATACATATAATGTACAATCATTACTCTTGATCTTCCTCGAATTAGGCAGTGGGGTAGGAGGCCTGCATGGCAATGCCGCAAATGCCTTCTTTGGCTTCAACATCTCTTTGCATCATTATATAACCCTCTTGACCCCAACTTGTTCCCCACGAGTTCTTCACTAGCCAATACTTAGTCCCATCATCACTTGTTCCATAACCAACGGCAGTAACACCATGGTCAAGTTCAGTGCCACATTCTCCAGTAAAAACACCACTAGAGTAGAACTGGAAGTCGGAACCACTAGCATCAATAGCAACAGATACGGGTTGACTAGCTACAGCTTTCAATAGTGCACTTTCACTATTAGAAGGGACATCTTCATGTCCCGTAATGGTTGCAGCGTGGTTAGATTCCTCGTTGCTGTTGCAGGTTCCATCAACTCCTTTGTACGGATAATTGCTCTCTGTAGTGAGTCCTTTATTGCTTATGATGAAGTCAAAGGCGTTGTCCATAAGACCACCCTCACATCCCTGATCTACACCACTTGTGTCACAGTCCACGAGCTCTTGTTCAGACAGAGAAATCAATTTACCTGTTTTGAGTTGAGTTATTCCTTCCATAGCTGCGACAGCCGAAAAAGCCCAGCAACACCCTACATATGATCATGAAATATTGTTATCTTAGTTAATACTTTGACTATTTAATTTGAGAAATTCCCAAAATACTTGATGCTTACCACATTGCCCTTGGTCTTTAACAGGCGTTACTGCACCTTTTGCTCTCCAATCTACTGATGATGGAACTGCTGTAACATTTTCATACCTGAAAGCAGAGGTCGATGGGGAGCATTCATGTGCCAAGAACCGGTTCCTTGTGGTTCTGAACTCTTCGTTTGTAAGGTCTGCAAACTCATTGACTGCTAGTCTGTAACTTTTGTTCATGGCATTGTTAAATGACTGTATGTACTGGACATTCTCTTGGTAAATTCTAAAACGTCGTTCTTTCTCAGAAGCGTCCTTGTAGACACGCCCGTAATGAGCCATCCATTGCTCGTGGCTCTCATAGCTTGAATTTTCAGAGAGCAACCTGGATGTAGTATTTGAAAGCAATGTAGCTGAGAAAAAGAATAAAACCAAACAAACGAGTGAGGTGTGGTTTGTAGTTGTCATTGTGGTGCTTGGTGCAAGAAACAAGGGGAACGAATGAGTTGGAGTGAAGTCTTTTACCAGAGGTTGTTGGGTTTATATAGAATTAAATGATTTCGTCCTGGTATGCACAATTAAAATGAATCTGTTTAACTTCGTGGAAGACAAGATGTTCTGTGTATGGTATATTTTTTAAAATTAGCAGATAACGTACTGTATATGTTGCTTAGATTGATGGTCCTTTGTGTGCTAATTTATTTTTAGTACATCTATGCTGAATGGTAATTTAACAACATTACAAAACATAATTTGGCCATTATTTTGGAATTTAGTTATTTGCTACATCGGAGAAATAGTTTAATGGATAAAACAAATAGGTTATTTGTAGCCTTTTTCTTTGGAAGAGGATATATCCTCTTTACTGTTTCTCCTAGATCACCCTCCTAATGATAAACAAGACCCATGGAATCCACTCTCTTTTTTCTCCACACATTTCTCATTGATTTGGACACATGTAGTAAACTTATAATCATCTATTTAGGACTAGAAGTAGGAATAAATTTTAGGAGAATATAGCAATATTTCTTTTTTGGCTGGCTTTTAAATGTACAAAAGGCAGACATGTGTTCACATATCCGATTAGTTTTGAGTGTTTCTTACCCACTTTAGCCTTTCTTTGCACATGTTTTAATATGTATGGCAGGAACAATATGCAACCTAGGTGATGTACCGCAGAACTAAACCACGGTCCACGGTAATTGACCAGAACTTGAATTAATGTCAGTTATGAAGAAAGTTACTGAAGTTGAAGTGTCACTGGCCATATTAGGTAGTTTGTTAAATATGGGAGGAAGTTAAAAGGATAGCTAATGTGGCAGGGACAATACATATATAAGTATGAGATTGTAAAACTTTAGGATCTGAAATATGCACCCAGCATAGATATAGTTGACAGGGTTTGTAGCAGCCTTGTTCCTGGCACTAGCAAGCTTGACACGGGCAGTCTGATATGAACCCATCCCATACTAGGTTGTATCAAGCCACAAGCTAGGTGTGGAACTCACTACAAAAAACTAGCTTAAAGGAGGAAGGGACACCTAGACTTTATAAACCACCAACCAATCCCATACACGGCCGATGTTGGATCGTAACAGTCTGTTTGATATATTTTTTGGTCATTGTATCAATATATTTGTCCCTATGAATTGTGGGACCGCATGTGCCATCCACCTTTTCGCAAACACAGAAGATTAAAGCTGTGCTTATGTTCTGTTTCTTAAGCATGATACACATATTAATTATCCAATTATGAATTCGACAACCAGTTTTTACATTTTGAGGGACGGTGGATGTTTTTATAGGTATTACTGTGAGAGGAATTTGGCTGACTACATCATTGCTTATTTATCTGGTTTTAGAATCTACTTTTATGATTGGTAAATCAGGACACTATGGGTAAGTAGATGAATTCTGTTTTATTCATTGTTGCCTTAGCATTCAAATTCTCAATGCCACATTTTCTATTTCTTTCTTATGCAGGTTTCTATCATTCCATGTACTGTCAAGATATTGAAATGTAGAGATTACCTCGGTAAGGCTGTTTATGAACTTGAAGTTTGGATACGATCTGCTCTGTTGGAGGTATAAGGCTGGCAATAATGAAGCTAGAACTTATATACAAAGCCGAAGTAAAAAAGCACAAGAGGACGGTTTTGGTCTATCATTCTCTCAGTCTCAGTTAGTTCTTTGGTCACAAATTTACCAATAGATTATATGATAACTGCAGCCATACAATGATTTTACATTTAATATAAATATCGCACTTTACGTGTTTCTTGTATTAACATAATCAGAAATACATATAATGTACAATAATTAGTTTTGCTCTTCCTCAAATTATGCTGTAGGGTAGGAAGCCTGCATGGCAATGCCACAAATGCCTTCTTTGGCATCAACGTCTCTTTCCATCATTATATACCCCTCTTGACCCCAACTTGTTCCCCATGAGTTCTTCACTAGCCAATACTTAGTCCCGTCATCACTTGTTCCATAACCAACTGCAGTAACACCATGGTCAAGTTCCGTTCCACACTCTCCTGTAAACACACCGCTAGAGTAGAACTGGAAGTCGGATCCACTTGCATCAATGGCAACAGAGACAGGCTGACTAGCTACGGCTTTCAACAGTGCACTTTCACTATTAGCAGGAACATCTTCATGACCCGTAATAGTTGCAGCATGGTTAGATTCCTCGTTACTGTTACAGGTGTCATCAGTTCCTTTGTACGGATAATTGCTCTCTGTAGTGAGCCCTTTATTGCTTACGATAAAGTCAAAGGCGTTGTCCATAAGACCACCCTCACATCCCTGATCTACACCACTTGTGTCACAGTCCACTAGCTCTTGTTCAGATAAAGATATCAATTTACCTGTTTTAAGTTGAGTTATTCCCTCCATAGCTGCCACAGCCGAAAAGGCCCAGCAACACCCTACATATAATCATGAAATATTGTTATCCTATTAAATACTTTGAGTGTGTGACTAGGTTTGATTTGTGAAATTCCCAAAATACTTGAGGCTTACCAGTTACCACATTGGCCTTGGTCTTTAATAGGTGTTACTGCACCTTTCTTTCTCCAATCCATTGATGATGGAACAGCTGTGACATTTTCATACCTGAAAGCAGAGGTCGATGGGGAGCATTCATGTGCCAAGAACCGGTTCCTTGTGGTTCTGAACTCTTCGTTTGTAAGGTCTGCGAACTCATTGACTGCTAGTCTGTAACTTTTGTTCATGGCATTGTTGAATGACTTTATATACTGGACATTCTCTTGAAAAATCTTTGAGCGTTGTTCCTTCTCATTAGCATCCTTGTATACACGCCTGTAACGAGCCATCCAATGCTCATGGCTTTCGTAGCCTGAAGCTCCAGGGAGAAACCGAGAAGTAGCATGTGAAAGCAGGGTAGCAGAGAAGAAGAGTAAAACCAAATAAGTTAGTTTAGTGTGGTTTGTGGGTGACATTGTGCTTCTAGGTGTAGGAAACAAAGGAAATGATTGATATGGAATGATGTCTAACCAGTGGTTGGGGTTTATTTATAATGAAATGGTTTCGTCCCTGTATGCAAAGTTAATTAATCCCTCTCTAAGTTTGTGGAAGAAAAGATATTCTGATAGTGATATATTAATCAATATGAGCTAATAGCGTACTGCATATGTTGTTTAGATTGATGGTTTATCAGTCTAAGTTAATTGGATTTTCCTGTTGGACTCTAGTGCTGAAGAGTCAAATTGTTGTCTACTCGTTTGTTTTTGAAACGTATAAGCCGAAAGGCTACGTACGTATCAACCTTACTAAGCATATTTGGCTACTCTATTGGAATTTAGTTGTCCTATATTTGAGAAGTTTCTTGAGGGTCCATAGAAAACATATAGTTTTTATTTTTTATTTTTTTTTTATTTTTTTATTTTTTTTTAATTTTTAATGGATTATTGATGTTCCAACTGCGGACATGCATGATTCCATGCGCATTTCGATTAGGTCTGCTGCGTGTTTCTTAATATCCTATTTTATGTGTTTTGCTCATGTTTTCATATGCATTATGATGTTTTCGTATGGTATGGAAGGGAAGATATACAACCTAGGTGATGCATTCTGTAAACTAAACCACCAACGCATATTGGACTGCTGCATCGATTGCATGCTGACTAGGCACTCTAATACCACATGGCCAGAACTTGAGTCAGTGTCAAGTTACAAAAAGAAAATTACAACAGTTGAAGGCTTACTGACCATAGTAGATTAGTAGGGAATAGGGTCAAGGGTTTGAACCTCGTTTCGTGCTCACTCCAGTTGGTGCCTCACTAGCCAGGAGAGTTGCCGGAGCTATTCCTTGTGGGGTGGGGACGTACAATGTCTACTGATGGATCAAGGTGTTCCCGCCAATTTACACTTTTTGTGGATTAGTAGGGAATAAGTACATGGGGGATGCAGGGAATGGAAGTATAATACTATAATGAATAGCTGACCAGGGGCATTTTTCAAAAGGGTTATGCTACATCCACACAAGTTTTACACAAAAAAATCCACAAACATGCCTCTTGGCCACTCAATGCTCTCACTTGGCCAACTAATGCTCTCAGTCTCTCACATGAGTGGCTAAGTGGCATGCCACATCATTTTGTGAATTTTTTTTGTGTAAAACTTTTGAGGTTGTAGCAAAATTCTTTTCAAAAGCAGGATGCAGGGACACCATATGGGCATTCTTTTACTTTATATTTTTCTCGAGGTTAAAGGTAGGAATTTCGAGTGTTCTCATTTCAACCATATCATTTAATCAACATTACGAATGAGCATATATAGAATGACAGGTAATAAAAAAAACCGCACCGTTTCAGCTGCAATTTACTTCTTTTCTTTTAATAAAATGGGTCTAGCCATCTAGGCTTATTGGCTGTGTTTCTTAATATTGCATATCATCTACTCATTTTACTTTTACCCTTGTTAGCCATTTACTTGGATCTAGTTGTAAGTATTATTCTCACCGAATTATACACAAAAGAATCTAGCATACTTCTGACAATTGACACACCCAAAGAAGCATGTGGCAATATGAAAATACAACCTATATAGGTCAGAAAAGGTTCCATATAATCATATATAATATGATAATTTCAGCTATACACTTCTTTTACTTTTTAAATACATATCACAGTTTACTAGTTTCCTTGTATTAACTTAACCAGAATTAAGAAGCACATATAATGGTAGTCTTCCTAAAATTATGCTGTAGGGTAGGAAGCCTGCATGGCAATGCCACAAATGCCTTCTTTGGCATCAACATCTCTTTCCATCATTATATACCCCTTTTGACCCCAACTTGTTCCCCATGAGTTCTTCACTAGCCAATACTTAGTCCCGTCATCACTCTTTCCATAACCAACTGCAGTAACACCATGGTCAAGTTCTGTCCCACATTCTCCTGTAAACACACCGCTAGAGTAGAACTGGAAATCGGACCCACTTGCATCAATGGCAACAGAGACGGGCTGACTAGCGACAGCTTTCAACAGTGCACTTTCACTATTAGCAGGAACATCTTCATGACCCGTAATAGTTGCAGCATGGTTAGATTCCTCGTTACTGTTACAGGTGCCATCAGTTCCTTTGTACGGATAATTGCTCTCTGTAGTGAGCCCTTTATTGCTTACGATGAAGTCAAAGGCGTTGTCCATAAGACCACCCTCACATCCCTGATCTATACCAGTTGTGTCACAGTCCACGAGCTCTTGTTCAGATAAAGAGACTAATTTCCCTGTTTTGAGTTGGGTTATTCCTTCCATGGCTGCCACTGCCGAAAAGGCCCAGCAACACCCTACATAACATTAAAAAAGTAATCTTATCTTAGTACTATGACTATGTTTTTGATTTGTGAACTTTTTTCCAATAAAATTGATGCTTACCACACTGGCCTTGGTCTTTAATAGGTGTTACTGCACCTTTCTTTCTCCAATCTATTGATGATGGAACTGCTGTCACATTTTCATACCTGAAAGCAGAGGTCTTTATTGCTTACGATGAAGTCAAAGGCGTTGTCCATAAGACCACCCTCACATCCCTGATCTATACCAGTTGTGTCACAGTCCACGAGCTCTTGTTCAGATAAAGAGACTAATTTCCCTGTTTTGAGTTGGGTTATTCCTTCCATGGCTGCCACTGCCGAAAAGGCCCAGCAACACCCTACATAACATTAAAAAAGTAATCTTATCTTAGTACTATGACTATGTTTTTGATTTGTGAACTTTTTTCCAATAAAATTGATGCTTACCACACTGGCCTTGGTCTTTAATAGGTGTTACTGCACCTTTCTTTCTCCAATCTATTGATGATGGAACTGCTGTCACATTTTCATACCTGAAAGCAGAGGTCGATGGGGAGCATTCTTGTGCCAAGAACCGGTTCCTTGTGGTTCTGAACTCTTCGTTTGTAAGGTCTGCGAATTCATTGACTGCTAGTGTGTAACCTTTGTTCATGGCATTGTTGAATGAGTCTATATACTGGACGTTCTCTTGAAAAATCTTTGAGCGTCGTTCCTTCTCATATTCATCCTTGTATACGCGTCCATAACGAGCCATCCACTGCTCATGGGTCTCATGGCTAGAAGTTTCAGGGAGTAACCTGGATGCAGTAAGTGAAAGCAGAGTAGCTGAGAAAAAGAGTAAAAAGAAACAAGTGAGGAGAGTCTGGTTTGTGGATGACATAGTGCTGCTCGGTGTAAGCACTAAGCAACAAGTTAATTTATTTGAGTGAGTGAAATCTTTAACTAGAGGTTGGGTTTATATAGAATGAATAGGGTTCGTCTTTGAACTTAAAATTAAAATAGCTCCCTTTAAGTTCCTGCGTGGAAGAAAACATGTTCTGTACATATGATATATAAAATTAATGTGAACTAATAACGTAGTGTAGATGTAGTCATGTAGTTAAGAATATTTGTTTGAGATACATGGATCTTACTTTTGGAGTCTACTGCTGAAGATTACTAGTTCACAAAGAATATTACTAGATCCACCAAAAGTTTACAAAAAATCATCCACTCGCTGACGTGGCAGAGTGGTGATTGGTTGGTTACCAATCACCACTCTGCCACGTCAGCGAGTGGATGATTTTTTGTAAACTTTTGGTGGGTGTAGCACTCCTCGTTCACAAAACATAATTTGGCCATCATTTGGGAGTTTAGTTGTTTCATGTATCTGAAAAATTCTCCATGGGTCAGATTAGAAAAATTCTTCGTGGGGCAGATAAAAGTACTTGTTATTTATAAAGCTTTATACATGTATCTTCTTAGTCAGTTTTTAGATTTCCATAACGCATACGCCCACATTCTATTAGGTGTGCATCTAAAAACATTTAAGGTTTCCTTCTTCTATATCATATCTATATCTCGTTGCTTGGCTGCGTTATTATAAAGAATTTATGTTATGGACCCCAGCTCAAAATTAAGATAAGGAGAACCAGTAATAGCCAGACACGTGTACAATTATCTAAGTTGTGAAGTTGAAATCCCTCATCAGTTCACTATCACCTCTGCTTCCTATTTTTTACCTCTCCAACCATTCTGTCAGAAATTGTAGCTCACCACCGTCCCAACTGTGCTTTGATGGACCTTGACCACCGGTGCAGTAGCTTCACAACCATGGTTGAAGCACCGCAACCACCATCGATTAGATCTGCAAGGCTCACTCTTTAAATGGTTTTAGATATTGCAGGTTCCCTGGCTGTTTCACTTAGCAAACAGATTTTAAAACCAAGATTCTTGGTACATGGTTTCTGACATTTTTGCTAGCTAATTTATCTGTAAAACTTTCATGTTTGTAGTCAATTAGTAACAGTAATTCAAGTAGGGTTACATGTGTAATTATTAACTTGAGAAGAAAAACTAACTTTGGGTTTTGGTGAAACCTAATGTTTTACACATGGAAGTCAAAGGCGCAAGAAGCGTTCAACTAGGGATTGGGTTGACGTGAGAAAATTTAAGACAGTCGTCTTGAGGTTTGGCACGCCGGCTAGGCAATTTATTAAGGACCATGAGTTGGTTGACTTCCGCTAAGCATGAAGTTATGAGGCGGGGGCCTTTTTTATTAACGGCCTTGTAAGTCAATATACAATAATAGTGTCATAACTATGACCTCAAAAATAATATTTGAATCAAACTTTGTGGTATCTTTAATAAAATCTTTCGGGTGGTTTTTAACCCGGTTGTGAAGTAGGTGTAGCCGTGTAGGCAGTATTACAAGGAGAAACTAATACCAAATGTGATGTTTGATACTTTTGGAGTTGTATATGTATGCTCTAAAAATCAATATAAACAGATACTACACGAATTCTCACCCAAGTAATTAAGAAATGCTACAGATCTCGACAACATCTGTCCTGCTGCAGTTGATCATTGGAGTTTGGGACATGAAGGGGATGTTTCATAAGCTTGAATGGATAGGCCAAAAATGAAATCACGGACAATTCATGTGTTTGTGTATGTCATGAAATGGTAACAAAGACTTGAAAAGTGTTTTTCTTTCTATCAAATCGTGGAAAAAGGGGGAGAGCATAGAATTTTGTCATATCTTTATTCCACAGTCTGATTTGCTGGAAATGGAGAGTTGATAAAAAAACGCGCGGGGTATAAATTAAGTCATTCACGTGCAAGAACCTGTATTTACGTTGATAGTCCTTTTAGCAAGCTGAAGCGTTATACATTCTTTTTAATTACTGCATAGACTACTTGAATATTAGCTCGTGTAATCTCAAGAATGAGCATCTACCGACTGATAATCATAAAAAAGTACTACTTCATCTCCTTTTGAGATCTTTTGTTTTTAGAAGAGCATTCAAGGGACTCGGGTTAACACATTTAATTATTCATTTACTGTGTATCTTGACGTTGCATAATCATCAATTGACTTCTGCTAGACTTGGACTAGCTATAAATGGTTTAGCAATTTATAACTTCGAAGTTTTGTACATTTAAAGAAGCAATATGCTGCTATATGAAAAGAAATTCAAGCTCACAAATTTTCTGATTAACATAACAAGACATTCATATTATGTACGATAATTACATTAGGTCTTCCATGAATTAGGCAGTAGGATACGAAGCCGGCATGGCAATGCCACAGATGCCTTCTTTAGCCTGAACATCTCTTTCCATCATTATATACCCCTCTTGACCCCAACTTGTTCCCCATGAGTTCTTCACCAGCCAATACTTAGTCCCATCATCACTCGTTCCATAACCAACAGCAGTAACACCATGGTCAAGTTCTGTCCCACAATCTCCTGTAAACACACCGCTAGAGTAGAACTGGAAGTCAGACCCACTTGCATCAATGGCAACAGGGACGGGCTGACTAGCTACAGCTTTCAAAAGTGCACTTTCACTATTAGCAGGAACATCTTCAAGACCTGTAATAGTTGCAGCATGGTTAGATTCCTCGTTACTGTTACACCGGCCATCAGTTCCTTTGTACGGAGAATCGCTCTCTGTAGTGAGTCCTTTATTGCTTACAATAAAGTCAAAGGCGTTTTCCAATAAGACCACCCTAACATCCCTGATCTATACGACTTGTGTCACAGTCCACAAGCTCTTGTTCAGATAAAGATATCAATTTACCTATTTTGAGCTGGGTTATACCTTCCATAGCTGCTACAGCCGAAAATGGACATATAATGAAATTTATTCTTTATATTATTTAGTAATTTACTATGTTATATTTGTGATTATTTCACAGTAACCGCACCTTTCGTTCTCAAATCCTTTGATGATGGAACTGCTGTAACATTTTCATACCTGAAAGCAGAGGTCGATGGGGAGCATTCATTCATGTGCCATGTATCTGTTCCTTGTGGTTCTGAACTCTTCGTTTATAAGGTCTGCAAACTCATTGACTTCTAGTTTGTAACCATTGTCCATGGCATTGTTGAATGAATCTATGTACTTGACATTCTCTTGGAAAATTTTAGAACGTTGTTCCTTTTCATAAGCGTCCTTATACACATGTCCATAATGAGCCATTCATTGCTCGTGGCTCTCTTGGCTTTAAGTTTCAGGGAGTACCCGGGATGCAGTACTTGAAAGCAGAATAGCTGAGAAGAAGAATAAAACCAAATAACAAGTCAGGGATGTTTGGTTTGTGATGCCATTATATTGGTATCACAAGTTTAGTGACCTGCCAATCATGCTATAAAAAATCACCAATCAGATACGTATTTTTATTGACAAATTATTAGCACTACAAAGGTTTATTTGTTTCTTTTTGGACAACAATTATATTAACGCTTATGTCAAGTAACGAGCTAGCATTAAAAAGGTTACAAGTGAGATTTGATTACTGTGACCAGGTTTGCGTGTCTTTAGGGTGTTCAAAAAGTTTAAGTTTAAACTAATCAACTTCTGTTTCATTCTTAATCATTCTTCCGTTGGCTTATATTTAGTTGTTTGAGAGCTGATTAATGTGATACTATGAGGAAAACTTTAAAACCAAAGAGATCGATGAATCAAGAACCGAAATATTACTTTATTTACTAGCTATTTCTTCAAACATAATTTAAACAAAAGATTGAAACCACACACCCATTCACAAACATAAACTTAACAAGAGTATAAATTTGATATATCTAAAGCAAGATCAAGTGAACGTACACCCATATGACCAAAGGACTAGCTAAGTAGTCTAACGGTATTGTCTCAGCTATTGGTTAATATGGCTAGTGGAAGAAAAAAAATATTAAAGTTTGAGATTAAATTTTATTAAATATGTCATATATAGTCTCAGATACTGTTTAATATGGCTCAAAATGTGTTGTTTGATTGAATAGGTAACCACTGCAACAAAGTTAGGTCGGTTTAGTCAGACTGGATTCTTGACCCGTTTTATTCTTGTATGATTCTTGAGTTATCAGTGCCCCGTTGTATTTTGCTTCTAGCTTATCACTAGATTGCCCAACTTTTCTTTCTTCAGTAATATTTGTACTCTTGCCTTTAGAATTAAAATTGTTTCAGCTGTAATATTCAGATGCTGATGGATAGGAGATACACATTATCGACATATTATGGAGTAAGTAACGTCAGAGGCTATTTAATACAGAAATATCAGTAGTAATTATGAAACCTGAAGATATCCTAATTAAAATCTAACCTTATGAGGAAAAAAATTTAAATCCCTGATTATTAGCATTTCCTTCTAAAGAGATTTCACAATATTTTGATCTCATTTTCTAGAATTACGCAGTTGATTTCTTTCTTTTGACATACAACCAAGAAAAGTTACCAACGACATAGGAATAAATCATATAATCTGCACAAATATTGAAAGGCATATATGTTACTTAATAAATTTTAACGATTAATCTTTCAAGCCAATAATGTAACAAAGCGCAATCCCAGATCAAGATCAACAAGTTACAAACAAAAATTAAAACAAACATATTGAAAAAAGGAATTGGAAAAGTGCAGAAGGAGGTATAACAGTTTGTGTCCAGCAACGATAAAATTGCTTCACGGAAAATATGGTTGTGGCCAAATCTGATTGCCGTTATCAACAAACGGAGTCATCTCGTACCCTGGGCCAAGACCAAGATTATGGTCAGATGGATTGGTCATCCAATCTGTAAACCATTGAGTTCTCTGCATCCCATCCATAGCACTCGAACTATGAACCACATGTCTTTTCTCCAATCCATGCATCACTAGTCCTCTTGCCATCATGTCATTATTAGATGATAAAGTGTTAGCACCAACAATGGCTTGTGGTCGAGATGGTAGTGATGGTGATGGAGGTGCAGCTACAGCCTTACCCTTACCAGGGACCGTTTTCTTAAGGGACTCAATCCTCCTGTTGACGTCTTTCAAGGTTTGGTCAACCAGCCCACCCAGATCATTTAAATCTGGAAGGATCAAGTTTGTAATGGAACCTTTTCCAGCCAAGCACTGGTACATGACCTCAATCATCTCCTTCTCGCGGTTTTCATTGATCTGCTTCTTAAGCTGCTCATTCGCCTTAGTGATTCTTTGCCTGATGAAACTCTCCTGATTCACCATCTTCTTGCTTTGCTCCATCTCGGGCATCCTCTTGAACTGAGCGAGCACGCGTTGGACACCAATATTGCTGGGCCACACCTCAGGTTGAGCTTCATACGGGCTATATATTATAGCACATGCATCTATGCCACATAAGGTGCTCAACTCATTCACCTTCTTCATCAAGCCCTTCTTCCTTTTCTTGAACGTTGCTTTCCTTGCTGAGTCGTTTGTTATGAAAGCAAGCTTCACTTTCTTTCTAGTCATTGCAACTTTGTTTCGCTAAAAGAAGCAATTAATAGATTGAAATATGGATGTTTATACTATCGCGTTGCTATATATACACTAAAGGTAACATATTTCACATAATCATAGCATTAAACATTTGATTTTTTGGACGCTTTTATGGGAAATTATTAACTTAAAGATTTTCTAATACTTCGAAGTTATGACAATGCATTAATTTTATAATATTATTATTGACGATATTTGATGTTGTTTGTCTAACTATTATTGACTAGTGATAAATACGAGAAGTGGATAGCTTGTCTACAATTTTTTTAGCTAATTAGTTACAAACGTTCACAAAAAATACACAAGCAATAAATCAGTGACCCACAACAAAAAAATCAGAGACCCAAAAAAGAATCACGAACCCATATTTATAGCACAAATTTATAGCAAATTGGCTTTAAAAAAATTGTAGCTAATATATTCCTATACGAGAATGTCTTATTATTATTACTATTCAGGGACGGAGCCAAGAACAAATATGACCGGGTGCACAAAATATTTTTAACCGTGATATAATAGAGTTTAAGATGCTAAGTAAATAAGGCTTAAAACACATTTCGATGGACCGGGGTCATTTAATACATTTGGTTTTTTGGACGCTTTTATGGGAAATTATTAACTTAAAGATTTTCTAATACTTCGAAGTTATGACAATGCATTAATTTTATAATATTATTATTGAAGATATTTGATGTTGTTTGTCTAACTATTATTGACTAGTGATAAATACGAGAAGGGGATAGCTTGTCTACAATTTTTTTAGCTAATTAGTTACAATCGTTCATAAAAAATACACAAGCAATAAATCAGTGACCCACAACAAAAAAATCAAAGACCCAAAAAAGAATCACGAACCCATATTTATAGCACAAATTTATAGCAAATTGGCTTTCAAAAAATTGTAGCTAATATATTCCTATACGAGAATGTTCTTATTATTATTACTATTCAGGGACGGAGCCAGGAACAAATATGACCGGGTGCACAAAATATTTTTAACCGTGATATAATAGAGTTTAAGATGCTAAGTAAATAAGGCTTAAAACACATTTCGATGGACCGGGGTCATTTAATACATTTGGTTTTTTGGACGCTTTTATGGGAAATTATTAACTTAAAGATTTTCTAATACTTCGAAGTTATGACAATGCATTAATTTTATAATATTATTATTGAAGATATTTGATGTTGTTTGTCTAACTATTATTGACTAGTGATAAATACGAGAAGGGGATAGCTTGTCTACAATTTTTTTAGCTAATTAGTTACAATCGTTCACAAAAAATACACAAGCAATAAATCAGTGACCCACAACAAAAAAATCAGAGACCCAAAAAAGAATCACGAACCCATATTTATAGCACAAATTTATAGCAAATTGGCTTTAAAAAAATTGTAGCTAATATATTCCTATACGAGAATGTTCTTATTATTATTACTATTCAGGGACGGAGCCAGGAACAAATATGACCGGGTGCACAAAATATTTTTAACCGTGATATAATAGAGTTTAAGATGCTAAGTAAATAAGGCTTAAAACACA
Source organism: Artemisia argyi (assembly GCA_030686995.1). Classification (NCBI taxonomy): domain Eukaryota; kingdom Viridiplantae; phylum Streptophyta; class Magnoliopsida; order Asterales; family Asteraceae; genus Artemisia; species Artemisia argyi. The sequence continues at coordinate 155,499,164 of CM060698.1, read as the reverse complement.
TTTCGATTGACCGGGGTCATTTAATATATATTTGGGAAAAATCGATGATTTTTCTTAAAATTAACACTATATCGAAAAAATCCATACGTGTCCCGGACACCCACGGGACCCTGCCTGGCTCCGTCCCTGTTACTATTATACTATGACTCTCTTTTGCCAAAATCACTTATCATGACATGTTCATGAATAAAGTTTAGAAACAATTATTACAAGTTTAGCCATTGATAATTTGATTAATAAATTCACTTGATTCTATCATATTTATGGTTTATTATGTCCGCTGACATCATCAAAAAGTCAATACAATCTAAATCACATGTAATTAGGTTTTAGTCACTTGTAAATTACATGTAATTAGGTTTTAGTCACTTGTAATTAAGGGTGAGCAAATGGACCGGATGGACCGGACCGACCGACAAAACCGACCGGACCGAGACCGGACCGACCACATTCGGTCCGGTATCGGTCTAGGGATTTTCATAGTTTCGGTCTCGGTCCGGATCGGTCCAGTCCGGTCCGGCTTAAAACCGGACATTTAGCCTATTTGGACTGAGGCCGGACCGGACCGAACTGGACCGAGACCGGACCGACCACATTCGGTCCGGTCTCAGTTTAGGATTTTTGCCAGATTCAGTCTCGGTCCGGTCTGGTTTTTGGACCGTGAGCACCCCTACTTGTAATTAAAACTTGTGAAATTTTATCTCACTACTAAACAAAACTGGTTTTAGGTATGGTCTTAAAAGGCTTTTGGTATGGTTCTTGAAACAAATATGAAATGATCTTTTGATACGGTTTGAAACCGTACTAAAAAATGATTTGGTATGGTTTATGTAACACCTTCAAAATTTGGTACAACAAAAGACTTTTGAAAGTTTCGGGGTGCTACTTGGATTAGTACACAACACAGTTACAAGGAACATAATAACATAAATTAGATTTAAGTAGATAATTAATGTCAAGATTTAGAGTTTACATTTATTCCCCAAATAAAAGTAGTAAGCCCCAAATAGATAAGATATGTCCCAAATTTTATTTTATCATAGTTTTAACTGGAGACCGATCCAAACAACCGCGTCACTTGCCAAGCCTGCCTCCCGTCCGAATAAGCAGCATTAAAGTATTATTCAGTGCCTAAGAATACATGCTAAAAGAGGCCAGCTTAATGATGCGCTCCAAAAAGTTTTAAATTTATAATACAAGAATTACCGGTTAGCTAGGAACACATACGAGCAAGTACACTCGTCCATCATAGTAAAACGGTTGGTAAGTCAAGGTCGTTCCAAGAGACTTGGTTGTATTCAAATGTTGTTTGATTGTTTAAGCAGGTAACAAGTTGATGGTTGTGATTGTCACGGATCAAACCAACAAGTAAAGCAATATGGAAATCATGATGTAAGCAAACAAAGAACATACTTGTATGGACAGATGATCACAAGGATATTAGGATGTTTAGCTTGGAAAACATATTATCATTGGTAATCCTTTCGACCTTTAGAACCAATTATAATAGTCTAGTGTTTTATAAATCAAGTATACATAAGTCTCACTCGAATGGTCATGTCATGAGGCTTATGCCTAAACCAACAACAAACAAAGAGTTCTTTCGACTCATAAATTTTGATGTCATTAATTTGTGAAGTACAATTTACTTGAAAGATGATGAGAACACATATTCAAAAGACTCCTTTCGACCTTTAGTCTTTATTAAACTTTCATTTGTTATGTTTATTAATTCACTTGCACAATCGTCACAAAGTACAAGATTAAAATCATTCGTCGACTAATGAATTGAAACTAATCACTATTGAGAATCCTTTCGGCCTTTAGACTCAACAATGATTAACCAAAATAATAAACAATGACAAGTTCCAATTTAACCAAATATGATGTCTTTCATTATAATCCAAACAAACACTAATTATATCCAAATATCCTTTTATCACAAGTTCTCATAATAACCAAACAAGCATTAAGAGATTATCATTATCAAACACATCACATGAAACACAAAGAACCAAACATGAGATATGAAATTCAACATCTTGATAATAATAAGGTTTACCCATGTAGCAATTAGAATGAGTAAAGAATAGGATTTAGAGCAATCCTACGAGCCTTCAATCAACCGTTACACGTTCTAACCACACTAGAGAAACGCTCCAATACTTGGTGATACGTCCTTCGTGAATGGTAGAGTGAATATGGTCTTTCGGGTTTAGATAGTTGTAGAAAATCTGCCCTTATGGTGTAAGGGAGAGTTTTCCATTTGGTTTGATGATCAAATAGTGATTTGATGCATTTGATGCATTGTTGATGCATAAGAAATACTTAGCCAAGCACTCTTATTTGTAGTTGAATAATCCTAGGCCTCCAAGCATGTTTCTTGGCCACAAAATGTAATAAAGTGCAGGAAAAATGAGTTATTAGAAGTACATGATCGGACTTGGGAGTAATGGCACTTAAATCCACACTTAAATGCAACTTTGGAAGACTTTTAGTGCAGGAACCCGCGGTTCAGACATGAACCTTGGTGGTTTGGAACATTTTGACTTCAAAAATCAATCTAAACTCAAGGTTTGGGTCTGAACCCGGTGGTTTAGATTTTTGCGCACCTTCAAATTGGACTTTGAGCCTTGGGTTTGAACCACAACTTCAACCTTAGGTTGGAAATTGGTTTGCATAAGTGATTCAACCTTGGGTCGGCAATAAATTCCATCTTTAACAATCTTCTATGGCACTTAATCTTGACTCTTTCCTTCATCGAATAACTTCATAATCTTTACTTGAACTTGGAAATAATGATGACGTACATGAATCTTTATCTTGGACGAAAAACTTCTCTTTGTGCACATACTCTTGATTTGTCTACTTTTCTTCGTCTTTTCATTATTCCCTTTGACATAGTTGTACCTGAACCTAAATACATCTTTTGCACTTTTAAGCCTAAAATGTTCACAAATACAACCAAATAACATGCACAAACATACGAATAACGCTACTAAAACATGTACAAAATGAGTTATCAAATCCCCCACACTTAAACTTTGCTTGCCCTCAAGAAAATCTGCAAAAAGAAAAATTAAAACACATAACTAAATGGCAAAATGAAAAGAAATTTTTTTAAAATTTATGAAAATTCAAGAAAATATTTAACTTTTTTTTTTAATAAATAAGCGAAAAATAAGTGAGCGCACACTCCCCCACACTTAAGGGTTTGCTTGCCCTCTAGCAAATCTAGCAATTAAGAAAAATATATCCCACATGGTGTATGAAAAATGATTAATAAAAATATGATGCAAATCTACCAAGTACTAGTACAAGATACGATTCATCGTTTTAAGCTTTAGTGGTGAAACACCGAGATGTTTGACAATACTCTTAGTATCATATTAGAAATATTCGATATGCAGCAACTTCAACTAGTGCTGGAACCTCGAATCAGGGACCGCCTTCGTCAAGGTTCTAGTAGCAATACCCGCTACTAACCTTGGCTCAAATTCTGACTCTGTAGAGAATCCCTTTAGTCAAGTAGCCTCCTTTGCAGCCTCCATAAGTGTCATATATGCCGCTTTAGTTGTTGACAAAGCCTTTATGTGCAACATCATAGCTTCCGAGCTTCCTGCACATCATTGTATCATAAACCCGTACCTTGTGGTTCATCTACCCATGAAAATGATCGATGTACCCATAGCGTATTCAAAATCCACAAAAGCTTGTACGTCTGTCTCTAACCCACGATCGAACCTATCCAACATACCTACATCTACAGATGCTATGTCAGGTCTCGTGCAGACCATCTGATACTCTCGACTTCTAACTGCATAGGTATATGACCAATTTCCATTCTTTTCCACATCACAGTCCCCTGATAGACTACCCTCCAACGATTGTATGGAGTATCCCTCTAACAAACTTAATACCAACTTTCTGTTGTTAACCCTGGACTGTGACCCCCTAAGAGTATTACCACTCTGATCCCTGATGATCTGCATATCAAGTATATTTCCTTTTGCTTTATCTAGGACACCCTTGGTAACCCAGATCTCAGCCTTGCATCCGCAAGAAAAAACCATACCATCTATAAAGAGAAATAGATGTATGAACATACCTGGTGTATACTCCCAGTAATATTTGTGGCTGTCGTCATTGCTTTTCCTGCAACCGTTGCTGAGCACACACACATTTTACCGAGTATCCATTTCTTCTTTCAATCCAGCCTTACACTTGGAAATTACCTCACAAGAAACTGTATTATACTGAAATTCAATGACTCGTGTGCGTATATCTTCTCCACTAAAGCAACTACAAAAGCAGCCTCATTACTATTCTGTATACCTGTATAGTTCCTGTGCTTAGTATTGCTCCCTATCACGTGCTAAATGATAGTCTATCAAATCCTGAGTTTGTACTTCCTGTGAACCAGCAACCTGACCGACATTCCCCTGAGGTTCCACCTCAAATGTATGATCCTCTAGCGGTTCCACCTCAAACACAACTCCCTGAAACACATGCAACGAACCCACACATACACTAGAACCAATGAAAGTTTTATTGTATTCCCCACTCTCATTGAAATCAATATTCCTGTAAAGCACTCCTTTTGAAGTAACGTCATCTAACTTCCAAAGCTGATAACCCACCATACCTTCACGGTATCTCAGGAATATGCACTTGAACTTAACCGGTTCAAGCATCTCTTGCTTATTACTAGCAAGCCAAACGAAAAACCCTAACATATCTATAGGCGCCTTGAATCTAATCGCTGATGATGGTGACCTATTCACTAGATATGTAGACCTGGTTGTATCATTTGCCCAAAAAACATTAGACAGACCAGACTGAATTAGAAAACAACGTACCTTAGCCAAGAGTGTCACATTCGTCTTCTTAACCAACCCATTCTGCTGTTGTATCGTTGCAACACCCAAATGTTTGGCGACCCCACTCTTAATACATTGTTGAAGTAACCCTTGTCGTATTTTGTTTTTGCAAAACAAATTTCTTGTAACCTAAGAAACCTTGCAACCTCGACAAGTCTTGAACTTTCTTTTCTCCAAACCTTTATTTATTCGTATAACTTTTTGATATAAAATTCACAACACAGAATCAAATAAAGTACCTTGTGAAAAAAATCCTCCAAAGTAACTAACTTTGTTTAAATAAAATAACAAAAAAAAAAGTTTATTAATACAAAACCTTTATTCACACCACATGGTCTCACGTGATTTTCCCCCTCCAAATCGATGTACCTTTTATTTAAACAACCCTTTGAAAGTCAAGCTCTATTTTTCAAAACCCAAACACCTTATGTTTTCTTTGTCGAGAACCTGACAAGAAAAAATGAAACACGCTAGAACCTTTGTTGATCTTCTATAAACCGAAAACCAACAACTTGATCAAAGTCGACCTTGTGATTCTCCTTGATATTCAAAAAACCGAACATCAATACCTTGTTGACCACAAACCCGATCGACAAGAAACCTTCAAAAACTAGTTTTCGACCACCTTCCAATAAAACGACTTTACCGCGAACAAAACCATCGCATAATCGAGTAGCCTTGGAGATTTATAAACAATCAAAAACAACAACCTTGCTTTGAAGTATAACCTTGTTTCTCAAAACCGAAAAACAAGAACCGATGTTGTCTTCTTTTTCGTCAATATCCTGACAAAAACCCACAACACCATAAACCTTTGTTGATTGAAACCAACAAACCTTGATCTTCAAAACAGAAAACCAAGCTTCTTTGAAGTTCATACCTATGTCGCACAAACATGGACAAAACTCGAACTCCAAAGAACCACTTGTTGTCGATAAACCTGTTGCACCTTCTTGTTGTCGTTGATGCTGGTAGCCCAAATAGAAAACCAACCTTCTACTCCTATCAGAAAAACGAACACCAAGAACTTTCTTTCTTTTGTCAATCGTTTAGAAACCCGAAAAGAAACCGTCTTCATCTTCAACGAAAGTCCGATCAAAAGAAATCCTCGATATCGAACCTAGTAACCACAAACCTTCGAACTTGTCTCTGATACCACTTGTTGGAATATCGACCAACAACCTGGTACTAGCATGGATAACACAATCTGGAAGACAAGCAGAATATTATGTATCGATAAAAAGTAACGCACAAGAATTAACCCTAACCAAACGTTAGTATTGAAAAGAATGATGTACAATGACCCCTCCCCCCACCTCTTTATTATAGAGATGAGGGGGAAGAAAACTAACTCTTAAAGGAGTTGAAACCAGCTGCAACAATGGAGAAAAACCTAGACTCTCGAATGCTCAGACTTGAGAACTCAGTTTATGCATTATATAATGCATGAACCGACTTAGAATCCTACTTGGACTAAAACAAGAACCAAAGTTCCACTTAACCACCTAATGAATCTAATATGTATACTAATATATATAACAACTCTCATGCCAAACAAACACTAACAATCAAAAAGCTGATTGCTCACCGCTCATTACCCAAAAAGCTTCAAAAAGCTTTGCGCCAAACATAGCCTATCAGTGAGGGAGTAAGAGAAAGCATTTAGCATACACAAAAAATCAAGAAGTGGTCAAAAGAGAAAATTAAAAGGAAGTGTAAGGGCATAAGTGTCATTACACATTAAAATTCTGTGTAGGAAGTAAAAACTTCTGTGTAAATATCAACTCCCTTTAGTAAAATATTAGTCTTTTACTCTTCAATAAAAAAGAACTATTATATTCTAGTGATTTTTTTGTAAACATGACATGTTCATGAATAAAGTTTAGTAACAATCATTACAAGTTTAGCCATTGATAATTAATTAATAAATTCACTTGATTCTATCATATTTATGGTTTATTGTGTCAGGTGACATCAACTAAAAGTCAATACAATCTAAATCACATGTAATTAGGTTTTAGTCACTTGTAATTAAAACTTGTGAAATTTTATCTCACTACTAAACAAAAATAGTTTTAGGTATGGTCTTAAAAGGCTTTTGGTACAGTTCTTGAAACAAAAAATGAAATGATCTTTTGGTACGGTTTGAAACCTTACTAAAAATGATTAATTAGTATGGTTTACTATATAACTGTACCAAATATCCCCATGTAAGATCAATATAAAATTCTTGGGTATGTTTTTTAAAACCGTAACAAATACTCTTATTAATTAAAAAAAATTATAATTTTTTTATTTGAATTTCCTTTTTTCATGATCTTCTGCATATATTTTCTTTACCACAACATCCAACAATACTCGAGCAATACCATATACAACAAACCAAGATGGCATTTAACAAACCTTACATGTTATATATACATCAAGAAACACAACAATCAAAGGGGAAATGACATGTATTCACACAACATTATTAAAGTAACCACAGCATCACTAAATAGAAATACAACCGTCCAAAATATATAGCATGACCAAACGACTACCATTTGAAAAGAAACACATCATTAAAACCTCATTTATTGAGCGGCCAATGTAACTAGAGGAATAACTGTCATAAGTGCCACTTGGTTGATTTCATATAGTATTTGATGGTGCGTATTAGCCGAAAGCTATAGAAAATAAAAAGAGATATCCCATTAACTAGCAAAATATATGATTTTTTGTAGGGATATGGTCGGAAAATATCAATGTACTTTTTTAAATGTACCGATTTAGTACGTAATGTTTTTTAAAGTTGTAGAAATGTAACGAACTTTAATAAGTGTTCCAATCTAGTACGTGATGATGATGTGTCACGATTAAATCGTGACACGTGTTAGACTTTTAGGTATGACATGTCATCATCACGTACAAGATTGGAACACTTATGAAAGTTCGTTACATTTCTACATCTTAAAAAAATTTACATAATAGATCGGTACATTTGTAAAAGTACAATGCTATTTTTCGACCAAAACTTAATATAATAGAACCAATGAAAATGTATATAACCAAATTACTTATATTATCTAGAAAGCCAACTTGTTTGTTTAGTACAATGTCAGATGTCAACTTCATCGAATAATAGCCGAATTCCCTTGAGAAGTCGTGATCGACATATACACTAAATCCAAACAAACAAACATAAATTACACAAATGCGGCAACTAAATCACTTTTTCAAAAAAGATTTTTTTTTTCATCACTTGACAGTATCACACAATCAAAAAGTATTGAAACACTCACAACAACAATATCAGTTGACGTTATAACACAACCAAACACCCGTATAATACTCACAATGGCAGACCATACACACCTCACTATTATTGCCAACCAAACGTATCCTGCAGATTGCATCTGTATAAAACTAAACACCTCTATACAACTCATCCAACAAACCAGACCTCGCCCTTTTCCATAATCGCAAACCAAGCAGACAGCGGCATGCGTCACTATAACACAACCAAACACCCTTATACAACATATCAATCATTGTTACTTGAAGTATTTATTGTTGAAGGAGGCATTGTAATTCAACCAAATTAAGGAATCAACAAAGAATCTTGACTAACATAACCATTTCTTAACAAAAATTGAACAAGAGCTGACCAAGAATCTAATTGGAAATAAAGAACTCGCCAAAAAATAACTGACTCGTCGTAAAAATGATATGAGCAGCCAAAAAGGCAACTCTGATACCAATTGATATGCACCTCTAGGACTCACTTAAGAATCATTAAAGGATTAACAACTAACTTGGACAATCATAGGCTAAGAAAAGATTAGTCGAAATTTTAATTGAATATAAATGGCGGATTGTACATTAAATATGTTGCAATGAATTATAGTTTGTTATAATGATTTCTATGTATGCTCTAAAAATCAATAAAAATGGATACTACACGAATTCTCACCCAACTAAGAAATGCTACAGATCTTGACAACATCTGTCTTGCTGCAGTTGATCATTGGAGTTTGGGACACGAAGGGGATGTTTCATATGCTTGAATGGAAAGGCCAAAAAATGAAATCACAGACAATTCATGTGTTTGTGTTTGTCATGAAATGGTAACAAAGACTTGAAAAGTGTTTCTCTTTCTATCAAATCCACTCTTTCCAAAATGTGGAAAAAGGGGGAGAGCATAGAATTTTGTCATATCTTTATTCCACAGTCTGATTTGCTGGAAATGGAGAGTTGATAAAAAAACGCGCGGGGTATAAATTAAGTCATTCACGTCCAAGAACCGGTATTTACATTGACAGTCCTTTTAGCAATTAAGTTGAAGCGTTATTCATTTTTTTTTTAATTACTGCATAGACTATTAGAATATTAGCTCGTGTAATCCCAAGAATGAGCATCTACCGATAATCATAAAAAAAGTAACACTTCATCTGCATTTGAGATCTTTTGTTTTTAGAAGAGCATTCAAGGGACTCTGGTTAACACATTAATTTATTCATTGACTGTGTATCTTGACGTTGCATAATCATCAATTGACTTCTGCTATACTTGGACTAGCTATAAATCGTTTAGCAATTTATAACTTCGAAGTTTTGTACATTTAAAGAAGCAATATGCTGATATATGAAAATTTCATAATATACGATCGAGTTTCGTTGAATTAACATAACAAGACATTCATATTATGTCCGATATATAATTACATTAGGTCTTCCATGAATTAGGCAGTAGGATACGTAGCCTGCATGGCAATGCCGCATATGCCTTCTTTAGCCTGAATATCTCTTTGGGAAAATTATTAAAAAAAGTATCATACTTGCCATGATTTCGTCTTTAGAGTAGCGAACATTTTTTTTTTTTTTTTTTTTTTAAAGGTAACTTTCTTTCAAATTCATTCTCTTTAGGGTAATATGTGACATTTTTGCCCTTCGAAATTTTTTTTATTAGCTAAGAGGGGCAAAAATGTCTAGAAATTTTGCAAAATACCCTAAAGAGGATGAATATGAAAGAAAATTACCCTCAAAAGTAAAAAAAAATTGTTCGCTACCCTGAAGATTGAAACCATGGCAAGTATAATACTTTTTTTTTTTTTTTTTTAATTTGCCCTATCTCTTTCCATCATTATATAACCTTCTTGACCCCAACTTGTTCCCCATGAGTTCTTCACCAGCCAATACTTAGTCCCATCATCACTCGTTCCATAACCAACAACAGTAACACCATGGTCAAGTTCTGTCCCACAATCTCGTGTAAACACAGCGCTAGAGTAGAACTGGAAGTCAGACCCACTTGCATCAATGGCAACAGAGACGGGCTGACTAGCTACAGATTTCAAAGTGCACTTTTACTATTAGCAGGAACATCTTCATGACTAGTAATAGTTGCAGCACGGTTAGATTCCTCGTTACTGTTACATGTGCCATCAGTTCCTTTGTACGGATAATTGCTCTCTGTAGTGAGTCCTTTATTGCTAACAATAAAGTCAAAGGCGTTGTCCATAAGACCACCCTCACATCCCCGATCTATACCAGTTGTGTCACAGTTCTCGAGCTCTTGTTCAGATAAAGATATCAATTTACCTGTTTTGAGCTGGGTTATACCTTCCATAGCTGCTACAGCCGAAAATGCCCAGCAACACCCTACATATCATGAAATTTATTCTTTATATTAGTTAGTAATTTACTATGTTTTATTTGTGATTATTTCACAGTAATTAATGCTTACCACATTGGCCTTGGTCTTTAGTAGGTGTAACCGCACCTTTCGTTCTCCAATCCACTGATGATGGAACTGCTGTATCATTTTCATGCCTGAAAGCAGAGGTCGATGGGGAGCATTCATGTGCCAATCAGAAGCATAAAATTAACAAGAAGAGTATAAATGTGACATATCTAAAGCAAGATCAAGTGTACGCACACCCATATGACCAAGAAGGACTTGCTAATTAGTAGTGTAACGGTATTGTCTCTCCTATTGGTTAAAATGGCTAGTGGAAGAAAAACTATATATTAAGTTTGAGATTAAATTTTATTAAATAAGTAATGTATATATATATATATATATATATATATAGGTGCGTTATATGCAGTACCCGACCATATTAGATGCAGTACTTTACGGTACTTATTTAGACCAATAGAAATTTAGTATTAATAAACATTTTTATTTAATTGAAAAGGGCATAATAATCAAACACATTTTCACATTAAAATTTTTTTTTATTGAAAAACATTTTTTAATTTCCTTAATTTTCGGATTTTTTTTAACATACATGTTTTCAGAAAAATGAGGTGCATATGTTTTTTTTTTTTTTTTTTTTTTTTTTTTTAATATAAATTTACATATGTTTCTTGTTTATAATTGTTTAGACATTAAACTTGTTTTGCTTAAAATGGTAATTGTACATATGTTTCTAATGTACATGCTTTAATCTTCAAAATTTATAACCAAAAACATAAACATATACATGTAACCTCTAAATTTATTAGAATCATAAACATAAATAGTATACATAAAATTTGATATAAAATGAAATACAATCCAAATACAATATGTATCTTGTTAAATATAAATGTGCATGTTATTCAAAAACATGTGTGCACTCTTCAAAGAACATACGTGCACTCTTCTAAGAAAGTACATGCACGCTTCACTTTCTAAGCAAATTCATTAGAGCATATGAGTACCCTTCCAAAACACATGTGCACTCTTTATATTGGTCATGGACTTATGGTCTCCATCTTTGTCAAACATATTCAATACCTGAAACTACAAAACAAATGTTATTTTTTTTAGTAAAAACAACTAACAAACACATATTCATAATTCAAAACATATATGTATACATCTTTCCTTATTTTATTTCAGCTTCAAATTCAAAACACATATGCACACCATTTCATTGATTTTATACCAACTATGAAACACATATGCACACTTTTATATACCAGTTGCTGATGAATCATGAGAGTTTAGATCATCTATATACCAGTTGCTGATGAATCATGAGAGTTTAGATCATCACGAGGGCACTTGACACATTAATGATCGCATAATTACCTTAGCCAAATAAACAAAACTATACTAGTAATATTTAAAATCCCATTCACATACATGAACCTTAAATCACAAATCAGACCCCAAGATCAGTACATATGTCAATTTAGTCATAACAAGAATCACCAACTAAAGTCATAACACGATACACTATTATTTTTAACCAGAACAAAGGCATTGATGATTATACATAACAATCATCACAATTACATACATGCACTGAAAATGTATAACTATAGTACAACATCGAATCAACTACATATACTAATACATTAAAAATTGACATTAACTTGAACGTAAAACTCATTCTAAATATAATTAAACTTAACAAAACCCAAATGCTAAATTCTCATAAATTATCAATCTATTCTTAATATTTTTTAGCGACAACCTACACAAGTGTTTCCTGTCTTAAACCATTACCAAACCCGCTGGTTTTCATGCCTCCACTTAATATTAAAGAATGATGGTAACCTGTGACAAGGCCACCAATTTAATCCGATCAATTCAAATTCAGTACATCACAATTAATATCAATTTACCTCATTTGTCAACCACAAATTAACATATCATTCCAAATTCAACTAGTAACAAAAAAAAAAAAAAAAAAAAAAAAAAAAAAAAGATTTCGATCTATCTACAAACAAATTAAAACTAAATCAGATCTCAATTACCTTTAAAATAAACCTCCTTTTAAGAATGAATCATCATTTTAGAAAAAGATCGGATCTTCCTCAAACACAAGTCTCCTCATTTTAGAATAGATCACCATAGCAAGAGCTGCTAGTGGAAAAAATGCAACCGCCATCAATGGAAAAGGGGTTTATCGGGGTGACAGATTCACATATCGGAGATTTGGGGTGTCAGATCTGGTAGGAGGCTTTCGTGGTCGTTGTTGGTAGGTGGTCTTCAATTCGTGGATCAAAAATGTTCTGATGGCTGAGAAAGAGGAATTAGGGTTGAGAGAGAGAGAGAAAGGGATAGATATATTAAATTAAATGCATGTCTCCTAAAAATCTGGCACGGTTATTGAAAAATAATAATTTCGAAATTCCTTTAAAGCCTCTAAGTCATTCAAAAAAATTTACCTACTATTCCTTTAAGTTACATTAATTACACTAATGGCACAAGTGATCTCATCTATTGATAAAATGATCTAATGGTTTAAATTTGTTTAAATTGGTACTGTATAGAATACACCACTATATATATATATATATATATATATATATATATATATATATATATATATATATATATATATATATATATATATATGGTCTGATCAGATACTGTTTAATATGGCTCAAAAGGTGTCGTTTGATTGAATAGGTAACAATTGTAACACAGTTAGGTCGGTGTAGTGAGACTGGTTTCTTGACCCGTTTTATTCTTGTATGATTCTTGAGCAATCTGTGCCTCGTTGTATTTTGCTTCTAACTTTTCACTAGATTGCCCAACTTTTCTTTCTTCAGTAATATTTTTACTTTTGGCTTTGTTAGTTTCGGGGTTAGAAAGATGGTTTAGTAAAACAAAGTTTGTCGCCACTACTTGTTACTTCAAGGCGAGTTCTCTTTCTCCTTAAAGCAATTTCGCCCCCACCGTTCTTTCGAAAAACCGTGTTATGGGTTTCCAACGAATTGCCTCCCAAGATACAATGAAGCAACGTATGTAGCAATTATCAACACTACACGAAAGTGGTGATAATCCGGATGAACTACCAAGTTATCAAGGATTTCAAGACACTACAAGTTATACTTCTATAGCAATATAAATTGTAGTAATCGGGTTTAAGGAAGAGAAGTTTTTGGTGTGAATTTGATGGTTTTTGATGTTCTAAAATGGCAAAATTTTCACCCTTAATATTGGCACAATGGTGACCCTTAGAAGAGTCATAATACCCCTTCATTTTGTCTTAGTGACGCTTCTGTTACACCAGCAGTCACAACTTTTCAATTAGCAACGACTTAGCGACAGAAATAACCGTTGCTAACAAATAAATTTGCAACAGTCGTGATGGTTCATACAGGGACACCCTTTTAACATAAATAACCACCACTTTTGACGAATAGGCACGCCTTAATAACATGATGGTTCATTAGTGACGACTTTGTGACAGAAAAACTGTCGCTATGGGACATCACCAAAAAAAAAAAAAAAAAAAAAACTAATTATTTTCTTCCTAAGACTCAAACCAAATTGACTTATGTTGTTTTCAAAATAATACCCAACAATCCCCCACCATTTTCAAAATAGACATAGTTTTTGAAAAGACACATAAGACCTAACCCGTTTGAGAAGTCCCAGGGGTGTTATGCATAAGTAAAGATGAAATATTACACCTTGGATCTTTACGCAGTGAAAGCGCACAAGTTTAGCTAGGGTAAGAATGGTTGGACCAAAGCCATTCAACCATTTTCCTTTATATGTTAAATGGAAACGCTTCACGCATATTCTTCCTCTCGTTCATTCAGTCCACTTTGTGCCGACCCGTTGAAACTGGCCATGGGTCTATATCTTGGTTTATCAGAATGCTTTAGAGCCAAGCAATTGAGCTCATAGGAAGCGGCCTCACTTCCACATTTATATAGGTGGATATTATCAGGAATGTTAACGTAGCTTAAACATCCCAACACAACATGTGTTATAATTTCATTAAGAATTTTACAATTCACCCTTATCTTACACTACGGTTCAAGTTCTGCTAACCTTGGGATGATTATGAATATTACAGAACTCCAAGTCACGTTCGGATGATGTACTTTTGCTTATCTAGAGACTTGGTGAATAACCAAGTGTCAAGACAAGGTTCCATCATAGGTGACTACTTGTACGTGGGCTTGAGTCCTATTCCTTGCGAAGTACTTTCAATCAGTTTACTTGGCAATCCTTTTGTGAAAGGACTTGCTAAGTTCTTACTAGATCGTAAAAAGCTAACGGTGATCACCCCCATCATTTATCAACTGATTGACTTGTCTGTGCCTAAGTCCGATATGCCTGGACTTACCATTGTACACTTGATTGTACGCTCTTGATAGCATAGATTGACTATCACAATGCACAAATATTGGCGGCATCGGTTTTGCCCATATGAGTATGTTTATTAACAAGTCCTGTAGCCATTCTGCTTTTTTTGCAGCACGAAGCCAATGCAACAAACTCTGCTACCATAGTAGAGTCTGTTAAACAACTCTGTTTCTTTGATCCTCAAGACATTGCACCCCCACTAAGAGTGAATATTCATTCGATCGTAGATGCCTAATCTTCTTGATCAGTTATTGAACTTGCATTAGTATAACCTTCTATATCGATGGCTAGCTCTCTGCTGTATTACAAACCATAATCCATATTTTTCTTCAAGTATTTAAATACTCGATTTACGACATCCCAATGTTCCTTGCCAGGACTACTAGTATGCCTACTTAATCTTCCTACAACATATGCAATATCAGGTCTAGTACATTTCATGACATACATAAGACTACTAATGACCTTAGCGTACTTTTTTTGGGCTAAAATTCTACCAGTGTTGTAAGTTAATTTGGAACTTACTTCGAACGGAGTGCTAATTGGAAAACACTTAAAGATATCAAATTTCTTTAAGATCTTTTGGATATAATGAGACTGTGTTAACATCAGCCTGTTTTCCTTTTGAAGAATCTTGATGCCTAGGATAACATCAGCTTTTCCTAAATCTTTCATATCGAAGTTTACAGACGAAAGTTTCTTTTTCATTTGCACTTCCTCTAGGTCGGTTCCAAATATAAACATATTATCTACATATAAGCATATTATAACTCCTTTTCCGTTAACGAATCTAGTGTATACACACTTGTCGGATTCTTTAATCCTAAAGCCATTTGATAAGATCACATGAGAAAACTTTTGATGCCATTGTTTTGGAGCTTGCTTAAGCCCATACAAGGATTTAACAAGCTTACAAACTTTGTTTTCTTGTCCTTGTATTACAAAACCTTCTGGTTGTTCCATGTACACTTCCTCCTCTAATTCACCTTCAAGAAAGCAGTCTTGACATCCATTTTGTGAATTATGAGTTTATTTACGGAAGCTAAGGCAATCAAAATTCTTATGGTTGTAGTACGTACAACGGGGCGTATGTGTCAAAGCAATCAAGTCCTTCTTTTTGTGTGAAACCCTTGGCAACTAATCGTGCCTTAAACTTTTCAACACTGCCATGTTTGATTGAAAAAGTAAAGAAAACGATAAAATCTCCAAATCATGCTGAAATTGGTACCTGACGATGTCAGGTTATGCATGTGACGCCGTCACTCATGGACAAAGAGGTGGATAAATCAAATACACGTGACACGCCAGAATGTTTTGGAGAATTAACACGTGACGGCGTCACCAAGGCCGTCATGTTCAAATTGCAAGGGACGGCCAAGAGAAGAATAATACATGACGGCGTCACATCTGGATCTAGGCAATACTTTTATGGCGGCGAGTTGACGGTGTCAGAATTTACACGTGACGCCGTCAGACACAAAAAACTATATATAGTTTTCTATTTTTCATTTGTTAGAAGAGGAGAACTTTGGGATAGTTTTGGAGAAACCCTAACACAATTTTTACCTTACTTTTAAGGGTTCCAAACCCTTGTTTCATCCATGTTTGATTGAAGATAAGTTTTTCACTAATAATTCAATATGTCTGTGTGTTGTTTGATTCTATCTTATGCTTGTCTTTACTTTAACATGCTAGGCTAGGTTTTCTTTGTGTTTGCTTAGATGTAATGAAACTTAGTTATTGATTATTGGTTGGATGTTTGTTTATAATTGTTCTGGATGATTGATTTCGATGTTAGGCTTAAGAAAACTGGCAGACTTCCAATTGGTAACATGCTTGAACGTCTTAAGAAACATGATCGGATGTGTACTACGATTAATTGGTTGTATTTAATTCATAAGTAACTACTAAGGAGGCCATGTTAGGAGCTAGTAGTTGGCTCGATGTAGGAAGAGGTAGAAGCTTATAGAGTTAGGAAAGATCGTACACGGCCCTACGAATGGTATTAAGGAATATTACCCGTCATTCATGCAATTGTAAGAAACTAATCAACTAGTAAAAGATAGCTAGGGAGTAGTGAAATCTAAGTAAACACATTTATCTTATTATTGTTTTTCTCCGCATTTACTTTCATGTCATTTTATTTTATTGTTATTGCATTTGTAGTTATTTGGGTTAGTTGACTAGCAACTAATTCCACCCATTCCTCCAAAACCCGAGATTTTTACTTGCTTTCCATAAAATATAAAAATACAAAAAGAATCATCCCTCACCTCTAGATCTAGTTTAATTGAGTTTTAACCCTAGCGAACACTATTCTTTGAGTTGAACGATCAATCCCCTGGTACTTGCCACTACACTATACTACGTCGGTTAGGTACACTGCCTGGTGGAGATTGCAAGCTTCTCAAGATCCCTTGAGAGGTAAAACCTTTTGCAAGGTTGCAAAACCACGCATCACGAATCTAGTGTATACACACTTGTCAGATTCTTTAATCCTAAAGCCATTTAATAAGCTCACTTGAGCAAAATTTTGATGCCATTGTTTTGCAGCTTGCTTAAGCCCGTACAAGGATTTAACAAGCTTACAAACTTTGTTTTCTTGCCCTTCTATTACAAAACCTTCTGGTTGTTCCATGTACACTTCCTCCTCTAATTCACCTTCAAGAAAGCAGTCTTGACATCCATTTTGTGAATTATGAGTTTATTTATGGAAGCTAAGGCAATCAAAATTCTTATGGTTGTAGTACGTGCAACGGGGCGTACGTGTCAAAGTAATCAAGTCCTTCTATTTGTGTGAAACCCTTGGCAACTAATCGTGCCTTAAACTTTTCAACACTGCCATCAACTCTTAATTTTATTTTGAAAATCCATTTGCTCTTGATCCAGGGGTAAGTCTACAAGAATCTACGTATTATTTCCTATGATGGAATCCATTTCATCATTCACATTCACAGCTTCTTTCCAGAAGGATGAATCATGAGATTTTATTGCTTCAGAGTATGTTTGCGGGTCTTTATCCAAATTATAAATTATAGGATATTCCTTTATCAAATTTTGTCTATCTCCTTCGACTAGATACATTTCAAAATCAGGACTGAAGGTTCTTTGCCTTCGTAGGCGGGTGCCCCTTCTAGGTTCAACTTGTTGATGATCTTGGGGATCATCATCATTCCTTTCGGTAGTTATGGGAATTTCTATAGATAGAATTCTTTAGAAATTTCATGTGCCTTAGGAATAGTTTGAACATATTTTCATCAAAGCGAGCATCTTTAGATTTAATAATAGTATTTACTAAATTAGATAATTCGGTTCTACCACTATGAATCTATAGGTTTTGCTATTTTTGGCATAACCCAAAAATATGCATTCAATGCCTTTATCTCCTAATTTTATTTTCTTCGATTTAGGGAGTTGGGCTACTGCCTTACAACCCCAAATCCGAAGATAATCTAGTTTTGGAGTTCTTCCTTTCCATAACTCGTATGGAGTCTTATTACTCATTTTGCTCGGTACTCTGTTAAGTATGTAACAAGCTGTAAGCAATGCTTCGCCCCAATATCAAGAACTTAATCCGGAATAGGACATCATGGATTTAACCATATCCATTAAAGTGCGATTCTTTCTTTCCGCAATACCATTTTGTTGTGGTGTATACGGAGCTCTAACTTGGTGAACAATTCCCGTAGCTTGGAAATATCTAGGGTCGTAGTATTCACCACCCCTATTGGTCCGTAGATATTTAATTTTAGTATAACACTTTAGTTCTACTACATTTTTGTAGATCTTAAATTTGTCAAGGACTTCATCCTTTGAATGTAAAAGATAGACATAGCAATATTGTGAATAATCATCGATAGCAAAGTGCTTTTTCCCACCAATTGTTGGTGTAGCGTGTAAGTCACATACGTCACTATGCACCAATTCTAAGATTTTAGATTATCTTTGAATCGTAGGAAAAGGTAGTCTAGTAATCTTAGTATGCATTCATGTTTGACATTTATCATTTTTAGAATCAAACTTAGGAATTAGATTTGCATTAGCCGTATTTCTCATGCATTTAAAATATATGTGACCTAATATAGCATGCCATAATAAAGAAGAGTCAAAGTAAGCAGAACTAGTAGGCATTTTATTGATAGCATCATTGTTAGTTACAGTACTAGCAGACGCATTATCAACGTCGCTTACATGAGTCATGTTTACATCATTCGCACTATTGTTTACGACATCTTTAATGTTGAACTTGAACA
This sequence comes from Artemisia argyi, assembly GCA_030686995.1. Taxonomy (NCBI): domain Eukaryota; kingdom Viridiplantae; phylum Streptophyta; class Magnoliopsida; order Asterales; family Asteraceae; genus Artemisia; species Artemisia argyi. The sequence continues at coordinate 155,479,945 of CM060698.1, read as the reverse complement.
TTCCACTGGTGTGATAACCTTTGCCAATGAACTTGTCACTTTTAGAGAGGATGAACTTATCAAATTTGAAGACAAGTTTGAAGCTGAATTTGTTCAAGAGTGACCTAGACACCAAATTCTTGTGGACATCGGGGACATGGAGGACGTCTTTAAGGGTTAAGATGTTGCCAGAGGTGAACACCAAATCGATTTTATCCTTTCCTTTCACTTGTGCATTTGAGTGGTTCCCCATGTAAAGCATAGAGTCCAATGGCTCGTATGTTTTGAACATGGACTGGTCATTGCACACGTGCCAGGTGGCTCAAGAGTCCACCTACCAAGATTTCTCTTCTTCGAGGGAGAACGCCTCACATATCATTACAACAAATTTGCTAACTTTGTTCTTATTGTCATTCCTCCATCTCGTTTTTCTTTAGTGCGCGACAATCCCACTTGATATGTCCCGACTTTTTGCAATTGTAGCACATGACATCCTTTTGTTTTTTTGGACTTCTTTTTGGACTTGTCATCGTGCCTACGTTTCTTTCCACCAGCTTTGGAAGATTCTCCCTTTTCCTACATGACGTGTACTTTTGACGAATAGGCGCGTCTTGATAACATGATGGTTCATTAGCGACAACTTTGTGACAGAAAAACTGTCGTTAACAGCCATATCGCGGGACATCACCAAAACCCAACAAAACTAATTATTTTCTTCTTAAGACTAAAACCAAATTGACTTATGTTGTTTTTAAAATAATATACAAAATTGTTTCAGCTGTAATATTCAGAGAGGCTGATGGATAGGAGATACACATATATTATAGAACCTCAAGCGTCGGCCTTTGCTCTTTACCATGGCTAGAGGGAATCTACGAAGGAGGACAATAAGAAAAAACGCACTATTGCTTGGATATTTCCAGAAGCCAAAATATCGACATATTATGGACTGAGTAACATCAGAGACTATTTAATACAGCATTATCAGTAGTAATTATAAAAATCCTGAAGATATCCTAATTAAAATCTAACCTTATAAAACGATTACGATGAAATCCCTGACTATTAAAATTTCCTTCTAAAGAGATTTAACAATATTTTTGATCTCATTTTCTGGAATTATGAAGTTGATTTCTTTCTTTAGACATACAACCGAGAAAGTTACCAACGACATGGGAATAAATCATATAATCTTTACAAATATTCTAAGGCATATATGTTACTTAATAAATTTTAAAGATTAATCTTTCAAGCCAATATTGTAACAAAGCGCAATCCCAGATCAAGATCAACAAGTTACAAACAAAAATTAAGACAAACATATTAAAAAAAGGAATTGGAAAAGTGCAGAAGGAGGTATAACAGTTTGCATCCAACAACGATAAAATTGCTTCACGGACAATATGGTTGTGGCCAAATCTGATTGCCGTTATCAACAAACGGAGTCATCTCGTACCCTGGGCCAAGACCAAGATTATGGTCAGATGGATTGGTCATCCAATCTGTAAACCATTGAGTTCTCTGCATCCCATCCATAGCACTCGAACTATGAACCACATGTCTTTTCTCCAATCCATGCATCACTAGTCCTCTTGCCATCATGTCATTATTAGATGATAAAGTGTTAGCACCAACAATGGCTTGTGGTCGAGATATTAGTGATGGTGGTGGAGGTGCAGCTACAGCCTTACCCTTACCATTACCAGGGACCGTTTTCTTAAGGGACTCAATCCTCCTGTTGACGTCTTTCAAGGTTTGGTCAACCAGCCCACCCAGATCATTTAAATCTGGAAGGATCAAGTTTGTAATGGAACCTTTTCCAGCCAAGCACTGGTACATGACCTCAATCATCTCCTTCTCGCGGTTTTCATTGATCTGCTTCTTTAGCTGCTCATTCGCCTTAGTGATTCTTTGCCTGATGAAACTCTCCTGATTAACCATCTTCTTGCTTTGCTCCATCTCGGGCATCCTCTTGAACTGAGCGAGCACGTGTTGGACACCAATATTGCTGGGCCACACCTCAGGTTGAGCTTCATACGGGCTATATATTATAGCACATGCATCTATGCCACATAAGGTGCTCAACTCATTCACCTTCTTCATCAAGCCCTTCTTCCTTTTCTTGAAGGTTGCTTTCCTTGCTGAGTCGTTTGTTATGAAAGCAAGCTTCACTTTCTTTCTAGTCATTGCAACTTTGTTTCGCTAAAAGAAGCAATTAATAGATTGAAATATGGATGTTTAATTTATACTATCAGCGTTGCTATATATACACTAAAGGCAACCTATTTCACATAATCATAGCATTAAACATTTGGTTTTTTGGACGCTTTTATGGGAAATTATTAACTTAAAGATTTTCTAATACTTCGAAGTTAAGACAATGCATTAATTTTATAATATTATTATTGAAGATATTTGATGTTGTTTGTCTAACTATTATTGACTAGTGATAAATAGGAGAAGGGGATAGTTTGACTATAATTTTTGTAACCAATTAGTTACAATTGTTCACAATAAATACACAAACAATAAATTAGGGATCCACAACAAAAAAATCAAAGACCCAAAAAAAGAATCACGAACCCATATTTATAGCACAAATTTATTGCAAATTGGCTTAAAAAAATTGTAGCTAATATATTCCTATACGAGAATGTTCTTATTACTATTACTATTATACTATGACTCTCTTTTGCCAAAATCATTTATCATTTTAGTAAAATATCAGTCTTTTACTTTTTAATAAAAATGAATTATTATATTCTAGTTTTTTTTTTTTTTTTTTTTTTTTTTTTTTTTTTTTTTTTTTTTTTTGTAAACATGACATGTTCATGAATAAAGTTTAGAAACAATTATTACAAGTTTACCTATTGATAATTTGATTAATAAATTCACTTGATTCTATCATATTTATATTTATGGTTTATTATGTCCGGTGACGTCACCGAAAAGTCAATACAATCTAAATCACATGTAATTAGGTTTTAGTCACTTGTAATTAAAACTTGTGAAATTTTATCTCACTACTAAACAAAAGTGGTTTTAGGTATGATCTTAAAAGGCTTTTGGTATGGTTCTTGAAACAAAAAATGAAATGATCTTTTGATATGGTTTGAAACCGTACTAAAAAATGATTTGGTACGGTTTATGTAACACCCTCAAAATTTGGTACAACGAAAGACTTATCAAAGTTTCGGGGTGCTACTTGGATTGGTAAACAACACAGTTACAAGGAACAGAATAACATAAATTAGATTTAAGTAGATAATTAATGTCAAGATTTAGAGTTTACACTTATTCCCCAAATAAAAGTGGTAAGCCCAAAATAGATAAGATAGATCCCAAATTTTATTTTATCAGAGTTTTAAAACTGGAGACCGATCCAAACAACTGCGTCACTTGATTGTACGCTCTTGATAGCGTAGATTGACTTTCACAATGTACAAATATTGGCGGCATCGGTTTTTTTGCAGCACGAAGCCAATGCCACAAACTCTGCTGCCATAGTAGAGTCGGTTAAACAACTCTGTTTGTTTGATCCCTAAGACATTGCACCCCCACTAAGAGTGAATATTCATCAGATCGTGGATGCGTAGTCTTCTTGATCAGTTATCCAACTTGCATTAGTATAACCTTCTAATATTGATGGCTAGCTCTCTGCTGTATTCCAAACCATAATCCATGGTTTTCTTCAAGTATTTAAATACTCGATTTACGACATCCCAATGTTCCTTGCCAGGACTACTAGTATGCCTACTTAATCTTCCTACAACATATGCAATATGAGGTCTAGTACATTTCATGGCATACATAAGACTACCAATGACCTTAGCGTACTTTTTTTGGGCAAAAATTCTACCAGTGTTGTAAGTTAATTTGGAACTTACTTCGAACGGAGTGCTAATTGGCAAGCAGTTAAAGCTATCAAATTTCTTTAAGATCTTTTCGATATAATGAGACTGTGTTTGTGTTAATATTTTCGAAGAATCTTGATGCCTAGGATAACATCAGCTTTTCCTAAATCTTTCATATCGAAGTTTACAGACAAAAGTTTCTTTTTCATTTGCACTTGTTCTAGGTCGGTTCCAAATATAAACATATTATCTACATATAAGCATATTATAACTCCTTTTACGTTAACTAATTGATGAGATGAAAAGTGTACCGCTTTTAGGGGGCATTTAAGCCCAAATTCGAGATTATTTGACCAAATATTGCCCTAAATCGTTCCTTTTGTCATTTTAGGTACTTTGGAGAAGAAATCTGGAAAAGGAAGCATTTTGGACGTTTTTGGAGCGAAAAAGTGAAGAAAACGACAAAGTCTCCAAGTCATGCTGAAATTGGTACTTGAGGATGTCAAGTTATGCATGTGACGCCATAACTCATGGACAAATAGGTGGATAAATCAAATACACGTGACGCGCCAGAATGTTTTGGAGAATTAACACGTGACGGCGTCACCAAGGCCGTCACGTTCAAATTGCAAGGGACGGCCAAGAGAAGAATAATACATGATGGCGTCAGATTTGGATCTAGGAAATACTTTTATGGCAGCGAGTTGACAGCGTCAGGATTTACACGTGATGCTGTCAGACTCAAAAATCTATATATAGTTTTCTATTTTTCATTTGTTAGAAGAGGAGAACTTTGGGATAGTTTTGGAGAAACCCTAGCACGATTTTTACCTTACTTTTAAGGGCTCCAAACCCTTGTTTCATCCATGTTTGATTGAAGATAAGTTTTTCAATAATCATTCAATATGTCTATGTGTTGTTTGATTCTATCTTATGCTTGTCTTTACTTTAACATGCTAGGCTAGGTTTTCTTTGTGTTTGCTTAGATGTAATGAAACTTAGTTATTGATTATAGGTTGGTTGTTTGTTTATAATTGTTGTGGATGATTGATTTCGATGTTAGGCTTAAGAAAACTGGTAGACTTCCAATTGGTAACATGCTTGAACGTCTTAAGAAACATGATCGGATGTGTACTACGATTAATTGGTTGTATTTAATGCATAAGTAACTACTAAGGAGGCCATGTTTGGAGCTAGTAGTTGGCTCGACATAGGAAGAGGTAGAAGCTTATAGAGTTAGGAAAGATCGTACACGGCCCTACGAATGGTATTAAGGAATATAACCCATCATCCATGCAATTGTAACAAACTAATCAACTAGTAAAAGATAGCTACGGAGTAGTGAAATCTAAGTAAACACATTTCTCTTATTATTGTTTTTCTCCACATTTACTTTCGTGTCATTTTATTTTATTGTTATTGCATTTGTAGTTATTTGGGTTAGTTGACTAGCAACTAATTCCGCCCATTCCTCCAAAACCCGAGATTTTTACTTGCTTTCCATAAAATATAAAAATACAAAAAGAATCATCTCTCACCTCTAGACCTAGTTTAATTGAGTTTTAACCCTAGCGAACACCATTCTTTAAGTTGAACGATCAATCCGCCGGTACTTAATTGCCACTACACTATACTACATCGGTCAGGTACACTGCCTGGTGGGGATTGTAAGCTTCTCAAGATCCCTTGAAAGGTAAAACCTTTTGCAAGGTTGCAAAACCACGCATCACGAATCTAGTGTATACACACTTATCGGATTCTTTAATCCTAAAGCCATTTGATAAGCTCACTTGAGCAAAATTTTGATGCCATTGTTTTGGAGCTTGCTTAAGCCTGTACAAGGATTTAACAAGCTTACAAACTTTGTTTTCTTGTCCTTGTATTACAAAACCTTCTGGTTGTTCCATGTACACTTCCTCCTCTAATTCACCTTCAAGAAAGCAGTCTTGACATCCATTTTGTGAATGTAGGACCCTTGAATACTATATCTAACACAAGTTTATATAAAGATTATAGAAGAGATAAGTAGAGAGAGAGAGAGATGGTAACTTCTAGAGAGAGAATGGAAGATGTATTAGATTAAGAGAGAGAAACACACATAGAAGCACCCTAGAAGCAACACCTCCAAATGAGAGCATTTGGTAGTATTTATAGGTGAGATAAGAAGATGGGCCGGGCTTGGGCTTTTGTAATAAACTAGACCTAAACTAATACAATATTATATTAAACCAAGCCCGTTTACCCTTAACTAAACTACAAGACTATTATAATATTATTACAAGACTCAATGACTTAATAAATGATCGTCACTTCTATTTCTAACAATCTCCCCCTAAAGGGCGATCATTGAGATCTTTCTTTGATTCCATTGATGATCAACACTTCTATTGCTAACAATCTCCCCCTAAGGGGTGATCATTGAGATCTCTCTTTGTGATCTTGATCTTTGAACTTTGAAGCTTGTTGTCTTGAACTTTGAGTCTTTGTAGAATAGTCTTTAGTCTTTGTTCCTTCATGCTTTGTGATCTTTGATAATTGAATTTTCTTCGCTCTTTGTTCTATTTTGATGTGGTGTCATCTGCCTTTCGTCACTTTTGCGTCTGTGGTAGTTGTCCGCCATTCCAACATGCTCATACGTCTTTACATTAGCAGTTCCCTTTCTTTCACTTCGATCTTTGTCTCTTTACTTTGTAGATTCTTTCACAATGCGTAGAATCTTTCTTTGAACCTTTTTTTGCTTTTATCTTTGTGAGAACTTTCCTTTGACTTCGTGATGCATGTATGAGCATGTGGAATCTATCGTCATGGAAGTGATATGATGCTGCAAGTAAACAGTTAGCAATAAATCAACCGGTACTTACAGGAAAGGAATTAGAGATTGTCAACAGCATAGTGTGAAGACTCCTTCTAACCCTTACCAAGGCCGTTCCCATTTCGGATACTCCCTAGGGAGCTTACGAGACCTACTAAGTAGATCAACGAAAGGGTGAGTCGCTGGGGATCACTCCACGACTGTAGACCATTTGAAACCACCGCGAACACTAAGCGTAACCCATAAAGAATTACCGAAGTGACCTGCTGTCAGGGCTGTTTGATGTTGACCCTGGCAGGAGTTTCCATTCAATCATTGAGAATTACAAATGTGAATCCTCTCATAAATATTCTGGCAGATTGCTAAGATCTGTGTAGGACTCTAAAGTTTACATCTGGTGTCCTTGATGATTAACAACCAGTGTAGAAATATCATGTGTTCCTATGAGATCTTTTGATGAATCTCGGGGCTCTAGACTCGATAAGTGCACATTTGGTTTCCTATGCGGAGATTAGGGAGAGGTCTCCCGTTTCAATATCAACCATCTCTAAGAGACAGATCGATAGATTACACCAGTTCCCCGTGAGAATGAAACAAGCTCTTTTAAGAGAACTTGAGTGGCTAGGAGGTTAAGTGCAGTGCGTCACTGGGTCCATGACGTCTTTATCTTCAATACCGGTGTCACCTTAGCAACAACCAGTAGCATACGAATTGAACCTGGTGTCTGCCCTAATATGGAGGGCTATTTCTTTTCACCCTTTTTCATAACATTTGTTTTTAATTCTTCAACCCCTTCTTTCTCCTTTCTCATTTTCTCCTTTTTTCAATCATACCTAAGGACTTCTAATTCTAATCTATTGGATTTGTCCTTGGGTAGATCCCTCCAGCTCTGGCGGATCATAGGACGGTTTTTCCTAACCTTAGTCACCATATATCTTCATTACTATCCTATTGTTGCCATAAAACCATTCATTTGAAAATCTCTCAGAGTGTTTATGATTATGAAACATATTTGTTGACACTATGAGAGTTTTGGTTTCATTTGAAGGACTCCCCCTTCACATATGCTCATGTGTATTTAGGAAATTTGCACATGCGTGAGGAGTTTGCACTTTTTGAATTGATCCACTTTCAGTGAACCTGACCGATTCGAGACACGCTTACATCACTAGTTAGACTAGCTTAAAATTATTACCCGTCCTGGTCAAGTCCAAAGAAAGTCTCTCGAGATGGTACATTCTACTCAGACAAGTCTTATTCGAGACACGCTTACATCACTAGTTAGACTAGCTTGAAATTATTACCCATCCAGGACAAGTCTTTTTGATTAATGACATTTTAAGCTTCGTCAATTCATTGGTTATGTAAGAGTCGAGCTCTTTTGAGATTCAATCACAACCTTTACACATTTTGATCACATTATAATCACATTTTAATCACGTCTTCTCCCCCTTAAAAATAACATATTGTGATATTTTTGATATCAACTGATTGAGAAAAAGCTTTTGGAGAGAAAGACAGATTTGATTTTGCATGAAATAGAAACATTTTTGTTCTTGTGAAATACTCCCCCTCAAAACTCGTATATGTTTTTGAGAATGTTAAACTTTTTAAGGTTTAGAAGGAAGGAGTCTTTTTGAAGCAAAATTCTGAAAGATAAAGAAGTTTTAGATTTGTTGAATTTTGCATCAAGGTTTTTTGAAAAACAAAGACTTCTCTTTGTTTGAGTTGGAATGTCGCACTGAGGCGTACAACAGTGTCCATTTTTAGGATAAGTGCACTTTGTTGATGAAAATCATTTTTGCGTAGCACTTTCCTTTCTTTGAAAACTTGAGTTGTGCACTGTAAGGTGTACACAAATCATTTTGATGAGGAGCACCGATTTTGATAGATTTCGAAAGTCTATTTGAAAAATCTTGAAAATGTGTTGCTCATGATGTAAGAGAATTTTAGTTTTTAGGATAAGTGCTCGAAAGATATTTGAAACCTTCATTTTTGATCAAGCACTTCCCATTCTATGAAGAACGAGTCCTTAGCTGAAATACTAAGAAGTCATCATTTAGGCCCGGGTTTCGTACAGAAGTATACGAAAGCCATTGTGAAGAAAATTTTGAGAAACGACATGTTTTAGAAAACATTTTCGAGAACTCTCGCTCAAGCATCTGTACATATCCGTATCATTGTCGAATGACATTTCTAGAAACGTACAGAATATCGATTATACAAGAGACATGTCGTGAGAAGAATATTTTTGGATTTTTTGATTTTATATTGTTTATGGGTTTTTTAAGATTTTTCTATTTTTGTATTTTTTTTTCAAATTTTCTATTTTGTTTTTCAAAAAAAAAAAAAATTACAAAGAAGATTTGAAGAAAGAAAAAATTAAGCAGTGACAAGTAAAAGTGGAGTTTAAGAGTGGAACTAGAAAAGGATTTCCACATGCGATGTTGGCGTAAAGTTCATCTTTACCACATTGGGTGTATGAACTCTCATCACTTTCACAAGTACCTGCATCCACAGAAGAAGAATTTGCACAAATAACAGTGTTAGAAGTACATGTTTCCTCACATTGAGGGTGTTCACTTTCAATGGTTGTAGTGGTTGCTACTTCCTTATCCTGATAATTTTCACTATTATTTGTCTTGGTGCAACAATCAAGAATCTTTCCTGTGGGAATCCATCTAAGACCAACTGTTGTAAAAACTTTTCCCGTGGGAATCCACCTAAGGTAAGATTTAAACGTAGTTTTCTTATCAAATGCTGCGGAAGTCTCAGTTTTTGAAAAACTACATCCTTTAGATATCCACCTATTAGGTTTCTTATCCATTTTCTTGTTGTCAGCGGGTTTGTTTCTATTTGGTGTCTTAGTGGATTGTGCCTTGACACTTGATTTTCCTTTCTTGAGAAATTGTGCAATACATGCGTCATGGTTAGCTGAAAAAACACATTTTTGACATGTAGGACAGACAAATTCAACATCCTTGTTTAACACAACAACTTTAACTTTGTCACTACATTCTTTTGGAAGGGAATTCTTTGTGTTGCATTCTACATTCCTAGCATTCTCTTTTGTGCCACTACTCTTAGATGCAAGCCAATCCTTAGTATTTTGTTGATTGTTCCTAGGTAATGGTTTACTAGAATTCATCACACTAGGTTTTTCACCTAAAATTCCATCTTTTCGATGTTGTGCCTTTTTCCTAGCTTCTTCTAGATGGTGATTTTGGACCATGTCATTAGAACCAACAGACTCTTTAACAGTTTTTATAGTCACATTTGGTGTACTATTCCTAGAAGGGCTAGGTGCACTCACATTTGTGTTTCTTTCAACAACCAATTTTTGTTTATCAACAATCTTTTCAATTTCCTTTTGCTTGAGCAAGGGTTGTAGAGTGACTGGTTTTGTCAAATCCTTTTTCGCATCGACTTTTGGAGCAAACCGGGAAATTGACAGTTTTGGTTTTTCAACTGTTTTTGAAACATTTGGTGTCTCCGAAGTCGATGGTTTTGCAAACTTAGTATCCACACCCTTCCCTTTTATACTTTCAAGCTGAGCTCTCAAAAGATCATTTTCCTTTTTCATGTCCTTGTAGGCATGCTCATACGACAATTTGTCATACTTGCATTCCTCTGATTTTCGATCAAGTTGTTTGAAAAATGACATGTTTTCTTTTTCAAGTTTTACAAGAGCATTTTCATATTTTAAAACAATTTCAGATGTCTCAGCTCGTAGTCTTTTATCGTCCTCAACAGAATATGATTGTAAAATGATGGACATTATGTCAGTAGTCCAAAAGTTTGATATTTAGAAGATTTGAATTAGCTTCCTTTACTAGGGATTTGTGGTCCTTGATAAAGTCAGCTGTTTCTTTCAAAAATGCTTGCTCAAAATGAGTTACCCAAGCATTAATCATATTGATTGGAGGAGCAAAGTCTTTTTCAAGAATCTTTTTCAGCTGTAAATGAACTGTGGAATTCCAGTTGATCTCATTCAGTCTCATTTTAGATTCTAAAAGCGTTTGAAGTTGCCAATTCTGGTTTTAAGATCATCAAGATATCCTCTGGCGGCACTTGTGTTAAAAGTGTTGTTTGAAGACATCTGTTCCATGTTTGAAAGCGATTTGGAAGCAACTACATTTTTAGAAACTATTTTTGAGAAAGGCCGTTTTATGAAAAACACTGATGGTTCTTATTGTGGAACAAAAGTAACTCCAGAAAGTTTGTTCAGTTTGTTGTAATCGATTGGTTTCAAATCTGGATTCTTTTGTTTCATTTTTGTTATGCTCTCTTCAACAAGTTCAATCGTTTCCACAAAATCCCGAACGACGGGAGGATCATGTTTAGCATATATAACCTTTCCATTATACAAAACATTCTGTTCTTCCTGAGCTTTCTTGAGATTACAAGGATTGTTGTTACCAAGAGCCATTTTGTGTTTCGTATGGTAAATCGGATTAGTTTGATTTGAAATCATTTTCATTGTTTGACTTGACTGACCCGACTTAACCACTAATTCTTCTAGTTTTGCAATCTTGTGTTCGGACTCTATGATTTCATCCAAAAGTTTATCTTCTTTCTTTGCAATGTCCTTTTTCAACTCATCCCGTTCTTTTTCAAGATTGGTATAAGCTGATTTTTGTTTTAAAAGTTGGTTTGTTAAATCAAAAATTTCTTGTTTTAAAGAGTTAATGGTTTTTGTTGAACTAATTTCAAGAGTATCAAATTTGTTTTTCCATTCCCTATCTTTAACAAGTAACTTCTTATAACCAATTTCAAGTTCTAACTCGCGTTCTTTGTGAATTTGAAAATGATGCGTGGGGATTGCACCAGGCTTTACCTCTCAAGGGATCTCGAGAAGCTTACAACCCCCACCAGGCAGTGTACCTGATCGTTGTAGTATAGTATAGTGACAAGTACCGGGGGATTGATCGTTCAGCTAGGAATAGCGTCGCTAGGATTAGAAAACCTAATTACTAGTGCTAGAGATGACGGATGATTATTTTTGTATTTTTATATTTTTTAGAAAGCAAGTAAAAATCTCGGGTTTTAAGGACTTGGGCGGAATTAGTTGCTAGTCAACTAACCCAATACTAAAGATGCAACCAAAATAAAATACAAGAAATGAAAATAATACTAAATTGACTAAGGTTGTGAGCAATAAGTGGAGAAATTGTGTTTACTTAGATTTCACTACTCCCTAGATATCTTTTACACGTTAATTACTTGTTATAGTTGCGTGGATGACGGATTGTATTCCTTAATACCATTCATGGGGTGATGCACTAATTCCCCAATCCTATGAGTGCCTACTTCACTCCTATGTCGAGCCGGCTAAGAAGCTCCTAACATGGGATCATTAGAATTTACTCATGCATTAAATACAACCAATAAAACCTAGTGCACGTCAGTTCATGTTTCCTAAGACGTTCAAGCATGTTACCATTTGGAGATCTGCCAGTTTTCTTAAGCCTAACATCGAAATCATTCATCCAATACAACCATAAACAAGTAATCAACACATAATCAACATCTAGGTTTCATTAGATCTAAGCAAACACAAGATAAATCTAGCCTAGCATGGTGGAATTAAGACAAGCACAAGATATAGACAACCAACACATAGACATATTGATTGAATTAGAAGAACACTTATCTCAATTACACATGTAAGGGTTCAAGGGCAGAAAACCCTTGAAAAACCTGTAAAATTCGTAATAGGTTCAGCCTTAGGGTTTCTCCAAAACTTCTTTTTAATGAATGAAAATTAGAAAATTATATATAGTAAATTGAGGCTGACGGCGTCAAGACCAAATAGGTGACGCCGTCATCTCGCCACCAAAATAATTCTCGGACTGCTTTGATCTACATCTGACGCCGTCATGTGTTTGGGTCTTCCAGGCCGTCACGTGTTTTACTCTTGACGCTCTACTTGTGACGCCTTCATGTTTGCACTGGGCCGTCATGCAATTTACTCTTGACGCCGTCAGGGTGTTGCTCTTGACGCCGTCACCTACTGTTCCCAGCAAGGAAAATTAAGACTTTGGCGTTTTCTTCACTTTTATGCTCCAAAAACGTCCGAATTGCTTCCTTTTCCAGATTTCTCTCCCAAAGTATCTAAAATCACAAAAGGAACGATTTAAGGCAATATTTGATCAAATAAATTCAATTCCGGGCTTAAATGACCCCCTAAAAGTGGTTCATTTTTCGCCTCATCATATACCCTTACACTTGAGATTTGCTTGTCCTCAAGCAAATGCACTTTTATTCTAGTCAAAATACAAGTTAGGGGTCATTTAACACTAATATAAAAGTAATTACAACAAATAATCGTTCCACTAAAGACCAATAGACAAGCACGGAGGTCATATACTAGCACCTCACAAATAGTGTTTAGATACTCACATCTCTCGGGTGTAATAAAGTATAAATTACAATATGGAAACGGAAGATATCTCTCACTACCTGTCATAGCAAAATAGATTACCATAGGCTTGGGAAAGGATCAAACCTCCACCACATGGCGTAAGCACCTAGGATAAACTATCAAAGAGGTCTTTTAAAGGGTTGTAACGTTAGGTGTAGGGATATGAAATACACGGTTTTATTGGATAAAGACAGTCTTTACTGGTGGCGAGTTAACAATCTTGGTTAATTACATGTACAATATGGCGTTGCCAAGCCAAGACTAGACTCGCCTTAAGCTAATCAAATGAAGAATAACAAAAACATAAAATAAACATAGAATGAAAAGGGATGGTAGTCCGTATGTTTTTTCTCTTTTTTTTTTTTTTTTTTTTTTTTTTTTTTTTTTTTTTTTTTTTTTTTGCATACACTCTTACCCTACCATCCAAAATAATACATCATAGGGAATGTAAATTCCCCTTACATTTGAATTTTTACATACTTTACAATAAACTATTCTAATGACTCGAATTAAGAAAATCAAAACACTTGAAGCACTTTTAAGATTAACGTACATATGGGGGTAATAAATGATGTTCTTCCCCATTACTCCATAAAATAAGTACTTTACCCATGAGTCCCAATCGTCCCAAAACAATATGTACAAGGATATGACTCGACTTAGCAACCATGTAATCAATTTGATAATTAACTTAGGGTTTAACAAATAACAATAATGCACTAAAGATGAGTGCATACACTGAAGGCTAAGGCGATTTGGTTGTACATTTAAGTGGGGTGTAACAAATTCTTCCTTTAAGTAAAATGCTCAAAGTTAGAAACGAAAAGATAGGCTCGGAGGGGTGTACTAGGGGTTTCGTGTACTAAAAATGAGTACAACGCTAAGGGTGTGGGAAAAATTAGTTGACTTAACTAGCCAAATAATATGACTTAGGTCAAGTAATTATGGTACGGGTTTAACACAAGGGTGATCCTAATGCCTCTTATCATGTAGTAAATCCTACTACACGAATGTAGTCTCACTAGCGGTCTCGGGATGCATCACTAACGCAAGTTCTAGAATCTAAATGCTACCGGTACACTCATAAGCAATAATAGTAAATGCTTCTCCTATCAAATCTAAAGGCGAACCTCACATATTTGGGTGGAAAATTTTTCTGAATGATACGGTTATGTGCTAGTCATACAATCTCCTATCCATGAGACGCTTGCTATGGCTAAAGTTTCACTCCTAAATGTTGTAAAAAAATTTAAATTTGGCGCTAAAATTGCACTAACAAGTATTTCTCATAATTTTATTACACATCTGCCATCAAACAAACAAACTCAAGCGAAAGTGTACATGTAAGGTATCATCATTTTACCCTCCCCTTACACTTAAGATGAACATTGTCCCCAATGTTCAAGTAAAGAATGTAAAAGTTAAAAAAGTAAAACAAATGAAATCAAATACTCCCCTGATTCGCTCGGTATGGATAATAAGGTGGACAGGTTAAATCTTCCTCCAAGAAAATGAACAATCAAAGCTTCCCTTCCAGAATATAAATCATCTTCTTGTCATACATAACCTGTAAATCCTGAGAAAACAAACAAGGCCACCTCGCATAAAATCGGCGGCAATCTATATAAGTTACTAAATCCTAGAAAACAAGATAAGATATAATGCTTGTGGAATGAAGTTTGCAGATTTCCTGGAGATTATAAAACTTAATAATTCAACAAAAACTTTAAGAATCCGTTAGAAAAACAAAACTGGTAAAATTTCCAGATTTTTACACGTGACGCCGTTAAGAGTAATCTCGTGACGCCGTCAGAAGTGACCTGCAGAAATTCTTATGTTAAGTTTCCGGAAAATTTCTGGAAAAACTTGGTCCTACTTCCTTGAAAATCCTACAAAACTTCATTATGACTCAATACAAGCATTTGACTCTAACAAATACGAATATACATGTTCATTTAATATCGTGGAGAATCATGATCGGTTTGTTTCTTAAAAACATATTTGGGGTTTCCCCTTACACTTATCTTTTGCAAAAATACTTTTAGGTGGAGTTAAGATTAGGCCAAAACAACAAAGTAAAGTATTTCCACTTTTTAATTTAGAAACATGATCTACCAACAATAAAAATAAAGCATGCATACGGAAGCAAATAACAAACAAACAAAATAAAATCACACAAAGCATGGGTTGCCTCCCAAGAAGCGCTTTTCTTTATTTACGAGTCTTGTAGCTAGACTCAAGGTCATGGGTTACTACGTGATACGGGTGAGTTCCTCATTGAGGACATCTTTGGGATCAAACTTAGGTTTTAACTTCCTATCGGTTTCCTTAGTATGGTATGACCTTTCAAACTTTTCTCCATCCGGATCATACAAAGTCATCCTCATATGCCATGATCTGTCACCTTCTTTAGGTGGCTTGTCCCACCTCCATTTACACTTGTCTCCCTCTCTTTTCCACTTATTCATCTCTATATTAATAGGCATTACACTTAAGAACTCAATCATCTTCCTAAAGACTAAGGGGTCCTCAAAGGGATCACGCTCTTCATCTCTAGCTATGAGTTGTTCTACCAAATGTGTTTTTTCAACGAAATCTTTTTCTAGATAGAATGGGCATTGAGGTCCTATAAAGTTCCTTTCTATCCAAGGTCCATATCTAGATGGTCTCCTATTCATTTCTACCCAATGCAGTGTCGGTACATCATCACAATCATAACTATGCTTCTTGACATCGTACACCGACCAAGTATCGCCTTCACCTACCGCTATCTTAGACTCCTTACAATCTATCATGGCGCTAGCGGTTGCTAAAAATCCTCTCCCTACCAATAATGGGCATGTAGTGTCACTAACCATGTCTAGGACGTGAAAATCCGCTAATATAGTTAACCTTCCTACGTGAACAACTACATCCTTAATCATTCCAACCGGGTGGGCAATACTCCCATCCGCTAGTCCTATCAATACCTCCGTTTCCTCTAACTTTCCTAGCTTAAGAGTGGTGAATAAGGATAAGGGAATCAAGTTAAGGCTTGACCCTAAATCGGCTAGTGTGTCGAAAGCTTCGGATCTTCTTATCTTACAAGGCAAAACAAATATACCCGGATCATCAAGCTTTTTAGGCAATTTGTTTTGAACGAAGGCGGTCCCATTTTTACCTAGTTTAAACTTCTCATATTTTTCTAGGAGGGCACTATAGTAGGGAGCACGGGCTAACACATCAATGACGGGGCGTTCAAGGTGAAGTTCCTTGAATTCATCATCAAGGTCTTGGGTAGGAGGTGTTTCAACTATACTTTTGACCGGTTCTATATCGGGTGTTTTACTTGATTGGTCCTTTTGAAGAATTTGGTTTTGTTTGAAACACGTGCTCGTTGATTTAACCGAGTAGTATTGTGGACACGAAGTGGGTGACGAAAATGAAGATATGGAATTAACATTTAGTTTCGGATTCTTGACCGTGTCGCTTGGGAGTGCTCCCATTTCTCGGTCATTGAGAACTTTCAACAATGCGTCAATTTTGGTGGTCATCTCGCTTTGCTTTTGTTTGAAATTGGCTTCAAACTTAGATATGCGGGCTTCTTGAGATGCCATGAACTTTGACATCAATCCTTCAAGATTGTTGGTACTACCATAGTTGTTAGAAGGATTGTTGTTGAAAGTACGGTTGGTGGGTGGACCGTTTGGTTGGTAACGATTAGGCGTATTGGAAGAATTGGGTTGATTTTGTTTCCACCTAAGGTTTGGGTGATTTTTCCAAGAGGGGTTGTATGAATCACCGTAAGGGTTTGGCTCGGGTTTGAAAGTGTACCACTTATCTCCCGCTTCGTCGGTACGCGTGGATGCGGAGTCCGCAAAAGCTGTTCCGGGGAGTTCCACACAATCACGAGTGTCATGGGGACCACTACATAATTCGCATGAAGAAGTGATTTTGTTCACTTGGCTTGAAGGCTTAGGAACTTCGTAGGATTTCATGAGAAACTTGACTTGGTCCTCAAGTTCCATGATCCTACGGTCGGGAGTGCTAGAGTTGTTCGAAGGCAAAGATATTGCCTTGACCGTTTTGTTCGAATCACGGGGATCATTCCAACTTTCGTTGTCATAGAGAGCAAGATCTTCTATGAGTTCCCATGATTGTTCCGCACTTAGATCACGTAGCTTACCACCGGCCGATTGGTCAATGGCTCGCCTCGTGGAGAGGTCGATATGGTCATAAAAGATTTGGACTTGGAGCAAAAGATCTATGCCATGATGAGGGACTTTTTGGATTAAGTCCTTGAAACGAGTCCATGCTTCATAAAGAGATTCATTTTGACGTTGTTGGAACATCAAGATGTCTTTTCTAAGCTTAGTAGTTCTCCTCGGTGGGAAAAATTGAGCAAGGAAACGAGTGGTGAGATCATCCCATGTGGTGATGGATCCCGCGGGTAAACGCTCAAGCCATTGACTAGCTTGATCCCGTAGAGAGAATTGGAATAGGCGTAATCGGGTTGTCTCTCTAGTTTCAACATCTAGGTCTATGGAGTCTACGATTTTAAGGAAGTCCTTAAGATGTTGGTTTGGATCTTCGGAACGAAGTCCATGGAATGCACATCCGCTTTGAACCAACCGGATGGTGTCGTATCGCAAGGGGGTCACATTGGCTCCGGTGAGCTCAATGGTGTTTCGTTAGCCTTAGTGGCTAGGTCGGGAATACTCTCCTAAGGTTCGGGGCCTAAGAGGTTCTAGTGGTGGGTTTTGTTGTGGTGGGATGACGGGTTTAAAGATGTTCCCATCGTCCATGATGTCGGGTGGTGAAAAGTTACGAACAAAAACACAAATAAATAAGATATACTAAAGAAAACCTAAAAATAAAAATAAAATCTTACTAGAAAGGAATCTAGCAAGTAGACCTAATAAAAAGAGATTCTAACCTAGACAATAACTATTCCTCGGCAGCGGCGCCAAAAACTTGATGCGTGGGGATTGCACCAGGCTTTACCTCTCAAGGGATCTCGAGAAGCTTACAACCCCCACCAGGCAGTGTACCTGATCCTTGTAGTATAGTATAGTGACAAGTATCGGGGGATTGATCGTTCAGCTAGGAATAGTGTCGCTAGGATTAGAAAACCTAATTACTAGTGCTAGAGATGACGGATGATTATTTTTGTATTTTTATATTTTTTAGAAAGCAAGTAAAAATCTCGGGTTTTAAGGATTTGGGCGGAATTAGTTGCTAGTCAACTAACCCAATACTAAAGATGCAATCAAAATAAAATACAAGAAATGAAAATAATACTAAATTGACTAAGGTTCTGACCAATAAGTGGAGAAATTGTGTTTACTTAGATTTCACTACTCCCTAGATATCTTTTACACGTTAATTACTTGTTATAGTTGCATGGATGACGGATTGTATTCCTTAATACCATTCATGGGGTGGCGCACTTAATTCCCCAATCCTATGAGTGCCTACTTCACTCCTATGTCGAGCCGGCTAAGAAGCTCCTAACATGGGATCATTAGAATTTACTCATGCATTAAATACAACCAATAAAACCTAGTGCACGTCAGTTCATGTTTCCTAAGACGTTCAAGCATGTTACCATTTGGAGATCTGCCAGTTTTCTTAAGCCTAACATCAAAATCATTCATCTAATACAACCATAAACAAGTAATCAACACATAATCAACATCTAGGTTTCATTAGATCTAAGCAAACACAAGATAAATCTAGCCTAGCATGGTGAAATTAAGACAAGCACAAGATATAGACAACCAACACATGGACATATTGATTGAATTAGAAGAACACTTATCTCAATTACACATGTAAGGGTTCAAGGGCTAAAAACCCTTGAAAAACCTGTAAAATTCGTAATAGGTTCGGCCTTAGGGTTTCTCCAAAACTTCTTTTTAATGAATGAAAATTAGAAAACTATATATAGGAAATTGAGGCTGACGGCGTCAAGACCAAATAGGTGACGCCGTCATCTCGCCGCAAAAATAATTCTCGGACTGCCTTGATCTACATCTGACGCCGTCATGTATTAGGGTCTTCCAGGCCGTCACTTGTTTTACTCTTGACGCTCTACTTGTGACGCCTTCATGTTTGCACTGGGCCGTCATGCAATTTACTCTTGACGCCATCAGGGTGTTGCTCTTGACGCCGTCACCTACTGTTCCCAGCAAGGAAAATTAAGACTTTGGCGTTTTCTTCACTTTTATGCTCCAAAAATGTCCGAATTGCTTCCTTTTCCAGATTTCTCTCCCAAAGTACCTAAAATCACAAAAGGAACGATTTAGGGCAATATTTGATCAAATAAATTCAATTCTGAGCTTAAGTGACCCCCTAAAAGTGGTTCATTTTTCGCCTCATCAGAAAACTTTTTGAATTTTCCTTGTATCTCTCAAGCTCAGTGGTCAATCTCTCATTCGCGGCCTTAACATCGCGATTGACCTTTTTCACTTTCTCAATTTCAATGTTACAATTATTCAAAGAAGGCACGGGTTTCCTCATCATTAGCACCATTTTGTGCAACTTGAACTCCATTAGGATCCATATATGGAGTTTCATAGTTAACATTGCTATTAACTTGTTCCCCCACATATGTATCATAATTAGGTTCAAGTGGCACATAATGTGGCTTCTCATGAGCAAACGGATTAGCATCATTACTATAATTTGGTACCTCATGGAATGGATATGAATCATAAGTAGGAGGAAGACCAGAATCACTGCTTGATGTTGTTGCCTGCTGATTTGCCATAAAGTTGTAGGTTTCATTAAGATCTGCTGAATTGTCATTAATTCTTGTTGTAGCTCTAAACTCATTTTCCTCAGCAGTCAACGGTATTCCTGATTTTTCTTTATTGGCTAGCATCAACAAGTACTGGATCTTTTCAACCTTGTCGAGATTTCTACCAATAACACTGCTGTGAATTGCTGATGTAGGTTTATGAATCGAAGTCATGAAACAACAATCATTCCTGTGTTGATTGACCACATTCTGACTCACAAACTGATCCATTGGATTTCCAACATATTCCCTTATCTGAATCCCCATATGTGTACTCGTAGCATATCTATGTTGATTCCCTATAACATGTTCATTTACTAGTGTACCTTGATTCCGAGTAAAGTCAGTTGGAAACATTTCTGCTAGAACCTCAAGTGCTTGCTGCTTTTGTCTCAACATTGCTTCATCAAACCTCGTCTTGTAGGTAAGTTGCTCTTCCAACTGCTTCTGTTTCACATTCTCAGAATATGGGTAAAAGGTTATTTCTGGAAGTTCCGTGTCAGTTGGTGCAAAGAGATCGTAACTAGGTTCAACAGTCTCAGCTTGTGTTTCTTGCATCGTCAACTTTTCTTTTGGTGTGTCGGAGTCATATGAAGGCTGCACATTCTCATTCCATAGTTGCTCAGTCTCAGTAATCGTCTTGTCAGTCTTAGGATACGGAGCAAAGAAATTGAACAAGAGGTTCCATGTCCATTGATGGAAAGAAATTTTTGAGAAAAGGCATTTTGAACATTTCCGAGTGAGATCTACGTTTCCCTCCAAAATTTAATTAGAAAAATTTTCACTACCAGAATTTTGAAAATCACAATAAAATGAAATCCTAAGGTTACAAGAAAAAGTTGAGTTTTTTTAAAAATTTTGACGCCAAATTTTACCGAAAAATTCGAATTTTGGCCTAAAAATTTGTATTTTGGGCCAAAATTTTCACAGTTATACTAAAATTTGAATTTTGCGTAAAAATTGAACGTTTAATCTCCTATAAAAATTAAATTTTACTCAACTTTCCTGTAAAAATTAAATTTTACTTAACTTTTTTTTTTTTTTTTTTTTTTTTTTTTTTTTTTTTTTTTTTTAAGATGAGAGAATGAAAGATAGGTAAAACTTGTGTAGATGATGGATCTTTGAAAGATAACAAAGGTGGTTGTTGTAGATTAGATGTTTTGGTGAAGTTGAAAGATTCGATCTCGGAATAAGCTTACTCGATAAACCGTACACAAGAAGTCCTTACTCGATACAAAAGTTTCTAACTCGATAAGGTTGTTGCTTACTCGGTAAAGATACTAACTCGATACAGTTTATGTTACTTGATAGGTTGGCTAACTCGATAACCTAAAGAAATTTTGACAGAGTTTCGTTTAGGAAAGCCCAAGTGAAATCCTTACTCGATAAATGATAAGGTTGAACTAGCCTAACTCGGCAAAAATTATGTAACTCGATAAGCAAACTTGATAAGCTAACTTGATAAGCTAACATGATAAACCCTAACTTGATAAAACCCTAACTTGATAAAACCTAACTTGATAAAACCCTAACTTGATAAAACCACCCTAACTCGATAAAACCACCCTAACTCGATAAAAAAATTGCATAACTCGATAGAAAATTGCATAACTCGATAGAAATTTAGCAAATCCTAACTCGATAAAAACTGTAACTCGATAAAACTGTTCCTAACTCGATAAAACGCCGATGAACAGTACCCAAATCCTTAAAAATCTGATTTTTCACCCAAAAAACAATCTAAAACAACCTAAAATTATCCCTAGGCGATTGATACCACTTGTTATGACCAAGAAACATCTTCGGGAGGTCGGGGTTGATCAAAATACATGATTATTCTAGAGAGAGAAAGTAGAGAGAGAAAGGTGGAGAAAAGGGTTTATATTACAATGATAATATGATGTTTACACACACAATTTCCCACACCCCTCATGGAGTGTCACGAGGAGTATTTATAGGCTCATCACACTACATGTTTGCCTAATCAACACAAGTAGTCACTAAGGACACAACATGCTACATATCTAGTCCATTTCACTTGTGTGACGTTATCTTTATAAAATAGCGAGGCTAACAATCTCCCTCCAAGATATCGTCACACGTGAATGGTTACAATGAGACCTATAAATACATAAACAATGTAAATTACAACAATAGTAAACTATGTTGACGTTGTTGAGGCGCAGAGTCTCTGTAATTTAGATACTGAGGCTGACTTGAAGTTCTCTCTTCCGATGATCTCGGCGTACTGACGGCAAAGGTCTTTGTAGTCTGAACTTCAACTGTAATGGTCTAGTTAGGTTATTACTCCCTCCTAACTAGTGAGCCTTTATTCTTTTTCCTACTCCCTCCTGAACCGACAACTCTTCTTTCATCTCGCAGCGGATAAAGTAGATTCAAAAGTGTAGGAACATGGTTGTCGTTTAGGTAGCATCATAACAATATAACTCACATAACATGGCATCCAAGTTGGTAATAAGCCCTGATGTACACACACTACTTCTCCATTCACGATGTTAAGCACAATTCTCTCAGTCAATCCAATCACTGAAGACAAAACACTACTACTTTTGGTATGTTCTTCTCCCTCCAGATGGTTGCGAGTTATCGGAATCATCATAATGTAGTGTACATGCCGTATAATCACCTTGTACTTGATGCAATTTAGAAGCCATAACAGCTTTTTGAAGCACATTCTGTAAGTATATGTCGCTAAGATGTGACTCTCTTTAACTACAATCTCATCTCTTCTCTTCAACCTACAAGCGACCTCTTCAAATTCCAACCAACTAGTAACTGACCGTGATTTAGTCGTTTTAAGTACATGGTTTATTTTTCCGAAGAAATACCGGTGAAAGTATTTCCCGGGTCGTTCTCCCAACGAAAGTTGAATGGAATCGTGAAATTCGATTGCCAAATCGTGTCGTGAAAAGTGATCAAAGTGAAAAATGTGATCAAGTAATTCAAATTATAACAAACAAACACAAACTATGCAAATTGTATAAGCTAGATATGCACTAAAGTGAAAAATGTAAAAACGGAAATGCAAGCGCGATTATTTAAAATGTAATGTACGAAATAAGACGTAACTTTTTATGAAAAATGATCCTAAAATTATTAAATAAATTTCTAAAAATCTTAAACTACTTAAAATAATTTTGAGAAAAAGAAAAATATTTTTTTGACTTTTTATTTATTTTCTATGAATTTATTTATGTTTTTGTATTTTTAAATGAATTAAAAATAAAGGAAAATAGAAATAATAAAAGAGAAAAATGTAAAATAATTTCTTAAAAATCTAAAATATTATAAAAGAATTTCCTAAAATATTTTTGGATTTTTATGGCTTTTTCTGAATTTTTATTGATTTTTGTTTATTAAAAAGTATTTAAAAATGATTAAAATTAAAGAAATATTAAGAAAAATATTAAAACACCTTAGAAAAATCTGAAAAATTACCAGAAAATCAAAAATATAAAAATGAACTTGGAGAAAAATTTTGTAACAAAAAGAAGCTGAAAAAGTGCTTATTTGATGTAAACTACTTATAGCAAGTGCTTATTAATAAGCACTTGCCACAAAACTTTACCTAACTGAAACCACAAATGAAATGTACTCTAATAAGCTCATTAAAGCTCAAAAATGAACAGAGAAAGCACAGAAACAATGGAAACAAGCAATAAGCAGTTTGAGATAAACCAAACAATAAGCAATTAAGCCACAGATTCAGCAAAAAGCTCAGGAACTCATAGAACAACTTATTCAAGCATAAATCAACTCAGATCATACATATAAGCACACAAATGAGATCAAAAAGTACTGATTCAGGAAGTATGGTGTGATAGAAAGAAGTGCTATATAGGCTACTATAAGCAGTTGAATAAGCAGTAAAACATGCAGATTTTTAAAAGATAAGTGGGGCAAAAGCAAGACCACCCAAGTAATAACACAAAAACATCAAAAGCCCTAATCCTAACTTACCAATTGAACCTTAATTTGGGCCTAGATCAGCAGTGAAAAATAGGTCAACTGCAGTTTGACTTTTTTGTATATTACACCTAATGTTGACTAATATAGATTTAAACAGCCTAGATCTTATCTACTATGTTATTTGATATTAACTAAACACTTAGAGCACAAATTCAAACACAATATGCAAAGAAACTAGCAAGTAGCAACAACAGATTCAACTAAATGAAGGCAGAATTCAAGTGCTATGCTAATTTTGACTTTTATAAAGTTTCCTACCAATTGGATGCTATTACTGATCTAGTACTACCTATTAACGACTATTGAGACACAAGTAAGTACACAATAACAACAAGATCACAGTAATTCAGACTGTACCAAACACCCCCTAAAATGGCAGTTACACTAACTTTCACAATTATAAAGTTCAAATCATTATACTAATTATCAAACTAAGTCACAAAACTTTTATAGAAACCTGATACAGCAAACAACAACATTCAATAACAAGAATTCTGATTCATATATCAAGCCGATTCCAAAGCTATGTAAATCAGTATCATAAATGGAACAGTAATGAAATCAACTAGCCTTAACCCTTTAAATTCTACTAAAACAGCAACCAATTAAAGCCTACAATTATGAAAACTACTAATCAACAAAGATCTACACTTCCAAATCCATAAAATGCAATTAAGAATTATAGAATGGAAATAAGACCTTACAACTTCAGACCCCTAACTGAAATAGGGAGAATTTCCAGCCAAGCCTATCTTTAGATAGGCTCTAATACCTCCTCAGAACCATTTTACACAATATCTACCCAGAATCATCTTGATTCTGTCCTTGTTGACTTTCATTGACCCGAAGCTTTTTAACAATTTAAGCAGAAACTAAGTATCAAACTCACTACAAGCTATGAATTAGATTGAATGAGCTTGGAAAAACAGTGAATGAAAGCTTTAAAACATATTTAAAACAATAAAATGCTTAAGATATAAATGGGACAAGAAATTTAAATGGAAAACTTAATATTGCATTATACTAAAAATTCGAATTACAAATCTTTCAGAAATTGAAAAGCTGATAACAAGCTAAAACTACTCCTACTTTATATTATAGCTACTGCTACTCCTAGCTAACAGGTTCTAATGTGTGGAGTGAAGGGGCTTTTATAGCCAGTGGAGGAGAGATGAGGATTTATCTGGAAGGGTCTGGAACTCTAATAGCAGCCCTTGATCATCAATCAATCATTGATCTTTATTTTCAGCCCTAGGATTAGATGTGGTGAGGTGTCTGCTCCAATCAAATGCTAGGATTGTGCCAGGCTGGCAATCCGAGCATCATATTGTCCTTTTCATCATCTAGATTCCAAATACTATGCTTAAGGAGGGGCACGGATGGGAATTCAGAGAATGGGGGAAGAAGATATACAGTAAAATGTGGGGTAATTTGGGATTTTATATTATTATTTGAAAAATGGTTGACCGGGTTATGGGTGAGTTTTACTCGGGTTTAATGAAAATCGGGTTGCTGAGTTATTTAAGTGTGGGAGTGGGCTCAGGTTTGGATTGTAAGAAATGGGCTTTGGTCTATTAATGGGATAATGGGTTTAGGCAATGGTTTTGGATGTGTAGTATTTAAGGTTTAGGAAATAAGTTTTAGGGACCAAAGTTGCCAATATGCAAAATAAAAGACCACTTCTGTAAATTATTCCAAGGACCATTTGTGACAATAATGAATCTTCAAGGTAGATTTTTGGCAAGTTGAGCATAATAGTGATCCATATTCTAGAAATCCTTCCCCTGCCTCGGCTTTTGAACGCTCTTTCCACAAACCCTTGCTCGTGTTTGTCGTTTTCTCATGATTTTTGTCCTTTTCTACGATATCCATACCTGCACATCCAAAAACGCAAAAACACGTATATTTGGCATATTTGGCTCGGTTTTTGGTCGTTTTGGTCCGGTATTTGGTAAAGAAAAGGTGTGTAAATTAATACACACCAGACCGTTGACTAGAGAAACAACCCAATATAACCAATCTGAAAATGAAGTAAACATCCCTTAGATATGTGACTTAATCTTGTACGATAGCGTGATTAAGAACCTATACTGAGCACTACAACGTAACTCCTTAAAGCATAGATAGTGCCATATACCCAAACCAACAAACAGTATATGAGATATCCACCTCTTGAAATATCCACAACTTCATGTGACACTGAGTACTACAACGTAACTCCTTAAAGTGATAGCTATAACCCGTGAGTACTACAATGTAACTCCTTACATTGGGTATAACTAGATAATCCAAGTCTTAATCACTAATGTATGCCCAAACAAGTATCTTCTAAAGTCATGCATCCATCCACCCCTAGACTTTGAGATACATAAGTAGACATGCCCTTGAAATGAACTTTAAACCCAGAAAAGTGAAAAATAATTATCCCCATAGTTACAAAAATCTGATACTAGCCATTGTCATTTGATTGTGATTCTTGATCAGGATCTTTTAAGCTATACATGGTTGTGTTTTGAAGCGGGATATATTGGTATTAAGTTTATGAAACGATGAAATGAATCATCTTCTATTAAGTGTAGACCAATGATATCGTATGTGTTTTTGGTGTATGGGTGAGTTGCTGGAACTTGTAACTTGCAGAAAAGTTGGAGTTTTGCTAACTCGCAAGATTTAACTTCCACGAAGTATAGTTTCCCCTTGAAGTGTTCAAGAATAATCCTTACTAGTTAAACTATAAGGAATGTTAAGGCTAACTCGCCACAAAAAATTCCTAACTTGCTTGAAAAATTCCTAACTCGCCAGAAAAGTTCCTCATTCGCCAGGAAAATTCCTAATTCGCCAGAAAAAATTCCTAATTCGCCAGAAAAGTTCCTAACTCGCCAGAAAAGTTCCTAACTCGCTAGAAAAAGTTCCTAACTCGCCAGAAAAAGTTCCTAACTCGCTAGAAAAGTTCCTAACTCGCTAAGAAAGTTACTAATTCGCTAGGAAAGTTCCTAACTCACTAGGAAAGTTCATAACTCGCTAGAAAATGTTCCTAACTCGCTAGAAAGGTTCCTAACTCGCCAGAAAAAATCCTAACTCGCTAATCTTCAAAACCTAACTTGCTAATCTTCAACTTAACTCGCCAAAAACGTACTTTTTCCGAGAAAAAACACTAAAAAGCACAATTTTTCACCACAAAACACCACGATTCGCCCCTAGTTAGCTCTGATACCACTTGTACGACCCTTGAATACTATATCTAACACAAGTTTATATAAAGATTATAGAAGAGATAAGTATAGAGAGAGAGAGAGATGGTAACTTCTAGAGAGAGAAAGGAAGATGTATTAGATTAAGAGAGAGAAACACACATAGAAGCACCCTAGAAGCAACACCTCCAAATGAGAGTATTTTGTGGTATTTATAGGTGAGATAAGAAGATGGGTCGGGCATGGGATTTTGTAATAAACTAGACCTAAACTAATACAATATTAGATTAAACCAAGCTCTTTACCCTTAACTAAACTACAAGACTATTACAATATTATTACAAGACTCAATGACTTAATAAATGATCATCACTTCTATTTCTAACAGTGAATTATGAGTTTATTGATGGAAGTTAAGGTAATCAAAATTCTTATAGTTGTAGTACGTGCAACGGGGCGAATGTAACAAAGTAATCAAGTCCTTCTTTTTGTGTGAAACCCTTGGCAACTAATCGTGCCTTAAACTTTTCAACACTGCAATCAACTCTTAATTTTCTTTTGAAAATCCATTTGCTCTTGATCCAGGGGTAAGTCTACAAGAATATACGTATTATTTCCTATGATGGAATCCATTTCATCATTCACACCTTCTTTCCAGAAGGATGAATCACGAGATTTTATTGCTTCAGAGTATGTTTGCGGGTCTTTATCCAAATTATAGATTATTGGATATTCCTTTATCAAACTTTGTCTATCTCCTTCGACTAGATACATTTCAAAATCATGACCGAAGGTTCTTTTCCTTCGTTGGCGGGTGCCCCTTCTAGGTTCAAATTGTTGATGATCTTGGGGATCATCATCACTCCTTTCGGTAGTTATGGGAATTTCTATAGACAGAATTCTTTAGAAATTTCATGAGCCTTAGGAATAGTTTGAACATATTTTTGTCAAAGCGAGCATCTTTAGATTTAATAATAAAATTTAACTAAATTAGATCATTCGGTTCTACCGCTATGAATCTATAGGTTTTGCTATTTTTGCATAACCCAAAAATATGCATTCAATGCCTTTATCTCCTAATTTTACTTTCTTCGATTTAGGGAGTTGGGCTACTACCCTACAACCCCAAATCCGAAGATAATCTAGTTTTGGAGTTCTTCCTTTCCATAACTCGTATGGAGTCTTATAACTCATTTTGCTCGGTACTCTGTTAAGTATGTAACAAGCTGTAAGCTATGCTTCGCCCCAATATCTAGAACTTAATCCGGAATAGGACATCATGGATTTAACCATATCCATTAAAGTGTGATTCTTTCTTTCCGCAATACCATTTTGTTGTGGTGTATACGGAGCTGTAACTTGGTGAACAATTCCCGTAGCTTGGAAATATCTAGGGTCGTAGTATTCACCACCCCTATTGGTCCGTAGATATTTAGTTTTAGTATAACACTTTAGTTCTACTACATTTTTGTGGATCTTAAATCTGTCAAGGACTTCATCCTTTGAATGTAAAAGATAGACATAGCAATATCGTGAATAATCATCGATAAAAGTAGCAAAGTGCTTTTTCCCACCAATTGTTGGTGTAGCGTGTAAGTCACATACGTCACTATGCACCAATTCTAAGATTTTAGATTATCTTTGAATCGTAGGAAAAGGTAGTCTAGTAATCTTAGTATGCATTCATGTTTGACATTTATCATTTTTAGAATCTAACTTAGGAATTAGATTTGCATTAGCCGTATTTCTCATGCGTTTAAAATATACGTGACCTAATCTAGCATGCCATAATAAAGAAGAGTCAAAGTAAGCAGAACTAGTAGGCATTTTATTGATAGCATCATTGTTAGTTACAGTACTAGCGGACGCATTATCAACGTCGCTTACATGAGTCATGTTTACATAATTTGCACTACTGTTTACAACATCTTTAATGCTGAACCTTTGCCAATGAACTTGTCACTTTTAGAGAGGATGAACTTATCAAATTTGAAGACAAGTTTGAAGCTGGATTTGTTCAAGAGTGACCTAGACACCAAATTCTTGTGGACATCGGGGACATGGAGGACGTCTTTAAGGGTTAAGATGTTGCCGGAGGTGAACACCAAATCGATTTTATCCTTTCCTTTCACTTGTGCATTTGAGTGGTTCCCCATGTAAAGCATAGAGTCCAATGGCTCGCATGTTTTGAACATGGACCGGTCATTGCACACGTGCCAGGTGGCTCAAGAGCCCACCTACCATGATTTCTCTTCTTCGAGGGAGAACGCCTCAGATATCATTGCAACAAATTTGTTATCTTTGTTCTTATTGTCATTCCTCCATCTCGTTTTTCTTTAGTGCGCGACAATCCCACTTGATATGTCCCGACTTTTTACAATTGTAGCACATGACATCCTTTTGTTTTTTCTGGACTTGTCATTGTGCCTACGTTTCTTTCCACCAGCTTTGGAAGATTCTCCCTTTTCCTCCATGACGTGTACTTTTGACGAATAGGCGCGTCTTGATAACATGATGGTTCATTAGCGACAACTTTGTGACAGAAAAACTGTCGTTAATAGCCATATCGTGGGATATCACCAAAACACAACAAAACTAATTATTTTCTTCTTAAGACTAAAACCAAATTGACTTATGTTGTTTTTAAAATAATATACAAAATTGTTTCAGCAATTCAGCTGTAATATTCAGAGCCTGATGAATAGGAGATACACATATATTATAGAACCTCAAGCGTCGGCCTTTGCTCTTTACCATGGCTAGAGGGAATCGACGAAGGAGGACAATAAGAAAAAACGCACTATTGCTTGGATATTTCCAGAAGCCAAAATATCGACATATT
The DNA here is from genome assembly GCA_030686995.1 of Artemisia argyi. NCBI lineage: Eukaryota > Viridiplantae > Streptophyta > Magnoliopsida > Asterales > Asteraceae > Artemisia > Artemisia argyi. The sequence goes on along the minus strand of CM060698.1, from coordinate 155,450,072 downwards.
ATGGAGTGAGTAACATCAGAGGCTATTTAATACAGCATTATCAGTAGTAATTATAAAAATCCTGAAGATATCCTAATTAAAATCTAACCTTATAAAACGATTATGATGAAATCCCTGACTATTAACATTTCCTTCTAAAGAGATTTAACAATATTTTTGATCTCATTTTCTGGAATTATGAAGTTGATTTCCTTCTTTAGACATACAACCGAGAAAGTTACCAACGACATGGGAATAATCTTATAATCAGAACAAATATTCTAAGGCATATACGTTACTTAATAAATTTTAAAGATTAATCTTTCAAGCCAATATTGTAACAAAGCGCAATCCCAGATCAAGATCAACAAGTTACAAACAAAAATTAAAACAAACATATTAAAAAAAGGAATTGGAAAAGTGCAGAAGGAGGTATAACAGTTTGCATCCAACAACGATAAAATTGCTTCACGGAAAATATGGTTGTGGCCAAATCTGATTGCCGTTGTCAACAAACGGAGTCATCTCGTACCCTGGGCCAAGACCAAGATTATGGTCAGATGGATTGGTCATCCAATCTGTAAACCATTGAGTTCTCTGCATCCCATCCATAGCACTCGAACTATGAACCACATGTCTTTTCTCCAATCCATGCATCACTAGTCCTCTTGCCATCATGTCATTATTAGATGATAAAGTGTTAGCACCAACAATGGCTTGTGGTCGAGATATTAGTGATGGTGGTGGAGGTGCAGCTACAGCCTTACCCTTACCAGGGACCGTTTTCTTAAGGGACTCAATCCTCCTGTTGACGTCTTTCAAGGTTTGGTCAACCAGCCCACCCAGATCATTTAAATCTGGAAGGATCAAGTTTGTAATGGAACCTTTTCCAGCCAAGCACTGGTACATGACCTCAATCATCTCCTTCTCGCGGTTTTCATTGATCTGCTTCTTTAGCTGTTCATTCGCCTTAGTGATTCTTTGCCTGATGAAACTCTCCTGATTCACCATCTTCTTGCTTTGCTCCATCTCGGGCATCCTCTTGAACTGAACGAGCACGCGTTGGACACCAATATTGCTGGGCCACACCTCAGGTTGAGCTTCATACGGGCTATATATTATAGCACATGCATCTATGCCACATAAGGTGCTCAACTCATTCACCTTCTTCATCAAGCCCTTCTTCCTTTTCTTGAAGGTTGCTTTCCTTGCTGAGTCGTTTGTTATGAAAGCAAGCTTCACTTTCTTTCTAGTCATTGCAACTTTGTTTCGCTAAAAGAAGCAATTAATAGATTGAAATATGGATGTTTATACTATCAGCGTTGCTATATATACACTAAAGGTAACATATTTCACATAATCATAGCATTAAACATTTGGTTTTTTGGACGCTTTTATGGGAAATTATTAACTTTAAGATTTTCTAATACTTCGAAGTTACGACAATGCATTAATTTTATAATATTATTATTGAAGATATTTGATGTTGTTTGTCTAACTATTATTGACTAGTGATAAATACGAGAAGGGGATAGCTTGGCTACAATTTTTGTAACCAATTAGTTACGATCGTTCACAAAAAATACACAAACAATAAATCAGGAACCCACAACAAAAAAAACATAGACCCAAAAAAGAATCACGAACCCATATTTATAGCACAAATTTATAGCAAATTGACTTAAAAAAATTGTAGCTAGTATATTACTGTACGAGAATGTTTTTATTACTATTACTATTATACTATGACTCTCTTTTGCCAAAATCATTTATCATTTTAGTAAAATATAAGTCTTTTACTCTTCAGTAAAAATGAACTATTATATTCTAGTATTTTTTTGGAAACATAACATGTTCATGAATAAAGTTTAGAAACAATTATTACAATTTTAGCTATTGATAATTTGATTAATAAATTCACTTGATTCTATCATACTTATGGTTTATGTTTGGTGACATCACCGAAAAGTCAATACAATCTAAATCACATGTAATTAGGTTTTAGTCACTTGTAATTAAAACGTGTGAAATTTTATCTCACTACTAAACAAAAGTAGTTTTAGGTATGATCTTAAAAGGCTTTTGGTATGGTTCTTGAAACAAAAAATGAAATGATCGTTTGATACGGTTTGAAACCGTACTAAAAAATGATTTGGTACGGTTTATGTAACACCCTCAAAATTTGGTACAACGAAAGACTTATCAAAGTTTCGGGGTGCTACTTGGATTAGTACACAACACAGTTACAAGGAACAAAATAACATAAATTAGATTTAAGTAGATAATTAATGTGAAGATTTAGAGTTTACACTTATTCCCCAAATAAAAGTAGTAAGCCCAAAAGAGATAAGATAGGTCCCAAATTTTATTTTATCAGAGTTTTAAAACTGGAGACCGATCCAAACAACCGCGTCACTTGCCAAGCCTTCCCATCCAGAATAAGCGGCAATAAAGTATTATTCAGTGCCTAAGAATACATGCTAAAAGGGGTCAGCTTACGCTGGTGAGTTCATAGAGTTTAGACACAAATCAATACGTAATAAATTCTAAATGGAAGGATCAACGATAACTCTACCAGACCAAGACATCAATAACACAGCATTTCGAAGACATTAACCAAGATTAGTTTCCTATAGGTGCACACTATAGCTCTATGCTGCACAAGCGGGCTCCTATTAACTTCCGCACAGGAGCGGACCTAACTAATAGCCCCGCACTAGCGGCCCTTTAACCAAAATTCTTAGCAACCTAATATAGAGAAAGGCAACGATACCAATAGATAACCAAGAACCAATATAAACGATAAACCAAAGCAATAATCCAAAACAGATGTCATAATACCAAAGAATCACCAATAAAGACAAAATGATGACAAACATGCATTCTCCCCCAAAATAATTTGAAAAGAGTAAAAGTGGCGCTATGAACTCACCTCAAGCACAAGGCGAGCAATTGAAACAAATAGAAGTAGAGAAGATGGTAGCTAGGATGTCACTGCACTGCGTACCCGGCACAACCTAATATAATAAACGCCTCTTAATAACTAATTCGAAATGTATAAACTTATATAATATAACTATTTCCTCAAATATGTATATCCCATTTAGTTTCCAAAATTTCCTTACTGTATCTACTTGTTAATGTTTGGTATCATTTGTGTGTGCTGTGAGGACCTGACATTGACTCAAGTGAACTCACGCCAAAATAACGACCAAAATGACTCAAAAGACTAGGTCGGGTCATATGATTTAAGTTAAAGTCTAATAAGTTATCTGAACGAATTATCATATCTTTATCGAATTCGTCAACTCGATAAGCCCGATATTTCCCTCGTCTCACTTATTATCTAGAAACTAAATCATATTAACTATTGAGTTGTGAGGATAAATTATCCATTAATAAATTTTCCTCCGTCATGCTTAGCAGGCCCTTATTGGACTCGTTAGCCCGATAAATCCGATAACCGTGAATGTCGAACGTATTATGTAAATCATCCGTAACTCGACATATATTAAATGTGAACCTTATTATTACCAAAAATGGTATATCTCGGTAAACGTCCCTCAAGACATTAAATAACTCGCCCGTATTAGATTTAATACCGTTTCCATTTATTATGTCCATAAATAACGTCTTTATAGTTATTTAACATTCCCTTTTTAAGTAAAAATATTAATTAACATTTTTAACGTCACTTAATATTTCTTTTTAACTAGAAAATGTTATATAACGATATCTCGTCATTTCTTATTTATTGTTAACTTGACTAACAAATTTTTACAGTTTTTTAATTAACATTCTAAGTTAACTTATATATATATATATATATATATATATATATATATATATATATATATATATATATATATATATATATATATATATACATACATATACATATACATATAGGGAGACTTTCTTGTGAAAACCATCTTATCTGCGAGAACTGGGAGAACCATAAAAAACATACATACACGCCTTTTAAAATAAAATAAAAATACATAAAAATCATCAATAATCGTAAGTATCCACCAATGTTCTTCAATATCATCATGAACTCATCCTCTTTTTTCACAAAAACCTTACACGCGGCCGTAATATTGTCGTTACACGCCTTATAAGAACATACAGGCACACTTTCAAAGAAAAATTTTGTATTGCCAATTTCTTATCAAATTCTTTATAACAACTATGTTTTTTTTAAACATGCATGTTGATTTTAAAACATATGTGCAAAAATACTATTATTGAAGGCTTGCATGTATGTTTTTGATGGTTCTCTCAGTTCTTGCAAATAAAATAGTTCTTGTAAGAAAGTCTCATTATATATATATATATATATATATATATATATATATATATATATATATATATATATATATATATATATATATATTATTTAATTCCAAGTGTATAATTGTCAAACACATTTTCACTTTTTTTTTGAATTTATTAATTGGAAAACGTTTTTTAGTTCCCTTAATTTTTTTTTTTTTTTTTTTTTTTTTTTTTTTTTTTTTTTTTTGTTTCTTTAGTGTACATGTTTTCAAAAAAAAGTGGTCCATAGGTTCTTTTTTTTTTTTTTTTTTTTTTTTTAATTCTAATTTTAATTTTTTTTATTATTATTATTTTTAAAATATTGTTAATTTACGTATGTTTCTTGTGTACAATTATTTGGACATCAAACTTGTTTTGCTTAAAATGGTAATTGTACACATGTTTCTAGTGTACATTCTTTGACCTTTGATATTTATGACCAAAAACAAAAATATATACATGTAACATCTAAAAATTAAATAACAAACCAAAAATATAAATAGTATACACAAAACTCAATATCAAATAAAATACAATACATGTACAAGTATCTTGTTAAATTGACGCTATTTAAAAACATGTGTTCACTCTTCACTTTATCATAAAATTCATTAGAACATATCTGCACGTTTTCCAAAAATGTATGTCCACGCGAGGCTTTCTTATCAAATTTATTAGAACATATTTGTATGCCTTCCAAAAACTTGTATGTTTGCGTGTCCACGTTGTGCACGCCTTCCAAAAACATGTGTGCACTCTTCACTTTAGCGTCCAATTCATCGAATTTATTAGAACATAGGTGCACGCCTTAAAAAAACATGTATGTTTGCGTGTCCACGTTGTGCACGCCTTCCAAAAACATGTGTGCACTCTTCACTTTATCGTCCAATTTATCGAATTTATTAGAACATAGGTGCACGCCTTCAAAAAAAACATGTATGTTTCCTGTGGCCACATAAACTTCAATCAAAGGTTTATTTATAAGCACAAAAAACACAAAACTTGTTTCAAAACAAAAAATAAAAATTAAATATTTAATCATATTAGAAGTTTAAACTACTATTACTGCCCGCTAATAAACTAATCAACGTTTTCTATCATAAAAATAAACTTGACATTACAAGATCCTACCTGTGACACCCCCAAAATACCGTAGCGGAAGACTGTGTCATAGGGGTGCTACTTCATAATACAAAGTACAAGTTATAGAAAACGAACTCTAAATGAGACATTTTGAAAAGTTACCATTCGATTAATGAATTCAAGGTTACAAACATGAGATTCCAAAGTATGATACATAAATGTATACAAAATGTTTTGAATGGTAAATGATAAAAGCGTAAGTCTTCAGAATATGCAGCTTGACTCTAAGTTCCACGCACTAGCTATCGCCTTACTAACCTGAGATAAACATGCTAAAGTGTCAACACAATGGTTGGTGAGTTCATAGAGTTTGTCTTAAAATAGTTGAAAAGCCTTAAAGAATGTTCACACAGCAAAGGCATTGAGAATCCACTCAGTTGCAAGTCCCGCTCATAACAACACTTGCAACATGTGTGTTCAAAATCCACTGCTAAATATATAGAATGAATAAGTCATGTAATAGTTCATCAAAACAATTAAGCAATTAGTAGTGAGTCTCTACTTCATCTCCGAAGACCTCACTTGGGAGCCAATTCCCAAAGATAAAAGTTTACTGGGAGCCACTTCCCAAAGACAACTGGGAGCCACTTCCCAAAGATAAGTACTAGCTACTAAATAGAATAACGCAATTAAGTATAATGCCAATCAAGTATAACACAGTCAAGTATAAATGTTTAAGAGTATTTGTACAAGTAAGCAAGTAGTTGAGCATGTATCTCCCCCAAAGAGTTAAAACAAGTATAAAAAGAGTAGGGGCTATGACTCACCTTAAGCTTATGTAATGAGAAATGAAAGTGGTAGTCGAATCGCGAAAGTCTCTAAGAACAGCCTATAATAGAGCGTTGCGACTTATGTTTGGAGTAACGTCTAAGAATACGAAGAGTTGCCAATATATGTCTTGCATAATGTTCATGATGTAGTACTTAGTATATAGTGTAAGTCGTTGAATATAAGTGGTCTATGAAACATGTATAGGTTGTATATCTCTTACTACCGTTCGGGCCGACATAATTCAGAAGTCATGGAGTAAACGTTCGAGGAGCCAGGACACTTTAATTCGTAAATCCACAACTCATCTCGACGGCTTACTTAATGAACTCCTCACATGAGGCTCCCTACTATTGTAGTATTTGATAACATATATATAAGTTTTGATCTTTAAAAGTTACATGGTCTTTAGCCGTGGTTTTGCCGTGACCTTGGTCATTGTTACCATGGTCTTGAGACTCAACCTTGGCTTTAGCCATGGTTGTGGTCTTGGCTTTAGGTCATTAGACTTCTTGGTCTTAGTAAATCATAACTATAATATAGTGACTTTGGTCTAAAATGGGCTGTTAAGAATTTGAAGAAAATTATCACTCGGAAAGCGTTTTCAGGGCTCGAGCTTCTTTGTTCCTGAATGAAAACGTCGTTCCGGACAACTTTCGTGTTTTAACTTTTTGATGAATCGGACCAGAAGGGTGACTTTCAAAATGGCAGAATGCAAAAGCAGTAGGTATGGGCAGTTTTGCCGTTTTGATTTCGCTAACTTCAAATGGTCATAACTTTTGACTCGGGTACTCATTTTGGGTGATTCAAATTGCTATGTTTTCCCTGTTAAGTCCTCTTTAACAGTAACTAGGTTTCAAATATCATGGTTATACTATTTTGGTCGTGGTTCTCCAAGAAAGTTACTAGTTTACTTGTTTAAATAACATAAGTTAACATATATATACCATAACTTGTTTTACTAGTTTTTATACATCATGAACATAATACAAAGACCATATATAGCATGAAAGAAATATAATAAGCATGAAAATGATATTGAGCAAGAAAGTGTAATAGGGTTTGCTTACAACTTTTGGCTTTCTAAAGAAAGGATGTCAAGTATGGAACTAGGACACTAAACCTAAGCTTGTAAACCCTTCACCATAACTCTTGTAACCCTTGCTAGCCTTGATATAACCCTTGTGAAAACCATTTAACTTCAGCCCTAGTAACCTTGTGTAGCTCCTAATTCAACCATGGAATCACCAAACAAACTTAAGAACTAGGTAGAGAATACTAAGACATTGAACTTTGTAGTGTAACTTGTATATTGAAGATCAAAGGATCATGGTGCTAGGATTAAAGGGTGTGGCGTTTAAAGGAGGGGATGAGAGGGTCTTTATAGTGAGTTTGAGGAGGTTAGGAAGGTGTTAGGAAGTTGCCTAAACTTGGAGGCCAAGGTGTACACTTGTAATGATCTAAAGAACCCTTGGTGACCAAGTTTGCTTAATATACAAGTATCCTAAAGTCCAAGGCTTATCACCAAGCCACCAAGGCTTGGTGAATCATCATATACACGTTCACATGATGGGAGGAGTGACTAGGTACTTAAACTTGGTATTATCTAGCTTACGGAGTGAGTTTTGGTCCCGTTAATCGCTAACGGTAAGTCATTAAGTCATGAAACTTAAAATCGGGTATCCTAAAAATATGAAACTTATAAATATGTTAGAACTTATCAATATAACCTATCTTAGCATATTAATGAGTGACAAGTTCTATCGGGTTGCTTAAACGCTGCTAAAACTGGAAACGCAGGTATAAAACGCGTAATTCGCGTAAAACGCTGAACTGGAAAACATAAAATTCCGAAACTTTTGGAATTGTCCTAAAATGAGAGAAAATCATATTTCTATTGTTTATAATGTTTTATGGATATATCGGGATGCTGGAATGACGTTTAAACCTAAAAGTAAATCTCGGACACGGCTTCGTGATTTTTGCAGAAATGATCCAGCGAGTGTCAAATTCTCGGATTATCATTAAAATAGTTTAACTTACGAGAATATGAATTAAAAATTTTGGATGTGAATAGTAAAAAGTGAATAGTAAAATTTTCGGGAATAAAAGTTAATCTGAAAATGCGAATTGTTACACTACCATTCAATGGGCTGCAAGCATGATAACCAAGTCAATCACTATCAAGTATTTTAGTTAGTATCAAGATACATGTATGCACATATATAAAGTATACACCCATCACTATCAAGTATTTTAGTTTGTATCACACATGTATGCACATATATAAAATATACACCCATCACTATCATGTTTAAAAAAAGAGCAGATTCAATAACTCATGTTTAAAAAAAAATAAATAAAAAAAAAAACCATATGCTGTACACAAAACCCCATTTACTGGTACTATTTAAAAAAATTAATAAACTGTAACACCCTAGGCAAATCCCACATCGGCTATGGACTGGAGAGATGCTGGGCTCATAAGATAACATTCGCCTTACAATGACACAACGCGTTTTGTGGTCTACTGCGAGTGGGGTTCTTAGGAACTGGCTGTTAAGCGTGCTCATGTGAGAGTAGCACTAGTATGGGTGACCTTCCGGGAAGTCTCACATGAGGGCCACAGAGCAAAGCCGTGAGCCTGCGGGCAAAGCGGACAATATTGTGGTCTGAGTAGGCGGGAAGTTACAAGTGGTATCAGAGCTACTCCTGAGCCGCTCGGGATGGTGGGACAAACCTCATCAAGGACGATGAGTCCCTGGGGGGGGGGGGGGGGGTGATTGTAACACCCTAGGCAAATCCCACATCGGCTGAGGCCTGGAGAGATGCCGGGCTCATAAGATAACATTCGCCTTATAACGACACAACGCGTTTTGTGGTTTACTGCGAGTGTGTTTTTTAGGAACTGGCACTTAAGCATGTGAGAGTAGCACTGGTATGGGTGACCTGCCGGGAAGTCCTCATGAGGGCCACAAAGCAAAGCCGTGAGCCTGCGGGCAAAGCGGACAATATTGTGGTCCGAGTAGGCGGGATGTTACATAAACCATACCATTTTTAAACCAAACCCATATAAAAAAGCAGACTAACAATACCTTCACATGGATTGACGGATCTTGGAAACAGTTAATGGGTTGTGTCAACAAATTTTTTAAACATAACATGGTAACATTATGAATAACACATATTTATTAAACTTACACAGCTAAAAGAATTATAAAATAAAGAACCATTCCAAATACATACCTCGTTTTTCATTTCTTACCCACAAGAAACTCAACCACTGTATCTCTTTTGTTTCTCTTCAAGTTCAATAATATATAGGAACCTTCACAAAAGTTTGTTTCCGTCTTCAAAATCATAGATGAATCATAAACCAAAACATCAGCGTTCGTTTTTCTAATATTAGAAATCACAAATCCAGAAACACAATATGTATCTTCATTTTCTTGAATTTATTCTTGAAGGTTTGTTGATTTTCATGTAGGTTTGTTGAAGGATGTGATGTTTATTTATATCGGCCGTATAATAGATATGAAGAGAGGCGGCAGTTGGTTTTAATGCAGGTTCGTAGCACATTTTTAGGACGAATATAACATATGAATCCAGATCTGCAAACTAGAACATACGAACCCATCGAAAATAAAAACATACAAAAACCCGCGAAAATAAGAATATACTAACACGATTCACGGGGTGAAGATAATTCTTGCTGGTGACAGTGGTTTTTTGGTGGAGGCGGAAGTGTAGGATTATGGTTATGGTAGAGGGGAGAGATGTTGCAGGTTAGAAGTGTGAGAGAGATCTGATATACATATACGGTTTAAAAATCAATTAAATGTGTAGTACCAATAATACCCTTTTAGCCTATTGTTTAATAAAAAAGAAATCATCATCTTTTGTTTAATTACATTTTTGGCACTTTTAATCCCAACCTTTGATCCAACTCATTCAATGGCCTAGATTCATTTTAAGAGTACTGTAAAGTACTGTATTTATATTGGTACTGCATTGAATACAGCATATACACACACACATACATACACACACACACACACACACACACACACACACACACACACACACACACATATATATATATATATATATATATATATATATATATATATATATATATATATATATATATATATATATATATATATATATATAGGGAGACTTTCTTGCGAAAACCATCTTATCTGCAAGAACTGAGAGAATCACCAAAAACATACATGCACGCCTTTTAAAATAAAATAAAATACATGCAAATCATCAATAATCGTAAGTATCCACCTATGTTCTTCAATATCATCATTAACTCATCCTCTTTTTTCACAAAAACCTTACACACGGCCGCAATATTGTCGTTGCATGCATTAAAAGAACATACATGCACACCTTCAAAGAAAAATTTTGTATTTCCAATTTTTTATCAAATTCTTTAGAACAACTATGTTTTTTTTAAACATATGTGTTGTTTTTAGAACATATGAGCAAAAATACAATTATTGAAGGCGTGCATGTATATTTTTGGTGGTTCTCTTAGATCTCGCAGATAAGATGGTTCTCGTAAGAAAGTCTCACTATATATATATATATATATATATATATATATATATATATATATATATATATATATATGGTGAGGTTCTTTTCAGAACCAAATAAATTGCGAGAACTGCGAGAACCAGCATCAACTAATCAGATTTTTTTAATATTAATTTTTATTATTTAATTCAAAAGGGTATAAAGGTAAAATAACTTTTTTATTTTCTTTTTTAATTTTTAAAATAAAAAAACTTTTTTCTAGTTCCTAAACTTTAGGATTTTATTTTTTTTATTTTATTTTATTTTTTATTTTTTTTAAGGATAATATTTAATTTCAGCATATATGTTTAGTAAGGTGCATGTGTGTTTTTTGTAGTAAATAAATTAAATTTTCGTGCATATATGTTTCTTGTAGTAGATAAATTAAATTTTTAATATAGACACCGAGATAATTTTCAAAAAGTGAATACTTTCAAACTTTTAATGTATGAGCATATGTGCGCACGTGCAACTAACTCTCTTATACCTTAAACATATCTACAAACTTATCAACAACATAAATAATAACTCAAAATTGCAGAAGTTAATGATTTACAAAATCTACTACCTGCTAAAATTTCTACTTCATTACAAATGATTATTAATAGAAAAAAAAAACAAATTTAATTGAGGATGCACATATGTAAACGCCATGTTTTGCAACATCGTCTTTAGTGTGCACTTATGCATTCACGTATCCTTGATTTTCTTGATTGTTTTTTTTTTTTTTTGCATATATGCACATGCATGTAAACTTTTCGTCGTATTAACATGTATAATGCACATATTCTTCGTCTCTATCATTTTGAGTGTATTTGTATTCTTTATCTTGAGCATAAATTAACCTGGATATTTGCAACTAATAATTAATTCACAATAATAATACGAAAAGATTATGGATTAAATCTTGTAATAAAGTTATGGACACACTTGTTATTGTTACCAGCTATAAAAACATATGTGCACAAAACTTAAAACACATATGCACACATATACCAACTATAAATCATACTCTAAAACACATATGCACCCTTCAATTGATTAGGGTAATTTTAAGAACCACGTAAAAGCAAAACTTATTTTTTGAAACACACACTAAAATCGAAAAAATGCTTTGTTTCATTCCATAAAAGGATACTGTAAAACACATATGCACTCGTCCACTTATTCTATGTAAACCGACAAACACATATGCACACACTTATATTGATTTTATATTAGCCATAAAACACATATGCACCAATCAATTGATTTTATATCAACCAACAAACGCATATGTACACATTTCTATCGATTTTATATTAGCCATAAAACACATAGAACACATATGCACATGTCCATTTATTTTATATCAACCATAAAATACAAATGTACACCACTCTATATATTTTATACCAACCACAAAACAAATATACACCATTACAACTGATATACACATTCCAGGTTACACAATTACATGTTGAAGCACAACATATACCATGAACCAAACATCATAATAGTAACAATACAGTAGCAAATAATATTATTTTTCGAGTCCTTATAAGCAAACAAAAATACGCTTTTTAAACACAATGATTACAAACTCACTAAACACGTCAATTGGCAAGATTAACATTTTAATGCAATCATCATACTTTGAGAAATGAAAACAATTGGCAGGTTCATTTGGAAACAAAATACTTTTTTGAATGATTTTGAGATTCAGTAACTAAAAAAAACATCCAGATTTCACAAGATAAAACATAAGGCATCTTGAAATGAAATTGAAGCAATTTTCGAAGACGAGATATGAACCTGTTCACGACGAGGAAGAGACTTGAGCATGGTGACGCAACTATATATGAACGTAGTATGACAACCTCAACTATACCATCTCACTGTCAACAATTAAAACAACAACCTCAACTATATAAAATTAAATAAATATTTATAAATTTAAAAATAATTTATAAGGAAATATGAGAAATGTGATTATACCTTTCGGGAAGCAGTTTCGTGGCAACGGTTTCCTTACATCATCAGACGTCATCAATGGATCTGACTGTTTCGGATCCGCTTTTCGAAACTTTTTCGCCGCGTGGCGGATTTGGTTGACGGATAAAAGTGTTTGGCAGTGAGAGGTCTACGAGGCGAGTGAGATTGTTTTTCAGGTGTTTTAAAGGTCAAGTTGTTCAGATCTTGTGGTGGTACCTCTTGTTTCTTCGTTTTTGACGAATCAAAAGATGATCTACCAAGAGATGGTGGTGTTGATTAACCTAATAAATATTACGGGTTTATTTTGTTTAAATAATATAACGATTTTTGGAAGAAAAAAAATTCAAAAGAACCAGATTAATAAAAAATGCGCAAGAAAATAAACTGAAATTATTTGATGATGCTAGTAGGTGAAAGAGAGAGATGAAAGAGATAGGCATCAAATTGAATTGTGATAGATATGAACGTGTTTTGTTACCATAGTATTTTCCTAATTAATAGGGCCAGCAACTAGAATTGAAAATTCTTATAATGCCCTTCCATCTATTATTAAACAATTTTTCATCTTTTATTTTATTACCATTATGCTATCATTCATATCAACCATTGATAAAAAAAAATAATGAATGAGATTGGTTCTCGCAGTTTTCGCAATTTATTTGGTTCTGAAAAAAACCTCACACTATATATATATATATATATATATATATATATATATATATATATATATATATATATATATATATTACATGATGAATAAAGTATCCTATGGAAAAATCTATAATCAAACATAATCCACTTTATGGATCATTTGGCGCTCCGTAAGGAGACAACATTTAAATCTAAACGTCCAAAGAAATATCTTACTCTCAATGACATCAAGCTCTACACATATACTTAGATATCAAATAAATGTAGAAAAGCTTGTTTAGGTGGCTCAAGTGGTATAGCAATCCTTGTAACATTGTATTCTATTTTTGTTTTCATCCTAGCTTCTTTATAATATAAATGCCGTTTAAAAAAAAGACCGTCATCCTCATATGCAGGTATTGTCAAATTTAGTTGCCTCTATTAGGATCTTACTAGATGAGAATAGAGCGGGGTGAAATAATCCTAAGAAGAATCATTGATAACATGGCGAGTGAAGAATGAACAATTATGCAAATAACAACACTACAGGGGTATTATACCAAAAATAGCATTCAAGAAAACTAGGTCTGGAGAGTCTCAGCTATATCCATCCAAGCCACGTTGAGTGCATATTTTGGGTCTTTTTCTATTGAAGTTCACAAAATTGTTGGGACTTGCAATTTAATTCCAATGATGCATGTTCTCAACTCAACATTTGTTGAAGTTAAAACATTTAAACATGTCACTTTCGGAAGGGGAAAAAAATAAATAAATAAATAAATAAATAAATAAATAAACCTCACAAATGTAACATAAAAAGAAGAGAATAATTCTTAGAGTATAGAAACAAACACAACGGAAAGAAAATGAACGATAACAAAAATTTCAATGTGTTGGTAACTCTAGCTTTAGTTACAGATTTGTGGGATGATTGGAAGATCCCAGTAGATTTTCACCAAGTTCCTAGGCTTCCAATGATTATGCTATCAATGAATAAATGTTGACTTTGATTCGATTGCATCATTACACAGCAGGCATCTAATAGAATCCATGCTGATTCCACGCAGGTCCAGATTCTATCTTGTAGGCAGCGGATCATTCATAAGATGTCAGGAGAGGATATTGATTTTAGTTGGCACCAGGGTGCATGTTCCATCTGATCCCACACTACTGATTGATATGCAAATTAATTACTTGAATTTTTGATAAGTTTCCTCAGAGCAGTTAGTTGAGTTGATTCAAGCTCATGATAGATTGGGCGACGCCAGCCCAAGTAAATGGAGTCGGCCCAGATGGCAGACAAATTAATCTCTAATTTGCACCCTTTATCACATTAATCTCTAATTTGCACCAAGCAGAAAATTGAGCCATCTCCCACTTTCTTCATAGAATAGATTCTTCATATAAGGCCATTTTGTATTAAGTTCAGTTTCTCTCAGTTAGTAGGATATTTTTAACAGCCAAATAAGTTCATTGATAAAACATGATCATAGTATGGCACCAGATAAGCCAAGGTAGAATGGACAACAGTCTCATGGAGTAATTGGGGTTACATTGTAATCCCAAAGAAGCGTATTTAAATATTTGTTTCCCATGTCAAACTCAGGGATACACTACGGGCAGTTCACGCTCCTTGTTTGCTAACTTTACAGACAATTAGCAGCAGCTCCTGTACTATCACGATAAATGCATTTCATTCATTTTATTCAGTACTACATTACGCCACTTGAGTTTTAATAAAGGTATTGTACATGTGACATGTTGGTAATTTTAGTGTTATCAACTATTTGAGTTCAGTTTCCCCTTGCTTCTAACTAATGTAATTATCTGCTTACACTTCTTGTAATTTTCGTATAGGGTCTTGCTAATTTGGTGTTAATGAAAATATACGTTACTTTCTCCGTTTAAAAACAAGGGTTAACTATATGTATACTCATTACATGTATATGTATATGTATATGTTTTTTTTTTCACACATTTGGCATCTGCTTATCCACTATCACATGTAAATGCATTCCCCTATTATTATTGCCACTAAAGTTTTATAAATGCTATCTGCGGGACATTTATAGTAATATAATCTTGAGAATTTTTTCTTTTGAACGGCTGGAATATATCTTTACATATAATATGACACAAGTTTTGAGTTGTACTTGATGCTTTGAAAGCTGTACCATGACAATTAAATGCCATTTGGCATGAAGTGATGACTGGATAATACAAGTCATCATCCACCTAGGCAGTATCATCCACGTAGGTAATTTGACTGTATCACAAAATTAGTTTAAAAAATTAGACGTCAATGGGATTCGAACTCGAGTCTTGCCTCCCACTCAAGAGAGTGTCAACCAATGGAGCAAGTGGATTTTTGTGTTAAATACATACAAACCATTAATGTCATGCTTTAATTTGTCACCTTTTCCAAAACACAAACAGATACGGAAGGTTTGATTTTCATATCAATAACTATCACCCATGATTCTCTCCCTATGATATCGCCATTCTTTGAAACCGATTTGACGTTGCATAATTCCGTATTGACATTCTTTGAAACACATTATTAATTCATTCTCAGTTTTTCAAAATTCTGTACTCTCAATCAATAACACACAATCAAAACCCACTGTTAATGTTAATCTGAAAACAATCATATAATGCTACAAAACAATCTCATCATCTTCAATCTAATATCAAATAAGTTATAGATGGAATAGGTTTTTGGTCAATCCATCATCTCTGCAATTGATCATCACATAAGGTAATCATTGTTTTTAATCTTCTTATAATGTTACGATGAATAAATTAATTGTCTTTTTTCATGAAACTAATTGTATCAGTTGTGTGAAAGTCATGTATATATGATATTTTATATGGTTGTGTTTGTAAAGGTAGGCTTCTCAATCTTTTAATCTCTAAATGAATTTGAAATTGGATTGGATTTTATTATCTTGATGATTTCATATAAATATTTGTCTTAAAATTGATTAAAAGTTGCTAATATTCTTATTTCAACATTAATATATGCTTCAGGGAAGTGTATATGGTTATTTCTACATTAATATATGTTTAAGTGTTTGTGATAATGTCTTACTAAGTTTTGTATCTACGTTTTAAAGTTGCACACCATGTGTTTGTGATAATGTCTGAATGTGTTTCGTATGTGTGTATTATGCAGGTAACTTGCCCATCCTTAAACAACACCAATAATACACGACAATGGCAAACAGACGGTGGTGTTGTTGTCTAGGTGATTGCTTGACTCCTACTTTTTGATTTTTTATCACTGTACCAAGAATGCAAGCTATAGTTTTCATATATTTGGAATGTGTGGTTTAACATTTAAACTGATTAGTTGCACGTATAATATGAAAAACTAATGATGTTTGTTACCCCACATGATTGTCTTGAATTGTTGAATAATCTTATCCACACCAATTCATCCAATCAGGTTCGATATATTTTATAAATTATATGTACTTGGTAGGTTGAAGTTTTGTATTTATGACATGGACTTTTAAACATGTCATAGGTTTTGCTGAGGAAGACTATAGGCTTCGACTCATTGGTTTCGATAATGAAACTTCTAGGGAGCACCAAGTTCAGTCAACAAAAGGTTAGACGTCAAACGAATATTTAATTCTTTTGTTAGCTAACAAACATTTAGCAAAATGGTATCATGGGTGGTCCACCCCAACATATGCTTCTCCCGTTGTATAGTTTTGTGTTCTCATGTGCCAAACATTAAAATGTTGGGAGCATGTATTTTGCAATTATATTGATGTTAAGATACCAAACAATAGTTTCTTTTTAATGTTGGGAGCATGTATTTATAAATCCTGTTGGCGTGACTCCTTTTTATGACTTTTGCTTGCTTATATGAATTTGGTGTCACATGTTACAAATGGGTTAAATAAGAAACCTATGGCAACCCCGTTATGAGTTCAACCTTACAGTTATTAATCGATATTTCTTTTCAAAAATTTCAGCTCGTGTTTTCATCATCAGCCATTGTTTATGGCTTGCCGAAGGAGGTACCGTGTATGAAAGAGTTTCCATTATCTGCAGCTAAACCAAATGGTGAACCAAGGTATGAACTGGTCAACATTGTATTTAAAATAGACCAAATATAATTTATGTTTTTGATAGCATTTCGTAAATCATCTTTTTGATAATGAGATGCATATTCGAATACAAATGTTATTTCAAAAACACATGGTTTTTGTAGTTTGTCATCAAAATTAAGTTATCTATGCCTTTGGAATTATTTATTTCACAGGGGTGGACAATGTCGGCACCGTTTCTACATTTCTTGTGACTTATGCAGCTATTCATGCCTTACAACCATATCTAATTATAAATGTTGCCACTGCTGGTGGTTTTAAAGAATGATGCTCCTATGTTAATGGTATTTTCTTAGTCTTTTAACTCATTTACTTATGTTGTTTTTATCGTTGCATTTTGATAATTTGATGATGGTGATTTATTTCTTTTAAGAGATGTTTGGATAATCAATTTTTTGCGTACCTACAGTTTGCGGGTGCAGCACAATCCCTTGAGGCAGGGGCTATTCTTGGTAACTCATGGAACATACCTAAAGGTGTAGCTTCAATTGGCCAATCTTGCGAATATGAGTGCTGAAGAAAGACAGAAACGTCATCGCCACAGCTTCTTACATGTCACTACCCATATTGCTCAAGAATGGGCAGAAACTTTTATAAGGTACATATTAATTGTCATTCTTTCTATCGGCTATAAAGTAACATGCTTATTATGAGTCATGGTAATGAATTGGGCGGGACAGGTGGTTTGAGTAATGGAATGTCTTGGTTCAGTATCTAGCAGGTTCTTTTTAGTGTTAGTCAATTTGGGTTGACCACAAACATTATTTTATATAAAATAGTTAATGCGTTACAAATTACTTACAAAGTTACAATTCAAAACACTGGGATATTACAATAATAGTCTAAGATTATAAACATAACGATTTAATAGCAAGAATCAAAACTAAGCTTTTGGAGACTTTTGACCCGTTTGACAAGTTCCCCTTTTGACTACCTTTTTCTGATTGATCCATTTGACCTTTTGTTTTGACCTATTTGAACATTGATATTTTAGTGAACTGAAGGTACCGTAGTCGAAGCACAATAAACTATAAAAAAGATGAGGCAATGATTTCTGCAATCTTACTAAATTCACCTAATTTCTTTTGGATGATATGTTTAATAGGCCTTCCCACAAGGGTGGGACAAGACTTATTGCTTGAACTACTTGGATGAATTTGAAAAAAATAAATAAATTCTTTGAAGATAAGACTTACAAGGTAGTTCTTTTATCTTTCGGCGATTTTTTTAGCATTTGTTTTATTCATCTCCTTGATAGACTACTAACAGATGCATTGTGTGAACTTTAATATAATACTCATTAACTTTTTTTGATCAGGGGAAATGATCTTGAGATTTATGAATCTGCACAGACTGTTGGTCACACAGGTTAGCTTAATTTATTATAGAAAAAGTCATATGCTGATAAGTAGTTGTTAGGATTGAATTGTTGAGCCACCAACATTTCTATATTTTATTTGGTTTCAAACAATGGAGTTAAGTATATTTGCTTACTGTCCAAAAAAACTCATACCCACGCTCACATTATGTGGTTAGAGCCTTGCTACTATTTTTTTAGATCATACATGTTGGCATGCTAATTTTTAGATCATACATGTTAGCATGCCTCATTTCAAAGGAGTTCAAAGCTGTAGTTAAATAATTGATGTTAGGCTTGATCTAAAATGTTATCATTGGCCATACCTAAAGCTACCCTTTTTGACCCATTAACTGTCAACTATGTTTTTTTTGTTTTTCATTTATATGCCTTTCCTTGATGAAAATGTTTTCTTAAATTTAGCCTTTTCATGAATGCCCTTTACCATTTTATCTAAAATTTAGCTTATTCGTTGTAACAATATAGTTTTATATTCATATAATATATCCAAAGCTTTATTTTTTATTTTTTTTTTATTGTTTTTTGAAAGGAGAATTTATGTATAATCACAAAAAATTACAAGCTACAAAATAATGCCATGAGTCCATGACATACCTATGCATTATCTAGGTAAATTGCATACCATGTGAAAATAGTTTTTGGTTGAAACATTAATATTCAGAAGGGTCGGGTTGGAGCGTTGCGTTGACCTACAAATACTTTTTTGGAATCTATGTGTTAATATGGATTTTATTAGTAGTATTACTGCAATAATCTAAATCTTGGATAAAACATTATAGGAGGATGTATGCATTAAACGTAGATTAGGCTGCTTTCAATCTGTTTGACCCCGTTCCTTTTCTAATTAAAAGAAAATATTAGACCTGTTTGAGATTCATCACAACCCAGATCGACCCATTCATAAGTAAATGGGTCGAAATTGACACATCTCTATCATAGATTCATTTCTTCACAATATCTAAATTTAGCATGTACTTTTATTTGTGCAAGGTTATGATCATTTACTGTGGTTAAGACATCTTTCCATTTGATAACCCTTATGTAACACCACATTTTTAAACATGAATGTTTCAAGCTTTATTAGCTCTTCGCTACATCTTTTCGGTTATCTATGCATCATCATCATCTGCATTATTTGTCAAATATGATTGATTTAGATAAAGCCGAATACAAATTAAACGAGGAAGCAATGTGTAGGTGGGTATATGATGCCACATCAGTACCAGCATCAATCGGAGGGTGAATTTCTAATCACAACTCAACAAGATTTAATTTGGATTGATATGCTAAAAGATAATGGGAACACGGTATGTGTGGTTCCACAAAAGAGGTTTACGTACCCTTCAGACCAAAATGTAAGCTTTCACTTATCACCTTCTTTGAGATGCATATAACATTTTCCCTTGGATCCTTATACTTACATCACTTTTTACCACTTAGTTGTCAAGTTTTATATGAGCATAAAAACAGGGAGTTCATTTACCTCAACCAAGAAGAGATCAAGTGGAAGAACAACAGACATACAATTTGGCAAACTCGAGCCCAACCATTGTGACAGTGGCACAAGAATTAAATACTGCCGTCAGTTCTACCCCTTTGCCCAAAGGTCAAGTGAAGGACTTATTAGGCTCGAGTTTCTCACTCAAATTAGTAAAGTTCTTAATTTTTAACTCTCAGCCTCGGAAAGTACTCTAAGTGAGCTTACACAATCTGGTTTAGCTAGGATTTGTATGTTCGTGTAGGTTTAACGTGGTTGGACTTTGACTATAGTTGGATTATTACTACTAGTATGTCTTAGTGACTTTTTTTTTTTTTTTTTTTTTTTTTTTTTTTTTTTTTTTTCATTTTAGAACTTGAATTTCATGTATCAAGCAATATATATTCCGCTGCATGTGAAATTTTTGTTGTAATGCTATGTTGCCTGAAACTTTAGACTGCAGTTGATGTTTGTTGGATCGTAAACTTGATTTAGTCCAATAAAGATTGGACTATCCATAAAAGCCCAAGCCCGTGATCAAGAAGCTTCTAGAATGACGAAGAATGGTATGGAAGCTTCTAGAAAGTCGTAGAATGGTATGGAAGCTTCTAGAAAGTCGTAAAGCTTCTAGAATGATGAAGAATAGGATGGAAGCTTCAACAAAGTCGTAGAAAGGTACGGAAGCTTCTAGAATGTTGTAGTAGATGATATCTACTAGAAGTATGTAGCAAATGTGATAGAAATATCTAGTGGTAGTTATCTAAAATTAGATAAGGATGATGATGTAATAAGAATTATCTAGATTATGTTAGAATATCCATGGAAGTATCTCGGTTCTAGAATTTTCCATTGAGTAGTATAAATAGATGTTAGTGTAATGCATTTGTAATGTACCAAATGAAGCAAAGATAAGGAATAAAAGTTCCATTGTGAAAGCTCTCTAAGTATTCCTCTCTTCGTAAGGCTAAAAGGCCCTCGTGTTTTCCAACAAAGTGGTATCAGAGCTAGAAGATCGAGATGTCAGGTGCAATGAACTTGTTCCAATTTCCTCGTCTTACCAAATATAACTATGGTAGTTGGTGTATTCGAATGAAGGCGTTACTCGGTTCACATGATGTGTGGGAGATAGTCGAGAAAGGTGTTGAGAAAGTTGATGATGAAGGTTCGTTGAATGCCGCCCAAAGGGTGGAATTGCAAAAGGCAAGAAAGAAGGATCAAAGTGCTCTTACACTCATCCATCAATGTCTTGATGATGCGATATTTTAGAAAGTTGCAAATGCAACCACTTCTAAGGAAGCGTGGGAGATCCTTCAAAATGCTTTCAAAGGAATTGACAAGGTGAAAAAGGTACGCCTTCAAAGTCTTAGAGGAGAGTTCGAAAAGCTCCAAATGGAGGAATTCGAAACCATTTCGGATTATTTCACTCGTGTCTTGACCATTTCAAATGAAATGAAGAGAAATGGTGAAAGCTTGAGTGACACAAGGGTGTTAGAAAAGATTCTTCGCTCTTTGCCACCAAGCTTTGATTACATTGTCGTGGCCATTGAGGAGTCAAAAGACATAGACTCTATGACCATTGATCAACTCATGGGATCTTTACAAGCCCATGAAGAAAAGTTGAAGAAAAGAAGGGGGAAAGAACCCTTGGAGCAAGCTTTATACTCGAAGGTCTCTTTCAAAGAAAGAGAAAAGAGCTTTCTACATGTAAAGGAGCAAGGATGAGGACGCGGTACTTTTCAAGGTCGTGGTGGTTTCCAAGGCCGAGGATGAGGAAGAGGAAGAGAAGATGCCAACAAAGAAGATGAAAACCAAAGGTTTTCATATCGAAGAGGTCGTGGGAGAGGCTTTCAATCTCAAAGAGGAGGTAAGCCCCATATACAATGTTACAATTGTCGCAAATATGGTCATTATGCCAATGTGTGTAGTAGCTCAATACAAGTTGAAGAAAAAACCAATCTTGTGGAGGTGGAAGACAAAGATGAGCTTATATTGCTAATGGCAAGACATGACGAACAAGAAGAGAGGATAGAGCCCTGGCATATAGATTCTGCTGCAAGCAACCATATGACGGGTGAAGAAGACTTGTTCGTGGAGATGGAAACAAGTAATGGTAATGTCACCTTTGGAGATGAATCAAAGGCACCGGTGAAAGGAAAAGGTAAGATACTTATCCGAACTAAAGATGGAAGTCACCAATATATTTTGGACGTATACAATGTTCCCAATCTTAAAAGTAACATTTTAAGTGTGGGACAACTTTTTGAAAAAAACTACGATATACATTTCAAAGATCATAGTGCTACAATAAGAAATCCCGAAGGAAAGCTCATAGCGAAAGTCCCTATGACCAAAAACTGAATGTTCCTTCTAAACATTCAACATGATGAAGCTAAGTGCTTAAAGAGTTGTTTGAAAGATCATTCGTGGCTTTGGCATATGAGGTACGGGCACTTAAACTTTGGTGACTTAAAGTTATTATCCTCAAAGGGAATGGTGAAAGGTAGATCAAATTGATCATCCCAATCAAGTGTGTGAAGGATGTCTTTTTGGGAAGCATGCTAGAAGTTCATTCCCGAAAGATGCGACAACAAGAGCTAAGGAGCCTCTACAACTAATTCATACGGATTTGTGAGGTCCCATTACTCCACCCTCTCATGGTAAGAATCTTTACTTCATACTTTTTATTGATGATTTTTCAAGAAAAACTTGGGTATATTTTCTAAAAGAAAAATCCCAAGCTTTTGAAGCTTTTAAGATATTTAAAGCTATGGTTGAAAAGGAGAAAGGTTTAAAAATTAATAACATGAGATCCGATAGAGGTGGAGAATTTTTATCAAAAGAATTTAACAAATTTTGTGAGGATAATGGGATCCGGAGATTTCTAACGGCTCCTTACTCCCCACAACAAAATGGAGTGGTGGAGAGAAAGAATAGAACCATTCTCAATATGGTCTGAAGCATGTTGAAAAGTAAGAAGATGCCAAAGGAGTTTTGGGCCGAAGCGGTTGACTGTGCGGTATATCTATTGAACCGGTGTCCATCAAAGAGTTTAGATAACAAGACTCCACAAGAAGCATGGAATGGGATGAAGCCTACCGTCTCTCACCTAAGGGTATTCGGAAGCATAGCGTATGTCCACGTTCCAAGCCAAAGGCGATCCAAGCTTGATGATAGAAGTGAGAAGCATGTGTTCGTTGGCTACGACAAGCAGTCAAAAGGCTATAAGCTCTATAATCCAATCACAAGGAAGGTGGTAGTGAGTAGAGACGTGGAGTTCGATGAAGAAGAAGCATGGGATTGGAGCATTAAAGAAAATGAAAGGTATGACTTTCTTCCTATGACTGATGAAGAAGAGACGGGTGAATCAAGTGAAGAAGTCCATCAACCTCAAAGTCCAACTCCAACCCAAGGCTCCCCTTCAAGTTCAAGAGAAGGAGAACCAAAGACAAGAAGTTTGCAGGAGCTCTACGAGGTAACTGAGGAAATACCCCTTCTTTGTTTATATGCTGACTGTGAACCTTTAGTTTTTGAAGAAGCTATGAAAAGCAAGAAATGGAGACAAGCCATGGATGAGGAGATAAAGTCAATAGAAAAGAATGATACGTGGGAGTTGACGACGCTTCCAAAATGCCAAAAGGCTATTGGAGTCAAGTGGGTATACAAGACCAAGAGAAACGCCAAAGGCGAAGTGAAGAAGTACAAGGCAAGGCTTGTGGCTAAAGGGTACAAAAAGAAGCATGGTATCGACTATGAAGAGGAAGGATGTAAGAATGATACATGCGAGATTCGAAAACCAGGTTGTAGACATCTTCACCAAGCCGCTCAACGAGCGAGATTTCTCAAGACTAAGGATGATGCTTGGAGTAGAGAAATCATGTTTAAAGGGGGTGTTGGATCGTAAACTTGATTTAGTCCAATAAAGATTGGACTATCCATAAAAGCCCAAGCCCGTGATCAAGAAGCTTCTAGAATGACGAAGAATGGTATGGAAGCTTCTAGAAAGTCGTAAAGCTTCTAGAATGACGAAGAATGGGATGGAAGCTTCAATAAAGTCATAGAAAGGTACGTAAGCTTCTAGAATGTTGTAGTAGATGATATCTACTAGAAGTATGTAGCAAATGTGATAGAAATATCTAGTGGTAGTTATCTAAAATTAGAAAAGGATGATGATGTAATAAGAATTATCTAGATTATGTTAGAATATCCATGGAAGTATCTCGGTTCTAGAATTTTTCATGGAGTAGTATAAATAGATGTTAGTGTAATGCATTTGTAATATACCACATGAATCAAAGATAAGGAATAAAAGTTCCATTGTGAAAGCTCTCTAAGTATTCCTCTCTTTGTAAGCCTAAAAGGCCCTCGTGTTTTCCAACAATGTTGTGTTGGAGTTTATAGATCATGTTACTAAAGTTGTAAGTTATTCCAAGTTTGACATGAAGCATAGGTAAAATGGCCGATGATTAATCAAAATTTATAGCTATGTTGTTTTAAAACATAAGTACATTTATCTGGTGAATGTTCTTTGTTTTGACAAACACAACAAATACACAAAGTATACAACATTGTTGTGTATGAAGAAGTTTTATTTCGTCTATGAATAAGAACCATGTAATTTACATGTTCTCATACTTTTCATTAATCAAAATTTCTTTTAACATATAATACATACACTTTCTTTTTGTTTCCAATTTTTGTGTCTAAGATATTTGCCGTTATTCATAATTTGTATACGCCCAACTAAACTTCGTCAAGTAACTTAATGAAGCGAACCCGCCCACCGGGCGGGTTATGAAGCTAGTTATATATAAAAGCAAAGCAAGACGCTAAGTAAACCAATTACAATATTATCTTGAGAAATTGATCCACATCAGCAAATTAAAGTGTCCAGGTTCATCTGCAAATCAAGACATGGATTGTCTTTATCAACGAATTAGTTTTTCCTAATGCTTATTATTTAGTTTTCTAATCCAATTCGAGCTTTCGCAATTTTACCGCTCGGATTGCGGAGAATATTAGATGATAAATTAGAATGGCCCAATCCGGATTACGGGCTTAAGGTTCACAAGGATTTAGGGTTTCATATTGTGTGTGTGTATATATATTATATATATATATATATATATATATATATATATATATATATATATATATATATATATATATATTACATGATGAATAAAGTATCCTATGGAGAAATCTATAATCAAACATAATCCACTTTATGGATCATTTGGCGCTTCGTAAGGAGACAACATTTAAATCTAAACATCCAAAGAAATATCTTACTCTCAATGACATCAAGCTCTACACATATACTTAGATATCAAATAGATGTAGAAAAGCTCGTTTAGTTGGCTCAAGTGGTATAGCAATCCTTGTAACATTATATTCTATTTTTGTTTTCATCCTAGCTTCTTTATAATATAAATGCCGTTTAAAAAAAAGACCGTCATCCTCATATGCAGGTATTATCAAATTTAGTTGCCTCTATTAGGATCTTACAAGATGAGAATAGAGCGGGGTGAAATAATCCTAAGAAGAATCATTGACAACATGGCGAGTGAAGAATGAACAATTATGCAAATAACAACACTACAGGGGTATTATACCAAAAATAGCATTCAAGAAAACTAGGTCTGGAGAGTCTCAGCTATATCCATCCAAGCCACGTTCAGTGCATATTTTGGGTCTTTTTCTATTGAAGTTCACAAAATTGTTGGGACTTGCAATTTAATGCCAATGATGCATGTTCTCAATTCAACATTTGTTGAAGTTAAACCATTTAAACATGTCACTTTCAGAAGGGGGAAAAAAAATAAATAATAAATAAATAAATAAATAAATAAACTCACAAATGTAACATAAAAAGAAGAGAATAATTCTTAGAGTATAGAAACAAACACAACGGAAAGAAAATGAACGATAACAAAAATTTCAATGTGATGGTAACTCTAGCTTTAGTAACAGATTTGTGGGATGATTAGAAGATCGATCCCAGTAGATTTTCACCAAGTTCCAAGGCTTCCAATGATTATGCTATCAATGAATAAATGTTGACTTTGATTCGATTGCATCATTGATAAAACGTGATCATAGTATGGCACCAGATAAGCCAAGGTAGAATGGACAACAGTCTCATGGAGTAATTGGGGTTACATTGTAATCCCAAAGAAGCGTATTTAAATATTTGTTTCCCATGTCAAACTCAGGGATACACTACGGGCAGTTCACGCTCCTTGTTTGCTAACTTTATAGACAATTAGCAGCAGCTCCTGTACTATCACGATAAATGCATTTCATTCATTTTATTCAGTACTACATTACGCCACTTGAGTTTTAGTAAAGGTATTGTACATGTGACATATTGGTAATTTTAGTGTTAACAACTATTTCAGTTCAGTTTCCCCTTGCTTCTAACTAATGTAATTATCTCCTTACATTTCTTGTAATTTTCGTATAGGGTCTTGCTAATTTGGTGTTAATGAAAATATACGTTACTTTCTCCGTTTAAAAACAAGGGTTAACTATGTGTATACTCATTATATGTTTTTTTTTTTTTTTTTTTTTTTTTTTTTTTTTTTCACACATTTGGCATCTGCTTATCAACTATCACATGTAAATGCATTCCCCTATTATTATTTCTTTTGAACGGCTGGAATATGTTATATATAAAAGCAAAGCAAGACGCTAAGCAAACCAATTACAATATTATCTTGAGAAATTGATCCACATCAGCAAATTAAAGTGTCCAGGTTCATCTGCAAATCAAGACATGGGTTTGTTGCTGATCATACAGCCATAGATGTAAAAGCATCCCGAGATTTTTTTTTTTTTTTAATTATTTATTTATTTATTATTTTTTATTTATTTATTTATTTTTTTTTTTTTTTGTGCAAAGTTGAAAAATATATTAGCTCAATACCAAGTTACATGAAAAGCTTCCAAAACAGATCTAATGACAAGCCATAGCATCTGAATTTGGAGCTAAAACAAAACACCCAGACAACTTACAATTCATGAAACACTTACAAACTCATAGAAACAACACTATAGTGACGACAGCATCCCGAGATTAACAATAAGACCGAGGACAACCGGCAACTGTGGAAAAAACTAGTTCCTATTTACAAATAAGGGATTGCAACACCAACACACCAAGTTGTAATCATTCTTTTCTTTATTACCAAAATATTTATTGCTAATTTTTTCTGTAAATAGTTTTCAATTATCTGAGGTGTTAATGTAAAAATACAGTCTGTATCTTTAGAACTAAATATCTGAATTTTAAAGATTGTCAATAGAATGGAAACTACTAATTGTTTGGATTCAAATAGTAACGCAAA
Source organism: Artemisia argyi (assembly GCA_030686995.1). Classification (NCBI taxonomy): domain Eukaryota; kingdom Viridiplantae; phylum Streptophyta; class Magnoliopsida; order Asterales; family Asteraceae; genus Artemisia; species Artemisia argyi. The sequence continues at coordinate 155,422,349 of CM060698.1, read as the reverse complement.
AGATAAAACTACAATAACTGAACGCCAACAAAACTGACGTTAATACAGTACAAACAAAAAAACATTAATAAATAAATGCAAGCATAAAAGTAACAGAATTTCGCGCGCATCATTCAAGCAAAGATAGACTTAGGTTGTTTTTGAGGAAGTTGCCCCATCCCCTCGAATAAGATCCCGATCAAAATCCTGCAACCATTCTGTTGGGTACCAGCTAGTTTCTGATTCATTTGAAGGTCCCTGGTTCTCCATCACTGGGACATAGCACTCCACATCCTTTGGTACTTGTGGTGGTAGTGGCGGCGGCGGCGGTGGCTCGTCTGCAGGGGTCCCATTCTTGTTCAGAAGCTCAAACCTTTCATCAATTTCAAAGAGGTTTTGATCAGCCAGAGAAGAAATAGCCTGCTTCTTTGGTATGTCCAAGTCATCAGCAATGGAGACTTTGCCACTCAGACAGTCAGACATCAGAATGTCCGTCTCCAGACTTCTGTTCAGCATCCTCTGCTTCTGGAGTTTTTCCTGCACCTTTTTTATCCTATTCTCGAGGTACCTTGTTTTATTCTCCATGTGCTTCCTTCTATCCATATCAGGCATGGACTCGAACTTTTTCAGCACACTACGGACACCCTCATCATTAGGCCACACCTCAAAACCAGGTTTATACGGGCCATTAATAATGCCGCAGGCTTGGACTCCACATAAAGTGGTTATCTGGTCTAACTTTGTCATTAGACCCTTTTTCCTTTTCTTGTAGGTGACTTTCCTTGCTACATCATCCTTTATATACTCATTATTATTTCCTAATTTGCGCTTTGGCATGTTTAGAATATTTGGGCTAGAGAAGAAAAGAAATATTGGTGGAAGATTGGTGAGGGTTGTGTTTTTTGATTCCAAATGAGGTTTCATCATATATATACACGTATATCATGTAATGCTTTTTAATTTATGACGTATGATCGTCATAAATTCAGAGATTATCTCTAAACATAATGATTACTAGCATTATATTTAAGATTATGTTATGTCGGAGGAAAATATTTTTAAACTATAGCTTTGCAAAACATTGAGATACTATCATTTATGAATAAACATTATAGGCACCGCAACCAATTTATCAACAATTCACTTTTATTTCTACACACTTTGAAAAAATACGAATAAATTTCTTTGATTATTCACATTTCTAGATATGTACTAAATTGATCATATTACACTTTTGGTGTAGAAAAAGTATATGTTTGTGCATATTAACAAGTGCTGTCATTTTTTGTATAAAACAATAGTTGTGAAGAATTTTAGAAATTTTAAATTTTTATACACTTATTTTTAAATATAAGAAATCAAACTTTGTACACATTTATAGTGCAGATAATACGTGTAGAATTAACATTTTGGGAGAAGACTTTCTAAGATTGTAAGAAAAAAACTGAGTATAACTAACATTTTAAGAAGGAAGAAAACAATACCCTTTTTTTTATTAGAAGTTGATCTTTTAGTTAGCTTCTATATGGATTTGGCAAGCAAACATGAGACGATCGCTTTGATGATGTCAGTCGATCGTGAATACAATTTTTTTTCTCTTTGAAACGACTAATTTCTTTATCAAAAAGTTAGCAAGAACTCAAAACTACAATTAATCAAGAAACACCAAAACTAAAACTACAAACAGTCAAAAACCTTCTCCAAAAGGCTAATGTGGAAACTATGCAAGTGTCCCAAGTTCGTCCAATGCGTTTCCTCCCCAGGAACGGGACTAAATATAACAGGTTGCACAAAAAAATTGATCACTAATACTAGAAACATATTTCAATGGACCGGGTGTATTTAAGATGACTGTAGGAAAAATCGATGTTTTTTGAAAAAATCCATGGGGTGCACGGTCACCCGCGGGAACCCCTGGCTCCGCCTCCTAACATGGTTAAAGAAGCAAAAAAGGTAGGTAATCCATTTTCAAAGGTTGGTGATATAGTTATCTCGGATAGTGATGATGATGAAGTCCTTGATGACATCAATGAAACTTCTAATTTTATGGCGTTTGACGGTTCTAAATGTGGTAGTCGAGTGGGCATGAGGAGCTTATTGGAGCAATGGAAGGAAGATATCCATGACCAAGACCCTTATGATGATGATGAGTTTGATGATTGTAGTCTGATCGATGCTCAAATGAAGTTTGCTAATGCTTATTACATTAGTCTTCGTGATCAGATTAGATAATTTGTTTTTATTTTGTTTTGCATAAGTATGGCATATCATTTCTTATGCAACTTTCGAATTTTAATCATTATACTTCTAGAAACTACACCAGCTTTGAATTAATGTAAGTTCTGTTGTACGTACGTAACCAGGCAAATACCGAGAGAAAATTTATGACCGTCAACCTCATGCCCGGTTTGTGATGTGGAAATAGAAACCGAAGAACATTTGTTTGTTGAATGTCCGATTGCTAGGTTTTGGTTAGAGGTTCTAAAATGGTGGAACATTAGCAACACTCAAATAGAAAACCTCAATGATGTCTTCAATCTTGCAAATTGAAACAACATTACTATACACATCGATCTGATACAAACTAGGTCGATAATGAGATAATAGAACAACAAAGATAGAATATTTGACGCTTGTGAGGTCGAATAGGCTCTAGCTCCCAATAGACATGAAATCAATAAACCATAATGATAATCATCATAATAAGAATTACAATCCTAATACACTAGTTATAATAGATATCCTAGACTTACCCTAGCACCCTAACTTTCTCACCAAGAAATATAAAAAGAAACTAAATAAACTAATAAATAAATAAACCACAACAACAACAACAACAATAAATTCTTGTAAATTCTATTAATTTTTAATAAAGTGATAATAATAATAATAATAATAATAATAATAATAATAATAATAATAATAATAATAATAATAATAATAATAATAATAAACTATAGTGTATAGGATTGTATCAATACACAGGCCCCCAAAAACACATTGTCCTCAAGGTGTTGCTTGAAAATATTGTCTTGGGTAATTCCAGGATCTCATATTCTTCGTTGTATCCCTTTTGTGTACTTCAAGTGCTTGTGCTAGTTGTGCAATGTCTTCTTGAGTTTCCTTATGCACACTTGTAGTTGTTCATGAGATCCAAATCTTTCAAATCCATTACCAACTGAGGTACTTAGCTTTCTAGGTTTTCTAATTTGGACACATGCAACCACGTACTTTACCCTCCTGTTAGAACTATGTTAGTTTAGTTGGACCCCCAATAAATGGATATGTCCCTCCTGATTAATCTCCTCCTTTATCACTGCCTTTACAGATCCTTGAAACTTCTCAGACTACATTGAGAAATCTTGATGAGCCCATCTAAAAGATTCCACAAGTTTAGATTGGTGCAACAAACAATGTAGATTGTAACCATTTCACCATCTACGCGAGAATAGTAATCTAGACCGAGAACAACAACTTCTAGTGATGAACAGTAAATTTCGACAATGAACAGTAGCTGATGAACAATATTATTTTATTTATTTATTTTGAATCTTGGAATCAAAAAGCTCTGATACCAATTGATATGAATCGGGTCAATAATGAGATGAAAGAATAATAAAGATAGAATAATCGACGTTCGAAAGGTCGACAAAAGCTCTCTCAATTGACACCAAATCAATGAACCACTGTTAAAGTGGCTATTGAGAAGATACGGGTTGAATATGAGTGGAAACCACCTCGTTGTGATAAGTGTAAGATATTTGGTCATACTCTGACTGACTGTCCTAAAGTTGTTATACCTCATGTTCAGCCTGCTAAGCATGTTAATGACTGTTTCAAGACTGTCAATAACAAGAAGAAAGGAAAGCAAGGTGGTCCTATAATTCCGGGTCAAGGAGGGTTTACTAAACCTGTTGTGGGTAAGCAGTTTCATTATCAACCCAAAAAGACTCCTCCTGAACCTAAGAAAGTGGATGACACTAAGAAGAAGAATTCTGATGGGGTTAGTTCTAGTGGAACGAAGATTTTTACATCTAACTAATTTGATGCTCTTAATATGGATGATACGGATGCTTTTGGTATTCCTACTATTGACACCAAAAAGGATGTGGATTCTGGACGTACAATGGAAGTTAATAAGGACGAGTCGTTAAACGGTAATGCATCACACGAACCGCTTGTGAGTGATTCAATGGGAACAATGGAAGTTGGTTCTACTCCTATAGTTGAGAAAATTGGGAAGCTTGAAAAGCTACTTATTGATAGGAAAGCTACTCTTGTGGATGATGAAGGTCATCATGTTCCGTCTACCTCTTCCACTAAGAGGGCTAACCCATTTTCTAAGGTGGGTGAGGTTGTGGTTTCTGATAGTGATGATGATGAGGTTCTTAATACGTTCGACGAATCAGCAAATCTTTTTGGTGGTGGTCATGAGCGTGAAGATGAGTTTGATGACTATGATGATTATTCGAAGCAAATTTATGATCTTCCAGAAAATTTGGATGCTCTTAATGCCATTTATGGCTTAATCTCCAAGGTCGTAGGAAGTAGTTTATATTTTTGTCAGAGTCTTTTGTTATCATGTGGTTAGTAGTTTGTTTTCTTGTTTAGAAAATAAGAAGTATCTTGTTATGTAAGCTTTTCGCCTATGTAACGGGCTGAGATATGGGATTCACCCATATCCTTTGAACTTAAATGCTTTTTGAGTAATATATTTACCGGGTCATTGACCTTTTACCCAAAAAAACAATAAACCATAATAATATTCAGCATAATAAGAATTACAATCCTAATACCCTATTTATAATAGTTATCCTAGACTTACCCTAATAATCTAACTTTCTCACCAAGAAATATAATAAAAGGAAACTAAATAAACTAATTAAGCAGCAACAGCAACAGCAACAGCAACAGCAACAGCAACAGCAAACTATAGAACGCAGGATCGTATCACGATCCAACTTTCTCGATGCTGTTGTTCAATCTCGTAAATGATAAATTTGAATACCCCAATCCCGATTGCAGGCTTAGGGGCCTCTAGGGTTTAGGATTTCTTTTATGCTAATGATGTTCGAAGATTTGCTACCGCTTGATGTCGGATATCTTTAGCAACAAATTAATATTGTTTTAATGCTTTTACCACTTTTTTATTCTTTTGCTTTTGCATGAAGATTAGTCGCCGCTTATTGTCAGCTGTCTTTATCAACGAATTAGTTTTTCCTAATGCTTATTATTTAGTTTTCTAATCCAATTTGAGCTTTTGCAATTTTACCGCTCGGATTGCGGAGAATATTAGATGATAAATTAGAATGGCCCAATCCGGATTACGGGCTTAAGGTTCACTAGGATTTAGGGTTTCATATTGTTCTTGTGTGTGTTTATATATATATATATATATATATATATATATATATATATATATATATATATATATATATATATATATATATATATATATTACATGATGAATAAAGTATCCTATGGAGAAATCTATAATCAAACATAATCCACTTTATGGATCATTTGGCGCTCCGTAAAGAGACAACATTTAAATCTAAACGTCCAAAGAAATATCTTACTCTCAATGACATCAAGCTCTACACATATACTTAGATATCAAATAGATGTAGAAAAGCTCGTTTAGCTGGCTCAAGTGGTATAGCAATCCTTGTAACATTGTATTCTATTTTTGTTTTCATCCTAGCTTCTTTATAATATAAATGCAGTTTAAAAAAAAGACCGTCATCCTCATATGCAGGTATTGTCAAATTTAGTTGCCTCTATTAGGATCTTACTAGATGAGGATAGAGCGGGGTGAAATAATCCTAAGAAGAATCATTGACAACATGGCGAGTGAAGAATGAACAATTATGCAAATAACAACACTACAGGGGTATTATACCAAAAATAGCTTTCAAGAAAACTAGGTCTGGAGAGTCTCAGCGATATCCATCCAAGCCACGTTCAGTGCATATTTTGGGTCTTTTTCTATTGAAGTTCACAAAATTGTTGGGACTTGCAATTTAATTCCAATGATGCATGTTCTCAACTCAACATTTGTTGAAGTTAAAACATTTAAACATGTCACTTTCGGAAAAAAATTAAAAATAAAAAAAAAATAAAAACTCACAAATGTAACATAAAAAGAAGAGAATAATTCTTAGAGTATAGAAACAAACACAACAGAAAGAAAATGAACGATAACAAAAATTTCAATGTGTTGGTAATTCTAGCTTTAGTAACAGATTTGTGGGATGATTGGAAGATCGATCCCAGTAGATTTTCACCAAGTTCCAAGGCTTCCAATGATTATGCTATCAATGAAAAAATGTTGACTTTGATTCGATTGCATCATTGATAAAACATGATCATAGTATGGCACCAGATAAGCCAAGGTAGAATGGACAACAGTCTCATGGAATAATTGGGGTTACATTGTAATCCCAAAGAAGCGTATTTAAATATTTGTTTCCCATGTCAAACTCAGGGATACACTACGGGCAGTTCACGCTCCTTGTTTGCTAACTTTATAGACAATTAGCAGCAGCTCCTGTACTATCACGATAAATGCATTTCATTCATTTTATTCAGTACTACATTACGCCACTTGAGTTTTAGTAAAGGTATATTGTACATGTGACATGTTGGTAATTTTAGTGTTATCAACTATTTCAGTTCAGTTTCCCCTTGCTTCTAACTAATGTAATTATCTCCTTACACTTCTTGTAATTTTCGTATAGGGTCTTGCTAATTTGGTGTTAATGAAAATATACGTTACTTTCTCCGTTTAAAAACAAGGGTTAACTATGCGTATACTCATTATATGTATATGTTTTAGGTTTTTTTTTTTTTTTTTTTTTTTTTTTTTTTTTTTTTTTTTTTGACACATTTGGCATCTGCTTATCCACTATCACATGTAAATGCATTCCCCTATTATTATTGCCACTGAAGTTTTATAAATGCTATCTGCGGGACATTTATAGTAATATAATCTTGAGAATTTTTTCTTTTCAACGGCTGGAATATATTATAAATAAAAGCAAAGCAAGACGCATAGCAAACCAATTACAATATTATCTTGAGAAATTGATCCACATCAGCAAATTAAAGTGTCCAGGTTCATCTGCAAATTAAATCAAGACATGGGTTTGTCGCTGATCATACAGCCATAGATGTAAAAGCATCCCGAGATTTTTTTTTTTTTTTTAATTATTTATTTATTTTTTATTTTTTTTTTTTTATTTTTTTTTGTGCAAAGTTGAAAAATATATTAGCTCAATACCAAGTTACATGAAAAGCTTCCAAAACAGATCTAATGACAAGCCATAGCATCTGAATTTGGAGCTAAAACAAAACAACCAGACAACTTACAATTCATGAAACACTTACAAACTCATAGAAACAACAGTATAGTGACGACAGCATCGCGAGATTAACAATAAGACCGAGGACAAACAGCAACTGTGGAAAAAACCAGTTCCTATTTACAAATAAGGGATTGCAACACCAACACACCAAGTAGTAATCATTCTTTTCTTTATTACCAAAATATTTATTGCTAATTTTTTCTGTAAATAGTTTTCAATTATCTGAGGTGTTAATGTAAAAATACAGTCTGTATCTTTAGAACTAAATATCTGAATTTTAAAGATTGTCAATAGAATGGAAACTACTAATTGTTTGGATTCAAATAGTAACGCAAAAGATAAAACTACAATAACTGAACGCCAACAAAACTGACGTTAATACAGTACAAACAAAAAAACATTAATAAATAAATGCAAGCATAAAAGTAACAGAATTTCGCGCGCATCATTCAAGCAAAGATAGACTTAGGTTGTTTTTGAGGAAGTTGCCCCATCCCCTCGAATAAGATCCCGATCAAAATCCTGCAACCATTCTGTTGGGTACCAGCTAGTTTCTGATTCATTTGAAGGTCCCTGGTTCTCCATCACTGGGACATAGCACTCCACATCCTTTGGTACTTGTGGTGGTGGTGGCGGCGGCGGCGGTGGCGCATCTGCAGGGGTCCCATTCTTGTTCAGAAGCTCAAACCTTTCATCAATTTCAAAGAGGTTTTGATCAGCCAGAGAAGAAATAGCCTGCTTCTTTGGTATGTCCAAGTCATCAGCAATGGAGACTTTGCCACTCAGGCAGTCAGACATCAGAATGTCCGTCTCCAGACTTCTGTTCAGCATCCTCTGCTTCTGGAGTTTTTCCTGCACCTTTTTTATCCTATTCTCGAGGTACCTTATTTTATTCTCCATGTGCTTCCTTCTATCCATATCAGGCATGGACTCGAACTTTTTCAGCACACTACGGACACCCTCATCATTAGGCCACACCTCAAAACCAGGTTTATACGGGCCATTAATAATGCCGCAGGCTTGGATTCCACATAAAGTGGTTATCTGGTCTAACTTTGTCATTAGACCCTTTTTCCTTTTCTTGTAGGTGACTTTCCTTGCTACATCATCCTTTATATACTCATTATTATTTCCTAATTTGCGCTTTGGCATGTTTAGAATATTTGGGCTAGAGAAGAAAAGAAATATTGGTGGAAGATTGGTGAGGGTTGTGTTTTTTGATTCCAAATGAGGTTTCATCATATATATACACGTATATCATGTAATGCTTTTTAATTTACTAGAAAGGTGCCCGCGCGATGCGGGGCGGATTGTTGGGGTGAAGAGGAGGGAGGTGGGGTGGTGGAAAGTGGTTGTTGGGGTGGTTGTTGAGGTGGGTATAAATTGTTGGGGGTGGTTGTTGAGGTGTTGTTGAGGTGGTTATAAATTGTTGGGGGTGGTTGTTGAAGTAGTTATAAATTTGTTGGGGTGATTGTTAGGGGTGGTTGTTTCCATAATTAGTAAGTAAAAGTCTGAATTTTTAAGCCTTTCTAATTATAGAATAGTCCCAAATACATTATATAGTAGTATAGATGACGTATGATCGTCATAAATTCAGAGATTATCTCTAAACATAATGATGACTAGCATTATATTTAAGATTATGTTATGTCGGAGGAAAATATTTTCAAACTATAGCTTTGCAAAACATTGAGATACTATCATTTATGAATAAAAACATTATAGGCACCGCAACCAATTTATCAACTATTCACTTTTATTTCTACACACTTTGAAAAAATACGAATAAATTTCTTTGATTATTCACATTTCTAGATATGTACTAAATTGATCATATTACACTTTTGGTGTAGAAAAAGTATATGTTTGTGCATATTAACAAGTGCTGTCATTTTTTGTATAAAACAATAGTTGTGAAGAATTTTAGAAATTTCAAATTTTTATACACTTATTTTTAAATATAAGAAATCAAACTTTGTACACATTTATAGTGCAGATAATACGTGTAGAATTAACATTTTGGGAGAAGACTTTCTAAGATTGTAAGAAAAAAACTGAGTATAACTAACATTTTAAGAAGGAAGAAAACAATACTTTTTTTTTTATTAGAAGTTGATCTTTTAGTTAGCTTATATATGGATTTGGCTATTAAACATGAGATGATCGCTTTGATGATGTCAGTCGTGAATACGATTTTTTTCTCTTGGAAACGACTAATTTCTTTATCGAAAAGTTAGCAATAACTCAAAACTACAATAAATCAAGAAACACCAAAACTAAAACTACGAACAGTCAAAAACCTTCTCCAAAAGGCTAATGTGGAAACTATGCAAGCATCCAAGTTCGTCCTATGCGTCTCCTCCTCGTATTTTGAAGAGCACTCCTTACATGTTTAAAGAAGCAAAAAAGGTAGGCAATCCATTTTCTAAGGTTGGTGATATAGTTATCTCGGATAATGATGATGATGAAGCCCTTGATGACTTCAATGAAATTTCTAATTTTATGGCATTTGACGGCTCTAAATGTGGTATTGGAGTGGGCATGAGGAGCTTATTGTAGCAATAGAAGGAAGATATCCATGACCAAAACCCTTATGACGATGATGAGTTTGATGGTTTGATGATTGTGGTCTGATCGATGCTCAAATGAAGTTTGCTAATGCTTGTGACATTAGTCTTCGTGGTCGGATTAGATAATTTATTTTTATTTTGTTTTGCATAAGTATGACATATCATTTCTTATGCTTGGTTAAGTTTTAAGTACTATAAACGCTTTTGGTTTACCCTTTTTGAGCTGAGGTGTGTGATTCACCCACATCAATTGTACTTAATTGGGAGAGAAATTGCCAGAAAATACATCAATCACCTGCTCAAACGTCAGCAAGTGAAATTTTTGTGTGGATTTTGTGAGTCTGTCTAGCATTACTTAAAAAAAATAATAAAAAAAAAAAAAAAAAGCCCTCTCCATGCTAATATAAAGATATGTATTGTTAAATACCATGCTACCTAAAAATTTCATCAGATAAACACATTCGTGATTATTTTGATTAAAAATTTAATGGAAGTTAGCTAACTTAAACAAAATCTTTATAAGATAGCCATTGCAATAATCTGAGCAAAATGTACAAGTAGTTGATTTAATATTTTGTTGAAGATAAATCTCTCTTATTAAAATGAGACGTTAATTTTCTGTAGTAAAGATTAATCGTAAATATTATACCATATATCGACCAGTGATATATGCTTCTAAAAAAGTAAGATATGCTTTTCAAAATCATGTGGCATGTGAACTTTCTTTGTTAAACCATATGAATATGTTATCAAATGGTCTTCAAAAAAGTATGGTGCTCCATCCGTCTTAATACCAATATTCATTTAACTTTTTAAGATGTATCAAGTTAAGTTTCTTATATAAACCGTAATTGTTAGGTATTAGTCTTTACATTAGCTATAGTCTAAGGTAGTTAAGTGTTAAGTTACTTATTCCTAGTTTATTAGGAGTCGGTGTTTGTTTGCCTTGCATGGCAAGTAGAAAGTCTAAACTGACTGTTTTAGTTTCCTTGTCTACTTCTGCCGACTATGTTCTATTCGGTTTAGAATAGGTTTCCCCCTCTCTCTCTATAAATAGAGGTGAGGGGGGATGATCATTGTACGTCATTCTTTCATACTTAATCAAGAGACGATTAAGGGTAATCCCGTGTGCTTATTTCTTTTCTTTACTGTCGATACAAAGTAAGGTTGCAGGTGTGTGTTCGACTTCTAGATCGGGTTTATTCCGCTCTAGTAACCAGGGTGTTAGTCGATCACGACTAATAAGTGGTATCAAGAGCTCGGGTTCGCGGGTTTTTCTGGTATACTAGGATCGATCGTTTGAAGGGTTCTTTGGTGTTCGTTATCTGGAAGGAGCAGAAGCTGGGTGTTTCTGTTTGGGCTACCAGGTCATCAACAACAAAGGTTTTGGTGTTCAAGGGTTTTTTGGACGTCAAAGGTGCAACAGAGTATCGACAAGTTAAAGGGTCTTAAGTTTTCGAGTTGTCGAGGTTATCGACGGGTTAAAGAAAGCTTAAGGGTTGTTGATTTTCGGGTTATAGAAGATTGACAAGTCTGCTGTCATTTCGTTTTTCCGTTTGATATTAACGAACAAGGTAGAAGACAACAGGTGAATTAATAATTGTTTTTGTTGGGAAGATACTATTAAATCAATTTTTAATTCAAAGGGGTAATTTACTTCTGAAGTTGCACGTGGTATATTTTTATATTATTAGTGTGATATTTAAAGGATTATTAAACTAATAAGGATTAAAGAATGACGGGAGCCAAGTTTGAGATCGAGAAATTCGATGGAACTGGTGATTTCGGGTTATGGAGAGTCAAGATGCGTGCTTTATTAATTCAACATGGATGTGAAGCAGCTCTGGAGGTTTTACCCGAGAATATGGATGCTACAGCAAAACCTGAGCTAAACAAGAAAGCTCATAGTGCCATGATTTTGTGTTTAGGTAACAAGGTTCTGAGAGAGGTTACCGGGGAGACAACTGCAGCGGGGGTTTGGTCTAAGCTCGAGACTTTGTACATGACAAAGTCCTTGGCCAACAAGTTGTACCTGAAGAAGAAGTTGTATATATTCTACATGCCGACTGGACGTACGATTTCCGAGCATATAGATGAATTCAACAAAATTGTTCTTGATTTAGCAAATATTGAGGTAAAATTCGAGGATGAAGATCTTGCTTTATTATTACTCACTTCTTTACCAGCATCATACGAACACTTTGTGGATACCTTGCTTTATGGACGGGAAGCTTTGACTTTGGAGGATGTGATGGCCACACTGAATTCAAAGGAAATCAAAGAAAGATCTAAGGCGAAGGGGGATGATGGTGAAGGGTTATACGTGAGGGGAAGAACTGATCGCAGGAATTCGCATCAGTCTAGGGGAAAGTCAAGATCGAAGTCTCGAGGTGGAAGACTCAAGTGCTTTATTTGCCAATCTGAGGAGCACTTAAAGAGAAATTGTCCAAAGAATAATCGCAAGAAGTCAAATAGTTTCGTCAAGAAAGAAGATCAGCCAAGCTCCAGTGGTTCGGTTTATGACGGTTCTGAGGTGATGATGGTTATGAGTGCAGAGGCTCTGCTAGATTGGATCATGGATTCAGGAGGTTCATACCACATGACACCCAGGTTAGATATATTTTTTGATTTTCTAGAATGCGATGGGGGCAGGGTACTGTTGGGTGACAACAGGGAGTGCAAGATCAGAGGTATTGGCAAGGTCAGGTTACAACTGAAAGATGGGTCAAGTTTTGTATTAAACAATGTCAGGTATATTCCTTAATTGAAAAGAAACTTGATATCGCTGGGAACTCTTGAAAAAGAGGGATATACCGTAAAAATGCAGTCGGGCAAAATCAAGGTGATTAATGGTTCTAGGGTTATTTTATCTGGAACACGAAGGGATAATTGCGTATACTCTTTGGATGGCCATGCAGTGGCGGGTGAGCTTAATGCTAGTGTTGAAGAAAACGACAGTCTTGCGCAGGTTTGGCATAAAAGACTGGGACATATCAGTGAGGCAGGACTTCAGGTGCTAGAAAAGCAGGATCTGTTTGGAAAGAAAAGTCTAGGTAAGCTCGATTTTTGTGAGAATTGTGTTCTGGGAAAGTCACATCGAGTCAGTTTCGGTGTAGGAAGGCACACTACTCAGGGAGTGATAGACTATGTTCATTCAGATTTATGGGGTCCGTCTCAGGTGGAATCATTGGGAGGTAAGAGGTACTTCTTATCTATTGTTAATGATTATTCCAGGAGGGTATGGGTTTATATTCTCAGGTTCAAACACGAAGCATTTGGAAAGTTCAAAGAGTGGAAGCAGTTAGTAGAGAATCAGACTGGGAGGACGGTTAAGAAGCTAAGGACAAATAATGGTCTTGAGTTCTGTAATCGGGAATTTGAGCAGCTATGCACTGAGAGTGGGATTGCTAGACATTTGACAGTTGTCGGGACGCCGCGGCAGAATGGATTAGCTGAACGGATGAATAGAACTCTCATGGATAAGGTACGCTGTTTATTAATTCAGTCTGGATTGCCCAAGACCTTCTGGGCGGAAGCGACATGTACGGCCGCATATCTTATAAATAGGTCACCATCGACAGCGATTGAGAAAAAGACACCTATGGAGATGTGGTCGGGACATCCAAGTGATTATGGGATGTTAAGGATTTTTGGCTGTGTCGCATATTCACACGTTAAACAAGGTAAGCTCGAGCCGAGAGCGGTAAAATGCGTTCTTTTGGGGTATCCTGAAGGTGTGAAGGGGTACAGGCTATATAGGCTTGATAATGAATCACCTAAAATAGTCACTAGCAGGAACGTGGTCTTTAATGAAAGTGTCATGTATAAAGACACGTTGAAGGATTCTGGTGCAGGTACTGATAAGTCTGTTGAGGAATTACAGGTTGAGGTGGAACTGCAGAGGTTAAATAATCATTCGCTTGAGGAAGATCTGAATGTTGGTCAGGAAGATGGCGATGATGAAGATGCAGGGGATCAGGATCATGATCAAACACCGGATCTCACAGATTATCAGTTGGTTCGGGATAGAGAGCCAAGGACAAGAATGAAACCTTTGAGGTTTCGAGATTAAAGTAATATGGCTGCTTACGCGTTTGTTGCAGCAGAGGAAGAAGATACTCATGAACCATTGACATACCAGGAGGCAGTTACTTGTAAAGATAGATTTAAGTGGAAAGCTGCTATGGATGAAGAGGTGGATTCTCTGAACAAGAATGAGACCTATGAATTAGTGGATCATCCAGCTGGGCAAAAGCTGGTGAGCTGCAAATGGCTGTTCAAGATAAAGGAAGGGATTGAAGGTGTTCAAAAGCCTAGGTACAAAGCGAGGGTGGTGGCTCGTGGATTCACACAAAGGGCAGGTATTGACTATAATGAAGTATTTTCGCCGGTAGTTCGACACACATCTATTCGGGTTATACTTGCATTGACTGCGTGTAGAGATTATGAGCTAGAGCAGCTTGATGTAAAGACGGCATTTTTACATGGGAATCTTGAAGAAGTGATCTACATGAAGCAGCCACCGGGTTATGAACAAGGTAACAAGGTATGTTTGTTAAAGAAATCCCTTTATGGTTTGAAGCAGTCACCTAGGCAATGGTATAAGAGGTTTGATGAGTACATGCTGAGCAACGGGTTTAAGCGTAGCAGTTACGACAGCTGCGTATATTACAGGAGTTATGCACCATGTGAGTATATCTATCTACTGTTATATGTAGACGATATGCTGATTGCTTGTAAAAGCAAGGCTGAGATTGGGTCTATCAAGTCTTTGCTTAAAAAGGAGTTTGACATGAAAGAGCTCGGGGAAGCAAAGAAGATTCTTGGTATGGAGATCATCAGGGATCGGAGTCGCAAGATTCTGGGGGTGTCACAATCCGGGTACGTTTCTAAGATTTTAAATAATTATAGAATAGACAATGGGAAATCGGTTAAGATGCCATTGGGTGGGCACTTCAAGCTGTCGTTGAAGGATTGTTCGGTTAGGGATTGTGATGTTGAAAGGATGAGTAGGGTGCCATATGCAAATGCGGTTGGGAGCTTAATGTACTTGATGGTGTGCACGAGGCCAGACATAGCGTATGCAGTAAGTGTTGTTAGCAGATATTTGGCGAATCCAGGTAAAAAGCATTGGGAAGCAGTGAAGTGGATTTTGAAATATTTGCGGGGTACTGCAAACGTGGGTTTGGTGTATGGGACAAATCGTGGCAACCATGTAGACGTAACAGGTTTTGTTGATTCAGACTACGCAAAGGATCCGGATAAAGGTAGGTCAATCACAGGTTACACGTTTTTAGTACAGGGATGTGTTGTAAGCTGGAAGGCAACGCTACAACACGTGGTGGCTCTTTCAACTACAGAGGCGGAGTATATGGCCCTTACGGAGGCTGTGAAGGAAGCTATTTGGCTAAGGGGACTCTTGGAAGAGTTGGGCATAGAGCTTAACACTGTGGCAGTTAATTGTGATAATCAGGGCGCGATTCACTTATCGCGGAATCATGTTTTTCATGAAAGGACTAAGCACATCAATGTGCGTTATCACTTTATCAGAGAGGTCTTGGAAGCAAAGACGGTTGAAGTTCTGAAGGTGGGTACTGAACACAATGCTGCGGATGCCTTGACGAAGGTGGTACCTGGACTTAAGTTTCAGCACTGCTTGGAGTTGCTGAGTGTCGGTGTAGGCTAATATAAAGCCCAAGGTGGAAATTGTTAGGTATTAGTCTTTACATTAGCTATAGTCTAAGGTAGTTAAGTGTTAAGTTACTTATTCCTAGTTTATTAGGAGTCGGTGTTTGTTTGCCTTGCATGGCAAGTAGAAAGTCTAAACCGACTGTTTTAGTTTCCTTGTCTACTTCTGCCGACTATGTTCTATTCGGTTTAGAATAGGTTTCCCCCTCACTCTCTATAAATAGAGGTGAGGGGGGATGATCATTGTACGTCATTCTTTCATACTTAATCAAGAGACGATTAAGGGTAATCCCGTGTGCTTATTTCTTTTCTTTACTGTCGATACAAAGTAAGGTTGCAGGTGTGTGTTCGACTTCTAGATCGGGTTTATTCCGCTCTAGTAACCAGGGTGTTAGTCGATCACGACTAATAAAAATCACATATGATTATGGTAGAATCACTTATGATTCTACATAAATCATATGTGATTCTTTTCTTCTTTGTTACAAAAAAACAAATAAAACAGAAGCAGAAAAACACTTGCCCGAAGTTCACACGCATCCTTGTACTTTGTGTTGTAGTTCTCTGGAGTATTATCAAGGATGATAATCGATGTCACAGTCTTCTTAATGTTGAAAACAATCACATAAAAATGACCGGATACACGAATCGCGAAAAAGGCCTATTTAAACATAAAAAGGAAACTTAAAACACCAACAGAGACTTCCACAAAATTGTATTTCTAATAAAATGAGAAATTACCAATTCAACTTGTGCCACTAACACGACTATCAAGTAAGTTATTATAGAACACATTAGCAACAACAAATAAGAGCTGTTACAGAAGTGTTATAGAATTCACATCAAAACTAGAACTACATCTATGAGTCAGAAAGCATAACCACAAGTAAGGCTACTAAAATAATTGTCCTCAATCAGCAATATTTTGGTTTAGAACTTTCATCGAACAGTTGGTATCCATTTTAAACTTGAATCATTTTTTAAATATTACAAATTAATGTCAAATTCAACACCAATTGCAAACATACGAATGATGAAAGTGTGAGAATTTAACCTTTTTACGGACTAATTTCAACAAAATAATCGTCAAATTGCAAACTTCAGCACCAGTGAATGTAGTCCTGAGCCGATGGTGAGTGTAAGGCAGATTTGATGAGCTGATCTAAGTAGATGATCCTAAATGGGTTCAAGGTTCTTCAATGGCGGAGACTAGTGGTGATGGTGGTGCTCGTTTTTATTTTTGATTGTAATTGAGAGAGAAATGAGATTTTCACGTTCGTGTGTGTGTTTTTTTCGGCAGGTTTTGCTTATGATGATTTTCTAAATTTACCATAATGCCCTTGATAGTGTAATTGTTTGGTTTAATCCTGGTGGTTAGATTAAAATTAGAGGGAATTAGATGGACGGGTGGGATTGTTTAACCGGATCTATGTCAAAAAGAGATTCTATATTGAACTTTTGTCTATGTCGAATACGGTAATTTTCTCATCTCAAAACGAGATGACAAAATTGAATTATTTCACTAATTTAGTCTTCAACGGTCAAAATCGAATTATGCCATAATTGAATTTAAAACTCTGTATACCAAAAACATCACTACAAATTAGAAAATCTCCATTTTGTATATAGTACATTTATTAATCCACCATAAATATTTTCAAACATTAACACAAATCAAACATATCAATATACTTTCTAATCATGATTTTAAGGAACTAAAGAGAAAAAGAAAGTTATTTGACTGGTTTATGGTTCTTGTTTAATCGAAGCCATTTGGGTTTAGCCGGGTCGATGTTAAGTGTTTACGGCACTTTTAAAAATATTATCAGTTCAATAAGTCGAACCAGCAGTTTGGTGCGGTTCTCAAAACCATGTTTGTGGCTTGCTTGTGAATAGACTCAAAAACATTTTTCACAAGTTGCTTAATTTTATTATTTTGAGCAAAAGAATAAATATTGCATTATTAGAAGAATAAATATATAGCCTAATAAAATTTATCACAGTTAATAATTGGTCAAATTTTGAGGTTTGGCAAATGGCAATATCATATCTTTGAATCTAATGATTCCCATTAAAGGTCATATTGGACACAGTGTAACTCTATAAAATGGACTATCCATTTGTAACCAAGAAACACACACTCATACATAGACTCCCAAACTTGGTCTAACTCTCACCATCCTCATACACAAAAATGAAGCTTGCTTTCATGACCAATGACTCGGCAAGAAAATCCTGCTTCAAAAGAAGGATGCAGGGTATGAAGAAGAAGTTGAGCGAGTTAAGCACTTTGTGCGGGATTGATGCATGTGCCATTGTATACAGCCCAAATAACCCTCAAGCTGAGGTGTGGTCCAATAGCACAGGTGTCTGCAATGTGCTAGCTCAGTTCCTGAGGACGCCTGACATTAATCGGTTCAGAAATATGGTGACTCAAGAGGGATACATTCGAGAAAGGGTCAAGAAGGCTGATAGGGAACTGAAGAAGCAGATCAAGAAAAACCGAAAGCAGGAGATGACGGAAATGATGTGCCAGTGTTTGATTGGCGATACACCACTGGATAGCTTGTTCATGAAAAACTTGAATGATCTTGGGTCGTTGGTTGACCAAACCCTCTCAGAAATTGACAGCAGGATTGAGTCGCTCAAAAAAGCTGATACTTCATAATGCTACCCCAATCTTTTGTGGCTACTGCCTTGTTTTCCTAATTATAAATTATAAATTTATTCTAAAAAACTTATAAAATCAGATTTTATCTCTGTTTAATCTCACTTTTTTAAGTGGTTTACTATAATTTTTGGAAACTTTATGGCTGCTGAAATTTATGTAGTTTTAAATTTATGTGTTTTTTATCTTGTGGGAATTGAAATTTACATTTGCCAGTTGTATGGATTCTAGATGTTTAATTTGCTAACTTTCTCTTTAAGGGTATCTGTTTGGATGAACAATAGACCAGTTTGTGTGCCAGTTTTTGTATAATTGGCACTAAAAAAGGTAGAACGATAACGATGAAAAAATTATTAGTTACTTTCAACAAAAAAATAATAATAAATAAATAAAATAAAATAAAAAAGAATAGTAGAAGGAACAGTTTATTAAAAAGCAAACTCTAGCAAGGAGCTAGAGGATGCATGAGTTATGTAAGATTTTTATTTTATTTATTTATTTTCTTTTTTTTTGGGGGGGGGGGGAGGGGGGTAAAAGGGATTATACCCCGGCAAATATATTAAACACCATAAACTATAAAAGGATAACTATCTATGGACACACCCATAGAAGTTTGTGATGCCATAACATTCCCAAAACATGCTTCGGGAATACCAAAAGTAAAGACAGAACTCTATTACTACTATTCTTCCTCTTCATTGCCGGGTCCAAGCCAATAAGGTAAGATATGGAGCATTTCACTAAACAAGATTGTCTCCTTAAAAAACCTTCCCGAGAAAAACCCATCGGGACAAACCCCGGGTAAGGAAAAAGAGTACAACTCTCGTCTAGGACTCCTACCAATATAAAAATATTGGCCTTCAAATCTTCAAAAGAGTATACAATATAATTCATCAAACAGTGGTAAGCCTCAATATAACACATAAACCATTGATGCTTATGGAGACTAGAACCCAACGACACCATACGCCCAACAACATACTTGAGCTTAGAACTATACCCATAAGATAGAACCATCAGAAGCCCACTATACTTTTCTGAAAAGATGTCAGCCATATTTCTCATAAGTTCCAATTGGATATCAAGCCCAATATGCAGAGAATTGGTAGAAGTCCCATACACTAAAGCCAACCCATAAGTCATATACCATCGATCCTTATACATAAACAATTACCACTGAAACCATATTCACCATCAGTCCAATAATTTATCATCTCACCACAACAATAAACCTCCAAAACTACATAATTCATCAAAAACAGAACACCCTTATCTCTCCATTTATACCCAGAATAACCAAAGTAATATCTAAGCCAGTATGTCTCATACACTATATCTTCAAGAGACACATTATATCCTGAAGCGAAAGTCTCAGCAACATAAAAGAACCAGCCAAAACCAAGATTTTAAGGCCAAAGCAAACACTGGCGAAGCTAGAAAATTTTCAGTGGGGGTCGGGATCTAAATTTTTATTTTCTAACGCTATTTTTCGGGTAATATGTTCAGGTCAGTGATTCGATTCGGGTCGGGTCAAAAATTAAATAGTATTATTATAAAAAAGAAGTTTCAATCACTAAAAAACTAAACATTTGTCCAAGACAACTAAACATTAAAAAGGAGACAAACGATTGGTACCTGGTTCGATTCACTGAAGAAATTAGAGTTCAGCCTTTCGAGCTTTAAGATCCTTGAATTATTCAATTATGAACTCCGAATCAAACTTGTTAGCAATTTCTTTTTCTATGTAAATCATCATATTGTTTGCTAGATTCTGAGGGTCGAAGGGGGAGGGTTTGGGATTTGGTTAATTGGTTTGTTAATTGTTAGGGATTGTTCCGTTTTTTTTAATGGGCTAAGTAATGGATTTTAGTTTGGGAGATGGGCTTATGTAAAATGTAATGCATCAATTTTATTGCTTAATGTAAAAAAATAAATAAATAAATAAATAAAATAATTACAATTAAAATGGGTGGTCGAAACCGAATATACCGAAATTTTTCTACACGAAAACTATATGCCCCTACATCGCAAAAAAAATTTCGGGGGGTCGGGCGCCCCTCCCCATCCCTATATAGCTGCGCCAATGAAAGCAAAAACAAAACTGCCCATACATCATCTGAACTAGGTTCACACCATGCTGAGCAATCATTTTTACAAGAGACCTCAAAAGCAGGGATAAATAAAACACTATACATACCAATCCCACAGTCATCTAAGCTAGGCTTACACCACTTAGGGAAAGTATGTAAAATGTAATTGATGAGTGTGTAAATACTCATCATTTTTAATCAAATATGAACTGCAAAACAATTAAAAACACTCAAAAACGCACCAAAATATGAAGAAAACCCCAAAGATCGTGTTTTATATGTTTCTGATGCAAAACGAGTGAAAACAAATGAAAAACGAACAAAATTTGCATATTTGGCAGTTTCAGTCCCCCAACTTTCAAAGTTTTACAAAACTAGTCCCTGGGCATTTATTTCAAAGAAAAGTCAAGCTTTGCTCTTTAAAAGTCAAAATAAATCGTAAATGGTCTTTGGGTAAAAACCTTTGGAAAATTTACAAGTTTCGTCCTCGAAGTTTGAAATTTGGCAAAATTGGTCCTCGGGAAATTCATTTTGGAAAATTAAACATTAAGGACCTTTGGGAATCGAATGTGTGGCATGTTTTGTCCTTGTAATACTTTGGAATATTTGGCAGATTTAACCCTCAAGTTTCAGCAATGTGCAAATTTGGTCCTTGGGTTTTACAAATTACAAACCAAACGTATAGCCTTAACTTAAAACTAAACATAACATCACCCCAGCCCACACAAACACCCCTTGGCCCAAGTATTCCCAAAAGCCCAAAACCCTCTCCCATAGCCCAATACCAAAACCCTAAACCTTTAATAAAACACACGCACCCTTCTTCTTAACCTGGTCAAAACACAGATAAAAAAAAACCATCCCCATCACAAAGTTTCCCTCATCCCCGTGACTGCATACATCCAAACCTCCCGATCACCATCCCCCCCCCCCCCATCACCCTCAAACACCATCTCCCAATCCCACTAACTCACTACACTTGTACCTAACCAGTCACATGTTACCATGCCAAGTCACCAATCCAAACCATTCTTTGGGTGCCAAAATAAGATTAAAGGCTGAGATGTTACCAAGCACATTCAAGGGCTGGGATTTATTGTAAAGAAGCACAAAGTGGATCCAATTCTGCTTTCACTAAGTGAAGAAGCACAACACAAGAAGACAAGGGATCCGAGAAACCCTAGTTAGTTTGTTTAGTATAAATAGATGATGTGTTGTAAGCCCAGGACGCAGTCTTAATTTTAAGTTTTCAGTCAGTCTTGTTTTAGTTTTTTTAGTCAAGTTTTTTTTAATATGTAGCAGTCTTTTTATTAGGTTTTATTAGCAGTCAAGTAATTAGGAGTTTAGTAGCAGTCAAATTAGGTTTTCAATGTTTTAAGTCTTTGTACTCTTACATTAGTTGAATGAAAATCTAAAACTTTCTTTCAAAATTGTTTTGCTCATTGCTTATTTCCACTGTCTTTATTGCTTTTTTTTTTTTTTTTTTTTTTTTTTTTTTGTTGCTTAGATAGTTGACATATAATTTTAAGTAGTGTTTGGCATTGATATAATTATGAGTTTGTGAGCACTTTTAGCTTATCAACCACATTGAATCAGTTCTAGTTTCAGCTTAGTAGTATAATAATTTAGAGGCTAGCTTCTGCATTTTTGGCTTATCTCTTAGGATTCGAATGGATCCCCAAGTTTCATGGACTACTAGTTTGTTAGAATTTAACCATTTTGAAAACCTAGGTTAGCAGCTTGTGTTTCTCGACTATGCTTTTTCAAGAACGGATTTCTGTCCTCAACCCTTGTTAAATATTTTTGAATCTTGTTTTTATGTAATATCTCATTGCCTAGTTCTAGTTGTTCACATCTTTTACACGTTTCCCTTTTGATTTGGTTGTTCAAATTCATCGCTCAAACTAACCCATTTGCACACTGTATGCACCCCTGCACCAAAGTCCAAGCAGCCTGCTGTCCCAAACCCCATCACACTTTTATTTTTAGTTCTTTCATTTCTTGATATTATGCTTTGAAAATTGGTTTACAAATCATCTCATAGCTCACCTCAATGTCACTATTTTTGTTTTATTTTTGTAATATATATATATATATATATATATATATATATATATATATATATATATATATATATATATATATATATATATATATATATATATATTTTTTTTGCAGCTTATGTTAGCCTCCAAAGTCACCACTTTGGCCTGCTATGCCATTGCAGCTCAAAGTTTAGGATTGCTTGAGCAGTGCTTATAAGGTTGGCTATTCACTTATCAATGCTATTTGTTACTCTCTTTCAGCTTATTAGAATTTCTTCTAGTAGCATGGGTTTATCTCCCATTAGTATAAGCTTTTAGCAGCTTGTTATAAGCTTGTAGCAGTTAATTAGGGACTGTTTGGTTCAGAGGAGGTAGTAGTAGCTCTTGGTTGATTCTGGCTTATCATACTGCTTATATATGTCCCCCATTTGCTTTTTAGGATTACCTTATTGCCCTTGCATGTTTCGCTTTAGATTAGCTTTTTCTTTTGCGTTAACTTTTGGTTCGAGATAGTTAAGTTAGATCTTTTTTTTGTTCAATTTGCATCAACTGTTATGGCTTAATCAAGCTCTTTCCATCTAAATATTCTAGTTTGTCTTAGCTTGTTAGGCTTAATGATTAGTAGAAGCTCGCTTGTTAGATTCAGATAGGGGTTTGTGCGAACTTATTACTTGTATCAGATAAGTCACTTGTGACTTGTTCATTTGTGCACCACTTCTGTCCTCTGATTGGGTTTAGCTAGTCTCAAGTTTTTTTTTGAGTATTTAAATTCCATGCTTATCTGCTTATTAGATTGATTAAGTTAGGATTAGGTTAGATTTTTAGATTACCTTTAGCTTAAACTCCCAATTGGCCAACTTATTGTAGCATTTTAGTGGCTTTACTTTTCAAATCTTTCTTTTTATAAAAATGTTTAGTCCAACTGTTGGTAGGTTTCCACTAAATCTGCTTGTTTGTTGTTTTTTTTTAATAAAAGATTTAGTTGAGTAAATTGTTTGTTTTATTGTGTTGAATTAGTTTGTTGAAAGAAAACAAAAAAAAAAAATACTTGAACAAAAGTTGTAGTCTAGGGGATTCGAACCCCTGACCCTCTGGTTCAACAGATACACAAACACCACCACTCAACCATCTGTGCTGCTCTTCCTTTTGGTTATTATATCCTTTAGTTGTTTATTTTAGTGATAGTTTTGCATTGCTTATTTCTAGTTTAAGTTCTGATTAGCATAATTTCTTGCTTATTCCAACCGCTTATTTGGTATTTTTATTTTTCCTATGTTAGGTTTAAGTTTATTTATTTACCCAAAAATTTTCAGAATTTTTAGATTAGTTTTAATATTTATTATAATTTAAATTGTGTTAATTAGTTTTTAAATCGTAATAAATAGAATTTTTGTGGAAAAATTAAATTTCTTTTTTCTAAAATTTTATTTTGTATTTTAGTACGTTAGAAAATTATTCGTAAGTCCGTCGGACCTTTTTATCTTAAAATTCACGTTTTATTTTGCGCACTCGCGTAATTTTTAAATAACTTTTGCGTTTTTAAATTAGCTAACGTTTTAGGATTCTCGATAACTAATTATGTTTTCCCGTAGTGTTTTAGGTTTTTCCTAGTCTATTAGTTGCCTTAGGTTAATTTAATTTCACCTTCGTTCGTTAATTTTCAATTTTGTAATTTAACGTATCATAATACCAAATAACCTTTCCAATCATACAAGATTTTAATCTCAATCTTATTCGAAGCTTTCCATTCACACCTCGTTGGGGTACGACCCGGGAAATCACTTCCCGGTTTCACAATTTAAATATCACTTTCACAAGTTTTGCGAGGTAATCGTTTTCCTAAACGGTTTACTCGTATTACTTCACGGTTATTTGTCTCACGACAAATTAGACCTCACGTTTGTTGATATTTTGATAAATTGTTGTTTGCACACACCAAAACACAACGAATCAAATGGCGCCTCTGGCGGGGAGGCTGTGTGTCGAAAGTCTCGATAAGGTTTAGACGATTAGTCTTGTGGAACCTTCGCAAGAAGTTACGTTTCATAAAACTTATAAAAAAACCAAAAATATTTTTCTTTTGTTTCTAGTATATCTATTATATCTATAAAAGTTAAGAAAAACACAAAAAGATTTTCCCGTTTCTTTGTTAATAATAACAACATTAAAATCTTGCCATCGCAAACCAAGGCAAAACACCTACCAACTGGCGGTGTGACCATAATAAGTTCCCAAACAAAAGATCAAAACTTGCCTTTGTATCACTTGCGTTTTGGAAAACTTTTAATTGATAAGCTTACATTAAGAGGAGTCGAAACGGTATAGGGCGATCCAACGAACTTCGCCCTAGTGAGAAATCCATTCTTTTCTCCCGCTCCTTGTACGTTGTCCTTAAAGGTTAACCTTGCTTTTGTGATTATTGGTTTAAGTTCCCCTGTCTTTATGAGTTGGTCTTGTTTTAATTGTTGTTCTTTTCGAAAAACCCAAAAATAATCTCCGTCTCCTACCGTTTAATTCTTCCTCCTCATCCCTCGTTAATGTTTAATTCTTATGTCATCACTCGACTATTACTGCTTTCATTGTAAAAGTCTGGTGGATGACGATCTTCGTTGTTACAAGTGCGCGTGTAGGCAGTGTGGGAGTGATATTAGTGACGGATTTTGTAAATGGTGCAAAGCAACTCCGAACGCTTTCAATGATTCTCAAATTCCTCCCGACCACCCACCACAACCCCATTTATCTTCGTTTGATCAACATCATTGTTATATTTGTAGAGATCTCTTAGAAGATGGTTCACTTTGTAAATGATATTTTTGCAAGGAATGTGGGTTTACCCATGGACTTTGTATTTGTTGCACTTTTGAAATCGAAAATACATTCGCATTTCCAAATTTTCAAAACCATTTCAGTTACCCTCCTGAGAATTCCTTTGAACAAGAACCGTACTATTTCAATAATGCATCATTTCAAAATGCACCGAATGTTTCTTGTGAGTATTGTGGAGGGCCTCACTACAGCTCTGATTGTCAAACTAGGGATCAGTTTGTCTATGAACAGGTTCCTTGTAACAATCATGAATTTGGCTTTGACCACAATATACATGAATCACAGTCACATCAGTTTCATTGGTGTGACTACTGTGGGAACTCACATTTCGGCTCAGAGTGTCTTGTTAGGAACACACCTGTCTATGAGTATGTTCATGATGACAAATCTGACGAAGATGCTGAAGAGGCCCTCCTCATTGATCTTTTGTATTTAGTGAAAGATTTGAAGGGTAGTAAATATTCCCATGATAATCCAAATCAAAAATCCATGGGAGAATTGTTAGCTGAAGAGTAGGCTGCTAAATTAGATTCCCAGATTGCCTTTGAAAACTCTATTAGGGAATCAGTTGCAAAAGAAAAAGCAGCCAGACATAGCTCTCGATTCCGTTTCATTCTGGATGATAGTGATGATGAAGATATCTTTGATGATGATTCATCCAGTTCATCAGCTGAGACTCAATCTATGGAAACGCAGGGAGAAGAACATATAATTGAATCACTAGCAGAAGAACATATGGAAATTCAAAAATCCATTGATGCTAGCCCTTCTCAACTCCCTGAGTCCGCTGTTATCACACCAGAGGTTCCCACTCACTCTCTGAGCATGGGGGATGAGCATCTTGACACTGTTCCTAAAAAGGAATCGGACGAATTCATAAAGTCTAGTGTTGAGGACCTTGTCCCAATCCCAAGAGAGTCACAGGGAATTCTTGAGCATATGTGTGATATCCCTCCTCCTCTTGTCTTCCCGAATGATGATGTTGAGATGTACTCCGATTCTAATGATGACGATTCGTTATCTTGTGGAGACATCAGTTATGCGGAAGGATTACCTTCTGAGCTAGTCAGCTTAGAAGAAGTGAATGATGAAACTGACACTGAAATCAAAGATGAAGCCCTTCGTGCTACATTATTAAATGTTAGTCACCTCATCTCTAAAATTGAGGCTTTCAAAGAGAAACCTATTTCGTCCCCTATCCCCATTAAGGATAGTGACATTTTCTCCGACAATCTTATTCCGGAGTTTGAAGCCTTTACGTTTGATCCAATGGGAGAAAAGATTAGTGGCAGTACCACTTCTCATTCTCGTAATTCTCTCCCCGATTATGAATCATTTACCTTCAATGAGTTCTCCTGTGAACTCACTCACATCAATCCCGAATATGATTCATTCACATTCGAGGAGTTCTCCTGTGAACTCACTCATATCATATCTCCACCGGAGTATGATAACTTCTATTTTGATTTAGACACACCCAGGATATGTCTTGATCACATGAGCTTAAATGATGAGATTCATGATGATGAATCCATGAATCCTCCTCCTGATGATGATGAGTTAGTCAAGATGTTTATCCTGACTTACTTTCTCTTTTTCACTTATCGGGTGACTTCTCATGTTCTTCACTCGTTCGGGAATGAAGACATTACCTTTGACCCCGGCATCACCGCTTATAGTTTATACTATTTTGAACCGGGTACTTATCTCATCGGTGTGGAACTTTCACGTGCTTCAAATGTTTATCCAAACATCTTGAATGAAAGTCCGATGGAGATTGCTTTTTCCACATCATGCTTCCCCAAGAACCAATGAATTTGGGGTCGAGTCAAGCTAGTGACTCGGTAAAGAAAAACAGTAGCATGTACTTAGGGTTTTCACCCTAAGTGTGGGGGAGTTACCCCTGCTGTGGTTACCAATAAAGTGAAAAAACAAAATGGTGTTTCCACATTTAGCTTGTAATGTTGCCCTTTTACGTTCAAAGATTCGACATAATAGCCGGGACTTTGAATATTGAGGACAATATTCAATTCTAAGTGTGGGGGGGAAATTCTAGCGAATTTTATCACATTTTACCATCTAGTACCCCCATTTTTGGCAAAAAATTTTCACTGGAGTTTCAAAATTTTTGTGGTTATCAATCCGCCGTGTCTAAACGACTTAAGGATTGGCTAATCCAGGAGCAAACGGCTCTTGGTAAAGATAGCTCAAACCCGTTGATGGCTTGCAATTTGCCCAAAATTGTATGGTTCCTCAACTCCCCATGTCCTCAATAGTAAATGAGTTGGCTAGCCCGCAAGATTATGGCTTGTGGTAAAGGCAGTGGAAAAACCATAATTGGTAATCAACTCACCAAGATGTTGACTGTTCCATCAAGATTTGGCTAGTCCAGGAACAAACGGCTTCTGGTAAAGACAAATCAAAACCGTTGAAAGCTGGTGGTTTGCTAAAAATCACATGGTCATCGAATGGACCATAACTCTTACTTGAACCCAAAACATTCGGCTACTCCAGAAGAGATGGCTTTTGGTAAAGAGACTTCAAATCCATTAATTTTTCTCAAAAAGATTGCTAGGGACTTGCAATAGTTTAGTGTGGGAGATTGATGAGTGTGTAAATACTCATCATTTTTAGTCAAATATGAACTGCAAAACAATTAAAAACACTCAAAAATACACCAAAATACGAAGAAAAACCCAAAGATCGTTTTTTATATGTTTCTGACGCAAAACGAGTGAAAACAAACGAAAAACGAACAAAATTTGCATATTCGGCAGTTTCAGTCCCCCAACTTTCAAAGTTTTACAAAACTAGTCCCTGGGCATTTATTTCAAAGAAAAGTCAAGCTTTGCTCTTTAAAAGTCAAAATAAATCGTAAATGGTCTTTGGGTAAAAACCTTTGGAAAATTTACAAGTTTGGTCCCCGAAGTTTGAAATTTGGCAAAATTGGTCCTCGGGAAATTCATTTTGGAAAATTAAACATTAAGGACCTTTGGGAATCGAATGTGTGGCATGTTTAGTCCTTGTAATACTTTGGAATATTTGGCAGATTTAACCCTCAAGTTTCAGCAATGTGCAAATTTGGTCCTTGGGTTTTACAAATTACAAACCAAACATATAGCCTTAACTTAAAACTAAACATAACATCACCCCAGCCCACACAAACACCCCTTGGCCCAAGTATTCCCAAAACCCTTTCCTATAGCCCAATACCAAAACCCTAAACCTTTAATAAAACACATGCACCCTTCTTCTTAACCTGGTCAAAACACAGATAAAAAAAACCATCCCCATCACCAAGTTTCCCTCATCCCCGTGACTGCATACATCCAAACCTCCCCATCACCATCCCCCCCCCCCATCACCCACAAACACCATCTCCCAATCCCACTAACTCACTACACTTGTACCTAACCAGTCACATGTTACCATGCCAAGTCACCAATCCACACCATTCTTTGGGCACCAAAATAAGATTAAAGGCTGAGATGTTACCAAGCACATTCAAGGGCTGGGATTTATTGTAAAGAAGCACAAAGTAGATCCAATTCTGCTTTCACTCAGTGAAGAAGCACAACACAAGAAGACAAGGGATCCAAGAAACCCTAGTTAGTTTGTTTAGTATAAATAGATGATGTGTTGTAAGCCCAGGACGCAGTCTTAATTTTAAGTTTTCAGTCAGTCTTGTTTTAGTTTTATTAGTCAAGTTTTTTTTAATATGTTGCAGTCTTTTTATTAGGTTTTATTAGCAGTCAAGTAATTAGGTGTTTAGTAGCAGTCAAATTAGGTTTTCAATGTTTTAAGTCTTTGTACTCTTACATTAGTTGAATGAAAATCTAAAACTTTCTTTTAGAATTGTTTTGCTCATTGCTTATTTCCACTGTCTTTATTGCTTATTTATTTTTTTGGTTGTTGCTTAGATAGTTGACATATAATTTTAAGTAGTGTTTGGCATTGATATAATTCTGAGTTTGTGAGCACTTTTAGCTTATCAACCACATTGAATCATTTCTAGTTTCAGCTTAGTAGTATAATAATTTAGAGGCTAGCTTCTGCATTTTTAGCTTATCTCTTAGGATTCGAATGGATCCCCAAGTTTCATGGACTACTAGTTTGTTAGAATTTAACCACTTTGAAAACCTAGGTTAGCAGCTTGTGTTTCTCGACTATGCTTTTTCAAGAACGGATTTCTGTCCTCAACCCTTGTTAAATATTTTTGAATCTTGTTTTTATGTAATATCTCATTGCCTAGTTCTAGTTGTTCACATCTTTTACACGTTTCCCTTTTGATTTGGTTGTTCAAATTCATCGCTCAAACTAACCCATTTGCACACTGTATGCACCCCTGCACCAAAGTCCAAGCAGCCTGTTGTCCCAAACCTCATCACACTTGTATTTTTAGTTCTTTCATTTCTTGATATTATGCTTTGAAAATTGGTTTACAAATCATCTCACAGCTCACCTCAATGTCACTATTTTTGTTTTATTTTTGTAATTTTTTTTTTGCAGCTTATGTTAGCCT
This sequence comes from Artemisia argyi, assembly GCA_030686995.1. Classification (NCBI taxonomy): domain Eukaryota; kingdom Viridiplantae; phylum Streptophyta; class Magnoliopsida; order Asterales; family Asteraceae; genus Artemisia; species Artemisia argyi. Next base: position 155,392,594 of record CM060698.1, on the reverse strand, counting down.
CCAAAGTCACCACTTTGGCCTGCAGTGCCATTGCAGCTCAAAGTTTAGGATTGCTTGAGCAGTGCTTATGAGGTTGGCTATTCACTTATCAATGCTATTTATTACTCTCTTTCAGCTTATTAGAATTTCCTCTAGTAGCATGGGTTTATCTCCCATTAGTATAAGCTTTTAGCAGCTTGTTAGAAGCTTGTAGCAGTTAATTAGGGACTGTTTGGTTCAGAGGAGGTAGTAGTAGCTCTTGGTTGATTCTGGCTTATCCTACTGCTTATATATGTCCCCATTTGCTTTTTAGGATTACCTTATTGCCCTTGCATGTTTCGCCTTAGATTAGCTTTTTCTTTTGCGTTAACTTTTGGTTCGAGATAGTTAAGTTAGATCTTGTTTTTGTTCAATTTGCATCAACTGTTAGGGCTTAATCAAGCTCTTTCCATCTAAATATTCTAGTTTGTCTTAGCTTGTTTAGCTTAATGATTAGTAGAAGCTCACTTGTTAGATTCAGATAGGGGTTTGTGCGAACTTATTACTTGTATCAGATAAGTCACTTGTGACTTGTTCATTTGTGCACCACTTCTGTCCTCTGATTGGGTTTAGCTAGTCTCAAGTTTTTTTTTTTTTAGTATTTAAATTCCATGCTTATCTGCTTATTAGATTGATTAAGTTATGTTGACATAAATTAATAATGTCTAAAAACATTGTTAACATATTAACAATGTCTCTATGTTTTGATAATTACAAAGCATAAACTCTTTAATCTAAAACTTATGACGTAAACAAGTTTTTAGTGCTTAACATTTGTCTTTACATCCAAATCACTTAAGGTATGAATAAACAAAGTGTTTAGTGCAATGTATGATCAAAGGGGTATTTAATTAACTAATACAAAGTTTATTTAATTATATAATCTTATTATATATTTTTGAAAAACACTTTTGGTAATAAGGAAAAATGTTTTAATCATACTAAATATATGATTTCAAATATTTAACCAAAATCAGTTAGTTTTTCACCAAATAAACTTTCCCCACTAAAAGACAAAGTTTCTGGCCGTTTCAGCTGGGCTGCCCCCTTAATTATAAAGGGCGGTCCCCTTAAAATTAAGGGGACCGGCCATGATTTAAGGGGACCGGCCACGCTCCTCTGTCAGAAACTTTTGCCTATAAATACCACCTTAAACCTGGATTTTTCCCCACCTTTTGCACTCCAGAACTTTCTGATCTAGATCTCCATTTCCAATCTATAAATCATTTGATCATACATTCTTAAATCTTTGTTTCAAAGTGATCCATACATAATCCATTCAAGTGCAAGAGAAGAATACTTCTATCCCTCAAGACAAGAAGTATTACAACTAGTTGTGATCTCCACATCCAAGTTGTTGGTGCATCATCAAGATCATTTACATAACTCTTTGTGAAGATTGTTGTGTATATGTGATTGTAGTTAGTTGTGTTAGATATAGATTGTGTGATTAGTTAGTAGCTTGGTGTGAAGAAGATAAGCTAGGTACTAGATTGGTGTGAAGAAGATAGGTGTGGAGTAGTTAGTTGTGAAGTAGATTGATTTGAAGAAGTTGTGTAGAAGTTGTGACTTAGGTGTGACGAAGTTGTGGTGTGAAAAGTGGTGTGTAGATTGGTGTGTAGATCGGTGTGTATATTGGTGTGTATATTGGTGTGTAAGGTTTCTCCGCCATAAGGAGCTTGTTGACATAGTGAAGAAAACTCTCGAGTAGGTGACTCGAGGAGTGGAGTAGGGCAAGGAAGGTGTCCTTGTAGCCGAACCACTATAAATCCTTTGTCTCGCGGTTAGATCTTTCCATATCTTACTTATTATCTTGCTTTTATCGTTATTACTTTTGTAGACGTAGACGTATATATATAGTTGCTCATATAGTGCTAGTATTGATTTTACTTAAAGATCAAACGAAAGTTTCATTTATAAAACAAAGTTTTTACAATCAAACTAAAAAGGTTACATACATATAATTGATCATTTCGATCAAGTATAGTTTTCACACAAAATATAACTAAGGATTATAAAATAAACAATTACGAACTTACCTCTTATATATATAGTTATAATTGTTTATATTATGCATGTGTTGATTTTACATACTTAGCTTACATTATTATTATTGTTCATACTTAGATACACTTGTTCATATTGTTCAAGATTTGAGTTCACATAAGATTGAATCAAAGTTTTAAAAGCAAACAAGGTTTTAAAACTAAACTAAGTTTTCAAAATAAAATTAAAAAGACGTAAAACTATTCAACCCCCCCTTCTAGTTTTCCACAATTGGTACCAGAGCCACGTCTAGCAAGATTTTTAAAATAAATTGTATTTTAAAACTTGTAACGATCTATGGAATCTGAAAAATATTTAGAAGGGCAATCTATGCAAAGACCACCACTATTTGAAAGTGATGGATTTTTATATTGGAAAAATCGGTTTGAAACTTATGTGAAATCAAAGGATCTAGATCTTTGGCATGTTATTACTAATGGTGATTTTTTACCTACTCAAAATAATCCCGAAACAAATAAAGATGAAATAGTACCTTTTGAAAAACAAAATGATGATTTAAAAAGAAGACTTTCTAAAAACAATGAAGCAAAAATGGTTATTTACAATGCGTTACCACGTAAAGAATATGAAAGAATTTTCATGTGTAAAACCGCAAAAGAAATTTGGGATTCTTTACTAATCACTCACCAAGGTAATAGTCAAGTTAAAGATAACAAAATAGATCTTCTTGTTCAACAATATGAACAATTTACGATTCCGGAGAAGGAATCAATAGATAATGCTTTTGCTAGGTTTAACACTATCATCACAAGTTTAAAAGCACTTGATGAGAATTTTTCTAGTAAGAATTTTGTTAGGAAATTTCTTAGGGCTCTTCATCCAAAATGGAGAGCTAAAGTTACGGCGATTGAAGAATCAAAGAATTTGTCAACTCTACAACTTGACGAATTGATCGGTAACTTAAAGGTCTACGAAGAAATAATAAAGAAAGACTCCGAGATGGTCAAAGGAAAAAGGGAGCAAAGCAAATCAATTGCGTTGAAAGCTAAAAAGGACTCTAGTGACGATGAATGCTCAACCTCCAAAAGTGACGATGAAGAGTATACTATGGCCGTACGAGACTTCAAGAAATACTTCAAAAGACGAGGAAGATATGTTAGGCAACCATATAATGAAAGGAAGTGTTTTAAATGTGGCAATCCAAATCATCTCATCGGAAAGTGTCCAATGATGTCAAGAGATCAAAATCAAAAGACGTTTATTGGAGGTGCTTGGAGTGATAGCGATGAGGACAAGAAAGAAACCACAAATGAAGAAAAGTGTCTTATGGCTAAGACATCAAGCGAGGTTCGTTTCGAAACCGAATACTTTAGTGACAAAAATTTATCATTAAACGAAAAAGACCTAGATAGTGAATATAATAGGTTATGCAAATTAGGTCAAAAGGTTATAGCTAAAAATAAGTCACTAAAACATATTAATAATCAATTAGAAAATGAAATACTCGAATTAAAAATTAAACTACAACATTTGGAAAAAGGAAAAGAAGTTTTTGTAAAATGTAAAACTTGCTTAGAGGTTAAAAATGAAAACGAAAAACTTAAAGATGAAATTTTCAAACTTGACAGGTTTAAAAATAGTAATAACCCACTTAAGAAAATACTAAGTGCTCAAGAAACTTCGGGAGATAAAACCGGTCTAGGATTAACTTCAACTAATGTTTCAACTAGTGAAAATAAAAGTATAAAGTTTGAATGTGAATCTAGTAAACAAAAATTATTAGAATCAAATCCTAAGTATATACTTACAAAAGATAGAAAAATACCCATTGCGAATGATGAAAAAGTAAAAACTTTTTTTAAACCATCCTTAAAGACCGAAGTAGGATCCTCTAAACCTAAATTTAGATCTAAAACTCCACCACCAAGAAAAACTAAAAATCATCATCCAAGATCTAAAACATCTCAACCTAGAAGAAATCAAAATAGACAATATTACAATAACACTAGAAATCAAATGTGGAATTATCAACCAAGTTACAATCCTTGGGAAATATTACCATCATACATGCATCCTAGCCAAATGTTAAATATGTTTGGACCAAACAACTTTGGACCAATGAGACAATGGGAAATATTACCACCATACATGCATCCTAGCCAAATGTTAAATATGTTTGGACCAAACAACTTTGGACCAATGAGACAATGGGGACCAAGTGGCTAAGTTGTCAATCTTGGAAGAAGTTGGAATATCATCTACAAATGACTTCTATAAGTCAACATGGTCACTTGAAGTGCTTGAAGATATTCCATTGAAGACTAAAAGGTACGCGTTTCTTTTAAGTTCATCACTATAATTTGCATGCTTAGATAAATGATTAGTTAGATTAATGCTTAGTACATAATTGCTTATATTCTTATAACCTAGAAACATCATTGGTTGACTTTCCTAGGAATAAGATAAAATTGTTCATTGCCGAACAAAATAGAAAATGGAAATCTTCTATATCCACTATTAGGAAACTCATGGTGATGAAGTGAAATGAGTTAAGTGGATCAATCGTTGATATAGAAGTAGGATTAGATCCCTCGCGTAAGAAAACTATGGATGAAACAAGCTCTCGTAGACTATGGCATTAAGTCAGATAAGCGTGCAAAAACAAAGGAACTATAGATGTTAGGTTATACCCCATTCAACACTCTCGCATCTAACATATAAATTATCGCCTTCATTTCCTTTAGGATCATAGGATATGTAGAAACGATAGCATGAGACAATAATAGGCTTAACCAATCCTCTTGAGCATGAGATCTTTAATAAACATTTTTTAAAAATATTTGATTTATGATATTTGTTGTCAAAAATCTAATATCTCTAAAAATATGCAAAAACCTCACATTTTAAAAAATAGTCTTTCAAATAACTATCCCACTTTTAAATAACATGTTTTCACTATCAATATCCACAATTTTGTTTTGATCAAAACTAAAGATTGGGAAAATATTCTTTACCGTTCATTCACACATTTTGAAGTAAAAACACAATCTATTTTATTCAAATAACTCTCACATCCAAGTGAAAACTTACTTTTAAACATTGTTGAATAATGCTAAAAACGTCTCTTTTAAAATCATGCATGATGATCTCATATCTGTCATCTATATTTATATAAATGACACTTATAAGTGAACTAAATCAAATCAAGAGGACCATGGTTTGTTCATTAAGACTTTGTTTGTAACAAGTCTAGAAATACATGCTATCATAACTACCCACTTATTGCACATTGATACACATTAGGATTAATTCTCATTATTATGTAGTTATGAAATACTTGATGTTGCTTATCGTTTTCTAGCACTTATATTTTACTTGCTTGATGAGTATGTTTGCATGCTAGATGAAATTGCTTGTTTACTTAATCTCTTTGGTTAACATGCTTTGGCTACATAATTGCCTACATAATTAGTATATGCTTAATTGCCTCAAAGAGTTGGACTTGTTTGAAACCAAAAACACAACCTTTCTGCAATTCACTACCAAAAACCCTTTTCTGGCAATCTGGGAATCACCAGATGGGCGGCCCCCTTAAATCATAAGGCGGCCCCCTTAATTATTAAGGGGACCGGCCTCCAATTAAGGGGACCGGCCATCTGATGGTCGAAGGTGTTGTTTCCCTTTTCTATATTTTAGCCCATTTCATCCTACACTTCCCAAGATTCACAAACCTATTTTATCCTAAACCTTCCATCAATGTTTATCCATCCTTGATCCCACCAATCCTACATTATAAACACTCTCATTCCTCTCAATCTCCACTCATCTCATCATTTCCTCTCCCATTAAACCAAAACCACCAAGAAACTTGTTTGGAGAAGAAAGCCTAACTTCCTTTAAAATTCCGTCAAATCAAATGACGTTGTCAAACATCCAACACCAAACTCCTCCTATGTTTTCAAACATTACTTACCTAACACCTCACTTTCCTTCTCACCAACATTACATATCAAAAACCTTTACTCACCCATATCCTTCTACATTACACTCAAACCTCATAATATTTTCACAACTCAAGCGATGTTGTTCATAATCAACCAACACCTAAACCTCATTCTCACACAAATGATCCATTTAACAACAAATCATCCATTCGTGCTTCGACTAATGCTCCTTCTTATGATGAGCATGCACAATCCCAAAACAATAATCCCAACCTCATTACCAACACTTTACATGTTGCTCACTCAACAAAAACACCATCCACTCATGAAGGATCTCTTCCACCCATATCATGTTTTCATGATTACCCAAGCTCAAACATGTCTCCACCACCAAGAGTATCACCACCACATCCTACAACTTCACATGCCATTCCTATGTTGCATGTTCAAACCATCACCCAAGACAACTATCATGCTCCACCACCATCACCTTCCTCTGAACACTTGAAGTTCGTTGAGGCGCTAAAAGAAGCCCATGAGCTTAGTGCTCTTTTAGCCTTACATCTTGCTCAACGCAATTTGGATCCACCTTCATCTAGATCACCCTCATCACCACACAACATAAAAACCATTGCATTCAATGAACACTTGGATTGAATATCTTCTCACTAGATCACATCCAATACCCTCACTTGAACAACATCCAAAACCTCAATCAACCTCTTCCGCTACAAACTCTCCACCACCAAACTATCCAACATTCATGACCCGAACATATACCTCCATTAATCCAACAACCTCCATTAATCCAACAACCTTATCCTAACTCAACCATCCTCATTCCAAACACTCCATCATCAACCATCTAAGCATACCATATGCTTATGATTTTCACTTTCAAATACGAATCAACCAACCTTTTGTTACATGCAAGTCCGATGGCTCTCTTTGGCAAATTAGGATCTTTTAACATAATCACTTTGAATTAATTGTTATGTATCCTTAATATTTGTTTACTATGCTTGTTATTTGTATATTGCATATTCTTCTATATATGCTTGTGCTTCTAATATTTTTCTTGCGAGAATTCCATATCTCGATCCCTTGGTGCCATCGAACAAGGGGGAGCACACATCAAGGGGGAGCTTTTATCCCGTCTAACTTCATTTACGAAGTTAGTCGGCATAACCTTTTTGATTTTACAAAAAGGGGGAGAAGTGAATGTTAAACTCTAATACTTGTCTAAAAATTAATTTTTAGGTTTAAAGAGTTTAAGGTTTTGTAATCATCAAAAAGGGGGAGATTGTTGACATAAATTAATAATGTCTAAAAACATTGTTAACATATTAACAATGTCTCTATGTTTTGATAATTACAAAGCATAAACTCTTTAATCTAAAACTTATGACGTAAACAAGTTTTTAGTGCTTAACATTTGTCTTTACATCCAAATCACTTAAGGTATGAATAAACAAAGTGTTTAGTGCAATGTATGATCAAAGGGGTATTTAATTAACTAATACAAAGTTTATTTAATTATATAATCTTATTATATATTTTTGAAAAACACTTTTGGTAATAAGGAAAAATGTTTTAATCATACTAAATATATGATTTCAAATATTTAACCAAAATCAGTTAGTTTTTCACCAAATAAACTTTCCCCACTAAAAGACAAAGTTTCTGGCCGTTTCAGCTGGGCGGCCCCCTTAATTATAAAGGGCGGTCCCCTTAAAATTAAGGGGACCGGCCATGATTTAAGGGGACCGGCCACGCTCCTCTGTCAGAAACTTTTGCCTATAAATACCACCTTAAACCTGGATTTTTCCCCACCTTTTGCACTCCAGAACTTTCTGATCTAGATCTCCATTTCCAATCTATAAATCATTTGATCATACATTCTTAAATCTTTGTTTCAAAGTGATCCATACATAATCCATTCAAGTGCAAGAGAAGAATACTTCTATCCCTCAAGACAAGAAGTATTACAACTAGTTGTGATCTCCACATCCAAGTTGTTGGTGCATCATCAAGATCATTTACATAACTCTTTGTGAAGATTGTTGTGTATATGTGATTGTAGTTAGTTGTGTTAGATATAGATTGTGTGATTAGTTAGTAGCTTGGTGTGAAGAAGATAAGCTAGGTACTAGATTGGTGTGAAGAAGATAGGTGTGGAGTAGTTAGTTGTGAAGTAGATTGATTTGAAGAAGTTGTGTAGAAGTTGTGACTTAGGTGTGACGAAGTTGTGGTGTGAAAAGTGGTGTGTAGATTGGTGTGTAGATCGGTGTGTATATTGGTGTGTATATTGGTGTGTAAGGTTTCTCCGCCATAAGGAGCTTGTTGACATAGTGAAGAAAACTCTCGAGTAGGTGACTCGAGGAGTGGAGTAGGGCAAGGAAGGTGTCCTTGTAGCCGAACCACTATAAATCCTTTGTCTCGCGGTTAGATCTTTCCATATCTTACTTATTATCTTGCTTTTATCGTTATTACTTTTGTAGACGTAGACGTATATATATAGTTGCTCATATAGTGCTAGTATTGATTTTACTTAAAGATCAAACGAAAGTTTCATTTATAAAACAAAGTTTTTACAATCAAACTAAAAAGGTTACATACATATAATTGATCATTTCGATCAAGTATAGTTTTCACACAAAATATAACTAAGGATTATAAAATAAACAATTACGAACTTACCTCTTATATATATAGTTATAATTGTTTATATTATGCATGTGTTGATTTTACATACTTAGCTTACATTATTATTATTGTTCATACTTAGATACACTTGTTCATATTGTTCAAGATTTGAGTTCACATAAGATTGAATCAAAGTTTTAAAAGCAAACAAGGTTTTAAAACTAAACTAAGTTTTCAAAATAAAATTAAAAAGACGTAAAACTATTCAACCCCCCCTTCTAGATTTCCACAAGTTAGGATTAGGTTAGATTTTTAGGTTACCTTTAGCTTAAACTCCCAATTGGCCAACTTATTGTAGCATTTTAGTGGCTTTACTTTTCAAATCTTCCTTTTTATAAAAATTTTTAGTCCAACTGTTGGTAGGTTTCCACTAAATCTGCTTGTTTGTTGTTTTTATTAATAAAAGATTTAGTTGAGTAAATTGTTTGTTTTATTGTGTTGAATTAGTTTGTTGAAAGAAAACAAAAAAAAAAATACTTGAACAAAAGTTGTGGTCTAGGGGATTCGAACCCCTGACCCTCTGGTTCAACAGATACACAAACACCACCACTCAACCATCTGTACTGCTCTTCCTTTTGGTTATTATCTCCTTTAGTTGTTTATTTTAGTGATAGTTTTGCATTGCTTATTTCTAGTTTAAGTTCTGATTAGCTTAATTTCTTGCTTATTCCAACTGCTTATTTCGTATTTTTATTTTTCCTAGGTTAGGTTTAAGTTTATTTATTTACCCAAAAATATTCAGAATTTTTAGATTAGTTTTAATATTTATTATAATTTAAATTGTGTTAATTAGTTTTTAAATCGTAATAAATATAGAATTTTTGTGGAAAAATTAAATTTCTTTTTTCTAAAATTTTCTTTTGTATTTTAGTACGTTAGAAAATTATTCGTAAATCCGTCGGACCTTTTTATCTTAAAATTCACGTTTTATTTTGCGCACTCGCGTAATTTTTAAATAACTTTTGCTTTTTTAAATTAGTTAACGTTTTAGAATTCCCGATAACTAATTATGTTTTCCCGTAGTGTTTTAGGTTTTTCCTAGTCTATTAGTTGCCTTAGGTTAATTTAATTTCACCTTCATTCGTTAATTTTCAATTTCGTAATTTAACGTATCATAATACCAAATAACCTTTCCAATCATACAAGATTTTAATCCCAATCTTATTCGAAGCTTTCCATTCACACTTCGTTGGGGTACGACCTGGGAAATCACTTCCCGGTCTCACAATTTAAATATCACTTTCACAAGTTTTGTGAGGTAATCGTTTTCCTAAACGGTTTACTCGTATTACTTCACGGTTATTTGTCTCACGACAAATTAGACCTCACGTTTGTTGATATTTTGATAAATTGTTGTTTGCACACACCAAAACACAACGAATCAGTAATCCAAAGAGAAGGTGAAAGATAGAACCTGGAGATCACTACAGCTGAGAATAAGCACACTGACCATCCAGAAATTGCAATAAATCACACTAACAGTACTGGGTATAGTGGTGCGTGGGAATCGCAACAGGCTTTACCTCTCGAGGGATCTCGAGAAGCTTACAACCCCCACCAGGCAGTGTACCTGATCGTTGTAGTATAGTATAGTGACAAGTACCGGGGGATTAATCGTTCAGCTTAGGAATAGTGTCGCTAGGATTAGAAAGCCTAATTTACTAGTTCTAAAGGTGAGGGATGATTATTTTTGTATTTTTATGTTTTTTTAGAAAGCAAGTAAAATCTCGGGTTTTGAAGGAGTGGGCGGAATTAGTTGCTATTCAACTAACCCAAAACTAAGATGCAATCAAAATAAAATAGTAAAAATGAAAATAAACTAATTATACTAAGGTTGTGAGCAGTAATTGGAGAAAATGTGTTTACTTAGACTTCACTACTCCCTGGATATCTTTTACATGTTAATTACTTGTTATAATTGCATGGATGACGGATCGTATTCCTTAATACCATTCATGGGGTGGCATACATAACTCCCCAATTCTATGAGCTCTTATCTCCTCCTACACCATGACCCAGCACAACTATAGGGATTGTAAACAGTGGCTCATGCATTAAATACAACCAATAAAGACCTAGTACGCCTCGGTTCATGTTTCTTAAGAAGTTCAAGCATGTTACCATTTGGAGATCTGCCAGTTTTCTTAAGCCTAACATATAAATCATTCATCCAAAACAAGAATAAACAAGTAATCAACACATAATCAATATCTAGGTTTCATTAGATCTAAGCAAACACAAAGGAGATCTAGCCTAGCATAATGGAATTGAGACAAGAACAAGATATAGACAACCAACACATAGATATATTGATTGAATTAGAAGAATACTTATCTCAATTACAATGCAAGGTATCAAGGGTTTGGAACCCTTGAAAAACCTGTAAAAGTTGCACCAAATTCGTCTTTAGGGTTTCTCCAAAACTTCTCCTCTTTTAATGTAAAAACTAGAAAACTATATATAGGAAAACTGGGCTGACGGCGTCAAGACAACCATGTGACGCCGTCACCTCGCCGCCAAATACTTCCTCGGACGGCCTTGATCTACTTATGACGGCCTGTGTGACGCCGTTACCAACCACGGTATTTTATTCTTGGCCTTTTGACGCCGTCAGGATGACTTTTGACGCCGTCATCAGCTACGGTATTTTATTCATGATGTCTGACGCCGTCAGGGTATAACTCTTGACGCCGTCACCTAGTGTTTCCAGCATGGAAAATTGATACTTTGCCGTTTTCATCACTTTTATGCTCCAAAAACGTCCAAAATGGCTTCTTTTCCAGAATTCACTCTCCAAGTACCTAAAATCACAAAAGGAACGATTTAGGGCAATATTTGATCAAATAAAGTCGGATTCGGGCTTAAATGACCCCCTAAAAACGGATCATTTTTCGCCTCATCATATAGCAATGAAGACGTAAAGTTTTCCACAACGAAAACCCTCCTTATATCTCCATTTAAACCAGGACCAAACCAGAAAACCATTATTAAACATATCAATAAGCCAAAAATCCAGATCCCACCTTAACACCATAACATCAATCATGGTTAAAATGGACTCTTTTTCCACCCATACTCTTAACAACATGAAATTTTCAAATCCTAGCAGCCTCAGAAACCGGTGGAGAGGCCTTGAGAGTAAGACTCATCACTCTAAGTCTAACTGTATCTTTGATCAGGTTACAGAACTCATCATAAGTTCTGACTCTACCTTGAAACATTCTTAGATTTCTCTCTTTCCAAATAAAATAAATAGAAGCACCCACCATCAATCTCTATAATACTCTATACTGATTTTTTAATCGGTCTGTTGAGCATAAATTGTAGTATATCAGTCCATAAATTAGGAGCAAGGTCCAACCTCACTAAACATTTCATCTCATTCCAGATCTTGCAAGGGAAGTCACATTCAAAGAAAAGATGATTATGACTGTCAGACCTGGTTTTGCAGAAAACACATACCATATCATCCCTTTTCTCCTAAATACCCATAGTATCCTGAGTTTTCAGCTTACCATGAATGGCCAACCAAACCATAAAAGAGTGTCTAGGTATGCATTGACTAAACCATACAAGATTAGCCCAAGTTACAATATTACTCCTCTCCCTAATATCATTCCAAGCTCTAGAAACTGAGAACTCACCATGTATGCCATTGCAAGTTCTCCAAAGGACTTTTTTTTTTTTTCATCATACAACAAAGGGGGAGATAACCGACAGGCCATCAAACAACTTCGTTAAATAACTTGGCTAATTCCAATCTCCATTCTGAATAACTTCAGCCACTTTAGTTTCAAGGGAAAGCCCAGCTCTCAAAATTCTTCTTTTGATAATAAAATCACTAAGGGGTCAAATGGGGTGCCAATTGTCATACCATAAGGAGGTATTCATTCCATCACCAATCCTATGGACAATATGCTCACTCAAAACACTCTTGAACCTAAGCATGTTCTTCCAAGCCCAAGAATCACCATTTATTTCCGAAACGTCCCAAGAATTTCTTACCTTAAGTTTATAACTGTGAACCCACTTAACCCATAGAGACTGTTTGTGAGTAATAAGATTCCAAATATGTTTAGACATTAAAGCAATATTCCAGGTTTTCAACGATTTAATTCCCAAGCCCCCCTCCACCTTAGGCTTACACATATCACTCCATTTAATTTTAGCTTTACCCCTCTTAAATTCACAATAGTTCCACAAAAAATCCCTCATTATACTCTCAATTTCATTAGCTATAGAAACTGGAAGAACAAACATGGTGGCTGATGAGGCGAAAAGCGTACCGCTTTTAAGGGGTCATTTAAGCCCGAATTCGAGATTATTTGATCAATTATTGCCCTAAATCGTTCCTTTTGTCATTTTAGGTGCTTTTGGAGAGAAATCTGGAAAAGGAAGCATTTTGGACCTTTTTTGAACATAAAAGTGAAGAAAACGGCAAAGTCTCAAATTTCCTTGCTGGAAAAGTACCTAACGACGTCAAGCTTTTACACTTGACGGCGTCAAGAGTTACAAAAGAGGTGGATGTGGAACTTATAACGTGACGGTCCAGAAAGTTTTCAAGCTTATTGGCCTAACGGCGTCACCAAGGCCGTCAGGGTCCAAACACACGTGACGGCCCAGAGTGATTTTCTACATGACGACGTTAGAAGTGGATCTAGGCAATACGATTTTCATCATGGCGGCTAGTTGACGGCGTCACAAGTTAATACATGATGCCGTCAAGATGTAAAATCTATTTATAGTCTTCTAATTTTCATTCATTAGTGTGGAACTTTGTGTGGGATATTAGGGCATAAACCCTAAGACGAATTTTAACAGCTTTTCAAGGGTTTCAACCCCTTGATTCTCCCATGTTCAATTGAAGATAAGTACTTATTCAAATCATTCAATATGTCTATGTGTTGTGTGATTATATCTTACGCTTGTCTTCTCTTTAACATGCTAGGCTAGATCTTTATTGTGTTTGCTTAGATGTAGTGAAACCTAGATGTTGATTATGGGTTGATTGTTTGTTTATAATTGTTACGGATGATTGTATTCGATGTTAGGCTTAAGAAAACTGGCAGACTTCCATTGGTAACTTGCTTGAACGTCTTAAGAAACATGATCGGAGGTGTACTACGATTTTTGGTTGTATTTAATGCGTAAGAGAATTCTAATGATCCCATGTTAGGAGCTTCTAATGGCTCGACATAGGAGTGAAGTAGGATCTTATAGAGTTAGGGAATATTGTACACGGCCCTACGACTAGTATTAAGGAATATGACCCGTCATCCATGCAATTGTAACAAGCTAATCAACCTGTAACAGATATCTAGGGAGTAATGAAATCTAAGTAAACCGATGAGGCAAAAAATGATCCGTTTTTAGGGGGTCATTTAAGCGACACTATTCCTGAGTTGAACGATCAATCCCCCAGTACTTGTCACTATACTATACTACAACGATCAGGTACACTGCCTGGTGGGGGTTGTAAGCTTCTCAAGATCCCTTGAGAGGTAAAACCTGTTGTGAGGGCGCAATTCCCACGTATCAAGTTTTTGGCGCCGCATCCCTGGGAATAGTTATTGTCTAGGTTAGGATTTCTCTTTATTAGGTCTACTTGCTAGATTCCTTCTAGTAAGGTTTTATTTTTATTTTTAGGTTTTCTATAGCCTATCTTATTTCTTTGTTCCTTAGTTCGTAACTTTTACCATCCGACATCATGGAAGGTGGTAACATCTTTGAACTCATCAACCCACCACAACAAAACCACCCACAAAACCCACCATTAGCAAACCAACCTCCTAGGCCCCGAACGTTAGGAGAGTATTCCCGTCCTAGCCACCAAGGCTATCGAAACACCATTGAGCTCACCCAAGGAGCCAATGTGTCCCCCTTGCGATCCGACACCATCCGGTTGGTGCAAAGCGGATGTGCATTCCATGGACTTCGTTCCGAAGATCCTAATAATCATCTAAAGGATTTCCTTAAAATTGTAGATTCCATAGACCTTGATGTTGTAACTAGAGAGTCGACTCGATTACGTCTATTCCAATTCTCTCTACGTGATCAAGCTAGTCAATGGATTGAACGTTTACCCGCGGGATCCATCACCTCATGGGATGATCTCACTTCTCATTTCCTTGCTTAATTTTTCCCACCGGGGAGAACTGCCAAGCTTAGAAATGATATCTTGATGTTCCAACAACGTCAAGGTGAAACTCTATATAAAGCATGGACTCGTTTCAAGGACTTACTTCAAAAAGTCCCTCATCATGGCATAGATCTTTGGCTCCAAGTCCAAATCTTCTATGACCATATCGATCTCTCCACAAGGCGAACCATTGACCAATCGGCCGGTGGCAAGCTACGTGATCTAAGTGCGGAAGAATCATGGGAACTCATAGATGATCTTGCTCTCTATGACAACGAAAGTTGGAATGATCCCCGTGATTTGAACAAAACGGTCAAGGCAATATCTTTGCCTTCGAACAATTCTAGCACTCCCAACCGTAGGATCATGGAACTTGAGGACCAAGTCTAGTTTCTCATGAAATCCTTCGAAGCTCCTAAGCCTTCAAGCAAAGTGAAAAAAATCACTTCTTCATGCGAATTATGTAGTGGTCCCCATGACACTAGTGATTGCGTGGAACTCCCCGGACAAGCTTTTGTGGATTACGCATCCTCGCGTACCGACGAAGCGGGAGACAAGTGGTACACTTTCAAACCTGAGCCAAACCCTTACGGTGATTCCTACAACCCTTCTTGGAAAAATCACCCGAACCTTAGCTGGAAACAAAACCAAAACATGCCCCAAAACAATTCTTCCAATCCACCTAATCGTTAGCAACCAAATGGTCCACCCTCTAACCATACTTTCAACAACAATCCTTCCAATAACTATGGTAGTACCAATAATCTTGAAGGATTGATGTCCAAGTTTATGGCATCTCAAGAAGCTCGCATATCTAAGTTTGAAACCGAATTCAATCAACAACAAACGGAGATGACCAATAAGATTGACAACTTGTTGAAAGCTCTCAACAACCAAGTGCTAACTACACCTAGGAAGGACACTAGGGACACTAGTAGTGGAATCCAAATTAAGGACTCCTCATCATCCAAACACGTCCACTTTGTCAACGTTGTCACCATTAAGCCAATAGATAAGAATATAGAAGAAAGTGACAAGGATGAAGTTGGAATAAAAACCGGGACTAAGGATGAGATTAAGGAAGTTGAGGATATTAAGGAAGAAAAGTTAGAGGAAACTAGAAAACGTAGAGGAATACTTTGATAAGTTACCCACCAAGTTAGAACGGGAATATCATAAGGATCTATTCGATGACCCCGATACACCTTACGTCCTTGGTTCACCACTCATCAAAACAGAAGATCCCTCTAACATCAACATACCATGCAACATTGGGCATATGCATGTGTGGAAAGCTTACATCGATCTTAGGTCTCCTAACACGAATTAGATGAGCAACTTTGTAGGAAGAGTGAAAGGATTACATGTGTTTGTAGGAAACTTCACTTATGTTACCGACTTTGAGATTGTAGAGGATATTCGTCCGATAATAGATGGTTGCCTAAGTCAAGCAGTGTTCGGAAAACCGTTTGTTGAGGCCTCTAAGATGAGTTATGACCCGTCCCTAGGGACAGTTAGATTCAAGGATGAGAACGATGAGATTGCTTACCAAATGCCCTATAAGATTGAACAATACCGTCTTCTATTAAACCTTGAAAAGGAGCACAAGCAAGCGGTCTACTATAGGAATGATGAGGATAGACGTAGAGGAGTAGATTATGTCATGAGTAGAATACTCGGTTTCTACAAGGAATGTTTGCAACTAGGTCCGGAATACAAAACTAAGATTGGAGATAACCTAGAGAATGAGACCAATGGCAAGGTCACGTGATAGCCCATAACCTTGAGTATAGCTACAAGACTCGTAAATAAAGAAAAGCGCTTCTTGGGAGGCAACCCATGTTTTGTGTGTTTTTATTTGTTTGATTTTATTTGATTCCGTATGCATGCTTTATTTTTATTGTTGGTAGATCATGTTTCAAACTAAAATTGTGAAAATGCTTTATTTTGTTGTTTAACTTCGTCTTAACTTCATATAAAGGTATTTTGCAAAAGCTAAGTGTAAGGGGAAACCCTAAATTTGTTTATAAGAACAAAAATGATCTTGATTCGCCACAATATTAAATGAACATGTATATTAGTATTTGTTAGAGTCAAATGCTTGTATCGAGTCATAATGATATTTTGCGGGATTTTCTAGGAAGTAGGACATAAGTTTTTCCAGAAATTTTCCGGAAACTTAACATAAATATTTCTGCAGGTCACTTCTGACGGCGTCAGGATTTAACCCCTGACGACGTCATGTGTAAAATCCTGTAAATTTTGCGAGTTTTGTTTTTCTAACGGAGTCTTAAAAGTTTTTGTTAATTCTTTAGTTTTATAAACTCCAGGAAATCTGCAAACATTCAATTCACAAGCATTATATCTTAAATTAATTTCTAGGATTTGTTAGTATATATAGATTGCCGCCGATTTTACGCGAGATTGCCTTGATTGTTTACTCAGGTTTAACAGGTTATATATGACAAGAAGATGATTTATATTTCTGGAAGAGAAGCTTTGAACGTTCATTTTCTTGGAGGAAGATCTAACATTGTTGACACACTATCCACATCGAACGAATCAGGGGAGTATTTGTTTTCATTCTTTTACCTATTTTACTTTTACATTTTTTAATTAAACATTGGGGACAATGTTCATCCTAAGTGTAAGGGGAGGGTAAATGATGATACCTTATAGGATACAATTGCACTTGAGTTTGTTTGTTCGATGGTAGGTGTGTAATAAAACCAAGAGAAATACTTGTTAGTGGCGCCAAATTTAAATTTTTTTACAACATTTAGGAGTGACACTTTAGCCTTAACAAGCGTCTCATGGATAGGAGTCGTATGACTAGCACAAAACCGTACCATTCAGAAAATTTTCCACCCAAATATGTGAGGTTCGCCTTTAGATTTGATAGGAAAAGCATTCATTATTAGTGCTTATGAGTGTACCGGTAGCATTTAGATTCTAGAACTTGCGTTAGTGATGCATCCCGAGACCGCTAGTGAGACTACATTCGTGTAGTAGAATTTACTACATGATAAGAGGCATTAGGATCACCCTGGTGTTAAACCCGTATCATAATTACTTGACCATTTAAGTCATATTGCTTGACTAGTAAAGTCAATTAATTTTCTCACACCTTAGCGTTGTACTCATTTTTATAACACGATACCCCTAGTACACCCCTCCGAGCCTATCTTTTTCATTTCTAACTTTAAGCATCTTACTTAAAGGAAAATTTTGTTACAACCCACCCAAATGTGCAACCAAATCGCCTTAGCCTTCCGTGTATGCACGCATCTTTAGTGCATTATTGTTACATGTTTAAATCCTTAGTTAATTATCTAATTGATTACATGGTTGCTAAGTCGAGTCATATCTTGTACATATTGTTTTGGGACGATTGGGACTCATGGTAAAGTACTTGTGTTATGAAGTATTGGGGAAGAACATCATATATTACCCCCATATGTGCGTTAATATTAAAAAGTACTCCAGGTGTTTTGATTATCTTGATTCGAGTCATTAGAGTAGTTTATTGTAAAGTATGTAAAAATTCAAGTGTAAGGGGAATGTACATTCCCTATGATGTACTCCCTCCGTCTCATATTAAATGTCATGTTTGACATTTCAAAGTCTTTTTCTCTCAACTTTGACCGTAAATATTTGTGTTTGTGTAATATAATACTTGATACAAAATATATGAATGGATTAAATTTTAAATGTATTTTCATTGCGTATAATTTTTATCAAATACTATATAACACAAACAAAAATATTTAAAGTCAAAGTTAATAAAGAAAGACTTGAAAAGTCAAACATGGACATTTAATAAGGGACGGAGGGAGTATTATTTTGGAAGGGCAAGAGTGTAAGCAATATATATATATATATATATATATATATATATATATAGAAAAAAAACATACGGACTACCATCCCGTTTCATTCTATGTTTGTTTTATGTAATTAACCAAGATGATTAACTCGCCACCAGTAAATATTGCCTTTATCCAACAAAACCGTGTTTTCCATATCGCTACACTTAACGTTATAACCCTTTAAAAGACCTCTTTGATAGTTTATCCTAGGTGCTTACCCCAGGTGGTGGAGGTTTGATCGTTTTCCAAGCCTATGGTAATCTATTCGCTATGACAGGTAGTGAGAGATGTTTTCCATTTCCATATTGTGATATATACTTTATTACACCCGAGAGATGTGAGTATCTAAACACTATTTGTGAGGTGCTAGTGTATGACCTCCGTGCTTGCTTTTGGTTTTTAGTGGAACGATTATTTGTTGTAATTACTTTTATATTAGGGTTAAATGACCCCTAACTTGTATTTTGATTAGAATAAAAGCGCATTTGCTTGAGGACAAGCAAATCTCAAGTGTAAGGGTATTTGATTAGGCGAAAAGTGTACCGCTTTTAAAGGGTCATTTAAGCCCAAATTCGAGATTATTTGATCAATTATTGCCCTCTTTTGGAGAGAAATCTGGAAAAGGAAGCATTTTGGACGTTTTTGGAACATAAAAGTGAAGAAAATGGAAAAGTCTCAAATTTCCTTGCTGGAACAGTACCTGACGACGTCAAGCTATTACATTTGACGGCGTCAAGAGTTACAAAAGAGGTGGATGTGGAACTTATAACGTGACGGCCCAGAAATTTTTCAAGCTTATTGGCCTGACGGTGTCTCCAAGGCCGTCAGGGTCCAAACACACGTGACGACCCAGAGTGATTTTCTACATAACGGCGTCAGAAGTGGATCTAGGCAATACGATTTTCATCATGGCGGCGAGTTGACGGCGTCACAAGTTAATACATGAAGCCGTCAAGATGTAAAATCTATATATAGTCTTCTAATTTTCATTCATTAGTGTGGAACTTTGTGTGGGATATTAGGGCATAAACCCTAAGACGAATTTTAACAGCTTTTCAAGGGTTTCAACCCCTTGATTCTTCCATGTTCAATTGAAGATAAGTACTTATTCAAATCATTCAATATGTCTATATGTTGTGTGATTATATCTTACATTTGTCTTATCTTTAACATGCTAGGCTAGATCTTTATTGTGTTTACTTAGATGTAGTGAAACCTAGATGTTGATTATGGGTTGATTGTTTGTTTATAATTGTTACGGATGATTGTATTCGATGTTAGGCTTAAGAAAACTGGCAGACTTCCATTGGTAACTTGCTTGAACGTCTTAAGAAACATGATCGGAGGTGTACTACGATTTTTGGTTGTATTTAATGCGTAAGAGAATTCTAATGATCCCATGTTAGGAGCTTCTAACGGCTCGACATATGAGTGAAGTAGGATCTTATAGAGTTAGGGAATATTGTACACGGCCCTACGACTAGTATTAAGGAATATGACCCATCATCCATGCAATTGTAACATGCTAATCAACCTGTAAAAGATATCTAGGGAGTAATGAAATCTAAGTAAACTGATGAGGCGAAAAATGATCTGTTTTTAGGGGGTCATTTAAGCCCGGAATTGAATTTATTTGATCAAATATTGCCCTAAATCGTTCCTTTTGTGATTTTAGGTACTTTTGGAGTGAATTCTGGAAAAGGAAGCATTTTGGAGGTTTTTTGAGCATAAAAGTGAAGAAAACGGCAAAGTCTTAATTTTCCTTGCTGGGAACAGTACCTGACGGCGTCACCAAGCTCTACATGACGGCGTCAAGAGTATTACAAGAGGTGAAGTGGATAGAGTCCGTGACGGTCCAGAGAGTTTTACATTAAGGAGCATGACGGCATCACCATAGGCCGTCATGGTCCCATTACACATGACGGCCAGAGGAAATTTGCTCTTGACGGCGTCAGATCTGGATCTAGGCAATCCGATATTATTATGGGCGGCGAGTTGACGGCGTCAGAATTCTCTTCTTGACGCCGTCACGTTGGAAAATCTATATATAGTTTTGTAATTTTCATTCATTAAAGAGGAAAATTAGAGGGATAATTTGGAGAAACCCTAGAACAATTTTTATCAGTATTTTCAAGGGTTTTCACCCTTTGAAACCTTTCATGTTCAATTAAGATAAATATCCTTTCAATTTATTCAATATGTCTATGTGTTGTTTAAATATATCTTACACTTGTCTTGATTTTAACATGATAGGCTAGATCTCTTGTGTGTTTGCTTAGATGTAGTGAAACCTAGATGTTGATTATAGGTTGATTGATTGTTTATAGTTGTTACGGATGAATGATTTCGATGTTAGGCTTAAGAAACTGGCAGACTTCTATAGGGTAACTTGCTTGACGTCTTAAGAAGCATGAACCAACGCGTACTAGGTTTTTATGGTTGTATTTAATGCATGAGCGAATTCTAATGATCCCATGTTAGGAGCTTCTTGCAGGCTCGACATAGGAGTGAAGTAGGAGCTTATAGAGTTGGGGAAGTACGTACGCCACCCCACAATTGGTATTAAGGAATATAACCCGTCATCCACGCAACTGTAACAAACTATCAACATGTAAAACATATCTAGGGAGTAATGAAATCTAAGTAAACACAATTTTCTCATTTATTGTTCACATTACTAGTTTAATTAGCTTTATTTACATTTTTGTTATTTTATTTTGATTGCATCTTTAGTTATTGGGTTAGTTGATTAGCAACTAATTCTGCCCACTCTTCCAAAACCCGAAATTTTAATTGCTTTTATAAAAATATAAAAATACAAAAAGAATCATCCCTCACCTCTAGACTTAATTTTTAGGCTTTCTAATCCTAGCGACACTATTCCTGAGTTGAACGATCAATCCCCGGTACTTGTCACTATACTATACTACAACGATCAGGTACACTGCTTGGTGAGGGTTGTAAGCTTCTCAAGACCCTTGAGAGGTAAAATCTTTTGTGAGGGTGCAATTCCCACGCATCATGTTTTTGGCGCCGCAGCCCGGGGAATAGTTATTGTCTAGGTTAGGATTTCTTTTAATTTGGTCTACTTGCTAGATTCCTTTCTAGTAAGATTTTATTATTATTTTTAGGTTCTCTTTAGTCTATCTTATTTCTTCGTGCCTTTGTTCGTAACCTTTACCATCCGACATCATGGAAGGTGGTAACATCTTTGAACCCATCAACCCACCACAACAAGACCACCCACAAAACCCACCACTAGCAAACCAACCTCTTAGGCCCCGAACCCTAGGAGAGTATTCCCAACCTAGCCACCAAGGCTATCGAAACACTATTGAGCTCACCCAAGGAGCTAATGTGTCCCCCTTGCGATCCGACACCATCCGGTTGGTGCAAATCGGATGTGCATTCTATGGACTTCGTTCCAAAGATCCTAATCAACATCTCAAGGACTTCCTTAAAATTTTAGAATCCATAGACTTTGATGTTACAACTAGAGAGTCGACCCGATTACGCCTATTCCAATTTTCTCTACGTGATCAAGCTAGTCAATGGCTTGAACGTTTACCCGCGGGATCCATCACCTCATGGGATGATCTCACCACTCGTTTCCTTGCTCAATTTTTCCCACCGGGGAGAACTACCAAGCTTAGAAATGATATCTTGATGTTCCAACAACGTCAAGGTGAAACTCTATATGAAGCATGGACTCGTTTCAAGGACTTACTCCAAAAAATCCCTCATCATGGCATAGATCTTTGGCTCCAAGTCCGAATCTTCTATGACCATATCGATCTCTCCACAAGAAGGACCATTGACCAATTGGCCGGTGGTAAACTACGTGATCTAAGTGCGAGAGAATCATGGGAACTCATAGAAGATCTTGCTCTCTATGACAACGAAAGTTGGAACGATCCCCGTGATTTGAACAAAACGGTCAAGGCAATATCTTTTCCTTCGAACAATTCTAGCACTCCCGACCGTAGGATCATGGAACTTGTTAGCCTCGCTATTTTATTAAGATAACGTCACACAAGTGAAATGGACTAGATATGTAGCAAGTTGTGCCATTAGGGACTACTTATGTTAACTAGGCAAACTTGTGATGTGTAGAGCCTATAAATACCCCTCATGACTCTCCATGAGGGGTGTGGGAAATTGTGTATTGTTCTTTCATTGTTAATAAACTTCCATTTTCTCCACCCTCTCTCTACTTTCTCTCTCTAAAACTAAATATGGAGTTCATCTTTAATCATCAACCTAGACCTCCCGAATCACATAAATCATAGATATTTTCGATCCTACAATTGGTATCGGAGCTCATGGTGTTATTTTTATTGATTTTTTGTGGTTCGTACTGTTTTTGAAGCTGTTTGTACCCATTTTTTTCGGACCTGAAACTTTTTTTGAATCCGGAAATTTTTTTTTTCCTTTTTATTGGTAAAACAGTTTTCTAAACAATCATATGTATCCAATGGTCATCAGTCTTGCGCTATATCACAGTTTTCAAAAACTGTTTAGTTTTCAAAAACTATTTTGTGTCAATTCATTTGTCCAAGCAGCTTTTGTACTATACATTTTAATGACTTTTTGTACCTGTTCCGTGAATAAACTGGTCAAATAGGTCGGAAAACACTTCGAAAAATTCATCGGAATCTGGGTTATCATCGCCGGAAAAATCGGATCTCTTGTATAAGAAATCTCGATGTGTACTGTTTTTCGAGAACTCTAGTGGTTTTCGAGAACACTTTACCATGTTTTCTCGATAACCAAGTTCTCGATATATTTAAGTTTCGATAATCTGGCTCTCGATAATTAATAAGAGGTTTTCGAAAATAAGGTTCTCGAAAAAGGAAAAACCAAGTTCTCTATAAATTAAAAGTTTTGAAAATCTGGTTCTCGATATATTTGTATTCTCGACAAAGTGACAAAATTTTCGAAAAAGTAAAGTTTCGAAATTACAAGCAAAGTTTCGAAAACAGAAAAATTTCGAGAAAGAGAAGATGTGACCACGACCAAACCCAAATACCACGACTTTTGTGACCTCAGTTTTATTTATACATCATCGGTCCTAGTTACGCAAGAAGAATATAACAGATCCAACAACAACAACAACAACATCAAAACCATACTCTATCCTAAACCACATCTCCATTAGGCAAGAACAAAGAAAAGATAGATCGATCTCTGAACGATTCAACTTTATTTCCAATCTAACAAAGATTTTTTTGAGTTGAATCATTATCATCACAGACCATCTTTAGAAGTCAAGACTTCATCAATATCCGAAACATAAAGAAAGTGTCATAAAAAATTTCGTTATACACTTTCCCTGGTTCGTTGAAAGACAAACAATTAACATAACAATGAAACCTACCCGAGGCCATACGAATGACCTTGAAGATGCTACTCAACAGATCGAGCAAGAATGATATAGGGAGTTTCTTAAATATGTTTGTGCTTCGTTTTCAAGAGAAAGGATGAAGGGGTTTTCTTCGAGTTGATTGTTGTTATGGCGGCTGAGTTGATTTAGACGTTTGATGAGAAAGAGAACGAGGTGAGCTGTTGAGATGGGGGCGGATGAAAATAAATGTGTTTCTTAGGGTTGGATGTGCTACTAGTTAAGGGTTATTATAACTCAGTTATTTAGGGAATGGTTATATGTTGGTGGATTATAGTGTAATATTCTTGTTGGGTTGTACATCGTGAATAAGGAAATTGGGCTGATGAGTATTAAATTGCAATGGGCTGAAAAGTTTTTATCACAAAGTTTGTTAATGGTGGATTGCATATAATGAACTTAGAAAAATGTCATCCGATTTTTTATAAAAATATTGGATAACATTTTTGATATAATTTTTGGACATGAGTGGTATTTTGGTTCAAAAATTTTCACGGGGATACATATATTCACGGCTAGAATTGTTTCGGTTTGACACAAATGACTACGGGGTTTTTGCACGGTATTATTGATTTGACTTTGAAGTGGCATTTCAACATGTGTACTTATTTATCTCAA
The DNA here is from genome assembly GCA_030686995.1 of Artemisia argyi. Lineage (NCBI taxonomy): Eukaryota > Viridiplantae > Streptophyta > Magnoliopsida > Asterales > Asteraceae > Artemisia > Artemisia argyi. The sequence continues at coordinate 155,367,892 of CM060698.1, read as the reverse complement.
AGTCTAGGGGTGGTTGGATGCACGACTTTTGAAGATAACTTGTCTGCGAAAATTAAAAAATTCATTCTTGACAATCTAGTTATTACTGATGTAAGGAGTTACGTTGTAGTGCTCACAGTATAGCTATCACTTAAAGGAGTTACGTTGTAGTACTCAGTGTCACACGAAGTAGTGGATTGTTCAAGTGGCGAATATTTCGTGCAACCTCATACTTAAAGGAGTTACATTGTAGTGCTCAGTATAGGTATTAAGTCACATCTATCGTACAAGCATTAAGTCACAAGATGGGATGATTACTTCTTTTTCAAGCTGGTCATATCGGACAGTCTCCATATGTGGTCATTACTAGTAGCCGGTGAATACAAAGGAGGTTCATTTAAAGGTTGATTTGAGAGAAATGTATTGAGAGTATTTTTGCGACATATTCTCACAAATTACGCTTACTCGGTCTATCTATATTGCATAAGAAGTGTAAAGTACAGGTAATTTTGGCATGTACAAACAATAGTATGATGATTTCGATACATCGCAACCATCAGGAGGGAGAAGAACATGCCAGAAGAAGTAGCGTTTCATCTCTAGTACGTTGGTTGCTCAAGGGAATTGTGCTTACACTGGAATCGAAGAAGTACTAATGATGTGTACATCGGAGCATATTACCAACCTTCTGTGCAATGTTATGTGAGTTATATTGTCATGATGCTCCCTGAACTACAACCATGTGCCTACACTTTTGAATCTACTTTATCCGCTGCGTGATGAAAAGAGAGTTGTCGGTTCAAGAGGGAGCAGGAAAAAGAATAAAGGCTCACTAGTTAGGAGGGAGTAATAACCCAACTAGACCATTACAGTTGAAGTTCGGAGCTACAAATACTTTTGCCGTCAGTGTCAAAGACCATACGCCGAGATCGTCGGAAAAGAGAACTTCAAGTCTGCCTCAGTATCTAGACTACAGAGACTCTGTGCTTCAACAACGACAACATAGTTTACTATTGTTGTAATTTTACATTGTTAATGTATTTATAGGTCTCATTGTAACCATTCACGTGTGACGATATCTTGGAGGGAGATTGTTAGCCTCGCTATTTTATTAAGATAACGTCACACAAGTGAAATGGACTAGATATGTAGCAAGTTGTGCCATTAGGGACTACTTATGTTAACTAGGCAAACTTGTGATGTGTAGAGCCTATAAATACCCCTCATGACTCTCCATGAGGGGTGTGGGAAATTGTGTATTGTTCTTTCATTGTTAATAAACTTCCATTTTCTCCACCCTCTCTCTACTTTCTCTCTCTAAAACTAAATATGGAGTTCATCTTTAATCATCAACCTAGACCTCCCGAATCACATAAATCATAGATATTTTCGATCCTATAGAACTTTATGACCAAGTCAAGTTTCTCATGAAATCTTACGAAGCTCCGAAGCCTTCAAGCCAAGTGAACAAAATCACTTCTTCATGCGAATTATGTAGTGGTCCCCATGACACTCGTGATTGCGTGGAACTCCCCGGAACAGCTTTTGCGGACTACGCATCCTCGCGTACCGGCGAAGCGGGAGACAAGTGGTACACTTTCAACCCGAGCCAAACCCTTACGGTAACCCTTCTTGGAAAAATCACCCGAACCTTAGGTGGAAACAAAACCAGAACAATTCTTCCAATTCGCCTAATCGTTACCAACCAAACGGTCCACCTTTCAACCGTACTTTCAACAATAATCCTTCCAATAACTATGGTAGTACCAATAATCTTGAAGGATTGATGTCCAAATTTATGGCATCTCAAGAAGCTCGCATATCTAAGTTTGAAGCCAATTTCAAACAAAAGCAAAGCGAGATGACCAACAAAATTGACACATTGTTGAAAGTTCTCAATGACCGAGAAATGGGAGCACTTCGAAGCGACACAGTCAAGAACCCGAAACTAAACGTTAATTCCATATCATCAGTTTCGTCACCCACTTCTTGTCCACAATACTACTCGGTTAAATCAACGAGCACGTGTTTCAAGCAAAACCAAATTCTTCATAAGGACCAATCAAATGAAACACCCAATATCAAACCGGTCAAAAGCATAATTGAAACACCTCCCACACAAGACCTTGATGAAGAATTCAAGGAACTCCACCTTGAACGCCTCGTCATTGATGTCTTAGCCCGTGCTCCCTACTATAGTGCCCTCCTAGAAAAATATGAGAAATTTAAACTAGGTAAAAATAGGACCGCCTTCGTTCAAAACAAGTTACCTAAGAAACTTGATGATCCGGGTATATTTGTTTTGCCTTGTAAGATAGGAAAATCCGAAGCTTTCGACACACTAGCCGATTTAGGATCAAGCCTCAACTTGATTCCCTTATCCCTTTTGACCACTCTTAAGCTAGGAAAGTTAGAGGAGACGGAGGTATTAATTGGTCTAGCGGATGGGAGTATTGCCCACCCGGTTGGGATGATCAAGGATGTAGTTGTTCACGTAGGAAACTTGACTATTTTAGCGGATTTTCACGTCCTAGATATGGTTAGTGACACTACATGCCCATTGTTGGTAGGAAGAGGATTTTTAGCAACCGCTAGCGCCATGATAGATTGTAAGGAGTCTAAGATAGCGGTAGGTGAGGGCGATACTTGGTCGGTATATGATGTTAAGAAACATAGCTAAGATTGTAAGGATGAACCGACACCACATTGGGTAGAGATGAATAGGATACCATCTAGATATGGACCTTGGATAGAAAGAAACTTTATAGGAACTCAACGCCCATTCTATCTAGAAAAAGATTTCATCGATAAAACACATTCGGTGGAACAACTCATAGCTAGAGATGAGGAGCTAGACCCTTTTGAGGACCCCCCAGTCTTTAGGAAAATGATTGAGTTCTTAAGCGTAATGCCTATTAACATAGAGATGAACAAGTGGAAAAGAGAGGGGGATAAGTGTAAATGGAGGTGGGACAAGCCACCTAAGGAAGGTGATGGATCATGGCATATGAAGATGATTTTGTATGATCCGGATGGAGAAAAGTTTGAAAGGTCATACCGTACTAAGAAAACCGATAGGAAATTGAAGCCTAAGTTTGATCCCAAGGATGTCCTCAATGAGGAACTCACCCATATAACGTAGTAGCCCATGACCTTGAGTCTAGCTACAAGACTCGTAGATAAAGAAAAGCGCTTCTTGGGAGGCAACCCATGCTTTGTGTGATTTTTATTTGTTTGATTGTTATTTGTTTCCGTATGCATGCTTTATTTTTATTGTTGGTAGATCATGTTTCAAAAGTAAAATGGTGAAAATACTTTATTTTGTCGTTTGACTTAGTCTTAACTTCATCCAAAGGTATTTCGCAAAAAATAAGTGTAAGGGGAAACCTCAAATATGTTTTTAAGAAACAAAATTGATCATGATTCTCCACAATATTTAATGGACATGTATATTAGTAATTGTTAGATTCAAATGCTTGTATCGAGTCATAATGATGTTTTGCAGGATTTTCCAGGAAGTAGGACATAAGTTTTTCCAGAAATTTTCCGGAAACTTAACATAAAGATTTCTGCAGGTCACTTCTGACGGCGTCAGGAACTAATTCCTGACGGCGTCAAATGTAAAATTCTGGAAATTTTGCTAGTTTTGTTTTTTTAACGGAGTCTTAAAGTTTTTGTTAAATATTTAGTGTTATAAACTCCAAGAAATCTGCAAACATTCATTCCACAAGCATTATATCTTACATTGTTTTCTAGGATTTATTAGTATATATAGATTGCCGCCGATTTTACGCGAGGTTGCCTTGTTTGTTTTCTCAGGTTTAACAGGTTATGTATGAAAAGAAGATGATTCATTTTTCTGGAAGGGAAGCTTTGATTGTTCATTTTCTTGGAGGAAGATCTAACCTTATTACTGCACTATCCACACCGAACGAATCAGGGGAGTATTTGATTTCATTCTTTTACCTGTTTTACTTTTACATTCTTTAATTGAACATTGGGGACAATGTTCATCCTAAGTGTAAGGGGAGGGTAAATGATGATACCTTATAGGATACACTTTCACTTGAGTTTGTTTGTTTGATGGTAGATGTGTAATAAAACTATGAGAAATACTTGTTAGTGTAATTTTAGCGCCAAATTTAAAATTTTTTACAACATTTAGGAGTGAAACTTTAGCCTTAGCAAGTGTCTCATGGATAGGAGTCGTATGACTAGCACAAAACCGTATCATTCAGAAAAATTTTCCACCCAAATATGTGAGGTTCGCCTTTAGATTTGATAGAAAAAGCATTTACTATTAGTGCTTATGAGTGCACCGGTAGCATTTAGATTCTAGAACTTGCGTTAGTGATGCATCCCGAGACCGCTAGTGAGACTACATTCGTGTAGTAGGATTTACTACATGATAAGAGGTATTAGGATCACCCTTGTGTTAAACCCGTATCATAATTACTTGACCATTTAAGTCATATTACTTGGCTAGTTAAGTCAATTAATTTTTCCCACACCTTAGCGTTGTACTCATTTTTAGTACACGAAACCCCTAGTACACCCCTCCGAGCCTATCTTTTCGTCTCTAACTTTAAGCACCTTACTTAAAGGAAGAATTTGTTACAACCCACTTAAATGTACACCCAAATCGCCTTAGCCTTCCGTGTATGCACTCATCTTAGTGCATTATTGTTATATGTTTAAACCCTTAGTTAATTATCTAATTGATTACATGGTTGCTAAGTCGAGTCATATCCTTGTATATATTGTTTTGGGGCGATTGGGACGATTGGGTAAAATACTTGTGTTATGGAGTAATGGGGAAGAACATCATATATTACCCCCATGTGTGCATTAATCTTAAAAGTACTCCAAGTGTTTTGATTATCTTGATTCGAGTCATTAGATTATTTTATTGTAAAGTATGTAGAAATTCAAGTGTAAGGGGAATGTTCATTCCCTATGATGTATTATTTTGGATGGTAGGATAAGAGTGTATGCAATTAAAAAAAAAAAACGTACTACCATCCCGTTTCATTTTATGTTTGTTATTTTTGATTTATTAGCTTAAGTCGAGTCTAGTCTTGGCTTAGCAACGCCATATTGTACATGTGATTAACCAAGATTATTAACTCGCCACCAGTAAAAATTGCCTATATCCAACAAAACCGTGTATTCCATATCCCTACACCTAACGTTATAACCCTTTGAAAGACCTCTTTGATAGTTTATCCTAGGTGCTTACGCCATGTGGTGGAGGTTTGATCCTTTTCCAAGCCTATGGTAATTTATTTTGCTATGACAGGTAGTGAGAGATGTTTTCCATCTCCATATTGTGATATATACTTTATTACACCCGAGATATGTGAGTATCTAAACACTATTTGTGAGGTGCTAGTGTATGACCTCCATGCTTGTCTTTGGTCTTTAGTAGAACGATTATTTGTTGTAATTATTTTTATATTAGTGTTAAATGACCCCTAACTTGTATTTTGATTAGAATAAAAGCGCATTTGCTTGAGGACAAGCAAATCTCAAGTGTAAGGGTATATGATGAGGAGAAAAATGATCCATTTTTAGGGGGTCATTTAAGCCCGGAATTGAATTTATTTGATCAAATATTGCCCTAAATTGTTTCTTTTGTGATTTTAAGTACTTTTGGAGTGAATTCTGGAAAAGGAAGCATTTTGGACGTTTTTGGAGCATAAAAGTGAAGAAAACGGCAAAGTCTTAATTTTCCTTGCTGGGAACAGTACTTGACGGCGTCACCAAGCTCTACATGACGGCGTCAAGAATATTACAAGAGGTGAAGTGGATAGAGTCCGTGACGGTCCAGAGAGTTTTACAATAAGGAGCATGACAGCGTCACCATAGGCCGTCATGGTCCCTAGTTTTTTGAGACTTTAATGTATATGTATCAAAATTTTAATTGTGTATCAGTAATCCGTTTCTCATGTATGAGTTGGTTATTAGTCGATTTAATGTTAACTTGTATTAATTTATAATATTTTGGTGCATCTTTGCTAAAATGGTTATTTATCAATGTTTTAATGGTATTTTATAATAGTTCTCGTTTTTAAAACTTTAAGAAAGTTCTCACATTATCCTTCCCCTATATATATATATATATATATATATATATATATATATATATATATATATATATATATATACTAGGCGAGTTCCCGTGCATAGCAACGGAGGTTCCTAGCGGCCGACAATTAACGATATGCCATATTATGGTAAGTGTTTCGTATAACGTTCAAAATAGGACGTGAAAAGATAACATGTAATTACAAACGGTTGTAACATGCGATAATTCAACTCTACCATAAATTCTTAACATGTGTCAAAAAAAATATAAAAACATTTAGTAAAACTGAAAATAAAACATTACATCAATTATGAGACAATAACTAAAAAGACTACCGTTTGTTGATGTGCTAATTGCAATTACTATTATTCAACCTTCATCGATAACCTTCGTCAATATTTGTTTGTTTGTATGTTTTCATGTAAAATGCTTGTTTGCGTATATTATGTTTTCATGTACTTCGTCAATATTTATGTGTACGATATACAATAAAACCCAAGTACAATAGATATCAGCCAACACGTTATAGTAATAAGACCATTTTCAAGTTTTTTTTTAAATAAAAAAAAAATAAAAAAATAAAAAAAAAATAAAAAAAGTGAAACATCCTTTTTATCATATTTGTTAAAGATCTTAAATTTTAAAATACCAAAATTTAAAAATTCAATAAAGTTTTGACTTTTTTTTTTTTTTTTTTTTTTTCCAAATTTCAAACACTTTTGATATCCCATGAAAGCCTGTCTATGTAGGCGAAGCTAGTATGAACTCCCGAGGTTCATATGACAACCATCAAGTCTTTTAATAAGCTAAATATAATTATGACTGAACATTTTATTGCGTTAGTTTATTTCTTTTAGTAGTAGTAAACGCTTGATTTGCTAGTTTTGTTTGATGATTGTTTAAAAACTATTTAACGATGGTATTCGAGGCATGAGTTAACATTTGTTATATTTGTTCTAGTGTTTTATCATTACTTCCGAATCGAAAATCAAGTTTGTGTGCTCAATGTTTTATTCCATCTAGGCTTCACAAGATTATCTTTTGTAGTGTCCTTGAAATATACTCGTAACTCCCAACACTTACTCAAGCTTTATGAAAATTTGAAACAGATTTCTTACTTCCTTTTTTGCGCTACTACTCCAAAACTACTTTTTTATCACGTCTCTTTCCTAGGTAACATTTTTGCGAGTCCCAAAACTAAAAACCGAAAAAATTCAAATTCATCTTTCTACAATATTTAACTGTACGTCCAAATTCAAATTCCATCTTCTAAGTATCAAGTTTCGAAACTATAAACCGAGAGTTAGGATTCGGAAGAAGCTGTAAAGAAAAAAAAAATAAAAATAAATGAAATATTAGAAATATTGTAGTACAGGTACATGAGTACGTAAAGAAGAATGAACCAAAGCTAAATGAAAGAAAGTTCATTGTGATATTGTGATCCAAAAATACTCATGAAACAGTAAACATATAAATGATCCAGTATACGATTAAAACAAAACTATACAATTAAAACAGTAAAGATATGTAAACTTAAATGATCAAGCCTAAATGAAAGAAAGTTTGGATGTGGTTCCATTCGTAAAACAAACTATACGATTAAAACAATGTGATATTGTGATCCAAAATTAAAATACTCCTGAAACAAAAAGTACATCAGACCGAAAGATTAAAGCAAATGAAATAATAGATTAGAAAGAACCTCCAAATCATCATTAACATTCTTTTGATTTGGCATTTGCATTTCTTGATGGGTATGTCGAAATACAGTGGGTTTGCAATAGTATGTCGCATGTTTATATAGGCAACAACCCAAGCACAAATTTGAACATCAACGAAATCATTTTCCCGCCCCATTTGTTTGGCATATACTTTCCCTAGTATGTCACATGTTCAATGACGGACATTAATTAGCAGTTTTGTTTTCCATTCATTACTTTGGCATATACTTTCCATAGTATGTTGCATGTTCAATGACAAACATTGATTTGCAGTTTTGTTTTCCCTTCATTACTTTCCATCAGTAGTTGATTGCAATTTCGATTAAGAGACTTTCCATCAATAGTTGATTGCAGTTTCGATTTACAGACACTGACAGGCACTCGATTTACATTTATTGGTTAAGAAGGGTAAAATGGGCATTGACTGAAATTTTAGTTTTTCACATTTCACTTTGACTATTTTTCCATTATAAATAGTTAGTATATATATATATATATATATATATATATATATATATATATATATATATATATATATGGTAAAGTTAAAATAAAAAGACAAATATCCGTAAAAATAATAAAAATAGTATTTTTTTTAAGTTCTCGAAAAATTCGAAAAAAATTTCATAAGATCGGGTATGTTGGTGCAAAAAACTTTTGTGAAAGAAGTTTTTCTAACTTTGAGTTTTTATATGTTTTTTTAATGCACAAAAAAACGAATTTTAATGCGCAAAAAAATTTTAATGCACAAAATTTTCAACTTGTTTTAGTTAGATGCACAATGTTATTTTGATGAAAAAAGTCAAAAGAAGCTGGGTCCAAAAACGAATTTTCGATGCACAAAAAAGCAATTTAATGCATAAACGTATTTTTTTTATAATTTTTTTTCGGATAAAGTATCCACTTTTAGAAAAACTTCATTCACAACTTTTTCATGCACCAACATACCCGATCTTGTGGATTTTTTTTTGGAATTTTTCAATAACTTTTTTAAAAAAAATTCTTTTTATTCTTTTTACGGAAATTTGTCTTTTTATTTGATCTTTATCCTATATATATATATATATATATATATATATATATATATATATATATATATATATATATATATATATATATATATATATAAAATTTTATCCTAATAGAAAATACTTTTTATGTTTGAAATAACTTTTTTGGCTAAATATATTTGTATATTTTTCTTTCTTTTTTTTAAATAAAGTGTAATACAGATTAAACCAAAAACCGAACCGAACTAAACAGAATTAGAATTCAACCAAACCGAACCGAAAACCGAATTTGAATTCGGTTTTGTTTGGTTCACGGTTTGACCCTAAATTTTTTTTAACCGAATTAACCAGATAACCCGCAAACCGAACCGATGAACACCCCTAAAACCAACATAAAATACTTTCGCATAATACATTTGAGTTATTTTATTTTTTTGGGATTATTGTAATGTCCTTGAACTTATATTAGGTCTTTTATGGTGTGTTTTGTTGGAGAAAAAATTATCTGTTTTTCTATAAATTTGGAAGGAAAATTTATTTCCACAAAATACTTAAAAATATAAAAAACGCGTTTACTTGATATTTGCATTTTCCATTTTCAAGAAGGGGAGGGATGGTTGTGGGTTTAAAAGGAAAACAACTAAAATTTGTTTTGCAATTTTCTATGTTAAGTTAGGAAATAGAGGATTTTGTGTTTTGCAAAATATTTTGTTAGAAAACACTGATTTGAATGCGATCTTTATTTTCCTTGTTTTTCACAAAACATTTTTTGAAAAACAAGGGTGTTTTCTTCCAACTAAACGCACCCTTATTGTTGTGAAAAATTAGTTGTAATGGGGGGTATAACACGGAGATTAACAGATTTTCCCCATGCTAAAATTCGTTAAAAGCATACAAAGTGCGTTAAAATTGTTATTTGTAGAATGTATTTGATCTTGGCTGAAATGATTTATTCCTGTCTTTTTCTCGTTTTTTTAGGGAAATGAAGGTTCTTTTTTAGGGCTTGTTTCTTCTAAATATGTTTCATGTTCTGCAATTGTTGTTACAAATAACACTTTTTGGGTTTCTACTATAGTTTCTGACTTTTTGTTTTGCTCCTCATCATCGCATGTCACATACTCCAATGCGACTAGACTATTTGGATATAGACACATTTAAACTTGGTCAGCATACATAACACGCACATTTAAACTTGGTCAGCATCCATCCATAAAACCAAAACGAATTACACAAAACCTTATAAATAACCAAGTATTTTTAAAACCCATAAAACCCTCGTATCTGACCCTTTCACTCACTCTGGGTCATAGTCTCATAATTTATCAAATAACCATTCACAGTGAGCTTACCATATAAAATCAAAACAAAGGATGAAACAGAAATGCAAGCAAAATATGAAACCCAAAGCATACATCATACCATCATAATGATTAGTATTTGCAGCGGTGTGGAGCAGGGGGTAAGTAGTGGAGGCAGCTACTTCAGGTGTTGTGGGGGGGGGGGGTGGGGGGGGGGGGGGTGGGGGGGGGGGGGGGGGGGGGGGGTGGGGTTCAACATGTCATCCATATGGAACAAAAAGCGATATTTTAGACTTAAACTTTCACATGAATAAATTAAAAACATACCCATTAACCTCATCTCGCACATCAGTATTTTCATTATTATTTTTATTTCTTGAATTACATGTGAAACAATCACAAAGTGACTGGTTACATGTCTCAAGAATCTGCTCACAAAATTACTTGAGATCTGTTTCAGAATTTTCAGACATGCAGTAGCTATAGAATGCATATGCAGACAAAGATACTCCAATTTCGTCAACCTCTACTTTCATCATATGCCTAAACCATAGAAGGGGCTCTTTGCCATTACCTGGCAAGTATCTAACTATATCTTCTAAATATCTACTAGTATTTACTACAGTAATATTGATCGTCTCTTAGGCAAACAGAGAATTAGGAAAACAGAACCAAGACGCAATCAACAAATAGACCTTTACTAAAAGGAAAGATGGTTTTTTTTATTTTTTTTTTATTGCAAACACTGTCAGAAGCTTGCAACACCAAAATATGATCGATCCTTCAGAAATTTAACTAGGTTTCTGAACAAGTTTTTAGGCAGCAGAATATTATGCTTTTCAAGAAGTTAAATCAAGAGATTTATTTTTAGCATATTGTGGCACGAAATAGTCACAATACTCTTAAAACACTATCTAAAGACGGTTTTTAAGGTAAGACTAAAACAAAAGAGTTGTAATCAAACCAACATGGCTAGGCCTTCCTTCTTTGGAGCCGGGTGGCAAGTTCTTGTTCCCAGGGAAAGCAGTGCGTGAAACATCAACAAGAGCCTTGAAACTATAGGGTTCATGCATCGACAATTCTGATAGAACCTTCCTGTTTAGTTGGATGTTTTCTTTCAGTAGTCCATGCATAAAGTTACCATAGTTGACCTGTAATTTACAAGTTGAAAAAGAACAATTAGTCAATGAACTACCACATGTAGTTAGCAACTAGGATATGGAAGTTACAAGATCCTTGTTTGGATATTCAGAAATGTAATATTACACTATCAGGTATTTACTTAACCTTATTAAAGATTGGGAACATGAGTAGTTATTGGAGCCTGAGATTCCAGACATATAATTTCATATTTAGTGACATGTTCCGTATAATAGAGAGGTCCTGGATGCAATATTGAATGTATTAAGAACACCAAAAAGTTCATGGGAAATAGCTAATCCTTGTTCACTGCTGAAACCCGCTATAGCCTACTTAATTATTTGAAACATGCTCAAAGATCAGAATTATCCAAATTCCAACCCATTTAAATGAAAAATAGGTCACTAGCAAAACGGGTGAAAAACTAAGCTTAAAGGAAATGTGTTGACGGGGTTAAACAGGTTGACGGTCTTCAAGACTGATTCAAATGCTAACAACCTCCTAAATCGTTTGATGTAAAAAAATGATTATTAAAGTATTTTTGAAACCATATTTGATGCACATACTATTCACAAAGTTCAAAAAATAATACTGTATCAACCAAGCTCGACCAATTTTGACCTGCAATTAATAGTGACTGGTTTTGACCCAAACCCATATTTTACCAGCCCACACCCCTTTATCCCTTGTTGTTTGAGTAGTTCACTAGTAAGCCATGCCATCACTTAACAAAAGTCAAAGTTGAAGGAGCAAATTAGAATTCAAAGACTCAGTATGGTTCATAGAATGTATGAGAAATAAAACTTGAAGGTACATAGTAAAAGAGCTGTTTTTCCATTTGTTTCTTTGTACAGATTGATTTGGATATGGTGCCTTAGCTGGACACTGGAACCAGCTTGCATATCTGACATCCATCAGAACAAGGTAACCATGACAGTCAAAAATACCATTTTTGTATGACTGAACTTCCATGACAAAAGGAATAGGAATCATTGTCATTTAAGGTGGTATGAAAGTATGAAACCCAAGAGTTGCATGATAGGAATCCTAGTGACTATAGACGTACAAAATTTGTTAAACCACGTAGATATGTTGAGTTAGATCTATGAATGGGTATTACACACCTATCAAATGGGTACGGAACACATATTAAAACTCCTATAAGCATTTCTTAATAAATTTCCAAGACACAGGAAGAAAACTCCATCCAAGTATATTGCAGTTTTTCACGTTCCTAATTTGCTCAAACTGCCAGACGTTATGCAATCCTTAAATGAAACTATTGCCATTATGACAAATCGATAAGTAGCATTCATAAATAAGAGCATTAAACCAGTGCAGAAGAAGGTGAATAAGTCAATCAAAATAGTCACTCTCTAGCAATATCTGACTTGAAACTGCATTAAGATTTAAGGGTCTTAAAAATGATCTGTTGGCAATAGGTACCCCCTAGAAAAGTAAACAGAGGAAGTAGAAGACTAAGAGTTAAAACTATGTAACGCGAATTGTGGAGTTGTCATCCTAATAATATAGTTTATGGGAAGTTCCCTTTTAACCGTTAAGATATAAACTCTAATATGCAAGTGAAAGTACATCTTCTGATGCCTAAACAAAGATGAGCATTTTGTAATCTGTCAACAATCAGTTGGTGATGAGTTGATGCATATGACATATGTAACCATTCCTTATAGAGGTGTACGTTAGTTCTCCCACAAGACCACAAGCATTCACACCTTCACCATTTGGTTAATCCAAACTAATACACGAAACACAGTAGCCCACTTATAGAGATATCACCTCTGAAGTCATGTTTACTCATCATCTAAAATATTGAAACACGAGCAAGGGGAAGACAAGTTCTGATTTTGCAGTTCAATACAGTGTTGTAAAAATCGGCCATGGCGGCCGATATGGCGGCGCCATGGCGCTTGGCGGTGGTCCACCGCCACGATATTTCCCATATCGGTCTAACTTAGCGTTTTGGTCAAAATCGGTCAAAATCGGAGCTTGGCGGTCAAAAATCGGCCTTGGCGGCGGTCGGTCAACGCCGGTCAACGCCAGATATGGGTTTTTTTTTTTTCAGATTCACGCCGGTCAACGCCGTTTAACTTCAGATCTAGGGTTTTTTTTTTCATATTTACTTCAGATCTAGCCTAGATCTAGGGTTTTTTTTCATATTCCTTTATAATTTATGTTGTATTTCAAAAATATACATAAATTTCTTTATAATTTTGGTCTCCGATATATCACTGATATATCGCCGCCATATCGGTCTTGGCGCTTGGCGGTGGTCGACCGCCGAGGTACCGCCGAGCGATATTTACAACACTGGTTCAATATGCAGTTAATTTAAACTCTTTAACTTCAACATTGTTTAACGGTAAACGCAAACATGTGGATTTTATAAATTTAGAATTGAATATAGGGCTAATGACTTGAAAATGCATCTAACTTGTCAATTTTTGTGGTTCAGTGTTGTCATCTTTTATTTTATTTTATTTTATTTTTTATTTTTTTTTATTATTATTTTTTATTTTATTTTTTTTTGCTATTAAAACACAAAGCTCTCAAGTTTCGACCTTTGTGTCTATTTTGTACATGAAAACTGACCATTTTACTCTTCTAAATTTGAAAAAAGCAAGGGCAGAATGGTCACAAAATACACACAAAGGTCGAAATTTGAGAGCTTTGTGTTTTAATAGCAAAAAAATAAGATGACTACACGGAACCACAAAAATTGACAAGTTAGATGCATTTCCAAATCATTAGCCCTTGAATATCTTATATGTAAGGAGACAAACACTAAACAAACATATGGAAACCAAATAGCAGAATAGAGAAATGAAGATGAGCAGTATGTAAAGCATGATGTAAGGATCCATCAACTTATTTGGATTGCTAATGATTGCACACTCACAGCCTTTGTAAGTATGGTGTAAGGACCCATGACACAAATAAAGAAACTGATACATGATAAAAATCGAGATCCCTAAGATACTTCTTTTCCAATTCCCGTCTTTTGACCCAAGTGTAATTGGACGTCATTGTTCATCCTTCAATGCCAATTGGGTTACTCTTTTATAGGTATTGCACTTGAAATTGCAAACAATATGTGTGCTTATAAAGAAATTAAATCTGTAAGTATAAACACTTGAACCAGACATAACTTCTTGTTACAAAAACATTATTACTTTCTTTGTAAAAAAAAAAAAAAAAAAAAAAAAAAAAAAAAAAAAAAAAAAAAAAAGACTTATGTCTGGTTCAAGTGCAAGCTGAATTGCTATATGCATAAACAAATTTCTTAGAAAAATCAACAAAGAGTAGGAGAATGGCATGAGAGTAACAACTACGAAGAGCTACCACACGTGGTTGAAATCTAGAATATGGTAAAAAAAAATTATTTCAATAATTCCGAATGCCATCATATACCCACAATAACAACCCTTATGTTTTTCTTTAGCACGCGTCTACTGTCTAGCCATGATCACCATGCCCGTCTAAATACTTGGTAAACACAGATAGTATTTTATATTATCATAGCTGTTAAAGACTTAAAGGTGTAAGGAAAGTCACCAAAGTACGTGAATGATGATTTCATTATGCTAACCAGGGTTGTGATTGTTTGTCAAATTGTAACCCCTTAATACACTGATGCATTATATCATGCCACATATTTTAACCTTGCACCCTATAGATATAACACGATAATAAAGCTAGAACATCTTTACATTCTAATATACGTGCTATAGACGTGACTCGATCACTCAATCATGAAACCATCATATAATTGTCGGTGTATACAGTCAACGGGCTTGTAATTGTGAAAACAACAACAAAAAACTGAAAAAAGAACTTGCAAAGAGAGCAAACAACTTATTGTCTATTCTCAATCACTATCAATATTACTCAGTATGTTTTTTTACTACGAGAAAGAGATGAAACCGATTTCAGTAGAGGACGGCAAAAACCCATGCCATACGTAAAGCAATGGATACATGAGAAAATTCGGAATACGTGAAATACTTATTTCCAGATTCACATCTTTTGACCCAAGTGTGGTTGTCTCCCGCGACGAATGCCATCATAGCATTGGGTTACCCTTTTATCGGAATTGTACTTTTGTAAAATCAACACATTTGGGTATTTAAAGATTGAAACTATGAGTACATACATTTGAACCAAACATAAATATTTATCATAAAAACATAATAGGTTTTTTTTATAATAAAGAGCATTTCTTGTATCAAGCTTATGTCTGGTTAAAAGGTATAAAACTTACACAATTAAATCTCTATATACATAACTAGATTTCCATATCAAAATCAACAAAGGAGTAAGAGAATGACATGATAGCAACAACCATGGAGAGCTACCGCTCTTGGTCAAAATCTAGGATACGGTAAAAAAGTATCTCGATGATCTCGAATGCTATTATATACCAGCAAAGCCCTTTTTACGTAACATGTCCCGTTAGTAGTTACACTAAAACTGTGTTTTACTATAACCAAAAGTTTTAAAGTTGCAATGAAAGTCACCAAACTACGCGAATCATAATTTCAATGTATTATATCATGCTACATATTTTCACTTTACACTATAAAATTAAAACATGGCAATAAAACTAGATTATCTTTTCATTAATCACCACCAAGTGGCCTAGTGGTAAGGCACTTGACCTCCTCACAAGAGGTCAAGAGTTCAAACCTCACTAGGTACACATTTGGGGATCGCCAAGGAAGGGTTGGAAACAGTTTCACGGGGATACCCCGGTTAGGCCGTACATTTGAGTCAAAGACTCCCTTCCCCGGGTAACCTAAACAGGGAAAAACCTCATCCGTTTATCTTTTCATTCTTATCTACCAATCAAGAGAGGCGGACCCAAGGGGGTTTTTTTGGCCCGTAGTGTAAATTTTTGTCAAAAATCCCGATTTCTCTGAAATGAACCTCGTCCCAAAATTTTGTGTCAAGTCTTTTGTTTAGTTAGTCCATTGTATTATCGTAAAAGAACCTAATCACTTACAGACACGGGTCCACCCGTGCCAATCAACAATCATACGCCTTCCTATAAATGTGACTCCATATTAAAACCAAATAGCATAATATAGAAACGTAAAAGCACAACATGTAAACCATATAGATAAAAGAGACAGATAAGTAACAACATACACCGTGTTGGCGAGTGCCGGCATTAATACGCTCAATCCAAAGACCACGCATATCCCTCTTCTTATTCCTCCGATCACGATACGAATAC
Source organism: Artemisia argyi (assembly GCA_030686995.1). Classification (NCBI taxonomy): domain Eukaryota; kingdom Viridiplantae; phylum Streptophyta; class Magnoliopsida; order Asterales; family Asteraceae; genus Artemisia; species Artemisia argyi. Next base: position 155,351,402 of record CM060698.1, on the reverse strand, counting down.
TGAAGCGCCTTCTCAACTCTCTCTCTAGCTATCCTGATACAATTCTTAGCTCTTCCTCTAAAACCTTTCGCTAACTTAAACACTTCCTTCTTATTCATTTTTCTACCTTATATCTTCCTGTTGATTGGCGCAAATAATCAAACACTTACAGTGCATATGAATGAATATAAATATATGTATTAATTGAATTGAATTTACAAATTAGGGTTTGGAAATTATAACAGAAAATGAAGTGATAATATGAGATATGAAATAAATAAATAAATAAGTAATAAGAAGTTGAATGAATACCAGAAATGAATTAGGAAGCGTTAACCGGTGGCTGAGTGAGGGTGGCTGAAAGAAGGTTTATGTTACAAAAAAGGGGTTTTGGCCGTTTTTAGGGGGTGTTTGGTTATATTACCTTGTACATTTTTTTATTTTCTTTTTTTTTTTTTTTTTTTTCTTTTTTCTTTTTTAAATGAAAATATTAAAAGAAGAAGGAAAAAAGTTTAATTTAGGTGTGTTTGTTTTGTTAAGGACCGTTTGGTTTATAGTTTTTGGGAGCCGGTACTCGGTTTGACATTTAGGGGCAGTTTGGTTGATGGTTACCGGATTCATGGAATCCTTTCATTGTTAACTTTAATTGTTTGGTTCATATTTCATTACTTAGATTTCACTGTGCACAATGAGAACAGTTACAAAATTAAATCCTTAGCACTTGGCCTGGATTTAGCAAGATTTGGAAAAAGTGGTAGGACCACTTTTATGTTTGTGTGTAGATAGTGGTGGGACCCAATTTTTATGTCTTTTAAAAATAGTATAATTTAATTTAAAATAATATAAATTATTTATTATAACTATAAAAAAATATATTTTCTCTCTCTTATTCCAAATCCGAATCTTTAATTCAAATCCGAATCCGAATCCAAATCCTAAACCCATCTACAAACCAAACGGACCCTTAAAAAGAAGCCAAAAGTTCTTTATAGATCCAACTTTTATCATAGAACCCAACAATCTTAGCCACTCATTTTTTTTTATCAAAATAAAAAAATAAACTTTCACCATTTTTTAAAACTTAAATATTTCGCAAACCGTAAATCGTCAAGCTACAAAAAAAATACCATCACGACGAGAATTAAATTATCTTTCTATAGACATGCATTGTTATATACTTTCGACGAATTTTTTTTTCAATAAACTTTTTTTTCGCCCAGAAAAATCATATATGATTCGTAAGAATCAAATCATATATGATTCGTAAGAATCGAATCATATATGATTTTTTACGAATCATATATGATTTTTACGAATCATATATGATTTTTTCTGAGCGGAAATTAAAAAAAAAAATCGTCAAAAGTATATAACAATGCATATCTATAGAAAAATCATTTAATTCTCGTCGCGATGGTATTTTTTTGTAGCTTGAAGATTTACCGTTTGCAAGATATATTGTTTTGAAAGGAAAAAAAAAATGGAAAATATAAATGGTGGCTATGATTGGTTGATAGGTTCTATGGCATATATAGGTTATTCATGGATCTCAACTCTAAAAAAGAAAAGTGTCGATTGATTGAATAGTTTGGGTTTAAAAATATGGTTCATTCTCACTCATATAAAATCTACCTAACGGTTTTCTTTTTCTTTTATGTGTGAGTGCGATGTTAGCTCTCACACTTTTTGTTATTGTATAATTCAAATTCAAATTCATCAAATTAAAAATAGTTATTTATCTATTTTATATATTTTCTCTTTCTAACATTAAATTCAAATCCAAATTCTAATATAAATCCAGAACAAAATCCTAATCCTAAACCCAATTACAAACCAAATGAACCAGATCACTCTATACTTTTTACACTTGCTCAATCTCTAAAGCTAATTCGGAAACTTTGGAATGGGAGTAAAGCCCGACGAACCAATGGGCCTTTAGTTTAGGGGAATTAATACCTACACCACATCTTTTGATACATGCACCACAATTGTGCAGTACGGTTTCTACATAACGCAAATTTTGGTATACAATGTTTAGGTAATTATGATGTTATTATAGATGACAAAATCGGATTATGACTTGGGGTAATGTTCTTATAATAGTTTATTAGTTTGGACTTTGGAGGGTTAGTCTTTATAATTAAAAGAAGAGTAAATTGCAGAAATGGTTTCTATGGTTTAGGGCTGAGCATCGGTCCAAAACCGACCCGAACCGATAAAACCGAAAACCGAAAATCATGAAAATTCGAAACCGAAACCGAACCGAATATGGTCGGTTCGGTTCGGTTTTTTGTCGGGTCCGTCGGTTCAGACCGGTTCGCGTGTGTTTGTGTGTGTTTTTGTCGGTTTTGGGCCGAGCCGAACCGAACCGAACCGACCCGAAACCGAAAATCATGAAAATCCAAAACTGAAACCAAACCGACGGGTTGTCGGGTCGACTCGGTTTTTGTCGGTTCGGTCGGTTCTGTCGGTCCGGTTCGGTTTTGAGCATTTAATGCTCAGCCCTACTGTGGTTTACTCAGATTGCACATTTAGTCTCTGGTTTTTTGAAATTGCAAGCATTCTCCCTGTGGGGAAATGTTGGTTCCGTTTTGGTCCATGGGTTTAACCGGGGTTAAGTAAATTCCGTTAGAAGTTACACGTTAGCCCTTTTTGCCAAGGACCATTGCAACGTTCATCCTTTATACTAACGGCCGTTTATAATTTAAAAAATTGGGTTTATATAAAGTTTTTTTGATTTTTTATATACATTTTCTTAAGATTTTATACGCTTTTATATACCTTTCTATATACATTTTAATTCACATTCTTATATATGTTTTTGTATATGTTCTTATATATTTTTCATACGTTTTTATATATGTTTTTTTATAAATATATATATATTTTTTTTTACTTTTCACATATGTTTTTTTTTTCCTTTTTTTGTTTTACTTTATGTATATTCTTATATACTTTTCATACGTTTTTGTATATATTCTTATATACTTTCATATGTTTTTATATGCTTTTTTAACGTTTTTATACACGTATACTGATACGTGGGAATCGCACCAGGCTTTACCTCTCAAGGGATCTTGAGAAGCTTACAACCCCCACCAGGCAGTGTACCTGATCGTTGTAGTATAGTATAGTGACAAGTACCGGGGGATTGATCGTTCAGCTAGGAATAATGTCGCTAGGATTAGAAAACCTAAATACTAGTTCTAAAGATGAGGGATGATTATTTTTGTATTTTTATATTTTTTAGAAATCAAGTAAAAATCTCGGGTTTAAAGGATTTGGGCGGAATTAGTTGCTAGTCAACTAACCCAATACTAAAGATGCAATCAAAATAAAATACTAGAAATGAAAATAAACTAAATTATACTAAGGTTGTGAGCAATAAGTGGAGAAAATGTGTTTACTTAGATTTCACTACTCCCTAGATATCTTTTACACGTTAATTACTTGTTATAGTTGCGTGTATGACGGATTGTATTCCTTAATACCATTCATGGGGTGGCGCACTTAATTCCCCAATCCTATGAGTGCCTACTTCACTCCTATGTCGAGCCGGCTAAAAAGCTCCTAACATGGGATCATTAGAATTTACTCATGCATTAAATACAACCAATAAAACCTAGTGCACGTCAGTTCATGTTTCCTAAGACGTTCAAGCATGTTACCAATTGGAGATCTGCCAGTTTTCTTAAGCCTAACATCGAAATCATTCATCCAATACAACCATAAACAAGTAATCAACACATAATTAATATCTAGGTTTCATTAGATCTAAGCAAACACAAGATAGATCTAGCCTAGCATGATGGAATTAAGACAAGAACAAGATATAGACAACCAACACATAGACATATTGATTGAATTAAAAGAATACTTATCTCAATTACACATGAAAGGGATCAAGGGCTTAGAACCCTTGAAAAACCTGTAAAATTCGTACCAAGTTCGTACTTAGGGTTTCTCCAAAACTTCTCTCCTTTTTAATGTGAAAATTATAAAACTATATATAGGAAATAGGGTCTGACGGCGTCAAGAACAAATTTGTGACGCCGTCATCTCGCCGCCAAAATACTTCTCGGACTGCCTTGATCTACTTTTGACGCCGTCATGTGTTAGCATTTTCCAGGCCGTCATGCATTTTACTCTTGACGCCCTACCTTGTGACGCCGTCAATTCTGTATTGGGTCGTCATGGAAATTACTCTTGACGCCGTCAGAAATTCCTTCTTGACGCCGTCACCTACTGTTCCCAGCAAGGAAAATTAAGACTTTGGCGTTTTCTTCACTTTTATGCTCCAAAAACGTCCGAATTGCTTCCTTTTCCAGATTTCTCTCCCAAAGTACCTAAAATCACAAAAGGAACGATTTAGGGTAATATTTGTTCAAATAAATACAATTCCGGGCTTAAATGACCCCCTAAAAGTGGTTCATTTTTCGCCTCATCATATACCCTTACACTTGAGATTTGCTTGTCCTCAAGCAAATGCGCTTTTATTCTAGTCAAAATACAAGTTAGGGGTCATTTAACACTAATATAAAAGTAATTACAACAAATAATCGTTCCACTAAATACCAAAGACAAGCACGGAGGTCATATACTAGCACCTCACAAATAGTGTTTAGATACTCACATCTCTCGGGTGTAATAAAGTATAAATTAGAATATGGAAACGGAAGATATCTCTCACTACCTGTCATAGCAACATAGATTACCATAGGCTTGGGAAAGGATCAAACCTCCACCACATGGCGTAAGCACCTAGGATAAACTATCAAAGAGGTCTTTTAAAGGGTTGTAACATTAGGTGTAGGGATATGAATACACGGTTTTGTTGGATAAAGGAAGTTTTTACTGGTGACGAGTTAACAATCTTGGTTTATTACATGTACAATGTGGCGTTGCTAAGCCAAGACTAGACTCGACTTAAGCTAATAAATCAAAAATAACAAAAACATAAAAATAAACATAGAATAAAAAGGGATGGTAGTCCGTATGTTTTTTCTCTTTTCCTTTTTCTATTTTTTTTTCTTTTTTTCGATTTTTTTTTTTTTTTTTTTTTTTTTTTTTTTTTTTTTGCATACACTCTTACCCTACCATCCAAAATAATGCATCATAGGGAATGATCATTCCCCTTACACTTGAATTTTTACATACTTTACAATAACTAATCTAATGACTCGAATTAAGAAAATCAAAACACTTGGAGTACTTTTAAGATTAACGCACATATGGGGGTAATAAATGATGTTCTTCCCCATTACTCCATAAAATAAGTACTTACCCATGAGTCCCAATCGTCCCAAAACAATATGTACAAAGATATGACTCGACTTAGCAACCATGTAATCAATTAGATAATTAACTTAGGGTTTAACAAATAACAATAATGCACTAAAGATGAGCGCATACACGGAAGGCTAAGGCGATTTGTGTGTACATTTAAGTGGGGTGTAACAAATTCTTCCTTTAAGTAAAATGCTTAAAGTTAGAAACGAAAAGATAGGCTCGGAGGGGTGTACTAGGGGTTTCGTGTACTAAAAATGAGTACAACGCTAAGGTGTGGGAAAAATTAGTTGACTTAACTAGCCAAGTAATATGACTTAAATGGTCAAGTAATTATGATACGGGTTTAACACAAGGGTGATCCTAATGCCTCTTATCATGTAGTAAATCCTACTACACGAATGTAGTCTCACTAGCGGTCTCGGGATGCATCACTAACGCAAGTTCTAGAATCTAAATGCTACCGGTACACTCATAAACACTAATAGTAAATGTTTTTCCTATCAAATCTAAAGGCGAACCTCACATATTTGGGTGGAAAATTTTTCTGAATATACGGTTATGTGCTAGTCATACAATCTCCTATCCATGAGACGCTTGCTATGGCTAAAGTTTCACTCCTAAATGTTGTAAAAATTTTTAAATTTGGCGCTAAAATTGCACTAACAAGTATTTCTCATAATTTTATTACATATCTACTATTAAACAAAACAAACTCAAGCGAAAGTGCACATGTAAGGTATCATCTTTTTACCCTCCCCTTACACTTAAGATGAACATTGTCCCCAATGTTCAAGTAAAGAATGTAAAAGTGAAAAAAGTAAAAAGAATGAAATCAAATACTCCCCTGATTCGCTCGGTATGGATAATAAGGTGGCCAGGTTAAATCTTCCTCCAAGAAAATGAACAATCAAAGCTTCCCTTCCAGAATATAAATCATCTTCTTGTCATACATAACCTGTAAATCCTGAGAAAATAGACAAGACAACCTCGCATAAAATCGGCGGCATCCTATATAAGTTACTAAATCCTAGAAAACAAAATAAGATATAATGCTTGTGGAATGAAGTTTGCAGATTTCCTGGAGATTATAAAACTTAATAATTCACAAAAACCATAAGACTCCGTTAGAAAAACATAACTGGTAAAATTTCCAGATTTTTACACGTGACGCCGTCAAGAGTTAACTCATGACGCCGTCAGAAGTGACCTGCAGAAATTCTTATGTTAAGTTTCCGGAAAATTTCTGGAAAAACTTGGTCCTACTTCCTGGAAAATCCTGCAAAACTTCATTATGACTCAATACAAGCATTTGACTCTAACAAATACGAATACACATGTTCATTTAATATTGTGGAGAATCATGATCGGTTTGTTTCTTAAAAACATATTTGGGGTTTCCCCTTACACTTATCTTTTACAAAAATACCTTTAGGTGGAGTTAAGACTAGGCCAAAACAACAAAGTAAAGTATTTCCACTATTTAATTGAGAAACATGATCTACCAACAATAAAAATAAAGCATGCATACGGAAGCAAATAACAAACAAACAAACAAAATAAAATCACACAAAACATGGGTTGCCTCCCAAGAAGAGCTTTTCTTTATTTACGAGTCTTGTAGCTAGACTCAAGGTCATGGGTTACTACGTGACCTCGTCATTGGTTCCACTCTCTAGGTCGTCTTCTAAACCAGTTTCGTATTCCGGACCTAGTTGCAAGCATTCTTTGTAGAAACCAAGCATCCTACTCTTTACATACTCTACTCCTCTACGTCTATCCTCTTCATTCCTATAATAAGCCGCTTGCTTGTGTTCTTTTTCTATATTAGAGAGGAGGCGGTATTGCTCAATTTTGTAAGGCATTTGATAAGCAACCTCATCATTTTCTTCCTTGAATCTAACTATCCCTAGAGTCGGGTCATAACTCATCCTAGTGGCCTCAACAAATGGTTTTCCAAATATTACTTGGCTTAGGCAATCATCTATAACCGGACGAGTGTCTTCCATGTTAATACAAATATCGCCTAAAAACGTTATTTATATTTTACGATCTTTGCTAAGTTTTGTTAATGACAAAGTATGAACTTTAGCTAAGAGTAAATCATCACTTTGAGTGTTTAAGTCTTGTTTAACTAATGTTTACATTTCCTTTTAAACTAAACATTGTTTTTATTTCTTAAATTAGAAAGTGCCTTGCCATATCATATTTATTTCTTTAAATAGAATTGTCACATCACACTTATGGCAAGTTTTGTCAATATGCATTTATGTATTTGACTAACTTTGTAGTGACTTGCAAGTTTGGTGTTTGACTAGTGTAATGTGATGTGACATTGTTTGGTTGCTAGGATTTATGAGACAAGACATTGTTTGGTTTGGGAAGTTATTGCAAAAACCTACTGCAGACCCGGCGGTACCCTGGGGGTACATGGGCGGAACCCATTTGAGGGTTCCGCCTGATCCGCCGAGCACACAGTTTGGTTTGCTATAAATACCAAACCATTTGTTAGTTTTGGATCATCACTTTAGGACATATTTTCACATACTCTCTCAACTAACTCAGTAACCTTTTGATTTGTGTGATTCTCTTATGTAGCAAGGGACTTCACAAGATCATTCAAGAAGTTACAAGATTCAACTCTAAAGTTGCAAGTCTTGGTAGCTTGGTCATGTATAAGCTTTAGTAGTTTATACTTCATGTGTGTCTTGTATGTAGAAGTTATAGGTTAGTATTTTAGGCCTCAAAATACAAAGAGTGTTGGGAGTTGTTGTACCCTAGTAAAAGAACTAACGGGAGTGGTTGTACCCTTGGTAAAGAACTCGACATCTAGCTTTGTGTCGGTAAAAGTGTAAGCGACGTACGGGAGTGGTTGAACCCATGTAAAAGAACTCGACATCTAGCTTTGTGTCGGTAAAAGTATAAGCGACGTGTAAGGTTTTCTCCGCCGGTGAAAGGAGCTTGTTGATTAGTGTTTATAACTCTCGAGTTGGAAACTCGGGGCGTGGATGTAGGGCAAGGAAAAAGAGTCCTTGTAGCCGAACCACGATAAACTATCGTGTTGTGGTTTGATTGTTTCTTTCTATATCTTTGCTTATTATATGTTGTTGTTTAGTTAGAATTGTTGATCACATATAAAGCTTTTCAAAGAACCAAAACAAGTAATATTGTTCTTATATCTTTCAACATAAGTAAAGCTTTTCAAAGAACTAAACAAGCAAAGTTAGAATCATTACAAGTAAAGCTTTTCAAAGTATAAAACAAGTTAAGTTAGAATGGTTATCTACATGTAAAGTCTTTTCAAAGAATCAAACATATTAAGTTGTGTTTATATCTTTAACCAAATGTCAAGCTCTCAAAGATTATTTAAGCAAATAAGAATCGAAAAAGCGGTAAACTATTCAACCCCCCTTCTAGTTTTCCATAATTGGTATCAGAGCTACGTTACTCAAGATCTTTAAAATAGTTTTCCACAATTGCTCTCTTGTTCTCAATGGTTAAGTTATTGATGACTTATCAAGAATGAGATTAGTAAATCCGTAGGTGGTGAGTGCTTATTTACTCACCTTTTCTTGACCATAAATGGACCTAAAAAGACCAAAATCCAAGCCAAATATGCCAAATATATGTGTTTTTGTATTTGTGTATGTGCAGGTACGGATATGTGAAAAATGAACAAAAACAAAGCAAAAACCGACAAAAACGAGCACGAGATTGGAAAAGGTAAAAAGCTGAAGCCGAGGAAGAAACGTCAAAGCTAATCCTCCAAGTTACAAGAAATGCATTTGGATCGTTATCAGTCGTTACGTTTAATATTAAGTTGTATTAGTTACATTTTATAATGTTTTAGGCTTGAATTTTATGATTTGTAAAGGTCTAGGGGCTAAATATGCAACAATGTAAAAGATTAGAGAAGCCCTAGCCCCTAGCCTATAAATACCCCTTAAACACCAACATTGAAAGGTTGGTTGTTGAGGGTTGGTCCTCTTAATATAGGAGTAGTGTAATTTTATTTTTATGAAGTCAAGTTTTATTTTACTTTCTCTCTCTAGCTTTATCTCTCTTAAAATCTTTAATTTTTAGTTGTTAAATTCATGTTTTTATTGGTGGGATTTAAAGTTTATGGTTAAACTAGTTTGATTAGTGAAAGATTTGGTGAAAAACATTTATTTTTAAGCTTAATTTTGGATCAAAATGGTGTTTTGTTATAATGTTTTCGAGTTTGTTTTGTAATTTTTTTTATCGAGTTTGCATTCTTTTAAAGTTTATCGAGTTTGACATATTTGTCTTTATCGAGTTAGCAAATTTCAAATAACTATCGAGTTAGCAAATTTCAAAATACTGTCGAGTTTGGTTATTAGATGTTAGGGACCTTTTTGCAAATTAGTTTTTTCGAGTTTGACTTTTAAAATAACTTTCGAGTTTGGTGCACAGTATCACTTTCGAGTTAGGGAATTTTATATTTTTCGAGTTTGGATTTTGTCTTATGTTTATCGAGTTTGAACCATCATATGTATTTCGAGTTAGGTGTTTAAAAGGGTTTTATCGAGTTAGAGTTTTAGGGTGTCTATCGAGTTAGGGTTTTACAATACATATCGAGTTAGAGTTTTCGAGTTAGTTTTTATTTTGTGTCTATCGAGTTAGAGGTTTCTATTTTTATCGAGTTAGAGTCACAAGTTTCTATCGAGTTTGAGTTTTATTATTTTACCGAGTTTGATTTTTTTTTGGCGAGTTAGCCAAGATTATCGAGTTAGATAATCGTTCCCTCATCGTTTATCGAGTGAGGTTTTCTTATGCTTAATTTCTAAACGAAACTCTGCCGAAATTTTCTTAAATTTTATCAAGTTAGGATTTATTATATAACAAGTTAATTTTTTTATTTAGTCACGTTATCTAGTAAACATTTTTAGTTTAATAATTAGTTTTTATTTCTTTTACTTATTTTCTTTTTAATTAGTCTTTATATCTTTTTCATCTATAAAAATTAAAAAGCCAAAAATATAATTTTCCTTTACGATTAATTTTCTTTTTTACATCTTTTTATTTAGAAAAACTTAAATTTGCAATCGTAGAACTAGTTTCACTTTTATTTTTATTTTTATTTTCAAATTAGTCGTGTTAAGTTTTCTTTACGTTTTTATTTCTATTTCATTTCTTTTGAGTGTGTTTGTTTTAATTGTCAATGTGTTTTGCATTGTTTGCTTGTTCTCTTTGTGTTAATTAAATTTTATTCTCATTTGTAGCATAATCAAAAACCAAAATATCTCTTTTATCCTCATTCACTTCACAAGATTCACAAACCGTGTCGACAAGATCAATTCAAACGCTTCGTTGGGAGAACGACCCGGGGAACATACTTTAACCGGTATTTCTTCGGAAAAACAAAACTATACACGCAAAAACGCAACCTATCAGTAGGTAAAACTAAACGTAGAGAAATGTTTGGAAGACTACTTGTTCTCATAACATTTAGATTCAACATTATGTTTAGCTTTTGTCTATGTGCTCGTGTTAACGAAGATCCTAAAACAACTCGTTAGTTGGGCCTAGTTGGATACATCATAAGGTACTACACAACTAGGATTATGGTCTCCCAAAAGAACGGGAATAGAAACCATAGTGTATGCCAAATGGAATTATGTCGGTAATAAGTTGATAAGAAAAGCCCAAGTGGTACTTGCACTTTTATACTTACTTACCCAATGATTCTCCAAAACGCGTGAGATTCTCAAATTAGTATCGGATGGAGAAACACATCAACAAGCTCCGCTTGAACAGGAAAATTCGCGTCAACAACGGAATTCATCTCAACAGCGTTATTATCCCTTCAACAAAGGAAGCATCGACTTCAGCGACAATTCAATCCATTATGTTCTTAATTGACATATTGTGATCCATCATCATCGTCTTGGTAAAAATGTTCATTGAGGAACATCTTAACTAAGAAAGTCTTATACGTTAACCATTCTATCAACGTTTTCACAAAACCTCTTGAATGAGAAGCATTCATCATCCCTAGGCTTAGTCAAGGACTCATAAGACCTAAAACCTTAGTTTTGAACATTAGGATAAAACCACAAAAATCAAGACAATTCCTTTTGAGTTTTTCCTGCAGATCCCACGGCACCCTCAGACCATACGGGCGGAACCCACTTTTTGGTTCCGCCTGGTCCGCCAAAGCCACAGAATGTTTTATTTAAGTTCAAAACCAAACACCTCTTTACTCACAACTCCAACTTACCATCAGTCCATAAGATTCACAAAATGAGCAAAACCTCAATCATCTTCCTCATAACCTTTCATCACCCAAACCTTAAACAAGCAATGTGAAATGAGAAACCGAGTTATCCTTTGTCCTAACAATATCGAGTCATCCACCATTTCCATGTCCTCAAAGAAACCAAGAGTCAATATCATCTTCACCAATAACTCCACCTAGTCATCTTCACAAGAAGATTCCACAATGTAACCAAACAAGTGTGTCATCCCCACTATAACCTAACCTATTAAGATTAAACCACCTTTCATGATACATAAACCTATGTTCACCTTTGTGTCGCTCTTTGAAACAAAGGGCAATTGTCATATCCATACTCTCATTAACATATTTGTCTATGTCGTCAAAAGTCAAGTGAATTTCATTATGAAATGCGTCTCTTCCACTTTCTAGCAAGTGAAGAACACAAAGAAGATATCCAACCTTTAAGTGTTGTCAAGCAATCACCACCTCATTTCACATATCCACTCTCAATCGTCAACCATACTTTACCACTGTTCACCACATTGTTAAAACAAATGAAAAACGTCATTAAAATATCACTTGCATTATAAAACGTGTTTAAGCATCAAAATGAGTCAAGTTAACCGCACCTCCACATTGTTTTCTTATAGGCACACACTAGAACATACACATTACAATAGTCGTTTACTTAGACTAAAATGAGAAATTTTGATTTTCTAGGAATCATCATGCCTCCTCTAACTCACTACGACCACAAGGACACCATCAAGTACCTACCCAAACGCCACAAAACCAAAGGTCTCACTCAAACTCAAATCGTTGTTTTCAAAACCTTAGAAAAACGATATGTTCATAAGGGTAGAACCATTGATCCATCCTTCTTAGAAGGTACAAACCTCTACACGGAACTTGCCACAATCAACTTTAAGTGTCTCTTAGAAATCGACGAGCCTATTTGTTCTAGGTTCATTTTAGAATTCTATGCATCCGTCACCCTCTCCAAGGATGAGTATGGTCGCATGTCTATTAACTTTAGGGCTAGTAGTCATCAATACTCTTTCACTCTCGAGGAGTTTGCTCAAATCCTAGGTGTCCCAAACCATGGTACTTACATCTACTCCGACTTGCACTCTCTCTCAACTCTTGACACACTCTTTGACCGCATCCATCCCTATGATACCCCTCTTGTGTCCAAAGATGAACTTCGTGACCACCTCTTCATTAGGACCACCAACACTAGGAGAACTAGAACCTGAAATGAGGTCATCAAGGACCCATATGGAATGGAACTCAATGAACTCAAGCCCCAAATTCAAGAAATGGGAAGAACTCCTTAGAGCCAATATCATTAGCACCATAGGAAACCGTGATCACATCAATGTTTGTCTTTACTACAGGCTCTACTCCTTCTCTATTAGGCAACCCTTCAACCTTGCCTACTTCATGACCAAGAGAATGGCCGACATTCCCGTGCAAGGCACAACGGCTAAGCCGTATGGAATGCTCTTGACCCATCTCTTTGGGTTCATCTATCCAATTCCATCAACTCCTAGAGTTCTTCACCTAGACTACTTTATCATTCCACACACATTTGTCCCACTAAGTGATAGGAGAGTCTACAAAGCCCAAGGAAAACATTTTCCAACTCTAGGCTTTGCCCAACTCTAGGCTCCCACCTCTAGAATACATTTTCCAACTTTCGGATATTCCAAATGAGTCGGCGGAGTTCAAGCAAACAAAGGGGATGTTCAAAAACATCGAGAGATTTCTTGAAATGCTCAAGAAGAAGATTAACTGTCTATGAGAGCGGGTGTGTAGGAGTGTTTGCCACTAGGTGCTATTTGAACGATTTGGTCATTTAAACATTACGTGTTATGTATTTGTGAGTTAGTAGGATATTTGGTACTATTTGGAACCTGTAGGAACTAACAATGATGCAGGAAGACAACATTTGGCATGTTGTCAAATTTTCATGCTTATGATAAATTTCACTAAGTTTAGTGAAAATCGTTAGCCCCCGGTCAAAGTCCTAAGAGATGAATGTCTATGTGCCTAATTTTTGCATTTCCTAATCAGTCATATAATAAATTTTCATTTCCAAGAGTTTTCGAAAAATTTGAAAATCGTTTCGCGGGTCAAAATATTGGACTGCCACTTTTAGCAGCACTGGCGGATCTGGCGGCACCCAAAATTGGGTTCCGCCAGTGTATTTTATGGGTTTTCCAGAATTGGCCCAACGGACCAGGCGGATCCCAAAACAGGGTTCCGCCTGTGTATTGTGAGGGTTCCGCCAGTCACCTGCAGAAAATTTTTGTCATTTTTCTTAAGTCCAAAACTTGTAAAGTGTCAAATCATTATCCCAAGTGAGAAACATCTTTCATTAACACCAACAACTATATTGGAACAAACCTCACTCACTAAAACAATTAGGAAGACACCTCCCGCCAAAATTCAAATTCAAAACATAACTACCCAAAGGAACCCTTTTAAAGGATCCTTCAAACCATTGAAACATTTTCAACCAAATCACATCCCATGACCACAAAGCATTGAGTGCATATGTTGATCTTTCACTCCACCCTATTCCATTGAATTAACATCAAATGATGTGACATGGTCATGAAAATCATTTGAAACCTCATTCTTTGAATGGTACAACATCAAAGCCAAACACCCATTTCAACACCTTTTCAACCTTATAAATTTGAAAGTTTTGCAACAATTCAAATCACACCATAACCATCAAAATCCTTCTAAAAAACCACTAGGATTAGTGTCAAACCTTGTTGCTTCAACAAAACCGTCAAGTCAAGCTCATCATCTTCAAGTGATGCTTCGCTTAATATTTCTTTACCTATCCAAGATTACCTTAACCTCACTACCTCAACACCATCCTCAACACATTTCAATACCAATGTGATCACTATTCAAGATTTGCTTAATCTTGCTACTTCAACACTTACACCAATGGAACTTTTCCATACACCACCAACATCACCACATCCACTATTGGAAACTTTTGAAAACCTATCACCTAAACCATCAAGCCCTCCATCATTGTCACCTTTTAACACCATTGCCCAAATGGAAACCCATCAACAACCAATATTTCAACCAAACGAGTCATTGGATGATGCACCTCATCCACCGTCATTGCTTGAGAGTTTGGCCTACCTTTATGCTAAATCCTCAATTTTTCCAAATGATCAAGGTCATACACACCTACAATCATTTGTGTTTCACCCCATTCACAAAAACCTTCATGGTAACCATTTACAAATAACCAAGCCTACACCATTTTGTTCAAACAACAACCACCACAACAACAATAACTACCACCACCTCAAGAACCTTCCCAACACTTTGAATCTCTATTTTCTTCGTATAAGAAAATAAAAGCATCTCAATGATCTTCCACCAAGACCAACAACAACCACCACCTTTCACAAATGAATAACCAAGGTCATTGCTTAACCAAAATGAGTCTTTCGACCACAACCAACCACCACAACAAGAGTATCATCACCCAAAACCATTGTTGTTTCACCCTATCCAATAAAATGAGGTTTATCCTAAACCACATTGTGGAACGTCTCAAGTTTAGAGTCTCCAAAATGAAACAAAACCGTTTCTTTTGGAAAATGTTGCTCATTAAAACCAACAAACCAAGTTTAGAGTACCAACACCACCTCAAGTTTAGAGTCTCCAAAATGAAACAAAACCGTTTCCTTTGGAAAATGTTTCTCATTTAAACCAACAAACCAAAACCCGTGTCACCCTCTCAACCTTCAAACTAAAGCCCGCTACAACCACAACCCACATTTTCTTCCTTAAACAACCTTACCCTTGTTTTGGAAGAATGTTTCTCATTAAGGAAAGTGATGGTTTCCTTTTTATAAGAGTAGGATTTTTATATTTTGAGTTTCTTTTTATTTGGTCTTTTATTTTTAGAAGTAAGATGTTATTCACATCATTTCTCGTCTTTGACTTCCTAAAAGTCAAATTTTACATGAAATTAATTTTATCCTACTATGAGATATGCTTTATTTGTTGACCATTTAAAGTATTGTGATTGCACTATACCTTGTTATGGTAACTAGTATATCTTGTGTTTTAGAAACTAACTTTCTTTTTGTAGGATCATTTTCCATGTTTTCTTTCCTTGATACTCCATTTAGGGGAGTAATATTCAAGGGGGAGCATGAGTATTGCATTATTCCGCTTCACAACTCTTAGTTGTGTTTTAGACATGAAATGCTTTCATGACTTATCTTGTGCGGAAACTAACTTTTCTTTTGTAGGTTCAAAATCCATGTCTCCTCTCTTGGCACTCCATTTAGGGGGAGTATCATCCAAGGGGGAGCATGCGCATCTTTCCGCTTCACTACTCTTCTTTTTGTTTCGACAAAAAAGGGGAGAATTTATATGAAACTTGCTCTATTATTTTAAACTTCCGCGTAGCTAACTCTTTGCAAAAACAAGTTTCATTACTAACTTTATAAGACTTAACACTAAATCTTATGACTTACTTTTAAATAAAGTTTATGTTTTGTCATCAACAAAAAGGGGGAGATTGTTAATACAAATATCGCCTAAAAACGTTATTTATATTTTACGATCTTTGCTAAGTTTTGTTAATGACAAAGTATGAACTTTAGCTAAGAGTAAATCATCACTTTGAGTGTTTAAGTCTTGTTTAACTAATGTTTACATTTCCTTTTAAACTAAACATTGTTTTTATTTCTTAAATTAGAAAGTGCCTTGTCATATCATATTTATTTCTTTAAATAGAATTGTCACATCACACTTATGGCAAGTTTTGTCAATATGCATTTATGTATTTGACTAACTTTGTAGTGACTTGCAAGTTTGGTGTTTGACTAGTGTAATGTGATGTGACATTGTTTGGTTGCTAGGATTTATAAGACAAGACATTGTTTGGTTTGGGAAGTTATTGCAAAAACCTACTGCAGACCCGGCGGTACCCTGGGGGTACACGGGCGGAACCCATTTGAGGGTTCCGCCTGATCCGCCGAGCACACAGTTTGGTTTGCTATAAATACCAAACCATTTGTTAGTTTTGGATCATCACTTTAGGACATATTTTCACATACTCTCTCAACTAACTCAGTAACCTTTTGATTTGTGTGATTCTCTTATGTAGCAAGGGACTTCACAAGATCATTCATGAAGTTACAAGATTCAACTCTAAAGTTGCAAGTCTTGGTAGCTTGGTCATGTATAAGCTTTGGTAGTTTATACTTCATGTGTGTCTTGTATGTAGAAGTTATAGGTTAGTATTTTAGGCCTCAAAATACAAAGAGTGTTGGGAGTTGTTGTACCCTAGTAAAAGAACTAACGGGAGTGGTTGTACCCTTGGTAAAGAACTCGACATCTAGCTTTGTGTCGGTAAAAGTGTAAGCGACGTACGGGAGTGGTTGAACCCATGTAAAAGAACTCGACATCTAGCTTTGTGTCGGTAAAAGTATAAGCGACGTGTAAGGTTTTCTCCGCCGGTGAAAGGAGCTTGTTGATTAGTGTTTATAACTCTCGAGTTGGAAACTCGGGGCGTGGATGTAGGGCAAGGAAAAAGAGTCCTTGTAGCCGAACCACGATAAACTATCGTGTTGTGGTTTGATTGTTTCTTTCTATATCTTTGCTTATTATATGTTGTTGTTTAGTTAGAATTGTTGATCACATATAAAGCTTTTCAAAGAACCAAAACAAGTAATATTGTTCTTATATCTTTCAACATAAGTAAAGCTTTTCAAAGAACTAAACAAGCAAAGTTAGAATCATTACAAGTAAAGCTTTTCAAAGTATAAAACAAGTTAAGTTAGAATGGTTATCTACATGTAAAGTCTTTTCAAAGAATCAAACATATTAAGTTGTGTTTATATCTTTAACCAAATGTCAAGCTCTCAAAGATTATTTAAGCAAATAAGAATCGAAAAAGCGGTAAACTATTCAACCCCCCTTCTAGTTTTCCACATTCCACTATCATAAAATCGATCTCATAGGTGAGATTACCTATAATCACATGCAAACCCTTTACTCTTCCTACAAAATTACTTATCAAATTCCTATTGGGCATCATCCTAAAATCGAGTTATTTCTTCATCACCCAATTGTAATAAGTCCTAGTCATGATGTTAACAGGAGATCTAAGATCGATATAAGCTTTCCATATATGCATATGCCCGATATTGCATGGTGTGTTAATGTTAGAGGGATCTCCTATTTTGATAAGGGGTGTGCCAAGGATATATGGTCTCTCGGGACTATCGAATAAATCCTTATGGTATTCCCGTTCTTCCTTGGTAGGCATCTTATCAAAGTATTTCTCTATAGCTTCTACTTCCTCTAATTCTTCTCCCTTATTAACCTCAACCTCCCTACTTTCATCCCTAGTCTCGGTTTCTACTCCAACTTCAACCTTGTCACTTTCTTCTATCTCCTTATTTATTGGTTTAGTGGTGACAACATTGACGAAGTGGACATGTTTGGATGATGAGGGGTCCTTAATTTGGACTCCGTTATTGGTATCCCTAGTGTCCTTCCTAGGTGTGGCTAACGCTTGGTTGTTGAGGGCCTTCAACAAGTTGTCAATCTTGTTGGTCATCTCCGTTTGTTGTTGGTTGAATTCGGTTTCAAACCTAGCTATGCGAGCTTCTTGAGATGCCATAAACTTTGACATCAATCCTTCAAGATTGTTGGTACTACCATAGTTGTTAGAAGGATTGTTGTTGAAAGTACGGTTGGAGGCTGGACCGTTTGGTTGGTAACGATTAGGCGGATTGGAAGAATTGGGTTGATTTTGTTTCCACCTAAGGTTTGGGTGATTTTTCCAAGAGGGGTTGTATGAATCACCGTAAGGGTTTGGCTCGGGCTTGAAAGTGTACCACTTATCTCCCGCTTCGTCAGTACGCGTGGATGCGTAGTCCGTAAAAGCTGTTCCGGGGAGTTCCACACAATCACGAGTGTCGTGGGGACCACTACATAATTCGCATGAAGAAGTGATTTTGTTCACTTGGCTTGAAGGTTTAGGAGCTTCGTAAGATTTCATGAGAAACTTGACTTGGTCCTCAAGTTCCATGATCCTACGGTCGGGAGTGCTAGAATTGTTCGAAGGCAAAGATATTGCCTTGACCGTTTTGTTCAAATCACGGGGATCATTCCAACTTTCGTTGTCATAGAGAGCAAGATCTTCTATGAGTTCCCATGATTGTTCTGCACTTAGATCACGTAGCTTACCACCGGCCGATTGGTCAATGGCTCGCCTCGTGGAGAGATCGATATGGTCATAAAAGATTTGGACTTTGAGCCAAAGATCTATGCCATGATGAGGGACTTTTTGGAGTAAGTCCTTGAAACGAGTCCAGGCTTCATAAAGAGATTCATTTTGACGTTGTTGGAACATCAAGATGTCATTTCTAAGCTTAGTAGTTCTCCCCGGTGGGAAAAATTGAGCAAGGAAACGAGTGGTGAGATCATCCCATGTGATGATGGATCCCGCGGGTAAATGCTCAAGCCATTGATTAGCTTGATCCCGTAGAGAGAATTGGAATAGGCGT
Source organism: Artemisia argyi (assembly GCA_030686995.1). Classification (NCBI taxonomy): domain Eukaryota; kingdom Viridiplantae; phylum Streptophyta; class Magnoliopsida; order Asterales; family Asteraceae; genus Artemisia; species Artemisia argyi. The sequence continues at coordinate 155,332,322 of CM060698.1, read as the reverse complement.
AATCGGGTTATCTCTCTAGTTTCAACACCTAGGTCTATGGAATCTACGATTTTTAGAAAGTCCTTAAGATGTTGGTTTGGATCTTCGGAACGAAGTCCATGAAATGCAAATCCGCTTTGCACCAACCAGATGGTGTCGGATCGCAAGGGAGTCACATTGGCTCCGGTGAGCTCAATGGTGTTTCGGTAGCCTTGGTGGTTAGGTCGGGAATACTCTCCTAAGGTTCGGGGCCTAAGGGGTTCTAGTGGTAGGTTTTGTTGTGGTGGGATGACGGGTTCAAGGATGTTCCCATCGTCCATGATGTCGGGTGGTGAAGAGTTACGAACAAAGACACAAAGAAATAAGATAGACTAAAGAAAACCTAAAAATAAAAATAAAATCTTACTAGAAAGGAATCTAGCAAGTAGACCTAATAAAAAGAGATTCTAACCTAGACAATAACTATTCCCCGGGCTGCGGCGCCAAAAACTTGATACGTGGGAATCGCACCAGGCTTTACCTCTCAAGGGATCTTGAGAAGCTTACAACCCCCACCAGGCAGTGTACCTGATCGTTGTAGTATAGTATAGTGACAAGTACCGGGGGATTGATCGTTCAGCTAGGAATAGTGTCGCTATGATTAGAAAACCTAAATACTAGTTCTAAAGATGAGAGATGATTATTTTTGTACTTTTATATTTTTTAGAAAGCAAGTAAAAATCTCGTGTTTAAAGGATTTGGGCGGAATTAGTTGCTAGTCAACTAACCCAATACTAAAGATGCAATCAAAATAAAATACTAGAAATGAAAATAAACTAAATTATACTAATGTTGTGAGCAATAAGTGGAGAAAATGTGTTTACTTAGATTTCACTACTCCCTAGATATCTTTTACACGTTAATTACTTGTTATAGTTGCGTGTATGACGGATTGTATTCCTTAATACCATTCATGGGGTGGCGCACTTAATTCCCCAATCCTATGAGTGCCTACTTCACTCCTATGTCGAGCCGGCTAAGAAGCTCCTAACATGGGATCATTAGAATTTACTCATGCATTAAATACAACCAATAAAACCTAGTGCACGTTAGTTCATGTTTCCTAAGACGTTCAAGCATGTTACCGATTGGAGATCTGCCAGTTTTCTTAAGCCTAACATCGAAATCATTCATCCAATACAACCATAAATAAGTAATCAACACATAATTAACATCTAGGTTTTATTAGATCCAAGCAAACACAAGATAGATCTAGCCTATCATGATGGAATTAAGACAAGAACAAGATATAGACAACCAACACATAGACATATTGATTGAATTAAAAGAATACTTATCTCAATTACACATGAAAGGGATCAAGGGCTTAGAACCCTTGAAAAACCTGTAAAATTCGTACCAAGTTCGTACTTAGGGTTTCTCCAAAACTTCTCTCCTTTTTAATGTGAAAATTATAAAACTATATATAGGAAATAGGGTCTGACGGCGTCAAGAACAAATTTGTGACGCCGTCATCTCGCCGCCAAAATACTTCTCGGACTGCCTTGATCTACTTTTGACGCCGTCATGTGTTAGCATTTTTCAGGCCGTCATGCATTTTACTCTTGACGCCCTACCTTGTGACGCCGTCAATTCTGTACTGGGTCGTCATGGAAATTACTCTTGACGCCGTCAGAAATTCTTCTTGACGCCGTCACCTACTGTTCCCAGCAAGGAAAGTTAAGACTTTGGCGTTTTCATCACTTTTATGCTCCAAAAACGTCCGAATTGCTTCCGTTTCCAGATTTCTCTCCCAAAGTACCTAAAATCACAAAAGAAACGATTTAGGGTAATATTTGATCAAATAAATTCAATTCCGGGCTTAAATGACCCCCTAAAAGTGGTTCATTTTTCGCCTCATCATATACATAAAAAGTCTATACGTTTAAAAAACATATGAAAGTATATATGAACATATATAAAACCGTATGAAAAGTGTATAAGAATATATACAAAGTAAAAAAAAAAAAGCGCTATATAAAGACGTATGAAAAATATATAATAATATATACAAAAACGTATATAAGAACGTGAATTAAAAGATATATAGAAACATATATAAAAATGTATATAAAAGTATATAAACACTTATATAAAAACGTGTTTAAACAATCAAAAAACTTTAAATAAACCGAAAATTTTTAATTATAAACGGCCGTTAGTATAAAGGATGAACGATGCAATGGTCCTTCGCCAAAAGGGCTAACGTGTAACTACTAACGGAATTTACTTAACGCCGGTTAAACCCAGGGACCAAAACGGAACCAACATTTCCTCAAAGGGAGGCCGCCTGCAATTTTGAAAGACCAAGGACTAAATGTGTAATTTGAGCAAATCACATGGACCATTTCTGCAGTTTACTCTTAAAAGAATGTCTTATTATTGATTTTAAATCTCCGCATAACTCGCTAGTTTAGTCAACCTATGATCATATTGGCAAACTTATAGCAATCTTATGATCAATTGTTTAGTGAAGAGTTGCTACCTAAACCATTTAGGGTGTGTTTGGTTAAGAAATGAGGTTAGAATATGTTTTGGTTTTAGATTTGGATTTGGTATAAGTTTTATAGAAAATGAGAAGAGATAAATAATAATTAATATTTTAAATATATAACTGTTTTTTAAGATAATTGATAAAATATAATATTTGAAAGTGGAAAATAAATAAATTAATTAAATAAAATAAAAAGTTAAGCTCGCGGTTTACAACAATATAACCATATAAATAAGCAAGACAGATAAGTGAGGTTATATTTTTGGAGTTTGCACCTTGTTAGGCCAAAGTAGGCTAACCAAACAATTAAATGTGACTTTTACTTCATGTAAACCTTTTGAAAATCATATAACAAACACGCCCTTAATCACCACTCATTACTCTTTAATAATATAAACGTTGATTTTTCTAAATTGTTTAGTAACCGACCACTGCTTCAGACTTAATAATCACATTATTCTAAATTTTGGTTTGCTACTCAAAACTGTTTAGTGAGGGCCAAAAGTACATGTTCCAAAACTACCTCAATTTTCCCAACCGCTCGTCAATCTTTGTAACTACTCTTTTGTCTACATATCTCATTATATACTTTTGTTGCCAACATACATGTAACATTCTGCATACTCAAGTCATAATATTGTCCCATTTTCTCTCAAGTGCATGGCTTTACTTGTGTGGGCCTTTTGTGAGCACTTATGTGGAAAACTAGAAGGGGGTTGAATAGTTTTACGTCAATTTTTATTTTATAAAAACTTTGTTTGCAAAATAATCGATTCTAGTTTTATGTGAGATCAATAAATAATACTTATATAAACTAATATCTACGAAATAAAATGACAACAATGTAAGTAAATAAGTAAAGAGATAGAGATGGAAAGATCGCACCATAAGACAAAGGATATAGTGGTTCGGTTACGAAGCACCTCTTCGCCCTACTCCACTCCCCGAGCACCTAACTCGAGAGTTTTCTTCACTACGTCAACAAGCTCCCTTATGGCGGAGAAAACCTTACACAACTTTTGCTTACACCAATTTACGACACTAAGCTAATTGTCGAGTCCTAATAGTAGCTAGAACTAATCTCACACCACTACACACCTTCTTCACAACTTATGCACACCACTACTACTACACAACTTCACAACTTTTTTTTTTACAACACTACTTCTACTTCTACCCAACACAACTACTTCTATTCACAATGTCACACCCCCAAAATCGGGTCCAGCGGAAGCATACTTATAGCTGGGGTGTAACTCAATTGGTATTACAACACAAGTACAAAAATGGTTTTCACTTTAATTATTTTGAATAAAATCGTTTAATCAAAATATTGCATTTACATCGTTAAAAGTAGTGCGGAAGTAGGCCCTTTAAAATAGTTTAAAACGGTCCCCATATAAATAATCAGAGTCTTCTATGACCATGCCATGCCCTGCCAAAACCTCCTGTAGCGTGCCATAGGTTAAAACCTGAAAATACATGCTAAAGTGTCAACACGAGGTTGGTGAGTTCATAGAGTTTGTTTAACAAATAAAGTTTATAGAAAAGTGATCACACAGCAAAGGCATCGTAAATCCACTCAGTTGCAAATCCCGCCATAAGAGACTTGCAACCTGTGTGTTTACAACCCACTGCTAAATAGTTTAGGTCTAGTAGTCAAGTACCCGCGGTCATAATAAGTCACAATATAAGCACCACCTATATAATAATGTATGCCATGCAAAGCCCCTAATTAAATAATATGCGTCCCGTAACATGGTGGACGAGAGGTTGGCCGACCTCAAATAGCGCTATCCATACTACTAATAGGCGTCGAACAATGCGAATGTACGAACAGTACATCATACAACTATTATATAAGATTAAGAACGCTCCGAACATGGGAGACTTAGCACGCTCCACCAATAAGGTGAGACTTTAGGGTTAAGAACGCTCCACCAATAAGGTGAGACTTTAGGTCATAGTACGTACGGTAGATAAGTTCAAAAGTTTAAGTCAAGTTCAAAAGGTCAAGACAAGTCATAAGTTCATAATAAAGTTCAAGTCAAAACCATGTTTAAAGAGTCAAGTAATAGTTCAAGTAAAAACGAGCATGTATTCTCCCCCAAAAAGTTAGCAAAACAATTTAAAAGAGTAGGGGTTATGACTCACCTCGAAGCGATAGCAATGACGACAAAAGTGGTTACACAGAAATGAGGTTCGATCTCTAACCGCGACCTATAATGAACGAATGATACGATCTACTTAAATTATGAGGGGATGCGATGAATGTACATGCACATGAAGCCTATACCACTCGTAGTTTGAAAATAAGTGTTGGCGTTGATTTATAGTGTTTCCATAACTTAAGAGAATATGTGCTATTAGAAGTTGTCAAATATATATATATAGTTCGCCTAGTTTCAAAAGTGTATATCTTGGTCGTTTTAGGCTCGTTTTCTACGTTCTTTATATCCACGGATTCGTTTTAGTATATACTAATATATTTTTGATAGCTCGGCCCCACTAGGTTACGTCTAACATCTCTATTTGTCCGTCGAAAAATGTACAACAGCACGCAGTTTTCAGAAAAATAGTTTTCGTCGTTAATATTGAAAAATTCATATCTCCTTCGTTATAAACTCGTTTTAATCCGTTCTTTCGCCCACGGCTTCGTTTTTGAAAGTATTTTCTAAATCTTTGGTCAAAAATTACCCACCACCTACTGATTTTCCCACGATTTCAAAATAAGGACAGTAGGTATAAATATAGTTTCAAAAATCATTTCTAGTGTTCCAATCTAGTTCCAACTTCAACCAAACCACTTTCAATCACCACAAATCTAGTCTAATCTTACCATACACCTTCTTAGGGTGTCATGGGTTCCTAAACATCATAAACCAAGTGGATCTAACAAGGATCTAATAATAATCTATTTATAGGGATCAAAAGTTATATATATATATATATATATATATATATAAATGAGTGGTATATACTAACATATGCATGTAAACCTTGAATAGAATTCATATGAACATAAAAAGAACATGAAGAAATTATGAACAAAAGTTTGACAACTTACAAGAAAGATTTGAGATGATTTGGATGAAAAAGTATAAGAAACCTAGGGATTTTTACCACCAAACCCCAACTAGATCATGATTAGGACATGATTAAACACTTGATCTTCAAAAGATGATGGATTCTTGATGTTGTTGTTGTCTAGGTCGATTCACACCAAAGAGAGAAAAGAGAAAGAAAGTTTTGCTTGTGCTAGTAAAATGAGTTTAGTGATAAATGGGTGAAAAAAATGCATTATATATGTTGGAGACAATAGTTTGGTAAACATTAATTTGAGTTGGTGAGATTAGCTCATTAGGAGGCTAGGAAGGGGGGGGGGGGGGGCGGTTTTACAAAGGAAGAAAAGGGGGGTTCATGTTGGGTAATTAAATTAGGATATTAGTGTAGTTTTAGTGTAGTTTTAGCTAGTTTTAGTTATAATCGGGTACCGGGTTTGTTAGAAATAAATTTTATCAAAGTTATTCGGGACATAATAAAGTCATAAAATTTTGTAAAAAATATGTTGGGTACAAGTATTGGGTGTTTGGATGATTATCGTTTAGTTTTTAAGAAAACCGTCGTAATTATATTAGACGTACGATACGAATTAAATAAATTTCCAAAATAACGGGTAAATGAATTTTATAATTTTTGTATCATTATAATGAGTGTAAAAATGTGTTAGGACAATAGTTGGGATTGTCGGATCAATTATTCAAAATAATAGTTCATAAGATAACGTTTATTAGGTTAAAAATCGTACGTTTACAAAAATGACGCAACCCACGTATAAATGACAAATTTTCTCCGAAGGTGAATAGTGTTTTATGAATAGTAAAATTTTAAAACGCTTCTCAGAATCACAAACTGACTCCGAAAAAGATGAATAGTAAAATGATGAATAGTGATCGATGAATAGTAACCGATGAATAGTAAATGTGAAAGTTCGGGAAAAGACCAGAATTTACGAGTTGTGACACACAACTACTAACACACCTAGATCTATCTATTACACAACTTCTACACCTTTACAATATACACAAGCCTACAATACTTCTTAACAAGATGTTGGAGGAGTATTCTTCTCTTGCACTTTGAATGATGAAGGATTGGATCACTTGAAACAAGAACTAATATGTTTATGATCAAAGGATTTAGAAAGATGATTTGAGAGAATTAGAACAGAAAGTTTTAGTGCAAAAGGTGACGAAAAAATTCAGATTTGAACCAGTATTTATAGGCAAAGAATTCTGACACAGGAGCGTATGCCGGCCTCCTTAATTGTGTGCCGGCTCCCTTAAAATTAAGGGGCCCGCCTGTAAAACCCGAAAAATTTAAACTTATTAAATACCTAAAATGCCCCTCTAATTTAAAACTTTTGAAAAGACGAATCAGAATGCAAGACATTTCATTTTAATTATAACCTAAGTATTTAATCTTTAATAATTGAACAATAACGTTATATGAATACTAAAACTTGGGAAAACTAAAATTGTACCCGATTTAATATCTTAAGTATATTATCACACGTTTAATAGTTATGGACCGATTTGTTTTTTTTTAAATTGCGTTCGCACACACGCTCTGGAATTTTGGTAACTATATGTTAACAAATTACCTTCTCACCCACTCTCCTAAAATTTCGACAAATCATCACATTAGTCACTCAATCACCTCCTAAATATACGACTTACCCTACTTGATACCCATCTATTCCATTCGTTTTTATTAACCGTATATTTTCCTCCAACATTGAAATTCACCACTTTGATAAAACAAGAAAAGTAAACCAACAAATCTGCTACAAATCGATTCTTTGGTCATCTCAAGAAACACAAAAAACCTATTCTTTAAACAAAAGAAGGTGGCGGCATACATATTTTCTCTCATTTCGATCCATAAAAAGAAGGGTATGAAGGCTGTTCATGGTGGTGTTGATCGTGATTAAAGGAGTCGACAAGGGTGTGATTTGTTTTGAATCATGTCGTGGGTTTTGGTTTTGTGAGGCCTCATTTTCTGTCCATCCGATCACCATGGTAACGTATCAATCCGTGTTTCGTTTTCATTTCGTTTCGATCTCTTGTTAATCTTATAAAGCATGGTAACCTGAAAAAAAAATATATACTTATAAACACGCTGCGAGGGTATAGTATCAAAACCTTGTTCGATTCCTTTTATTCATTTCTGTTCGATCATCGTGATATGTTTTTCAATACGGCTGCATGTTTAAAATCATTTACGAGTTCTCATAAAATCATAAAGTCGACACATAATAACGAGTGAACAAAACGTACATATTTACCGAGTTGGTGTTTCTCCTTTTCATTGATGATTGGTTCGCATAAGGAGTACTCGTGGGCGTGTTTAGTGATCAAACCAGAATACCATATTTATATAAACGTCACGTAAGCATGAATCTATGAAATAAATGTGTCGACCCTTACTTCTGTTTTGGGACTTCGAATACGTTTGATATATCGCTTATGATCGGATATTTTAAGGCACTAATATAATGTATTGTTATACACTAATAACCTGATATAAAACTTAAAGAATGATGATATTTTAAGACACTAATATGCGCATGGTTGTTTACGTTAACAATAGTGTTTAAATATGATTTCAGTAGAGGTCTTGACTTGTTAAATTGTATGCGTATAATATATATATATATATATATATATATATATATATATATATATATATATATATATATATATATATATATATATATATATATATATATATATATATATGAAGTAATTGGTTGGAACTTGTTTTATTTTGCTTATCCTTAATAAAAAATGAAGGTGTTGTCTCGGATTGTATTTAAATCAAAGTGGGTATCACGAATTTGTTTTACTTTCAAAATATAAAGGTGTCGTGTGTATATGGATGAAGTGAACCGATGTCGGGTTATAGACAAGTCTTACATGATTTTATAAAAATCTTGGATCGTCGCGGCATAAATATTAAGGTCGTGGGTACGTTAATAAATTATATAAAATTATAATGATGGGTACAAAATTATTATCCTAATATTAATTTATTAAATAAACCTTAAAATACTTTTATGTGACTTTTAATATTTAATTTTGATAATTTACATTTTAGACCCTAAACTTATAATATTGACATTTTAGATTCAAACTATTATATCGGTCATTTTAACTTTAAATATTAATGATTGTCTATCATAACCTTAAAGTATTAAATTACAATTTCGGGGACTTACTAAAAGAGGAAACTTAAGTGATTTTGAACTCTTCGTGATCCGTTTTCACATGCTTTTAGGTTTGGTGAAGCGGGGATGACCGTTCTCCTTTCATTGATTTCGGTTTGTTTTGACTCGGCAAAGGTACAGATATTTCGTACTCTTTCAGTAAGAGTGCACACTTTCTCTCTCTTGACTTTGTCTTTGACTTGATTATCGTGTTATGACTTCCGTTTGGCCTTGATTATGATCCTTCGCACTTGGCTCTATGATTGATGTGTTTCACCGGTATTTGTGGTCCTATTGTTATTCGTTTGAACTCTTATGATCCATTCGATGACCTTTTGTGACTTTAACCTTTGAACCTTTGTGAGACCTTGGATTTTCTTTGGGATATTGTAATGAGAGGTGAAACCCTTGTGAGACTTTGAGTGTTCTTTTGGGATAATATAAAGGGAGGTGAAATTCCTTTTCTTAAATTTTGACATGGAAACATTTAAAGGATAAATTATTTTATAACGGCACTTTTAATATGATTTAAAACTACTTATATATGGAATTATATAAATTCATAAAGACCATTTTTAAAGAAGGATTTTATGGAAACCTTTATTAAAGCTCACTTTTACAAATATCATCTTTTGAAAAATAATTGCTAAATGAACCTTTGTTGTAAACCTTTTAAATGGGATTGTACTACGAACCTTTTTAAACAAGTGATGGGAACCTGCTAAATTGAACTTTATTTTAAACTCTCATTATGACCTTTTGATTTATGGACTATGGTACTTTGGAACTTGGAATAGTGAACCTTGTGGATTGGGAACTTTGGCTTTGACCTCTCCATTTTGACCCGTTGATATTACATCTTTGATTGACCCTTTGACATTGACCTTTGATACTGAACCTTTGATACTGAACCTTTGATATTGAACCTTTGATTTTGACTTGTCACTTATACTTTGGTATTGAACCTTGACTACATGACCCTTCAGTATTTACCCAGGTATTACTTGTTGTGGAGTAGCCACAACCATAGCATTGATGCACCAGTGTTATGTACTCGAGAGATGTACCACACCGTCCCTGATTATTGTTATCGACTACTGTTATGATTATTATTGGCCTGCAGGGGCGTATGGATGCATCCTAGATTTGATTGATTGATTGATTGATTGTGACTATTGTATTGACTACATTGATATTTGCTACATTGATTGGTGACTGGGTGTGCATGCATTGCAACCCCTCACATATTGGGAGCTAGCTACTCCATATTGGGCTACTATTGTATTGTATTGATTGATTGATTGGGCCTGGGGAAAATACTGAATTCCGCATACATTACATCTTACATCATACTCTTGACCTTTATACTTAACCTTTGACAACCTTTGATTATCCATTGACACCATATGCAAACTATCTTTGTATTCCTTTGCTTATCATATCTCTTTTGTATTGTATTGTTATTCGTTCGATATCTGTTCACTGAGCTTTGTAAGCTCAGCCGCATTTCTTTTCCTGCGGCAGGTTTAGTAGGAAGCTGAGTTATGGACGGAGGTTTTGCTTTTGGGCTTAGAAGACTTCACCCTGTTAGATACTTGCTGGACTTAGAGATGATTAGAAGCATCTATGATGGACTAAGATTATTGTTTCCCTTTTGTACCTTGTATTTTGATTAGTTTTCTTTTGTTATCTTGTAAGTTTTGAATTAGTATTGTATCTCCGTTCACTTGTGTTCTGAATTGACTCCATAATGTTGCACTTTAGCCCTTCTCAGGTTGGGGTGCTACAATTATTGTATCAGAGACTACAGGTTTGGATCGGCTGATGCGACATCTGTAGAGCTTAGGCTATGACCTGTGAGTTTTGGACCATTAAGCTTCCACTGTTGGGACATAGAAAACCGCTTTGAGAACTTGCCTTAGGATTCCCCTATATGAACTTAAATTTTAACCAGTAAGGATTGGGTAAACTTTAAGATTCTTCTTATGTATCTTTGTTTTCGCATTACTCTGATTCGTGCCTTACAATGAGCTATGACTCCTAGAATCATCCTTTTTGGGTTAGAGATTTTTGCACCACCTAAGTTACCACTAGTAAGTTCGAAGGCATTTAAGATTGCATGGTATGCATAACGCTATTTTGATTTTTATCTTCAATCTCTGATCTGTTTGTTAATCCTTTTGACATCTCGTTAGGCATTCTGAGAATCTACATGGCAATGACGTGTTTGATGCACTCTATGTTCGTATCTTGCTTTTGGTAAATCATCTGTAAGTTTTCTGACGTTATTTGATTTTGTTTAACTCATCTTTTCCATCTCTGAGAAGTCGGGTGTTGTTTAACCACGAGTATAAGAGTATTTCTTTTCACTTTGAACGATAAAGGTTTGCTAAGTTAATCCGCCTTTCTTTGGAAAGTCAACTTTGATTTGATCCTGCTATGAGTTTTGATTGCTTAAGCATTCGAGATGCTGACGATTGTTCTGCTATGTCCCACTTTTGGTGTTTTGAATCATATTGAAAATCCTTACCTTGATTTCCGATCATTAAACTTTTGCTATCATTATTGCTCTGGAGGCTCGCACGTTAGTTTCGCGGTTATGAAGTTCCCTTGCACCTATTTTGTCCACCAAGAGATGAACACTTTCGTGTGAATTATGTTTTGGCACCCTGAAATTTCGGTTATGATTCTTGTTGAACCACCAAGTTTTTCCACCGAAGGATGGAGCTGGATAGGACCTGAAGAGGACGGATAACGGTAACTACTTTGGAGAGTTGATGACATTCCTCGCAAGACGGAAGATTGGACGAGCAGTACACAGGAACCTGATCAAGACAGCGAACCTGGAGCTGATGAAGAACATACAGTCTCACTTCCCTATTCATCTTAGTCGTACTAAGATGAATTGGGAGTGGAAGCAGACTGGATGATGAGGAGATTGAAGATCGTACCAGAGGCTCACATTACTTGGTCACATTCCAAGAAGAAACTGCAAAAGGCTTGAGGAACCAATCTCAAGTTAGTGATTTCGTTTCACTCTCAGATTGAAAGATGGATGAAGACTGACTACTCGGGCATAAAAAGATTCCCAGGAAACGAATTCTTGAAACGAACCTTTTAATGGAGGAATTGACGCCTTAGCGACATGTTTCTTTCTTTCTGATGATTGTTTGATTTTGTTACGTCTTTTCGAGCTTCGTTTGTTTTGTTCGACATCGTTTCATTATAGATCTTTGAATAGGTCTAACCCAGGAGTTAGTTGGACTGTTAGGGGGATTTGTAAATTTTTTTCACTGATTGAGATAAAGTATGATCATCATGAGGGCATATTTATATGATGCTAGTATTATGACGCCTGGCCAACGTGATAACACTCACATCATATAACGTGCACTTATTGTGTTCATAGGATATCTTGAGAAGTGCCTTAAAGGAGCTTTAGATTTCTATTTTTTTTCCGACTATCTGCGAATAGTGAGACTTTAGGATTCTTTCGATCTGTACGTTTGATCCACCTTATCGTCGTACTTTTTGATATGTTTGGGTATTCGACATGCGATTGTTTGACTTTTATGCTACTGATAAAAATCCTAAGTTCTATTGTAGAGCTTCCTGCCATTTGATGTTATTGATCAATCTGTTTTCTGTCTGTATAGATTCGATCTATTAGTATGATGGAGTACACCTATGTTTTGCTATATGTACGTATCACATTCGATGAATCGGTTCTTGATGATCTGTTATGAGTTAAGACATGAGATTTTGGATTTTGAGGAACAATATTCTGTCTGTATATGAGAATACTTTTGAAAAGTTATATTGAAGACGAGACTATTTGAGAATCTGAAGATTAACGTGTTTACCACCTCTCATGTTTTCTGCTATTCGATATGTCCTCATCTGATTTGTCTAACCAAATTCCACGGACGATATATCCGTCAAGTCCTACGTATTCTATGTATCTCTTCCGAGAGAAAACGATTATCATCTGTTACGTTTGGTATATTATTCTTTCGATCTGGATCTACTTTTCTGAGGAAGCCGAAGCTATTTCATCACCAAGATAGAGTCATGAGAAACAAGTTATTCACATTTCTGTTCACAGTCCGTTGTGTTTTCCGTTTCTTTTCACTTCAATTTTCGAGGACAAAAATTTTCTTTTTAGATGGGAAGAGTTGTAAAACCCGAAAATTTTAAACTTATTAAATACCTAAAATGCCACTCTAATTTAAAACTTTTGAAAAGACGAATCAGAATGCAAGACATTTCATTTTAATTATAACCTAAGTATTTAATCTTTAATAATTGAACAATAACGTTATATGAATACTAAAACTTGGGAAAACTAAAATTGTACCCGATTTAATATCTTAAGTATATTATCACACGTTTAATAGTTATGGACCGATTTGTTTTTTTTTTAAATTGCGTTCGCACACACGCTCTGGAATTTTAGTAACTATATGTTAACAAATTACCTTCTCACCCACTCTCCTAAAATTTCGACAAATCATCACATTAGTCACTCAATCACCTCCTAAATATACGACTTACCCTACTTGATACCCATCTATTCCATTCGTTTTTATTAACCGTATATTTTCCTCCAACATTGAAATTCACCACTTTGATAAAACAAGAAAAGTAAACCAACAAATCTGCTACAAATCGATTCTTTGGTCATCTCAAGAAACACTAAAAACCTATTCTTTAAACAAAAGAAGGTGGCGGCATACATATTTTCTCTCATTTCGATCCATAAAAAGAAGGGTATGAAGGCTGTTCATGGTGGTGTTGATCGTGATTAAAGGAGTCGACAAGGGTGTGATTTGTTTTGAATCATGTCGTGGGTTTTGGTTTTGTGAGGCCTCATTTTCTGTCCATCCGATCACCATGGTAACGTATCAATCCGTGTTTCGTTTTCATTTCGTTTTGATCTCTTGTTAATCGTATAAAGCATGGTAACCTGAAAAAAAATATATACTTATAAACACGCTGCGAGGGTATAGTATCAAAACCTTGTTCGATTCCTTTTATTCATTTCTGTTCGATCATCGTGATATGTTTTTCAATACGGCTGCATGTTTAAAATCATTTACGAGTTCTCATAAAATCATAAAGTCGACACATAATAACGAGTGAACAAAACGTACATATTTACCGAGTTGGTGTTTCTCCTTTTCATTGATGATTGGTTCGCATAAGGAGTACTCGTGGGTGTGTTTAGTGATCAAACCAGAATACCATACTTATATAAACGTCACGTAAGCATGAATCTATGAAATAAATGTGTCGACCCTTACTTCTGTTTTGGGACTTCGAATACGTTTGATATATCACTTATGATCGGATATTTTAAGGCACTAATATAATGTATTGTTATACACTAATAACCTGATATAAAACTTAAAGAATGATGATATTTTAAGACACTAATATGCGCATGGTTGTTTACGTTAACAATAGTGTTTAAATATGATTTCAGTAGAGGTCTTGACTTGTTAAATTGTATGCGTATAATATATATATCTGATATGAAGTAATTGGTTGGAACTTGTTTTATGTTGCTTATCCTTAATCAAAAATGAAGGTGTTGTCTCGGATTGTATTTAAATCAAAGTGGGTATCACGAATTTGTTTTACTTTCAAAATATAAAGGTGTCGTGTGTATATGGATGAAGTGAACCGATGTCGGGTTATAGACAAGTCTTACATGATTTTATAAAAATCTTGGATCGTCGCGGCATAAATATTAAGGTCGTGGGTACGTTAATAAATTATATAAAATTATAATGATGGGTACAAAATTATTATCCTAATATTAATTTATTAAATAAACCTTAAAATAATTTTATGTGACTTTTAATATTTAATTTTGATAATTTACATTTTAGACCCTAAACTTATAATATTGACATTTTAGATCCAAACTATTATATCGGTCATTTTAACTTTAAATATTAATGATTGTCTATCATAACCTTAAAGTATTAAATTACAATTTCGGAGACTTACTAAAAGAGGAAACTTAAGTGATTTTGAACTCTTCGTGATCCGTTTTCACAAGCTTTTAGGTTTGGTGAAGCGGGGATGACCGTTCTCCTTTCATTGATTTCGGTTTGTTTTGACTCGGCAAAGGTACAGATATTTCGTACTCTTTTAGTAAGAGTGCACACTTTCTCTCTCTTGACTTTGTCTTTGACTTGATTATCGTGTTATGACTTCCGTTTGGCCTTGGTTATGATCCTTCGCACTTGGCTCTATGATTGATGTGTTTCACCGGTATTTGTGGTCCTATTGTTATTCGTTTGAACTTTTATGATCCGTTCGATGACCTTTTGTGACCTTAACCTTTGAACCTTTGTGAGACCTTGGATTTTCTTTGGGATATTGTAATGAGAGGTGAAACCCTTATGAGACTTTGAGTGTTCTTTTGTGATAATATAAAGGGAGGTGAAATTCCTTTTCTTAAATTTTGACATGGAAACATTTAAAGGATAAACTATTTTATAACGGCACTTTTAATATGATTTAAAACTACTTATCTATAGAATTATATAAATTCATAAAGAGCATTTTTAAAGAAGGATTTTATGGAAACCTTTATTAAAGATCACTTTTACAAATATCATCTTTTGGAAAGTAATTGCTAAATGAACCTTTGTTGTAAACATTTTAAATGGGATTGTACTACGAACATTTTTAAACAAGTGATGAGAACCTGCTAAATTGAACTTTATTTTAAACTCTCATTATGACCTTTTGATTTATGGACTATGGTACTTTGGAACTTGGAATAGTGAACCTTGTGGATTGGGAACTTTGGCTTTGACCTCTCCATTTTGACCCGTTGATATTACATCTTTGATTGACCCTTTGACATTGACCTTTGATACTGAACCTTTGATACTGAACCTTTGATATTGAACCTTTGACATTGAACCTTTGATTTTGACTTGTCACTTATACTTTGATATTGAACCTTGACTACATGACCCTTCAGTATTTACCCAGGTATTACTTGTTGTGGAATAGCCACAACCATAGCATTGATGCACCAGTGTTATGTACTCTAGTGTGGTTGGAGAGATGTACCACACCGTCCCTGATTATTGTTATCGACTACTGTTATGATTATTATTGGCCTGCAGGGGCGTATGGATGCATCCTAGATTTGATTGATTGATTGATTGTGACTATTGTATTGACTACATTGATATTTGCTACATTGATTGATGACTGGGTGTGCGTGCATTGCAACCCCTCACATATTGGGAGCTAGCTACTCCATATTGGGCTACTATTGTATTGTATTGATTAATTGATTGGGCCTGGGGAAAATACTGAATTCCGCATACATTACATCTTACATCATACTCTTAACCTTTATACTTAACCTTTGACAACCTTTGATTATCCATTGACACCATATGCAAACTATCTTTGTATTCCTTTGCTTATCATATCTCTTTTGTATTGTATTGTTATTCGTTCGATATCTGTTCACTGAGCTTTGTAAGCTCAGCCGCATTTCTTTTCCTGCGGCAGGTTTAGTAGGAAGCTGAGTTATGGACGGAGGTTTTGCTTTTGGGCTTAAAAGACTTCACCCTGTTAGATACTTGCTGGACTTAGAGATGATTAGAAGCATCTATGATGGACTAAGATTATTGTTTTCCCTTTTGTACCTTGTATTTTGAGTAGGTTTCTTTTGTTATCTTGTAAGTTTTGAATTAGTATTGTATCTCCGTTCACTTGTGTTTTGAATTGACTCCATAATATTGCACTTAACCCTTCTGGGGTTGGGGTGCTACACCGCCCCTTATAATTAAGGGGGCCGCCCACTGTAACGGCATGATTTCTTTGTCTTTTCTGGGGAAAGTTTATTTGGTGAAAATTTAACTGAATTTGGCTAAAAATTTGAATTCATTTATCTATTATGAAATAAACATTTTCCTTTAATTACCAAAAGTGTTTTTTCTTAAATATATAAAATGTTTTTACCATTTTATATAATTTGTAATTAGTAAATAAACCTTCCTTTGATCATAAAATGTATTAGACACTTGTTTATTCATACCTTAAGTGAATTAGTTGGATATAATGATATTTTGTCACTAAATACTTATTTACGTAATGATTTTACGTTTAATGATTTTATATTTTGTGATCGTCAAAACATAAGGATATCGAAAAATATTAATAACGTTTTTACGCATTATTTATATCAACAACTTCTTAGCAGATTAACCGGTATTATTTTCAAATGAGCACGTTTACTTGCAGATTTCTGATAGGATTGGTCCACAGTTGTCCACAAAATGCGTTGTCCCTATAAAAGGCCATAATATTTATTACTTATATCTCAAACATCTCCCTTGTAGGTCAATTGATGTGTGGATGGTTGTCTTTGTGATACAAAAACACATCATTGACTGCTTTGTTTGTTGGCTAACGACTTTGCTTTTATGAATCTTATGTGAAAACTTTTTGGCAAATTACCTAAACCGGTATTACTTTTTTTATGAACACACTTAACTGTAGAATGTTTACCTATCATACCATAGTAATCCACAAAACCCTTTTTATCTAGTAAAGCGAATACTCCATCTGTCCCAAAATAATAGTCCTCGTTTGACTTTTTTAGTCTTTCTTATTCAACGTTGACCTTAAGTATTTTTTATTGTGTTATATAATATTTAATGCAAAATATATGAATGGCTTTGGTTTTGAATGTATTTTCATTGATATAAATTCCATCAAGTGTTATATAACACAAACAAAAATATTTAAGATTAAACTTGAATAAGTAAGAGTTTAAAAGTCAAACGGGTACTATAATTTTTTTGGGACAGAGGGTGTATATATCTTATGTTCCAAACTTCTTTGTGTGTTATCCCGCATGTAGGTGGCTATTTCTATGATTTAAAATGAATACTTTCTTAAAAAGTAAACACTAACTTTTTGCAACATTTCCCCAATGATTGCAGTTTCTCTCATCTACGCCAACTCTGAGCTATTAAAAAGGTTAGTCGCCCTATTATTAGTCGGCTAGCAATGTCGAGTCGGAAACCCACGTAAAAAAATAACAAACAACAAAAATAAATGATGATGCTTACTAAACTTAAGAAATAAAAATAAAAAATAATGTAAACATGGTAAATAGACTTCACATAGCCAACAACGCTTAAAGTATGTGAATATTCTAATAAAAGTTACATTTTCAGCATATATCCAACATCATTCCACAAGGGTGATGTTCTTTTGTTTAGCTCAGTCTCGACATACTTGTTCATAGAAACAATATAGTCATATAACATTCCACTAGTAGTATATATACTTTTTATCTCTATACTGGTTTGCCAACCTTAGGTCATATTTTGATGGATTCGTTATACATTGGCGAGGCCATGATTTTTAGTACTCTTCTTCGCTATACGAAACCAATTCAAGTTTTCATCTTAGGGTCTGTTTGGTTGACATTTATTCGGAACTTTTACAAAAATAATCTTCTCTAAAATAAGTAGCTCTGTTTGGATATATCAAATTCAAGCTTTTATTTTAAACAAATAGCTCTTAAATAAAAAGCTAGTTCATGAAGCGTTCAAAATACTCTCAGACTGTTGAAAAGTAAAATTACTTATATACCTTCCAACCATATATAATAATGATGTCTTTCCAATAACCTTAATTTGCTAATATTCCAACGGCAATAGACTTCTCCAACTCTCAAGTCTCAATGGTAAGTTTAAATCTCTATTGTGCAATATTTTCTAACATAACAAAAGGTTTCTATGTGTTATAGTATTAGGATTATGATATGTGATATACATTTTATGACTCTAACAAAAACCATGGAACAAATAGTGAAAATGTCTTTCAAGGAACATCTAATTAGATGAAACGGATCCGAAATGATATTGTTACATTAATATGGAATGCATGTTGTCAATAACTACCATAAACATGTTGTCTTAAAGCAATACAGTTATTATTATTATAATAAGTTTATCATTTTTATGTTTTATAGTAGTTTACAATTATAAATATATCATTTATATTATTTTACATCTTATAATTATAGTTAACAAGTAATTTACTAAACATTTTTATTGAAAAAAAATGTAACTTATTGCTCATATTAATAGCTTGCAGTTTACAGCTTACAACATACAGCATACACCTTCAGCCTGTTTTGCCAAACATACGCTTAGAAAGCTTATTGAATTTTTTTTCTCCTTTTGGCAGCATACCACGGATCCGTTGGTAATCCAACATACAATAAGCCAGACATCAAAAATCCCGATACCAAATCTTGTAAATTAGATGCTATCCCGCGGTTATTGCCTTCCTTCTTGTCCAAAACACAATAAAGTGAAACAACTTTGTTGTCAAAACTCAAAATTGCCACACTAACACAATTAATGATTCCAAAAAGTGTCAAATCCAACACTAAGACCAAGCAATCGTTTCGAAGTATGCAGCTTTAGCAAGTCAAGATATAAGCTGAGTGGTTTGAGGTACTTCATCATCAAATTAAAGAGATTTTCGATATATACAGCGGAGAAAGCATACGGCTAAGCTTTATATTTTATATTTAGGTTCAACCTCAAAAATACTCTTGTAAATGGTATATATCTTGATTGCATCTTATATGCCAAATGTAAAATAACGAGGGTAAATGGTCCACGCTTCATTGTGGGAGTTCTTTTGTCTATTCAATCACTTTCACGCTTACTACAACCAAAATATAAATGTTAAAAGTTATCGATTAATCTATGAATAATTTATGAAGTCTGTATGTTTTTGTAGTAGTCTTATAAGACAAAAAAAGTTGAACTTTTGTTTAGCCAAGAGATCTTTTCAAAAAGTATAAAAATTATGATTTTGAATATATCTTATTGACATAAGTTATACTCTCCCTCACTCAATGTATTAATAGTAAATATGACCCTCGTTATATTATTTGATAAAACTTTTATAATATAATCACTTAATTACTATACTGTCTTTGCCAAACGCATTATCTATATAATTTGATATTCATGTGTTTTTTTATAGCTAAATTATATGATGCAAATTATATTGTAATTGTAAAAACTCAAATTATACCAGCAATTTTTTTTAATTAAATAGTTTACACTCTAAGAGTATAACGTATATAAAAACTCTTCCATAAATTAATCCCAATTATTGTAATGAGTCTACAATGTATATAATTCAAATACAATTCGTAAATTTTTATAAATAGTAAATAACGAATAAATGAAATTTGTTATATGAAAACCTGTAAAAACTTAAAGTTTAAGCTGGTTTTTGTAACCGCTGTTGCAATTTTTATTAAGAGGGAAGAAATGAAAAAAGAGAAAAAGTTCATTGTTAAATTTCTAAAACAATAGTATTTAGAAAGTTACGATGTTGATAAATAAAAGCTTTATAGGAATGAAGGTAATTCAATTAACTACCTCTCTCTAAAAAAATCCTCCACCCTCTCTCTAAAAAAACCAATCCAACCCTAACCCTAAACCCACCACCGCCATCATTGTCTCTCCGGCCGTCGGCTTAGGCCGGCGGTCCGGAGAGACCTTCTTCAATCCTTCTTCTTTGTAGATACTTTACCATTTCATTTTCAGTTTTCGATTAATAAAGTTTTATAGATTGTTCTTTTTGGCGATTTTTCGTATCATTTTCTCTAGGATCCTTGTGTTTATGGGTTGTTTTTGGTTTGGTATGATCGGTGGATCAGTTTGGTTGTTTTAGGGTAGAAGTGGCTGTGTGGTTCAGATCGTGAGGTTGAAGATGGCGAGGTCGTGGTGATGGTGAGGTCGTGGTGTTGGTGGGATCTTGGTGGTTGTGAGGTCGTGTTGGATGTGAGGTAGTGGTGATGGTGAGGTCGTGTGGGTTGTGAGGTTGTGGTAATGGTGAGGTCGTGGTGGATGTGAGGGGGTAATGGTGACGTCGTAAAGGTTGTGGTAATGGTGAGGTCGTGGCGGTTGTGAGGTGGTGGTGGTGAAGTCATGGGGGTGTGAGGTTGTGATGTTGTGGTAATGGTGAGGTCGTGTTGGTCGTGAGGTGGTGATGGTGAGGTCGGGGGGGGGGTGTGAGGTCGTCATGGTTGTGAGATCGTGGTGGTTGTGAGGCCGTGGTGGTTGAGGTCGTTGGGGTTGTGAGGTCGTGGGGGTTGTGAGGTCGTGGGCATTGTGAGGTCCTGTTGGTTGTGAGGTCGTGTTAATGCTGAGGTCGTGGTAGATGTGAGGGGGTGATGGTGAGGTCGTAGAGGTTGTGGTAATGGTGAGGTCGTGGGGGTTGTGAGGTCGTGGTGGTTGTGAGATCATGGTGGTTTGAGGTCGTTGGGGTTGTGAGGTCGTGTTGGTGATGGTGAGGTCGTGGTGGTTGTGAGGTCGTTGAGCTCGTGGTGGTTGTGAGCTCGTGGTGATGGTGATGGCTCGGGCAGTGGGATTGATGTTCGGGTGTGTTGTATACGGGTGAGGTCATGTTTATGGTTCGTTGTACGGATAAGGTCATTTAGCAATGATCAAGGGCTATTATTTGAACTTGTGGTTCTCGAACAATTGAGGGTATTTCTCTATCAACTCTTTTTGCATCTCGCCATGCCACCACCTCGCTCGATAGTGTGGTTCAAATTGGTTTGTTAGAGATTTCGGTGAGTTTTGTACAAGGGTCAAAGTTGTGGTCGTGATCGTGTTGTGGTTTCCATTTGTCTCCATACTTCTTATAAGGTGATTGCCCTTGAGTGGTTAGCGTTTTCGGATTGAGATGGTGGAGTTTTATTCTTTTGATTGTTTGGTTATTCACGATGTTTATTTTAGGGTCGTTGTATTGATATGGTCGTGTTGGTAAGTGTTTCACCGATGTACTTTCTAGCTTCTTGCTAGGTTGTTTAAATAAAATTATTGCCTTTCTTAAAATAAATAAGTAAATAAATAAAAAACTTTATAGGGAATAATGGAGTAGCTAAACATTTGAAAGATTATTATCATAATTTACCAGTATTACATAGTTCATATTTGAAAGGATATTTATAAAAGGGTGTTTTTTTTTTTTTTTTTTTTTTTTTTTTAATTATATTAACATGTTTTGAAGTTATCATAATTTCCATTAAAGAAAAGTATATACAATAATAATAATAATCTTTTATATAATAAAATAAAACCCTTATTGGGAATTTTTCATTTCAAAAAAATGCATTCATACTTTATTTAGTAATAATTTTATTTAAAAAAAAGATTATTTTCTTATTAGGTAATATTTTATATTTATCCGTAACAAAAGTAGAAGATAAATACAAAAAATATAGATAAGATTTAATTATTAATAATAGGATTAAAATTTTTAAATAATCATCTTTAATAACAAAAAACTTTAATTAAACATCATAAATAAAAAAAACAAAAATTAAATTATTTGTTTTTTATTAAATAAAAATATATGATTCAAAAAATTTAAAAAACCCGCATGTACGCAGGTATTATAACTAGTAATAATAATAAAATAAAATAAAATTATGAGTTCATGTTGCCCTTTTTTCTTGTAGTGATAGCAATAAATCACTCTTAATATATGCATTGATCGTATCAATTTTAAATTATTTATAAAAAAATATATAAACGTATAACATATATCTCGGCTATAAAAAGTGATATATTTTCAATAGGAAAAGTATTTATTAAGTTTTATTGAAGATAATGTACATCTGTATTATAGTTCGAATTCGAAACAACTCTAGCGGTCCTCTCGTATTACGTCGTTCAAGTTCAGTTGTTGAATTTTTCAAACCCTAATTTATTATTCTTTCATACACCACATAACAACCAAAAACGTACATTTAAATCAAACATATATCATTGCACGCACAACACCAATCAAGATCGAAACAAACAATTCAATGGAAACAAGATCTGCAAAGAGACGAAAGCTTCGTAACGCAAATCATGAAAACTACACATGTCACAAAGATCGGATAACCGATCTTCCTAATGATGTTCTTCATCACATTTTAACCCTTCTTTCTATCAAATATATCGTGAAAACAAGCATCTTGTCGAAACGATGGAGGTCTCTTTGGTACACATTCCCCGATCTCGATTTTACAAGCCTTATCCCATATGGAATTAAATTAACAGAATATGTTACCTTAAGTAACATTGCCAGTGTGATCACTAACATTTTATTTCTTCGTCACAAGTTTTTGAATTCGGATGTTAGGATCCTTCGTTTCGGTGCTTTTATGAGCTTTTCTGGGCTCCATGCATTAGCACGTAATGCGGTTAGGCTAGGAGTGCAAGAACTCGACATTAGTGTTGCAACTGAGGACATATTTAACTTTCCTAGAAGCTTGATTACTCATGATTCTTTAAGGATTTTGAAGGTGAAATCTACTCCTGGCTTTAGGTTACCTCCATCCAAGATAATGAGATCAGGGTTTCAAACACTTCGAGAGTTGTCGTTATTTCAAGTTAAACAAGATAAACAGCCCTCTTTACTTGATATGTTCACAGATAGCTCGTTTCCGCAGCTTAGAAAACTGTGCTTTGATTCTTGTTTAGATTTGAAACATCTTCGAGTTGGTTGTCGATTATTAAAAGAACTAGTCATAGAAAATTGTAGTTTGTTACAAGGATTGGAAGTTTTGTCTCCAAAATTGGAGACATTGAGGGTTTTTAATTGCTTTCAGTACTATAACGATATAAAGACTTGGCTTCAAGTTGATTCCGTGAGATTGCACACCTTTGTTTGGACGTATAATTCGGTTCCTAGGAAGACTTGTATGCAAAATCTAGTTTGCATGCATGAGGTTAAGTTAAGCTTTACTTTTGCAACTGTAGTTTACGTGCATCGTGATTCCAATAAGCTCCAATGCTTATCTGACTTTCTTTCTGGACTATCTCATGCTGAGTCTCTTACGCTAAAAAGCCCGTTGGTTGAGGTATTTTATATATTCATTTTTAATTTTCGTTGTATTGTTGTTCTAGTGTATTTATTAATTAACCACATACAAATACTTGCACAACATGTTAGTTGGAGTGATTAGCAAAAAGGCTTGTTATTTTTGCCATTGATAACTGTATAATTAATTACATCTATATTTCCCTCTCTCTCTTGTCATAAGCTTTTTTTTTTTTTTTTTTTTTTTTTTTTTTTTTTTTAACAGGGTATGTCGATGAACAATCCTCTCGCGAATACCCTTTTCCAATCATTCAAGAAGCTCAAATCATTGGAATTACACACTAACAGTGATACATGTTTGGCAAGTGTTCTCAAGGTCTGTCCTATGATCCACACACTAACTATCAACGCTTACAACCCTCTAACAGGAGTAAGTACTACAAACTCAACTACAAATATATCCATATAAAGTTTACACGTGAATAATTAATTGATGGTTTTCTCTTTTTCGTAGCATACCATCTTGAGAGATTTAAGGAGTTCTTGGGAAGAACATCAATGGGAATCTCAAATTAAAGATCTGAAACCCCTTCTTCGTAATCTAAAGGTTGTAAAAATTCATGGAATCGACGAGAATGACATTCACCTAGTTAAGTTTTTGCTCAAGCATGGGATGTTCTTGCAAGATATTATTCTCTACCTTAGAAACAACAAATCGAAAAGCTACAATCGACATGAGAAACTTATATCGCGGATTACGCGACTTTCTCGAGCTTCGGTTGATGCTAAACTAGCGTTTCATTATTAAAATGGTATTACAGCACATTAATCAAATTGGATCATGATGACATCTTCTTAGAGTTTGCTTCGTGTTGAAAACTATTTAACTATACGCAATGATCATGCAATAAACTCTTTAGCATTAGTTGTTGGTGCAAAATCAGTCTCTAATAACTAGTTTTGATGTGATTAATTATTGTCATGGATTAAATTCTGATCGACTGTTAACATTGTGTGTATTAGTGTTGTCATTACTTGAACCCTTTTTCATGATTTCTTTGAAGATTGTCATTGTGAACATATGTATGCAAGCAAGTTGGAAGTTTTAGTTTGGGGCTACTATTTTATCTTACGCTCTGTTCCCGAGTATAAAACGGAAGAAAGAGAGATGGAGAGGGAAAAACGAGTGAAGTAAAAAGGAGAGTAATAAAAAATATTTTTTTTATCTTGTGTTTCCGAGTTGAAAAGAAAAGAGAAGGAGGTAACAAAAAAAAAAAAAAAACTTTAAAATCAACTTCACTCCATTTCATCCCAATTTGGGAAGTAAATTAGGAGAGTAATTTTAATGTAATTTACTACCCTTTACTTTCCTTTCCCCTCTTAAAAAATCTCTGGAACACAAAGTTTTTTTATTACCATCCAAAACCTTTCCCTTTCACTCCAAAAAATAAACTCGGGGACAGAGTGTTAGTGCACTCACCAGGGCCGGTCTTGAGTTTTATGATGCCCTAGGCGAGATGATCGAAGTGTGCCCTTTTTTCGTTTAATTCCTAGAATGAGAGTATCATTTTATTTCTAATTCAACTTAGTATAAATCTTCTACAGTGTTTTTTTTTCAGGCAAAAAAATAGATGAATAAAAATAAATGTAATAGCTAGGTATACAAAGTACTACTTCATAAATTATACTTACATGAAGTGTTTATTTTTATCAAAATCAAAATATGAGGAATATTAAAATTAGTATATTATGAAAGAAATATGGGTTTTTTCACGAAATATGGTGTTAAATTTGGTCTATCCTGCAAGGCCACAAAAGAGTTCGAGATATATATTATGTGGAATGTAATAGACAAAATTCAAAATAAAAGGGTTGAGTTGTAAGCTTAAATAATAATAATTTCATATTGAAAAGAAACAAAAAATAACTTGAGGACCGACCCAACGAGCGATAATTTTACAGCCATATGCCCATATGTTTGTCTTCCCCAACAAAACTACTGCAATTCATGAAACTCTCTCATTAGGCTAGTGACACTGGCAACCTATATTACATCATCTTTCCGGCTGCCTCATCAGTATTCTCTCTCCTCAACCTATATTCACCTCTCATTACGGTGGCAACACATATTGCATCATCACCTCTCTTTTCTGGTTTTTAAATATTCAAACGCAACAAAATCCAAATGTTTCTTTGTTTCACATCGGTTGAATATGCGAACGATTTGTGAGTTTTCCTCCGGCAACCGATATTGTCACAGTGGTGACAACCGATTTGGAGATCGGTCGAACGAAGTGAGCGAACGATTTTTTCCAGTGCATTGTCACTAGCCTTAAAACACACATTGGCTTGTTTTCTTTTCTTTCATAAAGCAGCTTTTCAAAATTTAGTTTATGTAACTAAGCCAATATTATATTTTCCGTCCTAAACACACTATTTTACACTTTGAAAGCTCAAGTCATGTTATAGCATGATGCCCCCTATTTGTATGATGCCCTGGGCCGTCGCCCAGCCTGCCCATGCCCAGGGTCGGGCCTGGCACTCACAACGCTAACGTGAATAAATACTTTCTTAATATTTCAATAAGTTATTCAAATGACTTGTTCTATTGTATCAATTACTTTGAAGAAGATTTTTTTTTTTTTTTTTTTTTTTTTTTTTTTTTTTTCTCTTTTTTTTCTTTTTTTTCTTTTTTTTTTAGCAAAATCACTTGTAGAACTCCAAAGCATTTGAAGCCACTCTCAAAAGCTTATGGATTTGTTAAACTTTTATTTTACACCAGATATTACGAAAGTTATTGCAAAAGCTTTTTGTATTAGAGTGGTAAGTTTTTACAAAAGTTTTTGACACCTATTATTTAATTGTATTAAATGCATCAAGTCTATTATGACTTGATGCTTTGCTCATGCTTTTAGTATATGTTTCCGATATGTGTACCACAATATTTACCTTTTATCATAATTAGTTTTTCCTAAACAAAAAACTTACACACATTGTTTAAGCTGAGACTTGAATTTAGTTTACTAAATAATTGTACTTTATAGACCTTTGTTTAGCATTTTGAAACATATTTCTAAAAGTTAGAAATCTATGTTCTAAATTTAAATAATATCATCATATAATGATAGAAGAGTTCGTGTGCCCCCTATATAAGTATATAGTTTTAGCATAGTCAAAGTTTGCCAGAGATTTTGGTTTGTTTTGGGGACTTCAATATGGTTTTATTATTATTATTATTATTATTATTATTATTATTATTATTATTATTATTATTATTATTATTATTATTATTATTTTGCAAAAGGTAAATATATATTATTGCCATAATAAAAACATGAATACAGTAGTAAACTATGTTAAATTGGATGCACAGACCTTATACAGTTCAAGTAGTAGCTAATACAAGAACATTCAGATTAAAACTCTCATACATTCACCTATTCTTCTAGTCTAGCAATTGATGAACTAGTACTAGGCAACCATGGAGAAACCAATTACTATGGCTACATTTCCTTTTCATACGAACACCCTACATGTGTCCACCCATGAACCACAGAGGCTCTTGTATCAAGGCTTCACCAAGCAAGTGTAAAATTCCTGTTCCATTAAGGCTTGCAGTCATAGAGCTATATTTCCACAAAATGGCATCACTCAAATGAAAGAAGACACTTAAGGATACATCCCACCTTGAGTACATTTCCTCTTTACGCTGCCTAATCTGAACTACATTTGTAGCTACATAATCACAAACAAGAACATACATCAAGCAACTTAGGAGGCATCATCAGGCTGGCACTCTACCTCAAATTCAACATATGAATTTATAATTAAATGATTAAATTCAACATCTAAATTTACACCTTGACTTCAATATACTTCATGGCAGCTAATTAAAGATTTTTTTTCCTTGACAGAAACTAAAGATGTAAGAACAAAATTAGCAAATGGTCTAAGTTCTGAGTTCTGATTTTAATTTCTAATGCTATATAGTAATTGCCTTTATATAGATAAAACTGAAATAGGTCAACCCGTCTAACCTTTTCAATAAACAAGTCGTGTTTAGTATCCTCAGATATTAAATAGGTTAACACGTAAACCCATTTAAGTATGTAAGCCTTTAGAAATTGAAATATATAACTTGGATAATTTGGAATTTGAATTTAAATATATTTTTCTATATACTTAATATGACATTGAATTACGATTATAGCTTGAATATTATTGTATAGGTATTTAACATTGTGTTCTCGAGTTAAAGTTTAGAAATAAAAAGAAAGAAAATGAAAAAAAAATATAAGAAGTTGTGTTCTCGAGTAACACTTAAGGAAGAAAAGATGAAATGGAATGAAAAGTAGTGTGATTTTACTGATTATTAAAGTAAAATATTTCTTCTCAATTTTTGAGATAAAGTGTTTACTTTACATTGCTTCACTTTTCTTTAATAATAAAACTCAAGAACACAATGTAAATGTTATTTTTATCATTTATTAAATCAATATATCATTTTTAGATTAGAACTAGTTGAATCGACAAACCACCGACCTTCTTCACTAATTGAATTGTTTACTTAAATAGATTAAACGAGTTATAAACGGGTTATATGTGTTATGCAGGTCTAATTTAGGGTTGATTTTTTTGGCACGATTAATAAATGGGCTGTGTTTGGGTAGAAATTATAACAACTCGTTGACCCGTGAACCCAAGTATGTCAACCTGAATACGACTCGATTGTCACCCGTAAGTTTTTGGATCAATTTCATATATCGCCATACTTTCGTGATTAATTTCATATATACCAAAAGTGTAAGAATTGAATGCAAAATATACAATGGTTTTAATGGATGCTTGGGTATATATGAAATTTGGTGATGAAATTTCCTTTAAATTTTATGCTTGTTCTGGCATTTTCTAGTGGGTCATACTATTTTGTTGGATGGTACAAGTGTGGGACCAGAACTTAGAACTTGTTATTTCCTTTGAGTTGGTGTCCTATATATTGTCACGTCGACATGGTTTTTCATTTGGGTCCCGTCTCCTTTAATCGACTTGGTTGGATGCCTTTCTTTTGTAATGTTTTGTTTGTTTGGTAATATATTGATGCTTTTCTAGAGTTAATAATGTGTAAACGAATAATCGACATGGTTTTTCATTTTGTAATGTTTTGTTTGTTTGGACAAACTTTTTTGTTTTTGTTTTTTCTCTTTTTGTTTTGGTTGATAGGGATACGTGTGATGTGTATGTGTACCATATATACAAGATGTTTTAACAGCGCTTATCAACTATGAGTCTATGAGCATATGCACCATAACAGCCATTCAAAGCAAGACAAGATATTTCAACTTTAATTTCTTATTTATACCATTTGTGAATTGTGACATGACAATTATCATAATAACACAAACTTATATCATTTCGAATCAAAGAAACCTACATTTGACCCAAATTCACTTTGCAAAGCATGATCAAGTAAAGCCTCAGACTCCATCATCAACTCAGGACTTAACCTAAACATCAACACACAAAACTCCATTTGATTAAGAGCACCATCACCATCATAGTCACCTTCTTTTAACATGCTCATTAACTCGTCATCTCGTAACTCTTGCAACCCAAGTAATGAAGAATTGCACTTCAAGCTTTCAAATGTGATGACACCCTTATCTTTATCCATTAACAAATTGAACCCATTGCATAGCTCGTTTATTAGACCTTCACCTCCTAGCTTTTCTGCCATTTTTGGTAGCATGTCACAAAAACTTTCTCTTGCTTCTGAACCCATCTTTTATGAAATGGTTTCTGATAAGTTAATGTTGTGGACTTGTGGTTGATGTATGGGTATGCCAAGAATGATGGATATGGTCTTGGGGTTTGAAAGTCTTGTAGATTGAAGGTGGTTTATATACAGGGAAAAGTCATTTTTATTCCAATTTGTTTATATATTGCATAATGGTCAGTAAAGTATGAGTAATGACATTTTAAACCCTCAACTCTGGTTACAAAAGCAACATATGGCATAATGATCAGTAAAGTATGCTAAATTTTGGATTTCATTACAGTAAAGTGCAGTTTTTTGAGTGTTATAAAGAGTTGACCAGGTTATTTACAGCATCAAATCTTTACATTAACATAGAGCGATTTGTGCCTTTGATGAGATTGTTGGAGACTTGTATATAGTTTTATACTCACGCTGTTCAATCTTGTAAACTCTTTTTGAATTGATGTAGAGCTATCATAGAGGACTAGTATAGTAATCTCTATTTCCTTGATATGATAAGATCATAAAATCAAGTGATTTGAACAAATATGCAATCATTGGTCTTAGAACTAATCATAAAATCGAACCCGGTTAAAGGAAGTTTAATGTGAACAAATTCGATATTCATTGAAGTTTAAGGTAACAAAGTGAATGTTTGAATTGTTAGGATGTGCAAAGAGAAATTGTAGAGGTATATGCCTATATGGGTGGGGTTCGACGAAACGGTGGAGATGCTCCAATTTTTTGCGACAATTAAAAAGCCCAACTCTTTCCTAGAAGAACCACTTTTGCCTACTTGCCATCTGGAGTTTATTTTTTATTATGCTAAGATTCACAAGTCCCGATATTGTTTCCATTTTTCAAACATCTTACGGATTCGCTTGTTCCTTAGTCTTATTTTGGTCACGTATAAGCAGACACATACATATAAAAATTGTGAAGTCATGTATGTTTATATCTTGTAGGTAGGATCAAAGTTTGTTTTATCTTTTCTTGGGTTGACTAAAGGCTTGGTTCAAACCAACCAAATACAATGAAACTACATGAGCTTTGGATCCTAAAATATGAGAGAGAACTGTCACTAACACTGTTTTTAATGTCATAATCTTATCTACGATTGTTTTTGTTTTTGCAAAATCGCGATTATAAGATCGGACGGGATCCTAAGATCATATTATAATGTTATTTTGTAATTTTTTTGTAATGTTATGAAAATATGTAAATTATTATATATCATAAACACAAAATTATATGAATGTTTCATGAAAATATTGTTTTAAATTATGAAGATATAGACTGTTTAAGAAGAATCACATATTGTTTTTTAAATTACATAAAAACATATTCTATAACTTTTTATCTTTTAGTTTGTGGTTCGAGAAGATCGGATCGGATAAGATCTTAAGATCTTATAGTCAAGACCAGGATCCCATAAGATATTAAGCTTGTAAGATCCTACGTAGGATCCGGAACGTTTTTGCTTTGTAGAATCGTAAAATCGTAAGATCCTAAGATCTAACAACTATGGTCACACTAAATACTAACCAAAGCAACCATGTTAGACTACATAATTCCCCGTAGGTTATCTCATATTATTCATCAATATTTAGACTACATAGGATAGATCAAACCTACCAATAAATCCTAATAGAAGACCCAAATCTATTATACCAGCTAATACTCCCCCGCAATCCGAGCGACGAAATCGTGAAAGCTTGTACTGGAGATACTTTAAACGTTAAAGCTATAATTATTTTTGTTGAGGAAGACATTCCCAGCAAGCGAAAGCAAATCTTCAAACAGTAGCAGCAGTAAAGATTGTCGTTTACTAACAATAGATATATCACCGATGATGTGCTTTAGGACATCAAAATACTCAAACTATCTAGAAACGGGCCAAACAAAGAATGCCGTACTTGTAGAAGAACTTGTATGTTCACCAATGACGTGCATTAGGACATCAAAAAGTTTCATATTGATTCTTGAAGAAGTAACGTCATTTGGCTTATTGAATGAAGTAACCCCATTGATCATGAGTTATGGAAGCGAGCAAGCAAGCAAGTGTGCAAAGGTTTTGGTGGGGTTAAGGATAAGGTGAGCAACAGAACAACAAAAAACACTTAAGAGTTGACTGATTGATAAGAAAAGCAAAAAAAAAAACTTTGGAAATAAAACTTGTACCATATTTAATAGTTAACAATGGTTGCTAATTAAGCAAAATAAAATTGAAAAGAAATATGTAAGAGACATAGATGGAGAAGAAGAACAAAGATATGTGGCAAGATCTGTTTGGGAATTCAGGACGAGGAGGTGCAGAAGCGGCTGCTCATGGTGGCCAATTAGGTCTAGGATATGACCCGCTCATGATACCATATTAGATTACATAATTCCCTATAGATTATCTCGTATTATTCATCAATATTTATATACTACATAGGAAAGATCAAACATACGAATAAACCCTAATTGACGACCCAAATCTATTAAACCGGCTAATAAACCCAACCAAATTACAGTTATTACATCCAACCAACTGGCTCACTATGTCCTCTTTTACTTGCAAGTCGCTACTTGAAACCTCGCTCTCACAATATTCCCCAAGAACCGTGGGCTAACTTTGAATCCTTACTTAAAATCTATCAAGATCGACTCTCCTGTTCATCGCCTATGCAGGATTACAATGAGGTGTTACAAACGTACATCATCTGCTAGAAATCATTGTCCTAGATATGTCTGCCTCACGGGTGTCTTTGATATCATTATGTAACATCTCCAAGAGCGTAATGATATTGTCCATTTTGCATTCAAGTCTCAGCTTTGGGCTCACGATATCCCCGTAAAATATGTCATCATAGTCAAAGGGATTAGCCAATATACATTTAAGTGATTTTAACAGTAGTTACCTAAATCTTATACTCCATATAGACAACCATACTAATAAATATAAACTAGCAAAGTGCTAAGATATACAATGAGAATGCATAATATTTTCGACCACAACTAATCTAAAACTGCTACTCTGACTCGGATATTTCAACTGTAGAAATCCTAAAACCAAAGGAGTAACTCGCATCATTCAAAGTTCAAACACCATTAGTTTGGGCTTGGACAGTACTAGTTACATGGGCCTATATGGGGGAACTTGGACCGAATCCTGGAGGTGGAATTATGTTGTTATTGGACTTGTTGTTAGTGTACGTAGATATGTTGCTGGACTTGCAATGCGCCCTGACCTGTTGAATGTTGTCTGCCAACCCATATTGGGCCAGCAGACGTTGATGGGGACCAGTTGTGATTACCCATACCAGACAAGGAGTTAGTATTATTAAGTTGACCATTGTGTTGTCTAGTAGTATTAGATAAAGACCATAGGCTGTTATGAGTAGAAACCATATTGTTACGACCATTTGTATCATGAATAAATCAGCACCCCATTTACACGTACCAGTACGACCAAAATGACGACACACATTAGTTGAAGACTGTCCACGTTTTGGTTTTGAGATGAAGAACTCTCGGTTAGCAAAACTTGAAGTGCCGATGGTGTGAATATGGAACCTGAAGGGTTTGTTTTGTGGTTTAAAAAAGGTCCTTGGTCGTAACCATGCATGGGCCTTATGGTGTCAAGGTCGGGAAACAGGTCCCGGTGTGCAGTTATGCTAGTGACGTGAGCAAACCGGTCACTTAAACCATTGATGGCATAAGTGACGAGGTCGACATCATGCATGGGAGAGCCAAGGTCGGAAAGCAAGGAAGCGATGGATTAAATCTTTGCACAATAGACGTCTACCGTCATGTCTCCTATGTCCAATACATGTTTTCACCTCGTAAAGGCAATGGTTTTGGTTCTTTTATTGTCTATAATTTTTTTGTTAGAAAAGACCAAACATCAAGGGCAATTTTAGGGTTAGCCTTAACGAGAACATCATTACAAGTCAAGAAGATCCAAGACTTAACATTAGGGTTTGATCGAAGGCTGTGATACCATGTAATTACGGTTAGGAGTCTCTAAGTAATAGTCCACTAACAAAGTCTACGCATACAACGTAACTTAATTAAAATTCAAAGTCTCAATTTTTATCTTGTGTATAGTATTCCTTGTTTCACAATTTCACTTTTAAAAATAATATAAAAATTGTCGTACATTGTTGCTTGTTTCATATTTTCAAATTTTATTTTATGTATGTGAAGACATGTTGTGTTTGTACAGAATAGTGAATTTATAGAAGGAAATAAGAGGCAGCATGTGGGGCAATGGTGGCTAATTTCATATCCAAAATCATTGGTGGAAGCTGGCACTTTGTGGACACTAGGAGCCTAAGAAGAATGATTCACCCTATAAAGGTAATGTGAATAAGCACAGGATTAGGAATCTTGAAACATGGTCGGTTTAATTAGAGTCAAGTTAATTGGTGCATGTGTATAAAACAATGTTGGTGAAGCTTTAACTTGTGGTAGAGTTTTTATCTGTGTAAACTATTAGTGTATCTCTTAATTATATTTCCAATTAACTTTTTTTTTCAGCATATGCCACCCTTTGAACATAGTTGAACAAAGTTGTCAAAGACTTGATTCTTTCACTCATTGTCTATTTTAATTTGTAGTAATAGGTAAAAACTGAATTTCACCAAACTGAATAACATTTGTTATTAGGTTGTTTACAAATGCAGATAAAAATCTGGAAAACAAATTTTACAAGATTTTGATACTTTAGGTTGAAACCAGTATTCCATTTGTCTTACTTGCATACTCAAATAACATAAATTATTAATTATGCATTTAATATAAATAACATCATTCTAACAAATTTGATCAATATAACTAAGAGAAATGACCAATAAGCCCTTTGTCAGCATCATTATTTGTATGTTCCAATTTCAATTCAGTGCTGTCAATGGTACAATGGGAGCATTATATGTGTTGATCATCTCACTGCAGTTTCATTCTTATGTCAAGGGTTACTTAGAATTACATGATAAAAGTTGGATTGGTGGACTTATCGATATGTTAAGATTACATAATCATTCATATTTGAGAGTTCAATGATTTTACTTTTGTTGAAAAAGAAAAAGAAAGGGCTAGTAAATTATTGCAGAATATACACATGACCAAAAAGTTGATGATTTTGATAAACCAGGTTAGGTCGGATTAATCAAATTAGATAGTTCGAATAATGAATTCAATAACTTTATCTAGGCTCTACATTGGTCACCGTGACTTCGTTATTGGAGTACATACTTGACATTTGAGTACTTCTATGAATTGTAAATGCAGGTTTTTTAGGCATTGGAATAGTTGCCGTTTCGTTGCTCAACATGACGACTACATCTGACATTGTTGGTCTGTCATTCGTGATCTCTTGTACACACAGAAGTCCAACATTAATACATTTCACTGCCTGTAGAGGATCACAGTTGTCCCGCATCGAAGGATCAATTAACTCTACACCTCTGCCTTCCATCCAGAGTTCCCATGCCTAAAAATCGTCCAAAACCTTCAAACTGTAATTGTTTGCAAATGATTATCATATAATAATTAATAAATAACACAACACACATACCCATTCTGACACTGTAAGAGACTCTTCAATGAGATCAGAACCAGTGTTCCTTTTACCAGTCACAATCTCTAGCAGTAAGACCCCGTAGCTATACACATCTGATCTCTCAGAAAATCTCCCATGCAGTGCATATTCAGGTGCCATATATCCACTGCATTTAATAAATTAATGATCTCACTTATGTACATCATAATCTATAATTGCTGCATTTTACATGCATACGATGACTTTTTAACTTACTAGGTACCGACAACTCTGTTGGTCTTGTCCTCAATTTGGTTCATCCCAAAAATCCTTGCTAATCCAAAGTCAGAAATCTTGGGAGTCATTTCTTGATCCAAAAGAACATTACTTGCTTTTAAGTCCCTATGGATAACTTTGAGCCGTGAATATCTGTGTAGATAAAGGAGTCCTTGAGCTATTCCTTCTATTATTTTGAATCTTTTGCTCCAATCAAGATTTATACTCTCGGATGGATCTAAAGCAGATAAATTAGTACTCCTAACATTTAGTTATCTTAAACAGAAGAATTGCATCTTAATAACAGATGGGAAAGCAGAAAATGTACCAAATAGGAACTTGTCTAGGCTTCGATTAGGCATGTATTCGTACATTAGGATCTTTTCATCTTCATCTACACAACAACCCAATAACCTAACAAGATTTTTGTGCTGAAGTTTTGCAATAAGCTTCAACTCATTCATAAACTCCTCGCGTCCTTGTGATGATCTTGTTGATAGTCTTTTTACTGCCACTTCTCTGTTTCCAGGTAATGAGCCCTACATTGCATCTTGATCATTAAACCAGTTACAATCTAATTATGTCCTTTGATGTTGTAGAAAGTATACCTTGTAAACCGGACCAAAACCACCTTCCCCCAGCTTGTTTTTAACAGAAAAAGAACCTGTTGCAGCCAGTACACTCCTTAAGCTAAATGACACAAGCTCTGTGTTGTTTGCATCTCCAGGCATGGTGCTTATAGAATCAAATTCTAGCAATTCCCTGTTTATTCTTTCTGTGTAAACCATGATTAGTAATCTTGAACATAGAATTAGAGGTGGAAGAATGGATCTATCGGGTGGGTGAGTAACGGGTCAAAAGTATGTAGGATCAACCAGGTTTTCATTGCGTGTCAATACTAGACAGGATGGGTTGGGTTGACCCATTGACATAATTCTCTGTTTTGTTCATTTTGGTAAACAATTAGCGTGCTGAAGTACAATAAAATACTAATGCCATTACAATATTAATCTACTTTTTATAAATAAAATTCATCTACGAGCCTTCAAAGATTATAATTATACTTTGGGATATACTCAATCTCTTTAATCTTTCCAAACCTTATGACCCATTTTTCGTATTAGCTAAATTGGTTATTCTGACCCAAATGACCCATTAGGGATACGCCATTACCTAAATCAGCGCATTGATAAGTTAATGGGTCAAGATTGCCAACCTTCAATGTTGGACAGATTCAAGAATTGTTTACTCTATCTGTTTACCTTTCCTTATCAGTCTTTCACTTCTCCAGAAGTAGCTGAAGACGCTGATGATAAGCAACCCGATAGAAACAATGGTGACTCCGACTGCAATAAAGCTTTTCCTTATGTGGGTTGATTTGTGTTTTTGACTATCAACTGCATGTTAACCATGGAATAAACATAATGTGATTTAGGGAAAAAAAAAAAAAAAAAAAAAAAAAAAAAAAAAAAAAAAAAAAAAAAAAAACGCTACCATTGATAACGAAAAGTAGATGTACCTAGTTTGATGTTATGGACACGGACATAGAGAACACGACCAGTAAAGCTATTACTACTCTGTATATCCACAAGCTCTGTGAACCAATTCAAACAAACGATTGTAACTTCATATGTCACATTCTCATATGCATAAGCTGTACATGAGCAGTTCCTGAAGCATTCTAATTCACATTCATTAATAGTATTATTCCTCATAGTAACTGCATGATCGGGTAGCTTAATTCCTTCATATTTCACAAAGCCGTCCCCATTATCACAGCTCAATTTATTATTCCTCACACATCCACCTGTCCAGTTTCCTACATTCCATGCATTGTGTGATTTTGGCTGGAAACCGTTTAGACAGTTGCAGACAGGAATGGACACATTTTTCTGACATATTGTAAATGGACCACAGTAACCATAGAAATCACATGTATCTAAAGGTACCTGCCATAGAACTATCCATGCTGTTTGCACCCATATCAGTAGTTGGATCCGCCCACTAGGAGCCAAGGTGAACCGTGATGTGACTGTATTTGCAGACGTACTGTACACAAGATAGACTTCACCATCATCTTGTACAACAAAACTAAAGTATCCTGAAAATCCTTTATTATAATTTACAAATCCAGTGGCGTAAGAGGAGGTAGTAGCATAGACGTTGCTTCTCCAATACGGTTCATCACTCTTCCAAAGAGTAACCTGATGTCTATTTGGATCTATCCCTATTGAGAATATACCTGGCCGAGGATCTTCGTCATTCACCCATGATGTAAGACGCATTTCTTTACCAGTTTTCTTGTTAGAGCTAATCTTCATCTCAGACACAAACGTGTCCGTGGGATGATCAAAACTCTGCCACACATCACCATCTTCACCATGTCTAAGTACCAGATTCCCATTATCGAGCAACACTGCATCTGCAGAGTGAACACTCACACTAATATCCGACACATTTGACGTCCATACGACTTCTCTTCCACTTAAAACTACAAGGTTTCCATCTTCAGAAACCCTGAAAACTGGTGGTGAGCCTTTGGGAACTGGAGATGCTCTATTAGCTACCCATATGACCGTAAGCTTCGGGATTGTATTATACCAGATCCCCAGGTAGCTACTGGTAGAATTGCCAGGACTGAAGAAGCCTAATGCAAACTTACCTTCAGCTGAAATGATGGTTTGGTTGATACTAATGGAGCTGTTTATGGAGATGCTATTTACACTTGCAGAAAGTGGTAAGAAAGAAGACGAGACAATGAATAAAAGACATAACCATTGCATTTATGGTTCTTATGTTTTGAGATTATAGTATCTATTTCTTAACTATCTTTTGCAAAATGTCCAGGGAGCTGAGGCACAAAGGAGGAGTGAGAGGGTGATGGCATAATACGAAGTTGACTTGCTTCTTCATATACAACTTACAAGTAAAGATTAATTTTATTTGCAAGCCTTTAGCCTGTTGGTTGTTGGATTACGGGTGATTACACATGTCAACGAGTGTGAAAAGTAAATTCCATTATGACTCATTTGACCTAGTACAACATTATATTTTTGTCACAAGTATCAGGTGCATGCATGCAATCATTAGATTTACTATCTTATTTTTGTAGAATATGAGTATAAAACCTGATTTTTTTATTTTAAATTGCTACATATCCTTATCAATATAGAAGATATATAGTGACCTATTAGGTAATTTCCTTGATGGTTCTAATAGATTTATTTGTAGAAACTAGTCATCTTTCGGCATTTGCTTTACGTTTTTCTTAAAGCAGTCATAACAAACATTGGTTGTTTTTTCAGATTTTTTATGAACAAAACCAACGCGTGTTTCAATTTTTTTAATAGAGGTGCTTCTTGAACTATACGATTTCCACTCGTTTTCTATGTGTTTTATGATCAAAATCTTCAATTTATATATAAGTTTGTTTATTATGCATAAGATATGATTCCTAATGATGAGACCAAGATCTTTAAGGATTATAAGATTCTCAAAAGACTTAATGGGGATCAAAAGAAAATAAATAAAAAAGATCCTTAATTGTTAGATTACTAGGCTTAATCTTTGCAATATATGAGTGCTTTTTAGTAATTTATTGCAATAATCATCTCTTTGTATACCATCCATAGATTCGGTGGGAGTATTAGTGCTAATTTAAAGTCCTAATCAATGGTGGAAGTGTAGCACTTTAAGAGCCTAAGAATGATTTGCCCTATAAAGTTAGTGTGAATTAGCATAGGATTAGGGATCCGAGAAACATGTTATAATAAATTGTAGAACTTTTATTCTTACATTTTGGATCTTATGATACTTGGTCGATCTGTTGACCAAAAGAGTCATGCTCGTGCATCTCTAAGAAATACTACTATACTAGTATGTTTCTTTTTTATATCTTCAAATATATCTTTCATTTTGTTATTGTATATTTCCTTGTACATAACATATGTGACCTTTTTTACCTTAGTTAAACAAGTTGTC
The DNA here is from genome assembly GCA_030686995.1 of Artemisia argyi. Lineage (NCBI taxonomy): Eukaryota > Viridiplantae > Streptophyta > Magnoliopsida > Asterales > Asteraceae > Artemisia > Artemisia argyi. Next base: position 155,293,102 of record CM060698.1, on the reverse strand, counting down.
ATATATATAGTTACTTGTTTTACTCATTGTGTAGTTTTATAATTACAGGTAAAAATAAGCTACTGAAGTTGGATTATTTTGTTTCACTCATTGTTGCATTAGGTTAAACTAGATAGTGTCTCATTTGTTTTACTTAGATTCTAAAATAGCAAAAATTGGCTACGCTGATGTTCTTGACACAATTAGCAATGTGTGTTTGTGCATGTTAGAAATCAAAGTGGTGATGATATAATACAACTTTTGGTGATAAAAGTGTTGGGCTGTCTGAAATCAAATGTTGGGTCATGCCCAATTGATAAAAGGTGTCCGTAAAATGATGTTTGGGCCTACAGTCCGCTGAATGCCTGAAAAGCAATTTATGTTTATTAGAAAAATGTTTTAAAAAACAACATAAAAATTGCCATTTTCGTTTAAGAGATTATAAAAAGAAAATATATTTTTAGCATAGAGCCCATTTCTAACCGCCCCAAACTTAAATCAGTCACAGACTACCCAAAAAAAAAAAAAAAAAAAAAGTTCTCTTCATCATCAAGTTGTGTTTGTTTCATACATATGGGATTTTTTTTTCGCATTTTTCTTTATTTATTATGAGTATACTATTTCAACAAGTGGTTGTGTTTCTAGATTATTTTATTGGAGTTTTTGTTTTTGGGTACTTTTTAGCTTAGTTTATATTTAAGTTTGTTGGATAGTTTCCATTCTTATCTTATTATTAGGTTTGCTTAGTAAAATGATAAAGCGTAGTTGAAGATGGGTTTAAAGAAAAAGATGAAGAGATTGAGGGGGGTGCTTCTCTTGTTATGGTGTGTTTGGGATTGTTTATTGCCAAGTGATTATTTACACTAAAATAAGCAGAAAAGCGGTTTCATATAAACACACAAAAGAACTGCTTATCTGATCTTAAAAAATACTTTTTAAGCATATAAGCACTTAAATACACAATCCAAAACCTTAGTTTTTGGTAAAAAATACTCACTGCAAGGTATGTGTTCCCAACTATGTGAAGCCATTGTAGTAGATGGAAATGTAGCATAGTTGGTATAGCTCTTGCATGTGAAGTGGTAATGGGTGCCTAGTGAAGCCTTCCATCTTCTCTGTCTTAGCTATTGTGGTGGCAGGTTGAATGGTTTTGATGGGGAGATGAGAAGGAAATGTAGCTAGATGGTGATTGGTGCTATAAAGGCGAATGAAGAGTTGCAGGGTCAATACAAACGGGGTTAGTTTGCCTGCATTTCTGCTGAATTCTGTGAATGTATGGATGTATTGGTTTTGGTATCTGAATTGATAGCTAGTATGTAGTTCTATTGTTGTTCTGTTGTTGTATTTGAATAAGAGGTTAGGCAGGTCTAATCTCTTGAATGGCATTGATGTAATGATGCTTTGTGTTAATAAAATATATTCACCTTTGGCACCAAAAAAAAAAAAAAAAAAAAAAAAAAAAAAAAGTTGTAATAGAACGTAATTATAATAAGCTACTAAACTATCATGGAATTGCACATGGACAAATATTTATTGGTTCTGATAAATTAAGTTTAGGTCGTTTAAATCATATTGGGTAATTGAACCAGTGAATTAATAACTCTATCTAGGATTTATGCTGGTCACTGTAACTTCATTATTGGAGTAACTAATTGGCATTTGAGAACTTCTATGAATCGTAAAAGCAGGTTTTTTGGGCAATGGAATGGTTGCTGTTTCATTGCTTAACATGACGATTACTTCTGACATTGTTGGTCTGTCATTCATCATTTCTTGTACACACAGAAGTCCAACATTGATACACTTCACTGCCTGTAAAGGTTCGCAGTTGTCCCTCGTTGAAGGATCAATTAACTCCACACCTCTGCCTTCCATCCAGATTTCCCATGCCTAAAAAATATCGAGTCCCTCAAACTTTTGTTGCTTCAAATAGTTATCAAACAATAATTAGAATAGAGCACAACACACTTACCCATTCTGATACTGTAAGAGAATCCTCAATGCAATCAGTACCACCGTTCCTTTTACCAGTCACAATTTCCAGCAGTAGGACACCGAAGCTAAATACATCTGATTTCTCAGAAAATCTACCATGCATTGCATATTCAGGTGCCATATATCCACTGCATTTAACATAACAATGATCTTGAATTATTAATACATCACCTCTAATTTCTACTAGTATATCTTAAATGCATAAGTTGACATTCAGACTTACTAGGTGCCAACAACTCGGTTGGTTTTGTCCTCAATTTGGTTCATCCCGAAAATCCTCGCCAGTCCAAAATCTGATATTTTGGGAGTCATCATTTGATCCAGAAGAACATTGCTTGGTTTTAAATCCCTATGGATTACTTTGAGTCTAGAGTATCTGTGCAGATAAAGGAGTCCTTGTGCTATCCCTTCTATAATTTTGAATCGCTTGTTCCAATCAAGATTTACCCTCTCAGATGGATCTAACAAAAATAGATAAAAGAATATTTAGAAATGTATTCAATAAAGAATTGTATCTTGGAATAGATTGGGAATGCACAAAATTTGTACCAAAGAGGAACTTGTCTAGGCTTCGATTAGGCATGTACTCGTACATTAGAATCTGTTCATCTTCTTCTACACAACATCCCAATAGACTAACAAGATTCGTGTGCTGAAGTTTTGCAATAAGTTTCAACTCATTCATAAACTCATCACGCCCTTGTGATGATCTTGTTGATAGTCTTTTTACTGCCACTTCTCTGTTTCCAGGCAATGTACCCTGCATTGCATCTTTCTCATTTTAACAATTACAGTTTAAATAAGGTCCTTATATAAGACGCTGTAAGAATTATACCTTGTAAACAGGACCAAAGCCACCCTCTCCAAGCTTGTTTTTGACTGAGAAGGAACCTGTTGCGGCCAATACACTCCTTAAGCTAAATGATACAAGCTCTGCATTGTTACGTGCATCTCCAGAGGTGGTGCTAATAGAATCATATCCAGAAAGTTCCTTGTTTATTATTCTCTCTGTTTAAACCATGAGGAAGTATTAGTCAGGGTTAAAACGGGTTGCTATTTGTACCAGCTTGGGCTGACTCGGAAACATTTAGTTATGAATTTGTTTATTTTATATAAAGCCCTAAATATATTTACATGTTATTGCAATATTAAATTATTTTTTATTACAATATAACGATTTCGGAGATCATAAAAAATAGAAGTACACTTTAGTGAATTCTCAGATTCTTTCATCTTTTCAACCCGTATTAACCGTTTCTGTTTACCTATCTTTTAGTTTTACCCAAGTTAACCCGTTAAGAATAAGCCATATATAGTCTAGATCAGCTCATTCATCAGTAAATGCGTCAAAATTTCCTTCTCTACAAGATACATTTGAGAATTGCTAACTTTAACTGTTTACCTTTCCTTATCTTCCTTTGGCTTCTCCAGAAGTAGCCAAAGATGCTGATAATAAGCAATCCTATAGAAACAATGCTGACTCCAACTGCAATAAAGCTTTTCCTTAAGTGGGTAGATTTGTGTCCTTGACTATGATTTACTGCATGTTGACCATGGACGAAATCATAAATTTATACTTTTGAGGAATAGCAAATGAAACACTATCTATGATAAATGTAAGTTTATGTACCTAACTCCGAGTTATGAACTTTGACGTAGAGATCATGACCAGTGCTGGAGTTACTCATGATGTCCACAAGCTCTTGGAACCAATTCAGACAAACAATTGTAAGTTCATACGTCACATTCTCATAAGCATAAGCTGTACACGAGCAGTTCTTAAAGCATTGTAGTTCACATTCGCCAACACTTTTATTACTTATAGTAACTACATGATCGGGTAGCTTCATTCCTTCCAACTTTAAAAACCCGTCTGCTTTATCACAACTCAGTTTCTTATTCCTCACACATCCACCTGTCCAATTTCCTGCACTCCATTCATTAGGTGATTTTGGGTCAAACCCAGTCAAACACTTGCAAGGCGTAACAGGTTCATCTTTATGGCATGATGTAAATGGACCACAGTAGCCATAGAAATCACATGTAGCCAACGGTCCCTGCCATAGAACTATCCATGCTGTTTGTACCCATGCCGATACTTGAATTTTCCCGCTAGGAACCAAGGTGAACCGTGTTTTAACTGTGTTTGTAGACATACTATACACAAAATAAACTTCATCATCTTCTACAACAAAACTCACATATGCTGAAAATCCTTGATCATATTTTAAATATCCAGAGGCGAAAGATAAAGTAGTAGCATATACATTGGTTCTCCAGTACGGTTTATCCCGTTTCCAAATATAAAACTGATATCGATATGGATCTATACCTATCGAGTATATACCTTGTTGAGGATGTTCGTCATCTACCCATGATGTAAGACGCATTTGTTTACCAGTCCTCCTGTTTGAGCTCATCTTCAAGCCAGGCACACTTGTGTCAGTCGGATGATCAAAACTTTGCCATAGATCATTTTCACCATGTTTAAGTACCAGATTCCCATTATTGAGCAACACTGCATCTGCAGAGTGAACACTCGCACTAATAACCGACACATTTGATGTCCATACAACTTTTCTTCCACTTAAGAGCACAAGATTTCCATCTTCAGAAACCATGAAAACTGGCAGTGAACCTTTGGGTACGGGAGATGCTCTATTAGCTACCCATATGACTGTTAACTTCGGGATTGTATTATACCAGATCCCCAGGTAGCTACTGGTAGAATTGCCAGGGCTGAAGAAGCCTAATGCAAACTCACCTTCTTGTGAAATGATGGTTTGGTTGATACTAATGGAGCTGTTTATGGAGATGCTATCTACACTTTCAGAAAGTGGTAAGATAGAAGACACGACAATGAATAAAAGACACCATAACCATTGCATTTATGGTTCTTGTGTTTTGAGATTATAGTATCTATTTTTTAACTATCTTTTGCAAAATGTGCAGGGAGGCACAGAGGAGGAGTGAGAGGGTTATGGCATAATGCAAAGTTGATTTGCTTCTTCATATACAACTCACAAGTTAGAATTATTTTATTTGCAAGAATTTAGCCTCTTGGTTGTTGGACTACGGGTGATCACACATGTCGACAAACTTGTGAAAAGCTTTAGGCTATGTTTGGCACAAAAGATTGTTGGAAGATTGTGCTTATTTTTTCAAAAAATAAGATACTTAAAAAATAATCTTTGTTTGGTTAGACATAGCTTATAAAAGATTCTAAAAAAAATAATCTTTCATAATCTCTTAAAACAAAAGGTTACTTCATGTAGCTTATAAAAATAATCTCTTTTTATAATCTCCAGCACCAGCAATATCTCCAGCACCAGCACCAGTTCCAGCAACAATTACTTTCGCCAAACATACGCTTAATCCTTTCTGAGGCTTTATATGTTGTTTTGACTTATGAAAAGTTAATTTCTTTTATCTTCTTTGACCATGTACGAAATTATACTTAAACATAATTATCAGGTGTACACATTCATTGAACTAAAGAGTGTTAAACCACATTCTAGCTTTTTAAATTACACCATATCATTATAAATGTTAAAGATAGTGACTTAGGTGGTTTACTTGATGGTTCTAATAGATTTATTTGTAGAAATTAGTCATCTTTTGGCATTTGCTTTATGTTTTTTGTTTCTTCAAGCGTTAAAAAACCTACATGTGTTTTGAATAGAGGTGCTTCTTGGACGCTATGACGACGCCAACTCCACTCGTTCTATGTGTTTTAGGATGAAAACCTACAAGTTATATATAAACTTGTATTTTATGTGTATGACATGATTACTAATGATGAAACCAAAATCTTTAACAATAATATAATCCTTAAAGACTTTATGGGGATCAAAAGAAAACAAAAAAAGTGATCCACAAGTGTTAGACTACTAGGTTTAATCTTTGCAGTATGTGAGTGCATCTTAACTATGGCAATCATCTCTTTGTACATCATCCATACGTTTGGTGGGAGCATTAGTGCTAATTTAAAGTCCAAAATCTTTGTTGGAAGTGGCACTTTAAGGACAATAGGAGCGTAAGAATGATTTGCTCTTTACAGAATAGTAAGATTACAATAACTGATTGAGGCCTGCGATTAGCTGTGTCCTTAAATAGAAATTCATCATTCATCATATCTCGTATGACTGTTTAGAGGATACATCAATCAAATCATGAAACTTGAATCTAGCGAATATGATATGTTTTCATAATGGAGATGGATGAGGTTTGTTTGTTTTTTATTCCAAAGTGGCAAATTTGTAACTTTTATATAGGTACATGGTGACCCTTCAAAACAGTCACAATACCTCTTCAAATGACCTTAGAGACATTTATGTTCATAACAGTCGCAATGGTTCACAAAATAGTGCTATTAGCGACGACCTAGCGACAAAAAAAATGTCGCTAAATGAAATAAATTCAAACAGTCACGATGTTTCACTCAGTGATGCATTTTTAACAGATATAACCACCACTATTTCGATTAGGCGCATCTTTAGGATGGTGATGGTTCATTAGTGACGGTTCTGTGACAGAAAAATTGTCGCTCATCTCCATTTCGTGGCAAACATAAAACACAACAAAACTCTTCATTAGTAATGTTCCAGCAATACCCCATATTTTCTATTCAAACACCAATAATACCCCACAATTGAATAGAAAATAAGATAATACAAAGTTACTTATTATTCTATTTCCATCAAATGTAATATGACATGCATCAAATTAGGTATCTTTTGGACTTGAACCTATCCTAGTGAGTGCTTATCGGATCTACTTTGTGATAGTGAACATAAGTTTTGAACTAGGCACATTGTATAGTAAATCGAGAAAATAGGTATCACACATATCATATTTATGCAATAACATATTCTTACCATTGTGTTCATTTTGGTCATGAACATATCATTATTCATAATAATGAGAATTTTAGAGAACTTAGCCATCTGGTTCTCAAAGATGCAATCCCACATCAATCTCGTATTGGTAATGTCAATTAGGAATATTCTGTAGTATTCCACTATAAAAGCCATTAGCATTATTAAGAATTAAACTTCAGCCCTCAATCATAACGGAAAAACACCCACAAAAATCATCTTAGGAATGGGCATACATGTGTGTTAGTACTTTTGAGTTTTCCCTAACTAGTTTTTGTATTGAACTTAGACCATGGGATCTCCAATTTGCTAGGTTAGGTTTCCGCCGAGTAGTCACTTATTGTGTTGGCTTAAAGCAAATACCCCTCGATGTAAATATGACTTGTTCTCTATAAAGGCCTTTTGTCAAAGGATCATCAATATTTTCCTTTGAATTTATGTAGTCAATGGAAATGATTCCATTTCTTAACAAGTCCTTTATTGTATTGTGGCGACATCTTATATGTCTTGACTTGCCGTTATAGATATGATTCTTTGCTATGGTAAGAGCAGCCATACTATCACAATGTATGCACACAGTAGGTTTTGGCCATAAGGGAATACCCTCTAGAAAGCTTCTAAGTCCTTCTGCTTCTTCAGAAGATTTATCTAAGGCTACAAATTCTGCCCCCCATAGTTGATCTGGTTTGCTTAGATGATTTCCATGATGCGACAGCCCCTTCAAGTGTAAATACATAGCCACTTGTGGACTTGCCTTCATTATGGTTGGAAATCCAATTGGCATAAAAAAATCCTTATAATATAAGAGGATACTTAGTGTAATGTAACCCATAAGCCATTGTATCCTTAAGATATTGAAGCACTTTAACTAGTGCATCCGAGTGATTTCTCTCAGGGTTATGTCCGTATCGAATTAAGTATCGACTATGTCGACTTACACTCTATGCCAAATCTGATCATGTACAGTTAATTATATACATCAAGCTTCCTAGTACTTGTGTATATTGTAACTGAAATACACTTTGTCCTTTGTTCTTTTTGAGTTGTACCTTAGGATCAAAGGGAGTTACAACTTGTCTATCATCATAGTGCCAAATTTCTTAAGGGTCTTCTCAATGTAATGAGATTTGGTAAGGATGTATCCATTGGAATTCTTTTGAACTCTTATACCAAGAATGACATCAACTTCTCCCATATCTTTCATATCAAATGAAGAATGAAGCATTTTCTTGGTTTTGGTTAATTACATCCATATTTGTTCCCATAATTAACATATCCACATATAAATGCAAATGCATTTTTGTATTGTTGAACATAAACACATTTATCACATTCATTTATTAGCCGTTTGATAATAGAGTGTTATCAAAATTCTCATGCCATTGCTTTAGAGCTTGTTTAAGGCCATAAAGAGATTTAACCAATTTACATACCTTATGCTCTTGACCTTTGACAACAAACCCTTCGGGTAGTTGCATATAGATTTCTTCATCTAATTCACCAAATAAGAACATAGTCTTCACATCCATTTAATGTATAATCAGGTTGTGAATTGCTGCTATAACCGTTAACGTTCTTATAGAGGTTATCTTTGTAACCGATGAATAAGTGTCAAAGAAATCTTGACCTTCCTTTTGACGGTATCCTTTGGCTATTAAACAAGCCTTATACTTTTTTATGAGGTCTTAGTTTCTTTTTGAAGATGCATTTATGGTTTATTAGTTTATGTCCAGAAGGTAGATTAACCAATTTCTATGTATTGTTATGCACTATTGAGACTATTTCACTTTCAATAGCCTCTTTCCAATAAGGTGCTTCTCATGACTCCATAGCAGCCTTATATGTTTGTGGTTCTTCATTCACAATATAGGTCATGTAATCAGGTCTAGTCTTTAGAGACTTTTGCACGCTTACTTCTTCTAGGTTCATCATTCTCTTGTGGAACCTCAAAATTGTTGTCTCTTTGATCTTGAGACACTTGATCATCTAATACTCTTTTCCTTGGATTAGAGATTTTCTTTATCCTTATAAGGAAAATTATTCTTAAATAATTCTGCTTCAACAAATTCTATTATTGTGTTGTTACTTATGTCCTCTACATTAGATTTGTAAACTAGGAACCTATAAGCAGCACAATTCTTTGTTGGACCAAGATAAACACAGGAAACTGTTTTTGGTCCAAGTTTGGTCCTCTTTAGTAAAGGTATTTGAACCTTTTCCAGACAACCCCACACTTTCATCCTTTTATTATAAGGTTTCTTTCCTTTCCATAATTGCTTTGGAGATTTTTCACTCTTCTTATGAGGAATTTTATTCAATATTGTGTTTGCAGCAAGACATGCTTCGCCCCAAAGACTATGAAGAGCCCCTAAAGTAATTAACATTGAGTTAATTATATTCTTCAGTATTCTATTCTTACCTCCATTTTGTTGTGAAGTGAATGGGGTTGTTGTTTGGTGTACAATACCATAAGTAGAACAAAATTCAACAAAGTCATTAGATTCATATTCTCCTCCTTTATCAGACCTTAGAATTTTGATCTTTTTTCTAGTTGATTTTCAACTTCTGCTTTATATGTCTTAAACATATTCAAAGCTTCATCATTGGTATTTATTAAGTACGCATAGCAAAATTTACTGCAATCATCAATGAAAGTAATATAATAATTCTTTCCTCCTCTTGATGGTGTTGCCTTGAAATCACATAAATATGTATGGATTAAACCAAGTATTTCATTTAGTTTTTCTACAGATTTATGTGAATGACTTGTGTATTTATATTCAACACAGATTTCACACTTGGATATTTTATCCATTATGCATTTAGGCAACATCCATAAGTTTATCATTATTTGCAAGGAACGGAAAATAACATGGCCTAATCTAGAATTCCATAAGAAAAAAGGATCAATCATGTACATCGAAGCGGTGCTAGTGCCCGCATTATTATTAATAACATTGTCATCATTTACAACACTCAATTTGAAGAGTCCTTCATCGAGGTAGCCCTTTCCAACATACACACCACCCTTAGTGATTTCAAATTTATGTGATTTAAATACAAGTTTAAATCCCTTACTACTAAGAATAGGGCCAGAAATCAGATTCTTGGTGATGTTTGCTACATGTAAAACGTTTGTGAGTTCAAGATCCTTTCTAGAAGTCAACTTCAATATAACTTTCCCTTTTCCTTCAATCTTTGAAGAGGTTCCATTCCCCATGAACATTGCTTTTGTATCATTCACCTTTTGGTAAGATACAAACATCTATATTGAGTTGTATACATGCTTTATGGCACCAGTATCAAGCCACCAATCAACAACATTTGTAGTAAAGAAGGCTTCAATTACTCTAGCAAATTCTTTTGTAGATTCCACATGGTTTGCTTGGTTGGAATTCCCTCCAGAATTTCCGCCTCCATGTTCTTTCTTGTGGCGACAATCCTTAGCTTTATGCCAAGGTTTCCCACAGACCCACCAATGATACACTTTCTTAAAGTTGGTGTTCTTTTGTTGGGTGTAACCCTTCTTTTTATCTTAGAAGAATTCTGTCTAGATTCACCACCATTTTTACCTTTATTTTTGTGGTTGGACTTCGATTTGAAAGAGCTTTCTCCAACCATGTTTGCATTTAGTTTTATTGAATTTGTATCAGCCTTTTCCTACATCTTGTTATCTTCCTCAACACAAATTTTGAGAACAAATTGCTCAAAACTCATATCGTCAGTCCAATGTTTAAGATATAACTTAAAATTTTCCCAGGACGGGGGTAATTTTTCAATAATGGAACCAAGAAGAAAGTTAGAGTTAATACTCATGCCTTCGGCTTCCAATTCGTGGACTATGATTTGGAGTTCTTCCACTTGTTTTACAACAGGCTTTGCATCATTCATCTTGAAGTTCAAGAATTTGCCAACAACAAACTTCTTGGAACATTGCAACTTCAGTCCTGTATTTCTTTTCCAATGATTCCCAAATTTGCCTTGCACTTGTAAAGTGTCACACCCAAAAAATGGCGCAGCGGAATGTCTTTTAATGGGTGTAACTTCAAGATCAAGAATACAAGGTGTCTAAATAGAGAAATACTAAATGCATTCATCGCAACACAAGTCAAGGTTACAACGATCCCATAATACGGGTAAATAGATGTCTTGTAACATAAGTTCACAGAAATTAAGTCTTAAGGGAAAAATTTCAAATGCATAACTCCTCCGGAAAACACAACCCAGAGAGTCTTGTCTTATGTCTGCTAAGCCAGGCTAATACTCAACCTTCTAATGGAACTTCATTCTTAACACCTGAAAATGGATACTCGAAAACGTCAACATAAAGTTGGTCAGCTCTTAGGTTTAAGAGTTAAACCACGAAGCTGTGAATAATAGCATCGGACATTAGTGCAAATGATTACCAACTACAAGCATAATAACAAATCAGAAATAGTGTCACGCCAACTAAACCTATAGTGTACATCATACACCTAACAAATATCACGTGGGGAGCTACCCCGATAGATCTATCAACATGTGGGCTCTCAAAGAGAGTTAACAGTTGCATCAACTGAACCTATCAGCTTGTAGGCTCTCAGGAGAGAGTTAACAGTGGCGTAGTCATGTATTCACAAAACAAATATGTCACAGCATATAATCGCATCATCACACATATATGTCCAAAATCATGTAAAACAGTAATTCACAGCATAAAAACATTTGTAAAGCATTGAGTACCATTTCCACCCCAAGGTAAAACATGTTAAAAAGTGGGGCTACGAGAACTCACCTCAGTAAATTAGCAGTCTAGAATGATAGTCAAGTAGAAATAGTGGTTGGCACCGACACGCGACCTAGATTAGTACGGCAAGTTTAGTTCACAATTCCAATTTGAGACTCGATGTGTAAAGTCTAAATAAATTTAAAAGTTTTAAAGTATTGATGCTTGTGTGGCAGCATTTAAGTAGTTTATGTAAATGTTGGCAAGGATTGGCTTTTGGAAGTGCATACGTAAAGTATTCATGACGATAAGTATTTCTTAGACAAATATCCGAAAGACAATTACGGAAAATAATCATAAAAATTATCAAGAGTCGATGGAAAAATGGGAAAAGTGCATACATATATAGCGTACATAGTAAATTTGTGAAAAGATAGTTTATGAAAAATGACCATTTTTAGTTGATATAATCAAGTGTATATCTTTGATGAAAATCAGGCATGACCCGTGTAGACATTTTGTTTTCTCGTGGTATTTATAGGTTATAAGATATAAGCTTAAATATATGGCCGCTTTTATAATTTATAAAGCTCATATAAGTTTTTTTTAAAACATAACAGGTTTTTATATAAAAGTTAGATAGGTGATATTAATTTATGGAAAAACATACCAGTTGGTCTTATAAGTTTTTTTTATTTTTTTTTATTTTTTTTTTTTATTTTTATTTTTTTTTAAGTTAAAAAGTTTATAATTGAATGTATTAAATATATATAATGTCTTTAAGTTTCTAAACACGTTTTTATTAACTAACGTGTTATAAATTTATGCTAGTATAATTCGAAGTCGTGTAAAGTGAAAACAAGTCGAAGTCAAATATTCTCGTGTTACCCAAAATCATTGGGCTGTAGCCAAGACGCAAAACAAACACACCCCTTTGTGTTGTTTTTGATGTTTACCAAGCCATGATACACCCTTCGTGGGTGGTGTTCGGACCAAGGCAAAACCCGACGCACATTAAACACAACACACCCTTGTAGTTCCTGGGTTTCGACCGCGAGAAACAAATAACCAACAAGTTATATAGTACCATATAAAAACCAAACGCAGCCTACTATGCAACTAAATGAGTTGATAAAATCAGCAAAACCAAAACAGAATCTTCGCCAACAGTACGAGTACTTCCAAATCCAAACCAACATGGTTTTAAATCTTTGTTTTAGTTTATCAGTTTTACCATTATAAGTTGCCACACAAAAATCTATATCAACCGAAAATCATAAAAATAAGATCGATTGATTCACTTTTAGGCAGAAACATGATTATAACAAGACTAATCACAACAAGATTTCCAATAACATCAATAGCATAATCAACCCTTAAATCAAATGAAACAAATTTCAGAATCCTTACAAAAATCCAAACCGATTGAGGGAGGTGGACAATGACACTTCCAATTACAAAATAAACCAACTCCGATCCAAGCAAGCAAATCCCACCACAGCCCTTCTTGAGACTTTTGAGAGAAATTTTTTAGTGAAGTTTTTGGGATGTGGTTTGCTTGTGAACCGAGTAGGGGTATAAAAAGATTAGACAAGGAAGGTTTGGTCCTCCTCAAACTCATTTGACAGTCGATTCATAGCCAAAAAGGGTATATCCTCATCACAGCCTCGTCAACTCTTGTGGTTTTGTGTGGACTTCAAGAATTAGACAAAATGAAGGGAATCCCGCCTGTGATGCTTGGGACCATTTTGAGTTTTATGATTATTGTTTGGATCAGATCTGAATTCGGAACAGGGGTGGGGAAGATGATACGCAGATTCAGATGGAGCGTGTAGCAGAAGAGAGAGAGAGGTAGAAGACAAGTGGGTTTGTGGGGATAAGAGGTGGGGGAGGAAACATTTTTATCTTATCCCTTTTTTTCTCTTTTTTTTTTTTGTATTATTATTATTTTGTTTTAAATTAAAAGTTAGGGTAAAAATTTATATATAAAAGGTGAATGTAAATACAAGAAAAGTGTTGGGAATTACAATTAAGTTGATAAGACAAAACATGTGAAACATGAGGGACTTATGGAGACAAAGGAAGAAACTTGCAAAGAAAGAAAAAGATTACTTCATATCTTTTTATTATTCTAGAATATCCTTTGTAACCCTAGTATCTCTATTATATAAAGAGATACAGTGAATTGGTTTTAATTGTACGTACAAGATGTAAAGTCCAGAAAAAGTGTGTGTGTGTGTCTAGGGCGTATAGTTATTGTAAACGCCTAGACTTGTTGATTTGTGGTTAAGCCTCAACGATCTTAGATCGCTATTAGAGTGTAACCGTGCTACACTTGATCACGTAGCATTGGGGCTTTGATGTATGTTAGAATAGAGATGATGACGAGAAACCTTGTTAGCAATAATAAAGATGTTTTGTTTATTCCGCTGCGTACATGTTCTTTATCTTTATTATTGTGTAATCCCTAGATGAGGTCTAACAAACCTCGAGCTAAACGATCCTAACATGTGGTATCAGAGCCATGGGGCTCGTGATCGTGGGATTAAACAAGGTTTGGTTTGTCGAAAATTGAAGAAAGTTCGTAACTGGTTCGTATCTTCAAAACTCACTGCAGGTTAGTTTTCAAATGGCGATATATCCTTCGTTAAGCGTTGGATCAGGCTGAAATTTTTATTGGAGCTTCTCAACATATCAAGGAAGAGTTCCACCGGAGGGATCTTCAATATGAGATTCCAATAAAAAGATAAAAGTTCTTGAAAACTGCTGCGCAGAGAGGTATATTATTTCGAATTTTTAGGGTTTTCTTGCTATCAAACTTCTATTTTCGCTGTCTATTGAATATATTTATTATGGAAGTTTGGATTTATGTTGTTTTGTGCCTAACATTCATGGAAGAAAGAAGTTTTGGTAAAGTGTACGATTGGTGATTCATGATTTGTTAGTATTTACAAAACCCTAAATTAATGAATCTGCTCATTATTATATTCGGTCATATTAGGGTTTTTCAAACCCTAAATCGATATGCAGAAGTGTTGATGGTGGTAATGTATGAAGTGTAATGCTACTAGTTTTGGGGAATCGACTTTTCATGGGTCGATGATGAACCCTAGTTCTGATGATGAAAGTCGCGTCTGGATTTTAGGGTTGTTATTATTGTTTGTTCGTGACTAGTAAACCCTATGTTGATGTCGACTGTGAGTACTGATATGGAAGTATGGATATGTTGAATAGGGTTACTGGTAACAATCTATTTTCCTTAAAGCTTCAAGAAGAGTTACTGATGTAAGGTTTCTGCGGTGATGATCAGTTGATTATAAAGTTAATGGTTGTTCAAATATTGTTCAGAAGTATATGCGTGGAGGTACTGGTATTGGTGAACCATTAAATTGGTGATTCGCTGCTTCAATAAAATAACATTGTACTATTAATTTTCCAGTGGTGCATTCATCGATGAGTTATTTAATTTATCTGGTTTGACAAAGATTTGATAGTGGGCCAATGATTGCTGTTTTTCTTTAGTTAATTTCCATTGCAATCATGGGTCGGTGATTATGGTTTGTGGGGTATGAGATTGAGAGATAACAACTGAATGTTTATGGATTTGAGTGAGTAAATACACAAGGCTACTGGTTATTTGAAGACATGTTGGACGAGCATATTGTTGAGAGTTACTGGTACATTGTAAGCTTTATGTTACCACTGCTCATTATAATGGTTTCCACTGTTCGTTCTATTTTACCACTGCTAGCCTTATTCATTTCCACTGTAAGTTGTCCGTTCCCACTGCTATGTTTCACGATTACCACTGCTCGTTTTACGTTTCCACTGCTGCCTTGATATTCCCACTGCTGCGACAATCATTTCCACTGCTACACTTAATAAGGTACTGAGGGCACCAAGGGGACGAGTTGAAGGAATAATGATGTGATTAATCTCATGCTTACTTTGTGATACTACTATATTGATGTTGATTCTTAAAAGGTTGATCCAAGTGAGCAGATACACATATACGTTTTAGTCTGAGTTTATGGTAAAGAATGGTACTCATGATGGTGAAAAGTGGACTCCCACCTGGTGGGGAGAACATGGATTGGTTTATATTATCTCGAGCTTCAAGATTTATTATTGTGGTAAGTTATTTAATTTTCAATTCAAGATCATGGGTCGGTGGATTATTTGAAAAGTTATCTTTTGCATGCTACTAAATTGAGAATAAAATTTATCAAACGAGGGGTTTGATTATTTTAAACCGATATTTACCTATTGGAGGTTTGTTCTATTGTCGGTTTATGGTGAAATTATATTATTGCATGTGCCCCAACCTGAAGCGGTTATATATGATTATAAGTTGTATTCGTTTATGTTATAACCGATTATTACATGTGAATTGATAATGGAAGGAGCAGTTCATGATGACGAGTGGGGTTTTATATATATTGCTAATGAAACCGTTGTTCATATATACTTCACATTGGATCTCGTGCGTTACCATGTATCACTCGTTGTTTTGTGGCTGAAGTTGCATGGATGGTGATTGGTTTACATGTTTTGTAGACATGTTTTTGATTCTCGGTTGCTATGTTGATGACACACACACAGTAGTTGAATTTATTGAGTGTTCGAATTGAGGGGAAGGATTTCGAAGATTTTTGGTTTATTACGTTCTTTAACAGATTTATGGCTCGTTTTTATTGATTTAATTGATTACGAAGAAAAGTTTTTATCACCTATTTGATGATGAAGTGGAGTTTCACAGGTTTGTGTTTTATCATACATTTTCAGTGTGGGGTAACTTGTTCGTTCGTTGAGGTGACTACGAATTGACAAACACTTGAAGGAGTTACGTTATTGTGCTCAGTGTTTATTGTCAAGAGATTGCGATCTCCCTATACGTTAAGTATACGTTCGAAGTCAATTTTAGTACAATAAATAAGGCACAAGTTTGGGTTGTTCTACTTCAGCATCAAGTTGGTAATACTTAGTTCTCTTCATCAGTAATCATTACATGGAGTCTACATTCAAGAAATGGTTAACATATGGGTTTCAGGGGAAGCTTAAGTGTTCAAATGATTAACCATTTATGTGCTACATCGAGGTGAAGGTTTTTGCTACTGCTAGTTGTTATCACTACTGATGGTTTTGATTTCTATTGTTTCAAGTACATCTATAGATGCGGAAAACTTAATGGTGGGCGACTTAGAAACATTGGAAAGATGAATTTGACGTGTAATATTGATTCGTGGTTGTGAAGATCAAGGTTGCTTACATTTTCCCCCTATTTGATGATGACAAAAAGGGGAAGAAGAATATTTTGAAGATTGCAGCTTGAAGATCCTTAATGATATGCATGGTTTAAGAGGAAGTCACATGTTTCATGACATACTAACTTCAGGGGAAGTTCATGCTTATTAGTTTTGTCATTATCAACTAGGGGAAGATTGTTGGGAATTACAATTAAGTTGATAAGACAAAACATGTGAAACATGAGGGACTTATGGAGACAAAGGAAGAAACTTGCAAAGAAAGAAAAAGATTACTGCATATCTTTTTATTATTCTAGATTATCATTTGTAACCCTAGTATCTCTATTATATAAAGAGATACAGGGAATTGGTTTTAATTGTACGTACAAGATGTAAAGTCCAGAAAAAGTGTGTGTGTGTGTGTGTGTCTAGGGCGTATAGTTATTGTAAACGCCTAGACTTGTTGATTTGTGGTTAAGCCTCAACGATCTTAGATCGCTGTTAGAGTGTAACCGTGCTACACTTAATCACGTAGCATTGGGCCTTTGATGTATGTTAGAATAGAGATGATGACGAGAAACCTTGTTAGCAATAAGAAAGATGTTTTGTTTATTCCGCTGCGTACATGTTCTTTATCTTTATTATTGTGTAATCCCTAGCTGAGGTCTAACAAACCTCGAGCTAAACGATCCTAACAAAAAGGGTTTATCTAAATAAAAGTAAGTAGTTGGGTGACGGGTTTAGGCGTATCCCGTGTTTCGTTGAGCTCCGGTGTAGTTGAGTTTTCCATGTTGGCGTGAGCACGAAAAATGTCATTTTTGAGTATGTTTTTATAAAAATGATATAAAAAAAATTGTCAACGCCGAATAATAGTTATTGGGTTTATGCCATTACTAATATTGTGTCGGTGCGCGTGGGGTGTCGTTACTCAATACGAGTAGCTAAAAGTGATACACAAAAGTAAATATGTAACTTCAAAAATAATTTATTTCGAGTTTTAAGGTTGAGTAATGACCTGGAAAATGCTAGTTGTTATAGTCTACCCCCGTTATTTAGAATTTTGTCCTCAAAATTTAGCTAGTACTATTGTCGAACAGGTGTGGGTACTTATGTCTCATCTGATCTTCTCATTCCCAAGTAAACTCAGGTCCACGTTTTGAGTCCCACCGGACTTTAACTATTGGTATCTTTCTATGTTTCAACTTCTTGATCTCAGGCTCTACGATCTCAACTGGTTTCTCTACAAAGTGTAGCTTAGGATCTATCTGAATCTCTTTCAATGGTATGTGTAAGGCCTGATCAGCAAGACACTTCTTAAGGTTCGATACGTGAAACGTATCATGAACGTTACTTAGCTCTTGTGGTAGCCTCAGTCTGTAAGCTACTGGGCCGATTCTCTCAGTGATCTCAAAAGGTCCTACATATCTGGGTGCTAGCTTGCCCTTCTTACCAAATCGTACAACACCTTTCCAAGGTGATACCTTAAGCAAAACATGATCACCAACACTAAATTCCAAGGGTCTCCGTCTGTTGTCGGCATAGCTCTTCTGACGGCTACGTGCAACCCTGAGTCTACCCTTGATTTGAATGATCTTCTCAGTGGTTTCTAACACTATTTCAGGTCCTATCATTTGACTTTCTCTGGCTTCTGCTCAAGAAATGGGTGAGCGACACTTCCGCCCATAAAGTGATTTGAATGGTGCCATTTTTATGCTAGCATGGTAACTGTTCTTATAGGAGAACTCAACCAAGGGAAGGTGAGTATCCCAATTACGACCAAAGTCTATGGCACACGCTCTGAGCATGTCCTCTAAGGTCTGTATGGTACGCTCGGTTTGACCATTGGTCTGTGGGTGATAAGCCGTACTCATCTCTAAGTGTGTTCCTAGTGACTTTTGCAACATTTGCCAAAAATTTGACGTGAAACGGCTATCACGATCAGAAATGATCGATATAGGCACACCATGTCTAGCCACTATCTCCTTGATGTAAAGTCTAGCCAATTTATCCATCGTATAATCTTCTCGGATTGGTAAGAAATGTGCAGACTTAGTCAATCTGTCTACAATAACCCAGATCGAATCGTGTCCACTACTAGTCCTAGGTAGCTTTGTAACGAAGTCCATGGTTATCCTTTCCCACTTCCATTCAGGAATTTCTGGTTGTTGTAGCAAACCAGATGGTTTCTGGTGTTCAACCTTCAATTTTGAGCAAGTCAGGCACTTGCTAACGTAGTCAGCTATGTCTTTCTTCATTCCAGGCCACCAGTACAATTCTCTAAGGTCGTAGTACATCTTATCTGCTCCTGGATGAATGGAGTACCTCGTCGTATGTGCTTCATCCATGATTAGGGTTCTCACACCACCCGTTAACGGTACCTAAATTCGGTCTACAAAGTACAGTCCACCGTCGTCCTTTTTATCCAATTGTTTATCTAAACCTCGCATCTTCTCTGTGGGTGCATCAATATTCATAGACGCCTCCTTCTGAGCCGTTAGTATCTTATCCTTGATACCCGACTGTATGGTTATACGCATGGCTTTTAATTTCCTAGGCCTGAGTCTTTCCTTCCTACTCAAAGCATCAGCTACTACGTTCGCCTTACCTGGGTGGTAGCGAATCTCGCAGTCATAATCGCTGAAGAGTTCGATCCATCTCCTCTGGCGCATATTCAACTCTTTCTGATTGAAGATGTGTTGGAGACTCTTGTGGTCAGTATAGATAATACGTTTTGTCCCATACAAGTAATGTCTCCATATCTTGAGAGCAAATACTACAGCACCTAGCTCCAGATCATGGGTGGTATAGTTTTTCTCATGAATCTTCAGCTGTCGGGATCCATAGGCAATTACTTTGCCCCTTTGCATTAATACACACCCAAGACCTTGACATGATGCGTCACAATACACTACAAAATCTTCTGGTCCATCGGGGAGGGCCAGAATTGGAGCATTACATAGATTGTTCTTCAAGGTTTGAAAGGCTTCTTCTTGTTCCTCGCCCCATTCATACTTCTTATTCTTCTGAGTCAGCAAGGTAAGAGGTTTGGCAATTTTAGAGAAGTTTGCGATGAATCGCCGGTAGTAGCTTGTCAGTCCTAAAAATGATCAGACTTCTGTTGGGGACTTAGGGGCTTCCCAATTCTTCACAGCTTCGATCTTGCTGGGATCCACATGAATACCATCTTTGTTAACCACATGTCCAAGGAATTGGACTTCCTGTAGCCAGAATTCACACTTCGAGAATTTGGCGTATAGTTTCTCCCTCTTGAGTAACTCTAGGATTAACTTCAAATGCAGTTCATGTTCCTCTTTTTTTTTGGAATAGATTAAAATGTCATCGATGAATACGATAACAAATCTATCTAGGTATGGCCTGCATACTCGGTTCATCAAGTCCATGAAGACCGTAGGCGCATTTGTTAGTCCAAACGGCATAACCATGAACTCGAAATGACTGTATCGAGTCCTGAACGCGGTTTTTGGATTGTCATCTTCGTGTACTCGTAACTGATGGTAGCCAGAACGGAGATCTATCTTTGAGAAGTATCGTGAACCTTGAAGTTGGTCGAATAAGTCGTCAATTCTCGGGAGAGGGTAACGGTTCTTGATGGTTAGTTTGTTCAGTTCTCGGTAGTCGATGCACATCCTAAAGGAACCATCCTTCTTCTTGACGAACAATACCGGTGCTCCCTATGGCAAAGAACTAGGTCGGATGAAACCCTTGTCTTGGAGTTCCTTGAGTTGATTAGACAACTCCTCCATTTCGGTAGGTTCCAAGCGGTAGGGAGACTTAGCAATTGGCATTGCCCCAGGAATTAGGTCTATGCGAAACTCGACCTCTCGTGTAGGGGGTAATCCGGATAAGTCATGAGGGAATACCTCTGGGAAGTTTTGAATGACTGGAATTTCTTCTAGTTTCTGCTCGTCTACTTTCATGCTCATGAGGTGCTTTGCTTTTTCTTCAAGTCGCTCTCCATAGACCTTAAGTAACTCACCGTTTGGTAGTGGTATTCGGACCATCTTCTCGTGGCACACTATTTCAGCCTTATGCTTGGACAACCAATCCATTCCTACAATCACGTCAAAGCTTCCGTGTCCGAATGGTATCAAGTCGATGCTAAAGGTGTAGCCTTCTAACTCTAGTTTGCACCCGTGGATGATCTTATTTGTTTCTAACTTTTGACCACTTGCTATTTCAATTTCGTAACTAAAGCCTAGTCTACTAGGTTCCATTTTTAACAAGGGCAAGAATTTAGTGGAGACAAAGCTATAATCGGCACCAGAATCAAACAGCATAATAGCATAGTGGTCGTTTAAAGAGAACGTACCAGTCACGATGTTGGGGTCCTGGCGTCCTTCCTCAGCGTTCATCACAAATACCCGACCACGAGCTGGGTTACCATTGTTTCCACCATTAGCGTTGTTTCCACGGCTCACATTATTTCCACCAATTGCTAAAGCCTGGTTCTGGTTGTTCTGCACTTGCCCTCATGTCCCATTCAACCTAGGACAAGCATTCCGAAGATGATTCGGGTTTCCACATTCATAACACACCCTTGGGTTAACGGTATTAACTGGTGTCACTTGTTTAGCCACTACCCTACAATCCTTTGCTATATGACCATGTCGTTTACAGTTAAAGCATACCACCTGGCATGGCCTAGTCTCTGGATGATGGTGGTTGCATTTGACACACATAGGGTAAGGACCCTGATACTCCTTCCTGATGGTACTAGTTGCCACAAATCCTTTTCCCCACTTTGCTTTCTTATTGTCACCCTTTGCACCACCTTGCTTACTCGGCTCGCTTACGGCCTTCCTCTTGTCACCACTCTTAGACAACGTCCCATTCCTAACCATCTCATCCGTTAAGGTTGCAGATTTCAATATCGCACTCTGAATAGTAGGGGGTTCAGTTGCTTTCACCATCCCGCGAATTTCAGGAACCAACCCATAAATATACCTTTCAATTCTTTTGGATTCAGGAGTGACCATATGAGGTACTAGCCTAGCGAGCTCATGGAATCGATCCGTGTAAGCCGTATGATCAGTTCCTACCATGGTATGGTGGTAGAACTCATGTTCCAGTTTCTGCATCTCATTATCTGGACAGTACTCCTCTTTTAACAATGCCTTAAAGTCATCCCAACTCATCCTCATGACAGCTTCCCTGCCCCTAGCCTGAAGTTGCGTGTTCCACCAAGTCAATGCTTTTCCAATCAATGAACAGGCAGCATACTTCACTTTCTGATGGCCCGCACACTCACTTATGTCAATCACTGACTCCATCTTCTCGACCCATCGAGTATAAGCTATCGCACCTCCATTACCATCAAAGTCCACTGGTTTGCAAGCCGAAAACACCCTGTATGTGCATCCCTTGTTATTGTTGGCTTGGTTGCCATCATGAGCATTATCATTTCCGCCGTCGTCTGCATACTCATTCATGCTCACGTTGTTTCCTTGGTTACTCATATGGTCGCCGACTTGAGTGAGAATAGTGGGTAGCAATTCTCATAGTTGCTGAGCGATAATGGTAGCAACATCAGGCGTCTCATTGCTGGCATCGTCACTTCCCGTGCCGCGACCTCCTGCCCTACCTCCTCGTCCACCAGTCCTTCCACCCCTGGTTGGTGGAACACCTCGGTTAACTCGAGTTGACCTTCTTGGAGGCATGATTCTACAAGGTAGGACATCGGTAAACGTTAGATAGGAGATAGGTAGGATAGGTTGGTATACGTGTCGTGCTACTACACTCAACTTCCTATATGACAATCCATGAGTTTGATAAGTCCATGCCGCATCATGTTATCGTAAAAACGTTGGCCAGGCGTTTTTAAGATAGTATCATGCTGCATTTACTTATCATTATCACTTCGTGTCATACTACACGCATAATCGCATACGCAGTCCCTATTTATGCAAACTATATGAAGGTTCTTAGGTTATAGTCTAGGTCAAACCACCTAATTCTCTATAACCTGGCTCTGATACCAATCCGTCACACCCCAAAAATGGCGCAGCGGAATGTCATTTATTGGGTGCAACTTCAAGATCAATAACACAAGGTGTCTAAATAGAGAAATACTAAATGCATTCATCGCAACACAAGTCAAGGTTACAACGATCCCATAATACGGGTAAATAGATGTCATGCTACATAAGTTCACATAAATTAAGTCTTAAGGGAAAATTTTCAAATGCATAACTCCTCGGGAAAACACAACCCAGAGAGTCTTGTCTTATGTCTGCTAAGCCAGGCCAATACTCAACCTTCTAATGGAACTTCATTCTTAACACCTGAAAATGGATACTCGAAAACGTCAACATAAGGTTGGTGAGCTCGTAGGTTTAAGAGTTAAACCACGAAGCTGTGAATAATAGCATCGGGCATTAGTGCAAATGATTACCAACTACAAGCACGTTAACAAATCAGAAATAGTGTCACGCCAACTAAACCTATAGTGTACATCATACACCTAACAAATATCACGTGGGGAGCTACCCCGATAGATCTATCAACATGTGGGCTCTCAAAGAGAGTTAACAGTTGCATCAACTGAACCTATCAACTTGTGGGCTCTCAGCAGAGAGTTAACAGTGGCGTAGTCATGTATTCACAAAACAAATATGTCACAGCATATAATCGCATCATCACACATATATGTCCAAAATTATGTAAAACAGTAATTCACAGTATAAAAACATTTGTAAAGCATTGAATACCATTTCCACCCCAAGGTAAAACATGTTAAAAAGCGGGGCTACGAGAACTCACCTCAGTAAATTAGCAGTCTAGAATGATAGTCAAGTAGAAATAGTGGTTGGCACTGACACGCGACCTAGATTAGTACGGCAAGTTTAGTTCACAATTCAAATTTGAGACTCGATGTGTAAAGTCTAAATAAGTTTAAAAGTTTTAAAGTATTGATGCTTATGTGGCAGCATTTAAGTAGTTTATGTAAATGTTGGCAAGGATTGGCTTTTGGAAGTGCATACGTAAAGTATTCATGACGATAAGTATTTCTTAGACAAATATCCAAAAGACAGTTACGGAAAATAATCATAAAAATTATCAAGTATCGATGGAAAAATGGGAAAAGTGCATACATATATAGCGTACATAGTAAATTTGTGAAAAGATAGTTTATGAAAAATGACCATTTTTAGTTGATATAATCAAGTGTATATCTTTGATGAAAATCAGGCATGACCCATGTAGACATTTTGTTTTCTCGTGGTATTTATAGGTTACAAGATATAAGCTTAAATATATGGTCGCTTTTATAATTTATAAAGCTCATATAAGTTTTTTATAAAACATAACAGGTTTTTATATAAAAGTTAGATAGGTGATATTAATTTATGGAAAAACATACCAGTTGGTCTTATAAGTTTTTTTTTTTTGAAAGTTAAAAAGTTTATTATTGAATGTATTAAATATATATAATGTCTTTGAGTTTCTAAACACGTTTTTATTAACTAACCTGTTATAAATTTATGCTAGTATAATTCGAAGTCGTGTAAAGTGAAAACAAATCGAAGTCAAATATTCTCGTGTTACCCAAAATCATTGGGCTGTAGCCAAGACGTAAAACAAACACACCCCTTTGTGTTGTTTTTGATGTTTACCAAGCCATGATACACCCTTCGTGGGTGGTGTTCGGACCAAGGCAAAACCCGACGCACATTAAACACAACACACCCTTGTAGTTCCTGGGTTTCGACCGCGAGAAACAAATAACCAACAAGTTATATAGTGCCATATAAAAACCAAACGCAGCCTACTATGCAACTAAATGAGTTGATAAAATCAGCAAAACCAAAACAGAATCTTCGCCAACAGTACGAGTACTTCCAAATCCAAACCAACATGGTTTTAAATCTTTGTTTTAGTTTATCAGTTTTACCATTATAAGTTGCCACACAAAAATCTATAATAACCGAAAATCATAAAAATAAGATCGATTGATTCACTTTTAGGCAGAAACAAGATTATAACAAGACTAATCACAACAAGATTTCCAATAACATCAATAGCATAATCAACCCTTAAATCAAATGAAACAAATTTCAGAATCCTTACAAAAATCCAAACCGATTGAGGGAGGTGGACAATGACACTTCCAATTACAAAATAAACCAACTCCGATCCAAGCAAGCAAATCCCACCACAGCTCTTCTTGAGACTTTTGAGAGAAATTTTTTAGTGAAGTTTTGGGGATGTGGTTTGCTTGTGAACCGAGTAGGGGTATAAAAAGATTAGACAAGGAAGGTTTGGTCCTCCTCAAACTCATTTGACAGTCGATTCGTAGCCAAAAAGGGTATATCCTCATCACAGCCTCGTCAACTCTTGTGGTTTTGTGTGGACTTCAAGAATTAGACAAAATGAAGGGAATCCCGCCTGTGATGCTTGGGACCATTTTGAGTTTTATGATTATTGTTTGGATCAGATCTGAATTCGGAACAGGGGTGGGGAAGATGATACGCAGATTCAGATGGAGCGTGTAGCAGAAGAGAGAGAGAGGTAGAAGACAAGTGGGTTTGTGGGGATAAGAGGTGGGGGAGGAAACATTTTTATCTTATCCCTTTTTTTCTCTTTTTTTTTGTATTATTATTATTTTGTTTTAAATTAAAAGTTAGGGTAAAAATTTATATATAAAAGGTGAATGTAAATACAAGAAAAGTGTTGGGAATTACAATTAAGTTGATAAGACAAAACATGTGAAACATGAGGGACTTATGGAGACAAAGGAAGAAACTTGCAAAGAAAGAAAAAGATTACTTCATATCTTTTTATTATTCTAGAATATCCTTTGTAACCCTAGTATCTCTATTATATAAAGAGATACAGTGAATTGGTTTTAATTGTACGTACAAGATGTAAAGTCCAGAAAAAGTGTGTGTGTGTGTCTAGGGCGTATAGTTATTGTAAACGCCTAGACTTGTTGATTTGTGGTTAAGCCTCAACGATCTTAGATCGCTATTAGAGTGTAACCGTGCTACACTTGATCACGTAGCATTGGGGCTTTGATGTATGTTAGAATAGAGATGATGACGAGAAACCTTGTTAGCAATAATAAAGATGTTTTGTTTATTCCGCTGCGTACATGTTCTTTATCTTTATTATTGTGTAATCCCTAGATGAGGTCTAACAAACCTCGAGCTAAACGATCCTAACATGTGGTATCAGAGCCATGGGGCTCGTGATCGTGGGATTAAACAAGGTTTGGTTTGTCGAAAATTGAAGAAAGTTCGTAACTGGTTCGTATCTTCAAAACTCACTGCAGGTCAGTTTTCAAATGGCGATATATCCTTCGTTAAGCGTTGGATCAGGCTGAAATTTTTATTGGAGCTTCTCAACATATCAAGGAAGAGTTCCACCGGAGGGATCTTCAATATGAGATTCCAATAAAAAGATAAAAGTTCTTGAAAACTGCTGCGCAGAGAGGTATATTATTTCGAATTTTTAGGGTTTTCTTGCTATCAAACTTCTATTTTCGCTGTCTATTGAATATATTTATTATGGAAGTTTGGATTTATGTTGTTTTGTGCCTAACATTCATGGAAGAAAGAAGTTTTGGTAAAGTGTACGATTGGTGATTCATGATTTGTTAGTATTTACAAAACCCTAAATTAATGAATCTGCTCATTATTATATTCGGTCATATTAGGGTTTTTCAAACCCTAAATCGATATGCAGAAGTGTTGATAGTGGTAATGTATGAAGTGTAATGCTACTAGTTTTGGGGAATCGACTTTTCATGGGTCGATGATGAACCCTAGTTCTGATGATGAAAGTCGCGTCTGGATTTTAGGGTTGTTATTATTGTTTGTTCGTGACTAGTAAACCCTATGTTGATGTCGACTGTGAGTACTGATATGGAAGTATGGATATGTTGAATAGGGTTACTGGTAACAATCTATTTTCCTTAAAGCTTCAAGAAGAGTTACTGATGTAAGGTTTCTGCGGTGATGATCAGTTGATTATAAAGTTAATGGTTGTTCAAATATTGTTCAGAAGTATATGCGTGGAGGTACTGGTATTGGTGAACCATTAAATTGGTGATTCGCTGCTTCAATAAAATAACATTGTACTATTAATTTGCAAGTGGTGCATTCATCGATGAGTTATTTAATTTATCTGGTTTGACAAAGATTTGATAGTGGGCCAATGATTGCTGTTTTTCTTTAGTTAATTTCCATTGCAATCATGGGTCGGTGATTATGGTTTGTGGGGTATGAGATTGAGAGATAACAACTGAATGTTTATGGATTTGAGTGAGTAAATACACAAGGCTACTGGTTATTTGAAGACATGTTGGACGAGCATATTGTTGAGAGTTACTGGTACATTGTAAGCTTCATGTTACCACTGCTCATTATAATGGTTTCCACTGTTCGTTCTATTTTACCACTGCTAGCCTTATTCATTTCCACTGTAAGTTGTCCGTTCCCACTGCTATGTTTCACGATTACCACTGCTCGTTTTACGTTTCCACTGCTGCCTTGATATTCCCACTGCTGCGACAATCATTTCCACTGCTACACTTAATAAGGTACTGAGGGCACCAAGGGGACGAGTTGAAGGAATAATGATGTGATTAATCTCATGCTTACTTTGTGATACTACTATATTGATGTTGATTCTTAAAAGGTTGATCCAAGTGAGCAGATACACATATACGTTTTAGTCTGAGTTTATGGTAAAGAATGGTACTCATGATGGTGAAAAGTGGACTCCCACCTGGTGGGGAGAACATGGATTGGTTTATATTATCTCGAGCTTCAAGATTTATTATTGTGGTAAGTTATTTAATTTTCAATTCAAGATCATGGGTCGGTGGATTATTTGAAAAGTTATCTTTTGCATGCTACTAAATTGAGAATAAAATTTATCAAACGAGGGGTTTGATTATTTTAAACCGATATTTACCTATTGGAGGTTTGTTCTATTGTCGGTTTATGGTGAAATTATATTATTGCATGTGCCCCAACCTGAAGCGGTTATATATGATTATAAGTTGTATTCGTTTATGTTATAACCGATTATTACATGTGAATTGATAATGGAAGGAGCAGTTCATGATGACGAGTGGGGTTTTATATATATTGCTAATGAAACCGTTGTTCATATATACTTCACATTGGATCTCGTGCGTTACCATGTATCACTCGTTGTTTTGTGGCTGAAGTTGCATGGATGGTGATTGGTTTACATGTTTTGTAGACATGTTTTTGATTCTCGGTTGCTATGTTGATGACACACACACAGTAGTTGAATTTATTGAGTGTTCGAATTGAGGGGAAGGATTTCGAAGATTTTTGGTTTATTACGTTCTTTAACAGATTTATGGCTCGTTTTTATTGATTTAATTGATTACGAAGAAAAGTTTTTATCACCTATTTGATGATGAAGTGGAGTTTCACAGGTTTGTGTTTTATCATACATTTTCAGTGTGGGGTAACTTGTTCGTTCGTTGAGGTGACTACGAATTGACAAACACTTGAAGGAGTTACGTTATTGTGCTCAGTGTTTATTGTCAAGAGATTGCGATCTCCCTATACGTTAAGTATACGTTCGAAGTCAATTTTAGTACAATAAATAAGGCACAAGTTTGGGTTGTTCTACTTCAGCATCAAGTTGGTAATACTTAGTTCTCTTCATCAGTAATCATTACATGGAGTCTACATTCAAGAAATGGTTAACATATGGGTTTCAGGGGAAGCTTAAGTGTTCAAATGATTAACCATTTATGTGCTACATCGAGGTGAAGGTTTTTGCTACTGCTAGTTGTTATCACTACTGATGGTTTTGATTTCTATTGTTTCAAGTACATCTATAGATGCGGAAAACTTAATGGTGGGCGACTTAGAAACATTGGAAAGATGAATTTGACGTGTAATATTGATTCGTGGTTGTGAAGATCAAGGTTGCTTACATTTTCCCCCTATTTGATGATGACAAAAAGGGGAAGAAGAATATTTTGAAGATTGCAGCTTGAAGATCCTTGATGATATGCATGGTTTAAGAGGAAGTCACATGTTTCATGACATACTAACTTCAGGGGAAGTTCATGCTTATTAGTTTTGTCATTATCAACTAGGGGAAGATTGTTGGGAATTACAATTAAGTTGATAAGACAAAACATGTGAAACATGAGGGATTTATGGAGACAAAGGAAGAAACTTGCAAAGAAAGAAAAAGATTACTGCATATCTTTTTATTATTCTAGAATATCATTTGTAACCCTAGTATCTCTATTATATAAAGAGATACAGGGAATTGGTTTTAATTGTACGTACAAGATGTAAAGTCCAGAAAAAGTGTGTGTGTGTGTGTCTAGGGCGTATAGTTATTGTAAACGCCTAGACTTGTTGATTTGTGGTTAAGCCTCAACGATCTTAGATCGCTGTTAGAGTGTAACCGTGCTACACTTGATCACGTAGCATTGGGCCTTTGATGTATGTTAGAATAGAGATGATGACGAGAAACCTTGTTAGCAATAAGAAAGATGTTTTGTTTATTCCGCTGCGTACATGTTCTTTATCTTTATTATTGTGTAATCCCTAGCTGAGGTCTAACAAACCTCGAGCTAAACGATCCTAACAAAAAGGGTTTATCTAAATAAAAGTAAGTAGTTGGGTGACGGGTTTAGGCGTATCCCGTGTTTCGTTGAGCTCCGGTGTAGTTGAGTTTTCCATGTTGGCGTGAGCACGAAAAATGTCATTTTTGAGTATGTTTTTATAAAAATGATATAAAAAAAATTGTCAACGCCGAATAATAGTTATTGGGTTTATGCCATTACTAATATTGTGTCGGTGCGCGTGGGGTGTCGTTACTCAATACGAGTAGCTAAAAGTGATACACAAAAGTAAATATGTAACTTCAAAAATAATTTATTTCGAGTTTTAAGGTTGAGTAATGACCTGGAAAATGCTAGTTGTTATAGTCTACCCCCGTTATTTAGAATTTTGTCCTCAAAATTCAGCTAGTACTATTGTCGAACAGGTGTGGGTACTTATGTCTCATCTGATCTTCTCATTCCCAAGTAAACTCAGGTCCACGTTTTGAGTCCCACCGGACTTTAACTATTGGTATCTTTCTATGTTTCAACTTCTTGATCTCAGGCTCTACGATCTCAACTGGTTTCTCTACAAAGTGTAGCTTAGGATCTATCTGAATCTCTTTCAATGGTATGTGTAAGGCCTGATCAGCAAGACACTTCTTAAGGTTCGATACGTGAAACGTATCATGAACGTTACTTAGCTCTTGTGGTAGCCTCAGTCTGTAAGCTACTGGGCCGATTCTCTCAGTGATCTCAAAAGGTCCTACATATCTGGGTGCTAGCTTGCCCTTCTTACCAAATCGTACAACACCTTTCCAAGGTGATACCTTAAGCAAAACATGATCACCAACACTAAATTCCAAGGGTCTCCGTCTGTTGTCGGCATAGCTCTTCTGACAGCTACGTGCAACCCTGAGTCTATCCTTGATTTGAATGATCTTCTCAGTGGTTTCTAACACTATTTCAGGTCCTATCATTTGACTTTCTCTGGCTTCTGCTCAAGAAATGGGTGAGCGACACTTCCGCCCATAAAGTGATTTGAATGGTGCCATTTTTATGCTAGCATGGTAACTGTTCTTATAGGAGAACTCAACCAAGGGAAGGTGAGTATCCCAATTACCACCAAAGTCTATGGCACACGCTCTGAGCATGTCCTCTAAGGTCTGTATGGTACGCTCGGTTTGACCATTGGTCTGTGGGTGATAAGCCGTACTCATCTCTAAGTGTGTTCCTAGTGACTTTTGCAACATTTGCCAAAAATTTGACGTGAAACGGCTATCACGATCAGAAATGATCGATATAGGCACACCATGTCTAGCCACTATCTCCTTGATGTAAAGTCTAGCCAATTTATCCATCGTATAATCTTCTCGGATTGGTAAGAAATGTGCAGACTTAGTCAATCTGTCTACAATAACCCAGATCGAATCGTGTCCACTACTAGTCCTAGGTAGCTTTGTAACGAAGTCCATGGTTATCCTTTCCCACTTCCATTCAGGAATTTCTGGTTGTTGTAGCAAACCAGATGGTTTCTGGTGTTCAACCTTCAATTTTGAGCAAGTCAGGCACTTGCTAACGTAGTCAGCTATGTCTTTCTTCATTCCAGGCCACCAGTACAATTCTCTAAGGTCGTAGTACATCTTATCTGCTCCTGGATGAATGGAGTACCTCGTCGTATGTGCTTCATCCATGATTAGGGTTCTCACACCACCCGTTAACGGTACCTAAATTCGGTCTACAAAGTACAGTCCACCGTCGTCCTTTTTATCCAATTGTTTATCTAAACCTCGCATCTTCTCTGTGGGTGCATCAATATTCATAGACGCCTCCTTCTGAGCCGTTAGTATCTTATCCTTGATACCCGATTGTATGGTTATACCCATGGCTTTTAATTTCCTAGGCCTGAGTCTTTCCTTCCTACTCAAAGCATCAGCTACTACGTTCGCCTTACCTGGGTGGTAGCGAATCTCGCAGTCATAATCGCTGAAGAGTTCGATCCATTTCCTCTGGCGCATATTCAACTCTTTCTGATTGAAGATGTGTTGGAGACTCTTGTGGTCAGTATAGATAATACGTTTTGTCCCATACAAGTAATGTCTCCATATCTTGAGAGCAAATACTACGGCACCTAGCTCCAGATCATGGGTGGTATAGTTTTTCTCATGAATCTTCAGCTGTCGGGATCCATAGGCAATTACTTTGCCCCTTTGCATTAATACACACCCAAGACCTTGACATGATGCGTCACAATACACTACAAAATCTTCTGGTCCATCGGGGAGGACCAGAATTGGAGCATTACATAGATTGTTCTTCAAGGTTTGAAAGGCTTCTTCTTGTTCCTCGCCCCATTCATACTTCTTATTCTTCTGAGTCAGCAAGGTAAGAGGTTTGGCAATTTTAGAGAAGTTTGCGATGAATAGCCGGTAGTAGCCTGTCAGTCCTAAAAATGAGCAGACTTCTGTTGGGGACTTAGGGGCTTCCCAATTCTTCACAGCTTCGATCTTGCTGGGATCCACATGAATACCATCTTTGTTAACCACATGTCCAAGGAATTGGACTTCCTGTAGCCAGAATTCACACTTCGAGAATTTGGCGTATAGTTTCTCCCTCTTGAGTAACTCTAGGATTAACTTCAAATGCAGTTCATGTTCCTCTTTTTTTTTTTTGGAATAGATTAAAATGTCATCGATGAATACGATAACAAATCTATCTAGGTATGGCCTGCATACTCGGTTCATCAAGTCCATGAAGACCGCAGGCGCATTTGTTAGTCCAAACGGCATAACCATGAACTCGAAATGACTGTATCGAGTCCTGAACGCGGTTTTTGGATTGTCATCTTCGTGTACTCGTAACTGATGGTAGCCAGAACGGAGATCTATCTTTGAGAAGTATCGTGAACCTTGAAGTTGGTCGAATAAGTCGTCAATTCTCGGGAGAGGGTAACGGTTCTTGATGGTTAGTTTGTTCAGTTCTCGGTAGTCGATGCACATCCTAAAGGAACCATCCTTCTTCTTGACGAACAATACCGGTGCTCCCCATGGCAAAGAACTAGGTCGGATGAAACCCTTGTCTTGGAGTTCCTTGAGTTGATTAGACAACTCCTCCATTTTGGTAGGTTCCAAGCGGTAGGGAGACTTAGCAATTGGCATTGCCCCAGGAATTAGGTCTATGCGAAACTCGACCTCTCGTGTAGGGGGTAATCCGGATAAGTCATGAGGGAATACCTCTGGGAAGTTTTGAATGACTGGAATTTCTTCTAGTTTCTGCTCGTCTACTTTCATGCTCATGAGGTGCTTTGCTTTTTCTTCAAGTCGCTCTCCATAGACCTTAAGTAACTCACCGTTTGGTAGTGGTATTCGGACCATCTTCTCGTGGCACACTATTTCAGCCTTATGCTTGGACAACCAATCCATTCCTACAATCACGTCAAAGCTTCCGTGTCCGAATGGTATCAAGTCGATGCTAAAGGTGTAGCCTTCTAACTCTAGTTTGCACCCGTGGATGATCTTATTTGTTTCTAACTTTTGACCACTTGCTATTTCAATTTCGTAACTAAAGCCTAGTCTACTAGGTTCCATTTTTAACAAGGGCAAGAATTTAGTGGAGACAAAGCTATAATCGGCACCAGAATCAAACAGCATAATAGCATAGTGGTCGTTTAAAGAGAACGTACCAGTCACGATGTTGGGGTCCTGGCGTCCTTCCTCAGCGTTCATCACAAATACCCGACCACGAGCTGGGTTACCATTGTTTCCACCATTAGCGTTGTTTCCACGGCTCACATTATTTCCACCAATTGCTAAAGCCTGGTTCTGGTTGTTCTGCACTTGCTCTCATGTCCCATTCAACCTAGGACAAGCATTCCGAAGATGATTCGGGTTTCCACATTCATAACACACCCTTGGGTTAATGGTATTAACTGGTGTCACTTGTTTAGCCACTACCCTACAATCCTTTGCTATATGACCATGTCGTTTACAGTTAAAGCATACCACCTGGCATGGCCTAGTCTCTGGATGATGGTAGTTGCATTTGACACACATAGGGTAAGGACCCTGATACTCCTTCCTGATGGTACTAGTTGCCACAAATCCTTTTCCCCACTTTGCTTTCTTATTGTCACCCTTTGCACCACCTTGCTTACTCGGCTCGCTTACGGCCTTCCTCTTGTCACCACTCTTAGACAACGTCCCATTCCTAACCATCTCATTCGTTAAGGTTGCAGATTTCAATATCGCACTCTGAATAGTAGGGGGTTCAGTTGCTTTCACCATCCCGCGAATTTCAGGAACCAACCCATAAATATACCTTTCAATTCTTTTGGATTCAGGAGTGACCATATGAGGTACTAGCCTAGCGAGCTCATGGAATCGATCCGTGTAAGCCGTATGATCAGTTCCTACCATGGTATGGTGGTAGAACTCATGTTCCAGTTTCTGCATCTCATTATCTGGACAGTACTCCTCTTTTAACAATGCCTTAAAGTCATCCCAACTCATCCTCATGACAGCTTCCCTGCCCCTAGCCTGAAGTTGCGTGTTCCACCAAGTCAATGCTTTTCCAATCAATGAACAGGCAGCATACTTCACTTTCTGATGGCCCGCACACTCACTTATGTCAATCACTGACTCCATCTTCTCGACCCATCGAGTATAAGCTATTGCACCTCCATTACCATCAAAGTCCACTGGTTTGCAAGCCGAAAACACCCTGTATGTGCATCCCTTGTTATTGTTGGCTTGGTTGCCATCATGAGCATTATCATTTCCGCCGTCGTCTGCATACTCATTCATGCTCACGTTGTTTCCTTGGTTGCTCATATGGTCGCCGACTTGAGTGAGAATAGTGGGTAGCAATTCTCATAGTTGCTGAGCGATAATGGTAGCAACATCAGGCGTCTCATTGCTGGCATCGTCACTTCCCGTGCCGCGACCTCCTGCCCTACCTCCTCGTCCACCAGTCCTTCCACCCCTGGTTGGTGGAACACCTCGGTTAACTCGAGTTGACCTTCTTGGAGGCATGATTCTACAAGGTAGGACATCGGTAAACGTTAGATAGGAGATAGGTAGGATAGGTTGGTATACGTGTCGTGCTACTACACTCAACTTCCTATATGACAATCCATGAGTTTGATAAGTCCATGCCGCATCATGTTATCGTAAAAACGTTGGCCAGGCGTTTTTAAGATAGTATCATGCTGCATTTACTTATCATTATCACTTCGTGTCATACTACATGCATAATCGCATACGCAGTCCCTATTTATGCAAACTATATGAAGGTTCTTAGGTTATAGTCTAGGTCAAACCACCTAATTCTCTATAACCTGGCTCTGATACCAATCTGTCACACCCCAAAAATGGCGCAGCGGAATGTCATTTATTGGGTGCAACTTCAAGATCAATAACACAAGGTGTCTAAATAGAGAAATACTAAATGCATTCATCGCAACACAAGTCAAGGTTACAACGATCCCATAATACGGGTAAATAGATGTCATGCTACATAAGTTCACATAAATTAAGTCTTAAGGGAAAATTTTCAAATGCATAACTCCTCGGGAAAACACAACCCAGAGAGTCTTGTCTTATGTCTGCTAAGCCAGGCCAATACTCAACCTTCTAATGGGACTTCATTCTTAACACCTGAAAATGGATACTCGAAAACGTCAACATAAGGTTGGTGAGCTCGTAGGTTTAAGAGTTAAACCACGAAGCTGTGAATAATAGCATCGGGCATTAGTGCAAATGATTACCAACTACAAGCACGTTAACAAATCAGAAATAGTGTCACGCCAACTAAACCTATAGTGTACATCATACACCTAACAAATATCACGTGGGGAGCTACCCCGATAGATCTATCAACATGTGGGCTCTCAAAGAGAGTTAACAGTTGCATCAACTGAACCTATCAACTTGTGGGCTCTCAGCAGAGAGTTAACAGTGGCGTAGTCATGTATTCACAAAACAAATATGTCACAGCATATAATCGCATCATCACACATATATGTCCAAAATTATGTAAAACAGTAATTCACAGTATAAAAACATTTGTAAAGCATTGAATACCATTTCCACCCCAAGGTAAAACATGTTAAAAAGCGGGGCTACGAGAACTCACCTCAGTAAATTAGCAGTCTAGAATGATAGTCAAGTAGAAATAGTGGTTGGCACTGACACGCGACCTAGATTAGTACGGCAAGTTTAGTTCACAATTCAAGTTTGAGACTCGATGTGTAAAGTCTAAATAAGTTTAAAAGTTTTAAAGTATTGATGCTTATGTGGCAGCATTTAAGTAGTTTATGTAAATGTTGGCAAGGATTGGCTTTTGGAAGTGCATACGTAAAGTATTCATGACGATAAGTATTTCTTAGACAAATATCCGAAAGACAATTACGGAAAATAATCATAAAAATTATCAAGTATCGATGGAAAAATGGGAAAAGTGCATACATATATAGCGTACATAGTAAATTTGTGAAAAGATAGTTTATGAAAAATGACCATTTTTAGTTGATATAATCAAGTGTATATCTTTGATGAAAATCAGGCATGACCCATGTAGACATTTTGTTTTCTCGTGGTATTTATAGGTTACAAGATATAAGCTTAAATATATGGTCGCTTTTATAATTTATAAAGCTCATATAAGTTTTTTATAAAACATAACAGGTTTTTATATAAAAGTTAGATAGGTGATATTAATTTATGGAAAAACATACCAGTTGGTCTTATAAGTTTTTTTTTTTTTTTTTTTTTTTTTTTTTTTTTTTTGAAAGTTAAAAAGTTTATAATTGAATGTATTAAATGTATATAATGTCTTTGAGTTTCTAAACACGTTTTTATTAACTAACCTGTTATAAATTTATGCTAGTATAATTCGAAGTCGTGTAAAGTGAAAACAAGTCGAAGTCAAATATTCTCGTGTTACCCAAAATCATTGGGCTGTAGCCAAGACGTAAAACAAACACACCCCTTTGTGTTGTTTTTGATGTTTACCAAGCCATGATACACCCTTCGTGGGTGGTGTTCGGACCAAGGCAAAACCCGACGCACATTAAACACAACACACCCTTGTAGTTCCTGGGTTTCGACCGCGAGAAACAAATAACCAACAAGTTATATAGTACCATATAAAAACCAAACGCAGCCTACTATGCAACTAAATGAGTTGATAAAATCAGCAAAACCAAAACAGAATCTTCGCCAACAGTACGAGTACTTCCAAATCCAAACCAACATGGTTTTAAATCTTTGTTTTAGTTTATCAGTTTTACCATTATAAGTTGCCACACAAAAATCTATAACAACCGAAAATCATAAAAATAAGATCGATTGATTCACTTTTAGGCAGAAACAAGATTATAACAAGACTAATCACAACAAGATTTCCAATAACATCAATAGCATAATCAACCCTTAAATCAAATGAAACAAATTTCAGAATCCTTACAAAAATCCAAACCGATTGAGGGAGGTGGACAATGACACTTCCAATTACAAAATAAACCAACTCCGATCCAAGCAAGCAAATCCCACCACAGCCCTTCTTCAGACTTTTGAGAGAAATTTTTTAGTGAAGTTTTGGGGATGTGGTTTGCTTGTGAACCGAGTAGGGGTATAAAAAGATTAGACAAGGAAGGTTTGGTCCTCCTCAAACTCATTTGACAGTCGATTCGTAGCCAAAAAGGGTATATCCTCATCACAGCCTCGTCAGCTCTTGTGGTTTTGTGTGGACTTCAAGAATTAGACAAAATGAAGGGAATCCCGCCTGTGATGCTTGGGACCATTTGGAGTTTTATGGTTATTGTTTGGATCAGATCTGAATTCGGGACAGGGGTGGGCAAGATGATACGCAGATTCAGATGGAGCGTGTAGCAGGAGAGAGAGAGAGAGGTAGAAGACAAGTGGGTTTGTGGGGATAAGAGGTGAGGGAGGAAACGTTTTCATCTTATCCTTTTTTTTTTTTTTTTTTTTTTTTTGTATTATTATTATTTTGTTTTAAATTAAAAGTTAGGGTAAAAATTTATATATGAAAGGTGAATGTAAATAAAAGAAAAGGGTTTATCTAAATAAAAGTAAGTAGTTGGGTGACGGGTTTGGGCGTATCCCGTGTTTCGTTGAGCTCCGGTGTAGTTGAGTTTTTCATGTTGGCGTGAGCACGAAAAATGTCATTTTTGAGTATGTATTTATAAAAATGATATAAAAAAATTGTCAACTCCGAATAATAGTTATTGGGTTTATGCCGTTACTAATATTGTGTCGGTGCGCGTGGGATGTCGTTACTCAATACGAGTAGCTAAAAGTGATACACAAAAGTAAATATGTAACTTCAAAAATAAATTATTTCGAGTTTTAAGGTTGAGTAATGACCTGGAAAATGCTGGTTGTTATATAAAGGAAGAATAAATATCATACAGCGTATCATCCAAAGCATTTAGAAGATAATTTCTGTATTTATATTCATTATGATTCCATAGTAAGGCGGCCATATTATAGTCTGCCGTTGTGCCTCTATAAGAACATTATGTTCTTCCACATATGGATTTGTTATTCAGAATCCGTGAGAATATTCGACACATGCAACGTTGCCAAATAAAACAACATCTTCTGTTGCCAACGACGAAAATCAAACCCTTTAAACTTTACAGGTTTTTCCACATGCGATTTTAAAATCGATTAATCCATCTTGAGAATTTCTGTTTAAAATTGTTAGTAAATTTATAATTGTAATATAAATTATTTTGCAAAGAATTGTAAGATTATTATAACGGATTGAGGCCTGCGATTAACAGGGTCCTTAAATAGAAATTCGTCCTATCTAGTATAACTGTTTAGAGGATACAACAATCAAATCAAGTATGAAACTTGAATCTAGCGAATCTGATATGTTTCCATGATGGAGATGGATGAGGTTTGGGTGTTTTTAATGATTCCAAAGTTGCAAATTCGTCCCCTTTATATAGGCACATGGTGACCCTTCAAAACAGTCACAATACCCCTCCAAATGGCCTTAGAGACACTTTTGTTAGTAACAGTGACAATGGTTCCCAAGAAAGTGCTATTAGCGACGATCTAACGATCGAAAGAACGTCGCTAACTGAAATAAATTCATACAGTTGTGATGGTCCGCTCAGTGATTCTTTTTTAACAGATATAACTGCCACTATTTCGATTAGGCGTATCTTTACTTCTTTAGGATGGTGATGGTTCATTAGAGACAGTTTTGTGACAGAAAAACTGTCGCGAATCTCCATTTCGTGGCAAACAAGTAAAACACAAGAACTCTTCATTAGTAATGTTCCAACAATTCATAGGTTTGGAGGGAGTATTAGTGCTAATTTAAAGTCGAAAATCTTTGGTGGAAGTGGCACTTTAAGGACACTATGAGAATAAGAATGATTTGCTCTTCAAAGTTAATGTGAATTAGAATAGGATTAGGGATCACCTAAACATAAATGGTGGATACTTTATTCCTACATTTTGGATCTTATGATATATGGTCTATTGACAAAAGAGTCATGCTCCTGCATCTCTAAATAGTAAAGAAACATGTTGGAGATGCTTTAACATGTGGTAGACTTAATTTTTCGAACTTATTACTGTTTCTCTAAACTTTCTATATGTGACCTTTGACCATAGTTGAACAGGCTGTCAAAGATTTGGTCTTTTTCACCTTATTTTTGTAATTACAGGTAAAAATTAGATACTGAAGACGAATATAAAGGACATTATAATTTAAAAAAAAAACAAATCATATGATTTTGTTGCATTAGGTTAATTAGATAAGTGTCTCATTTCTTTTACTTAGATTCTCAAATAACAAAAATGGTTACACTGATGTTATTGACACAATTATACAACTCTACAGTTACTCCCATAGATGTGTTTGTGTTAATAAGTGGTGATAATATAATACAGCTTTGAACTTCTGGTGCTAAAAGTATTGGGCTGTGTAGAATCAAATGGCGGGTCAAGCCCAAGTAATATAAGGTATGTCATGTAAAAATGATGCAGTCCACTGAAAAGCAATTTCTGTTAAAAAAAAAAAAAAAAAAAAAACGTAAAATTGCCATTTTCATTTAAGAGATTATGAAAAACTATTTTTGACGTAAACCCATTTCCAACCGCCCCAAACAAAATCAATCACAGACTACAATTATTTTTTTCTCATTATTTATTTACTAATTTATTATGAGTGTACTATTCAACATGTGGATGTGTTTCTAGATTATTTTATTGAAGTTTATGTTTTTGGATACTTTATAGCTAGTTTATATTAAGCTGGTTGGATAGTTTGCATTCGCATCTTATTATTAGGATTGCTTAATAAAATGATGAAGAGCTTTGTTGAAGATAGGTTTAAAGAAAAAGATGAAGAGGCTGAGGGTCTGCATCTGGTGTTATGGTGTGTTTGGGATTGCTTATTGCAAAGTGATTATTTACTCTAACATAAGCAGAAAAGCGGTTTCATATAAACATGCAAAAGAACTGCTTATCTGATCTAAAAAGATACTTTTAAGCATATAAGCACTTAACTACACAATCCAAAACATTAATTTTGGGTAAACTAAGTAACAACTTGTAATAGAACGTAGTTACTAAACTACTCGTATCATAGAATACACATGAACAAATATTTTTTGGTTCAGGTAAATCAAGTTTAGATCGTATAAATCAAATTGGGTAATAGAACCAGTGAATAAATAACTCTATCTAGGATCTATGTTGGTCACTGTAACTTCATTATTGGAGTAACTAATTGGCAATTGAGAACTTCTATGAATCGTAAAAGCAGGTTTTTTGGGCAATGGAATGGTTGCTGTTTCATTGCTCAACATGACGATTACTTCTGACATTGTTGGTCTGTCATTCATCATTTCTTGTACACACAGAAGTCCAACATTGATACACTTCACTGCCTGTAAAGGTTCACAGCTGTCCCTCGTCGAAGGATCAATTAACTGATCTACACCTCTGCCTTCCTTCCAGATTTCCCATGCCTAACAAATATGGAATCCCTCACTCTTTAGTTTCTTCAAATAATTATCATACCAATAATTAGAATAGAGCACAACACATTACACACTTACCCATTCTGATACTGTAAGAGAATCCTCGATGCAATCATTACCACTGTTCCTTTTACCAGTCACAATTTCCAGCAGTAGGACACCGAAGCTAAATACATCTGATTTCTCCGAAAATCTACCATGCAGTGCATATTCAGGTGCCATATATCCACTGCATTTAACATACCAATGATCTCAAATTATTAATACATCATCTCTAATTTCTACTATATCTTAAATGCATAATATTCAGACTTACTAGGTGCCAACAACTCGGTTGGTTTTGTCCTCAATTTGGTTCATCCCGAAAATCCTCGCCAGTCCAAAATCTGATATTTTGGGAGTCATCATTTGATCCAGAAGAACATTGCTTGCTTTTAAGTCTCTATGGATAACTTTGAGTCTAGAATATCTGTGCAGATATAGGATTCCTTGTGCTATCCCTTCAATAATTTTGAATCGCTTGTTCCAATCAAGATTTACCCTCTGAGATGGAGCTAACAAAAATAGATAAAACAATATTTAGATATGTATTGCATAAAGAATTGTATCTTGGAATAGATGGGAATGCACAAAATTTGTACTACCAAATAGGAACTTGTCTAGGCTACGATTAGGCATGTACTCGTACATTAGAATCTGTTCATCTTCTTCCACACAAAATCCTAATAGCCTAACAAGATTCGTGTGCTGAAGTTTTGCAATAAGTTTCAACTCGTTCATAAACTCATCGCGCCCTTGTGATGATCTTCTAGATAGTCTTTTTACTGCCACTTCTCTATTTCCAGGCAACGAACCCTGCAAATTATCTTTCTCAACTTATTGAAC
This sequence comes from Artemisia argyi, assembly GCA_030686995.1. NCBI lineage: Eukaryota > Viridiplantae > Streptophyta > Magnoliopsida > Asterales > Asteraceae > Artemisia > Artemisia argyi. The sequence continues at coordinate 155,251,821 of CM060698.1, read as the reverse complement.
AGTTACGGTCAATAATTGCAGTCCAATTTATGTAGTAATCTAAATACTGATGTTTTAGGAATCATACCTTGTAAACAGGACCAAACCCACCCTCTCCAAGCTTGTTATTTACTGAAAAGGAACCTGTTGCAGCCAATACACTTCTTAAGCTAAATGATACAAGCTCTGCACTATTATGTGCATCTCCAGAGGTGGTGCTTATTGAATCAAATCCAAGCAATTCCTGTTTTATTCTCTCTGCATAAACCATGATTAGTAATGCTGAACATTGTAGAAAAGGGGCTGGCCTTGCAGGCTGGGTAATGGTTCAAAACCAGTTATGGGTTAAATGACTTTTCAGCGTGACTCAAAATGAAATGGGTCTGGTTGTGTTACCTGCTGACAGTATGTGTTCTCCGTTTTGTTCATTTTTCTTAATACTTAACATTCTCAGTATGGTTTCAAAACTATATAATTACAATTGATTCTGTTAAAATAAAATGTTTTAGGAGGCTGTAAACATTAATATTAAGCTTTAGGAGACTTCCAATCTGCTTGCTCCTTCCGACCCGTATGACCCATTTCCCTCTTAGCTATTCAGAAGTTAATGGATAAAAATCGCTACATTGAATGTAAAATTTTTAGATTGTATACTTTGAGTGTTTACCTTTCATTATCAGCCAGTCCTTTCTACAGAAGTAGCCAAAAACGCCGATAATAAGCAGTCCTACAGAAAAAATAGCTACTGCAACTGCAATAAAGCTTTTCCGTATGTGGGTAGATTGATATCCTGGAATGTCATCTATTGCATGTTAACCATGGAAGCAATCGTAAAGTTTTTATAACTTTGAAAATAGTCTATTAAACATAGCTATTGATAAAGAAAAGTAGATGTACCTACCTAGTTTGGAGTTATGAACGCGGACATAGAGATCATGAGCATTATATATATTGTGAATCTCTATATCCACAAGCTCTCTAAACCAATTCAGACAAACTATTGTAGCTTCATATGGCACATTCTGATATGCATAAGCTGTACACGAGCAGTTCGTGAAGCATTCTTTTTCACATTCACCAACACTTTTATTCCTCATAGTAACTGCATGATCTGGTAACTTAATTCCTTCAACTCTCAGAAACCCATCCCCTTTATCACAGCTCAGTGTCTTGTTCCTCACACATCCACCTGTCCAATTTCCTACACTCCATTCGTTGTGTGATTTTGGGTGGAAATTATTCAGACACTTACAAACAGAAACGGGATCATTTTTCTCACAGACTGTAAATGGACCACAGTAACCATAAAAATCACATGTACTTATCGGGAACTGCGCCTGTACTTTCCATGCAGTTTTCTCCCATATTAGTACTTGAATTTGCCCGCTGGGAGGCAAGGTGACCCGTGATCTGACCGTGTTTTTATATAAAGTGTACCCAAAAGAAATACCATCTTCTTGTACATCAAACACGAAGTATGCTGATAATCCTAGATTATAATTTGTGGTGTAAGACGAGGTAGTAGCATAGACGTTACTTCTCCAATACGGTTCATCTCCCTTCCAAATATAAATCTGATGTCTATTTGGATCTAACCCCATTGAGAATATACCAAGTCGAGGATCTTCACCATTCACCCATGATGTAAGACGCATTTCTTTACCAGTTTTCATGTTAGAGCTAATCTTCATGTCATACACTAAGGTGTCTGTGGGATGATCAAAACTCTGCCACACATCACCATCTTCGCCATGTCTAAGTATCAGATTCCCATTATCGAGCAACACTGCATCTGCAGAGTGAACACTTGTGCTAATGACTGACACATTTGACGTCCATACGACTTCTCTTCCACTTAAAACTACAAGATTTCCATCTTCAGAGACCCTGAAAACTGGTGGTAAGCCTTTGGGAACTGGAGATGCTCTATTGGCTACCCATATGACTGTTAGCTTTGGGATCGTATTGTACCATATTCCCAAGTAGCTACTGGTAGAATTGCCAGGACTGAAGAAGCCTAATGCAAACTTACCTTCTGCTGAAATGATGGTTTGGTTGATACTAATGGAGCTGTTTATGGAGATGCTATTTACACTTGCAGAAAGTGGTAAGAAAGAAGAAGAGACCATGAATAAAAGACAGCATAACCATAGCATAATGCGAAGGAGGAGTGAGAGGGTGATATCTGGCATAATACGAAAGTTGACTTGCTTCTTCATATACAAGTTACAAGTAAGATATTGTCATTTGCAAGAATTTAGCCTCTTGGTTGTTGGATTACGGTGATTAGACATGTTGACGTATGTGTGAAAAGTAAATTTCATTTAAACTTTTTTGACCTTGTACAACATTGTATGTTATCAAAAGTATCAGCTGCATGGAATCATTAGATTTACTATCTTATTTTAGTATTTTAGCTGGTTTCCTTGATGGTGCCTATACCCTCACTCTTATCATCATTGGGTTCACTTGATTTTCCATTTGCAGTGAGCGTTTAACACATTTGTATTTTCAATTTCAAACTCAAATTCAGTTACAGAATTATTTTTAAAAGGAAAATCTGTTTAATAAATTCGTTGTTCTTCTTATGAAATTATATTTCAATTGTCAAAATCAGGAGTATATTGAACTTTTTTTCACCATTTTACTTTTTAAAGTATAACGTACGGTGTGTTAAAACAAATTCTTTATCGTTTTAGTACATCATCTCGTTACAAAAAGATAGTGACTTTTGTGCCTCCATGGTTGTATAGATTTATTTATGGAAATTATTTATTGACGTTTGCTTTATGTTTCTCTTCGAGCATTATAAACCAACATGTGTTTTGATAGAGATGCTTCTTTGACTATATGAATATGATGACGGTTCACTTTCTGTGTGTTATATATGGGTTTGGGATCAATAAACCATATGCTGCATTGGATATGCTTGGATGACAAAATTCTCAAAACAACTTTATTTCATTGTACATTATCCATACGTTTTCAAAAAGTAAGGAGCATGTGGTAGCAATGGCTTAAGTTTAAAACCAATTATGGAAGTGGCACTACAAGGACACTCACTAGCCTATGAAAATGATTTGCATTATAAGAAAGCACGGTGTGGAGGACGGACACCCACTCGCCACCAAAAACAACCAAAATGACGCAGCCATTTGTGCACCGTCGACGGCGCTATTGGTGCGCCATTCGTTCCTCAGCACCAACGAAGCGTTCTCTCTCTCTCTCTCTCTCTCTCTCTCTCTCTCTCTCTCTCTCTCTCTCTCTCTCTCCCCCTCCCTCCCTCCCTCCCTCCCTCCCTCCCTCTCTCACTAACTCACTCACTCTCCCTCTCTCTCTGGAAGTGAGTGGGGTATTTTTGTGAGACCCACATACACCAATAATGATAAGTTTAATACGTGAGATTATAGAGAGATTATGCTTATCTTTTCAAAAAATATGCTACTTGAAAAATAATCTTTGTTTGGGAGACAAAACTTATAAGAGATTATTAAAAAATAATCTTTCATAATCTTTGAAAACTAAAGGTTACTTCATGTAGCTTATAAAACTAATTTCTTTTTATAATCTCCATCCTCAGCACTATCTCCAGTTCCAGCAACAGTCTTTGCCAAAAATACCCTAAGTGTTATGGTTTATTGAAATGGAATTATGGATGTGTTTTAGTTATTGGTATTTATTGAGAATGTGATGAGGTGATACATCAACAAGTGTTAGTGGTCACTTTCCACACCTAGCTAGCTCTGTATGATAATCATTACCAATAACTGTAGGAATCTGCAAAACATGTTAGTATCATAAATTGTTGTTCTTTATTATTACATCTTCGCTAGAAATGTTGCTAAGATGAAATAAATAAATAAATAATAATTAAAAAAAAAAATTGTCCTTGGTGTGAATTAACCTAATGAATTGCTTTAACTGTTGGTGCATGGAACCCTGATTACAAAATGGTGAAATACAAGCGATCCACTTAGAGTTATAAATTCCATCTTTCAATTATAGTAGCAAAATGTTCTAAATACATGTTTATGTTGTGACATAACAATTACATTGTACTTCCTGTTTGCATTTTTGTTTTGGTCTCAGTTTATATGCCATCAGTGAAAGGCTGTTATCACATGCTTGATTGTTGATGATGAATCTTTTGATCAGTGTTAGTTTAATTCCATAATTTACCAATAATCAGAAGATAGGGTTATGGTATGTGGATCAGATCAACTTCAAGTTCTTGAAGACTACATTTTCTACACAGTAGTGATCAAATAAACTGTTGGGTGTACAAACTCAATCCCACATCAGTAGAACTATAATCTCAATGTTAACATATAAGCTTGGTGGGCTACTCCTTCTATCACCAATTGGTTTTAGAATGGAATCTCAGTTGGGCTTATATGTTGGACTTGGTGAGATGCTGGGTCGTAGGAATCTCTACAAGTGGTATCAGAGAAAGTTGGAGATTAAACAACTTGAAGGAAAGACAAACACAGATTGCTTGGTAAATAAGTAAGTATATCTTGGTGCAAAGGTCGGGGCAGACATTATGAAAACCGGAGCACCTGGTCAAGATGGTGCAGAGGGTAATGTTGTTGAAAGGTATAGAGGTGACAGTGATATGGCTGCTTTAGGAGTTGTTGTAGTGATAGAAGAATATGCACATGAGTCATTGACTTTCATGGATTGTGAGGTAATTTCCAAGTGGTATTAGAGACAGGTTGGGCCCGGTGATGATGTGGATGGTATTCCCTCGATTAGACTCCGGTTCGGCGGTATTAGTGGATCTTAGTAAACCTTGTACCGAAAGGAAGCCAGTAAAAGGCGGTGTGTTCCGATGGTAAAAGTCGGCGGTATGAAAAAGGTGGGATCGTGGCTCTAGTCGAAGGGGAGGCCCATGGTGGTTTGGGTTTGAGGGGAGGATTGTTGGGTGTACAAACCCAATCCCACATCAGTAGAACTATAATCTCAATGTTAACATATAAGCTTGGTGAACTATTCCTTCTATCACCAATTGGTTTTAGAATTGAACATCAGTTGGGCTTATATGTTAGACTTGATGAGATGCTGGGCCGTAGGAATCTCTACATAAACTGTGACAACTGACATTTTAATTATCATAATCAGGAGTATATTGAACTTTTTTTTCACCATTTTACTTTTTAAAGTATAACGGTGTGTTAAAACAAATTCTTTATCTTTTTACTACATCATCTCGTTTCAAAAAGATTGTGACTTTTGTGCCTCCATGGTTCTAATAGATTTATTTATGGAAATTATTTATTGACGCTCGCTTTATGTTTCTCTTAGAGCATTATAAACCAACATGTGTTTTAATAGAGATGCATCTTTGACTATATGAATATGATGACGGTTCACTTTCTGTGTGTTATAATATCAAACGTGCAAGTTATATCTGGGTTAGTCCATCAACCATATGCTGCATAGGATATGCGTGATGACACTTATAAACTGTTAAAGGATGACAAAATTCTCAAAAGAACTTAATTTCATTGTACATTATCCATACATTTTAAAAAAAGTAAGGAGCATGTGGTAGCAATGTCTTAAATCTAAAACCAATTATGGAAGTGGCACTACAAGGACACTGCCTGGAGCCTATGAAAATGATTTGCATGATAAGAAAACACAGTGTGGAGGACGGAGACCCGCCATTCGCCATAAGACAACCATTTGTGCACCATCGACGGTGTTGTTGGTGCGCCATTCGTTAGCCATTCAACCAACGAAGCGTTATTGGTCTCTCTCTCTATCTCTTTATTTATTTATTTATTTTTCTGAGTGAGTGGTTTTTTTTTCTGGGACCAACAGTCCACTTCTCTCTCTTTTTGTAGAATAAAAAAAGGTGTCGCCGATTTGTAGAGGAAAAATAAAGTCGATTGATAAGATGGTGTTTTAGTTATTGATTTATTGGGAATGTGTTGAAGTGATACATCAATAAGTGTTATTGGTCACTCTCTATCCTTAGCTCTCTATGGTAATCGTTACCAATAATTGTAGGAATCTGCAAAACATGTTAGTATGATAAAGGAACCTTTGAAATATGTTAGTATGATAAATCGTTTTTCTTTAGTATTAGATCTTCACTAGAAATGTTGCTAAGATGATGAAAAAAAAAACATTGTCCTCGATGTGAATCAACCTAATAAATTGCTTTAACTTTTGGTGTATGGAACCCTGATTACAAAATGGTGAAATACAAGCAATCCACTTAGAGTAAGAAATTCCATATTTATATTATAATAGCAAAATGTTCTAAATACATTTTTATGTTGTGACATAACAATTACATTGTACTTCCTGTTTGCATTGTTGTTTTGGTCTAAGTTATATGTCGTTGGTGAAAGGTTTTCATCACGTGCTTGAAAATGGTGATGATGAATCTTGTGATCAATGTTAGTTTAATTTGATAATTTACCGAATAATTTGAAGATAGGGTTAGGGGGTGTAGATCGGATCTCCAGGTTCTTGAAGGCTACATTTTCTACACAGTAGTGATCAAATGAACTGTGACTACCGATACTTATCAATAAACTTGAACGCTTTACTTTGAACACATGAATATTTGATTTAACATATAAATGTGAGGCTAACCCGCATACAACGAAAAACTACTTTGAACGTATACCGACACTAGACTATGTTTAGTCTACGTCTAATAAGTAAATTATTTATCTCATACATGTTTTATAAGTCACTTGCATTTCATTGTATTTTATCCATACATTTTAAAAAGGTAAGGAGCATGTGGTAGCAATCAAGGGTGGAGCTATTAAGGGACAGGGAAGGGTCCCGGCCCTCTAGGCTTAAGTCCATTAGTGTATTTTTTTTTTCGCGATTTCATTTGTTAAAATATATTTTTTTCGATCCCGGCCCTCCCATCTAATGTTCTTCCCAAAAAAATTGTCTTGGCCCTCCCAAGAAATTTTTTCAAGCTCCGCCACTGGTAGCAATGGCTTAAGTTTAAAACCAATTATGGAAGTGGCACTACAAGGACAATGCATGGAGCCTATGAAAATGATTTGCATTATAAGAAATGGTGTGGAGGACGGATACCCATCATTCGCCACGAAAATCAAACAATGATGCAGCCGTTTGTGCATCATCGATGGCGTCATTGGTGTGCCATTTGTTCCTCAACCATTCAACCAATGAAGTGTTATTGGTTTCCATCTTTTTTTGTTTATCGGACCCACATGGACCAATAAATGTTATTGGTTTATTGATAGGATATTGTTTTAGTTATTGGTTTGTTATTGGGAATATGCTGAGGTAACACATCAATAAGTGTTATTGGTCACTCTCCACACCTAGCTCTCAATGAGTCAATGGTAATCATTACCAATAATTGTAGGAATATGCAAAACATGTTAGTTTGATAATCTGTGAAACATGCTAGTATGATAAATCGTTGTTCTTTATTATTATATCTTCACTATAAATGTTGCTAAGAAGAACAAAAAATAAAAATAAATAAAAATTGCCCTAGGTGTAAATCAACTTAATAAATTGCTTTAACTTCTGGTTCATGGAACCCTGATTACAAAATGGTGGAATACAAGTAATCCACTTAGAGCAATAAATTCCATCTTTTTATTATAGTAACAAAATGTTCTAAATACATGTTTATGTTGTGACATAACGGTTACATTGTACTTCTTGTTGCATTGTTGTTTTGATCTCAGTTTATATGTTGTCAGTGAAAGGCTGTTATCACGAGCTTGAATGGTTATGATGAATCTTGTGATCAGTGTTAGTTTAATTTGATAATTTACCAATAATCAGAAGATAGGGTTGGGGTATGCGGATCAGATCAACTTCAGGTGCTTGAAGGCTACATTTTCTACATAATAGTGATCAAGTAAACTGTGACAACTGCATTTTCAGGATGATACTTATCCATAAACTTGAACGTTTTACTTTGAACACATGAATATTTTATTTAACGTATAACTGTGAGGCTAACTCGCGTACAACGAAAAACAACTTTGAACGTATACCGGCACTAGACTAAGTTTAGTTTACGTCTAATAAGTACATTATTGATCTCATAAGCATGTTTTATAAGTTACTTGCATTTGGTTTTATAAGTTTTACGTAAATCACTTAAGACTTGCATTAAGTCTCATGCATGCATGCAATACTTAACCAATTCACCACCTTTATAGTATATACATGTATACATTTATATACCTTAAAATTTTAAAATGTCCCCACTCCTAAGCCTGTAAAAACCATCCACCCCAATGGATACACCCCAACATGTGTGTTTCAAGTTATAAACCCTATATTCCCCTAACTATATTAGGCGTATCTTTACATCTCTAGGATGATGATGGTACATTAGAGACGGTTTTTTGGCAGAAAAACTGTCGCGAATCTCCATTTCGTGGCAAACAGTAAAACACAACAAAACTCTTGATTAGTAATGTTCCAAAAATCCATAGGTTTGGTGGGAGTATTAGTGCTAATTTAAAGTCGAAAATCTTTGGTAGAAGTGGCACTTTAAGGACACTAAGAAAATAAGAATGATTTGCTCTTCAAAGTTAATGTGAATTAAAATAGGATTAGGGATCACCGAAACATGTTGCAATAAATGGTGGATACTTTATTCTTACATTTTGGATCTTATGATATATGTTCTATTGACAAAATAGTCATTCTCCAGCATCTCTAAAGAGTAAAGAAACATGTTGGAGATGATTTAACCTGTGGTAGACTTAATTTTTCGAACTTATTACTGTTTCTCTAAACTTTCTATATGTGACCTTTGACTATAGTTGAACAGGCTGTCAAAGATTTGATCTTTTCACCTTAGTTTCGTAATTACAGGTAAAAATTAGACACTAAAGTTGAATTCAAATGACATTATAATTTTAAAAAAAAACAAATCATATGATTTTGTTGCATTCGGTTAAATTAGATAAGTGTCTCATTTCTTTTACTTAGATTCTCAAATAACAAAAATTGCACTGATGCTGTTGACATAATTATACAACTCTACAGTTACTCCCATATATGTGTTTGTGTTAACGAGGTTTTAAACCCGCGCGTTGCCGCGGGGTATTTTTATACAACTAATTCTCATACACATGTAAAATTCGAAATGCAACAACAGTGGAATATTATGAAGCAGACAGAGAAATAAAAACAAACTTGAACCATTAAGCTGTTGGAATGAGCATAATCATACCAAAAACCACATACAAATGGACATTCTCTACCCGGCCAGGAGAGAACATATGGACAGTTTCTTAGGGAGCCAGAACATCTCCACCTTCATTTGCATCCGTGGAAGAATGTACCTGTCCCAAAGGCTTGAGAAGTGTGCAAAGTACTACCATCTGTCGACGCTACTTGGAGGAGTATGCACTTCGCCGTCTTTCCAGTTCTGAAAACCAATGGTTTCCTGCAAAATTGTTCATTTTATATTTAGTGTATACGCGAAAATTGAGATACTAATTTTGGTCAAAACGATAATTTAAAGAGCAGGTCAGAATGGATCATTTGTCAGACTAATTTTATTCTTCTTTGATTAACATATTTTAGAGGCGTGTGCATAATAATTAAACGTTTGTCACCCACTTTCCGTCTCCGAACATCCACATCAAAACTAATACCTAGTCTTGTGCTGCAGCAAAACAGAAATGCGCCAACATTATAAATTATATGTTTTACATACATCAGTGGAAATAAATACTTCTATAGTAATGGCAGCCGTAATTTCTTTATTAAAAACAGCTTTTGACCCTAAATTACATTGACATAAAAATATATCAGCATATGTATTGTACTCTGTATATGCTTACCTTATGACGAAAGAGCAACCCGTCAGCTTTTCATACGCCTGTTGATGCTTAAGCTAAAGTTTGTGGCTGTCAGGTACGAACTGTCTTTGGCTACCTCCTCCTGCAAAGCCTCGCTCCATTTCCATAGCTGCTCCATTGTAAACTTTTGAAGCATGTAAAATACAATAGGCAGATTTTAGCAAGTGGTTAGCCTTACTTCATTTTCGTAAAACAATAAGAAAAGAGGGTGTTTGGGATTAATTAATTGTGCTTATCAATGAAGTATAAGCCAGTCTGGTAAAACAAAAAAAAAACTATCATTTTTTTTGAAAGTGCCTATTAAAGACTGTGTTATAAATACTCTTTATTCCCATATTTCTTAACCACTAAAAGCATGCAATTAGTGATTTTCATATATAAAAATTCAATTATAGCTCACATCATGTTATTGTTTAACAGAAAGACCAACAGAGCAAAAGGTTCTTATTAGAGTTGCTTACGCATTCGAAGTCGATCAAGTGAACTACCCATTTGACTGGATGCAACTAAAAATTTCACAAACTGAAATTATACAAAAACAAAAAATAAAATACATATCCGAGAAAGATTACCATCTCTCTTCTCATACTCGTAACACTGTCTGCATATTGGCAGTCATCTGTGGCCTGCTGGATTGCGACTGAGCTGCTGCAGCTTTCGGTAATTGAGCAGCCTTCACCTACATTAAAGGAAAAAGTAAACTGTTATAAGAAAAATAAAATAATACAAACAGGGTCATACAAAATTACGTGTTTATTGCAGATAAATTTCAATAGGCTCATTTTTAACCTTTAAACGTTTATGTCAGAACTTCAAATAAAATAGAGCCTTGAAGGCGCCAGATGGGATGAAAGTTGCCCAGCCAGTAATCCGATGCATACAGCCTTCAAAATTGTTTTAATGAACATATTGGACAGGTTTTGCAATGATGCAGTTTCTCTAACCATATTTAATATACTAACTATTTATAAAGATAACATAAAAAATGGAAATACATGTTAAAATATGTATATGGAATTTTGACTCGTACAAAAAACTACCTGTTTTGATCAATTATGCAACTTGTCTGACCAACCATTCTTCCTATAATAGTGTGTCCGATTTATGCAAGACATTAATTGAGAGCATCAGTAAACGACAACGTACGTTTGGGCTTTTCTTGGTAGCCAGTGAGTTTGTATCCGTGGATGGGGTGGCTATAACTTGATGTACTCTTCAATTTGATTTTCAAGAAATCCCGAGCGATACTGGAGCCTGGAGGTGGTGATGAAGATCCTGTCTGATAGCAGCATATGCAAAACTTTCATTATTAACTGATGTTGAACATAAGTCTATCAATTCCCCAGGATTATAGATACCAAGTAATGGAAACCTGGTGCATATAGAAAAACAGATAAGGTCATTGTTGAGTTATGTGAGCAAAAGAATCATGAAAACAGCAAACCAAAACGATATAAGAAAGCCCAATAATGCTTCAAGAAACAATATGTTAGGCGACTAACACGTACAACTGTAAAGAAATGATTTATTTTAAAAAACTGTGAACTTATATAAAGTACTCTAATATTACGGGTTACAATGATCCAAACAGAGTTAGTACTAACATTACGGGCTGCCGATTTTATACACCCGACATGATGATCACGGGCCATTCTGCAAGATGGTACATACTCTAGGTTATGGTTTTCCTGGACTTTACTATTACACTCGCACCATCACTTTATAGTAGAGGGTCAAAAAATGTGAAATAAGCAAGTCCTAAAACTACGGGGATGTTTGTTTTAGCTTTCAATGGAGCTTAATAAGCTACTGGAGTGTTTAAATAAGCTTGAAAGGTGAGACTTTTAGGCTTAAGTAAGTCTATAAGTTTTTTTTTTTTTTTTTTTTTTTTTTTTTTTTTTTTTTTTTTAATACCTCTTTTAGTCTTTGCTAAAGACGCTGCATGCCTTCAGCGGTGGTAAGACTCCTGAGTGTTCGCCTTGTTTGATATAGGGTGGAACAACGTTTAATGCACCACCACCCGTAACACATGTAGCCGATATCACCTGCATCAATTCTCTAGTATTAGCATGAAATAACACACCTTCTCCATGCATATAGTTGTAAAATGTCCAAAATCATGAAATTACCTTATTATAAGTAGTAATCGTATATAACTATAAACTATGTGTCCAAAACTTCTGGTCCTGAATTTGTGTGTTTATTAGGAAAAAAAAAACAATTGTCAACTCGAATCCAAAGGTGTAATACTTTTATCAGAAATGAATGAATTCATAAAATGCATCTCCTTTTTTGGCTTATATATTGTAAACATTTAGGACCAGAAGTTTTGGACACAAACTGATGTTCCTACATTATCTTGCTATTTTTCAAAGTTCGATAAAATTTCATTTTCTACTGTATGCAAACTATTTAAAATGATAATAATCGTTAAATCCAAGAGCACCCATTAACCTAACCTCGGTGTTTAGGTTGAATGGTTGTTGGGAAGTAGTTGCGACTTGTCTATTCCATCTTCTGCCGCCAAAGCTTACAGATGATTCAGCGACATCTTCCACAGTTCTTCAAGAACATCTTCAGCCTTATACTCTCCTAATCCCAAATGACCTATCATCCGCGAAAAGAGCATATCAAGGCCAAGCTTATCACTGTTTGTTAACCTTAGTTAAGAAAAACTTTATTATAATTTGATTAAGGGTTTTGCACATACTATAGCACTGTACTTTTCTTCAAGTTAATAAACCATTTATATAAGGTAAACCCAAACATCGAATGAGAGCACTATACTTTTCTTCAAGTTAAAAGTATAATATGAAACACACACCAAACAATGACACTGAACTTTAGACTTACAAAGAAGCTGCCTTTAGAGAATTTTGACCTCCTTGGTACTCAATAAGTCAGTCTCGTGACGATAGTAATTCCTGAAAGTTAAAGCAGTTAAAAACCAAGGTCACAATATACTAAACATGAATCATAATTGCGCTCACATAACTTGTAGAGTAAGAAGTACAGCTGACAATACCTATTATATACTTGTCTTTAGCTGGTAACATGTGCATCTAGTATCTTAAGTGCAATGCAAAAATTGGTCCATTAAATTCATGAATTTCATTAAACACTTAATATGCAAGTTCATTACAATGAAATTTATACTTAAAATAAAAAATGTAGCCTGCAATATTACATTCAACAATTAATTTACTAACACCATAACTTGTCTTAAAACTTTCATCAAACACATGGTAGGCACAATTCCACCAATCTTTTCCACACCATCAGCCACAACCCCGCTTCCAAGTTTATCTTAAACATCATTAATAATATACAACTCACCTTTAAGATTAAACGCTTGTGCAATCGAAGGCCCTTTTGTAACCGTGTCTGTTGATGAACTTAGCTCAAAATTGAAAAAAAAAATTCGACCAAAAATTGGTCAAACCCAAAAATGAAAACCTTGAATTGAAATTATATAAGTAAACCCTAAAGAATGAAAATCGTAATCACAATGCTAAACTTACAAAAGTAATTTATGTACAATTGAATGAATACAATTTTCTGAAAAAGTGATGCTGATGAATTGTTGGTATTGTCTTGAAGCTGATGATCTTGATAGCTTTTGCTGGAAGTGATGTTGTTTTGGTAGCTGAAAAGGAGAAGGTGCTACAATGTTGATTTTTGATACTGATCTTCATAGGTTTTTCTAGAAGTGATGAATGATTTTTCTGGAGAATATCCCATCTGTTTTTTTGGGCTGGACTTATGAGAACCAAAAAAAATGGGAACCCGCAAAAGCCCAATACTGTAGAAAGAATAGTAACTGGGAAGTACTATTCACCAAAGCCACGGGTTTTGTATATATTTATAATAAGCGGTGATGATATAATACAACTTTGAACTTCTGGTGCTAAAAGTATTGGGCTGTCTAAAATCAAATGGTGGCTCAAGCCCAATTAATATAAGGTATGTCGTATGTAAAAATGATGTTTGGGCCTACAGTCCACTGAAAAGCAATTTCTGTTAAAAAAAAAAAAAAAAAAAAAAAAAAAAAACTAACGTAAAATTGCCATTTTCGTTTAAGAGATTATGAAAAACTATTTTTGACATAAACCATTCCAACCGCCCCAAACATAAATGATCAGTCACAGACTACAATTATTTTTTTCTCATTATTTATTTACTTATTTATTATGAGTGTACTATTTCAACAAATGGATGTGTTTCTAGATTACTTTATTGAAGTTTATGTTTTTGGATACTTTGTAGCTAGTTTATATTTAAGCTTGTTGGATAGTTTGCAATTTAGGGATGGCAACGGGTCGGGTTTGGGTCGGATTTTAGTGAACCCGTACCCGTACCCGTTTATAATATCCATACCCAAACCCGCCCCAAAACCCGTCGGGTATCCGATTAATATTATCCACCGGTTTTTCGGGTTTCCCCGCGGGTTTCGGTTATCTCCAATTGAATAATATATAATTGAATAATATATAGACAAAATGACGGTATTAAAATTAAGTGACACTAAAATCCACCGAAAAACAAAGGAAAACACCCTAATATAATCATTTTTTTTAAGTTAAAGAAAATGAATATCGTATCAAACGATTTAATGCTTTTGAATAATTCATGTACAAAATAAAATATGTTATGTAATAGAGATACGTATATAAAAAATATAATAGAAGAAATTATATATAATACATATATATTCTAGTTAATTATAATATCAATAAAGCGGGTATCGATTTGGGTAAACGGATACGGGTACGGGTAATCGGGCGGGTATTACCAGAACCCGTACCCGAACCCGTACCCGGCTAAAAAATTATATCAATACCCAAACCCGCATCCAAACCCGCCAACCCGCCCCCGAACCCGACCCAACCGGTTCGGGTTTCGGTTTTCCCCGTCGGTTTCGGGTGCTTTTGCCATCCCTAGTTTGCATTCGCATCTTATTATTAGGTTTGCTTAATAAAATGATGAAGAGCTTTGTTGAAGATGGGTTTAAAGAAAAAGATGAAGAGGCTGAGGGGCTGCATCTGGTGTTATGGTGTGTTTGGGATTGCTTATTGCAAAGTGATTATTTACTCTAACATAAGCAGAAAAGCGGTTTCATATAAACACGCAAAAGAACTGCTTATCTGATATTAAAAAATAGCTGTTAAGCATATAAGTACTTAAATACACAATCCAAAACATTAATTTTTGGTAAAGTAAGTAACAAATTGTAATAGAACGTACTTATAATAAGCTACTAAACTATCATGGAATTTGCACATGAACAAATATTTATTGGTTCTGATAAATTAAGTTTAGGTCGTTTAAATCATATTGGGTAATTGAACCAGTGAATTAATAACTCTATCTAGGATCTATGCTGGTCACTGTAACTTCATTATTGGAGTGACTAATTGGCATTTGAGAACTTCTATGAATAGTAAAAGCAGGTTTTTTGGGCAATGGAATGGTTGCTGTTTCATTGCTCAACATGACGGTTACTTCTGACATTGTTGGTCTGTCATTCATCATTTCTTGTACACACAGAAGTCCAACATTGATACACTTCACTGCCTGTAAAGGTTCGCAGTTGTCCCTCGTCGAAGGATCAATTAACTCCACACCTCTGCCTTCCATCCAGATTTCCCATGCCTAAAAAATATCAAATCCCTCTTGCTTCAGATAGTTATTATACAATAATTAGAATAGAGCACAACACACTTACCCATTCTGATACTGTAAGATAATCCTCAATGCAATCAGCACGACTGTTCCTTTTACCAGTCACAATTTCCAGCAGTAGGACACCGAAGCTAAATACATCTGATTTCTCAGAAAATCTACCATGCAGTGCATATTCAGGTGCCATATATCCACTGCATTTAATATAACAATGATCTCAAATTATTAATACATCATCTCTAATTTTCTACTATAACTTAAATGCATAAGTTGACATTCAGACTTACTAGGTGCCAACAACTCGGTTGGTTTTGTCCTCAATTTGGTTCATACTGAAAATCCTCGCCAGTCCAAAATCTGATATTTTAGGAGTCATCGTTTGATCCAGAAGAACATTGCTTGCTTTTAAATCCCTATGGATAACTTTGAGTCTAGAATATCTGTGCAGATAAAGGAGTCCTTGTGCTATCCCTTCTATAATTTTGAATCGCTTGTTCCAATCAAGATTTACCCTCTCAGATGGATCTAACAAAAATAGATAAAACAATATTTAGAAATGTATTCAATAAAGAATTGTATCTTGGAATAGATTGGGAATGCACAAAATTTGTACCAAAGAGGAACTTGTCTAGGCTTCGATTAGGCATGTACTCGTACATTAGAATCTGTTCATCTTCTTCTACACAACATCCCAATAGACTAACAAGATTCGTGTGCTGAAGTTTTGCAATAAGTTTCAACTCATTCATAAACTCATCACGCCCTTGTGATGATCTTGTTGATAGTCTTTTTACTGCCACTTCTCTGTTTCCAGGCAATGTACCCTGCATTGCATTTTTCTCCTTTTAACAATTACAGTCTAAATAAGGTCCTTTTATAAGACGCTATAAGAATTATACCTTGTAAACAGGGCCAAAGCCACCCTCTCCAAGCTTGTTTTTGACTGAAAAGGAAGCTGTTGCGGCCAATACACTCCTTAAGCTAAATGATACAAGCTCTGCATTGTTACGTGCATCTCCAGAGGTGGTGCTAATAGAATCAAATCCAGAAAGTTCCTTGTTTATTATCCTCTCTGTGTAAACCATGAAAATGTATTAGTCAGGGCTAATACGGGTTGCTATTTGTACCAGCTTGGGCTGACGTCCACTCGCAAACATTTAGTTATGCATTGGTTTATTTTATATAAAGCCCTAAATATATTTACATGCTATTGCATATTAAATTATTTTTTATTACAGTATGACGATTTCAGAGATTATAAAAAGTAGAAGTACACTTTAGTAAATTCTCAGATTCTTTTATCTTTTCAACCCTTATGAACCGTTTCTGTTTACCTATCTTTTAGTTTTACCCATGTTAACCCGTTAAGAATAAGCCATAGTTTAGATCAGCTCATTCGCCACTAAATGCGTCAAATTTGCCATCTCTACAGGATACATTTGAGAATTGCTTACTTTAACTGTTTACCTTTCCTTATCTTCCTCTGGCTTCTCCAGAAGTAGCCAAAGATGCTGATAATAAGCAATCCAATAGTAACAATGCTGACTCCAACTGCAATAAAGCTTTTCCTTAAGTGGGTAGATTTGTGTTCTTGACTATGATTTACTGCACGTTGACCATGGACGAAATAATAAATATACTTTTGAGGAATAGCGAATGAAACACTATCTATGATAAATGTAAGTATATGTACCCAACTCCGAGTTATGAACTTTGACGTAGAGATCATGACCAATACTGGAGTTACTCATGATGTCCACAAGCTCTTGGAACCAATTCAGACAAACAATTGTAAGTTCATACGTCACATTCTCATAAGCATAAGCTGTACACGAGCAGTTCTTAAAGCATTGTAGTTCACATTCGCCAACACTTTTATTACTTATAGTAACTACATGATCGGGTAGCTTCATTCCTTCCAACTTTAAAAACCCGTCTGCTTTATCACAACTCAGTTTCTTATTCCTCACACATCCACCTGTCCAATTTCCTGCACTCCATTCATCAGGTGATTTTGGGTCAAACCCAGTCAAACACTTGCAAAGCGTAACAGGTTCATCTTTATGGCATGATGTAAATGGACCACAGTAGCCATAGAAATCACATGTAGATAACGGTCCCTGTGCTAGAACTATCCATGCTGTTTGTACCCATGCCAAGACTTGAATTTTCCCGCTAGGAACCAAGGTGATCCGTGTTTTAACTGTGTTTGTAGACATACTATGCACAAAATAAACTTCATCATCTTCTACAACAAAACTCACATATGCTGAAAATCCTTGACCATATTTTAAATATCCAGAGGCGTAAGATAAAGTAGTAGCATATACATTGGTTCTCCAGTACGGTTTATCCCGTTTCCAAATATAAAACTGATATCTATATGGATCTACACCTATCGAGTATATACCTTGTTGAGGATGTTCGTCATCTACCCAGGATGTAAGACGCATTTGTTTACCAGTCCTCCTGTTTGAGCTCATCTTCATGCCAGGCACACTTGTGTCAGTCGGATGATCAAAACTCTGCCACAGATCATTTTCGCCATGTTTAAGTACCAGATTCCCATTATCGAGCAACACTGCATCTGCAGAGTGAACACTCGCACTAATAACCGACACATTTGATGTCCATACAACTTTTCTTCCACTTAAGACCACAAGATTTCCATCTTCAGAAACCCTGAAAACTGGCAATAAACCTTTGGGTATGGGAGATGCTCTATTAGCTACCCATATGACTGTTAGCTTCGGGATTGTATTATACCAGATCCCCAGGTAGCTACTGGTAGAATTGCCAGGACTGAAGAAGCCTAATGCAAAGTTACCTTCTGCTGAAATGATGGTTTGGTTGATACTAATGGAGCTGTTTATGGAGATGCTATGTACACTTTCAGAAAGTGGTAAGAAAGAAGACGGCACAATGAATAAAAGGCACCATAGCCATTGCATTTTTGTTTCTTGTGTTGTGAGATTATATTATCTATATTTTAACTATCTTTTGCAAAATGTGCAGGGAGGCACAGAGGAGGAGTGAGAGGGTGGTGGCATAATGCAAAGTTGACTTGCTTCTTCATATACAACTTACAAGTATGAATAATGTCATTTGCAAGAATTTAGCCTCTTGGTTGTTGGATTACGGTGATTAGACATGTTGACGTACGTATGTGTGAAAAGTAAATTTCATTTAAACTTCTTTGAGCTTGTACAACATTGTATTTTTGTCAAAAGTATCAGCTGCATGCAATCATTAGATTAACTATCTTAATTTTGTAGAATATGAGTGTAAAACCTGATTCTTAGTTTTGAATTTCACCATATCCTTACAAATATAGAGGATAGTGACTTAGGTGGTTTCCTTGATGGTGCCTATACCCTCAAGACATCTCTCTCATGTCAGCCTTATCATCTCTCTCTTCATCATGGGGTTCACTTGATTTTCCATTTCCAGTGTTTAGTTCATCAAAAACGTTTAACACGTTTGTATTTTCAATTTCAAACTCAAATTCATTAGTTACAGAATTATTTTTAAAAGGAAAATCTGTTTAATAAAAGTTTTCATCCCTTGAATAAAACATAGTTTTATTATCAAGACTAAATATGTTATATGCCTTTTTTGTAAATGAGTACCCAATGAAAACACATTTTTTGACCTTTTAGAAAACTCATCATTATTATTTAAGATATGTAGTTGAAAAACATAAACAACCACGAGTTTTATATGAGAGAGATTAGGTTCAGACTTATAAACGTAACTCATATATGGTGATTTTTCAAGGTAACCCGTTAATCAAATAAGTGCACATTTTAAAAGGAAATCACCCTAGAACATGCATGAGGGCTCTAGCGACAATTAATAAATGTGGTATATTTTCTTTGAGCAATACCATTCTGTCATGCCACTGGCAACATACACTTTGACAAATTACAGGTTATTATATTATTATTCTTAATCCTTTTACCCTTGTCAAAGATTTGTAAACCACCATTTTCACTACGAGTCCCCCCCAGGGTAGGTATCATACACTTATTCTCATAAAAAATCACTCTTGACTTGTTATTTTGATACGCCCAGGGCTTTATGTCATTTTATATTTATTTATGATATATGTCTTTGTGTCGTATTAGGAAAGTGGCATGTTTAGATATATACAAGCTAGAGTTATTCGGTTATATATACCGAATCATCATTATTATGAATCAATCAAAGTTTAAGATAAACAAATCTCTAGTTCTTTTCTTCTATTTTCTTACAGAGCCAGCACACGCTTGAAGTGGTGCCTTATCCCGATACAACCCCTAACCGAGTCGTAGCAATTGGTGCATTCATTGAGAGCTCTCGTTGAGAGGGTTTTTTATTAGGGTTCCAATCTTAAAAAAAATAATAAAAAATAAAAAAAAATAAATAAAAAAAAAATTGTTCATCGAACACTGTTCATCGGGTACTGTTCATCAGCACTATTCATCCCGGAGTACTGTTCATCGTTCACTATTCACGACTACTGTTCACGAGTTACTGTTCATCACGAGTTAATGTTCATCAAGAAAAAAAAATATCTTCGAGATATTGTTCATGGCATCGGGCAGCTAGGGGTGAGCAAAACCGACCCGATCCCGAATCCCGTCCCGATCCCGAGTCCCGATTGTTGTCCCGAAACCGAACCGACGTCAAACGGGTCGGGACTCGGTTTGAGTTTTCCGGCTAATCGGGATTCGGGATATTCGGGATCGGGTCGGGACGGGCCAAAAACCGAAAAAAAACAAACAAAACCGAGAAAACCGACCGATCCCGTCCCGTCCCGAATGTCCCGAAACCGAACCGACCTTAATCGGGTCGGGACTCGGTTTGTGTTTTCCGGCTAATCGGGATTCGGGATATTCGGGATCGGGTCGGGACGGGTCGGGAGAGGCCCGATGCTCAGCCCTACGGGCAGCAGCGATCGGGACGCACTATCTAAGCTCTTGCAAATGGGTAACGTGGCTAAATATCAGAGTGAGTTTGTGGTACTTGCAAATCGAGTAACAGGGATATCTGAATTTTTACTTATATCGTTTTATATACCCGGACTTAAACTGGATATACAATGTTTACTCTTACGGTCAAATCCCAAAACTTTAGACGAAGTTTTTTCATTGACTCGTACGGCGAAAACACGCTTCGCGAACCTAGATATTTGGGAATTTTTGAGGTCCAATCCTTCAACTTTGGGAGAAGACTTCTTCAAATCTCGTATCACCGAGGGTCGTTTTGAGACAATTGCAAAGGAAGAGAAAGAGCACATCGTTGAAAATAAAATAGATGTCATCTTATCATTAGAGGGTGAATTTGCTTCACCTAAGGCTGAAGGGTCACTGAATGTTTATGAGTATATTGGAGTTGAAGAGGTTGTGGGTGGTGGCGACGTGCTTAATATTGGCGAGGATAAGTTGAATAGAGTGATATCGACACTTAAGGATGAGTTGAATAGATTGGCGAGGTTGTGTTATTCTTCGTATCACCTTGAGGGCAAGGTGATTTTTGAAGGAGTGGAGAGTGTTATGGCATGGTTAGCGGAAGGCGGAAGAATGGTATTGTGTTATGTCCAAGGTAGTGGAAGGCGGAAGAGGAAAAAGGTGTTGGTTGCGGTAGCGCAAGGAAGGAGAATTACGGGAGTGGAATATATGAGTAGGACTGGGATTAGGATATGGGATCCCGGAATCAAGAGAAATTTTTCAAGACTACACCTTGAGGACAAGGTGATTTCGAAGGAGTGGGGAATGATACGCCCCGGGCTTTATGTCATTTTATATTTATTTAGGATATATGTCTTTGTGTCGTATTAGGAAAGTGTCATGTTTAGATATATCTTTATGTTTGGCTTGTTTTACAAGCTAGGGTTATTCGGTTATATATACCGAATCATCATTATTATGAATCAATCAAAGTTTAAGATAAACAAATCTCTAGTTCTTTTCTTCTATTTTCTTACGGAGCCAGCACACGCTTGAAGTGGTGCCTTATCCCAATACAACCCCTAACCGGGTCGTATCATATCTTCATTAAGTTTGTGAACCGACAATAAACGCACATGATACTCTAGTACTACCAAAACATATCATGAATGATAATGGTAACTGATAATTTCAGACTACCAATATGAGTAACCAAAGCAGTAGTACCATTAGGATGTCCTACTGTCATGCTCATTTTAGAGACATCAACATTATTGAACATATGAATAGCGGTGTAAGTCATATGTTGACTTTCATCACTATCAATGATCCAACCAATATATATAATGAATATCAGAGAGTGCACAACACCTGTTGTAGAATCACACGACACATATGAAATCAAGAACAATTAATGTCGACTATAAAGACAAAACTGCCAGGAAACACACACACTTTTATTGAAGAAATCTTACTCTAAAACTTCAATTGATTACAATGTAATTCCCTACCCTTCACGGTATATATAGACTAACCAATTCGCGTTAGACTACAACTAGGATTACACATTAAAATATAACCTTAATAGATAAATAATAGTTGGACGAGTTGGACTAGGACTCCAACTATGACTCTGCTAAAAGCTGACCTACGCCACAAGCCACAGTCGAACTTCAGATATTCATCAACAATCACCCCTTAAATTTATGAGTCGAAGAGAGTAACTCTTGCACACCAAGTAATAACATCATCTCCTTGAACCTTATACACGCCAAGGCCTTCGTCAATGAATCTGCTCTTAGTTCTTCTACGGATACATGCTCAACTATAGCCTGCTCATTTTCCACGCACTCACGAATGAAGTGATATTGAGTGTGGATGTGTTTGCTTCTACCATGAAAGACCACGTTTCTTGTTAATGTGATTGTTGATTTGTTATCAACTCTAATTAACACCTTTTGTCTTTCCAACCCCGTCACTTATGCGAATAACCCCCTTAGCCAAATTGCTTGACACGCAGCTGTAGTGGCTGCGACCGCCATGAACTCAGCTTCACACGAAGATAATGCCATGGTAGCTTGCTTTTGTGAGCACCATGTAATATGCGATGTACCTAGATAGAAAACATGTCCAGTAGTACTCTGTCCATCATCAATATCAACATTATGACTGCTATCACTATATCCCACCAATTTCATGTCCTTACCCCGCTTGTATTCAATTCCAAATGAAGTTGTACCTTTAATATAACGTACGATTTGCTTGATAGCACGAGCATGTGATTCTCTTGGGCTTTGCATATATCGGCTAACAACCCCAAATGAGTATGTTAAATTTGGAGGAGTATGCAAGAGATAACGTAAGCAACCTACTCCCTTTCGATACTATGAACAATAACAGGGGTTGTTTATTGGGTTAATCCCAATCTGCTAAACCAACCAAACGGCAAGTAGTTATAATTAGTTAGAAAACGGTTATAGGCAGTTATCTTTTAAGGGACATAACCCTTGGTTCAAACGAACCATCACAACCCTTCAAATCATGCCTTTTCATTTTGTACAAATAGATAAAACATGTAACCAAACAAATTGATGACAGATTTATAAAAGCTTTTGTCTTTTAGTAAAGTTTCAATCTTTTTCTTGTGTGTTTGGTATATTTTGACTACGTTTAGATCATAGATCCATCGAAAGGCTAACAATTGGTATCAGAGCACGTTTGGTTGTTTAACCAAATCATCATATACCAAGTTCTTAATTCCTATTTTAAATCAAGATGAAACTGTTTTTTTTTTTGGTAAAACTTCTTTGCAAAATCAAAAGAACACACAAAATCAAAGAAATCATCTTTCGTGTGTTTTGAATCTTATCAAGAGAACACACTTACGGTCGTCAAAGGATCAATCACGTTGGTGATCAATCAACCGGCATCAGAAAGTTTTTTCATCTTGTTCATTTTTGCAATAAATAAATAAATAAATAAATAAATAAAATAAAATAAAATAAAATCTATCAAGAACATCCAACTAAAAACAAAACCCAGCCTAGAATCATCAAGTTAGATACGGTTGAAAAACCGATAACCAATCGATTAAAAAAAACAACAAAAAAATCAAAAAAAAACAAAACAAAAAAAAAACCATATCAGATAACACAAAGTCATCAAAGGGGCAGAAATCAAATTGATTCAAAAACAAGGAACAAACACACTTGTTTTTTAAGAATCAAGCCTTGCACCCTTAATTGAATCCTCAATCGATTCAACTAATCCTATGTAGATGATCTAATCATCACTGGTACACCAAAGAAGGAGATCGACAATTTTAAAGCTCGAATGGAAGAAAAATTCGAAATGAGTGACCTAGGATTATTAGCTTACTATCTAGGAATAGAAGTCACACAAACTGTAGGAGACATATCAATAAAGCAATCCGCCTACGTAAGCAAGATCCTAAAGGAAGTTGGAATGACAGACTACAACGAAACACTAATACCTATGGTTTACTTCTTCCATGAAATACGGGGTTCTTCATCAGTTCTATTGTAGATTTATTATCAACCATTATTACAACCTTTTCTTCCTTAGAGTGTGTAAGCCGGCTTAGTAGTCTTTTTAACCATAATGCTTGTGTTGCTGCTGTTGTTGCTGCAAAAAATTCAGATTCGCATGATGATAATGTTACGGTGGCTTGCCTTTGTGTGCTCCAGCTAATTGGTGATTCTCCATAGTAAAATATTATTCCAGTAGTTCCTTTGAAGTAACAATGGTCAACTCAACTGAATATCGAAGCTTAATTGGATGTTTAAGATATATGCTTCACACAAGACCTAACTTAAGTTATCCTATTGGATTACTTAGTCGTTTTATGTAGGAACCAAAAGAGCAACATATGAAGGCCATAAGGCAAGTACTACGCTATGTATAAGGAACAAAGGATTATGTATCACCTACAAGCATAATGGAGGAAACAAGATACAAGGTTTCAGCGACAGTAGTAGTTATGGAGTCAACACTCAAGAAGGAAAAGGAACTAATGGAATAATATTTTACTATAGAGAATCACCAATTAGCTGGAGCACACAAAAGCAAGCCACCGTAGCATTATCATCATGCGAATCTGAATTTATTGCAGCAAAAGCAACAACAACAGCAACAGCAACACAAGCATTATGGTTAAAAAGACTACTAAGCAGGCTTACACACTCTAAGGAAGAAAAGGTTGCAATAATGGTTGATAATAAATTTGCTATAGAACTGATGAAGAACCCCGTATTTCATGGAAGAAGTAAACATATTGATACAAAGTACCACTTCATAAGAGAATGCGTTGAAAGGGAAGACTTACAAGTTGAATTCATAAGTGGATAATATCAAAAGGCTGACATACTCAAAAAAGCACTATCAAAGATCAATTTTCTAACAATAAGACAACTTATTGCCTCTGGTTTTGGGGACCACAAAAGTATGTTATTTTTATTCTTAGAGCATCTCCAATACATCGTATTATTATCTTATACAAACTCTCACAATGCATTGAACTTTACATAGTTTAATGCATAGTTGTCAGGATCCCGATCCTGATCTTAGGATCTTACGATTTTACGATTCTACAAAGCAAAAACGACCCGAATCCTAAGTAGGATCTTAACAACCTTAAGATCTTATAAGATCCCGATCTTAACCATAGGATCTTAAGATCTACTTCGATCCGATCTTACTTTTCTCAAACCACAAACTAAAAAACTGCAAATTTATGGTTTATGTTTTTATATAATTTAAAAAACAACATGTAATTCTTCTTAAACATTCCATATTCATAAAGTAGGACAACATTTCCATAAACTATTCATATAATTTCGTGTTTATAATATATAATAATTTGTAGATTTGAATAATATTACAAATAACATTAAAAAAAATGTTATTATAGTAAGATCTTAGGATTCCGATCCGATCTTATGATAACGATCTTGCAAAAACGAAAACGATCCTAGGTAGGATCCCGATCTTGAAAACCTTGGTTTAATGCATTTCCACATCACTATAAATTTAGTCATTTTTTTAAAATTACATTAATAAAAAAAATACTAGTTACATAGAAATTAGAGTTAATTACATAAATCATCCTTGTAGTTTGATGATTTTTACGGATCTTGTCCCTGTGCTTTTTTTTTTAAGCGGGTTTGGTCCCTATGGTTTTTGATTTTTACGGATCATGTCAAAATTTTGACCCAACTCCTAACTATCGTTAAAAAGGACCTAACTTGTAACGTGAGGGTTAACCTTGTAATTTGGGTTTTCCTTCTCAAAATACAAACCACAAGGACGATTCATGTAATTTACTCTTTAAAAAAAACAAAAAAAAATACAAAAAAAAACTTATTTTAATTTTGTTATACGAAATTTTTTAATTTAAATAAAAATAATAATAATTTTATTAAAAAAATATAACTTTAATATGAAAAAAAAATAAAATAAACTTTTTTTAGTTTTATTATAGGAAATTTTTAAAATTTTATTATTATAAAAAATTTCAATAAAAAAAGTAAAATTAAATTTGGGTTTATGTACTAAATGATTTTGTACGTTTTAATTTTTTTTAAATTAAAATTTAATTAGTATAAAAAATTTTAATAATGCGATTTCATTAGTTTTTATACGCTTTTTTACGATTTTTTATGTTTTTATACAATTTTTTTTTTCTTTTTGGACGTTATTATACATTTTATCCGTTTTATACGTATGAAAACTTATAAAAACGGATAAAAACCATAAGAAAATGTATGAAAAACAAAGTACAAAAACGGATGAAACGTTCAAAAATGAAAAAAAATCGTAGAAAAACGTCTAAAAATCGTATAAAACATACAAATGTGTATCAAAACGGACGAAAACATGTAAAAAGAACGAAAACGTATAAAAATGGATGAAAGCGTATAAAAATGACGTTTTTATAATAAAATTTAAAAATTTCCTTTTTAAAAACGCATTTTTTATACACTTTCATCCGTTTTATACGTTTTTGTTCGTTTTTATATGTTTTCGTCCATTTTGATACGCATTTGTATGTTTTATTCGATTTTTGGACGTTTTTCTACGATTTTTTTTTTCGTTTTTGGACTTTTCATCCGTTTTTGTACGTTGTTTTCATACATTTTCTTATGGTTTTTATCCGTTTTTACAAGTATAAAACGTATAATAACGTCCAAAAAGGAAAAAATTATATAAAAACGTACAAAAATCGTAAAAAAGCGTACAAAAACGTATAAAAACTAATGCAAACGTATTATTAAAAAATTTTATAATAATAAAATTTTCATTTTTTTTTATTAAAATTAAAAACATACAAAATCGTTTAGTACATAAGCCCAAATTTAATTTTACTTTTTTTATTAAAATTTTTTATAATAATAAAATTTTAAAAATTTCCTATAACGAAACTTTAAAAAAAATATAAAATTTTTAAATTAAAATTATATTTTTTTAATAAAATAAATTTTTTTTATTTTTAAATTTAAAAAATTTCGTATAATAAAATTAATATAAGTTTTTTAAAGAGTAAATTACATGATTCGTCCTTGTGGTTTTTATTTTGAGAGGGAAAACCCAAATTACAAGGTTAACCCTCACGTTGCAAGTTAGGTCCTTTTTAACGGTCGTTAAGAGTTGGGTCAAAATTAGAAAGGATCCGTAAAAATCTAAAACCATAGGGACCAAACCCGATTAAAAAAAGCACATGGACAAGATCCGTAAAAATCAGTAAACCACAAGGACGATTTATTTAATTAACTCTAGAAATTAAAAAGTTAGCTCAACTTGTTTTCATAAACAGAGAACAAAAATATATCAAGCTGAATATTTATAAAATTAAAAATAAAAATACTACAGTATTGTTTTTTTTGTAGTTTCACGCCAAATAGATGCTGGAAATTAGGGGTGAGCAATCCCGACCGACTCTCGACAACCGACCGAATCCCGAAACCGAACCGATCGTAATCGGGTCGGTAGTCGGTTTGGATTTTTAGCATAATCGGTAGTCGGGTCAGGACGGGATGGGCCAAAATCCAAGAAAGAAGAAGCAATACCGATCTCCCAACCTAACCGACCGACACTATCCGACTACTAGTCAGGTCGGGACTCGGTTATGGTTTGGGGACGTTGTCGGGATCGGGTTGGGACGGGTCGGTTCCGGCCCGATGCTCCCCCTTACTGGAAATAGACCTTAGTTACAAATTACATACATTTTAATATTAATTTATAAATGTCTACTACTGAATTAGAATTCTAGTCTGGGTTTTAATTTTAAGTTGTAATGTAATTATTCTTCTCACAAATTACCCAGTATTCATCTCAAAGTAAATGATATACGGAGTAGATGGACTTGGGGCATTTTAAAATAATAAATTATCTCTCATCACCATCTAATATACGTATGTCTCTGAACGCACGGGAATTCAGTGAACGAAATACGTGGCATCTTCACAGTGGATTGACCGTTCAATAGATTGCTATTATACTCAGCCAGATCGATAGTCAATTGGAGATGGCCTTATTTATTTATTTATTTATTTTCGTTATATTCATAAATGTGTGATATATTGTTATAGTCGTCAATCTTGATTCACATACTTAGAAAGGGCCAATCATGTTATTCATCTTTAAGATACAAGTCAAATGACCTATTTGAAGCATATACCCTCCATTTCATACAAAAAGGAAATAATTGGGTATATATGAATTGCCCCTTGCTTCTTTGTGTTAGTTCAAGTCATTCAAGTATACCAGTTAGGAAACTTTCTTCGAAGTATTAAATCAATACAAGTATACATCTTAGATAGACTAAAGATAAAACTTGCTTGAGCTATTGTTGAAATTAAGTCAAAGCGAGTAAATTTTCTGATGTGCCAACATGGCATGGGTCGGGTTGGCCTATTAATACCTTTTCTACATATTAGATACATAAATTATTTATTTAGGATCGTTAAAGTTTTCTTATAAGGGTTTAGTAAGTTAATCTGTAGTTATCCGTTTATGCATACATAGTGAATATTTTTCTGTGCTTTTGTTGGATGTACAGGAAGTCAGTATCCCCTATCTATGATCAAATGGGGATGATGATTTTGTCTTGAAATAGATATCATGCTAACAAAGGTTATAAGATATGAATGAGCCAAATGAGTTTATTTTGTATCTTTAATCAGCCAAACATAGGAAAATAGAGATTAAAAAGATATGGGTTGAAACTAATATGACTTATTGTAAGGGGTATCGCAGCTTTTGTTAGGAAAATCCCCAACTGCTGCAATAATTAAAATTTTGGAACCAAGAGCACGACCTCCCATTGTTTCTAATAAGTAAGCCTTTTATTTTGTTTATCTCATGCAGAGTTCAGTTAAGAGTGCTACCAAGAAGCCGAAAGTAGTTGTTGCATTAGTTTTCAATAATGATAGCGATGAAGAGTAGCCTTTGACTCAAAACACGCTTACTTAAAGTGAGCTCATGGGTTAAAGTGGTGCAGGTGAAGAGAAGGTGCAGCCTAAATTTTGTAGTATGTTATGAAGTAGTTTAAAACGCAATAAGCAAGTATTTTTAGCTTAAAAGCTGAGTTTGGCTAAAACTGAAAGTGTTGTAGGGGACGAGGAGGTAAAGGTCATGAAATGGTGTAGGTTAAGTTTAGTGATACACTCAAGTTAGTTATGTTATTCCGGATTATTTACAAATGGCATTTTACGTTAACTATTTATCTTTCAACATTATGTCATGTAAGGAGTTTATAATTTAAACAATCTTTCGTACCACATTTATGTTTAATAAAAAGACTTAATGCTAGCGCCCCATCGGGGCGGGCCTAAGGCTAGTAACAAATAAATTGATGATGGTGACACTAACAACGAAAAGTATGAATAGGTAGGAGAAGAAGATAAATTATGAATGGTTAGAAATGTCTTTGAGAAAATTCGATGTGACGAGGGGCATGCACATCATCTAACTTTGACTTGATCACACCATTAGGCTTAATTAAGGATAAAATGATAACAAATAGTTTGGATCAAGGCGTTAAATACTAAATTTGTAGATACGCAACATACTTTCTCAAAAGTACCAAAATACGTAATATACTAAAAAATATTACTTATATCGCTAAGAAACTTTCAAAATTGGCACAAGATACGTAATGTTGACCGGATTTTTACCTGGTTGACCGGTTTATAGGTAAACACATAAATAAACATACATTATTGGTCTTTGTGGTTTGCGTTTGTTTTCACCGGTCATCCTTTAACTTTATTTCAGTTATAAAAGTTACAATAATGGTCCTTGTCGTTTGAGTTGACTTTCACCTTTAGTCCCTTGACCTTAATTTCACTTTTTCGCCCATGTTTACACGTGTAAAGTTCGTTTTTGCACGTTTTCATCCGTTTTTACAAGTTTTCGTCCGCTTTTACACGTTTTGGTCCGTTTTTACACATTTTCTTCCGTTTTTTCACTTTTTCGTCCGTGTTTACACAATCCATCACCACCAAAAAATTTCCAAAAAACTATTTAAAAAAAAAATAGACAAAAAATTTAGAAAAAAAAATTTTTAAAATATTTTATAAAAAAAAATAGACAAAAAATTTCTAAAAATATATTTTTTTAAATATTTTTTATAATTTTTTTTTCTAAATTTAAGAAAAAAATATATTTTTATTCAAATATTTTTCTAAAAAAAATTTTCTAAAATATTTTTTTTTCTAAAATATTTTTTATAATTTTTTTTCTAAATTTTAAAAAAAAAATTATTCAAATATTTTTCTAAAAAAAAATTTCTAAATTTTTTTTTCTAAAATATTTTTATAATTTTTTTGTCTAAATTTTTTTTTTCTCTAAAATAATTTTTAGAAAAAATGAATAAAAACAATTTTCTAACAATTTTTTTTTAATTTTTTTCTAAAAAATATTTCTTAGAAATTTTTAGAAATACAAAAAAAATTAGAAAATTTTTCGAATTTTTTAAATTTTTTTTCGAAAATATGTTTTTTGAATTTTAAAATTCAAAAACATTTGTTCGAAAACCTTTTTTTTTTTTTTTTTTTTTTTTTGGTTTTTTTTTTTTTTTTTTTTTTTTTTGAAAATAGTTTTTTGGAAATTTTTTGGTGGTGATGGACTGTGTAAACACGGACGAAAAAGTGGAAAAACGGAAGAAAACGTGTAAAACGAACCAAAACGTGTTAAAACAGACGAAAACTTGTAAAAACAAACGAAAACGTGCAAAAACGAACTTTACACGTGTAAACACGGACGAAAAAGTGAAAATAAAGTCAAGGGACTAAAGGTGAAAGTCAACCCAAACGACAAGGACCATTATTGTAACTTTTCTAACTGAAATAAAGTTAAAGGATGACCGGTGACAACAGACGCAAACCACAGGGACCAATAATGTATGTTTTTTTAAGTGTTTACCTACAAACCGGTCAACCAAGTAAAAATCCGGTCAACATTACGTATCTTGTGTCAATTTTGAAAGTTTCTTAGCGATTATAAGTAATATTTTTAGTATGTTACGTATTTCGGTACTTTTGAGAAAGTATGTTGCGTATCTACAAACTTATTCCTAATAATTTCCCACGTAAAAAAGATCTTTTTAAAGGGAAAGTTTGATTAAAAATGGTCTAGCTCATGGACAAGGACTGTTTTGACAATTATATTCCACACGTATTTTGAGTCATCCAGTGAATGAAGGCAATTTCCAATTTGTCTATCGACTATAAGTTTTTTCTTTTTTAAGTTTTTCTGATTCCCATGCTCATAATTTATAGAATCAGCATTGCTGAGCAATAAAAGTCATGATTTTCATAGTTGCTCGGCTACTTTTATACTTCGTATTTGCTCCTTGTCTCGCGTATGGCAGTGATACTTTAGTTGTGAACGAATATCTGTCTGGAAATCAGACCCTTGTCTCTCGTGCTGGAACTTTTGAAATGGGTTTCTTTACATCAGGTAAGTCTCCCAACTATTACATAGGAATTTGGTACAATAAGGCCATAGTAACTTCTGAAACGATAGTATGGGTAGCAAATAGAGAGTCGCCAATCTCCGATAAATATTCTTCTAGATTGAAAATTTCCGATGGTAATTTGGTGCTTGTAGATGAATCAGACAACTTAATTTGGTCCACAAATATGATCTCTACTGCTACAAGTTTAGCATCACTCGTTCTTCATGATAATGGTAATTTAGTTTTGAGTTACGGGTCAAGTTTGAGTCAAACAATTTGGCAAAGTTTTGATCATCCAACCCATACTTTCTTGCCTGGTGGTAAGTTAGGATACAATAAGCGTAATAATACATCGCAGGTTCTTACTTCATGGAGAAGTAATGAAGATCCTGGGCCGGGACTCTATTCTTTACATATAGACTCAATTGAGAAGCAGTTTGTGCTTAAGTGGAATAACTCTGTGCAGTACTGGACTAGTGGATCTTGGGATGGTAAAAAATATATCTTTGCCTTAGTACCCGAAATGAGGTTGAATTATATCTACAATTTCAGCTACGTTAACAATGATAATGAGAGTTATTTCACTTATTCTATGTACAATCCTGGAATTATTTCTAGATTCATTATAGACATCTCCGGGCAGATTAAGCAACTGTCATGGCTCAATGCAAGCCAGCAGTGGAATTTGTTTTGGTCTCAACCACGACAATTTTGCGAAGTTTATGCTCGGTGTGGGCCTTTTGGTGTTTGCAATGAGAACACATTACCGTTCTGTAATTGTTTAACTGCTTTTGAGCCAAGATCACAGCATGATTGGGATCAGAGTGATTATTCAGGTGGATGTATGAGAAAAATTACCAAATTGAATTGTAGTGGGAAGGAAGAAAAATCAGGGTCCATTTTAAGTTATGTCCCATCAGAATTTCTTTCCTCGTCTGAATATAAAACTCTGTCAACTAATGATGAATCAGCATGCGGAAACTTTTGCTTGGTTGACTGCAGTTGTTATGCATATACCTTTGTCTCCGAACAGTGTCGGCATTGGAATTATGAAAGCTTGAGTAATGTATCACTGATGTTGGTATCATCTTCAGATTTTGAAACATCTGCAATCAACATCAAAGTTTATTCATCGGATATTCCTACAAATGCCTCCAAAAACAATACGAAAGTGTTAGTAGCAGGTGATCTTAAGTTGTTTAATTAAAAACTTCCAACTTTCTTGTCTCAACCACCACTGAAAAACTTTGATCCCTGTTTCAGGGGTTGTTTCGGGATTTTTCGGTCTTGTGTTTCTTTGCAGCATTGGAGTTATATGCTACAGAAGGGTGAAAAGACAAGGTAAATTCAACAATTTTGTACCTTTACTGTTTTTGGTTCAACATATTTGCTCCTTGGTGTGCATAAACCATTAAATACCAATATATCCTCCATTTTTTTAAATCAAAATATCTCACAGATCACAGGATGTTAAGTGAAGAGGATGGAAAAGATATTGATGTGCCTTTCTTTGAGTTTAAAAGAATATTATCAGCAACAGATAATTTTTCTCTGGCAAATAAGCTTGGACAAGGGGGATTTGGGCCTGTTTACAAGGTAACGACTCTCTATATATCTATTCCTTACTAGCTAGCAAACTGTACTCATGTCCATTTAGGAAAGGATCGGGTTATTCTTTACTAAAAGCATGTTTTTTTGGATCATTAACTTAGGGAATTCTCCCTGATGGATCTGAAATCGCAGTGAAGAGGTTATCGAGTCAGTCTGGACAAGGTCTAAAGGAATTCAAAAATGAGGTAGTTTTAATTGCCAAACTTCAGCATCGCAATCTTGTTAGGCTTTTGGGATACAGTATGAAGGATCATGAAATGATACTATTATACGAGTACATGCCTAATAAAAGCTTGGACCGAATGATATTTGGTTAGACTCTCTCAGTCTTTTACTTACAGTTACTTTTATGTTAGTGAGATTATGAAATCTGAAATTCTAGTTTTGATGGCACTTTTGAAAGATAGGAGTCTTTGTATGCGTCTCTACTGGTCGTTACGCTTTGATATCATTATGGGAATTGCTCGAGGACTTCTTTATCTTCACCAGGATTCACGGTTGAGGATTATTCATAGAGATTTGAAAGCAAGCAACGTGTTACTAGATGAGGATATGAATCCTAAGATTTCAGACTTTGGTTTGGCTAAGATAGTTAATGGCAGAGATACAGAAGCTAGCACTACAAGAGTTATTGGTACCTAGTAAGTACATACTGTACCCATATGTTCAAATCTGGTTCTAGATTTTACTGGCATAGAGTTCTTGAATTGTGATGTCGGTCTTTATACAGTGGCTATATGGCTCCAGAATACGCTCTTGATGGGTTGTTCTCCGTAAAGTCGGATGTTTTTAGCTTTGGAGTAGTTGTCCTTGAGATCATTAGTGGGAAAAGAAACACGGGTTATTATCAGAATCAGCAAGCCTTTAGCCTTATATCCTATGTGAGTTCTGAAAGCTGTATCTATCTATAGGTTTTGTTTTTTGTTTTCTTAAAACTAATTTAATCATTGATGCACTTCAGGCATGGGGCATGTGGAAAGACAAAAAGCCATTAGATTTACTAGATCCAGCATTAGCCGAATCATGCAACTCAATTGAAGTGATAAGATGTATGATTGTTGGACTTCTGTGCATACAAGAAGACCCTCAAGATCGACCTTCCATGACAGATGCGGTTCTGATGTTGGGGACGGATATTGAGAGTCTCCCTGATCCTAAAGAACCAGCTTTTATTTCTAAGAAGCGTATTCATAGTTCGCCATCATATGTGATGGAATCAGAGATTCGGCAATTGACTATTACTGAGGAAGAAGGTCGTTAGAAAAGGTAGATTTCTTGGAATTTCTGTTCCGTTTTCTGTAGAATCAGCATACTTTCCGCCTTAGAAAGCCATTTGACATTTAAGTGCCACGCGGGCGGATATTTGGAAAAAGTTTATTATTTGGATGAAGCATGCATATATTCTTCTTTAATGTTAATTATGCCACAACCTGTTTCCATTATACTTTAAGGTGTTAGTTACTTCAAACATCAGAATTTCTAAGCACACAAACAACTATTATTCTCAGTCAAGACTTTTAGAAGCACACCAAACACACATCCAAACACCCTCAAAATATGCCTATCAATGGTCAAGAAAGTGACATTCCAATGGCCTAACAGGCTAATATGGTCAAGAAAGGTATGCAATATGAGTATGACTAATTCCATTCTCTCTTAATGATAATTAGAAAGAATGTTTTAGATAGAGATATACTGGTGGAAGTTTATTTGATTAATATTTGTTTTCATACCCTTAGAATTGAAGAATGATGACTATGGAGACTATGACTAATATATAATAATACCTTAAAGAAATCCATGTGATGTGCGCATGGACTCTGTTATCTATATGAGAACATACGATCAACTATCTTAGTGAAAAGGTCCCAGAAAATTTGCTAAACCTTTACAATAGAATACTGTTGTACTGAATACATTATCAGCGACGAACTTTACTTGCGTGATTTAAATAGTTCATGCGTCATAAAGATCTTTAAACATCAACATACTTGCTTTAACAAAACCTTTGTTGACTACTAGTTTTCCCTTTTTAGTTTGTCTGATTTTAGCATTACTACCTTGTGGTAATCAGAAAAAATATGCAGAAGCTGATAATAATAAAGCATGGTTTGTTTCTTTTTCTTTTCCTAAACAACCGGCTTTCATATTTAAGGCTTATTTTCTTAGTTTAGAGTTGTCTTAAGTTAATATGAGATGAATCAACTGACTACTAACAGAGTTAAGTTCCTTAGGATCTTGTTTTGTATTCCCTGGATATATTTCATGCTGACTTTTAAAGTCAAAGAGAAATATCAGTGTACACAAAGGTAGTTGCTTTTTGTATCTTCTAATACTTGAGACTCTAGCTTCAAGATGCTCCGCCCTAGCATGCACAGGCGCCAAAAGATATGGTACACAGACAATACTAGGAGATTCAGCGTTGACTTATAAAGTCAACAGACTGTCTTATTGTCTTAATTTAAGTTTCTATAGCTTTCTCACAAAGTTGTGGCCCTATCGATCTTGTTTCGAGTCCATTAGTCTCAGAATAATTCCTTAGATTCATCACATGCAAAAAGGACACATAGAAGTAGATGAAAGTAGCGTTAAACATACCACCCTTTTGAGCATGGTTATCAAGATCGAGATCCTATTTAGGATCGTTTTTGTTTTTGCAAGATAGAGATCGTAAAATCGGATCAGGATCCTAAAATCCTACGATAATGTCATTTTCTTAATAGTCTTTGTAATATTATTCAAATCTACAAATTATTATATATCATAAACACTCGATTATATGAATGTTTCATAAATATGTTGTCCTAGATTATGAATATGGAATACTTAAGAAGATTAACATGTTGTTTTTTTAATCCTAAAAAACATAATCCATAACATTGTAGTTTTTTAGTTTGCGGTTCGAGAAAAAGTAAGATCGGATCGGATTAGATCGTAAGATCATCCGGTCAAGATCGTGATCTTATAAGATCTTAAGCTTTCTAAGATCCTACGTAGGATCCGAATTGTTTTTACTTTGTAATATCGTAGACATATAAAAAAAACAGAAAACATGGAAAACAACATACATAAAGAATGATCTTGATTAAATTGTTATAATTGCAGTAATAAAGAAGAGTAACAAACTGGTTGGTATGTGAAATATTATTTCGTGTTTATCTTTAACAACCCGAGTGAATCAAAACACTGTTTTATTTTTATCCTAAGTTTACTTAATCTTTGCAGCAACTGTTGCTTTCATGTGTTGGACAATCGTCAAAATTATTTCCAAATAAGGACTTTTTGAAATCACTAATCTTTGTTTGACGACACATTATATCATCAAGTAACTTTCTAGTACTTTAATTTGTTTAGAAGTGTAAATGAGATGGTGTGACTAAAACAAACAAAACATCATATCTTTTTATAAAAATCAACAAATTACTTATCTTGATAAAGCCCACATACTTTGGCCCAACATTAAACTTTGTTTAACCCAACCCACTTTACCCAATTCAGTTTTATAGTAGTTTCATATATTATTAAGTAGTAGTAACATTTTTTTACCACTCTTTAGCATAAGCCTATAAATATAGACTGCATACGTCTTTGTGATTTTATTTACATAAAAGTAAAGTTATATTTTTCACAAGCATATACTTTCAGGCATTAATGAATCAACTGATACGTACAAAATGTTTTGAATGTGAATACTTGTACCGTTGTACGTGTTTTTATGTTCATACCGATAATATCCATAACTCGGATAGTTGTACTCATGCTCAAGTTGCATTAAAAAATGGTACCTTTTCTTTACAAATATTCGTTTTTACTTTCAGAGAAAATCCATTTCAGGATTTACGTAATTACTTGTTACAGTAACAATTCATTCGTTACAAAATAAATGTCCACTTGTGTTTTAAACAATCAGAATAGTTTTAGTAGTTACGGACGATATTTAATTGGAGTAAAATATAATTAATAAAATATCTAAAACTGGAGTATTAAAAAAGTACTAGTTGCAAACATGTTGAAAAGTCAAATAATACATGCTTCTATAAAATAAAGGCAAAAACCAATAACAGAGGGAAAAAAATAACAAGGTATAATGGCAAACGTACCAGTTTCTACCACAAGGAAATGAACGTAAGATGTACCCACGTGGTCTACCGAATCAGATTTACTTCTAAACTTATGGCTGTTGCCCACCCACGCCATTTTATTCTTTTTCCACCTTTCCCCAAGTACCACCTCTGTGCTATATTTCAAATTTTTGCAAGTCTCAATTTATACAAGTTTATAAGTTCTTATACAATTAGGGGAGACTTAGATTGCAATTTATAAAATCTCCCGCATAATGATGGAAGATTTGTAGCGTAAAACGGGGGCAGCTGATTCAGATTAAGTACTTGTACTATTTAATAATGTTGTTACGCGATGTGTCTCAGTTTTGATTGTGAGACCGATTAGTGTGATCATAGATGATCAGCTCTCCGATATAAGAAAATCTTCATATATAAGTTACCATGACTTTGTAATAAGATAAGTTGGAACTTGACTTTCGCATAATTTGTGTAAGTTGATGAGATGAATATAAGCTCATAGTCTTGTTAGAAAAATCAAACAAAACTTGGTCTTGGCCAAGCTAAAGACTTGGTATTGGACTCTTGCCAAACTTTCCAACTAATAAGTGTGAAACACGAATGCTCTAATCACTGTTTTCCCCATCTACGCATTAAATCAAGTACAATAATTGCAATAGATTTACGATCATCCACATAATATCGACACTATATATTGGTCCATCTCAATAGGTACACGAGTTACACGACCCTTGGTTTGTTTCTCAACACTAGGGTCAACATTGGGGTATGGAGTGTTATTATGTTCGGTTTTAATTGGTGTTAATATGGATAGATGTTGTAGTTGTGTGATTATAAGTTCTTGTTAGAATTTTTGGTTATTTCTTTATTGAGACTGCTTGCCATATTATTACCTGGTTCTTTTGACTCTTCCACAATAATGTTTACGATCGACTTCTAACGTTTAGTTTGAAATTTCTTTTGTTATTTTATGATTTTGTTTGTTTCCGTTTAGCTATAGTTTGTTGGGACTCCCTTTGCATGAGCTTTAGTTTTTCTTGTTTTGTATGTTTGGTTCAATGCAATTCTTATGTTACATAAATTCTGGAACTAACAAGTTTGGACACATAACAGCTTAAACTGACAAACAGTGCATCGTTTTTAAGAGCCAACCGTTTGACACATCTAAATTTTTAAATCGGCGCATCTTTTTTGAGAGCCAACTATTTGACACATCTAAATATTCTAAAATGTGTGTGGACAATTTTCTTTCAAAGCTACACAATGGATGTTAAAAAATGTTTTCTCAAAAATACTTTAATCTAAAATCTAAATCACAAACGATAAGATGAGTCCCTTCACTACACGGATAAGTGATAAAGTCATGGAAATATGTTAGGCATACATAAAAATATCTAGTTAAAAGGATATGACCAGTTTTATTTTCTCTTTTTCTAAAAGGATAAGTTATCCGTACCTTTCTAAATGATCACTTCACACCTTTTTTTATAATTTGTTCTTATTACAAAATTACAGAATTGAAGCACAAAATATAAAATATAAAAGTTGATAAATCAAAAACATTCACAAATAAGAACTACATAATAAAAATAGTACTCTCTCCGTCTCATATTTATTGTTCACATTTTTTTTTATTTGTATTTCAAATTAATTGTTCACTTTTTATTTTAGTAACAAAAATAAAATTTAGTTGTGAAATATTCTATTTGAGTGATTAAAAATTAGAGTGCTCACACTTTTATTAAATTTTGTGATTTTTGTCCTCTAAGAATAATTTTGAAACAGAAGTCGTAAAAATTTATTTTATACTGTCAACAAAGTGATAAAAATGAGATAAAAGGAATGATCCGATAAAATGAAATAAAAGGAATGATACGATTTATTAAAAGATGTACCAACCATCTTTTATAAATATGAGTTAAGATAATTTAAATAATACTCCACCCAAAAATTTAATTTAATTTCTTTTTTTATAACAAAGAATAACGAAAAAATGGATGAAAATCTAAATCTAAAAATCCACACAAGATGAGAATCTTTACAAGCCTCTATGTTCATTTCAATCCTACTCCCAAAATATCTTGAAGTGGGTCCCACACGCCTTACCTTAGACCACACAAAAACTAATATTTTAAAACCTCGAGGAGACCCCATCTTGTTCCCCTGGCGTCTGACACGTGGTTGTTACTCTCCCCTCTCACATTACTGACCACAAGTTCCGGCGGTGGAAATTTCTTAATTTCATTCTCTTTCCGCCACCTTAAAAGACAAGTTTACCCTTTTGTCATTGAAACATCACAATTTTCATTGCTTTTTCTGTTTAAAGTTATACGATTAAAAATACTTTTTCTTTTGTGATGATATATCCATTTTTGTACTAACTTTTACTTGTAAATTGTAGTATTGCTCGATTACATTTACTGACCTAAAAGGTAAAAAAGTTAAAATCAAAGATAATATGTATATAACAGTTCTTAAAATCGGACCAAACAGGTAAAAATTTCAAACGACTTATAGTTTTTTTATTTCTTTTCAGTCGATCTAATCTAACCAGTCGGTTCTAAGTTCAACCCATTAAGCTAGCTGGTTCGGTCTGGTTTTTAAAACACTGTGTATAACATGATTGTATCACATTATGATATGTCTGTGTACCTAAAATAGGAGAACAAATAATTTGGATCAAAACGCAACAAACATTTATTAAAAATAGAATAAATATTACTTGTTGGTTTAAAATTTGTCTCTTTACAAAATCTAGAGAGTTAGGTTATCCGTTGTCGTCAGCAGACTGATTTAGCAAGATCTACCAATTGAGAACTCTTTATTTGTTATTGTTCATAGGTATTTTGATAATTTAGATATGATCAAACATATAATTATAGTCGGAATATGTGACCAATATATGTGTAACTATGTGTGTAAACTTGAATTATAAATACTACAAATACATATATAATCAAATAACAATTTTAATGCTTGAAAGTCATTTAGAATGTATTTTGTGAAAGTTTTTTTGAATGACAACTTTGTACTCATACATCACATATCTCACACATAATATTTCACAATGTCTTCAACGACCCCAAAATTTATTGATTAGTGAGTCACTCATATATCAATAAACCAAAGGCAATGAATTATATTTTAAGAGTTATTTACATACGAGGACATTCCATATGTAACTCGATAGATTTCAAAAAACTGAAAAGTTTGTATATTAACATAAAAACTCACCACTTTCCTTAAATTAAGGAAAATGTTAATTTTTCTTTAATAGTTGTCTATGAACCCCTATCACACATGGGCACATGCATCCTTAACTGTAATGTCTCCTAAATTTGTGTTACCATAAGCCTCATCTATACTTAACTGTATCCTTAAGCTTTGAA
This sequence comes from Artemisia argyi, assembly GCA_030686995.1. Lineage (NCBI taxonomy): Eukaryota > Viridiplantae > Streptophyta > Magnoliopsida > Asterales > Asteraceae > Artemisia > Artemisia argyi. The sequence continues at coordinate 155,211,327 of CM060698.1, read as the reverse complement.
AAATGCTTTATTGATATAATCAAACATAATATATACTTTAATGATGATTAGTCATGAGCTAACGCTCAATATATGTATTCCTATAATATTTTGAATTGTGTATGTCATTAACTTTTAAGGTAAGAATAATCAATAAGTTTTCATCTCGAAACTTTTCACATTGGTTTGCTCATTTTCTATCTTTCGACTTAACAAAACCAAAGAGTTCCTCATTTTAAGATAACAATCTTTTTAACAAAATTAGTTTTGCTCTAGATAACTTATACACGATATAAGATTTTCTCTGTTAAGGTTAACTTAAAGTTACTACTTTTCTTATTGAGATACAAACGATTTGACTGTAGTATTCACGTAACCGTTCCTAAGCCTTCTCCATTAGCCTCGCTAAAATGCTTATCAAACAAAATTTGAACCTCAAACTTTCTTAGATCATCCGTAATAATACCATGAAGCGCGTGTCTAGGTCCGCCTGCCACTCCTTAGTATGTGTTTTGCTTACTACAGTCACCCATGAAGCACACGTTTTGGCCAAAAATTGGAGTACTCAGTCGTCAAGACGACCAAGTTTGAAGGTTTGTTTTTTGTGTGTGTTTTATTAAATGGTTTTTCTATGGTATATTTGTATTTAAATGAGGTATGTTTTGATAGTAAAATTGATTATCGTGATTAAATTAATTGTATAGAGAAACCTGATATGAGATGATAATAATAAATGCAGTATTTGAGTCTCTTTATTACGTCCTTTTTTTTTTTTTAAGTATGTTGGGAAAATTTTAAGCATCGTTTGTTGTAGGAAAAGACGCAAGAAGAATGAAAATGGCATATTGGTAAATAAAACAAAACAGAAGGGTAGTTTGGATAGATGAAAGCAAGTAGACCTTTTTCGCTGTTGGTTTAACATCCGATGGTTCTACCTTTATTCCTACTCCATTCTCCCCTATATCATCCCCATTTCCACTTTCTTTCACTCTCTTCTTTCAAACTTCACCTTCATAACAAAAAGTAATCCATCCATCAAGATCCCCATTTTACTTATTCCCAAAAAAAATTAAAAAAAAAAAAAAAAAAAAAAATGAAATCGTGCGAGTTATGCAAATCACCAGCCAGGATCTACTGCGACTCAGACCAGGCAAGCTTATGCTGGACATGCGATACAAAAGTCCATTCAGCCAACTTTCTAGTAGCTCGTCATGCCAGAACTCTCCTTTGCCGCAACTGCCAGTCTCTGACTCCGTGGTCCGCTTCCGGCCAGAAAATCGGTCCGTCAACCGTCTCCGTTTGTCAGAAATGCATTTCTGGTGATGATGACGTCAGCGAAAGTGTAGCTAGTGATACTGAAAATGATGATGAGGATGAGGAGGATGAGGAAGAGGGGGAGGATGAGAATCAGGTTGTGCCGTGGTGTAATACGCCGCCTCCGCCGGCGGCGAGTTCTTCCGGCAGTGATGATGATGATGATGATGATGATGATGATGATGATGATGATGAGGGTTTTGTGAAACGTAAAAGAGATAATGTGCCAGATCTTTCATCTGAGGTATAATAGTTATTTCTTTTTTATTTTGATATCTGATGTCTCAGAATAACTGTCCACTATTCGCGTAGAAATGCTAAATATATTTTATTTGATTTCGGTTTATATTTTATATAAGCCTTGGAGGCTTATGGCCTACAATGTTTGTGATATCGGGGGTGTTGTTTCGGCTTATTGCATATTTGGTTTTGAGCTTATGTTTTATAACCAAACTTTTTTATAGCTTATGTCGAAACTTTTCGGCTTATATATGTTTATTACGACCTGAAAACCAAATAAGCCGTAAAGTCCTCTATATAAGCCGAAACAAACACCCTTACAAGCCCATTAAGTCTCCAAATAAGTTAGAAATTTCTATTTTATAAAATATAAGCCGAAGTCAAATAAGCTCGCAAGTAATCTTAAACAAACTGATAATTGTTAATTTGTTGTTATTAGGAGGATGAGACTGGATGTTCATCTGTGCGTAAAGTTCGGCGTGAGATGACATTATGCGAAGGTTCTCCGTCCAATTCGGAGAAGATCTCCGGGGAGAATGAGTCTGGAGAGGTGGTTGGTGGATGTAAAACCACGAGAGTCCTTGGATTAGATTTAAATTTATGAGATTGATTTGTTGTACTAGTTGTTGGTAGAAAGTATTTAGGTGGTTTTTCTTTAATTAATTAACTTTGATCTTGTTATTATTGTTTGGCTAACAATACTGGAAAATATTAGAGTACGGAGTATTATTTTGGATGTAATTATGGTTGTATTTGTTGTTATTTCACCTGAAAATAGTGTCTCAGTCATCGGGTTTTTCTTGAGTTTTCTCTTTCTGATACTGGTATGATCAGTAATGTTTATATGTTCTACCTTGCATTTTGTCTGTTCGCTTGTTCACGCGCATTTATCAGAGGTCTTTTTCAATTGGGTATTGTTGTTGTCGTTGTTATACCTATCTTATTTTCATTCTCACAAGATGGAGTAATTTTGTTGCTTCGTATTTTAGAGTATTAAAGATTTGTTGAATGAATTTCTTTTGTTACGAGTCGTGTTATTTTTTTTAATTTTGATTAGTGTTTGTTAATGAGGATTTGTTTGTTTGTCACATGTTGAATCTTTTGAATGGTCAGGGATTGAGTTGTTTTTTGAATTCTGTTTTGTTTGATGAGTTATGTGGCTACCTACTCTTTGACGTGTTTGATCAATTTTGATGTACTTGATCTAGACGTATCTAACTTTATACAGTATCGATTTGTAGGGGTGAGTACGAAAATTGAGAAACCGAATCAGAGTTAAAAAAAAAAGTATCGATTTGTAGGGGTGAGTACGAAAATTGAGAAACCGAATCAGAATTAAAAAAAAAAAAAAAAAAAGACCCAACCTGCACTGGAAAAATCAACCCAGAAGATAAAAGTCATAAAACCAACAATGGTGGTCATGGTGGTCTAGATTTTTAGAAAAACCGAATGATTTAAGCATGTTTAGCTTGTTTATGAAAAAACGAACCGAAAAAACGGCCCGGCCCCGCCCCACCCCACCCCGCTTTTATCTATTTTAAAGATATTTAAAATAATCTTATCTGCTAACTTATTTAAAAAAAAAAAAAATTGGATATCTCTTTCATTTTTGCAAAAAATGTTTAAAATATTTATTATTATTTTTTTTTATTATTATTATTTTTTTTTGTTAATACTCTTTTGAATTGTTTAATGTAGGTTTCTATTAATCTCATTTGAATAATGTTGTATGAAAACATAATTTCTATGTTTGATGAGAAACTTCATAATTCTTATTTTTTATTGATTAAAATTAGAACGAAATTATAATGAAATAGGTTAAGAGTCATGATTGTTCAAAACTAACTATTCTTTATTGATAAATCCAAAGGTAAACAAAAAAACTAAAAAGGAAATCACAATTTAATGAAAAAAGCTAAAACCGAAACCAATGGATTTTAATTTTCAGAAACCGAAGTTTTCGGTTCAAGCTTTGGTTTTAACCAAAATCGGCCACAAATCACTCGATGCTCACCATTGTCAATTTGTGAAAAAAAAATAAATAAAATAAATAAATAAATAACTTGAATGAATAGTAAATTGAGGATAGGATTTGACGGTGACAAGAATTAAGATAAAGCAAAACATAGAAGTTATGGCCTCCATGGCGTAAGAGTTTTTTCCTCTTTACGTCGTATAGCTCTCGAATAAAATTTCATTCAAAGCGAGCCTCTCCTTAGGGGATAACCCCACTCCTATTCCCGAGTTAGTTGTTGTATCTTTTAATTTAGGTTAGCTGTTGTATCTTTTAATTTTGGGTTTTGATTATTAATGAACTTTGTATTTAGAGTTTTATCTCTTGTTTGGGCTTTATTCCCTTGATGTGCACCTCTTTATCAACCCTTGGATTAGGGTCTAACAAACTTCGCTTCGTGTACTGCATCAGTTGACATAAGAGCTTGTTAGTATCCCGGTGGTAAATGGTGTAGAAGGTTCTGTGTCAATTAACGTCTATAGCTTGTTAGAAAAGGTTCAAAAACTCATACTATTGGTTGGGGTATAGTCTGGAGAGCAGAAGTGTCATGGTTTTACCAAATTATGAAAGAACTTGATAGTTTTTACACTATACTAAAAGAACTACATTCTGTGATTGTAGGTGGGGCATTAATCCACAAGAGTCGCGAGGGTAGCCAACACGAAGGTCGAAGAATTCGTCCAACCATAGGTGATTTTGGAGGCAATTGTGTAAGCAACGATTCCCGGTTCAATAATTGAGGAATTGATGAACCGGAGGATAAGATGAAGATGGAGGATCGATTGCCTACATCCAAGTTTTTTGGTTCGGGAATTCTAATCAATAATTTGGTGTGTTCTTAATTATTGATGGTTGTTGTATAAATAATTTGGTTTTAAGAAAATTAGTAGATTTCCTAAAATTATCAATGAAGATTTGTCCAATTGAAGGTTGCCAGTTTTTTGGGTTTCGATAACCATCAGTAAATTTTATAAAAATGGAAGTACTTTATGATGTGGGTGATATTGATGAATGCTATATTTTGCTTGAAAAAACATGACAAAGTGAGGTAAAGGGTAAGTATAATCTTCAGCGAAGTCTCTACTTTTTCTCATGGTTAGGAAGGAGAATTTCTATATTTCCATCTAAAGTAAAACCACAATTACCAAAACCTGAGGTTGAGATTGAAAAAAGTTGTCGAAATCCGATATCTTTATTGAAGTTGAAAATCAATATGATGTTGAAGTTAATACAACTAGTGTAAAGTCATCGACTAAAGTATCGGAGAAGACAAATGATTCTAGGGTTTTGACAAATCTTTAAGATGAAGTTGTCGAGTCCGAGGTTATTAAGGGTATACATGTTTGTGATTTTAATTATGAGTCTGATTATTGAGAATCCAATAAAGTTTTCAATGGAGAGCAAAGAAATTATTTTTATTGCAATTGAAGACTTTGTGATTGTTGATAACGAGTACACAATCAGATGTTTGTAGTCATGAGTTGATCATTAGGAGTGTCATAGACGTGTAAAGATATGAAGAGATAACTCGAGTTAATGTAGAATTCAAAGCTACAGCGGATAAGCATCGTTGTAAGAGTTTGTTTGAGGTAGATGAAGCTACTAATGGTAAGAACTTGATGGTGATTTTTTTTCAAGTGAGAAGGAATGATGGGAAAAGAATCAAGATCAAGAAACGTAAAAGTTGTGGCCTCTACGGCGTAAGGGTTTTTTCCTCTTTGTGTCATAGAGCTCTCGAATAGAATTTTATTTGAAGCTTAACGTCTTTTCGTCGTAGATACATCGTATCCAAAATGTTCTTTTATTGTTAACTCAGTTTTTAGAAAATTTATCATTTAGGAATGTTTTAAATTAGTTTCTTTAGTTTATTTAGATTACTTTTGCACAAGATACATCCCCTATAAATTTATGCCTTATTATCTTTGAAATTTAGGCTTTCGATTATTAATAAACGTTATGTTTAAAGTTTTATCTCTTATTTGAGTTTTATTCATTTAAAGTGCGTGTTGTTTATTCAACCCTAGATTAATGTTTAACAAAATTCGTTTCCGCAGGATAGTCTTTTCTTAGTGTCACTTAATTTTACTTTTTCAACTTCTTTATTACGTTTCAACTTCTTTATACACACAACCTTTTTTTTTTTTTTGTTGGCGAAGTATATTTAGCTTTGATAACATGCAATTTATAAATAAATAATATTTACTTATAATTTTTATTCACTTATGTAATTTATTGAGAGTTGTAGCAATTTTATTCACTTATGTAATTTATTGAGAGTTGTAGCATCTTTGATATGAATATTTGAAATAAAAAGTTAGACGAAACAATAACAATTGTATTAATCTAGGCACAATTGTAGTAAAATTTAGGTAACCAAGTTAATAAAATTCTCCTTCTCAGTATTAAATAAAGTGATAAACGTAAAATCACACATAAGGGTTCACGGGGCCGTTCAGTTCGGTTATTTTACAAAATTTAAACTATTTATCACAGGAATAATACTAGGCAAGTTACTAGGCACGTGGTTACCCGTGGTTCAAGTCACGGCTAACTATTTTATATATTAAATCGAGTCAACTGAATGAATAATTACATTACCTATAACATATAAAATGTGATTGTAGTAAAATTATAAAACAATGAAAAGATTAAAGTCATTTTCATTCTAGAACACATGCCCAGTTCATAAATTTCTTATCAAGTTATTTTCAAAAAGGGTTGTGTTATACAAACTCTCCCTATATTGTCACATAGGGGTTGGTCAAACCGTACAACCCACGATGCATATCGTACAAACCTTCCTTATATTGCCCCTTTGAGAAAGTTAAACAAAATTTTAAAAAGAATGACTCTTATTTCTTTAATCCTGTGGGTCTTTTCAGAAAATACTTCGTAAATTGATCTGAAGCAATATATTTCTTTATTGTAAAGTATAATTTTTTTTTTAATAACTAAAGCTGACAAACTATGTCAAATATATCGATAACAAAAAAATACAAATGTTAATACTTGTTTACCCGTCGCGAAGCGCAGGCAAGTGAATCCTAGTATTTGATCATTTATTTGCTTGCGGTGAGTGAAGAGTAATTGAGTAGCCTTTATAATGACGGGAAAATGATTCTCTAAAGTTGTAAAGACAACTTTAGTAAAGTTGTGAGATTGTGAGCTATTTGATTTGATCCAATTACTCAAATAAAATAATAAAAAAAAAAAAAAAAAAAAAAAAAAAAAAAAAAAAAAACTTCTTTTGATTTGAGCCATTGGATCAAATCCAGTGGCTCAAAATCTCACAACTTTACTAAAGTTGTCTTATACAACTTTAAAGGATCTTCCTCCATAACGATGCAAAGTTTCAACTTTTGTTTGATAGATGTTTGTGGCTAGCAACTCTTTGGCGTGTTTGATGGGTTGTGATATATGTGTGATGATTATTTACCCTTCTTTATCATGTTACTATGTTAGTTAACTTTTGTTGTACGTTCAAGGGTGCATTCTTTAAAATGTCAATGTTTAAGTTATTCTAAAATGTGCAACGTTTTAAAAGATCATTGTACTAACGGTAGCATTAACCGTGGGACTGTTGGTCATGTATGAAAACTTTTTTTTCCGTAAACCGGACACTAGATGTTCCCAAAAACTTCTAAGAGACCTAGTAGCGTAATGAACCACAAAGCTTTGCATGGATTCTTGATGCTATTTTTCCTATATCACCTTCTAATATTTTTAAGTCTCCTGACCTATGATCTATGTGAGCACTAACGGGCAGTGTACCCAGTTGTGAGTAGTTTAAAATTTCTTAAAACCGATGTCGTCCTAAAAGCTATGAGGCGAATTCTAACTTAAGTCTTAATTGTCACTAAAAAGGGGTTGTGATTTGAATTGTAATTAACTAATTAAAAATAACGATAATGAATAGATTAAATAAGTGGTAGAAAGATGTGCTAGCCTAGTTACTAATAGTATCATGTCATAATCTGTTTTCCTGAAAGTGCCTACTATCGCCTTATGTGGTGGTTAAATGTCTCTAGGCTCAGATAGTCAAAGCTACCCAGCCTATAATCCTAGACTACTCTTATGGTCAATTCGTCGGTAGTCTATTCTTAGTCATTAAGCGGCAGCTATCTTTCTAGACCTATTTTTAGTGCTTTAACACTAAACCAAGGTTTGGTCCACGCAAGGTTCTCGCATTCAACCTTTTCTCGTACCTCTATTGAAACAAAATGGTTTCATGTTCTTTCATCGATTGGTTATTCCTTTCTGTTTGTATCTCTTTCTCCAATTTCGGCCAAGCACTCCCGCCCCCAAAAGCGGAGACCGAAGAACCGCTAGGTTGTCGAGGACACATCTGAAGAGGAGGTCGGCGGCCTCTTAGTTTACCACCCTACCCACTAATGGAGTATGAAAGGGTCAAGCAGTTCAAGTTTTCGGTCGATTCCCGTTCACCTTCCCCCCTCATAGTCCATTAGTGGGTAGGGTGGTAAACTAAGAGGCCGCCGGCCTCCTCTTCAGACGTGTCCTCGACAACCTAGCGGTTCTTCGGTCTCCGCTTTTGGGGGCGGGAGTGCTTGGTCGCTGGGCTTTCCTTTTCCTCAATCAATTAGGTTGTGTCAGCCGGTCTAACATTTTGTTATTGGCTTGTGTAACAATTCGCAATTTCAGGTTAACTTTTATTCCCGAAAATTTCACTATTCACTTTTTACTATTCACTTTTACTATTCACTTTTCACTATTCATCTCAGAAATTTTTATTTCATATTCTCGTAAGTTAAACTATTTTAACGATAATCCGAGAGTTTGACGCTCGTCGGATCATTTCTGCAAAAATCACAAAGCCGTGTCCGAGATTTACTTTTAGGTTTGAACGTCCTTCCAGCATCCCGATATATCCATAAAACATTATAAACAATAAAAATATGATTTTCTATCATTTTATGACAATTCCAAAAGTTTTGGAATTTTACGTTTTCCAGTTCAGCGTTTTACGCGAATTACGCGTTTTAGACCCGTGTTTCCAGTTTTTAGCAGGGTTTTAGCACCCGATAGATCCTACCACTCATTTTATATTTTATTATGGACTATATTGACATGTTTAACAATACTTTCAAGTTTCATATTTTTACGATACCCGGTTTTACGTTTTGAGGCTTAATCACTTACGGTTAGCATTTTACGGAGTCAAAACTAGCTACATACTTAAGATATTATCATCCAAAGACCATGACTACTCATCTAGTCACCATTATCCCTTTGGAACCGCCATTTAGGGGGGGGAGTCACCATGGGAGGTTAAATCTTAACCCTTGATCTTTAGGATGGTTACAAGTGTCTAAAACTAACCATGGTTAATTTCTAACCCAATATATGGTTAACTATTTTTCCTACCCTATAAATACCAAGCTAAAACACATAGAAAACTTGCACCACACCTTCTTATAACCTTCAAGTCCTAAAACCTAAGGCACTTTTCTTATATTTTGTAAGAAAGTTAACTAGTTTTTGAAAGAAAACTAGTGTTTGATCTTCAATCTTGGAAATTTTCTAAGAAAAGTTGTTATAACTTTAAAGTCTCCAAAAAGACGTCGTTATAATCTTCAAATAGCTTTGGACTTCAAGAAGGCGTCGCTATAATCTTCAAATAACCTCGGTTTATCATAGGTTGCAAAGGAGGAAAGCTTGTTCAATCAAAGTCCTAGTTCTTGTCCTAGTTTCCCTTTTTCATTAAGGCCAAAAGTTGTAAGCAAACCCTAACATACTTTCTTGCTTAATTATCATTTTCATGCTCTTTGTGTTCCTTTCATGCTATATATGTTCTTGTTATTGTGTTCATGATGTTTAAAAATGGATAAAACAAGTATTGATATACATATGTTAACTTATGACAAGTAAACAAGCAAACTAGTGATTTTTATGGAGAACCACGACCAAAATAGTATAACTTTGATATTTGACACTTACCTAATGTTAAATAGGACTTAACAAGGAAAACATAGCAATTTGAATCACCCAAAATGAGTACCCGAGTCAAAAGTTATGGCCATAAGAAGTTAGCGAAACCAAAACGGCAAAACTGCCTAAATAGCATTCTGATCAAATTTTGATTTTGAAAGTCACCCTTCTGGTCCGATTCATCAAAAAGTTAAAACACGAAAGTTGTCCGGAACGACGTTTTCGTTCAGGAACAAAGAAGCTCGAGACCTGAAAACGCTTTCCGAGTGATAATTTTCTTCAAAATCTTAACAGCCCATTTTAGACCAAAGTCACTATATTATAGTTATGATTTACTAAGACCAAGAGGTCTAATGACCTAAAGCCGAGACCACAACCATGGCTAAAGCCAAGGTTGAGTCTCAAGACCATGGAAAAATGACCAAGGTCACGGCGAAGCCATGACTAAATGACCATATAAACATACTTAGGCGAAAACATGAAACAAGGAGTTGACGATAACTTGAACAAACAATTTGGATCTACTCCACCTAAAGAACCATGAGATACAAGTTATAATAAACTTACCCTAATAACAATCTTCATGTACAAATAGACTTTCCTAAGTTTATTCAAATATTGGACATGTAACTTTTCGGATCAAAACTTATACATTTGTTATCAAATACTACAATAGTAGGGAGCCTCATGTGAGGAGTTCATTAAGTAAGCCGTCGAGATGAGTTGTGGATTTACGAGTTAAAGTGTCCTGGCTCCTCGAACGTTTACTCCATGACTTCTGAATTATGTCGGCCCGAACGGTAGTAAGAGATATACAACTTATACATGTTTCATAAACCATTTATATTCAAAGACTTACGCTATATACTAAATGCTACATCATGAACATTATGCAAGACATATATGGGCAATTCTTCGTATTCTTAGACATTACTCCAAACCTAAGTCGCAACGTTCTATTATAGGCTGCTCTTAGTGACTTTCACGATTCGACTACCACTTTGATTTCACATCACTTAAGCTTAAGGTGAGTCATAGCCCCTACTCTTTTCATACTTGTTTTAACTCTTGGGGGGGATACATGCTCAACTACTTGCTTACTTGTACAAATACTCTTAAACATTTATACTTGATTGTGTTATACTTGATTGGCGTTATACTTGATTGGCATTATACTTGATTGCGTTATACATACTTGTTACACTATACTTGCTTAATTTAAATACAAGATTCGTATTTACGTGCATACATAATACTCTATACTGTCGGAGAGGTATTGGTAGTACTCATGGGAAGATGCCCCCTACCCTTGTGTCTATACTTGACCTTGGATGACGTAGTACTATTTGGGAAGATGCCCCCGCCCTTGTGTCTATTCTTGACCTTGGGTGAATATAATCTGGTGCATTGTATAAACTGACTTTTAGCAGTGGGTTGTGGACACACAGGTTGCAAGTCTCTTATGGCGGGACTTGCAACTGAGTGGATTCTCAATGCCTTTGCTGTGTGAACATTCTTTAAGGCTTTTCAACTATTTTAAGACAAACTCTATGAACTCACCAACCATTGTGTTGACACTTTAGCATGTTTATCTCAGGTCTGTAAGGGGATAGCTGTTGCATGGAGCATAGAGTCGCTTGGCATGTTTTGAAGACTTATGCTTTTATCTTTACCATTCGATTTGTCTTAAAACTCTTATGTATTGTATTATGGAACTCAAGTTTGTATTTCGGAATTTATTAATCGAATGGTCACTTTTCAAAACATCTCATTTAGAGTTCGTTTTCTATACCTTGTACTTTGTATTATGAAGTAGCACCCCTATGACACAGTCTTCCGCTGCGATATTTTGGGGGTGTTACAGATTGGTACCAGAGCCTTGGTTATAGAGAACTAGGTTGCATATACTACCTAGACTATAACTGCTATAAACATTAAGACTCTTCTCTTTATATTACCTTACATACACTTCATGCGCATATGCTTATTGCTAATTGTTTGTTTAGGAGAAACCCCAGACAATAGTCAAGTCATCAAAAATTTAGAGCTAAGTAATAATTGTTTAAATTAACTTAATCTTGTGACAGTTCTTGTTTGATAAGACATAAGATTAAGTTAAATAAAGGTTATTAGTTTCCTGTAGAGATTTGATGATTTGCCTTATACTTACTTTATATGATTCTAATACCTAGAAGTGGTTCATATGTCCTAGTACGACACTCAAACCTTTCTACAAGCGCGGCTAGTCCTTTTCGTCATATCACCTTCTCTAGATACCTACACTACATTACCCTTTCACAACTTAAGAGCAGATGATAGAAAGTCTACCCAATTATGTAGTACCAATTGTTGAGTTATGTGTGCCTGGTAAATATGTATACGTGTGAAAGGAAGCAATTATAATTATGGTGGCCAACATAATTATAAATGCGTCACGACTCACGTAGACATATGTGACCATGCTTACATTAATCAACGATTGACTCAAATTGACAAGATTTAAGACTAAGTAGTCTAGGAATATCACCTCATATCTGACGTCGACAAAATGTCCCTCCTTGTAGATATCATGGCACCAAAGAGAGTAACTCGTAGCACTAGCCGAGGTGGTGCAACACCAAGAGGTGGAAGAACTGGTGGTCGTGGAGGTAGAGGAGCTGCTCACGACACTAGTAACCCTAGTAATGATAGTGGAAGAACTGGTGGACGTGGAGGTAGAGGAAATGCTCACGACACTAGAAACCCTAGTAACGATGGTGGAAATCCAGATGTCTCCACCATTATCGCCCAACAACTACAAAACCTACTTCCCACTATAGTCACACAAGTTGGCAATCACATGAACAATTCGGGAAACCACGGAAGCATAAATGACGCTACAAATGATGGAGGAAGGAATGGTAATAACAACAACAACAACAACAACAACAACAACAACAACAACAACCATAGGACTGGATGTACGTATAAGGAATTTACGTCATGCAAACCAATTGAGTTTAACGGTAAAGGAGGTGCATTGGCATATACACGATGGGTCGAGAAGATGGAGTCAGTGATTGATATCAGTAACTGTGCAATCCACCAGAGAGTGAAATATTCTGCATGCTTGCTATCAGAAAAGGCATTGACATGGTGGAACATGCAGATTCAAGCAAGGACTAGAGAAGCAGCTGTAGGCATGACATGGGACGACTTTAAGGGACTACTGAAGGAAGAGTACTGCCCGGTTAATGAAATGCAAAAACTAGAGGACGAGTTTTGGCATCACTCTATGGTAGGGGCTGGTCATGCAACCTACACAGATCGGTTTCATGAACTAGCTAAACTAGTTCCTCATCTGGTTACCCCTGAATCCAAGAGGATTGAGAGGTACATCTATGGCCTTGTTCCCGAGATTCGTGGGATGGTGAAAACAACCGAACCTCCCACAATTCAGAGTGCAATATTGAGAGCAGGGACCCTAACAGATGAGATGGTTAGGAATGGAACTTTGAAGATTAGTGATAAAAGGAAGGGAGCAGGTGAATCAGGCGAACAAAAGGGTACAATAGTTGATAATAAGAGAGCAAGAGGATTTGCGGCAACAGTTTATGATCAGGGAAAGTATGAAGGTCCACATCCTAAGTGTAATAAATGTGCTTATCATCATCAGAGGTCTGAGCCCTGTCGAGTGTGTACAAAGTGCAAACAGTTGGGTCATTTTGCAAATAGGTGTGGAGCACCGGTGAATGCGGGCAATATAAGAAACAACCAAAAGACATGCTTTGAGTGCAACAGCCCAAACCACTTCCGAGATACTTGTCCTAAGTTAAATAGGGCACAGAGACAAGTGCTAGATAACCCAACTCTAGCCGTAATGTTTGAAGAAAATAACCCAAACCGTGAATACAATGTTAGTCCACCTCGGGGTCGAGCATACTACTTGGGTGCTAAGGAAGCCCGCAATGCGTAACGGGTACGTACCTTATCCTACCATATTATTCTATTCTAGTTCAAAATCTAGCTTTATTATGCCGCTATTAAGATAAGAGACCTAGACACACTAAACTTCGGGACGAAGTTTCCTGAAGGGGTAGAGACTGTAACAATTCGCAATTTCAGGTTAACTTTTATTCTCGAAAATTTCACTATTCACTTTTTACTATTCACTTTTACTATTCATCTCAGAAATTTTTATTTCATATTCTCGTAAGTTAAACTATTTTAACGATAATCCGAGAGTTTGACGCTCGTCGGATCATTTCTGCAAAAATCACAAAGCCGTGTCCGAGATTTACTTTTAGGTTTGAACGTCCTTCCAGCATCCCGATATATCCATAAAACATTATAAACAATAAAAATATGATTTTCTATCATTTTATGACAATTCCAAAAGTTTTGGAATTTTACGTTTTCCAGTTCAGCGTTTTACGCGAATTACGCGTTTTAGACCCGTGTTTCCAGTTTTTAGCAGGGTTTTAGCACCCGATAGATCCTACCACTCATTTTATATTTTATTATGGACTATATTGACATGTTTAACAATACTTTCAAGTTTCATATTTTTACGATACCCGGTTTTACGTTTTGTGGCTTAATCACTTACGGTTAGCATTTTACGGAGTCAAAACTAGCTACATACTTAGGATATTATCATCCAAAGACCATGACTACTCATCTAGTCACCATTATCCCTTTGGAACCGCCATTTAGGGGGGGGAGTCACCATGGGAGGTTAAATCTTAACCCTTGATCTTTAGGATGGTTACAAGTGTCTAAAACTAACCATGGTTAATTTCTAACCCAATATATGGTTAACTATTTTTCCTACCCTATAAATACCAAGCTAAAACACATAGAAAACTTGCACCACACCTTCTTATAACCTTCAAGTCCTAAAACCTAAGGCACTTTTCTTATATTTTGTAAGAAAGTTAACTAGTTTTTGAAAGAAAACTAGTGTTTGATCTTCAATCTTGGAAATTTTCTAAGAAAAGTTGTTATAACTTTAAAGTCTCCAAAAAGACGTCGTTATAATCTTCAAATAGCTTTGGACTTCAAGAAGGCGTCGTTATAATCTTCAAATAACCTCGGTTTATCATAGGTTGCAAAGGAGGAAAGCTTGTTCAATCAAAGTCCTAGTTTCCCTTTTTCATTAAGGCCAAAAGTTGTAAGCAAATCCTAACATACTTTCTTGCTTAATTATCATTTTCATGCTCTTTGTGTTCCTTTCATGCTATATATGTTCTTGTTATTGTGTTCATGATGTTTAAAAATGGATAAAACAAGTATTGATATACATATGTTAACTTATGACAAGTAAACAAGCAAACTAGTGATTTTTATGGAGAACCACGACCAAAATAGTATAACTTTGATATTTGACACTTACCTAATGTTAAAGAGGACTTAACAAGGAAAACATAGCAATTTGAATCACCCAAAACGAGTACCCGAGTCAAAAGTTATGGCCATAAGAAGTTAGCGAAACCAAAACGGCAAAACTGCCTAAATAGCATTCTGATCAAATTTTGATTTTGAAAGTCACCCTTCTGGTCCGATTCATCAAAAAGTTAAAACACGAAAGTTGTCCGGAACGACGTTTTCGTTCAGGAACAAAGAAGCTCGAGACCTGAAAACGCTTTCCGAGTGATAATTTTCTTCAAAATCTTAACAGCCCATTTTAGACCAAAGTCACTATATTATAGTTATGATTTACTAAGACCAAGAGGTCTAATGACCTAAAGCCGAGACCACAACCATGGCTAAAGCCAAGGTTGAGTCTCAAGACCATAGAAAAATGACCAAGGTCACGGCGAAGCCATGACTAAATGACCATATAAACATACTTAGGCGAAAACATGAAACAAGGAGTTGACGATAACTTGAACAAACAATTTGGATCTACTCCACCTAAAGAACCATGAGATACAAGTTATAATAAACTTACCCTAATAACAATCTTCATGTACAAATAGACTTTCCTAAGTTTATTCAAATATTGGACATGTAACTTTTCGGATCAAAACTTATACATTTGTTATCAAATACTACAATAGTAGGGAGCCTCATGTGAGGAGTTCATTAAGTAAGCCGTCGAGATGAGTTGTGGATTTACGAGTTAAAGTGTCCTGGCTCCTCGAACGTTTACTCCATGACTTCTGAATTATGTCGGCCCGAACGGTAGTAAGAGATATACAACTTATACATGTTTCATAAACCATTTATATTCAAAGACTTACGCTATATACTAAATGCTACATCATGAACATTATGCAAGACATATATGGGCAATTCTTCGTATTCTTAGACATTACTCCAAACCTAAGTCGCAACGTTCTATTATAGGCTGCTCTTAGTGACTTTCACGATTCGACTACCACTTTGATTTCACATCACTTAAGCTTAAGGTGAGTCATAGCCCCTACTCTTTTCATACTTGTTTTAACTCTTGGGGGGGATACATGCTCAACTACTTGCTTACTTGTACAAATACTCTTAAACATTTATACTTGATTGTGTTATACTTGATTGGCGTTATACTTGATTGGCGTTATACTTGATTGCGTTATACATACTTGTTACACTATACTTGCTTAATTTAAATACAAGATTCGTATTTACGTGCATACATAATACTCTATACTGTCGGAGAGGTATTGGTAGTACTCATGGGAAGATGCCCCCTACCCTTGTGTCTATACTTGACCTTGGATGACGTAGTACTATTTGGGAAGATGCCCCCGCCCTTGTGTCTATTCTTGACCTTGGGTGAATATAATCTGGTGCATTGTATAAACTGACTTTTAGCAGTGGGTTGTGGACACACAGGTTGCAAGTCTCTTATGGCGGGACTTGCAACTGAGTGGATTCTCAATGCCTTTGCTGTGTGAACATTCTTTAAGGCTTTTCAACTATTTTAAGACAAACTCTATGAACTCACCAACCATTGTGTTGACACTTTAGCATGTTTATCTCAGGTCTGTAAGGGGATAGCTGTTGCATGGAGCATAGAGTCGCTTGGCATGTTTTGAAGACTTATGCTTTTATCTTTACCATTCGATTTGTCTTAAAACTCTTATGTATTGTATTATGGAACTCAAGTTTGTATTTCGGAATTTATTAATCGAATGGTCACTTTTCAAAACATCTCATTTAGAGTTCGTTTTCTATACCTTGTACTTTGTATTATGAAGTAGCACCCCTATGACACAGTCTTCCGCTGTGATATTTTGGGGGTGTTACAGCTTGCTTGGCTGGAAAATGATGGATTGAAGGTAAGATAGATTTGAGTTCAAGTGGCACATGACCTTCGACCTACCATAGGGTAGAATACTACCGAATTCATTATATTGAAGCGTAACATTTCATTTCCTGTTGCATTTCTTTGGTTTGGAAGTTCTAGAATGTTGTTTGTGGATTTCTAGCCCCCTATATTATATGCCAAAAGATTGATTCAAGTTCCGTGCTGCTCACCACTCCTCGAGAATTTCGAAGAAAGAATGTTGGCAGCAGGTGGAGACATTTCTTTTGCCTCTTAAGAAAAAAAGAAATGCGGGCAGGGTGGAGCTCGGCAAAGGGTTCGAGAATAGGCTAGGGTCCTGTTCTTAAGATTCACGAGACTGATCGGATCAAACACCCGAGATACCTCCACAATTGAGTAAATAAGAGGACAACAAAGCATTTCAACTAGTGTATGTAGTCCTATGCTCAATCCTTACACACTCCTCGTAACCTAGCACACTAGCTTTTTATGGTCAATACTTAAGAGCATAATGGATACTACCTAGCTTCAATAGTACCAAAATACGAGATCAATGATAGGCTAGAAAGATAAACACATAAAGCAATAAGTAAATGGGAAAACACAAATCATGGCATTAATAAATTCATAACTAGGCTAACACATGAAGTGTTAGCCTCTCATATTAAACAATGCAGCAAAAATAATGTTATTAATCATATTGAAAGAAGACATTGGATTCGATACAAATGTTGATACGAAGCTAAAACTATTGAATTAATGGAATGATTTCTCCCTTGGAAGATGATGTAAAGCTGCTGAATTTTGTCCTCTCTGAAGCCCTAATTCGTCCTCCTTGTGATGTGGTGAAAGAATTATCATTTATGCAGATTTAGGTCTTGTATTTATTGACTCATCATAGTTACGATGTAACCTTAAGTAAAGGGTTACGCCGTATGTAGCAACTCGTATACTATAATTTGACTATTTATTTTGACTTATTATTATTTTAATTTTAAGTAATATTACTTTTATAAGTAATTACGTAAATTCAATCGTGTACACTTAACTCGTAACCAACACTAGACTATGATCAGTATACGTGTTTTAGGCATTTTATTTTTCATATAGTCGTATTTTATATGAACTATTATTAATTTACCATTTTTACGTAAAATATATACCTTTTACGTTTTATGCGTACTCAAACCTACGTTATTAGGTTTTAACAACACTTACGCTATCCGTTACACTTATCACTCATCTAATAAACTAATATAGCGTATATTGATAAGTTTTAATATTTTTATAAGTATTACATTTTTACGTTACACGATTTTAAGTTTCGTGAGGGCTTAACGTTAGTAATTACCGGGATCAAACTATACCCTTTATATCCTAATACTATCAATATTATAAGAGATAAACACAAATTTTACTTTTGTTCTTATGTTGCCACGCCCACATGCTAGAAACACACATGTCTTATTAGGGGTGTGCATCGGGTCGGAACTCGACCCATCCCGACCCGGCCCGACGAAGCCCGATCCCGATTGTGGCCGGAATCCTAAACCGAGTCCCCACCCGATAGTGTTCGGTAAAGTCGGTATCGGTCGGGATTGGCTTGTCTTTTCTCGGTTTTTGGCTCATCCCGACCCGGCCCGTTCCGAACCAAGTCCCGAGATCACAGAAAACTCCAACCGAGTCCCGACCCGAGGAGCAGTCGGTCGAGCTCGGGCTGTCGGTATCGGAATCGGGAATTGGGATGCGGGCGGTTTTGCTCAGCCTTATGTCTTATGCTTGTTACAAGTGCAAAATATCTTATAAAGACAATACTAATAACAATATTGGGTTAAAATGGTCAATAAATAAGGGAAATTGATACTTAGAAAATTAGATTATTTGATGTTATCATTCGAGTTGGTTGATACTCCATGTTTAACGTTTCTTCCTTGTAATCGATTTCTACTAAGAAATCTGTCATGACCCTTTCACAAAGTGCCTTGGTTTGTATGTTATCTGATGTTCTCCCAAGGCGATTGCCCAATAAGTTAGTCGTCCAACATTTCCAGGTTTAGATAATACTTGCTTCACGGGTTGGTTTGTGATAACCTCTATTGGGTGTGCCTAGAAGCAATGTGATCAAATAAAGGAATTTGATCAATTTCTATTTTTTCATTCTCATTTCCCTCTACCAGCATCCTCTAAGTGTTGTTGCTTGTAGGTTAGTGGATTAGAGAGGATAGTTATAGAGGATGGTAGGTGTTGTTGAAGATATGTTGATGAACAAAGATATTCTAATAATGAAATGTGTTTTAAGATGTACCAAAACGAGTCGATAAAGAAGAGTGTGTTTGGATGTAATAAAACAAGGCCAACGAAAGCAACTTGTGCCATGTCATCAATTTTCCATAATCACCTCGTTTAGCACACACAATAGAAAGTTTAACAATATCAATATATTTACATAGGAAAAAATTATTACAAAACAAAGTAATTTTGAACAACTTAAATACATTTTGAATCAATCATCCATTTCAAATATTATAAAAAGCAAAATAATGTAAAGCCTCTAATTTTATTTGGGTTTTCTGACTTGTGCTTTAGGGGCATAAGTTTTGCGGATCTTTGTGTCTTTTTCTGTAAGTCTTTGTCACCTTTTAAATAAAAAATACAGTAGTTTTTTTTGTGTACTTTTTGTGAGTCTGTTAGTATTTTTTATGTAATTAACTTATATGCCCGCAAGTCACAAGTTAGAAAAGCCCATAAAGGCAATACCATGTGATAGTTTTTGAACGTAAACAGGTTGAACCGTGGTTTCGTGTGGTTCGATGATTTGATATGTGGGTATGGTGTGTTGAGTCTCTGGTGTGTGTTGCGTGTCATTTGTATTAGCCTCATGCCCAAAGCATGTCTACTATTAAACACACATGTTCTATGTCAGAACCCCACCTAGATTTATTTATTATTTGACATTATTACTACTTTCCCTCCAATCTTATAAATTTTGAAAACAAAAAATTGCCACATTAACTTATGTTATTTGGTTTTTTATAGTTAAAACTTAAAACCCCGCATATGTTTCAAACGCGATTTGAAAGCACAACCGTTTTTTAGCGTGTCACTCAGATGTTTAGACGATATTGGATATTGTTGTTGTTATCTCTAAGTGAATTTATCTTTCATCGATTATGTTAGGATCATGATGAGTTAAGTTACTATAATCAACAAAAATACAAATAGTTAAGTCATATTTTCCATATTGATATATGTTAGAGTTATTGTTAGCATGACAAGTGATGTGAAATGATAAGAAACTTGGTTTTCAATAATTTGATACGTGTTCACTATTTTATAGTAAGACGACACATAAGTATACAAAAGTACATGCAAAGATCGCTTTACGTTGTGTATGTCTAAATTAAACATGCATTTGTCTATATGTCTTTGTATGTTAATGCCCTTTTTTAGGCATTAGGTTGCATAGTTATTTATTGATCATCAAAAGCTTCGTCTCATAATTTGAAGCGATGGTCATGCATGGAACATCAACGAATTGACGAGTTACTAAACATATGCGCTAACGGCTGATTCGACTTGACGAATTACTAAAAATTACTCCGTATAATTTTACCACCTTAAATATGTAATTATGTATATATGTTTGTGGATAAGATTGCTTATTTAAACTAACATTATGAACTAGTTGTCAATATTTAATTAAGAGTTTAAGACCCATTCACACAAATATACTCACAAAGATAGGGTGAGGCGTGTTTAGTTCACAATAATGTGTTGAATTGTAATTTGTCAAAATAATTGTAATTTAATCTGAATAAATTGTAATTTGTCAAATGAATTATAGTTATAATCTAAATTAGTTGTAATATGAATAGATCGTAATAATAATAATAATAATAATAATAATAATAATAATAATAATAATAATAATAATAATAATAATAATAATAATAATAATAATAATAATAAAATGATGTAATAATAATAATTAAAAAATAATAATAATAATAATAATAATAATAATAATAATAATAATAATAGATAAATTCAACAAAAAATAATTAATTTTTAAAATAATTATAACAAAATATTTAAGTTAAATAATACTTGTAATTGATAATAATATTAATTAATATAAATTGTTAAGTTTAATAAAATTAATTAATTGTTAAAATAATAATAATAATAATAATAATAATAATAATAATAATAATAATAATAATAATAATAATAATAAAGTATCTAAATTAAATAATAAAAAAATTAATAATGTAAAAGCAATTAAAAAAATCTTTTAAATTTAATAATAATTAAAAGTTTTAAATAATAAACTTTTAAATAATAAAATTAAAAGTTTTAAAGTAATAATAAACTTTTAAATAATGATGCTTTTCATTATTTAGAGTTTGTCTAATGTATGACCTTAGGGCAAGGTTTATAGTGTTTATAAAAGGAAAGTTTGAGTTTATTAATTACAAATCAAATTTAATTATGATAACTTGTAAATTTAATTAATGAGTATTAAATACAATTTGTAATAGGGGTGTCTAAAAGAACCAAAGAACCAAAAGAACCGAGGAACCGTACCGGAACCGAACCGTATATTAGAACCATGGTATGATTCTTGGTTCCTAAAATTTCAAATTTTAGGTTCTTGGGACAGTTCTGGTCGGAACCATCGGGTTCCGATACTTTCCCGAAAGAATCGACTACTTTAAAAATATTAAATTTTATAGGGTTTATTTGAGAAATTGTGTAATGTGTATAGCATTATAAGAAAAAATAAATAAATAAATAAATTTAAAAAAAAATACTAATAATTAAGCTATAACATAAAAAATCTAAAACTTAAAAACATATAATAAAATTAAAACCCTAACTTTTAATCCATTCAAAGATCATCATCATTCATCAACATCAAAGTAAGTTTATCTTGCGATCATTATCGTAAATTTGATACTTACCTGTAGTAATAGAAAAAACAAGTGAATTATATAATGCAATATGTGACGAATGACGAATATGTAGTTAACGAGTATAATGGGTTGTCATTTGTTATGTAATATTGGAAATATGAATGCATGTTATATTACATAAAAATGTTGGTATTGGTGTACTTTATGCTTTTCGATTCAATATGATGCACAATATTTAATCAAGTATACTAAATAACTAAATCAAGTATATATGTTGTTATTAAAGTATACAATATTTAACTATGTACATTAGTTAAATAGCGTGTGTATTTGTATTGTTATAGCATTATTAGCATATCTTTATGAATAATCGACGACGAAAAAAATAAATTATTTAAACACTTAGGTTCTTGTGGGAATTACCGAAAATTCCCGTATCGGAACCAAGTACCGTACCGGAACTGTACTGAAGAACTTGGGACGGTTCTTGGTTCCAATTTTTCCATATTTTCGGTTATCGGTTCTTTCGAGACGGTTCCAGTACCATGGACACCCCTAATTTGTAATATAAAAGGAAAATTCCTGTTTAATAAATGTACCTTAACCAATGCACTGATTGCATTGGTTAGACAATCCCAATTATAAAATTATGAATTACAACGTAATTCAAAACTTTTTATCAAACTTGTTATGTAATGTGAATTCCCTTACTTAATATAATTGGAGTGGTTTAATTACAATTAGATTTTAAATCAAATAACTTACGTAATATAATATGAATTACAATTCCTTCAATTATGCAAACCAAACAGCCTACAACGAACTAGATAACGGTTACATCAAATTACGTAATGTAATCATAGTACAGTTACATCAAGTTATGCCAGATTATAGCGAACCAAACGAGACCTAAATTAAATATTGATATGATTGACTGTAAAATTTTAAATCCGAGTTTAGTCATAGAAAAGAAAATGCTATGATATTATTAATCCTTTGATAAACAGTTAATTAAAAAATATATATATTAGAGAAAATTCTTTAAATAGCCCAAAAGTTTAAAAATACTTCAAAATTTAACCTAAACAAAATCAACTTTTCAAAATAGTCCAAGATGATTGGACGACTATACTGGACATTCGATTCAATATGATGCACAATATTTAATCAAGTATACTAAATAACTAAATCAAGTATATATGTTGTTATTAAAGTATACAATATTTAACTATGTACATTAGTTAAATAGCGTGTGTATTTGTATTGTTATAGCATTATTAGCATATCTTTATGAATAATCGACGACGAAAAAAATAAATTATTTAAACACTTAGGTTCTTGTGGGAATTACCGAAAATTCCATTGGTTAGACAATCCCAATTATAAAATTATGAATTACAACGTAATTCAAAACTTTTTATCAAACTTGTTATGTAATGTGAATTCCCTTACTTAATATAATTGGAGTGGTTTAATTACAATTAGATTTTAAATCAAATAACTTACGTAATATAATATGAATTACAATTCCTTCAATTATGCAAACCAAACAGCCTACAACGAACTAGATAACGGTTACATCAAATTACGTAATGTAATCATAGTACAGTTACATCAAGTTATGCCAGATTATAGCGAACCAAACGAGACCTAAATTAAATATTGATATGATTGACTGTAAAATTTTAAATCCGAGTTTAGTCATAGAAAAGAAAATGCTATGATATTATTAATCCTTTGATAAACAGTTAATTAAAAAATAAATATATTAGAGAAAATTCTTTAAATAGCCCAAAAGTTTAAAAATACTTCAAAATTTAACCTAAACAAAATCAACTTTTCAAAATAGTCCAAGATGATTGGACGACTATACTGGACATTCGATTCAATATGATGCACAATATTTAATCAAGTATACTAAATAACTAAATCAAGTATATATGTTGTTATTAAAGTATACAATATTTAACTATGTACATTAGTTAAATAGCATGTGTATTTGTATTGTTATAGCATTATTAGCATATCTTTATGAATAATCGACGACGAAAAAAATAAATTATTTAAACACTTAGGTTCTTGTTGGAATTACCGAAAATTCCATTGGTTAGACAATCCCAATTATAAAATTATGAATTACAACGTAATTCAAAACTTTTTATCAAACTTGTTATGTAATGTGAATTCCCTTACTTAATATAATTGGAGTGGTTTAATTACAATTAGATTTTAAATCAAATAACTTACGTAATATAATATGAATTACAATTTCTTCAATTATGCAAACCAAACAGCCTACAACGAACTAGATAACGGTTACATCAAATTACGTAATGTAATCATAGTACAGTTACATCAAGTTATGCCAGATTATAGCGAACCAAACGAGACCTAAATTAAATATTGATATGATTGACTGTAAAATTTTAAATCCGAGTTTAGTCATAGAAAAGAAAATGCTATGATATTATTAATCCTTTGATAAACAGTTAATTAAAAAATATATATATTAGAGAAAATTCTTTAAATAGCCCAAAAGTTTAAAAATACTTCAAAATTTAACCTAAACAAAATCAACTTTTCAAAATAGTCCAAGATGATTGGACGACTATACTGGACATTCGATTCAATATGATGCACAATATTTAATCAAGTATACTAAATAACTAAATCAAGTATATATGTTGTTATTAAAGTATACAATATTTAACTATGTACATTAGTTAAATAGCGTGTGTATTTGTATTGTTATAGCATTATTAGCATATCTTTATGAATAATCGACGACGAAAAAAATAAATTATTTAAACACTTAGGTTCTTGTGGGAATTACCGAAAATTCCATTGGTTAGACAATCCCAATTATAAAATTATGAATTACAACGTAATTCAAAACTTTTTATCAAACTTGTTATGTAATGTGAATTCCCTTACTTAATATAATTGGAGTGGTTTAATTACAATTAGATTTTAAATCAAATAACTTACGTAATATAATATGAATTACAATTCCTTCAATTATGCAAACCAAACAGCCTACAACGAACTAGATAACGGTTACATCAAATTACGTAATGTAATCATAGTACAGTTACATCAAGTTATACCAGATTATAGCGAACCAAACGAGACCTAAATTAAATATTGATATGATTGACTGTAAAATTTTAAATCCGAGTTTAGTCATTGAAAAGAAAATGCTATGATATTATTAATCCTTTAATAAACAGTTAATTAAAAAATATATATATTAGAGAAAATTCTTTAAATAGCTCAAAAGTTTAAAAGTACTTCAAAATTTAACCTAAACGAAATCAACTTTTCAAAATAGTCCAAGATGACTAGACGACTATACTGGACATATGACATGTGTCACATTGTCTCAATTAGAATCTTGATACGTGTCACATATTTTATTAATAAAATACAAGTCTTTCAGTTACTTAAGTGGAGTTGCATAAGTTGCCTCGGGGAAAGTTTTTTTATTTTTATTTTTTAATTTTTTTAGCTAGATGGTGGATTAATCTTTAATTTTTGGGCTATTTAAATAATTTGCTTAAAATATTATTAGCATAATATGAATAACAATAATATAATGTTAGACAAGACATTAAAAAGGGTGATCGATGAGAAGTAAGAAAAGATAAAATACAAATGTGAAAGTATGCTTGAATTACAACCTTACAAAATGTAGTGGGTGAGATTAAATATGATTGTCAACACACAATTTAAAAAGGAGATTTATGTATGGATGAGTGTTGATTTGGTTGATGCTTTAAATATTTTAATAAAAATAGCTGCTGCCCGGTATAATATAATGCCTTCCAAGTTCCAATTCCAAACAATCAAGATATTTCTTCACTAAAATTTTTTTAAAAATCTGAGTTTGATTGGCATGCTAATAAAACAAATTTGTAGTTTTGTTCTTATAAGATATAGACTTCATTTAATTGAGAGTAGTTATGTTTGTTTTAAAAAAATTTAAAAAAAAATGACTATATAATTATTGTCCTTAACTAAAACAACAAGAAATATAAAAGTCTACAAGGTAAAAAAGAAGAATGAGTGGAGAAAGATGGTTAGATGTATGTGTGGCCATTCTCTCAAACAACTTGAAAAAAGAAAATAATGAGAGGTTGATATTTGATTGGGAGTAGTTGATGTTTGTTTATATCAACAATGAAAAAAAAAATGATTATATATAATTGTTGTCCTTAATTAAAACAAGTAGAAATATAAAAGCCTACAATATATTTAAGGTAAAAAAGAAGAATGAGTGGAGAAAGATGGTTCGTATTTGTGGCCATTCTCTCAAGTCTCAACAACTTGAGAAAAGGAAATAATGAAGATTTTATGGTTGATATTTGAGGTTGTGTGATTATGACCCCTTTTTTTTTATTGACAAAGACAACTTCTATTCAAAGCATTGTCTCGTCAATCGTGGTCCACAAATATATATACTTCATCCATTTGTTTTTAGATAAAGCATCCAGATTATATCAAACAATTTATCTTTTCTAAAACGCAAAAAATTACTCAAGAAATTAGAATAACTGAACAATCACAATTACAGTGACACACTATCATGAACGAAAAATATTCACACGTGAACAACAGTTGAGAACTTGTAGCTCAGCGGTACCCCTGTTACGTGAGATTAGTCTCGTCTAAAACATGTGATATATATTTGTGATGCATATATTGTGAAACACAAAGTAATTAGTATCTTTCAGGAGGAGGAGGAGAAATAATAATAATAATAATAATAATTTCTTGTAAATCTTATGCCTTTCTAATGAAGTGATGTTTATAATAAAAAAAATAAAAAATAAAATAATAATAATAATAATAATAATAATAATAATAATAATAATAATAATAATAATAATAAAAAAAAAAAAAAAAAAACCCGACATGAACGCATTACGCCTATGCTTAAGAACCAAGCTAAGATTGGGCAAACTAGCTGGTAGCTTAAGAACCCATTCTCAACATCAATGAAAATGCCTAGACTATCCATCAAGAATAATTTTGAATAAACTTAGATATTTACAATTTCAGACTCAAAGAAGACCTCGAGACCCTTTGGCGAAACTAGGACCAAATGATGGAAAGCCATTTTGCTTCAAACCTTTCCAAAAAACCTAGAACTTCTTCATAATGTTTGTTTGAGAACCTGTGGACGCACCACACGTACCCTTCTTTAATACCCTATACTTCTATAGCACCTAATTTCAACCACTTTCACCCTTTGAAATTTCGGAATTCCTAATATGTGGAGTAGGAATGTCTTGAAAAGAATCACACTTCATCTTAATACAAAAAACGAGGAACAATATTTCTCCAGACAAGTTTACAATTCATGATAATTACTTCTTAAAAAAGGACACCCGTTCGATTACAGGGAGGGGAAATCCTTAAAGGTAGATTTGTTCAATGTTTGTCAATAACGTGCGGATATATCTTGTCGATTAGAAAGAACCATTGTTTTATTACCATAAAAAAAAAAATTGATAAGTCATGTGAACACAAAAAGAAAACTATTGCCTTTCTTAATCATAAGCTTGTTTCCTATTTACTACTGTATTAGAAACATAATCAACACGCCAGTTATATTTGAAGTAGTAAAGAATATTTGACACTTTCTTATGTATGTTCCAAAATTAGAACTATGTTGACATTTGGCAACTAAAACCTAACTTATGTCACCTCTTTGAATTATCCACTCACTTTCAAATTTTCAATGTCCACTTGTTTTTAAAGTAATTGTCTTTATCCTTCCTGCAGTTTCGTTTCACATACGAACTTATTTCTTTTTCTCAATAGTCAATGTAAGGTTGATAAATCCATAGCCATATACAACTTTTATTCAACGGTCGCTAAAAGAAGAGTGGGGCTAGCTATAGGGATGGAGGAACAAACCCGAAAACCCAACCTAGACTCACAGAAACCATTTTAGGTTATTGTGCTTGTTTAGAAGCTTCAAAAGGACAAAAAGGCGATTCAATGGCAATGTAAGAGTATAGCTTACCTAAACATATAACTTAGATTCTTGTATCTTTAGAAGCTCAAGTCAGTTTTATCGGCTCATGACATAGTTGCTGGATCTCATTTTCAAGTGTTTCTAAAAGTTTAGCCTTTGTCCGCCTGTATATCCAAGCTTCAGTAGTTCGATCCCAGTCAAATCTCGAAGGACCACTGCACAAAACAATCAAATAGAGCCATGATCAGGATATGATTGTGAGCGTATTCATTGACATGGTTATGCATAACAATGAATCCTTGAAAATTTCTGGTCTACTTTGCATCACCCTTACACAAGGTTTTAGGAGAATACTTGATAAATGATAAAAAGACTTTAAAGTTACTCCTTTCGTGTCATTAAAATTGTAAAACTTTCTATTTTAGGCTGTCTTTCAGAAATCATTATCTCCTTAAATGAAGTTCAAAGTTAAAATTACATATCCACCAGTTATCATAATCACATTAATATACTAATGACATTGATTTCCATCTGATTCCTAGGAAGGGTATTTCAGATATTGGACAACTAGTCCTTGTTCTCCCAAACTATGTGCATGGTTAGACTACATCGCATTTTTTTAGTAAGAAGGATTAGCAGTTTTGGCATTTCATGAATGGTTTGTATCAGTGTAAGAATGTAAGATGATTTAATGTTCGATAATAATTTGTATATTTTTTAATTCTTGTGTGTGTAAAAGAATCCAAGAAACATTGGCTCCCACTCCTACTAGTTCCTGGTCCCTGCAGCTTCAGATTTTTTGTCCTAAGTGTTCATAAATTTATTTGGATGTATATTAGAAATCAGAGAATATGCATGCATAAGCAATGAATATGAGCAATTTGTATCTGTCTCATATAGTGGAGGATCTATTTACATCCTTAAAGAGAATTTGCTAGCATATCAACCAACCAACCAGATTACTTGTCTACTTCACCGACATGTTTATGTGGTCAAGAATGAACAGTCCTTTATACGAAAAATGATAACGATATGTCGATATGCAATAAATATGTTAAAGAAGTTGAAGCTCGATCAAACTAAGTTTATCAATTATAAGATGGTGCAATTTAAGAACCTAGAGAATAAGAAATTGTTTGCAAAGGTGAAATCTTAAACAAGACAATTCAATTTTTAAGAAATTTATTTTCAACAAATGCAAGCCACCAAAAGGTTTGATTTAGTAAATGCGTGAAACAGACCACATCTGTACTTCTGTAGATACTACTAATAATTATTAGAGAAGATGTTAAAACTATGTATACATTGCAAGTTGGAAGATAATCCATAGAGTTTCATATGTATGGTTTAAAAATTGTAAAAGTTACTTGTATGACGGATATGAAGATGTGTTATCGAACTTAACAAAAGAACAGCTTGCATTTTGTGATGCGTTCAATTTCACTCTCCAAAGGCAGATTAGACGCTACGTTATATTTGGTACATTATGAGTCAAATGTAATCTAGCTAGTGGTTGTTTTTCCTTATAGTAGTTCATAAGCTTGGTTTGTCATTCTTATGATAGGTATAGTTTGAAGCACAAATGATGTGTTTGTTTTATGTAACGGGCTGAGATGTGGGATTCAACATCCTATGCACTTTCAACGCTTTTTGGAGTAATATATTTACCGGGTGTAAAAACCTTTTACCCAAAAAAAATTGTAAAAGCCCTTAGAAATGCTGGCAAAAAGCTCATTTACACCAAAAAGGTCACATAAAACACTCAAAATACATGTAAAACACACGACGATATGAATATCAACCAATACATCCTAAACGAAGGTAAATTGAAAACGTTTTAGCAAGGAGTTTGTACCTCACAGGTGAAGACATCCAAATCTGTCTGTTTGGTGTCTGTTTGTTCAGCACGTAGGTTCCCAAGCTACCAAACTTCACAGTTAAAACTTGGTTCTGTAAAATCCAAAATGAGTTTATCAAATTTGAGCAACACCTTGAAAAAAACAGGAAAAGTTACATGGTAATCAAATCTAACCCCGTAGTCTATGTCAAAACCATCAATATCCACAGAATCGCCATATTCCTGCCAAACAACAAGAGGAAACATTTAATATACTAATTTGAAAGTTTTACGCACTTTATACCAAGATGTTTATGTTATTACCTCTATCTTCTCTAACAGATCATGAATTGTTGCATCGGCCAGTTTATGAAATTCATCCTCCTCTAGCAAAGCACTGTATGGATATTTACTATTAGCAACTTCATAAGTTCCCGGTACAAAACAATTAACAGCTCAAAAAGGCATACAACCAAGAGCTATTATATCCTTTTTCGCATTTTGAATAAGATCAATGGTTGTAAGATCATTATCAACTCACCAACACGATTTTACTATCATTATCAACTTCAATATGCCCACTTTAATAAGAAATATACACCTAAAGGTGCCCAAATTCTAGTTATTTAACATAAAGATTGTAATTTGGCATGTGTAAACAAACCACCTCCTTCTCAACTTTGAAATCTCTGATAGCATAAACTTAACACTTTACAAATAAAACTTGTTCTAATGACCTATGGCAATAACGTATAAACCTTTAGTTATGGCAATAAAATAGTTTCCTTAAACACTACGATAATTTCGTACTTTACTTACTTAAGGGAGTATATGGTTACGGGTACAAGACTATTATGCTTACATTGATATTTAGTTGGGGTTTACTTGAGTGTCAACTGGGAGAGAGCCTACCTCTGGAAAGTAAGTCAAGTGAAAGAGATGGTTGCTACACCAATGCAACTAATTTGTTAGTACTTCTTAAATATCTCTATAAACATAATCTGTGTACCAGGTGAATATCCTTTTGAATATATATCTTAAATCCACGTGTTCATTCTCAAGGATAACCTTTCTGGTTAATAGAACCGTCCACTGTAAGATCAAGTGGCAAGTAGCAAGTCAAAGATTTGCAAGACCGCTAAAGATTAAGTCCTGGTTTTATATCTCCATACACATGCATCTAGTGGGTTTGATGCTTTAACAAAATTGGACTCATTTATGATCATTAATGCTTAATAAATGCTAGGTGCAGATACATTGACTGCTAAATCCAGATATATGTATCTTGAGAAAAATATTTCTTAGGGTACTGGCAACCTTGTGGGAAAAGGAGCTCGGTAAAGATTGCCGATCGGCAAGCATGGATGCCACCCACTCGGCAAGCCTAAATCGGTATGTATCACCGAATCGGTGGGGAGAAAAACAAGGCAAAAAGTTACCGTTTGGGAGTTAATGCTTGGAGTGTTTAATCTTGAGGCAAGGTTAGGCAAGGTTGCCACTAAAAATCCATGTTGAGGCAACCTTAGGCATAAAATGTGTTGGAACTAGGTGATTGGTTGTTTGCATCAAAAGTTGAGGCAACCTTAGACAATGTTTATTGGTGATCTAATCCAATCGGTTGGAGGGTATAAAGGACACAATCAATGAATATTATATCAAAAGTACATCAAAGTAAGAAAGAGAAGTGCATGAACTGGTCACTTGGTGACCTTCAATTTCTTCATCCAATCTGCCACATGTCACAATATGGTTGGCTAGCTCTTGGTACAATGATACATGGTTGGCTATGCATGTTGGATTGGGTTGGGTTGTTGATAAATAGTAAAAAAAATTGAGATTGGTTGTATGTATTGGTTGTATATGTGGATGAGTGAAAAATAATATTTTAATGAAAGATTGAGTTGGATGAGGTTGTGAATAAAGATAGTCTTAGGCAAGGTTGACACCCCCCTTAGTGGGAGCATACCTCCTCAAGTTTTACAACAAGTGTTCATATGCATGTATCTATAAAGGTATGTGGGAAGCGAATAGGATTGTTGTTATCAGAAATCGAAAGTACTGTTTATGAAACTGAACCATTTCTCTTAGTCTTGATCGATACCCTCATGGCAAGCAATTACATATGTTATTAATTTCCAAGTATAAGATATGTCTCCTGATACAGGCCTAGATAAGTCAGAAGAATTCTTAACGGTTAACCACTTTTAAAAAATCTCTGATGTTACTTGAAACTTGATCGTAGTGCATAAAGCTACAAGCTACGAAAATCACTACATCATTAGTCAACTAGGATTTTATTCTGTAGATAAATTTATAATACTCTCCAAACCTTAAACTGCGACAAATAAACAGACAATGATGTATACTTAACTAATGAGATTAGATATCTAACGGTAATTAATCATAAAGTCGCTTTACTTTTACCTTCACCGTGAACCAGACTATCAAAGTATCAAGTAACCAAACATGTTCCATCAGCTCCAAAAAAATAACGTATCAATTTCAAAGTCATGCAACGATGTTCTTTCTAATATGTAATCATTGTCTTTTTCTTTTTCTTCTTTTCAAACTGATGCCCTTGGTATATATAGTTCACTATAGAGGCTGTTTGGAATTGCTTATACGTTATATTTCAAGCAGATAAGCAGTTTTGATGAAATTAACAAAAAGGCTGAGAGCCTGAGACATGCTTATTTAAGTGGTTTTTTTTACACAATTTCTAACCTTAAACCCTTAATTGAAATGGATTCGACTAACACTTTTTCATTAAGGCGATGTTTGGCATTGTGTATTTTCGCTCTACGAAAAATGCACATAGAAAATCAGGGTGTGTTTGTTTAAAAAAAAAAAAATCTTACTAGCCCTCTTACTCCCTCTTACTCTTACCAGTAAGAGGTGGGCGGCAGACGTTTTGCTTGTTTGTTTTTTTCTTTTGAGTCAGACCCAGTTAGACATATAACATCTTACTCAGTAAGAGGTGGGGGGACTTGTCTTACTGCCTCTTACTCGATAAGAGAGATTGAAGACTCGTGTTAATATAATATATTTGATGGTTTATTAACTATGTTATATTTATGATAAAAAGTCTTGTTTCATATTTACATATGTTACTTAAATAAATTGCAGAAACGAACACTTAAAATCATTTGGACATTATACAAAAACAAACAACATTATTTCGTTTAGATTTAGACGTTCTAGCCACCTCTTACTAGTAAGATGTGGTAGTGAGATTCAGACCTAAAACATCTAAATGAAACAAACACAACCTCACTTGTTTGCCAAACACTCATTTTCTGATTATTCAGTTTTCCCAAACATTATAATCAAATAATATACTAAAAACAAGCAAATCCAAACACTCAACTGCTTAATTTTAGGTTGTAAGTTATAAATATTTATATAAAATCGAAACAATAAATTGGGGCAAAATTAAGCAGTAAAAATACATAAAGGTTTAAAAAGAAAGTTACCTGTAATCAACGGGAACAGGTCCTTCAAATTGAGAGCAGAAATGTTTACTAAAGACGACACAACTATTGTAATTGTAACTATCCTTATACAAAGTGGAATGATTAAGCTTCGTATTATGTTGATGAAGAATCCTTGAGGATGATGATGATAATAATCGAGAGTTGTTTATTAAATTTAAAGATCTAGATAATCTTCTTAGCACCGCCATTTTTTTTCTTTTGGTTTGGGTGGAGGAAAGTCGGAAAATGAAAAGAGTGGTGACCGAATTGATGATGATGGAATTGGGCTTTTAATGGACTAAATAATTTGGGTTTTCATTTGGGCTTCTGGGGGAGGCTATAAGGCATTGACTGAACCAAAACACCAGTTCACCAAGTGCATTTAAGAAAATATATAGGTGTCTAGAGACAATTGCATATAAAGAAAATCGAGTATTTTTACACAAATTAACACTATATCGGGAAAATCCATGGATGCCCCGGGACCCATCTTGGTTCTGTCTCTGCCATAACAACCGTTTTTGATATTTTTTGTTATTTTCTCTTAAAACAAATGGTTTTGTTATCATGACTATTGAAAATGCAAAGGCCATGGCCATTATGTTTAGATACAACTTTTACGATAATCGTTGAAGGTACAAAGCATTGGGGTCTAAAACTTCACTGCATGTTTTCTGACTTTCGACCATCAAGACTCCATCAGTCCATCTGAGAAACAACTAAAGAATCAAATATCACATTATCAATCAAACATGAGATATAGAGAGGGTCAAAAGAAGTAACTTGACAAATAATATACTTACAAAGTTACAATCTTAACGTTCTTCTAAATCACTCGAGAAGTTTGTTCGTCGTTCTACCCTTTGATAATGCATAATTTATAATCCAACATTACCTCTTGCATCGTGTTTCGATGACACTAAGCTTAATCTATGTAGGTAAGCTTGCTCAACTTGTCAAACACTCTTGTAATTAAAACCCTTCTGGGTGTTGTACTAATTTAACATTATGTTTTTTCAAATAAGCTAAAGGTCATCTATTACAGTACTAATTTACTATAGATGTACTAATTTAACTTTGTGTTTGCTTTTCCATAATAACCTTATAGCTAAAACCTGTACAATTATGGACAAATGGGTAAAATAGTATTTGCAACAACTTTAAGGGTGATTGACAAAATAAAATAGTGTGTTAATGAACTTCATTATCAATCTCCTACAAGTCGTGACAAACATGTTCCCTTCCCTTAGAAGATAATCGATTCATCATTATTATTGACTTGATGGCTTTTAGTTGTTAAACAACTCAAATTGGTGGTTTGTTGTGTTGAAATGGTCATTTACTTTGAGATAAATTTCATCTAACAATCATTGGTTTTAGTTATTAAGTAACAATATAAGCAAACCCCAAACATATACTAAGTAACATATGTCATTTTTTTGTATGATAACACATCATGTTGTTATGACATTTAGACCGGTTATTAAAAAAGTGACAACTGGTCTAAATGTCATATACTCATCAAACATATAACATATATCAGTTAAGTAACAATATAAGCAAACCCAAAAAAAGAAAAATTGACACATAGAACTATTTTTAACACGATGAGTATATGATATTTAGACCACTTATCACTTTTTTATATTGAGTGTATCACATTTGGATCACTTACTATTTTCCTTCGTCAACTCTTTCTTTTATAACAAATCATGTTGTTACACTTTTGTATATTTTATATGATTATAAAACTTCTCCACATTTAAGGCACATTACCACTATCAATTTGCAACAAATATATATAATCGTTGAACAACCTATAGTTGCAAGGTTTCCAAATTCCTAACACATACACATGGATCAGGCTCCACAAATTGTTATCTTTCTTGTTACAACACAAGTTGTTGATGAGCTGGTAAGGTGTTGAAGGGATGTTCATGTATCATGCCTAGCACATATACACACACTTCTCCACATTTATGTAGTGTGTCGGTTAAGGTTTAGTACCCATCTAATTACACAACGACGTAAAAACACTACAATGATTTGTGTTACTATAACACATCGATGGCAATAACGTAAACAAAGTTTTTTCATGTACACATCCGTCCTCCCTTGTCGGAACAACTGAAGTGACATATTGTTTAACTAAAGACGGGTTACCATACTTTTTTGGGACCTTTCGTATATACATATATGACACGACAATGTGGATAGGAGATTAGGAATAATCTTTCTTTTCAAAATAAACATGACTTAGATTTCTCAACTGCTAGTATTAAACAAGTGGGACAATTGACGAGCAAGTTTAGCTAACAGTGGGATAAAAGATGTATGTACAGTATGTATATGCATACTTTATTGCTCTGTTGTAAATATCGGTCCACGCGGCCGATTAATCCCCGCATAATCGCTAATCGCTCACTAAGCGTCTTGATTTATCATAATCGGCCTATTTAATTGTTTTGGTAAAAGATCGCTTAAAAATCGGTCAACAAACTGATTAATCGGACAAAATCGGTCTAATCAGATTAATCGGACAAAATTGCTTAAAAATCGGTCAACAAAATCGCTTAAAAGTCGGTCCACAAACCGATTAATCGGACAAAATCAGTCAAAGATCGCTTAAAAATAGTCAACAAACTGAGTAATATCTATGTTTGACTTTAAACTTTGAAGAATTATGTATTATGTTTATATTTGAACACTTGAAATATTTGAACTTTGATGCATTATGCTTATCGCATACAGTGTGGGATCCCTTACAAAGTGACAAAATTTTAAAAAGCCTAAAAAGAAATTACATGCTGCCACGTGTCTCCGCTCTTTCCCCCCCCCCCCCCCCCCCAAAGGATAGTTATGTAATTTTGTGTCCTCCCGCTATATACTCTTTCTTGCTTCTTTTTTTTTCTCTTCTCAGTTCTCTATTTTCATTTTTATTATTTCTTTGATTTCACGATGTGCTCATCCCCATTCATACCATCATCATCAGATCTAATACATCAATGTCTTCATCACCATCGTCGTCTCCATCACCATCGCTGTCTTCACGCCGTCAGCACCACTGTCTTCACGCCGTCACCATCAGGTACCAACTAATAAAACTCTTTTTTTGTACTTTTCAACTTCATAATAATCAGGTAAACATACAATATCTGTTGTTGAAATGTGATCGATATAATGATGCACACCAAGTGCTCGATGAAATGCTTCAACTAGATTCAGGTCATAAATGTGATAGAAATATGGTTTTAATGGCGATTGACGATCTTCAGGCGTTTAAGCAAGGAATTATTGATAATTTCTATTTTATTTTTATAAGTTTTATGTTTTGTTATCTGCTTATTTTTATCAGGGGTTCATCAATTAGTGATTTTTTTGTTATCTGCTTACTTTTATCTGAGGTTCATCAGTTAGTTGATTTTTTGTTACATGCTTACTTTTATCCGAGGTTCATCAGTTTATGCTTTTTTGTTATATTTTTTTAGTAGATGAACAGATTAAATACCAGTTTATATGATTTTGTGTGTGTCTTCATTAGTTATTACATTCCTTGTTATATGCTTATTTTTTATGTTAGGTTCATCAATTTATGCTTAGGTTCATCAGTTATTATAGGTTCATCAGTTATTGTCCTGTGTTACTATAGGTTCATCAGTTATTATAGGTTCATCAGTTATTATAGATTCATCAGTTATAATAGGTTCATCAGTTATTATAGATTCATCAGTTATAATAGGTTCATCAGTTAGTTTATTCTTTTTTAGTTGATTAACATTAGTTTTTTTGGTTCATCAGTTATATTTTCAGCTATTATGTTATCATAGGTTCATCATTATGTTATTATAGGTTCATCATTTAGTGCATTTTTTATTAGAGGTTCATCAGTTAGTCTATTTTTTATTAGTTGATGAACATATTAGCTTAGCTATTATGTTATATCTTAGGTTCATCAGTTATTGTCCTGTGTTACTATAGGTTCATCAGTTATTATAGGTTCATCAGTTATTATAGATTCATCAGTTATAATAGGTTCATCAGTTAGTATAGGTTGATCAGTTATTATAGGTTCATCATTTAGTGCATTTTTTATTAGAGGTTCATCAGTTAGTCTATTTTTTATTATCTGCTTATTTTTATCAGAGGTTCATCAATTAGTGATTTTTTTTGTTATCTGCTTACTTTTATCACATGTTCATCAGATGGAGTGCAATGCTATCAGAGCTCAAATTGCCTCTAAGAAGGCTAGTGATAAAGTTGCTATAAAGGAAAGCAAGCAAAAAGGAGGTTGGCCGCTAAGAAGGCGAAGTTTTCTAAAAAGAATACTTGTGTAGTTACTTAGTTACTATTTCACATTTTTTTGTACATCAATATAAAAGTATCATTCATCAATACGAAGTATCGTTCATCAATAAAAAGATTTATTCATTTGTTCATCAACATAAAAATATTGTTCATCAATAAAAAATGTTGTTCATTTGTCTGTCATTAAAGATAGTTGTTCATTTTTTTCATCAATATAAAAGTGATGTTCGTCAATTTAAAAGAAATGTTTATCAGTAAAAAGAGTTGATGAACCACAAAATAACATAATGTTAATCAGTTCATCAATTTTCTAACAAAAAAACTATATTATTCATCAGTTATTATAGGTTCATCAGTTATCATACGTTCATCAGTTATTATAGGTTCATCAGTTATCATAGTGTTCATCAATTGTCTAAAAGAAATCAAAACGTTCATTAGTTAAGGTCACAATGTTCGTCAGTTAATCAGTTAGTTTGTTTATCATTTAATCTTTGTTCATCAGTTAAAAAAAGCTAAAAATAACAAAGATAACAAAAAATGTATTGTAGTACATCAATTAGTATATTTAAATGTATTTTTATAAGAAAATTTTCTTTTAGGCATTTTATCAAACACTTTGTGTGCGCTAAATATGACTAAGACGCCATCTTTAACGTACGATATCTCACTCATATCATATCGGATTTGAGTGATTCAAATTTCTGTGTAAAGAATGGCCAAAAATCTACAACTTTCGTGTTTTAAGTTTTGCATAATTCGGCCATTTAACTAGACGAAATTAGAGCCGAAAATACCAAAAATTTCAAGAAAATCAACACCACTTAAAAAGTTGAAAAAAAAAGTTGCGATTCATATATTAAAATGCATACCAAATTAAAGAGAATTAAATTTTAAAAATTATGGTGAAATCGGTTTTTTGTAAAAATTTATCGTTTGAAAGTTATTTACGTTTAAAGTTTGTGGTGGAATTTAAAAACGAGTTCCCTAAGTGAGAAAACTAATAAAAAAAATGAGGAAGGTTCCATCTTCACGGTCAGATGGTCTTGGTTAGGGATCCAACGACCCAAATTTCTTTTTATGCTTTTTATTTTTGCTCCCCTTTGCAAGGGATCGCTTCTCTATTGCATACATATAATATAATATCATATCTAAAATTACAATTTTGTGTATAAAAATTCTAATCCGATTAATCTCCGCCTAACCGATTAATCGCTAGGCCTTACCCGACCGCCTCACTAGCGTCTAGCGATTTTTAAAACGTTGCTTTATTGGTTATTCAAGGATAAAAGATATATGTACAGTATGTATATGCATACTTTATTGATTATTCAACCCCTACACCCATTCAAAAAACTTCAACGACAAAAATTAATTAAAAAAACAAGATGTTGTCTAGCCGTCTAGGACTCTAGGTGGATGCACAACCAAGTATTTACCATTTAAAAAACTGATTACCTCAAATATTCTCCACAAAAGAAGTCTTTTTATATGGAAACGACATTCTAAATCCGATAAACGTGAGTTCCTAACATTTAAGAAACATATAAGTTTCTAGAAAAGGAACCAATACGAAAAACCCAAAAATTAATTCCTAATACTTTTTGTAAAAGCTCGTTTTCTAGAAAGTAAATAAAAGTAAAATATTCTTCATTAACCAATAGATCTTCTATAATTAACAATGCTTAACAAAATCGGCATAAAATCACGAATCTTTTTAACTTAACGTTTATGTCAAAAGTTAGCAATGACCTTTCTCTCAAGTCTCTTTTACGTGCGTAAACAAATATATATATATATATATATATATATATATATATATATATATATATATCCGTAAATGTCAAAAACTTTCATAAAGTAATTTAATATACAAATTTGTATTACCACGTTAAAGAATACAACACACCCCAGATTTTATAATACAACACCATATTCTCATATCAAAATATGTATATTAAAATAATTTATAAATTTTGTTACATTTTTATTATTATTATTATTATTATTGTAAGTTACGTACCAAACCACACTTAAAAAAAGACCTCATTCATCTCATAATAAGTGTTCATTTTCATAATGCACGAAAGTTTAAAAAATTTCACTAATAATACTCTCAAGAAATCAAATAACATATCTACTTATTAAAGTCTTTTTATATTGATTAAAATATAAAATAAATACTTATTTTAAAACATCTAAAAATAGTAAAATGAACACTTAGTTTATAGTTATAGGCTTATAGCTAAAAACCTACAATGCTTTAACTCAATGGTACTAAAAAATAAGGGTAAAATACACCATTGGTCCCTAAAGTTGGCAAAAAAAAACATCACGTAGGGACAAGTTGGCATTTATGTCGCCGAGAGTCCAAAGTTGAGGGTTTTTGTATCAATGAGGTCCCTTGACCCGTTTTTCCTCGGTCAACGGCCATTTAGCGTTATATTTTCGATGACATAATAGACAAATTACATATTCACTTAACCTTAGTTAAATCTAACCTAACCCGTTACCTTTTATTATTTTCCTCTTTCTTCAATTTGATAAAACCCTAATTTACAGCAACACACATAACCCAAATCACCAACAATGGCACAAAACGATAAGGGGAAGGCCTTGTACAATGGGTTGAGGAAAGAAGATTGCTCTAATGAAGAGCGTTTGGGTGTTAAGAAGGAGAAGCAAGAGGCTGCCGACATTAGATTATCAAAGGTTTATGATTTGGAAACAAGAATTAAAAATCTTGAAGCTATGTTAAAGATCTAAAGGAAAGGGGTGATAGGGAAAGTTGTGGTTCTATGTAATTGTATGTTTAGATGATAGGGAAGTTTGTAATGGTTGTCAACATGAAATCGATCAATAAAATTTTAGGTTGTTATTGTATCTGATAGTGTTTGGTTATGCATTGTTAAATTAAGTCAACAATCAAAAGTTTGCATTTTGTGGTATTTGGTTAGTTTGACTTTTACAAGTTAATTGGGTAGGTTAACTATTATTTGTAGGATTCTGATCATAATCTAAGTTTGTTTCCAAACATTTGCAGTTTGACTATTATATGTTAACAGGGACGGAATCAGGACCAAATATTATTGGGTGCACAAATTTTTTTGAACAATAATATAGAGACACATTTCGATGGACCGGGTGCATTTAAGATGCATTTAGGAAAAATTGATGCTTTTTTTTTTCTTTTCAAAAATTAACATTATATCAAAAAAATGCATAGGGGTCTCAAGCACCCGCAAGAACCCCCTGACTCCGTCTTTGTATGTCAAAGTATTTAAAGGATTTGCATTTTGAAATATAGGGGGTGTTTGGATTTTCATTTGCATTTTGGAATTAGATGTCAAAATTTCTAAAGCATTTGCATTTTGAACAAATGTAACTTTATAACATTGTTGGTTATGGTTTGAACATATGTTACATGCATCAGATGTTATTGACCATTGTGTTTGATTTTGTTGATAGAAAGGGGTGATTGTTTTTGTTGACTATACAATGACATTTAGCATTTGAAGTTTGACTTTAGAAAGGTCAACTAAGAAACTAATATGTACATACAAAATATAACCTATAAGACAAACAAACCACATTGTAACATAACCAACATTT
Organism: Artemisia argyi; assembly: GCA_030686995.1. Classification (NCBI taxonomy): domain Eukaryota; kingdom Viridiplantae; phylum Streptophyta; class Magnoliopsida; order Asterales; family Asteraceae; genus Artemisia; species Artemisia argyi. The sequence goes on along the minus strand of CM060698.1, from coordinate 155,170,462 downwards.
TAGCAAGTTGACTTATAAAGTCAACCGGGGATTCATTGTCTGATACAACCTAAGAATGACTAAAACTATTGATTCATTGTTTGATACAAGGATCTACTGATAATTCACAAAATACAAAAGATGAAGCAGCTCCCACTGAACAACCATCAACTGATGAACCTTCTAATGATCTACATCACCCTAGCCACAAGACCACAAGCACTGTTTTCAACACCACCCTCTTTGAACGGAACAACAGCACCATCAAAACCTGCACATTCAACCATTACAGCCTTCCCCTTCCCATCAAAACCTCGCTTATAATTTGTTACAACAGCCTTCCCCTTTTTCTTTTGCAAAACATCCCCTTCCTCAACCATATTTCATTTTCCATTACTTTTCTTCCTTTTGTTATGAAAAACACCTTCCATTCGCCTGAATTTTGTTCCTATTAATCTCCTTCCATTTATGTCGAGTCCTAAAAGGTGTTGGACTTGTCAATCGAAAGTTAGCATCTTGCTCTACCTAACCCTCAACTTATAAACCTATGTATTTAAGTAAAATTGTGCTAACTTTTGGGGCTTATGAGCAACAAAGATTTCAACTGACTCATGTGTTTCAGCCAACTCATACAACTTATGAATATCATCATCCCTATTAGTCATTGCAAACCATTTTCTAAGGATTGTTTAGGATCACAGAAAAACAACGCCCATTTTTGTTCCATAATCTTTGATAATACATTATCAAGGCTTAAACTAAATATATCCCTATTATAGCTAAAGCACTAATGACTCCTCCCAAACCAACCAGTCAACCGGGTGCAGTTGATAGGCCCACCTGGGAGAAAAAATCAAGTATTAAAATCCGTGGAAGTACAGGGAAATCCCCGGGTCGTTAAGTCCCAACGAGATTGAAATTGTATTTTAAACGTTTGTGGGAATGAGTGGTACTGAGGACAGTAACCAATAAAGATTTGGAATTGATTATTCTACTGATTACTTGGTATTTGAACAACTAAAACAGTATTAGCAATTACATAAACACAGATATGATTACACGTACACAAATTAGAAATCAGAAATGATTACAGACAGAAGAAAATGTGATTTTTAAACAATTTACAACTACAGGGGGTGCAAATGAAAATTTTACAAACTTAATGTTAAAAGAAAATTTAATTAAAAAGAAAATTATTTTTTTAATTATTTTATTATTTAATATTAATTATTTAAATAAAAACTATTTAATTATTTACTTTAAAACTATTTAACTTATACTAAAAAGATTTATATTACAAAATTAAGTTAGAAAATTGCAAATTAATTTCTAAAATTCTAAAATAACTTAAAATAAATTTAGAAACTAAAAATACCTATTTTTGTCTTTTTGTTTATTTTATATTAATTAAATACTAATTATATTAATTAAACTAATTTAAATTACTAATAATACTACAAATAACTTAGAAAATTATAGAAAAATTTATAAATCTAATTAACCATCTCAGCAATCCTAAAAAATTATAAAAAGTTTATAAAAATTAAATTTAGACTATTTTACTAATTGTTTACTTATTTATTAATTAAAATCTAATTTAACTAAATTAATTAATAAAATTAGAAAATGAGCAGTAGTAATTAAGAAACTATTTTATAAAACTATTTAATGATTTATAAAACCTAAGAAAAATATAAAAAGGTATTGTTATTGATTGAAAATTAATAAAACTATTTATTTATTAATATTTCTTAATTATTAATTAAACTAATATTAATTCTAATAATTAATAAATTAAAAGAGAAAAATCTAGAAAAATTACTGAAAATACTTTAATATAAAAGAAAATTAAGAAAAATATAAAAATGATGAAATGCTTAATAATAAGCTGAAAAGAAAAATTAAAAAGATAAATCCTATTAAATAGAAGCTATCACTAATTTTAAATTTGGTTTTTCTGGATTTTTTTGACAACTGATTTTACGCTAAAAACAAACAACTTTTGTGAAGAGACTTGTGTTGTAGCTTAATAATAAGTTGTGTGCACCCCCTTGTGCTTAACAGTTGGATTTTTTAAGCTTATTAGGACTTATGGTTGTATGAAAAAGCTAATATTAAGCTGCCAAATGAACAATTAAGACAAAACAGATGGATACAAACTAGGAATGAGCAATTAGAAACAAAATAAGCACAAGAATAAGCTGATGAAGCCAAATAAGCACTTAATGAAACACAAGGCCAAAACAGGCCTTGAACAAGGACTTTTGGACCTCTGTGGGGTCCACAGAAGTAAAGGGAGGTCCAAACTAAGCTCAGACCTTTGAAGTTGACCTGGTCAACCCTGGAATAAGCCAATAAGCTAGGCTTATGGCTTATTATTGAGGCTAGGGTGAGACTTGGAACTTGGGTATAAAAACTGATTGCTCATGTTTTGTTCTGAGAACAGGCCACCAAATAGGTCCCAAAAAGCAATGTTCCAATAAGCCAGGACCTAAAATAAGCTGAGGTTTGAAAAGATGTACTGACAAGCTACAAAATAAGCCAAAGGCAGGGTGTGGGGTCCACTGGTGAAGTCACACAAGGCCAAGGAAAGTTGGCCAAAGTCCTGATGTAGGGGAGGTTGCACTCCCTGCAGCCTCAAATAACTTCTTGCACAACCCTCATAAAAAATCACAAAAGTAATATGATTGTGGAATCTTATAGATTAGGTGGTAAATTTTACCCTATGAAAGTTTTAGGTTCCAATTCTAAACACAAAATTCATAAAAATTCTCACCAAAAGTGAGTTTTCTGATGAAGCATGTAATTTTTGACTTTCTATTTGTGAGCTGTGTTTGACTTATGTGAACTTTGGATCTAATCTATTAACTGAATAAGGTGTTTTAAGCTTAAGGGAAACCAAAATAAGCTAAGTGAACTATTTCTAAACCTAAATGGTGATTACACTACCCCTAACCTTTAACAGTTGATTAATCAAGAGAGCACAAAGATTATTTTGACTTTTTCTTATGAAACTACCAAAATATCTTAAGAACTGAGTGTATTAGGACCTAGGTGAGTTGTCTGAACCAAATACTACCGCAAATACAACAAGAACACAGCAGAATGGTATTATCCAAACACACATTAAAGTGACTGATTTTGTGATTTTCAATTGGTTATACTGATTTAAACCATGAAATGGAAGTATAAACACATATAATGATATATTAAACTGAAATGATTACTTAAACATCAGCAATAACCACTAGAACCCATAACTCATTAATACACTATTTGGCAGTGAAAATGAGAATATGATCAACTATGATTTTCAAAGAACAAGCAAGTTATTTTAAGTGATATTTCTACTTAACTGCAACACAGAAACATAAAAACACAAGGATTAAAGCTACTAGTTATTTATACAGTAAAATACAAAATTTGATCAAAAAGCTTACAAGAGGCTTTCCAGCTGAGAACCAAGAACAAGGACCAAAGTAACTTCCTAATGGTTTTCCACAAAACCTCTAACCCAGGGCAATCCAATATTCACCCTGCTCCAGCTTGTTCACCATGAAACCTGCAATTTTTTATTTTATTTCTATTTTCTTGAATTTTTTTATATCTTTGCTTTCTTATGCTAAACTGCTTTTCAAGGTCTCTACTAGATTTTATAAGCTATATGGGAGCTTTATATGATCTATTTGAGTCAAACATAACAGCTTATGAACAATATAGCCTAAACTTGAAATTTCAATTTCAAAAATGCAATTAAGAGATTTGAACCAGGAAACTTGGAATTAGGAGTGTAAAAACTTCAACTTATATTATAGAAACTGATTACAAGATTTGAAAGCTTGAAATTACAACTGAATTAAAGAGTACACTACATACGATTTTAAATTTCACTAATTAAACTACATATTATGTCTTCTGCCTTCTCCTTCTTTTTCTTTATATAGGCTTCAATTAGGGTTCCCTTGACTTTCTAATCATATCCCAGCAATAACCTGAGCCATTGGATGACTGAAACTAATCCTAGCATTTTAAACTGATTTTGGCGCCAAAATTGGAACAGGTAACTTGCAGCCGCATTTTTGCAATTAAAGCACTTTGGTGGTATTAGGAGGTGGAGGGGACAAGATTGGATAGTTTTGAGGGGTTAGGGAGTGAGTTGGGAGTAAAACCAGAGTGTGTGAGTGTAACAGTGGAAGTTTGATGGTGGGGATGCATTAAGTGCATTGTGGGCTTGAATGAAAAGGGGGTGAGGTGGATAGCCAGCGGGTGGCAAGTTGGGGTGGAATACCAGTGGTATTGGAGGGTGGTGTTGGTGTTGCAGTGTGTGGGAGAGGGAAGGGATGAACAGTGAGAGTGGTATTTGGTTGGGTTAACCGGTCAATGGCAGGGGTTGGGATGGGCTTATGTTATTTGGGCTTGGGAGTGGGCTGGTGATGGTTGTGTTTGATATTGGATTGGATTTTTTGGTTTGGTTTTTTACTTAGGATCCGTTTGGTTTGTATTGAATTTAAGCACAATGACCAATGATGTAATTTTTGGATTTTTGAGGGGTTGAACATGTAACTTCTCCAAAGTTATCAAAAGGACCATTCTTGCCATAGATGAATAGTAAAAGGGTAGAAATAGTAAATTTTCTGTTTTTATTACCCAGGGACCATTTTTGACATTTTTGAAACTCTGGGGGCCAAAGTTGCCATTTTTGAAACTTAAACTTTAAAGGACTAATTTTGACAACTTGATAATCCCCAAGGACCTTTGATGATATATTTCCATGTTTTGAATAACCAGGGACTAGATTTGACAAGTTTTGAAAGTTGAGGGACTGAAACTGCCAATTATGCAAACTTTGTTCATATTTCATCTGTTTTTAATCATTTTGCATCTGAAACATATAAAACACAATCCTGGGATATTTTCAGTATTTTGATGCATATTTAAGTGTTTTTGGATGTTTTGGCAGTTCATATGAGACAAAAATGATGAGTATTTACACACTCATCAACTAACATTAGTAACTGATCCTCCTTCATATCTGAGTGGGCCATATTCAAATAATCCATTTGTGTGAATTCTGAACAACACTTCCCGTTCTTCTTCTTCCTGGATGTCCTTATAAGTTGTCGCAAATATGCTCATCTCCATTTTGCGAATGAGGTGAATTGTGAATTGGTGTGTGTTAATCGGGTCTTTTTATTAGGGCAATATTTATATTTTGTGATCTTTTTACGGTTTAGGGGGTCGAGTTATGGGTGGGTTTATTGGGTCGCACCAAAACCATAAATTAAGCGTGTTGGGGGAAGATTTTACAATTTCATAGTTGGTCCCTAAACTTGACTATCTTGTCATTTTTATACTTAAATTTCTCGCCTTTTAATAACTTCACTCTTTATGATTGTCTCATTTTATCTTTTGGTTCCTGAAATTGTAAGGACAACTTTATCTTTGCTATTTAAGGGTTCATACCCCAAATCATTTTCATACGCAGAAACACACATTAATCCCAAAAATCTTCTATATACACCAAAGAAAAAATGGCCCGTTTCCAACTGCTTGAAGAACTTGCCTCCGCCGCAAATTCTCCCTACTTCTTTGACTCAATAGTAGTTTACTACCAAAAAGAAAATGACAAGGATATAAAGTTCGCCGCTGGTCTCCATAACTTATTTATCGAGTTGCTTCAGGTTACAAATGACGCTCAAGCGTTTATAACCGCACTTGAAGGCTGTCGTCCAACAGTTATGTCGTACAAGGTTCTAGAGCATCTTCACGAGGTTCAAAGGCGTGATGTGATCAAGTTGTTGGAAGTTAGGATGTTGATTAATGAAACTTATTCTCAGGTGTTTTACAGGAATAATTTCCTCAATGTTCTTAGAACTATGTGATTTTGTTGTCTTTTGGGGGTTTTGATGGTGTATTTTAAGAATGATATGTAATTATGTACAATTTTATTATGGAATGAATGAATCTATGTTTTATATTCTTGTGGTTTTGTTTTTTGTTTTTTCCTTTTTGATTGTTTTCTGATTCTATTCGTTGTTGTTAGATGTTTAGTCATTGCAGAAACAGTGTATATATATCTGGATAAGGATTTCGTCCCATAACATTTGGTCCCGATAGCATAAAGTTTAGGACGTATTTTATTCTAACTAGTGTGTTTTGGGTAATTATATTTAATTTTTCCCCAAATTCGATTTCAAAATCCTAAATTCTTAAATCACTTTGCTTAAAGATGGGTAAATGTAGATTTGGTAGACAATTATTATTATTATTATTTTTTTTTTGTAGATAGATTAAATGCTCTAATTGTCATAGTATTGGACATAATAAGACTAGGTGTGACAAGGAACAAGTACCAAAACCACCACAGGAAATAAAGGTACAAGGAAGAAAAATACATTATGATGACAGAACAAGTATGCATATATTTATTTTGAATTGATTACATGTATGATAGACGTTCTTGTGTTTTTACATTAAAGTTGTGTTTGATTCTATGACTATTGCAGTGGATGAATGAAGATGAGATAAGGCAAACTATGGAACAAGAGTATCTTGAAGCTCTTTTTGGCTGAGGAAGAAGAACATACAATGTTGGATCAAGAAGAAGAGCAGACAAGGTTGGATGAAGAAGCATTCCAGCAGTTTTTAGAATAAGAGAGAATGCTACACAAACTTGTTGAGGAAGAGATGGACAAGAAGCTGAAATGAAAGCTAGGGAAGAGGCAGCTTATTAGGGCTGCTTTGGAGTGGATGTAGATCAATGGATGTAGCAAGATAAATTGTTTAAATGCTGTTAGTAGGTTTTACCAATCTGTAAGGTTGGACACCATGGTGGTTGTCCTAGCACGTAATAGTCAAATTTTCAAATGCATAATGTTTTGGCTCCATTTTAAGCATTTATGTTGTCATTATTCCCATCTACTTGTTGAACCACCACATTGTTCCCCGTTATACCCTTTTTGACTACATTATATAATACCCCACAGTTCTGCAAATCTTTATCATATCAAAAAAGTTTCACCATGGATGAAGAAAATGGTTGTCAAATGATATGCATTGACTGTTGACTAGAAAGTGAAAACAGGGCTGGATTGACCTTTGATGCAAGGCGTCCACCTAATAGAGATTACATGTGGCATTGTTGTCCAATGCATCTTAACAGAAAGGGAAACACAACTGATACTGGTGTTGCTGCAGGTGGTGTTGTGGGTCTAAGTGTTAGGGAAAACATAACTACAGCTGGTAGAGGTGGTGGTGTAGTGGGCCTATATGTTGCAACATCTAATAGAGGTGGTGGTTCAGTGGGTATAGATGGTAGAAGGGTAGCTATAACAAGACCTGATGAAATTCATGATTGTAGGTCTCCCCAAACCAAGTGACAATGGTGATGAAGAAAGTGAACCAGCTGCAAGTCAAAGACCAAGTGGGCCACACCTAAGTCAAACACCATGTAAACCACCTACAAGTCATAGAACAAGAGAATCACCTGCTTGTCAATTAATCAAGTGAATCACCTGCAAGAAATGCTATGTTGTATTTGATAATAAATGTAACTTAACTTATATGTTGTATTTGTTGTGTTATAACAATGCAGTTTGGCTATTAATATTTTGTTATCTGCTGACTTTTATAAATCAAAATGGGTTATTCCAAACACCCCTTAAACTGCATATGCAAATGCAAACTGCAAACCTAAACTACAAATGTAAACAAAAGATGTTTTAAAAGATTCAAACATCAATTTGGTTACTAATTTTTTGTATATGTTGACTTTATAAGTCAAAATGGGTAATTCCAAACACCCCTAAACTGTATATGCAAATAGAAACTGAAAACTACAAACAGCAAACCCAAACTACAAATAGAAACTAAAGATGGGTAATTCCAAACACCCATAAGCAAGATGCAAAATGTCATATTTGTAAATCTACCCATATCCCTCATGGAGACCCTACATTCTATACACTTAGAACCAAACACATACTAACCAAATATATACTAACACTTAACCCATGATTATCAAAACATTCAGACCAAAGCTTAATTAAATCATCATGCCCAAAATATACATACCAACATTAATAAAACCATAAACATCAAAATATACATGTTAAGAGTCATTGTTTTGAGTGACCATCATCAACAAAAAAATTTACATCTTGATTACATCACCAACTAAAAATAACAGGCGAGCTTCTTGGTTTGAGGCTTGAGCTTCTTGGGGGAGACTTGAGCTTCTTATTGGGAGGCACATACTAGTCATTTCTGTTTTTGCTTGAGCAACCCACAACCGCTCAAAGACCAAGTACTACATTGTAATCGTTTCCATGCTTTTTGGACTTTTATGAACAAGGGTGCTAACAGGTTGTGAAGTGGAAGGCTTGGAAGTGGAAGCTTTCAAAGTGGAAGACTTTTCTTTTCTAACCTTTCATGTGGAAGCAGTGGTCTTTGAAGAAAGCAACCCAACATCATCATCAGATGTGTCTGAAATAATGATGACAGCAACCTCCTTTCCCTTAGAGTTGGTATCTGGAAAGATAGCCAAAACAGAAAGACATCAGAGTTCAGTCATTACTACTATCATACTTTGTAAACATTAAGTCTAACCTTTCGCAACCTCATTGTTCCCATATTTTTGCCACAAGTCTTCAAGTATAACATTAACAATGTCATCTTCTATATCCCACTTACTCCCATATTTAGCCATGATATACTCAATCATATCGTCAAAGATTTTTAGTTTGCTATAATATTTTTTTTTGGTTGCACAACCTACCATTTCATCCGTGACTGCTATCATACTAAGGTCCTTGTCTGTCATTCTTAGATTTTGTGTGTGTGTGTGTACACAAATATGGGTAGGTTGGTGAGGGTTGTGTGCAAGATTGAGGAGTGTCTGAGAATGTGTGTGATAGATGACCGAGTCTTTGTTAAGTCTTAATTCTTTATGTCAGTTGTTAGGTGAAGTGGGAAGGAAACAATAAAGATTATAGGGTATACAAATTGTTTTTGTTGGGTTGGGTTGGCTTAGATTTAAGTGAAAACGTGATTTGTCAATTATGCCCTCGAAACTATAAGACCAAACAGACGTTGACCGAGGGAAAACGGATCAAAGGACCTCAATGACACAAAAAAACTCAACCTTGAACTCCCGGCGAGGTAAATGCCAACTTTTATCCCAACGTGATGTTTTTTCCCAACTTCAGGAACCAAAAGTGTATTTTACTCAAAAAATAATATCATAAATTTGACATATCGAATCGGATACAAATATCAGAAAATCTAAACTCAATAATCACCGTCCATATATTTGTCCCAAACCTCAACCAACCAATTTTCTCAAACCCTTTTTAGTTTATTTATAAACTCTTGTTATCTTTTATTCGCCGCTTGTCATCTCTTTTTATAAGCCTCCCCCAAATAAATAAAAAAAACACACAGACTGTTTCTCATTCAAACACGTATTCAATTTGTTACAAACCCAATTTCTCAAGAAAAAAAAAAGTTGAACTTTTTGTTTTTATATCAAATCTGGCTTTAAAGAGGTTAGATCTTTATTATTGTTTTTGTTTTTTTATAACTCTGTTATTATTGTTTGTTTTGTTATTGGATTAATTGGGTTTTAGTGTTTGTTTATATTGGTTTTGTAAAATTATTTGATAGAATTTATTATTGATTTTATGAATATATATTGCTTAAGATTAATATGTTTTTTTAGCAAGTGGATTATGTTGTGAATTGTATGGTTTATATGTTGATTGGATTAGATTAGATTAGATTAGATACATGGGTTTGATTTGGACATGGGTTGTGAAATTGGCGAATTCGGTTATGTGATGGGAGCTTATTTTGAGACTTATGGGCTTATATAAGTTTTATATAAGTCCATAAGTCTCAAAATAAGCCGAAAAATTGGTGCTTATTAAATATAAGCCGAAAAACAAATAAGTTCATAAGCTACATATAAGCTTAAACAAACACCCCCTTAGTTAAAGCTTACGCATCCAGACATAGATGTCTGTATATATATGCAGATGCTGCAATCTAATATCTATATTCAATGACTATTTATCTATCCGTGCTAGCAGATTATATACGCCTCTAGTTGTGTATTTTGTTAGATTGTTATGTGCAAAGGGGTTGTTTTCGTGGCTAAAAGCCTTAATAAACAAATTTTAATAAACAGCTTAATTTTCTGGTCTACAATAGTACTGTATAGTGCCTTAAACGGTGGCCACATAGTAGCATTTTCGATGGTCCAAGATGCATCATAGTGAAATTACCATTATCTTTTTGTTAATTCGTTTGTGAAAATGATGTGTTTGTTCTATATGATATCTACAAATAAGTTGATGTGATTAACTTATCTTGACTTGGTGTATTGGGATGTCTAATAGTTAATTATATTATCTACTCAATTTTACCATAAATCAAATGCTGTTAAGCATGTTGTTAATGTTTTATTTTGAAAATTTATCAGGCATTTGTCTCTTACGCATGTTAAGAGCTGGGATCCAATAGGACCCAAAGGAGTCGTTTCAGTCTGGCAGATACAACAAATTTAAACCGTTCTCGCTCCACTAGCCTTGGGGTGGGCGATAGTAATGAAGGAGTAATTCTACTTTGCGTCTTGAGAAGGTCAAGATCCTCACACATCTGGAGATTGCGACGTGTTTCAGTCGGATTGTCACTTGATTACGGCTAAGACGACTACGTTCTGCAACTTCATATCGCGAGCTGTAGACTGTTTGTATCAATATTTTCAATCTTCTAGATGTAGCTGATTTGTGAATTTGTGTCGTTACATTAGTAAATCAATAAACCGCGAGTCACCTCCACGAGTTTGATCAGAATGTTTAGGTTCTCGTGCTTCCATTCTTCTATTAATTCTCAAAAACCGAAGGTCAGCAAGCTAATCTCTTTTATGTTTCTATTGTAAGGACTCTGGACTCATACCCCTTGTTATTGACCATTGTATATTTTTATATGCAGAAAACTGTCCACCTGCCCACCGAAACAATGCAAAAAACATTGGAAGATTACAACTTAAGTAAACCGAAGATAGATCCTGTATTTTCTAAAGAAGTTTCTCAAGGCGTCAATGCTAACCCGTCACCATCTTCCATGGGTCAAGATTGGAAATCTGAAGGACTAAAAAGCATGAACGACACTGATAGCGAACATGCCCATGAAATCAGAAAAATGAGGAAGAGCATATCTTTAGGAAGTGGCCTGGCCCGCTATCAAGACATCGCATCGGGTGGTGAATCATCTTCTTCTCGTGGCAATCGTAGTGGAGACGAGTATCAGCAAGGTCGTGCTTCTGTTTCTCCTCAGATAAGCTCGAATTTGGTTAATAATAATGCATCCGATTTGTCCCCTGATGACCAGCTACGATCTGATAAAGAAGTTGGTGAAAACTCAACTCGATTTTCTGCTGCATGTACTAGCACTTCACATTCCATTGTGAAATCAAAGTCTATGCCGTATTTGCATTCGACTCACGCCAATCTGGTTCAAAAATCTCGTTCTTCTGAGGATTTGAAGGTGTTAGATTCGAGACGTAGCGATAAATCGGTTGATAATGATGCTGGTGAAACTTCGCCTGAGCAGGGAATAGAAAATGAACGCGTAGCCTATGTTGACAAAACTGACGGTGATGATGGCGATGGTGATGGTGAGGATGCTTATGACTATGAGGGTTCAGCAAAAGACTGGATTGTCCCTGCAGTGAATGAACTGGACAAGGGTAAAGGCATCCAAGAAGATTATTCGGATTGTCAGTGGGAGGAATTGCCTAATGAGGATTTTAAGATGAAACGTATCGAAAAATGGGTTATGGATCTCCAACATTCTTCTTCATTGGAAGAAACCGACATGCTTACGAACCTTGATCCCGATGTGCAAAACGGTAAAGATGCCATCTTGGATCCCATGGCAGCATCAAAGAACGATGCTAAAGCCCTTCTGGGCATGGATGCTGCTAAAAGATACATATCATCTCTGAGTGCTGCAGCTACGACAGCTCAGCTTGCAAACCATGGGTTAGTTATGATCCCATTTCTGAGTGCTCTCTCGAGCCTCAGGGCGCTTAATTTGTCTGGAAATTCGATAGGTATGCATTTGATCCTTTGAGTTTAATATTAAACTCCTATGCAGTTTCGTTTACTGATGTTATTATTTGTACTATTAGTGAGAATAACTGCTGGTGCACTTCCTCGAGGGCTACATATTTTGAATCTGTCAAAGAACAGTATCTCTGCAATTGAAGGGCTTCGAGAACTCACGAGACTGCGCGTACTTGATCTAAGCTACAATCGGATTCTCAGAATCGGGCATGGTTAGTGCTTTCTCCTCTTAAATTTATGTTGTCTAGTTTCCATAAATTTTATTGTACTAAATTGTAAATTTGTGCTGTTGGAAGGTTTGGCGTCGTGTTCATCATTGAAAGAACTATACTTAGCCGGAAACAAAATAAGTGAGGTGGAGGGTCTCCATCGTCTCTTAAAACTGAATGTCTTGGATCTGCGTTTCAACAAGCTGTCCACAACGAAAAACCTAGGGCAGCTCGCGGCTAATTACAACTCCTTACAAGCCATCAGCCTCGAAGGCAACCCTGCCCAGAAAAACATAGGAGATGAACAACTCAAGAAGTTCCTTCTTGGTCTACTCCCTCATCTTGCCTACTTTAACAGGCAATCAATCAAAACTGGTGCCATGAAAGACTCGGCTGACCGAGCTGCCCGGCTCGGGATATCTGCACATCAAATTGACCGTGTAAGGGCTGAATCCAAAAAGGCAACACATGGTAGGAAAAGTCAAGCGGTGAGTGGTCGTGGACGGCATGTGAGGCTACCACCAAGTGGGGTTAAGGTGACAGGTGATAGACATCAGTTTCCTGATGTGAGTAGCAAACTTGTGAGCTTCAGACCGGACCTTGCAATGCGAAGAACTCACAGCGAAGGATTGCTGAGAGCCGCTTGAGATGAAAGAAGAATAAAACTTGTGGTTTGTGCGTGTTTTTCCTTTATAAGATTTTTGGATATCGTTTGTTAATTGTGTGACGTGACTATTTTCATTGATGTTGGTTTGGAAACACATTTGTTTTTATGCTGGATATTGAGTTTGCTTTATAATTGATACACACAAGCATTGAAATTATACCTACATTTGTTCTTGATCTCTTTGCTTTGAGCGGTTTGTCTAAGCTACAACCATGAGCTCAAAGGATGATTTGTGTTAAAGCTCTGACCGTGTCTACCTGCAGTAGATTAACTGGCTGATGGTTCAGTTGCACTGTCTTGGCTTAGCACAGAAACCTTGTCTAAATCATGATGGTCTGGACGTCTGGTTAATGTTATTATACGTGTAGCCTTTTGTGTTTTAGATGTCCATCTACTCTAGCAAATACAGGTGTGTTGAAGGATGTTCTACTTAAAGTAATGTTACTTTTTACACATACTTAGAAAATTAAAAAATAAGCATGTTACTATCTGCTTACCTATTAAAGTTTTAACTAATTAAGCTATGGCATGTTCTTATTTACCATTTGGATTGCTTTAGGCTGAATGTAATAAGAGCACACCAAGACCAAACCACATCCGCGTCACCTCAACTTTATTTATTCTAGCCATTGCAATGATAAGTTTGATCAGAACAAGTAGCGGAGCCAGAAATTTTTTCATGAGAGGGTCGAAACAAATATTTTTCCAGAAAAACATTAGATGGGAGGGGCGAGATTTTTTTATTTTTATTTTTTTAAAACATGAAATCGCAAATAAATACACTAACGAGCTTAGGCGTAAGAGGCCAGGACCCTTCCCAGTGCTCATGTGGCTCTGCCCATGATTAGAACCCGTGTAGAATGTGGGACACCTAGGGTTTGTTTAATCTATAACTTGTCTTAAAGTGGTCTGAGTTATTGTTGTCTAAAAAGAATTGAGCTGAGCCTTGTCGGTTTAAATATTTCTATGTTAAACTTTATATTATATGTTTCGCAAGAGCGTTGTAAATATCGGTCATGGCAGCAGAGATATCATTACCCAATATTAGTCTAAACTCACTAATTAACATGCCAAAGTGGCCCGCTATGAACACTTTTATCAAAGACTTGTTGGCCAAACACACCTCCAAAAAAGGGAAGATCCTTATCCAATTGAAAAATGAAAAGTTCAAAATTCACAACTTGAAAACCCGCCAAAAAACAAATAATTTTAACCTTCAAACCCCAAATTCCACTTTAATTCAATAATCCCCCAATTCCAATACCCAAACCCTAAATCCAAACAGTCCGAAATGGAGAAACGAATGATATCAGTAGACCAATGGAGTTCAGGCAGTCAAATCTACTTCTTAACTCATCTCCACGCCGATCACACCGTCGGTTTATCCCCTCGTTGGAACAAAGGCCCGCTTTATTGTTCTCGTATCACCGCTCGTCTTTTCCACCCCAAATTCCCTGGTTTCGACCTCTCTTTGCTCCGAGTTATCGAAATCGGCCAATGGTACTCGTTGTCGTTGGTTTCGCCAACTACGGGGCGGGAAACTAAGGTTCAGGTTATGGCTATTGATGCTAATCACTGTCCTGGTAATTAAAATGTATAATTAGTTATTTTGTTAGTTGAATTGAATGTAGTTAGGTAGCGCGTGATGTAAATTGGTGTGTTGATTGTTTCGGAATGTGAATGATGTCGAATTGTTTGACGGATGAGTGTTGTTGCGCGAATTGGCTAGTTTCGTGTTCTGGAATCGGCTATGGTATTAGTATGCATGTGTAATAACTTCTTTATGCTATTGCTTATTTTTTTCCTGCTTAAAAGTAGGTACTGCGGGAACTAGCGTTTGGATTTGCTTATTTTGTAAAAAGTGCAATTAATTTGATACGTAGTAGTTTAATATCAAATACAATACGAAAGAAGCACTTCCTTACCTACTTATGAAAAGTTGCTTTCCTGCATTTAAAAAAGCAGATAAGCAGAAAAAATAAGCAATTCCAAACACCCACTACCTAAGTATAATCTGTGTTTGGTTAAGCCCTGCTGTCGTTCCACGTGGTGAGTAAATTACTGGCATAGTATTGTGCACGATGTTTTTTGCTCCATGGGGCTTAAAATGAGCTTGTTACAGCGTGATTAGATATATGTTTTATTGTGTTAGTGTGTACTTTGTCACTTCATTTGGTTAGTCCAAAACTATGCCCCGCTTCTGAAATATTGAATAACTTCTTTTATAGTTTATCGGGTTATTGTTGAGTAATATGGTTAGAATCTCAACTAGTTCACATTAGATATCTGATTTTAGATAGTCATGTGTAGGTTGTTGGGTATTTACGTACTTACATCTTGTTTACGATGCACAACATAAAAGTTTATTGCCAATTTCATGGGATATTCAAATGAAATTATTTGGTTTGAACTTTGATGTCGTTGCTTCTGATAAATATGCATATGCCATAGAGGCATAGATCATGGCTTTTGCAGTTTGTGGGTATGTTATGGACATTATCGATTTGAACAAGTACACCACATTGCTGACGTACGAAAAGAATATTAACTGCAAAGAATTTCCATTGGTACCTTGTCCTTATCAGTGTGCTTGGACTAGATTTTTGAAAACTAATTGAAGGTTTATTGGTCTCTTTGGTTCTATTGTTCCCTTGACCTTGCTAATTTGCTATGTGGCAGGTGCATTTATGTATCTCTTCCGTGGTGAGTTTGGCATTATGCTTTACACTGGGGATTTCCGTTGGGAAGTATCAAGTGAGATTGCACAAATGGGAAAGACCATGCTTCTTAATGCTCTTAAGAATGATAAAATTGATACCCTTTACATAGACAACACGTATTGCAACCCATCCTACTCATTTCCTTCTCGGGAAGTCACTGCTCAACAGGTGATGCACTGTTCTTGCTGAACTTTCTAATTCACAGTTCTAGAGTCCTGTAATGCTCGTGATTTTTAAGGTCGGAAGTCTGGAGGTATAATAATTTATTTTAATCATGTGCTTCTGTCAAATGTCATAACCTAGTGTGAATTTTAGGAAGATCTCTCACAGCAGAGTTAAAATAACATATACTTTATTTATTTGGAACGTTGATGTTTAGTTGACATTTTCTTTCCTTGTGAAAGGTTATTTGATTATGATTTCGTTCTTGTTAACTGGATAACTAAGTCCTATTCTTTCCCATAATATCTGATATCCGCATCCTCCTTTCCTCACGCTTTTTCTTATTATGCGTGGGTTATCACATTCCCATATCTTACTGTGGTATCAGTTACTTATGCGATATGTTTGCGTGTTTGTCTGTGCTCCCCTGACAATTATTTCCTATTATGTGATTTTTGACACGAAAATTATTTTCTTGTTCTGTATTGAACCATCTGCAGGTGGTTAATATCATCAATTCGTATCCTGAACATGACATTATCATTGGTATAGACTCGCTAGGAAAAGAGGATTTATTACTCTACATCTCAAAAATGCTGAAAATAAAGGTAATTATGACTATGAAAGAATGTGTATGTGTTTAAAATTTGGCTACATTAGTTATAGTTATTACATAATTATTACCCGTGTAGGTGATATTACCATTGCATCCATGCATATGTTAGTATCATTAAAATAACTAGAAGCTCATCGTTTTTCCTACTTTGTATTTATTAATTTTATGGCAGATTTGGGTGTGGCCTGAGCGGTTGCAGACCATGCATCTTCTGGGATTACATGCAAATTTCACTACGAAAACGACGTCGACAAGAGTACGAGCTGTTCCTCGTTACAGTTTCTCTGTTGAAACTCTAGAAGGATTAAATACTATGCGCCCAACCATTGGAATCATGCCATCTGGTCTTCCGTGGGCACTAAAGAAAGCAGGATGCAAGGATAAGTCTTGTGATCTTTCTTCAATGAAGACAGAGACGAGCATCGACCTTCATATGAACATGCGAAATAGATATACAAATAATATCGAAAAACACCATCAGTACATCTATACAGTTCCATATTCAGATCACTCGTGTTTTCCAGAGATATTGGAGTTTGTTAAGTTTCTATGCCCAAGCAACATCAAAGGTATTGTGTCTTCATCATCGTCTTATGTTGATCCTCATTACCATCTTCGCAACATTATTGGAGCTTCAAGCTTATGTCAAAAATCTGTGACTGAGGAAGAGAGAGAAAGAGTAGAAGGTATATGTAAGTTTGATCTTGCCTGCAATAGTTTTACAGAAGATAAAGTAAAGCGTAAAAGGATCAAAAAACATTATTTGTTTTGTAAAACTAGGGTGAGTGTGTTAAGAAGGTATAAGTGTGGTGTGAAACTAACCACTGAAGATTATTCTGATGATAAACCGTCAACTAAAACAGTTTGACTCTTAAAATCCCAGGTACAGTTTTGATTGGACTTAATGGAGAAACATGTATAATGTGAGTCCCACCACGTAGGAGACATTATGTAGTGGAAGGACGTGTACCACTAAATTATTCTACGGGTTATGAACCATTTTACGGGTTATGAACCATTTTACGGGTTATGACTGACTTTCATGTTAATTATTTCTAGCAGGTTTTGCAAGTTCTATAAAATCCACTACTGGCAATATGTTTCTGCATCTGATATGATCCATCTCTGTGTGCCTCTTTCTCTCTCAATTACTGTCCACTTTCATATCACCCACACGCTTCACAAAAAATTAACTGTTTAATGGCGTTTATGCTCCTCCTTTGTTTCTCTATGGCCATTTGTCTCACATCTGCAGCTGACACAATATCTGCAAACCGTTCTCTCTCCGGAGACCAAACAATTACATCCAAACATGATAATTTTGTGCTTGGTTTCTTTAAAGCAGGCAGCTCTTCCAACTATTACGTAGGCATTTGGTATAAAAAGGTTGCTTCTAATCCTCCTTCCGTAGTCTGGGTAGCAAACAGAGAAATACCCGTCTCTGACAGAGTTAATTCTGAACTAAAAATCGTAGATGGTAACTTAGTGCTCTTAAATGAGTTTAAGTTACAGATCTGGTCCACAAATATCACCACCACCAATATGAATTCTGTGATTGCTGTTATTCATGATGATGGTAACCTAGTTTTGACAGACGGGTCAAATTCAGCTGAACCAGTTTGGCAAAGTTTTGACCACCCAGTTAATACTTGGTTGCCTGGTGCTAAACTTACTTATGATTTTAGAAGTAAAAAGAAGCAGCTTCTTACTTCATGGAAAAGTGAAGAAAATCCTGGTGTAGGACTCTTTTCTTTAGAGCTTGACCCGACTGGTAAAGAGTATATATGCAAGAGGAATGGCTCCCATCAATATTGGACTAGCGGGGCTTGGAATGGACACATATTTAGTTTAGTACCGGAAATGAGGAGAAATTACATTTATAATTTTAGCTTTATTACAAATGTTAATGAGAGTTACTTCACTTATTCTGTGTATGATCCTTCCATCATATCAAGAATGTTTATTGGTGTTTCTGGTCAACTTGAACAGCAAACATGGTTGGAAAGTAGGAAGCAGTGGAATTTGTTTTGGTCTCAACCTAGAACACAGTGTCAGGTGTATGCTTTATGTGGCGCTTTCAGTACTTGCAGGCAGACTGAATTGCCATTCTGTAATTGCTTGACTGGCTTCAAGCCTAGATCAGAAAGTGGTTGGAACCAGAGTGATTTCTCTGGTGGGTGCGTTAGAAAAACGGAGTTGCAATGTGGGAGAAATGAGGAAAATTCCGATTTTATCATGATTAAAGTCGAAAATTTGCCTTCAAATAACTTTACGGCCGCTGGGAGTGCTGGTGAATGTCGTACTACCTGTATGAACAATTGCTCCTGCAATGCCTACTCTTTTGCCGATAACGAGTGTTCATTGTGGGATGGAGAGCTTTTAGATCTTTCAGAAGACGATGCTAATGGGAAAACAATCTACATCAAAATTGCTTCTAAAGACCTCCCAATTTATAGAAAGAAAAACAGTTTCCCTGTGGGTTCTGTTGCTGGGTCTGTTGTAGGTCTCTTTTTATTCTTGGGTCTAATTCTGCTTATTATATTCAGAAAAAAGAGGGTATTGGTTGGAAAAACAAAAATGGAGGGATCATTGGTGGCGTTTGTTTACAAAGATCTACAAGCAGCAACAAAGAATTTCTCAGATAAATTGGGAGGTGGTGGTTTTGGTTCAGTTTATAAAGCAGTGCTGCGTGATTCATCCATTGTGGCGGTGAAAAAACTTGAAGGTATCATTCAGGGAGAGAAGCAGTTCAGGAGTGAAGTCAGCACAATCGGGAGCATCCAACACATTCATCTTGTACGTCTTCGTGGGTTCTGCGCAGAAGGTGACAGCAAGTTACTGGTGTATGATTACTTGCCAAATGGTTCTCTACATTCACACCTTTTCCATGAAAAACAAGATAATGTTCTAAACTGGAAAACTAGGTATCACATTGCACTTGGAATTGCCAGAGGGCTGGTTTATCTCCATGAGAAGTGCAGAGACTGTATAATTCACTGCGACATAAAACCAGAAAACATTCTCTTAGATGCTGATTTCCACCCAAAAATTGCAGATTTTGGCCTTGCAAAGCTTGTAAGTCGAGACTTTAGTCGGGTTTTGACAACTGTGAGAGGGACCAGAGGGTATCTAGCACCAGAATGGTTATCAGGGGTGGCCATCACAGCCAAAGCAGATGTTTTTAGCTATGGAATGATGCTCTTTGAATTAGTGCATGGCAAAAGAAACACAGAGCGATATGAAGATTCAAAATTTACTTTCTTCCCTAGTTTGGCTGCGAGTGTTCTTATGGTGGGAGGTGACATCCTTAGCCTAATAGATAGTAGGTTAAACCGGGAAGCTAGCGTTGATGAAGTTACCAAAATTTTCAAAGTTGCATATTGGTGTATTCAAGACCAGGAAGACAAGAGGCCTTCAATGAGTCTTGTGGAACAGATTCTTGAAGGAGTTTCCAATGTGAACATGCCTCCTATCCCGAAATATGTCAACTTTTTTGTTGATAAAACCGAGCATGATCTTTTTTTCACCAAGATACCCTCAAATGGGAATTCCCAGAGCAATTTTCCGAGTGTTGATTCCCTGTCGGACAATGCATCATCTTTTTAACGGTTTCTTCTCTTTAACTCATTGGTTTAAGACCACATACTATGTATGCTCTATAAGAACAAGGTTTGTAAGTGTTTAGAATGATATCTTTGTTGCATTTGCATTTTTATAACTTTCTCCAGAACTGCACATTCTTGAGCATTGGTGTTCTTTTGACATTTGTGGGAATTATGATTTTGTTAGTTTTTGTAGATGGTTTGAAAAGTCTAGTATTTTGAAATAAAGCCGATATTTGTTGGTGTAAGTTATTCTAATTGCTCATTTCAGCAGCTTCATAATTTGAGTATGAATATCTAATATAAGATGTATTCATAAAACGAGTTTATTACAAATTTCGTTCATGTGATACGCACTTAATTGCACCTCTCATCGTTAAACTTCATTGATTACACATTTCCATCCTTGTGGTTGTTGATTTCATGATTTGTAACTGGCCACTTGACCAAACGTCCATTAAATTGGTTCTGTTGAATTTAGAACGTTCCACTCATGTGAGGGAATTTTAGCCCTTCTATATATGGTCATCTTGAGGACAAGAATTGAGTGTTCCACGAGGCCCGACAAGTCTTTTTTTTTTTTTTGAAAGTTAAGAGTTAATTCAGAACGTTTATTTAATTTGATTAGAGTTACATTTGAATGGACTCTTCCCCACATTTCATTTAAAAAGAAATCAATTGATTTTAATATTTCATTTATTTTTTATAATTTAAATATCTTTTAAACCGTTAATCGTTAAACGAAAATAATTATACCATCACGACGAGTATTTAATTATCTTTATATAGGTGAGCACTTTGATATACTTTTGAACAAAAAAAAAAAACGTTTTTTTTCACTTTTTTCTCGTTTTTTTGCCTTTTTTCTTTTTATTATTTTTTTATTTTTAAATTACTGAAATTTGCATGAAAAATCACATATGATATGTAATATCAGGATAAATTGCACAAAAAGGTATCCAACTTATAGTCTATTTCCAATCAAGGTACTCTACTTTTTTTCTTGCATAAAAAGGCGTAAAACTTTTTTTTTGGCGGATTTAGGTTTTTTACTAACTTCCGTTAACCCACTTCGTTAGAAAATTACATTTTTGGTCTTTGAGTATGTATAATCATTTCACGCACAGTCCATCACCACCAAAAAAATTCCAAAAAAATATTTTTGAAAAAATTTTAGAAAAAAAGGTTTTCGAAAAAATGTTTTTGAATTTTAAAATTTGAAAAAAATATATTCGATATTTTTTTAAAAAGATTAAAAAAAATCTATTTTTTTTTTTGAAATTTTCTTAAAAAATGTTTTTAAAAAATATTTTTCTAAAAAATTTTATTCGAAAAAATTTTTATTCAAATTTTTTTTTTCAATATTTTTTAGATTTTTTTTTTTATAAAAAATTCCAAAAAAATAATTTTATTTTTCGAATATTTAAAAAAATCGATAATTATTTTTAAAAAAATTCAAAATTTTTTTTTCAAATTTTTTTTTTCGTTTTTTTTTTATTTCTAATTTTTTTGAAAATTTTTATTTTCTAATTTAATTTTTAATTTTTTAAATTTTTTTAAAAAAAAATTTGATTTTTTTATTTTCTAATTATTAAAATTAGAAAAAAAATTGAAATAAAATTTTAAAAATTAATTTTTTTTTAAATCTATTTTTTTTTAAAAAGTTGATTTTTTTTTTTAATTTTCTATTTTTTTTAATTTTTTAATTTCTATTTTTTTTAAATTTTTTTTATTTTCTATTAAAAAAAATCTAAAGTTCTTTTGCGAAAATATTTTTTTTGAATTTTTTTTGGTAGTGATGGACTGTGCATGAAATGATTACACACACTCAAGGACCAAACATGTAATTTTCTAACGAAGTGGTTAACGAAAGTTATTAAAAAACCCAAATCTGCCAAAAAAAATTATGCAAGAAAAAAAGTAGAGTACCTTGATTGGAAATAGACCCTAAGTTGGGTACCTTTTTGTGCCATTTGCCCTGTAATATCACATGTGATATTATTATTAAATCACATATGATACTACTATCACATGTGATATTATTTTAATATTCAAATTAGTGTTTAATTATATGTGATTTTTCATGCAAATTTCAGTAACAAAAAAAACATGAAAAAACACGAAAAAAATAATTTTGTTGAAAGTATATCAAATTGACTATCTATAGAAAGATAATTAAATGCTCTTTGTAATGGTATATTTTTTTTGCTTAACGATTAACGGTTTGAAAGAAATTAATATTTGAAAATAAAAACAAATATATAAATAAAAGTGTGTTTTTTAAATTGTTGGGATTAATCTAATCTATTAGATCAAATAAAGATAGATGGTGGAGATTGGTCCTTTGAATGTAAATGATCTTTTATCATTTTTTTTAATATATATATATATATATATATATATATATATATATATATATATATATATATATATATATATATATATATATATATATATATATATATATATATTGCACAAGATAAATAAATTTAGGGTTTGGGGCTTTTTAATTGAAATCTTTTGATATTTGATCGACTAATTAACTACGTGTTTTACGGTCTTTATTCTTGTAAGGGTTTTATTCCGTTGAGGTGCCCCTTGTTTATCTATCCTTGTATTTTGGTTTTATCTAAATTGGCTTTCGCGTCCTGCGTTAGTTGATATCTAGAGCATGTTAGTACCTGGATGGTGAATGATGTAGAAGATTAAAAAAACCCAAACTGTTGGTGAGGTATGGTCTCGAGAACACATTGATTTTCAAAATTGTATCCAAACTCGATAGGAATTCCATTATCTATCAAAAACTACGTGTCGTGTTCATAGGTGGAAGGTAACAACCACGAAAATCATGAGGGTGGCAAACACAAAAGTCGAAGAATTCGCCCAACCATAGGCGATTGTGGAGGCAATTGTGCAATCAACCAATACCCGTTCAACAATAAGAGGTTTGATGAATGGCAAGAAATGATAAAGATGAAGATTCGACTACCTACAATCAAATTGTTTCATTCAAAAGTTTTGATCAATAATAAAGTAATTTCTTTAATTATATATAATATAAAAAAAGCGTGGCCTTTGTTTGCAAACTTGCTAAAGGAAATTCATCTATAGTGTTTTTGTGAGTGCAAAAACAATAACCAACCAAATATAAAAGCCCGTGTTCTCCCACAAATTCTAGAACCCTCCTTCTTCCTCCATTAGAATAACCCTCATAAGCAAATCTCAAAATTCCTAATGAACCCAAACCAAAGAAACACACACAAAGCCACCTATCCCTCTTCTCTTTGTCGCCTAAAACACGCCGGATTCATCAATATATTTTACTTCGAATCTTTAATTATTAACAATTATGGTGCTAGGAATTTAGTGTCGAGAAAATTGGTTACTTATAACAATTTACCAATAGAGATGTGTCTAATTAGAGGAACACAAGTTTGTTGGATTCCAATATCTGTTGGTAGGTTTTATAAAACGTGAAGTGTTTTGTGAATTGGATGACATGGAGGATTGCCATATTCAATTTTGAAAATCATGGTGGTGTGAAGTTAAAGGTTTTTATGATTTAAAGTGTAGTCTTTATCATTTCTTATGGGAAGAAAAAAGAATTGCGATGATTCTATTCGAAGATCAAGTACACTGTACATGTACCAAACCCAGGTTAAGATTGGAGAAAAGTTGTTGAAACCTTATCATTGTTGAAGTTTAAAATCAATGTGATGTTGAAGTTGATACGACTAGTGTAGCCGAAGTATCGAAGAAGACAAATGATTCTAGGGTTTTGAATGAAAAATCATGAAGCTACCGAATCCGAAGTTATTGAAGGTACAAAGGTATCTGATTTTAATTTTGGGTTAATTTTAAAAAAGATTATCAAGAACCCAATAAAGTTTTCAATGGCTAACAAAGAAACTATTTTTTATTGTAATTGATGACTTGGTGATCGTTGATAAGGAGTACAGAAACCAACTTTTAAGGTCAAATCGTTGGGAGTGTGGTAGGCGTATTAAAAAAAAGATGAAGGTTCTCAAATTATGTAAAGCGCAAATCTACCAAAGATAAGTTTCGCTGTGAGAAGATGTTTGAGGTGGAAGAAGTTATAAGTGATGAGAACTTGAGGGCGAGGTGTTTATTTTAGTAAGAGGGGAATGACGAGGACAAGATTTGAGGGTTTTTTTTTTTTTTTTTTTTTTTTTTTTTTTTTTTTTTTTAATGTTTTCTTTTTGCACAAGATAACTTTCTGCTATACATATAGGGTTCGTGTTTTGTAATTGATATTTTTTTATTGTGTATCACTATTAGTGGTCTAACAAGTACAACTACGAGTAATAAATAACACTATCTTAATTAATTATTTATCTCACTTATGTATTATTCAGGACTTGAATGCCGCTAGAAAAAAGATTCCCTTTTTCAGCAAAGTGAGATGGGGTATTATGAATTTTCTTGCTAACATGGCCTAGCTTCCCGTACTTTGCATCATGCACGCCCTTCACACTAACTACATTTGCTATTTTTTTTGACACATAATTATCTTTCTTAGTATTATTATAAAATAAGTAAACTCAAACAACATTTGCAAAACAATTATTTTTGAGCAACCTAGAAATAGTTATTAGTTGCCAAAAAGCTTAAACAAGAAAAGAAAAGAATAAGGGCTAATAATTTGAAGATGTATTTAACTTGTCAATTTTTGTTGTTCATTGTGCTTTTTATTTTTCTTTTTAGTTTTAGTTTTCTTTTTGCACAAGATAACTTTCTGCTATATATATAGGGTTCGGGTTTTGTAATTGATTTTTTTTCACTATTAGTGGTCTAACAAGTACAACTACGAGTAATAAATAACACTATCTTAATTAATTATTTATCTCACTTCTTTATCATTCAGGACTTGAATGCCGCTAGAAAAAGATTCCCTTTTCCAGCAAGTTAGAGGGGGTATTATGACTTTTCTTGCTAACATGGCCTAGCTTCCCATACTTTGCATCATGCACGCCCTTCACACTAACTACATTTGCTATTTTTTTTGACACATAATTATCTTTCTTAGTATTATTATAAGATAAGTAAACTCAAACAACATTTCCAAAACAATTATGTTTGAGCAACCTAGAAATAGTTATTAGTTGCCAAAAAGCTTAAACAAGAAAAGAAAAGAACAAGGGTTAATAATTTGAAAATGTATTTAACTTGTCAATTTTTGTTGTTCATTGTGCCCTTTTTTTATTTTTTTTTAATTTATTTTTTTGTTTAAAACACAAACCTTTTGAATTTCGTTTATTGTATATATTTTGTAACCGTTTGTTTATATAAAATGATCATTTTACCCTTTAAAATTTGAAAAAAGTAAAAGTCAAATGGTCACAAAATACACTCAATAGACGAAATTCAAAAAATTTATGTTTCAATAATAAAAAAAAAGCTACACAGAATAAAAAAAAATAACAAGTCGAATAATTTTCATAAAAAAAAACAAAAAAAAAAAAAAAAAAAAACAAAAAAAACAAAAAAAAAAAAAAACAAAAAACAAAAACGAATATAGCTTTGGACTTTTATACTCCCCTCGAAAAGGGGAAGATCGTTACCCAATTGAAAATCGTTCAAAATTCACAACTTGAAAACCCGCAAAAAATAAATCATTTCAACCTTCAAAACCCAAATTCAATTCAATAATCCTCCAATACCAAAATCCAAACACCCGAAAACCTAAATCCAAACACTCCGAAATGGACAAACGAAAGATATCAGTAGACCAATGGAGTTCAGGCAGCCAAATCTACTTCTTAACTCATCTCCACGCCGATCACACCGTCGGTTTATCCCCTCGTTGGAACAAAGGCCCACTTTATTGTTCGCGAATCACCGCTTGTCTTTTCCACCCCAAATTCCCTGGTTTCGACCTCTCCTTGCTCCGAGTTATCGAAATTGGCCGATGGTACTCGTTGTCGTTAGTTTCGCCAACTACGGGGCTGGAAACTAAGGTTCAGGTTATGGCTATTGATGCTAATCACTGTCCTGGTAATTAAAATGTATAATTAGTTATTTATGAATGTAGTTAAGTAGCGCGTGATGTAAATTGGTGTGTTGAAACTAAGGTTCAGGTTATGGCTTGGATTTATTGAACTTTTGTTATGATCCATCTGATATGACCCTTTGTTTTGATCCATTTTGTGAAAAGCTTATTTTTTTAACCTAAACAATAAGCGTTTGCTGATAGTTTATGAGCTCTAGGATGTTAATCCTTTGATCTAGAAATTTGGCTATTACGAGCACAATGATAATATTGACGGAATATTCTATGAAAGAAACAATATTATCATTACAAGGTTTTTCTAACTTCTCCGTTTGTTATTCCAACTAGCCCCAATGCTATGTGATCAAGTATAGCACGGTTTACAATCTAACTGGGATCAAAGATCCTTGAGGCTAAACAAACCTAATAACAACAGACCCCTTGTCTGATGTTCCCACACACACTCTTCTAAGTGCTTTACATTTTAACACACTTGGTGTTGTTGTAATTTGTAAGTACGAAGCACTTTGGTGATGTTCACTTTGTTTCACTGTGAAGCATGCGCACTTTATCTAAAGGGGTGTGATCTCCTTTTTATAGAACAAAGGAGATCATTACAAAATTGATAAGCTTTGTCATCTACTATCTAGCTTATGACTAGGATGTTAGTCAACACGTATCAATGTTTACAACTCATTTAGAGTGTTCAATTTGATGACTATAACAAAGATATTATCTAGTGACTATGCACAAAATATCTTTTTCATCCTTATCCATTCAGTAGTATGACTCATTGATTAGCAGCAGTGTCAATCAGCAGAATCCATCAGCAGAATCACTTTTCAGTAGAAACGTTCTTCAGCAGAACTATTTTGCTCTTCAGCAGAATCCATCAGCGGAAACATTTTGCTCATCAGCAGAATCCATCAGTGGAAATACTATCTTCAGCAGAATTGCACTTAGCGTATTTTGCTTATCTTTTCAGTATTCTTCATGTTTCATTCTTCTTGTTTCAGATCATCAAATCTATCAAATCTATGGAATTTTTAATTCCTTACACATTTGATTTGACCCATTGCTCAAGGTACTATCCCTAGCCATGGAGGTAACATGGCCATGTCATTGAGGCACCAATGGCATGACACTTTCTGTGGAGGTGTGATTGATCCACGACATTTCCCTTATCTGTATCTGTGGCCATTATCTGAGTATGTATGCTAGCCTTGAGCTGGTGTATGTGCTAATCTGTTTTGCAGGGGAGCGTGTGGATGCATCCTAGGTAATGTGTCATGATATCTGGTGATTGGTAGGTGTGTGACCCTACACCCCATCACAATCTGGTACATTGGAGTCTGCAGCTCTATGTACAATAAAGGAATTGACGGTATAATGTAGTGTGAAATGAAATGATTGATTGAATGTTTTGGTACATGAGCAAGTTCTGTTATTATCCCTTTACCATTCCTGGACTATTCTTTGATTACCATTTTTATATGACCCTTCATATTCTTTATGACATTGTACCTCAGCAGGTTCTCATTGGATTGTTGGTTTATTTATGTTCAGTTATCTTTCATATGTTTATATCTGTTCACTGAGCGTTAGCTCAGCCGCATTTTCTTTTCCCTGCGGCAGGTATCAAGCTGGAGGTTGGGATTGAGTGATGAGCATAGGAGTTTTTAGTGGACCAACCCTACCTTAGTCTTCATGGATTTTATTTTAGATTTTTGTTTTGATTATTTTAGAAGTTGGCTTTGACCGTAATTGTTTTATTAGTCCTTTTGGTCTTAAGACTTGTAATTTATTTCGTTAAGTCTTACGCTTGTGCTTTATGTTCTGAAATGACACCATAATGTTACACTTTAGACCCTTGTCGGGTTGAGGTGTTACAATTATGGTATCAGAGCTTAGGATTCGACCTGTAGAGCTTAGGCTATGACCTGTGAGGATTGGGTAGACATTATGATTCCTTCTGCTTTGACGCTTTCTTATGCTTTGACATTTCCTTCTGCTTTGATTGTTTTTACTATCATATTTGATATTCAATATTAACTTGGATTTTTGGTCTTCATTAATTCATTTATTGACCTCTTAGATGTCGGTCAATCAAACACCAGAGGAGATCGCCGCTTTCAACGCAGCTGTTGCTCAGGCTGTTGAAGCCCTAATGCCGGAACTTCGAACTCGACTCTTTGAGGAATTCCGTCAGGAGGCCTCTGGTTCTGGTTCTAGTAGGGGCACTCCGGTCACTATCTCTGGGTGGTTGGAAAAGTTTGGGAAATAGAAGCCTAGATCTTTTAGCTCCACCAACACTCCTGTTGATGCGGAAAATTGGATCGCACACATCGAAAAGATCTTTGAGGTGTTGGACTGTGGGGATGAGTTTAAGGCCCGTTTGGCTAGCTACAAACTGGAGGGTGATGCACTAAACTGGTGGAAAGCCTATAAGCAGGCCAAAGGTGATACGTTTGTACTCGCTATGACTTGGGCAAATTTCCGTGACGTTTTCTTTACTCAGTACTTTCCTCTGGATGAACAAAAAAAGTTTGAGCGGGAGTACCATACTATCCGCCAAGAAGACAGGGAAAGCACTAATGAATTTATGAAGCGGTTTCTGAGGTTAGCAAGATTTCTGGGGGCGAAGGCTGGAACGCAAGAGGAGCAGGCTTCACATTTCAAATGGGGGCTGAAAGAATGGATTCTAGATGGGATTGTGAACACGGAGTTCACAGATGTGACGCAAGTTGCTAACGCAGGCCGTAATATCGAACTTCTTCGTGAGAGGAACATGGAGAACAAAAGAAATCGTGATGGGGACCGCATTCGATCCGCTGTAACACCTACTAGTGCTTCGAGGGTACGAGAACAGAGGTACCATGATGTTGAGTCAACTCCATGTGAAACATGTGGGAAGCTGCACCCGGGGAAACCTTGCCACCGAAACTCTGGGGCATGTTTTGCATGCGGTTCGACGGACCATAAGTTCGGTGATTGTCCTAGGAGGAAGTGAGTTGGAGATCGGTTTATTTCCGTTTATGCTTTTTGCGTCTTGATACATTTTTCTATTTTCTGTTATATTTCTGGGATTTCTGATTTGAACCTGCTAATAAAGTGAAATCGGAATTTAGTCCTTATCATCATACATGCCTATATTGTGATCTGTTATCTGATATATATGTGTTCCGCATCTGTTGGATTCAGTCTGAAATGATCAGTTATTATTGAAGAATCTGAAATGTTCTGAACCTTCTGAATCGAGTCATGTGAAACTAACCTTCTGTTCGTTTGAAACGTTTTCAATTCCTTTCGTGCTCTGGTATGTTTCTATCTGGTTCTTTTCAATTTCGCGGACGAAATTTTTCTTTTAGACGGGAAGAGTTGTAAAACCCTCAAATTCTGAAACCTAAAATTACGTATAATTTTAAAATTTTACTTTGACTTTGTGTTTATACAATTTAACTTATACTTTATATTATGTAATAATTAAAACTAAATTGAATTAACCTAAATTTTACTAAATAAGTTAGATTTGGTACAAATATTAAAGGCCCCTAAAACCTAGTACTATGACACGTCTAATAGGTATAACGAGTTTGGTACCCGCGCGTTGCTGCGGAATTCTTTTGTTGCCGTTAGCTATTTAACGTGAAGTTAGTTACCTAGGACTGATTTTGCAATTGATGTATAACATGAAGGACCATTTATGTAAATTATTTGAGGACTAAATTTGAAATGAACCACTGAGATGAAGGACGAAGTGCGTACAATTTTTTTTTAAATGTTAAAGATAACGGTCGTTAGTTAACAGCCGTTAAATAACTAACGACCGTTAATACTAAAAAAAAAAAAAAAAAAAAAAAAAAAAAAAAAAAAAAAAACTGTAGCAAGCACTGTAGTAAGCATAGTGCTTGCTACATGTAACCTCTTACCTTT
Organism: Artemisia argyi; assembly: GCA_030686995.1. Classification (NCBI taxonomy): domain Eukaryota; kingdom Viridiplantae; phylum Streptophyta; class Magnoliopsida; order Asterales; family Asteraceae; genus Artemisia; species Artemisia argyi. The sequence continues at coordinate 155,140,436 of CM060698.1, read as the reverse complement.
TAGTATATATATAATTCCGAAGTTTCTTTTGATCTATCCCAAAAATTTTGTTACTCTTAAGTCTTAACTCTTAAGCTTTATAACTGAACATTTTAATTCCTCATTAAACTCGACCCACATTTGAAAATATAACCGACCCCTTTTGATAAATATTAATGGCCCATAGTGTAACTCCTAAACCGATATCTCATTAATGACTTTAAAAGCCCATTAACACTACAATGTATACAAAGTGTCACGCTCTTTTTTTTTGGCCAAGTATAAATCGACCCAGTTTTTTTTCCCTTTTCTTCTACACTCGCCAACACAAACCACATAAAGAATCGAACCTTTGTTAATACTATATCCAGTATATAGTCAAATTCTTGTTTCTCTTTTGCTCCCATTCGTAAACAACACAACAAAAACAATCGAATCGACATAGCTACGGCTTCTTTTATTTTGGGTTCAACCAACTAAGGTTTTGGTTTCGTGTTTCTGTTCGAGTTTCCACCAAAATACTCGGTCTCTTTTCTTTTGTTTTACTCATATTCGACTAGATAATTGTTTGACATTCGACCTTGTATTGTAAAACTGATCGACCACAATTAAAATAAATAGTTGACTCTTATATATTCTGTCCATTCGACACTATAAAATCTGTAAAACAATTGTAAATATGCTATTGTTTTTTTGGTAATTCGTATATACAGTCACATATATATACCATGTAGTAATCAAGTACCTTTTGCCCTTTTATTTTGGCCAATATATCGACCCACATGACTTTTATGTTTTTGATCGAGCATAAACGGCTGATCGATGAACATGATTAACATTTTAACTAGTGATTTTGGATCTATACTGAGTGTGCTTTTAACGTGAGACCATATTAATCGAATATGAGTAATCTATATTTTTTGTAGGCTTCATGCATTCTTACTTTTTGTGTCATTTACTAGCCCTTAATATAATAGTAATCTTAATTGTTCAAGGATAATTGTTTGTAACTATAAACATTAGACATTATGAATTCAGATATGGTACTCCGTATAAAACTGATATTATTTGTTACATGCGTAAGTTGTAATTTTCAAAAGGGTTTCATGCATGCGATTTCATTTTGCCTTCAAATTGAATATACAATTAAAAGGCACGTTTGTTTAAAAGTGAACCAAAGCCCACTTAAAATTTGTAAAGGGTGTGTTGATTTTAATTTTGGCTAAGCCCACAAAACTAATGGGTTGTATTTATTAAGATTAATTTATTTAGTTAATATGTAACATATATTTTCGGTTATTAAAACGTTGGATTAACGTGATCATTTGGACATAATAATAATTGGTACGTTTAGGTTAAATAAACTTAATTACATTGAATGTATTTAAAACCCTAAACCTAATGACATTTAATACGTAATTGTAACTCTAATTCATCATTAAATGACTTTAACGATATCGTTAAACCCTACGTTGACTAAATATAGAAACTTACTAAATATGTTATGAACCCTAATCCGTGTAGATTCGTTGAAGGAAATGTAACGTCCATTGATTCGTTTGTTTCTGTTCATTTGCATTAAGGTACGGATATTCAGTCTTACTATTAGACATTATTTCATTTCAATTTTGTATTGGTACAGACATTCTGGATATCCATTTCTATTTACATCGTTATCGGTTGGTTCGGTTGTTTGATTACTCGTTTATCATGATTCATATTCATTGACCTTGATTCGTTTACTATGATTTGGACATTTGTTTATAATCCATTTGTTATGACCCATTTGATTTGAACCATTGATATGATCCTTTTGTTATGATCCATCTGATATGACCCTTTGTTTCGATCCATTTGATTTGACCCATTGCTCAAGGTACTATCCCTAGCCATGGAGGTAACATGGCCATGTCATTGAGGCACCAATGGCATGACACTTTCTGTGGAGGTGTGATTGATCCACGGTGTTTCCCTTATCTGTATCTGTGGCCATTATCTGAGTATGTATGCTAGCCTTGAGCTAGTGTATGTGCTAATCTGTTTTGCAGGGGAGCGTATGGATGCATCCTAGGTAATGTGTAATGATATCTGGTGATTGGTAGGTGTGTGACCCTACACCCCATCACAATCTGGTACATTAGAGTCTGCAGCTCCATGTACAACAAAAGAATTGGCGGTATAATGTATTGTGAAATGAAATGATTGATTGAATGTTTTGGTACATGAGCAAGTTCTGTTATTATCCCTTTACCATTCCTGGACTATTCTTTGATTACCATTTTCATATGACCCCTCATATTCTTTATGACATTGTACCTCAGCATGTTCTCATTGGATTGTTGGTTTATTTATGTTCAGTTATCTTTCATATGTTTATATCTGTTCACTGAGCGTTAGCTCAGCCGCATTTTCTTTTCCCTGCGGCGGGTATCAAGCTGGAGGCTGGGATTGAGTGATGAGCTTAGGAGTTTTTAGTGGACCAACCCTACCTTAGTATTCATGGATTTTATTTTAGATTTTTGTTTTGATTATTTTAGAAGTTGGCTTTGACCGTAATTGTTTTATTAGTCCTTTTGGTCTCAAGACTTGTAATTTATTTCGTTAAGTCTTCTGCTTGCGCTTTATGTTCTGAAATGACACCATAATGTTACACTTTAGACCCTTGTCGGGTTGGGGTGTTACAGAAAAACTAGAAAGTAAATGTAAGTTTGATCTTGCCTGCAATAGTCTTACAGAACATAAAGTAAAGCGTAAAAGGATCAAAAAACGTTATTTGTGTCATAAAACTAGGGTGAGTGTGTTAAGAAGGTATAATTGTGGTGTGAAACTAACCACTGAAGATTATTCTGATGATAAATCGTTAACTAAAACAGTTTGACTCTTAAAATCTTTGGTACAATTTTGATTAGACTTAATGGAGAAATATGTAAAATGTGAGTCCCACCACGTAGGAAACATTATATAGTGGAAGTGGGTGGACCACTAAATTATTCTACGGGTTATGAACCATTTTACTAGGCGATGTTGACCACACCCTCCCTAAATTTTACCCAAACCCTCCCTAAATAGGAGGGTGTACCTTTATGATACTTTTTTTGTACATTTGTTTTGTCTTGTACTGTAGTTAGTTTGTTTTTTTTTTTTTTTTTTTTTTTTTTTTTTTTTTTTTTTTTTTTTTTTTTAGTTTGTAATGTTTAGGTATTGTATTGTAATGTTTTTTATTTTGTATATTTTTTTGTAATGTTAATAATTGCGTATATTACGTTATAAAAAAATATAATGTTATAAAAAATGATGACGTTGACTCATTTGCATTTATAAACAAATGTTTGTAATGTTTTTGTGTTGTGTATACCTAATTAATAATTGCCTATATTACGTTATAAAAAAATATAACTTTATAAAAAAAGATGACGTTGACTCATTTGCATTTATAAACTAATACAAGATTAGTGTTTACACCTAAACTTAAATTATTTAAAAACAACAACTATTATTATAAAATTAAACGTCAAAGTTAACATATTATTTAAAAACAACAATATCTACGAGATATGAAGATTATTCATTTCGGTTAAAAGATCATGGAGCCTTGCACTCGACTGACAAGCGTGATCGTCAGGATTCCTTGCCAATTCTAACTCCATCTCCAACGTCTTTATTCTTGCCTTCAACAACTTGTTCTCATTATCTTTAGCAACGCAGTTTGAGCACTGCATTGAAGAAGAGGCTGTTGAAGAAAAGACTTGATTAAAGTACTCTTCTTCAAATTCATCTTTCCACTTGAAGTATCGACACCCATAGTCTTTTGTACCTGGCTGTTACATGTTAAGAAAATAATAAGAAATGTATTTTTAACAAACAAATTATTTACATAACTAAGCAAACGTATGATTATTTACCACTGAAAGAGGACATGCATAAAACGGTCCCCACGACTACCATCTTGCCAGGATTTCCGTTCTATAATAAATCATCTATCAAATCGATACCAGAAAGGATTTCTTCGGCCCACCTGACAAAAGAATTTGCATAATCAATCAATAATGTTATTTACTAATTTAAATAAATATTTAATCATTTACTATATAATACAAACAGTTATTTACAACATAAATCAATAATGATTTACAATGTTTTGTCGGTAAAATTATTCACAACATAAATCAATAATTATTTACAATGTTTTGTCGGTATAATTATTTACAACATAAATCAATAATTATTTACAATGTTTTGTCGGTATAATTATTTACAACATAAATCAATAATCATTTACAATGTTTTGTCTGTATAATATTTACTGCATTAGTCGATGTTGATATAAAGTTATCCATTCGTCTGCAATTGGCTGTCGGAAAAACCTCCATTGTGGGTGGTTACGCGGAAGTGGAAAAGTTGGGTCTAGCGTCGGTAAAATGTAGTGAGCACATGAGCTCTCCCCCACACGGGCAATCACAAGGGGGTCGATTCCTTGTGTGTTGTTTGGTTGGAGGCTCTTGCTGCAAGTTCGGGACTTTCGTAGATCTTGAATTTATACTTCTTCAGTGATCTACGATTGGTACTTCATTCAATTCCGGAACTTTTGTAGCCTTGGACTTTTTGTTCTTTGCGCTCGGACGTCCACGGGTATTTTCCTGAACAACAGGTTGACGTGTGTCCACAGATTCAGGTTGGTATATCCCTCTTAACTTGTGCAACATATTCTTCTTGACAAACGACGTCGCTTTGCCAAAAACACTCTTGAATTGTCGCACGTCATTTTCAAACTCTCTTGTATCATCATCATCATCATCATCATCATCATCATCATCATCATCATCATCATCATCATCATCAAGCACAAGATTACTGACAACAGGCCACGGTATAGACAGGGTTCTCCAAAATATATCAAGGCGTTCCAATGGAATGGGCACACCTGCATTTATTAAAAGTGACTTATGTAAAACCATTTCGTGAAAGCATTCCGTGAAAGCATTCATTAAAATTGACTTTAATATACTTACCTTTAATTCGATACCACATCATTTGACAAAAGTACGACAGTCCATAAATTGATCGCAACTGATGGCTACAATCTTCTACGGCGAACTTCGTTTGAATGAGTTCTTTGTGCATGAGTATAAAAGCATATTTGGAAATGTTATACCACAACTCTGAAAATATTGGTATATCACATTTATTTATTTTCTCATTTATGCTTCTATTAAAACTCTCTTGTATCGCGCTCTTTTGAGAAGTAAGAATATTATCAATCGAAATCAACAACGTGTTTAAGTTGGACTGTGTGCCGCCCAAATATAATTTCAACAACGCGTGCTGAGCCTCTACTCTACACGTTGTTGTCTGGCCGTAGCTGCGATATTCATCTGTAACACACGAGACAAACATGTTCCCGTAATCTCGCAGCCAGTTATCCAGATACCGAGCAATATCCGAAAAAACGATGAATTAATACAAGGTCAATCGGGTGCATATTTGTTAAATAATAAAAACACTGAATTAATAATTAAGTACCCGGTTTGTTGACCAATTTTTGTTGTAGTCGTCGATAATGTTGCTCGAATAATTCGCGTGTTTGAGCTTTAACCATCCAATCCCATGTGTGTTTGATGGACTCGTACTCCTCTAACGACCCACATTTACCTCTGCAATGCTGATGTATATTTTGGGAAATATACCATCGACATAGTACTTTGTGAGCATGCGGGAATTCTGCTCTGCATGCCCCAACCAAGGCTAAATCCCTGTCAGTGACGATAACACGTGGATAGTATCTTTCGTCTATCACCATCTTTACATGTTGCAATACCCATTCAAAATTAGGCCCCTTTTCACTGTTTAAAAAACTAAACGCCATCGAAAATGTTTTATTTGTTGATGTTACTCCGACAATTTCCAAAAATGGCAATTTAAACTGCGTGGTATTGTACGTGGAGTCTATTAGCATGATTTCAGGGAACGTACACCATAAAGCGTACGACGTACGGTGAACAAAAAATAGTTCCTCAAGCTCATTATTAGGACTTACCCTATCGTAATATGTGTACCCTGATTGCTGCAGGTATGAGTAAAGGACTTGAATTGGTGTTAGATTACCCATTTTGGCTCTCCGGATCTTAACTTGTGCGTTATATATAGTTCTAACGCTAGACACATTATCCGAATTACGACCCTGTATTGTCGAGAGTATTTTACGTGGTTTTACGGTATACTCTGTCAATTCTTTAACCAACTCGAACTCATCATCATTTAAGCGCATTGCATATGGCACACCATGCAGCGACTCTAACATAGGATGATTATGACTATCATCCTTCACTTTCAAAATCCAATATGATCTTCTTTTAAGATATTTCGCCACCAATTTGAATGGGCAATCGGTTTTAGAGGTACTGGTATTCCGTTTTCTAGTACCTTCGGGTGAATAAATCCCACCCTTTGTACACCCATAATTGATTTCGTTCATAATACTGTTTTATGATTTAGTTCTTTTTTTAACAATCACAAAACCGAGTTCCCGAGCTATGTTTTGCACCCAATCCGTTAATTGCTCATGAGAACCGAACCCCTGAAAAAACACTACGAATTTACCTTTTTTTTTAATACTAACAAATAACTTTTTTTTAACAAATTTTACAAATAATTTTTTTTAACAAATTTTACAAATAACTTTTTTTTAACAAATACTTTTTTTACCCAAACAATACTTTTTTTATTTTTATTTTTTTTACAAATAACTTTTTTTTACAATACTTTTTTTTTATAAACAATACTTTTTTTTTACAAATAACTTTTTTTTACAATACTTTTTTTATAAACAATACTTTTTTTTACAAATAACTTTTTTTTACAATACTTTTTTTTATAAACAATACTTTTTTTTTTACAAATAACTTTTTTTACAATACTTTTTTTTATAAACAATACTTTTTTTTTTACAAATAACTTTTTTTTATATAAATTTTACAACTTTTTATAATAAAAAAAAGTAATAAAAACGTACGCGGGGTGGACAGCTGTCTCACACCCACAGTATCACCTATCACCACAGCTGTGTCACACACACCACACACTCACAATCTCTCTCTCTCTCTCTCTCTCTCTCTCTCTCTCTCTCTCTCTCTCTCTCTTTATTTGCTCTCTTTTTCTCTCTCTATTTTTAGATCTAAAAACATTTTTAGATCTAAAATCACTAATATTGTGATGTTGTTGGTGATTTGTGAGAGAGTTTGTGAGTGTGTGGTGATGTTGTTGGTGATCTGTGTTGGGGGTTTCTCCCTGATTGGGGGTTATTCAAAAATTAGGGTTTCGTACAAGTAATTTGGGGGTTTTTCTGTGGTGATAGGTCTTAATTCTGTGATAGGTCTTAATTCTTATGTGATTTGCTGGTTCTGTGATAGATCTTACTTCTTATTCAAAAATTAGGGTTTCAAAAATATTTGGGGGTTTTTTCAATCTGTTTTGATTTACTTCATATAAAGTGTGTTAATTGAAAGATGTATATGTTAGTTTATCAGATCTAGATTTTTTTAAGAAACCCTAATTTTTTGATATTTAAGGTTTCGTGGTGGCTAGTTCTGTGTGTGGGGGGGGGGGGGGTTTCTGTGGTGGTGGTTCTGTGGTGCTTAATTGTTATGTGATTTGCTGGTTCTGTGATAGATCTTAATTTTTATTCAAAAATCAGGGTTTCAAAAATATTTGGGGGTTTTTCAATCTGTTTTGGTTTACTTCATATAAAGTATGTTAATTGAAAGATGTATATGTTAATTTATCAGATCTAGATTTTTTTAATTTTTTGAAATTTAGGTTTCGTGGTGGTTGGTTTTGTGGTGCTGGTTCTGTTGTGGTGGTTCTGTGGTGCTTAATTGTGTGTTCTTATCTAGATTGGTGGTTCTTAATGGCGGTTCTGTGATAGATCTTAATTTATCTAGATTGGTGGTGCTTAATTGTGTGTTCTTATCTTAGATTTGTGGTTCTTAATGGTGGTTCTTAGTGGTGGTTCTGTGGTGCTTAATTGTGTGTTCTTATCTAGATTTATGCTTAATTGGTGGTTCTTAGTGGTGGTTCTGTGGTGCTTAATTGTGTGTTCTTATCTAGATTTGTGCTTAATTTGTGGTTCTTAATGGTGGTTCTGTGGTGCTTAATTGTGTGTTTTTATCTAGATTGGTGCTTAATTGGTGGTTTGGGTAAAAAGTAGGGGAGGATGTGGTCAACACCGACTTTATCATATCTAGATTTATTTTAAGAAACACTTATAGTGCTGGTTCTTATGTGATTTGTGTGTGAGAAAGCTGTGGTGATAATAGTGCTGGTTCTGTGGTGCTAGTTCTTATGTGATTCTGTGGTTGTGGGTAGGTTAACACCTTGATCTGCCACCTTTGAGTGGTATGAATACCTGCTCTGGCCTACCCCCTCCACAGGCTCTAGCTATAAGCATAATGAAACTGCTTAAGCAGTTTATGATGAAACTTGATAAGCAGTTTGTTGTTTTAAAGCATATTTGAAACTTGGTTTTTTTATAAAAAATACCGAGATACGGCAATGATGATTTAAAAAAAAAATGATTTTGGCGTGGCATTTCCAAATGGACGGCAACAAAAACTTTGCAACATTTGAAGTTGCAGCCATATATCATGAGACTCTATTATGTGAAACTGCTTATAATCTGAGCCAATTGATATCTTGATGTAATATTGAAAAGGCGTAAAGCTTATTAGTACCTCTTGTGTGTAAAATCGTGAACTAGACATTTCGGCAGCCTTGTTACAATGTTGTTGCATTTTTTGTGCTACTCTGCCCCAACCCTTGTTACAATATTGTTGCCTTTTATGATGCTCTGCTTCTTTGTGAGACTTTGGTTGCTCAGAATTGGTTACCTTGTTGTGATACTCTGCTTCTTTGTGAGACTTTGGTTGCTCCAATATGGTTACCTTCTTGTGATACTCTGCTTCTTTGTGAGACTTGTGTAGCTCAAAATTGGTTACCTTGTGATGATTCTCTGTTTCTTTGGTTGGTGGTTATGTGGTATAGTGTTTGCTGATTGTAGTGATTGCTGTAATGGTTATACTCTGCTTCTTTGTGATATAGTGTTTGTTGATTGGTTACTTGTGTAGCTCAGAATTGGTTACCTTGTGATGATTCTCTGTTTCTTTGGTTGGTGGTTATGTGGTATAGTGTTTGCTGTAATGGTTGTGTTTGTTGTGATACTGGTTGGTTGATTGAGCTTTGTTTATAATCCACCAAAGCTGCAATTTGTGGAATCTTACTGTTGAGCTTTGCAGTTTGTGGAATCCTTACTGTTTGGGCTTGTGACATGCCTGTTTTTGACAGCCTTGTTGTGGGTTGGTTTTGACCACACCCTCCCCTGCTTTCTAGTGATACTTGAGTGTGGAATCTGCTGTTGAGCTTTGCAGTTTGTGGAATCCTTACTGTTGAGCTTGTGACATTCCTGTTCTACTGATATTGTGGAATCTGCTTTTGAGCTGTTAAAAAAATGGTTTTTAAAACCAAGGCGATGACTGTAACAATTCACATTTTCAGGTTAACTTCTATTTTCGAAAATTTTACTATTCATTTTTACTATTCATTTTCCCAAAATTTGATTTTTGTTTCATGGCCTCGAGTGATAAATCATTTCCATGGCAAATTAAAAGTTTGACACTCATCAGATCATTTTCGCGAAAGTTATTAAGGAACTACACGTTTTAGGGTAAAACGTCATTTAAAAATCCTACGCACAACGAAACTCAACCGCATTAATTTTCCCCGCATCAGAAAAATGTTTAGTACTCTCATGATTAATTAGATAATTAATCATGACTAAGAAAAATATGACCAAATAAACCTCGGCCGTGAGAAACAGGAATTCTCGTCTTTAAGCACTTTTACTTAGCCGTAACCTTAGCCTATACCTGCACTGTGTTTCTAAGACAATTTGAGTTTTCACATTTTTGGAATAAATCAACATATTTTCCCTCCTCCTTTGACTAAAAATCATTCCTTGATTTTATAAATCATTCCTTGATTTTTGGGCTTACGGTTTTAAGTATAAATACATTAAATACCAACCGACACTAGACAGAGCCCAGCCTAGACATTATAAGCCATTTTAAGTCATTAGTATCCTATTAGAAAAGTTACATTTTACTTTTCTCAATTTTACGCAACTTTCGTACGTTTTACGTATTACGCGTTTTAGACCCGTGTTTCCAGTTTTAGCAGGGTTTTAGCACCCAATAGAACCTACCGCTCATTTTATATTTTAATATGGAGTATATTGATAAGTTCTAGCATATTTACAAGTTTCATATTTTTAGGATACCCGGTTTTACGTTTCGTGACTTAACAACTTACGGTTAGCATTTTACGAGTCCAAAACTAGCTCAATAAATAGGATAATACCATCAAAAGCCAACACTTCCTCCCCAAGTATTGTGAACTGCCTCTAGTGGGGGGGGGGGGAATCAGCCCATGTGTCTTGATCTCATGCTTCTAACCTTAAGATGATTACATGTATTGAACTTGGTCTCCAAGTTTCCTAAAAATATCCTAAGTCTTGCACCTCCTTAAGGCACCTTCCTAGACACCTTCCTAACCTCCTCTTCATGCTATAAATACAAGCTCATTCCTTCATTTCTTCATAATCCAAACGCCACACACATAAATCCCTAGCACCATGATCCTTTGATCTTCAAACTACAAGTTACACTACAAAGTTCAAGGTCTTAGTATTCTCTACCTAGTTCTTAAGTTTTTTTGGTGATTCCATGGTTGAATTGGGAGCTACACAAGGTGATTAGGGGCTGAAGTTAATTGGTTTTCAAAAGGGTTATAGCAAGGGTTTACAAGAGTTGTGGTGAAGGGTTTGCAAGCATAGGTTTAGTGTCCTAGTTTCATACTTGACTTCCTTTCTTTAGAAAGCCAAAAGTTGTAAGAAATCCTATTACACTTTCTTGCTCAATATCATTTTCATGCTTATTATGTTTCTTTCATGCTATATATGGTCTTTGTATTATGTTCATGATGTATAAAAACTAGTAAAACAAGTTATGGAAACTATATATTAACTTATGTTACTTAAACAAGTAAACTAGTGACTTTTATGGAGAACCACGACCAAAATAGTATAACTATGATATTTGACACTTACCTACTGTTAAAGAGGACTTAACAAGGAAAACATAGCAATTTGAATCACCCAAAACGAGTACCCGAGTCAAAAGTTATGACCATTTGAAATTACCAAAACTTTACGGCAAAACTGCCAAATACTTTCTGTGACAGAACATAAAACACGCAAAAAGAGGCCCTTCTAGTCCGTTTCATGAAAAAGTTAAAACCCGAAAGTTGTCCGGAATCACGTTTTCTTCAAAAACTCAGGAGCACGTCTCCAGAAAACCAATAACGAATGAGATTTTCTTCAGTTTCTTAACAGCTATTTTATATATACCAAAGTAACTATATAATGGTTATAATTAGATGAGACCAAGAGGTCTAATGACCTAAAACCAAGACCACAACCATGGCTAAAGCCAAGGTTGAGTCTCAAGACCATGGTAACAATGACCAAGGTCACGGCAAAGCCACGGCTAAAGACCATATAACTTTTAAAGATCAAAAACTTATATATGTGTTATCAAATACTACAATAGTAGGGAGCCTCATGTGAGGAGTTCATTAAGTAAGCCGTCGAGATGAGTTGTGGATTTACGAATTAAAGTGTCCTGGCTCCTCGAACGTTTAATCCATGACTTCTGAATTATGTCGGCCCAAACGGTAGTAAGAGATATACAAACTATACATGTTTCATAGACCACTTGTATTCAAAGACTTACACTATATACTAAGTACTACATCATGAACATTATGCAAGACATATATAGGACATTCTTCGTATTCTTAGACGTTACTCCAAACCTAAGTCGCAAAGTTCTATTATAGGCTGCTCTTAGAGACTTTCGCGATTCGACTACCACTTTCATTTCTCATTACATAAGCTTAAGGTGAGTCATAGCCCCTACTCTTTTCATACTTGTTTTAACTCTTTGGGGGAGATACATGCACAACTACTTGCTTACTTACAAATACTCAAAACATTTATACTTGATTGTTTTATACTTGATTGTCTTATACTTGATTGCATTATACTTGATTTCATACATACATGACTGTGTTATACTTAATTGCGTTATTCTATTTAGTGGCTAGTAGTAATCATTTATACTTTGGGAAATGGCACCCAGTAATCATTTATACTTTGGGAAATGGCACCCAGTAATCTTTTATACTTTGGGAAATGGCACCCAGTTATCTTTGGGAAGTGGCTCCCAGTTGTCTTTGGGAATTGGCTCCCAAGTGAGGTCTTCGGAGATGAAGTGTAGACTCACGACTAATTGCTTAACTGTTTTGATGAACTTATACATGTCTTTATTATACTATATGTTAGCAATGGGTTGTGAACACACAGGTTGCAAGTGTTGTTATGGGCGGGAGTTGCAACTGAGTGGATTCACAATGCCTTTGCTGTGTGAATATTCTTTAAGGCTTTTCAACTGTTTTAAGACAAACTCTATGAACTCACCAACCATTATGTTGACACTTTAGCATGTTTATCTCAGGTTAGTAAGGCGATAGCTAGTGCGTGGAACTTAGAGTCAAGTTGCATATTCCGAAGACTTACGCTTTTATCATTTACCATTCAAAACTTTGTATACATTTATGTATCATACTTTGGAATCTCATGTTTGTAACTTTGAATTCATTAATCGAATGGTAACTTTTCAAAACGTCTCATTTAAAGGTCATTTTCTATAACTTGTACTTTGTATTATGAAGTAGCACCCCAGTGACACAGTCTTCCGCTGCGGTATTTTGGGGGTGTTACAATGATGATTGGTTTTTAAAAGCGAATGGTATTGCGAAGTGATATTTTTATCACTTTCGCAACCTTCAAATCCGAGCCTTGTAAAAATCTGAGCCTATAAGGCGATGACGAATGTAATATTTCATCCGAGCCTGCAGTTGTGTTTTGTGTTGTCTTTGTGTGAACTTGTAGTTGTGTTGTCTTTATGTGAACCTGCAGTTGTGTAATGTTTGCACTTTGGACTTGATCACTTTGTTGTGGTTACTGCACTTGTGCTTTGACAAAAAAAATAGGACTTGGCGATGACGAATTTAACAATGATCCGAGCCTGCAGTTGTTTTTGTGTTTTGTTTGCACTTTGGACTTGATCATTTTGGACAAATAATGTTTGCACTTTTGTGCTTTGACAAAAAAAAGAGGACTTGGCTGCACTTTTGTGCTTTGACCAAAAAAATAGGACTTGGACAGCAAACAACAAAAAAAATAAAAAAAGGGACAAAAGCTGCACTAGGTGGGCCCCACTAGGGAGGGTTTCCAGCCTAGTGGCACTAGACCCCCGTCCGGTCAACACAACCCTTTTACGGGTTATGACTGACTTTTATGTATTATTTCTAGCAGGTCTTGCAAGTTAGAGTACTATTTTTGTGGTTACTGGCAGTCCCATCAGGCATGACATGTACAGAGGGTTCAAATAGTTCTATAAAAACTCGCAATATATTTCTGCATCTGATATGAGCCATCTCTCTCTCAAATACTGTCCACTTTCATATCACTCACGCGCTTCACAAAAAATTAACTGTTTAATGGCGTTTTTGCTCCTCTTTTGTTTCTCTATGGCCATTTGTTTCACATCTGCAGCTGACACAATATCTTCTAACCATTCTCTATCCGGAGACCAAACAATCACATCCAAACGTGATAATTTTGTGCTTGGTTTCTTTAAAACAGGCAACTCTTCCAACTATTACGTAGGCATTTGGTATAAAAAGGTTGCTTCTAATCCTCCTACCATAGTCTGGGTAGCAAACAAGAAATACCCGTCTCTGATAGAGTTAATTCTGAACTAAAAATTGTAGATGGTAGCTTAGTGCTCTTAAATGAGTTTAAGTTACAGATGTGGTCTACAAATGTCACCACCACCAATTTGAATTCTGTGATTGCTGTTATTCTTGATGATGGTAGCCTAGTTTTGGCTGACGGATAGAAAATCTGATGAAAACGTAAAAAGTAGACGAAAACGTAAAAAAATAGACGAAAAGATAAAAAAAAAAAAAAAAAAAAAAAAAAAAACAAAAACGGTTAGAAACGTAAAAAATGAGACCAAAACGTAGAAAACAGACGAAAACGTTATTTGTTGTTATATTTTACTTTTTTAATTCTTTAGTTTCTCGTATTAGATTTTTTTAGTTATTTTATAATTTAGTTGGTTAGTTTATAATATTTGTTTTTGTGTTTTGAAGATGTTTTTATAATATAACTAAGGTGAATAGTGAATTGAGATATAAAACAACAACACTTAAACATGTTTTCTTGTTTTGCAAAATGAAAAACACAAAAAGATGTTTCTCAGACTAAACACGTTTTCTAAACTTTTCATTGTTTTGTGGAAATCAAACTCCCCTCCCTTTTCCAACAAAACAAAAAATAAGAAATGAGAGAAAATGTTTTCCAACTAACTAAACGCCACGTATATGTTTATAGAACACGAAGATATCCGTTAACTATTTTCATCGAAATAATATTGGTTTTTGTTTGAGCAAATGTTCGTAGATGCTCTTCAACCTTAAGCTTCAGGAGACTCCGCGGCAGCTCCTTCTTCTTGTAGGCTGAAATAAGAGAGAACATTGTTAGCTCGCCTCAGGTTTTTAGTCCGAGACCAAGCTCAGGCGTGAGAATGAGTACTTGGTATAAGTGAGTGATAAATGATAAACGATAAGTAAAAAGGAGTAAGAGTATAGTAGGGAGAAAGCTCTATCAAAGTGTGTGTATGTGTAAAGGGATCCTTGTTCATGTGTGTGAACAGTTCCTTTTATACTACCTGTGATTAGCTCCATGACAAAACCCTTTGTGGAAGCTAAGTTGTCTTGTAGGTGCAGCACCTAAAGCGCTGATAAGCACCAGGCTTGGTCTTCGGGGTCAAAGTTGTCTCTACGTTAGTTGTGGACCAAGCATCTATGCTATTCGTACTACGTATGTCAGTTGCCGGTGTACTATCTCTGATGGCCAGTGTACTAGCTCTGATGGCCAGTGTGCTAGCTCCAATGCATGCATTGCTCTCCTGAGCAGACAATGCTTCCTCATGAAGTGGTTTTATCCTAGAAACATTTAGAGTTAATTGTGATTGTCTCCTCTCTCATCAGTTTTATTGAAGTACGTATTGTATGCCAGGTGTTCTTTCAATCGATATTAAAACTCTCACACACAAACATTTAAACGTTTCTCTTCCATCACTCATCAATGCTCAGTGTTCTCTCTCTAGAAACAAATTTAGATGTTTGACCCATCTTTATAGTAATATCTATCTGCATGTAGTTAAAAATAAATTCACCATAGGACCACCAATTTGAATATTTCGAACATTCCAAACAACCACCGGCTAGCCTTTTGATGAATGCCACCACTCACTTGTTCTGCTGGAAGTTCCCGAATGTCGGTTACCACTACAACCACGGCGAATACAACAACGACCACAGCTCTTAATCTGTCACCCTCTGACCAGTGTCAGCGGTGGGGCGTTGTTAATAAAGAAACGGAAAAGAAGAACAGAAAAAAGAAGATTCAAAGGAGAAGAAAAAAGATAAGTATGTAGTAGCTGCGTGGAAGGTGGAAAAGTTTTTTTTTGGTAAGCACATGAGAAGGTTTGCATAAGGTAGTAGGCAAGTTGCTGGGTGGAGAGTTAAGAAGTTAAAAGTAGTGTTTTTATATACTCAGACGAGTACTCTAGCAACCGATTTTATAACGGCAGATAAAAAAAAGTTTATCGATTATAAACAAAAAATAGTACTCAAGTTTAAAAATTTGAAGATTAAACACGATTTAAACTGAATGAAAATAATATAAGTTAAATGAAAATAATAATAAAAGTTTATGGTTTTCATATATAGTTTCTTAATTTTTCACTTTAAAGAATATGAGTTTTTTCGAGAAGAAATGAAAATAGTATGACGTGTTTAATTCGGAGATGGATTGTCGCCGAAAGTGAAATTAGTTGATTTTGTTTTGTGTACTAAGGAGAGATATACTAGACAGTGAATCTGTGAATGTTATGTTAAGTAATTATAAAAGTAATCCAATTAAAAATGACCAATTCCAGATTTGACCAAGTCACTTCTGAAATCTAAAGTCAAGCATATTGAAATTTTTATGTTGTCCTTATCATGATATCACCGATTCAACGTTATAGACTTTTAGCGCCAATAATAGGAATTATAACGTAACGAATCATGATGCCGTTGTCTGCAAATGAACATTGACTCCTTTACTTTCGTTTTTAATTAATTTTTTAAAGATCACAATTCTATAAAAGCATGTAATGGATACCTTCTATTTATCACCTTGTCACATATTATTTGTATCAGTTGTGCACGTCACCATAAAAATGACAGTTTTGATGCAGTTTACGTTCTTGCTGTGTTTATTTCTCACCATTTCTTTCTCATCAGGAGCTGACACGATATCTGCAGACAGTTCTCTGTCCGGTGACAAAACGATTGTATCTAAACGCGAAAACTTTGAATTAGGATTCTTCAAAGCTGGTAACTCTTTCAACTTTTACATAGGCATTTGGTATAAAAAGTTATCTTCTAGTCCTCCTACCGTAGTTTGGGTAGCAAACCGAGAAGCACCCGTTTCTGATAGATTTAATTCTGAATTAAAAATTGTAGATGGTAACTTGGTGCTCTTAAATGAGTCCAAGTTAACAATTTGGTCTACAAGTGTCACTTCCAGTACTACTGGTTTAAATTCTACAACTGCTGTTATTCGTGATGATGGCAACTTAGTTTTGAAAGATGGGTCAAATTCGGTTGAGCCTGTCTGGCAAAGTTTTGACCACCCGGTTAATACTGTTTTGCCTGGTGCTAAACTTGTTTATAATCGGAGGAGAAATAAAAGCATGCCTCTTACTTCATGGAAAAGCACAGATGATCCTGCAGTGGGATTTTTCTCTATGGAGCTTCATCCGTTTCGGAGGATGATTATGCTTAAGTGGAATGGATCCATACAGTATTGGGATAGTGGGTCTTGGGATCCATTGGTGGTCAATTCTTATTATAAGTTAAACTACCACATGAATGAAAATGAAAGCTACATGACTTATTCTGCGTATAATCCTTCCACTATAGCCAGATTTACAATGGATGTTCCTGGACAACTTCATCTGATAACGTGGTCGGAATCTACAAAAGCGTGGAATATCATCTGGGCTCAACCCGAAAATCAATGCCATGTCTATGCTTTATGTGGCGATTTCGGTATTTGTAGTCCGACTGGAATGTCACTTTGTAATTGCTTGACGGGTTTTCAACCGAGATCCGAGAGTGATTGGAACATAAGTTATTTCTCTAGCGGTTGTGTAAGAAAAACCGATTTGGTTTGCGGGAGAAATGAGGAAAAGCTTGATTTTTTAATGATTAAAGTAACCAGGCTGCCTCCAAATAATTCTGTGGCAGTTGCTAGTGGTGGAGATTGCCGTGCCACCTGCTTGAACGATTGTTCCTGTAATGCTTACTCTTATGTTGATAACGAGTGTTCAGTTTGGTATGGCGAGCTTTTGAATCTCTTAGAGGATGATGCGAGTGGTAAAGCAATGTACATTAAGGTTGCTTCAAAGGATCTTCCAAGTCGTAAAAAGAGCAAGAAGGTCACCATGGCTACTGTCATAGGGTCCGTTGCAGGCGGGGTTTTAGTATTAAGTTTATTTGTGTTTATAATCTATAGAAAGAAGTTGGCTGGGCAAACAACAATGGAAGGATCGTTGGTCGCATTTGTTTACAGAGATTTGCAGTTAGCCACTAAAAATTTCTCGGAGAAACTGGGAGAAGGTGGTTTTGGTTCCGTTTTCAAGGGGGTACTTAATGATTCATCCATTGTAGCAGTGAAAAAACTTGAAAGCATCAGCCAAGGAGAGAAGCAGTTTAGAAGCGAGGTCAGCACAATCGGGACTATCCAACATGTTAATCTTGTACGTCTTCGTGGGTTCTGTGCAGAAGGCAAAAATAAGTTGTTGGTGTATGATTACATGCCAAATGGTTCTCTACATTCCCATCTTTTCCATGAAAAACAAGAAAGTGTTTTAAACTGGAAAACGAGGTATGAGATTGCACTTGGAACTGCAAGAGGGCTAGTTTATCTCCATGAGAAATGCAGAGACTGCATAATTCATTGTGACATAAAGCCAGAAAACATTCTATTAGATGGCGATTTCCACCCAAAAGTTGCAGATTTTGGTCTTGCAAAACTTGTGGGTCGAGACTTTAGTCGGGTATTGACATCTATAAGAGGGACCAGGGGGTATCTAGCACCGGAATGGTTATCAGGGGTGGCCATCACAGCCAAAGCAGATGTTTTTAGCTATGGAATGATGCTTTTTGAATTAGTGCATGGCAAAAGAAACACAGAGCGATATGAAGATTCAAATTTTACTTTCTTCCCTAGTTTGGCAGCGAGTGTTCTTATGGTGGGAGGTGACATCCTTAGCCTAATAGATAGTAGGTTAAACCAGGAAGCTAGTGTTAATGAAGTTACTAGAATTTTCAAAGTTGCATATTGGTGTATTCAAGATCAGGAAGACAATAGGCCTTCAATGAGTCTTGTGGAACAGATTCTTGAAGGAGTTTCCAATGTGAACATGCCTCCTATCCCGAAATATGTCAACTTTTTTGTTGATAAAACCGAGCATGATCTTTTTTTCGCCAAGATATCCTCAAACGGGAATTCCCAGAACAATTTTCCGAGTGGTGATTCCCTGTCGGACAATGCATCATCTTTTTAACGGTTTCTTCTCTTTAACTCATTGGTTTATGACCATACTACGCTATATAAGAACAAGGTTTGTAAGTGTTAAGAATGATATCTTTGTTGCATTTACATTTTTATAACTTTCTCCATAACTGCATATTCTTGAGCATTGGTGTTCTTTTGATATTTGTGGGAATTATGATTTTGTTAGTTTTTGTAGATGGTTTGAAAAGTCTAGTATTTTGAAATAAAGCCGATATTTGTTGGTGTAAGTTATTCTAATTGCTCATTTCAGCAGCTTCATTATTTGAGTATGAATATCTAATATAAGATGTATTCATAAAACGAGTTTATTACAAATTTCTTTTTTTTTTTGGGTAAAAGGTCAACGACCCGGTAAATATATTATCCAAAAAAACGTTTAAGTACAAATGGAATGTGGCTGAAGTACCACATTAACCTCAAGCACAGGCGCTTGATAAAACAAGTGTTTATGACATACCATAAACACAAACCAAACCTAGCTAATTACAAAGTATCAAACTAGGTATAAAAACAAGAAAAACATGAGATGCTAACATCCCACATCCATCCCACAGCACGAACCATTCCTCAGTCCCAAAGGATACTTACAGTACCACGATGCAGTCGAAACCCTGGTAGTAAAGCACCAAAGCTGAATCATCGTAGAACTTCCAATCTCCTCCACCATGACACGATTAGTAAACCATATGTTGCCAAATGCAATGAATAACTGAATGCATCCCGAAGCAATAGCGACAAAGCAAGAATCAAAACCACAATGGTTTGATTCCGTCCAGTAATACATCACGCATCCAAAACCCCACAACACAACTACCAATCGTAACAACAACATGTCATCCACAAGTAACATGCGAACACCATGCAACCCATAGACACTATCACGATCATCATCAGGATCCAAAAGCAAAGACCATAATGAACCGACATAGTGTTTCCAAAACCATTCTCTCAAAAACCCACTTACAAATCGAATCAGCAGTAGCACATGTAACGATGTGAGAAACCCTAACATAGGGAACATACCATCAGGACGTAGCCACCAACAACGGAGAAAGCACAAAACCCTACAAGGGTTTCGCTATAGCAGTCAAAGAATCAATAACGAGCTGTGACAATCACTAAAAACGGATCCCTAAAAATTAAGGATTCGTTGAACCATGTACCTCCAGATCGCCACCACCACAACGAGAACCACGTAGCCACCCACCAGACGACATCCTAAAGAGGAAATCATTGAATGAAAATCATGGTAAAACCCTAAACAAGTTGAGGATTAAACCAAAGTGCAGCATACGCCATAAATAATCAAGCATACACAAATAAACCATAATAACAGTAACATCTAACGTATATATCCAAACGAATATATACGCTTGTGTAGCAAGATAACAGCCCATCAGCGTTTGAATAGATAAATATAGAATTAATCCCTAACCCCAACAGGTATAGAGATCAAACGCCAAAGAAAATAGTAGCGATCCCATAAAAAAACATTATAAAGATCGGCACGCCGCCTCTAAAAGAACACACATCCAATAGAAACCGATTGCATACCTACGGAGAGGTAGAGAGGCGGTTCTATGGATGGGTTTGGCCGGAAAATAGGGTAGAAGGCGGCGGCCAGAGATCGCCCCTAGAGAGAGAAACTAGTTTATTACAAATTTCGTTCATGTGACCGCACTCAATTGCACCTCTCATCGTTAAACTTCATTGATTACACATTTGGTTGTTGATTTCATGATTTGTAACTGGTCACTTGACAAAACGTTCATTAAATTCGTTCTGTTGAATTTAGAACATTCCACTCATGTGAGGGCATTTTAGCCTTTGTAATCTTGTATCTATCTTATCTTATCTTATATACTAAAAGCTTAAGTAGCCTTATAAATGTAAATTGATCATAATAAATGGCTCACGAATTGAAAGTGATATATGCAAAGCGAATTGAATGTGAGAATATGAAGAGGGACTATTGAAGTTGAAGCGTTGTTGGAGTTATGGGAATGTGAAAGATGTAGTCTTTTCATATCTACAAAAAAAAGTTACACACATAATTATTGCTAAAAACTCTTCAACTTATGAGAAAGTATAAATACCACCATTTGTTTCACTTTGATTACGATTTTGGTTCAACACACCAAAGATGACTACTTTGTTGTTGTTGAGGAGTTACATGTGCATGGCCCTATTGATTAATAATCATAAAATGCATGCCGCGTGGTACATGTGCTAGAGTATGTTAGTAATTAAAGCGGTTTTTTTTGTTGTTGTTGCAGACAAATGAAGAATTGCTAGGCCGAGTTCTTTCTGCAATGAGTAGGCTCGGAGAAAATGAAAGGATGCTTTCTGATCCAACATGGTTTCGCAGGTCAGAAGATCATGAACATGCAATTATGGAACTTCCAGGTAATTAAATTGTAACCAAAAGAAAGTTTTAAATTGCATAAAGACCACTGCATACAAATGGTTGTTGTTACAAGTAACATGTTGGTCTTTTTGTTTCTTTCAGGTGAATATGTACACACAAACAGAGGATAAATTCAACGGGTATACGGATCTTTATCTTCTTTTTTTAGAGCCAGGTTAACCAATTGTCCATAACTCCAACATCTCCAGAATTTTGCATAGAAGTGGATCCGTGACTTGAATGTTTTCGACGACTATACCATTCATATAGGCAATATACCAAATATCAATTTTCTCCACAACATATCCAAATACGTGAATGAATAAAAAGAAATGTCCGGTAGACACTTTTACCAGCTAAAGATGAAGAAATAACTATCCGCACATTGGAAGCTTATTGTTTTATATGTTAGTGTATTTTTTCTGTTTCTTTTAAAAGACGACACTTTTACCAGCTAAAGATGGTTATTCAGTTTGCATTATTGCTCCATTAGCACTTTGATTCTCGAGGAAGCAATTATCTTTCCCTGCAGTATTCTTTGATGATGAACAAGTCAATAGCTTTTCATTTTTATGTATTAGTCCACTTCCTTTGTGAGGAAAAGAATATGCATTAGTTTGTTTTAATTATAGCAAAATGCTAGCAATAAATAGACTACATGTGTATGTATATGAAAACAAACTAAAATCCCGTACCAATTAAATTGGTTGGCGCATCTTCAGTCCTCAATTTTTTTAATAAGTTCAATACTCCATTTTAAATGGTTCAATTTTTGATTGAGTTCAATACCCCAATTTTATGGTAGCTATTTCTCCTCAATTATGATAACTCAATATATACACGCATTAATACATACTAGCATGTATATGAAATGCTTTGATGAAACTAAACAATCACCAAAACCCTTTCAAGTTACCATGTCTCTTCATGTCTTTAAATTATGTGGCAAACAAAGAGACATGCTCGAAATTGAATGGTCTCTTTAAATTTGGAAGTATAGAATTATAATTAAAAAAAAGTTTATGAGTTTTATTGATTAAGCAAATGATTATGAGCATTATTTAGCATTAAATGACAATTAACCTTGCATGAAAATTGAGTTAGTAGACGTTTTGTATTGAAAATCCTTAAGCCAAACAATCAAAGCCTAACAATTTGTGGTGTTTACATCAAACTCGAGATAGAATTAGCAATACTCGCGGGGATACATGAAATTTGGTTTAACAAGTCGTCTTTAACAAAATATCAAAAAACACGCATTGTTAAAGATGTTAAGTAAGAGGGATAATAAAACGTAGACCATACATGACCTTGCTAAGTATTGTTAAAGATGTTAAGTAAGACGGATGATATTGATAGATCATAAGGCAGCAAATAGGTTATTCTAAATAAGATTGATAGAACAATATTATTTTACAATGACACTCTTTGCTTATTGTTGTAAAATACTCTACAATAAGATGTTTTGTGTTACAATGATGATAGTCACTTTTGTATTTGATACTTTTCCTTCAAACAATTTTATCTAGAAAAGTTAGTTAAATGCACTTCATTTATTCAATTGAGTATCTCCGATCAAAACTACGCATAATAACTAAATACACATAACTCTTGCAAAGCAAAAGATTCTTTAAGGTGAACAAAGCTCGTGCATTGCACGAGCCATGCTGCCTTAGGTGTGTTTAATTCACTTTTAGTAATGTAAAAGTTCAAGCCAGAAGCATATAACAAACATAGGGACTGTATGAAGGGGTGTTTGGATTGCTTATTTCCTATTAAATAAGTAGTTTAGAGTTAATATTCAAAGAAGGTTGTTTTTTCTAATATATGATCAAATAATTAGTTAAATAAGCTATCTTAAACACACTCAAAGTTTTAAGCTTCACTTAACTCAAACTTATTTTATAACTATTTAGCTAAACATTACGTGGCACGTCTCAATTAGATGCACCATCTTACTTACACTTCAACAATTTACTCGCAAGAAACAATTAGATACAACCCGTGTGACGAACGAAAGTGAAAGTTTCAAACATGCCAAAAAAGTGAAAGTTTCAAACATGATGAAAATTAGTGCTGAACATTACGCTATGAACACTTAGATAGAGCCTGTGTGCAACACACATGTCTGAATGACTAGTAATACTATAAGATTCAGTCCCTAAATTAAATATGGAGTTATCAAAACACTCAAGATGGAGTCTCATAATTTAATGTGAAGTATATACAACATCGAGATGGAAGTGCAAGGGTTTCCAGAATTGATCACGTATTTAGTATATAGAATTAAAAGTCGGTTATGGATTGAGATGAAGTTGAAAAGGTTACAAGAATAATTAATGATTTAACTTAATTGATGCCTATATAAACTGGCCAAAATCACATTTAGTATGTACATGTTTGTTGAAGTGTATTACTAAGATGATTCACACATCTTTTAGATCTTTGATTGTTGGTAGCGGTCTGTAAATTCTCTTTTGCAATATTTAGTACGTACATGTTTGTTGAAGTGTGCTAATGAAAAATATTTTGGAGATGATTCACATATCTTTTAGATCTTTGTAATTAACTCGGTTTTTTTTCCTTAATTTAGTTATCATACGCCGGTAACATAAAAATCACACAAGATCATGCATGCTCAGATAAATGGAACCAAATGTCACACCCCCAGAATCGGGTCTAGCGGAAGCATACATGTAGCTGGGGTGTAACTCAATCGGTATCACAACACAAGTACAAAAATGGTTTTCACTTCAATCCTTTAGAATAAAATCATTTAATCAAACGTGTTGAATTTACATTGTTAAAAGTAGTGCGGAAGTAGGCCCTTAACATAGTTTAAAACGGTCCCCAAATGAATAATCAGAGTCTTCTATGACCATGCCATGCCCTGCCAAAACCTCCTGTAGCGTGCCATTGCTTAATACCTGAAAATACATGCTAAAGTGTCAACACGAGGTTGGTGAGCTCATAGAGTCTTGTGAAAAAGAATGTAATGCATTGAAATAAAGATTTCCCATCAAAGGCATCGTAAATCCACTCAGTTCCAAGTCCCGCCATAAGAGACTTGTAACCTGTGTGTTTACAACCCATTGCCAAATGTAATATGTTTGTAATAAATCAGTCATAAGGTTGTTGCAAAGGCATCGTAATTCCGTAGTAATAGTGGTGAAAAAGTATCGTAATTCCATAAGTAATTTCCGTATGTACAATAGCCACAAGTATAAAGTGAACCGACATAAATGTCAAAAGTGCTACATTGTCTCTTAAGCTCATGACCCCGAAGCTAGACGATACTTGGCCCCAATGAGTGTTTATCAGGCACTCTAATAATAAAGACATGAAATGCATCTGTAATTCTGTTGGAGCAACCCAAACACAGATGGAGGAGTCACCCTCAATAGATCTATTCACTCACTCTCGCTTGGAACTTAATTAACGGTCCATGAAATAATAAAGGGGACTTGTCCTGACGTGATAATAAGGAAACTTAAGCAATGTATGGAATTTGTAATACTTTGGCATTGTACGAAAGTAATTGAAGCAATGTATTCTCCCCCGTGGGATTCAAATCGTATAAAAGTGTAACACGAGTATTTAAGCATGTATCTCCCCCAAAGAGTTTATAAAGTAATTAAACCAGTAAAAGTGAGGCTATGACTCACAGAAATATGTATATCGTTAAGAGAACTTGTGAAAGTATAAATCAAGTATTTAAGCATGTATCTCCCCCAAAGAGTTTATCAAACAATTAAAATAGTAGGGGCTATGACTCACCTGATATGATGGTACCATGAACATGTAATGAGCTGAAAAACAAGGCACGCACACTAGCCGCAACCTAATATGAATGATGTACGATCTACTTTAGATCATGAAATGATGTTATGAATGTCCATGCACATGTTCCTATACCACTCTACTCTTTGAAAAATACTTGTTGTTATAAAAAATATACATTCCAAGACTTAGGAAAAATATGGCTATTAGAAATATAAAGCTAGTTGCAATATATATACTTATATATATATCGTATGTATCAATGTTCGTGTTGAAATCCTCGGGTTGAAATCCTTGAAATAACGCCTTGTAGTGATAAAAATATACTTCTAATAACTAATACTTCATTAGTTATAAAATTGGGTACTTGGTATTATTTTAGAAATCTAGAGTTACTACGTAGTTTTGGCGTTAATATTTATAAAAGCTGTCAAAATGAAATGAGTTTTGCCGATATTCAAACGTGAATATCTTTGTTGTTATAAGTCCGTTTTACTTGTTCTTTATATCCACGGTTACGTCTTAGTATGTAGTAATATATTTTGGAAAGCTCGGCTCCTCCGGATTACGTCTATAGCCTCGTTTTGTCTGACGAAAAACGTCCAACAGCAACAATTTTCAGAAAATATAGTTTTCGTCTATAAACTTGCAAAAATCATAACTTCTTCGTTATAAACTCTTTTTAATCCGTTCTTTCGCCTACGGATTCGTTTTTGAAAGTATTTTCTAAAAATTTTGCCAAAGTTTACTTTATGTTTACTGATTTTCCAGAATTTACCAAAATGGGACAGAATGTTTATATAGTTGTTACAAAACCATTTCCAAGGTTCAAAACTAGTTTCTACATCAACCAAAACTCTTGCAAACTCCACAAATCTATACTAATCCTACCATACACCTTCTTAGGGTGCCATGGGTTCCTAATGACTAGTAATCAAGTTAATTTTACAAAGGAACACCTAAATCACAATCTAGGGTTTGTATGTTCAAAAAGTATACAAAAATAAAGTGGTATAACTAGTTTGTGCATGAAATTAAGCATGAATACCATAAGATACATATGTTAATTAGACGAAAACATGAAAATAATTTTGAATACTCACTTTGAAATAATAGGTGGTGAGATGATTAGAAACCTTGGATTACTTGTGTTTTTGTGTTATGATTCTTGATTAGGATGATGAAATGAACAACTTTGATGCTTTGTACTAAGAAAAATAATGGATTTTGGTTAGGGATGGAGGTTGGGTCGTGGTCTAGGGAGGAAGACAAGAGAAAACCTCACTTTGATTATGAAAAAAAAAATATGAATGTGTTAAAGGTGTTTTAGTAGGAAATATCTAACATAATGGCATTATTGTAAATATTTAGTCAAGTGGAAGACAATGGGGGGGCTGCACATGTAAAGAAATTAGATGAGTATGTAGTAAGCTTGGTGTTATCTGGTTCACGGAGTCGGTTTTGGTTCCGTTATTCGCAAAACGTAAAGTTTTAAACCGCGAAACATAAATTCGGGCATCGTAAAAATATGAAACTTGAAAGAATGACTAAACTTGTCAAAATACTCCATAATAAAATAAAAATGAATGGTAAGTTCCATCGGGTTGCTTGAACGTTGTTAAAACTGGAAACGCGGGTTAAAAACGCATAATTCGCGTAAAACGCTGAACTGGAAAACGTAAAATTCCAAAATACTGGGTAAATGAATGTAATAACTTTTATGATGATATAATGGATATAAAAATATGTCGGGACCATTGTGGGAATATTTAGATATATTCGTCGTGTATAAACCGGGTGTTAACGTTTATTATAATTACTTATACGAAAAACGTTAAATGTATCAAATATATATAAATTTGAAAATCCTAAGAGTGGTATAACATGAAAATGCTGTTATGATGATATGCATACTATCTCCAGTCCGTATGCAGTGTCCTTAGCACTAATGAAATGAATTCGCACCTAAACCAATCCGGTTACGCGAATTTGAATACCCGTAAACTAAATTTAAGATGAAATGAGTAATGCAAGTGAATGATGAAATCTTTTCCCACAATGAATAGTGTTCAGTGAATAGTAAAATTTTTGAATGCTTCTCGGAATATCAAACTGACACAAAAAATGATGAATAGTAAACTTATGAATAGTGTTTTGATGAATAGTGTTTGATGAATAGTGTTTTCCCAAAGTTCAGGAAATGACCTGAAATGGTGAGTTATGACAGTCTTCCCCTCTAAAAGGAACTTTGTCCCGAAGTTCAGTTTGTGTTGGTCTCTGAAAACATATTGGTGAAAAGTGATGATATTTGAGAATTCCAGCGGACTCTCACGATAGGAATTCGACTCTGCTTCAACTGTTCGACCTAACTGTCCATGATTTCTACTTGTTCTCCTACAAGGTTTATGTTTGACTTTGGGTTGGATTCCTTTCCAAATGGGATTATAAGTGACTAATCTGAAAAGATGATAATACATGGTTGTGTAGTCCTGTTGTTCTCTAACAAGGCTCAAGTCTGACGGCCACTAGGCCTACTCTGTTTGAAATATTACATGGTCCAGTGTATATCGGGTTTAACTTTCCAAGTTTATCATGCCTTTCCTAGGCAGAACTTTCTGTATAACTCTGCTTACCAACTTGAAGTTTTAATGGTTTACAACTTTATCGAACTTGTAACTGATTCTTGATTTGTAGGAAGTTCCTGGTTTTTTTTTCATGAATACTTACTGGACTAGTGGGTTGGGCTTTTCCAAATTTCGATCCGTCAATGAATGTTGGCACTTCGACCATAGAGTGCCTCAAATGGTGTAGTCTCTACGCTCGCGCGATAACTATGGTTGCAACTGAATTTGATTTATGGTAATTGGTTAGTCCAACCATTTCTTGAGTCAATCACTCATGCTCTGAGCATATCTCCCTATGTTTGAATCGTTCTCTAATTCTGACCATTGGTCTGCAGATGATAGGTGGTGTGGTTCCAAAGAAATCTTAATGTAATCGCTAGGTGTTTGAGGTGAATTAAATTCCTCTATTAGAAATAATTGAAATGGATATCATGAATCTTGTAGAAGAACTTACAAAGTTAAGTCCGTCAAAAGGTGTTGTTGAAAATAATAGATTAGGATAAAGTTGTGATCCTCCGCAGGATGTCATGAATCGAGTCTTTCTCCACCTACGATGCTTAGTCTCCATTACTACGATTTTCCCCAAGCTCTATGTCATTAAATCACCAAATCGTAAATGTATAAGTAATGTAATATAGTGATTGATTTTTCAAAGTTTGTTTTGAGATTGTGTTTTGTTCATAAACCTTCCCCGAATAAATGAATCTACAAGTTTAAGCAAATGGCTTTCCAAGTAACATTTTTCTTGATGTTTCAAAATTTAATAGTTATGCAAGATAGGACAGTTTTCAATATAAGGTGGATAATATGGTTTACCAAAGATCGATGTTTAAGATTTCCTAACAATTCAATAGTTTTGTAAAAGATTAACCAAAAGAAATTTGCTTATCAAAATAAGTGCCTCAGAAAAGTATTTCTTACGAGATATATGTTTTGTATAAATGTAGTTTGGAGAAAAATCCATTTAAAAGTGAAAGTATTAAGAGGATAAAATAGTCAGGTATGTATGTCTGCACAAAGGCATAGGTGTCTAACACGTTTGGATAAAGTCTATTGGTGGGGACATGTTCAATCTATAGTCTCGGTTAAGAGGTTGGATTTATCTCTATGGTGTGGCTTAGTGAGCACTCGTATCTAAACGAATCTTGTAATTCAGTCAAGCCAATACTTTCTAGTTGATGGAATTTTGGTGACCAGGCCAATGATAGTGTTTCGAATAGTTTTGCGATATCTTGATATTTCTGTTGAGTTTTGAATGGTCTTAATGTACCGAAGGATCCTCCTTATAGATGGTATGGAAAGTCTTTTCTAGGGAGGTCATTGATAATATCCACTTATCAATATAGGGAATAATGTGCGATGAGTGGCATAGGAATCCATAAAGTGTCAGCTAATTCTATATATACATGGGGATAGGGAAAGGAAATGATAGTGATGGTGAGAAGGGAAGAGACTGTGACAACTGCAACAAAATGATATTGTGATAAAAGAAAATACTATGATGTAAATGTATCGTGCATAGACGTGAATGTTCATGAGATGAAATGATCAATTGACATGCTTCCAAGCGGCGGTTCACGAGGTGATGAAAAGTATGAATGTTCTGACAACGAGGGTATACACACACATGCATGAAACATTTGGAAAATGAGTAAAGGATTCAATCCAGACATAATTTTATTATAACCATTCTCAGTGTTACAAACTTCATCTCTGAGTCAGACATAGGTGGTCAGCCTATATCTCACTATCCCGGGTTGAATATAGATGACCAGTCTATATTCCACCGAGGTTCCATGAATTTTGAAATACTCAGCTCAGTCATACTAAGACTATGTCCTTCACAAATACCAAGACATTCTGAAAGACAAAAGCAAGTGACCAAACTCGAGGTCAAATGATGAAACTATGCAAGGAAAAACATAATGCGGTGACATATATGATACGTGAACATGCTTATATGAAAGACAATTATAGTAATCAACTATAATAAATGAATATAATATATCAGATAATGTGACATAAATCTCATCACCTATGTCAGCAACTAACCACAAATTAGGCTTCAGCTTGGCAGGCAGGCACGTGACGGTCATAGGGTTAAGTTTTCTTGAAAGTAGCTATAGTCTAGGTTTTAAAAACACTTAGTTCGCTATAGCCAAAGTTCTGGTACCAATCTGTCACACCCCCAGAATCGGGTCTAGCGGAAGCATACATGTAGCTGGGGTGTAACTCAATCGGTATCACAACACAAGTACAAAAATGGTTTTCACTTCAATCCTTTAGAATAAAATCATTTAATCAAACGTGTTGAATTTACATTGTTAAAAGTAGTGCGGAAGTAGGCCCTTAACATAGTTTAAAACGGTCCCCAAATGAATAATCAGAGTCTTCTATGACCATGCCATGCCCTGCCAAAACCTCCTGTAGCGTGCCATTGCTTAATACCTGAAAATACATGCTAAAGTGTCAACACGAGGTTGGTGAGCTCATAGAGTCTTGTGAAAAAGAATGTAATGCATTGAAATAAAGATTTCCCAGCAAAGGCATCGTAAATCCACTCAGTTCCAAGTCCCGCCATAAGAGACTTGTAACCTGTGTGTTTACAACCCATTGCCAAATGTAATATGTTTGTAATAAATCAGTCATAAGGTTGTTGCAAAGGCATCGTAATTCCGTAGTAATAGTGGTGAAAAAGTATTGTAATTCCATAAGTAATTTTCGTATGTACAATAGCCACAAGTATAAAGTGAACCGACATAAATGTCAAAAGTGCTACATTGTCTCTTAAGCTCATGACCCCGAAGCTAGACGATACTTGGCCCCAATGAGTGTTTATCAGGCACTCTAATAATAAAGACATGAAATGCATCTGTAATTCTGTTGGAGCAACCCAAACACAGATGGAGGAGTCACCCTCAATAGATCTATTCACTCACTCTCGCTTGGAACTTAATTAACGGTCCATGAAATAATAAAGGGGACTTGTCCTGACGTGATAATAAGGAAACTTAAGCAATGTATGGAATTTGTAATACTTTGGCATTGTACGAAAGTAATTGAAGCAATGTATTCTCCCCCGTGGGATTCAAATCGTATAAAAGTGTAACACGAGTATTTAAGCATGTATCTCCCCCAAAGAGTTTATAAAGTAATTAAACCAGTAAAAGTGAGGCTATGACTCACAGAAATATGTATATCGTTAAGAGAACTTGTGAAAGTATAAATCAAGTATTTAAGCATGTATCTCCCCCAAAGAGTTTATCAAACAATTAAAATAGTAGGGGCTATGACTCACCTGATATGATGGTACCATGAACATGTAATGAGCTGAAAAACAAGGCACGCACACTAGCCGCAACCTAATATGAATGATGTACGATCTACTTTAGATCATGAAATGATGTTATGAATGTCCATGCACATGTTCCTATACCACTCTACTCTTTGAAAAATACTTGTTGTTATCAAAAATATACATTCCAAGACTTAGGAAAAATATGGCTATTAGAAAAATAAAGCTAGTTGCAATATATATACTTATATATATATCGTATGTATCAATGTTCGTGTTGAAATCCTCGGGTTGAAATCCTTGAAATAACGCCTTGTAGTGATAAAAATATACTTCTAATAACTAATACTTCATTAGTTATAAAATTGGGTACTTGGTATTATTTTAGAAATCTAGAGTTACTACGTAGTTTTGGCGTTAATATTTATAAAAGCTGTCAAAATGAAATGAGTTTTGCCGATATTCAAACGTGAATATCTTTGTCGTTATAAGTCCGTTTTACTTGTTCTTTATATCCACGGTTACGTCTTAGTATGTAGTAATATATTTTGGAAAGCTCGGCTCCTCCGGGTTACGTCTATAGCCTCGTTTTGTCTGACGAAAAACGTCCAACAGCAACAATTTTCAGAAAATATAGTTTTCGTCAATAAACTTGCAAAAATCATAACTTCTTCGTTATAAACTCTTTTTAATCAGTTCTTTCGCCTACGGATTTGTTTTTGAAAGTATTTTCTAAAAATTTTGCCAAAGTTTACTTTATGTTTACTGATTTTCCAGAATTTACCAAAATGGGACAGAATGTTTATATAGTTGTTACAAAACCATTTCCAAGGTTCAAAACTAGTTTCTACATCAACCAAAACTCTTGCAAACTCCACAAATCTATACTAATCCTACCATACACCTTCTTAGGGTGCCATGGGTTCCTAATGACTAGTAATCAAGTTAATTTTACAAAGGAACACCTAAATCACAATCTAGGGTTTGTATGTTCAAAAAGTATACAAAAATAAAGTGGTATAACTAGTTTGTGCATGAAATTAAGCATGAATATCATAAGATACATATGTTAATTAGATGAAAACATGAAAATAATTTTGAATACTCACTTTGAAATAATAGGTGGTGAGATGATTAGAAACCTTGGATTATTTATGTTTTTGTGTTATGATTCTTGATTAGGATGATGAAATGAACAACTTTGATGCTTTGTACTAAGAAAAATAATGGATTTTGGTTAGGGATGGAGGTTGGGTCGTGGTCTAGGGAGGAAGACAAGAGAAAACCTCACTTTGATTATGAAAAAAAATATGAATGTGTTAAAGGTGTTTTAGTAGGAAATATCTAACATAATGGCATTATTGTAAATATTTAGTCAAGTGGAAGACAATGGGGGGGCTGCACATGTAAAGAAATTAGATGAGTATGTAGTAAGCTTGGTGTTATCTGGTTCACGGAGTCGGTTTTGGTTCTGTTATTCGCAAAACGTAAAGTTTTAAACCGCGAAACGTAAATTCGGGCATCGTAAAAATATGAAACTTGAAAGAATGACTAAACTTGTCAAAATACTCCATAATAAAATAAAAATGAATGGTAAGTTCCATCGGGTTGCTTGAACGTTGTTAAAACTGGAAACGCGGGTTAAAAACGCATAATTCGCGTAAAACGCTGAACTGGAAAACGTAAAATTCCAAAATACTGGGTAAATGAATGTAATAACTTTTATGATGATATAATGGATATAAAAATATGTCGGGACCATTGTGGGAATATTTAGATATATTCGTCGTGTATAAACCGGGTGTTAACGTTTATTATAATTACTTATACAAAAAACGTTAAATGTATCAAATATATATAAATTTGAAAATCCTAAGAGTAGTATAATATGAAAATGCTGTTATGATGATATGCATACTATCTCCAGTCCGTATGCAGTGTCCTTAGCACTAATGAAATGAATTCGCACCTAAACCAATCCGGTTACGTGAATTTGAATACCCGTAAACTAAATTTACGATAAAATGAGTAATGCAAGTGAATGATGAAATCTTTTCCTGCAATGAATAGTGTTCAGTGAATAGTAAAATTTTTGAATGCTTCTCGGAATATCAAACTGACACAAAAAATGATGAATAGTAAATTGATGAATAGTGTTTTTCCAAAGTTCGGGAAATGACCTGAAATGACCTGAAATGGTGAGTTGTGACACCAAAGATTGAGATACCAACTATTTTTGTGTTTCTTACATATTTATGTGATTGTTATAGATAAGTATATATATAGATATATGTATTATGTTAATGCATTTTCATATACAAGTAAATTATGTCTATTTTCTATTGATGTAACTCACATGTGCGAATTGATTCAAGAAAATGTGCACGAGCATGTATGTAAAGCAACATTTAAATGGTTAAATGATACTTTTCCATTGATTTAATGTGGAGTAATCAACGTAAGATGGAGTCCCATAATTTAATGTGAAGTATATACAACATCGAGATGGAAGTGCAATGGTTAACGGAATTGATCACGTATTTAGTATGGAATTAAAAGTCGGTTATTGATTGAGATGAAGTTGAAAAGGTTGCAAGAATAATTAATGCTTTAACCTAATTCATGCCTATATAAACCGGCCAAAATCGCATTTAGTATGTACATGTTTTTTGAAGTGTATTACTAAGATGATTCACACATCTTTTAGATCTTTGATTGTTGGTAGCAGTCTGTAAATTCTCTTTTGCAACATTTAGTACGTGCATGTTTGTTGAAGTGTGTTAATGAGAAATATTTTGGAGATGATTCACACATCTTTTAGATCTTTGTAATTAAGTTGGTCTTTTTTCCCTTAATTTAGTTATCATACGGAGGTACTAAGAAAATCACACAAGATCATGCATGATCAGATAAATGAAACCAAAGATTGGGATACCAACTATTTTCTTTGTTTCTTACATATTTAGGTGATTGTTATAGATAAGCATATATATAGATATATGTATAATGTTAATGCATTTTCATATACAAGTAAATTATGTATGTTTTCTATTGATGTAGCTCACATGTGCGAATTGATTCAAGAAAATGTGCGCGAACATGTATGTAAAGAAACATTTAAATGGTTAAATGATACTTTTTAGCGTGATTAGTTGACATCTCATTACTCTCTTATTAGTTTTCCATCTTGCAAATGAGATTTTCATAAATCATTGCATAAAAAATCTACTTATCCTTATTATAACTTTGTTTATGGCAAGTATTTATTTAACAATTTATTTTTAAGTAGCCTACATGCCTTCGAGTGCAAAATACGACATATTAAAAATATCACATTGAATAATGAATAGAAAGGAAAAAATACATAATTTTGACTTAAAGCAGTTTGTATATTATAATATCAAATAAAAAAGTTGAGTTTTAAACATAAGCAAAAGTTTAAACTTTTATCGAAAAACAAAACCGGTACATTTAATGTGAAGTATATACAACATTGAGATGGAAGTGCAAGGCTTGCCGGAATTGATCACATGATATTTAGTAATTAGTATAGAATTAAAAGTTGGTTATGGATTGAGATGAAGTTGAAAAGGTTGCAAGAATAATTGATGATTTAACCTAATGCATTCCTTTATAAACCGGCCAAAATTACATACACAAACACAAAAGTTCGAATATGGTATTATTTGATAACAATATTTTCCATAACGTTATCATAATTTGAACATTTTATTATGAACCATAACTAAGTGTTTCCAATTATTACTTCGAACAATTAGGTATAGATGTTATATTGATATATTTAATTACTTTCCCCAAAAAAATGTGTTAACATCAAAATCCACAAAAGTATCTATAGTTTACAAAGTATTAAATGATGACTTAGGATCAAATGAGAAGAAAACTTAAAATAAGAAGAATGAGAAATAACTATAGACACATATTTGAGATGCATCGACTTGAATTACAAGCATCCCTAATCTTTTAGATGCACCATAATATATTTTCTAACAAAAAATTAGATGCATATACATATATTAGATGCATTTCATCAAGTTAGATGAATCTTATACATTTTTCGTCCTCTGCGGGTCAAATTTGTTTTTAGTACTACTTTGCATCGTTTTCACTTCAAAATCACTTTCGAAACTAATTGGGATGCATCTAAATGAATAGATATGCATCTAAATCAAGTCGATGCATCTCAAATGTGTGGTTATATGTAACAATTTGCAATTTCAGGTTAATTACTATTCCCGAAAAATTTTACTATTCACTTTTACTATTCACTTTTACGATTTATTTTCCCGAAATTTGATTTTTATTTCATATTCTCGAGTGATAAATCATTTCCATGGCAAATTAAAAGTTTGACACTCGTCAGATCATTTTCGTGAAAGTTATTAAGGAATTACACGTTTTAGGGTAAAACGTCATTCAAAAATTCCACGCACAACGAAACTCGATCGCGTTAAATTTCCCCGTATCAGAAAAATGTTTGACACACTCATGATTTATTTGAGAATAAATCATGACTGAGAAAAACATGACCAAATAAACCTCGGCCGTGAAAAACTGGAATTTTCAGTTTTAAGCGTTTTTACTCAGGCGTAACCTTAGCCTATACCTGCACCACGTCTCTAAGATGATTTGAGTTTTCACATTTTTGGAATAAGTCAACATGTTTTTCCCTCCCCCTTTGACCAAAATCATTCCTTGATTTTATAAGTCATTCCTTGATTTTTAGGCTTACGGTTTTATGTCTAAAAGACATTTAATACCAACCGACACTAGACTGAGCCCAGTCTAGACATTATATGTCATTTTAATTCATTTATATCCTATTAGAAAAGTAACATTTTACTTTTCTCAATTTTACACAATATTCGTACATTTTACGTATTACGCGTTTTAGACCCGTGTTTCCAGTTTTAGCAGGGTTTTACCACCCCAATGGAACCTACCACTCATTTTATATTTTATTATGGAACATATTGACATGTTTAACAATACTTTCAAGTTCCATATTTTTACGACACCCGGTTTTACGTTTTGAGGCTTAATCATTTACGGTTGGCATTTCCCGGAGTCAAAACTCATCCAATACTTAGGATATTATCAAGCCAAGCACACCTCACCCCCTAGACCTTATGGAACCGCCTATAGGGGGGAGTCACCCTTGGTGTGGCTTGATCCTAAGCTATGTGGTCTTGGATGATTTACATGTGTATAACTTGTCATGAAAGTGTTGACTAGTTCCATTTTGTAACCTCCTCAAGGCACTATAAACCCCCCCCCCCCCTCCCCCTTGTTGCCGTCCATATCACACTCCAAAACCACTCCACACTTAGCTTATTTCCTTCTAATTTCAAGCAAGGTTCAAGTACTTCTTCAAGGTAGAAACCCTAGTTTCTTTTAGGTAATCAAAACACTTCCAAACCTCATATACTTTGGTGATTTCTCTTGAGTTTGAATCCACTCAAGTCACCTCAACTTTCATCATCCATCTTTCAAGAATACAAGAGTAGAAAGATTGCATGAAGTGAAGTGGGTTGAAGCAAAAGTCTATCAAAGTCCTTTTCCTTACTTGCTACTTACCTTTCTTATTTGAAAGCCAAAAGTTGTAAGCCAAACCCTAACATGTTTCTTGTTAAATATCATAATCATGTTATTTACATATCATTTATGCTATATTATGTCTTGTATTCATGTCCATGATGTATAAAAATGAGTAAAACAAGTTATTATATATGATTGTTAAGACAAGTTATTTAAACAAGTAAACTAGTGACTTTCTTGGTATAATCTGATCAAAATGGTAAAATTATGATATTGGATCATTACATATTACAGTAGAGGACCTAACAAGGAAACCATAGCAAATTTGAACCACCTAAAACGAGTATACGAGTCAAAAGTTATGACGATTTGAAGTTACCAAAACTTTGCGGCAAAGCTGCCAAATACCTTCTGTTACAGAAACATAGAACAAGCAAAAAGAGGCCTTTCTGGTCCGTTTCATGAAAAAGTTAAAGCACGAAAGTTGTCCGGAATCACGTTTACATCTAAAACTCAGGAGCACGTCTCCAGAAAACCAATAACGAATGAGATTTTTATCAGTTTCTTAACAGCTATTTACATGTATATAAGTCACTATATATTGGTTATGTTTTAAAAAGACCAAGAGGTCTT
This sequence comes from Artemisia argyi, assembly GCA_030686995.1. NCBI lineage: Eukaryota > Viridiplantae > Streptophyta > Magnoliopsida > Asterales > Asteraceae > Artemisia > Artemisia argyi. Next base: position 155,103,288 of record CM060698.1, on the reverse strand, counting down.
ATGACCTAGAATCAAGACCACAACCATGGCTAGAGCCAAGGTTGAGTCTCAAGACCATGGAACAATGACCAAAGGTCATGGCAAGGCCATGACTAAATGACCATAGAAGCTTACTTAGGCGAAAACATGAACCAAAGAATTGGCGATAACTTGAACAAGCAATTTGGATATATTTCACTTAAAGGAACCATGAGTTATTACAAAGAAAATGGTCATACAAGTTATAAGAAACTTACCCTAATAACAATCTTCATGTAATAATAAACTTTCCTAAGTTTATTCAAATATTGAACATGTAATTTTTCGGATCAAAACTTATATATATATATATATATATATATATATATATATATATATATATATATATATATATATATATATATATATATATATATATATATATACTTTATCAACTACTACAATAGTAGGGAGCCTCGTGTGAGGAGTTCATTATGTAAGCCGTCGAGATGAGTTGTGGATTTACGAATTAAAGTGTCCTGGCTCCTCGAACGTTTACTAACATGACTTCTGAATTATGTCGACCCGAACGGTAGTAAACGATATATAAAACATACATGTTTCATGAATCTTTTCTTTCAAAGACTTACACTATACATCATACCACATCATAGATTAAATGCAAGATATATATATAGGCACTTCTTTATATGCGTTACTCAAATCCTAAGTCACAACATTCTATTATAGGTTGCTCGTAGAAACCTTCACGATCCAACCATTACCTTCATTACTTGCTATCTTACTTAAGGTGAGTTCATAGCCCCACTTTACATTACTTCAATGTTTTACAAACGCTTGGGGGGAATACATGCTATTTTAAACCGAACACAATGCTTTGAAACTGTATGCTGCCTGATTGTTTTATTATTACTAAGTACCTACCTTGCCAATACTAGGCCCCATATCATGAACCATTTAATCACTAGTATTAGTGAGCGCGAGTATTGTGAATAGGCCTATTGGGATTGACGAATCCCATTTGTTTGAGCAGATTAGTTCAAACGAATGCACTATATTTGAAACATTAAGTATGACGGCAAAGTACTTACCGGGGCAACAAAACCGCCGATTGATATTGGTACCCATTAACGTATTGGTTGCATGAGCTTAGTATATAATAATAACTGTTTTGTTTTCCAACATAAGTATGAGTCTAATTAACTCATACTACCAACATATTGTGTTCAACCGTTAAACAAACTCTATGAATATCACTCAACCTTTGTGTTGACCTCTTAAGCATGTATTTCAGGTCCATGATAATCAAGAATGGAGCAGAAGGGCACGTACTAAAGGAAGAAGGCTATAAACTACTATGTCATTCGATAAAACATCAAAAGACTTTATATTGATGTATTTTGAAACATGGAACCTTTTCGGGACCTAACTATATAAACTCTTATATGTTTGAATAAATTCAAATGATAACTCTTTTTAATACGACTCGGTTAGAGATCGTTTTCTATTATTATGATTGTTGTGCCATCGAGTAACACCCAAGTTGAATTCCGCTGCATCATGAATTGGGGGTGTTACAGATTGGTACCAGAGCCATGGTTATAGAGAAACGGGTCTAAGTGAGACCTAAACTATATCTACAATCACAAGCAAAAACATTTTTATAGCTGATGAGGCGAAAATGATCCGTTTTTAGGGGGTCATTTAAGCCCGAATCCGAATTTGTTTGATCAAATATTGCCCTAAATCGTTCCTTTTGTGATTTTAGGTACTTGGAGAGTGAATTCTGGAAAAGATGATACCTTACATATGCACTTTCGCTTGAGTTTGTTTTGTTTGATGGTAGATGTGTAATAAAACTATGAGAAATACTTGTTAGTGCAATTTTAGCGCCAAATTTAAAATTTTTTACAACATTTAGGAGTGAAACTTTAGCCATAGCAAGCGTCTCATGGATAGGAGGTTGTATGACTAGCACATAACCGTATATTCAGAAAAATTTTCCACCCAAAATCGTGAGGTTCGCCTTTAGATTTGATAGGAAAAGCATTTACTATTAGTGCTTATGAGTGTACCGGTAGCATTTAGATTCTAGAACTTGCGTTAGTGATGCATCCCGAGACCGCTAGTGAGACTACATTTGTGTGGTAGGATTTACGACATGATAAGAGGCATTAGGATCACCCTTGTGTTAAACCCGTATCATAATTACTTGACCATTTAAGTCATATTACTTGACTAGTTAAGTCAACTAATTTTTCCCACACCCTTAGCGTTGTACTCATTTTAGTACACGAAACCCCTAGTACACCCCTCCGAGCCTATCTTTTCGCTTCTAACTTTAAGCATTTTACTTAAAGGAAGAATTTGTTACACCCCACTTAAATGTACAACCAAATCGCCTTAGCCTTCCGTGTATGCGCTTATTTTTAGTGCATTATTGTTATTTGTTAAACCCTAAGTTAACTATCTAATTGATTACATGGTTGCTAAGTCGAGTCATATCCTTGTACATATTGTTTTGGGATGATTGGGACTCATGGGTAAGTACTTATCTTATGGAGTAATGGGGAAGAACATAATATTATTACCCCCATATGTACGTTAATCTTAAAAGTGCTCCAAGTGTTTTGATTTTCTTAATTCGAGTCATTAGATTAGTTAATTGTAAAGTATGTAAAAATTCAAGTGTAAGGGGAATGCTTATCCCCTATGATGTATTATTTTGGATGGTAGGGTAAGAGTGTATGCAAAAAAAAAAAAAAAAAAAAAAAAAAAAAAAAAAAAAGAAAAAAGAAAAAAAAAACATACGGACTACCATCCCTTTTTATTCTATGTTCATTTTATGTTTTTAGTTATTTTTCATTTGTTAGCTTAAGTCGAGTCTAGTCTTGGCTTAGCAACGCCATCTTGTACATGTAATTAACCAAGATTGTTAACTCGCCACCAGTAAAACTTCCTTTATCCAACAAAACCGTGTAATTCATATCCCTATACCTAACGTTACAACCCTTTAAAAGACCTCTTTGATAGTTTATCCTAGGTGCTTACGTCATGTGGTGGAGGTTTGATCCTTTCCCAAGCCTATGGTAATCTATTTTGCTATGACAGGTAGTGAGAGATATCTTCCATTTCCATAATGTTATATTACTTTATTACACCCGAGAGATGTGAGTATCTAAACGCTATTTGTGAGGTGCTTGTGTATGACCTCCGTGCTTGTCTATTGGTCTTTAGTGGAACGATTATTTGTTGTAATTACTTTTATATTAGTGTTAAATGACCCCTAACTTGTCTTTTGAGTAGAATAAAAGCGCATTTGCTTGAGGACAAGCAAATCTCAAGTGTAAGGGTATATGATGAGGCGAAAAATGATCCGTTTTTAGGGGGTCATTTAAGCCCGAATCCGAATTTATTTGATCAAATATTGCCCTAAATCGTTCCTTTTGTGATTTTAGGTACTTGGAGAGTGAATTCTGGAAAAGAAGCCATTTTGGACGTTTTTGGAGCATAAAAGTGAAGAAAACGGCAAAGTCTCAATTTTCCATGCTGGAACAGTACATGAAGGCGTCAAGAGTTAACCCATGACGGCGTCAAACCCCAAGAATTAAAATCCGTAGCTCATGACGACGTCACGCAGGCCGTCAGAAGTAGATCAAGGCCGTCCGAGGAAGTATTTGGCGGCGAGATGACGGCGTCACACCCTTGCTCTTGACGCCGTCACCCCGATTTTCCTATATATAGTTTTCTAGTTTTTCACATTAAAAAAAGAGAAGTTTTGGAGAAACCCTAAAGACGAATTTGGTGCAACTTTTACAGGTTTTTCAAGGGTTCCAAACCCTTGATACCTTGCATTGTAATTGAGATAAGTGTTCTTCTAATTCAATCAATATGTCTATGTGTTGGTTGTCTATATCTTGTTCTTGTCTCAATTCCATTATGCTAGGCTAGATCTCCTTTGTGTTTGGTTAGATCTAATGAAACCTAGATATTGATTATGTGTTGATTACTTGTTTATTCTTGTCTTGGATGAATGATTTTATATGTTAGGCTTAAGAAAACTGGCAGATCTCCAAATGGTAACATGCTTGAACGTCTTAAGAAACATGAACCGAGGCGTACTAGGTCTTTATTGGTTGTATTTTATGCATGAGCCACTGTTTACAATCCCTATAGTTGTGCTGGGTCATGGTGTAGGAGGAGATAAGAGCTCATAGAATTGGGGAGTTATGTATGCCACCCCATGAATGGTATTAAGGAATACAATCCGTCATCCATGCAATTATAACAAGTAATTAACGTGTAAAAGATATCTAGGGAGTAGTGAAGTCTAAGTAAACACATTTTCTCCAATTACTGCTCACAACCTTAGTATAATTAGTTTAATTTCATTTTTAGTATTTTATTTTGATTGCATCTTAGTTTTGGGTTAGTTGAATAGCAACTAATTTCGCCCACTCTTCCAAAACCCGAGATTTTTACTTGCTTTCTAAAAAATATAAAAACACAAAAAGAATCATCCCTCATCTTTAGAACTAGTAATTAGGCTTTCTAATCCTAGCGACACTATTCCTAAGCTGAACGATCAATCCCCCGGTACTTGTCACTATACTATACTACAACGATCAGGTACACTGCCTGGTGGGGGTTGTAAGCTTCTCGAGATCCCTCGAGAGGTAAAGCCTGTTGCGATTCCCACGCATCAAGTTTTTGGCGCCGCAGCCCAGGGAATAGTTATTGTCTAGGTTAGAATTTCTTTTTATTAGGTCTACTTGCTAGATTCCTTTCTAGTAAGATTTTATTTTTATTTTCTAGGTTTTCTTTAATCTATCTTTTTCTTTGTGTGTTTGTTTGTAATTTCCATTGACTCTTCCGTTCACCATTATGGAGTACGCGAATCCACCATACCACCAACCACAAAGGCCATTCTACCCTATTGACATCTCGAATTTCAAACAATATCGAGATGAACCCATATATGATGCATGGACTCGTTTTAAAATTTTACTTCGAAAATTCCCTCATCATAGTTTCTCTTTAGCATCCCTAACCCAAACCTTTTACTATCGTGTCAGCCGATGTGACCAAATGTGCATTGATGATTTTGCCAATGGGGGCCCTAGGGAATTAAGTGCTGAAGAAGCATGGGATACCATAGAAGACTGTGCCCAATATTATTATAGAGTAGACAACCCAACAAACAACATCACAAATCAATCAAAAACAAGTTTGAAGGAGCAACCAGGAAGTTTGTCTGGGGATGATTACTCAGGGATACCTGTGTGGATGTCACCTAAAGCCATAGTACAAAACAAACACATAGGTAATCTAGGTACAATGGAGGATGAGGTGGATAATCCAAGCCCACAAAGTACCCCACAAGTCCTACCATCATTTGAGGCACATACACCGCCCGTGACTTACCCGGAAGAAGTAGAAGAGACTATAGGAACTCCAACAGAGGTAAAACCTTTGTACCAAACACCACTAGAGGATATAGGTTTGAATACTTGTAGTGATAACCTTACTCTTAGTTCTAGGGAATTACCTAGTGTTGATGAACCGGGACCTCAATCTTCACACAACTTTCCATCCTTAGATATACATCTAGGAGACAAAAAAGGAGCCGACCCACCCATCAACCCATGTAGTCCGGGTAGTCTTAGGATAAAGGTAGTGGACTCTAAGCCTTGTAGAGAGGAAGCCAATATAGGAGTGGAAAATGACCTTACATGCTTACATCACCCATTTATGTTTGATCACAAGAAACATTATGGGTTTAAACCAGGTTTATCAGGTCAAGCTGGATCACCAACTAGTAATCTCTTGAAGTTGATTGAAAATGATCCCCTTCTAAGAGAAAATCTTAATCCACCCATTAACCCGATTGAATTAGGTAAAGTTATAATGATAGGAGCACACCCCTTTGAGCATATAATTCATCCACCACTCTTTCCTTACGAGGCATATTTCCACCCTAGGGGTGTGTATCGCTACTTCCACCCGCACTTAATTCAAAGTGTAGGGAATACCTCACCTTTATCCGTGAAATAAGCGTAGAGTCAGGCTCGTGACTCGAACAAAAACAAGCGCTTCTTGGGAGGCAACCCATGTTTTGTGTGATTTTATTTGTTTGATTGTTATTTGCTTCCGTATGCATGTTTTATTTTTATTGTTGGTTGATCATGTCTCTAAATTAAAATGTGAAAATAATTTACTATGTTGTTTGGCCTAGTCTTAACTCCAACCTAAAAGTATTTTTGCAAAAGATAAGTGTAAGGGGAAACCCCAAATATGTTTTCAAGAAACAAACCGATCATGATTCTCCACAATATTAAATGAACATGTATATTCGTATTCGTTAGAGTCAAATGCTTGTATTGAGTCATAATGAAGTTTTGCAGGATTTTCCAGGAAGTAAGACCAAGTTTTTCCAGAAATTTTCCGGAAACTTAACATAAGAATTTCTGCAGGTCCATTCTGACGGCATCAGAGTTTTACTCTTGACGGCGTCAGGAGTTAAAATCTGGAAATTTTACCGGTTTTGTTTTTCTAACGGAGTCTTATGGTTTTTGTGAATTATTAAGTTTTATAATCTCCAGGAAATCTGCAAACTTCATTCCACAAGCATTATATCTTACTTTGTTTTCTAGGATTTAGTAACTTATATAGGATGCCGCCGATTTTACGCGAGGTTGTCTTGTCTATTTTTGTCAGGATTTACAGGTTATGTATGACGAGGAGATGATTTATGTTCTGGAAGGGAAGCTTTGATTGTTCATTTTCTTGAAGGAAGATTTAACCTGGCCAACCTATAATCCATACCGAGCGAATCAGGGGAGTATTTGATTTCATTCTCTTTACTTTTTCACTTTTACATTCTTTACTTGAACATTGGGGACAATGTTCATCTTAAGTGTAAGGGGAGGGTAAAAAGATGATACCTTACATATGCACTTTCGCTTGAGTTTGTTTTGTTTGATGGTAGATGTGTAATAAAACTATGAGAAATACTTGTTAGTGCAATTTTAGCGCCAAATTTAAAATTTTTTACAACATTTAGGAGTGAAACTTTAGCCATAGCAAGCGTCTCATGGATAGGAGGTTGTATGACTAGCACATAACCGTATATTCAGAAAAATTTTCCTCCCAAAATTGTGAGGTTCGCCTTTAGATTTGATAGGAAAAGCATTTACTATTAGTGCTTATGAGTGTACCGGTAGCATTTAGATTCTAGAACTTGCGTTAGTGATGCATCCCGAGACCGCTAGTGAGACTACATTCGTGTGGTAGGATTTACTACATGATAAGAGGCATTAGGATCACCCTTGTGTTAAACCCGTATCATAATTACTTGACCATTTAAGTCATATTACTTGACTAGTTAAGTCAACTAATTTTTCCCAAACCCTTAGCGTTGTACTCATTTTTAGTACACGAAACCCCTAGTACACCCCTCCGAGCCTATCTTTTCGTTTCTAACTTTAAGCATTTTACTTAAAGGAAGAATTTGTTACACCCCACTTAAATGTACAACCAAATCGCCTTAGCCTTCCGTGTATGCGCTCATTTTTAGTGCATTATTGTTATTTGTTAAACCCTAAGTTAACTATCTAATTGATTACATGGTTGCTAAGTCGAGTCATATCCTTGTACATATTGTTTTGGGACGATTGGGACTCATGGGTAAGTACTTATCTTATGGAGTAATGGGGAAGAACATAATATTATTACCCCCATATGTACGTTAATCTTAAAAGTGCTCCAAGTGTTTTGATTTTCTTAATTCGAGTCATTAGATTAGTTAATTGTAAAGTATGTAAAAATTCAAGTGTAAGGGGAATGCTTATCCCCTATGATGTATTATTTTGGATGGTAGGGTAAGAGTGTATGCAAAAAAAAAAAAAAAAAAAAAAAAAAAAAAAAAAAAACATACGGACTACCATCCCTTTTTATTCTATGTTCATTTTATGTTTTTAGTTATTTTTCATTTGTTAGCTTAAGTCGAGTCTAGTCTTGGCTTAGCAACGCCATCTTGTACATGTAATTAACCAAGATTGTTAACTCGCCACCAGTAAAACTTCCTTTATCCAACAAAACCGTGTAATTCATATCCCTATACCTAATGTTACAACCCTTTAAAAGACCTCTTTGATAGTTTATCCTAGGTGCTTACGTCATGTGGTGGAGGTTTGATCCTTTCCCAAGCCTATGGTAATCTATTTTGCTATGACAGGTAGTGAGAGATATCTTCCATTTCCATAATGTTATATTACTTTATTACACCCGAGAGATGTGAGTATCCAAACGCTATTTGTGAGGTGCTTGTGTATGACCTCCGTGCTTGTCTATTGGTCTTTAGTGGAACGATTATTTGTTGTAATTACTTTTATATTAGTGTTAAATGACCCCTAACTTGTCTTTTGAGTAGAATAAAAGCGCATTTGCTTGAGGACAAGCAAATCTCAAGTGTAAGGGTATATGATGAGGCGAAAAATGATCCGTTTTTAGGGGGTCATTTAAGCCCGAATCCGAATTTATTTGATCAAATATTGCCCTAAATCGTTCCTTTTGTGATTTTAGGTACTTGGAGAGTGAATTCTGGAAAAGAAGCCATTTTGGACGTTTTTGGAGCATAAAAGTGAAGAAAACGGCAAAGTCTCAATTTTCCATGCTGGAACAGTACATGAAGGCGTCAAGAGTTAACCCATGACGGCGTCAAACCCCAAGAATTAAAATCCGTAGCTCATGACGGCGTCACGCAGGCCGTCAGAAGTAGATCAAGGCCGTCCGAGGAAGTATTTGGCGGCGAGATGACGGCGTCACACCCTTGCTCTTGACGCCGTCACCCCGATTTTCCTATATATAGTTTTCTAGTTTTTCACATTAAAAAAAGAGAAGTTTTGGAGAAACCCTAAAGACGAATTTGGTGCAACTTTTACAGGTTTTTCAAGGGTTCCAAACCCTTGATACCTTGCATTGTAATTGAGATAAGTGTTCTTCTAATTCAATCAATATGTCTATGTGTTGGTTGTCTATATCTTGTTCTTGTCTCAATTCCATTATGCTAGGCTAGATCTCCTTTGTGTTTGGTTAGATCTAATGAAACCTAGATATTGATTATGTGTTGATTACTTGTTTATTCTTGTCTTGGATGAATGATTTTATATGTTAGGCTTAAGAAAACTGGCAGATCTCCAAATGGTAACATGCTTGAACGTCTTAAGAAACATGAACCGAGGCGTACTAGGTCTTTATTGGTTGTATTTTATGCATGAGCCACTGTTTACAATCCCTATAGTTGTGCTGGGTCATGGTGTAGGAGGAGATAAGAGCTCATAGAATTGGGGAGTTATGTATGCCACCCCATGAATGGTATTAAGGAATACAATCCGTCATCCATGCAATTATAACAAGTAATTAACGTGTAAAAGATATCTAGGGAGTAGTGAAGTCTAAGTAAACACATTTTCTCCAATTACTGCTCACAACCTTAGTATAATTAGTTTAATTTCATTTTTAGTATTTTATTTTGATTGCATCTTAGTTTTGGGTTAGTTGAATAGCAACTAATTTCGCCCACTCTTCCAAAACCCGAGATTTTTACTTGCTTTCTAAAAAATATAAAAACACAAAAAGAATCATCCCTCATCTTTAGAACTAGTAATTAGGCTTTCTAATCCTAGCGACACTATTCCTAAGCTGAACGATCAATCCCCCGGTACTTGTCACTATACTATACTACAACGATCAGGTACACTGCCTGGTGGGGGTTGTAAGCTTCTCGAGATCCCTCGAGAGGTAAAGCCTGTTGCGATTCCCATGCATCAATAGCCTTCCGCTCTTCGTGCCTTCCATCCTCCAGAAGATTATGGACTTATTACACATGTTATGCTACATGAACATATTTGTATATTGTTATATACACATTGCCATAGTTTGAGCATTTTCCATTAACATTTGATTTATTTTGACGTCATAATACTAATTGTAGACATCATGTCCGCACCTCCATCTCCCGATCATCTTCCTGCTATGCCCGAGTATTTACCAATTCTTCCCGGACCCGATGATCCTTACTTTGAAGCAATTGACTACGACGACGAGGAAGAACCTTACGAGGATCTAGACAATGAAGTAGATTCGGACGAAGATCCTGAAATGGATATGGACATAAACATCGATGATTACGAAGAAGATCCTGAAATGGATATTGACATTGAAGGCATCGATGACATTGAGGAAGCGGAGGAACAAATAGTGGTGCAACATCTATCACCATTAACATCACCACCTCCTATTTCACCAAATTCATCCGAATCTAATCGTACCACTCCAGCTCAAGTTCCAAAGTCTACTTACAAAGTCGGAGGAACATCTACATCTACACCTATGTTCGTGAACTCTGCTCAATACGAAATCTACTCTTTGAAACAAGCCCTCAACCTAACCCAACTCAAAGTTCAAAGCATGGCAAGTCAAATGAACGACTATATATCCAAGGTAAATTCTGCCAAAATGGATGCTGTGAATGCTCGAGAAGACCTTTATTGGTTTAAGCTTGACATGAGCTATGTCAAGAGAGACTTGACTCATGTTGGGGAAATAGTCTTAAATCCCTTGATCGGCTTGGATGAAGTCAAGGATAGACTTACATTGGTTGAGAGGGCCCAAGAACAAGATGCGGCACAAATTCATAAACTACTTAACCGCCTAAATACCGCAGAAATCCGATTGGATGTTGCTAACTTTGACCGGTATCAACTTAAGAATGATTTGTATGGAATGCAATCTCAAATGAGTGCCATACAACAAAGACTATACCAAAAGGATGTCAAAGAAAACCGCCCTAATGAAAGTGTGGATGTGTTAGCAACATACGGAAATAATAATCCATCCGGACTACAACAACCTTCCAACCGATGTTAGACTAGTGTTATAGTACTAGTTATCTTTTGTACTAATCCATGTAATAGCGATAGTAGAAACGTTGTAATTACTAAACTGAAAGTATCAGTTAGTAAATTTTGAAGAAGCTTGTAATAGGTTTCGATTTTGTAAATCAATCAACGTTATATGAATAAAACTCTTGTTTTATATACTATCATGTGTTATGCTTTTAAGTTTCAACATTATTATCCTATCATTCTTATCAAATTGTGCTCATTTCACAACTCTCTAATTACGACATATCTTTTGAACAATAGAATCATGGCGCCAAAGAAGAAGACACCACCAGCAATGACTCAAGCTGCTATTCGCAAACTAGTTAAGGACAGTGTCAACGCAGCACTCACAACGGAACGAGCAGCCATAGCTGCAGCAGCTGCCGAAGCCGCCCTAGCTGCTGGTGCTGCAGATGCTACAGCTGCTGATGCTGCAGCAGCTGCTGATGCTGCAGCAGCCGCTGAAGCCGCCACTGCTGCGGAAGTTGCTATAGCTGCAGAAGCTGCCCGAATTGCCAGCCTTAACATTGGAGGACCAAACCCAACTACCCCTCCGGTGACAAATGTTGCTTCAGTACCAAAGGGTTGCTCATACATTTCCTATTTGAAATGCGAACCCATAAAATTCAAGGGTACTGAAGGAGCTGTAGGTTTGACCCGCTGGTTTGAAAAAGCGGAGTCGGTATTTTTGGTCAGTAAATGTACTGAGAGTGATAAAGTTCAGTATGCCACAAGCACACTGTTGAATGAGGCATTATCATGGTGGAATTCAATATCTCAACCAATGGGCATTGAAAATGCTTATAAGATTTCTTGGGATAATTTGAAGAAAATGATGATCAAAGAGTACTGCCCTCGCAGTGAAATGCAGAAGTTAGAGGTAGAATTCTGGGATCATTCTGTTAGGGGAAATGACATCATAACTTACAACCGTCGATTCCAAGAATTGAGGATACTGTGTCCAACAATGGTTTCCACCAAAGAGAAATTGTTGGAACGGTATATCTGGGGACTTCCATCAAGTATACAAGGGAATGTAACTTCAGCAAATCCCAAGGAACTTGATGAAGCTATGCGGATGTCTCGCAGCCTCATGGATCAAGTGATGCGTATGACAGAAACCCGAAAGCAAAACAACACCAACAACACCAACAACGCCAACAATACCAATAACACCAACAACTCCGACTACCGTAACAACAATAACAATAGGAACAACAACAACAAGCGACCATGGGATGGTAACCGTGGAAGTAACAACAACAACAACAATCAAACCCGAAACAACAACCATCACAATCAGCAGAACAAAAGACAAGAAGCCGCGACGGCTTATGTTGCTGCACCAGTCGGAGGTAAATACGTTGGTACTCTACCACAGTGTACCAAGTGCAACTACCATCATGCAGGTCCCTGCCCGGCCAAGTGCAACAAGTGTCAAAAACCCGGACATCTTGCCAAGGATTGTAGAGGCAAAGGTGTAGCTACTGGGGCTAACACTCAGCCAATAGTTACATGTTTTGGGTGTGGTGAAAAGGGACACTTCAAGAACAACTGTCCTCAAAACCAAGGACCCCAAGGCGGAGGTGCTCACGGTAGAGCCTATGTCATGGGAAATGGAGAACCACACCAAGACCCAAACGTGGTTACCGGTACGTTCTTACTCAATAACATTCCTGTTAAAGTCTTATTCGATTCTGGTGCTGATATGAGCTTTATATCTACTAGAATTGCGCCTTTACTTGATATTCCATCAATCACTTTAACCACTAGTTATAGTATTGAACTAGCTACCGGTGACTTAGTAAATACTAATACCGTAATCCCAAACTGTACCCTTAATCTCTTAGACCACCCCTTTAACATCAATCTTATGCCAATCGAACTCGAAAGTTTTGATGTTGTCATTGGCATGGATTGGTTGTCTAAACATCAAGCTAACATCATTTGTGGTGAAAGAGTTGTGCACATTCCATGTGACAATGAAACTTTGATCATTCGTGGTGATCAAAGTGGAACTCGAATAAACATCATCTCATGTATCAAAACCATGAAGTACATTGAGAAAGGATGTTATGCCTTTTTAGCCCACGTAACCGAAAAGAAATCCGATGAAAAACGTCTCGAAGATGTTCCTATTGCCCGTGAGTTTCCTGAAGTCTTTCCGGAAGATTTACCCGGACTACCACCAAATTGACAAATAGAATTCAGAATTGATTTAATACCAGGAGCGGCGCCAGTTGCCCGCGCACCCTACCGGCTAGCACCGTCAGAGATGCAAGAGCTATCAAATCAATTACAAGAACTTTTGGGCAAGGGATTTATTCGACCCAGTTCCTCACCTTGGGGAGCTCCAGTTTTATTCGTGAAAAAGAAAGATGGGTCATTACGAATGTGTATTGACTATCGTGAACTAAACAAATTAACCATAAAGAACCGATACCCACTACCAAGAATTGATGATTTATTCGATCAATTACAAGGTTCAACCTATTACTCAAAAATTGACCTACGGTCAGGTTACCATCAAGTTAGAGTTCGTGATGAAGACATTCCAAAAACAGCCTTTAGGACACGATATGGTCACCATGAATTCCAAGTGATGCCATTTGGGTTAACTAATGCACCGGCAGTATTCATGGATCTCATGAATCGAGTGTGTAAGCCATATTTGGACAAATTCGTGATCGTATTCATAGACGACATTCTCATATATTCCAAAAACGAAGAGGAACACAAAGAACACTTGAGAACAATTTTAGGACTACTCAAGGAAGAGAAATTGTATGCAAAGTTTTCCAAATGTGAATTTTGGATTCAATCAGTACAATTCCTTGGGCATGTGATTGACAAGACCGGTTTACATGTCGATCCCGCTAAGATTGAAGCTATCAAGGATTGGCCAACACCTACCACACCTACAAAAATTCGTCAATTTCTGGGTCTAGCCGGGTATTACCGAAGGTTTATTGAAGGATTTTCCTCAATAGCAAAATCTTTGACTAAGCTAACTCAGAAAAACAAGAAATACGTGTGGGATGAAAACGAAGAAAAAGCTTTCCAAACCCTCAAACAGAAACTTTGTAGTGCTCCTATTCTAGCATTGCCAGATGGAATCGAAGATTTTGTAGTCTATTGTGATGCATCACACCAAGGTTTAGGTGCCGTATTGATGCAACGTGATAAAGTCATGGATTATGCTTCAAGACAACTCAAGGTTCATGAAGAAAATTACACCACTCATGACTTAGAGTTAGGAGCTGTAGTCTTTGCACTAAAAATATGGAGACACTATCTATACGGTACTAGATGTACTGTGTACACCGATCATAAAAGTCTACAACACATTTTGAACCAAAAAGAACTAAACATGAGACAACGTCGTTGGTTGGAATTACTAAGTGATTATGACTGCGACATTCGTTACCACCCAGGAAAGGCAAACGTAGTAGCCGACGCCCTGAGCCGAAAAGAACGGGTTAAACCACTACGAGTCTGAGCCTTAGTTTTAACCATAAATTCAAACTTTCCTGCCCAAATCCTTCACGCTCAAGCAGAGGCGGTGAAACAAGAAGACATCCAAAAGGAAAAGTTGGATGGCATGATACGGAAGAAATTCGAAACCCGTTCAGATGGAACTCTATGCTTCCAAGGTCGAAGTTGGTTACCACTTTATGGTGGCCTACGAGACTTGATCATGCATGAATCTCACAAGTCTAAATACTCCATACATCCAGGATCTGATAAGATGTATCATGATCTTAAACTACTCTATTGGTGGAACATGAAGGCCGATATTGCAACATACGTTAGCAAATGTCTTACATGTTCCAAAGTAAAAGCCGAACATCAAAAACCATCCGGTCCATTGCAACAACCAGAGATTCCTATGTGGAAATGGGAAAGAATTACTATGGACTTCATTACCAAGCTCCCAAAGACATCAAGCGGTTATGACTCCATCTGGGTCATAGTTGATCGTCTCACAAAATCCGCACACTTTATACCAATCAAAGAGACTTACAAAATGGAACAACTAACTCGACTGTACATCAAAGAAATAGTCTCAAGACATGGTGCACCGATATCCATCATATCTGACCGAGATGGTAGATTTACTTCCAATTACTGGCAGTCACTCCAGGACGCCTTTGGAACAAATCTAGACATGAGTACAGTGTACCATCCTCAGACCGATGGTCAGAGTGAACGAACCATTCAAACACTTGAAGACATGCTTCGAGCTTGTATAATAGATTTTGGAAAAGGATGG
The DNA here is from genome assembly GCA_030686995.1 of Artemisia argyi. Taxonomy (NCBI): domain Eukaryota; kingdom Viridiplantae; phylum Streptophyta; class Magnoliopsida; order Asterales; family Asteraceae; genus Artemisia; species Artemisia argyi. The sequence goes on along the minus strand of CM060698.1, from coordinate 155,088,090 downwards.
GATACTCATCTACCATTAGTCGAATTTTTCTACAACAACAGCTATCATACAAGTATTAAAGCAGCTTCATTTAAAGCACTTTACGGTCGAAAGTGTCGCTCACCTGCTTGTTGGGCTGAAGTAGGTGAAGTTCAACTTACTGGTCCAGAACTCATTCAAGAAACAACGGATAAGATTGTACAAATCAGAAGTCGACTACAAGCCGCAAGAGATCGACAGAAAAGTTATGCCGACACACGACGCAGACCCCTAGAATTCCAAGTCGGAGATAGGGTTATGCTAAAGGTATCGCCTTGGAAAGGCTTGATACGATTCGGTAAACGAGGAAAACTAAACCCAAGATACATCGGACCATTCAAAATCCTAGCCAGGGTTGGCCCTGTGGCGTACAGACTTGAGCTTCCATCAGAACTCAGTAGTGTACACCCCACTTTCCATGTATCTAACCTAAAGAAATGCTTGTCAGATGAATCACTCGTTATTCCACTCGATGAAATTCAACTCAATGACGATCTTCAATTTATCGAGGAACCCATAGAAATCATGGACCGAGAGGTCAAACAACTCAAGCAAAGCCGTATTCCAATTGTCAAAGTTCGTTGGAACACACGACGTGGTCCTGAATACACATGGGAACGAGAGGACCAGATATGTAAGAAATACCCACATCTTTTTACCAACGAAACTTCTACTCCCAACGCAAATTGATCTCCGGGACGGAGCTCTCATATGGGGTGGAGACTGTAACAATTCGCAATTTCAGGTTAATTACTATTCCCGGAAAATTTTACTATTCACTTTTACTATTCATTTTTACGATTTATTTTCCCGAAATATGATTTTTATTTCATATTCTCGAGTGATAAATCATTTCCATGGAAAATTAAAAGTTTGACACTCGTCAGATCATTTTCGTGAAAGTTATTAAGGAATTACACGTTTTAGGGTAAAACGTCATACAAAAATTCCACGCACAACGAAACTCGGTCGCGTTAATTTTCCCCGTATCAGAAAAATGTTTGACACACTCATGATTTAATTGAGAATAAATCATGACTGAGAAAAACATGACCAAATAAACCTCGACCGTGAAAAACTGGAATTTTCAGTTTTAAGGGTTTTTACTCAGCCGTAACCTTAGCCTATACCTGCACCGCGTTTCTAAGATGATTTGAGTTTTCACATTTTTGGAATAAGTCAACATGTTTTTCCCTCCCCCTTTGACCAAAAATCATTCCTTGATTTTATAAGTCATTCCTTGATTTTTAGGCTTACGGTTTTATGTCTAAAAGACATTTAATACCAACCGACACTAGACTGAGCCCAGTCTAGATATTATAAGTCATTTTAATTCATTTATATCCTATTAGAAAAATAACATTTTACTTTTCTCAATTTTACACAATATTCATACATTTTACGTATTACGCGTTTTAGACCCGTGTTTCCAGTTTTAGCAGGGTTTTACCACCCCAATGGAACCTACCACTCATTTTATATTTTATTATGGAACATATTGACATGTTTAACAATACTTTCAAGTTCCATATTTTTACGACACCCGGTTTTACGTTTTGAGGCTTAATCATTTACGGTTGGCATTTCCCGGAGTCAAAACTCATCCAATACTTAGGATATTATCAAGCCAAGCACACCTCACCCCCTAGACCTTATGGAACCGCCTATAGGGGGGAGTCACCCTTGGTGTGGCTTGATCCTAAGCTATGTGGTCTTGGATGATTTACATGTGTATAACTTGTCATGAAAGTGTTGACTAGTTCCATTTTGTAACCTCCTCAAGGCACTATAAATCCCCCCCCCCTCCCCCTTGTTGCCGTCCATATCACACTCCAAAACCACTCCACACTTAGCTTATTTCCTTCTAATTTCAAGCAAGGTTCAAGTACTTCTTCAAGGTAGAAACCCTAGTTTCTTTTAGGTAATCAAAACACTTCCAAACCTCATATACTTTGGTGATTTCTCTTGAGTTTGAATCCACTCAAGTCACCTCAACTTTCATCATCCATCTTTCAAGAATACAAGAGTAGAAAGATTGCATGAAGTGAAGTGGGTTGAAGCAAAAGTCTATCAAAGTCCTTTTCCTTACTTGCTACTTACCTTTCTTATTTGAAAGCCAAAAGTTGTAAGCCAAACCCTAACATGTTTCTTGTTAAATATCATAATCATGTTATTTACATATCATTTATGCTATATTATGTCTTGTATTCATGTCCATGATGTATAAAAATGAGTAAAACAAGTTATTATATATGATTGTTAAGACAAGTTATTTAAACAAGTAAACTAGTGACTTTCTTGGTATAATCTGATCAAAATGGTAAAATTATGATATTGGATCATTACATATTACAGTAGAGGACCTAACAAGGAAACCATAGCAATTTGAACCACCTAAAACGAATATACGAGTCAAAAGTTATGACGATTTGAAGTTACCAAAACTTTGCGGCAAAGCTACCAAATACCTTCTGTTACAGAAACATAGAACACGCAAAAAGAGGCCTTTCTGGTCCGTTTCATGAAAAAGTTAAAGCACGAAAGTTGTCCAGAATCATGTTTTCTTCAAAAACTCAGGTGCACGTCTCCAGAAAACCAATAACGAATGAGATTTTTATCAGTTTCTTAACAGCTATTTACATGTATATAAGTCACTATATATTGGTTATGTTTTAAAAAGACCAAGAGGTCTTATGACCTAGAATCAAGACCACAACCATGGCTAGAGCCAAGGTTGAGTCTCAAGACCATGGAACAATGACCAAAGGTCATGGCAAGGCCATGACTAAATGACCATAGAAGCTTACTTAGGCGAAAACATGAACCAAAGAATTGGCGATAACTTGAACAAGCAATTTGGATCTATTTCACTTAAAGGAACCATGAGTTATTACAAAGAAAATGGTCATACAAGTTATAAGAAACTTACCCTAATAACAATCTTCATGTAATAATAAATTTTCCTAAGTTTATTCAAATATTGAACATGTAATTTTTCGGATCAAAACTTATATATATATATATATATATATATATATATATATATATATATATATATATATTATCAACTACTACAATAGTAGGGAGCCTCATGTGAGGAGTTCATTATGTAAGCCATCGAGATGAGTTGTGGATTTACGAATTAAAGTGTCCTGGCTCCTCGAACGTTTACTAACATGACTTCTGAATTATGTCGGCCCGAACGGTAGTAAACGATATATAAAACATACATGTTTCATGAATCTTTTCTTTCAAAGACTTACACTATACATCATACCACATCATGGAATAAATGCAAGATATATATATATAGGCACTTCTTTATATTCGTTACTCAAATCCTAAGTCGCAATATTCTATTATAGGTTGCTTGTAGAAACCTTCACGATCCAACCATTACCTTCATTACTTGCTATCTTACTTAAGGTGAGTTCATAGCCCCACTTTACATTACTTCAATGTTTTACAAACCCTTGGGAGGAATACATGCTATTTTAAACCGAACACAATGCTTTGAAACTGTATGCTGCCTGATTGTTTTATTATTACTAAGTACCTACCTTGCCAATCCTAGGCCCCATATCATGAACCATTTAATCACTAGTATTAGTGAGCGCGAGTATTGTGAATAGGCCTATTGGGATTGACGAATCCCATTTGTTTGAGCAGATTAGTTCAAACGAATGCACTATATTTGAAACATTAAGTATGACGGCAAAGTACTTACCGGGGTAACAAAACCGCCGATTGATATTGGTACCCGTTAATGTATTGGTTGCATGAGCTTAGTATATAATAATAACTGTTTTGTTTTCCAACATAAGTATGAGTCTAATTAACTCATACTACCAACATATTGTGTTCAACCGTTAAACAAACTCTATGAATATCACTCAACCTTTGTGTTGACCTCTTAAGCATGTATTTCAGGTCCATGATAATCAAGAATGGAGCGGAAGGGCACGTACTAAAGGAAGAAGGCTATAAACTACTATGTCATTCGATAAAACATCAAAAGACTTTATATTGATGTATTTTGAAACATGGAAACTTTTCGGGGCCTAACTATGTAAACTCTGATATGTTTGAATAAATTCGAATGATAACTCTTTTTAATACGACTCGGTTAGAGATCGTTTTCTATTATTATGACTGTTGTGCCATCGAGTAACACCCAAGTTGAATTCCGTTGCATCATGAATTGGGGGTGTTACATTATAGTTATTTCTCATCCTTCTCATTTTAAGTTTTCTTCTCACTAGATCCTTACCCTTAAATGATAAATGTTTTGCTGGGCAACTTATGGAGTATATAAATGGAATGAGATTCGACATAAATTGAATCCGTTAAACATGGTGTAGAGCTGAACAAACACTTTTAGCCCATAGTTTATATGTCATGAGATAACAAGACCCTTGCATCGCATGCAACGTGAATAATGAATATAAAAGAAAAAGTTCATAATTTTTCTTCGAACCCATTTGTAAATTATAATAATAAATTAAGAAATTAAGTTTAAGACATAATAGTGTAGTCCAAAGGTTTTAGGAATTGTTAATAGTGTGTTAATTAATATTCATTTGGTTAACTATTTAGAATTGAGTTTATTGATAAAATTTATTAATATTAGTTAGACATCAATGTTAATTTTCAATAAAATTAGTTGTACAGTAAAATGAGGTGAAGCTAAAAACGTTAGTTACGATTTTTATACAGTTTATGTGCTAAACAATAAATAAGCATACACTAGCCAATACACAATTAACAATTAGATTAAAAGCCCGTGCGTAGTACGGGTTCTGCATGCCTCGTATATAGTCATCTTGAGTTACGAGGTGATTCATCATCATCATCATCATCATTATTTTTTTTTTGGTAAAGGGTGTTACCCCGGTAAATATATTAACACCAAAAAATAACGTTAAGTACAAAGGAATATGGTTGAGGTACCATATTAACCTAAACACTCTAAACAAGCGTATTAGCAACAACTATATGTTTGACATGCCAAACATTTACACCAATTACGTTATACCATCCTCATAATATAATAAAAAAGAACTTCTCATGCAAGCACATCCCAAATAGCCCTAACTGACCAAGATACTCAAATACTAAACAAACAAAACTACAAGCCATAGGGAAGAATGTACTTTGGTATCTGCCAGTGATCCAAGCAACGAGCAACGTTTGCAGAATTCTTGAAACGAAGAGACATCAACTTGAGCCTTATGGTGCTGATGATGACATCTCTTAGTTGCTCCACTTTACGACTCGACTTCTTAAAAATGCGATTGTTTCGCTCTTGCCAAATGAAATAAGATGAAGCCGCAACAACCAATCTAGCAATGACACTCTTAATCGAACTCTTGCTAGATATCGGAATAAGAGCAGCAACAATATCTTCCATACGAGAAGGAATGTTATCCATAAAGGCTAAACCCCTCATGTACGACCACACCTGTGACGAATAAGCACACTCGAAAAAGAGGTGTTCATGAGAATCCGGTTGAGTCTCACATAAAGGACATTGAAGCATGTCGAAATTAGAATTATGACTAATATCCCATTGCCTCAATAAATCTTGTGTTTTGAGCTTCTTTAACATAATGAGCCAAAGAAGAAATGCATGGCGTGGAATGCATTGTGAGTACCATACGACATGAAGCCACGGGACCACAACATTTCTTGGCCGAATCGTATCCCACACAAGACTAACCGAGAACTCCTTAAGATCTCCATTAAAATCACGCCATAGCAGCTTGTCTTCAAGATTTGGAGAAATAGGAGGAACATGAATTTGGATCCAATTTGGTTGCCATTTCCACGCCCCCTCCTCAATAACATCTGCCACTTTATCTTTCAAATCAAAACCCGCACTAGTGATTTGTCTAACCGTTTTTAAGTCACGAAGAGGACAATCATCACACCATTTATCAAACCAAACAAACACCTTCTTTCCATCACCAATATGATACCATATATGCTCCCTAATTATATTACGAATTTGAAGGAGCTTACGCCACCCCCAACTCATTCACGCTGTAGGAGGTACATCCCAAAAGCTCCTACCCATGAGTTTATACGAGTGAATCCAACGAACCCACAAGGACTCTTTATTAGAAACGATGCTCCATATATGAGTAATCATTAACGAAATGTTAAACGTGTCTAATCTTCTTACTCCAAGGCCACCCTCAGATTTTGGGAAGTAGATGTTTTCCCACGCAACCTTTGCTTTGCCCTCTTCATTTCACCTTGACACCATAGGAAGCCACGCATAAGCTGTTCCAAGTCCTGAATAATACGAGTCGGGAGAATGAAAACAGAAGCCCAGTATAAATGCATAGAGGATAATACCGATTTAACCAATTGAAGTCTTCCCGCAAAAGATAGTGACTTATTCTTCCAATCACCAATCCGATTCTGAACTTTCTCAACAAGAATCTTACAATCCTTATAAAGAAGTCTAGATGAAATTAGAGGAACTCCCAAGTACTTCACAGGAAGCTTACCTTCTTCGAATGGCATAATACTAAGAATTGACAATTTCACATGGTCTAAAATATTACAAAAGTATGCCATGCTTTTGGGGATGCTTGGGATCAGCCCCGAAAGAACTTTAAAATCATCCAAAGCTTCCATGAGGACTTTAGCCGAATCAAGATTACCATACGCAAAAAGGAATAAATCACCTGCAAAACAAACATTAACAATTTTTTGCTTTTCGCAGTGCTTATGGTACCTGAAATTATCCGATGCATCAACCCTCTGCTGTAATAATAGAGTAAGAACCTCCATAACCATTGTGAATAAATAAGGAGACATTGGGTCACCTTGTCGTAACCCTCTTCTCCCTTTGAAGAAACCATGGAGCTCTCCATTAACACAAATAGAGAAAGACGTGTTAGAGGACACATTCCATTATCCACGACACCATAGTCATATGAAACCCAAACCAATCAAAATCATATGAAGAAACTTCCAATCCACCGTATCATATGCTTTTTGAATATCGATCTTGAAAGCACATCGAGGGGGGGGGACCTCTATCTCTATGATAATCATGCATTAGTTCTTGAGTAATAAGGATATTATCAGAAATCCTTCTACCCGGGATAAATGCTGATTGGTTGTCACTAACAATGCTTCCCAACCCCTCTTTAATACGATAAGTGATGACCTTACTTATGCACTTATAAATAACGTTACAACAAGATATCGGTCTATAGTCATTAATGCGTAAAGGGGTGCTAACTTTGGGAATTAAAGCAAGAATGGTATGATTAATTTTGTTTCAACAGCTTACCGTTAGTAAAAAAGTCTCGAACCGCTATGCAAACATCATTACCAACCACTTCCCAACTGTTCTTGAAAAATGCAGATGAGTATCCATCGGGACCAGGGGACCGATTATCACCAATAGAAAACATGGCAATCTTTATTTCTTCATTTGAGACAGGTCGAACCATATGATCTCGAATACCAGTATCCAAACGTTTTGTAAATAAAGTAGGATTGTTTAAGGCTGTAGTATCACCTTCACTCCCCAAGTAGTGCTCATAATGCTGTACGAAAACCTTTGGAACAGAATTTCCCTCATGGTCCACATTATTCATATCACGAATAAAATCAATATGATTTGTTTGGGTTCGACTCTTTACAGTTTTGTGGAAGTAGGAATTGTTCGAGTCTCCCATAGCCAGCCACTCAATCTTGGCTCTTTGTTTTAAGAAACGCTCCTCGTCTAACACCGCTTCATTGAATGCATTAAGATATAAACTCTCCTCTTCTCGAAGGACCTGATTAGAAGGGTCACTATCCAACGCTTTTTGAGCTTCGTCTAACTCATGTCTTAGTCTAACAACACGGTCATGGAGATTTCCTTGTTCCATTAATAGCTTTCGAAAAGGTGTTTTCAAATTCTTCATCTTTGTAACGATTTGGAGCATAGTGTGACCCTCCACCCGTTTACCCCATTCAAGTTGCACCACCTCAATAAAGCTCGGCTTAAAAACCAATAGGTTTGCAAATTTAAATGGTTTAGGCTTTGACTTACAAAGGTTTGGAATTTTGAGAACTGCCGGTGAGTGATCAGATATTCTGTATGGTTGGAAGATTGCATAGGAACCTGTGAATTGCTCCAAGTACTCCATATTGCCCATTACACGATCTATTTTCTTTAAAACGCCATCACCACCCTTCGGTTTTTGATTCCAAGTATAGTGCAAACCCGAAGCATTGACGTCACTAACTTCAATGTTACAAACACACTCCTTGAACTCCCTCATGGGCTCATGGCTATGCTAGTTAGGGAGGAACCAGCACAACAATCTTCCAGGTTCAAAGAAGCGTTGAAATCTCCCATTAAAACCCACGGCTGACCACTAACAAATGATTTGTGTACCTCCAAATTCTGCCATAGTATGCGTCTTGTTTTATATGCATTAGCAGCATATATAAACGAAAAAAATGCCACCTTGCGCTCAGCTTTAAACAAGACTTGTGTGTGCATAACTTGATCCGTTTGGGATATTATCATTACATCAACTATACCTGGGTCCCACCCAAGAATAATGCGAGATCCTTTATCACAAAGAGCCCCGTTTGAAGTCCAATTCCACTTCTTGAAAACCTTAGCACAAATGCGTTCCAAGCATGAGATGTCCACATGTGACTCCAATATAGCACAAATACTCAAGTGATTTTCATTCACCACTTGACGAACCTCATTTTGCTTTGGGGTACGGTTCAAACCCCGTATGTTCCAAGAAGCAACACTAACCATTAAGACCTTGTTGAACGGGAGTGCTTGCCCCCTCCGATTCTTTCACATTATTTGGTTTCATGAACGTACCTGTTTCATCATATACATTTTCAACCTCATCATCACTCCCATCATCATTCATGACATGAGTACCAGAAAGAGTTGCAAAAGAATTATGCGTTTTGAGTTCGTTGGTTTTCTTAACATTGTTTGAAGTTGAAACCTCATTCTTAGAAGGCGCATTCTTAGAAGTAGACGCACCATTAGGATCTGGTTTATTACTCTTTGGGCGGTAGACAAATCTAGGCTTTGGTTTGTTTAACAAAACACCCCCACATTCTTCGAGCTATCATTTCCACTTCCACTTGATTTCCCTTTACCCCGTTTTTTTCCCACTTGTTGAAAGCCCTCATCAGGATCAGTAGCAAGAGCATGTGGTTCAACCACGACATGTTTGGGACAGTTATCAATGGTATGACCAAAGATATTACACGTCGTGCACCTAGGTGGTCTCCATTCGTACTCAACTCGAACAGTTTCTTTCGTATATTCCATTTTCTCTAATGAGGGTACAGCTACCACAAGACTACTAATTAGCTCCTTTTCAAAGCTAATCTCGGTCATAGCACGAGCATAACTGTTCCGCCCCCATGACTCCTCACACATAGTGGTCGTGTACGTGTCAAGCATTTTTGGTGTCCCAATTTTCGAGGCTATTAAGCTTAACCCATCGGCAGTGAACGCCCCCATTGGGACATCGTGTAATTTAACCCACACCGGTACCTTTGTGAGATCTTCTTTAATTAACGTCGTACTAGTAGTCCACTCCTTCAAAATGATAGGTGTATTTCTAATAATCCAAGGACCAGCTTCTAGGACATCCTCCATTCCTTTTCTAGTAGCAAATTTGAAAAAGAAGAAACCATTTGTGTTCATCATTGCTTTCTGTATACCAAACTTTGCCCATGCATTCCAAACATAGTGTTCAACAATTGGGAATGCAAGTCGCTTACCTATGAAGTACCCCATACAGTGAGTTTGCAAGCCTCCCATTTACCTCAGCAACCGAAGACCGTGGGATGGTCAAATCAGCACCCTCCACACAATCTTGAATCTCAAGTTGTCGAAAGTTAACTTTGGTTTTTGGCATTTCTGTTTGAACTGCATTCACGTACGACAATGGTTTCGTAGTTTGGCCACAATCCACTTTAATAGGTTCTTTAGTAGACACATTTGTTCCTTCCACCTCCTTGATAGTTTCGTTAAACGAGCTCAATAACGAGCTGATATCCTCCTCTCCCGTAGCATTACCCATCACAAACGACTAACAAACCAACAATCTAATACTTTTTGATAGGTTTTTCTTTAAGGCATTAAATCAAACACTTGGTGAGCACCTGATAATAGACCTGCTAATGATGAAGTAAGTAGTAGATTGATGACATCAGCAATCAGGATGTTGGTGGTTGGTTTATAGAAGGCGTGAAGGAGATCAGAGGAGGAAGCAGTTTTATAGCAGCACTGATCTATTTCGAGTTATTCTAGTTTATCTAATAACCCACTTGGTTATTCTTAAACAAAAGGTTATTTGGAATTACATTATAGAGTGTGGGAGATTTAGGCGAGTGTTGAATAGTTTGTTTTCGTGTTTTAGTGGTGGTGGGAGGTCGAGTAGTGGTGGTTCTTCTCGGCGGATTTACGCATATATTGCTTGTTGAGTTAGATTGCACTGGATTTACTAGCTTAGATTTAAGTTATTATTATTATTATTTTTGCACAAGATATATAGATTTAGGGTTTGGGGCTTTTTAATTGAAATCTTTTGATATTTGATCAACTAATTAACTATGTGTTTTACCGTCTTTATTCTTGTTAGGGTTTTATTCCGTTGAGGTGCACCTCGTTTATCTACTCTTGGATTAGGGTTTATCTAAATTCATTTTCGTATCTTGCGTTAGCTGACATCTAGAACTTGTTAGTACCTGGATGGTGAATGATGTAGAAGATTAAAAAAAACCCATACCGTTGGTGAGGTTTGGTCTGGAGAACACATGCATTAAGATTTTTTTCAAAATTGTATCCAAACTCGGCAAGAATTCCATTATCTATCAAAAATTGCGTGTTGTGTTCATAGGTGGAAGGTAATAACCACAAAAATCAAGAGGGTGGCAAACACGAAGGTCGAAGAATTTACCCAACCATAGGCAATTTTTGGAGGCAATTGTGCAATCAACCCATCCCCGTTCAACAAATGAGGTTTGATGAATGAAAGGAAATGATGAAGATGAAGATTCGACTAACTACAATCAAATTGTTTCATTCAAAAGTTTTGATCAATATTAAGGTATATTCTTTAATTATTGACAATTATGGTGCTAGAAATTTGGTGTCAAGAAAATTTGTTAGTTATTTTAATTTACCAATAGAGATGTGTCCACTTAGAGGAACGCAAGTTTGTTGGATTCCAATATCTGTTGGTCGGTTTTATAAGCGTGTAGTGTTTTGTGAATTGGATGACATGGAGGATTGTCATATTCTGTTGTGAAAATCATGGCGATGTGAAGTTCAAGTTCTTATGATTTAAAGTGTTCTTTATGGAAAAAAGAATTGTGATGATTCCATATGAAGATTAAGTTACCAAAGCCTTAGGTTAAGATTGAAGAAAAGTTATTGAAATCTCATATCATTGTTGAAGTTTAAAATCAATGTGATGTTGAAGTTGGTACGTCTAGTGTTGAAGTCTCGACCAAAGTACTGGAGAAGACAAAGGATTCTAGGGTTTTGAAAATCTTGAAGTTACGAAATCCGAAGTTATTGAAGGTACAAAGGTTCGTGATTTTAATTGTAGATAAATTTTGAATATGATTATCAAGAATCTAATAAAGTTTTCAATGACTAACAAAGAAACTATTTTTATTGCAATTGAAGACTTGGTGAACCTTAATAAGGAGCACATAACCCGACGTTTAGGGTCATGGGTTGATCCTTGGGAGTCGTAGGCATGTTAAAAAGGAAGAAAGTTCTCGAGTTAATGTAAATCATAAACATACCAAATATAAGTTTTGTCGTGAGAGGATGTTTGAGGTGGATGAAGTTATCAGTGGTGAGAACTTGAGGGAGAGTTTTTTTTAAGTGCGGGGAATGACGAGGACAAAATTTGAGTATTTCGCGAGGTTTTCTTTTGGCTTTTCGGCTTTTTTTTATTTTTATTTTTATTTTATTATTATTTTTTTTTTGGAAATGTTCAGGGTTAAACGTTTATTATTTTTTTATTTAGATTATTTTTGTTACTTGGGGTTTTGTAATTGAATTTCTCTTTTAATAACATATCAATATTACTGGCTTAAGTCCACCGAGTCATATTCCCATGCCACAACTTGTAACTTGGCCAAACACCCCTCTGAAAAAGGAAGATCCTTATCCAATTGAAAAAGGGCAAATTCCCAAAACAGGACAATTATTTTTCGAGTTTATTTATTCAGTACAAACCCAACCCCATTTCCCAATTTGGTTAAGTGCGATCGTGCGATTCTTTTAGTTTATTGACACTTGTCCCACCCACTATCTCTTGTCCCCCACTATCAATTGCCACTTGTCCCACCCACTATCTCTTGTCCCCCATGTGTCTAGACAAAATTACTTTTTTTACCTTTTCTCTCTCTCTCTTTTATATCTTTAACCACAATATAAGTTTAGATCTTGTGTTCGTGTTTAGATCCATCACCAACAGTTCAAGCTAGAATTCACCAACAATATATCTAAACTTATATTGTTCGTGTTTAGATCCACTCATTAGTATCTGACAAAATTACTTATCACCATCACCACCTGATAAACACCACAACAGATCCACCATCACCACCGCAGATCAACACCTCTTTCTCTCATAAAAATTTCGGATCTAAATACGAACACAAGAACGATACCAAATTCGTTTATAATCATTTTTAGTTATTAAAAACATTAAACACATTTAGTTTTAACCCAAAACCTCAAGATTTGTGACGAGTTGGTCACGAGTTTGGCTCATAACGAGTCAAATCGCACACAACTCACGTTTTCCTACCTTTTTCTACCAGATCTAGATGGTGGTGATGATAAGGAGTGGTGGTGGCGGCGTGTTGGTGGATAAAAGGTGGCGGTGGAGGGTTTTTTTGGCGCGTGGAGTACGGTAAGGTGAAGAGGAGGTCACGAGGTGTTGAATGGTGGTGGCGGTGTAGCTATGGGTGGCGGTGGTGGTGTTTGGGTGGTGGCCGGCGGCGGCTCACGAGAAAGAGAGAGATCTACGTTGATCTTGAAACGCCCAAATGTTTATGGTTGATTAGAGAAAAAGTAAGGCAATAATTTTCTCAATTTTCTCTTGATTAAAACGAAGAAAGAAATAAAAAAAAGATTCATAGGTGTTTTGTTTAATGGGTGTTTTGTATTGTATGAGTTGTGTACTTGTGTTCTTGATAAGTTTAGTTTTTTTTAGAATTGTTTCATTCGCACATTTAATTTGCCAGAATCTGGAAATAAATTGAATTCGCACGTTCGTACATTTAAAATCGCACATTTAATTTGCCGGAATCTGGAAATAAATTGAATTCGCACGTTCGCACATTTAAAATCGCACATTTAATTTGCCGGAATCTGGAAATAAATTGAATTCGCACGTTTGCACATTTAATAGGTAGAAAAATCGCACATTTATTTGACTTATAGAACTAAGGGTAAAAAAGTAATTTTGTCTAGACACATGGGGGACAAGAGATAGTGGGTGGGACAAGTGGCAAGTGATAGTGGGGGACAAAAGATAGTGGGTGTGACAAATGTCAAGAAACTAAGAGAATCGCACGATCGCACTTGACCAAATTGGGAAATGAGGTTGGGTTTGTACTGAATAAATAAAGCCCCAAAAATAATTGAATTTGCCCATTGAAAAATGAAAAGTTCAAAATTCACAACTTGAAAACCCGCCAAAAAACAAATTGTAATAAATTAATTATTTGAACCTTCAAACCCCAAATTCAACTTTAATTCAATAATCCCCCAATCCCCAAATCCAAACACCCCAAACCCTAAATCGAAACAGTCCGAAATGGACAAACGAATGATATCAGTAGATCAATGGAGTTCAGGAAGTCAAATCTACTTCTTAACTCATCTTCACGCCGATCACACCGTTGGTTTATCCCCTCGTTGGAACAAAGGCCCCATTTATTGTTCGCGAATCACCGCTCGTCTTTTCCACCCCAAATTCCCTGGTTTCGACCTCTCTTTGCTCCGAGTTATCGAAATCAGGCGATGGTACTCATTGTCGTTGGTTTGGCCCACTACGGGGCTGGAAACTAAGGTTCAGGTTATGGCTATTGATGCTAATCACTGTCCTGGTAATTAAAATGTATAATTAGTTATTTTGTTGGTTGATATTGATGTAGGTGATTAGTGTTTGGACGTTACGAATGTAGTTAAGTAGCGCGTGATGTAAATTGGTGTGTTGATTATTTTGGAATGTGACTGATGTCGAATTGTTTGACGGATGAGTGTTGTTGCGTGAATTGGCTAGTTTCGTGATGTAAAAGTAGGCACTGCGGGAACTAGCGTTTGGATTTGCTTATTTTGTAAAAAATGCAATTAATTTGATACGGAGTAGATATTTTCAATCAAATTCCTTTGTAAAAGGTTTTGGTTAAAGTAGTTTTAGTTTAATATCAAATACAATACGAAAGAAGCACTTCCTTACCTACTTTTGAAAAGTTGCTTTCCTGCATTTAAAAAAGCAGATAAGCAGAAAAAATAAGCAATCCCAAACACCCACTACCTAAGTATAATCTGTGTTTGGTTAAGCCCTGCTGTTGTTCCACGTGGTGAGTAAATTACTGGCATAGTATTGTGCACGATGTTTTTCGCTCCAAGGGGCATAAAATGAGCTTGTTACAGCGTGATTAGATATATGTTTTATTGTGTTAGTAACTTAGTGTGTACTTTGTCACTTCATTTGGTTACTCAAAACTAAGTCTGCTTCTGAAATATTGAATAACTTCTTTTATAGTTTGTCGGGTTATTGTTGAGTAATATGGTTGGAATCTCAACTAGTTCACATTAGATGATCTGATTTTAGATAGTCATGTGTAGGTTGTTGGGTATTTACGTACTTACATCCTGTTTACGATGCACAACATAAAAGTATATTGCCAATTTCATGGGATATTCAAATGAAATTATCTGGTTTGAACTTTGATG
Source organism: Artemisia argyi (assembly GCA_030686995.1). NCBI lineage: Eukaryota > Viridiplantae > Streptophyta > Magnoliopsida > Asterales > Asteraceae > Artemisia > Artemisia argyi. The sequence goes on along the minus strand of CM060698.1, from coordinate 155,073,080 downwards.
TCGTTGCTTCTGATAAATATGCATATGCCATAGAGGCATAAATCATGGCTTTTGCAGTTTGTGGGTATGTTATGGACATTATCGATTTGAACAAGTACAACACATTACTGACGTACGAAAAGAATATTAACTGCAAAGAATTTCCATTGGTACCTTGTCCTTATCAGTGTGCTTGGACTAGATTTTTGAAAACTAATTGAAGGTTTATTGGTCTCTTTGGTTCTATTTTTCCCTTGACCTTGGTAATTTGCTATATGTGGCAGGTGCATTTATGTATCTCTTCCGTGGTGAGTTTGGCATTATGCTTTACACTGGGGATTTCCGTTGGGAAGTATCAAGTGAGATTGCACAAATGGGAAAGACCATGCTTCTTAATGCTCTTAAGAATGATAAAATTGATACCCTTTACATAGACAACACGTATTGCAACCCATCCTACTCATTTCCTTCTCGGGAAGTCGCTGCTCAACAGGTGATGCACTGTTCTTGCTGAACTTTCTAATTCACAGTTCTAGAGTCCTGTAATGCTCGTGATTTTTAAGGTCGGAGGTCTGGAGGTATAATAATTTATTTTAATCATGTGCTTCTGTCAAATCTCATGACCTAGTGTGAATTTTAGGAAGATCTCTCACAGCAGAGTTAAAATAACGTATACTTTATTTATTTGGAACGGTGATGTGTAGTTGACATTTTCTTTCCTTGTGAAAGGTTATTTGATTATGATTTCGTTCTTGTTAACTGGATAATTAAGTCCTATTCTTTCCCATAATATCTGATATCCGCATCCTCCTTTCCTCATGCTTTTTCTTATTATGCGTGGGTTATCACATTCCCATATCTTACTGCGGGATCAGTTACTTATGCGATATGTTTGCGTGATTGTCTGTGCTCCCCTGACAATTGTTTCCTATTATGTGATTTTTGACACGAAAATTCTTTTGTTGTTCTGTATTGAACCATCTGCAGGTGGTTAATATCATCAATTCGTATCCTGAACATGACATTATCATTGGTATAGACTCGCTAGGAAAAGAGGATTGATTACTCTACATCTCAAAAATGCTGAAAATAAAGGTAATTTGCTACTAACTTGCTATTCTATGACTTTATGAAAGAATGTGTATGTGTTTAAAATTTGGCTACATTAGTTATAGTTATTACATAATTATTACCTGTGTAGGTGATATTACCATTGCATCCATGCATATGTTAGTATCATTAAAATAACTAGAAGCTCATCGTTTTTCCTACTTTGTATTTATTAATTTTATGGCAGATTTGGGTGTGGCCTGAGCGGTTGCAGACCATGCATCTTCTGGGATTACATGCAAATTTCACTACGAAAACGACGTTGACAAGAGTACGAGCTGTTCCTCGTTACGGTTTCTCTGTTGAAACTCTAGAAGGATTAAATACTATGCACCCAACCATTGGAATCATGCCATCTGGTCTTCCGTGGGCACTAAAGAAAGCTGGATGCAAGGATAAGTCTTGTGATCTTTCTTCAATGAAGACAGAGACGAGCATCGACCTTCATATGAACATGCGAAATAGATATACAAATAATATCGAAAAACATCATCAGTACATCTATACAGTTCCATATTCAGATCACTCGTGTTTTCCAGAGATATTGGAGTTTGTTAAGTTTCTATGCCCAAGCAACATCAAAGGTATTGTGTCTTCATCATCGTCTTATGTTGATCCTCGTTACCATCTTCGCAACATTATTGGAGCTGCGAGCTTATGTAAAAAATCTGTGACTGAGGAAGAGAGAGAAAGAGTAGAAGGTATATGTAAGTTTGATCTTGCCTGCAATAGTTTTACAGAAGATAAAGTAAAGCGTAAAAGGATCAAAAAACATTATTTGTTTTGTAAAACTAGGGTGAGTGTGTTAAGAAGGTATAAGTGTGGTGTGAAACTAACCACTGAAGATTATTCTGATGATAAACCGTCAACTAAAACAGTTTGACTCTTAAAATCCCAGGTACAGTTTTGATTGGACTTAATGGAGAAACATGTATAATGTGAGTCCCACCACGTAGGAGACATTATGTAGTGGAAGGGGGTGTACCACTAAATTATTCTACGGGTTATGAACCATTTTACGGGTTATGAACCATTTTACGGGTTATGACTGACTTTCATGTTAATTATTTCTAGCAGGTTTTGCAAGTTCTATAAAATCCACTACTGGCAATATGTTTCTGCATCTGATATGATCCATCTCTGTGTGCCTCTTTCTCTCTCAATTACTGTCCACTTTCATATCACCCACGCGCTTCACAAAAAATTAACTGTTTAATGGCGTTTATGCTCCTCCTTTGTTTCTCTATGGCCATTTGTCTCACATCTGCAGCTGACACAATATCTGCAAACCGTTCTCTCTCCGGAGACCAAACAATTACATCCAAACATGATAATTTTGTGCTTGGTTTCTTTAAAGCAGGCAGCTCTTCCAACTATTACGTAGGCATTTGGTATAAAAAAGTTGCTTCTAATCCTCCTTCCGTAGTCTGGGTAGCAAACAGAGAAATACCCGTCTCTGACAGAGTTAATTCTGAACTAAAAATCGTAGATGGTAACTTAGTGCTCTTAAATGAGTTTAAGTTACAGATCTGGTCCACAAATGTCACCACCACCAATATGAATTCTGTGATTGCTGTTATTCATGATAATGGTAACCTAGTTTTGACAGACGGGTCAAATTCAGCTGAACCAGTTTGGCAAAGTTTTGACCACCCAGTTAATACTTGGTTGCCTGGTGCTAAACTTACTTATGATTTTAGAAGTAAAAAGAAGCAGCTTCTTACTTCATGGAAAAGTGAAGAAAATCCTGGTGTAGGACTCTTTTCTTTAGAGCTTGACCCGACTGGTAAAGAGTATATATGCAAGAGGAATGGCTCCCATCAATATTGGACTAGCGGGGCTTGGAATGGACACATATTTAGTTTAGTACCGGAAATGAGGAGAAATTACATTTACAATTTTAGCTTTATTACAAATGTTAATGAGAGTTACTTCACTTATTCTGTGTATGATCCTTCCATCATATCAAGAATGTTTATTGGTGTTTCTGGTCAACTTGAACAACAAACATGGTTGGAAAGTAGGAAGCAGTGGAATTTGTTTTGGTCTCAACCTAGAACACAGTGTCAGGTGTATGCTTTATGTGGCGCTTTCAGTACTTGCAGGCAGACTGAAATGCCATTCTGTAATTGCTTGATTGGCTTCAAGCCTAGATCAGAAAGTGGTTGGAACCAGAGTGATTTCTCTGGTGGGTGTGTTAGAAAAACGGAGTTGCAATGTGGGAGAAATGAGGAAAATTCCGATTTTATCATGATTAAAGTCGAAAATTTGCCTTCAAATAACTTTACGGCCGCTGGGAGTGCTGGTGAATGTCGTACTACCTGTATGAATAATTGCTCCTGCAATGCCTACTCTTTTGCTGATAACGAGTGTTCATTGTGGGATGGAGAGCTTTTAGATCTTTCAGAAGACGATGCTAATGGGAAAACAATCTACATCAAAATTGCTTCTAAAGACCTCCCAATTTATAGAAAGAAAAACAGTTTCCCTGTGGGTTCTGTTGCTGGGTCTGTTGTAGGTCTCTTTTTATTCTTGGGTCTAATTCTGCTTATTATATACAGAAAAAAGAGGGTATTGGTTGGAAAAACAAAAATGGAGGGATCATTGGTGGCGTTTGTTTACAAAGATCTACAAGCAGCAACAAAGAATTTCTCAGATAAATTGGGAGGTGGTGGTTTTGGTTCAGTTTATAAAGCAGTGCTGCGTGATTCATCCATTGTGGCGGTGAAAAAACTTGAAGGTATCAGCCAGGGAGAGAAGCAGTTCAGGAGTGAAGTCAGCACAATCGGGAGCATCCAACACATTCATCTTGTACGTCTTCGTGGGTTCTGCGCAGAAGGTGACAGCAAGTTACTGGTGTATGATTACTTGCCAAATGGTTCTCTACATTCACACCTTTTCCATGAAAAACAAGATAATGTTCTAAACTGGAAAACTAGGTATCACATTGCACTTGGAATTGCCAGAGGGCTGGTTTATCTCCATGAGAAGTGCAGAGACTGTATAATTCACTGCGACATAAAACCAGAAAACATTCTCTTAGATGCTGATTTCCACCCAAAAATTGCAGATTTTGGCCTTGCAAAGCTTGTAAGTCGAGACTTTAGTCGGGTTTTGACAACTGTGAGAGGGACCAGAGGGTATCTAGCACCAGAATGGTTATCAGGGGTGGCCATCACAGCCAAAGCAGATGTTTTTAGCTATGGAATGATGCTCTTTGAATTAGTGCATGGCAAAAGAAACACAGAGCGATATGAAGATTCAAATTTTACTTTCTTCCCTAGTTTGGCTGCGAGTGTTCTTATGGTGGGAGGTGACATCCTTAGCCTAATAGATAGTAGGTTAAACCGGGAAGCTAGCGTTGATGAAGTTACCAAAATTTTCAAAGTTGCATATTGGTGTATTCAAGACCAGGAAGACAAGAGGCCTTCAATGAGTCTTGTGGAACAGATTCTTGAAGGAGTTTCCAATGTGAACATGCCTCCTATCCCGAAATATGTCAACTTTTTTGTTGATAAAACCGAGCATGATCTTTTTTTCACCAAGATACCCTCAAATGGGAATTCCCAGAGCAATTTTCCGAGTGGTGATTCCCTGTCGGACAATGCATCATCTTTTTAACGGTTTCTTCTCTTTAACTCATTGGTTTAAGACCACATACTACGCTCTATAAGAAGAAGGTTTGTAAGTGTTTAGAATGATATCTTTGTTGCATTTGCATTTTTATAACTTTCTCCAGAACTGCATATTCTTGAGCATTGGTGTTCTTTTGACATTTGTGGGAATTATGATTTTGTTAGTTTTTGTAGATGGTTTGAAAAGTCTAGTATTTTGAAATAAAGCCAATATTTGTTGGTGTAAGTTATTCTAATTGCTCATTTCAGCAGCTTCATAATTTGAGCATTGAATATCTAATATAAGATGTATTTATAAAACGAGTTTATTACAAATTTCATTATGTGATCCGCACTTAATTGCACCTCTCATAGTTAAACTTCATTGATTACACATTTCCATCCTTGTGGTTGTTGATTTCATGATTTGTAACTGGTCACTTGACCAAACGTCCATTAAATTGGTTCTGTTGAATTTAGAACGCTCCACTCATTTGAGGGCATTTTAGCCATTGTATATATATAGTCATCTTGAGGACTAGATTTGAGTGTTTCGCAAGTTTTTTTTTTTTTTTTTTTTTTTTTTTTTTTTTTTTTTCATCATTAGGGCTGTAAACGAACCGGACGAACACAAACGGAGCTCTGTTTATGTTCGTTTATTTAATTTTAACCGGACAAATAAACGGACACGGACGCTTAAACGGACGAATTTTCTTGTTCATGTTCGTTTATTAAGAAAATGAATTGTTCGTGTTCATTTATGTTGGTTCATTAAGACACTAAACGAACGCTAAACGAACATAAACGATCGAACATAAATGAAAATATACAAACAAACATAAACTTTATTCAATTCTTCACAATATATTGTTTTATAAGTGTTGCTTTGTTTAAATAAACGAATTTTTAAAATTATAAAATTAAAAGATATGATATATGAACATAAGTAGATAAATAAACATAAACGAACTTTAACGAACGCCTAATCGGACGTTCACGAACATAAATGAAGGAACGAGACTTTGTTCATGTTCGTTCATTTAATAAACGAACGAATATAAACGGACTTTTTACCGAACGGTTCATGAAATGTTCACTGAACGTTCAGTTCGTTTACAGCCCTAATCATCATCATCATCATCATCATCATCATCATCATCACACAAGATATATAAATTTAGGGTTTGGGGCTTTTTAATTAAAATCTTTTGATATTTGATCAACTAATATTGTAACATCCCGCCTACTGATACACAATATTGTCCGCTTTGCCCTGATGGCTCACGACTTTGTTTTTGTGACCCTCGTGTGAGACTTCCTGGCAGGTCACCCAGGCCAGTGCTACTCTCACACGAGCACGCTTAACTGCGTAGTTCCTAAGAACCCTACTCACAATAGACCATAAAACACGTTGTGTCTGATTAGGCAAATGTTATTCTTATATACCCAGCATCTCTCCTGCCTCTGTTGATGTGGGATTTGCCTAGGGTGTTACATTCACCCCCACTTAGGGACTCATCGTCCTCGATGAGGTTTGCCCCACCTGAACGGCTATGGAGTGGCTCGGATACCACTTGTAACATCCCGCCTACTGATACACAATATTGTCCGCTTTGCCCTGATGGCTCACGATTTTTTTTTTGGTGGCCCTCGTGTGAGACTTCCTGGCAGGTCACCCAGGCCAGTGCTACTCTCACACGAGCACGCTTAACTGCGTAATTCCTAAGAATCCTACTCGCAATAAACCACAAAACGCGTTGTGTCTGATTAGGCGAATGTTATTCTTATATACCCAACATCTCTTCGGCCTCTGTCGATGTGGGATTTGCCTAGGGTGTTACATTCACCCCCACTTAGGGACTCATCGTCCTCGATGAGGTTTGCCCCACCATCCTGAACGGCTCTGGAGTGGCTCTGATACCACTTGTAACATCCCGCCTACTGATACATAATATTGTCCGCTTTTCCCTGATGGCTCACGACTTTGTTTTTGTGGCCCTCGTGTCAGACTTCCTGGCAGGTCACCCAGGCTATTGCTACTCTCACACGAGCATGCTTAACTGCGTAGTTCCTAAAAACCCTACTCGCAATAGACCACAAAACGCGTTGTGTCTGATTAGGCGAATGTTATTCTTATATACCCAGCATCTCTCTGGCCTCTGTCGATGTAGGATTTGCCTAGGGTGTTACAAGTATGGTCTAGAAAACACATGGATTAAGATTTTTTCAAAATTGTATCCGAACTCGACAAGAATTCCATTATCTATCAAAAACTGCGTGTCGTGTTCATATGTGGAAGGTAATAACCACGAAAATCATGAGGGTGGCAAACACGAAGGTAGAAGAATTCGCCCAACCATAGGCGATTTTGGAGGCAATTGTGCAATCGACCCACCCCGTTCAACAATAGGAGGTTTGATAAATGGAAGGAAATGACGAAGATGAAGATTCGACTAACTACAATCAAATTGTTTCATTCAAAAGTTTTGATCAATAATAAGTAGGGGTGGCAATCGAGTCGTGTTTGGGTTAACATATTCGGGTTTGCGGGTTAGCAGGTTATTATAACTTCTACCCAAACACGACCCATTTATTAATCGTGTCAAGAAACTCAACCCTAACCAAGACCTGCATAACACGTGTAACCCGTTTAACCTATTTAAGTAAACATGTCAAGCGTCAAATATGGTTGGTGGTTTGTTAATTTAACTAATTTAAAAGCAAAACAGATATAAGGATCTAAAAATAGATAAAATTAACATATCTATAACTATTTATAATCATAATTCACTTACATAACAAAATACATTAAATCCAAATCTAACATAAAATCTAAGCTATATATTTTATTTTTAGAGGCCTATATACTTAAACGGGTTCACGGGTTAACCTGTTTAATACTTACTTAACCCAAACACGACCCATTTATTAAACAGGTTAGACGTGTTGACCTGTTTTTGACCCAAACATGTTTATCCTCAACCCAACCTTGTTTAATTACGTGTTTGGTTCGTGTCGTTTATTGTGTCGTGTCGAGAATTGCCACCCCTAATAATAAGGTATATTCTTTAAGTATTGACAATTATGGTGCTAGGAATTTGGTGTCGAGAAAATTTGTTAGTTATTTTAATTTACAAATAGAGACGTGTCTATTTAGAGGAACGCAAGTTTGTTGGATTCCAATATCTGTTGGTAGGTTTTATAAACGTGTAGTGTTTTGTGAATTGGATGACATGGAGGATTTTCATATTCGGTTGTGAAAATCATGGCGATGTGAAGTTCAATGTTTTATGATTTAAAGCGTTCTCTATAGAAAAAGAATTGTGATGATTCCATCTGAAGATTAAGGTATTAAAGCCTTAGGTTAAGATTGAAGAAAAGTTGTTGAAATCTTATATCATTGTTGAAGTTTAAAATCAATGTGATATTGAACTTGGTACGACTAGTGTGGAAGTCTCGACCAAAGTACCGGAGAAGACAAATGATTCTAGGGTTTTGAAAAATCTTGAAGTTATGAAATCCGAAGTTATTGAAGGTACAAATGTTCATGATTTTAATTGTAGATCAATTTTGAATATAATTATCAAGAATCTAATAAAGTTTTCAAAGACTAACAAAGAAACTATTTTTATTGCAACTGAAGACCTGGTGATCGTTAATAAGGAGCACATAACTCGATGTTTAGGTTCATGGGTTGATCCTTCGGAGTATGATAGGCGTATTAAAAAAGATGAAGGTTCTCGAGTTAATGTAAAGCATAAATCTACCAAATATAAGTTTTGTCGTGAGAAGATGTTTGAGGTGGATGAAGTTATCGGTGGTGAGAACTTGAGAGAGAGTTTTTTTTTTTTTTTTTTTTTTTTTTTTTTTTTTTTTTTTTTAATGAGGGGAATGACGAGGACAAAATTTGAGTGTTTCGCAAGGTTTTTTTTAGCTTTTCGCCTTTCTTTTTTTTGGAAATGTTAAGGATTAAACGTTTATTAATTTTTTTTTATTTAGATTTTCTTTTTTTATGATTTGGGGTTTTGTAATTGAATTTTCTCTTACGTTCTGTTCTCAAGTATAAATTTTAAAGAAATGGAAGGTGATGGAATGGGAAGAGCAAAGTAAGGAATGACACTGTAAAGAAGTGGTTATTTTTATTTGTGTTCTTGAGTATTTATTTTTAAGTGGGAAGAAAAGGATACGAAGCTACCCAAATTACCAATATACCCTAAAAACATAATTTACTCATCACATTTGTTTTATGCAACCAATATTTTACTCCGTAACTACCTCTTCACTTTGGTACATGCGACAACCAGTTAGCTATTCACATTTGTTTTATGTGAACATTTTTGAGTATTTTTGCATATACGAGTAGTTTATTGTTTGAAAAAAATGGGTGTAAGCTATGAATATTTGCAACAGACCACAAATACGAGTAGCTTATTGGTACATGCAACAACCAGTTAGCAAATATGAGTAGTTTATTGTTTGAAAAAAATGGATGTAAGTTATGAATATTTGCAACATACCACAAATACGAGTAGTTTAACAAGTCAATTCGTAAGTAATGAGGATATATTTTTAATTTTACACAAACCCATCATGTTAATAACCTGCTTCCCTTCCTAATCCCTCCAAAATTGGACGGAACAGATATAAAAAAAAATCCCATACCTCCCCTCCCTTCCACCTTCCTGTCCCCTCCCCTTCCTTTTAAAAAAAACTTAGGGTCCACTTGGTTCAAAGTAAAGAAAGGGAAATGGAATGCAAAAGAATGAATGAGGTGAGTAATCAATACCTTACCTTTCAATTTACTCTATAATGGTTGATTACCACTTTGGGGTAATCAATCCCTTTGCACAAGCACAATATAATGAGGGAGCTGAGCCCTTTTGAATACGTTACCCATTCCCCACTTTCCTTAAACCCCTACCAAGCACCCCTTAAGAACACTGATATTTTTTATTTCCCTTCCCATCCTCTTCTATTCTTCAAAAAAAAAAAAAAAAAAAAAAAAAAAAAAAAAAAAAAAAAAACTCGAGAACAGAATCAGTATTAGTGGCTTAAGAGCTTGTTTCTTTTTATTTCTAGATTAAGTGGGTGGACCATTTTCTCTTAATGAGTCAATGGGGAGGACCCTTTACTTCCTCTACTCATATAGATCATTTAACAGAAAAAAAAAAACATATTATATGTGTGGCGTCACCACTATCTCGTTAAGACTAATTAATATAAAAAGGAAGATCCTTATCCAATTGAAAAATGAAAAGTTCAAAATTCACAACTTGAAAACCCGCCAAAAAACAAATCATTATTCAATAAATCCCCCAATTCCAATATCCAAACAACCCAAACCCTAAATCCAAACAGTCCGAAATGGAGAAACGAATGATATCAGTAGACGAATGGAGTTCAGGCAGTCAAATCTACTTCTTAACTCATCTTCACGCCGATCACACCGTCGGTTTATCCCCTCGTTGGAACAAAGGCCCCGTTTATTGTTCGCGTATCACCGCTCGTCTTTTCCACCCCAAATTCCCTGGTTTCGACCTCTCTTTGCTCCGAGTTATCGAAATTGGCCGATGGTACTCGTTGTCGTTGGTTTCGCCCAGTACGGGGCTGGAAACTAAGGTTCAGGTTATGGCTATTGATGCTAATCACTGTCCTGGTAATTAAAATGTATAATTAGTTATTTTGTTAGTTACTATTGATGTAGGTGATTAGTGTTTGGATAATAATATATGAATGTGGTTAAGTAGCGCGTGATGTAAATTGTTTGACGGTTGCGTGATTAGTAAGTATATATAATAATATGTAAATATAATGGAGTATTAGATATTTTGTATGTTTAAAAGTGTTTGGATGGAACCTGCTGTTGTTGTTCCTCGTGCCGGCAAATTACCTCCATGGCATAGTATTACGAGTGTCGATTTTCACTCCACGGCGTTAAATGAGCTTATGGTGTATTCAGCATTGTTAATGCAGTTTTTATTTTATTAGTGTGCGTATTTTGTGTTTAGGAGATTTTGACCACTTTTTTTAAGAAAAGTTTCGTGTTATTGCTGACAGTTACTCACAGTAGAATGTTTCTCTTTGCTGGCTGTCATATTATTTGGCTAGTACAATAACAGTGTTTAGCTTCTCATGTATTGGATAACCTGTTTTAAGGTTTATCGGGTTGTTTTTGAGTTATATGGACAAATCTCAATTGCTTTACATTTGATGATCTGATTTAGATATTCATGTGTAGTTATATCTTGTTTACTATGCACTAACGGCAAGTGTGTTGCAAATTACATGGGATATCCAAAATGAAATTAATTGGTTTGAACTTTGAATGTCGTTTCTCTTGATAAATATGCATATGCCATAGAGGCAGAGATCATGACTTTTGCAGTTTGTGGGTATGTTATGGACATTATCGATTTGAACAAGTACAACACATTACTGACGTACGAAAAGAATATTAACTGCAAAGAATTTCCATTGGTACCTTGTCCTTATCAGTGTGCTTGGACTAGATTTTTGAAAACTAATTGAAGGTTTATTGGTCTCTTTGGTTCTATTTTTCCCTTGACCTTGGTAATTTGCTATATGTGGCAGGTGCATTTATGTATCTCTTCCGTGGTGAGTTTGGCATTATGCTTTACACTGGGGATTTCCGTTGGGAAGTATCAAGTGAGATTGCACAAATGGGAAAGACCATGCTTCTTAATGCTCTTAAGAATGATAAAATTGATACCCTTTACATAGACAACACGTATTGCAACCCATCCTACTCATTTCCTTCTCGGGAAGTCGCTGCTCAACAGGTGATGCACTGTTCTTGCTGAACTTTCTAATTCACAGTTCTAGAGTCCTGTAATGCCCGTGATTTTTAAGGTCGGAGGTCTGGAGGTATAATAATTTATTTTAATCATGTGCTTCTGTCAAATGTCATAACCTAGTGTGAATTTTAGGAAGATCTCTCACAGCAGAGTTAAAATAACGTATACTTTATTTATTTGGAACGGTTATGTGCAGTTGACATTTCCTTTCCTTGTGAAAGGTTATTTGATTATGATTTCGTTCTTGTTAACTGGATAATTAAGTCCTATTCTTTCCCATAATATCTGATAACCGCATCCTCCTTTCCTCACGCTTTTTCTTATTATGCGTGGGTTATCACATTCCCATATCTTACTGCGGGATCAGTTACTTATGTGATATGTTTGCGTGATTGTCTGTGCTCGCCTGACAATTATTTCCTATTATGTGATTTTTGACATGAAAATTCTTTTCTTGTTCTGTATTGAACCATCTGCAGGTGGTTAATATCATCAACTTGTATCCTGAACATGACATTATCATTGGTATAGACTCGCTAGGAAAAGAGGATTTATTACTCTACATCTCAAAAATGCTGAAAATAAAGGTAATTAGCTACTAACTTGCTATTCTATGACTTTATGAAAGAATGTGTATGTGTTTAAAATTTGGCTACATTAGTTATAGTTATTACATAATTATTACCTGTGTAGGTGATATTACCATTGCATCCATGCATATGTTAGTATCATTAAAATAACTAGAAGCTCATTGTTTTTCCTACTTTGTATTTATTAATTTTATGGCAGATTTGGGTGTGGCCTGAGCGGTTGCAGACCATGCATCTTCTGGGATTACATGCAAATTTCACTACGAAAACGACGTTGACAAGAGTACGAGCTGTTCCTCGTTACAGTTTCTCTGTTGAAACTCTAGAAGGATTAAATACTATGCGCCCAACCATTGGAATCATGCCATCTGGTCTTCCGTGGGCACTAAAGAAAGCTGGATGCAAGGATAAGTCTTGTGATCTTTCTTCAATGAAGACAGAGACGAGAATCGACCTTCATATGAACATGCGAAATAGATATACAAATAATATCGAAAAACACCATCAGTACATCTATACAGTTCCATATTCAGATCACTCGTATTTTCCAGAGATATTGGAGTTTGTTAAGTTTCTATGCCCAAGCAACATCAAAGGTATTGTGTCTTCATCATCGTCTTATGTTGATCCTCGTTACCATCTTCGCAACATTATTGGAGCTTCGAGCTTATGTCAAAAATCTGTGACTGAGGAAGAGAGAGAAAGAGTAGAAGGTATATGTAAGCTTGATCTTGCCTGCAATAGTTTTACAGAAGATAAAGTAAAGTGTAAAAGGATCAAAAAACATTATTTGTTTCGTAAAACTAGGGTGAGCGTGTTAAGAAGGTATAAGTGTGGTGTGAAACTAACCACTGAAGATTATTCTGATGATAAACCGTCAACTAAAACAGTTTGACTCTTAAAATCCCAGGTACAGTTTTGATTGGACTTAATGGAGAAACATGTATAATGTGAGTCCCACCACGTAGGAGACATTATGTAGTGGAAGGGGGTGTACCACTAAATTATTCTACGGGTTATGAAGCATTTTACGGGTTATGAACCATTTTACGGGTTATGACTGACTTTCATGTTAATTATTTCTAGCAGGTTTTGCAAGTGCTATAAAATCCACTACTGGCAATATGTTTCTGCATCTGATATGATCCATCTCTGTGTGCCTCTTTCTCTCTCAATTACTGTCCACTTTCATATCACCCACGCGCTTCACAAAAAATTAACTGTTTAATGGCGTTTATGCTCCTCCTTTGTTTCTCTATGGCCATTTGTCTCACATCTGCAGCTGACACAATATCTGCAAACCGTTCTCTCTCCGGAGACCAAACAATTACATCCAAACATGATAATTTTGTGCTTGGTTTCTTTAAAGCAGGCAGCTCTTCCAACTATTACGTAGGCATTTGGTATAAAAAGGTTGCTTCTAATCCTCCTTCCGTAGTCTGGGTAGCAAACAGAGAAATACCCGTCTCTGACAGAGTTAATTCTGAACTAAAAATTGTAGATGGTAACTTAGTGCTCTTAAACGAGTTTAAGTTACAGATCTGGTCCACAAATGTCACCACCACCAATTTGAATTCTGTGATTGCTGTTATTCTTGATGACGGTAACCTAGTTTTGACCACCCAGTTAATACTTGGTTGCCTGGTGCTAAACTTGCTTATGATTTTAGAAGTAAAAAGAAGCAGCTTCTTACTTCATGGAAAAGTGAAGAAAATCCTGATGTTGGACTCTTTTCTTTAGAGCTTGACCCGACTGGAAAAGAGTATATAAGCAAGAGGAATGGCTCCCATCAATATTGGACAAGCGGGGCTTGGAATGGACACATATTTAGTTTAGTTCCGGAAATGAGGTTGAATTACATTTATAATTTTAGCTTTATTTCAAATAAGAATGAGAGTTACTTCACTTATTCTGTGTATAATCCGTCCATCATATCAAGAATGTTTATTGGTGTTTCTGGTCAACTTCAACAACAAACATGGTTGGAAAGTACGAAGCAGTGGAATTTGTTTTGGTCTCAACCTAGAACACAGTGTGAGGTGTATGCTTTATGTGGCGCTTTCGGTACTTGCAGGCAGACTGAATTGCCATTCTGTAACTGCTTGACTGGCTTCAAGCCTAGATCAGAAAGTGATTGGAACCAGAGTGATTTCTCTGGTGGGTGTGTTAGAAAAACGGAGTTGCAATGTGGAAGAAATGAGGAAAATGCCAATTTTTTCATGATTAAAGTTAGAAATTTGCCTTCAAATAAGTTTGCGGCCGCTGGGAGTGCTGGAGAATGTCATACCACATGTATGAACAATTGCTCCTGCAATGCTTACTCTTTTGCCGATAACGAGTGTTCATTGTGGGATGGAGAGCTTTTAGATCTTTCAGAAGACGATGCTAATGGGAAAACAATCTACATCAAAATTGCTTCTAAAGACCTCCCAATTTATAGAAAGAAAAACGGTTTCCCTGTGGGTTCTGTTGCTGGGTCTGTTGTAGGTCTCTTTTTATTCTTGGGTCTAATTCTGCTTATTATATACAGAAAAAAGAGGGTATTGTTTGGAAAAACAAAAATGGAGGGATCGTTGGTGGCGTTTGCTTACAAAGATCTACAAGCAGCAACAAAGAATTTCTCAGATAAATTGGGAGGTGGTGGTTTTGGTTCAGTTTATAAAGCAGTACTGCGTGATTCATCCATTGTGGCGGTGAAAAAACTTGAAGGTATCAGCCAAGGAGAGAAGCAGTTCAGGAGTGAAGTCAGCACAATCGGGACCATCCAACACATTCATCTTGTACGTCTTCGTGGGTTCTGCGCAGAAGGTGACAGCAAGTTACTGGTGTATGATTACTTGCCAAATGGTTCTCTACATTCACACCTTTTCCATGAAAAACAAGATAATGTTCTAAACTGGAAAACTAGGTATCACATTGCACTTGGAATTGCCAGAGGGTTGGTTTATCTCCATGAGAAGTGCAGAGATTGTATAATTCACTGCGACATAAAACCAGAAAACATTCTCTTAGATGCTGATTTCCACCCAAAAATTGCAGATTTTGGCCTGGCAAAGCTTGTAGGGCGAGACTTTAGTCGGGTTTTGACAACTATGAGAGGGACAAGAGGGTATCTAGCACCAGAATGGTTATCAGGGGTGGCTATCACAGCCAAAGCAGATGTTTTTAGCTTCGGAATGATGCTTTTTGAATTAGTTAATGGTAAGAGAAATGTAGAGCAATCCGAAGATTCGAATTATACATTCTTCCCTAGTTTGGCTGCTAGCGTTCTTATGATGGGAGGTGATATCCTTAGCCTGTTAGATACTAGGCTAAACCGTGATGCTAGCGTGGAAGAAGTTACTAAAGTTCTCAAAGTTGCATATTGGTGTATTCAAGATGAAGAAGACGGTAGGCCTTCAATGAGTCTCGTGGAACAAATTCTTGAAGGGGTTTCGGATGTCAACATGCCTCCAATTCCACAATCTGTCAAAAATTTTGTTGATAGCAAGGAGCATGTTGTTTTTTTCACCGAGTTATCCTCAAAATTGAGTTCCCAAGGACAGAGTAATTCGCTGAATGGTTGAAGGTATTTCTGTTAATGTTCTTTGTTCGTGACAACATACTACACTCAACAAGAACAAGCTATTCCACGTAAGTTTCAAGAATGATGTATTTGTTGCAATTACAAACTTTGTCCAAAACCACTTATTCCCGAGCACTGGTGCTCTTTCGACATCTTTGTAGGAATGATGGTTTTATTGGCTAGGTAAACATAGCTTCCTGGTCTAAAATTTTATCATTTGTCACTTGTCAGTAGCTCCCTTTATAATGGTTAGGCATGTATGATATAAGATGTAGTTTGGAAATTATAGATCTTGGCTTCATGCTATAGGCAGAACATGCTTTTTATATGCATCAGATCATTTACTGCTGTAAAACTTATGCTCAAATACCATGTTAATTTTGATAGCATACAGAGATGGTTGTTTTTGTTTGTCATTTGATACTTATTCATCTTTTGAGTTTATGGGCTTAAGTCCATATATTACAAATTACAAAGGAACTTCCCAAATTTTACAAGTGAATACTATATATAAAGGAATAACTCATATTCTTGTAAGTGAAAAATCAAGAAAACTAAATATGAAAACCATAAACTTTTATTATTATTTTCTTTTATAACGTATAACCCATATTATTTTTATTCAGTTTGAATCGTGTTTAGTCCACAAATTCTTAAACTTTTATTATTTTTCGTTTATAACCCATAATTTTTTTATCATTACAACTATCTGCCGCTATAAAATATCGTTGCTATGCACGGGTACTCGTCTGGTATAGGTAATAAGGTTATTTTATTAACAAACTAGATGTTAGGCCCGCTCCGATAGGGCGTCTAGCGTCACTATGTGTGTCGGCTAAATTCATTCGGTCGAGAGTGTAATTGTAAACATGCTTATATTTTGAAAGTTAATGTGTATCATAACTTGTAAAAAAAATGTTGTAAATAAAACTTGTAACTTATAATATTAAAATATTTGTGATGTTGTTGATGTTGTTGATGTTGAAGCACTAAATGATGGTGATTTGAAGACAAATACAAAATCGTTATTTCGTTCGTTTTGAATAAAAGTATAAACAAATATATTTTGTCAAATACGATGTTTTATTTATTTCTTAATACGGAACAAAAATAAAGAATGTATGGACCTTTGTTTGAAAGCCGTTATTGCAGGAATGTTTTCATTGATAATAACCTTGGTGCAAAATGGAAGGGTTAACATTTTTTTTCACACACACACACAAAAAAAAAAAAAAAAAAGAGTAACAACATAAAACATAAGTTGTAATAATTGACAAGCATAATTATAATCTTATTGCTCAATGAAATGATTTTTGCAAGTTGAATAACCAACACTATTGGTTCATTCTGAATATTTTTATGACTTATGTAAGTGTCCAACTTTTGTGCATCATCTTCTCACAATGTAACATTAACTTCATCACCACTGTTTAGTAAATAAATAATGTTAATATGAATAAGATAATGTGAATAAAAATGTGACTAATTATTTAAATTATAATTATATTTATAATAATAAACATTACCTTAAATTTTGAAGCTCGAATTCCGAAACAATTGAGGTCTTCTTTCTATATTTATGGCCTTCGGCTTTGGTTTTGATGAAATCAAACCAATAAGATCTACAAACATCATTCTTATTAAAAAAATATTGCATGATAAATCAATGTTTAAAATTCATCTAATATAATTTTGTGTGTAATTCTTACCAAATGTGTAACACCCCGAAACTGGATCAACGAAAGCATACAAGTCTTGGGGTGCTACTCGATTGTTATCACAACACAAGGTACAAAGAACGATTTTACTTTAAACGTTTTAGAAGAAATATCATAATCGAAAACATTCAATTTACATCTGTTAGTGCAAATATTATGATATTTAATATATACAGTCTCGTTTGTTTTGATTGATGACAAACGTATAACTTGATACATAACGTAAAATGCACAAGTTACTCGTAATCATATTTTGTCTCAACATACATTCAACACCTCTCGACGTCTCGAGTCCTCGTATGCTACAACACAGGTTCGTACATGTTTGTTATATGACATTATGATCAAACCATTTGACCAACTATTTAAAATGTTTAAAATACTTTTAGAGCCTTTAAGCATTTTAGGTGTCAAAGTGCACTTTAGGTATAAAATAGAATAAGTGCCACATTAGGTGTCTAGGTAATATTAGTAAGTTTACAATTTATAAAAATGTATCTTATAACAACATAAGTACATCAAACATTTTTTGTAACGTACTAAATATCATATAGCAAGTTAATACATTTTAGTAAGTTTACAATCTATAAAAATATGTCTTATAATAACATAAGTACATCAAATATTTTTAGTAACTTACTAAATATCATATAGCAAGTTAATACATTTTCTAATAACTTTACAAGTTTACTTTCATATACATTTTTATCAAAATAGAAAGTATATAATTACATCATCACATGGATCATCATATTCTAGAATGTATATCTTTTCAAATATTATTGTAAGAAATGTCATACATCTTGTAAGATATGTCATAGATTTGGTAAGATATGTTGTAGTTGACTTTGGAAAGATTGTGTAAGATCTTTATTAGTTTTGAAAAGTAGCTCATGGTTTTTGCAAATGGTTTATATCTTTGGTAGTTTACTTACATATAGTAGTACATGATTTTCTAACAACTTGATGAAAAACATACATTCTCTCTACACTTTGCATACATCTTAGATCAATAGAAAACAATGTAGAAAACATAATTAATCACCCTCATTATCATGATCATAATGCTTCTAACATTCATCTTTATTGTAAGCGTATCATACATCTTGATCCACCAAAGAAGCTTGGAGATCTTGTCATCATCATCCACCACAAGTATACATACATGAAGATTCATAACAACAAGCTTAGAGAACTTGTGATCTTCATCCATTGAAGGTTTTCTATCAATGGAATTTCTTTTAGATTAGTCATTCATATCCATTAGACATTTATGTCTTGGATCATCATTATACTCATTATTATAGATTAGATGGTTTATGTGTTTGTGCAATAAAACACAAGGTTTCTATGTTGGGCCATAAAACATAGCGGGAGTTGTTGTACCCTTGCAAAGAACTAGCGGGAGTGGTTGTACCCTTGTAAAAGAACTCGACATCTAGCTTAGTGTCGGAAATATTGTATAGGCGACGTTAGGTTGGTTCTACCTCGAACTAGAGCCCGGTATTTAGCTTTGTACCGGAAAAAGTGTAAGAGACGATTGTAAGGTTTCTCCGCCAAGAAGGGAGCTTGTTGATCTAGTGAAGTAACTCTCGAGTTGGGTACTCGGGGAGTGGAGTAGGGCGGAAAGGAGATCCGTGACTGAACCACTATAAGTCCTCGTGTTCGGTTTGCTCTTTCCTTTTACTCATTGTTTTACTTTTATACTTGCACTATATTATTGTTTGTGTTGTGGCTTGATGTTTATGCTTGTGTGACAACTTGTTATACCATATGCTTTATATTAGTCATAAGACTATTATTAGCATTTTTCATATTACAACAAGCTTGATCGATAATTTGTCATATGGATGTTTTTAGAAAAGAAAAACAAACCGGACTAATAATGGCGAAACTTGATTTATTACAAACACAATGGTTTATACTATATTTGATACAACAAGTTTAAAGATTTTAAAACGAAAATGTATTCACCCCCCTCTACGTTTTCACAACATCATTTAAAAATAATGCGGAAAATAAATGTCCATAAAAGGTTTTAAAGCGGTCCCAAATAGTTTTTCAGAATCATCTATGACCATGCCATGCCTTTCGCCAAGCTCCTCTAAAAGTAAGATACGCAGCGGAAAAGACTTGAGATAAAACATGCTAAAAGTCAACACAAAGGTTGAGTGAATCCATAGGTTTAAAGTAAAGCAGTTGATCACAATATTTTAAGTTTAAGAGAAAGTAGGCTACGTTGTTATACGCCCGAAAGTTCAGAGTTTACCACTGCGCTAATGCGTTAACCGGCACCAGTAACCCTGACGTAAGTCGACAATAACCGCATAATTTCATAATATAATAGTGGCCCCCAAAGCTAGGTACATGCCAGATACCTAGTGAAATCGAATATAGTACATCACATGCGGACCAACCTTAGTCCAACATGGCGAGAGGGTCAATTCCTATAGGCCTATATCCCTATATTTGCGCTCACTCGCAAGTGATTAATGGTGCATGATCCGAGAGACTTAGTTGTGGCAAAAACGGTACTTAGTGCTTATCAGATGTTATGCAAAGTTTTCAGTTCAAAGAAACAGTTTTCGAACAATTGTGATCATGGTAAAAACAATAGCATGTATCTCACCCCAAGTAGTTTACAAAACAGTTAAGATAAATAAGAGTGGGGCTATGAACTCACCTGAGTATGCAGCAATGCAAGGTATTACAACTAGTATCAACTAGTAAAACACAACGACATCAAAAGTACGAGCATAACGGTACTGGATCCGCACAACTTAATAAGTAACATGTTTCAGAAATAGTCCTCAAGTAGTTTACATAGTAACGTTCATTGAATACTCGTGTTAATAATATAAAAAGGTTTAGTTTTCGATGGCGACAAAAGAAGTAACGTTTATATCTTGTGTGGTCGTTAGAGAAAATATTAAGATGATAAAGGTCGGCGAAAACACAATCAAACAAATAGAAATGAATGAAGAAAAAGGAGTAAAACGCTCTCGTGTAGAAGTCGTAAAATGTATAATCAAACAGTAACTCACGCCAAAACGATCGGAAACCACAATGAAAGAATAAACGACACCGAATGAATATAAGGCTAAGACAAGTCGATGAACGAGTTAGATGTTTACTCCGTATCCCAAAATGTAACGTTGTATAAGTTTGAATAAAGTTGAGTTATATAAGTTTCTTAAGAATTTGATAATGTTTACAAGTTTATAAATGTTGAAAGGTTTTATACTTTATATGTTTTATAAGTTTTATATCGTTATCATTCGCGTGTATATTAGTTTTCGGCTTATCGGATAATTTGTGTTTGTTCGGGTCCAAATATATTAAGCTTGACGAGTCTAATATATTCTTCCATCTCTTGTCTCAAATCATACAATAATTCCTATACTAATACCGTAAATCCAATAATGTTTACAACAATATTCAAATGACTAAGTGATGAGGCGAAAAATGAACCGTTTTTAGAGGGTCATTTTAGCCCGGATTCGAATTTATTTGATCAAATATTGCCCTAAATCGTTCCTTTTGTCATTTTAGGTACTTTTGGAATGAATTCTGGAAAAGGAAACATTTTGGACGTTTTTGGAGCATAAAAGTGAAGAAAACGGCAAAGTCTTAATTTTCCTTGCTGGGAACAGTACCTGACGGCGTCACATGCCCCTTAATGACGACGTCAAGAGTAATACAAGAGGTGGAAGTGGATAAAGTCCGTGACGATCCAGAAGAGTTTTACACTATGGGCATGATGGCGTCACCATAGGCCGTCATGGTCCAAATACAAGTGACGGCCCAGAGTAGAAGTGCACATGACGGCGTCAAAACTGGATCTAGGAAATCCGATCTCATTATGGGCGTCGAGTTGACGGCGTCAGAAATTCCTTCTTGACGCCGTCACCCTGTAAAATCTATATATAGTTTTGCAATTTTCATTCATTAAAAGGGGGACAAGTAGGGTGTAACTTTGGAGAAACCCTAGCACGAATATTACTGCTTTTGATAGGATTTTTACCCTTTGAAACCTTCATGTCAATTTGAGATAAGTACTCTTTCAATTCAATCAATATGTCTATGTGTTGCTTGAATATATCTTACACTTGTCTTGAATTCAACATGCTAGGCTAGATATCTTGTGTGTTTGCTTATATGTAATGAAGCCTAGATGTTAATTATGGGTTGATTGTTTGTTTATAGTTGTTACGGATGATTGTATTCGATGTTAGGCTTAAGAAAACTGGTAGACTTCCATTGGTGACATGCTTGAACGTCTTAAGAAACATGATCAGAGGTGTACTATGATTTTTGGTTGTATTTAATGCGTAGGAGAATTCTAATGATCCCATGTTAGGAGCTTCTAACGGCTCGACATAGGAGTGAAGTAGGATCCTATAGAGTTAGGGAATATTGTACACGGCCCTACGACTGGTATTAAGGAATACGACCCATCATCCATACAATTGTAACAAACTATCAACCTGTAAAAGATATCTAGGGAGTAATGAAACCTAAGTAAACACAACTCTCCCTATTATTGTTCACACCACATTAGTAATTAGCTTTATTTTCATTTCTGTTATTTTATTTTGATTGCATCTTAGTTATTGGGTTAGTTGATTAGCAACTAATTCCGCCCACTCTTCCAAAAACCGAGATTTTTAATTGCTTTTATAAAAATATAAAAATACAAAAAGAATCATCCCTCACCTCTAGACCTAGTTTTTAGGCTTTCTAATCCTAGCGACACTATTCCTGAGTTGAATAATCAATCCCCCGGTACTTGTCACTATACTATACTACAACGATCAGGTACACTGCCTGGTTGGGGTTGTAAGTTTCTCGAGATCCCTCGAGAGGTAAAGCCTGGTGCGATTCCCACGTATCACTAAGCTATTACAATATTTTACTATATAATATGAATCGGTGTCAAAATCCCTATATGTTCCAATAGCATCCAACATCATCGATCACAAAAATAAAACAAAGATAAGTTAGTAAGGAGTTTGATAAATTATAACACACGCAGGATAAAACACTTAATACCCACTAGTTATGAATTGGACCCAAATAATCAAAACAACTCCCTTTAATAAAAACATTGGGATTCGACCCAATGGTTACCCAATCATACTGATGCATGATTTCTGATCAGGTTTTAATATTTATAAATTTCTCGTCTACCTATGGCCTATCTTATACACTAACGGGCAGTGTACCCGGTCGCATGTAGTGAGGGAATGGTAAGACCGAGGTCGTCCAAAGAACGGTTGATTTCTACTTTTCTAATTAAAACGATTGTCACATAAATAAAGGTTTTAATATTGATTAATTTAATATATTTTAATAATTTTAAGTGATCAATTGGGATGAATTTTATGGCAAACAACTAATGGGGATGATAATTATTATGATCTAATTCTCAAACCGTATTTACTCACACATTAAATTGTGGTGAAAGGCGGTAGACTCCTATGGTCAATTTGTCTACCCTATGATCCTAGACTCCCCACGAAGGTAATTATGAGACCAAGGATCATTTGGTAATCTATTCTCAGTCATTAAAGTAACAGTGTTTACTATCGTTACATCTGGGGGTTTAACTCGACTAGACTCAGTTGGTTAATTCGTCTAGTCCTATCTTTTACCTTGTCCTAGTCCGTAACCCAATGATTACAAGAGTTCGCTGGTCTACAAGATGGAAGAGTCAACAAGCGCCTCTACTAACTTAGACTTATTTAGCGGAATCCGGCCTTTCGGAACTTAGGTCCCCCTTAATTCCTTAAGCAATTTCGTTTGGTAAGTAATCGTTCGTTGAAATATCCACACGAGTAGTGATAATCCAATGGTCAATTCTTATCACTGAACACAACCTTATTCACTATGGGTCCTATGGTCAATTTTCCTAGTTTCATAGGTACTACCAAACTTTCATGCTACCGAAACAAGGGTGTCCCAAAATGTGTTAAGAAAGTATACAAATAAAATGATTAATAAACTAAAAATATAGATCAACAATTTAATCGACTAATAATAAATAAATTAAAAGTCAATAACAATTAATTAATTAAATACCAAGAATAATTAATTAATTACTACGTAAAAGTCAATAACGATTAATTAAAACATAATAGGCATCAATTCATCAACAATCAAGCTAAATCAAAATTATATTGATTAATAATGAAACTGAAATAAATAATGAAAGTCGGAAAATGATTACATATTGTGCCAATTAAATGCTATTGATCCCTTAGTTGAGTACCAGGGCAAAAGCCCCGAAGGATTTGCCCCTTTAAAGCAACGAACCAAACGTACCTCCTTTTGTCTTGCGTTTGACGGCTACAGTAAAAAGTTAAAACCACAATTGATGGGTCATACTATACAAACCCTCCTTATATTGTCACATCAGGAAGGTTTAGTCAAACCGTACAACCCTCAATGCACACCGTACAAGTCAATGATGCATCCAATCATTAGATACCCTCCCTATGGGAGGGTGTGGATAACTTGTCCCCAATTGATATCTAAACCTACGAATTATCCAACTATATATAGTAAAATTTTAAAGCCACATGTAAACATTTGACTCTCCATCGTTCTGCATCTTTCATTTAAGGTCCTTGTGCAATTTTCTTCAATAATTCATCACGTACATGCATATAAATATGCATTAAATCTTTATGAATATGATGGATTAGGTCCCTCATCGTTCCTCTTATTATTACTTCAAGTCCTTGAAATAAATAGAACTTGATATCTTTTAACCGCTTTTAGCCCCTGGACTTCAACTCCTTCGCGCCCAAGTAATTTATTACAGCGTAAGTCAATAACTACTTACGCCATAAGTCTTCGTCATTTTGTAATTATCCGCATATATATCAACTACCACGGCGTAACTAAATCACAAGTTATGCCGTAACCTTCACACTTAACATCAAGGCAAGTTACGAACGTAGAACTCTCGTTAACACTTTTACGCCGTAACCCTATGATTAGTTACGTCGTAATCTTCATCAGGCAAAAATTTGCCTAATTCATAAAATATATACGGCGTAACCTCAATGATATGTTACGCCGTAACCTTGTGTCTTTATCCTTTTTAGCCATTTCTTGTATCTTTTCTGTTTCAACGCCTCAATTAACTTGAAATACAAATATGAACAAATATGATAGAATTAAGTACCATATTAATATAAATGAGGCAATAAACACGGGAATTTGATATATAAAATATCAGGCTAATTTGATGTTATTAAATATCCCCCCTCTTGAACTCTACTTGCCCTCAAGTAGACCTTTTAAAATTATTTCTAAAAAGATATCTCCCAAGATTTCTTGTAAGATATGAGTTTAAAAATTACCTAAGCTAGAAATTTCCAAACAGAGCACCTCACGAAAAGGGAATTGAAATCACACTCTCACTCTCACTAATCTACGCATTTATTTTTGGGTGATCACTCAACTGCTCAGTTATGACGAGTATTCTATCATAGGCTTGGCATAGATACTAATCTCCACTACTAGAGTCTATAGATGCAACTATTCCAAAAGGCAAATGGGTTGACACAGCAATAAAGGCTTACGGGGTTATAATTTTTGTAATGTATTTTCAGGAGTTCCGTTCTGACGAGCAAGTAACGGAATGGGTGCAAAATATAGCTCGTGGGTTTGGTTTTGTCATTGTTAAAGACAGAACCAAAGCATAAAAGGGTTGTTTGTACGAAATCAATTATAGGTGTTCAAAGGGTAGGACTTATAAACCTGAAGGTACTGGAAAACAACAAACTAGTACCTCTAAAACAAATTGTCCATTCAAATTGGTGGCGAAATATCAAACAACAAAATATTTTTGGAAGTTGAGGGTGAAGGATGATAGCCATAATCATCCTTTGGCAAACTCGTTGCATGGTTTAACTTACATGAGTATGTGGTCGCCAGATGACTTTTACCGGCTTCGCTATTCACTAAACTGGTTTGATGGAAGTGCACCGGAAGATCGCTGGATGACGATGCCAAACACGGGGCTGGTTATCGCTTCAGCGATTAAACGACCTGTTGTATTTATATCCTAGCGGGGTTGGAACACATGTTTTCCGCTTTTTTCTGGTCCAAACTTATCACAAGGAACTGACCTCCTTGTGATTGCCCATGTGGGTAGGACAGATGTGCTCACTACATTTTTCTGACGCTAGACAGTGATTCTCCACTTCCGCATAACCACTCACAATGGAGGAGGTACAGAGAGCCAGATGCATTGATGCGTGGGAATCGCAACAGGCTTTACCTCTCGAGGGATCTCGAGAAGCTTACAACCCCCACCAGGCAGTGTACCTGATCGTTGTAGTATAGTATAGTGACAAGTACCGGGGGATTGATCGTTCAGCTTAGGAATAGTGTCGCTAGGATTAGAAAACCTAAATACTAGTTCTAAAGGTGAGGGATGATTATTTTTGTGTTTTTATATTTTATGGAAAGCAAATTAAAATCTCGGGTTTGAAGGATTTGGGCGGAATTAGTTGCTATTCAACTAACCCAATACTAAGATGCAATCAAAATAAAATACTAGAAATGAAAATAAACTAATTTATACTAAGGTTGTGAGCAGTAATTGGAGAAAATGTGTTTACTTAGATTTCACTACTCCCTAGATATCTTTTACACGTTAATTACTTGTTATAATTGCATGGATGACGGATCGTATTCCTTAATACCATTCATGGGGTGGCACACATAACTCCCCAATTCTATGAGCTCTTATCTCCTCCTACACCATGCCCAGCACAACTATAGGGATTGTAAACAGTGGCTCATGCATTAAATACAACCAATAAAGACCTAGTGCGCGTTGGTTCATGTTTCTTAAAACGTTCAAGCATGTTACCAATTGGAGATCTGCCAGTTTTCTTAAGCCTAACATATAAATCATTCATCCAAGACAAGAATAAACAAGTAATCAACACATAATCAATATCTAGGTTTCATTAGATCTAAGCAAACACAAGATAGATCTAGCCTAGCATGATGGAATTAAGACAAGAACATGATATAGACAACCAACACATAGACATATTGATTGAATTAGAAGAACACTTATCTTGATTAATCATGCAAGGTATCAAGGGGTTGGAACCCTTGAAAAACCTGTAAAGTTACACCAAAATCGTACTTAGGGTTTCTCCCAAAACTTCTCTTTTTTTATGTGAAAAACTAGAAAACTATATATAGAAAAAGGGGTCTGACGGCGTCAAGACCAAATAGGTGACACCGTCACCTCGCCGCCAAAACAATCCTCGGACTGCCTAGATCTACATTTGACGCCGTCAAGTACAAAACATTTCCAGGCCGTCATGACTTTTACTCTTGACGCCCTACCTTCATGACGCCGTCAAAACTCTTCTGGGTCGTCATGGAATTTTACTCTTGACGCCGTCAGGGAAATACTCTTGACGCCGTCATGCACTGTTCCCAGCATGGAAAATTAAGACTTTGGCGTTTTCTTCACTTTTATGCTCTAAAAACGTCCGAATTGCTTCCTTTTCTAGATTTCACTCCCAAAGTACCTAAAATCACAAAAGGAACGATTTAGGGCAATATTTGATCAAATAAATTCGGATTCGGGCTTAAATGACCCCCTAAAAACGGATCATTTTTCGCCTCATCATGCATCCGAATGGAAAACTTTATATCACCATCGACAAATGTAGTAAATAATTATACAGACAAAACATTGTAAATAGTTACTGATTTATGTTGTAAATAATTATACAGACAAAACATTGTAAATGATTACTGATTTATGTTGTAAATAATTATACCGACAAAACATAGTGAATGATTATTGATTTATGTTGTAGAGTATGTTGTTTGAGAAACCTTTGAACTCAAATGTTTATTTTCGATGTGTATGTTGTTTGAGAAACCTTTGAACTCAAATGTTTACTTATGTAATTCAAATGATTTTTTTTATTATTGCAGAAAATTACTTTGTTTAAATTAGTAATAATATTATTGATTGATGTTGTAAATTATTATGCAAATTCTTTAATTAGGTGGAACGAAGAAATCTTTTCTTGTGTCGATGTGAGAGAGGATTAATTATAGAAAGGATATCCCGTACAAAAGATACTTATGGGGTACCATATTATGCATGTCCTTTTTTAGTGGTAAATAATTATACGTTTGCTTGTTATGTAAATAAGTTGTTTGTTAAGAATACATTTTTTATAATTTTTTTAACATGTAACAGCCTGGCACAAAGGACTATGGGTGTCGATACTTCATGTGGAAAGATGAATTTCAAAGGAGGTACTTTAATCAAGCCTCTTCTTCGACGCAGTGCTCAAACTGCGTTGCTAATGCTAATAAGATTGACCAACTTGAAGCAATAAACAAGCTTTTTGATGTTGCGTTTTTGCGCGTATCAAATAAATATATACGGTAGACGTGAGTGGAATTCACGAATCAACCTTTAGGAAAAGGAAGACTTGCAAAAACTCGTGAATACAATATATATATGTGATACCGGGTAAGTGATTACCCGGGTCGTGTCCCAACGAGGTGTGAATGGCCAATATCGTGTGAGATTCGAGATTAAAATGCTTGTAAGGAATGGTTTTGATTATTTGGAATTGTTGAATTACGCTAAATTGCAAATAACGTACGGAAAATAAAATAAAAGCAACTAGAACATGAATTCAAATAAGGAAATGAAAATAAAACTTAAAATCTTCTTAAAAATCTACGGGAATGATAACCGGGAACTAGGGAAACCTAAAACGTATTCTAAATTGACGAACGTAAAAGTTACATTAATAAAAACGCGAGTGCGCAAATTAAAACTTGAATTTATTGCTACGCTAATCCTACGGGCATGAAAATAATTTTTCTACGATTCTAATGATGAAAGAAAATTTTTGGAAAAAGAATTTTTTTTTTTTTTTTTTTTTTTTAATCAAAAACTAAATAAAATAAATAAATGAATAAAAATAAAATAAAAAATAAAACAATTTAGAAAATTATGAAAAATTTAGGGAAAATTTGTTACACTAAAATGAAGCATGGAAAAATTAAAAGGTGAAATAAGCGATACAAAATAAGCATAAATTAAGCAAATAAGTCCTAATAAGCTAAAATGAACAAAGTTACCTTAAATAGTCAACAATGCAAACCTATTACAAGAAATACAAGTAGTAGAGATGGTTATGTTGTGTTGGTGTGCAGCTGGTGCGAACTGACCAGGGGTCGATCCCCACTAGACCAATTTTTATGCTAACTATTTTTTTATTTCTCAAAATCTCTCTTTTTTTTTTTTTTTTTTTTTTTTTTTTAAACCTTTCAACAACAGCAAATGCCCAACTTTATCAACACCAATACTACAGAAAAGCTAAAATCCAGATTTTTCAAACTCAAGATACCATTAGTAGAGGTTTTTAATTGCTCAAATGAGTTGCAAAGTGCAACAAGATAGTTGACCAAATCAACATATCAGCAGATTCCAATCCATATAAACAAACACAACTCAGTACAAAAGCCTACAAACTTGCAACAATAAATCAACAAACTATGATCAATAAAGAACAATTAGAAACTGATGCATGCAGACTTAGGTAAAAAAAATCAACAAAAACAAGAGGATATTAAGCGACAAACACCACATCAACCAAATAAATTCAAGAGCCAAATAGGCTCAATAAACAATTAACACCTACAACTAAATAACAACGACGATCAAACAAGACAGAAAATAAAAAATCAACAAGTTCAGCTGCACATTGGTGCAAGACAATACTAGTCCAAACAGGCAAGGTGAGGGGCAATTTAGATCTACTAGATAAGGATTATCATGAAAATTATCAATGCACCAATGACCAATACCTAGGAGGCTATCTAAAACAGCAATGAACGAGTCAAAATGGGGTAAAAATTAACGAGGTATGATCAAATGAAAACGGGTCAGGAACATGGCTGTTGGGTGCAGGGCACAACAGCAGGTCTAAAGGGGCAACTTTGGGGGTTGAATAAGCTACCTAGAAAAATTCGTAAAAATAAACTAAAAATATTCCCATACAGTCCAACTTCAAAATTAGTTACGAGCCAAATTCTAAGCCTAGAGGGCTACTAATGGTCAAGTTAAACATCGCTTTTTGCGGGCAGTTGGAACCTAAAGGAACTGATGTAACAGGTTGGGTACAAGCCAATACTAAGGTGCTTAAAAATTCTAAAAGCTATCTAAACACTACAAATAAGCTAATTTAAGGGGGAGTAAAGCTAACGCTGACTAAGGGAGTCCTAAATAAGCAATAGGGATATAAAATAAGCAGTTAGGAAGAATAATAAGCACCAAAAAAACTGAACTAAGGTACTGCAAATTTGATTAATTCGAAATTGAATTACAATGTTTGAAAACTAAAAAGACATTGACAAATTAAACTAAGGGTAAAACTACTGCTAAAACTACTTCTCATTCCAACTTAATTACCTACTTAATCTACTGCCTCCGAAAGGCTTTTTACAACTTTTTATTTATACTCCTCTTTAACTAGGGTTCATGGCCACCTCCTCTTGTCTTTTTCCTCTTGTGTTTCTTTTGTGAGAGGTGAGAGGCCTTGGACCATTTGTGCTTCCTTTAAGTCCCATTCTCAGCCGTTGATCAAAACTTGGTCACCACTTCTTATCTCATCAGCCGTGGGATTAATTGGGAGGGGTTTAGGATTGCCAAGGTGGCTTGGTAGGTATATGGTATCTTGTGATCTCTTCTTGGGGGGTGCTTTTGATGGGGATGGAGGGGATACCCGTGAGGGTTGTCTTGGAGATGGTGCGAGTGGAATGGATTCCTGTGAGAGTTTTTGGTATCATGTGAAGGACTGGACTTTGGAGGAGATGTCGTATAGCAGAAAAAGGTAATGGAGGGGGGAGGGCTTGATATACGGTGGGTAAAAGAAGTTGGGAATAAAATGGGATCTGTGGTTAGCTAGGTCAAAAGAGAAGAGGGTAATACGTTTTTGTTATTAAACGTATAATGGGTGGGTTTGGTTTGTGTTATGGGCTTAAAAGGTGGGCTTGGGTATTTTTATTTTTGGGTGGGTTAATGGGTGAGATTATTAGTGGTGTAAGTTAACAAAAGGGTCCATGTGGTTTTAAGTTTAGTTAAGCCCAAGGACTAAAGGTGTGAAATCTGATTTTCCGGGGACCAATTCTTCCAAGTTTCTAAACTATCACCAAGGATCAAATTTGCTAAGTGTAGAATTCCCAAGGACTTGTGTATGATTTTTCTTCCATTTATGATTTCCGGGGCCACTTCTGCAATTTTGCCAAACTTGAGGGACTACACTTGTAAAACTTGTACATTTTTGAGAGATTTTTCACCCAAAGATCGTTATTTGGTAAATTTTGATTTTTAAAGACTTGGTTTGACTTTTCTTTCAAAATAAACGCTCAGGGACTAGTTTTGACAAATTTTAAAAGTTGGGGGACTGAAACTGCCAATTATGCAAACTTTATTCGTTTTTCGTTTGTTTTCAATCATTTTGCATCTCAAACATATAAAACACGATCTTTGGGATATTTTCATTATTTTGATGCATTCTTGAGTGTTTTCACGCGTTTTGGCAGTTAAAATACGGTAAAAATGATGAGTATTTACACACTCATCAATCCCCCACACTTGAGTATTGCTAGTCCCTAGCAATCTTTTGTGAAAAACTTGATGGATTTGAAAATCTCTTTACCAAAAGCCATCACTTCTGGAGTAGCCAGGTGTAAGAACTGTGGCACACCTGATAACCGTGTGATTTTGAGCAAACCACCAGCTGTCAACGGATTTGATTTGTCTTTACCAAAAGCCGTTTGCTTCTGGACTAGCCAGCTCTTGATGGAATAGTCAACATCTTGGTGAGCTGATTACCAATTATGGATTTCCCACGGCCTTTACCACAAGCCATAATCTTGCGGGCTAGCCAACTCATTTGCTTTTGGGGAGTTGAGGAACCATACAATTTTGGGCAAATTGCAAGCCGTCAACGGATTTGAGATGTCTTTACCAAGAGCCGTTTGCTCCTGGACTAGCCAATCCCTTTGTCGGTTAGACATGGCGGACTGATTACCACAAAAATTTTTAAGCACCAGTGAAAAATTTTTGAAATTTTTAAAATTTTGGCAAAAACGAGGGTATTATATAGTTAAACGTGATAAAATTCGCTAGAATAGCGAATACCCCCCCATACTTAGCATGAATATTGTCCTCAATATTCAAAATCCTGGCTATTATGCCGACATTTTGAACGTAAAAGGGCAACATTACAATCTAAGCGTGGAAAACACCATTTGTATTTTCACTTCATGTGTAACCACAGTAGGGGACTCCCCCACACTTAGGGTGAAAACCCTAAGTAAATGCTATTGTTTTTGTTTACCGAGTCGCTAGCTTGACTCGACCCCGAATTCATTTGTCCTTGGGGAAGCATGATGTGGAAGAAACAATCTCAATCGGACTTTCATTCAAGATGTTTGGACAAACATATGAAACACGTGAAAGTTCCACACCGATGAGATAAGTATCCGGCTCAAGATAATGATACATGAAAATGCCGGGATCAAAGATGGTATCTTCATTCCCGAAGGAGTGAAGAACAAGAGAAGTCACCCTGTAGGTGAAGAAAAGGAAGAAAATCATGATAAAAAGCATGATTTGATCTTCTTCCTCAAGAGGAGGCTCAATAGCCTGAGTTTGGATTGCAAAGGGTAAGCTCGTAAACAACCCGGGAGGGTGGGTGGGAATTTGCAAATTCTCACGATTGAGTGCATCTCCCCCCGGGCTATCAAACTCCGGAGGAGTCATGATGTGATGAGTGAGTTCACCGGAGAACTCCTCATGAAGAGAATCATTCACAAGATGTGAATTTGTGAATTCATGTTCCGATATAAACTCATCACCATCCTCAATCTGAGTACCAAAGATTTGATTGTCAGAAATCAAGGTGAATTCGGATTCGAATTCAAATAGAGGATTGGTGAGAGTTGTTTTGAATGCTTCAGGAACAAAGTGATTAATATTCTCACTTGGACTGCTGGGATAAGAACTGAGTGACGGATCATGATATAGGAGACTTTCAATTTCTCCAAGATCGGTTTCGAAATCAAAGAGACCATCATCACTTTCAAATGAAAGTGGATTGATGTGAGTGAGTTCATCGGCGAACTCCTCAAGAAGATGATCAGCATCAGAATGCGGAACTGATGCCTCAACATACTCGATGTCTCCATAAGATGTATAATCATCGCTAAAATCGGAGAAAGTCTCAAATTGATCTTTTGGACACTCAAGAGGGAAAGGTAAATCACACACATGGTCAAAAGTTCCCTGTGACTCTCTTGGGATTGGGACAAGGATCTCAACACTAGACTTTATGAATTCGTCCGATTCCTTATTAGGAACAGTGTCAAGGTGCTCATCCCCCATGCTTAGAGAGTGAGTGTGAACTTCGGGTGTGATAACAACAGACTGAGGGAGTTGAGAAGTACTAGCAGTTATAAATTTCATTTGTTCTTCTGCCAGTAATTCCATCATAGTCTTTTCTCCCTGATTTTCAATGAAAGGAATTACAACCGATGAATCTGATGAATCTTTTTGAATAATGTTATCTTCATCATCATCAATGTCATCATCGTCATCATATAGAGCAGCATAGCGAAGATTGGCACGTATTTTAGCTGCTCTTTGCTCAGCAAGTAATTCTTCCATGCTCATTTCGTTTCTAGCATCTCGTTCTTCAGCAAGTAATTCTGCCATGGATTTCTCACGAGAATCTTGAAACGATGTAGTAGCCAATTCCTCCTTAAGTTCTTTTAATATTTCAAGAGCCTCTAGTAAAAGGTCTTGCTCAATATCATGAGGAGTTGCTTGGATTGTTTGGTATTGTGGAGGTGGGTCTGAATAGTCGTAATTGTTACAAGGAAATGGATTCCTTGTTTGACAATCCGAACTAGAGTGTGGACCTCCACAGTAATCACAACAGTGAAACTGATGTGGCTGTGGGTTGTATGTGCTTGAGTTATAATCGTTATCAGGAAACTGCTCATAGACAAGCGTGTTTCCCGATTGACAATCATAACTGTAGTGTGAACCACCACAGTAAAACTGCTGAGTCTTATGGTGTGGTAACTGATGGAATGAATCAGTCGTGTCATGGTAGGAATAGGGATTCTGGTTATAGACAGACCCGTTTCCTGACTCTACCATTCCACAGCTGGGGCAATTGCCACCATTATAAGGATTACCACACCAATGGCAAATAAGAAGGTGTGGATGAGACATAGAAAGAATCAAAAGTTCATAGAGGGGTAGGGATGAAGAATCAAAGATGTGAGAGGGTAAAGGTGAATCTTTTTGGGTTTTTTGAAAGACATTTTTGTACAAATAGGAAGGAAAATGTTTTTGTATTTTTTTATATGATAGATATATATACAAAAGAAAAGGAAAATATTTTTGTGTTTTATATTTTTTTGAAAACGATAACTTCTTGACGAAGGTTCTACAAGTCACTAATCGTTGAAATCCAAACGATATTGTCGCGACACAGCCTCCCCGGCAGCGGCGCCATTTTGATGTTGCGTTTTTGCGCGTATCAAATAAATATATACGGTAGACGTGAGTGGAATTCACGAATCAACCTTTAGGAAAAGGAAGACTTGCAAAAACTCGTGAATACAATATATATATGTGATACCGGGTAAGTGATTACCCGGGTCGTGTCCCAACGAGGTGTGAATGGCCAATATCGTGTGAGATTCGAGATTAAAATGCTTGTAAGGAATGGTTTTGATTATTTGGAATTGTTGAATTACGCTAAATTGCAAATAACGTACGGAAAATAAAATAAAAGCAACTAGAACATGAATTCAAATAAGGAAATGAAAATAAAACTTAAAATCTTCTTAAAAATCTACGGGAATGATAACCGGGAACTAGGGAAACCTAAAACGTATTCTAAATTGACGAACGTAAAAGTTACATTAATAAAAACGCGAGTGCGCAAATTAAAACTTGAATTTATTGCTACGCTAATCCTACGGGCATGAAAATAATTTTTCTACGATTCTAATGATGAAAGAAAATTTTTGGAAAAAGAATTTTTTTTTTTTTTTTTAATCAAAAACTAAATAAAATAAATAAATGAATAAAAATAAAATAAAAAATAAAACAATTTAGAAAATTATGAAAAATTTAGGGAAAATTTGTTACACTAAAATGAAGCATGGAAAAATTAAAAGGTGAAATAAGCGATACAAAATAAGCATAAATTAAGCAAATAAGTCCTAATAAGCTAAAATGAACAAAGTTACCTTAAATAGTCAACAATGCAAACCTATTACAAGAAATACAAGTAGTAGAGATGGTTATGTTGTGTTGGTGTGCAGCTGGTGCGAACTGACCAGGGGTCGATCCCCACTAGACCAATTTTTATGCTAACTATTTTTTTATTTCTCAAAATCTCTCTTTTTTTTTTTTTTTTTTTTTTTTTTTAAACCTTTCAACAACAGCAAATGCCCAACTTTATCAACACCAATACTACAGAAAAGCTAAAATCCAGATTTTTCAAACTCAAGATACCATTAGTAGAGGTTTTTAATTGCTCAAATGAGTTGCAAAGTGCAACAAGATAGTTGACCAAATCAACATATCAGCAGATTCCAATCCATATAAACAAACACAACTCAGTACAAAAGCCTACAAACTTGCAACAATAAATCAACAAACTATGATCAATAAAGAACAATTAGAAACTGATGCATGCAGACTTAGGTAAAAAAAATCAACAAAAACAAGAGGATATTAAGCGACAAACACCACATCAACCAAATAAATTCAAGAGCCAAATAGGCTCAATAAACAATTAACACCTACAACTAAATAACAACGACGATCAAACAAGACAGAAAATAAAAAATCAACAAGTTCAGCTGCACATTGGTGCAAGACAATACTAGTCCAAACAGGCAAGGTGAGGGGCAATTTAGATCTACTAGATAAGGATTATCATGAAAATTATCAATGCACCAATGACCAATACCTAGGAGGCTATCTAAAACAGCAATGAACGAGTCAAAATGGGGTAAAAATTAACGAGGTATGATCAAATGAAAACGGGTCAGGAACATGGCTGTTGGGTGCAGGGCACAACAGCAGGTCTAAAGGGGCAACTTTGGGGGTTGAATAAGCTACCTAGAAAAATTCGTAAAAATAAACTAAAAATATTCCCATACAGTCCAACTTCAAAATTAGTTACGAGCCAAATTCTAAGCCTAGAGGGCTACTAATGGTCAAGTTAAACATCGCTTTTTGCGGGCAGTTGGAACCTAAAGGAACTGATGTAACAGGTTGGGTACAAGCCAATACTAAGGTGCTTAAAAATTCTAAAAGCTATCTAAACACTACAAATAAGCTAATTTAAGGGGGAGTAAAGCTAACGCTGACTAAGGGAGTCCTAAATAAGCAATAGGGATATAAAATAAGCAGTTAGGAAGAATAATAAGCACCAAAAAAACTGAACTAAGGTACTGCAAATTTGATTAATTCGAAATTGAATTACAATGTTTGAAAACTAAAAAGACATTGACAAATTAAACTAAGGGTAAAACTACTGCTAAAACTACTTCTCATTCCAACTTAATTACCTACTTAATCTACTGCCTCCGAAAGGCTTTTTACAACTTTTTATTTATACTCCTCTTTAACTAGGGTTCATGGCCACCTCCTCTTGTCTTTTTCCTCTTGTGTTTCTTTTGTGAGAGGTGAGAGGCCTTGGACCATTTGTGCTTCCTTTAAGTCCCATTCTCAGCCGTTGATCAAAACTTGGTCACCACTTCTTATCTCATCAGCCGTGGGATTAATTGGGAGGGGTTTAGGATTGCCAAGGTGGCTTGGTAGGTATATGGTATCTTGTGATCTCTTCTTGGGGGGTGCTTTTGATGGGGATGGAGGGGATACCCGTGAGGGTTGTCTTGGAGATGGTGCGAGTGGAATGGATTCCCGTGAGAGTTTTTGGTATCATGTGAAGGACTGGACTTTGGAGGAGATGTCGTATAGCAGAAAAAGGTAATGGAGGGGGGAGGGCTTGATATACGGTGGGTAAAAGAAGTTGGGAATAAAATGGGATCTGTGGTTGGCTAGGTCAAAAGAGAAGAGGGTAATACGTTTTTGTTATTAAACGTATAATGGGTGGGTTTGGTTTGTGTTATGGGCTTAAAAGGTGGGCTTGGGTATTTTTATTTTTGGGTGGGTTAATGGGTGAGATTATTAGTGGTGTAAGTTAACAAAAGGGTCCATGTGGTTTTAAGTTTAGTTAAGCCCAAGGACTAAAGGTGTGAAATCTGATTTTCCGGGGACCAATTCTTCCAAGTTTCTAAACTATCACCAAGGATCAAATTTGCTAAGTGTAGAATTCCCAAGGACTTGTGTATGATTTTTCTTCCATTTATGATTTCCGGGGCCACTTCTGCAATTTTGCCAAACTTGAGGGACTACACTTGTAAAACTTGTACATTTTTGAGAGATTTTTCACCCAAAGATCGTTATTTGGTAAATTTTGATTTTTAAAGACTTGGTTTGACTTTTCTTTCAAAATAAACGCTCAGGGACTAGTTTTGACAAATTTTAAAAGTTGGGGGACTGAAACTGCCAATTATGCAAACTTTATTCGTTTTTCGTTTGTTTTCAATCATTTTGCATCTCAAACATATAAAACACGATCTTTGGGATATTTTCATTATTTTGATGCATTCTTGAGTGTTTTCACGCGTTTTGGCAGTTAAAATACGGTAAAAATGATGAGTATTTACACACTCATCACTTTTGATGACAAGAATAAAGACGCTAGAGATGGAGTTAGAATTGACAAGGAATCCTGAGGATCACGCTTGTGAGTCGGGTGCAAGGCTCCATGATCTTTTAAATGAAATGAATAATCTTCATATGTTGTAGATGTTGTTGTTTTTAAATAATGTGTTAACGTTGTTGTTTAATTGAATAATAACAGTTGTTGTTGTAATTGTTTAATGTGGTAACGTTTAACGTGCTATTGTTGTTGTTAATTAAATAAAAACGCATTATACGTTAATTATATAAACGTAACAAATAAACAAAAAAAAAAAAAACATTACGCAAAATACATTGCACAAAATAAATTACATTATACAAATACATTACAAAAAAAAAAAAAAAGAAAAAAGAAGAAAGATAAGATAAGACAAAAAGTAAGAAAAGGACAAAAATAAAAATAAAAAATGGAAAGTACCTCTTTACTAAGTAGGGAGGGTTGGAATAAAAGAAGGGGCAATTCTACAAACGGACAAGTCGCTCAAGGTGGTGGACTCTTGTGTACCTAAGTAGGTTGGTTTCTTGAAATGGCCCGAGCGACTAGCGAATTTAACATAAGTTCGACATGTGGCACCCCAAAAGTAGTGCCCAATCATAATGTGTAAGGCATACTTTTGTGCTACTTATCACATGCGACTTATCAAAAGTTCGAGCGACCTTCTATTTTGTCACTTTCCTCCAAAATAGTCAAACTTCCACAAATAATATTTTATTCGTTTTGATCCTTCCCAAATCCCAGCGACCTAGCGAAAAGTTTTAAGCGACTGACAAAATGTCACTTTTTTGTACATCACACATCAACCCTTTTTGTACCTTTTCACCAACTTTTTTTTTAATAATAATTCGTTTTAAAGTATTTTTAACACAATTTTTTAATCCTAATTATCCAGCGAATTAATTAGTATAGCTGAGCGATATTCTAAAATCCGAGCGACTTTTTTTATATCCCCAACAACATGAACCGTTTTGTATATTTTCAAATACCAAGAAACTCACAAGTTCCTTTCCACACCTACTCCCACTAAAAATTCAAATCAAAATCAAACGTTAGAACCCTAACCCTTAATTTGTGTATACTCATTTCGAACCCCAAATTATTAATCAGTCAATGCAAATGGAAAATATTGACGGATATTTTCATGCAAAGGTAACGATTCGTTCCAATTTAGAGTTGCTGGAAAAGATTAAAAGTAAGTTGGGGAAGAATCAAAATCGAATTAGCCTGTTCCGGGAAAGTGTATTCGCGCAATGGTTGGATATTCCCCCTTGTCATTCAAATGATAACCATCTCCTAAACTTCGTTTTACAGCATCAGGTATATATTCCTAAATTACTTGATACTTTTCCACCCATTACATATAGAATTGGGGATAATTTGTTGCGGTTTGGCCGTGAGGAGTTTTTGTTGGTGACGGGTTTTGTTTTCGGCCCTTTGCCTGACCACGTAGTAGTTGATCGTTGCCCCTTTGCCTTGCGAATCTTCCCTCATAAGCAGTTTGATAGAAAGGTTACCGTAAAAGGGAATGAGCTTTTACATATTTTGAACAACGATAAAGTATTTGATGCTTTGCCAACTGAGGATGCTGTCAGGGTTTGTCTTTTGATATGTGCTAAGGTCATATTTACCGGTCGTGGGCGTTGGTACAATGTACCTAATGAATTTTTGCAGCTCGTTGAGGATTTTAATGCTTGGAATGCTTATCCATGGGGAGAGTACTTGTGGAGACGTTTGTACTCCAGTCTAGCCAATTTGGTTCCTAAGCATTATCAAAGGTATTACAAGAAGAAGCAGGCAGTAACCCCAGATAAAACTGCCACATATAATATTTGTGGATTTATTTGGGCTTTTAAGGTATGATTTTTTTAAATCAAATTGTATAATTTTTTGTGATTGTTTTCTTGTACCAAAAATAACTTTAGATTCATCGTTTTATTTAATTTTAGATATGGATTCTTGAGAGTTATCCCAATAGTCAACAATGGTTTAAAAAAGTCCCTAATAGCATCCCACGTGGTCTTTCTTGGTTAAAGATTAAAACATTCCGAAAACGTGATTATTCTATACTGTTTGGTCAGGTATTCGTTGTCATTATTCTTTGTTATTTGTTTACTAATTTAGGACTTATGTATAAATTTTGTTTTGACCTTTTATAATAAATTTGTTACACAGGGTTCGGATCCTGTGGAACTTGTTCCGACTAATGATGAAAAGTTGAACCCACGCTTTGTGCGTAGTACTGCATATTTTGGACATGTAGCAAATGTCGCTGATGATTCAGATGATGCCATTCCTCAACTATCAGAAGTTCCTTTTGAGGTACATTGTTAACTTTGAAAACATTATGTTTGACCCTTAAGGCCTATAAGATATAAATTATTAATGTACATCTCCTAAACCTTTTAAATTTATTTGTTACTTAGGTACAAGCAGAAGAGCTCAACGATGCAGCATAAGAGGTCAACGATGCAGCGGAAGAGCTCAATAATGCAACAGGTGGAGGGCTTCCAACAGCCGCAGCAGAAACAATTACCGAAGTACCTAAATTAGTTGCTGAGGTTGAGGTCTTGAAGACAATAGTTCATTTGATTGGTAACTCAGGATCGAATGTTGAAGTATTCAATGATATTAAAAAAAGGCTTGCCATTGTTGAGAAAGCTTTGAACATACATCATCCAGAGGTCAGCGGTTTAATTTTATTTTTTAATCTAAACCACAATTTGATAATAACAATCTTAGGTCACCATAAAAGCGTATATAAATGTCTTTTTAATTTCAGGCTTCGACACCAATACAAACCTCAAATATTATTCATGCCAATCCAGAGCCACAACAAACTGGCAATGAAGATTTGCATTCCAAAGATTCCATGGTAGTATCCTATACACACTTTATAATCGTTTTATTATTTTATTAATCATTTTAAAATATTTTTTAAAAATTATCCTTGAAACACCATTTTTCTTTCATTTCAGGATTCGATACATATTCAGAGCTCAAATGTTATTCATGCTAATCCAGAGCCACAACAAACTGGCAATGAAGATTTGCATTCGAAAGATGCCATGGTAATATCCTATACACAGTTTATATTCTTTTATTGATAATAATTTTTTTAGTTTATTAATCATTTTTAAATTTAAAAAAAAAATCATCATTCAAACACCATTTTTCTTTTATTTCAGGAGTCGACATGTATTGAAAGCTCAAATATTTTTCATGCGAATCCAGAGCCAGAAGAAACTGCGAATGAAGATTTTCATTCCAAAGATGCCATGGTAATATCTGTCTCATTCTAGTGTAGTGAATATGGACAGATAAGGGAGTGTTTGGTTTTGTTTTTTATTGTGTCTGTTTTGGATTCTGTGTCTGCATCTATTATCTTTTAGGATTGATAAGTGTTAAAATTTGAGCATCAGTTGTAGTATATTAAGCCCTGTAATCTGAAACCTAGTGTAATCACAGTTACTTAAAGGGTGTTTGGATTTGAGTAGTCTGTTGTAGTGGACACTGTTTCAGAGTTTGTTATTTGCTTAGATACATTACTTAGGGTATTATTAAGTCTTTACTAGCTTGCATAAAAATTAGTAGTTCAATATTAAGAGGTCAAGACATATTTTGGAGCATCAAAAGTTTAACTGTTAGTAATTGTTAGGTTGCATAAACATTATAGCTAGTTACAATAATATTTAGGTAGCTTAATTTAGATTAATAATTGCTTATCATAATTACAGTAGTCATTTAGATAAGATATTGTTTCATTTTGGTCAAAGTTGTAGTTAAAATCAAAAGTAAAAAACAGTTATCATTTCTCAATTCAATCAATAGTTGGCCCCCATAAGATGGTCAATTAAGGTTTAAACTGATAGCTTATGGATTATGTACTTCGGTTATGAGTTCTTAGTAGTCCAATCAATAGTTTGCCCCCATAAGCTAGTCAATTCAGGTATAAACTGATAGCTTATAGCTTCTGTACATTGGCCTGTTTGAGACATGGGTTTGTTTTTGCATTTGAAGCCTGCAATTGTGCATATGAGCTTGTATGTGTGTTTAGTGTATGATTCTGAGTTTAATTTGAGTAGCTTAAGTAATTTGCACCACTACTTTTCTTCTGGATCAGATTGTGCTTATTCTGTTTGTTCATTTTTAAAATTTTTGTTAAAATCATCCTTCAAACACCATTTTTCTTTTATTTCAGGCTTTAACACCTATTCAAAGCCCCTTTCGTAGTCGTGTTAACGCCGAAAATGAGAACACGGTAAACAATGATGCTGAACAGGTAATATTCTGCGTAATATTTCATTTTATTTTATATTTACTTTTTAACCCAGCTACTAATAAGTTTTTAATTACAGACCTGCCCAGTTTATGATGTATGATGCGACAAATCAACATGCCCTTCCTATGTTAATGGCGATGATGGAAAGCTTAATTATCTTGACCCTGCCGCGTACCCATCCTACATGTCACAACTTGAGAATCTATGTCATCCGAATTCTCCTTTTACGGCAGTTGATCACATCCAACTTGATAACCTAACTAATTTAAATGTACGCTTTTCTGAATTTGTTATTCATGTAACTATAAACTGGCATAAGAAATCTCACTTAATAGTTGTTTGCTAATATTCAGTTACTTATTCAATTTATGTTTTTTTATGAACAGGGGATCTATAAAGATGATTTTGCTGATTTGGTAGATTCGCCATCGCATTCCGTAACTGCTTACGACACCGACGGTGATGCCCATGTTAGTGACAATAAAGACAACAATGCAGATCTGAATGTTACTGATAATCATTATCAAAACAAGGACGTATCAGTAAGCAAGCATGTTACTAATACAGATGGTATTGTCGTTGAGACAGTAAGCAAGCATGGTTTTGATGGTAATGTTGAAGAGAACATGGGCGATGGGCATGTTGGTGTGGGCCATGTTACATATACATGTGGTAAAGATGCGGGAAGTCGTGATGGTAATTGTTAGGTCACCATTTATGTAAACACAAGTATGATATTGAAAGAAATAAGATGAGAATAAGAGATTGGTTGATTATAAGAAATGAGAGAAAAATAAGAACAATAGTTTCACTAAGATATTCAAATAACCAACAACTAAAAGAGTTACATAAGCTTAGTATTTATAGGAGGAGGAGTAGGGCAACACTCCCTTCCTCCCTCCTTTCTTTTGGACGTGGGCTTTCAAGCCCATGGACTTACATGCTTAAGCCTTGTAACATTAACATACTAAAATAAATAACTTAAGCAACCTATTACAAAAGGTAATGACCGAGACTTGACTAATATACAAAAGTATGATCCCAACAATCTCCCCCTAAGGGTCGGTCATCACGGTTGCTTGACGTCTTCATCTTTGTCGTAGACTTGTGACATGTAAAACTCTAGACGTCTTCAAAATGGTTGAATGATAATGAATATACTTTGCTCTATGTCTTTG
The DNA here is from genome assembly GCA_030686995.1 of Artemisia argyi. Lineage (NCBI taxonomy): Eukaryota > Viridiplantae > Streptophyta > Magnoliopsida > Asterales > Asteraceae > Artemisia > Artemisia argyi. Next base: position 155,030,352 of record CM060698.1, on the reverse strand, counting down.
TTCTTTGGTGATGATGTAGTGATTATGTTATGAAGTGGTCAGCCATTCGTCACTCCTGCGTCTGTGGTGGTTGTCTTCCATTCCAACATACTCATACATCTTTGGACTTATACTTTCACGTGCATGAAGTTCCTTTTCATATTCTGAGATCTTTAAGTCTTTATACTTTGTAGATTCTTCTTTATTGACGTAGAATCTTTCTTTGAACTTTGTGGTGCTAAGATCTTTGGGGGAGCTGTCATTTGCATCAAGATGTATGTATGAGCATGTTGGAATCTACCATCATGGAAGTGAGGTACCTGCGAGTAAACAGTTAGCAATAAATAACCGGTACTTACAGATAAGGAATTAGAGCTCATCAACAGCATATTGTGAAGACTCCTTCTAATCCTTATCCAGGCCGTTCCCATATCAGATACTCCCGAAGGAGCTTACGAGACCTACTAAGTAGCTCAATGACTGGGTAAGTCGCTGGGGATCACTCCACGACTGTAGACCGCTATGGAACCACCGCAAACACTAAGCGTAACCCTTGTGGGGTTACCGAAGTGACCTGCTATCAGGGCTGTTTGATGTTGACCCTGGCATGATTTCCGTTCAATCATTGAGAACTACATAAGTAATCCTCTCATAAACGTTCTTGGCAGATTGCTAAGATCTGCGAAGGACTCGATAATTTACAGCTGGTGTCCATTGATGTAGAACACCAGTTGTAGAAATACTAAGTGTTCCTAAGAGATCTTTGATGTATCTCAAGGCTCTAGACTCTATAAGTGCACACTTAGGTTTCCTATGCGGAGACTAGGGAGGGGTCTCCTACTTCAATATCAACCATCTCTAAGAGATAGGTCGATAGGTTATGCTGGTTCCCTGTGAGAATGAAACAAGTCCTTTTAAGAGAACTTGAGTGGTTAAGAAGGTTTAGTGCATTGCGTCACTGGGTCCATGACGACTTTATCTTCAATACCGGTGTTGTATTTTGCAACAATCAGTAGCATACGTATTGAACCCGGTGTCTGCCCTAAGGTTGAACATATGAAGGGCTATTTCTTTTCACCCTTTACTTTACTTTTCTTTTTAATTCTTCAACTCCTTCTTTCCCTTTCATTATTTTCTCCTTTTTTTCGTATCATACCTAAGGACTTCTAATTCTAACTATGGGAGATGTCCTTGGGTAGATCCCTCCGGCTCTGGCGGATCATAGGACGGATATTCCTATCTTAATCACCTTATAACTCCGACAGTAGCTAAGAAACCTTTGATTGAAAATCTCTCAAAGTGTTTGTGATAATCAAATATTTTGGTTAACACTTTGAGAGTTTTGTGTACACTTTTGAAGGGCTCCCCCTTCACATGTGCTCATAAGTGTTTAATAAATTTGCACATGTGGGAGGAGCAAGCATTTTGAATTGATCCACTTTCCGTGAACAAGACCGATTCGAGACACGCTTACATCACTAGTTAAACTAGCTTGAAGTTATTACCCGGCCTGGTCAAGTCCACAGAAAGTTTCTCGAGACGGTACATTTTTACTAAGACAAATCCTTTTCGAGACACGCTTACGTGGTTAGTTAAAGAGTTCCATTGTCAGCTTTTAGGTGATAACTAGCTCTAGTAACTAACTTGATGTTATAACCCGTCGAGGATAAGTCTTTTCGATATTACTAACTTTAATTGTCTCGTCAATTCCTGGGTCAATACTGAGTCTAGCTCGCACTTGATACAACTTTTAAGCTTTGACTTTGTATATTTTAATCACATTTTAATTTTCTCCCCCTCAAAAATAGCATATAAAATGATGTTTTTGACAATCTTTTAGATTAAAATATGCCTTTTGAGTCTTACAGGGAGATCACCCAGAACTTTTGATTTGGAGCAAAGTATTTTGTTTTGACAAGTGCTCCCCCTCAACAAGTGATTAGGTCTTATTGAGGTGAAATACTTGTCCTTTTGAGCAGAATTATGAAAAATTCATAAACATTTGATTAATTCTACTCAAAAGTAAGAAGCCTTCGCTCCTTATATTTAGGATTGAGGCACTGATGCGTACCTCAGGGTCCTTTCTTTACAAGTTCGGGTTGTGCACTGTAATGCGTACACAAGCCATTATGAAGTATATTATTGACAAATCAAATCAAACTCTTACAATTTTCTACCAATCTCTCTGAAATGTCAACACCGGAAATTTTGTTCTTCCTCCAACATAGCTTTCCAATCTCCGAAACTGATCCCTGCGCTTCCACCGGTTCTCAATCCTTGTTATGAATCTGCGAGCTTCCCTGGCCTCATCGGTGTTCCATCTTTTGGATTTCCCCAGTGCTATGTCATCGATTCTGCTTTTGATTCCATCTCTGACGAACTTCAAGGTTTCATCACAGAACTTATGTATTTCTTTGTAGCCCATGAAGCAGTTTCGACCGTTGACACTGCGGTAAGTGAACCCAAATGCTGGATGCTTGATCAAGGTATATTGAGGTAGATGTTGAAGGTCGGGGATGTCGAACATGTTAGGTTTGGTGAGATTCAGCTTCTTCTGATAACTTTCCACTCCTAGTTGAAGATCTTCTACTCTTTCTTTGATGACTATCTGCCTAATGAAGATTAGGAGAGCTTGGATAAAGGCAAGCTGCATCTCTTTTGGCAAGTTGCAGAGCTTTCCTTGAACTTTGAGCAGATACATATCTTCTATGTCGTTGAGAAGTAGTCGTGGAAAGTCTGACTCGGAAATATCGTACTCCTTTTCATCAAGTTTTTTGAGTGTGATTTTGCTGAGGAAGGGGTACCCAAAGTGAGTGACCGTCGAGATGAACTTAATTGAGACAATCTTCAACTCACTTGTCACATCACCCATTGTCTGATTGAGTCTGCTGCTGCGATAATACTGTGCCCGGTTGTCTGGCCAATGATGTATACCGTAGAGTGCGTTCCGGTCATATTCAACAATTTTATCGATGAATAAGGCTGAGGCTTCTTCTTCGATGGCATTGTTGAGATATCGAGCTGCAGGGAGAAAGGCAAGTGATGTAACGTACTTCTTCTCAATCTTGCTGCCAAGTTTCAGAAATTCCAAGTCGGTGTTGAAGAAGAACTTGTAAGGGATCTTCGGTTCCTTAGGCTTCCCAATCATTGGTAGTGGTTTGGACCAGTCGGTTATGTATGGTGCGGTTTTCCTTGTGACCGGATCGACATAAGATTCAGGATTGATCCAGTCAATATTGCTTGACATAGCTTGAGCAATATTTTCCAGATGATACTCAAGTTCGATTGAGTTAGTAGACCGATCTTTCAGAAGATTGAACGCATCATTCTTGATTCTTTGTAGCTCTTTCTTGTTCATCTTCTTCATCTTAAACTTATGCTGAATCAATTGAGCGTATTCCACCGTTCGACCATCTTGAGGTTCTTGGTTGTCTGCTAGTGGTGGTTGCGAATTGATCATCTTCTCAAACCAGGAGTATTCGGCAGTATCGTCTTGGTCTAACCATTTGAGGACGGTTTTCGGTTTCTTTGGTTCTTTGCCTTTTGATGAGGTGTCCGGTTTGGGTTGATGATGCTTTCGTTTCCTTTCTTTCTTCTTCTTAGAGGACGGTTCTGGAACTTCATCGGGCTAAGGAATCTCGTCACCACCTGTGTATTCAAAGTGGTCATGTGCTTTGGGAGCGGAACCAGATGCCTTAGGTTGTTGTGAGGACGTTGTTGTTGTTGGAGGGATGACCGGTGGTTTTGATTGAGATGAGGGTCCTTCGATTTGTTTCTGTTTCTTTGCCTGGGAATTAGGATCCCTGTCTTCATCATCTCTTGGACGTTTCAATTTGTCCGCCTCTGTGCTGCAAGTCTCTTTTGTCATTTTAGCTTTCAACGCTTCCAGGACTTTAGCTTCTTCAGGTGATAATGTGAATTTGCTTGCCAGTTTGTCCAAGAGCTGGGCTTCTAATTCGTCCAAAGATAGTCCTGGTAGTGGAACAGTTGACTTGTCAGCTCGAAGAGTAAATGTGGTAGATCGGATTACTTTCTTGACAGCTTGCCCTGCGAACTTGGTGAGTTCGTCTCTCATGGGTGCCAGCAGCTCTTTCAACTCAGCAACTAAGTGTTGTGCCATGTACTGTTGTGCTTGAGCAGCCAATGTGGCTTCCAAGTTCTCTTGCACATCCTTAGCTAGGAAGGTGTCAACTTTATCTTGCAGCTCCTGTACATTAGTGTTGAGTTTTGACAGTTTAGAGATTAGATACATGTATATAAACATCTTAGGAACGTTTCCCATCAATCAATTTAACCATAACATCAACACTTTTCTGGGTTCATGATTTACGCACAACCCTAAGAACAAATAATCGATTATGACAATTTTAACCGTTGGATTGATATAAAACTTAAAACCCTTGTTTGAAATAATGATCAAAACGTTGTGACACTTACAGATTTGAAGATTAATGAACGGATTTGACGAATGATTGTGAATCGTTGATATAGGTTGGTGAAAGTGTTAATACTTTTTGCAGGTGGTAGTAAATGCGTGGTCAAATGAGTTTTGACCATAGTTAAAACAAGTTTCAATGTTTGGCAATTTTGACCCCTTAACCTCGTGAAACATTTACTCCTAATGCCTAAACACATTATCTTAATTAACATTTGTTAATAACACCACGTTATGTCAAGAACAACTTGTTGAATTATACTCCCCCTCGACCTTAGACCGTAGTCTTTAAAAAATCATAAAAATTTATTATTTTGGTCAAGGTGAGTAACCCGAAACACTTTTGATGTATCCTTTTAACATAAAACGTAATATTTTTGGTAAAAATGCAAGTATAAAAGTTAATATTTTTGTGAAAATTTTAAAATGCTTTTCCTCCCCCTCAACACTTGTTTTGAATAATTAAAGACGTTTTAAAACATTAGTGTTGAAAAGAAAGGTATATACTTGCATTTTTTTTTTTGAAAAATATTTACAAAGATAGTTTTGATGTTTGACGATCAATTGTGTTTTAAAAACTTTTCCAGATCCTCTGGAGTCAAACATCGCATACCAATTTGGTGAACTAGACTAGCAAACCTTGATGGTGCTAAGGATTTGGTCAGTAAGACCGCCAATTGGTACTCAGTCCCAACAAAATAAAGTTCAACGGTACCCTTTTCCACATGCTCCTTGATGAAGTGATATCGGAGATCGATGTGTTTGGATTTGCAATGATGTACTGTGTTGCAGGAGATAGCAATTGCAGTTTTGGAATCACAGTAGATAGGAATCTTGTTGAATAGGTAGCCATAATCCTTAAGTTGTGATCTCATCCAAATGACTTGAGCACAACAAGCAGACAGGGCTACATATTCAGATTCTGTAGACGACAGTGATGTGCAGTCCTGCTTCTTTGATTGCCATGACACAAGTTTGTCTCTGAGAAATTGTAATCCACCAGATGTACTTTTGCGTGTGTCTAAACATCCTGCATGGTCAGCATCTGAAAAAGCAATTAGTTCAAAGCCAGAATCCTTCGGATACCAGATTCCCAAATTAATGGTTCCCTTTATGTATCGAAGGATTCTTTTGACCTCACTGAGGTGTTTTTCAGTTGGTTTGGACTGATAGCGAGAGCACATGTAGACAGCAAATACTATATCAGGTCTACTAGCTGTGAGATACATGAGGGACCCAATCATACTTCGGTATTTGGTAGGGTCAACTGGAGTCCCATGTAAATCAGCATCTAGTTTTGTGGTATAGCCCATTGGTGTATTATAAGTATCACTAGACATCATTCCATGTTTCTTTAAAATTTCAAGAGCATATTTGGAGTGATTTATAAAAATTCCACGGGGTGATTGATGAACTTGTAGTCCTACAAAGAACGAAAGTTCACCCATCATGGACATTTCAAAATTATCTTTCATTAATTTTGCAAAATCATTAGAGTAACTTCTTTGTGTTGAGGCAAAAATAATGTCATCGACATATATTTGAACAACAAGTAAGTCCTCCCCGTAGGTTTTTGTAAATAGTGTTGGATCCACCGATCCTTTAGAAAATTTATTGGCCAGCAAGAAAGTGGACAGTTTGTCATACCACGCCCGTGGGGCTTGCTTAAGTCCGTAGAGTGCCTTTTTGAGTCGGTAAACGTGATTGGGACGCTCAGGATCAACGAAGCCATCTGGTTGGCTCACATACACTTCTTCACGGAGTTCTCCATTAAGAAATGCGGTTTTCACATCCATTTGGTAAACAACCATGTTTCTGTGTGCAGCATAGGCCAAAAAGATCCGAACAACTTCATGTCTAGCCACTGGAGCAAAGGATTCAGCAAAATCAAGTCCTTCTAGTTGGGAGTATCCTTTCGCTACCAGACGTGATTTGTTACGTATGACAGTTCCTTCAGCATCAAGCTTATTCTTCCAGATCCATTTTAACCCGATGACAAAGACTCCGTCAGGTCTTTCAACTAATTCCCAGACTTCTAATCTTATGAATTGCTGAAATTCCTCTTGCATAGATTCAATCCAGTTGTCATAAGTCATTGCTTCTTTAATGTTCTTAGGTTCTTCGTGACAAACTGTGAGTGCATAGATACAAGTTTCTCCATCCGTGTGAAGTCGTTGTCTTGTCATAACAGGTGCATCTGGATGGCCAATAATATGAACTAGTGGATGGTCTCGAGTCCATTTGTGTGTGGAAGGGTGTAGTTGATAAGTATCTCGCATGTTAGCACGATCCAAATTGCGTGTAGACGACTCAGCTATGTCAGGAACGGTAGGAGCCGGTGCAAACGGGTTAAAGAACGCATCAGGATCATGCTCTGCGGGTTGTAGAACTGATTGTGGTGTGGGATCTTTAGCTGAATTGCGGGAGTTAGAAACAGTTTGTTCTGCTGTAGATGGTGATGTAATTGGAGGACCGTCTCTCTCAACACTTGTAGTAGTTTGTTGAGGTGTGTCTGGTACTGGAATGTTTTCAGGTTGAGCAGCGGAATTAGGTGAGACCTCAGTAGGACGGTATTCAATTGTGTCATCAAATAGTGGAGCAAACAAGGTTTCCAATTCTTTGCGGTTGAGTGGCAATGATTCAGCCGAAGATTCCGGAGAGTTAAGACGGTTGAATTCGGGTCCTAAGCTGTGTTGCTCAGAAGCCATTTGTGTGAGTTCATCAAAATTAGCGTGAATGGTTTCTTGAATTTCTCTTGTTCGACGATTCCATATCCGAAAACCTTTTGAATTTTCACAGTATCCAACAAACACTCCAATGTCAGCCTTTGCTTTAAGTTTACCTAAATCATCACGATCATTTTTCGGATAACAACGTGCTCCAAATACATGAAAGTAATCGATATTCGGTTTTCTTTTGTGAACAATTTGATAAGGTGTTTTGCGATGGCGTTTTGTTATCATGCAACGGTTTTGGGTATAACATGCGGTTGAAACAGCTTCTGCCCACAAGTAATCTGGTAATTTAGCATTAATCAACATAGTTCTAGCAGCTTCCACTAACGTCCTGTTGCGTCTTTCAACAACTCCATTATGTTCTGGGCTTCTAGGAATAGATGTTTGATGTTCAATTCCCACTTTCTCATAATATGACCTGAGTGTCTGATTCTTGAATTCAGTTCCATTGTCAGTTCTGACTATTCGTACCGTGTTGCGTAACTGAACTTGAATTTTAGTGAGAAAGGTGATGATCATTGAAGGAGCCTGATCTTTACTTCGTAGAAAATAAACCCAAGTCCATCTGGATTAATCATCCACAATTACAAGAATGTAGCGTTTACCGTTGATACTTTGAACACGCATCGGTCCACACAAATCCATATGTAGCAATTGTAAAACATGATTCGTACTGTGCTCAGGTTTTGAAGGAAAATGAGCCCGAGTACTTTTTCCTTGTTCACAGGCTGGACATAAGTGATCATTGGTAAAACGGAATCTTGGAAATCCATCAACAAGTTTGTAACGAGCAAGGTCAGTCATAGTTTTGAAATTCAAGTGCGAAAGACGTTTGTGCCATAACCAAGATTTAGTCGATTCCGCTTTGGAGAGAAGACATATCGGAGATGTTGCAATCATATCTGACATTGATATTGTATAAAGATTGGAGCCACGTGAGCTAGACATTAGGTCGTTTCCTTGTAAGTCACGAACAAAGCAAGTTTTCTCACGAAATGCAACTTCTAGATCTCCATCACAGAATTGACCAACAGAGAAAAGGTTGTGTCCAAGGCCTTCCACATAGTAAACACGACTGATTTCAATGTTCCCACTTACATAGTCACCATATCCCATGATTAAAGCGTAATGATCATTCCCGAATCTGACAGTACCAATGAACTTTGAGACAAAGTTGTGTAACAGTTTGAGATTGCCTGTCATATGTCGGGTGCATCTGCTATCAACAATCCAGAGAACAATCTGTACCACCTGCATCACAAGAAGAAGACACAGATGGAACAGAAGTAAGGGTGGAACCTAAAGAAAGTGCGAGTTCCTGTTGGTTAGAAACATATGTATTCAACAATTTAGGAATCCATTTAAAGTCTGGTTTGTGCTGTAACCAACGTTGCCAATTCCAACTAGTTCTTGCTTTCTTAATGTTAAATGCACTAGTAGTTGGCTCAGTCCTAGATTTGTTCTCGGCACCTATGGGGGTAACTTCAACTTCATTGAAACCGTAGAAGACGGCTTTCCTAAGATAGACTTATAGGCAGTAGTGGGCCTAGAAGGAATGCGTGTCCTACGTTTCTTATGACGATTGAGAAGAGAATTAGCTATACATTTTGTATGATCACCAGATGATACGCTTTTACGACAAAACACACAAGATGCATTAATATTCAAAACATTCAAAGGTTCATCATTCGTTACATTTAGATTTTGATTACAATTTGCCAGATTAGAATCTAAATCTGATGCAACATGAGTATTATTCAAATTCCTAAGTTGATCTTCTACTTCTTGAGCTTCTAGTTGTCCTCTTTTACGTTGCAAGATCCTATTCTTCTTTTTACTTTTTCGCTTGGGTCTGCTAACGCTATTAGTGGAGACTAGTCCTGTAGAAGTGGAGTTATCAACATTAGTGTTTTGAATGATATTTTCTTTAGCAGTTTTGTCTAATTGATACATTCCTGGTGCTATCACCGTGGTGTCAACCATCTTTCCTTTTTGAATTAGCTTAATTTTCTCTTTCAAATCAATGATGATGTGATTTTTATCCTGAATTTCAGACTCAAGTTTCCCATTGCAATAACTGAGATCATTGCGGTTTTCTTGCCAGTCGGCATTTATAATTTTTAAATCCGCAATTTCTTTCTCGTATTTGAGACACAGACTTTTTAAAGACTCGTTGTTTTTGCAAATCTGACAAGAGTTTGAAACATTTTGACTTTGAAGCTTCAATTCCATTTCAAGACTTTGAGCTTGACACCATTCAAGCCTTTGTTTAAGTCTTCAAACGTTTTGTCACATCATCATTTTTACTTCTCAGCTTGTCATTATCATGTTTAAGTGTCTCGATTTCCACATTCAACAAGTTATTATCAACACAAAGATCATCCATAAGCATAGAAGTACCAGATTTATAGAGATCATTCATGATAACAGACAAAATATCAGCATTGAGAAATTGTTCCAAGAGTCGATCGGCATCATTTTTTAAAACTCTATTTCTTTGCTTTTGAACCAAAATCTCATTTTCAGTTGAGTTGAAAACGTCTATCATATTTTTGACCTCGTTTTGAAGTTCCTGATCCCAACGTGTAGCACAGAGACGGAGGTGTTTGACAATTGGCAGCATTTGCTTTTGAAAAATATCTCTCTTTTCTCGCTCGTAAGCGGATTGAAAAGTTTCAATTTTTATTTCAGAATTACGTTCAATTGTTTCCTCCAAAATTTCGATGTCTTCCATAAAAGTTTTGAAATAATTTAAGACACGACATTTTTTCGCTAAAGGTGTAAGTTCACCAGATGATGGTAAAGGACCATTTATTTGTGCTACAGTTTGGACAGGGGCCGCATTAGAGGATGAAACATATGACTCAGTGACATACCATGATTTCTCAGGTAATTCTTTTTGAGTAACAAAAGATTTAGAAATAGGAGGAGCTTTTGAATAATCATATGGTGTCCAATTTTGAACATAACTCATTTTTGATCGACTCTCGTCTTCAAGTTCTTCTTCTTCCTCAGTATCAAAAACAACAGCACGAACAATCGTATTATCAAGCAAATGGTCCATACTGTAAATTTTTGGAATTTCTTTGAATGCCGTGTGAAGAAACATTGAATTGTAATCGCCAAGTGCAAATCCTTTATCGGGTCTCGGTTTTAAAGTAAATTTCTGAATTGTTGTGACAGAGTTCCCGTGTTTGTAAACAATGTTACGAAATTCTTTGAGTTGTTTTTCAAGATCAACAATATCACCGAGTAAGTCATCTATATACTTCCTTTTTCGTATTTTATGTTCACAAAAATCCTTTTTACAACTTTCTGTTTCTGTTTTTGAAAGTACTGTTTGAAGACGTTCAACTTGCATTTTCAATTCACACTTCTCACTTTCGAGTTTAAAAATCAACTTCCCGTTTGACTCAATTAAATCTTGCATTTTGTGTTGAAGATCTTGTTCTTTGTTGTAAGAATCTTGAAAAGCTTTTTCAAAACTTTTTGCATATTTAATCTTGTCTTCCTGATTTGAAAGTTGAATTTTATAACACTCAATATCTCTTACAAGAGCCTCATTTGTTTCTTTTAAAGCTTTGTTTTTCTCGTTGCATTTTATGATTTACAATTGTTGATCATTCAGTTGTTTAGATAACAATATGAGGTCAGGGTCTGGATCAAATGATGGTTCATGTTGTTCTAAATGATCATGTTTATCGTTCTCAATCGGATCATCAAATGAAACAGCTGTGTCATCATCAAATATGACAACTGTGTTTATTTGTTCATCTGTTTGAGAAGATGAAGATGATGTAGAAGGAACAACTTGCACCATATCTGATTCAGAAGCAGAGGGTGAGGCTATTTCATGTATTAGGCATGCTTTTTGGTTATGTACCTGAGACAAGCCGTCAGTGTCATACACTGGACCTGAATCATTAAACTGAAGTTCCTGCATGTTGGCCATAAGCATCACAGCTGCATTAGCTTCCAGATCTTCCATGTCATCATCATTGTTCACATTTGCCATGAAGTTGTTATCCTGTTCAGGGAAATGTCCATCTTTTTCATCTTGAAGAGCCATGAGTAATGCCTGCTTGTGAAACTTACTACCCCGAGTTCTCGGTTTAGGACATGCTGTCGCAATATGACCTTGTTCATTACAATTATAGCACCATACTGCATTCCCTGAGTTGGAGTTCCTAGTTGCAACTGGTTCAGACCTTTGCTGAGAAGACCCTGAGTTGTTCCTGAACCCCCCATTGTTATTAAACCTCTGACCATTCCCAAAATTTCCTGAAGAACTTCCTGAACTAGATCTACCATAGTTACGATTCTGAATTTCCACTCTTCCATCATTGACAACAGCTTGATTCCTTGTGTTAGAAGACGAACGTTGACGGTTGTTTGTTTTGTTGGAGAATTTGCTGAAAGCACGAGCAATAAGAGCAAGTCCCTGATTCAAAGTATTAAAGTCATCATCGTCATCTTCATTGGAGTTGGAATAATACACTGCATCATTGTTGTTCATTGGAACAAGTTGAGTAGAAGTATTTTGTGGAGATGAATCATAAGGGACCATTTGGTTCGAGGTAGAAGACTGTGGATAACTGAAGTAGTTCTGCTCTTGAACATATGCATGATTTGACATTGGTGGTGGAGCATAGGGAGATTGAGCTACGAGAGCCAAAGAATTTGGTGTTGGTGTTGGTGTGTATCCTCCTCGTAGAGCTCGATTTTTTTCAACTTCAGGTTCATGGTGTTTCAGAAAATCATACAACAAACCATATGGAGCATCATGAAGATTTTTGGTTTGACGAACAAATGTCACATATTTATGCCAATCTGGACCAAGACTACCGACGAATTTAGAGTTCACTGCTATCCTTGGTACTGTGATTTTGTGACGTTCCAGATCATTGCCACATTTGTGAAACGATGATAGTAGGATTCAAGTGACTCTCCTGGTTCAATTGTGATGTCTGTGTATTCCATGTAGAGTTTGGATTCCATATCATCTTTGTTCAATTGAGTGCCTTCCATAAGGAGGTTAACATGTTCCCACATAGCTTTGGCTATTTTCTGAGCATCAACACTTCGATAAATTGGATTAGGTATACCTTGAAGTATATAAGCCATTGCGTACTCATCAGCTTCACGATGTAATTTCTGTTCTTCTGTGAGTGCAGATTCTGGAAGAGGTCTATCACCAAGAGGACGTGGAGGATCAGCATTTGGATCACCAATTTCAAATCTTGTTGGCCACTCAAATGGTCCTTCAAGTATCACTTGTTTCAAGAATTTCACATGAGGTTTCTTTAGTTCAAGAAATCGTAAGAATCGACTTGACCATTGAACATAGTTCCCAGGTGTTAGCATTGGAGGTGTTTCAAGTGATCCCGCCTCATGTCTGGATTGTTGAGTTGTAATAACTTCACACATTCTATCAAACCAGTGAGGTTGTTTGGAGGAGAACTGAGTGTTTTGTTGAGAAATTTGATATGGTTGTTGTTGAGGAATGATTTGATGTTGTTGCATCATGAGATATTGTGGTTGTGGATTAAACGGTTGTTGATGAAAGTGTGACTGTGAAGGTTGTTGATATGGTTGATGCTGATGGTATTGTTGTTGCTGATACTGCTGATGTTGTTGCTGAGGGTTAGAGAAGTAGTAATGTGGTAGTTGAGACATCTTAGAACACTTGTGTAGAAATGGATCTTTGTAGAAGATTGAAATGCACGTTCCTTTGGTTAAGTTCAACAATTCCTGGGGTAAGTTGAAATCTTACGCGTAACAATAATCTTACGCGCAAACTATAGGTTATGCGTAAAGAGTAGTTTAGGCGTAAACAATATGTTTATGCGTAAGTTTTCTCTTTACGCGTAAGCTTTGGATTATGCGTAAGTTTAGACTTATGCGTAAGGTTAAACAACCAAACAAATCTTTCAAACTTATCCAAGCTTGAAAGATATCCAAAGTCGAAGTATTCCACTAACTTATCCAAGCTAGGAAAGTACTGAGTCACCGTAACACAAGGAGAAGACCTTTGATGAAGTTATGCGTAGAACTCTGAGACTTACGCGTAAGATATGATCTTATGCGTAAGAGCTGATCTTCTGCGTAGAAAGTGACTGATGCGTAGGAATCACAACTTACTCGTAGAAATTGACTTACTCGTAGGTTTTAGGCGTAGAAGACCAAAGTTACTCGTAAGAACAGGGTTTTGACCTAAGTTACTCGTAAGAAAAGGGTTTTAGCCAAAAGTTACTCGTAGAAAGGACAAAAAGTACTGTTGACAGCTTTAGAATCGTACTATTGACGTAAGTTACGCGTAAAGAGGTCAGAAACTTGAAAAATCTCAAATTTTTGAAGAAAAATTGCTTAGAAATAAGGTACTTTTGATCAAATAACTTCACCAATACTTAGAAAACACAAACTATTGAAGATTTTGCTACCAAAAACTAGTTTTCCAATATCAAAGAAGCTATAAAACCTTAAAAAACCTTAAAAAATCAAAACTTTATGCAAAAACTAAGCTTCAAATCACTATATCAACCTTGAAACTTGTCCAAGCTTCAAGATTTGAGTGAAAGAAACAATGAAAAATGCAAAAAGAAGCAAAAGAACACCTATATCCCCACGTTAATCCAAAGAAACACACTTCAAACTCTATTTGGCGAATGATACCACTTGTTAGGTCACCATTTATGTAAACACAAGTATGATATTGAAAGAAATAAGATGAGAATAAGAGATTGGTTGATTATAAGAAATGAGAGAAAAATAAGAACAATAGTTTCACTAAGATATTCAAATAACCAACTACTAAAAGAGTTACATAAGTTTAGTAATTATAGGAGGAGGAGTAGGGCAACACTCCCTTCCTCCCTCCTTTCTTTTGGACGTGGGCTTTCAAGCCCATGGACTTACATGCTTAAGCCTTGTAACATTAACATACTAAAATAAATAACTTAAGCAACCTATTACAAAAGGTAATGACCGAGACTTGACTAATATACAAAAGTATGATCCCAACAATAATGTTGAAGAGAACATGGGCGATGGGCATGTTGGTGTGGGCCATGTTACAGATACATGTGGTACAGATGCGGGAAGTCGTGATGGTAATGTTGAAGAGAATATGGGCGATGGGCATGTTAGTGTGGGCCATGTTACAGATACATGTGGTAAAGATGATGTGACAGATGACATGGATGTTGACGAGAACAAGTGTGATGGTGTCTTACATGTGGAATATACGAGGGCTGATGACTACAAGGGTGATGAAGATTGTGTTAGGGTAAACGAAAAAGATTGTGTCAAATTAGTCGATGCGCATTTGGCCACCAAAGACAAATGTGTGGACGTTGATGAAGTAATGGAGTGTGTTTCTGATGAGAATGTTGATATGGATGTTGAAGGTTGTCATGGCCATGTTTGTGTCACAACTGATAATTTGGGTGGTGAGGTATTAAAAGATCGTGATGAAGATTGTGTTAGGACAACTGAAAAAGATTGTGTGAAATTAGTTGATGCGCATTTGGCCACTGAAGGAAAAGGTGTTGATGGTCATGAAGTAATGGAGTCTGGTTCCTATGAGAAAGTTGATAATGGAAATACTAAAGTTATCGAAAAAGTAAATGACATAATAACCAAGTCAATTTTGGACAAGATCGACAAGGCAGCTGAAAAAGCAAGAAAGGTCACTTTTTGTAATTACGACAAAAATACTGAACTGGACCTTTCTAAAGAAGGACAAGTAAATAATCCTTCGAATGACGCTTCCGAGGTACTTTACCATATGAGTACGTTGTTAACTTACTTTAAATACCGTTTGTAACAGCGATACTAATATCAATAATGAACTGTGCTTACAGGACATTTTCATGCGTCTTCAAAGGAAGAGGAAACCGGGTAAGTCTCCACAACAACCCAAACCAAGTCAACCACTTAAGAAGAAACGTCGCAAGAAATATGTACCAAAAGAGAAGAGTGTCACAAAAGAGAAGACTCCTGATGTTCAACCAAAGAGAACAAAACAGGTTGGCAAGTCTTTGAAGGACCCCTTTGTGGAGCTACCGGCTACAACTCCACAATTGCCCAAAAGGCGGTCCAAGAGACTTAGTGAAGTGATTGGTGTACCCTGTGCCCTCGGAAACAATTTTGAACAATTTCCGCTGGAACCTTGGGTAGAGGTTTGTGACTATTTATTTTTAAACACCCCTTGTATATATCTCCATACATATTAATAGATGATGCCTTAACATTTTTTCTCTAAAAAAAAATAAATTACAGAATCTGAAGCGTCCGGTTGGTTTCCTTAAGAACAAGAAGTTAGGTAACAAAATAAGTAAGCCAGAAAGTATGAATTGTTTCATGACAAAAGGTAAAAAGTCATCGCATAAGTTTCCTTGGGGTTCCGACGTTGTTGTTAATCGGCAATTTTGGCTAGCTTTGCTGGGAGTTTGCCGGGGTAACAGAAGAGGATGGCTCAACGATAAGGTACTTAATTTACCAGTTGGTGTATTCGTTTTAAATAGAAAATATTACATTTATATGTTGATAGTTTAACAATCCCATTTTTATAAATACTTTTCAGCATTTGGATGTTTGGATAGACTTAATGTGGCACTTTAGACCCGCCAATGCAGATTGGGCGATGGCCAGTTCTTTTTTATCGTCTACCCTTCTTAAGGGATCATTTCCTTTTTATTATGGCAACGGAGAAAGGTATCCTGTGCCATGGTCTAGTGTTGACAAGGTTGGTACAATTCAACGCCACTTCTTAATTATTATTATTATTATTATTATTATTATTATTATTATTATTATTATTATTATTATTATTATTATTATTATTATTATTATTATTATTATTATTATTATTATTATTATTAGTTTTAGTTTTCTTAATCATAATGGTTATGTTAACATGTAATATTATTTTGTTAAAATGTAGGTCTACTTTCCTTTGAACGTAACATCGGACCACTGGTTGCTCGCAGAATTAGTTTTTAGTACCGGCGTTGTAACTTTTTACGATTCACTTCCTACGCCAAATCCAGAAACGAGACCGGATCATTTAAAAATGAGGGCCAGTTTTGAGGTAATTCTTCCAAAGTATCTAGAGAAATGTAAAGTTTTTGAAATCAAATCCATATTTGTTTCCAATTATAAGATATCTTTTCGAGTGGCTGATAATGTCCCTGTACAAGCTAATCTATATGGCGACTGTGGAGTATGGGTATGCATTTTTTTGTACCGGTTGTCTAACAATCTAAGTATGAAGGTTGATGATCCTCTTCAGGTTGCGTTAGCCTATCGAGAACACATGGTTAGATATTTTTGGAAGTATAAGGTGGCTTGTGGTAAAAACACTGAATAGACTATGTTTATATGATTTCTAGTTATTTGGTAGGTGGGTTTTGTTTTATTTTATTTTGTGTTTGTTATGCTAATGTTGCCACCAACTTTTGTGTACTGGTTTAGTCATTGTACAATGTATGTTGAAGGATATCGTAGGTTTATGTTGTTTGATTTTAAATATATAGTGCCTTCATATGTGAATGCTTTTAAATTACATTGGAAACATTCATTACTACTAACAACAACCATAAACGAGTTTATTACAACCTACTAATTAATACTTGGAGCTAAAACAAGAGCAACGAAGAGTACAACCAGCAAACCGAAAACAAATAAACATTTGTCATGAACTTTAACTTTTGACTTGATGGTAGCCAACTCATTCTTCATGTTCATCAGCATTTCATCTTGTGACACAGCAACAGCTTGACTAGAAACAATATTTTCCCCCTTCTTCTTGTTTAACATATTTTTCTCATGTTCTTTGTAAAGCAAATCTTTGTAGTACTCACTTGGTAGCTCCGGGTCTATGAACCCAAAAAATCCGCATTTCGTCTCCTTGTCCTAAACAAGTCACGCTGTTAACAATTATTGATGAAAAGTAACAATATAATTAAGTACTTTTTTGTAGGTATAATAATCTTACCCATATGGGACAAGCCTTAAACCTTCTACCAGGATGTTTTCGTGTCCAAGAAGTTTGAACTTCGACCGGCAATGGTATTGGACATTCGCAATGACTCGCATTGATGTAGTATTCGATGGACTTTATATTTGACCTAGAATTGGAAGAAGAGGAAGTCATTGTTTGTGTTATTTGGCCTATTCTTTGACAAGATTATATAGATAGAAAGTGAATAGTAAAATCACACATACATAGGGAGGGAAATGAATTTTTGGAGGGAAATGTAGACTGGAAATGAGGGGGAAAATGAAATTTTGGAGGTATATTTTTAAGCGACATGTTAATTGAGCGACCACATAGACCGAGGGAAAATGAAATTTTAGAGGTATATTTTTAAGCGACATCTTAATTGAGTGACCACATAGACCAATCTTAATTGATTGGTATTGGGTTTCTTCACAGTCCAGAGAAAAAAAAAACATAAATTTATAAAAAATGAGTTCATCAAATTCCTTAAAATTAAAACTTTTATTGGATTATCAAAAAAAATTCGTGGAGTTTTGCTTCCACTTGACGTTAATTACCGCAACTTGGTAAAGTATGTCAAGAAGAAATACGATATTACAGATAAGAGCGTCAATTTACACTACATATCCGGATCCAAGAATATTACTCTACGTGACGATGGTGATGTATCATTCTTTGTTAAAGAAATTTGTTGTAAGCAAGACATTGTTCAGACACTTTTTATCGATGTTATAGAGCACACTTCGGAGGTAACCCCGTCTTCTTCTTTTAAGCATCTTGATATAGATCTAAATGTTTCTTTGTTCCCCGATGAGTTTGATCTCCCAGCACCAACAGCTGAACCTGATAATACTGAACGCCTGATTGAGGATGTTCAGCCTCGTTGGGAGAAATGTTCATTTAAAAATATGCCTATCCCACCCCATTCACCTGATCCTATAATTAAGGTAGTTAATAACCTGAAACAAAATATAATATCTAAAGTAAAGTTGGGTAATAGGTTTGATGATAAGGATTTGTGCATTTTTTCAATAGGAATAAAAGCTATAGTTGAACGGTTTGAGTATAAAGTAATCAAGTCTAGTCCGACTAGGTACGATGTAAATTGTATGCAAATGGGTTGCAACTGGAGCGTTCACACAAGAAAAAGTATTGTTACTCGTAAATTCTATGTTTCCGGCATTAACGACGTGCATACATGTTCGAGAACTAAAATAAATCCTAATCATCGAAACGCTACACAACAAATACTTGCTCGCATACTTATGGAGAAACTAAAAGATAGCAGAAGGATCTATACAGGTAAGGACATACAAAAGGATTTGAATGTTGAGTGGAAAATTGATGTTTCTTATAAAAGAGCTTGGGGTGGGAAAAACATCGCATTACAGTTGATAAACGGTTGCCCTAAGGATTCTTTTGAGCAGTTACCGTATTATTGCTACAACTTAAAGTTGGAGAATGAGGGGACTGTGACACACATTGAGACAGATGATGATGATCGATTTAAGATGTGCTTCATAGGGTTCGGTGTTGCTGTAAGTGTCTATTAAATTATATTTTCTTAAATTGTACATATATTATTAGTTACATTGTATTGAATATTGAATATGTGCTTTATTTAAATAGATTCGGAGCTTCTTGCGTCATTTGCGGCCATTGATAATAATTGATGCCGCACATCTTAAAGGGAGATACCTTGGAACGAATATGGTTGCTGTTGGAATGGACGGAAACAACCAGATCCTACCAATTGCCACTGGTGTTTGTCAAGGTGAGAGCAACGAAACATGGTCTTGGTTTATGAGTAAATTGAAAGAATGCATTGGTGAGGTTAAAGGTTTGTCCATCATATCTGACCGGCATCTGGCAATTGCACATGCATGTAGTACCGTTTTTCCTAATGCTTTTCATGGGTATTGTTGTCGTCATTTAATGATGAATTGCAATCTGAAGAGTAAAAAGTGGAGGGCTATATATTGGAGGACTTGCAAACTTTACACGGAGCGTGAGTTTGATGATTCAATTTCTGAGATTCGAGCCTCAAAACCATTGGTTTATAAAAAGTTAGAGGATGCTGGATGGGGAAGGTGGTCACGAGCATATTGCCCTGCAAACAGGTACAACTATTTGACATCAAATTCTGCAGAATCAGTAAATTCCTTGACAGCAAGAGTTCGGAAAGTTCCAATAACCATGCTAATGGAGTACTACAGAGGGCTTCTACAACAATGGTATTGTGACCGCCGAGAAAGATATAAAGGTAATTCATAATAATGTATATTTTGTTTTGTTGACCGTTTCATATATTTAAGCATATTGTAATTTTTTAATTTTAGATGCACCAAAGGATGAACTTACTAATTGGGCAGCCGCAAAAGTAAATGATAGAATGGTCAAGAGCGCCACTTGGGTTGTTAAAGGGATTGAGATGTTCAAATTGTACCAAGTTACTGATTCACGACTGGTTCATGTTGTTGACTTTAAAAAACGAGAATGCACTTGCTGTAAATGGAAATTATCAGGTTTACCCTGTGGCCATGTGTGTGCAGTATCTAGAGCTGAATCTTTGAATAACAATAGCAGTTGGGCGTTAAAATGGTTTAAGAAAACAGAACTAAAAAATGCGTACCAAGAAAAGGTGTATCCTTTAAAAGACAGTAAACAATGGCGTACTCCTGCTGACCTGCAAATTGTAAAACCACCGGTTCTTGTTAAGCGACAAGCAGGTAGACCAAAAGAGAGAGACCGTATCCGTTCATAAGGGGAGGAACCGAAAAACACAAAATGTACAATGTGTGACAAAACAGGACACACAAGAGAGTCATGTTATGTACCATTGGTAACAACAAATGTATTTCTTTATATTTAGTTTAAATTACATATTTTTGTTTATTTTTTAGTAGCATTGTTTTTGAAAATTCCGTTACATCTCAGAAACGTAAAGGAACATCAGAATCGAGCTCCCCTGCATCTCAAACACATGAACAACAAGGGCAGAACAGAAGGGTCAGTCAAAGAGCACGTTCAACTGTCGACCGGAGAGAGTCAAGCACCCCTTTCATATGGAACTGTGAATCATCTATTTCTCAATCACAATCAGGGTCATCCGGTCAACGTCAATGTATTCATTTGGACGATTTCTAGTTTATTTTAACTATTGTCATATGATATGCGCATGACTAAGTTGTGTTTTTTTAATTTCTGAACTAAAAATTTCATGGATTGTAACTTATTGGGATATGTTGGATGTTGTTGACATAATGCCCTTTTTTAGTGGGTCCGGTTTGTGCTTTTTTAACTCCGCAACTATGTATACTTACCTTTTTTTGTTGTTTATGTTTTTTAAATCCGTAACTAAACCTTTAAAACTATTGATGTACTTTCTGAAACAAAGTCGCTGGAATAAATAATATTATTAGGATACGTTCAAATCAAGTTTTACATATAGGAATAATTCACTTTAGATAATGACATTCACCAATGGTATCTAAATAAAACAACACATTAGTAAAACGAATCATCCGATACCCAGCCCTCTTCATCACTTGAAGTTTCTAGTTGCTCATTGAAAAGCCCCATTTCCCATTGGTGAAGTAAATCCTCTTGTTCCTGCTCCCTCCGAGCGGCTGCAGCACGTGCTTCGGCTTCTTCAAACTCCCTTAATACTTCTTCATCTTGTTCAAGTTGCCTAAGTTGTTCGTCACTTAAACCAAGGGGATTGGGTTCGTATTCCAGAGGTGGATCATTCTCAAGTGGGAGCATATGCAAAAGATCTTCAGGTATAATGTTTGCCGGTTCATCTTCGTTTAGCGTCTCATTTTCATTTGGGAATATAGGGAAGTATGTTCCGGTGAAGTGTAATAAACCTGTTTATTTTGTGGTGGACTTGGGAATTGCCGAGAGAAATCTTTTTTTGACATTTTATGAAAATCAGCTTGAGAGTTGAGTGTATGATTTGTGTATGTGTTGATTGAATTAGATGAGTGTATGCCATGAATGTGTTTTTATAGGCTACTTTTAAAAATTAGAATTTCAAACCAACAAAAAATCCCGCCCATATTTGTCAATTTGAATTTAGGTACATCAAAGGTGTATTTGAGACTTTGAGTAACACATATTAATAGCTTAAAATTTTTAGCCGTACGTATTTTAGTCGCTTAAAAATTAAAAGTAACAAACCACCAGCAGCGGTGGTGACAACAAGCAAACGATGACTAGATCCGGTCAAAAAAATCAAATGACACAAATATTACCCAAATATTTCCCCCAAATCGACTACACTAACAGCGACGGGAAAAAACTCCTCCACATAACGTCCAAGCTCCACGATGAGTTTTTCGCAACTGATTACGGATTAGTCTTCCTGTCAAACGTATATATACACATCTCTTCATCTTACTTATCATTTTAATTATCATATTTAAGAGTTTATGAGAATATTGTTGTTTTTTACAATATTTTATTAATAGGTACAGAAAGAAGACATCTTGTACATTTTGCCACTTGATTTCCAACATTTTCAGGAAGTGTGTGTGATCCAAGAATTTTATGATGCGTTCGAAAGAAAACCCAAAGAAGCACTTCTATGCATGAGCGCTGCAGTACACAAGATAAGAATATGTGAGTAAGAGATGTTTGTTTACTCGATTCCTATGGTGTTTGACTATGAAGTTTTAATTTAAATAGGTCCTTTGCTCCAATTCAAATGATGAAAAATGGCATGAGAGTGCAAAGGTAAACATTCGTTTGCACAACTACCCTGAATCTATGATTGCTTTGAAGAATTTGAAGGCAGCTTACATTGGTATATTTATTTCTGAATTCTAAATTTTAATTTATAATCTATGTTATGACGGATTAGTATCGTTTACCAGTTCACTATATATATGTAATTGTATAGAAAGGCTAGTTTCTGTGCATGGTAATGTGGTAAAGGTTACCACTGTTAAGCCTTTGGTGGTACAAATGAGTTTTACTTGTAGCAAATGTGGAACGGAAATTCACCGTGACTTCCCTGATGGGAAGTTTTCACCTCCTTCTGCTTGTGTAATTAACGGATGCAAAAGCAGATCTTTTAACCCAATTAGATCAAGTGCACGACCAATAGACTTTCAGAAAATAAGGTGCACTTACATAAAATGCTTCATATTTTTTTATGAATTTATATTATAATCTTTAACTATGTATTTACTCTTTTAGAATTCAAGAGATGTTGAAAGCTGAACATCACGAAGAAGGCCGTGTACCACGAACTGTTGAATGTGAGTTGGTTGAAGATCTTGTAGATTTGTGCATCCCTGGAGATGTTGTGACCATTACCGGTATACCAAGGGTGATTAACAATTACATGGATATAGGAGGAGGTATTTTCCATCACGTTATCATTCCATAATTTCTGACGAATTATTTCATATTCTAGTTACATCAAATTATTATATTCCTATAAATTGTTTATGCGTGTTTTAGTTAAGGGCAAGAATCGAGGATTGTATTACTTGTATATAGAAGGAATTTTAGTCAAAAATTCCAAGTCTCAATATGTGTCCGAGACTTTACAAGATACAGAGCATGTGGCTGTAGATACGGAGTTGCTGGATCAGGATTCTTTCAGTGAACGGGATTTAGAATTTGTTGCTAGATTTTCTTCAGAGCATGGTTCAGACGTCTTTCGTCAAATACTGCAATCAGTTTGCCCCTCTATCTATGGGCATGAACTTGTTAAAGGTCCGTAAAATGCTATACGAAATTATTTTTCCACTAATTGTTGCTGATTAACCGTTCGTTATATTTTTCAACTTTTTAGATAAACACAGAAACAAGTTTTTTTCACGTGTACCCTTGGTAAAATATTAAGGTATAAGAAAGTATGTATGTTTTCGTTAAACAGCTGGAATCACATTGGCACTATTTGGAGGAGTAAGAAAGCATTCAATGGATCAGAATAAAGTTCCTGTCAGAGGAGACATTCACGTAATCATTGTTGGTACGAAATAATTTAAATCATGCCTTTTATTTTTGTATTTGTGTGTATTCGCCAATCAGTATTTGTAGACTGACCTGTGACAACCATATGTCCCATATTAGGCGATCCTGGTCTAGGAAAGAGTCAGCTACTGAAAGCAGCTGCTTCAGTTTCACCACGAGGTATATATGTTTGCGGGAATGCCACAACAAATGCTGGACTCACGGTTGCTGTGGTGAAGGATTCAATGACCGGTGACTATGCCTTTGAGGCTGGTACATTTTTTTTTAATTTTTTTATTAATATATATTTTTTTTGAAATTGACTACATTGATCGGATATGTTGTGTTTTTCAACAGGTGCCATGGTACTGGCAGACAAGGGATTGTGCTGTATTGATGAATTTGATAAAATGTCTGCACAACACCAGGTTAGTCTTCAATTAATATCACACATAGTTTAAAAAAGTATATTAAACAAATGCTATATATAGAAGTATCTGTTGACATTTATAAGCACCAGTCTCTACTGGAAGCTATGGAGCAACAACGTGTATCAGTTGCCAAGGCAGGACTAGTAGCAAGTTTATCGGCTCAAACAACTGTTTTAGCAGCAGCAAACCCTGTTGGTGGTCATTACAAGTACATATTGTTTTCGATTTTATTTATTAATTATCAATAAACATTTTTTTCAAATTGCTTTCATTTTACAAATTGCATATTTTGGTTGTAGCCGGGCGAAAACTGTGAATGAAAATTTGAAAATGAATGCTCCTCTCCTATCACGGTTTGATTTGGTTTTCATATTACTTGAAAAGCCTGATGAGCTACTTGACAAACGAGTTTCGGAACACATTATGTTAGTAAGTCACTATATGCCAAGTCCTTCCGTTGCAGTGGATTACCTCTTTTGAGGATACATTATGTCACCTATTTGGTCGTTTTATCTTATAGCTTGTGCCGCTAGTGACAATCACAGTGTAACGGTTTCTTTTTCTTGCAGCTGCATGCTGGGCATGTGGATACATCACAAGCTTTGAAAAGACTAAAAGGTGTGTACTTATCTCAGTAGATTTATTTATCCCATTGGGTGTTTGAATGAGAGGGCTCTTTATATGTATGCTGCAGAATCTCCAAGTGATAACTTCACATACTTGAATGGAAAGAATGGTTCATTAGTTAAAAGGTTGAGAATTGATCCGAGCCACGACCGTGATTTTGTTCCATTTCCTGGTCCTCTTCTTCGTAAATATATCGCCTATGCAAAAAAAATTATATTTCCAAGGTGAAATAAAAAACCATTCATGATGCAACATCCATTCTTCAACCTTTCTCATGACATTATTTTTATTTTTCTATGAAGGATGACAAGACAAGCAGCAAAAATCCTGCAGGAGTTCTACCTAAAACTGAGAGACCGCAACATGTCTGCTGATGGCACACCGATAACAGCAAGGCAGTTAGAAAGTCTAGTAAGGTTGGCAGAAGCACGGGCTAGGATTGAGTTGAGAGAAGAAATAACCGTTCAAGATGCTATGGTAAGTTCATTTAGTACAACTGCAATGCCACATTCTTATATACTAATAAATGTTTATATCCCACAATATCTTAATGGTTTGTTGGCTCAATATATGTATCCAAAAGGATGTTGTTGAGATAATGAAGGAATCCTTGTTTGACAAGTATGTTGACGAGCATGGACTTGTGGATTTTTCTCGGAGTAGTGGGATGAGTCATCAGAAGGAAACAAAGTGATTCTTAAGTACTCTAAACAAGGAATCAGAGTTGACACAGAAAGACTGCTTTTCTATATCGGTAAACACCAATTTCGTATTGTTATCATAAGCATTTATGCGTGGTGATTACTATCCGTTATAATGGGGAACTAACCTCCTTATAATATTTTCAGGAAATCTACAGTTTGGCTGATAAGATCGGGTTAAGAGTTCCAGATATTGATACATTTGTGGAAAATCTAAACATTGCTGGCTATTTACTTAAAAAGGGCCCAAAAACATATCAGGTAAAATTTGTACATGCTGTAAATACTGGCTTGTAAAATAATGACCAAATCGTTATATATTTCTCTCCCTATTTTCAGGTGGTATCATCATCATATTGTCGGAACCAACCGTCGAGGGGGGTAGCATAAGTCAGAAAAATCATCTTATGCTTATGACATTATTTAATGCGAGTAACAAGCCTATCTTTTTGTTTAAATGTATTTTATTTTGGGAAACACAAATTAGTCGCTTAATCTTTTTAGCCGTAAGTAGTTTAAACCTTGGCTATTTTGCTTAATATCAAGGGCTAAAATAAGCTAAAGAGCTGTGGCATGGAAAAACAAAATTGGATCACAAAACTAATATATCAACTACACATCTCACAAGATTCTCATAACCAATGTCCAATATCAACAGTTGTTTGGTTTCAATAGTTAAACTATAAAAAAAAAAGTCGCTAAAACAAAAATGCATAATCATAATTACAAGTCACATAGGTGCAGGCCACGTGCAACCTAACATGTCAAGTCACTTAATGGCATTGACCAAAAAGGTGCAGGCCACGTGCAAAGAAAAAAAGTTGGATTTTAAAAACTCGCTTTTTTGTTCAACTAAAAGGTCGCTTAGTTCCTATTCCCAATAGAAAATTTTGCCACCAAACCAACTATACAAAGTACATAAAAAAGAGGACCCCTTACTTGGCCGTGTACCCATTTTTGCCAGCAAACCAATAAAAACACAAAAATAAACCAACTATACAAAGTACATAAAAAAGAGGACCCCTTACTTGGGAAATAGAAAATGTCGCTTAAATAATAGTATGACGCTCAAATCTTTTATAAAGTCGCTAAAACAAAATTAAATGAGTTTATAATTACAACGATTCAAAACAAAAGTACAAATGTAAAAAGTAAACTAACAACTGTGGATCTCCAAGCATCCATCAACCCAATTCATACAGATACACATTTTTTGTATAAAGTAATTAAAGAAAAAAATTAAATACACAAATAAAAATAAACTTAAATAACCATTTTCATTAACATAAAGGGCTTAAACGATTACATCATTTTCATTACATCATTTTCATTAAAGCATTACCATTTAAAACAACTTGAAAGCAAAAGATTACCAAAAGAAACCCTTGACAAAGTTCCAACAAAGAACTAATCATAAACTTCGAGAATAGAGATGTGCTCCTCTTTCTCAGTCAACCCTTGACGAAGTTCCATCAACATAGCAGTGACCATCTCAAACCTGTTACGCAGCCTGACCAAAGACTTATGTTCACAATGATACACATCCCCAACAGACTCTTCTTCATCATGATTCAAGGACCATAACTCTGCCAACCTAGCTGTTTTTTGTTGGATTGTTGATTGTAGTTCATCGCGTCTTTCTCCAAGAAACCTTATGAAAACTTCGTCTTCAACATGCTCATGACCATACACAAACTTGAAAGCTTTGTGTAGTTCTTGAGATCCAGAAACATTTTTAAGTTCGGTAAGAAGGGGAGTTTGATCATCAGCAGCCATTGAACAAATGATTAGGGTACAAATTTTTTATTTGGGTGAAAAGTTAAGTATAAAAAAAGTTGAGATGAATGGTAATTATATAGGGCTAAAGATTGATACAAATAGTCGTGATTCATGATTACTAAATTTAAGTGAGCAATTAATTTGCAGAGATGGTTTATTTTCCCATGCAAATATATCAAATAGCATTCATACCTGGGGAAATATAAAATTTCGCTTAAATACTATTACGCGCTCGAATTTATTATAAAGTCGCTAAACACGTATTTCTAAGAGTATTTAATGAAGTTGGTACTTTTATGCAAAAGTACGCAAAAAGTTGATGTGAAAAGTACAAAAAGGTAAAAATGTAAAGTACCAAGGGTTGACATGTTGCTAAGTCGCTCAAATTTAGTTGATTATTTAGAAAGCCTATTCGAAAAAGATCATGGTTTGTGATTAAAAAAATGAACAAAATCTTTGAAATTCAAAGGGGACCACTTACTTGGGGAAATATTAAATTTCGCTTGAATAATAGTATGATGCTCGAATTTTTTATAAAGTCGCTAAACAAGTACTTTTAAGAGTATTTAATGAAGTTGGTACCTTTGTGTAAAAGTACGTAAAGAGATGATGTGTAAGTACAAAAAGGAAAAAGTGTTGAAAAGGTTGGTGTGTAAAGTACCAAGGGTGACATGTTGATAAGTCGCTTAAATTTAGTCGTTTGATTGCTAAAAGGTTAGGAATTGAAGGTATTAAAGTCGCTCAAATGACCTAAGTGTATCAAATTTATTCTTTGTATCGTTAGCCGTGTTACATGAATTGTCAATGTTTATCAACTTGTAGTGTTACATTTTATGCTTATCAATTTCATACATAATTAAACATAACCAAAATGCATAACTTTATAACATAATATATGTAATATTGCAAAGCATTTTGTTACAACATTGAAAGATTTAAACAAAAGCTTTGCAAACTACATCAAGTCACATTACTTAAAAAGTTCGACATAGATTAACCTACTACAACAACGGTTAAACAACAACTATTTAGTAAGTGCAAATAAACAAAATACTTATCGAGTTATTGAATATTATAGCATCAACAAAGGGAACCATTGTTGTTTCACATTTTCTTGACCATTGTACGTCCAACATCTTGACAAGCAACTTCTTCCTCCTTAGCAACTTCTTCATCCTTAGTAACACGCTCAAACTCAACAGAAACATGGCTTCCAACAGATTCAAATTCATCAATAAGATTCCTACCTTTTAAAGTTCTACCTTGAAAATGTCTTTTCTTTGACACATACTGGATAACAGTTGCGCCTCCAAATGCAGGAACTTCATCTAGGTTGTTAAACAGCCTTTTCCCATTTAAAGGACTAGATTCACAAACTTTATTGTTGGTCGACACATACGGGATGGCATTAGACCCTCCCACGACTGACAAAGCTGGAACATCCTGAGTGTCATCATCTAAAGCTTCTTCAAAGTCATTAAAAAGATTCTTACATCTAAATGGACTAACTTTAAAACAAGCTTCCTTAGAAACATATTGGATAACAGTAGACCCGCCCACACTTGACAAAGCCGCAACATCATGAATGTCATCATCAACAGCATCTTCAAATTCATGAAAAAGATTCCTACTTTTGAATGGAGTAGCTTTGAAACCAATTTCCTTTAACTCATTTTGGATAACAATAGACGATCCAACTGTATGACCATGCTCAACATCATTAACAACCTTGCAACATTTTATAGGACTAGAACCATACCCACTTTCAATTTCAGCAAGGGACCTTAAAAAAGTCGGAGACCTACAGCCACACTTGCAGTCCTTTGGAATGTACGGTTTGTTAACAGACCTTAAAAATGACGGGCAATCATTAAAATCATCATTATATGGAAGCTCTCCCATCCCTCTAAAAAGACTAGCTTCACTTGCTTCAGTCCAAACCTTAACATAAGGTGTCCTCAGGATATCAGGTGAATTTTCTTCTGATTGTTCCCATGCACGTATTTCTTCCAAATTCATATTATCAAGATCATTTCTTCTTTTTTCATGAAATCTAACTCGAGATGTTACCTCAACGTCAGGGTCATCAAAAAGCAAGTTCTTATAATAACTGTCAACTAAGACTGACTGGGGAATTGCACTGACAAAGACCTCAATTACTCCATGAATGTTAGCCAACTCAAACATTTTCTTAACATCACTATCAGTTTCGACAATGGTCAAACCTTCTTCTAAACTACATCCAGGTTTACAATAGAACCATGCCCATATATCTTCTTTTATGTTTTTCAACAAAATGTCACACATTTCAAAATAAGATAACCTAAATGACTTAGGTAACTTCAAGTTTATAATTTCCCCACCAGCGTACCTTAAGGGAAGAACCATAAAAATACTACCATGCCACACCTCGAAGACGAACTCATCAAGATTATGGGAGTCCCTGTGTAACAGTTGAAATAATTATAAGAAACATATATTAGTAAACAAATCATTTAACTAGAATATAAATAATAATACACAAACTTACATCCAATTGTCAAACACCATGTCACCAGATCTTGTTGGTGACGATTTTAAAGATCCCAAAGATCCCATCCCTATGGTAAAAACTTAAAAGACAAAGAAAATTGTGTGGTTATTAGGTTGTTAAGGTGATGGTTCCCTAGATATGTGAGGCTTTTTATATCTCATACATGTTGGATAATAGACCTAATGCTATTTTTATTTTGGACAATAGATAGAAGAGCAAATTCCCAAAAAAGGGACAATTATTTTTCAGTTTTATTGAACAAAGATGATGGTCTTAGTACAATATGCATGGCAACACTATAATGATAAACCACATCATTTTTGGGTTTCTTATGAACAATGTTTAGTTGTTGTTTTGTATATCATATAATGATAACTTATTTTATGTAATGTACAATAATTTATCAATGTCGTAATGTACAAAAGTTTATCAGTTTCAGTGATCAATTTCTTCTTTTTGTTTGTATTGGTAGGAACCTTATATCTACACTTCACTTTATCAATGTCGAAATATGAGTTTGCATGATAGCAGTTACATGTTTACTCCATTGGCACACGGTGTATCTACTAATGTTGTAAACAAACTGTGGGTTATTGACCTCATGTAGTTGGCCATCTGTATTGTGTGTTGGCCAAAGTAAAAAATAAAGCGGGTGTCATAAGTTGAATCTGTAACATTCCTTTGATGCCAAAGAAGGAAATTCAGAACATGGTTGTGATGATCTTCAGTTCTAATATCAATCCATGGGCCGAAAACACTACTTTTAAACATGTTGTAACAATAATATACTTAGATCAACACAAGATCAGCACAACATTATACTAGCATTAACATTTAGTCCCTTACACAATAACTTTATATTTTTTAACAAATTGAGATGAAACGTTACATATGTTTAGTAAAGAAAATAGTCTAAGAAACATCACTCGTCTTGAATGCGATAATGAAGGAGTGTGACATGTCATGAACAGTCCACACTATATCATTCTCGCATTGAAGACGTCTCAATTATAACGGCAGATCTATCTAACGTTTTTGGTTTTGAGCTTTAATGTTTTATTTTCAGGATACCGTTTTATACAGGTTGTTGTTTCATCAAACACCAACCTATATAAAAAGGTATCATGAAACTAAAACATTAAAGCTAAAAACCAAAAACGTTAGATAGATCTTCCGCTATAATTGAGCTTTAAGTCCTTAGAAAACATGTTCTTACTATGATTTTTATCGCTCAAATAAAATGTCATGAACATACTTACTAATTAAGTAGATTCGACGACATTAGAGAGCTAATAAAATATACAATAAATAACTAAGGAAAATATTAGTTTTGTTAAAATGTTATAATCCCCAACTTGACGACACCAAAAACAAGTAAATTAGAAACAACATCAGTACAACATTATACTAGCATTAACATTTAGTCCCTTACACACTAAATTTATATTTTTTAACAGATTGAGATGAAACGTTACAGATGTTTAGTAAAGAAAATAGTCTAAGAAACATCACTCATCTTGAATGCGATAATGAAGGAGTGTGACATGTCATGAACAGTCCACACTATATCATTCTCGCATTGAAGACGTCTCAATTATAACGGAAGATCTATCTAACGATTTTTGGTTTTGAACTTTAATGCTTTATTTTCAGGATACCGTTTTATACAGATTGGTGTTTGATCAAACACCAACCTGTATAAAAGGTATCCTGAAAATAAAGCATTAAAGCTCAAAACCAAAAATCGTTACATAGATCTTCCACTATAATTGAGCTTTAAGCCCTTAGAAAACATGTTCTTACTATCATTTTTATCGCTCAAATAAAATGTCATGAACATACTTATTAATTAAGTAGATTCGACGACATTAGAGAGCTAATACAATATACACTAAATGACTAAGGAAAATATTAGTACAACATAAATTAAATGATGCTAATATGACCAACCTATACACATCTTCCTAACAGTGAAGTTGCTCAAAATTTTAAAGGCTAATATTGACCCCAAAAGGATGGTCTCGATACAAAGAACTAGAGTACAAATACAAAAAATTTAACCCATTAAAGGTATTTGGGTCAGTCATTGTTTAAAAATGGTACAACATAATGGATAGATGTTTAAACACAAACCCTGTGTGTAAAAAAAAAACTCATTCATTTGTTCACGGTATGCAAGTGCAACCTGAACAGGATCCTCAACATCTAACGACATACCATAAGCCAAGCGATATAAAAAGATGCATACCCAAATACCACAATCACCAAATATCCCGCTCTGTTTCGGTATTTTGTCAGGGTGATAAAAGGTAATGGTGTATGTTGAAGGATCTATGCCTTTATTCTGAAATACTTGCGCTTGACTTAGCACCTCAGGTAGTTGAGTCTGTGGCAAAGTGTAATAAGGATTCAAACAATGTAATGTATAAACCTTAATTAAACGGATATTTAAACGAACCTTTAAACATTCCATCACTTGGAAATAAAAATCTGTCAATGCATCGACAAAAACTTGGCCACTGTCGTAAAATGTAACTAGTCCCGTCTCTATCTCGAAATGTGCAAGAAACCAGTGACTTTCTGTTTCATTAATAGGTATAAAAACCTACAGTGGATGTGTGGCAAAAATCATCAAAATAATATGACAAGCAAAGAAAATACGGGAGCAAAAAAAAAGGAATTACCTGCTTAACATCGGACCATGGAATGGAGTACCTCTCCCCATTAGCGTACCACAAAGGCAGCGAGTTTTGAAGTATAAGCTGTACAAAGTAGCCACTAACAATAGCCGAATCAGCGGTTTGGGGTCTCACATGCCACATGTAGTTTACCCACAACTCTATATGCTGTAAATTGGGAAACATAAACGAGTGTGAACAAACTTTAAATAAAATATTTCAATCGGGTGATCATGTTGCTAGTTCAAAAGATCATACTGCTGATCATCCGGCTAGTTTGAAAGAAACTATTTGTAGGGTGAATTACAGATGTTATATTACTTGCCTCATCTAGTAGCCAACCTTGCCTTTTGGGGTCTAAGCAAACTAAACTTTCCCAGAACCTTCTATCAACAGTCACATCTTGACACCATGGGAACTTACAATTTAGCGGACCAGTTTCACAAAGATATTGGCGGTACTGATCCGAAAAATAAACCTTGTTGACATCTTTGTGTCGGCGTTTGAGATCCTGTTATAAGACACAATTACACTTATGATCATAAATGAAAATTACAAAATAATTCATACAATATTAACACAAGTTTTAATACCTCAACCCACGGCTTAACATGCTTAAGCTGTTCTGTCAAATCTGGATTCAGTAAGCCAAAGCATTGTGCTTTCCTTACCGCCTTTTCTGAATATGCTTTAGTCCAGTAATACACATTAGCTTCACCGGAACATTTACTCTTCTTTGTAGGGACGATGCGAGCTAAACTATTTTTCCAGTGATTTGTTCCCTTAAGCGCTACTGACCATTTCTTTCGTTCACTTTCAGCGTGTAACATCTTTTCCTCTTGCATCCTTATCATCTTATCCTCCTCCCTCATCAACCTCTTCTACTCTTCCCTCAATTTTTCTAATGTTTCACGTCGTGATCTCAATTCTTCTTGAATAATAAATTCCTGTGAAAGTAAATTTACTTTTTATAATTATTATCATATATTATCGTACAAAATTATTGTACATATATATACAGTGAAATTGTAATTCACCTTTGAAACATCATCATATTCGTCAAATTCTACAGATTGTGAGAAGGCAGTATCCATGCTTGAATGAAACAACTCAAGAAAACAATCATTGAGCTCCTCACAAAACTCTCCACTCAGATTCCGGAGATCATCATCAAAAACCAATTTCTCCTGCGAATGAAAATATACTGGTTAAAAGATAAATTATATTTTTAACCTTGGCATGTGAATGTAGGTAAAAAAGGAAACAGGTTATAATACCCCATTTCTTTCTCGAGCAAGAACCTGAATAATTCCCTCTAATTTGAACAAACGGGCATTAAGCTCTGTAATAACACCATCCTGAATTATGCTAATCTCTAATAAACTGCTTTCACTATTGCGTATAATAGGTAAATGTTTCCGCTCTACTTTGCCACGTTTGCGTGCCGTGGCCAACTTGTTTAAATACTCATCACCGATATGTGTGGTTTTCACTGGGGGAGTTCTAGGTATGTAATCATTGAAAAAATCCATAAACTGTATATACCAATCACATTTCCTCTCAGCTAATGTAGGCCTAAGATCTTGAACAACATTTGATTCCTTACACAAAAAATAAAAAAATAAATTTAATTAATTAACAATAAAATAAATCATTAATACCCCAATTTGGATGAAGATATCTACCTTTCCAAATAGGTACTTATAATCTGATATCTTAAATGTTGTGTTCTTTGACCATGATATTCCTCTGGATACCATTTCTGGCAATTCATTCCACCAAATAATGCTTCTTTCAAATGATTCCAGTATCCATATCTATAAAATGGCACGAAATAATTCAGATTCGTTGAAAAAAAATACCATAAGTAAGTGGGAATGAGTATATTGATTAAAAAAATACAAACCTTGAAAGCCCAAACGAAGCCTGAAAGCGTATATGTTTGGAACAAACTTTCGGTCTTTGTTAATACCTTCAAGGAATTTATACTTGTGTTTAGAAGCCACGTCCAAAATTTGATCATATAATCGTCTCCAAATATAATCCCCCCATGGAAAAGCATCCCACTCATCAAGGTTTTCAATCAATCGAAATAGTGTATCATCAACTTCTTCAACCAATAATCTGCCCATAAAGATAACCTCCAAGGCTAACAATAGACAAAGACGTACGGCATCTTCATCGTATATAATACCAAATGAATGTTCATCTTCAATGAGACCAAAGATATCTAAACTAGTGACCTTTTTACCTACATGGTTTGGGAAAACCCTGTTCCTAAAATTGAGATGTCCTGACTTATATGAGTTTAAATCTACATTTCCAAAACTAAAACCTGTGATAAGACAAAATTCTGGTCTGCCGAAATGTATAGGACGCTCTTCAACATAATATACAATTGGCATATCATAATGAGCATTACTCGGACAACATTGTTTTTGTAAGATATAATCTGTAACACCCCCAAAATACCGCAGCGGAAGACTATGTCATTGGGGTGCTACTTCATAATACAAAGTACAAGTTATAGAAAACGAACTCTAAATGAGACGTTTTGAAAAGTTACCATTCGATTAATGAATTCAAAGTTACAAACATGAGATTCCAAAGTATGATACATAAATGTATACAAAATGTTTTGAATGGTAAATGATAAAAGCGTAAGTCTTCAGAATATGTAGCTTGACTCTAAGTTCCACGCACTAGCTATCGCCTTACTAACCTGAGATAAACATGCTAAAGTGTCAACACAATGGTTGGTGAGTTCATAGAGTTTGTCTTAAAACAATTGAAAAGCCTTAAAAGAATGTTTACACAGCAAAGGCATTGTGAATCCACTCAGTTGCAAGTCCCGCCATAAGAGACTTGCAACCTGTGTGTTCACAACCCACTGCTAAAATATAGTATGAGTAAAACATGTATAAGTTCATCAAAACAATTAAGCAATTAGTCGTGAGTCTACTCTTCATCTCCGAAGACCTCACGTTTATGATGTATCCAACATTCGCAAATGTTAGGATGTATCAGTAGCCTCAATGGTCATCCAACAACTTAATTTGGAGCCACCAGAAGTCTCAATGGTCATCCAGCAACTTAATCTGGAGCCACTGGAAGTCTCACAATCAAGTATAATGCAATCATGTATATATGACATCAAGTATAAGACAATCAAGTATAAAACAATCAAGTATAAATGTTTTGAGTATTTGTACAAGTAAGCAAGTAGTTGTGCATGTATCCCCCCCAAAGAGTTAAAACAAGTATAAAAAAGTAGGGCTATGACTCACCTTAAGCTTATGTAATGAGAAATGAAAGTGGTAGTCGAATCGCGAAAGTCTCTAAGAGCAGCCTATAATAGAATGTTGCGACTTAGGTTTGGAGTAACGTCTAAGAATACGAAGAATTGCCTATATATGTCTTGCATAATGCTCATGATGTAGTACTTAGTATATAGTGTAAGTCTTTGAATATAAATGGTCTATGAAACATGTATAGGTTGTATATCTCTTACTACCATTCGGGCCGACATAATTCAGAAGTCATGGAGTAAACGTTCGAGGAGCCAGGACACTTTAATTCGTAAATCCACAACTCATCTCGACGGCTTACTTAATGAACTCCTCACATGAGGCTCCCTACTATTGTAGTATTTGATAACATATATATATATATATATATAAGCTTTTTGATCTTTAAAAGTTATATGGTCTTTAGCCGTGGCTTTGCTGTGACTTTGGTCATGTTACCATGGTCTTGAGACTCAACCTTGGCTTTAGCCATGGTTTTGGTCTTGGCTTTAGGTCATTAGACCTCTTGGTCTCATCTAATTACAATCATTATATAGTAACTTTGGTCTAAAAATGGGCTGTTAAGAATTTGAAGAAAATTATCACTTAGAAGGCGTTTTCAGGGCTCGAGCTTCTTTGTTCCTGAACGAAAACGTCGTTCCGGACAACTTTTGTGTTTTAACTTTTTGATGAATCGGACCAAAAGGGTGACTTTCAAATTGGCAGAATGCAAAACAGTAGGGTATAGGCAGTTTCGGCGTTTTGGAGTCGCTAACTTCTTATGGCCGTATCTTTTGACTCGTTTACTCGTTTTGGGTGATTCAAATTGCTATATTTTCCTTATTAAGTCCTATTTAACAGTAAGTAAGTGTCAAATATCATAGTTGTACTATTTTGGTCGTGATTCTCCATAAAAATCACTAGTTTGCTTGTTTACTTGTCATAAGTTAACATATGTATACCAATACTTGTTTTATCCATTATTAAACATCATGAACACAATAACAAGAATATATATAGCATGAAAGGAACACAAAGAGCATGAAAATGATAATTAAGCAAGAAAGTATGTTAGGGTTTGCTTACAACTTGAGGCTTTCTAAAAGAAAGGTAAGTAACTAGTAAGGTACGGACTTTGATTGACTTAAGCTTCACTCTTTGCAATCTATGATAAACCGAGGTTATTTGAAGATTATAACGACGCCTTCTTGAAAGTCCAAAGCTATTTGAAGATTATAACTACGTCTTTTTGGAGACTTTAGAGTTATAACAACTTTTCTTAAAAAATTTCCAAGATTGAAGATCAAACACTAGTTTTCTTTCAAAAACTAGTTAACTTTCTTACAAAATATAAGAAAAGTGCCTTAGGTTTTAGGACTTGAAGGTTATAAGAAGGTGTGGTGCAAGTTTTCTATGTGTTTTAGCTTGGTATTTATAGGGTAGGAAAAATAGTTAACCATATATTGGGTTAGAATTTAACCATGGTTAGTTTAAGACACTTGTAATGATCTAAAGAATCAATGGTCAAGATTTAACCACACATGGTGACTCCCCCCCCCCCTAGGTCGGTTTCAATAAGATAAGGGTGACTAGATGAGTAGTCATGGTCTTTGGATGATAATATCCTAAGTATGTAGCTAGTTTTGACTCCGTAAATTGCTAACCGTAAGTTTTTAGGCCACGAAACGTAAAACCGGGTATCCTAAAAATATGAAACTTGAAATTATGGTTAAACATGTCAATATAGTCCATAATAAAATATAAAATGAGTGGTAGGTTCTATCGGGTGCTAAAACCCTGCTAAAAACTGGAAACACGGGTCAAAAACGCGTAATTCGCGTAAAACGCTGAACTGAAAAACGTAAAATTCCAAAACTTTTGGAATTGTCCTAAAATGAGAGAAAATCATATTTCTATTGTTTATAATGTTTTATGGACATATCGGGATGCTGGAATGATGTTTAAACCTAAAAGTAAATCTCGGACACGGCTTTGTGATTTTCGTAGAAATGATCCGACGAGTGTCAAATTCTCGGATTATCTTTAAAATAGTTTAACTTACGAGAATATGAAATAAAAATTTTGGGAGTGAATAGTGAAAATGAATAGTAAAGTGAATAGTAAAAATGAATAGTGAAATTTTCCGAGAATAGTAATTAACCTGAAATTGCGAATTGTTACAGTCTCTACCCCTTAAGGAGAACTTCGTCCCGAAGTTCAGTTGATGTTAACTACTTACGGTGTGTCTAAAAGAATTCGGGATTTCAGGATCTCTAAAATAGTGGTGTTCACTCTGATTCGTCTAAGGTTGTGGTTAAGGAGTCGTATCGGCTACAATTAAGCCCACTTATTTATAACACATTACTTACATAAAGAAGCATCCAAATTTATGTAAGTAAGGTCTCATAAACTTATGGTTCGGTGATTTACAATTTCTTTATTTAAATGAAGAGGTGTCCCAATCCATTTAAATAAGGAGATTCTAAATCATCCTACTTAAGAATTTCCGACACAAAATCCGCCTTCTGAGGCCGATAGTAAGATAATCAAGTCATTAAATCCCTAAAGCTAAGCAATAATATTATTTAACTCAAATCTTGTGTCTCATCAAACAAGAACTGTCACAAGATCAAGTTAAATAATTAGTTATTACTGAGCTTCATGTTTTTAATGACTCGGCTAATCTCTGGGGTTCCTTATAATACTAAAGTCACATTATCTAACAGCGTGGAACTAAACCAACAACTACCAAAAAGCGTATGTATATGTAGTATGTGTAAGGCAAATAAAGAGGAGAGTCTTAACGTATACAGCAGTTATAGTCTAGGCACTAAATGCAACCTAGTTCTCTATAATCAAGGCTCTGATACC
Source organism: Artemisia argyi (assembly GCA_030686995.1). Taxonomy (NCBI): domain Eukaryota; kingdom Viridiplantae; phylum Streptophyta; class Magnoliopsida; order Asterales; family Asteraceae; genus Artemisia; species Artemisia argyi. The sequence continues at coordinate 154,992,326 of CM060698.1, read as the reverse complement.
AATCTGTAACACCCCCAAAATACCGCAGCGGAAGACTGTGTCATTGGGGTGCTACTTCATAATACAAAGTACAAGTTATAGAAAACGAACTCTAAATGAGACGTTTTGAAAAGTTACCATTCGATTAATGAATTCAAAGTTACAAACATGAGATTCCAAAGTATGATACATAAATGTATACAAAATGTTTTGAATGGTAAATGATAAAAGCGTAAGTCTTCAGAATATGCAGCTTGACTCTAAGTTCCACGCACTAGCTATCGCCTTACTAACCTGAGATAAACATGCTAAAGTGTCAACACAATGGTTGGTGAGTTCATAGAGTTTGTCTTAAAACAATTGAAAAGCCTTAAAAGAATGTTTACACAGCAAAGGCATTATGAATCCACTCAGTTGCAAGTCCCGCCATAAGAGACTTGCAACCTGTGTGTTCACAACCCACTGCTAAAATATAGTATGAGTAAAACATGTATAAGTTCATCAAAACAATTAAGCAATTAGTCGTGAGTCTACTCTTCATCTCCGAAGACCTCACGTTTATGATGTATCCAACATTCGCAAATGTTAGGATGTATCAATAGCCTCAATGGTCATCCAACAACTTAATTTGGAGCCACCGGAAGTCTCAATGGTCATCCAGCAACTTAATCTGGAGCCACTAGAAGTCTCACAATCAAGTATAATGCAATCATGTATATATGACATCAAGTATAAGACAATCAAGTATAAATGTTTTGAGTATTTGTACAAGTAAGCAAGTAGTTGTGCATGTATCCCCCCCCAAAGAGTTAAAACAAGTATAAAAAAGTAGGGCTATGACTCACCTTAAGCTTATGTAATGAGAAATGAAAGTGGTAGTCGAATCACGAAAGTCTCTAAGAGCAGCCTATAATAGAACGTTGCGACTTAGGTTTGGAGTAACGTCTAAGAATACGAATAATTGCCTATATATGTCTTGCATAATGCTCATGATGTAGTACTTAGTATATAGTGTAAGTCTTTGAATATAAATGGTCTATGAAACATGTATAGGTTGTATATCTCTTACTACCGTTCGGGCCGACATAATTCAGAAGTCATGGAGTAAACGTTCGAGGAGCCAGGACACTTTAATTCGTAAATCCACAACTCATCTCGACGGCTTACTTAATGAACTCCTCACATGAGGCTCCCTACTATTGTAGTATTTGATAACATATATATATATATATATATATATATATATATATATATATATATATATATATATATATATATATATATATATATATATATATATATATATAAGCTTTTTGATCTTTAAAAGTTATATGGTCTTTAGCCGTGGCTTTGCCGTGACTTTGGTCATGTTACCATGGTCTTGAGACTCAACCTTGGCTTTAGCCATGGTTGTGGTCTTGGCTTTAGGTCATTAGACCTCTTGGTCTCATCTAATTACAATCATTATATAGTAACTTTGGTCTAAAAATGGGCTGTTAAGAATTTGAAGAAAATTATCACTCATAAAGCGTTTTCAGGGCTCGAGCTTCTTTGTCCCTGAACGAAAACGTCGTTCCGGACAACTTTCGTGTTTTAACTTTTTGATGAATCGGACCAGAAGGGTGACTTTCAAATTGGCAGAATGCAAAACAGTAGGGTATAAGCAGTTTCGGCGTTTTGGTGTCGCTAACTTCTTATGGCCGTATCTTTTGACTCGTGTACTCGTTTTGGGTGATTCAAATTGCTATGTTTTCCTTGTTAAGTCCTCTTTAACAGTAAGTAAGTGTCAAATATCATAGTTGTACTATTTTGGTCGTGATTCTCCATAAAAATCACTAGTTTGCTTGTTTACTTGTCATAAGTTAACATATGTATACCAATACTTGTTTTATCTATTATTAAACATCATGAACACAATAACAAGAATATATATAGCATGAAAGGAACACAAAGAGCATGAAAATGATAATTAAGCAAGAAAGTATGTTAGGGTTTGCTTACAACTTGAGGCTTTCTAAAAGAAAGGTAAGTAACTAGTAAGGTACGGACTTTGATTGACTTAAGCTTCACTCTTTGCAATCTATGATAAACCGAGGTTATTTGAAGATTATAACGACGCCTTCTTGAAAGTCCAAAGCTATTTGAAGATTATAACTACGTCTTTTTGGAGACTTTAGAGTTATAACAACTTTTCTTAGAAAATTTCCAAGATTGAAGATCAAACACTAGTTTTCTTTCAAAAACTAGTTAACTTTCTTACAAATTATAAGAAAAGTGCCTTAGGTTTTAGGACTTAAAGGTTATAAGAAGGTGTGGTGCAAGTTTTCTATGTGTTTTAGCTTGGTATTTATAGGGTAGGAAAAATAGTTAACCATATATTGGGTTAGAATTTAACCATGGTTAGTTTAAGACACTTGTAACGATCTAAAGAATCAATGGTCAAGATTTAACCACACATGGTGACTCCCCCCCCCCTAGGTCGGTTTCAATAAGATAAGGGTGACTAGATGAGTAGTCATGGTCTTTGGATGATAATATCCTAAGTATGTAGCTAGTTTTGACTCCGTAAATTGCTAACCGTAAGTTTTTAGGCCACGAAACGTAAAACCGGGTATCCTAAAAATATGAAACTTGAAAGTATGGTTAAACATGTCAATATAGTCCATAATAAAATATAAAATGAGTGGTAGGTTCTATCGGGTGCTAAAACCCTGCTAAAAACTGGAAACACGGGTCTAAAACGCGTAATTCGTGTAAAACGCTGAACTGAAAAACGTAAAATTCCAAAACTTTTGGAATTGTCCTAAAATAAGAGAAAATCATATTTCTATTGTTTATAATGTTTTATGGGCATATCGGGATGCTGGAATGACGTTTAAACCTAAAAGTAAATCTCGGACACGGCTTTGTGATTTTCGTAGAAATGATCCGACGAGTGTCAAATTCTCGGATTATCCTTAAAATAGTTTAACTTACGAGAATATGAAATAAAAATTTTGGGAGTGAATAGTACAAATGAATAGTGAAATTTTCCGGGAATAGTAATTAACCTGAAATTGCGAATTGTTACATAATCTATCATATGTGGTTCGTGATCAAAATAAGAAAGGTCCAACCATTTACCAATACAAGTAGCCCGAAACAACTTCCTACGGTTTTGATCCAATTTTGATTTTATCAGAGAAAAGTAATTGGGTTTACTTCTAATAATGGGGTTGGCTTGATATTCCTACATTAACAAAAAAAAAAAGAAGATAATCAAACACCAAAACATAGTAACCACCACATGAATATAATGGATCTGGTGAAACAATATTTGGTTGCAAACTAAACTATGAAATTGAATGCAAAGGTAAACAAACATAATTAAACCAATTTAAATCAAATAAATATGCAGACATGTCATGTATAACAATATATGCAAGTGTAAAGCATTTTCATTATATGAATACGAATATGATTTACAAAAGGTATAGAATAATGGTCGAAACATAGTAAACATACCCTGATATGAAACAACATTAAGATTCTTTTAAGGTTATAAGTTTGCAATTGAAGAAGATGGGTCTTGGTTTGTGAGAGTATAGTAGTGTTTTTTGTGTTTTTGGGATATAAAATTTATAATATACAACGGCCTTGTTGTTGGGGATATAAAAAAAGTCGCTCAGATTTTAGAATATCGCTCAGCTATACTAATTAATTCGCTGGATAATTAGGATTAAAAAATTGTGTTAAAAATACTTTAAAACGAATTATTATTAAAAAAAAGTTGGTGAAAAGGTACAAAAAGGGTTGATGTGTGATGTACAAAAAAGTGGGTCGCTTAAAACTTTTCGCTAGGTCGCTGGGCTTTGGGAAGGATCAAAACGAATAAAATATTATTTGTGGAAGTTTGACTATTTTGGAGGAAAGTGACAAAATAGAAGGTCGCTCGAACTTTTGATAAGTCGCATGTGATAAGTAGCACAAAAGTATGCCTTACACATTATGATTGGGCACTACTTTTGGGGTGCCACATGTCGAACTTATGTTAAATTCGCTAGTCGCTCGGGCCATTTCAAGAAACCAACCTACTTAGGTACACAAAAGTCCACCACCTTGAGCGACTGGGCTAGTCTCAAATTTAGCCCATAAAAGAAAAGAGAGTGTTAGGATATCCTACCGCAAATACAAACATTAATGCCACTTTCAAATAACTATCTCTTCTTTCTTTCTTAAATTCTCAAGAATGCCATTTTTAGTTTCACACATTGTCACCTTAACAATCATATTCCTCACTGTGAAATTATGGTCCATGCGTAACACTCATCTCCATAATCACTTCAATATACATTGGTTTTCATATCTTTGCATTTATTAACAAGAACATAGCCATGATAACCAAATACCAAAAAAGGTGTTCACTAGTTTAGTATGGAATTGTGCAGCTGACATATCTTTGCATTCTTTCTATCTTCTATCAATAATCTCAAAAACACCATCTCAAGACATGTTGACTAAAAAACCGGTTTTTTGAACCGGTTTAAGGAAATCCGGTTTAGATTGGTTTGAAACCGGTTCATGATTTTCTCCCTAGAAACCGGTTTAAAACTGGACCGGTTTTCGCCAAAACCGGTTTTTGACCGGTCAACACGAACCGAAACCGGTTTAAAAACCGGTTTGGTTTTTTAAAAAACCCGAAATGTGCACCTCTAAACACCACTTGTGGTGTCTTGACGCTCAACTGAGACGAAACCAAATCCCACCAACACCACCTTGCGTTTAAAATTGTCAAACTAACTCAAACAAACGAATAACAACACACATCAATACTTATGCTCCTTTTCACGACATCATGTTGAGTGTTCAAACTTACAGATTAATGTTATATCACATGTTATAAATCAAGCAGATTTGACTATATAATAAACTGTATTGATTTAGAGGTGTTATATCACATGTTATATCACATTTAATTATTGTTCTATTTTCTCTAATTTCTATGAATAAACTGTATTGATTTAGAGGTTCAAAAATTATATGTGATAAATGTTGAAAAGCTAAGGATGCGCATTTTTCAATGCAAATAACGATGAGTCATTTGAAATACTACAAAAAATATTTATACCCGTTTTACGAAAGCATATTAAGTGTCCGAACTTGTAGATTAGTGGTATATCACAAGTGTTATATCAAGCAAAATATTGCATCGAGAAAAAAATGGTTTGTCGAAAGTATATAAAAGTGTCAATATATTGAAAAATAATTAAATGCTCGTCACGATGGTGTAACTTTTGTAGGTTAACGATTTACGTTTTTTAAAATATCTAATTTTTAAAAGAACAAGGTAAAACGGGTTTTAATTAAAAAGATGAGTTAACATGAGTGAAATTTAGGGTGTGTGTGTTTTTTTTAAAAAAAACGTCTTACTAGCCCTCTTACTCTTACCAATAAGAGGTGGGCAGACGTTTTGCTTGTTTGTTTTTTTCTTTTGAGTCAGACCCAGTTAGACGTATAACATCTTACTCAGTAAGAGGTGAGAGACCTGTCTTACTGCCTCTTACTCGATAAGAGAGATTGAAGACTCGTGTTAATATAATATATTTGATGGTTTATTAACTATGTTATATTTATGATAAAAAGTCATGTTTCATATTTACATAAGTTATTTAAATAAATTGCAGAAACGAGCTCTTAAAATCATTCGGACAATTAAAAAAAAAAAAAAAAAAAAAAAAAAAAAAAAAAAAAAAACATTATTTCGTTTAGATTTAGACGTTCTAGCCACCTCTTAATAGTAAGATGTGGTAGTCAGATTCAGAACTAAAACATCTAAATGAAACAAACACACTCTTAATGTTTTTTAATATTTGATATGTTCTTTTAGATCAAATGTTTTGACTATTTGATCTATCCTATCCTATTAATAGCTCAACCATAAATAAGTTAAAATCATGAATTTATGATTTTCAATATTTACCTTACATTTGCAATAACTTATTAAACTTATCATATACGAGTAAAGAAGGTTATATATTTGTCTGCATGATTACTATTGCTTCATTTGCATGTGGTCTTATTTTGTCTGCAAGTTCAGAAGGTTATATCATTTGGAAATTAAGTCATCGTGATTGGTTTTTTTTGGACAGCATGTGGCTTTGGTGGCTAGTACTTCGTATGGAGTATTTATTCCATGTGGGGTATTGGTTGACAAAGCTTGGTTAGTTTAGTTTTTTTTAAGAGTTGTATGCTCATGAGACAGTTATAGCTTTTGAGGGTACGTGTTGTTTTCTTTGTTTTGGTTTTGTATTTTTTTGAGTCTCATCTTTTTTTAATTAGCTTGTTTAATTGAGGTAAGATGATTTGTGTTGTATCTTTGCTTTTTTACTGGTTCTCTGTTTAATGTTGTCTTTCAAAATATATATATATATATATATATATATATATATATATATATATATATATATATAAAAGAGTAAAGAGACAAACACTACAAGAAAAAGAGGCTTTGGTGACCAAACTTCAGTGACGACATTTTATTTTGGTCACTATTTAGATGAAAATAGTGACGATATAATTTTTCGTCATTATTTTTGGTCAACGGTAGAAAGACAGTGACGAAACTTACAAGTGGTAACTATTTAGTCACTAAATTACACGAATAGTGACGAGAAATTTCGTCATTAAATATTAGTGACGAAATTTTGGTCACCATTTCACATATTGCTAATTCTATAAAATGATTAAGAATAAGGGCCATTTAGATATATGTACTTATTAAAACTTGCATATTCGTACATTAATCCAAAAATTGTAAACACTATGAAACGTTATGATTAAAAAAAATTGTATTATAGAGAAATATGCAAATATTGGACGGACCCGGTTCAACCGGTTGAACTAGCCGGGTCGAACCGGCTTTTAAAACACTGTTTGAAACATAAACTTTCCAATTTCAATATGAAAATTTTAAAAATAATAACTTGTATATCAAACATTTAAAAAATAACTTATAAAAAAATAACTCACATAAAATCATCACTAACATAATACTGTATTATTCTATAAAAATTCCCAAAAAAAAAAAAAAAAAAAAAAAAAAAAAAACACTTTCACTCAAACATTTCAAAACAAATAAAAAATTCCAATAACACTTTTCACTCCCTCCCCAATCACTTCTCCATCTCAGCAATCACTTTTCACTCTCTCCATCTCAGGTCACCATCTCAATTTTCTCTCATCTCAGCTCAGGTATGAACACCATTCTCTCCATCTCATCAGATGTGAATAAATTCATCGAGTGTTTTTGATGTTTAATCGAGTGTTTGATTATTTAGCTTATTTTTGATGTTTAATCGAGTGTTTGATTATTTAGCTTATTTTTTATGTTTAATCGAGTGTTTGATTATTTAGCTTATTTTTTATGTGATTTTAAAGTGTTGACTGTATTTGTAGAGTGTAGACCAACTATTCGACGAAATGTCTCACTAGTTTGTGTATTTTATTTTGCTGAAAAACGTATTGACTGTATTTGTAGAGTGTAGACCAAGTGTTTGATGAATTGTCTCAATAGTTTCGTGTAATTTTTCTGCTGAAAACATATTGAATTGTCTTACTAGTTTAGAGGATATGTTTAATTTAGTTTGTTAGGTTAGATCTAATTTAATGGAATGTGTGTTTGGCTTAGCGTCTTGTCAGTTTGTCTCGGGAATTGGATGTTATTTGAATGTGATATTTAAATTACGTGTTCACTAGCAGAACGAGTAGGAGGTTATTGTGTGTAAGTGTCGTAGGATGAGCAAATTATCAAGTAAGCGGAGTCATGCTCTAGGTTTGGAGTTCGACAGGTCAATGAGATTTTAAGAGCGTTTAGAAACGTTTACTTTAGGTTTAACATTCAGCGTTTAGAAAATGCAAAAGCTGTGGGTGTGTCAGTAAAATTAGGTATAATTAGAAGAACCGGTGGTGCTGTTTGTGTAGTTTTTTGGTAAGTAATGATTCCAGTAGTGATGTTTTGATTGAATGCAACACCGAGCACAGTAGCATAAGGACTAGCCATCATGTAATATAGACCTGGAGATTGGTTTGCAGTCAACAAGACATCGTGGGTTTGGCCTGGACCAAGGACGAGAACATCAGTTTGGAATGGGTTTGTGTAGACTGCATCCGCTCCAACAACGGTCATGTTGTGGTTGGCTATCTTGAAAAAGAATTGCGTATTGAGGGCAGCGTTGTTTATTCTCAATAAATACGTTCTTCCTGGCACGACGTTTAGCCTGTATGTATCTGACATAATTTAAACAAAAATGTTAAACAATATATCATTAATTAAGTGATGTGTCAAGGATTGTCTACGATAGGTGTTGGTTTACTTACTATTTGAAACGCAAGTGTTAAAAAGGTCACAGGGCCAGCCATTGAATGTATAAGCATCTGCGTCAACAAGAGCGGCTCCGCTTGCTAGTGCAGTGGTTTCAACATCGATAACGTTGGCATTCTACCATTCTCCTGTAACATTATTATTGTTTCATCATATTTAGATTTTTTAGTATGTCAAACGAATAAATGAAACAATATATCTAGGAAGATATGAATAGAATGAGATAAGGTACCTAGCATAATAGTATCTTCACGATAGGGTTTAACAAAAGGGTATTTTTGACCGTCACGTGGGCGGATGACTAGAGCACCATAAACGGTAGCTCTGAGCCATTGACTGTGTGCATGCCACCAAAGCGTCCCCTCTGGTCCGGTGAGATTGAACCTGTAAGTATAGTTATCACCAGGCCTGATCGGGCATTGAGTGACGAACTCAGGACCATCAGCCCATTGAGTTCTTCTTTGGAACACTCCATACCTGCATTACAAATACAATCTTAGAACAAAAAAATGAATTGTAAATACATATACTTATTGTGTGTGATAGGTATAATTTACGTACCAATGAATAGTAAGTGTGATAGGTATAATCAGAACGAGTAGGAGGTTATTGTGTGTAAGTGTCGTAGGAAGCCTTGTTGATTTCTTTAGTATAGGTAATGTTGCAAGGGTACTCTTTGTATGACATGATTCCAACTGCACTGCCTTAAACAGTAGAGTCTTTGAGCATTCTTAGGTGGAAAGTTAATATGTAATCAGAAATTCAGAATGTATTATTGTATAATGCCCCGAGTGAGAACCTATTAGTTGGCTGGTGATTATGAGTAGAATCTACAACTTCATATGTAGATAAATTGAGTCCATCTGTGAGTACAACTTCATGTTACATGTTATCATCTAAGTGTATATTAGGACTAGGAGCAATGATCTCACAGTCTTGGGTGCATGTTTCAGGGTATTTTTTTATTACTAAAGCACATGGATAAGTCTTGGATGCATATTTCAGATCGGATAAACGACCCTAGATATAAATCGGGAGTGAATGAATTTCTTAAATATGCTTATCATAAAAAACACGAGTCAATAAAACTTCCCTGCCCTTGTAAAACCTGCAACAGTTTTCGTGACCATAATAAATGGACAATTTATTCACATCTGATGCAAAAGGGATTCTCTGCTAGTTATGATAAGTGGACATGTCGTGGGGAGTCTTCTGATGATGAGTTATCATTAGAAGAAGATGGGGAAGGGGATGAGGGTTATGATAATATGAGTGACGAGGGTTATTATAATATGAGTGACGAGGGGTATGATAATATGAATGCCTCTGACGATGACTTTGATGAGATGTTCGATAACATAGGTAAAAGTAAATGGGGTGATAATTGGAAAACCAAAGGTGAATCTTCATCTACCGTAGACAAAGATTTAGAAAGTCTACTTAGATTGTTAGATGACTCACATCAAGACCTTTACAAAGGATGCAAAAATTATTCAAAATTTTCATTCATTGTCGCCATTTTACATGTGAAAACCACAAGTGGTTGGTCTAATAAGTCATTTGATTTAATACTTGACGTATTCAGAAAAGCACTTCCAACTCCATCCTTTGTTCTAAAAAATTATTATGAAGCAAAAATGTACATACGTGATTTGGGGTTTAGGAGAGAGAAAATTCATGCTTGTGTTAATGATTGTATTCTTTATAGAAAAAAGTATAAATCATTGACACATTGTCCAAATTCTAAGTGCAATGAGCCTCGATTTGAAGGAAAATATAATAATGTACCACGAAAGGTGCTTCATTACTTCCCTTTGATACCTAGGCTTCAAAGATTATTTATAGATCCACAAGTAGCTTGTGACATGAGGTGGCATAAGGAGAAAAGAGTTAATGTTGATAACATAATTAGACATCCTGCAGATAGTGAGGCTTGGAAACACCTCGACAAAGTAGATCCTCCTTTCGCCATTGATCCATGCAATGTACGCTTACGGTTGGCTACAGATGGATTTAATCCGTTTGGTAGCCTAAGTAGTTCACATAGCACATGGCCTGTCTTTGTTGTCCCGTATAACCTGCCTCCGTGGAAATGTATGAAAGAACAATACATTTTTATGTCAATGTTGATTCCAGGACCCAAAACACCTGGAAACAATATTGATGTTTACCTACAACCTCTCATTGATGAATTAAAGGACTTGTGGGATGGTGTCAGTGCTTATGATGCACATAAAAAAAGAAACATTTTTAATGCGTGGAGTCCTTTTGTGGACGATAAATGATTTTCCTGCATATGGTATGCTCTCCGGGTGGAAGGTTAAGGGTTACAATGCTTGTCCCACATGCATGAATGATACTTCATCTCATTACTTGACTCACAGTAGAAAAATGTGTTACATGGGTCATCGAAGGTTTTTGCCAATTTCAAACCAGTGGAGAAGAGATACCAAAAATTTTGATGGGACAATAGATACTAGAGAACCGATCTTACCTAAGTCCGGAGATGATATTTTACATGATGTTGATTGTTTTATCAATGGTAATCAGAGAAAGCGTAAGTATTTACGGGGAAAAAATGGATGGAAGAAAAAGAGTGTGTTCTTCGAGCTTCCCTACTGGTCTAAGTTGAAACTGAGACATAACATAGATATTATGCATGTTGTTAAGAATGTGACAGAAAGTGTGATAGCCACATTATTCAACATTAGTGGCAAGACTAAAGACACGTGGAAATCTCGTAAGGATTTGATGGAGAAAGGTTTGAAGAAAAGTTTACATTTGCAGGAAGATGGTGACTCATTTATAATGCCGATGACTTGCTACCACTTAACAAAGGATGAGAAACATAAAATATTAGATTTCTTAAAGTCACTTAAGTTTCCTGATGGTTTTGCCTCGAACATATCTAGATGCATAAAAGAGGAAGAATTCCAGTTGTCTCGTATGAAAAGTCATGACTTTTATGTCTTCATTCAACGAGTGTTGCCATGTTCAATCAGGGGTTCCTTAACAAGAGAAGTTTGACTTGTGTTATATGAACTAAGCGAGTTCATACAAATATTATGTGCACGAAACACGTACTTAGATGTTCTTGAGGAACAAGAGGCGAAGATTGTTGTCATTTTGTGTAAGCTTGAGAAGATATTTCCTGAATCGTTCTTTGACATAATGGTGCATCTTTTGCTCCATTTACCAAGTGAAGCAAAGATAGCAGGTCCACCCCAATATCGATGGATGTTCCCATTTGAAAGGTAACCATATCTTATAAATATTTGAAACACTTGCTAATTGTGATGAGACTTATTACTTATTATTATTTTTTCAGGAAAATGCGCATTCTAAAAGGATATGTTAAAAACAAAGCTCGTGCTGAAGGATGTATCACTGAGAGATACATAGACAACGAATGTTTAACATTTTGCTCTATGTATCTAAATGATGTTGATACAATCTTCAACAAGGTTGAGCGTAATAATGAAATGGTAGAATGTGGTTTTGAAATTTCTATCTTTTCATGCAAAGGGCGTCCATTTGGTATTACTGAAGAACGTGTTATGAGTGGCCCTGAATTGGACAAGATTCATACATACATCTTAAATAATTGTTCAGAACTGAATGAACTAATAAAGTAAGTGCTCTTTCATGTAATGACATTTTATTATTGGCTTTATGTATGGTAATAATGTTGCTTAATTTTCAATTTCTACAGTGAACACAAAGCTAAACTTGAGGCAGAAAACTATAGCAATGTAAATGAAATTCATGATAAACAATTCACATATTGGCTTCGACAACGTGTAAGAGTTACCTTTCTGATCTATTGCTTTAAAACTAAATATGAAAAGTTTAACCTTGGTTAACATGTACTTTACATATTTTCTCTTTAGGTAAATGATTGTCAAGAATCCTCTGAAATTCGAGTCTTGTCACGTGGACCATTATCAATGAACCGATATAGTGGATGTATAGTGAATGGGTATAGGTTCCACACCGAAAGTCGTGAAATAGATAGGAAAACTCAAGATAGTGGAATTGTAGTGAAAGGCGAGTATGGTGAAGACATTATTGACTACTATGGGATATTACAGGAGGTATTAGAGGTGGAATACTTAGGAGAAAATAAAAGAGTCTTAGTATTCAAGTGTGATTGGTTTAAGGTCGATAATAAGAAAGGACTCCAAGTTGATAAAGAATTTGCTACTATTAGTATTAACATGTCTCGAAAATGGTTCACAGATCAGCCATATATTCTTGCATCTCAAGCCAAACAGGTTTTCTATGCACCAGACCTTAAATTAGGTAAGAATTGGTATGTGGTAGAAAGTAACCCTCCTCGCAAATTGTTTGATGTTCCAATGCATGAAGTGTATCAGGAACACGAGGCACATTCAAGTGTAATTTCTAATTCCAGTGTGGAACCATCATCACTAACAAGAGGTACCATTCCATTGGAGTTGGTGGATGCCTCAACCGTACGATCAAGTCAAAATCGTCATGTAACAGATGAATATAGTGATGATGATGATGATGAAGAAATCGACACAACAAATCTGGAATTTTTTGAAAACGAGGAATCATCACAAGAGGAATATTCTGATTCAGATTAGCTTATGTTCTTTGATGATTACAACGAAAAGTGCTCAGTTCTGTTCTTTGCTGATTGTAACTGAATTTTAGGCGGCTAGTCGTGAGTGGTTATTTAAGTTAGCTTATGTTCTGTTCTTTGTTGATTGTAACTGAATTCAGATTAGCTTATGTGGTTATTTAAGTTTGCCTTTTAGGTCCTTCTAATCTTTCACTTCTGGCTGTTATTCTGTGATTGAGTTCATACTCCTGAACTGTTATGGTGCTTTTCTTTGATTTCGTATTATGTTTATCGGCTTATGAATTATGTGACATTAAATAGAATAGTTTTGTTACTATTTGATTGTTTAAATTATATGAAAATAAAATTGCCTTACTAATTTGATTGTTTGATTGTTCTGTGACTTCTGTCATAGGGAAAGAGACATGAAAGTTTGATCAAGGCAATTGATGGATCGAAATAGATATCAGGGAGTGGAGAACCCAAGTCACAAAAGGCTGAAACAAATTTCTGGGAAAACGAAGGTGAGATTTGGAAGTGTGAACCGAAAATGTGACGATTAGCAAGAAACATTAGTATGTAAAAGTTATAATAAAAAATGATAGGTAACTGATAAGGAACATTTTTGTTTATTTGCAGAGATTTGATTCTTCCCAGGTGAATTTGAACCAATCAAAGACGGTACATTTCTAATAAAGTTTACATTTAAAGTCAACTTTTTTATCGTAATTATTGTCACTTGAGTGTTATTGTTTCAGATGGAGATGGGTGGGCCTGGAAAAGGAGTGTATAGACAGTATGATCATCAGAAGAAGCTGAGTAGCAGCAAGCCAAGCCGTAGCAAGCCAAGCAGTAGCAAGCCCAGTACCATGCCAAGTAGTTATTTACGTATGCAAGATAAAGAGATCGATATTGAAGAACCAAGGAATTCTTTCTCTCCCCCTCAAAGTCTTGGGAAACGAGTAAGAACCAGGAACCATGACGAGGAATATCTCCAAGAACACGATCATGAAAGCGAAACAAGGAATTCTTTCTCTCCACCTCAAAGTCATGGGAGACGGGTAAGATTTAGAAACCAATACGAGGAATATCAACAAGAACAAGATTATGAAGGTGATTATGTACAAACTGGGACGTACATGAGTGATGATGAAGAAGACAATATCGGTTCAACTTCACATGGTATGTTTACTATGGTACTTTACTTCATTACGCCAACTTGAATTATCAAAAGCTTGATCAAAAGCTTGAATTATCAGTTCTTCAAAAGAGTAATCAATTTCAAAGTTAAACCTTCTGATATACCTATTGAAAACAATAAACTCCAGATCCACTTGTGGAAGAGTTCTGTGAGCTTACTGGGATGTCATCGGATAAGGTCCATCTTTCGAGATCTAGTGTTTCGTTATCCAAGATGAAGGAGGGTAAAGCTCGTAGGCACCACCATGGTATTAAAATCAAGGTTGCTTCTCCTGGATCTGCATCTATAGGTGCTGGTAAGTCTAGAAAACGTATTGAATCCTCTCCTATGGATAATAGGGGTGGAAACATATTTAATCACTTAAACTGCTTGACCTTATAATATGCTGATAAAAATGTAGCTTAATGTCTTTATGTTGACTAATGATGTTTAGGCACAACAGTTACTCGGAAAGAAACTAGAGCTTTAGGCGAAACTAGAAAAAGTCGATTAAACAAGGGAAAGTTAGTTTTTGAAGTTGATGAATGTTTTGGACGAATAGTTGGAAATGATAGTCAGCACTTTATAACGAAAGGCGGATGTGTGATGCGAAAATATGCAAAATTGGATGGAACAACCTGGAAAAACCGGAATCATTGAAGACTGACATAATCATTAAAACCACTGTAAGTTTGAATCTATTATGGTTCCTTATTATTTTATTATTGTGGCTTTTTTCTGCTTATAGAATCTATTGAGGTTTATTTATTAATTTCTGATTATGTTCTTCAGCTATTGCCTATCGCGCTTTTAGTTATTGTTTGGGTTGAGTTATGAGGTGTTAAACTTGTCACGGTGACATGAAATTTATCTTGTTAAAACTGTTAAAATAAGTTATAAGGTAGAATATACATTATTTTATGTACAATAATTTTTGTATGTAAGATTGTTTGATTGGTCCTGTTCCTTTTCTTAAATTCTCATCAGCCTAGCATTCTGATTCAGCCACTAGGAAAGCTTTTTATTAGCTTTTCACTAGCTTGAATAAGCCCCCTCAGCACCTACATACTCCTGCACCATCAATCTTGCCCGAACAGGCTTTAGTTTTTTAGTATGCAGTAAAAAAAGGTGTTCATACATGAGGATTATTTTGGATTTACTTATTAGAAATAAGAGGTGATACTCTTTAATCTTTATTCTTCTATAGTTGTCTCAAATATGAAAGGTAAATAAAGGTTTCTTCACTTTTCTTGGCACAATTTGCATTACTAAGGTGTAACATCTTTTCTTGGCACAATTTTAGGATTGCTTATTTGTTTTGTTTACCTCTTAGACCCATAAACCCACTGACACACATTTTGATTTCCAGGAAAACTCCAACTTTGATTCCAAGTGTTCACAGATGACTAATGCTATGTCATCACAGTTGGGTTACCAACACAGAAATCGACAGTGGAAGTTGCACTTGATTTATAAAGAATATAAGACGAAAGAGGAAGCAATGACACATCCGCCAAAAGGTATAGACGTGTCAGACTGGGTAAAGCTATGTGAAAGATTTGCAAGCGAGAGTTTCCAGGTTTTAACCTTACTTCTTTATACGTTTGTAATCTCTTTCTTTTTTGATTTTATGATTTCTGATTACAATTAATTTTCACTTAATTAACTCCTGCAGAAGATAAGCATTAAAAATAAGAAAAATCGAGCAAAGAATGAAATTCCACCCACAGTTGGCTCACACTCGCTTGCTAGAACAGTTGATACGGTGAGTTCATTAAATAAGAAATCAATATTTCTTATTTATGTGCGTTCTTGTAATGTGTTTTGTGGTATTTATATGAAACAGAGTAGGAGAGCAGGAAAAGAAGTTCCAGAAACTGAACAGTGGAGAATGGCACATTATTCAGAAGAGAGAAAAGCAATGATCAATGAGAAGGCTGATATCCTTTGGGTAATTTTAATTTACATACCTAACTCTAAATAAATCTTAAACTTATAAATCATATGTGGGCGAAATTATATGTTATTTAATGATGCAGAATAAGATACAAACTGAGGAAGCTACTTCATCATCCACATCAGCAGAAATATGTTTGAAACACGTTGGTCATCTTCCTGGACATATAAAAGGACGTTCGGCATCTACTAAGCAAATCTTGGAAACCGTAAACTTAAGATCCGAGTTGAAGGTTATGAAGGAATCACACTTCAAACTTCAGGAGGAAACCAAAGCTACGAATGCAAAAGTAGATTTTTTATTGGAAGAGATGAAGAAGATGTCCAAATTGCTACAACAATTTCAAAATCGTGTAAGTTCTCATTCTATATTAAAGTCATTTTGAAGTTTACTTAAAGGTAGATTGTACTAGAAACCACATATCTGCAACTTGATACATAAAAGTAATAAACCGTTAGTTGGGTGAGAATGTGAGCAAGGGGTTGTTTCTTTACTGAGTTTACTACTATAGAAGGGGCTATTAGGTACAGAGTGAGATTGGGAACAGGACACTTAGGGCCTAGGAACAGGTTATGCTTTACTGAAAATACGGTAAATTTTGAAGTTTATCATACCCTTCTTTAGTTATTATACCTACAGTTTTGGGATAAACCCAAGTCATATTGGTTTTCGGCGAAATTATTTTTGTAGGAAGGCTCTTGAAGTAGCAAGTTTTTAAGAATCGAGTATTCATGAAACAATGGCTTTGCGTTTTGTCAAGTTGATTGTTTATTGTGTTTAACATACAGTTCTTTACTGTCTTGCTATATAATTGGGCCCTGGTAGTTCTCAGCAAAACAATATTTTATAGTGGTTCAAGCAATGAAGTCGAATTTTAGGCGTCATAAGCCTTTGTTGAAATGACATCACTGTATAGTAATTATTTACAAGTGCTGGAAACACGAAATGCATAATCAGAACGATTTGGATTTTTTAATAAGCTAGAAACTGCAACACTCATAAGGCTTTTAGCATCCCTTTATTTGTACTATTATGTAATGTGTGTATGTGATGTTTCATTTGATTTGGCTATCTTTTACTTTTACAATAATGTGGTCAAACCACCCAATGCCAGGTTGATTACTTGTTGCTTGAAAATCCAATGAAATTTTGACTCTGAACCTATTAAATATTCAACTGTAGTTATTTTGGAATTTAGTAGTCAACATATGACCTAAATAAAATCAAAGCTAACTTTTGGTTGGGAATGGTCAGAAGATTATGGTTTGGCATGACATTTGGCTGGGAGATGAGCCGTTATCTAAATACATTAGCCATAGGATTGTGTATGAGGGTAGATTTAAAAATGATGCTGCAGTGGCAGACTTGTATGATGATGGAAAATGGAGATGGCCTTAGGATTGGTTCGATAAATTTCCTATTCTAAAACTGCAACACTCATAATCAAAACATTACTTGCCTAACTGCTTCTTTATTTTCGGAAACCACTTAATAACTTTCAACACCAGCTTGCCTACTCCTAATCTCTTTACACAAGACGTCAACCATAATGTAGAACTGTTACTAATAAAACAAAATCTAAGTTAGTTGTATACCAGAATACAAAATACAGAACCCCAACTATCTTCTCAATTACACATTAAGAGCAATGTAGTCAACTAACTACTTATTTGCTTAAGTTTTTGTGAATGCAAACTGACAATACTAAAACACATGTTATAATTACTGTTGGAGTGTTTAGATAAATAGATAGATAGAGGATGTCGATTTGGGGCAAATGATGAATTAAACTGATGCTCGGGTACCCTGGGATATATTATCCGACAACATCACAATAAGTATGGGTCATCTATTCAGTCCACTAGGCTTCCTAATTTCTGTGGCCTAAGTAATGTCGTATACAGTTACAAACTTTTAGCATGGATAATGGGATCACAAGACTGCTTTTTCATGTGAATCTTAAGGTTATCAAGCTCAGTGAATTCTGTTTGGGCAGAGGGATTGCAGTGCAAGTGTCTGCAATATCAGTGTCTATTTATATCAAGATTTGTGTTAATTAGTGTCTATGCAATATCAAGATTTGGGTCAGTTTTGCACTTTATGTTATATCAGTGGGTATTTTGCACTTTCTGTTATATCACTAGTGATTACAACTGTGCAATATGACAATTTTTATTTTCATTTTTTTCAGGCAGAAATATGAAGAGACTAACAAGGACCTTTTCACCATCAACTAAGAGAAAGTGGATAGCTTTTGGATGATAGAAAGATTGTGGTCATCGGACATACTGCGCATGAGATTTTTTAGACAAAATATTGCTTCATGAGATTATCTTGGTGTTATTTTCGCTATTGTGCGTACTTTATCCTCTTTATAACTACACATTTGTTAATCTTGGATCCACTATTAGATGCTATGTTAAAAGGAATTGATATGGATTTTCATTTCTAAAGTATGTGCAGTTGACTATTAGTTGGCATATCTTTCATTTTTGTTTAAATATTGTACTCACTTTCGTTTTAGTTGACACATCTTGTAAATGTGGCAACCGTTTTAGTTGACATAGAAGCTACATTAGTGACAACCAATTTGGTCTCTAATGGTTTTGAAGTGGTTGGTATTTAACCCATTGGGTGACCACTTATTTCGTCATTAACTGATACTCACTAGTGACCATAATCTCGTCACCAAAAATGAAAATTAGTGACCAAATATTCGTCACTCATAGTTTAAAACAGGTTGTCACTGTAACTCATAGTGACGAAATATTTGGTCACTAATGTGTGACGAATTCTATATTGGTCACTAACTGAATCAGTGACGGAGCTTTAGTGACGACTGGTGACAACTCTGGTTTGGTCACTAACAGATTTTGTGACGACTTTTTATACTGTTAGTGACGAAATCTGTTTTGTCACTGTAGGCCAATTTTCTTGTAGTGTGACGATTAACGAAATCGTGAATCTGATTATATTAATAGGATATGCAGTTTACTTGATGAAACTCCCCTTGATAAGGAAGTTTTGGTCATACCAAAGCGAGTGATCTAGACTTCTAGAGTTGCAACTTGCAAACCGCGTTATTCTACAATGGAAGCTTCCTACAAACTTCTACGGAGTATTAATTTATCCCCATTTCATCCGAATTTTTTCTTCCTATATATACCTTTCCAGATGTCACGTCTTTCCTCACAACAAAACAAATTCCAAAAAAAAAAAACAAAGAGAACAAAAAACAAATTTCTCTGGCCATCTTCGTAATTACTAAAGCAACTTCGCTAGTCAGATCACACCAGTTAAAAAACCTCGATCCTTGCAGACAGGTAAGGACTTTTTTAATGGGTTTTCATGATCTTATCGTTAAACTTATAATGTTTATAAATATTTCCAACGCATAACTTTATTATATCCATAGATATATAATTTTATATTTAGCCATGTGCATATTATATACCCTTTAAAGGATATACATATTAATCCAAACTATATAAAAACCATAAATATTAACTCACTTTATATTAATACTTACCTTATTAAATTCACTTACTCATTTATATATAGCTTAAATAAGATCTATTGGATTGTTGTTAGCAAAATCCGTATGTATTAAAAACTCGTACAAAATATATACATGCAATTATATTGCTATCCTTGATTCCCCCTTCAATAATATAAAGGCAAGTGAATTTCAGTAGGATGCATGTATTAATAATGTATTAATAGCAACTGAGTTTATATATATTGGGTTAATGATAATAATTAATAGACAAGGTAAGTTTTTATTCTAATTTGCTTTTTATTTTTTACTTTATCACTTTCTTTAGATTTTATGTTCTTATAATTATCACTAATTTTTTTGTTGTTGTATACATTTTGTTTTTATTGCAGTTTTCTTATGTAAGTGAATAAATACAATTTCTGGTACTTTATTTTTATTTTTTTTCTTGTTCTTTTTTGTGTTGAAGTTATGAATAGCGAAAGGTAAGAATGATTTACAAATACAGTATATCAAGTTCTTTATTTAATATATTAACATTGTTTTACTTGGTTGCATTGTATATTAATTGATCTGCAGATGGGTACTTCAGTGACGTTCGATCTAAGAATCATTCCGTTTTGTAGCTGTGAAGGATGTATAAGAGCGGTCAGAATAGCACTTGATAATTCATATGATGTAAAAATATCTAAGATTGACTATCTGAATGGAACAGTTACAATAATCTCAAATAGTATGCACCCCCCTGAGGTAATCAGATTTGCACTTGAAAAAAAGCTTTATAGAAAATCCGTCATCTTGTCAGGTATAATTAACCATAATCTTGCTCCACGAAACTACTCACCCGGTGAAGGTAATCTAAGTGTTACGGAAATGACACAAGCAGTGGTGACATTATCTAATGCTCCGGGGTTACGAAATGTGGACTACACACCAAATAGATTGAGGATCAGCTATTATGATCAGAGGCAACCAAACATGCCTAGACCAGGAACCGAAAACTTTGGTTATGGATACATTCCTACTCCTCCACCACCACAACCACCACTACAAATATACACGCCATCAGCTCCACCATTTCCCTCAGCCGAAAATCAGGTTATTGGTTATCCCGTTGAGGATCAAAATGACTTTCCTTTATCTTTTAACCTGATGCAGTTATTTATAGTTGCAGTGGTTATCTTGTTATATGTGTTGGGGTCTGGAGTTTCTTAGACTGCAATTCCTGTATGATAACACATACTTTTTGTTGTTATTTTGATTTTGTACTTGTGAAGAAGTATACGTATAGTGTGAGACATAATTAGGTGTTTCTTATGTGAATGAATGTTATGTTTGTTTGCCCTCAATAATATTGCGTTTGGTGGATTTGGTTGGTGAGGTCTTGCCTTAGTATATTGGTTCTTCGATCACTTTATGAAATCAGAATGTTCAAATCTTTGGCAATTATCAGCCAAGTGAACAAATTGCAAAATGACAAATGAACACGAGTGTTCAAGAATAGGCAGTTTTAGACAAAGCTGTACAATATATGTAAACAAAAATAGCAGCACTCTTGAAAATTATTTCTCTAAAATAGCTCATTCATTTATACGTAGTAATACGTTGTCTCTTTTTTTATAATATATAACAGTGGTATACCATATATACAAATTATAAGTCAATGACTCCTTATTCAGTGTTCACAGTAACAAAGAACGTATAACAAAATTAAACCTAAGGAGATGATGTCTCTTGGACTGGGAATCACCACTTGAGGAATTGTTTTGTTCTTGCGACTTCCAAGTTCTGGATGACTCATTATAGAAAACAAGATGCTGTGTATTATAGGCAAAAAACTGGACAGATTCCGGTATTGGAGGCATCTTCACATCCGAGGAAGGCATATTGCCTGCAGATATCACTGCACGATTCGAACCACTAACTACTAACTAGCCGTTCTAAAAAAATAAAAATATAAATAAAAAATAAAATAGGTTTTTACAAAAACTCTGCATTGGGCCTGCTATTTTATCAAATCACATAAACGGTTTTCGTAATTTAGTCTCTAATAATTTTAGGCTTTTATATGAAGATAAGTCTTATGTGCAAACCCAATTAAAGTGTCGATGTCAAAACCATGGAAATTAACTTGGAATAGACGTGGTAAATGACATTATGGTCATAAACATGGAAATTGGTGGTTGTTATATACCCAGTGTTGATTTTGTCCAAGTCACAACGACATTTCTTTTGTGTTCGGGATTTTTATATCTTGGCGATCCAGTTAGTCATCGTTGCCTTTTCACATAATGATCGTATCAACTGTTGCCTTCACATAAACAGACTCACGTAATGCAGCTTCTTCTTTTCTTAAGTGTTATGTTCATAAATGGATTCCCATTGTAGAACAAAAAAGAAAGTTTAACACATATCCTCTACCAAGTATGGATAACTACGATTAGCGTTGAAGAAATAATGATCAAAAAAATAATAATGGAATAGTCAAAATGAGAACAAAATAAATACTCCGTAAACAAAAAATAAAAAATAATAAGGGATAAGGGTTGGAGGGTAACGGTTGCCTTGTCACTTGTGAATGCGGGTGTTGAGAGCTGAGACTGAGTTAAAACAAAAATACAAGTTATAATAAATAATCACAACTGTTATTTATAGAAGGAAAAAGTCCATCCATCCTACATATGCAGTAGCTATTCGTCTCACAGGTAACAACCATCTATTTAAATATATTTTTTTTCGGTAGCCTATTATGCTACATTAAAAAAATTGCTATTTAGTGACACGGAGTTTTTGTGCTTTGAGTTGAAGCCTTGAAGGTAACTTGGTAACCTGAAGCAGATTTCCTTTTGGATCGAGTCTGCCATGATTAGAGTACGTATCGTTTAACTTGGGGGAGGGGGTTGAAAACTAAAGTTGCACCAATTTTCTAATCGACACCACATGTTATCTGCAACATTGTTACGCACTGATAAGAGATGAGGCTTGTCTCTTAACCACTATCATATAAAGTACATTTCCTTTATTTGAGATTTTCCAGGAACTTATATTTTACCGATGTATAGTGGCGGAAACAGTACAACGGGTGGTTGCTCACTTTTTTTTATTTTTTTATTTTTTTATTATTATTTTTTTTCTCTAATTGTGATAAAAGGCACATAGTTTTTTAGACCAGGTGCATTTAGGAAAAATTGAAATATTAGACAAAAATGTAGTAGTAAGAAGCAAAATTTCATCGGTGTGGTAACCGCCAAGAACCCCTCGTTCCGCCTTGGAGCATGGTGTTTGATCAAACATCTGTGTCTTCATTTGATGAGCAATGCATGAAAAGAGTTACTTTGTCTCAAGAGAAAAAAGGTGATCGTATTCATCTTTGAGTTGAATTCCCAAACCAAATGCGCATGTCATACACAATTTTCTAAAGCGAAACACAACGTCACATAAATGGTTTAGATTTTGTTTCGATACACATTTCTATCTAATTTCCTTACTTTATATTTTTGTTTTGGATCTTCCTTTCTTCCAACCATTCACATCCTACTCGGCACCCATAATCCTACATGAATATATGATATATATTGAAAAGCTTATAAACTGAACTATACAAAGATTCGATTAATAGCTACAAGATACAGTTTCTAGCAAAATTATATATAAAAAAAAAAACTGTAAGAATGTTTTAAATCCGAATATATAATGACGAACTATCATAAATCGTTACATGCGACTGAAGGAGTGCCTGATGAGAAGAAAGGTGACCGGCAGAAGGGGCAGTAAGATTGCTTCTCGTGAATCCTTTTTCCTACGCATTCAGAATGATAGACATGGCCACAACGGCTGAGCTGGCACACAACGTCATCACCAATGTAATCAGCAAAACATATGAAACACATATTGTCAGCATCTCTATGTCGTCGTTCTTGAAGATCTTCATATCGGATTATTGGAACATCCACTAGAAATGTTTCTTTCATGTCGTCACTAAGGAAATTTTTTATTAGAATGAAAAGTTCGTGTTTGAATTGTAAGAATCGGCAGAGGATAGCAAAGAAGAAGATGTAGATCAACATTTTTTGTAATCCTTCGTGTTTTGAATGACATGAGCTTGAATATGTGTCATGAATTTATAGAAGAAACAAGCGGAGTTGTCTTATTTAATGTGTGGTGGCTATAATATGAAAAGATTTCAGAAAAATGCGATGTTCGAAAAGAAAAACACTGAAATTCTATGAAACGCACTTAAAGTATGCTTATAATTTAAATGTTAAACATTTGATTTCGGTCAATGTATTATCTAGCTGATAAATAAGAGTTAAAATATATAACAATACGAGTAGACTTTAAGTTAGTGACTAACAAGTTGCACCATTAATTAAGTAGCATTGGAAAGCCAGTCGTTAAGCAAAGTTTAGTTAGACAAATATATATACCTAGTTGATAAATATAGAATTTGGATGACTTTTTGAGGGAAACTATTTAACTAAGACCAATATGATTTAATTTAGAGTAAATTGCAAAAAATGGCCTTATGGTTTGGTCAAAACGAAGGTTTCATCCTTAACCTTTCAAAAGTGTAGATACCATCGCTGTAAAGAACTTTGGGTTGCAGTTGTCGTCCCTGTCCAACGTAAAATGACATAAATGCCCTTGTAAAAAACTGCAACCCAGGGATGAAAACTACGACTCAAAGTTCCCCATAAGAACGGTGTCTCTTTTTCAAAATGTTAGGGACGAAACCTACAATTTAACCAAACAACATGAATGATTTTTGCAATTTACCATACTCTTTAATTTATAAGTTAAAAAAAATAGAGAATTTCATCTATATCCTTAAAAAACTTCCCAATTACATTAATATCCTTGCAAATTTCGTAATTACATCATTATCCTTCCAAAACCTCATAATACTCAGAAATATCCAAAACTCATTTAAATGCAATATAAAATGATTTTAGTATATTTAAATATCATTTACCATGATATTTAAATATCATTTACCATGCTATATACATTTTTAAGAGAAAAAGACTCATTCTCTTCTTCTTCATATTTGTCTCGAGTCCTCCTTCCATCTCTTATAAGCAAGTTCTAAACTTTAATTATTCTTGATATGCAATTTATTATTAAATCATCATAAGAAGAAAGAAAAAAATTCCTCCTCTCAAACACTTCTAAATAAAAGCTTAAATTGTTAAGAGCTTGGGGTACGGTTGAGCCATCGCTGGCGCCGTCACCATCAGCCGACTTTTTACGACGGCGCACCGTACAGGAGGTGGCGTCGTCGGTGCTCATGCCGTGATGATGGCTCAGCGCCATCGCTTTTTTTTTTCTTCTTTTTTCTTTGAATTTTGAACATGGAATGTGTTTGAATTTCAAAAGTAACGGCTACTTTAGCCTTAAATGGGTGTGTCTTCAAAATAAAAAATAAAAAAAATAATTTTAACCCTTTTTAAAAACCTTATAAATACCCCTTTATTATTTCATACTTCAAACACACTTTCAATATACTTTTACAATTAAAATGAGTAGATTTTGGAGCCAAGAAGAGGAGTCACTTTTGGAGGAATGTTTCACTCAAATATCTCAGAATCCGGATACGAGTGCGGATCAACAAATGAATACCTTTTGGGATAAAGTTCTCGACGTATACAACAAGGAAGCCAACAAGCGCAATTACCGTATTCGTAACAAAAACATGTTGAGGGGAAAGTGGCCTTCCATTTCCCGAAAAGTACGTGACATGGCAAATAATCCAAATCAAAGCTAGTTAAATTCATGTAACTTTTTTCTTATTGTATGTTTTAGTTTATGTAACTTTTTTCTTATTGTATGTTTTAGTTTATGTAACAACAAGTTAAGCCTTTTTACCGAATTTCAAAGTTAACAAGTTACAAACGATACAGGAAACAATTAAACACGATACGGAAAACAGAAAGAAACAAAACGGAATACTTAAAATAAAACACCATTACTCATCGTATCTGTCCCATGCCCTTGTGTTTCTCAGAGTGAACCACACATGTTGATATTTTAACCCTCCTCCATGGCATTCATGATAAATTCGGTTTGCATTGCTGAGACGACAAGGGTCTTGACTTGTACGCTGCAACTCTTTGTAAATAGCATTATATCTACGACATTCAACGTTGATTCTATTCCATTGAGCCGTAATACTATTTTTATTACGGTGCTCCCCATCAGTCTGATCGTTAAACTTTTGTGTAACGACATTTCAAAAAGAACGTTCAATCACAAGGTCTGTAGAATCTTGAACTTGAAGCCATACGTTAGCTAGCAAGCTTTCTTCTTCCATTGACCAACGATTATTCATTGTGAAATGCTTTAGAAGTGTGTGAAGAAAAGTATTAGATGGTGTGTTATTTATAGGGGATAATAGAATTCAAACTAATAAGCGGGATTTTTAAAATTTAAAAAATTCAAATTCAAATGAAGAAGCGGGGTTTTTTTTAAACGTTTAAAATTCAAAATTTGAAATGAATGGGCGGGATTTTTGGGCTTATTTAACACCATTTCAGTTCACACTTAATTCTCACACAATTCTCTTAATGTCTCGCAAAGATTTCTCCCAACAATTTCCAACTCACCGTGACTTCTCCCAACAATTTCCAACTCACCGTGATTTTTCCCAGCAATTCCCAAGTCACCATGACTTTGGCCAGCAATTCCTAAGCTCTAGCATGATTCTGAATGCAACTGCACCCGTGAACACTCCACCGGAAGGCATCTTTCCGGTATTCACACCGGATAATGAACCGGTGCCTAATCCATATGTTGTCCAACAACAACCCGATCAACCGGTGAACAATCTACCGTTCGAAAACCAACCCATTTGGAGATGGTTGACTGATGAAGAACTGTTTCAGCAAGATATGCAAGAATTGTTACGTGTTCAAGCATAGGAAGAAAGGGAAGCAACAGCTCGTGAGCAGCGAACAAAAGCCAAACAGGATCGGAGAAACCGTCGAGCAGAATGGCGATGGGCAAATGGAAAAGACCGTGTGCCAACGAGTGAGGACGATTCGAGTGCCTACTATTCGAGTCACAAGGGCTACGTGTCGGATGATTCGTTTTATTGATTCGTAGTTTAGTTTAATCGTAGTTTATGTTTAAGCATTTTAACTAGTTTGTATTGTAATGTGTGTGTTTTTATATGTAATGTTTGTTTTTAATTTTAATGAAGTTTATGTTAGTTTATATTGTGTATATTTTAAGCATTAAAAAAATAATAATAAAAAAAAAATTGGCCGACGGCATCAGAAATTCTGGTGACAACGGATACTCTTGAAATTTGGTGCCGTGGGTTTTCTGGTGCCATGGAGCTTTTTGCTGACGTGGCAGCAAAAAAGTCCCATGACACCAACGGTACCCAGTGCTCTAAGGATGGAAACCAATTTTTGAGTCTGCAACTTATTACCTGAGATTAAAACCATGAAGTAAATTGATCTTTTATAATAAGAAAGGTATTGAATTTTTAAGATCTTACTGCCAATGCTAGATCTAAAAAAAAATAATAATAAAAAAAAAAAAAAAAAAAAAAAAAAAAAAAAAAGTAGTAGTTTTTTAAGATTGTTGTGATAAACTGCTTTTATCAAATTGTGACTGCATGTGTTACTAATTTTGAATTTCAGTAACATATCTCCATTCATGACTTTATACAGAGATGGATTTGATCGAGTATTTTAGTGTTTTTAAGGGTACATATTGTTATTAAATAAAAGGCCAGGATGGTCATTTAACTATTTAATTAAGAGGACACATGAATTTTTAATATTTTATATCACTCTAAATTTAATTTATTTGTATTTTGGATATATTTGAGTATTATAAAGTTTTGGAAGGAGATTGATGTAATTACGAAATTTGAAAGGATATTGATGCAATTGTGATGTTTTTCAAGGATATTGATGAAATTCTCAAAAAAAACATGTTGCACAAAACCATGCACCTTTGAGTTAAATACTTATGAATTAAATAATAATAATAATAATAATAATAATAATAATAATAAACACGAGAGACAACTTCACACGTTTGCATAACTAAATGTTGCAGGGTCGTCCACGAGTTCTCGAGGGCCTGGGAGAAAAAAGTGAAAAATGAGGCCTCTTAGGCTGCTCACAGTAAGACGACCAAGTTTCTTTTTTTTTTTTTTTTTTTTCTGTCACGTCAGCTTTCTCTCTCCAGCGACATGCAGGCGATTGGGTGCACCAGTAACGCGACCTACACTACAAAAAATATACCCCACAAATATTATTTTTTAATTAGATAAAACACAAACAAAACATGTAAACATTCGGTCGTCCAAGCGACCCATATCCAAAAAAATCGTCCTAGCGATCGATTCAACAAAAGACCCACAGGAAAGGGATCGATCGATTGGGGATCGATCACATTAGTCGGTCGCTAGCTCTTTCTGTGGGCAGCCTTACAAGTTACAAGTTAACGTGTAAAACATAATTTCACTATTTTAAAAGTTACAATACGAATTATGAATGTAAGAAATAACATCCTTTTAGCATGTTTTGTTGCAAAATCTTGAATTAATTATTCGTAGTCACCAATGGGCTTGTGGTCCACTGTGCATGTCTTATTCAGCGTGCCTAGTGAAGAGTAGTACCGGTTTGGGTGACCAAACCGGGAAGTCCTCTCTTGTGGACCACTGCCCTGTCGGTACGATTTCAAAGTCCTTCAATGAAGGTTTCAACCCACCAGGGTTCGAATCTGGAGAAGGCAGGGTTTACTTTAAATTAAGTGTCGTGCCTTCGGGCGGCTTAAGTTGAAGGTTTTCCCCCCATCGGGTTTCAAGTTGGACATGGATTTCCCTTAAAAGAAAGTAACCGTTCAAAAAAAATTATTCGTAGTCAAGTTCAGTCAAAATATCATTTTTAGTTGCTATCGTTGCTTATTCATCAAGTCTTTCTTGCGACATTATCAAATGTAAGTAAGATTTTAGTAACTTCAAAAAAGTCATCGAAAAAGTCAAGAAAAATTAATAAGCAATAATTGCATTAGGAAAATTATACAAATATGATAAAGTGTAAAATATTTGCAGCCCAAGATCACGTTTACGGTTATCCGGTTGAGAATCATAATGATTTTCCCATATATTTTAACCTGATACAATTATTTATAGTTGCGGTTGTTATATTGTTATATGTGTTGGGGTATGGAGTTTCTTAGATTGCAATCCCGTATGATAGCACATGCTTTTTATTGTTATTTTGGTTTTGTACTCGTGAAGAAAGTACTACCTCCATCCTATAAAAACTGTCCAGTTTGACTTTTCAGAGTCAAACTGGTTCAACTTTGACCTTATTAATTTTTGTGAGTATTATATGATACTTTATGAAAAATATATGAATGGATTGAGCTTTAAGTGTGTTTTTCATTGGTATAATTTTTGATCAAGTATTATATAACACATAAAAAATATTTAAGGTCAAAGTTGAACCAGTTTGACTCTGAAAAGTCAAACTGGACAGTTTTTATGGGACGGAGGGAGTATATGTCTATAGTGTGAGACATAATTAGGCGTTTATTATGTGAACTAATGTTAAGTTTTAAAAGCCCTCAATAGTACTGTGTTTGATGGATTCGGTTGGTGAGGTCTTACCTTAGTGTGTTGATTCTTCACTTTATGAAATCTGCATTTGTTCCTAATGTAGTAGTGGGTTGTAGGGTCGAGGTTTAGCTTGTCGGTAGTATAGGTTTAGTATACCATCTATTCTTCCAATGTGACTTTGCCCTTAAAATTTGGAAGAGCTTAAAAGAAGATTTGGAAATGTTGGTTGCACCAGATGATTGGGAACATTTAATTCAGTTTATGATAAGCACCATGGGTAATAATAGCATTGCTAGTATTTTGGGTAAGATTGGTATTGCTGCTTATTTTTATAACATCTAGAGAGAAAGAAATTTGAGGTTATTTCAGAATGCTCAAAGAACTGAGGAAGTCATAATCAACAGCATTAAAGATGATCTGAAATGGAAGATTATGAGCCTTAAAATGAAGAATTCATCTAATGTTAGAAGAGTTCTCGCCAAATGGAACATCCCTTTGAACTATGTTGTGTAAATGGCTTTAAAAGGGGTGTTTGGTTTAGAATGTGAATTGGCAGATGGCTAGTATCTTAGTAGTTTTGAATATAGTGTTAAAATGAAGAATTCATCTAATGTTAGAAGAGTTCTCGCCAAATGGAACATCCCTTTGAACTATGTTGTGTAAATGGCTTTAAAAGGGGTGTTTGGTTTAGAATGTGAATTGGCAGATGGCTAGTATCTTAGTAGTTTTGAATATATTGTTATCCCAAACACTAGTTATCATCAGCAGAGTTGAATGGTATATGCAACAAGGTTTTATCCTTTTTCCTTTGGATCACATTGAAACAGAGGAAATTATTTGTTCATTCACATACAGATGACCTTGTATCTTGACCTTCTCCAATTACAACCCATTATCAATTTGAAAATGCTTATTATTAGGCCTTTGTTAGGTACATGGTAAGTATCACAAATTGATTTTGGACTCTGAGTGGTTGTAAGGTCATAAAGTAGGTTCCCAGTGTGTGTAGGGTAGAATGAACATGGTATATCATAAGTTGTAAGGAATAGTGAGGTGTGTAAGATGAACCTACTTGGTCCTTACATTATGCTATCACATGAGGTAATGGGTAGTCTCACTAAGGGTGTGTGTTTCTCAGTTGGTGGTGTCTGCTCAAAGTGGTTTTGGATAGGCTAGTGAGGTGGTTGCTGCTAGTTTATCTGCAACTATTTTGAGTTAGGAAATGTAGCCAATTTGGGAAGAGACCCTTTTTTATAAGCAATTGGAGCTATAACCTACATGAAACTGCCCTTTGAGATATATGGTGGTGTGGATGCTGGTCGATGCCTTATATTGACATCTCAAAGTGGATGTAATCATGAGGTTATGATACATGTGAAAAAGCTAATGGTACTCTAGTGGATTATCTGCTAAAGCAACTAGCAGCATCAGAGATATATAGTGCTTTGTCATCTGAGATATTCAGTCCTTCAGTATTCGTTATCGGTTAGAACTAGAATATATGATTTAGTTGTATTTTGTTGTATTTCTCAGATGTATTACATGGAATGGGTGATTTCCAAGTCCATTTTCCTATTTGATGTAATATTTTGGAAAGTTAGTATTGTGGAAAACTAGAAGGGGGGTTGAATAGTTTACCGCTTTTTCGATTCTTATTTAGCTTAAATAACCTTTGAGAACTTGACGTTTGGTTAAAGATATAAACACAACTTAATATGTTTGATTTTTTTAAAAGACTTTACACGTGGATAACAATTCTAACTTAACTTGTTTCATACTTTGAAAAGCTTTACTTGTAATGATCCTAACTTTGCTTGTTTAGTTCTTTGAAAAGCTTTACTTATGTTTAAAGATATAAGAACAACATTACTTGTTTTGGTTCTTTGAAAAGCTTTATATGTGATCAACAATTCTAACTAAACAACAACATATAATAAGCAAAGATAGAGAAAGAAACAATCAAACCACAACACGATAGTTTATCGTGGTTCGGCTACAAGGACTCTTTTTCCTTGCCCTACATCCACGCCCCGAGTTTTCAACTCGAGAGTTATAAACACTAATCAACAAGCTCCTTTCACCGGCGGAGAAAACCTTACACGTCGCTTATACTTTTACCGACACAAAGCTAGATGTCGAGTTCTTTTACAAGGGTACAACCACTCCCATTCGTCGCTTACACTTTTACCGACACAAAGCTAGATGTCGAGTTCTTTACCAAGGGTACAACCACTCCCGTTAGTTCTTTTACTAGGGTACAACAACTCCCAACACACTACGTATTTTGATGCCTAAAATACTAACCTATAACTTCTACATACATGACACACATGAAGTATAAACTACCAAAGCTTATACATGACCAAGCTACCAAGACTTGCAACTTTAGAGTTGAAGCTTGCAACTTCTTGAATGATCTTGTGGAGTTCCTTGCTACATAAGAGAATCACACAAGTCAAGGGTTACTGAGTTAGTTGAGAGAATATGTGAGAATAAGTCCTAAAGGGGTTACACAAAACAAACAAATGGTTTTGTATTTATAGCAAACTATTCTGCATGTCTGGCGGATCAGGCGGAACCCTCAGATGGGTTCCGCCCGTGTACCCCTAGGGTACCGCCGGGTCTGCAGTAGGTTTTTGCAATAACTCTTCAAACCAAATAAGGTCTTGTCTCATAACTCCTAGCAACCAAACAATGTCACATCACTTAAATCAAGTCAAACACAAAACTTGTAAGCAACATCAAAGCAAGTCAAACACATTTCTTTTCATAAATGCATGATGACAAAACTTGCCATAAATGTGATGTGACTATTTCTATTTTAAGAAATAAAACCAATGTTAAGTTTAAAAGGAAATGTAAACATTAGTTAAACAAGACTTAAACACTTAAAGTGATAATTTACTTTTAGCTAAAGTTCATACTTTGTCATTAACAAAACTTAGCAAAGATCGTAAAATATAAATAACGTTTTTAGGCGATATTTGTATTAACAATCTCCCCCTTTTTGTTGATGACAAAAAATAAACTTTATTTAAAAGTAAGCCATAAGATTTAGTGTTAAGTCTTATAAAGTTAGTATTAAAACTTGTTTTTGCAAAGAGTTAGCGAAGCGGAAATATCAAAAAGTTGAACAAGTTTAATATAAATTCTCCCCCTTTTTGTCAAAACAAAAAGTAGAGAAGTGAAGCGGAATAATGGCCATGCTCCCCCTTGGACGATACTCCCCCTAAATGGAGTGCCAAGAAAGGAAACATGGATTTTGAACCTACAAAAGAAAAATTAGTTTCCGCACAAGATAAGTCATGAAAGTGTTTCATGTCTAAACTACAACTAAGAGTTGTGAAGCGGAATAATATAATACTCATGCTCCCCCTTGAATATTACTCCCCTAAATGGAGTTTCAAGGAAGAAAAACATGGAAAATGAACCTACAAAAAAAAGTTAGTTTCTAAAACACAAGATTTATGTATGGTACCATATAAAGGTGTAGTACACTCATCATACCTAAATGGTCATTTAAACAATGCAAACCTTGTTGTAGAATTAATCTTCATTTAATGTAAAATTTTGACTCTTAGAGAGTTAAAGACATATAATTAATATTACAACATCCTACTTTTTAAGAAACAAAGAAAAACTAAAAATGAACTAAGAGTATAAAAAGCTACAAGGAAATCATCATCATTAATGAGAACCATTTTCCAAAAACAAGGATAGGGTTGTTTAAGGATGAAAATGTGAGTTGAGGGTTGTAGCGGGTTTTATTTTGAAAGGTGAGGAGGTGACTTGGTTTTGGTTTGTTGGTTAAAATGGGAGACATTTTCCAAGAGAAACGGTTTTGTTTCATTTTGGAGACTCTAAGGTTGTGGTGGATGAGACAAGGATTGGAGACGGTCCAAAATGTGGTTTAGAATAAACCTCATTTCTTCGGTTAACTCGCGAAGTTCCGTTCGACACCTTTCACTAATGCGAGCGGTTCTTTCGCAATGTCTGCAATCATGGCGGGGGAAGTTTGGTGGAAGAGAGGTTTGATTTGTTGGTGGTGGATGGGTTGAACTTGAAGGAGCAAATGTGGATGTTTGAGAGGTGTATTTGCTACCTTCATTTGTTGAATTTAATGCCGTATTGAATTCCATAACATGATTGATTTGAGAATCAACCATTCGTTTGAAGGCATTGAGGTGGTTTAAATGAGTGTTTATTTCCTCATTCATGTTTGGAGGTTTTTCCCACATTGAGGCTTCTATTTTCTTATAAGAAGAAAGTAGAGAATCAAATTGTTGTTGTTGTTGTTGTTGTTGTTGTTGTTGTTGTTGTTGTTGTTGTTGTTGTTCTTGTGGTTGAATTAGGTGACGGAAACTTGGTTCTCCGTAAGGATCACCATGAAGGTTTTTGTAAATTGGATGAAACACAAATGAATGTGAGTGGGTATGACCTTGATCATTTGGAAAAATGGATGGTCTAGTATAACGGTAAGCCAACCGTTCTACCGTAGATGGGTAATGGGGTTCATCATTAAGTTGCTCACTAGGTTGTTGTTGGGTTTCCATTTGAGCAACGGTATCAAAAAGTGAGAATGATGGTGGTGTTGATGATAGATCATCAAAAGTTTCCAAATTGGGTGTTGGTGATGTTGGTGGTGTATGGAAAAGTTCCATTGGTGTAGGTGTTGGTGATTGAGGTGAAGGAGTTTTTGATTTAAAAGCTTGTTGAGAAGATGGAGTTGACTCACTCAAAGGTTTAGTTGATGATGGGTTAATTGCTAGGTTTGAGTTGCAAAGTGGGGGAGAAGGAGGTGGAGTAGCAAGATTAAGCAAATCTTGAATGGTGATGACATTGGTATTACAATGTGTTGAGGGTGTAGTTGAGGTAGTAAGGTTAAGAAAATCTTGGATAGGTGAGAAAATGTTGAGTGAAGCATCACTTGATGATGATGAGCTTGACTTTGTGGTTTTGTTGAAGCAACAAGGTTTCACACTAATCCTAGTGGTTTTAGCACATGATTTTGATGACTCGGATGAGGTGTTGGATTTGGTCATTTCAAAGGTTTTGGTTTTGATGTTTGAGGGGAGAAGTCTTGATGGTGATGGTGTGATTTGAATTGTTATGAAGCTTTCTATTTTATAGGATGAGAAAAGTGTTGAAATAGTGTTTGGATTTGATGTTTTACTATTCTAAGATTGAGGTGTCAAATGATTTTCATGACCATGTCACATCATTTGAGGTCAATCCAATGAATAGGATGGAGTGAAAGACCAACCTAAGCACTCAATGCTTTGTGATCATGGGAAGTGGTTTGGTAGAAAATGTATCAAAGGTTTGAAGGTTCCTTTGGTTAGTTATGTTTTGAATTTGAATTTTGGCGGGAAGTATCTTACTAATTGTTTTAGTGAGTGGGGTTTGTTCCAATATGGTTGTTGTTGTAAATGAAAGATGTTTCTCACTTAGGATAATGATTTGACACTTTACAAGTTATGAACTTAAGAAAAAATAGCAAAAATTTTCTGCAGGTGACTGGCGGAACCCATTTGAGGGTACCGCCTGGTCCGTTGGGCCATTTCTGGATTTCCCAGAAAATACACTGGCGGACCCCAATTTTGGGTACCGCCAGATCCGCCAGGGGTAAAAAAATAAGGCAGTCCGCGTTTTTTGACCCGCGAGACGATTTTCAAAATTTTTGAAAACTCCTAAAATCAAAAAGATAAGGTATTACTGGTTAGGCAATGCAAAAATTAGACATGTAAACATACATATCATGGGACTTTGACCTTGAGGTCGAGGATTTCACTATACTTAGTAAGAATTCCCATAAGCATAGAAAAGATGACAAACACCTTAAACATTGTCATTATGCATAAAAGTTCATACAAACATAATCCAACAAACATAATAAACCATGAAAGTAAAAAACAAAAACACATAATTCACGTAGTTTTAACACAAAGACGATTCTAAAGCCTTCTTATGCCAAACGCTCCTTAATCTTCTCACAACCGGTCTATCTTCTTTTTGAGCTTGTTTAGGTACCTTCCAAAACACTTGAACATTCCTTTGGTTTGCTTGAATTCTTCGGAAGCATTGTCAATGATGGGGAGAGCTTGAAGGTATTCTAAAGGAGGTAACTTAGAGTTGAGAAGTTTATCATCCTCGCACATTTCGGATGATGATGATGATGATGGTGTAGGTGATCGAGTACGTTTGCCCTTATTTTTGTAAACTCGTTTATCACTTAGGGGAACGAAGGTGTGAGGAACTAGAAAATAGTCAAGGCGTATTCCATCTTCGTTAGGAGAAATGGGTGAGATTCCTCTAAAGAGGCGAGTAAGAAGCATACCATAGGGAAGAGCGGTTGTTCCAACTAAGGATATGTCGGCCATCCTTTTGGCTAGGTAGTAGGCTAAGTTGAAGGGTTGACCGGTTGAAATGCTATAGAGCATATAGCAAAGACATGTGTTGATGTGATCTCTATTTCCTATGGTACTTATGACGTTAGCCCTAAGAATTTCTTCCCATTTCTTAAATTGTGGTTTAAGCTCATTGAGCTCCATACCAAAAGGATCCTTATCTATAGTATTCCCCGAACGGTTCACCCTAGTGGTAGAGGTTCTAACAAAGAGGTGTTCCTTAATAGTTTCCTTACTAGCAAGAGGTGTATCGTATGGATAAAAACGATCAATAGTATCAAGACTTGAAATGGGCCACTTATCCGTGTAGAGGCAAGTTCCCTCATTTGGTACACCAAGAATTATAGCTAAGTCTTTTAAATCTATGTCATGTGATATTTGATTGGTTGTGAAGTTTAATGAAATCCTACCACCTGCACATGAGGAAAGGTTTACGGTTGCATAAAATTCTAAGATGAACCTAGGACAAATGGGCTCATCTATATCAAGGAGACAATCAAGCGGCAAAGTTTTGGCGAATAGATGTTCCTTCTAGAAAGGATGGATCAATGGTTCTACCTTCGTGAACATAGCGTTTTTCTAATGCCTTAAAGGTTTCTACTTGAACCGGGTTGAGACCTTTGGTCATATGGTGTTTGGGCATGTACTTAAGGGTTTCTTTGTGATCGGATTTGTTTGCGGGAGGCATGTTGATTCCTAGAAAACATAAAATTGTATGTTAATGACTTTTAACAACAAAGATGTTTTAATATATTTCTATATGCAAAACAATGTGAAGACATGGTTCTCTTGACTCATTTTGATTCCTAAATCATTTTCTTATGCAAATTTTGTTGTAAAAACAAAAGATAACCAACACTCTCCTAATTGAATGTGTCTTCGATTGAATGTACCCGAAAATACATATTAGTTATGTATCCCCTTTAGCATTCAAGAGATAGCATGCAAGTGATGTTTAAATGATGTTTTTCATTTGTTTTAACAATGTGGTGATGAATCATGTTGCAATTAGAAAAACAATGCACTTGGTGTGTTTGGTAAATCAAAGTAATAATGAAAAGATACATTTCTTAACTAGTGAAATACATAATTGACTAGCCACCAAGTTTTTCAAGAATCATGAAGTTTTATGCAAAAGCCCTAAGATTCTAGTTAATGATTGTAATAAAGAATGTTATAATTAAATTAAAAATGCAATTGTGATTAGAATACTTACAAAGTTAGTTGGATTGGAAGAGATTGGATTAGAAGCCCTAAAATTCGTGAGGATATGTGTTTTAGAGAGGGTGATGCTGTTTGAAAGTTTTTGTTAAGGTTTAAGAGGGTGTTTGGTTTTGAAATTACAAATAATACATTCTGAGGTTTGGCGGACCAGGCGGAACCAAAAAATGGGTTCCGCCCGTATAGTCTGAAGGTTCCGTAGGTTCTGCAGGGAAAAACTTAAAAGAAATTGTTTTGATTTTTGTGGTTTTATCCTAATGTTCAAAACTATGGTTTTAGGTCTTATGAGTCCTTGACTAAGCCTAGGGATGATGAATGCTTTTCATTCAAGAGATTTTGATATCGCGATGATGAAATAGTTAACGTAGAAGACTTTCTTAGTTAAGACATTCCTCAATGAACAATCTTACCAAGGCGATGATGATGGATCACAATATATCAATTAAGAACATAATGGATTGAATTGTCGCTGAAGTCGATGCTTCCTTTGTTGAAGGTATAGCAATGTTGATAAGATGAATTCCGTTGTTGATGCGAGTTTGCTTGTTCAAGCGGAGCTTGTTGATGTGCTTCTCCATTCGATACTAATTTGAGAGTCATACGCGTTTTGGAGAATCATTGGGTAAGTAAGCATAAAAGTACAAGTACCACTTGAGCTTTTCTTATCAACTTATTACCGACATAATTCCATTTGTAAAACACTATGGTTTCTATTCCCGTTCTTTTGGGAGACCATAATTTAAGTTGTGTAGTACTTAATGATGTATCCATATAGGCTCAACTAAATAGTTGTTTTAGGATCTTCTTTAACACGAGCACATAGACAAAAACTAAACATAATGTTGGATCTAATTGTTATGAGAACAAGTAGTCTTCCAAACATTTCTCTACATTTAGTTTTACCTACGGATTTACTAATCTCATTCTTGATAAGTCATTAATAACTTAACCATTGAGAACAAGAGAGCAACTAGGAATGTCTTTAAGTTAAAATCCCTTGCTTTTGTGGCTTGCTTTTATTATCAAAAGGTCTTTCAAAAATTGACACTATACTCACTTGATTACTTTGAAATATCAATTTCGTTTCATTAGTTGTTTTATTCTAAATTCAAAAAAATTGTTTTTGTTGAATTTGTTTAGACACAACTATGACCTCTAAATCAAGTTTTATAGCTAATGTCAGTTTTGCTTGATTCAATGTTTAACTCAAGGTGAGAAGATGTTGTTTTGTACTTTTACTCCATGTTTGTCTTGCCATCATTGGACTTTCGACTAAGTTATCATCTACCAAAGATGATATCATAGAAGGAGGAGATCACTCGTTAAATGTCATATTCAACGACTCCTCGACTCTTTGGGTTTTCTTACTTAGGACACTATGAACTCTATTTATTTTAAAAAGTCCAAGAGGTACAACATCATTAGACTATGTGTTACATTTGATGTGTAAATCCTATATGTTGAAAACTTATTTTCTTTCACTCATCCTAATATATGCTAATGTGATTTATTTCACCTTGTGTGTTTTATGTGAGATTATCATAAAGGGGTGATTAAAGAAAAACACAATTTAAGACTCAAAGTATGGTGTTTGAGAATGTTATTTAACAAAGGTTTGTTTTGCAAGCATCACAAAAGTGTTAGACATTTTAACACTTAGGAAATTCTTAGTTAGCTCACTTGTAAGCAAGAGTTGAGTGAGACTCACTCAAGAGTTTCTCGTGTTTATCTCTTGATGGTTAAAGAACCAAAGCCCTTATATCTCCTACTGGTACTAAAGACGAATTTCCTTGTTGCATAGAATCTAATCCTAGTTATTACTAATAGCAAGTAAACACTTTTAGAGTATTACTAATAACACATATTCTAACACATAATGCTAGAAGCAAGAGACTATTAAAGTCAAGTTAAAGTAATGTGTACCTTTTAAATTGCATAGAGATGCTATCAAGAGGAAAAACACAACGCGTAGAGTCTTGGTTTGACGACACGCTTTGAAACTCAATTACTCATGTATCCAAGAAGGTTAGACAATCATATAAAAGCATAGAGCATGATAATCTTAATTCTTCTATCATGAGTTTCTATTAGAGATAGAATTATCTCTAAATCTCTCTTCTAGGTTAGACAAATTTTACTTGCTTTGTTTTATTAGTTAATGGTGCTTTTGAGTTAAATCCTAATCCGGTTTTATCTTTAAACAACCTTTGACTCCTCAACAATCTTTCAAAAGATTTTGAGCTTTCATCAAATTTAACTAATAATTTTTCCTTTCTCATTTTGCATTTTAATCTCATGTTTGTAATCTAGACATAATTTATATTCTAGATTAATTTCAACATTACTCTCAATTCTTGACATTTTATCTTCTAACAAGATTTCCTTTTCAAAAATTTTCTTAAAAGATTTTGAAGACTCTTTCATGAAGATAGTTTTTAGGTCCATGTTGCATAAACGTTTTAGACTCATTTTCTAGTTTAGAAAACTCTAGGATAAATTTGTCAAAGCAAAAGTGTTTGGTTTCAAAGTGTACCTTGCTTGATGTTTTATCTAGTTTAGAATCACAAACCGGATGGTTGGCTTCATCTTCATCCGTGTTATTCCATGAATCACAAGCAAGTCCACTACGAGCTTGACATGAGTAATCATCTTCACTAACACCTTGCTTGTTGTTTCAATAAATTGACAATTAACTACCGGATCATTGTCTTCGTCAACATCCATTTCATTCCATGATACGTAAGCAAGTTCATCAAAACACACGTACTCCTCTTCACTTGTACC
The DNA here is from genome assembly GCA_030686995.1 of Artemisia argyi. NCBI lineage: Eukaryota > Viridiplantae > Streptophyta > Magnoliopsida > Asterales > Asteraceae > Artemisia > Artemisia argyi. Next base: position 154,952,775 of record CM060698.1, on the reverse strand, counting down.
TTCATTAAAAACATTTAAACTAGTAGCACATGTATTAACTTCTACTAAGTGTCTATCAATTAGTTTTTCTAAAACTTCTAATTCATATGTAAGATCAAATTGATCATCTTTGACTTGACATATTCTTTGATGAAAGTTTAACATATTTTTCCAAATATCATTAGCCATTTGACAAAAATACATTCTTTCATATTTGGTACTAAAGCTTTATAAATCATTGTTTTAGCTTTAGTATTTTTATCAAGTTTAAGATAGTTATCTTGGTTTTCTAAAACTTGTTTTCTTTGGTTTGAAATCACCAAAAGAATTAGTATGCCAAAGATCTTGATCAATTGATTTCACATAGTTTTCAAAATTACTTTTCCACTCAAGTAAGTTTACTTTTTCAAATAGCGGTGGGTTTTGAATAGGTTGCCCTTCTTTGAGATTTTCAAAATCCATGGATCGATCCAAGTTTTAAAATACATTCTATTTTAAAGATCTTGAGTAACGTAGCTCCTGATGCCAATTGTGGAAAACTAGAATGGGGGTTGAATAGTTTACCGCTTTTTCGATTCTTATTTAGCTTAAATAACCTTTGAGAACTTGACGTTTGGTTAAAGATATAAACACAACTTAATATGTTTGATTCTTTGAAAAGACTTTACACGTGGATAACAATTCTAACTTAACTTGTTTCATACTTTGAAAAGCTTTACTTGTAATGATCCTAACTTTGCTTGTTTAGTTCTTTGAAAAGCTTTACTTATGTTTAAAGATATAAGAACAACATTACTTGTTTTGGTTCTTTGAAAAGCTTTATATGTGATCAACAATTCTAACTAAACAACAACATATAATAAGCAAAGATAGAGAAAGAAACAATCAAACCACAACACGATAGTTTATCGTAGTTCGGCTACAAGGACTCTTTTTCCTTGCCCTACATCCACGCCCCGAGTTTTCAACTCGAGAGTTATAAACACTAATCAACAAGCTCCTTTCACCGGCGGAGAAAACCTTACACGTCGCTTATACTTTTACCGACACAAAGCTAGATGTCGAGTTCTTTTACAAGGGTACAACCACTCCCATTCGTCGCTTACACTTTTACCGACACAAAGCTAGATGTCGAGTTCTTTACCAAGGGTACAACCACTCCCGTTAGTTCTTTTACTAGGGTACAACAACTCCCAACACACTACGTATTTTGATGCCTAAAATACTAACCTATAACTTCTACATACATGACACACATGAAGTATAAACTACCAAAGCTTATACATGACCAAGCTACCAAGACTTGCAACTTTAGAGTTGAAGCTTGCAACTTCTTGAATGATCTTGTGGAGTTCCTTGCTACATAAGAGAATCACACAAGTCAAGGGTTACTGAGTTAGTTGAGAGAATATGTGAGAATAAGTCCTAAAGGGGTTACACAAAACAAACAAATGGTTTGGTATTTATAGCAAACTATTCTGCATGTCTGGCGAATCAGGCGGAACCCTCAGATGGGTTCCGCCCGTGTACCCCCAGGGTACCGCCGGGTCTGCAGTAGGTTTTTGCAATAACTCTTCAGACCAAACAAGGTCTTGTCTCATAACTCCTAGCAACCAAACAATGTCGCATCACTTAAATCAAGTCAAACACAAAACTTGTAAGCAACATCAAAGCAAGTCAAACACATTTCTTTCCATAAATGCATGATGACAAAACTTGCCATAAATGTGATGTGACTATTTCTATTTTAAGAAATAAAACCAATGTTAAGTTTAAAAGGAAATGTAAACATTAGTTAAACAAGGCTTAAACACTTAAAGTGATAATTTACTTTTAGCTAAAGTTCATACTTTGTCATTAACAAAACTTAGCAAAGATCGTAAAATATAAATAACGTTTTTAGGCGATATTTGTATTAACAAGTATATAGTTCACCTTTTCACCGGTAAAAAAAAAAAAAAAAAAAAAAAAAAAAAAAAAAAAAAAAAAGTTTGGTCGGAGGTTCATGTTTGCATATGTAGTTTTAGCAACTTGCTATTTATTTATGTAATATATTGAGTAAATTGCAAAAATCATCCACGTGGTATGTCCAGATTGTAGACGTCGTTCCTGTGAGAAACTATATGTGCGGATATCGTTCATGCCTCAAAGTGAAATGACGAAAACGCCCTAAAGTGAAATGACTAAGTCTTACTGAAAGCAAGAGCATTTTAGTCATTTCACTTTACGACATGGACGATTTTTGCACCAAATGTTTCTCACATGGACGGCATTTGTACTTTCGGAAAGGTAGAGACTGACTGTGTCTGCAATTTGAACATTTTACAAGGAAGATTTTTGCAATTTACTCTAATATATATTTGTCTTTAAAAAAAATATAGAAAATACAAGATATGTTGTTCCTCGAGGAATATGAAATATTGATGAAAATTTGTAAACAAACAAAACAAGGTTGCCTCTCTTTGTAATCCCAATTTGAAACTGAATCCTGCCTGGTCAGGTTTATCTGGTCCACGGGATCAGCTTTCCATTGAATTGAGTTAGTATAACTAGCGGTGATGGCGTATTGGTTTTCATTAAAGCATAAACAAATATTCGTACGTAATTCTAAGAAAGCTCATCTCGTGGGCTTTTCGAGTTTTCGAAAAGACAAATCTTTGGCAATTCAACAAACTTATCGGCCAAGTGCACAAATTGCAAAATGACAAATGAACACGAGTGTTCAAGAATAAGCAGTTTTAGACAAAGTTGTACAATGTAAAACGAAAATAAAAACAGCACTCTTGAAGCTTATTTCGATCTCTAAAATAGCGCATTCATTTATAATACGTTGTCACTTTTTTATAATATATATAACAGTGGTATATTATACAACCAAAAGCCGAGTGCGACCGTTTACAAAAAGTCAATGACTCCTTATTCAGTGATCACAGTAATAAAGAACATAAAACAAAATTACATTTAAGGAGATGATGTCTTGGACCGGGACTCAACACTTGGGGAATTGCTTCGCTTTTGTGAGTTCCAAGTTCTGGATGACTCGTTATATAAAACAAGATGTTGCGTATCATCAGCAAAAAACTGGACGGATACCGGTATTGGAGGCATCATCACATCTGAAACCCCTTCAAGCATCTGCTCCACTAGATTCATGGAAGGCCTGTTCTCTTCCTCATCTTGGATACACCAATATGCAACTTTGCATATTCTTATGACTTCTTCAACATTTGCTTCCCTGTTTAACCGGCTGTCTAGTAGGCTAAGGATATCACCTCCTTCCACCATAACAACATTTGCAGCCACACTAGGGAAGAATGTAAAACTTAAATCTTCTGATTGTTCTGCATTTCTTTTACCATGTACTAATTCAAAAAGCATCATTCCATAACTATAAACATCTGCTTTGGCTGTGATAGCCACGCCTGATATCCATTCTGGTGCTAGATACCCTCTTGTCCCTCTCATAGTTGTTAAAACACGACTAAAATCTCGTCCCACGAGCTTTGCAAGACCAAAATCTGCAATTTTGGGGCCAAAATCGGCATCTAACAGAATGTTTTCTGGCTTTATGTCACAGTGAATTATACATTCTCTGCAGTTCTCATGAAGATAAACCAATCCTTTTGCGATTCCAAGTGCAATTTCATACCTTGTTTTCCAGTTTAAAACATTATCTTGTTTTTCATGAAAAAGATGAGAATGTAGAGAGCCATTTGGCATGTAATCATACACCAACAACTTATGTTTACCTTCTGCGCAGAACCCGCGAAGACGTACAAGATTAACATGTTGGATGGTCCCAATTGTACTGACTTCGCTTCTGAACTGCTTCTCTCCTTGGCCTAAACATTCGAGTCTTTTCACTGCCACAATGGACGAATCACTTAGTACCCCCTTGAAAACGGATCCAAAACCACCTCCTCCAAGTTTATTTGAGAATTTTTTAGTGGCTATTTGCAAATCTCTGTAGACAAATGCTGCCAACAGTCCTTTCATTGTTGTTTTACGAACTAGCATCCGCTTTTTTCTGTGGACTATAAGCACGACTAAACCCAAGACAAAAACTCCACCCACAACGGATGCAACGGTACCCACAGGGAACCGATTATTCTTTTCATAATGTGGAAGATCTTTAGAAGCAACTTTGATGTACATTGTTTTCCCATTAACCTCGTCTTCCAAGAGGTTCAAGAGATCTCCTTCCCAAAGTAGACACTGATTATCGACAAATGAATAAGCATTACACGAGCAACTGTTAGCACAAGTTGTATGACATGCTCCAGCACTCCCTACTGCTTTAGAACTATTTGTAGTCAGACTCGTGACTGTAATCATGAAAAAATCAGTTTTTTCAATATTTTTCCCACACTCTAATGCGGTATTCCTGACGCACCCGGCGGAGAACTTACTTTGCTTCCAATCAGCCTCTGATCGAGGCTGGAAACCAGTCAAGCAACTACAGAATGGCAATCAGTTCTGGCAACAAGTACTGAAAGCACCACAAAAGCCATAGATACCGCACTGTGTTTCCGGCCGAGACCAAAACCAAATCCATTGTTTAGTACGCTCAAACCATGTTTGTTGCTCAATTTGACCAGAAACATCCATTATAAATCTGGATAGGATGGAAGGATCATACATAGAATAAGTGAAGTAACTTTCATTCTCATTCGTATAAAAGCTAAAATTGTAGAATGAATTTAAGCGCATTTCAGGTACATCTTCAAACGAATGCCCATTCCAAGGCCCAGATGTCCAGTATTGTTTAGAACCGTTCCACTTACATATGTACTGCTTTTTAGATGGTTCAACCTCTAACGAAAACAGCCCTGGAGCAGGATCATTTTTGCTTTTCCATGAAATAAGAAATCCAGATTTTTTCGATCTAAAATCATAAGCAATTTTAGCACCAGGCAACCAAGTGTCAGTTGGGTGGTCAAAGCTTTGCCAAATGGGTTCTACTGAAGACCCATCAGTCAAAACTAAGTTACCATCATCACGAATAACAGCAATCGCCGAATTCAAACTAGTTGTGCTTGTGACATTTGTGGACCAAATCTGGAATTTGGACTCGTTTAAAAGAACCAAGTTACCATCTATGGTTTTTAGTTCAGATTTGAAAATGTCGAAAATTGGTGCTTCTCTATTTGCTACCCAAACTATAGTAGGAGGATTGGAAGAGACTTTGTTATACCAAATGCCAATGTAATAGTTGGAAGTGTTACCTGCTTTGAAGAAACCCAACACAAAGTTTTCACCTTTGGATATGATTGTTAGGTTTCCATGTATAGTATAGTTTGAAGATATCGTGTCACTTCCAGATGTGAAACAAATGGTGAGACAGAAACACATGAGGAGTAAAAGCCTCATGGAACTCTTAGTTTCTATGAAACTTGTTACTGGTAAGTTAAAGTGGTTTAGTAGGTGCATAATGTATACACACTTTACAGGTTTAAATAACACAAGTATGCACAATGTATCTTGCTAATACGTGATGCTCTGAGGTGTTATGATATTGATACTGTAAGTTGAAGAGGAAATTAAAAGAAGCTAAAAAGAAAGAATCAAATATAAGAGCGCAGATGTGAAACAAATGGTGAGACACCAACACCACTGTCAGCGCCACATCATTTTAACACCATATAACATAACACCAAAAACACTAGGAAATCATAACACCCAATAACACTACTTTTGGGATCCACTTAAAAAATAAAAAAATAAATAAATAAATAAAAATAAACGGCGTTGGGAAAAACACAAACAAAACAAATGGGGAGTGATAACTTGAGTTGCCATGTTAACGCAAAATGAAACGCAAGACCAACGTGCTCGACCTAGGATTGGCATTAACGCCATAACGCCGTTGAAATCCTTCCAGCTCGGATGAAATTGCGAAACGGCGTTACCACTCCCTGCCAAAGGAAACTAGTTGATGCAGAGCTGCATTTAATGATAGAAAAATATTGCCACCTCTCGTCAATAGCAAATATAGTTTAAAGCCACCATTCGTCAATAGTATCTGATTGTACTTGTAGTTAGTTGGCAACATTTATTCGTAGTTATTTCTAAATTTGGATGGTCAAAGTAAAGAAATTAATGAACTTTTTGCTAACTATATACGTGTAATTCGACAAGGGCATTCATTGTCATGAAGCTCTTCAAACAGTGTATTATATTTCAAACACAAAATAAAAAACTTGATAGAATTAGGCTCGATGCATAAGGAGAGATAATTCCTCCCAATTTCACTGTCACGTTAGCTTTCTCTCTCCAGCGATCTTTAAGTGATTAGGTGTCACAATAAAGGCGACCAAGATCAATCAATTTTTTTTATTTTTTTATTTTTTTTAAGCATACAACAGTTACATTTCAAAAGAAAAAAAATGAAGCAAAATGCGACCATGACACAAAAAAAATGTGTGGCGATCGATTTGCTGCAACAACAAGATCGACTCGTAATCGATCGACTATATCGATCGTTTCCCATCACTACGAGCAGCCTTAGTTTTAATTTACCCCACTAAATCACTTAGTGGTAAAGTTCTTGATATTCTAACAAGAGGTTTAAGAGTTCAAACCTCGCTATGTATGTATATTTGGGAGTGACCTAGGAATGTCATAAATGGTCCCCACCTCTCCGGATTAACTTGGTGAGGCTGCGTACATGCATATGAGTTAAAAATGCCCGTCCTCCCCTAATAATCTGAAGGAAAAACTACATTTGTTTATCGTATTTTTATAGAATTTGTTTTAATTTGCTAAACAAGGGTGCAAATATGTCTCAAGAGGACCAATGTCTGGCTCGGCATGCTCAAAATCCAAATCAGTCTTTTGGACCGTAAATATCACTTCCCTATGTTAATTAACATTGTTTATATATAAAATTTCTTACACATTAAAAAAAAAAAAAAAAAAAAAAAAAAAATAGAAAAGTAGTCATTCACAGCTAGATCCCAAAATCAAGGCTTCTTATTAATTAATAAAAAGTTAAAATTTAGATTTTTGGTTAGTATCATTTAGGTTTTTTCTAAATAAAAAATCTGAATAAAACTACGTGTGTTAAAAGTGTAAGAAAAAAGTGAAAAGGAGAGGGTGTTATTTTTGAAAACTTAGTGGTTAAGTTTAAAATATTAATAAATCTGATTTTGTAATTCGATGTAGAAAAAAAATTATAATTAATTGTGTAAATTAGCCATGAAGAAAATTAAAGAAAACATTAGTGCTAATTAAGTAAACTTAAAGAATTAAATTTAATATAACATAGTATTCTAACTAGTTAATAAAATTAACGTTTAACCCTAAAACTTTATAAAAATATAGTCTTAAATTTTATATAATAAATACCCCTATATATATTTTATATTTGGTTTTCCAAAAAAACATTAATTGTTATTGTTGTAATTTATAATATTTGATGACGTATAGTCTATATATGGGCCACGAGCCCATATGATAAACATTACTAAGGCCCAAAGCCACCATGCGTGGGCTATTGTTACTTGGGCCGCATCAATAATGGGAACAGGCTCACGTAAGCCCAAACCCAAATAAACTATACATGGTATAGATAAGGATCATCTATCTATGGAATAGATATCCTTACCCGGATAAGCACCATGGGTGCGAAACGTAAGGAGCACGAACCCTACAAGGATTCTGCGCCTATATAAGGAATGACATAGCTATCATTCAAGGTACGATACACAAAACCCTAAACTCTTTACGAGAACCCTAAATCGATTACTTACTCTCACGCCGGAGTCTAATCGTGGGAGACAATCCCACGATAAGCCTAACGGTGTTGTTTATTTTCTTAGTGCGCATGTTACAAGTATTAAGAAGCGGATTGATACGAGAACAAGAGCCCATAATCAGGAACGCCCAACTTTTGTATCAACAAGTGGCGCCATCCGTGGGACCCTACTAAGAACTAAGAACTAGAATGACAAAGAATAAGAATTCAAGCCAGCGGACTCCGCAGTCAGAAATACGTGACCCCCAGAGGAAGAATCAACAAGATTCGACCCCTAGGCAGGTTGCTGGGACAACCAGCGCACCTGGTCACCAAGAGGCGGGAACAACCCAACCTCTTCCAGAGGTAGAACTACCTGTAAGGACTACCCAAATCACCTCAGTGGTCCCAAGCGCTGAGGAACTCCAGCGCACCCTCTTCACTACTCCTCACCAAACTGTACCCACAGTGAACAACACTGTACCTCCAGGTGCGCCTAACCGAGATAGGGTGCCTAATACTGAGGCGGACATTCTTGCAGCAACTGAGGACACACCCAACCTAACCTTGGGAAACTTTGTATCCCAAAATTATGAAACCCTAACTGCCCTCATGCAAGAAGAGGCAAGGAGAAGGTCAAGTACGAGCCTACAAGCTCGACTCAATTTTGGTCCTGAACACGAACCATTATCACCGCACCACCCACGAGGAAGGCGCGCAGAACGTACTACCATCCACGATAGGCTGGGTACGACATCTGATTCACAGTACTCAGAAGACAGCGAGAGGCGCACTAATGTCCACTCCAGACTTGGCAGTCGAGGGATTCAAGACCGATTAGGACCTCAAAATTCACCAAGCCAAGGGTCCTCCAAATCTGGGAGTAAGAGGATTCACGACAGATTGGGAAAAAGAATATCCCCAAGTGAGAGTCCCTCAAGCTCTTCTTCTGAAAGAAGCCGGCGCAAGAGCCGAAAAAGAGACTACTCCTCCTCTAGTGACTCCTCGGACAACGAGGATAGAGAAACAGGACACTGGAAGTCAAGAGGTAGACGTCGCGAGGAAGAAAATGAAGATATGTCTCTTCCATGGCGTCGCCAGAAAGTTGATGCGTTTACACGACGCATCAGTGATTACTCCGACCACAAGCGCAGGCGCATGCCCACTAACGTAAAAACATATGATGGAACAGGTGACCCTGACGATCACCTAAAAGTTTTTGAATCAGCTGCCACTATCGAAAACTGGCCACAGCCTGTGTGGTGCCATATGTTTAATTCTACGTTAGTAGGGAACGTGCGCACATGGTTCAGCAAACTCCCACGTAGGAGCATCGGTGGGTTCGAGGAATTACGGAAAGCATTCCGTCTCAACTTTACCCATAGAAAGAAGTGCGCTAAAAACCCTGTTGAGCTAGCAAGGGTGAAACAGCGCCAAGGGGAATCAACCAGCGCTTTTATGGAACGCTTCAAGGATGAGTGCATACAAGTCAAAGCATGTCCTGAAATCCTAAAAATTTCAGGGTTCATGAATGGGATTAATAACCCAGAACTTATCCGAAAGCTAAATGACAAAGTTCCCCAGACTTTCGATGAGCTAACAAAGCGCACCAGATCCTTTATACAAGGAGAAGCAGCTGCTGCGGATAGTAAAAAGGGTTATTCAAACTATAGGCAGCAAGAGCAGCATAGGAGACAATCCAACGATCAGAATAACTACCGCAGCAGGAATTACCGCAGCGGAAGAGACAATGACAAGTATACCCCTCTCACAAAAACTCCGAGGGAAATATTTGTAACAGAAGGTGCAAACTTCCCAAAACCGCCACCAATGCGCACCGCAGAGGAAAAACACATATGGAATGGGTACTGCTAGTACCAATGTACCATGGTCAAAAAGGCCATACAACTAACGAGTGCGTTTAGCTAAGACAACTAATTGAAAAGCTAGTAAGAGAAGGCAGAATGGACCACCTTGTAAAAAACATCAAAGATGGAAAGGACAAACAAAGGAACGGGAGTAAGAAAGAGCCCCCCAAAGAAAAAGCTGATACCATATACATGATACAGTCATGGCAGCGCAAGATAAAGCAAAAAGTCAGCCAAAAATTCTCTCCAGAAAAAGAAATATCTTTCCCTACTCTAGTTGCGGACAACGCAGTTGTTGAACCTCTAACCATTGAAATACATGCGGGAGGACATGATATCCACCGCATGTACATTGATGGAGGAGCATCCGCAGACATCCTGTATGATCATTGTTTCAAAAGACTGCGACCTGAAATCCAAAGTCAATTGATACCAGCAACAACGTCATTGACTGGATTCACAGGAGAAAAGATCTGGCCCATGGGGCAGTTACGCTTGCTGGTGGTCGTAGGAGATGAACAACACTCAACCGCAACATGGATAAATTTCATGGTAATAAAATCTCCCTCACCATACAATGGTATCATTGGGAGACCTGGAATATCATCCATGCGCGCTGTACCATCCACAGCGCATGGAATGCTTAAGTTTCCAGTGAAAGGAGGAGTTGTCACCCTCTATAACACAACAGTACCACCAAGAGAATGCAACGCGGTAACAACTGAAGTAGAGAATATTCCAGAACGGCGCACAGAAAAAACACCAAACCTAAAAGTCGCTATTCATCCTGATTACCCGGACCAACAAGTTTCGATTGGTGGATCTTTATCTGACAAAGGTAAAGCAGTCGTATGCGCACTCTTGCAGAAGAACCTGGACATCTTCGCATGGGAACCAAAACACATGACAGGAGTGCCACGCTCTATCACAGAGCATAAGCTACAAATCCGACAAGGATATCCCCCAATACGACAAAAGAAGCGCGGCCAGGCCCCAGATCGTGCAAAGGCTATTCTGGAAGAACTACATAAGCTCGTAGACGCAGGCATCATGCGCGAAGTGTACTACCACGACTGGCTCTCTAACCCAGTTCTGGTAAAGAAGAGCGAGGGCAGTTAGAGAATGTGCGTGGACTTCACAGACCTTAACAAAGCATGTCTACAGGACTGCTATCCACTGCCAGAAATAGACTGGAAAGTAGAATCCCTGTGCGGATACCCTTTCAAATGCTTCCGAGACGCATACAAAGGATATCATCAAATTCAGATGGCAGTCGAAGATGAAGAAAAAACAGGTTTCCACACCAGTCAAGGAGTGTACTGCTACACAAAAATGCCTTTCGGCTTAAAAAACGCAGGTGCAACATACCAACGGTTGGTGGACACAGCTTTCGAAAAACAAGTAGGCCGCAACGTGGAGGTCTACGTCGACGACCTTGTCATCAAAAGCCACACAGAGGATGAGTTGGTGCGCGACATCGAGGAAACGTTCAGAACATTGGGATGAATAAACATGAAGTTAAACCCCAAGAAGTGTACCTTTGGCGCAACCGAAGGCATGTTCCTTGGATACTTAATAGAACCTGATGGAATCAAGCCTTGTCCAGAAAAAACAAAGTCTGTCATTGATCTCCCCTCACCGCGCACACTCAAGGAAGTCCAGTCATTGAATGGAAAGTTAGCAGGGCTAAACCGTTTCTTATCTAAATCAGCAGACAAGTCACTTCCTCTCTTTAAAACACTCACGAAGTGCACAAAAAAAGGAGATTTTCGCTGGACCGAAGAAGCGGAGGAAGCTTTCCAACAACTCAAACACCATCTGGCATCTCTTCCCAAACTTGTCGCACCGCGACCAGGGGAAGAGCTAATCATGTACTTATTGTCAACTCATGGAGAAGTTAGCGCAGTACTATTAACAGATAGGAACTCCGTCCAGACACCCATATACTTTGTAAGCAAAGCCCTGAAGAAGACAGAGACTAACTACAGCGCTATGGAAAAGCTGGTCTTAGCTCTAGTATTCGCAGCCAAAAGGCTGCGCAGATACTTTCAAGCGCATCTAATAGCTGTAATCACCGACCAGCCCATCAAACAAGTTATCTCTAAACCTGACGCATCAGGACGGTTACAAAAATGGAGTGTACTGTTAAACGAATATAACATCTCATATAGACCGCGCACTGCAATCAAAGGACAAATCTTAGCCGATTTCATCGTGGAGAAGCCAGATACCGACAGTCCAACATCTGCAACCAAAACAGATCTACAGGAACCCTGGATTCTGTTCATAGATGGGTCTTCATGTGTAGATGAATCAGGCGCAGGCCTTATTCTTACAAATCCAGAAGGTATGGAATTCACTTATGCGCTGCGCTTTGAATTCACGGCCACAAACAATGAGGCAGAATACGAAGCCCTACTAGCTGGACTACGCATCGCAATCCAAATGGGAGTACAAAACCTAGAAACGAATGTAGATTCCCGGCTAGTCGCTAACCACGTGCTAGGTGAATATGAAGCCAAGGATGAACACATGATCCAATACCTGGAAAAGACCAAGTCCTTAATTAAAAACTTTGACAGGTTCACAATAAAATAGGTGCCCAGAGGAGATAACAGGAAGGCTGATGCGCTCAGCAAGATCGCATCCACAAATTTTGCACACCTCTCAAAACAGGTATTGGTGGAAACCCTAAAAAACAAGTCAATCTTGGAAATGGAGATATCCACAGTGATAGAAGAACAAGATCCTACGTGGATGACACCAATCATTGAATTCATTAGCAAGGGAACTTTACCACACGACCATAAGGACGCTCGAAGAGTCCGACGCACAGCGCAACGATTTGAACTACGAGACAATATACTCTATCGACGCTCTTTTTTACAACCCTGGCTCAGATGTGTTGGACCTCTTCAAGCAGACTACGTACTCCGAGAAATCCACGTTGGATCATGTAGCATGCACTCAGGGCCGCGATCTGTGGTGGCAAGCGCTCTAAGGTCAGGTTATTATTGGCCAACCATGCATCGCGACGCACGCGATCTGATAAAGAAATGCAGCAATTGCCAAGTACATAGGCCAATCCCGCGCCGACCACAGCAAGAGCTAACACCAATTACCTCACCATGGCCATTTTACAAATGGGGGATTGACATCGCAGGACCCTTTCCAGTAGCAGCAGGAGGAGTAAAGTTCCTCATTGTAGCCATAGACTACTTTACGAAGTGGATTGAAGCAAAGGCGGTGGTGAGCATCACAGGAAACCAAGTCAAACGCTTTGTCTAGGACAACATTGTCTGTCGCTTCGGACTACCGGGAGAGATTATATCAGAAAACGGAAAACAATTCTGTGATAACCCATTCAAAGATTGGTGCGCACAATTGAACATCACGCAACACTTCGCTTCAGTAAAACACCCACAAACCAATGGCCTAATTGAGCGCGCAAACCGCAGTCTAGGGGAAGGAATAAAAGCGCGCCTTGACAGACACAAAGGAAGGTGGGTGGACGAGCTCTCGCACGTCTTATGGGCACACCGCACAACAATCAAAACCAGTACTGGCGACACGCCATTCTCCCTCGTCTACGGAACAGAAGCCGTCATACCAGCTGAGATAGGAATGCCAACTATACGAACAGCAGAGGTCAACGTCACAACAAATGACGAGGAGCGGCGCATAGACTTGGACTTACTGGAAGAAAGGCTTGAACGCGCAGCTATACGCGAAGCAAAGGCTAAGGCAAAAATGAAGAAGTATTATGATGCAAAGGTCAAACACACTTCATTCAGGCCAGGAGACTTTGAATACCGCGCCAACGATGCGAGCCACGCAGAAGACACAGGCAAACTCGGACCAAAATGGGAAGCACCTTACGAGGTCACAGACGCACTCGGCAACGATGCATACAGACTGCGCGATATGGAAGGTCACGACCTAGCGCGCACTTGGAACATCTGCAATCTTAAAAGATGTTACTTTTAGGCTACGGCCATTACACAGACACCTTTGCATCCTAAGAGGTGCCCAATAAGTGTTTTTTTTTTCTTTCTTTTCTTTCCTAGGAATTGTATTTTTATTTTTTCAAAAAACTTGCAAGTATCAGTAAAATGTTATGGTTTCTAGCTAACTCCATAGCGTATTTCACTTTATTGCGTACATACTTATATATGTCAATATTGTTATCTTATATCTTTGCCTACATGGCGTGCATGCACTAATTAAGACCCACGAAGGCATAAAGGATGAGTAAACCTACTAATTCACTCGTTGAGTAAGAGGGTTGCAAACCCATCAACATTGGATCACGCATCCTTGCTAAGCGCCTTACTTTTGAGACGTCAAGGTAAGTTTTACGTGCGCATCCCACGACGGGTGCGCAAATATTAAGTACACCGTACAAGCTTAGCAAATAACGAGCCAAGACACTTGGTCAAATAATAAAACTTAGCAAATAATGCAAGTATATTTCTTAAAGTCACGCACTTAACGAACCAAGACACTTGGTCAAACAATAAAACTTAGCAAACAATGCAAGTATATTTCTTAAGTCACGTACTTAATTAACAAAAATGTATCTTATTCGACATTTTTACACAAAATTACAAGGAAAGATACACTTCATTATTTACGTATACAAAACTAGCCTACACGCTATGGCGATGGTCAGGGCTATCATCTGGGGCAGTAGAACTCCCCACCTCTTGAAGTTTCCTCAAAGTCAACGCATCCTTGGGAGACACGGTGGGAACACTCACAGGAACCCCATCAGACCTGGGGATGTGTGCAGCGCCCACACCGCACAACACTGCTTTGCCCTGAATGCCTTTCTTCTGGGCAGCCCTCTGCGCATGACGCTCTAGAACTTCCTTCAAGGGAATTTCCCTCTCAAGGGCAAACGGGTTGAGAATGTGGCGAGGCTGCGCAAACACTGGAACCTGCAGCTGCGATTCATCCGGCTTCAGAAAGTAGTCCGGTTGCGCCTCTGAATCCTCCAAAAGGTGGCGCTCCAAGGTCAACCCCGCCATAATTACATTTATGGGGTTGTCCTGATCACGCTCCAATCGCGCAATGTGGGGCAACTCAAGGACTTTCATCCCCTCCATCGCCTGCATCAATTCATCATATGCAGCCGCGTTGTAGCCCGGTACCTCTGCCAGGTCCTTACTCAAAAGCATGGCTTCATGGAGATCCTCCATAGCCTGCGATTTCCCGCGCGCCACCGCACAGTGAACCACCCTCCCAAAGGCGTCCAACACCTCTCGGGACTCAAGAGTGCCTATAGCTGCCAGGCGCAACCCGTGACTAATCAACCACCTACATAAACAAAGACAATTTGTGTTAAGGGAAAGCATAGCAACAAAACATTATAAAGAAGAAGACTAAAAAAGGAAGTACCTGCGCTCAGCAATGGTCGACATCAAATGAGGGTATAACTCCTCATCATACTCGATGCTCAGGCTGTGCAGCTTGTTCTCTTGAGCCTGGATGATCTTCTCCATACTCTCCTTAAACTTGGTGATACTAGCATAATGCTCCACCTTCTTCTCCTCCAAAAACCTCACAGCCCAAGTCATGTCAGACTTATAATGATTAAGCTGCCCGCGCGCCTCCTGCACCTCAGCCAATGCGGACAACTTCTCATGGGTTACCTTCTCAGTGTACACCCTGGAGGACTCCAACTCCGCCTGCACTTCCGCCAGCTGCGCACGGAGCCTAGCTATCTCCTCATCCTTCTGGGCGAGAGTACTGCTCTCCCCGACATACCTCTTCTTCAACTGAGCCACCAACTCAGCCTGACGCGCAGCAGTCGCAGCCAACTCATCCATCAACTGCTGCGTCTCTACACCCTCATCAACCTTGGCTTTCCCCTCCTTGTTTTCATTCTGCGGAGAGGAAACCACATCCACGAAAGCTCCATCATTCTTCGTGGCATCATCCCTATAACACATGATGAAGATAGTTAGTACATATTGCAACAAGTAATATACAAGAAACATAATAGAGACGCAGATACTTACAGAAATGGAGAGGCTTCTGCAGCCTTCTTATCCACGCCAGTAGCGGATGTCTCCTCCTCTGCAGACGACTCCGCATCCCCAATAAGGTAGCGTCGTCTCTTCTTAGTGCCACTGCTCCCAGCCTCCCCTTTGCGCTTAATATTCTGCGCCACCTCCTCCTTCAGCACCTCCTCAGGCTTTAGGATCTCTATGCTGTCAGACGATTCAGCGCGCGCCTCCTCCTCTTGCGCCATCTCCACATCTGGCGCCACGCTCTGAACATGCGTTACTTGGAGTGGCGGCGTATTTTCAGGGACAACCTCCGGCAGCACTGTCAAACGACCCTCGGTCGCCTTCAGTAGTGGCTGCTCACCCTCCCTAAGAGGGCACACTCCCACCGTTACCTGCTTTGGCTTCTCCAGCTTAACAACGGCGAACAAATCCATCTCTGCGCACATAAACAAACAACAAAGAAGAAAAGATTAGTTATTAAAGGTGCGCATATAAAAGGACTTACATATTAGAAGTAGAAGGGACGAACACCCACCCCGGCCTTCCTCATCTATAAAGGTTGGCACCTCGTCAGCAGCGCCGAAGTAATTGCGACTCAACCCCATGTGCACCAAAAACTCCTCCGGATAAGGGTTAATGGGTATGCGGTTGGCATCAAGAGTCTGCGCATCAGTCAGCCTATAGGAACCGGGTGCGGGGCGCCCATCCCTTGGCAAAGTATCCTGAGTATAAAACTCAAAGGGCGACGGAAAAACCACATCATCAACCCAGAAAAAATATTCCCTCCAATGTCTGAGGGAGTCTACCTTCTCAGTGTAACGCTGAAGCGCCCCCGGGCGCTTCGCGAAAGACACCCATCCATTTGACTACGTTGTGTGGTAGAAGGCACGGAACAAGGCTATGGTCGGCTCTATCGCAAGTAAACGGCAGTTTACTTCAAAATTCGACACCTTAGCCGCACCTATACAGTGCAGTTGTGAGATGTGGAGGCGATAGTGGTTGAGCAAATCGCTCAGAAAGATAGATATCGGTACGCGGTAATTCGCGTACTCGAAGAAGCGCGTGTATAATCCTATTTTCCCTTCGGGGAAATCGGCTATACACGCGTCAACATCTGGAGCCTCTGGACGCACATCCAGGGGAATGAAGTAGTCAGATGTAAACTGAGTAACATCATTTTCCGTCATCGCAGAGCGAAAGTCCTCTAACTGGGCAACCATTTTCATTAATTCACTGAGACATGCACACAAAGATTACCTAATGAAACGAGTACTTTCTTTGCAAAGAATACGCTTTTAAAAAAGTGAACAAAGGAGAGTGTGTGTTTTACTGCATGTTTTTGTAAAAATGAGGGGCGGTGACTATTATATAGGGAGTAAAAACCCTAGATGATGTCCACGTGGATCCCACTCACAAAAAACGTGTGGCTAGAACCGAAATGGTACAGGCACTTTTTCCCGATTTACGAGGGCCACGTGGACACAACCCCCGATTTCTGAGGTATTTCCTTGAAATATCTAGGACTAGGTACATTGCACTTCAAAAAGGGCGGCAATATTTTAAAAATTTCCCGCCACGCTTACCGCTGTTGTGATTAGTCTAGCATCCGTGGCTAAGCGCCGCGCACACTAGACTGGGGGGACATGATGACGTATAGTCTATATATGGGCCACGAGCCCATATGATAAACATTACTAAGGCCCAAAGACACCATGCGTGGGCTATTGTTACTTGGGCCGCATCAATAATGGGAACAGGCTCACGTAAGCCCAAACCCAAATAAACTATACATGGTATAGATAAGGATCATCTATCTATGGAATAGATATCCTTACCTGGATAAGCACCATGGGTGCGAAACGTAAGGAGCACAAACCCTACAAGGATTCTGCGCCTATATAAGGAATGAAATAGCTATCATTCAAGGTACGATACACAAAACCCTAAACTCGTTACGAGAACCCTAAATCGATTACTTACTCTCACGCCAGAGTCTAATCGTGGGAGACAATCCCACGATAAGCCTAACGGTGTTGTTTATTTTCTTAGTGCGCAGGTTACAAGTACTAAGAAGCGGATTGATACGAGAACAAGAGCCCATAATCAGGAACGCCCAACTTTTGTATCAACAATATTTTTATTTATATCCAACTGTGGGAAACTCAGTGAGTAGAACTTATGTTAAAACTCGTTTAGTGGGAATTACGTCAAAGCTCACCGCGTACGGGTTGATCTAAAACTAATAACTTGCTCAAATAATTTTAAACTTTATATAACGTGACGCTAGTGTTTATTGGTTTCACCCTTGCATTAGTTTTCTTCTTCTTCTTCTTCTTCTTCTTCTTCTTCTTCTTCTTCTTCTTCTTCTTTCTTTTTGTTTGTTTGTTTGTTAAAAGGGTTACCCCAATAAAATATTATTACTAAAAAAAACAATTACAGAATAATGGGTGTGGTTGAATCCCACACCTCAGCCAAAAAAGGCAAACCAAACACACCTATAGTGCTTGAGACCTAAACTACCATAAGAAAGACAAACCAATGTTATGATCAACAACTATAAAGACATAAGAATAAGACTAACGTTTATTTCTGACATACGAAGATTTATATCTATTGGGTTTAAACCTTGAAGTTCATAAGTGTCATATAGATCAAAAATCTTTATCCTCATGTAAACTAGCATTATACGAACCTCTACTTGCCATAAAATGAGAAGTCTCATTATAAGCATCTTCAACTTCATCATCACTATCACTATCACTATCCGAAAGAACCACATTCTCAACCTTAGAAAACGGATTACCTACCTTTTTACCCTCATTAAGCATAACAGGTTTACGATTAGCCTCCTTTTGCATAGGTAGCGGCTTTACATCATCACCTAGAAGCACAAGCTTCCCCTCAATAACTTAACTTTCAAGCTTATTAATCTTTTCAAAAAGAGGTGTATTACTTTGACTGTCAAGTACATCAATGGTAACACTTGCCTGATTACCTACAACATGATCCTCATCCAAATCACCAAGGGCGTCAAAAGCATTAGCTGTGTTAATTATTTCAGCAACCTTGCTTGGTGGTTTAGATACCTCCTTAGTAGCTTTGACTGTTAAGTACATCAATGGTAACACTTGCCTGTTTACACTATGTTGATTTTTGCTCCAGTTTTACTAAACTCACAACGGAGTATCAACAAACTTACAAGCGCCATCTATCTTATTTTATTTGTTCAAGTTTATTACTTAACATCTAACGCATATAAGCAACACCTATAGTTGTTGTTTTGCACTTTTTTACTGGTTACTCTTATTTACGCTAGGTTAATGGTCATAGTATCGAAAACTAGATTGGTTATCCTTTAGTCAAATTAATAACTTAGTTTTTAGTTTTTAACTTAATCACCAATTTATTATTAACTAAATAATCATAACCAATACCAAAACGCAAGGATCTACAACACAAACATATAAAATATGGAGTATCCAAAAGGATCATATTTTAAACTGAAGAATCATATCAAAACAAACACAACTTCATAACGAGGCTAATACATTAAGTGTTTAGCCTAAAATCATGTTTGGGAACAATGTCAAGAATACTTGTATTAAATTTGGACCTGTAAAGTCGATGATGAATTCTAAAGGATTAATTTCTTTAAGTTCAACTCTAAGAAAGGTAAGGACGCTATGCTTGAAAACAGCCTGTGGTTAATTTGCAACGTGCCATTAATTCTGAAAAAATAGTCACCGAATGCGAATATTTTGAAGTAGGGTGTGTGTAATGTTACAGTTTGGGTTAAGGTGCATGAAATTCCTCACGGAAGATGGTTGAGTGCTATTGCAACCAAACTAGGCACCCCATTGATATTAGACTCGTACACGTTCACTATGTGCATGGAATCTTGAGGTAGGTTGAGTTATGCATGAGCCATGATTGAGTTAAATGCTAATGCCGAGTTGAAACACTCCCTTGTGATGTCGGTGCTAAACTTCGAGGGTGAGAAGTATACCGTGCATACTATCCGTGTTGAGTACGAGTAGACACCTCCGAGATGCTAAAGTTGTAAAGTATTTGGTCACGTTCTTAATGAATGTCCTAACGAAATTGTCTCAGATGTTATTAAGAACATGAAAGTGCCAAAGTGAGCTATACATGGGGTTCAGATTGGTTCGAAGACTAAGTTCGCTTATCAACCTAAGGCACAAAGGAAACCGGAGGTAATTAATGATACAAATGATACTACGCTTCCTTCCACATCTAACTCGTTTGATGTATTAAGCTCTATGGTGGATGTGGAGGAAGGAGAGGGTCGTAAAGTTTTGACATTTGATGGTCCAAGTACTGCATCTCTGGCTGCAAGGATTAATGAACTAGAAAGTCAAATGCTTGATGGGAAGGTTGTGTTATTGGGTGATGATGGGAAGCCGCTAAAACCTTGTAAATCAAAGTTTATTATGCAAAAGGAGGCTAGTGTGACATTGATATGTGAACCTAGTACTACTATGGAAAAGCAAGGGGAAGATTCAGATTGTGATGAAATCGAGGATATTGATAATGACATGGCTCGATATATGGGTAACCTGAATCGTGTTGGTGGAGGAGCTAATTATGCAAGTCTCCATGAGTATGAAGATTATGATGGTTATGATGGTTACGAGTATTATGTTAATGACTTAATTGAGGAATTGCTTTTTGTACCGCGTGGGACATCCATATCCATGGTAGAGTTAGTAAGTACTTCTAGTTTTGTTGTTGGCATTTTATTTTGGTAGGTTCATAAGATTAGTTTGTCTCTCTTATAATAGTTTTTGTTTAAAGCACAATAGGTGTGTTTGTTTGCTTGTAACGGGCTGAGATGTAGGATTCACCCTCATCTTATATACTTTATTGGTTTTTTCGAGTAATATACTTTACTTGAAAAACCCTTTAAAAAAAATTGAGAGATAAATAAAGAATAAAAGTATCAATAGTAATGATAAACACAGTGTTCGATAATTAAACCAAATTAAGCTAATGATGATGATGGATGTTGTCTTCTTCTTCCTTGGAATGTAGCTTGAAAGCATTGAAAATCGACTTCTAGAATGTAGAATGAATATTGGATAACTTTGGGTCTTTATGTATAGGTTTTGGCTGTGTCAACTCATCTACGACGTAGAGGCTTACTTAGCTCTATGCCGTAGAACCTACGTCAATTTTTTCCTTGGCAGTCTTCTAGTGTCTACGGCGTAGAGGCAAATGTGTCTCTACGACGTAGAAGCTACGTCAAATAAATACCAAGGTCTTCATATGCTTTACGACGTAGAGACAGGTATCTCTCTACGGCATAGAAGTCTCGACTTGGATATATCCGGAATGGTCTATTCTTGTTAAGTGTATTTCACAGCCAAGTGCGAATGATGTGAAGCAAATAAGGTATAAGCAAGCGCATAAAGCAATAAGAAAAGGTGTGAAACGAGTGTTTGCGTGCTAAAGAAAAAGTGTGCTATAATAAAACTCTCACAAAACCAATGACTTTTAAGAAAATAACAGATTTGATGTACACATGCATCATATTGCATACTATGATTATAAAAGACAAAGTGAAGGCAAACTCTCTTGACTTTTATCCAAATAAGCTACATCGTGATCATGATCTCCTGCGAACGCATAAAGAAACATTACAAGTTGTTAGTGATTTAGTAAACGAGGAAACTCATCTAAACCTTAAAGCTGATTTAGTATAACATGTTTGGCGTTGAACAAAGGCATATTAATTTGTAGTTTCATTTTATTTGAGTTTTTATTGTAATATCTTTTATTTTATAAGAATCATTATTGTAATGTTTTTAATGTTTTTTAATTATTAATGAAACTTTAATCTAAGTGTATAAACAAAATGAAAATGAAAAAAGATATAATTTTATAATGAAGTTGGTTGTCTGGTAACACCAAATTTACGATGCATTTTGTCGAGAGAAAACTAAAGTAACACTATAATAACGATGATGAAACGGCGTGGAGTTGTCCATTTCACACGTGGTATAATTTATATCTCTCACAATATTATTGTTTATTAACCTTTAAATTGCTTTTTCAGTGGTTTCATAGTCATACATGTATATTTGCTTTTATATTATTGGTCTATGTTTATATGTTTGCTTTATCTATATTGTCGATCTTTGGATTTTTATTGTTCAACCTTTTTAGTACTTTTTTTGTTTATGAAATTTATGTTGTTTTCGTTTATTTCATGCATAAGATGGATGTGTCATGTACCCATGGGTTAGTTGTCAAAGTAGAAGAAATGTTGATCGATATAAAGAGTGATGCATCTGATGTTTTCTTTTGGCTTATAATTTTTCACTGAGGCTGGGCGGAGTGGGTGTAAGCACTCACTAATCGATATAAAGAGTGATGCATATGATGTTTTCTTTTGGCTTATAATTTTTCACTGAGGCTGGGCGGAGTGGGTGTAAGCACTCACTAAGTGAGGCAAGTCTCATCTTTTATTCTCATTTCGTTCATCAAAAGAGCACTCATTAAAGACAAATAGAAGGCGAGCCCATGTTGAAAATTTTGTGAGCCCTTCTTTTTAGTTTAATACTTTTTATTAGGTTTGTAAGTGTGTGGTATTTAGTGTGCTATATTTGTATAAAGTGATTATTTTAATAAAATATGAGGTGAAGGTGATCAAAACGGATGAAAAGTGAAAATGAGTGAAGGAAAGTGAGATTAGAGAGAAAGCTAAGATGACACTGATATATAAGATGAGCGGATAATGACCACTACTTTTAGTCAAATAGTTTTAGATTTAGATCACTACATAAATATTTACCTTTAGTGACACAGAAAAAAGTGTCACTAATAGTCAAAATAATGATCCAAAAAGTATAGATTTATCAACAAAAGTTGGGGAAAAAAATCACTTAATATTTTAGCTATTTTTCTTACACTTAAAAAATATAGGTAAAGGTGAGGAAGAAAAAAAGTCTAACTAGAATGACTAGTGTAAAGATAATTTCGTTTTTTTTTTACCTTTTATGACACATGATTTTTTTTTTTTTCAATATAAAAATATTATTAAAATTTGACATTCTGCCTACTCTTTTTTTTTTTTTTTTTTCTTGGAAGGTCTGCCTACTCCTTTTAAAAAGCATCACTAAAAGGTTACATTTTGTGCCTTTTTAAAAAAAATAATAAAAAATAACATTCAGTGACATTATTTTGGGTTATTAGAATCATTGTCACTAAAAGTCGATTTTCTCAAAATAGATTGATTCTTATATGATTATGGGTAAATTGCAAAAATGTTCCTTAAAGTAGCCCAAATTTGCAAAGAATATACCGAGATAAATTTTGTTGCAAAAACGACATTATTATTATTATTATTATTATTATTATTATTATTATTATTATTATTACATAGGATTTACAAGAAATTAGTAGGGAGCCGAGATACTAACTGGGCTCCCACTCCTCTAGCTATAGAAAAGCTAATCCTACTAAAGATATGAGCAGCAGCACGTGCTCTAATGTCTTGGGTTATCGAGAACTTCCGGATTCGCTTTAGTAAGGTCACTGCATCCCTCTCAAGTTCTCCAAAAGAAGATAAAGAGAAGAGGAGGAACCCATATCCAATATTCACGCACTTAGCCTCATACTTGACACGTTTACGTTGTGCAGCCTCAATCATCACACGACCTGGCACAAAGTCAACCATACCAGTTTGTGTCAAAGGTGATGACCCAGTCAAATCAACACACACATCAAGCCCTCCGTCCCACGAGTAAAGCAACATATCAGCTGGACGTAAGGGTTTGTCCTTTTCCCCAAATAGCCCAATATCAACCTCCTTACGAGCTGAAATCCCCGATTGAGAACATATGTCAACAAGAACATCACGTACCACGTTGTGCCGATGTTTAATACCAATAATACCAGCGCAAGATACGGCATGGTCCCCATAAATATCCCCGGTAAAGACCCTGGAACAAGCTGAGCACGGCATCTGAACAGAAAATAGGGGATATTTATGGGGACCATGCCGTATCTTGCGCTGGTATTATTGGTATAGGGGAACATCTAGCCGATAACATAACACACACCGGTAGGTCCTAGCATTCATAGTCTGTCCCAACCCAGATATCGGAACCACCCCAAGCCAGTCCGAAGTGTATGTAAAACCTCATAAAAATCCATATAATTAACAACGTTTAATTTTATATATTAATCTCTGTCATTATTTTAATCACCATTTTACCGGAAAATTTGAAATCTTCTTATTATATTAAATGGTCACGATTACGATATCACAGAATTAACCAAACGGCGAAACAAGTTCTCGAAACGTTTAACAAAATATTAAAAAGTTGATAATCCTAATTAAAATTAATTATAACCAAACGTGCCCTTAATAATAACTCAGCCCAACTCCTTTTTGTTTTTCTGCGCACTGTTCACCAGCCCACTCCAAGGGCCCAACTTCCTTTTTATTTTCAGTTTTCATTCGAGCAGACACCCTCCAAAACGCCTTTGTATTTTTCGATTTCTAAACACAACGTATACATATTTTTGTACCTCCTAATTGTCTACCCGCCAAAGAAGTAGGACGCCAAATTTTAGCTTCTAAGACGAACGTTTGATACGTTTAATAGAGGCAAAGTGTTTGGCCAAAATCCAACCCAATCGATATATAATAAATTCAAAACTCAACCGTTTTAAACCCGGATTGTTTCTATTCGATCCTAATAATTTTTCCATCATGTTTTCATGTTAGTAAACATGTTTCATCAACTAGAAAGCCATGTGCTACACGATTTCTCCATTTGTGCATAACATATGTAGATGTCGACATATATACTAGTCACCAAGACAAACACCTTAATTCTAGCTCTCACACTCACTTCTATATTGATAAAATAATTGAGATTCATTCCATAAGGTCTTTCATTCACTGACATAGCTAGTATAACTTGTCTCCTCTATATTAGAGTCCATACGTATTATATATATTTAGTATATAACTCTCCCTAGTTCACCACCTTTCATTCTACTTCAAATATCATTCTTTCAACTCTTATTCTCTCATAAAATCATCTCTGAGCGACCAGAAGCAATTACTCTCACGATTTGGAAACAAACAAGGCATATCGAGTTTAATATATATAGTTTGTAACTTGAGTTATATCGTACTAGATTTTCCTTGTGTTTTCCTCCATCACCTTCGACTCCCTATCATCCTAGAGGTGTAGTAAGTTGTTTCAACCTCTTTTCAATTCAAGTTACACGTTAAATATATTCCATGCATCAAGTATATGTTTTATCGATCGTATATAGTTCATATATATTTATTTCATACATATTTATATATAGAATAACAAACGTGGCTAGCCTCTATTTTGGAAGGCCTAGGAGTCACGTAGCACACATATTTCACTTTCATTTCAACGTAACATGCATCAAATAAACTTGTTTTGAACTTATAAAACTCACACATGAAAACTATATAAACAACTTAGAAATATTTCTAAGTCTTTTATTTATGTAATTACGTCCCAGACGTCTCATGAAACACTCGTTTAAATCGTAATCTAAATTAACGAGCACCCAATATTATTACACGACCTATTAGACCACCTAGAAAACTACCACTTTCATATAGAAAACTTATAAAAATAATCGCGTCTTGACACTCTATTTTTGACAAAGTGAATCGCAAAAACTAAGTTCTAAACAAATTCAAATTAGCGACGTGGGCCTTTAAGCCCAATAAGCATTTTTAAGCTATTTTAAATAAGCTGGCTTATTGAAACTTTTGACATGAAAATAGAACAAGAAAAATGATTATTTTGATGAGCCCAACTCGTCTCACGAAGCCCGGATCTTAAAACGTTATTGGGCCTTAGTTTTGGCTCGTTAAAAGCCCAATTACTAAAAAAATAAGCTTTTTAGCAAATAAGCCGTTGAAATAAGCTTGTTATTAATAAAATAAGCTTCGGAAATTTTTATATAATTTTTCTAATCATTTTTGTAACCTTGGACTAAAAATGTAACGCGACGACACCTAGAAGGACTAAAACTGTAAATATTAAAAAGTAAGGACTAAAACTGTAAAAACAGAACCATAAGGGTAAAAATTGATAATAGTTAATATTCTAAGCCTAGGTTTGACTATTGGACAATTAGAGGACTATAATTGAAATTTATATATATAAAAAGGACTAACGGTGTAACGCAAACGTTGTTAGGGTAAAAATGGTAAAATTGAAAAAGGACAAGGACTAAACATATTCTATTTAACATTCTTATTTATTTTCTATTTTCGTAAAATTATTTCATATGCATTTAAACTTTCATTTTTTATTTATATATATTATTTAACGTAACGTTAATAATATATATAACGATATTTCAAAAATTAATATTATTACTTATGGTTAAAAAGGTAAAACTTCAAAGGATAATTTAAATAAAGTATTTTGTCATATCATGCATAGCATAAAAATTAGACTGCCTATCATCTATTCGTCATAACGAATAATTATTATTCGTTATTCGTTCGTATTTACCAAATAGTATTTGGTCAAATTCTCAGATAAATCTATTTATCAGGTTCCATATCAAAGAAGTTTCCATAATCATTCTCATAATCTCATCCTCTTAACTTTTCATCATCCCAACATCAATCAAGGTGAGTCATAGCCCCATTTCCAAAACTTGTTTTTAACTCATTGGGGGAGATACATGCTTACATATACTTTGATAATTTATAAGTATATGAATAAATTACATGATTCAAATCAATTTCCTTATTAATAATTACCTGATGAAGTTTATGATTATTGTGGCATGTGATATATATATGTTACTGGCGAATTACTTAACTGAAATACTGATACTCATATTATAATGTTTCCAATTTGATTATTGTGGCATGTGATATATGTATGTTACTGGCGAATTACTTAACTGAAATACTGATACTCAGATGATAATGTTTTCAATTTGATTATTGTGGCATGATACTTGACTATACTATACTATCCTGAATGATTCCATTATTACCTTGATATTGCCTAAGTTACGTTCATCGCCATAAAGTCCCTAATCATGAGCCATTAATCACTGTTATGTGAGCGCGAATATAGTGAACAGCTTCGAAACCTGTTAAGGATTGACCTCCTATCCCACTAATACTTGACGGAATGCCATATGCATATGGTTAGTCATCTTAGTCGTGATACACTATATTTGAACAAAAATAGGAATTGGCAAATCACCTATTATAAGAGAGCAAAATTTATCATTGACTTGATAAATCACCTATTTTGTTAACGTTTTGCGTGTCATGAGGCTTGGAGCAATATCCATAAGGAAATGTATGTTTTCAACATATATTTAAATACAGCTGTATAGGTTTTGACCATATTTGAATGATAGATCTCACTACATTAGTATCATGAGCTTCCACCTCATGTTAGGATTTTGCTCCAATACTTGATTTTGATTGAATACTTATATGATTTATCTGTGATTATAATCTACATTACTTGATACTCGTTTTATCACTGTTAATAATTATTACAATTATTACCAAATATTCCTGAATCTATTGAAAATAAATGGTTTTTCATAAAACTCTATGAACTCACCAACCTTTGTGTTGACACTTTTAAGCATGTGTATCTCAGGTAATTTAATGGAGCAGGACAAGACGCGGAGCGGGCATTTATTACTCTGATAAATTAAAATGGTGTAAAAATCAAATATGTCATTCTTTCAAGCCTTTATATCTTTTAATAAGATTCTAAATCAAATGGTTCATCTTTTATCAAAAATATTATTTGAATGACAAATAACTTTCAAAACGTTTCTTTTAAGCCGTTTTATGAGATTATAACTTCGATCCTCCCCGTAACACCCAAATTACTTTTCCGCTGCTACAAACTTAAATTTGGGGGTGTTACAGTGTAGTCCTCCATTTGCGATTTCCATAACGCCATCTGCCGAGTTGATAAAGAAAATGTAGATTCAGCTGTTTGGGTAACACATGTGAAATACATATCTGCCAGTTTCTTCATGAGTTTGGGGGCATCGATCTCACAAGGATTACTTAAAAGGTCAATCTTCATTTTCACAATAAAAGCACACAAGACATCATCAAAGGAGGGCCCTGAAGTTACGATACTAGAATGACGAAGCAACTTAGTCTACAAGCTAGCAGATTGGAGTCTAGATGCAAGAAATGCATAATTTAAGACATCACCTGAAGAGTAAACACCAAGCCCTCTGAATGAAAAGGGTAAGGTAGCAAGCCTCCATTGCCAATCGCCAAAACCAGGTCCAGAAGCAGTGACAATACGCTCTAGAGTAGAATGAAGAGCCACATCAAACAAAATCTGAGCACGCTCAAAAACCCGAGGAGAGCAAGTGCGCATACCAAAATATAATTTGGAAATACCGGCACAAGCACGTAGGAGCAACAACTCACACTGAGGATCATTAATCTTAGCAACAGCGCCCATAAGCGCAATGGTTTTGGCAACCCTTTTCATAACCAGCTCACTACTAAAATCAAAGTCCAAACTAGCTAGCCCACCCAGTAATTTAACACCATGTAAAGGTCGGACAATATTAGGTGGGAAAACACCTACAAGCCTGCTTCTGGGATCTTCCTTGGGCCAAAAAACCTCAGTTTTATCAACATTGAGGTGCAAACCACAACGAGGTCCATCCACCATGATAAGCTCTAAAACCTTACCCACTACCAATGTATCTCCAATAATAGTGTCGTCATCCAGATACCACGCTTGAAGGGAAAGGTTAAAGGAGTCTCTAATCTTGCATACCAAAGGATGTAACACTAAAGAAAAAAGCAAAGGTCCAAGTGGATCACCTTTCGTTATTATTATTATTATTATTATTATTATTATTATTATTATTATTATTATTATTATTATTATTATTATTATTATTATTATTATTTTTATAAACATCACTTTATTGAAAAACAAATAGGATTTTACAAGAAATTAATGGGGAGCCGAGAGATTAACTGAGCCCCCACACCTCTAGCTATAGCAAAACCGATCCTACTAAAAATATGTGGAGCAGCACGTGCTCCAATGTCTTAGGTCATAGAGAATCGTCGAATACGCTTTAATACGGTCACTGCATCCTTTTCAAGCTCTCCAAAAGAAGAGAATGAAAAGGGGAGGAACCCATATCCAATATCAGCGCATTTAGCAGCGTACTTGACACGTTTACGTTGCTCGGCTTCTGTAATCGCCCTACCGGGCATAAAATCAACCATACACGAACGCGTCAAAGGTGACGATCCTGTGAGATCAACACAAACATCAAGGCCACCATCCCAAGAGTAAAGTAATATATCGGCTGGACGTAAGGTTTTGTCCCTCTCTCCAAGAAGCCCAATATCCACCTCCTTACGAACTGAAACTCCAGACCGAGAACATATATCAACCAGAACATCACGCACAACATTATGCCGATGTTTAATACCAACTATACCTGCACACGATACAACATGATCTCCGAAAATATCTCCAGAAAAAACCTTAGAACAAGCTGAACATGGCATCTGGACAGTAAAAAGAGGAACACCCAACCGATAACACAACACACATCGGTAAGTCCTGGCATTCATAGTTTGTCCCAATCCGGATATCGGTGCCACCCTAAGCCAAATCTGACGTGTAATCCTCTTTTAGTGAGTTCCATAAAGCCATCTGTCTAGGGGATAAACGGAAGGTGAATTCAACCGTTTGGGCAACACGTGTGAAATATATGTCTGCCAATTTCTTCATAAGTTTGGGGGCAACGATCTCACTAGGGTTACTCAAAAGGTCAATATCCATACTCACATTAAAATTACACAAAGCATCATCAAAAGAGGGGCCAGTAGTCACAATACCAGAACTACGGAGAAGCTTAGTCTGTAAGCTAGCAGATTGAAGTCTAGAAGCAAGGAAGGCATAGTTCAAGACATCACCTGCAGAATAGACACCAAGTCCCTCGAAAGCAAAAGGTAGGGTGGCGAGTCTCCATTGCCAATCACCAAACCCAGGTCCAGAAGCAGTGACAATACGCTCCAAAGAAGAGCGAAGTGCAGCATCAAAAGAAACCTGAGCACTCTCAAAGACCCGAGGAGGACATGTGCGCATAGAAAAATACAACTTGGAAATACCCGCACATGCACGCAGTAGCAACAACTCATACTGGGGATCATTAAGCTTAGCAACAGTATCCATAAGTTCAATAGTTTTAGCAACCCTTTTCATAACAAGCTTACTACTAAACTCAAAATCCACGCTGGCGGGCCCCCCTAATAATTTAACACCATGCAAAGGTCGAGAAATATTAGGGGGAAAAACACCAACATACCTGCTCCTGGGGTATTCCTTTGGCAAAAAAACCTCAGTTTTATCAACGTTGAGGCGTAAACCACAACTAGGTCCATCCATCATAATCAACTCTAAAACCTTCCCCACTACCAAGGTATCACCAATAATAGTACCATCATCAAGATACCAAGCTTGAAGAGAAAGAGTAAAGGAATCTCTAATCTTACATGCCAAGGGATGTAACACTAAAGCAAAAAGAA
This sequence comes from Artemisia argyi, assembly GCA_030686995.1. Taxonomy (NCBI): domain Eukaryota; kingdom Viridiplantae; phylum Streptophyta; class Magnoliopsida; order Asterales; family Asteraceae; genus Artemisia; species Artemisia argyi. The sequence goes on along the minus strand of CM060698.1, from coordinate 154,922,577 downwards.
GAGGCGCAAGCGGATCACCCTGTTGCACCCCTTGGTGTGACCATAAAGTATGCTCACCATAATATAATCTAGCAGGACTGGAGTAACAGAATTCCACCCAACGTGAAATAGCCAGAACACGAAGGCGAACTTCTCGTAACATAACCGCCCGATCCACCATATTGAAGGCGTTTTTAAAGTCCACCAACAACATCGATAAACCTATATCGCCCCCCCCCCTGGGTCTTCAATCAACCGATTCACAACATGAAGGATAACCTACCCACCTCCCGAAACACCCATGCCAAGAGCTAAGAGCTAACTTTCATTAGTTCTCTCATTAAATGCCTCATCACTAAGGGTATTATTGTCATTTCATTGTTTGCTAATGTTTTAGAAACAAAATTTGCAATTTAAGTTACGTCTATTTATTTCAAAGCCACCACCACCACACCACAACCAAAACCACCACCCTCCACCACCACATGTGAATTATATTTTTAAAACTTGAATGACCATTAGTTGAGAACCAATTAGTAACAAAATTGAAAATCATAAAAGCACTTTCATTGCCGTTACTATCATAAGTGACAACTACAGTAAAACCTCTGTAAATTAATAGTGTTAGGATCGGTATATTTTATTAATTTAGCGAGATATTATTATATCGATGAATTTATAATTTATTAATTTAAAGAGGTTTTACGTATAACATTTAAATTTTCAAGTTCAATATACTAGTTACAATGTATACTAGTTATAGATGAAGAATAAATTAGAAAAACAACTTCCAATTAACATTTTGTGAATGTTTCAATTGAATTTGTCAAGTTCATTATTTTTGAATAAGTAAAAAGTTAGTTTCATTTTGAAAAGTTCTAATTATGTATGCCTTTAACTAAATTAATTGAATTTGTACAAGTTTCAGTTATGTATGGCCTCAATATATATTGGAATTTTTAGTAATTATTAATTCATAGTTTTGTTGGGACCAATATATATACACTAGGGTTTCAAAAAAATTATTATCTTATTATTTTATCGATTGGGGTCCAAATTTGTACTGGTCCCAAGTTGGGACCGGACAAATTATTAATTTTATCGAGGTTATTAATTTATCGAGTATTAATTTATTGAGGTTTTACTGTAAGAGCATTTTTTTCTTTTTTAATTGGTGGACAACCTGTGTAACTGCAAACTAAAGGGCCGGCCCAGTCTTAAGTTGTAATAAACGGGTCGGAATGAATTACAAGTTTCCATGCCTGGAGTACTACACAATAAGCTTGTTGGAGTCGAGGGTTTGATGCACTCGTGCAGGATGGTGCTTGTGGTGGTTTGCGGTTGTGGAGTGGCGATGTTTGGCTGCTATGTGGTTGAAAGAAACCGCGAGATAAAGAATTAAAAAGACGAGTCGTGCTTAGATTTTTATGATGCGGATAAAGAATTAAAAAGCCAAATTAACAAATGTGTGGCTTAACACCAACTGATCCAAGGATGATCAACCCATTTTAATAAATGGTGGCTTAACAGTAACTGATCCATTGCAACTTCTTAGTAGTTAACTGAGTAATACAGCCACTGTATAAGATTTATGTATAGTTTTCTTGAATATGAAGGAAATAATGGATAAAAATTAAGCCATTAATCCACTGGACATTGCAACATGTATAATTGTGTTTATTGGATTTTGGTTCTTCTTTAATCGGTCTTATGAAAGAAATTAATTTAACATGTTAACGTAGATTAATTAGATGATGTATTTCTTATGATTATAATTTGATGTTGATATGATGAGATAAAGTTTTTTTTTTTTTTTTTTTTTTTTTTGAGATTAAAAATAATTGCAAATTCAAAAGAAATTCAAAGGGGAAGAATACGAGGGTATATTAGTCATTTCACTGTGTTTGACATTTACTTAACGAGAGAACTAACGAAAGTTGGCTCTGAGTGATTGTTTTGCAAAAAAGAAAATATTAATGTCGTTTTTGCAACAAAATTTGTCTTGGTGTATTCCTTGCGCATTTGGGCTACTTTAGGGACCATTTTTGCAATTTACCCTAAATTATTAAAGGGCTTGTGTCCCAATGATACACATATTGTGTGAGAGAGGGGCGGAGCCAGGATTTCAAGTTAACGGAGGGGCAATATAAAACTTTAGAATGATAATGATATAATTCAAAACATAAAATCTAGAAAAGTAAACGAAGAGCCAAATGTCTAATAAATTAAAGAAGCATGTGTTTAACACTAATACAAAGCCTTGGTAAGTAAGAATTTCAATGACCGTTAGCAACTTAGCGATTAGCAATTGGCCTCTTACTACTGACTAAAAAAATATAGTACCCTTTCGGTAGTTAAGTTATGATTTTTGATAGCCAAACAAGTGTCATATGTAAAGGCTATAGATGTAACAGTACCTAGAACATCAAAGAGAGCATTTGACCCAATAAAGTCTATAGTTGAACAAGTTTTCCTCAACGTCGTATCACCATCTTCAAATCCTTTGTCTCATGAACTAACCTGCAAAAAAATATATATTCAAGATAATAAAACACAAACTTTATGTTAATGACAAATAAGAAGTGAATAAGAATTGTGATCATTAATTAAAGAATAAATCAATAAAAGTATTCAATACCTTATCAGGTAAAAAAAATCTTTTGATCGATTTATTTACTTGTTACACTCCTCTACCTCTTGACTCTTGATTTCAGCATTTACAATGTTTTTATCCAAGAAAACGCAATATTGAATTGAGAATATTGGTATGAGCCGATTGTTCCTATTCGTAAAATATTTGGCTTTTGGGCTATATAATAGTGGACTTATTGGGCTAGTTGGGGAAGCTTAGCACCCACTAGTCCTCCCATTGCCTCCCCCAATCAAATTGTTGCTGGTTCAAGTCTACTTAAAACATGTAAAATAAATTGTGTTGTATTTGTGTGAGATAAGTAGTTGTTGTTATTAAAAAATAATAATAATAAATAAATAAAATAAAAAATGATTCTTCTATATATAAATACAAGAGGTGAGTTATTTTAAGAACCAAGTTTTTGTTGCATACTGAGGAACAAATCCCCACCATTCAACTAATTTGATCTAATGCCGGAGATTAACATAAGATTAAATATGAAAATCTTAGTCCCTTTTTTTTTTTTTTTTTTTTTTTTTTTTTTTTTTTTTTTTTCGAATTCACGTTTTTTTTTTCTTTTTTCAAATCAAGTTTTTTTTAATAAATTCATGATTTTTTCACTTTACTACATTTTCGTCTATTTTTGTCTGTTTATATACGTTTTTATCCGTTTTCAGACGTTTTCGTCCGTTTTTATACGTTTTTGTCTGTTTTTAGACATTTTCGTCCTTTTTTATACGTTTTCGTCCATTTTTTTACGTTTTCGTCTATTTTCAGACGTTTTTGTCTGTTTTTATACGTTTTCGTCCGTTTTTGTCCGTTTTCATACGTTTTCGTACATATTCATCAGTTTTCTTATGTTTTCATATGCTTTTGAATATCAAAAATATTATTCTTTGATACTCAGAATATCACAAGTGATATTCTAAATATCACAGGTGATTTTCAACTAATATTTTGTAACATGAAAATCACTTGTGACATTCAGAATGTTACAAGTGATATTCAGAAAATCACAAGTGATATTCTAAATATCACAAGTGATATTCCGAATATCACAAGTGATTTTCAACTAATGTTTTGTAACATGAAAATCACAAGTGATATTCAACTAACGTTTTGTAACATGAATATCACTTGTAATTTTTTAAATATCACTTGTGATATTCAGATTATCACTTGTGATTTTCATGTTACAAAACATTAGTTGAAAATCACTTGTTATATTTAGAATATCAAAAGTGATATTCAAAAAATCATAAGTGATATTCTGAATATCACAATTGATTTTTAACTAATGTTTTGTAACATGAAAATCACAAGTGATATTCTGAATATCAAAAGTGATATTAAAAAAATTACAAGTGATATTCAGAATATCATAAGTGATTTTCACATTTTTTTTAATTCACGTTTTTTTCACTTTCTTACGTTTTCGTCTGTTTTTGTTCGTTTTCACACGTTTCTAAATATCACAATTGATATTATTAATATCGCAAGTGATATTTTGAATATGACAGAAAATCACTTGTGATATTAAGAATATCAATTGTGATAATCAGAAACGTATGAAAACAGACTAAAACAGACAAAAACGTCTGAGTATCACAGAATATCACTTGTGATATTTAGAAACGTATGAAAACGTCTAAAAATGGCTGAAAAAATTTAAAAATAGACGAAAACCTATAAAAATGAACGAAAACATAAGAAAACAGACGAATATGTAGGAAAAAGTACGAAAATGTAAGAAATTAGAAGAAAATGTACGAAAACAAAAGAAAACAAATGTAAACATATGAAAACGGAAGAAAACGTATAAAGACGGACAAAATCGTATAAAAATGGGCGAAAACGTATACAAACGTATGAAAATGGACAAAAACGGACGAAAACATATAAAAATGGACGAAAATGTCTGAAAATGAACGAAAACGTATAAAACGGATGAAAGCGTATGAAAATGGACAAAAATGTCTGAAAACGTATAAAAACTGCCGAAAACGGATAAAAATGTCTGAAAACAAACGAAAACGTAAAAAAAGGACGAAAACGTAAAAAACGGATGAAAACTTATGAAAATGGACAAAAATGTTTGAAAACGGACAAAAACGTATATAAACATGTGAAAACAGACAAAAACGTAATAAAGTGAAAAAAATCGTGAATTTATTTAAAAAAGAAAAGTTTGATTAAAAAAATAATAATAATAATAATAATAACTGAATTAGGAAAAAAGGAAAAAATAACAAAAAAGAAAAAGAAAAAAGAAAAAAGAAAAAAAAAATGTTAATTGGAAAAAAGAAAGAAAGAAATATAGAAAGAAAGTCAAAAAAAAAAAAAACACAACTTAGGTTTACATATTTAATATTAGGTTAATCCCCACAATTAGACCAAACTAAATGGATGGTGAGTATTTGTCCCTCAATATGTAACAAAAACTTAGCCCCTAAATAAACTTTTCTCATAACTACAATTGTTTTGGCGTGACTTGGTTAAAACCTAACAATGTTTTTTTTTTTTTGTTTTTCTTTAATTGGATTGATATGTCAAACACAAAACTATAACACATGAGCCGTCTATGTGAGGGTAAACCCTTTTTCACGAGCTCCTTGAGGGCTTTTAAAGTTTACATCAACACCTTTGCAACTATCTGTCGTGCTTTTAAAGCTAAAAGGTAGGAAATTAGATGTCAAAGATAAGAATTTGGATTAATCAATGAGAATGAACAAATGGTAAAGATTTCTTTCGTTTAGTTTATACTTTATACAAACACTCAAAATCATGTGAACAAAATTCAAAAAAAAAAAAAAAAAAAAATTCCGTTGTGCTCTTAAAAACTTTTAATGAAAAATTGCGTCGTTAGTCACTAAACTTGTGCAAAATCTTGTTTCTAGTCCATACTTTTAAGAAATTATGGCATTAGTCCCCAATATCTTCATTTTGATACATCAATAGACCAATTTACTAATGATTGTTTAAAAAATAAATAAAATAAACAAATAAATAATATTTTGTCTTATTCATTTATGCACATCCAATCACTCCTCTAATACATAAACACAACCTCCATTAACCTAGGCACAACCTATAAATACACAAACTAAAAACCCACCTCTTTCACTTGTATATCCTAAATAAAAACATCTCTCCACTTTCGTCGCAAACAAATATGCATCTAAGAGCATCTACTATGGTAAACCTTTTTAAAGGTTTATAATTGTGTTTTGGCATTAATTTATAAACCTTTTTGTTTTATAAACCTAACCTCACTATGTATAAACCTTTTTCACATTTTATAAACATCTCTCATAATTCAAGTGCATTAAATTATGAAAAGGTTCAATATCCTAGACCTCTTCATGCTACATAAGCTTGAAATAGATGTTCACTATGGTTTACAAATTTTTAGACCTCTTCATAACTTTATAAACCTTTTCATAAACCACCATAGTGGATGCCCTAAGTTCCCATCGCCTTTGTTGAACAACTAAAGCCACCATCTTCAACTACCACCGTCTTAGATATAAGTTTTAATGGGTTTATCATTACGATTTATGTTCGTTACAATGACGATCTGATAAGTGATAGATTTCTATTTAATGAAAGAAATTGAGGGTTTATTTTTATGGAAGAAATGGGTTCGAGTTAGGGTTAAATAGATGGTGTGGTGGATGAGTGGTGTTGGTGATGTGAGTGGGAGACAACGGTGAAGGTAAGGTGGGGTGATTGGGATATCGAAGAAGTGTGTGGATGAATGTGTGTCATGCATAGGTGGTTTAAGGGTGTTTGGATCGATGGACAAATAGCAAAATGTGTAAAATGACCTCATACTGAATGAGTCAATTAATGGTTTTTAGTGATTTGGACTAGTCACATATCAAAGTGGAGATATTGGGGACTAATGGCGTAATTTCTCAAAAGTAGGGCCTAACACAAGACTTTGCACAACTCAAACACTAACATTGTAATTTTTCCTACTTTTAAAGTTCATGTAAAAAAAAAAAAAAAAAAAAAAAAAAAAAAAAAAATCTAACTAAAACAATATATAGTAAAAGATCATTTACATGTACCAATTTTTTTTTACATACGAAGGGATCAATCTCTACCCTCTATCTTTATTTAATCTAATTGATGAGATTAATCTCAACAATTTAAAAAATCTATTTTTATTTTTTATTTTTTAATATTAATATTTTTAAAACCGTTAATCGTTAAGCGAAAAAAATATACCATTACGACGAGCATTTAATTATCTTTTCTTTAGATACGCCCTTTGACATACTTTCGACAAAACTATTTTTTTTCTTCGTGTTTTCACTTTTTTTTACGTATTTTATTACTAAAATTTGAATGAAAAAAATCACATGTAATTAAACACTAATTTGGATATTATAATAATATCACATATGATATTAGTGTTAAATTACATATGATATGTAATATCATATCTGATTTAACACTAATATCATATGTGATTTAACACTAATATCACATGTGACATTACAGATCATATGTGATTTTTTTTCACCCAAATTTCAGTAATAAAAGAACGAAAAAATGAGAAAAAAAACGTGAAAAAAAAAATTGTCGAAAGTATATCAAAGTGTCCGTCTATAGAAAAGATAATTAAATGTTCGTCGCGATAGTTTAATTATTTTTATTTCACGATTAACGGTTTAAGAGATATTTAAATTATAAAAAATATGTGAAATATTAAGATTTTTTTATTATTATTTATTTACTTATTATTATTTTTTTAATGAAGGTTGATGATGAGTTCCTTGTTATATAAGAAAAGTTTAGAGGGTGCTTGGTTGAGAGGTGTAAGGCCTAATCAATGAGAAAGTAAACGAAACATGGTGCTTGGTTGACTCTAACGCAATAACTCATTACTCAATAGTGGGTAGTGAGCCATTACCTAATAAATTAAGGGGAATGTTTTTCTTTCCATTTCTTTTTTCTTAGCATTCTTTTTATCTTTACCTTTCTTATTTTCTATTTTGAACCAATCGCACCCTAAGCATGTAAAATAACTTTCCTTTCTTTCCTTTTATTATTATTATTATTATTATTATTATTATTATTATTAGTTTTTTCTTTCTAAAAGTATTGAGTTGCAACGAGAAGGGGTTTTGTTTTTTTCTATTTTCATTTTAATAATGGAACTTCGTATATAAAGAGTCTTGCAAGATGCGCTACATTGCATACAAGCAGGTGAAGTCCTTTTCCCTAAGGTACCGTTTAGTTTGTGAATTTTAAATTTTTAAATTTTAAATTCTTAGAAATTTAAATTCTTAGAAATTTAAATTTTTAGGAATTTAAAATTTCAAAATTTAAAATACCTTCGCATGTTTAGTTGACAGAAATTCTTGAGAATTTTAAAATCTGTAGTTATGTTTATAATTGTAAAAAAAATATAAAAAATAAGTTATAAAAAGTTTATAAAGAAAAAGAAAACAACAAGAAAAAAAGTTTATAAAAAATAAGTTATTAAAAAAAAGTTAAAAAAAAGGTTTATAAAAAAGTTATAAAAAATAAGTTATTATAAAAAAGTTTATAAAAAATTAAAAAATGCAACAAAAACAACCAAAAAAAGTTTATAAAAAAATTCAAGTAAATTAAAATTCTTCAATTTTTAGAGGCATTGTAAATTCTCTACATTTTGGCAATTTATGAAATTTTAAATCCCTTCATTTGAGTTACCAAACACAATATTTGAAGAAATTAAAATACAAATGCCATAAAATGCCTCCAATATACTCGAACTCAACGCACCACAAGACTGATGCTAATGGGATGAGTTCCCTCAACCAATTGAACACGTAATCAATCCCTTCCACTAGCTCAACCACAAGCAATCGAGTCTCCCCAACCAAATCTATGTTATGGTTATCCAACCGAATTTTTAATTTCATTTTTTTAAGTACTGTTTTTAGTTATGGTAGATGTGTAATCTTAGGAAAAAAAAAAAAAAAAAAAAAAAAAAAAAAAAAAACAAACTGACGCTGATGTGATAAAAGTGACCACATGAAATTATGATCAACATTAGCATTATTCTTAAGAATACGTAACTAGTATCATGTGAAAGTTATATAGGATAAGGTACAAATTTTGTATCATTGCATGTCAATTGAGAAAACCAGTTATGAGAGGGTAGACCATTGACCCAAATTTCACGAGCACCTTTTGTGCATTTGCATGCGGCGCTGTATAGATATTTTGAATAACAACTTTCTATAAAGAAATAGAAAATAAATTGTAAAAGTTGTGTAACAAAATGTTAAATACCTGTATATTGGTAGCCTGGTAGGTCTTTCTACAACCAAAACGCAGTGCTTATCCTATTGACAATATATATTTTCTTTTCTTTTTGTTGAAGTAACCATAAAAGACTTACTGTACCCATTTTAGTGACCGTAACACATTATAATTTTTACAATGTTTTACTTTCATCAGCTTAGCTATTTAAATAAAAAAAAATAAAAAAAAAATTATCTAAGATCCCACTTGAAAAATATCAAGTTAGATCATAATAAAAAAAACTGGTTAAATAATGTTTTAACTTTTAACCTTTAAGCGTTTCATAAAAAAACTGGTTAAAAGTTGTTTCATACCTGGTCATTTTAGCATTTTTAGGTCATCAAAATATTGAAGCCGCGGTCGCTCATCCCGGTCATTTTTAAAGTCGTCGCTGACATGTCGTACCCACAGTTTCTAGGAATTGGGTATACGTACAGTTGGACGTAAGTTGTCATTCTTTCACACTTCCATGAATTTAAGTAATACGTACTAGAAAGTAAAAATGATCTATAAACAATATATCACTTATCCATTTTTATCACGTATGAGTATGAAACAACTATTAATTAGTTAACCAATTTCTCAATAACCAATCGAGTGACTTACAATGAATATATATCTTTCAATTATCTAAACTCCGTATCAAATCAATACACGAGTATTAAGATTAGCATGCTGAAATTTTTGTTTGATCTCCTTAACGTAATAAACACCGTTAAGTCTCACTTCTCAAACATCAACAAAAAGCATAATAACTTAATAATATTAGTCACAAAATATTATGCTCAGACGGTCTCACAGTAAAGTAATAAAATCATATCTTTTCTCACCCACCATGTTCATTACTCCGGCCGTATAACATTAACTAAGCTAATCCACTTCAAAAACAAACAAATCAAATAATTCATTGTTATCACCTAACCCGCAAGAATCTTGGAATTAACTAACGCTGCGTTCTCGAGTTTTTCTAGGTGGGAATAGAAATGATGTGAAAAGAAGAGAAAAGAAATGAAAAGGAAAGGAAAGAAAGTTGATTTTATATTTCGTGTTCTTGAGTTGAAATGAAAGGAAAGGAAATGAAATAATGTTGTGTTCTCGAGTTGGGAAGAAAAGAAAGAAAAAGAGACATAATTACATTTATGCACTTTTAGATATGTTCATTTTATCATAAGAGTCGAATATGAGTAAATATTGAAAGTTATATTGGTCATTATATACTAAATAGTGCGAGTGTAAAATACTTTCCGTCCAAATCCGCCCATATTTGGGCGGAAAATTCTTATAGGAAAATCACTAGAATTTTCCTATCATTTCCTTCCTGTTTCCTTTCCTTTCTGTCAAAAAAAAACTCGAGAACACAATAAAATTTCAATTTCCTATCATTTCCTTTCCTTTCCTTTTAAAAAATAACTCGAGAACGGAGCGTAAATGTTAAGGGAGTATTTTTGTAACTCAGCATATACATATTATATCATTTCATATTTTATATTAGTCATGTAGAACACGAGTGGACTGAGTTTCTAAAGTTTAACAAGTCGTGTCCAAAAAATGAAACCATTTAATACTCCACTTGTCTGCCTCATTTTTAACTCCCCCTCATTATTAGCCCACCAGAAACTAACAAATCTCCGGCAGCCACCATACCTAAAAAAACAAACACCTACATAAGATCACCAAAGCTCTTAATGTTCTTGTTTCTATAAGATCAAATCGTGTATGTGGTTGTGTTCGGGTGTCTCTTTACGCTTCTTTTAAGGAGCGTTTCTTTTGCTGTTGTTTCGTGTTTGTATCTTCTAGCTTCTTGCTAGTTTTTCTCAACGTTAAAACTATGAAAGCAAAGTTTTTCTTATGTATGAGACCACCAGTGATGGAAACTGACGATGGAGATTACGTAAAATTACCACCAACTGTCAGATCATCGTATACTAAGGTGGCGAGAAAGACTTCCGGCCGCGGGAAAAGGGTTGCTCCTGAGAAATATACCCGTCAACTTTCGGTTAAGTCAAATACTAACTCTTTATCCAGTGAAATACCCGAAAACAAACTGGAAAACCCAGTTGAGAAAGGTATTAAAAAGTGTAAGAAACCCATTATTCCAGTTTCCGATATGAATATCCCGGTAGCTTTTCCCGGTGAGAAAAGTCTTTGTATGGAAAAAGTCAACGGTGGTCATGAGTCAAAGTCAGGGTTGTATATTTTGGTCACTAGTTTATTTTTCACAATATTTTTGGGAAAGTTTCTTGGGATTCTATGCACATTGATATTGGTTTACTCTATTTATCCTCACCGGAAAAATGATGGCAATGATGGTCGGAGATTGGAAAATATAGTGGTAAAGTCGCCGGAAAGAGGGTTGCCGGTGGATTATAACAAAAGAGTCATAATGGAAGGCTTGTTGAAAAGGAAGAGCCATAATAGAGAAAATAATGTTTATCTTTTTTAGTTGATGGCTTTAGGTTCATATCAACTTTCACTAATTTGTAACACATTCTTGCTTTTTTGTTTTTGTTAAAGAAATTATGTAAATCAGCATACTTTTTTTGTTTATTTACTAGTGTATAACAAAGTAGGTGTATGACTTATATTTTTGAGTTTCAGATATGTAGATGACTTTTTTACTTATAATCTTTTAAGAAAGTTTCTGTTTTATTTTGGTTACGTGAGTAATATGATTTAACGTGCTAATAATAATAATCTTTTATATAATAAAACAAAACGTCTAGTGCGTATTTTGAAAAAAGAATATTTCTTTATTAGGTAATATTTTAATTATTATTTTTTAATTTAAAATTTTTAAAATTTGTTTTGTTGATATACTAAACAAGTAGAAGATAAATACAAAAAAATATGGATAAGATGCAATACTACATAAGTAGAAGATATATACAAAAAAAATATAGATAAGATGCGATTAAATTTTTAAATGATTATCTTTAATAATAAACAAATATAATTAAAAATCATAAATCAAACAAACAAAAAGATTAAATTATTTGTTTTTTAAGAAATAAAAATATATCGTTAAAAAAATTAAAAAAAAAAAAAACCCGCGCATGCGCAAGTATTATAACTAGTATTAACAATAGAAGGACCATTCTTCATTCGTATTCACATATTGAGAAGGATGTTTAAAAACGATAAATTTTTAAATTTGATTCAAAATTTTCAAGTGTATAACTCATTTTAATGTGCTTCTATTCCAAAATGTGTTAAAAAAAATTGAATCAATGTTAAAAATTTTACGATTTTGCGATATAAATACAATTGTAAATCATCTATACAGTGGCGGAACTATAATATATATATATTTTTTTGGGAGGGTGGGGTGGGGGGCGAATTTATTTTGGAAGTGCTGAATCGGAGATTTGTCTATAACCTCAACTAAATTACCCTAATGCCTATAATATTGACGCTAAATGCCGTAAATTTTGGGGGGACGGGGACCCTCCTCTGCCTCTAAATAAGTCTGCCGTTGCATCTATACAAATTTAATAAATCATTACCATATCTTGATTTTTACAAATATTTGTGAATCAAATTTATTATAGAGAGAACTGCAAAATACATCCCTGTGGTTTACAGGTTTTGCCATCCTACATCCCTGTCAGAAACTTTTGGCAAGATACATTCCCCGTTAGGCAAACGTTTGCCACTATACATGCCTCGTTTACAATGAGGACTAACGGTGCAAAATTTTCCTCCGTTATCTCTTAACGAGACAGAAAATATTACACCGTTAGCCCTCGTTAGCCAAACGTTTGCACCGTTAGTCCACTTTTTTAGAAAAAAAAAATTAAAATTAAAAAAAAAGTTAAAATTAAAAAAAAGGAAAAAAATCTTAAAAATTATTTTTTTTAAGTTAATATTTAAAAAAAATCAAAATTTTTTTAAAAAATCAATATTTGCGAATTTTTTTTTTTTTTTTTTTTTTATAAATATGCAGTTTTTAAAAATATTTAAAAAAAGGAGAAAAATTTTAAAAATTAATTTTTTTTAAAATTTATATTTAAAAAAAAAATCAAATTTTTTTAAAAAAAATTAATTTTTTTTTATAAATACGCATTTTAAAAAAAAATAAAAAAAATTAATTTTTTTTAAAGTTAATATTTTTAAAAAAAATCAAAATTTTTTAAAAAAATTAATATTTGCGAAAAAAAAAATTAAATATTTTTTTTATAAAAACATTAATTTAAAAAAAATTAATTTTTATAAAAAAATTTAATTTTTTTTATAAAATACGCATTTTTAAAAAAAAATATGCATTTTTTTTATAAAAATTAATTTTTTATAAAAAACGCATTTTTAAAAAAATTAATTATTATTTATAATTTTTTTTTTCGCAAATATTATTTTTTTTTAAATTTTGATTTTTTTTAAAATATTAACTGAAAAAAAAATTAATTTTTATAATTTTTTTTTTGATTTTTTTAAAAAATATGCATTTAAAAAAAATTAATTATTATTTATAATTTTTTTTAAAAATACGCATTTTTTTATAAAAATTAATTTTTAAAAAAATACGCATTTTAAAAAAAAAATAATTATTATTTATAATTTTTTTTTCGCAAATATTTTTTTTTTAAATTTTGATTTTTTTTTTAAAAATATTAACTTAAAAAAAATTAATTTTTTAAAATTTTTTCTTTTCTTTTTTTTTTTAATTTTAATTTTTTTTAAGTTTTTTTTTTTTTTTTTTCTAAAAAAGAGGACTAACGGTGCAAACGTTTGGCTAACGAGGGCTAACGGTGTAATATTTTCTGTATCGTTAAGGGATAACGGAGGAAAAATTTGCACCGTTAGTCCTCATTGTAAATGAGGGATGTATAGTGGCAAACGTTTGCCTTACGGGGGATGTATCTTGCCAAAAGTTTCTGACAGGAATGTAGGATGGCAAAACCTGTAAACCACAGAGATCTATTTTGCAGTTCTCTCTTTATTATATATTTGATTCACTATTAATAGATGTATAATAGTTAATCAAATAAAAAAAATTATGAATCAATATCTCTAATGAAGCCTTTTTAATTTCCTTTTCAATGGAACCAAAACTTACACACTCTCTCATGTTATTGTCAACGGAGAAGGCGAAGTTTGGGTGCTATTAAATTCTAGTGCTACCCTTTTATTAGGCTTGTGACACTGCATCGGAATTAATCGATCGAGAGCATCGATCGATCAATTTTGGAAATCGATCGTCCCAATGTGGCGCAAATCACCATATTGATCGCCGGTGATTTCAAAGACCAAATCGTTCGTTTACTCGACCGAATTTGAAGCAAATACTTTCCCACTTTCATTTTAAAATTAAACCGTTTGGTTTGCAAAAAAAAAAAAAAAAAAAAAAAAAAAAAAAAAAAAAAAAAAAACTTTTTTTCAAAAAAAATTACCACTTCAAACACACAATTCAACCAAATTCTCATCAATATTTACAATGTCAAAGAAAAACACTCCACAATAAAAAAACCGACGATCCCGACTAACCCAAAATGCACTGGATATAAATTTCTCTTTGCAAAACACATTTGAACTAACCGGCATAACACCACCACAACAAGGGAGTATTCGCTTTCGTCCACAATCTTTTGAATATCCAACACAACTACCACAACCCAATCAAAGAGAAAACTTGTTTTCCGTTCATCGTCCTTTTGTCCCACCACAACGTGTTAATACGGATTATCACCAAGAACCATGTGAGTCGTCTTATCGTCCTAACATGGATTTCTTGCATTGTTCCCAACCGTATCAACAACATTCTCCGATTCGGTCAACTAATCTTGATATGAATTTGGATGATTGGGCCGACTATCCGACCCAAGGCTATCTGACCCAACACTATCCTAGCCAAGACTACCCGAGGTAAGATGTTTCGATGGGGCAAGGTTCGGGTCACGGTTCCTACCACGGTTCTATGCCCGTTGATGACGATGACGATGACGAAATCGAAAAGACATCACCCGTCAAGCCAAAGAAGCTTTCCCGGCGTGCTACAAAGGCGAAAGGCAAAGGCAAAGAACCCGAACCGGCCAAAAAAGTTGAACCATGGTCAAGCAAAGAAGAGGTCATTCTTTGTAAAGCTTTCATCTTTGTTTCAGAAAATGACAAAAAAGGAAACTCTATGAACCGGCACAAATTTTGGGAGAAAGTGGTAGCCTACTTTCGAAAAAAAAATTGGTTCAGACCGGACATATAATTCGATCATTTCCAAATGGAAGACTAGAATTCGTGGTCAAGTTGCGAATTTTGGTGCTATTATTGATAATGTCATGGGGACGCATGGAAGTGGTGAAAATGACATTGAAGATATGTCCAAAGTTCTTATGGAGTATCGTGCGCATTACGGTCATGATTTCAATTTGGTGAAGTGATGGAAAGTATTGAGGGGGCATGATGCTTGGAAGGATGAGATGCCTCTTTTCCAATCGGGCAGTCGAAAGAAAGTAAATGGTTCAACAACTACGTCGGGGTCAACACAAGGCCCCCGAATTTTCAAGACTTGGATGATGATGATGATGATGAAACGGAGGATGGTACTAGAGAATCACGACCTTGTGGTCGTGACAGAGCAAGGAGGAAATCATCCACCTCCCCCTCTCGTGAAACATCAAAATCATTCATGAGTGGGCTACTAGCGGACTATGGAGCTCAAGACCGTTAAAGAAGGAGAAAGGTAAAGAGCGTGAGGACTCGTGGAGAGAACACAAGGAACGAGAGCTAGCGATCAAACAACAAAAATTGGAATATCAACGAAAGCTATTGGAAATCCATGAGAAACAAAAGGAATTCATGAGAAATACAAAACCCGAGCAAGACTTAAGGCGGAAATCGACCTAAATTTGCCCGAACGACAACGAAATGAACTTATGCGACTTAAGGCGGAAATCAAGAAACGCCACAAGCTAAATTACTAGTTTTTAAATAAGTGTTTTCGTGTTTAATTTTTAGTCGTTTATGTTTTTATTTAGTTATAATGGTTTCATTTCGTATCGTTTCGTTTATGTAATATTTACGTTTTATTAATAGAATTTGTGTTTATGTTAAAAAATGTTTTTTTTTTTTTTTTTTTTTCTTTTTTTAATAATTTTCGCTTTGCTTGCTTCTTTGATACTTAAAACATGATATTTTTGTTGAGCCAAACTTTCTATTGTGTCATTAACTTCCAACCTGATAACCCGATAAACCCAACCTGACTAACCCGTAATCCGATATACCCGCACCCAATAGCTTATCGGGTCGGGTTGCGGGTTAATTTTTATTTTTTCAAAACCCGATAGACCTGACCCGATAACCAGATTAACACCCCAGGTTGGCCCTATTACTCCCTATATCCTAATAACAATGGTAGGACAAGAATTTGATAGCACGAACAAGTAATGAAAAATTGTTGTAAACAAAGTTAAAGCAATTTTCCTCAATATATATCTTACGAGAAATGGAAACTTTGCCTCTAAGACTGCTTCATATCATGAGAAAATGACAATTTTGTTTGCAAGTTATATAAAAGGTATAAAGAAAGACACTTGTCTTTTGAAATCTTTTTAATTTCTCAACCATGATACGTAAAGGTGAAAGTACTAAAGAGATTCCTCATTCAGCCACCTTTTTATAAGAAAATTATAAACGAGATACGCATAATCACATAAATGATTGCTTCATTCTAATTTTAGTTTAAGTTAAATAGTTTCTTAAGTTTCAGAAAATTCATCGTTGCTAGATTATTTATTTTATTTTTATTTATTTATTATTATTTTTTTTTTAGCTGTGAGTATTAGTTTCTTTTTTCTTTCTATAGCTATAGCAGTATTAGTAAGCAGTCAATGGCGGAACTAGAACATTTTTTTTGGGCCGAATTTATTTTTTGGGTACCGAATCGGAGATTTATTTGTAACATCAACTAAATTCCCCTAAAACCAATAATATTTACACTAAGTGCCGTAAATTTGGGGATGGGGGGGGGGGGGGGGGGGGGGCTGGGACCCTCCCATGCCCCTACATATCTACTTATCACAGCTCTTAGATGCTCAAATAATTTTCGTGTCATACATCATAGCATTTCTTTCTTAAATCCAACAAATAAAAAACGTAAATTATACTACATTACATTTACCAGGGGCTTATGAATAGTATTGCTCCCCCCAAACTTCTGTAGCATTAAAAAAAAAAAAAAAAAAAAAAAAAAAAAAAAATTGTACACATACCCTCATATCTACCCACCTCTCTATCTCTCTCGGTCTCTCTAGAACCCTCTCACTTACCCCGCAGAGTAGATCCGGTAAAACAAAAATACTCGATCAAAAGAAGAAACCCAGATCCTTCCATAACCACCACGCAAAACCACTATTACTTCATGGCGATGACGAGGAAGATGGACAATCAATTGTGTGAAAATAAATCCAGAAATACAAAAAAGGTACCAAATTTTTTATACAAAATTTGATGATTATTACCAGTTATAAAGGTGTTTGATAAAATGTTTTAACACCAGATTACAGAACGGTTGTGTGAACCGAGACGGATTTGGCACAGTGGCGGATTCGTGCTTCAATGACATGTAAGATGTGCAACTCATTTTAGTTTTAATTATCTTAATTTAATTTTTATTTTTATTTTTTTTAGATTTTCGCTCTATTGAAACTTGATTATCGAAATTGTAATTTTAAGAGTTTGGGTTTAATTGATGGAGTCTTTGAAGAATTTATTGTTAGGTCATTAGTTCCCAGTTTTAGAATTTGGATTGCATATATAGGTTTTAAAGATTTTAGAACATATTAAGAAAGAAAGTTAAGTCTTGAGGATAGACAAATAGTTTTATGATAATTTGAAATTACTCAAAGTTTCTTACTTAAACCATAAGCTGTTTTTAAGGTGGGTGCTTGAAGTTTCTTGCTTAAAATGGTTATTTGCTTTATAAGTAAGCAGTGATTACTTCCTCTTAAATAAGCGGGTAAGCAGTTTTATCCAAACACTTGGAACTGCATATCTACTACAGTACTCCGTATTAAATGAACAGATAAACTGTTAAATAAGCAATCCTAAATAGTTAGGGATTTCTTATTTTAAGTGTTTATCTGCTTATCACGTCTTTTTAAGCAGATGAGTAGTTTTGGGTGTTTGGATAGTACCTGAGTACTGGGTTATATAATAAAAATAAGAAAGTTAGTACCCTGCTTATTTTAAATTTCTTATTAGTAGATAATCAATTTGAGAGGGTGTTGGAAATTGCTTTATTAAGTGCTTATCTGCTTAGTTTTTTAAACATAGTGAAACTACTTATGTTACAGTTTTAGAGTAAATAAGCACTGATTATTATTTAAGCAGATACCAGTTTGAGATAAGCATAACATAAATCCGCAGGATAGAAAGAGGCATTAAAATAGCTTAAGCCCCAGCAAAACAAATTGGTCAAAGTTGGTGCATATATGCACACATACCTACATGTAAAAGTTGGTGTAATAGGTAGACTTAGTGTTGGGTACAGTAGTTAATAAGAGTGATTATGTGATGCTATGATAAATCGTTATACATATTAAACCAAAAGCGAGAAAATTTGGTTGCTTTGTGGCTTTCGTTATAGGGATGTTTGAATCCATTTAACTTTCAGTATGTATGTCTGACCTAAAGGGTTGTCTGGATTGATTTTTAGTGTCACAACTCGTAATTTCCGGTCATTTTTCCAAACTTCGACAATTTACTATTCACCAATTACTATTCATCATTTTACTATTCATCGTTTTTTAGGTCAATTTGATATTCTGAGAAGCGTTCAAAAATTTTACTATTCACTTGACACTATTCATTTCCGGAAGAAATACACTATTCACGTGCATTACTCATTTCATCGTAAATTTAGTTTACGAGTATTTAAATTCACGTAACCGTATTGGTTCAAGAGCGAACTCATGCATTATCATTTGGGACATCTCATACGGACTAGAAATAGTCTGCATATCATCATTATGGCACTTGTATACTATTCCACTCGTAGGATATTTACATTACTACTTTTGGTATAATTGACTTTTTACGTATGTTTATTTTTAAAGTAAACGTTAACACGCAACCAATAATTTGACTAACACGTCCGAAATCCCGACTATGATCCTAGTATATTTTCATACTCATAATAATAATATAAAAATTATATTATTAATTTACCCGGTATTTTGGAAATTTATTTATTTCGTATCGTACGCCTAATTTAATTACGACGGTTTTCGTAGAAACTAAATAATAATTATCTAAACACTCAATACTTGTACCCAACATATTTTTACAATTTTTATGACTTTATTATGTCCCGGTTAACTCCGTTAAAATTTATTTCTAGTTAACTCGGTACCCGGTATCCTCTAAAACTAATAATAACTACATAATATCTATCTAAATCTTACACCTTAAAGTCAAAACTCATTTCTTCACTCCATCAACACCATTTACACGCCTCCCCCATCTCATTTTCTTACACTTTGACATATATTCACCAACTTTCATTTAATGCTAGCAAACTTGTCCTAAAAGCTTAAGAAAATATCTAATATCTACATCTCATTCTTCACTAAACAAAGTCAAGTAAAAGCAAATGTTTCCTCTCTTTTTCTCTCTTGTATGCTCGGCCTAACAACAACAAAGAAGCAAGAAATAATTATTTTTCAAGATCAAGTATAATATATAGTGTATTTTGTACTCCTTTTAGAGTTTTGAAATACAAACTCAAGGTTTACTTAGGTTTTCATCCTTAAAATCTCATTAATCTTTCAAGTAAGTTTACAAAATTTATTTTTATCATTTCTTCAAGTATTTATTATGATCATATGGTTTTCTATACTATATTACATGCATATGCTATTTATACCACTTCATTTTAAACATAACTAACTTTTGAGCCCTAGAAAGTGATTATAGTTAGATCCTTGTTAGATCCACTTGATTTATGATGTTTAGGAACCCATGATACCTTAAGAAGGTGTATGGTAGGATTAGACTAGTTTTGTGGTGATTGAAGGAGATTTGGTTGAAGTTGGAACAAGATTGAAGCTAGGAAAATGATTTTTGAAACAATATATATACCTATTGTTACTATTTTGGAAACGTGGGAAACTCAGTAGGTGATGGTTAATTTTTGACCAAATATTTAGAAAATACTTTCAAAAACGAAACTTTTGGCGAAAGAACGGATTAAAACGAGCTTATAACGAAGGAGATATGATTTTTGCAAATTAATTGACGAAAACTATTTTCTGAAAAACTGCATGCTGTTTGACAGTTTTTGACGGACAAATAGAGGCGTTAGACGTAACCTAGTGAAGCCGAGTTATCGAAAATATATTAATACGTACTAAAACGAATCCGTGGATATAAAGAACGAGGAAAATGAGCTTAAAGCGACCAAGTTATACGCGTTTTAAAATCGTCAAAACTATATATATATATATATATATATATATATATATATATATATATATATATATATATATATATATATATATATATATATATATATAGTCACTACTAGAAAATAATATAACTACGTACTAAATGACATATTTTCTAGATTTCTTATTCAAGGAATTTATTTTTAACTAACGAAGTACGTACGACTCAAGGTTTATTACGCGACTACTAGACATTATTTTAAGGTTTTCAAGACGAGGAATATAACACTAACATTTTTATACGATATATATTACGACAAGTTTTTATAACTCTATTTGGACTTATTTTTCTTAAGTATGGAAAAAATACTTTACTTTGACAATAACTAGTATTTTCAAGTTACGAGTGGTATAGGTATCATGTGCATGTGCATTCCTTACATCACGGCATGATCTAAAGTAGATCGTTATTACTCATATTAGGTTGCGGCTAGTGTTCGCGCCTTATTGTCCCGATTATTTCATCACATTGTACTATCACTTCAGGTGAGTTTTCATAGCCCCGTTTTCAATTACTTATTTTGATTTCAAATCCCACGGGGGAGAATACATTGCACCAACTATTTTTGTACATGCCCAAGTATTTCAAATTCCATACATTGCTTAAGTTGCCTTATTACCACGTCTTGACAAGTCCCCTTTATTATCATGGACCGTTAATTTTAGTGCTAAGCGAGAGTGAGTGAATAGATCTATTGAGGGTGACGCCTCCACTCGCGTTTGGGTTGCTCCAACGGGACGAATGCATTTCATGTCTTATCAAATTGAGTGCCTGGTAAACACTCTGTTGGGGCCATTACTATGTCTAGCTTCGGGGTCATGAGCTTAAGAGACAATATAGCAGTTTGACATTTTTGTCGGTTTACTTTATACTTGTGGCTAATGTACATACGATTTAACTTACAAACCTATGGAATTCACCAACTTTATGTTGACCGTTTTCGCAATGTATTTCTCAGGTAACTAAGGCATATTCTCATGGCATGCATGGAGTCATTTTGTGTATCGAGGATGACGCGTCTCATTTTGGATTTCATGCACTTATGAACTATCGTTTGATTGTACTAAATTATTTCCTTAAACCTTTCTAAGACTTTTGGGACCTATGTTTTATAACTCTGAATATTTTGAATGAATCAAACGATGTATTTTCAAAACGACACTTTAGGTCGTTCAATATATCCTTGTTTGTGATGCTATGACAGTCATCCCCAGGTATTCCATTCCGCTGCCATTCAGGTATTTTGGGGGTGTGACATTTAGTTTTCGGGTTTAATGATTATTGTAACAGGGGTGTTTGGTTTATGTATTGCAGCGGTGCTGATGTTTGTTGATTGATAATCCAAGGCAGTATTGTAACGACGTTAAATCTGTAGTGCAGGCAGTGTGTGCACTCTTTGTTCATGTTGCGCGAGTATTGTATCTATCGTGTCAAATATTTTCAGGTCGGAGTACTCAAGTAACTCAGTAGTAGTTACGATGGCATATCTTTATCGTTTATAATGAATATCCTTTTTGCTAACATATTTATGTCTAATGTTTCAATGAATAGCTTTTCATATCATACACATTTTCATTACATACCTGTATTATCACAGAAATGAAAAACCAATGTGATTATTACAATTTATAACTGCATTGCTTCAGGTACAGTTTAAGGATGGTTATGAAACACATGGCTATTGACAAATTTAAGAATAAGTGGAGCATCATGGACTTCAAGGGACTGAAGGCACACATCAGGTATTCGTAGTTGATTTTGATTATACATGTTTTTTATTTATTTATTTATTTTTTCATGGTAGGTGTTTATGTGGGTTTTTGGTTTTGATGAATTTTTGTTGAATTATAATCACTTGGTCCGGTGTTTCAAGTATGCTATTGGTTATCTGATGTGCTCTGGTGATTATGGGGTAGGTTTTTGTGAGATTGGTGATGTGTGTCGAGTGGTTGTTGAAAGAAGATGATGAATAACAAAGGTACGCTACTGACATAATAATTTCTGTATTTAATTTCTATATTTTACAGGTCTCATAATTCCATTTTTGGATTTTGATAATAGGTAGCAATTTCGGAATTTATTTTTAGTGGGGGAAGGGGTGTTCCAGCGAGACAAGCTTTTGGGTTCGAAATCAGATATGGAGAGGGGGTGTTTGGTTTAGCTTATTTTCCCATCGTATGAGGTAATTTCTTCTTTGACTACTTATCGCGTTTGTGGAAGATAAGTTTCAAATCATGCGCATAAACCTTAAAGTGCATTATGTCCTTAATTACAAATTGCGGTGTGCTAAAAGTATCATTATGAGATATATGCCAATTATTTAATAAGCCGTTGTCGGGCTAATAGAATGAATAAAGGGGGAAAACATCACTAAGATTTGTGTGGCATTTTTTCTCCATAATAAATAGTTTGTTTATCATGGTTGGTCATTACGATTTATATTAAAAAAATTAGGTTTGAATCTTTGCATTAGTCATAATTGGAGTTGTTATTTCACACACTCTAAATCTTGCACCTTTGGGCCAGACATTTGACCTGTTTATTGTGTTTTCTGATTTTTCTAGGATGCCATGCAGGTGATGGTTAATTTGTTTTTCTGATTCAATATAATTTGTGATCTTTAGTTGCTAAAATTGTTTTAGATCAGGAGAAATTCGACCAATGCATTTCCAAGTGAATAGATGATTAGTTTATGGTGTTTGCATATAGTGATTATATAGATATTGGGTCATTTTAGGAGTGTTTTTGGGCTTGTAAATTCTCATGATACCAATATAGTCATCGAGAAAAGTCATGTTACCAATATAAAATAGTATCTAGATTGTAGTCATTGTCTTTTATTCCTACCTTATCTGAGAATTTGAATGAACCGTTTATACTTGCACATAAGCGTATGCTTAATCTAGCTTAGATAATTAATGACTGTATATATTTATTGGTTGACTAGCTTCAGCTAACATGTGGATTGCAGGTGGACCTTATATTCCATTCACAGAAAGGTTTCAGATTCTCTTGCAAGAAGTACTCTACTATGATATTACTTCAGCCAGGTCTAAAGTCAGAACACGTATAGAGGTATTTATTATATTCCTTATCTTCATTTTTTCTGTTAATGTTACACCATTCATTAGTCATAAGTCTTAAGATTAATCATTGCTCAAGTAAAAAGGATGGTTGACTGCCATAAAAAGTGAAATAACATATAGTCGTAACAAGGAAGCCATAGGTGAACATGTGGTTGGATTGATTCCTTCGCAATGTATATTAAGGGGTGTATGGTTTAGATTATTTTACCAGCCGATCATGATAGATGGTAGGCATGCCTAATATTTTTTTATAGGTAATCAAAAAGAAAAAAAAAAAGGAGTTAAATCGTTACACCTAAAGTGTACACCAATATAAAGGTTTTAGCCTATTATATCGATAGAGCAGCGATTGACATGTTTAAAATGTATGCCTAAACTTCATTCGTTCTGAATTATTTTCTATTTATACAATTAATATGGTTGAGTGCGATTTACCTTTACTGTCTTTGTTTAATGGCAATGTACATTGTTGCAGTCCATGTACACTTTGCAAATAGAATGATAAATTAAAAACACTGTTATTCAGGTAGACCTCAATTTGGGAATAGACACCTGACTTTAGTTATAAGAGTAGCCATGCCAAGAGATCCAACAAATAACAGCAATCTACACAATTCAATTGGATTGGTCTGCTAAAATTTTGCTTTATATTTTGAGCTGTATCAATAATCAACATATTAAATATAATGTTTTAATCATTTTAAGTAATTCAATTTATGATGCAAGGTTGTAAACATGTGGTTAATCATGAGCTACTCAAATTGATTGATCACTTTCTTTTATGCTAATTTTCAAAAATTTAACCGTCTGATCTGTTAGCGTCAAAAGTTAATGGGTCGAAACTACAACTTCTGTTGTTATAGATAGTAACAAGCTTTCTTTTTGTAGGTTCTTGACTTGAATGTACCTAAAATGATTACCCTACGAGGCCAGTTGGGGGATCGAATGATGGTCCTAGACTAGGAGTACCTTTTGACACACCGAAATAAAGGCCTAAAAATTTCACAGCGGATGAGCAAGAGATTATAAACGGAATTAAGCCCATCATTCAGTCTATGTGCGTCAGATTATGCATCAAAGCGGGTAATTTTTAATGAATAAACTTTGTTAATTTAGAATGATTATTTGGTGTATAGGGATTTTAATCATGTACTATCGAACGGATGCGTGTGGGAAAATAGACAATTTGGTTCATAGGTCAAATAAGATAAATCTATACAAAAGGTTGCACACATTTTATCATAGCTCATCTGTTCAGTTCTTATTCTGACTTCAACAATCCAAATTAGATAATAATTATATTATTACTTATGTTACAGATGGCCAATAATTAAACAACTTTTAATACCTTAGATATATATGCTTGCTGATTTACTTGGTACAATTTGTAGTACTGATCCAACTCATGTCTAATACAGGGTAACGAAGTGGATCTGGATGAGGTTAAGAAAATGTCAGCAGCATGGTTTCAATTATCCAATACCACACAATCAGGTAATTTTTTTTTATCAATTCGGTATTGTCTTGGTTGCTTTGAATAGGTTTGTTGAGTGGGTTAGTTAAGTGGTTTGTTTCAAGGGGTGTGTTTAGGGTGATGTGTTCAGTGAGTGGGTTCAGTTTATATGTTCAGCAGGGTTTAGTGGGCTTGCAGTGCTTATTAGCAGCAACAACTGTGAAAGTTTTGTGTCTGTATGTTGTAAATAAGCATTTAAAATTAGGTGGTTTATTACCAGCATTTTTAAACAAATAAGCAGTTTCAAATGAAACAATCCCAAACAGCCCTTGCTTTCATGTAAACATTTTTTATTATGTCTATTAGTTTATCCATTGGATTGGTTATTATAGTACTTTGGCAGATTTGATCCTTGACGGCATTATCTTTTTTTTAGGCAAAACGTGATAGCAAATGGACCAAAGCCTAACCCGCAAGGGCAATACCATTACGGTATGGTTAGCTTCACTCAAACCATAGGCCTCACTGCTCCTATTATAAATGGCAAGCAGAGGGTATTTCGTTACGTTTTTATAAGTGGTTATCTGATTATGTAATTATATGGTAGTAATTTACATGTGAACACTAACATAGAAATGGGTAGGCTTTGGTGTTGAAACAAGGGCTGAAATGGTTGGGTTTCAGTGGTGAAATGGGGGCTGAAATGTGTTGGTTTTGGAGCTGAAATGAGTGGGTTTAGGGGCTGAATTTAGGGTTGAAATGGTTAACTTTTGGTGGTGAAATGGGAGCTAAAATGGGTGAGTTTGGGTTCTGAAATAGATGTGGGTTTGGGGCTGAAGTGGGTGGGTTTGGGAGCTGAAGTGGGTAATTAGGTAACTCCATGTGCTTTTCTATCGACTCTTGCGACTTCAGTAACAATGTGTTGCTTTGTTTAATTATATTATGAATTTTACAATACTAATTACCATGGTCCTTTAAGGACAAAGAAAGTGGATAATTAAATAAGTGATAACTTTATATACCGATGAATATTTGGACACAAATGTGTTGTTGGAAAGACATTCCTGGACAAAAATCTGAATTACATATATATTTGGCAGGAATCCACATCTGTGTGTAGAAGCTCACAGTCATGTTCATAAGATCAAACAGAAGATGGAAGTGGCACCAGAATACGAGGTTAAAGATTTTGGAGTGATAGGCGAAGAGGTGCAATATGGAACTGCAGATTAAGCATCCAATACAAGTGACTACGACGGTCCCGAGCAAACTGAGGCTGGTAAAAGAAGGTTTGCAAGATGTGATTAAGAAAACATAGTCATATATGTTTTTAAAGGATTCACAAACTCCTACTTTTGTTCAAAAAAACAAACTCATGTTACCATTGAAGTGTCATGAAATCTCATTTCTTTCAACATGTTGGTAATTTGCAAAGCTGTTGGCAAAGAAAAATTGCGCTTGGTTTTTTGCAATTAAAGTGAGCTTCTTTTAAATGATATAAAATATTCTTGCTGCCACACCCTTACTTTCTTGCAAGCATGCAAGCATTGAAAGTAGTCTTACATACACATATTTCGTCGGTTTTGTTACTAATGCAATATAGTAGCTTCGTCACATTTTTTTTGGCTAACTTGCGTATACAAAAACCCCGCGGCAATGCGCGGGCTCATACCCTAGTAAAAACAACAAACCACTTTGACATTTGAAAACTCAATTATCACTTCCTCACTGCTATTTAATTAACTCGTCATTTGTTCATTTTTCATTCAATAACCACCTTTTTATATCTATTCGTGTGGTTTTGTGAAGTAAACAAACTTGAAACTTACTAAATTAAACGCATTACAACTTTACAACAAATATAGGTAAATCAACTTACTTTCTCATTAGAAGTAACAATTTTTATTTTTTATTTTTAAAACGACATTTAACTATCTGGCAATATACAACTACAAATTATCTCATATATCATAAGCAGAACTTGAACCTATAACCGTTGAAGTTGGAGAGCTTATCACACAATAAGGGATACCATTGTGACACAAGCACTTTGGTAACATTGTTAAAATTTGTTCATGATTTTAATAATATGCTTTATGACAAAACTTTTAGCTAATAATCAGGTATTTAAATTTGACAATTAACAAGGTGAATTAACATACTAGACAGAGCCTAAAAATAATGGGAAGTGATACTTACACCACTTTTTTTTATGCATACATTACAATTATGCATATAGCATGTTGTAACATGTGCATTAATGATTTAAGATTGTGGTGTGTGCATAAAAAAAATGGTGTAAGTATCACTTTCCAAAAATAATATTTACAAATCTAAAAATTACACTAACAAAGAAATAAAGTCATTCGAAATGAAGATTATTCTTTCCCAGTGTTTGCTCAAAGCTTCATGTCATGGTAATCTTTGATTGGGTTTGAGTAATCAGCAACTCTTGGTATTGACATAAATCATTGGTTTGAAACCCAGGTTTTGTTGGATATGTGTATGACAAATTGACAACCAAGTGTCCAAGATTTGATGGGCCGGCCCAATTAGGCAATTTATTTCGTGAGAAAATTACGAATTTTGTCCGTATAGTTTTAGTTTTTGCACTTTCTGCCAACCCCAATAATTAATTACGTTGGGTGCCCTTATTGTTTTAATTAAGTTTGTAACACGCTGTTTCTTTTTCGCTAACGACCGTCAATTATTGCCGTTATCGTCCAACACATGCGTTTCACACGAGGGTAATATCGTCTTTACACATTTCCCTCCAAGATCACTCACCCACTATCATAACTATCCTAAGAACCTTCTTTTCATTTTTTTTTCTTTTTTTTAATATAAATCTTAATCACTGTTTTCCTATGTCCTCTTCACTCCCAATCTTTTAACTTCACAAAACACAAATTATAATAATGTTTCATCTTCAATGGTTAAATGCACATATGCCAGATTCGTACAAAGAGTCCCCAAATTCACGATCTTGGTCTCATTTATGGTAAATATCTTTTCGCTTTATTTTAAAGCTTATTTTTGTATTTGTTAAAATGACCAAGCGTATACCTAAATCTGTATTCCATAATTTTTGTGTTTTTAAGATTATATTAGTTAATTTGTTTTGGGTTGATATAACCTTTTGATCTCATATTCGTATGAAAACTTATTTACTTTGAAAATCCATCACAAAGGAATGTTTAGCTACCCACCAAAAAGACGTTATAGGTATGCCACTATTGATGCTGACTTGGTTGACTTTAATCAATTTTCAGTCCGTGAATTGGATAGGAAGTTTAAAGAACTTGGTTTTAATCAAGGTAGGATATTGTTCTACCACCCTAAGAAACCTGGGTACTCATTGGATGATGGTTTCGTTCCTCTAATGTCTGATGAAGATGTGATTAATTTGTTATCACTTGTGCCTAGATTTAGGGAACTTGAAGTCTACATAGAATCAGGCGTGTCATTAGTTGAAAAACACTTTATGGAAGTTAGGAACCAACCAAAAGGTGTTGTCATTAAATACGTTATAGAAGTTATTGTGGTTAACAAAAATATCACAGCAAAACACATGTAATGTGTTGTTTAAAAGAGTGGGATGGTTCCAATGAGGTTGGACAGGATCCAACGACAGGATCCAACCGTTGTTGTATCTTTAAGTAAAGGTTCCTTATGTGTTTGTAAGTACCTTGCATGGACTGATGGTCATAAGTTGCTTGGTATTACAGATAACAATGTTGGACTTCTAAATCTTGACATTGAGGTACCACAATGTTCTTTTGAAACCATTAAGGAAAAAATAACAAAGAAAAAGTTTTATGCATTTAGTTTAAAAAATATTTTGTAAGAAATTGATTTTGAACTAGAATATGACAGTGAGATTGTTAAACAAAAATTATGTCAAAGTAAAATGAGTCAAGATGAGGTGATGGAAAATGTCAATACGACATTTAACAACATACTTAAAAAAGTTAAGATGTCCATACCACATTTGACAACATGCTTTAAAAAATAAGGTGTCAAACATCAACCATAGTCTCACAGTTTGTACAAGGAATAGAGGAAATCAAAGAATTCAATCCCAAAGTTTATGAATGGTTACAAAAGATACCACCAGCCTCTTGGTCAAGTCTCATTTCTCAGGTATAATTTTTAAACATTAGATTTATATTATTGTAAATTGTAAACATATTATTATCCTAATTCGTTATGCACTAAACATGTATAGCAAGGTGTGACATTCTTCTTAACTACCTATGTGAATCCTTCTATAGTAAACTGCAAGATGGTAGAGATCCACCTACCATTGGATGCTTAGAATATGTTAAGGAGTATCTAATGAAGATGATAGTTAATTTGCAAGAGGCATAGATAAATCTCAGGTCCTGTAACACTTACCGCAACAACAATTTTTAAGGTTATTATGGAAGAAACGAATGATTATTCAATTATTTGGAATGATGGTAACATTTATCGGTGTAAGGGGCCATGGATAGATAAATGTGTGGTGAACATGAGGCTTAGGACTTGTACTTGCAGGAAATGGAAACAAGCTGGCATTCCATTTAAGCATGTTGTTGCCACAATTTTTAACATAGGTGCTAATGGTAGAGAGGTATGGATACCAAAGGATTGGGTGTATTAAGTTTATCGGTCATAGACTTAGAGGAAAATGTAAACTTATAAGGTTGAACTTGTTATTGGTAGTACCTTTTGGCAAAAGTACAGGATCCCTTGTATGTTGTTACCTCCACACCACCATGTGCCAATTGGAAGACCAAGGAAGAAGATAAGAGTGAATGAAGATAAGAGGGCTAAAAAAGCTTTGAAGGTAATGGTTAAGAATGAGAAGTTGTCGGGGAAGGGTAAGATTTTTAGTTTTGGGAAATATGGGGAAAATGGGCATAATCAGAGAGCTTGCATAGGTCCAAGAAACAAGCAGGAAACTGGTAAATGGAAGAGGGAAGGGAGGTCTGAAGGTGTGCCAGATATGGAATTAAGCACGTGAAGTTAATGCAGGGACTAAGTCAGCTAGTAGTTTCTCAAGCATGACAGGATGGAAGTACCCAGGTTCCTGTCTTGTAGGACCGAAAACATAGTTGATTTATGTGGTTCGGGAGATCGAGGTTGGTGATTTAGGATAAACATGGTGAAACCCTAAGAGAGAGAAAGTAAATAGAGGGTGAGGTGAAAGAGAAAGATAATATAAAGACTAACCAAATGCTTACACACCCGCACCCCTCATAAAGAGTCACAAGGGGTATTTATAGGCTCATTACATCAATACTTTGCCACTTAACCAATACTAATCCCTTAGGGCAAAGCTATCTACGTATCTAGTCCATTTCGCGTGAATGACGCTAGCTTCACAAAATAGCGAGGCTAACAATCTCCGCCTAAGATGGCGTCACACGTGAATGGTTACAATGAGACCTATAAATATATAAACAAAGTAAATTATAATAATATGATAAAGAATGTTGATGTTGTTGAAGTGCAGAGTCTCTGTAGTCAAGATACTGAGGATGAATTAAAGTTCTCTCTTCCGGAGATCTCGGCATTTGATCTTTGGAGTCTGAAGACTTTGATCTTTTTCCAGCTCTAAACTCCTTATGCATTATCCTTGAAGTTCCATTCTTCCGAATTCTTCAGCATTTGATCTTTGTCCACTGAAGGCGCTGATCTTTGGAGCTCTGAACTTCGACTATAATGGTCTAGTTAGGTTATTACTCCCTCCTAACTAGTGAGCCATTTTTTTCTTTTATCTGCTCCCTCCTGAACTGACTTCCCTTTTTTATCAAGTCTCTTTAGTCTTCTAATCACACAACAGAACACGCATCGGATAAAGTAGACACTAGACTGTAGCACCATGGTTATCGTTCAGGGAGCATCATACCAACATAAGTCACATAGTATTGCAGCCAAGTTGGTAAATAAGCCCCGATGTACACATTATCTAAGCATAATCAAGTACTTATTATTGAAGCACAGTTCCCTCAATCAACCAAATTACGGAAGACGAAACACAACTTGTCCCTCATGATGGTTGTGAGTAATCGAAATCATCATAATGTTGTGTACATGTCGTAAAGTCAACTTTACTGCAAGCAATAATCAAGCATAGCTTGTTTAAGCATAATTCCGTGAGAATATGTCGATCTATTCTCAATACAGTTCTCTCATACCAACCTGTAATCGAACCTCCTTTAAATTCCACCGGCTAATAGTATTGACCACTGATGGAGACAATCTGATAAAACCAAGTTGAAAAAGAAGTAAACACCCCAACTTTGTGACTTAATGCTTGTACGAAAGATAGCAGTGACTTTGAACCTATACTGAGCACTATAACGTAACTCCTTTAAGTATAAGGTACACAGTGGATAAACGCCCAGACAAGTTATCTTGAGACTACCAACTTATCTCAAAGATAAATAAGTACACCCCTGAAACGTCACTTGAAGTTCAAATCAATAATACAATACAAAAACTCAGTAGTCATTTTGTTAAGAATAACAATTCAAGCCGTGAAATTAGTATCCCCGTGAAAATTTGTAGATCAATGTTTACCAATGTTTATCAATTTGTTGTATTGATTGATGCTAAACAGTCAACCTAAATTGACCAAGTCAATGGTCAACAAGGTCAAACAGCCTAGATTCAATCTCTGGGTAATAAAGGGTATCACCAGGTCGTTATGTCCCGACGAGGTGTGATGGTTATCAAACGGGTTTGTGATCGGGTGAATTTGGACAGAAAAGGGATTGTGAATGGTTACACTACTGATTTATACAATGAAATAGCTTAAGTAAGCTATATGAACAAGACTGGAAATTTGGAAAACCCAGAAACATTTAAAACCTAAAACGCGTACGTTTATATTTTAAATAACATAAACGTACAAAATAAAACGCGAAAACTGAAATCTGAAAACCCCCAGGGGGTGAAAATGACTTTTTTACAAACCTAAAATAAAAAGAAAATTTAAAATGAAAATAAAGTTATTAACTTGATTATTTTAATATTTAAACACTAATTAATTAATAAAAACTATTTTAAATCTAATTTAAAATAAACTAAAAATGATAAAGGTTACAAAATAAACTAAAAACTTACAAAAATATTTTCTAAACCTTTAATTGAACTTGAAGAAAGTATAAAAATTAAAAATAAATATTTTTGTCTTTTTATGGTTTTTCTATTAATTAATTACTAATTAAATATTAATTACTTAATTAAACTATTTTAAATTATAAAAAATAGCAAATGAACAGTAAAAATTCTAGAAAAATTCCTAAAATTATATTATATTATATAAAAGCTAGGAAAAATATAAAAACTAGGTCTTACTAAATAAAAACTAATTATGCTATTTAAAACTTAATTATTAATTAATAATTAAGAAAACTAATATTAAATCTAATAATTACTAAATTATAATATAAAAATCTGATAAAATTATTAAAAATACTTTAATATGAAAGGAATTTAAGAAAAATATAAAAATGCTAGGTTACTTAATAAAAATCTAAAAAGGAAAATTAAAATTTAAAATACATTAAATAGAAACTATCACTTATAATTAAAATTTGATTTTCTAGAATTTTCTTTTGGAAACTTGTTTTATACCTAAAAACAAACAACTTTTATGAAACAACTTTTTTACATCTTAAAAATAAGCATTGTGAGCTCAATAAGCTTGGACAGTTGACTTTGGTCAACTGTCAAGGCAAAAAGCTATGAAATAAGCTTAAACTTGAGACCAGGGGTGGAATTGGGTTTGAACAAGTTGAGAGAACATAAATAAGCTAATACAAACCAAAGAAACTCCCTGAATAAGCAAATTAAGCACAAATAAGCACTTGGACACCTTGCTCAACACAGAAAAAAAGGGACAAACTTTAGGACAGTCTAGGGGGCCCACAAGAGTGATTGGGGGCACAAGCTTGGGTGCAATGGAAAGTCACCCACCTAGGGAGTTCAAAGAACTAGGAGGGGAACAATGGGGCCCATTGTGGAGGGCAGAAACCACCACCAAAGTGGTGGTGATGGTTGAGTTAACTACTGCAGCAGGGCAGAGCCTCCCCCTGCAGCTGACTTTGATCCAAGGTGGGGCCCAGTAAAAAATTCACAAAAATATGGGGAAGGTGGGATTCAAGAGTTCAGCTGGTATAGTACACACCCAAGAAAATTCAAACCTTCAAACCAATCACAAAAATCTACAAAATTCTTTGAACTTTTGGAAAAATTGAAGACATGCACTTTTGACTTTTTTGAGTTTCTAGGGGATCTAAACTACTGATGTTGTTGAATTAACCTAGATTAAGACTAGCTTGAGTAATGTTAACAAGTTTTAAGCCAATGGGGGGGGGGGGTTATTAGTCTCAAATCCTTCAACAGTTAACTGTTGAGGGATTTGATGGTGATTTTGACTATTGGTTGCTTGAAACTTGAATTTGAGACTTGTTTTAACCTAGTATGACCTGATGCAATATATAACTACCAAAGCAACGTCAAAACAACCACAAGAGCACAGCTCTCAAGCATGATCCAAACACTCCTTAAAGTTAACTAATCTTATGAACTTCAAGCCCTGAGATTGTTTAAGACCAAAACACTAATCCATAAGATTCTAATATGATAATATAAACCTGTTTTAACACAGAAATGTCAATTTTAACAACAAAGACTCATGAATCAATATAAAACTAAAATAGCAGTGAAAATAAAAGATGAAGCAATGCTGAGAATAAATGAACAAGTACTAAAGATAAAACACTATTATGACTAAAATACACCTAGGAAACACAGAGAACCATATATAAGCAGTTAATAAGCTGTTACACAGTAAAATACCAAAGTTGTGAAAAAGGCTTACATAGTGAATTCAGGCCAAGAACATGGAACCAAGTACCCAATTCACATCCTAAGGCTTACCAATAAGCTCTACAACCCAGGGCAAGTCCATAATTCATCAGGCTCTAATGCTTCTTCTACCTCATGGACTGAATTTGAATTTTTAGACTAATTCCATGGCATTTTTGAGATTTTTGGTATTTTGAACAAAACTTGTTCAAAATGCTTAGGGAACCTTCTAAAATTTACTTGTGAACTTTAATGAGCTATTAGAATCAAGAGATAACCATTTTTACAATATTAAGACAATATGGAAATTTCATGAAATTGAAGCTTAAACTGAAAAGTGATTGAGAACTGAATTTAATGATTGAAACAAGTTAAATTATACTGAAAATTACTTAACATTACATCTTAAAGCTAACAATTACACTTGGAAAGGGTAAATTTAATGAAACGACATTAAAACTAGATTAAAACTATATTACACTAACTACTAGCTCTATCCTGTTTCTTTCTTTACTTTTATACATCCTCAGATACTTCTCTCTCTTTCCCATCAATTTCTAGCCGTTGAATGGCTTGAATTCATCTGAGCCGTTCAAAAGTTGTTTTGGCGCCAAAAAGGTCTTGGGACAGTTGGTGTTGCTTGGAGAGATTAGTGGGAATTAAATGCATCTTGGAGGGTTGTGGTAAGTTGGGGGGACAGGATATGGGTAGTAGGAGAAGAGGAGGGGGGAGGTGAAGTGTGGAAGTGGTTAGCAGGTTGCCAAGTGGGGAAGGGAGGTGGATGTTTGACTTTTGTGTTGACCCTGCATAAATAAAAACGGGGGTGTATATTTTTTTAGGAGTGGGATGGTTTGTGGTTGGAATGGGCTAGGGGGTTTTGTTTGGGCTTGGAGTGGATTGGATTGGGTGGTGTTTGGTTTGTTTGTTTAGTTAAAGTTTAAGAAACCACAAGGACCATTTATGCAAAACTGAAAATCAAGGGACTGATTTTGTAAACTTTTCAAACTTGTTTCAAGGTCCTTTCCTGCCAAGTACCAAATACCCAAGGATAAAATTGCAAATTTTCACTTTTGGTCCTTTAGGGACCAAATTTGTCAATTGTTGAAATTTGAGGGACTAAATGTGCAAATCATTCAAACTTTACACCAAGGGACCATTTGTGTCACTTTTTAAATTCCCAAGGACCCAAGTTGACTATTTATCCAAAAACATATTTCCCAGGGACCAAATCTGACAAAATTTGAAACTCCAGGGACCAAACTGTAAATTTCCAAAACTTTTCCAATTTTTCACCAAAGGACTAAATATGACAATTTATGATTTCAAAATGACCTTTGGTGACTTTTCTTTCCAAATAAGTACTCAGGGACTATTTTTTGTCAATTTTTGAAAGTTGGGGGACTGAAACTGCCAATTTTGCAAACTTTGTGCGTTTTTCATTTGTTTTTACTCATTTTGCATCTAAAACATATAAAACACAATTTTGAAATATTTTTAGTATTTTGATGCATTTCTGAGTGTTTTTTTGTATGTTTTGCAGTTCAGATTTGACCAAAAATGATGAGTGTTTGAGCACTCATCATGTATCCAAAAGATTTAGATAAACATTTTGATAGACTAATTCGTCACAATGTTGCCATCACAGCCCAATTAAATCATATCAACACAGAGCCTAGTACGGTTTAAACAACTACTTAGCCTAAAAGAAATTTAACCCGATCCAATCAAAAGAATACTTATGACCGGTTAACCCTAATTTCACTCATAAGATAACACAAATCTAAAACACGCTCCCTTAGTAATCTGCCTCTCTCATCTCATCTCTCACCTAACTGATCTTTATCTCAAATCTGGATCCAGTTTGATACATCAATTCCCAACTCAATCATCACATCTCGAATCCATCATTATAACAGACGAACAAAACATATTAACACCCTTCATTCTTTTTGTTTAGGACGGTTGAAGAGTACAAGAGATTTGTAGCTTCAAGATCTTTAATTAAAGGTCTTTGGTAGGTTTTATTTGTTACTCGTAGCATTGCATAAGTCCAGTTATTGTTTATTAGGCTAAGGCCCGTATGTATCTTGTTAGGGTCAAGGCCCGTATGTATCGATATATTGTATTATTCGGATTGAATGAAAGACATGAAAACATTATTCACCTACATGGTATCAGAGTATATAAAGATTGATATTCATTTTGTGCGAGATTTGGTTGCTGCTGGTCAAGTTAGAGTTCTTCATGTGCCGTCACGCTATCAGTATGCAGATATATTCACCAAAGGCTTACCTTCAGCATTATTTGAGGAGTTTAGAACCAGTTTGAGTGTCCGGTGTCCTCCCGCTCAAACTGCGGGAGAGTGTTAGTCGTAGCATTGCATAAGTCCAGTTATTGTTTATTAGGCTAAGGCCCGTATGTATCTTGTTAGGGTTAAGGCCCGTATGTATCTATATATTGTATTATTTGGATTGAATGAAAGACATGAAAACATTATTCACCTACATTATTATGTAGTGTTTTTCATTTTATGTTTAACCAAAAGGAAGAATGAGTGAAACATTTGTATGTAGTTTTAGCTCTTTCTTTCACTTCAGATATTAACAAGAAGTGAAGGCTTTGAAATGATCTATGATGATAATAATTTAAAACTAAAAAAATCTTATAAAAGATTGGCAATAAAGTTTGAAATAATCTGAGATCGACATTTATTTCATTAAAGCTTCGATGTTTGAATGAGTGTTCAGAAGTGAGGTGAGGAGTTTGGTTGTGTCTATATTAGGATTAGTTTAGTGTTTTGGTTTTGTAAGTTGGACAGGCTGTGATGTTTATATTCATTGATTTCATTTCTTTTCTATTAAAACGTTTGGACTAATGGTAAACTGAGGTCCACAAAGAGTAACATATGGTTTGGTCAATGTTGAATCGGGCAGAGTTTTGACACAAATTTATACATGGGTGACTTCGTAAAAAATGGTACCGCAATTCTCTTCCAACTTGCTGTCGCAAGTGTGCCAAGCCCTATCGCAACTCGTGTCTCAATTTTGACAGAGTTTTCTTTAGGAAAAACGTAGGTAACAAGTGTTTCACACCACTGCTGTCGCAACATTGGTGTCACAACTTTGATGTTGCAAGCTGCAATTGCAGTAAAGCCTTATCACAAGTGAGTTTTGCAAGTTGTTGTCGCAACAAAGTTTTGCAAGAAAAAATCTCTCAAACTGAAAATATCACAACAAAACCATCTTTTCAAACCCATTTTCTGACTTCTTTTTCAAGCCACATTTTTCGACCAAATTTTTGACTATCCTGACTACAAACCTCACTTCTTTGGTACAAACCAGTCACAAGAATAATAAAGTTAACATAAACCTGGTAACTAGGACTAAAAAGACCACATGAAACACATATATGAAACTGTTTGTGAAATTAAAGAACTTTTTGACCACTTTGGATACGAGAGAAAACTATTACCACTTTAAAGATAAGAAAATATTTTCATATCCACAAAAAGTGAGGTAAAACAGCGTAAAAAACAATATTCGAACCCACAAAAATCAACACAAATAACCACCATAGCTCTAATACAAATTGTAGGACCGAAAACATACTTGATTTATGTGGTTCGGGAGGTCTAGGTTGGTGATTTAGGATAAACATGGTGAAACCTTAAGAGGGAGAAAGTAAAGAGATGGTGAGGTGAAAGAAAAAGATAATATAAAGACTAACCAAATGCTTACACACCCACACCTTTCATGGAGAGTCATAAGGGGTATTTATAGGCTCATTACATCAACACTATGCCACTTAACCAATACTAATCCCTGGAAGAAAAGCTATCTACATATCTAGTCCATTTCACGTGAATGACACCAGCTTCACAAAATAGCGAGGCTAACATGTGTCTTAAAGGAGGACAAGTACAAGAAGACATGGAAAAGCACCAATGGCTTGATGGTTTTTTATGTATTAGTAAAACATACAATTTTATTTTACAATATTATCTATGATGCATAACTATGGTATTTTAAGGACTATGTTGTATTAACCATGCTTATTAAAGCCTCAATGTTAGGCAAATTTTGACATTTGGATGCCTTATTAATGCCATTGTGGGTCATTTGACTTTTATTAGTCAAAAAGGGTCATTTCTAGTTTCCTCTATGCATATTGTTTTCACCATTTTAGGTAATTTGACTTTATTATTCAAAAAAGGTCATTTTTGGTTTCTTTTATGAGTATTGTTTACACCATTTTAGGTTATTTGACTTTTATTAGTAAAAATTTGTGGATGCCTTATTAACACCGTTTTAGGTCATTAGTATCTTTTGACTTTTTTAGTTAAACTTACCCATTTTGGATCAACAATGGATGTTCATTTGTATCCATTGACTTTGTTAGTAAAAAAAACACATTTAAGATGCACTAACATGAATATTTAACATGTTTTTGAATTTGCCATTACAAGATCGACTAAAACAACAACAATTTATCCTACAAAACTTAGATATTTTCATTTCTATAATAAAGGGTTATTACAAAAGAAGGATAAACTAAATCCTCATCGAAGAAATCCAAAAAACATACCTTTACATATTACCAACAACAACGAATCCACACAACCTAGAGATACTTGAAAACAAAAAACAAAATCAATGAGATGAGATGATAAGGCACATATTTAGCTTTTGAATCATCTAAGCCCTTTCAATAAGATCTTCCTCAAGCCCATTCCTTGACCTCTACAAACCTGGTATGATATCCATAGCACCATGGCATATCGATAGGTCAACGCATCCAATGAAATTATAATCTGAACCTTACATCATTTTAAAAAAAGTGTAAACATACCCATTGAGTTACCTCAATATATGAAACACACTTACCATTGTTGGCCAAAAGTAGAACCTCCTATCAGGGTTGAGTTAGGTCTATGAAGTGCGGAAAACACATTGCTTACCTCAACCACAGATAACCATCGTTCAAGAGTGTGTTCTTGAGTATGTGTTTTTTGACTATGTGTTTTTTGAGTTTTACTATAGGAGTGGATGAGATTATTTAAGGTAAAGTTGAGTTACAAATTTTGTCTCTGTAAATGAGGGTTTCTTAGGAATGTAAAAACAATTGTGAACGTTTGAACAGTGTAAAGGCGATATTACCCTCATGTAAGACACACGTGTGGGACGATAACGGTAATAATTGATGACTGTTAGCGGAAAGGATATAAGGTG
This sequence comes from Artemisia argyi, assembly GCA_030686995.1. NCBI lineage: Eukaryota > Viridiplantae > Streptophyta > Magnoliopsida > Asterales > Asteraceae > Artemisia > Artemisia argyi. The sequence continues at coordinate 154,883,598 of CM060698.1, read as the reverse complement.
TTACAAACTTAAAACCATAATGGCATCCAAGGTAGTTGGTTCTTGGGAATGGCAGTGAGTGTAAAAATAGAAACCACAAGGACAAAACTTTTAGTTTTCCTTTATTTCTTTGTTTTTTTCAAAGCATTAACTTATCGATTTAGAAAATCTATCATCGAAGCGTATAGTTATAGTGTGTTTCTTCACTTGAGTGTCATTGTACGTTAATGAGAGTATTATTGCAAAGTGTTGGTAAAAGGTGTATTAAAGGTTCAAACTAACGTTAATTTGTATTCGTCTTAAAAAAATTGTCTAATAAAATAGAAATTACTCATATTCTTTTTGTGCATGTAAAACAATGATCAGCTTTCTTTTAAACGACAATTTCAATTTAAAAAAACTAGCAAGAAGCTAGATGAGACAATAGCAAGAAAGCAATACGCTTACAAACCAAACTACAAACACACCTGAAATCATCCACATAAAACATTTGAAGATCAAATGACACCTACAAATAGACTATAACAAAATATACAATAGACGGCCCAAAAAACACCTTAAGTAGTATTGATCATCCACTTGACTAATTGGTGATATTGATCCTTCATAAACGCTATCTTCTGATACACTAGAAACTCTCTAGAGTGATATTCGTTGTATAAACCTAAATAAATAAACATAGTCCAACACAGAGAAAATCTTCGTACCCACGTTAAATATGTGTTACTACGCAAACTAACATTGTGGTTTGAATAGAGAGGGTGCATTTATCCTCTTCTATACTTTCTTCATTTGTATTCAAATTCCACATCAGTGCCGTAATAATATTATCTTTACTTTTTCTCTGTTCCTTTCTGCTCAAAACCTTGCTATACGATATTCTCTCATCCCGATCATTCAAATTTCGTGCTTTTTCGTATTAATAAAATTGAACACATATGCACTCCCGATACGCATTAGTGGCTAGCAAAAAGAATTCCATATGTAATGTGGACTTTATGCGGCCCCTTATCTTAATTCCCTCTAATCCTCTACTCTTTACAATCAAATACTCAATTTCGTACAAATTAAAAAATAATAATAATAAAATTAAAAAAAAAAAAAAAAAAAAAAAAAAAAAAAAAAAAAAAAAAAAAATAGCTGTTGACTATCTTTGAAGGATCGAAGTAGTATCCAACTGTCGGGAGAAAAGGACTTCCATGAAGGTAGCTAGCTAGTGTAAAAAGATGACTGGACTTATCAGTGAAGACTTGATAACACGACGACTTTGAAATGAACAATAAATATGTTTACCGGTACATGAAATGAGGGAATATCAAAAGTCTACTCCCCACATAGTCCAAAACAAACCTTTTTAATATATTGTTTCTAGCCAAAAAGTTAAGTGACAATAATATAAAAAAAAAAAAAAAGTATCTTACGGATTTTCAAAATCCGTATACCTTCGATGTAAAAACGTTTGAGGTTTTAGTAATATATTGATTTCCATTTGAAATATGGTTATGTCTTTAGGGCATCAGGATGGTCTGGGACGGACTTACATGGGTGCCGGATGTGACAACGGTTACACCTGATTTCAGGTCACGAAGTGGAAAAAAGTTTCAAAACTGTCATTTTTTTGTATGTGCAATCCCACACTAAATTTTTTAGCTACTTTCGTTTCTTATTGCTTAATTTTAGTTAGTCCAGTAATTCTTTTATGCAACACCATCTTAAAAATCCTGAGTACGTCCTTGAGGATGGTTGGAAGTGGAATCTTGATTCTAACGGGAAGTTTAGTGTTAATAAGCTTACCAAAACAATCAACGCTGCTACTTTAAGGCCAAATGTTATGGCTTTCAAATTTTGTTGGAGTAATCGTGTGCCTTGAAAGGTTAATATATGCATTTGGAGACCGGTCAATAATAGGTTACCTACGTTCCAAAATCTTCTTGCCAAAATCTTGTTGCATGAGGTATACCTGTTGTTTCAAACCTCATCAGTTCTTTTTGTGGCCAAGTGATCAAATCCTCCAACCATTGTTTTTCCATTGTTTGAAAGGTTTGTTGGTTTGGGAAACATTTTGCAATTATTTGCAAATTCACCTGCATCCTCGTCTCTTAAACTTTACGAGCTTGCTAAATTACTTGCCTTCCATCCAGCCTCCCATCCTAACACATTTTGATATAATGTTTCAAGGCTCTTTTTATGTTCCGATATGGACAATTTGAGATTAGTGAAATATAATTTGTCATGTTAAGGCATGATTATTGAAGTCATTAATTAAGCAAAATATTTTTGCCAAATGCCAATTTTGTCACTACTTTGGATCACCAACTGGAGTCATCAAACCAGGAAAGGACAATATATGGGTATGAGATCCTACCTCCACATGCTTCACTTGATGTAATTTTATTTTTGATATGTCCTATGGCTTTAGCTAGGTTCGACCTTTTTTTGTTCCTTTTCTTTCTACTTTGCAGCAATCCTCCTTGGAAACCTACTTTGGTTACAATCGTTTTCCTCATTTTTGAGTTGTTTTTTAATAAAATTTTCTTGGCTGTTAAAAGAACAACGATTTCATTTGTGTTTTCAAGTTAACACGGTTTACACATATTTTGACTTCTTAATAGTTACGGTGAAAGAAGAGAAACCGAGTTGAATATTTGAAAAAAATACATATATAGATGAAAACCTTACCTAAACAAGAATTTTATGTAGATCCAAAATATAATATTGTTTCTGCCACAACTCGTCGAGACGAAAAACACATTGTCAAAAAAGTTATCAATCTCATACATAAACGATAAAAAGAGTAGTTGTTGACCATTTTAAAGAGATGCACCTATTGGTAGAGTTCCATTCAACCAGTGTAAAATGACGACTGAAGTTATTAGTGAAGACTTGATAACAAATACTCATATATAATAAATACGCTTTACATTACATTAATGAACATATTAACCCACTCTTCATCAATAGTTTAAACTTTAAACCAAATAATTAATAAAAAAAGAAGTTGGTGCTATTAAAACACATAATTTCGATGTATACACGTTCTAGTCTTTAGTCTTCACTATATATATTACTGTTATAATAATTCATCATTTATAGATCCAAAAATATTTGTCTTTGTCAGTTACCTTAGCTTAAGTGTGCTGAAGACAAGAAGATAATGAGGCCACCACGTTTTGACAAATTTGGAATGAAGAAACGTGCATGGAGCGAAGATGAAGACGACAAGTTACGAGCCTTCATTCAAAAAAACGGCCACCCTAATTGGTGTGAAATTCCCAAGTTAGCTGGTATGGTCTACGACGAACCTAGCTAGCTTCTTGAAAAGTTCTAGTTAAGCTTATACATTTGCTTATATATATATATATATATATATATATATATATATATATATATATATATATATATATATATATATATATATATATATATATATATATATTCTATTTTGATTTTTTGTTGTTTAGGTTTGTCTAGATCTGGGAAAAGTTGTAGGCTAAGATGGATGAATTATTTACGTCCGAATGTAAAACATGGAAATTTTACAAAAGAAGAGCAGGATGTCATTGTTGATTTACATAGCAAGCATGGCAACAAGTACGTTAAAAGTTATTATTAAAAAATTGTATAGATGTTTTTAGATTCATTGTGACTAAAATAATGGGATTATGTTATATTAACAGATGGTCAATGATGGCCGCACAACTGCCGGGAAGAAGTGACAATGAAATAAAAAACTACTGGCATACGCATTTGAAAAATCGGGTAAATATAGAAAGTACTAAAATTAGAAATGAACAAATTGAAAGTGTCGAGCCCAGCAAGGCTAATGCTGAAGGATGCTCGATGAACATATCGAACTCAAAGATGATCCAAGATGAAGTTGGAATTTTATTAGCAGTATTGTCATCAAACTTGCCGCCGTCTTCTTCAACAATGGAACTTTCATCGTCAAGTGGCTCCGTTAACGTTGTTTCAAGCGATGTTACACCTCCACGGTTTTGCAAACAAGCTGGTAGTTTTTGGACTGAGCCATTTTTACTAGACAACGAGTTTCATGCATCATCAAATGAAAAAATCTTTTCACCATTGGGCTCAACAAACGATCTCATCTGCCAGGCTTCTTTACAGGATAACATCATAGATGATGTGCTATTATGGTCAACCATCGAGTCTTATTTTCTAATCTAAAGCTATTCTTTTCTTTTTTTCGTCTCGATTGGGTTGGTGTTCCAAGTTGCTAATTCATTCTTTGTGGGCTCAGAGATATGCATTGTACAATAAAAGTCCTGACAAATTAAAAAATTTACTACACGCGTACGTGGGTGCTTGTCAAGAATATCGTCAGGGACGGACCTATAGTATAATTATGGGGGTCCAGCGCCCCCCACGGCTAGCAGAAAAAGTTGAAATTTTAGTGTAATTTTTTTAAAATTTTGACCTTTTTTAAAAAGTGACCCCCACCCAAAACTCAAATTGCCCCCCACCCACATACTAAAACCTAACATTTAATGCTATAAAGCCTTATAAATCATTTATCTCTAAGTAAAAATACTAGATTTATCATTACGATCTTTTTTTTTCCGTATTTATTATTATTGTCAAAAAAAAAAAAAAATTTGCCCCCCACATCTATAATCCCTGGGTCCGTCACTGATCGTTATCAATAATTTAGTATCATTGACAATAGTCGATCACTACAAGAAGTCAGATTTATCAATATAAAAGTACATATTATAATGACAATAGCTGATAGAAGAAGAGGAAAACAAGAACAATGCCATCGTGACGCGCTTTAATGACACAAATTAAGTAAAGTGTCACGGTAAATCAATGACAGTATTAATAGTAAGTGTTGATATGGAAAAGTGTATTAAAGGTTCAAAGTAACGTTGATTTGTAGTCGTCTTAAAAAGATGTCTAATAAAAGAGTCCAATGATATTTGTTAGTAATTCTTTTTGGTATCACTATGGTCTATCAGTATTTGACCACAGACATTACTCATCTTCTTTTTTGCATGTAAAACACAAATTATCTTTTATTTAAACGTCAATTTTAATATATAAAAAACTAGCAATAAGATATATGAGACAGTTGCAAAAAAAGCAATACGCCTACAAACCAAACTACAAACGCACCTAAAAACATCCCACATGAAACAATTGAAGATCTAATGACACCTACAAATAGACTATACCAAAATATTTTCAATAGACTGCTCAAAAAACACCTTAAGTAGTATTGATCATCTACTTGACTATCTGGCGATATTGATCCTTGATAAACGCTATCTCCTGATACACTAGATACTCTCTAGATAGAGTGACATCTTATTGTTTAAACTTGAATAAATAAATATAGTCCAACAGAGAGGAAATCTTCGTAACCATGTTAAAAGTGTGTAATAATAATAATAATAATAATAATAATAATAATAATATTGTCTTTACTTTTTATCTCTTATTTTGTGCTCAAAACTATGTAATATGATATTCTCCCATCCTGATCACTCAAATTTCTTGCTTTTTCGTATTAATAAAATTGCACACATATGCACTCCTGAGTCCTGATACGCATAAGTGGCTAGCGAAAAGGATTCCACGAGGCGAGTAAAAATGTGTGACGGGCAATGTGGACTTTCTGCAACCCCTTTCCGTAGGTATTCCCTCTAGTCCTCTACTCTTTACAATCAATTATCAATTTCATACATTTAAAATAAATATATAAATAAAATAGTTGTTGAGTGTTTGTGAAGGATCGAAATAGTATCCAACTGTCGGGAGAAAAGGACTTCCATGAAGGTAGCTAGTGTAAAAAGATGACTGGACTTATCAGTGAAGACTTGATAACACGACGACTTCGAAATGAACAATATTTATGTTTACCCGTACATGAAAAGAGAGAATATCAAAAGTCACTCCCACATAGTCCAAAACAAACCTTTTTAATCCATTGTTTAGCCAAAAAGTAAAGTGATAATAATATAAAAAGGTATCTTATGTACTTTTAAAATCCGTATAAATTCGATGTAAACACGTTTTGAGGTTTTAGTCCTGCGCACGCGTAAGTTTTTTTTTAAAAAAATTGAATTATATATTTTTATTTATTAAAAAATAAATAATTTAATATTTGTTTTGTTTGATTTATGATGTTTAATTATAGTTTTTTTATTATTAAAGACAATTATTTAAAAATTTTAATCCCATCTTATCAATATTTTTTGTATTTATCTTCTACTTGTGTTATGGATAAATATAAAATGTTATCTAATAAGAAAATAATCTTTTTTTTAAATAATATTATTACTAAATAAGCTATGGTTTAGTTTTTTTGAAATGAAAAAGTCCCACTTGTGGTTTTGTTTTATTATATAAAAGATTTCCATTTGAAATATGGTTATGTCTTTAGGCTGATGCTAATTTTGACAGTAAGTATTGTCATTCATCTTTTTCAAATTTACAGCATCACATCAGTTTTCTCTTTCTAATACTATATACGATCGTAATTTGCTAATAAGACGACCACAACAACCTCCAAAAACATATCCCAAAAAATCAAATAAAACAAAAAACTACACAAAACAATTGAAACTTATAGCAATTTATTGAGCTAATGGTTAGAACTCGGTCACCAATTAGGTTGGGGGTCAATCAACCAAGCCTTTAGCATTGGCCTTAGGCATCAGGATGGTTGGAAGTGGAATCTTGATTCTAACGGGAAGTTTAGTGTTGATAAGCTTACCAAAATGATTGACGTTGCTACTTTAAGGCTAAACGTTATGGTTTTCAAATTTTGTTGGAATAATGTGCCTCAAAAGATCAATATATCCATTTAGAGAGTGGTCACTAATAGGTTACCTATGCTACAAAATCTTATTCCCAAAATCTTGTTGCATGAGGTATCCTTGTTGTTTCAAACCTTAGTTCTTTTTGTGGCCAAGTGATCAAATCCTCCAACCATTGCTTTTCCATCGTTCGAAAGGTTTGTTGGTTTGGGAAACATTTTGCAATTATTGGCAGATTTACCTGCATTCTTGTCTCTTAAACATTACGAGCTTGCTGAATTACTTGCCTTCCATCCAACCTCCCAATCCCGACACAAAAATGTTTCAAGGCTCTTTTTATGTTCCAATATGGACAATTTGATATTGGAGTAATAGAATTTGTAATGCTGAGACATAATTTTTGGAGCCATTAACTAAGCATACTATTTTCATCAAATGTAAATTTTATCATTGCTTTGGATCACCAATTGGAATCATCAAGCCAGGAAAGGACCTGAATCCTTTCCTAGATAGAATATATGGGTATGAGATTGTTGGAATTATAATATCATGAAATGCATATAAATAAACCAATAACATCAAGTAAACACATGCGGAAGCGTTATAACAAGATCATATAACATGTAATTAATTAATCAATAATAAATAGTAAACATACATTTGTGATTCTAGCCCGAACAAGAATCAATTAATGCAATTCTTCAAATCATGAACCCTAATTAGGGTTTATGTGGATTATTGGAATAACCCCTTACCTCTTTTGTAATTCAATCCAAGAATCAAACAATAGTGTGTTTGAATCGCGTTCTTGTACACACGTACTAATTCAAGTAAAAGTCACTACTAGAAAAACAGCTATTCTTGACTCCAAATGCGAGTCAAGAAGAGTCCTTATGACGCGCAAATGCGAGTCAAGGAAGGACCCGTCATAAAGCTTCATGACTCGCATTTGTGCGTCATCCTTCTATGACTCGCACTTATGACACACGTTGCGTGTCATTACCCTTAAAATCATTTTGACTAACTTTTATGACACACTTTTCTGGCATATGTTTTTGCGAGTCATTACCTTAAAATCATTTTTTTTCCTGTTTTTTAAAACCTGATTATATACATAATTACTGACAATAAACCTGATAATTGTACAAAATTAACGCATTTCATATATATCAAAACCATGCGTTACCGCCAATTCATTACATAACAATTCAAATCAAAATATAGACCAATAATTAGTTAAAGTTACTACAATACGCGCGATTTCTACCTAAAAATGAAATTCGACACATAAATTGCCCATTCTTCTCGAATATCGTCGAAATCCGCCTCCGTGTACTCATTGCTATCACCACCAATCTAGTCAAATAAAACAACATTTTAGAAACAGTTAATTACTACTTAAACTACTTAAAACAGTTAACTACTTACATTGTCATTTTCGAGAGCCCGAACTCCATGTTTAACTATTTCCTTCATAAACTTCAACACGAAGTACCCACATTCGGTGCATCCGGGCTGACGTGGACACTACACAAGAAACACAAATTGTATATGATATGCAACTACAGTTGATTAACAAGAATGGTCTGCACATGGTATATGGGCTTATTTGCAGATTAGGAATTTGGTAGCAGATTAGGAATTTGGCGCAAAACAGTGCAGATAACTAATTGCTGCAAAACAATCTGTGGTAGCAGATTAGGAATTTGGCGCAAAATTTGAGCAAGACTAATCCACAGCAGACCAACTCATAGGCACTCACTTAAGCACCATTGAACTAACTAGCAAAGCCAAAATGAACTCAAATTAAGCTCAGCTTATTGCTAAGCTTATTAGGGCAGATAAGAGCTCAAAACTAAAATATCTAATGCAGACTTTAAATAACCATCAAACTGCCCTATCTTCTGATGAGAACAACTAAAATACCTTTGAATCAGTTCAATCAAACTCAGAAACTTGGCACATGAACAGTGCTTTTCAGATTATACCCAAACTAACCTATAAGCTGTCTTAAACCAAACACTCTTACACTGATCTGTATTGCAATTTTACCCTATACTAAGCTGATTAAAACTAAAAACCACTCTACACTAGTATTACTTAGACTATTAATAAGCTAGGAGATGCAAATAAGCCATAACAAATAACTAACCTTAGAATTAACCCAGTTAAGTTTAGTCCTCTTATTGGTTCCAGCTTCTACATCATACAATGCAATTGCCCTACAAAGAATTAACCCAGTTAAGTATTACATCATACATCATAAAGATTCTATAAATTTGTATTACTTACGCATCCACTATTTGCTTGAACTGATGATTGACGTCGCTAACCGATAGGGAATCAAGATAATAGCAGGTACTTGTCTTCATGTTAAGCACACCTAACACCCAATGTCTTCTACAAAAAACAAAAAACGAATTCTGTTAATTAATGTTAATTTTTATTAATTAATTTAAATGTTGTCGAAAATCTAACCCGGGATTGTACGGCAATAAGATGAGGTCATTTTGCTTCCTTGTAGATAACCTTTTTGCAATAACTCGACTTGCCTCCTTGATATTCTTGGCCCTCGCTTTATGTTCATGATGCATGATCGCAGTCGGGGTCATGAAACAAACTCCATGATCTCTTTGTGACCCATTCTTGATTTGCTCATACAGGTACCTGTTAACAATTAACATACAAAGTTTACATTCAATTAGTCCTGTTAACATACAAGTACCAATTTTTTAGAAACTATATTTATCACTTACATGATATAAGAAGCAACGACAGCCCCGCTTAACTCATCCATTGAAAATAGACAGTCAAAATCATTCCAATTTAAGTACGTGTAACTGTGGTGCCCAAACAAATCGTCCTCGCATTGCACTTTTATGCAATCGACCTTTGCAACTTGTCCATCAACCATCATTGCAGTCATTTTCAATCCCATCCTTTCTTCAATTCTTTTCCTTACTCTCCTCTGACCTCTCGTCATCATTTTTTTCAACGGATTTCCTTTCTCATTCACTTTTGCAATGGAGGCGAGAGTTTCTGGGCTTTTTCCTTCTTCAACTGCAACTGTTTTTGGCATCATACCTGTTTTTGGCATCGTCACTTCTTCTTCGTTGTCGGGTTCTCTTTTTCGCTTCTTCTTTTATTTTTTCTTGTGAATCACACTGCCCAACCCTCTCTTTTCTTCTTCTTCTTTTCTTTCTTCTTCTTTTCTGTTTCCTTCTTCTTCTTCTTCTTCTTTTCTTTGTTCTTTTTTTCTTTGTTCTTTTTCTGTTTTTCTTCTTTTCTCCTTGTCTTGATCAGCGGCCTTTTTCTCCTTCTTTTTGGCCACTATCTTGTTCTGCAAAATATAAAAAAGTCTTACCAAACCATTTTGTTCTAATGATTAAACTGTTTTATAAAAAAGTCTTACCAAACCAGAGCATGGAATGACTAGGTGACTCGGCCAGCTTAGCATGTACCCAATGGCATCTTTAATAGTCTCAACGAACTCCTCGGGAATTGGATTCGGCATCAAAGCTTCTGCTTGAACAGATGTGTCCACCGTAACTTCAATGTTCCCATCTAATATATGAACAAATAAATATTAAATATGTAAGAATATATACAAATATTAAATAAGTAATTTAACTTCAAATAAATACCCGAGACAGTATGCTTCACTATGGTTCCTTTGGCGACTATATTTGAAGGATCGTCGACCGCAAGATAGCATGATTTATCCTACAAATGTACACAATATTATTAAAACAGACAAGAATTTCAATGAATTTATAACAAATGAAGACTTACATTTGGTTCACTTGGTACATTTGGTTCTTCGTCTTCATCGCTCAACGTTGGAGAATTACTTGCACCCTCCGAAGCATTGGTACTTGCACATCTTCTTCTTTCTAACTCATCTTCAACAGCTTTTAGCCGTTTATTCATCATCTTATCATATTGTTTCAGGCATTGCTTGACATTCCTGGGTATTAAAAAATACTGGTGTGGTGTTACATATCGACCCATCCCACGTACACGCCCACGTGTTTCTTTAGTACCCAGGGTCTTTGTAAGCACATCTAGTGATCCCAAAGGATCCTCTGAATAATCCTTGTCCTTCTTTAGTGTCTCCTGAGTAAACAAATATATAACTTAACATCTGTTGACTTATGGTGAAAAGTCAAAGTTTAACTAACTGAACATCAAATAACTTAACATCTGTTGACTTATGGTCAAAGTTTAACTAACTGAACATCAAAGTTCAGCTAATTGAGAAATATGAATACTTACAATTTTATCGATAACTTTTTGGACAGCTGGGTCGAAACCTCCTTTTTTCATTTCTCTTGCTTTTTTCCAACATTCTGCCCTATCAATCTCCTCTTCCTCTTTGCCGGTTGCTTCCATCTAAAAAAGTTAAAAGCAAAAGTTAAAAAGCATCAACATAAGCAATAAAAAAGTTAAAATAAGCAATAAATTCCATACTATCTCAGAAATGAGTCCGGAATATCCCTTTCGGCTCAAACGATGGTTGTACTTGTTAAGTTTACGGTTAGTTGAAGCCTTCTGACTTATTGCCTGCATAAGTATATACAATTAACATGTTAGTAACTGTTTTTGTGATAAATAACGGTTTTTTGAAACTTAAACAAATACCTCAAACGAAGGCTTAATTCTTTGTGATACGAAAAGTTTCCAGTCTTTTTTTTTCACGGACGGATACTTTTCAGGAGGAGTATATAATTGCTTCTTGGCCTCCTTAGACTTTTCATCTTTTAGTGGCTTAATGAACTTCTTATAAAGATAATGTTTGAAGTTTTTCCACTTTATCCCGATTGATTGGAGAACTTGCTTCCGACTCTTTTAGTCAAGTACAAAATGTGTCTGAAACGTAAAAAATGAATCAAAACATAGTTAGAATAAAATACTAAAACTAAAACATAGTTAGAATAAAATAATAAAATACTTGCCTTAACATATTGCCAACAAGCTTCCTTTGTTTCGTTATCTACGTTCAACCAAGAATCATAGGTTATGAGAACCATAGATCTTGCCACCAATCCCTCAAAAGTAGACAGTTTTTTTGCTCTCGGTCCAGTTGGCACACCTCTTTTATTATAAGTAACAACTGTTTTTTTATTCGCCCTCGCTTTTATTGTCGGGCCTCTATGCGATTTGGAATCAGAAACTGCATCTTCTTCGCGGTCCGAATCAGAACCAGAACCAGCATCTTCTTCGCGGTCCGAATCAGAACCAGAACCAGAAACTGCATCTTCTTCGCGGTCCGAATCAGAACCCGAGGCCATCTTTTTACCAAAAAGCAACCTATTTAAAATAAACAAAATAAACAGTTATTTTCATACCAAAAACTTTAAATAATAAATAATGCTTGACAGACTTTAACAAATATACAGTTACTAAAATAAACAGTTATTTCATACCAAAAACTAATGATCTAAAACGAATATGCCCTAGTCATCCGAGCGCGTACAGTTAAAATAATCGTCTAGGTCTTCTAAAGACAGGTTCATATCTTGTGTAACATCAAATTCAAACACATCATCAGTTTCATCATTATCTCCATACTTATGCATCCTATGTGGTGTGAAGCCAACAACAGACATGTTCCTATCTTGTTAGTCCTGAACATAAAAAACTTGTCTTGCTTGACTAGGTAATATGAAGGGTTCAGACCGTTGACCAAGCCTATCAAAGTTAACCACTGTGAATCCTAAATCATCTTTTTTTACTCCACGACTATCTACCCACTCACACATGAAAACAGGAACCGTAAATGTACGATAATCAAGATCCCATATTTCCAATATATGACCGAAGTAGGTAACAGCGCCGTACACCGGATTGTAGTCTTTTGCACTAGCAATCTGCATAGTATTTGCAACTATAGATACTCCACTACCTTGAGTGGTTTTAGATTCATCACGCTCTTTTGTATGGAATTGATACTCATTTTCGGCAAACCCGGTATATTTACTAACAGGAAAATCAGGGCCTTTTGCCAACCAACGAACACTATCACCGGTATTTTTCCCGTTAGCCAAACGCTTTTCAACCTCTTTCTTAAACCAGTCAATAAACGTCCGACTATGTTGGCTTTGCAACCATGTATTATTTCGACGCGGGTTAAGATCCTTCAGTTCTAACATATGCTGCTTTATGTATGGTTCAATATCGGCGGTGTTTCCTAATACATAAAGATGAGCTTGATCAAGTAGCTTAGAATCCACAACACAGATGGTGGCCTGCGATAAAGGTTTGCCAGTGCGGTTTCTTTCATCAGCACGATCATGAGGATTGCCAATTGATTTCATGTTTTCCAAGAAATTGGAACAGAATTCTAATGCTTCATCTGCCACATAACATTCTGCCATGCAACCCTCGGGTCGATAATGATTTCATACATAACCTTTTAGTGTTTTCATGTACCTCTCAAACGAATACATCCACCTAAAGTGGACTGGGCCACATAACCTTACCTCTCTGACTAAATGCACCATCAAGTGAATCATGACATCGAAAAACGAAGGCAGAAAATACTTCTCTAGTAAACACAAAGTTACTACGATGTCACTTTGCAGCTTGCCTAGCTTACTAACATTAACTACTTTACTACACAGCTCGTTGAAGAAGTGACACAAGCTTATAATAGTCTTCCTAACTTTCACGTCTAACACCCCCTTTATTGCAAAAGGAAGAATCTGTTGCATTAGTACGTGACAGTCGTTGGACTTCAATCCATTCATCTTCGAATTATCATCGGACACGAGATTCTTGAAATTGGAGGAATACCCATCAGGCACTTTTATGTTAGACAACGTGTCATAAAACATGCGTTTCTCCTCGCTATTTAATGTGTATATGGTAGGCGGCAGATAATGACCCTTCCCCTTTGGTTGACTTATTAACTCAGTCTTAATCCCTAACTCCTCGAGATCTTTTCGTGCCTTTAAACCGTCCTTCGTCTTGCCTTGCAAATTCAGTAACGTCCCATAAACACTCTCATATACATTCTTTTCTATATGCATAACATCTAACTGATGACGAACAAGCAAATGCTTCCAGTACTCTAGTTAAAAAAAGATTGATTTTTTACGCCAAACTTTCGATCTCGCATCAATAGTTTCTTTTTTCTTTTTTGGCCTTATTTGCTGACGTGGCATTTTCTTCTTTGATTTATTCTTCTTCAACGCCCTCCAGATAACTTCCTTCTTTGCCTTTTTCTCCTTCCCCTATTTAGTCGTAAAACCTTCCAGATAGTCGTAAACTTCTTCACCTGATCTCGGTTTTTTCATCACACCGCTCTCTGGTTCATTATTGAAATCTTTTCTTCTTTTGCGAAAAGGATGTGTAAGTGGGAGGAATCTTCTATGCCCGAGGAAGCATACTTTTTTGGATTTTGGCAACCATTGTGAGTAGGTACCCTCTGAGCATACTGGACACGCGTTATAACCTTTGGTAACACACCCCGACAGGTCACCATTCGCGGGAAAGTCATTTATAGTCCAAAGTAAGACTGCTTTTAGATTGAATAACTGTTTCTTATAAGCATCATACGTCTTAACGCCAGGTTTCCACAACTCTTTCAGATCCTTTATTAGTGGTGCCAAGTAGACATTAATATTGTTACCAGGTTGCCTTGAACCTGATATCAGTAGAGTCAACATCATGAACTTTCTTGACATACACAAATAAGAAGGCAGATTGTATGTTGCAAGGGTAACCGGCCAACAACTATACTTTGCACTTAATGACTTATGAGGGTTTATACCATCCGCGGACAAGGTTAATCTCAGATTCCTATCTTCATTTCCAAATTCTTTCCAGTACTTGTCGTCAACAAGCTTCCAAGATGGGGAATCACAAGGATGTCTTAGCTTGCCATCACTGACCCGACCTTGCGCGTGCCAAGTTAGGTCATGTGTGGTTTCTGGTGACAAGAACATTCTTCTAAATCTAGGAATGGGCGGGAAATACCAAACAACTTTTCTCGGCACCTTCTTGTATTCTCCTTCCACCGAGAAGTGCCACAAGTTGGACATTGAGAAGCATCCTTATGCTCATCCCAGAACAAGACACAATCATTCTCACAAGCATGATACTTAATGTATTCTATGCTTATTCCTTTTAGCAACTTCTTGGCCTCGTATATCGACTTAGGAATTGTATTATTTGAAGGCAAAACATCATTTAGCTCGCCCAATAAAGCATCAAAGCTTGTATCAGACCAGCCAAATTGACCCTTCAAATGTTGGAATTTCAGCAATCCATTTAGTGCATTATACTTAGACCCTTCATACAGTGGCTTGTCGCATTCTTCGAGAAGTGACTTCAATAAATTAGGTTCATTCTCTGCATATGTGAAGGCGTCATGTAGCATCTCCTTTGTGTAATCGAACTCGGGAGGTCTAGACTCATTAGGGCATTGAGCTTCATCCTTAGATGAATTTTCTCCGTGGAAGGTCCAATCAATATAATTCTCATCGAAACCATGTTTAAACACGTGATATCGCACGTTTTTTATGGAAGTGTGACACAAATTGATACAATTTACACAAGGACACGGAATGGCATTGGAATTTGGGTTATTGCGTTGTGCAAACTCTATAAAGGCATTCACACCTTCCTCGTATGCGATTAATAATCTATCAGACAAAATCCAAGATTTATCCATTACCTAAAAACTCTAAAACAGAAAACATCTCGTGTAAGTGTCGAGTCTGATACCAACCTTATTAAACTAAAACAGAAAAAGATAACCACAAACACCAGCTTACATGAGGCCTATACATGTTAAACAAGAACACCAGCTTACAAATCATTTACACTTAAAGTTTACTCTATTAAACTATACATGTTACATTATTTACAGTTAACTTACATGAGGCCTATAAATTATTCATAAACACCAAAAAATATTATCTTACATCATAGTAACATTTTCACAAACAGCTGGTGTGCTACATTAAAATAATGATACAAAAACTGATACAAAAACCTAGTTACATTTTCACAAACACTTGGTGTGCTACATTAAAAATCAATAAATTGATTTTATAACCTAAATAAAACTCTACAACTACATTAAAACAGAAAACATAAAACTCTCAAACAAACAAATTAGGGCAAATTACAGCATACCTTTCAAAATTAGGGCAAATTAGGGCAATGTCGAGTGTTTTGAGAGGGGTTTGAGATGGGAAATTAGGGCGGGAGTGTTTTGAGAGTTTTGAGAGGGGTTTGAGATGGGAAATTAGGGCGGGAGTGTTTTGAGAGTTTTGAGAGGGGTGTTTGATTAGGTTTTGAGAGATTGAGAGGGAAGATTTTTAGTGTTAGAGCGGGAGTATTTTTAGGTTTTGAGAGATTGAGATTGAGAGGGAAGTGTTTTGGGAAAAAAAAAACGAAGCAGATACAGATTTTGGTAAAAGGGTTTTTTAAATCAATTGTTTTTATTGGGAAAAAACAAAGATGACCCCTATTTAGGACGAAGCAAAACGAGCGTCATCTAGCAGGTTAAATTTTAACTGATTATGACCCTATGTTATGACTCTTCTGAAAACGAGTCATCCCCAATGAAACATTTACTCGTTATGACTCTTATTTTATGACTTTGCTATTTGCGCGTCATCTTGTAGCGTGCGTCATAAAATACGAGTCAAGGATAGACCTTTTTCTAGTAGTGCTTGGAGCTCAAGGCACAAAGGAGGTGGAATACACCCCTTGGCCAATCGGTTATAGTATCCTCAAAGGGATTCTGGAACCTTCTATTGTTTCCAATCAATCACAAGTATTACTTTCCTAATCTTCGTCTAACAGTCGTTACTAGTTTTGTGTTTATTAATAATTATATATAACATTTATAAATAATTATTCTTTTACTCTTCATACGTAAAGTGTGCAATCCCACGATCTCGAGTTCGATTCTAACACACTACTATTAATTTATGTTCATAAACTAACAGCTCCTACTTGGATATATCTTAATAGTGTGATCACATCAGTTAGCGTCTTGCAACACGCCGATGCCTCTAGTACGATCTCGAGTAAGGCTCCTGGACAAACCTTTTAATGATTTCTCATTATTATTATCCTTTTGTTTCTAATACCACGTTAATAAGGATATGGATTAAAGTCATTCCTTAATTAACCATTATGTTTCTCATTGTTTATGATTGATCAAGATTACCAAATCTTCTGAACATATTCAGGGGAGATCTTGGGTGCGGCCGCACATGCATATTACCAACCCTACGAGGGGCCCAGTAGTATTAAACTACAAAAATAAATTTGAAGGAACAAATTCTATCTTGACTACAAGCAAAACCCACAAACTTTGTAACACTTTCGAAAACAACCCTTATGACTACCAGTTACGTATAGCGTTAAGTTGTTCCACAAAAATGCACTACATTCATGTCACTTATCTTGCATCTCAAGTCTGAGGATAACTTCTCATGATTTACTTAATAACAAAATCCATAAAGTAACATCATGTAGTTGGGATAAGTCCTATATTCGGTATCATTGAATATCATCTGAAATGGCATGACTACGTATCAATATACTTTAAGTATATTATACCAACCTTCAGATTTGTCTTGATTTAATAATATTCCCATATTATTAACTGACAACGGACAATTTAGAATAACATTTATTAATGGATTTAACATACAAATATAGGATACAATATATTATAAATTAAACATACCATGTATTTAAATTTATTATAATAATTGTTTAACATCCCTTATCCAAATACTAATAGATCAATGCATGATAACTCTTATTGATGAATTATGTCTCAAGTAATGACATTCATACTTGTTGACAATGCATAAATCATCCAACTTTGATCTATTGGAATTTTAAGAATACTTATTTCAAGAAATTAACTAGTGAAGTTCTTGTGTGCGCATACTCAACTATTTTGATAATGCCATATAATATTTTCATAAAATGTGTGACATCCTTAACAACCAATTTATGATAATCAAATTTCCAAATATTTTAAAGTTTGAAGTATTCCTATTCTTTTAATGTATAATGCAACTATACTTTTAGTAAGCATAACTAGTAATAGCCAAAGATGAAATCATTACCATAACTAGCATTGAGTGTCACCTCAATTTCATTAGCATTATTGTATGCAAACAACAATATGCTATTAAAAACTTCCCGTAAACATTAATATCTATTGTGTAATGTTTGATGCCCTTCAAACTTTCAAGTTTGTTGGCTATTACAATTTGCACAACAATTGACCAATTGTTCATCAATAGAATTTGGAAGCTGTTCCAGATTTAGGATGTGATTCTATAATCAAACATATTCTTTTTAGAATATTACACAAGTTATCTAATAACTTTTTAATTAGATATTAATATTGCCAAATCATCTTGTACTCAAGCATGATACAACAAAACATGATGTTCATGAAAAATCTTTGAGTCATACTTAGATTTTATTCATGTCATACATATCCATTTAGACATTCTAAATAATATGTCATATTATATTAGATTCATTTACCGCACATGTTTATTAAATAAACATTCATTCCAAGGTTGTATGTATTATTTTCTAAATCTTTCAAGTAAAGTTTCATTTCAAACTAAGACTTAACTTTTAACTTATATGGAATGTTACTTTTTATATGTTTTACAACATATATGATTTAGAATTTAAACATAATACTCCCACTAGCTTTTAGGAATACTTAGAAATTATCTTATTTCAATTATAAATCAAAACTTGATTTAATAATTAAACATAAGAGTAATCTTCTAGATGCATGCATTTATCCATCCATGGATTATTACACTTTGTACACTTCCAAAGATTTATTTGAATTCATAAACTCCTTTTGATTACTTATTGTCCTCGCTCAAGTAATCACTTAAGAAAGAGTTTTGATATTCCATTGTCAATTTCGTAAATTTGACAATCATAATCTTTATATATTTAATGTGTTTAGAAAAGAATATTCAATCACAGTTAATTGCTTAAGTGATTAATAATCTTGTTATAAGACATGCATTAAATACGTGCACAATATTGTCCATATGATTTCTATACAAAGATTTAAACCACAATGGTTTCCTTATCTTTGAAGAAACTCATCTTCATTTTCTAGTCTAACTATTAAGATTAACCATGTTTCTAAAATTGATTATCTTTATGGACAGCATCTTAATCATTTATATCATGTACACTTTACCCAATTTCATATTTGGTAATGTATCATAATGATTATCAGGTTTACAATAATCCTGTAAATCATAGCCCTCAGCATATTAATCAAATATCTGAGATATTTTGCTATTCTATGGATGAGAATTCCATCATCTTGAGATTTAACATTTAAATGTCAAACTTTATTATCATCTTGAGATTTGCTAGTGTATTTTAGAAGATTATGTATCTTGTAATTTTATTTGTTAAAGATCAAAACTCCCACTTGCTTTTAGTAGTTTAAAGACTATATTTAAATAGTTAGCAAATAAAGCAACAATACAATGTTCTCTTTTGGAATATTACAAATACATATTGACAGTTCCTGACTTTACTTTGTTAATAACCTCTTCATAAGCAGTTAAACAAATTTAGAACTTCAATTTAAGACTTAATGTGATTCATCACATTCCATCATATGATGATGTCGTATTAATCTTCTAGATTGGAGTTTTATTAAGTATGCCCAAGTCATACTCAATATTCTAACCTTGATAACTTTTGAAAGAAAAGAAATCATAGTTATCTTTAATCAAACAATATAACAAGAGTTTGATTTTCCTAACTGAACATACCATAAACATTTGGTATTTCATTATTATTAATATTGTAAGACAATCTAACAATATTTAAGATAACTATATTCGTTTTGACTTGTCTATTTACCAACTAATTCAATTTAATGGTATAATAATTTTCAAGCCAATTACATGTTTTATAACACAAGTACTTTTTACAAAGTCACTTCATGTCCATGTCTTTACAAGAAAACATAAACTGTTATAACCTCACTATACGTTATAAATCATTTAACAATTTAATGACTTCATATTTTTGTCTTAATTAAAAAATATAACAAGATAACGTCTTACTTTATTATAAGTCCTGTAACAATTAAAAGACTTTATGTTTATATCTTTACAATGAAACATAAACATGTTTAACTAAAGTAATTATGAACACCATCTTTTGGTTTAAATAGTAATTTCAAGTTAATTTATTACTTCATAATAATGTAAATAACATTATTTTTTTATTTTTTTATGCCATTCCAAGAACACATAAATATTCAGATTGAAGCAGCATTAGATTACTTAATTAAATATTCATAAATATACTAATTAAAGTAGTCTTGATACCATATTGACACATGTTCTAATAGGTATCTAATTTAGAAACTGCAAATTTTCATACTTCAATTACATCAGTTGATCTGCTATTAATGAAAATATGAAATTCACCTTGTTGTTGCAATCTAGCTAAGCTCTCACATAACATAAATTGTAACACCAAGTGTTTCTTGAATTAGATTAGTATAATTCATATTAGAACTTTATTCTCTTACATTGCAGTCAAGAGAATCCATCATATCTTTATGAGTTGTTTCTTGCACACTTTAAAGATAACATTTCTCCCACTTGTGCATGAAACAACCTCATATAGTTGATAAACAACATGCCATGCATTTGTTCATGTGATCAATATGATTGTGTCATAGATCTTAGCATAACAAGTAGATGTAGAACAACAATGTCTAGTAAGAAAACGTACAAGACTATCCTTAAAAGTATGAGTGTTTACACTTGGAAAGTAATTATCTTTAGCTACCAAGATGTCAAAGCTTGTAACTCCCACTGAATTAAAGATTATTACAATAATTCCTTATTCAGTAATAAGTACACAATACTCCCACTGAATTTGAAAACTTTGTAAATGTTCCATATCCAGTGAACTAAAATAGTGTGCTTTTAACTTTCCTACACCTTTGAATGTCCATATGTAACAATTACTTATGCACTAAAGAGTGTATTCTACTACGTAAATGATGAACTATCCACCAAATGCTATTAACTTGAAAATTGGCCATGCAATTTCTTCCTTAACAGGTCTACCATCCTACAATGTATGTAGTACCTTTAAAATAGTCAAAACAACTAGTTTGTTTTTAAACATTTTGCGGTAATTAGTCTAGCTTCTAATTATAATAACTCATAAAATGTCATACATAATTTTATGTTAACCAAATATCATATTTGTTACTAAGAATTTAATCACCAAATGAGGATGATGAAATCCCTATGGAAAATATTCGCAATTTTCTTAACTATTAAAAAATTTGCTATGAGTTATATTAGAATTTAGACATATCTAATATTCCTATTATCCTTTTTCATTCATGAAAAGAAATAGGATTGTATCTCACTCTTCTTTATAGAAAAGAGACTTCTTTTGTCTTTTAAGTAAATATTTCTTAATCAAACATTTATTTGAAAACAGAACGAGATAAATTTACCAAAGCCCAAAGTGCATTTACGGTTTTAACGTTGCATTAATATATTAAAACGAATTATAAAATTCAATTTCAGTATTTTCGATAATTAGATCTTTAAGAAAATAAAATACCCATTGGTAAATATTCATATAAACCATAGTATTTTCTTAAAGCTAGGATCCAAGTTGACATAGTACCATTACATCAGTTGATCTGCTAGTAATGATAGTATTCAACAAGGTAATTGTCGAACAATAATTGCCAATATCATATTGAAATTCCTAGATCATTATGGGATTTACATTCACAAAACCATTGTAATGTAAACATGTTTCATCCCCATCTTAATGCCTTGAGTCCAAGCTCTCACTTCCTACTCAATTTAAGTCGTCTAACTTAAAAACTGCAAACTCATAAATCCATTACATCAATTGATCTGCTAGCAATAAAATTATGAAATTTACCTCTCTATTGCAATCTAGCCAAGCTCTCACATGACGTAAACTACAACTTCAAGTTTTCTTAATTATATGGCATTTGACTTAATTTTATAAGGGTATTAATTTTGATGTGTGATCAAAATAATGTATGAAGAAGCATGCATACAACTTCATAACATTGGTTTTATAAAACATTTTTATTACCAATTCACTAAGAGTTAAATAACAAAGTTTTGTTTGAGGTATCGGGTTCACCAATTAAAGAATTACCAAAAATTATCGTCCACTATATCGTACTTTTGCATAAGCCCTAAAGCTTAGTGTTTCGGATAATCATTGTGGAATTGTGGTCAATTCACCCTTAAGATGACAGTGTACATGTAATGGTTGTTCGGTAAGTCTAATTTACACACAAACGAGCGGAAAGACAGAGTGTTGTCTCTTTGAGGCCACAATTTAATGCGAGCCAACCTTATACCCATCTTATAGTGTGTAAACTTCGGTCGAGCCTAGTTAACCAATACGTACAAAAACATCAATCAACCAATCCTTTGAAATTTAAGCTCTTAAAAACCAAACAATTTCGCCATTTATTTAGTCCATATTATTTTTCTATTCAAAAATTAACCTTTTTCATTTATAAACATGTCTAGCATAATAATAAACAAAAACAAGTAATACATAATAAAAAATAAAACAACCAAATAAACATATACATAATCATAACAATTAAATATGTATAAACATGTAGCCACATGCAAAATATATTCAATAATCATATTAGTAATCAAACTAGGTGTATAATGCATTTATTCAATTAGGGCTTTCTTCTTTAAAGGAAAAAGAAGCACAAACATCGATAAATCGATTGCGTAAGTCAAAACTAAACAAATACCACATAGCACGTAATTGATTACTTAATATTGGAGTCTTCCCCAATTCGGCATCTATTAATATATTTACATGTTTCGATATAACTTAACAATTAATTCATATATTCAATTTAAACTATTTAAATTATCACACAATAAAATCCATGCAAACATGCATTTTTCATGGATTATGCTTAACAATTAACATATTGCACCAAGATCGTTTACTAAAACGCATAACCAAATACATGACATCTTAGGGTTTCTAATCATATTAAAAAAAATCAAAACAAAAACCCTGAAACCCTAATAGGTCAATCGACCCAATTAAAAAAAATTAGGGTTAGGAATCAAAAAACCCTAAAAACATGTAATTAAACGAATCAAGATTCAATTTTTATGCGTTTCGATAATTAATTACACATTATAACGGCTCTAGATGCCACTGTTGGAATTATGATATCATGACAATCATATAAAATAAACCAAACAAATCAAGTAAACATAGCGAAAGCAATTACAAGATCATATAACATGTAATTAATTAATCAATAATAAATAGTAAATATACCTTTATGATTCTAGCCCGAACAAGAATCAATTAATGCAATTCTTCAAATCAAGAACCCTAATTAGGGTTTATGTGGATTATTGGAATAACCCCTTACCTCTTTTGTAATTCAATCCAAGAATCAAACAATAGTGTGTTTGAATCGTGTTCTTGTACACACATACTAATTCAAGTAAAAGTTTATGCAAGTAAATTAAACACAAAACTTTTAAGCTTATGAAAATCAAATCCCTTGGAAGGGATTGTTGATGGATCGATTTAGGGACAAGAGAAGGAGAAAAAAACACCTATTATGTGTGTACAAGTTATGAGAAAACAATATCCCATGAGGTGTTTATATACTAGTGTTTACTTGGAGCTCAAGGCACAAAGGAGGTGGAATACACCCCTTGGCCGATCGGTTTTCCAAAGGGATTCCGGAACCTTCTATTGTTCCAATTAATCACAAGTATTACTTTCCTAATCTTCGTCTAACGGTCGTTAGCCATTCTCCGTTAAATACTAACGGTCGTTACTAGTTTTGTGTTTATTAATAATTATATATAACATTTATAAATAATTATTCTTTTACTCTTCATACGTAAAGTGTGCAATCCCACGATCTTGAGTTCGATCCTAACACACAACTATTAATTTATGTTCATAAACTAACAAAGATATCCTATCTTAAACTGCTTCATTTGATGTAATTTTATTCTTTATACGCCTCTTGGCTTTAAATTCGAACTTTTTTCATTCCTTTTCTTTTTGTTTTGCAGCAATCCTCCTTGGAAACCTGCTTTGGTTATAATCGTTTTCCTCATTTTTTTGCTGTTTTTGAATAAAAATTTTGAGTCATTTTCTAATAAAATTTTCATTGTTGTTAAAAGAACAACCATTCATTTGTGTTTTATAGTTAACACGAGTACACATATAGGATCCAAAACCCCAGTGAATTCGCTTCGGAGAAGGATTCTTTAAAGTTTGTTTTTATAACTTTAGTGAAGTTGGATATATATCAAGATCTGCTTCATATAAACATAAAAAATCAAAGGACGTAAACAGAAAAACAACTAAAAACCCTAAAAAATATTCTCTCTGGCGAACCCGATACCCTCTATCCCTTAATCGGTATACACGTAAGCGACTAATAATTATACTATATTCACTCGTTAGGGTAAGGATTTGTGATTCGTTGATTCTCTTTGCATGCAAATCAACCGACCTTTAATTATTTAATAATCTCTATGTGGATTCTTTGTTGTCGGTTGTGGGTTTGTTTATTTTATTCCATACATAACGATTATACTCCTTATTATTACTATGGTTGGAGGTTAAATTTGTTGTGCGATTTGCTTACAACCCTGACTGTTACAATTAGGGTTTTCTCCTTTGAGGTCGATTAAATTGATTGTTGTACGTGGGTTTTATGAGAGAGATGATTAACAAAGGCTTTTTAAATAATAAGAAAAAGAACGCAGGTGATGTTACTAGTTCTTCTAGTAATATTCATGGTGATGTTAATATGTCCACTCTTGTGGATGGTAATATACATGCGATTCCAATGAAGAATGTTTCTATTGAGATGGTTGGTTCCTCAACGCTTGATATGAACATTGATTCTACGAATGGGTCGGATGCTCCTTTGGGAGGGGCAAGTTCGAATGGCCACGGGAATGTTTCAAGTGCTGCTGCTAAGTCTAATGTATCTAGTGGTTCGTGCATGGCTAATCCTTCTGAATTTCCTTCATTATCTGAGCCTTCTACTCATGCTACAAAGCAAGTGGATCCGATTTCACTTGGATCACCTTCTGCTCACGGGCTTGATAAGGTTGTCTTGGACGCTTGTAAAGATTTTGGTAATGTAATGGATAAGGTTCAAGCCGAGAATGCTTTGAAACAACCCCATTCTACTACGAGTGTGGTACAACAACTTACTACTACGAATGCTCCAAATGTGAAGCCGGTTTCATATGTGGGTGCTACGTATAGTGATCCAAAGAAGCACAAGTCTAACTTTCGTAGGCTTGAGACTAGCATGAAAACGAATAATGTGGACCTGTCCGTGCTTGTGAAGGTGGTTGAAGAGGCAAATTCCAGATTTGAGAATACATTATACGGGTATTTTCTTGGTAAACGTATTGCTTTTCTGGTTGTTGATTACTATGTGCGTAATACATGGGCTAAGCATGGTATACAAAAGGTTATGATGAATGCGAATGGATTCTTTTTCTTTAAGTTTTCCACTCAGAAAGGCATGGAAGATGTGCTTGAAAATGGGCCGTGGATGATTAGGAATGTGCTTATAATTCTTAAAAATTGGACGTTAAACACTAATCTCCTAAAAGAGGATTTGACCCACATCCCAGTGTGGGTTAAGTTCCATGATGTTCCCCTTGCTATGTTTTCTGATGATGGCCTTAGCCTCCTAGCCACATTGATTGGTACGCCCAAAATGTTAGATGCTTATACTAGTCAAATGTGCATGGAATCATGGGGCCATAATAGTTTTTCTTGGTGCTTGATTGAAATTAAGGCAGATGAGGTGCTTCGGGAAAACCTCACTATTGAGATACCTTTACTTGATGGAACGGGTTCGACTATTGAGAAGATTCGGGTTGAATACGAGTGGAAACCGCCTCGTTGCGACACATGTAAGATATTTGGTCATACTCTGATGGATTGTCCTAAAGTTGTTACACCTCCTACACAGCCTTCACGTAGTGTAAATGATGGTTTTTAAACGGTCAATTACAAGAACAAGGGTAAGAATGGTGGTCAAAGTGCTTTGAGTAAAGGTGGAGTTAAACCTGTTCCGGTTAAGAAGTTTCAGTATCAACCCAAAAAGTCTCCTCCTGAACTCAAAAAGGTGGATGTCACTAAGAACAAGCATGCTGATATGGCTAGTACGAGTGGAACAAAGGTTGCTACGTCTAATCAGTTTGATGCCCTTTATATGGATGATACTGATGACTTTGGTATTCCTACTAAGGAAGTGAATAAGGATGGGGTGTCTGGTGGTACAATGGAAGCTAAAGAAGATAGGTCCTTAAAGACTGGTAATGCATCACAAGAACCCCTTCTGAGAGATCTGAAAGAGAAGGACCAGGCAGGGGCTCCTAAGCCTACTTCTATTGTTGATAAAATTGGAGAGCTTGAAAAGTTACATATTGATGAGAAAGGTACTCTCGTGGATGATGATGGTCATCCTATTAAAAAGGTTGATTATCCGGCTCCGTCTACTTCTTCTACTAGGAGGGGTAACCCATTCTCTAAGGTGGGAGAGATTGTTGTTTCTGACAGTGATGATGAGGACGTTGTGAACACATTTGATGAGTCAACGAACCTACTTGGTGGTGGTCATGATCGTGAAGATGATTATGATGACTATGATTATGATAACTATGCGGATCAGTTCTACGATGTTCCAGGGAATTTCAAGCTCCAAGGCCTTGGTAGGAAGTGATTTGGTTTCATAGGAGTCTAATGTTATCTTTTGAGTAGTGGTTTATTTTCTTGTTTAGAGAATAGGAAGTATCTTGTTATGTAAGCTTTACCGCCTATGTAACGGGCTGAGATATGAGAATCACCCATATAATTTGTACTTAAACGTTTTTTAGAGTAATACATTTACTGGATCTTTTGACCTTTTACAAAAAAAAAAAAAAAAGTTGGATATATGTGAGTCATTGAATTTGATCCAATGGCTCAAATCAAAAGAAGTTTTTTGGATTTGAGCCACTGGATTAAATCTAATGTCTCATATATCCCCCTAACTTCACCAAAGTTGTAAAAACAAATTTAGAGAATCTTTCTCCGCTTCATCTTCACTTCCTTAATTTTTGGGTTCTTGGAGCATTTGTTTTGATGTTTCTTTCTCCGGTGCTCTCTCTTGGAGCCCGTTGTTTTTTGTCGTTTGTCGTTGCCTTCGTGGCCTAATAAAATCTTTGCTTCTTTCAAAAAAAAATAAATAAATAAAGAAAAGAAAAAAAAAAAGAAAAAAAAAAAAAAAAAAACGATGAATGTAGAGAAAAGAATTGAATATTTGAAAGAAAAATACATATATAGATGAAAACCTTACTTAACACATTGTCAAAAAAAATTATCAATCTCTTACATAAACGATAAAAAGAGCAGTTGTTGACCATTTTAAAGAGATGCATGCACCTATTGGTAGAGTTCCATTCAACCAGTGTAAAATGACGACTGAAGTTATCAGTGAAGACTTGATAACAAATACTCATATATAATAAATACGCTATACATTACATTAATAGGAGAACATATTAACTCACTCTTTATCAATAGTTTAAACTTTAAACAAAATAAAAAAAAGAAGTTGGTCTGCTATTAAAACACATAATTTCGATGTATACACGTTCAAGTCTTTAGTCTTCACTATATATATTACTGTTATAAACTTATAATAATTCATCATTTATAGATCCAAAAATATTTGTCTTTGTCAGTTACCTTAGCTTAAGTGTGCTGAAGACAAGAAGATAATGAGGCCACCACGTTTTGACAAATTTGGAATTAAGAAAGGTGCATGGAGCGAAGATGAGGACGACAAGTTACGAGCCTTCATTCAAAAAAACGGCCACCCTAATTGGTGTGAAATTCCCAAGTTAGCTGGTATGGTCTACGACGAACCTAGCTAGCTTCTTGAAAAGTTCTAGTTAAGCTTATACATTTGCTTATATATATATATATATATATATATATATATATATATATATATATATATATATATATATATATATATATATATATATTCTATTTTGATTTTTTGTTGTTTAGGTTTGTCTAGATCTGGGAAAAGTTGTAGGCTAAGATGGATGAATTATTTACGCCCGAATGTAAAACATGGAAATTTTACAAAAGAAGAGCAGGATGTCATTGTTGATTTACATAGCAAGCATGGCAACAAGTACGTTAAAAATTATTATTAAAAAATTGTATAGATGTTTTTAGATTCATTGTGACTAAAATAATGGGATTATGTTATATTAACAGATGGTCAATGATGGCCGCACAACTGCCGGGAAGAAGTGACAATGAAATAAAAAACTACTGGCATACGCATTTGAAAAATGGGGTAAATATAGAAAGTACTAAAATAAGAAATGAACAAATTGAAAGTGTCGAGCCCAGCAAGGTTAATGCTGAAGGATGCTCGATGAACATCTCGAACTCAAAGATGATCCAAGATGAAGTTGGAATTTTACTAGCAGTATTGTCATCTAACTTGCCGCTGTCTTCTTCAACAATGGAACTTTCATCATCAAGTGGCTCCGTTAACGTTGTTTCAAACGATGTTACACCTCCACAGTTTTGCAAACAAGCTGGTAGTTTTTGGACTGAGCCATTTTTACTAGACAACGAGTTTCATGCATCATCAAATGAAAAAATCTTTTCACCATTGGGTTCAACAAACGATCTCATCTGCCAGGCTTCTTTACAGGATAACATCATAGATGATGTGCTATTATGGTCAACCATCGAGTCTTATTTTCTAATCTAAAGCTATTCTTTTCTTTTTTTCGTCTCGATTGGGTTGGTGTTCCAAGTTGCTAATTCATTCTTTGTGGGCTCAGAGATATGCATTGTACAATAAAAGTCCTGACAAATTAAAAAATTTACTACACGCGTACGTGGGTGCTTGTCAAGAATATCGTTATCAATAATTTAGTATCATTGACAATAGTCGATCACTATAAGAAGTCAGATTTATCAATATAAAAGTACATATTATAATGACAATAGCTGATTGAAGAAGAGGAAAACAAGAACAATGCCATCGTGACGCGCTTTAATGACACAAATTAAGTAAAGTGTCACTGTAAATCAATGACAGTATTCATACAAAGTGTTGATATAGAAAAGTGTATTAAAGGTTCAAATTATTAACGTTAATTTGTATTCGTCTTAAAAAGATGTCTAATAAAAGAGTCCAATGATATTTATTAGTAATTCTTTTTGGTATCACTATGGTCTATCAGTATCTGACCACATACATTACTCATCTTCTTTTTTGCATGTAAAACACTAATTATCTTTTTTTTAAACGTCGATTTTAATATATAAAAAACTAGCAATAAGATATATGAGAGTTGCAAAAAATGCAATACGCCTACAAACCAAACTACAAACACACCCAAAAACATCCCACATGAAACAATTGAAGATCTAATGACACCTACAAATAGACTATACAAAAATATTTTCAATAGACTGCCCAAAAAACACCTTAAGTGGTATTGATCATCTACTTGACTACTTGACGATATTGATCCTTCATAAACGCTATCTCCTGATAGACTAGATACTCTCTAGCTAGAGTGACATCTTATTGTTTAAACTTGAATAAATAAATATAGTCCAACAGAGAGGAAATCTTCGTAACCACGTTAAAAGTGTGTAATAATAATAATAATAATAATAATAATAATAACAATAATCGTGGTTTGAATGGAGGGGTGCATTTTCTATACTTTATTCATATGTATTAATTCTACATCAATGCTGTAATAATATTGTCTTTACTTTTTTTTTTTTTTTTTCTATTCAAAACTATGCAATATGATATTCTCTCATCCCAGTCACTCAAATTTCTTGCTTTTTCGTATTAATAAAATTGCACACATATGCACTCCCGATACGCATAAGTGGCTAGCAAAAAGGATTCCACGAGGCGCGTAAAAATGTGTGACGGGCAATGTGGACTTTCTGCAACCCCTTTCCGTAGGTATTCCCTCTAGTCCTCTACTCTTTACAATCAAATATCAATTTCATACATTTAAAATAAATATATAAAGTTGTTGAGTGTTTGTGAAGGATCGAAATAGTATCCAACTGTCGGGAGAAAAGGACTTCCATGAAGGTAGCTAGTGTAAAAAGATGACTGGACTTATCAGTGAAGACTTGATAACACGACGACTTTGAAATGAACAATAAATATGTTTACCCGTACATGAAAAGAGAGAATATCAAAAAGTCACTCCCACATAGTCTAAAACAAACCTTTTTAATCCATTGTTTAGCCAAAAAGTAAAGTGATAATAATATAAAAAGGTATCTTATGGACTTTTAAAATCCGTATACATTCGATGTAAACACGTTTTGAGGTTTTAGTAATATATTAATTTCCATTTGAAATATGGTTATGTCTTTAGGCTGATGCTAATTTTGACAGAAGTATTGTCATTAACTTTTTTCAAATTTATAGCATCACATCAGTTTTCTCTCTCTAATACTACCTACAATCGTAATTTGCTATTAAAACGACCACAACAACATCCAAAAAACATATCTCAAAAACAAATAAAACAAAAAACTACACACACAAAACAATTGAAACTTATACCAATTTATTGAGCTAATGGTTAGAACTCGGTCACCAATTAGGTTGGGGGTCAATCAACCAAGCCATTAGCATTGGCCTTAGGCATCAGGATGGTTGGAAGTGGAATCTTGATTCTAACAGGAAGTTTAGTGTTAATAAGCTTACCAAAATAATCGACGTTGCTACTTTAAGGCTAAATGTTATGGTTTTCAAATTTTGTTGGAATAATGTGCCTCAAAAGATTAATATATCAATTTAGAGAGTGGTCACTAATAGAGGTTACCTACGCTACAAAATCTTCTTCCCAAAATCTTGTTGCATGAGGTATCCTTGTTGTTTCAAACCTTAGTTCTTTTTGTGGCCAAGTGATCAAATCCTCCAACCATTGCTTTCCCATCGTTCAAAAGGTTTGTTGGTTTGGGAAACATTTTGCAATTATTGGCAGATTCACCTGCATTCTTGTCTCTTAAACATTACGAGCTTGCTGAATTACTTGCCTTCCATCCAACCTCCCAATCCCGACACAAAAATGTTTCAAGGCTCTTTTTATGTTCCAATATGGACAATTTGATATTGGAGTAATAGAATTTGTAATGCTGGGACATAATTATTGGAGCCATTAACTAAGCATACTATTTTCATCAAATGTAAATTTTATGATTGCTTTGGATCACCAATTGGAGTCATCAAGCCAGGAAAGGACCAGAATCCTTTCCTAGATAGAATATATGGGTATGAGATATCCTATCTTAAACTGCTTCATTTGATGTAATTTTATTCTTTATATGTCTCTTGACTTTAAATTCGAACTTTTTTCATTCCTTTTCTTTTTGTTTTGTAGCAATCCTCCTTGGAAACCTGCTTTAGTTATAATCGTTTTCCTCATTTTTGAGCTGTTTTCGAATAAAAATTTTGAGTCATTTTCTAATAAAATTTTCGTTGCTGTTAAAAGAACAACGATTCATTTGTGTTTTAGAGTTAACACGAGTTACACATATAGGATCCAAAACCCAAGTGAATTCGCTTCGGAGAAGGATTCTTTAAAGTTTGTTTTTATAACTTTAGTGAAGTTGGATATATGTGAGCCGTTGAATTTGATCCAATAACTCAAATCAAAAGAAGTTTTTTGGATTTGAGCCACTGAATTAAATCTAATGTCTCATATCCCCCTAACTTCACCAAAGTTGTAAAAACAACTTTAGAGAATCTTTCTCCCCTTCATCTTCACTTCCTTAATTTTTGGGTTCTTGGAGCATTTGTTTTGATGTTTCTTTCTCCGGTGCTCTATCTTGGAGCCCGTTGTTGTCATTGCCTTCGTGGCCTAATAAAATCTTTGCTTCTTCAAAAAAAAAAAAAAAAAGAAAAGAAAAAAAAAACAATGAATGAATAGAAAAGAATTGAATATTTGAAAGAAAAATACATATATAGATG
This sequence comes from Artemisia argyi, assembly GCA_030686995.1. Lineage (NCBI taxonomy): Eukaryota > Viridiplantae > Streptophyta > Magnoliopsida > Asterales > Asteraceae > Artemisia > Artemisia argyi. Next base: position 154,851,693 of record CM060698.1, on the reverse strand, counting down.
AAAACCTTACTTAACACATTGTCAAAAAAAATTATCAATCTCTTACATAAACGATAAAAAGAGCAGTTGTTGACCATTTTAAATAGATGCATGCATCTATTGGTAGAGTTCCATTCAACCAGTGTAAAATGACGACTGAAGTTATCAGTGAAGACTAGATAACATTATTAGGAGAACATATTAACTCACTCTTTATCAATAGTTTAAACTTTAAACCAAATAAAAAAAGAAGTTAGTCTGCTATTTAAACACATAATTTCGATGTATACACGTTCTAGTCTTTAGTCTTCACTATATACTAGTATATTACTGTTATAATAATTCATCATTTATAGATCCAAAAATATTTGTCTTTGTCAGTTAACACTTAGCTTAAGTGTGCTGAAGACAAGAAGATAATGAGGCCACCACGTTTTGATAAATTTGGAATTAAGAAAGGTGCATGGAGCGAAGATGAGGACGACAAGTTACGAGCCTTCATTCAAAAAAATGGCCACCCTAATTGGTGTGAAATTCCAAAGTTAGCTGGTATGGTCTACGACGAACCTAGCTAGCTTCTTGAAAAGTTCCAGTTAAGCTCATACATTTGCTTATATATTCTATTTTGATTTTTTGTTGTTTAGGTTTGTCTAGATCTGGGAAAAGTTGTAGACTAAGATGGATGAATTATTTACGCCCGAATGTAAAACATGGAAATTTTACAAAAGAAGAGCAGGATGTCATTGTTGATTTACATAGCAAGCATGGCAACAAGTACGTTAAAAAATTGTATAAATGTTTTTAGATTCATTGTGACTAAATTAATGGGATTATGTTATATTAACAGATGGTCAATGATGGCCGCACAACTGCCGGGTAGAAGTGACAACGAAATAAAAAACTACTGGCATACACATTTGAAAAATCGGGTAAACATAGAAAGTACTATGATAAGAAATGAACAAATTGAAAGTGTCGAGCCAAGCAAGGCTAATGCTGAAGGATGCTCGATGAACATATCGAACTCAAAGATGATCCAAGATGAAGTTGGAATTTTATTAGCAGTATTGTCATCTAACTTGCCGCCGTCTTCTTCAACAACGGAACTTTCATCGTCAAGTGGCTTCGCTAACGTTGTTTCAAGCGATGTTACACCTCCACGGTTTTGCAAACAAGCTGGTAGTTTTTGGACCGAGCCATTTTTACTAGCCAACGAGATTCATGCATCATCAAATGAGAAAATCTTTTCACCATTGGGCTCAACAAACGATCTCATCTGCCAGGCTTCTTTACAGGATAACATCATAGATGATGTGCTATTATGGTCAACCATCGAGTCCTATTTTCTAATCTAAAGCTATTCTTTTATTTTTTTCGTCTCGATTGGGTTGGTGTTCCAAGTAGCTAATTCATTCTTTGATAGCTCTGCAAAAGCATTTGTACAATAAAAGTCTTGACAATTTAAAAAAAAAAAAAAAAAAAAAAAACCAACCTACTACACGCTTACGTGCTTGTATATTGTATAGTAATCAATAATTTAGTTTCATGACAATAGTCAATTAGTCACTACAAGAAGTCAAATGTTTCGATATTAAACTATAGTATAATAATAATAGTTGCTAGACGAGGACAAGAACCAAGGTTATAAATAGCGTGAGGCGTGACGTGGCGGCGAAGTCAAGCCTCAAGCTATACAAGCTATAGCGTTTTTTGAGACGTGACCAAGGCGGCATAATTTTATATATATATATATATATATATATATATATATATATATATATATATATATATATATATATATATATATATATATATATATATAAAATACATCAAGTTTACAAAACGCGTTATACATAAGAAATAAACTCAAAAAGCTAAACTATTATTGCATTTTTCGTCTTTTCTTTTAATAAAACCTTCTCCGTGAGAGTAAACTGCTAAAAGATAAAATGTAAAAACCTAAAAACTAAGGTATAAAACATCACATTCACATATTCACATTCACTTGTCATATTATCTTTTAGCATTTGATTTATAAAGTTAGCCCAAGCCCAAGTTTCTTCTAGCCCAATAATAGTAAATCACTAAATCCTACGAAAGCTTCAAAATAAAGCACCACGCTTCATGCTATAGCACGCCTTACCACGCTTTTTCGCACTTCATAACACGCTACGCCTTAAGAAGACTCCTTGGCCTGTTTCGTAATGTGGAGGTCACACCTCACGCTATGGCGCTGCTATGACGCGCTATTTAGAACCCTGACAAGAACAACGCCTTTGTGACACGCTTTATGACACATAGTAAAGGGTCAATCATATGTCTATAGCGGTATTACAAAGAGTTAGACGATGTAACTTTTCTATTTTCCTGCAAAAAAACACCTCTAACTGTTTTTTTATTCAAACATTTCCTATGTTTTCTTCTACTTAACGGAAAATGTAGAAGAACAATTTTTTTATAAGCAGACCTGATTTTCTAGTATTCTTGTTGATACAAAAGTTGGGCGTTCCTTGTTTGGGTTCCTGTTCTCGTACCAATCAGATCTTAATGCTTGAGACATGCGTACTAAGAAAGCAAATAACACCGTTAGGCTTATCGTGGGATTGTCTCCCACGATTATCATCCGGCGTGAGAGTAAGCAATCGGTTTTAGGGTTGTATTGAAGAGTTAGAGTTTTAGATCGTACCTCAATGAGAGTCGTGATATTCTTTATATAGGCACGAAATCTAGTTGGTTTCGTGCTCCTTATTCTTCGGCATATCACGCTTATCTGGTCATTGATCTTTATCCAATAAATAAAAGATCATTATCTAGACCATAAATAACACTACAAGAAAAAAGGGCTATAGTGACGACAGGAAAATCGTCACTATAGGTGGAAAAATCGTCACTAAACCGGATTAGTCAAGAAAATCAACATCGTCACTTGTCGTCACTATAGCTCCGTCACTAAGTTAATAGTGATGAAACTGATATTTGACACTAAATTAGTGACGAACTAACGTCGTCACTTATGGGTGTGTGACAACCCATTTCGTCACTTAATTTTTGTCACTGAAGTGCCTAAAGTCGTCACTATTTGATGCGATTAGTGACCAAAAAAAGGCGTCATTTTTTGGGTGAACCCAACGGGAAACTTAACATCCAATAGTGACGAAATATGTCGTCACTTCACAAAGTCCTATATCCCAATAATGCAGTACCTACAGTTGTTATTACGGGTATTTGTACACTCAAAATGCAAAATATTTTTTTAGACAATAATAAGAAATTACTTAATTCATACGTAGTATATACTAAAGCCGAAACAACAAAGTTATGTCCAAAAATGATTTGTAGCATATGTTTCCGACAAGAAAAGTATAAAGAGAATCAAGGTTTTGTAAGACAATATTCTACTCCATCCAAACTTCAACTAAACATCATCTTCGGTCTGATCATAATCCTCAATCTGCATAGAAATAATAATTTCAAAGCACATGAGTATATATTATCCAGGAAAGATCTAAGAAAGACCAGCACATCATCTTAGTTCAAGCAGCTTGAGGATCAAAAGTCAAAACACATTTCAGCTAACAAGCAAACAACAAAAAACATAATAAATACCAGGACGCTTTGAGAGTAATAAATACACTACCATTTTCATCAAAAACTGAGAAGCTATATATGAAGTCTAAACTCCTAAAACATTTACTTTAACAAACAAATAAGTGTATGACCTTGTTAACTACCAAAACTCGACACGTATTTCCTACAAACACTACCTACATTAAACACCAGATGTCAAATGCACTCCTAATTCCAGAAACTTCAATGGTAAAACCACAACTACATTATAATTAATCAACAAACTTACATTATCAGAGTAACTACACTTCGCAACGTCTCCTACAGCCTAAAGGCAACATAATCAGAGTCACAACCGCATACCTCAACAAACTTAACCTAAAAACAGCATAATTAATTAATCAGATTACAACTACATTATAATTAATAAACAAACTTACATTATCCTCCATCCAAACTTCAACTAAACATCATCTCGAGCCTCATCATAATCTTCTTAATCTTCGGTCCCCTGCATAAGCAATCATAATTTTAAAGCACATCAGTTACATTATGCAGGAAATCTTAAAGAGAGACCATTGCATCGTCTTAGTTCAAGCAACTTTGATGGTCTTATGACCAGTTGATAGCCATCTGAGAATTCCTTTAAAACAAAACAATCACGTAGCTCCCACAACAAGGGATTTTCAAAGGAAGGCCACTACAATGCAAACACAGAGGTATACTAATCTGTATCCTACCATCTTTCTGGTCTTAGCATATAAGATTACTGATTTTCTAATCATAATCTGTATGTATATCAATGTTATTCCCAGAACCCTTCCCCAAACCTCCGGTAACTAAGCTATCATAGCGCCATTGAGGCTAAATGTAGGAAGTTTAAAGTGACGATGTCATAATCATAGCAAGTTAGCAACTATTACCTAACTGGAACTTCTTTTACATCATTTTTAAATACAGAACTTTCTAAACTTTCCAATTATCGTACTTATCTATCTGAACTTATATCTTGAATGTCTGAATGCAATGTGAACTCTGTTTTTATAACACTCCCTAAAACTGCTTAACATACATGATAGGATACACAAATAAGAGACTATCATAATCTTAAGGGCATGATAAATGAAACATCCACAACGGAAAGCACAATTATAGTACATGTGATATAGAAGTATATTCTGTTATGATGTTTGCATAGTATTTACAGGAGCAAACGAATTTTAGAACATCTAGCATAGAAACAGAATGCTACTCTGAGCAATGCAAGAATTTAGTGTAACCAAGATAAACCTAGCCTACAGGCCCAAACCTTGGTCAAAGTAACCTGGTTTTCGCTTTCTTTTCTCCCTTAACATTCAAAGAGGGGTACTAATTAAAAAAATCTCTCTCTGGCGACTAGCGATACCCCAATACCCTAAATCATTTTTTAACTTTATCGCATCTCTAATCGATTCTCTTGCTAATCATTATTATTTTATTAATTTGAGGTAACATAGTGGGTCTGCTTTTGGATTCTCTTTTGCTCCTCAATATTAATTACTATCGTGGGTCGGTTGTGTTGTTATAATTGTTTATTCGCATTCGGGGTTCTGTTATTCGCGTTGATTTGTTTGCATGTGGTACTGAATTTATTAGATAACTAATTCTCATTACTACCACTTTTCTATCACGTGTTGAATCAGCATGGTTGGGGGTTGATCCTTGGTGCTTAACGATCGAAACCCTAACTTTGTAGTTAGGGTTTTATTCTTCTAATTTATTGGGTGTGCATGCATGCACGTGGTATTGTCTTGCTGTTGGTGCTGATTATTTGGATTGTTTGTGGGTTTAAGAGAAATGGAAAAAGGGTTCTTTAACAAGAAGGGTACATCTGAGGTTACTCGTTCTGTGGATAATACATTAACACAACCTGTTAATGTGTATATTGATGAATTGAATGCTACTGGTGTGGGGTTTATGGGAGAGATGAATAAAGTGTTTCTTAGCAAGAAGAATGTGTCTGTTAGGGTTTTGGAGAACCTTAGTCCTGACTCTGGTATGATTGAAACTAACTTGGTTGGGAGCATACATGACCTGGTGGAGCCGGTTTCACTTGGTAATATTCAATCAGCCACTACTAGTTTTGGTGAGTTGAGTACACCCTCAATGATGAACCCTAGTAGTGTTAGATTGAATATGGATGATGTTCCTGATTGTTCTATGAATGACACTCAGAAAGTGGAGCCGATTCCACTTATGAATGATACATCACATGGTGACGACTTGGAGCCGGTTACAAGTGTTGATGTGAAGCACTTGCTATCTAATGCGCATAAGAATTTTGATGATGCCATGACTAATATTCAATGGGATATTGTTGCTAATAAGGCTTCCTCTTCAAGTGGTGCTGGGCATAATTCTAATTCGAAAGTTTCTGGTCCTAATGCTTCTAAGGATGATACTACTAGTGGAGTGAAGTCGGTTTCTTAGGCGGTTGCTAATTCTAATGAACCTCAGAAACATGTATCTAATTTTCGGAGGTTGGAATGTAGCAAAAAGAAGGATGATGTTGACCTTTCCGTTCCATTGAAAGTAGTGGAAGAGGTAAACACGAGGTTTGAGAATACTCTCTACGGTTATTTCCTTGGTCAACGCCTTGCTTTTCCTGTTGTTGATTACTATGTACGCAATGCATGGGCTAAGTTTGGTGTGCAAAAGGTTATGATGAATGCAAAGGGATTCTTCTTCTTTAAGTTCAATTCGAAGAAAGGTGTTGATGATGTGCTTGAAAACGGTCCTTGGTTGATCAGAAATGTTCCTATTATTCTTAAACCATGGACTTTGAACACTAATCTACTTAAAGAGGATTTGACTAACATCCCGGTGTGGGTTAAATTCCATGATGTTCCCCTTGCAATGTTTTCTGATGATGGCCTCAGTCTTCTTGCCACACTGATTGGCACGCCCAAAAGGTTAGATGCTTTTACAAGCCAAATGTGTAAGGAATCGTGGGGCCGTAGTAGTTTTGCAAGATGCATGATAGACGTGAGATCGGATGAGGTGCTTCGGGACAGCCTCACTGTTGAGATACCATTACTTGATGGTACGGGTTCGACTATTGAGAAGATACGGGTTGAATACGAGTGGCAACCACCCCGTTGTGACAAGTGTAAGATATTTGGTCATACTCTGACTGATTGTCCTACAGTTGTTATACCTCCTGTTCAGCATACTAAGCCTGTTAATGATAGTTTCAAGACTGTCAATCACAAGAAGATAGGAAAGCAAGGAGGTTCTACAATTCCGGGTCAAGGGGGTTTACTAAACCTGTTGTGGGTAAGCAGTTTCAGTATCTACCCAAAAAGACTCCTCCTGAACCTAAGAAAGCTGGTGGCACTAAGAAGAAGACTTCTGATGTGGCTAGTTCTAGTGGTACTAAGATTTCTACATCTAACCAATTTGATGCTCTTAATATGGATGATACGGATACTTTTGGTATTCCTACTTATGACACCAACAAGGATGTGGATGCTGGCCGTACAATGGATGTTAATGAGGATGAGTCGGTTAAGACTGGTACTACATCACAAGAACCGCTTGTGAGTGATTCAATGGGAACTAAGGAAGTTGGTTCTACTCCTATAGTTGATAAAATTAGTAAGCTTGAAAAGCTACTTATCGATGGGAAAGCTACTCTTGTGGATGATGAAGGTCATCCTATTCCGTCCGCCTCTGTCACTAAGAGGGCTAACCCATTTTCCAAGGTGGGTGAAGTTGTGGTTTCTGATAGTGAAGAGGAGGAGGTTCTTAACACGTTCGACGAATCAGCAAACCTTTTTGGTGGAGGTCATGAACGTGAAGATGAGCTTGATGACTATGATGATTACTCGAAGCAAATTTACGATCTTCCAGGGGAATTGGATGCTCTTAATGCCATCTATGGCTTTAATCTCCAAGGTCGTAGGAAGTAGTTTATATGTTTGTCCGAATCTTTCAATATTATGTGGTAGTGGTTTTGTTTTCTTGTCTTGAAAATAGGAAGTATCTTATTATGTAAGCTTTTCGCCTATGTAACGGTCTGAGATATGGGATTCACTCATATCCGTTGTACTTAAATGTTTTTTGGAGTAATATATTTATCGGGTCGTTGACCTTTTACCCAAAAAAAAGATGGGTACTAATTATAGCTTATGGGCTTATTTGAATTTTGAAAAGCTCATTAGGACCACTTTTTTTTTCAGCTTATAAGCTTATCAACTTGAACTTGTGGCTTATTTAAGTACATAAGCTATAAGCTCATGAGCTCATAAGCCAAAAAAAAGTGGGCTTATCGGCTTTTGAAACTCAAATAGCCCAGAATATAAGCTAATCCAAAAGCTAACTAAATATTTCAATAAGAAAATTAATGAAAGTGCTTACATAGCCCAGCATGAATGATACAACGATAAAAATGTACTTACAGCAGCAAGTAACCTTAACAAATCATTGAATCTTCTTAATACTGCTCGAGTTGCTGTGACCCCTTTAGGTGATTGTACAACCTAAATCTATAGTGATCAACAACGATAAAAATTTTCTCTTATATATTCGCTACCTCAGTTAATATCTCGAGTTTCACAAAGTATACATCAATTGATTATACAAAAAATAGGGACAATTTGGATATAAATAAAACTTAAGAGAGTTCCATGATAAACAACCTAAATCTGTAGTGATCAACAACTAGATCTAACAGTAAAAACACCAGATCTTACAACCTAATCGGCTAATCTTCTATCTATAGATTCACATTTTTACTAAAGCATAAACCGTTTAGATTAGTATATGTTTACTAAAGCATAAACCATTTAGAATATAAGCACTAATGGGTCATCAAAAGGGACAACCATAAAAACAGTACTAGAGAGTTTCTAAATCAACAAAGATCAAAGCACAAGGTCAAGAATTGAGCAATCTAGGGTCAAAAGGGAATGGGTCAGTAGGCTGGGTGCAGGGGAGCTTATGGGTCAACTGGGCATGTTCATGATCAAATTTAAATGACCAAATGAGTTCCAATCTGCAAACTACTTATTGAAAATGACAATCAAGCTGCCACAGATTACAAAATAACAAATTTTATCTATTTCCAACTAGAATCAAACCCTGACAGAAGGATTTGAAATCTGTCCCATTTAATACGTTTGGAACTTTTGACTTTTGAAATACACTTAATATATATAATTAATAACTTTTAACCGCAATTCGCTTACCAGTAACTATTACTAACAACTACTTTCGTAGTGTTAATTCACTATAATTACTGTAGTAAACATTGACTTTGTACCACAATTTGATCGCCAGTTTTTCACCTGTTATAGCAACCTACATTTTGTTACCGCCTAATTTTTTCCCCTTCATGTTACTATAACCGGTAACTAGTACTAACAAAATACTTCATATTACATTTTGTTACTATAATTGGTAAAACAAATATAAACAGATATAAAATGACCAGTAACTATTACTATAATCAGTAAAGCGTATACAAAAAAAATAACTTTAAACCGCAATACACTTACCTGAGAGGCTTAAAACAGTAACTATTACTAACAACTAATTTCATATTATTTCACTATAATTAGTAAACAGTAATTTTAAACCGCAATACACTTACCTACATTTTGTTACCACCTAATTTTGCTAGACATTTTATCGAACAGTTGGCATGCAATCAGATAATTTCATCAAATAATGAAACACTTACAGCAATCAAATGAAGAGCACGTAATCTGATATGAACAGCTTATGAACCGTGAGCTTATGAACAACCGTGAGTTTATGAACAGATAGCAATCTGATATGAACAGCTTATGAACCGTGAGCTTATGAACCGTGACCTCTGGATGAACCGTGAGCTTATGAACAACCGTGAGCTTAACAACCGTGAGCTTATCAACCGTGAGCTTATGAATAGCAACACTTACAGCTTATGAACCGTGAGCTTAATAATAGTTGGGGATATGAACGAATTGATGTTGAAAAGCTTAATTGAAAAGCTACATAGTTGTGGTAAAGTGAATTTGAAACAAGTGAATTTGCCCCAAATCTGAAGCTATGTGGTAAAGTTATTTCGGGTCGGGTTTTAGATCCGCGTGTTTTTATTCCGGTTGAGTGAATTTGAAACAAGTGAATCGTGTTTTATTTGGCCTGAGTAAACTTTTTTATAATAAAATACAAAGTCATTTTAGATACAACTTATCAAAAAAATACTAATAAAGTGTTTTATCGAAAAAAATACTAAGTCATTTTAGATCCACGTAAACTTTTTTAAAAACTTGACTTTTTTTTAACTGTTTATCAAATACTTGACTTTTTTTTCTTTTAAAACTTGAAAAACTGAAAAATTAGAAAACTAAATTATTATTGATTTGATTGTGATAAATGTATTGATTAATAAGATTACACTAAGAAAATTATTGAATTAATTGCAATAGTCAAGTTAGTGACAAAACTTTTTCGTGACTAGATGAGTGATGAAAATTTCGTGACTATGTATGCAAGTGACGATAAATAGTGACGACAATTATATATCATCACTAATTAGGGACGAAATATATAAGTCGTCATTAAATTCTCGTCACTATAAGCCTTTTTTTTGGTAGTGTAATATATTTGGGTTTCGGCTTTCGTGAGCTTAAACTGTTAGCATGGTAGCCCAAATCATTATTATGATAGCCCACTCGTGATGGACTTGGGTGTTAGTAATGCCTATTAATCGGGTTCGTGACCCGAGTATGGACTATACATCATCAGGTCCCCCCAGTCTAGTATGCGCGGAGCGTAGCCGGCGGGGAAGCTTCTAGTATTTCCCGCCTAAAAAGAATATACGGTGTATCTAGCCTTAAAAAGTCTCACGTATCTCTTGAAATACGTTAGAAAGTGCTATACCTGTTGGTATTCTAGCCACACGATTAAGTTAGTGGGATCCACGTGGCATCCATCCAAGGCTAGGGGTAACCCTATATAAAGGGTTCCCCATTTTCACTGTGATTATCACAGTAAAAATGCCATTTCCTCCATTTTTAAAATCATCAAACACCAATCAAGAAACCTAGTATTCGTTAAGGTAATAGCGTGTGCGCTTCTTGATTAAAGTATAATTCGAAAATGGTTCGCCAATTAAATGAGTTTGCCTCCGAAATGGATGAGGATGAACTCCGTCAGTTCACCTCAGACTATTTTATACCCCTCGCGTTGCATCCGGAAGTACCGGAGGAGGATGCATCTATTGCAGACTTCCCCGAGGGGAAGATAGGGGTATACACGCGCTTTTTCGAGTTCGCGAATCAGCGCGTGCCCATATCCTTATTCTTGAGCGACGTGCTCAATTTCTATTGTCTGCACATATCTCAGCTACACTGATGTACGTTTTGTTAGTGCAAGTTTTAAATTTATAAGAGTGAATTACCAAATCTAGAAACAACACATACGAGCAAGTGTACTCGTCCGTTATAGCAAGATATGATGGTAAGTCGGGATCGTTCACAGGGATTTGTGAGTGAATCGAAATATAAGTCTAAAAGTAAATCTCTAATGTACGCAAATATGATAATAAGCAAATTCAATAAATTAAAAACTACACTTGTTTAGACTAGTTTTCTACTTAATGACACACATGATTGTGATAACTTTTGATGACATGTTGGTTAAGATAATTAGATGGTGATCTAATCTATTGTTTCTACAAGTTAAACCTTCGTCAAGATTTTAGTTCATAAAAACAAGCTTTAGGTGTAAACCAATCAATTCAAGATCTATCAAGGTTCATAAGGTATGGTGGATATCTTAAACACAAGACAAACTTTTATTACCAATCAAATACTCTTAAGAAATGGTCAATACAAAAGGTAACCTCTTCATAGACAAAAAGGTCACAATTGTTTATAAACATTTAAACTTTCGTCCTACTAAAGGTTTACAAACAATCCGATTTGACGTTATAAAAGAATTCTTATTACAATCATACTTCTTGTTTCTTTGTTTAGTCAAGAATAATTATGGTGAAAAACAATCATTCATAGACAAATGATTATAACTAGTTGAGTAATAACAAATCTTTCGACCTTTGAAACTATTATCAATTAGTTAACCTTGGCTAAACAAATGTCACTATGAAACTTAAGGTACAATTGGTTCTTAGGATTGACTTGAAATTGACTTAAAACATGTTATCACAATCATCGCTATCACTAAGTATAAAACATCATCAAAACAAGTGTAAAAAGATTACTAGCCACTCATGGCAAACATGCAAATAAACTCAGAATATTTAACATAAGAATCCATGGTTATAAGTCTTACAATGCTTTGAAATTGATAACAAATGACAAGGTATTGATAACCTAAGAGTTGGTGATGATTTCTTGAGATTTTCGGACTCCAAATGTTACTTCCTTGATCCTCCAAAGTTCCTGGTTCTTTCTGCATGAATTTTCCTCCTTAGAGAGCTAGAAGATGATAATAATTGTGTGTAGTAATGAGAGTAAATGGTATCTTCAATTGTGTGTTGAATGGTGTTGAGTTATGCACTTTTGAAGTCCCCCATAGGCTTGTCCAACACTCTTGGTCATAAATAGGAACTTAAATGCTTGAACTTGGACAATAAGACACTAAAAAGGGCCTAGAACCTTGAGACAAAAGACCAAGATTCGTGCACAAAAGTTGGCAAAAACATGCAGAACTGACCAACCGATCGGTTACGGGTTGGCACCGATCGGTTGGTGAAGGGTACTTATAGCCATCCGATCGGTTTCACACCAACCGATCGGATGGTAATTTCTGGCAGCTTTGGACTTTGACTTTGACTTGTGTAGCTTTTTATGTACTATTGATGCGTGGGAATCGCACCTTGCTTTACCTCTCGAGGGATCTCGCGAGGCTTACAACCCCCACCAGGCAGTGTACCTGATCGTTGTAGTATAGTATAGTGACAAGTACCGGGGGATTGATCGTTCAGCTTAGGAATAGTGTCGCTAGGATTAGAAAACCTAATTAATAGTTCTAGAGGTGAGAGATGATTATTTTTGTATTTTAATATTTTTATGAAAGCAAGTAAAATCTCGGGTTTTGAAAGAGTGAGCGGAGTTAGTTGCTAATCAACTAACCCAAAAACTACTATATAACTAATTAACTAATGAAAATGAAATTAAACTAATATTAAACTAAGGTTGGGAGCAGTAATTGGAGAAATTGTGTTTACTTAGACTTCATTCCTCCCTAGATATCTTTTACATGTCAATTACTTGTTACACTTGTATGAATGACGGGTTGTATTCCTTAATACCATTCGTGGAGTGGCATACATAACTCCCCAACTCTATGAGCTCTTATCTCCTCCTACACCATGACCCAGCACAACTATAGGGATTGTAAACAGTGGCTCATGCATTAAATACAACCAATAAAGACCTAGTACGCCTCGGTTCATGTTTCTTAAGACGTTCAAGCATGTTACCATTTGGAGATCTGCCAGTTTTCTTAAGCCTAACATATAAAATCATTCATTCAAAACAAGAATAGACAAGTAATCAACACATAATCAACATCTAGGTTTCATTAGATCTAAGCAAACACAAGAGAGATCTAGCCTAGCATAGTAAAATTGAGACAAGAACAAAAGATAAACAACCAACACATAGACATATTGATTGAATTAAGAGTATACTTATCTCAATTACAATGCAAGGTCTCAAGGGTTTGGAACCCTTGAAAAACCTGTAAAAGAGGCACCAAAATCGTCTTTAGGGTTTCACCAAAACTTCTCTCTTTTTAATGAAAAAACTAGAAAACTATATATAGGAAAATCGTCCTGACGGCGTCAAGAGTTAAATCTGACGCCGTCAACTCGCCGCCATACACTTCCTCGGACGCCCTAGATCCAATCGTGACGGCCTATGTGACGCCGTCACCACCCACGGTAAATTAATCTTGGTCACTTTGACGCCGTCATAACTCCATCTGACGCCGTCACCAGCTACGGTAAATTATTCTTCATGTCTGACGCCGTCAAGAGCAAACCCTTGACGCCGTCACCTTGTATTTCCAGCTTGGATTTTTGGTACTTTGTTGTTTTCTTCACTTTATGCTCCAAAAACGTCCAAAATAGCCTCTTTTCCAGAATTCACTCTCCAAACACCTAAAATCACAAAAGGAACGATTTAGGGCAATATTTGATCAAATAAATTCGGATTCGGGCTTAAATGACCCCCTAAAAACGGATCATTTTTCGCCTCATCATATACCCTTACACTTGAGATTTGCTTGTCCTCAAGCAAATGAGCTTTTATTCTAATCAAAAGACAAGTTAGGGGTCATTTAACACTAATATAAAAGTAATTACAACAAATAATCGTTCCACTAAAGACCAATAGACAAGCACGGAGGTCATACACAAGCACCTCACAAATAGTGTTTAGATACTCACATCTCTCGGGTGTAATAAAGTAATATAACATTATGGAAATGGAAGATATCTCTCACTACCTGTCATAGCAAAATAGATTACCATAGGCTTGGGAAAGGATCAAACCTCCACCACATGGCGTAAGCACCTAGGATAAACTATCAAAGAGGTCTTTTTAAAGGGTTATAACGTTAGGTGTAGGGATATGAATTACACGGTTTTGTTGGATAAAGGGAATTTTACTGGTGGCGAGTTAACAATCTTAGTAAATTACATGTACAAGATGGCGTTGCTAAGCCAAGACTAGACTCGACTTAAGCTAATAAATGAAAAATAACAAAAACATAAAATGAACATAAAATAAAAACGGGATGGTAGTCCGTATGTTTTTTCTCTTCTTCTTTTCTATTTTTTTTTTTTTTTTTTTTTTTTTTTTGCATACACTCTTACCCTACCATCCAAAATAATACATCATAGGGGTTTGAGCACTCCCCTTACACTTGAATCTTTACATACTTTACATTTAACTATTCTAATGACTCGAATTAAGAAAATCAAAACACTTGGAGCACTTTTAAAATTAACGTACATATGGGGGTAATAAGTGATTTTCTTCCCCATTACTCCATAAAATAAGTACTTACCCATGAGTCCCAATCGTCCCAAAACAATATGTACAAGGATATGACTCGACTTAGCAACCATGTAATCAATTAGAAAGTTAACTTAGGGTTTAACATATAACAATAATGCACTAAAAATGGGCGCATACACGGAAGGCTAAGGCGATTTGGTTGTACATTTAAGTGGGGTGTAACAAATTCTTCCTCAGAGGGGTGTACTAGGGGTATCGTGTACTAAAAATGAGTACAACGCAAAGGGTGTGGGAAAAATTAGTTGACTTAACTAGCCAAGTAATATGACTTAAATGGTCAAGTAATTATAATACGGGTTTAACACAAGGGTGATCCTAATGCCTCTTATCATGTAGTAAATCCTACCACACGAATGTAGTCTCACTAGCGGTCTCGGGATGCATCACTAACGCAAGTTCTAGAATCTAAATGCTGCCGGTACACTCATAAGCACTAATAATGAATGCTTTTCCTATCAAATCTAAAGGCGAACCTCACATTTTTGGGTGGAAAATTTTTCTGAATATACGGTTATGTGCTAGTCATACAATCTCCTATCCATGAGACGCTTGCTATGGCTAAAGTTTCACTCCTAAATGTTGTAAAAAAATTTAAATTTGGCGCTAAAATTACACTAACAAGTATTTCTCATAGTTTTATTACTCATCTACTATCAAACAAAACAAACTCAAGCGAAAGTGCATATGTAAGGTATCATCTTTTTACCCTCCCCTTACACTTAAGATGAACATTGTCCCCAATGTTCAAGTAAAGAATGTAAAAGTTAAAAAGTAAAGAGAATGAAATCAAATACTCCCCTGATTCGCTCGGTATGGATTTTAGTTGGCCTGGTTAAATCTTTCTCCAAGAAAATGAACAATCAAAGCTTCCCTTCCAGAATATAAATCATCTTCTTGTCACAAATAACCTGTAAATCCTGACAAAAGTAGACAAGGCAACCTCGCGTAAAATCGGCGGCATCCTATATAAGTTACTAAATCCTAGAAAACAAAATAAGATATAATGCTTGTGGAATGAAGTTTGCAGATTTCCTGGAGATTATAAAACTTAATAATTCACAAAAACCATAAGACTCCGTTAGAAAAATAAAACTGGTAAAATTTCCAGATTTTTGACTCCTGACGCCGTCAAGAGCAATTTCCTGACGCCGTCAGAATGGACCTGCAGAAATCTTTATGTTAAGTTTCCGGAAAATTTCTGGAAAAACTTTGTCCTACTTCCTGGAAAATCCTGCAAAACTTCATTATGACTCAATACAAGCATTTGACTCTAACAAATACGAATATACATGTTCATTAAATATTGTGGATAATCATGATCGGTTTGTTTCTTAAAAACATATTTGGGGTTTCCCCTTACACTTATCTTTTGCAAAAATACCTTTAGGTTGAAGTTAAGACTAGGCTAAACAACATAATAAAGTATTTCACGTTTTAATTGAGAAACATGATTAACCAACAATAAAAATAAAACATCCATACGGAAGCAAATAACAATCAAACAAATAAAAATCACACAAAACATGGGTTGCCTCCCAAGAAGCGCTTTTCTTTATTTACGAGTCTTGTAGCTAGACTCAAAGTCGTGGGTTACTACGTGATTTCATCATCAAACATCACATCCTCCTCATTAATCATTTCATTGTTATTTTCTTGGTAATGTTTTACACGTTGTATGTTAACCGTGAATTCCCTACCCTCGTCATCAACTAACACTACAGCTCCAAATTTAGAGGAATTCTTCACCGTGAACGGCCCATACCATCTAGACTTAAGTTTTCCCGGAAATAATCGCAACCGAGAATTGTATAATAGGACCTTGTCTCCTTCTGAAAATTCTTTGGGTTTCTTAATTCTTTGATCATGCCATCTTTTAGCTTTCTCTTTATATGTGATGGAGGATTCGTAGGCTTCTAATCTAAGTTCATCAAGCTCGTGTAATTGCAAAAACCTATGGTTCCCCGCAGTTGTGTAATCTAAGTTGCATGCCTTAAGCGCCCAATAAGCCTTGTGTTCTAATTCTACCGGTAAGTGACATGCCTTACCATACACCATGCGGAACGGGGTCGTTCCAATAGGTGTTTTGTAAGCAGTTCGGAATGCCCATAAGGCTTCGTCGAGTTTGAATGACCAGTCCTTTCTGTTTTGACTAACCGTTTTTTCAAGTATTCTTTTAATAGCTCTATTGGTGTTTTCGACTTGGCCATTGGTCTGTGGATTATAGGCGGTGGAGAATCGGTGGGGTACTCCATACCTCTTCATGACCTTTTCCATTTGCGCGTTGCAAAAATGTGTCCCCCTATCACTGATGAGAGCCTTCGGAATCCCGAATCTTGCGAAAAGCTTTTTTAGGAAATGAATGACCACTCTAGCATCATTAGTCCTAAGGGCTTGTGCTTCAACCCATTTCGAAACATAGTCAATGGCGACCAAGATGTACTCGTTTCCTCCTGAGGATGGAAACGGTCCCATAAAGTCAATCCCCCAAACATCGAATACCTCACAAACTTGTATAAAGTTCTGAGGTGCCTCATCCCTATGTGATATATTTCCAGCCCGTTGACATGCATCACACGCTTGTACCATATCTTTTACATCACGGAAAATTGTGGGCCAATAGAATCCTGCATCGAGAATCTTTCGAGCAGTAACATTTATCCCATGATGCCCTCCAAAGGGACCGGAGTGACATTCCCTCATGATCTTTACTGCCTCATTCTCCGAAACACAACGCCTTATAATGTGGTCAGGACACCTTCGGAATAAAAATGGTTCATCCCAGAAGTAATATTTCAGCTGGGAAAAGAACCTCTTCCTTTCGTATTTGGTCAGGTGTTCAGGAACAAGTCTACATCTACTTGCGAAGTAATTGGCGAAGTCGGCGTACCATGGTTCCGAATCAAGGATAGACATCAGTTGTTCGTCGGGAAACAAATCCTTAATTTCACTTCTATCGTGTTTATCCAAGGGGTTTTCCAGGCGAGATAGATGATCGGCGGCTAGATTCTCTGCCCCCCTCTTATCGCGAATCTCAACATCAAATTCTTGTAGCAACAAGATCCACCGAATTAGTCGTGGCTTGGCGTCCTGTTTCGCAAACAGATATCTAAGAGCTGAGTGGTCAGTGAAGACGAATGTCTTTGAAAGGACAAGATATTGTCGGAATTTGTCGAATGCAAACACTACGGCTAATAATTCTTTTTCGGTGGTGGAGTAGTTCTCTTGGGCGGGATTCATAGTTTTGCTAGCATAGTAAATAGGTTGGAAAAGCTTGTCACGTCGCTGACCTAATACAGCCCCGACAGCGAAGTCGCTAGCGTCACACATTATTTCAAATGGTAACTCCCAGTTGGGTGTGATCATGATTGGAGCTTGAGTGAGTTCCCTTTTTAGGATGTCGAAAGCATCCTTGCATTCTTGGGAAAAATCGAATGGAGCATCCTTCACAAGCAATTGAGTCATTGGCCGGGCAATTTTGGAGAAGTCTTTGATGAATCTCCGATAAAATCCGGCGTGCCCCAAAAAGCTGCGTATTGCCTTAACAGTTGTGGGGTATGGTAACTTAGATATAGCTTCAACCTTAGCTTGGTCCACCTCTATCCTATTCCCTGAAATCTTATGGCCCAACACAATCCCTTCCTTTACCATGAAATGACATTTTTCCCAGTTCAACACCAAGTTGGTTTCCTCGCAACGTTTAAGCATCTTCTCTAAATTAGCAAGACAGCGGTCGAAGGAGTTCCCGAAGACTGAAAAGTCATCCATGAATACTTCCATGCTGTCTTCCATGAGTTCGTGAAAGATTGCGGTCATGCAACGTTGGAAAGTGGCGGGGGCATTACATAGCCCAAAAGGCATCCGTTTGTAGGCAAACGTTCCATAGGGGCAAGTAAACGTGGTCTTTTCTTGGTCCTCAGGTGCTATGGGGATTTGAAAATATCCAGAGAATCCATCTAAGAAGCAATATTACTCATGTCCAGATAATCTTTCTAACATCTGATCAATGAATGGTAAGGGAAAGTGATCTTTCCTCGTGGCATCGTTGAGCTTTCGATAGTCAATGCATACCCGCCATCCAGTGACAGTTCTCTGTGGCACCATCTCACCCTTGTCATTTTTTACTACAGTCATTCCACCCTTTTTAGGTACAACCTGCACAGGACTAACCCATGGGCTATCCGAGATCGGGTAAATTAGTCCTGCATCCAAAAGTTTGATAACTTCCTTCTTCACTACCTCCTTAATGTTAGGGTTAACTCGCCTCTGGGGTTGCACAGTGGGTTTATAATCTTCCTCCATAAGAATCTTATGTGTGCAAAAAGTGGAGTCAATCCCCTTAATGTCGGCCACACTCCATGCGAGTACCCCCTTGTATTTCTTTAGGACCTCTAAGAGTTTAACTTTTTGTTCTTTTTCCAAGGAAGAATTTATGATTACCGGGAGTTGGTTTTCTCCCTGAAGAAAGGCATACTCCAAATGATTAGGGAGTTCTTTAAGATCAACGTCAGGGGGCTCGATAATAGAAGGTTTTAGCTTGTTCTCGGGCTTTCGGAGCTCGAGATGCTCCGTTGTCTCTTGTCTGGGGTAGAAGGAGACTGCATTAACTTCCTCCGTCTTTTCCACCTCCAGCAAAGGAAGAAAACTCTCGTCCCGTAGCCAGCCTTCATCGATTTGTTCATCGATGCAGTCATCAATGATATCTGTGAGCTCATCTACTTCCCCGATAAAGTAGAGCCGGTTGGATGCTTCGAGGGAGAGGTCCATAGAATCCTTAATGTCGAAGGTTGTGCTATCGTCTCCTACTCGTAAGGTCAATTTGCCATCGTAGACATCGATGACTGCACGAGCGGTAGCAAGAAATGGTCTACCTAAAATGATAGGTACCACGTCGTCCTCCTCCATATCCAGGATTACGAAGTCGACAGGGAATTTGAATTTCCCAACCTTGACTAGCACGTTCTCACATATCCCTTCGGGGTATTTGACTGATCTATCGGCTAGTTGGATGTTCATACGGGTAGGCTTCAATCCGGAATATCCTAGTTTACGGAACATAGAGAGAGGCATGAGGTTGATACTTGCTCCCAAATCGGCAAGAGCATTCTTGATTGATAGAGGACCTATAGAGCATGGCAAGGTGAAGCTGCCCGGATCGTCTACCTTCTTTGGTAGCCCTTTATGGGTCACCACTGAGCATTCTTCCCCTAGGGTTACAAGACCCTCGAGCTTCTTCCTGTTAGCGAGCAATTTTTTGAAATATGTGCTATACTTTGGCATGTGATAGCAAGCATCCAGGAGAGGTATGGTGACAACCGAGTCTTTTAGGTATGACAAGAACCTCTTGTTATCATTCTCCGTTTTTTGGTTCCTTAGTCAGGATGGGTATGGAATTCTCACAGGTGGGTTAGGAAGGGCTGATGGGGAGGGGTTGTTACTGGTGGTTGGTCCGGGGTGCCAATGACGACATCCTGCTCCTCCTCCCCAGGTTTGTCTGAATTGAGTGTGATTGGGGACGAATTTGGGTAAGGAGGGTCCTTGGTTGTCGTTCCGGCCCGTGTGGTTATCGCGAGCATGGGATCTTTTCCTCTTTCTGACGGTGGTTGGAGGTTATCTAGGGCTGAGTTAAGCTTGCTGAAGAATTCTCCGACATCCTCCTACTGTTCATCGAAAAGCTCATTAAGCCCTTTCATTTGCAAGTCTTTTTCTTGAGTGAAGTGACCAAGGTCATCTTCGAAATTGCTCCTGATCTTGAATTCAGGGCCTCCCTCCCCTTCTCTTTTCCTTACCAGATTTCCCCAAAGGGTATAATCATCATTTTGGTAGAAAGGCAAAAGGGAGGGATCAACATAAATGTCTCCTCCTGACAAGCATGCATGTTCAGTTGTAGCTGCTCCTCCACATTCCTCCACCTCATGCGGACCTCCACAGTAATCGCAGATCAAGTAAGGATTAGACAGCATTTTAGGTGGTTGTGATCCAGCAAGGCAATCCATTCTTTTGTGAACTTTGCTCAATCGATTCGAGGTGGTTTCAGAAATGCCGATAGTCGACTCAGGTTCATCCCAAGTGTCATCCAGGTCTTGGGCATATTCTTCAATCCTGTCCCATCCTTCCTCGGCACTAAGATTGGCCAATCTTCCTTTCCTAGATTGGTTGATTCCGTTCCGGTCATTAGAGGAGATATTTTCGTAAAAGATTTGGACCAAGAGCCAAAGTTCAATGCCATGATGTGGAACTTGTCTTATTAAATCTTTGAATCTAGTCCACGCTTTATGGAAGGGTTCATCCTTCCCCTTTCGGAAACGAAGGATCCTATCCCTGAATGCTGAGGTTTTTCCAGGTGGAAAGAACTTCTAATAGAACTTGGATATGAGTTGCTCCCATGTGAAAATAGATTCGGAAGGGAGTTTGTTATACCATTCTTGGGCTTTTCCGTATAAGGTAAAAGGGAAGAATCGCAGTCGGGATGTGTTTCTAGTAGTCCCACCCGTATGGATGGTATCCACTATTTTTAGGAAGTCCTTGATGTGTTGGATCGGATTTTCCTCATCAAGTCCGTGGAACTTACACACGCTTTTGACAAGCCAAATATCATTCGCATGCAAGACCTCGTTGGTGTGTTCGTTTGGATAAACAATGGCATTGGAGAACCCACGAGGAGTTGGGGAAGAGTAATCCTTGAGACGCTTAGGAGGAGGTATTATAGGAGTATTCGTCTCATTGTGGGAGCTCGGGGTTGTGATGTGATTTTCTGAATTTTCTTCAGAGAGAGGTGCATCAAAGTCGATAGCAATGCTGGATGGTTCAGGTGTTGAGTGAGTTCGTCTTAACCTACACATTTCTCTTTCGGGTTCTGCATAAGGCAAGACGAGGTCTTTAGTGGTGCTACGACTTCTAGTGATCCTAAGGTTGGAGAATTCGTTGGTTGCCATGATGGTGAATGGTGAAGAGTTACAAACAAAGGCACGAAGAAATAAGATAGACTAAAGAAGACCTAAAAATAAAAATAAAAATCTTACTAGAAAGGAATCTAGCAAGTAGACCTAATAAAAAGAAATTCTAACCTAGACAATAACTATTCCCCGGCAGCGGCGCCAAAAACTTGATGCGTGGGAATCGCACCTTGCTTTACCTCTCGAGGGATCTCGCGAGGCTTACAACCCCCACCAGGCAGTGTACCTGATCGTTGTAGTATAGTATAGTGACAAGTACCGGGGGATTGATCGTTCAGCTTAGGAATAGTGTCGCTAGGATTAGAAAACCTAATTAATAGTTCTAGAGGTGAGAGATGATTATTTTTGTATTTTTATATTTTTATGAAAGCAAGTAAAATCTCGGGTTTTGAAAGAGTGGGCGGAGTTAGTTGCTAATCAACTAACCCAAAAACTACTATATAACTAATTAACTAATGAAAATGAAATTAAACTAATATTAAACTAAGGTTGGGAGCAGTAATTGGAGAAATTGTGTTTACTTAGACTTCATTACTCCCTAGATATCTTTTACATGTCAATTACTTGTTACACTTGTATGAATGACGGGTTGTATTCCTTAATACCATTCGTGGAGTGGCATACATAACTCCCCAACTCTATGAGCTCTTATCTCCTCCTACACCATGACCCAGCACAACTATAGGGATTGTAAACAGTGGCTCATGCATTAAATACAACCAATAAAGACCTAGTACGCCTCGGTTCATGTTTCTTAAGACGTTCAAGCATGTTACCATTTGGAGATCTGCCAGTTTTCTTAAGCCTAACATATAAAATCATTCATTCAAAACAAGAATAGACAAGTAATCAACACATAATCAACATCTAGGTTTCATTAGATCTAAGCAAACACAAGAGAGATCTAGCCTAGCATAGTAAAATTGAGACAAGAACAAAAGATAAACAACCAACACATAGACATATTGATTGAATTAAGAGTATACTTATCTCAATTACAATGCAAGGTCTCAAGGGTTTGGAACCCTTGAAAAACCTGTAAAAGAGGCACCAAAATCGTCTTTAGGGTTTCACCAAAACTTCTCTCTTTTTAATGAAAAAACTAGAAAACTATATATAGGAAAATCGTCCTGACGGCGTCAAGAGTTAAATCTGACGCCGTCAACTCGCCGCCATACACTTCCTCGGACGCCCTAGATCCAATCGTGACGGCCTATGTGACGCCGTCACCACCCACGGTAAATTAATCTTGGTCACTTTGACGCCGTCATAACTCCATCTGACGCCGTCACCAGCTACGGTAAATTATTCTTCATGTCTGACGCCGTCAAGAGCAAACCCTTGACGCCGTCACCTTGTATTTACAGCTTGGATTTTTGGTACTTTGTCGTTTTCTTCACTTTATGCTCCAAAAACATCCAAAATAGCCTCTTTTCCAGAATTCACTCTCCAAACACCTAAAATCACAAAAGGAACGATTTAGGGCAATATTTGATCAAATAAATTCGGATTCGGGCTTAAATGACCCCCTAAAAACGGATCATTTTTCGCCTCATCAACTATCCAAACTTGATTAACTTTTGAACTTGGAACTTTGAGATGACAAAACTTAGGTTCTCATATGAATTACTTCATAGATTGGACTTTTGAAATTGGGAATCTTCGTGTAATCGCGTATACTTTATTTCCTTCACTTTTTCTCCATTTTTCCTGCATTTGGCTACATATGCTACAAAAACATACTTTGATATGATTTAATTGTAAAAGCATATAAAAACAACCAAATAAGATACACAAAAACACTAATAACGCTTATAAAAACATGTTAACTTTGAGCGTTATCATGCACTGTATAGGTGCGGCGAAGATAACAAATTTTGAAGTAAACTGTCGTTTACTTGCCATAAACCCAACCATCAATCTCTTCCGCGCGTTTTACCACACAACGTGGTCAAACGGGTGGGTATCATTTTCGAAGCGCACTGGGCGCCTTCAATGTTACACTGAGAAATTAGACGCCCTCAGGAATTAGAGGGAGAGGTTCTTCTGGGTTGACGATAAGGTGTTCCCTTGGCTCTTTGAGTTCTATACTCAGGGGACGCTGCCAAAGGATGAGCGCCCAGACCCCGGTACGTATAACACAGATGATGCGGAGTCCATTAATGCTAACCGCATCCCCATCAAATCCTACCCTGAGGAGTTTTTAGTACATATGGGGATTAGTCGAAACTATTTCTAGGGTTTTGACGAGGTGCCAACATTTCTGGATGAGAGCGGTCGGGGTGGGTGCTTGTCCTTTCTTTTCTTCGCATCTGTAGTGTAAGCACTCTTTTATATATATTGCGATTTTAATAACTCAATTTCTCTTTGTTGTTTGTTTATGTGTTACGTAGAGATGGACTTGTTCGGCGTAGTAACGTTGGCAAAGCCCACACAAGTGACTGTGGGTGTGCGCCCGTTGAGGGAAGGTGAGATACCCATCCTGGAAGCCACAGCCGGGCGCATTCTGGAGCCTGCGCAAGAGGAATCTTCCGACGTCGCCCAACCCCTACTGAACGCGACTCCCGTGCAAACTGCTCCTACGTAGGAGGTGCCAATCCCTGAGCCTGTGCGCACCGAGTTCTCTGAAAGTGTTGGGATCTTCAAGGTTGACACTGATTCTGAAGAGACGAGTCTGGGAGTGAAGCGCGAGGCTTCTGGTGATGGTGGCGAGGGCACATCTAAACGCAGGCGCCACGTCATTATTGTGGATGTGTCCACAGAGGAGGACGCGTCGCTATCTGTGGCTGCGCGGGACACTACTGAGACCTCCTCTCCAAAGTAAGTAATAATGTCAAGTTTCTTTCTTTCTCTATCTTTTTTTTAATGTCTTGACTTCTTGCTCTTTGCATGTAGTGACGAAGCTGCATGGGATGATGCAGCGCATATAGAGCAAGTGCCACCTAAGGTAGGTCACCTGCAGGTGGAAGAGCCTCCCAAGGCTGATGAGGAGATGTCTACTGAGGCGTTGATAGAGGAGTTGAGCATGGTTGCTGCGCGCCAGGCCAAATTGGTCACTCAACTCAAGGCGCGGTACGCTAGTGAGGGTAGCAGCGGCGCGCAGAAGGATGTGGAAATTGCGCTGCTGAGGGCGCAGATGGCGAGTGCACAAGCTGCCGTGGAGTCAACAACTACACACTCCAAGAGGCTTGCGGATGAAAGGTTGTCCTTGTTGGCTGAGGTGAGCCATGAACGTGCTGCCTTTGAGGAGTACAAATCCAACTACTTATGGGGACTGAAGTACCTGCAAGAGAATAAGAGCAACCACTTCGCCTAGCTGGATGACTTCCGCAAGGCTGTAGAGGTTTCCTTAGAGAAGCAGGAGGGTAAGCTGCGCAAGCTGAGCATCAAATACGATGAGGAGCTGTACCCCTATTTGGTGTCTGCTATTGCTGAGCGCAGGTACTTACTTCCTTTTGATTTCTTGTCTAGTTTTTCACTTTTAACTCCTTTGAAATTATTGTCTTCTAATGCGTATGTTGTTGCATTCATAGGTGGCTGTCAGTCATGGTCTTCGCTTGGCTGCTATGGGCACACTAGAGTCCCCAGAAGTTCTTGAGGCTTTTGGGAATGTCGTGCAGTGTGCCTTGGCGTGTGGCAAGGCTGAAGCCATGGAAGAGCTGCACAATGGCAAGTCGTTGATGGTGCCTTTTGCAGAAGTGCCAGGCTATAATAGAGATAGCTACATGGAGCTTGTTGCTGCAATGGAGAAGATGAAGATCTTCGATTTCCCTTGTATTGCTCAACTGGAGCTTGACCAGGATTACCCCATCAACGTAATTATGGAGGGGTTAACCCTGGCGAGACACATAGTGGAGGATGCGAAGGCGCAGCCTGACTTCTTTTTGAAGCCAGATGAATCACAACTACAGGTGCCCATTTTTGCTCGTCCCCATGACATGTTGAATCCCTTTGCCCCGGAGAAGGAGGTATCTTTGAAGAAGTCCTTGGAAGCCCATGCTACAAGGCTTGCACGGAAGAAGGGCGTGAAAGGGAAGGCAATCTTGTGCGGTGTTGGTGCAACCCATCTTCCCAGATCTGATGGGATTCCTGTCAGCGTGCCGACAGTGTCGCAGGATGCTAGCAACCTACTGAAAAGGCTTGATGAGGTTGGGCATGTAGCGTCCACTGCTAGTAGTTCAGGGCATAGACGCGCTCGTAGTATGTAGATTGCTATAGATTCACCTTTTTTGTTGTATATGCTGAATCTATTACTTGTACAAACTCGTAGTTCATAATAAAGCTTATTTGTTGTATGCACGTTTGTATCGTCATATTTGTACTTAGTTTATTTGTCTTTACATAAAAGACATCCACGAGTCAAATTGTGACCAAAACGTACTTAGAAAAAATAGTATTAAGTCCATAACTTAATAAATATATGTGAAAGAAAAATTCATAAGTACATGGGTTAACTTGCAGCGTGCTGCAAATACCATATTAAGGAACCAAGAGTCTTGCCTCCTAATTTGTTAGACGCGCACAGTGTGCATTGTTGCGTATCCGTCGTGGGATACACATTGAACTTACTCCAACGTCTTGAGAATAAGGTGTTTAACGAGGATACGTGATCCAATGTTGATGGGTTTGCAACCCTCTTACTCAACGAGTTATTTATTAGGTTTACTCATCCTTTATGCCATTGTGGGTCTTAATGAATGCATGCACGTCATGTAGGCAAAAATATAAATTAACAATATTGAGACATAAATAAAATGTAAGCAATAAAGTTAAATGTATCGCGGAGTTAGCTAGAAACCACGATATTGGATTAATTTTTGCAAGTTTTTTAAAATAAAAGACAATTCCCTAAACAAAAGAAAAATGTAAATACACGGACATTTATTCGGTACTTACTAAAGTGCAGAGGTGTCTGTGCATGGGCTGTAGCCTTTCCTAAACGTAGCATCTCTTGAGATTGCAAATGTTCCATGTGTGTGGTAGCTCATGGCCATCCATATCACGTAGCTTGTATGTGCCTTTGCCTAGTGCTTCTGTGACCTCATAGAGTCCTTCCCACTTTGGTCCAAGCTTTCCTATATCTTCTGACTTTAGCATCATAATATCTCTTCATCTTTGACTTAGCCCTTGCCTCACATATAGCTGCATGTTCGCGCCTTTCTTCCAATAGATCCAAGTCTATACGTCGCTCGTCGTCATTGGTTGTCACATTGACTTCTGCCGTACGGATAATTGGCATCCCAATCTCGGCCGGTATTACAGCTTCTGTCCCATAGACAAGAGAGAATGGTGTATCTCCAGTGCATACTTTGATTGTCGTGCGGTGCATACTTTGTGTTTGTCAAGATGCGCTTTAATTCCTTCGCCCAGACTACGATTCCCGCGCTCAACTAAACCATTGGTTTGTGGGTGCTTAACTGACGTGAAGTGTTGTGTAATATTTAGCTGCGCGCACCAGTCTTTGAACGGGTTATCATAGAATTGTTTTCCGTTATCTGAAATAATTTCCCCAGGTAAGCCAAAGCGGCATATAATGTTTTCCCACACAAAGCGTTTTACCTGATTGCCTGTGATGGTTGCTACTGCCTTTGCCTCAATCCACTTGGTGAAGTAGTCTATAGCCACGATAAGAAACTTTAGTCCCCTTGCTGCGACAGGGAAAAGGCCTGCAATATCAAAACCCTATTTGTAGAATGGCCATGGTGAGGTGATAGTTATCAGCTCTTGTTGTGGTTGGCGTGGGATCGGTTTGTGGATCTGGTTGTCGCTACATTTCTTTATCATGTCCCGCGCATTGCGATGCATAGTAGGCCAATAGTATCCTGACCGCAAGGCTCGAGCCACAACGGACCGTGGTCCTGAGTGCATACTGCATGAACCAACGTGGATCTCTCGGAGTACGTAATCTGCCTGAAGAGGTCCAACGCACCGAAGACATGATTATAGGAATGAACGTCGATATAAGATACCATCTCGAAGTTCGAACCTCTGCGCTGTGCGCCGTATCCGTCGAGCGTCCTTCTGTTCCTGGGGTAATATCCCCTTGCTTATGAATTCGATGATAGGTGTCATCCAAGTAGGATCCTGCTCTTCTATCACCGTGGATATCTCCATCTCTGAGATGGATTTGTTCTTCAAGGTCTCCACCAATACCTGTTTTGACAGGTGCGCAAAGCTTGTAGATGCAATTTTGCTTAGTGCATCTGCTTTCCTGTTTTCTCCTCTGGAAACTTGCTTAATGGTGAACCTATCAAAGCCTTGGATTAGGGACTTGGTCTTGTCGAGGTATTGGACCATGTTACCCTCTTTAGCCACATAGTCGCCCAACACATGATTGGCGACTAATCGGGAATCGACATTTGCTTCTAGGTTGCGTATACCCATTTGAGTTGCAATGCGTAATCCAGCAAGTAGGGCTTCATATTCTGCCTCATTGTTTGTAGTTGTGAATTCAAAACACAGTGCGTAAGTGAATTCCATTCCTTCTGGACTGGTGAGGATAAGGCCTGCGCCTGACCCATCCACGCACGAGGATCCGTCCGTGAATAGACCTCATGGTTCTTGTAGTTCTACCTCGCATTTTGAAGGTGGAGTATCTGTATCCGGTTTCTCAATAATGAAGTCGGCTAATATCTGCCC
This sequence comes from Artemisia argyi, assembly GCA_030686995.1. Classification (NCBI taxonomy): domain Eukaryota; kingdom Viridiplantae; phylum Streptophyta; class Magnoliopsida; order Asterales; family Asteraceae; genus Artemisia; species Artemisia argyi. Next base: position 154,823,480 of record CM060698.1, on the reverse strand, counting down.
CATCATCGCAGTGCGTGGTCTATAAGAGATGTTATGCTCGCTCAATAACACACTCCATTTTTGTAGCCGCCCGATGCGTCGGGTTTAGAGATAACTTGTTTGATAGGTTGGTCCGTAATCACTGCTATTGGGTGTGCTTGAAAGTATCTGCGCAGTCTTTTAGCTGCGAATACTAAAGCTAGGACCAGCTTTTCCATAGCGGTATAGTTAGTCTATGTCTTCTTGAGTGCTTTGCTTACAAAGTATACTGGTGTTTGAACGGAGTTCCTATCTGTTAATAGCACCACGCTGACTGCTCCATGAGTTGTGGACAAGTACATGATCAATTCTTCCCCTGGTCGGAGTGCGACAAGTGTGGGAAGTGCTGCTATATGTTGCTTAAGTTGTTGAAAAGCTTCTTTCGCTTCCACAGTCCAATGAAAAACTCCCTTTTTTGTACACTTCGTGAGTGTTTTAAAGAGAGGGAGTGACTTATCCGCTGATTTGGACAAGAATCGATTTAGCCCAGCTAATTTTCCATTTAATGATTGGACTTCTTTCAGTGTGCGTGGTGAAGGGAGTTGGATGACAGCTTTTGTTTTTTCTAGGCAGGGCTTAATGCCATCAGGCTCTATCAAATATCCGAGAAACATGCCTTCTGTAGCGCCAAAAGTGCACTTCTTGGGATTTAACTTCATGTTGATCCTTCCCAGTGTTTTGAATATTTCCTCAATGTCACGCACCAATTCTTCTTCGGTATGACTCTTTATGACAAGGTCATCAACATAAACCTCCAGGTTGCGACCTACTTGCTTCTCAAACGCGTTGTCCACCAACCGCTGGTATGTTGCTCTGGCGTTCTTTAGGCCAAAGGGCATTTTTGTGTAACAGTAGACCCCTTGACTTGTGTGGAAGGCTGTTTTTTCTTCGTCTTCCTCAGCCATCTGAATTTGGTGGTACCCTTTGTATGCATCTAGGAAGCATTTAAAGGGGTATCCGCACAAAGATTCTACCTTCCAGTCTATCTCTGGTAGCGGGTAACAGTCTTGTGGATATGCTTTGTTAAGATCAGTGAAGTCCACGCACATTCTCCAGCTGCCATTGCTCTTTTTTACCATCACTGGATTGGAAAGCCAGTCATGGTAATAGACCTCCCGCATGATACTTGCGTCTACAAGCTTGTGTACTTCCTCTAGGATGGCTTTTGCGCGATCTGGAGCCTGGCCGCGCTTTTTCTACCGTATTGGAGGATATCCTTGTCAGATTTTTAGCTTGTGCTCTGTAATAGATAGTGGCACTCCAGTCATGTGCTTTGGTTCCCACGCAAAGATATCTAGGTTCCTTTGCAAGAGTGCGCACACAGCCGCTCTGCCTTTGTCCGACAGCGACCCTCCAATTGATACCTCTTGATCTGGGTAGTCAGGGTGAATTGCGACCTTTAGGTTTGACACTTTGGTTGCACGCTGTTCTGGAATACTCTCTATTTCACTCGTCACTGTGTTGCATTCTTTGGGTGACACCGCGGTATTGTAGAGGGTGATGATACCTCCGTCTACTGGGAATTTGAGCATCCCATGTGCTGTAGACGGTACCGCGCGCATGGCTGATATTCCTGGTCTTCCAATAATGCCATTGTATGGTGAAGGAGATCTGATTACCATAAAGTTCATCCAAGCCACCGTAGAGTGTTGCTTATCTCCGACGACCACAAGTAAGCGCAATTGCCCCATTGGCCATATCTTCTCTCCTGTGAAGCCAGTCAGCGACGTCGTGGCCGGAATTAACTGACTTCGTATCTCAGGTCGCAGACTCTTGAAACAATGTTCATACATAATGTCTGCGGTTGCTCCTCCATCAACATAAATGCGGTGGATATCGTGACCCCCGTATGTATCTCAATGGTAAGCGGCTCCACTACTGTGTTGTCCGCAGCCAGAGTGCGGAAAGAGATTTCGTTCCTAAAGGAAAACTTTTGGCTGACTTTTTTACCTCGTCTTTCGCTGCCATGATTGTATCATGTAGATGGTGTCAGCCTTGTCTTTGGGTGTCTCTTTCTTGCCCCCATTCTTCTGTTTATCCTTCCCCTCCTTGATGTTTTTAACGAGGTGATCCATTTTACCTTCTTTCACTAATTTGTCAATTAGTTGGCGCAATTGGACACACTCGTTGGTGGTGTGGCCCTTTTGTCCATGGTATTCGCAGTATCCATTCCCTACGCGCCGATCCTCTGGGGTGCGCATTGGTGGAGGTTTCGGGAATTTTGCACCTTCTGTCACAAATATCTCCCTTGGGGTCTTCATGAGTGGAGTGTATTTGTCGTTATCTCGTCCGCTTCCCTGACTGCGGTAGTTCTTGTTGCGGTTGCTACTCTGGTCATTGGATTGTCTCCTGGGCTGTTCTTGTGACCTATAATTTGAGTAACCTTTTTTGCTATCCGCAACAGCTGCTTCTCCTTGGATAAAAGACCTGGTGCGCTTCGTCAGTTCATCAAAGGTTTGGGGCACCTTATCACTCAGTCTCCTGATAAGCTTTGGGTTATTGATCCCATTCATGAACCCTGAGATCTTTAGCACTTCGGTACACGCCTTGACGTGTATGCATTCATCCTTATAGCGCTCCACATAAGCGATTGTGGATTCTACTTGGCGCTGTTTTACTCTGGAAAGTTCAAAAGAGTTCTTGGCGCACTTCTTTCTTTGAGTAAAGTTCAAACGGAATGCTTTTCGCAACTCTTCAAACCCGTTTATGCTTCTTCGTGGAAGCTTGCTAAACCAGGTTCGTGCATTCCCTACTAACGTGGAGTTAAACATGTGGCACCAGACTGGTTGTGGCCAATTTTCGATAGTAGCAGCTGATTCGAATTTTTTTTTAGGTGGTCATCAGGATCACCCGTCCCATCATATGTTTTAACATTGGCGGGCATGCGCCTTCTCTTATCATCTGAATAATTGCTGATGCACCGCGTGAATGCGTCGACCTTTTGGTGGCGCCAAGGAAGAGATATATCTTCGTCCTCCACATTGCGATGTCTTCTCCTGGACTTCCAGTGTCCTGATTCCTCGTCCTCGTTGTCCGTTGAGTCACTTGAGGATGAGTCGGCCCTTTTGCGGCGTTTACGCCGTTTTTCCTCAGAGTCCGAGCTTGAGGGGCTTTCACTTGGGGAGGGCTGTCTCCCAAGCCTATCATGAACTCTTCTGCTACTAGACCTTGAAGGGCTCTCGCTCGGTGAGCGTTGCCGTCCACGTCTATCCTGGATCCTATGGCTACCAAGTCTAGCATGGATGATACGTGGGGATCACACCAGTTTTTACCTCTCAAGGGATCTCGAGAAGCTTACAACCCCCACCAGGCAGTGTACCTGATCGTTGTAGTATAATATAGTGACAAGTACCGGGGGATTGATCGTTCAACTCAGGAATAGTGTCGCTAGGATTAGAAAGTCTCCTAAACTAGGTCTAGAGATGAGGGATGATTCTTTTCGTATTTTTATATTTTATGAAAACAATTAAAATCCCGGGTTTTGAAAGAGTGGGCGGAATTAGTTGCTAGCCAACTAACCCAAATAACTAAAGATGCAATCAAAATAAAATAAAAAAAATGAAAATGAAACTATTAAACTAATGTGGTGTAACAATAATGAGGAAAGTTGTGTTTACTTAGGTTTCATTACTCCCTAGATACCTTTTACAGGTTGATAGTTTGTTACAATTGCATGGATGACGGGTCATATTCCTTAGTACTAGTCGTAGGGTCGTATACAATATTCCCTAACTCTATAGGATCCTACTTCACTCCTATGTCGAGCCGTTACAAGTAACATGGGATCATTAGAATTCTCCTACGCATTAAATATAACCAAATATCGTAGTACACCTCCGATCATGTTTCTTAAGACGTTCAAGCAAGTTACCAATGGAAGTATGCCAGTTTTCTTAAGCATAACATCGAATACAATCATCCGTAAAAATTATAAACAAACAATCAACCCATAATCAACATCTAGGTTTCACTACATCTAAGCAAACACAAAGGAAATCTAGCCTAGCATGTTAAATAGAAGACAAACGTAAGATATAATCAAACAACACATAGACATATTGATTGATTTGAAAGAGTACTTATCTCCAATTGAACATGAAAGATTCAAAGGGTTGAAACCCTTGAAAAAGCTGGAAAATTCGACCTAGGGTTTTTCCCTCAAAGTTGCACACTAATGAATGAAAATTATGAAACTATATATAGATTACAACTTGTGACGGCGTCATGTATTGGATCGTGACGCCGTCAACTCGCCGCCTTAATAGAAATCGTATTGCCTAGATCTGATTTTGACGCCGTCATGTATAAAAATCTTCTAGGCCGTCATGTACAAATGGACCCTGACGGCCTTGGTGACGCCGTCAGGTCCTATGCTTGAAAACACTCTGAACCGTCACGTGTATTTTCCACTTCCACCTCTTTTGTAACTCATGACGCCGTCATGTGGAGAGACTTGACGCCGTCAGTTACTGTTCCCAGCAAGGAAAATTGAGACTTTGCCGTTTTCTTTTCTTTTATGCTCCAAAAACGTCCAAAATACTTCCTTTTCCAGATTTCTCTCCAAAAGTACCTAAAATGACAAAAGGAACGATTTAGGGCAATATTTGATCAAATAATCACGAATCCAGGCTTAAATGACCCCTTAAAAGTGGTTAACTTTTCGCCTCATCAAATACCCTTACACTTGAGATTTGCTTGTCCTCAAGCAAATGCGCTTTTATTCTAATCAAAATACAAGTTAGGGGTCATTTAACACTAATGTAAAAGTAATTACAACAAACAATTGTTCCACTAAAACCAAAGACAAGCACGGAGGTCATACACTAGCACCTCACAAATAGTGTTTAGATACTCACATCTCTCGGGTGTAATAAAGTATATATCACAATATGGAAATGGAAAACATCTCTCACTACCTGTCATAGCAAAATAGATTACCATAGGCTTGGGAAAGCATCAAACCTCCACAACTTAGCGTAAGCACATAGGATAAACTATCAAAGACGTCTTTTAAAGGGTTATAACGTTAGGTGTAGGGATATGGAATACACGGTTTTGTTGGATAAAGGCAATATTTACTGGTGGCGAGTTAATCATCTTGGTTAATTACATGTACAATATGGCGTTGCTAAGCCAAGACTAGACTCGACTTAAGCTAATGAATCAAAAGTAACAAAAACATAAAATAAACATAGAATGAAACGGGATGGTAGTCCGTATGTTTTTTCTCTTTTTTATCTTTTTTTTGTGTTTTGTTTTTTGCACACACTCTTACCCTACCATCCAAAATAATACATCATAGGGAATGTACATTCCTGATGAGTGCTTAATCACTCATCCTTTTCAGGCCTTATTTCAGAATAAAAACACCAAATACTAACCAAAAATGCCAAGAGAATGCATGTTTTTGTATTTGTGTATGTGCAGGTACGGATATGAAAAAAATGAACGAAAACAAAGCAAAACCGACAAAAACGAGCACGAGATTGGAAAAAGATCAAAAGTCAGAGCCGGGGAAGCAAAATGATCAAGGAAAGCTAAAAATGTCATAAGAAGTCCTCAGGAAATCTCAAAATTGCATAATTGGTCCCTGGTCAAAGTTTGAAGAGATTGATGACTTTAGTCCCTCAACTTTGAAAGTTTGTCATAAATAGTCCTTTGGAAGATTATGTGTAGAAAATGGCAACAAAGGTCCTCCGATTATTGAAGATATTCAACATAGGCCCTTGGAATAAGTTTTGAGTAATTACGGATTTAGTCCTTGAGTTTTGAGTTTATACAAAATTGGTCCTTAAAGTATTACTACTCCTAAATCCTAAAAAAACTTAAACCGGACTCCCCTAAAATACCCAATCCCTACAAGCCCAAATTTCAGCCCATCCTATTCCCCTCTACCCAGCCCACCACCCCTAATTACTTTAACCCGGTCCAACACCTTTCTAACCGGTCAAATTATTAAAACAAACAAACACCACCAAATAAACCCCGCCCCCCAAAATCTCATTTTACCCAGAAATCTTACTGTACCATGAACCCTAAACTACCGTACCCTTAAAATTACCCCGATTGGGTAATAATTACCCAATGATTAGCTTCTAGAAGGTGTCAGGGAATGTTAGAAGGGGTACGTGGACCAATAGGAAAGCACACGCAGGATCAAGGATGTCACATCAAGCAATCCAAGGGCTGATATTGATGGGATGTATCTAGAGTATGATCTAAGGGCTACTAAGGACTCAGAGAAAACAAAACATCACACGGATTGGTGACATGGACATACCTAGAAGCACTCCTCAGCTCGGCTATATAATCCCTTCTCCTCACTCACATGTATTTGTCCAGTTTTTCATGTATTAGAAAGCTTTTGACCATTTTAATTTCATTGTCATTTAAATTTCAGCAATTAAATTCAGTTTTGTTGTAATTTCCTTTAAAGCTTTGTACTCAAATTTTCAATATTAATACAATTTAGTTTTTTACAGCTTATTTTCTTTAATTTCAACTTTAGCTTTGCTTATTATAATTGTCTATCTAGTTTTCATCAATACTTGCTAGCTTATCTAAATATCTCTATTAAGTTTCTGTTTCTCTTATATTGAAAAATCCAAAAAAAAAAATAATAAAAAAATCAGAAAAAATAAAAAAAATATCATTGTTTGAAGCTTATTTGAATAAACTGATGCTTATTGAAGATTGAGGCAGCCAAATAGGAGCATTTGGCCTGTCAAGAGACAGGCAAGCAAAGTGAATCCCCCTCTTTTCATGCTTAGGGGGAATTGTCCTGTGAGTTTCTCAATTAATTTCTATCTAAACATTGCATAAGTGGTTTAATATTAGTATAGATCTGTTTTAGTGTTTGCATTTCTGTTTATTTACATTGAATACATCTTTATTAGTGTAGAGGTCGCTTATGTTATCATTTCATTATAGTCAGTTGAATTCATTAGGTTGTTTTCATCATAACTGTCATTCACTGGATCCGAGTTTCTGTTTGCATTTGTAAGTGTTTATGAGTTTTTGCTATTTCATTTAGCTTTCTGATTCACAATCTTAGCTCAGTAGGTGAATTTGGTATTCATAACTAGGAATTGAGTGGTAACTGAGTGAGACAGAACACTAAGAGGGTGTTTGGATCTGTGTTGTCTGCTCAGGGTATTGTTTTTCAGAGGGTATAAGCAACTTAGATATCACACTTGGGATGAATATAAGTTGAGTTAAGCATAAAATAGGTAGGCTACTTAGCAAAAGTCAATTTCACTTTCAATTCACTAGTAGCAGCCATCTGTGTAGTTTTTAGGACACATAATCATTATTTTAGCTTCATATATAGATAATTTAGTAACTTCAGGTTTCATTTCAACTTAATATTGCATTATTAGTTAGTTAGGATAGATTAAAATTCATCTTAGTCAAACCTTAGGTGCATTCAAAAAGTCAAATCAATTTTTAAACTCAGCTTTTGGGGACAACTTTGAGAGTACTTGTAGGGTTTATTAGTTATTGGAAATACTTTTGGATTCTTGTTTTCTAAACTTTGGCAGTAGGTGAAGTAAAATCAAAAAGAAATTTGAGTTTTGAAATCTGTTTGCTTATCTGAAAAGCTGTTGGAAGTTGCTTGTTTAAACTTATTTATCCCCTGCACATCAGGTTGTGACAAGTTTTCTAGGCACCATTAGGAATAGTGTATTGAATCTAGTATCAGTTTTCTAGGTAAATTTGTGATCTCAATAAGTAGGAGTGTCATTTGCCCCCATAAGTTTTGAGTTCTCAACTTATTTGTAGTACTTATTTGGCCTTTCAAGTTGAGTAGTTCTAGCATAGGGTCTGCTTTCAATATAGGCCTGCGTTTGTGATTTAGTGCTCTATACCTGAGATTTGTTGCTTATGTTAGTTCATTTATGCCTCTAGTAGCTTATTTCTCTGAATTTGAACCAATTGCTTCATCTGTTTGATTATTGCTTTTTCACCCAAGTGCTTATTTCAGCTGTTTGATCCATGTTTGTGTTTCTGTAAGCTTTTTGGTTTGATACTGTTCATTTGAGCTTCTTTTAGTCCTAAAAATAGTTGGTCAAAGTTTGGGTCTCAGTTGGTCAAAGTGCTTATAAATAAGCACTTCACAATAAGCAGTTTTCAGCTTATTGGCATTTTTCTAGCTTATTTTTATTTCAAAATTTTTTCTCAAGCATATTTTAATATTTTAGATTTTCTGTAATTTTTTCAAAATTTTCTGAGTTCATTTACTATTTTTCTTATTTAATTTTCATTTTTAATCAATTTTAATTCCTTTTTAATTACTAAAAAATACAAAAAAATCAGAAAAACCCCAGAAAAATCCAAAAAAATATTAGAAAATTATTTTTAGTTATTTTAGAATTTTAGAAATTTATTTTGCATTTTTCTCAATTTATTTGCATTTTCTTTTAATTTTTAATTAGTTTTTAATTCATAAAAAATAAACAAAAAGTCAAAAAAATATTTTTCTTTTTCTCAAAATTTTCTTTTATCATTTTTAACTTTTGAAAATTATTTCCAAGTCCGTAGGGGTAGCGTAGCATAAAAGTCGCATTTTATTTCGTTCGTTAACGTTTATTTTCCGTTTTAGCTTATGTTTTTTATTCTAAGTTGCGTTTCTAGTTGCCTTACTTGAATTACGTGTTTAGTTGATTATTTGTGTTTCATTTACTATTTCATTAGTGTAATTTCATATAAATCACTTTTTACCACTTTCACGACACGTTTCACGAATCGGAAATTCGAAATTCCATTCATCCTTCACACGGACTACGACCTCGGGTTATCCGTATTTCTTTGTGGATCTCTTGAGTAATACTTATACTATATACTATAACTTGATTTTAACAAATCAAATTTTTGGCGCCGCTGCCGGGGAAGGTTGAAGTGAATTTTTCGTTTTCGTTTTTCGAAATTGTGTTTTGAAAACCTTCCTTGTATATATTTTCTAAAAAAACCAAAAAAAATGAAAAATCAAAAACACTTTTCCTAAAGTGTTTTCAAAAACACCAAAAGAATAATAAAGTTACAGCCTCGACTCGACCGAAAGGAAGAGCGTTGTAAACCAAATAAGCCTTACAATATAACTACGCGTGAAATTAGTTGCTAATCGGATTACTTTGGATTCTACGACCGAATAAGCGGAAAATACGGAAGCTTTGACATTAAATTGCAAGCTGAAGAGAGATCCATTCTTCTCTCCCGTTCCGTCGCGAGTAGATTTGAAGGAAACGATTTACAATTAACGTAACGTTTGAAAAACAAAAGAAAATAAAAGTTTTAAGTTTTTAAATTTTGTTTTCCAAAAATAAAAATACAAAAAGATTTTCCTTTTCCATTTTGATTTTCCTTTTATTTGATTTTATGATAATTAAAAACAAAAAATAATCTTCTTATCCTCTTATCATTTGATTCTTCTTCTTTAACCCTCTAAACCGATAATTCTTATGGATCCGACTTGTTTTAATTGTGGAAATTCCTCCGGAGAAGGAGTACTTTGTGAACGGTGTTTTTGCAAAGAATGTGGGTTTACTCGTGGATTTTGTATGTGTTATGCTTCGAAAGTTGAACCCACATTCACATCTGATTATGATCCAAACTTTTCCAATTATTATCACAACGATTTCAACTCATATGAGTAAGTTCCGTACTTCAATAATGAATCGTTTCAAAATGCACCGATTTCACAACAAAACAGTTGTGAGTATTGTGGAGGTCCACACTTTAGCACTGATTGTCAAACAAGGAAACCGTCTCCTAATGACAATAATTATCACGACCAACCTCCACAATATAACACGATTCTCACAGTTCAGAATGAGATCCTTAAAATGATAACTGCTCAAAATGATTTTAATGAGCAATGTCTAACTGCAATAAAACTTTTTAAAGAGGAAATTCGTAGAAGAGAACAAGTTAACACCTTTAAGAGTGACGAAAATGAGCTTTATAAAGAAGAAAATTCTACGATTAATCCCACTCAGTCTTGTGAACCTTTAAATGTTGAAGATTGTTCTATGACATCTCTCGACGACGATTTCTTTAAACGAAAGGTTTTTAAAATAAAAATGGAACAACTTTACGTCTCATCAAAAATTGCAAAAATTCGTGTTGATTATGCTGAACCATCGGTTCCTACTCCCTCTCCGGTGAGGGAAATGGAACGAGAAACCGAGGTGACAAAGGACTTGGTACTTTCCACTAACAATGAAAGTGCTAAATACGTCCAACCTACGGTTGTCCAAGAATCAATTGTTCCTAATACGTCAAGAATTGATCCTAACCTTTCTCAATTTACGGTTAAGAGTTTGTCAAGCAAACGTGCTGAGCTTAAAACGGTGTTTAGAAGAAACGACTTACTTAATCTTCACAAACAAGAACCAGAGACCATAACGGAAGTGGTGGAAATTCCTAGCTCTAAGAGCACACCACTTGTCACACCTCCAGATTCTTCAAGATGTTTTTCGAGACTTGAATCAATTACTCCCGACTCTTCTCATCCTTTCCTCACACCGGTTGAGGGAAGTGATCAAGTCGATACTTTTCTTGATAACGATAATTCTATTTCGACTGAGATTGTTACGCCATCAGATCCTTTGGAGCCCGAGCTCCAGGATTCTGTACCCGATTTTGAGAAATATGTTTTTGATACGGCTGAAGAAATTGAGTCATCCCCGATTGAAAATTCGATTGATCCTGATGAGATTTTCTCCGATTCTGACAATGACGATTCTATATCTTGTGGAGACATCGAATATGTTGATGAATTACCTTCTGAGCTCGTCAGCTTAGAAGAAGAAAATGATGAAGAAGTTAACACGGAAATCCAAGATGAGGTTCTTCGTGAAAAATTATTTAACATTAATCTTCTCATTTCTAAGATCGAGGCGTTGAAAGATCCTTCGACTTTTTCTCCTATCCCCGTTATGGATAGTGATTTCTTACCCGAGCTTGAAATTTTTTGATTTGAAGAGATGAGTAGTGGCAATCCCACTATTCATGCTTATTTCTCTCTTCCGGATTATGAGCGTTTTGATTTTGAAATTGATTTTGAGCTTATTTCTGATAATCCGTTACGTGACCCTCTTTTAGAGGAAGACGATCTATTTCTTGCTGCGGATTACTCGATACCACCGGGTATTGAGAATGACGAGAATGATATTCTTACCGATTTACTTTCTTCTCGTCCACCGGCGAAACCGCCCGATGTAGATTTTGAGCTCGATGTGAATGAAGATATTTTTAGAATGGTGGACGAGACTTATGATGATAATCCTGTGATTGATATTTTACCCACCCAACCCACCCGTAATTCAGAAATCGACTTTGCTTTTATCATTTGGGTGTTTCAACCTTTCTTTACTTATCCCCTTATTTCTTCACTTTTCCACTCCACCGGGAGTGAGGACACCGTATTTGACCCCGGCATCTCCGTTTATGCCGAGTGTCCGTTTCATTTGCTCTCCCCAAGGACGACTTAATTCGGGGATCGAGTCAAGCTCATGTGACTCGGTGATAAAAAACAAGCGCTTCGTGGGAGGCACCTCATGCTTATCCATTTTTATTTTCTATATTTTCTATTTTCTTAATAACGTGACGTGAGGGGGGCGACCCTTTCCAAACTCGTGTTTTCGTGGTTGTTTGTGAATGTTCAGGAATTTCCCCAAATTTTGAGGACTCTCGTGCTCGTGGTTTGTCGTTCTCTCCACTCGAGTCTCATCCTTCGCTGCTCTTTCGAAAATTCACCATATCCGAAATCTTATCGACTAACGTTTATCTCTTGGCATACTTAATAAACGGCCTTAGATTTTACGTAGGATTACCCGTACCCTTAAAACATTGAGGACAATGTTTCACTTTAGTCTGGGGGGGTGAATCTTCGATTCGATTTGACCTGTACCATCGTCTGAGCTATTAACTTGCGCAACTCCGTTTTCCACCAAAATTTTTAATTTTTGTCACCGCTTTATCAAAAAAAAAAAAAAAAAAAAAAAAAATGAAAAAATATATATGATATGAATAATAAGTTTTGACACCTTGTTTTGACTTTCCTACCGGCGAGAGTAGAAATAAATGTTCCGACTTGACCGGGCGTGTTGAGCCCTAGCTTGTTTCCCTTAACCAAAAATAATCAAAAGATTATGGCTAAGCATCCGCGGATCTCATTACTTGGGATTTTAAATTTGCGGAGATCAAGGAATGATAGAGTTTATTTAGAAGTTTCGTGCTATACACGGATCGCATTACTGGGATTTAAAAAACCCACGAGAGGTACTTGAGGCCTCCTTGTTCCCACAAGCTTGCACACCAATATATAATAGATGTCTAGGATTAATTAAGGGTATACGGTTTGGGCAATACTTAGTTTTTTCTCATTCCCAACAAAATCTCTGCATACGGGGGTTTGGTACACATAGGGGTACTGCCAGTGTTACGGTAAAATAAACTATTGCATCTTGCCGGTTCGCAGCCGATGTTGTGATCTTAGTAAAGGCCGTAGGACTCGGGGTTTGGCATATGATTATGAATATCAATAATAATAGTCCAAAGCCAAATAAAAAGGCAGAGGAATCCAAAGCTACAAAAAGCAGCGGATAGAAATCCAAAGTCATAATAAAGCTCTTACATCTTGGCGGCTCATAAACCGTTGACTGTAAAAGAATAAAGGACTAAGGACCAAAGTATTATTAAAGTGCTTATGATTATGCAAAAATGCCAAGCTTCGACTCCGGGGGTTTCCCTAATAAAAAGCTTCCGTTTCGGGTATCAAACATGGTATGTCTCGGTCGTAAATAAAAAGGGAGCCCCTACAAATCATGTTAAATCAGAGACCTTCATGTGAACCCGATTTTTGTATGCAGGGGTTTTCGAGGGAAAGTTTGAAAACTACTTAGCGTTCAAATTTTGTGCTCTTATCGGACTAACAAATATCAAAACGAGAAAATATGAAGCAATTCATTTCTCACAATTAAAATCTTGAGATACAAAACTTAGGACCTGGGAACAAGAGGTAATACACAAGTAACTTTTGTGGGCAGTGTTAGCATCTAACTTCTGGATAAACAATGATCTCGATTTTACGCTTAGTTTGGGAGCTTGTGAAAAATCAAGGATGACGATTTTTATCCGTACGGTCTCTTTTCTGTGAGAAGTGTTTCTACTCGTTGAACCTGAAAGTTATCAACAGATAAGAATTGATAATGAAAGTCAAAGCAAACCGTCACCTATATAAAAATGAAAAAGAACAAAAAGAGTAGTAGTAGTTGTTATTCATGAAAATCGGAAAACGGAGCGTTTTTGAGAATAAATGATTTTAATATCTCTTTTGAACATCATTGCTACTTTACAACGTTAGTAAAGAGAGGTTTTGAAATTATTTATCTCTTAAGCGTGAGGTGATGACATTGCGTGAGGGCACGGCAATACCTTAGTCTGGGGGATTTTGATGAGTGCTTAATCACTCATCCTTTTCAGGCCTTATTTCAGACTAAAAACACCAAATACTAACAAAAAATGCCAAGAGAATGCATGTTTTTGTATTTGTGTATGTGCAGGTACGGATATGAAAAAAATGAACGAAAACAAAGCAAAACCGACAAAAACGAGCACGAGATTGGAAAAAGATCAAAAGTCGGAGCCGGGGAAGCAAAATGATCAAGGAAAGCTAAAAATGTCATAAGAAGTCCTCAGGAAATCTCAAAATTGCATAATTGGTCCCTGGTCAAAGTTTGAAGAGATTGACGACTTTAGTCCCTCAACTTTGAAAGTTTGTCATAAATAGTCCTTTGGAAGATTATGTGTAGAAAATGGCAACAAAGGTCCTCCGATTATTGAAGATATTCAACATAGGCCCTTGGAATAAGTTTTGAGTAATTACGGATTTAGTCCTTGAGTTTTGAGTTTATACAAAATTGGTCCTTAAAGTATTACTACTCCTAAATCCTAAAAAACTTAAACCGGACTCCCCTAAAATACCCAATCCCTACAAGCCCAAATTTCAGCCCATCCTATGTCCGAAAGGAGTCATTTAGGTGATAGAATTCTTAGTAGTAGTGAAAACATGACATACATCATAGATTGTATAACTACTCATTTTTAGTTGCGCATCATAACAAGTTTTACACCAAACTTCGTACTCAAATTGTTACGATACTCCTAATTACCAATCAAGGAATTATGCACAAGTATATGTTTAGTTTTTATTGAGTTTCTTTTAAATTAAGATTTTACATAAATTTGGATTGACACCTTTATTACATCAGACGAGTATACTTGCTCGTATGTGCTAGATAATAATCGGATAATTCGTGTTTATAAATTTTAAAACTTGTACTAATAAAATGCACATCAAGTTTTGGCGCCGTTGCCGGGGATTTGATTAATTTTCTTAATTTTTAGTAATTAAATTGTTTGTAATTTGTGAAATTTTAAAGTTTTTAGAGTAAAAAAAAAAAAAAAAAAAAAAAAAAAAAAAAAAAAAAAAAAAAAAAAAAAAATTGGTTTTTTGACCAACCGAATCGGATGGGTAACCATCCGATCGGTTGGTGGTCTCGGTAAAATTATTGGATTCTGTTTTTTAGTAATTAATTCTTATTTTTCTGTTTTTAGTTAATTAGTTTTAATAATTATATAATTAATGTTAGTTTTTAATAGTTTTAAGTTGCAATTATTAGTCATTTTAATGTTTTAGAAGTTTTAATTTCAATTAATGATTTAGTAATTCTTAATGACACCTTAGTTAATGCTTTTATTGTTTTTATTCTCATAATTAAAGTTTTATTAAATATTAGTTTTATAAAAAAAAATAGTGTAAAAACTCCTACCGATTCGGTTGCGGGTTCCAACCGATCGGTTGGAGGTGGTCATTTGTGCCAACCGATTCGGATGGGATACAAACCGATCGGTTGGGCATCTCGGTAAAATTTTAGACATTTTTAATTTTTAGTTTATTTTCTATTCTTAGTGTTTTATTTAGTTAATTTACTTATTCTTATTTCATATTAAGAGTTTATTTGATTATAACTAACCCTCATGCTAATGATTTGGATTTTTTTTTATGGTTATGTTATAGTTAGTAAGTGCTTAAGTTGAAATGGAGAGTTTGAGCCAAATTTCTGCGTATTTGAAAGACTTGGAAAATATGTGCAAGGATTCTGGTGATTCCTTGGAAAAGTTGGAGAGTATGTTGGAAAAAGCAAAGTTGGATTTAGAAGGAGAAGAAGTTGTTGGTGACATTGTTTCTTATTTGCCACATGAAATGTGTTATCCAAAGAAGGAGAAGGAGAGAAAAGTTGTTGTTTTCACTAGAGCACCACCTAAGAAATATGATTCTCCACACATGGGGTATTCTACACCGTGTGCGGTGGAAGGAGTTAAAGCGTGGGATGCGGAATTGAATATGGAATATGGAGACAATTACATTTCGGAAGAAATCCTTGACAAACTTGGTTTTGTTAGGCTTGATTATGGAAGTTATGGTAAATAGGAAGTGAAAGGAGTTAGAGTGAATATTCATGGTCACATCTTTAAAGTTGATTTTGTTGTTTTGGAGTATACTAATGAAGATGAACCGGAAGTGATTTTTGGTAGAGATTTTTTAGTGAATACCAAGTGTAGTTTGGATTTTGCACTTGGGGAGTTGAAAATTAACATAAGTGATTTGGAAGAAGGGAAGAGTGTGAATGATATGCTTGTTGATGTTTGTGAAGGAATGGAAATGATGAAGGAAGGAAAGGATGAAGTTTGTAAGATGGGTAAAGCTAACCGAAACAAAACACCATTGAACAAATTAACCCAACCCTCCACCCAAAAAGAAAACAAATCATCATCATCCAAAACACCACCTAATTCACCAAAAAGTACCAAACCTTTAACCAAAGAGCAAAAACAAGCTATTTTGGAGAATCTTGAAGCAAAAATTAGTGAATTGATGGAAAACAAACCGGTCATTGAAGTGTTGAGGAATTATATGGAGTATAGGAAGAAGTTAGATGGAGTTATGTTGGCAAAGTCTAAGTTGGAGGATAATAGTTTTGATGAAGTAGAGGAGAGAAGGATAATTGAGAATGGGCTCCCAAAGAAAATAAATGATCCCGGAAATTTTGTTTTACCGGTTAAAATTAATGGGACAACTCCTTTATATGCATTAGCCGATACGGGTACGCACTACTAGAATACGGAGCAACAGCGACGAAAATTAGCGACCAAATTAGTCTATCGCAAAAAAATGGTTCACAGTGACGGATTAAGGATAGATTAGATACAAAATTGGCTTTGATAAATTAGTGACAAGTTAGTGACAAATCAGTAACTAAAATAGAGACGAATTAAGCGTCTGTCACAATTCTATCGCTAAATGTAATAATATAGAGACGAAGTTAGCGACAAACTTAGGTTGGAAATATTTGTGACAGAGTTCTGACGACATAACGATGGATTTTTTTTTAGCCGTCTCAAATACGTCGCTAATTTTTTTTCATTATGGATTTTTAAGAATAGGTCTAAACACTTATAAAAAGGTCTAAGAAATCTTATACCATGGTGAGAAACCATTTCTAGCCTAGGTGGCATAAAAAGGTGTAAGATCTTAGAGAGGTTCAAGAAATGTTTATTTTTATTTATGTTTTGTTTTTAACTAAATAATTAATAAATGACGTTTAAATGTTGGAACAATTTATAAACTTTAAACGCTTTATCCATAGTTGGAATAAGTTTATAATATGAAAAGTTTTAAGAACTAATGACATTATAAGAGGTGGCAATTTTATAAACCTTTAATAGGCTCATCTATGATGCCCTTAGCCATAGACTTGTGTATATCTCATTTGCGACAACACAGTTATTTAAACTAAAAGATAGGGGTGGAAACGAGCCAAGCCAAGCCCGAGCCTGATATATTATACGAGCCCAGACTTAAACTCGAAGTCGGGCTCGAGCTCGTTTAGGCTCGCCTTGTTTGAACTTTTTACCGATTTGATTTCGAGCTTTTTCGTTTTCACCCAACTAAAAGACTACTATTTGCTACCGTAAGAAACTTATTTATGGACCTGGTTAGCTTTTATCTTTTAAAATGATATTTTATACCATATTAAATTACTGTATAAAAAATATTAAACAACTAAGCCATTAACAATTATAAAAAGAGGATAATATATACAGTAACTCACAAGACAGCTCAAATGAAACTAGGCGACACAAATAACTCACCCACAAACGATGTAGGCGGCAACAGTTACTTCCCGCCAACCAATGGATGTAGGAGGCAACGGTTAAATTCTTTGATTTAGTCAAACAAATAACCCGCGAAACAAAAATTGGAGGTAACAGTTACCTACTAATTTGGGTCAACAAAAACTCAACTGTTATGTTAATACATTCTCCCATTAAAGAAAATTGAGGGACAACAGCAACCTACGACCCTAATTAAGGTACAATTTGGTATCTATGTTTCAATTATTGTCGATTACTTCTTTCAGTTACATGATTACATATATGAAATCACATTGATGTATGTTAGCTCTGTAATTTGAGGATATGTTCTAATTCATTTCCAAACTTGCACAACTTTACCAAGCATTGAAATTTAATATAACTATAACAGCTTATCGAAAAATCAATTGTAAAGTGGTGCCTTCCATCAGTTTTGGGATTTTTTCAAGATTTTTAAGTAGTGCCTTGCATTAGTTTTGCAATTGTTTGTTGAAATAGGACTGCAATGTAGGTGGGAAAGAAGCTACAATAGGTAACATCTCAACGGTGTTTAGTAAGGACTTTAACAATCTTTATATCCAAATGATTTTAAAGTTGCGGATGTTTTAAATTAGCTTTCAACTTTAGTGGGAGCACTAGCATAAGTAATGGTTTTTCAAATGCTTGCTTGTTAATTGTACAAATTGTACAAGGAGTAATAGTTGATACTTGGATAATTGTACTACAAATTGTTTGCTTGCTAATTATGCACTGTGTATATATTTTTTCGTCTTGTTTTCATGTATCATATTAAGTATTTATTTGAGTTTAGTCTCAAATTTGTTCAGCTATTATGGCACGTAGTACCATTGAATATGGAAGTACAAGTAGAATTGTCTGTGGATGTGAGGATGAGTCAAGCGCAGAATCATCTCATACTACTACTGGAAGTTTAGTAGTACTTTTAGTCTTTGGTATTTGTTGAACGTTATGGTTGTTGAATACAATTAGTCTTTTTGTTACAATGCTGGTACTACTATTGCAGAATTGTGTGCATAATCTGTCAAAAAGGGTGTTTGGCACTTCATTTGAATTATGTATATGAATTAAAGATTTCAGCAAGAGACTTAGTTTGGTACTTCGTTTGAATTTATATATGAATTACAGATTTCAGCAAGGTACTGAGTTTGGTACTTCATTGTTTGCTGTCATTTTTGGTGTGTTTGGTTGCTGCAGCAGGGGAACATGTTGTGATGTTTGGTTGCTGCATTTGGATGTTATTGTCAATAATAGCTTGCATAATTAACTTGTTATCCACACATGATGATTTATTTATTTGTGCATCCAAATTATCAAGGTTACCTTTTAATGGGATTAAAGTTAATATGTGCAGAATACCAAGTTCAGGTGTCTATATATGTGATGCAGCAACCTATGTGTCAAAAGTAGGATTAAGTAACTCATCATATAACAACAAATGTGGTGTTAGGTTTAAGTAAATGAAAGGTAACATATACAGTATACTCACAGTTAGCTCATCAGATACAACTTGGCATTTCGTTCACTATTTAATACAATACTTTATATTAATGATGCCTAACTATTAATCCAATTGTGATTCTTCATGTTCAAACCTCGTACTATAATAATAATCCATTTTGTATAGATGATTGGTTTGGTATAAACGTAATCATGCAACAATAGTTATCGAGTACAAGTGCATAAGGACATTTTTATTATGTTATTTTACAACAGTTGGTAAATTTTCAGCACTTGTGCATTTTAAGTTTCATCAAGTATTTTTCATCATCCCAGCTCACCTTTTTTCATGTATTTTTCATCACTTGATTAATGGATTATAATTTGTAATATTCAATTTTGGTATAAGTAAAATAAATTTTAACCATAAACCTTAAATTATAACCAAATCTTGAACTATTATTGACATTTGAAAACTTGACAAACATATACACACAATATTATTTTATTTTTATCTTACTGAATAACTAAAGTGTTACTAGATATATGGGAAAGTCAAAGAGATGTATACTGGTTTTGTTTATCTAGTGATGCCCCTACCAGAAGGGGTGTTTTGTTCTTGACTTACTGCTGCAGCATAGGGCGTTTGGTTGCTGCAGCAGGGGCGTTTGGTACTGAGTCTATATAAATGAAGTAGTAAAGATCTTATATATATTTACTCTAGTAGATAAAGACCCTATTTCGAAGCAACTTCTTTGGAACTTTTTTGAGCTGGAAACCCTTTGTTTCAAAAAATAAGCTTTCACAACTTTAAAAGTTCTGTTTGGAAATGCCAGATTTGTAAGCTTTTATGTTAACAAATAAATGGGTATGCCACTAAAAATAATAAGTAAGCATAACTTATATTGTTGTGTAACGGAAATTATCGACGACTTAGAACATATACATATTATTTTTGTTGGTATGGTCAAAATGGGTCGGTTTGGGTTAGAACTACATTGAGATCTTAATAGCTATGTTATTTCATTATTTAGAAAAACTTAGACCGTTCATCATTACAAACATTTTGCAAAATGATTCATTCTTAAATATAATAATCTCAAGCACGACCTAAGTACGTTTGGAGTTGTTATAGAGCTTCTTAATCTTGTTTGCGAGCATGTATGTGAAGGGCGGACGACTTTTCTTATAACCTAAAAAACTTAAAGATAGTAACAAAATCCTCAAATTCTTAATCTTAATAGTTTAAATATTGTTTAATCTTCCAAGTCCTCAAACTTTTATCATTTTTCGTTCATAACAAATATCTTTTTTTCTTGCAATGACTACAAATTGAACCGGGAGTGTTGTATTAAGAGTTAGTCCTTTTAACTATTTGAATTTAAGAGTAACTCACAAATAGCTCTTTTTGAACATCTACACCCATACTTTTGTCGATTATTATTATGCATATGCTTACATGATACTTGAAATTAAGCTATTCAAGACATAGCGTTTTAGATTTGGTAATGATGTAAAAATGAAAAAGTAAATTATTCAGTAAGTGTATAAAGACCTAACAAGACAACCCAATTGCAAAAGAAGAAACATATATACAACTGATGTTTGTTCCTCAACCCAAAAGACCAATCTGTTTGATTGTTGGGTGGGTTGCAGGTTCAAAAGTGATTGAAAAACTAAAAGATAGAAGATTTATTTAATAATTGATATTAACAATAAAATAATAATAACGGATTGCTGTATGAAGCTCAAGCTCAAAAAAGTTAAATCGATGAAGCTTTGAGTTAATCTTCAGCTCGAAAACTAACTAAACTTTAAGCTGAAAGTTAAGCTTGGGTTGAGCTTGTTTAACTAAAGCTCGAGTGGAGCTTAAGTCGACCTTTTAACAAGCTGAGTTCAATTATCTCACAAATAGCTTATTTCATTTACAATTTTACTTGTGTCGATTATTATAATGTCTATGCTTATAGGAAACTTTAAGTTAAGCTATTTAAGACATAAAAACCTAACGAGACAATTCCTTTGTGAAAGAAGAAAGATCTATCCACAACTATTGTTTGTATGTGACTGAGTAACCTAATAAGCTATGGCAAATCAGTTTAATATAGGTCCGATTTTTCTTTGAACATCCTATAGACCCAGTAATCTGATTGACGTGACTAATTCTAGTTCATAATAACAAAAATACTTATAAAGAGGTATATAAAGAACAATAATAGTAATAATTAATGTTTAAAAACCATGTTTTTTTATTGACCCGGTTTAGTCATCGGTTCACCAAGTCACCGGTTAAACCGGTTGAACGGCCGAGTCAAACCGGTTCTAGACATATATACTCTTTTTTTTCTATATTAATTTGTTGTGTTGCATTATCCAATGATATATCCGACTTTATTCATACAT
The DNA here is from genome assembly GCA_030686995.1 of Artemisia argyi. Classification (NCBI taxonomy): domain Eukaryota; kingdom Viridiplantae; phylum Streptophyta; class Magnoliopsida; order Asterales; family Asteraceae; genus Artemisia; species Artemisia argyi. The sequence goes on along the minus strand of CM060698.1, from coordinate 154,802,381 downwards.
TCTATTAAACTGATGAAAAGAATTGAGAGTGTACCGATAAGTTTTATTTTTAAGTAGTATATTTATAATAATATAACAAGGATTTGCAACAACAATCAATTTATGATTGTAAATTATACCAATCTATATTAAAACTTTATTAGTTGGTGTTTTTAAGATAATTTATAACTTTAATATACTTTTTTTCAAATTTTAACTAACATTAGTCCTATCACTTTAATTTGTCAATTAAACTTAAAAAGGGTGATGAAAAAAAAGCTTGTTAGATTTTGATAAAAATTCATGACCCATTCGGGTTTATGAAACCGGGTCAACCCGGGTCAATAAAAAAACGACGATTCAATCCTATTGTAAAACAAGCAAAAACCCGTTCACATATGGCCCTGTCTCCGAGCCGGTTCCCGGTTCAAACCGGCCGGGTCAATCCAAATTATAAAACATCGTTAATAATAATGATAATGATATTATAAAGTAGAGAACACAAGTAGTACGTAATAATAAAACTATAACATTACTTAGTTATAAAACTTTTTAAGGTATCCTCCACACTAGAACAACATACGGTTATTGACTTCTGAAAAGATATTGGCGCCATTCTGGGAAATTATTTGGCGCCCCTAGATATGTGGGGATCGTGGAGAAGCAGTCACTCCTTCCACAGAAGGTTTATCTAGCGGTTTATCAGATTCAAGAAGCAGTAGAACAAGGTATGTTCATACACCATTCACTATTTAGATCATAATTTTTGGTAATTAGTTTTAATTTACCTTTTAATTTAATGTTAGGGTGCTTGATTCATGGAGTTTGATTGCATGATTATAGTTAATTAGGTAATTTTTTACTTTTCAATTTTATTTTAGTAATCTAGGGTTCTTTCAATTAGATATAGGATAAGATTAAGGTAAAAAAATTGAGGTATATAGTTGATTTAATTATTTAGCAGTATGGGAAAAAGATAGTTTTTTGATTATTTGTTGTTTTGACTTCATTATTCTTGTAGCATTTTGTTCTACTTGATTGTCACTAAGTATATAGAACAAGACATGGACGGACCCACATGGGAGCCAGGTGTGGCATGGGCCACGCCCAATTTTAGTTCACGAAGTGTAAATTTTTTATAAAATGACTTTTATGGGCTCGTGCAACACCCAATTTTACCTAATAAATTCTTTATCGGACAACTTTAGTACTCATAGTCATAAAAAATATTTTGTGCAATACCCTCGGTCCGTCCCTAGAACAAGATGAAAGCATATGATTTCATACATCCTATGAAAGATATCAGTGTTAAGCTAAGACAATGTTAAAGATATAAATTGATATGAAAGCATTTGGTTTCATATTACCACATGTCTAGATTGGTGATTTGATTGTAAATTCAAAAAAGACCTAAAATTACTTTTCTACTAGAATACACAGACCAAAGTTCGTGAATAATAGGTGTCTAGAGTATATGAAAAAACTGAATAAATTTCCATAGTGTCATAAAAATGTATGCTACAATAAAATATATTCTCTTTTATCCAACATCAACACACATGTAAAGCTTCCTAATTTGAAGCTTAACAAAAATAAGTCACTTCAAACTTGTGCAGTTCACACACATGACTTCAGCTAAAACCTCTAAGACCACACATACATTACACAGAACTGGTGCAAACTAATACAATACAAGTGAAATTAAAAACCTCAAGGCCCACATGAGACATATTATATCCCATTTGTCCCTGGCCTACACACAACAAGCCAAAACTAAATCTGAAAAACTGTCTCATAAATGCATTAACCTTAAACATGTCATATGTTGTAGTAGCCAAACATCACCACTGCAGACCAAAGGTCTCTTGCAATGTTTCCCTTTGTAGGTTTATTGACCCAAACGTCTCTCGCAAGATAATTTCTATCTTGAAGACCATGTTTAATGGTTCCTGGACAACATGGAAGGAGGTTGAAAAGTCAGCTCGTGATGAATTAGGGGTGCACTTTAAGGTATGTACACTGTTACTTTTTGTTTTAAGCTACTGAAATGTTGGTGTTGTTATGTTACATTAGAAAAACATAAGAAAGATTTTTTATTGTAACTAATTGTTTCCTACCACCAGTGAGATCTACCTATATCTTAGTATCTTCCCCTGATTTGCTGAATAAGATGGATGGTGTTGAATTAAGTTGTCCCTTTTTGTCATATAGCACCTAAAGATTGTAAATAGTCATTGGGCGTTTGGTGTCAACATAATGTGCTCATCCTTGTTTTATAGTTAGTAAATAAGCCAACTTGTTTTAAAATGATATAATTAACTAACATCATAACTTATACATGTGTAGGAATTGTTCAAGTGGGAAGGTGTGAGTGATGTGTTGGTCCATGATGCGTGGGAGAATAGTATGAAGAAACGTTATCCAGATATCATGTCAAACGTAAGAAACGAAGTGAAGTTGGCACAGGCGGCTGGGGTTAAATTTGATGGTGCTGATTGTACTATTCTGAAGCCTTATATCCCGGAATGGATAAAATCAAGCCATTGCTACTTCGTGTTGCTCAGGTGATAATTTGCATAACCATTTTATATACATATTTTAATACGTGGCCGTTCCTATCCATTTTCTTAAAATGGTCTGGGCTGGGTAATCTGTTATTAAGCTAAGTAATTCTTACTTAAAAGGATACAGAATGGGTTGTTGTGTATTTAAATGCCCAAAACCTCTAAATCACTTTTCAATAAAAGAAAGATTGTTGTTGAAATGATATAGTTCAATGGAATTATATTCATTATGCTACTTGTTTATAAAATTTCAAAATGGATCAATAGTTTACAGGTTTGCCTGACCCAACCTTTTTCAATCAGCAATTTTTTTTCTTTCTTTTTTGGAAGGCTTCAGTTAGCAAATTAACATTATTTGCTTTGACCCATTACTAACCCGCATTGGAGATGATACGAAATGATTGGTACACCAAGTACTACAAGATGTATTGGTGCTCCATCCTCCAAAGATGTTCAGGTGTGTTTCTTTCTTTTATATACAAACTGCTTCAGGTTTCTTAATCCTAGAAGTATCACATATCTTTATTTTAGTACATACTAGCTTAGACCCCTTGTTCAACACTATCTAGCCATGAAATATTGAAAACCTGTGAACTTTTAGGCACTGCTATAGCAACGGCAATGCCCAAAGTTTTGTATACGAATAATTAGAAACCACATGATAGCTAAATAAAACAAACATGAAACCTATTATGTTTAAAGAATAGCATAGCTGCAAGTGTATTCAAGATTTTCAAAAAAGCATGATAAATACAAATATTGAACTGGAAGCTTGCTTGTTATTCAATCATGTTATGTATTTATGAAATGCAAGATAGAATGGCAATCAGCCAAAATATTCTATTAGAATCTGAAAAATAGACAAAACACTAGGGAGCCCAAACTTTCCCTAGCACAAAATCTGGATTCCAGTAATTCTTATAGTGATGCGAATAAATTTTAGCACAAAGCGTCTGTAACAAAATTCAGCCTCTTAGTTCGCTGCTTCCACCTAATTTTGTCACGCTAACAAGAGGGATTATGTAAAGCATGATTCTTTGAGAACCTTCAGTAGTAGACTACCATTGATTTTGCAAAATGGTTTATTGATTATTGGGTTTTAGACGTTAAGGTAAGCCAAGTAAGAAAATTGCTATGGGTTTGGTACTTTACATAAAAGACCCACTCAAGCTGCATTTATCTATTTCAAAAAAAACTAATATTTGAATTTGTTATGTTTAAGTACTATCTTGATAGCGTTCATGGAGAGTTAAAGGAAGAAATGAAAGTCAAGCTCAAGCTAGAAATGAAGAATGAGCTCAAGGAAGAAATGTGCGAAGAGCTCAAGAAAGAAATGCATGCAGAAATTCAAGATATGCTTGTTGAGTATGGTATCAAGAGTCGTGTTACCCGCCAAAAAAAAACAAAGCAAGGTAATGCAAGTGGCTGTACATCTTAAATATCAACCATTGCACTTTCAAGAGCTTTATAGGTCCTCTTAACTTTTATGTAAGAGAGAATCTTTGGTTTAGATTTCCTTTTATGTTGTCGAATATCAGATGTTAGTTTTCTTTTGAATTTGCTTGTTATTAGATTTGGATATGTTTGTTATTTGATTTGGATATGGATTTCGTGACTATTATCAGTGTGGTATCCATTTGTGTGACATCTTGAATAAATGGAAAATAAATTGTTTCGTTTATTGATTGATTAGCGACATATTTTATCGTCAAAAGATTTTTAAAATGTGACAAATTAGAGACGGATTTGATCAAACATGCTATGAAATGGTGTTGATTTAAGCAACGAATTGTTAGTGATGGTTTTGAGACAATAATTTCAGTGGCGGATTAACGACAAATATGTGTCTCTAGTAGCGATGGAATAACAACAAAATGGTTGGCCTAATATTAGAAATGAATTAGTGACTGCTTCGTTGTTACTGTTAGCGACAAAAAGGTTTGTCGCTAAGTCGTCACTTGATGGTCGAATCAAATTTAATTTAACCGACTTTATAAAGGCTTTAGCGAGGGGCTAGAGACCGACAATCCGTCGCCGAAGCTCTAAAACTTTTGTCGCTAAACTTGTCGCTAATATTTTGCGAGGCCCTTTTTTGTGACGAAATATATCCGTCACCATTCCATCGTTGAAGGGCTTTAGTGACGGAATAGCGATGCAAACGTTCGTTGCTGATGCCAGATTTTCTAGTAGTGGGTTCTAGTGTGAGTATTATGCCTTATCCATTGTATCATAAGTTAGGATTAAGAGACCCTACACCTAACAATTCTAAACTCACTATGGCGGATAATTCTAAGGCAAAAGCAATGGGAGAAATAAGAAATGTGAGAGTTCAAATTGGTTATCAAGCATTCTTGGCAGATTTTCTTGTGTTGGATGTTGCGGTTGATAAGGAACTACCTTTGTTGTTAGGTAGACCATTTTTAAGAACTTGTGGAGCTATAATAGATATGGGAAAAGGTACCATGACAATTGATGATGGAGTTCTTAAGAATACTTATTATCCAAAGCCTAGAGGGGGTAGTAATGGAGATGATAATGATGAGGACCAAGAGGAGGATTACCTTGGTTGCTTTGAAGTAGGAAGGGACGAAGATGGTAGACCTAAATTTGGTCCATGCACACCTAGTTTCTTTGATATTGAAGATGAAATGGAAAGAGCTCTAGCAATGGAGGCTTTCTTTAATCCTTTTAAAAATATTTTTGTGTTTAACAAGTTGACAAATTTTCTTGGATCTTTACCGGTCCAATTGAAGAACTTGGAATGGGGTTCCGAAGGTCATAGCATTTACAAAAGAGAAGAAGGAGATGGTGATTGGCATTGCAAATTTGATATCACATGTCCTAGTGGAAGGAACTTTGCAAGAACTTTCAAAACTCAAAAGACAACTAGGAAGTTGGCAAACAAATATCGTGGAGAAGACATTTTTAGGAATGAATATTTCTATGGATAAAGAAGAATGATCACAAGAATAAAGCACATCTTGTGCTAGTTTGTTTGTTTCGTACTTTTATTTTTCATGCATTTTATTTCATGTTTTTAAGTTTTATGCATTTCATGTTTGAATGAGATTATCTATCTTTTTATTTATCTATTTATCTTTTTATTTAGTTTTAGTTTTTAGTTTTTAGGGTTAAGTTATGTTTTAGTTTTAAGTTTTAGAAGTAGAAGTAGATGACCAAAATTTTTGGTAGACAAAGTGTGTTTGGAATACAAGATAATAAGTTTGAGAAAAGAAAAAGCTACTAGCACTTGTGTCAAGTTTAGTAGTGGAGAAAAAACGTTGAAAAATCAATTTCATACTAAACCGATTCGGATGGATTCACAACTGATCGGACGGAGTTGAATATATAAACCAAAATTTTCAAAAACTTAAGAAAAACACATACACACAATCCACCAAAAATTTTGGGTTAAAAATTCGACCATAAAAAGTTGTTAGAAGGTTGCAGGAGTAATAATTAATCATCAATGACATCAAGTCAAGTAAGTTATATCATTAATTTTGTTCGATTAAGTTTTAATTTGGATGATTGAAATTAGGTCACGAATTAGGTATTTTTGAATTAGTTCGAATTGAGATGTAATATTTTGGGGATAAGTGATTAGATGATAGGAGAAGGTATTGCAAAAAGAATTAGATCAATTGGTTAAGTTTTGAGTAAGAATTCATTGATTGAATTTTTCGGATTGAATTGGGTATAATCTTTGGAGCTAGTTTATTTGCAATTGATGAATCCCAGAAGTTATATGATTGATAATTAGTGATGTTATTGCATTGTTGATTAGAGCACTAATTGGAAGATTTTAGTAGATGATGTTCTTGGTTTTAATAGAATCATTGGGTTGATGATTGGAAATGTTAAGAATCATTGATAGGAGAGTTTGGATGTTAGAAGTACTCAAGAATGGGAGATTACAAGTTACAAAGAAGTTCGGATTGATTGGGAAACGTTTAGGATGGATTGAGGATGAATATAGTTTGCAGAAAACTCCAACCGAATCGGTTGCGAGTTGCAGCCGATCGGTTGGAAGTGTGCCAAAGTAGTAACCGATTCGGTTGGACCTAAAACCGATCGGTTGGTGGCCTCGGAAAAAATTTTGACAATTTTTGAAAATGTGTTTTCTAGTTTCTAAATTGATTGGTATTAGTTCTTATACTTATATACTAACCTAATTTGAGATTTCTTTCAGGGAAATGTTGCAAGATTCGGACGAAATCCGATTGTTAACAAGTATTTGAAAAGGAACGAGAGGAAGAGGATTACTTTCAGTTTAAAACCGGAATCTAATGAAAATGTCAAGTTTTCTCATGTGCAAAACAAAGATGAGAAGAATGCGTATAGAGAACGTCTTTCAAAACTTCAAGAGAGGAAGATTGCTAATCCTAGGTTGATTGATTGGGAATTGCTTGAGGAGTATGAATGTGAGGATCAATTAAGGAGCATGATGACTATGGTTTATGTGTATCCTGGTGATGGAGATAGGTTTGAAGATTATTCTTGGGAAAGAGCTTTTAGTATTCGTGAAGATGTTTACAAGGAATGGTGTTTGGAGTTCTTTTCTATGTTCTACTTTGATAGAAAGGTAAATGATGTTCTTGGAGATGTTTGTGTTTGGTTTAGATTGTGTGGTCGCGAACATGCTTTATCTTTGCCAAAATTTGCAGTTGCACTTGGTTTGTATGAGGAGAGTGAGATTCAACATAGGTTATTTGGACCACATTTTGTGAGTTTAGCTAGAGGTAATGATCAATACACAGGTATTGATGAATATTGGAATAGAATTGGTGATCCAACTTGTCTTAGGAGAAATTCTTCTAGGATTAGGAATCCATTGTTGAAGGTTTTACAAAAGTTGATTTCTTGGGGATTGATACATAGGAGCGGTGGATAAGACAAATGTAGTCAACCGGACCTATGGGTGATGAAGCTGTTGGAGGAAGACAAGAATGGGAATGTGGCATGGATTATTGCCGAGTATATTTCGAAGAGAGCACCGGGGATTAAGAAACAAAGTGATGTTTGTGGAGGTCATTATGTGACCATGTTGGCTAAAAATCTTGGGTATTTTAATGACGAGGAGTTGAGGAAGTGTAGAGTGAGATTGGAGAGTGAGATATGGGATGCTTTTAGTTTTGGGAAAGCATTGGATAGGATTAACAAGACTTTGGGACCTTGGATCGAACCAAGTGTGGGGGCACAATCCGGAGCTTATGCGGGAGCGCCTTCACAACCTCAAATGGGGAGTTTTCCGGGCAGTACCCAAAGTGGTTTTGATTCAGGATGGGGTGATCGGAACCGTGAATTAAATGCTATTGAATGTAGGGATGTTTGGAGAGATTCAATGCAAATGAAGAATAATTACAACTATGATTATTCTATGCCTATGATCCAACATTTGGCACGAGATGCTAATTATGAGGTACCTCCCTACAACCCACCAAATGTTCCACCATACCCTTTACCATATTCTCCATATCCTGGACCATACCCCTATCCATATCCTGGTTATTCACCATTTCCCGAGCCATATCCTCCATACGGTAGACTTCCCGAGTATGGTAGTTCAGGTGTTAATGTGGGTGGACCAAGTTTTAATCCTGGAGGATCGAGTTATGATGTTGGAGGTTCGTCATCAAGAGCTGGAAAGAAGAAGAGAAGAGTGGTAGACGAGGACGATGAAGAAGATGTTGATGAGGATGAAGAGGAAAGTGAGGACGAGTTCATTCGTTCCGATGTGAGTTATTGATGGTGACGTTTGATCACATGGATTATGGTTGGTTTTAAAAACAATTATGTGTCGAACAATTTCTATTTCTATTATCTTTAACTATTTCTAGTAGGATTCATAACGTAACGTAATTTTCTATTTATTTGGTTTAGATATGTTTTTGTTTGTGTTTGTTTGGTTGTTTCGTATATTTTGCAGTTTTCTTGCAGGAGTTTTATTACGGAAGCATATAGTTGATCAACGTTTGGAGTCGGTAAACTCATTTGCTTATTATGATTAAATATGCATGTTGCGTATTTAACTCCGGTATTTTCTAAATTTTTCAATTTCCTTTACTTTGAAGTTATTTTTTTTTATTACATTGAGGACAATGCAAAACTTAAGTGTGGGGGAAGGAAGAAAATAGAAAAATTGCATAATTTTTAAAATTTTGTTTTAGAGTCGTGAACCTTAGTAACTAGTAGTAGTTCGCCCTTCATATTTTAGTTAAAATAATGTTGATTTCATGGTATATAATAATGATATTTTTGGAGAATAAATTCAAGTTTTAAAAAGCAATTTGTCTCGGAATTGATAACATTTGCTAGCACAATTTTATACCCTTATTACTTTAAATTGTGAGGATTAGTTTTTTTTATGAGAATAGTATTTCTTATACTATTTACATATTTCATGATGAGTGTGCCGGTGGTTGTGTTAATTCTAGAACTTGTACTTGTTATGCATTACGGTTAAAATCATTTTCGAATGATAAGGATATATTCATATGATAAGAGGCAAACTTAGGAATAAAACCAAATGGCCATCTGTTTACAAAATAATTTTTGCAAACCACATTGGTTAGTTACCCTCGTATTTGGAACCCATTTGTTAGTGTTTATCTTTAGCGCTAGATACCCTTAGTTTCACCCTTTGAGCCATCCTTTTCATTTTGATTAAATCCAGAAAAATATAAAAATATTTTACACTTTAAACCTTAGCCTTACCCTTGTCAAAGTCTAAATGGTGGATTGCTAGTTGCTTGGTTGTTGGTTAGTTTTTGATGATTATTAGTTAGCCACACTTCACAATTCATGTGTGTGCCATTCCAACAAAGATGAAAGACGCATACTTCTTATTTGTAATTTTTGTGGTGTATGCTTATGCGAAGTGTGGGGGAGGTGATATATATATATATATATATATATATATATATATATATATATATATATATATATATATATATATATATATATAAAATAAAATAAAAAATCATCGCAACTATAAGGTGACAAATATAGCAAATGTACTATGGAAATAAAGAAAGAAAGTTATGAGATATGTTGTTAGCCGATGTGCTAAGTTTGAAGAACATTTTTATGGTGAATCGATGTATCAACATGTGGAAGTTCGAAGAAGAGAAAGATGGTAACTATTATCATTTTTGGGTTTGTAGATTATTAGAGATTAACAACTATGGGACTTAGACTTTGATTTTATTTTTCTTTTAAAACCAATTTCATAAATATTCCCATGCCTTATCCTTACCTTTTTGACTTAGTGTAATTATTTTGCACGAAAGTTTATAAAACCCTTAGCCTAAACATTACAACCCGAATAAAAGACCTCTTTGATGAATTATTCTATTGTTTTGATACTTGTACAAGCCTATGGTAAGAAATATAAATCATGACTGTGCAATGAGTGATCTATTAATCATTACAAATATTGAGTGATGAGTGAATTTCATATACCTAAGCTTAGTTATAGAACTATCTTAAAACTATCATCTTATTGATCATATGATGATAAAATGAGTTTATATGACTTTTGTTTAATGAATAAAATTCGTTGATTTTGCTATGGAGCCTGGAGCTTGTCAATAACTGTTCCTATTGGTTTTTACTATCATCTATATTTGATCTTTCATACAATTTATAACAAAACATTAATTAAGGTAATTAACAAGATCGAAAAAAATAAGAAAAAGAAAGTTGTATAACATTGCTATAACTTTGTTATCAAAAAATACGTACCGGTCCTTTAGAAATGGTTCTATACCTAAGCTTACATATATGACAACCACATATTTACCTATCCGCTTGATAAGACTGTCTAATAAGGAGTCCAATAATATTTGCTAGTAATTTTCATTTTGGTATCACTGTGGTTGATAACGCTCAAATTTAACATATTTTTAGTCGCGTTATTGTTTGATTTATGAGTGAAAATTGGTCATATTTGTATATATTTGTAACTTAATCGTGGAAAAGTGTTTATACATGCAAATATAGCCAAAAGCAGGTAAAAATGATTAAAAGATGAAGAAATGAAGTGGACATGCATTTTTGGAAAGTTTCAAGAGGATCAAGGAAGAAAGAAACGTTGCATGAATAAAAGGATTTGATAAAGACAAGTTTACTACACGAAATTATCAAGGAAATATCAAGTTCTAATGGACAAAGTCATGCCACGAAGAAAAACATTGCATGCAACGTAAAACGACGAAGAAAAGACATTGAAACATGTTCAGACTTAATCCAACCGATCGGTTGCAACCTGCAACCGGATCGACTGGAAATGTGCCAGAATTGACCATCCGATCGGATGGCGAGAAACCGATCGGTTGGTGATAACTGAAGTTACAAGTTTTGCATTAATTGGCGAATTTACTCCCCATAATCATGTGTGGCTGATCATTTCTGCTTATTTACTGAGAAGGGACGTTTTTACTTGAAGCATAAGTGTCATTAAGCTATATAATGAGCACTTAGGGCCTAGAGATACTTGTACCACCATTATCTAACTTAGTATTACGTCTTGTTAGCTTATCATATATTGCCTGAAAGTTTACTAAGTGTTGTAAAAACGTCCGGAACGTGTTGAGTTAAAGTCTCAAGCATTGGTTCGGGTGTGGAGTTGTTTACTTACATTGGTGAGCAATTGGAGGAGTGTGGTTGCTATAGTTCCACAAGTTTACTCATTGTAATTTTCAAGACTAAGTACACCTTGATACTTATAATGAACAATTGTTACTTTAAGTTTTATGAAAGTTTTCTTATTTACTTGTGTTTTAACATGATGGTTATGGAGTAATTTGTGATTTACTTGTGTATATGATGTGATTGGTTATTGGAGTATTATTTTATAAAAAATGTGATGCATGAAAACATATCTATTTTTATGAGTTTGTTGATATAACATCTTTTCTTGCTTAATTTTTCGGTAAAAACAATTTCTTGAAAAATAGGTCCGAAAGGATTTTCAACTTGTTTTTATTCCAAAATATTAATGCACCAAATTAGTATGGAATAGGATGCTTGACAACCATCTTATTTACTTATTAAAATAGATTTGAGACGATTTCATCACGAAAAAGGACCGAAAGGATTCGTAGGAATTCATAAGAAAAGAATTGATTTTCTAAACAACATGTCCTTTATAGGATTGTCATACTAATTTGATATGTCCGAAATGAGTCATTTAGGTGATAGAATTCTTAGTAGTCGTGAAAACATGACATACATCATAGATTGTATAACTACTCATTTTTAGTTGCGCATCATAACAAGTTTTACACCAAACTTCGTACTCAAATTGTTACGATACTCCTAATTACCAATCAAGGAATTATTCACAAGTATATGTTTAGTTTTTATTGAGTTTCTTTTAAATTAAGATTTTACATAAATTTGGATTGACAACCCTTATTTAACAAACGTTTTCTTTATTACTAAAACCACCAAATCCCTTGGGACGATCTCGAGTTACCCACCTTTATTACATCGGACGAGTATACTTGCTCGTATGTGCTAGATAATAATCGGATAATTCGTGTTTATAAATTTTAAAACTTGTACTAATAAAACGCACATCAATGGTCTACCGGTAATAACGAAATAGATGATTACTCAATTATATATATATTAGTAAGTATCGAGGAAATCCGCAAGAAATACGGATTACCCAAGTCGTTTCCCAACGAAGGTTGAATGGAATCGTTGAAATTCGAATCACCAAATCGTGTCGTGAAAAGTGAAAAAGTGAAAATGGTGATTGTGAAACTCAAATAATGAAAAGCAATCAAAAATTATACAGAATGTACAAGCTATGTATGCACAAATGATTAAATTCTAAAAACGGAAATTCAAACGCGATTCTAAAAACATAACGTATGAATAAAAACGTAACTATTTATGAAAAATGATCCTAAAAATATGAAATAAATTTCTTAAAATCTTAAACTACTTAAAATAATTTTGAGAAAAAGAAAATTTTTTTTTTTTGACTTTTTATTTATTTTCTATGAATTTATTTCTATTTTTGGAATATAAAAAAGTAATTAAAAATAAAATAAAATGTAAAAATAAATAGGAAAATTACAAAATTAATTTGGAAAAATCTAAAATAATAGAAAAGAATTATCTAAAATATTTTTGGAATTTTTTAAGTTTTTTCTGATTTTTATTTTATTTTTATTGATTAAAAAGTATTTAAAAATGATTAAAACTAAGAAAAATAGTAAAACAATTCAGAAAAATGTGAAAAATTCACAGAAAATCTAAAATATTATAAGGAACTTGAGAAAAATTTATGAAATGAAAATAAGTAGTAGAAGTGCTTAATGAGCTTAAAATAGCTTAATACAAGTGCTTATTAATAAGCACTTGTACCAAGACTGAGTGAAACTGAATACACAAATGCAATATACTCTAATAAGCTCAAATTTACTCACGTATGATCAGATGTATCACAGAAAGTATCAAAAAGCACAATAAGCAGTCCTAATATGCTAAGTAATAAGCAAAATCAACTCAGAATAAGCCAGAAAAGAAAGAACAATGTAATTCACTACTAAACACCTATCGAAGCTCAGAAACAACAATGAAGCTAATATTATAAACTAATGAGAACAACTGCAGTCCTAAACTCTAATCAGCAGACCTTGTTTCAAACACCTTATTTGCAGAAGCAAATAAGCTATCTAAATAAGCTCTATTCTAAAATATTAAGAGGGAAAAAGCTTCTCTGCACTACTAAGTTTCTAAAAACAGCAAATAATCTATCACTAACTTCCAAATTCTAATCTAAATGGAGCAAAGATCAGCAACCTGTGGGATACTCACAACCTGAAAACAGTTGACTTATAATATCTAATACCAATTGACCAATTCCAATTTCAAACTACTAAATCTACTACTACTTGTATTGTTAAGCTACCATTAAGCTAGATTAAGCTATATTGAACTGTAATGCAACTACTACCTCAATTACACTATCTAATTTCTATTTTACTTAACTGTGAATGAGATTTGATGCTATCTTTGACTTTTTATGTTTTCACCTACTGATTTTATACTATATTAATCAATTATTATCTTAATAAGATCTAACTGTAAAGCTATGACAATGAAACTACAACAACTATGCACTGCAACTAATAGATCCAAACACCCCTATATTTCCACCTAACACTCTGAATCAATGATTCCTACCACAAATCACCAAACAAATGATCAATACAGCTAAGAATTCAACAATAAAAGCAGAATGAACTATCAAAACAACTAATTATCCACAGAAACAAAGAATCACAAATTTATGCTACTAATGAAGCAAAAGTAAATCAGACTTAAAAAATGTATCCCCTCAGCTCAAAATAGAGGGGCTCACTATGCTAGCCTGTCTCTAGACATGCTCAAACCCTTCCAATTCTGCTTTGGCCTATCAAATATCCCAATGAACTTTTACCTTCACTTCAGTTGACTTATGTTGACTGTGTGAACTTATAGAACAATGAAACTGAATACAACTCACAAGAGCTATATATAAACTATAACAATAAACTTATAGAACAATGAACTTTTATCTTTGACTTTTTATGAGCTGTAATGAAAAACAATACAGTTTCATTGAAAGCTGATCTCAGTAAAACTAATTTTTGTGTTTTTATATTTTTATGAAAACTTTATGAATAACTAAAAACTGATTTGCAATGAAAGAGTAGATAAGGTGATTTAAAACTGAAACTCTACTGAGAATTAAGGAGATTTAAACTATAACAATAAACTAAAACAATAAGCTGTAATGATTAAAGATAAAATATGATTTCAATAAAACATTACATTTGAAAGGAAAACTACACTACAATGACTGAGAAAGTAAACGGGCAGAGTTTCTTTACACTAAACTCCACCCTTAAAACACTAGCCTAGCCTCTCTATTTATAGCATATGAGTAAGAAGGATCTAGAATGGATTGCCACAGATTGCCACCTTGGCAATCCGTGTGGTGTGCTTCTTGAGTGCAATCCTAAGCCTTCAGATCATCAATCAATCATTTCCCATCAATAAGAGTCCTTTGATTAGATATTGTGACGCGTTTACCCCAATGAGAGGCTGCCATGTGTCCCTTTTTGTGCTTCTTATAGCTCTGACACCCTCTGACATTCTTCTAGAAGTGAGTGATTGTACACAATTGCCCTTAATTGCTATTACTTTGTACGGGTTAAAATTAGGGTTCATAGAGGAACAGTAATTCTGGGTTGAGGGTGAATTTGGGGGGCGGGAGTGGGTAAATGATATTTTAATGTGTTTGACTCGTTTTGTGGGAGTGTTGACCAGGTTGGTTTTGGGCTCGGGTATTATTTGTTTGGGCTTTGGGATTTTGATTTGTAACATGGTTTTTGGACTAGGCTTTGGAATTGGACTTTTAATGTTTTTCAGATTTTGGTTTTATTATTAAGCAAGGACCAATTATGTAGAATCTGAAAAATGAGGGACCAAATCTGTTATTCTTTAAAAGTGTAACCCAAGGGCCTTTGTTGTCTATTTCTGAATCATGGAGGACCAAACATGTCATTTCTTCTGAAATATCTTCAAAGGGCCATAATTGACGATCTCTGAAACTTAAAGGACTAAAAATAAAAATCTTCAGAAATTTCAACCAGGGACCAAATCTGATAAATCTCAAATCTCTGAAGTCTTCTTTAGGCTCAGCATTGACTTTCATTGACTATTCTGCACATGTTCCACTCTCGTGCTCGTTTTTGCAGGTTTCCGTTTGTTTTTCGTCATTTTATAAAATATCCGTATCTACACATTCACAATCACAAAAACACACATTCTTTGGCATTTTGAGTTAGTTTTTGGATTATTAAGTCTTTATTTTGTAAAGAAAAAGTGAGTAAATAAGTACTTACCAATAGACATAAACATTGATCCTCGTAAATCACATGCACCCTGTCGTCTAATATTCTGTCAGAGTGATCTACTGTTGTATATTACGGAGTACTAGAATAAATAAAACCCTCTACTCTTTTCAATCACATGTTTATTTCTTAAATTAAAAAAATAAATAGTTGTTGAGTTTCTTTGAAGGGTCGAGGTAGTATCCAACTGTCGGGGTAGAAAAGGACTTCCATTAATCTAGCTTGTGTAAAAAGAGGACTGGACTTATCAATGAAGACTTGATAACACCACGACTTTGAAATAAACAATAAGTATGTTTAACCGTACATGAAAAGACAGAAGAATATCAATGTTCTCTTCCACATAGTCCAAACCAGACCTTTTAATATATTGTTTCTAACAATGTTTTAAAAACCGGGTTCGAAATCCACCCGGTCGAGTCACCGGGCACCGGGTCAACCGGTTCGACCACCGGATCAACCCGGTTTTTAATATATTATTTTTTTATTTTTTTTACCGAGTCAACCAGGGTCAACCGGTTCGGCCATCGGGTCAACCCGGGTTTTTATTTAAAAAAATTTGAAAAAACGAAAACCGGCCGGGTTTTGAGAACCGAGTTGACCCGGGTCACTCAAAACCCGGCGGCTCTAACCGGTTAACCCGGTTTTAGAAACCCGGGTTTTTTTACCCTTTTTTTTAGCCGGAACATGTCGAACCGGTTAACCCGTCCGGTTTTACTCGGGTTTCAAAACACTGGTTTCTAGCCAAAAAGTGTAGTAACAAAAATATAAAAAAGTTCCTTATGGTCTTACAAAATCCATATAGTTTCGATGTGAACACGTATTGGTCACCTATATACTTTAGTGGCAGTGAAATCTAGAAACATAAGTCTTCATCAGTTACCACTTATTATACAAAGATGGTTAGGGCCCCACGTCTTGACAAATTTGGAATGAAGAAAGGTACATGGAGTGAAGATGAAGATGATAAGTTGCGAGGCTTTATCGAGCGATATGGCCATCCAAACTGGTGTGAGATTCCCAATCTTGCTGGTATGATCTACTTCCTAATTATTAGAAAGATCCGATTAACTTACATATTTGCTTATATATTGATTTATGGTTAGTTTAGGTTTGTCTAGATCTGGAAAAAGTTGTAGGCTACGATGGATGAATTATCTACGCCCGAATGTAAAGCATGGAAATTTTACAAAAGAAGAACAAAATATCATTGTTGATATACATCGCAAGCTTGGCAATAAGTAAGTACAGTATAATATAAAGTACTTTGAGCAGTGTATATAGATGCATGTTTAGAGATTCACGTTGACTAAATGGGATTATGTTATGTCAACAGATGGTCAATGATGGCTGCACAATTGCCGGGAAGAAGTGACAATGAAATAAAAAACTATTGGCACACACGTTTGAAAAATCGGGTTAACAGAGAAAGTACTATAATAAGAAATGAACATATTGAATGTTTCGAACCAAGCAAGGCTTGCGTTGAAGGATGTTCGATGAAAAAGTCGAACTTAAAGACAACCCAAGACGAGGTTATGATTTTATTGGCAGTACTATCATCTCAATCACCATCATCTTTTTCAACAAATGAAATGGCTTCCTGCTCGCTCAGTGTCTCAGATTATGTTGTCTCAAGTGATGTTACACACCAGTTCTCCAATATAGCCGCAAGTTGTTGGACAGAGCCATTATTATTCGACGACGAGATTATTCTATCATCAAGTGAAAAAATGTTTTCACCATTAGGCTCAACCAACAATCTAATCTGCGAGGCTTCTTTCCAGGATATCAACATGGAAGGTGTGCCTTTATGGTCAACCATCGATTCTTATAGTTTAATCTAAAGCTAATTCATTCTTTATTTGCTCAATAAGCACTTGTCACAAAAGTTATGACAAATTTGATACTATTATCAGTCACAACATGAAGTGACGAAAGTGACACGGTTTAATCACACACTTTAAAGACCCACAAGAACAGTATTACAAAGTATTGGCCGTAATGGTATGGGCATTTTTTTAATCTTTTTGGCGAAAGAAAAAAAATATATATAAAAAATTGAAAATGATTTTTAACATAGTTGAAGATCAGTTACAACACCATTTGTGAGATCATATGACAAGAAGCTAGAACCAATTGAGAAAAAAATTATATAACACATAATCTGTAAACGTAATACCTATCTTTCGAACACAAACTTAAATGTCAACAATGACTACGACTACTCAGAACTTCGCGTGAGGTTGAGAAATGCCAATTGATATATTGATGGCATCTTCATTAATTGCTAGTTAGAGAAGAAATGTGACACTTGATCAACAAAAGGCATACAAAAATACCAACCATCTTCAATTGCTTCATCCAAAAGGCATACAAAATACCAACCATCTTCAATTGCTTCAAACGATTAAGAGAGACATGATCATCTCGATTTTTTTTTTTTTTTTTTTTTTTTGAACGACGAATTTTTATAAAGTAACTAGCAAGAATGTTACGACCAAGAAACACGTTCCGGAGGTCGAGGTTGATCGAAATGCATGATTATTCTAGAGAGAGAAAGGTGAAGAAAAAGTGTTTTATTATAAATAAATGAATAAATAAAACTTACACAATTTCCCACACCCTCATAGAGAGTCATGAGGGGTATTTATAAGCTCAACATATTATTACTTTGCCCCGTTTACATAAGTAGTCCCTACGGGTGCAACTTACTACATATCTAGTACAATTCACGTATGTGACGTTATCTTAGTAAAAGAGCGAGGCTAAGAATCTCCCTCAAAGATATCGTCACACGTGAATGGTTACAATGAAACCTATAAACAAGTAAATTACAATAATAATAAACTTTGTTGACGTTGTTAAAGCGCAGAGTCTCTGTAGTCTAGATACTGTGGCATACTTGAAGTTCTTCTCTTCCGACGATCTCGGCATTTGATCTTTGGCACTGACGGCACTAACTTATGTAGCTCTGAACTTCAACTGTAATTGTCTAGTTAGGTTATTACTCCCTCCTAACTAGTGAGCCTTTTTCTTTTACTTATTCCCTCTTGAACTGACAACCTTTCTTCTTTCATTAGATCTCTTAAGTCTTCTAATCACACAACGGAACACGCAACGGATAAAGTATACACTAGACAGTAGCACAATGGTTGTCGTTTGGGGAACATATAACAACTTAAATCACATAGTATTGCATCTAAGTTGGTAAATAATCCCCGATGCACACACACTACTTCTCCCTCCAAGATATTAAGCACAGTTCCCTCAATCAACCAAATCACGAGAGACGAAACACACTTCTCTCTCCTGATGGTTGCGATTTATCGGAATCATCATTAGGTTGTGTACATGCCGTAAACTCACCTTGTACTTGATGCAATATTGAAGCCATGTAAGTATAATTTCGTGAGAATATGTTGAAAAAATATGACTCTCTTTTTCTACAATATCATCTCTTATCTTCAACCTATAAGCGACCTGATGAGGCGAAAAATGAACCACTTTTAGGGGGTCTTTAAGCTCGGAATTGAATTTATTTGATCAAATATTGCCCTAAATCGTTCCTTTTGTGATTTTAGGTACTTTGGGAGAGAAATCTGGAAAAGGAAGCAATTCGGACGTTTTTGAGCATAAAAGTGAAGAAAACGCCAAAGTCTTAATTTTCCTTGCTGGGAACAGTAGGTGACGGCGTCAAGAAGAAAATCCTGACGGCGTCAAGAGTAATTTTCATGACGACCCAGTACAGAATTGAAGGCGTCACGAGGTAGAGCGTCAAGAGTAAAATGCGTGACGGCCTGGAAAATGTTATAACGTGACGGCGTCAAAAGTAGATCAAGGCAGTCCGAGAAGTATTTTGGCGGCGAGATGACGGCGTCACCAATTTGGTCTTGACGCTGTCAGCCTTAATTTCCTATATATAGTTTTCTAATTTTCATTCATGAAAAAGGAGAAGTTTTGGAGAAACCCTAAGGCCGAACTTAGTACGAATTTTACAGGTTTTTCAAGGGTTCTCAGCCCTTGATCCCTTTCATGTGTAATTAAGATAAGTATTCTTTTAATTCAATCAATATGTCAATGTGTTGGTTGTCTATATCTTGTTCTTGTCTTAATTCCATCATGCTAGGCTAGATCTATCTTGTGTTTGCTTGGATCTAATGAAACCTAGATATTAATTATGTGTTGATTACTTGTTTATGGTTGTATTGGATGAATGATTTCGATGTTAGGCTTAAGAAAACTGGCATATCTCCAAATGATAACATGTTTGAACGTCTTAGGAAACATGAACTGACGTGCACTAGGTTTTATTGGTTGTATTTAATGCATGAGTAAATTCTAATGATCCAATGTTAGGAGCTTTTTAGCCGGCTCGACATAGGAGTGAAGTAGGCACTCATAGGATTGGGGAATTAAGTGCGCCACCCCATGAATGGTATTAAGGAATACAATCCGTCATCCACGCAACTATAACAAGTAATTAACGTGTAAAAGATATTTAGGGAGTAGTGAAATCTAAGTAAACACAACTTCTCCACTTATTGCTCACAACCTTAGTTAATTTAGTTTATTTTTATTTCTAGTATTTTATTTTGATTGCATCTTTAGTATTGGGTTAGTTGACTAGCAACTAATTCCGCCCAAATCCTTCAAAACCCGAGATTTTTACTTGCTTTCTAAAAAAATATAAAAATACAAAAATAATCATCCCTCATCTTTAGAACTAGTATTTAGGTTTTCTAATCCTAGCGACACTATTCCTAGCTGAACGATCAATCCCCCGGTACTTGTCACTATACTATACTACAACGATCAGGTACACTGCCTCGTGGGGGTTGTAAGCTTCTCGAGATCCCTTGAGAGGTAAAGCCTGGTGCGATTCCCACGTATCACGACCTCTTCAAAATCCAACCGGCTAATAAATAACCACTGAATAGAGACAACCCAATATAACCGATCTGAGAATGAAGTAAACATCCCTTAGGTACGTGACTTAATCTTGTACAAAAGTGTGACTAAGAACCTATACAAAGCACTACAACGTAACTCTTTGAAGCATAGGTAGTGCCATATGCCCAAATGATGAGGCGAAAAATGAACCACTTTTAGGGGGTCATTTAAGCCCGGAATTGAATTTATTTGATCAAATATTGCCCTAAATCGTTCCTTTTGTGATTTTAGGTACTTTGGGAGAGAAATCTGGAAAAGGAAGCAATTCGGACGTTTTTAGAGCATAAAAGTGAAGAAAACGCCAAAGACTTAATTTTCCATGCTGAGAACAGTGTGTGACGGCGTCAAGAGTAAAATCCATGACGACCCAGAAGAAACCTGAAGGCGTCACAACAAGAGCGTCAAGAGTTAAAATCATGACGGCCTGCATAAGGTGTACACATGACGGCGTCAAATCCAGATCTAGGCAGTCCGAGAAATTATTTTGCGGCGAGATGACGGCGTCAGACATTTGTTCTTGACGCCGTCACCTTCTAAAATCTATATATAGTTTTCTATTTTTCATTCATTGAGAGGAACTTGTGTGGAGAAACCCTAGGGCCGAACTTTGTGAACCATAGCTCGTATTTTACAGTATATTCAAGGGTTTTAACCCCTTGAATCCTTTCATGTGCTATTGAGATAAGTCTTCTCTTAATTCAATCAATATGTCTATGTGTTGGTTGTCTATATCTCGTGCTTGTCTTGATTTCAACATGCTAGGCTAGATTTATCTTGTGTTTGCTTAGATCTAATGAAACCTAGATGTTAATTATGTGTTGATTACTTGTTTATGGTTGTATTGGATGAATGATTTCAATGTTAGGCTTAAGAAAACTGGCAGATCTCCATTGTGTAACATGCTTGAACGTCTTAGGAAACATGAACCGATGTGTACTAGGTTTTATTGGTTGTATTTAATGCATGAGTAAATTCTAATGATCCCATGTTAGGAGCTTCTTAGCCGGCTCGACATAGGAGTGAAGTAGACACTCATAGGATTGGGGAAGTAAGTACGCCACCCCATGAATGGTATTAAGGAATACAATCCGTCATCCACGCAACTATAACAAGTAATTAACGTGTAAAAGATATCTAGGGAGTAGTGAAATCTAAGTAAACACATTTCTCCCATATATTGCTCACAACTTTAGTATAATATAGTTTATTTTCATTTTTAGTATTTTATTTTGATTGCATCTTGACTAGCAACTAATTCCGCCCAACTCCTTCAAAACCCGAGATTTTAATTTGCTTTCCTAAAAGTATAAAAATACAAAAAGAATCATCCCTCATTTCTAGACCTAGTCTTTAGGTTTTCTAATCCTAGCGACACTATTCCTAGCTGAACGATCAATCCCCCGGTACTTGTCATTATACTATACTACATCGATCAGGTACACTGCCTGGTGGGGGTTGTAAGCTTCTCGAGATCCCTCGAGAGGTAAAGCCTGGTGCAATTCCCACGCATAAGTTTTTGGCGCCGCAGCCCGGGGAATAGTTATTGTCTAGGTTAGAATCTATTTTTATTAGGTCTACTTGCTAGATTCCTTTCTAGTAAGATTTTTATTTTATTTTTAGGTTCTCTTTAGTCTATCTTATTTCTTTGTATTTTTGTTCGTAACTCTTCACCACCCGACATCATGGACGATGGGAACATCTTTGAACCCGTCATCCCACCACTAGAACCTCTTAGGCCCCGAACCTTAGGAGAGTATTCCCGACCTAGCCACCAAGGCTATCGAAACACCATTGAGCTCACCGGAGCCAATGTGACCCCCTTGCGATCTGACACCATCCGGTTGGTGCAAAGCGGATGTGCATTCCATGGACTTCGTTCCGAAGATCCAAACCAACATCTCAACGACTTCCTTAAAATTGTAGATTCCATAGACCTAGATGTTGCAACTAGAGAGACAACCCGATTACGCCTATTCCAATTCTCTCTACGTGATCAAGCTAGTCAATGGCTTGAGCGTTTACCCACGGGATCCATCACCACATGGGATGATCTCACCACTCGTTTCCTTGCTCAATTTTTCCCACCGGGGAGAACTACCAAGCTTAGAAATGACATCTTGATGTTCCAACAACGTCAAGGTGAAACCTTTTACGAAGCATGGACTCGATATAAAGACCTGCTCCGAAAAGTCCCTCATCATGGCATTGAACCATGGCTCCAGATTCAAATCTTTTACTATAAAGTTAACTATCAAACAAGGAGAGCTATAGATTACGCAGCCAAGGGCAGGCTAAACAGACTTAGCATTGACGAATGATGGAAAATTCTTGAGGGGTTGGCACAATACGAAGAAGAAGGATGGGAGGACCCGATGTTTTCAAGCAAGGGAAAACTTGATTACGCACACGCCACCCAAGAGCAGTTATTAGGAAGTATCGAGAAGCAGGTAAAAGAGTTAATGAGAGTTGAGAAACCTGCTGCTGAAATGGTGTGGAATCCTAATTTACGTAGGAATGCAGTTATCAACCATAATCTTCCTGAACGTTCACGACAAGAGGAGTTCGAAGTGATAATGGTAACCTTCATGAATAATCAGGAAAAACAAATCCAGCACCTAGAAGCACGCATGGAAAGTACTCGCAATGCTTTTATGGATTTAGCAAACAAATTCATATCAAGGATCAAAGAGAAGATTAAGGAAAAATCTGCACCAAGAAAAATCGAAAAAGTCTTCGAGGTTTCAACTCCTTGGGTGTTTGACCAAGAGGACAACGAGAAATCTTCCCCAAGTGCTTCACCGTCAATCACCTCCTACTTTTGCGAGCATCCTCAGGAAGAGAAGAATTCGCAATTTCACAACATTTTCGTTGGATGCTTGCAAACCACGCTCCCAAATTTGTGCAAGAGACGTTCTTTTGGTTTTAAACCCGGTGTGAAGAGGTTGCACCTCAAAAACACCACAGTTTTGAGACCTTCTATGGAACAACACCTCTTTGTACCCACCAGTGACCCGTGCGAAGGTTGCAACTTAACTAAGACCTCACCCACCCCTTTCTACAACCACACCTCTTTCCGTGACAGTAATGAAACGTTCGACCCTGGTGGACTTCATTAATGGGATAGCTACTCATAGTTCCAACTCGTGTTTAGCTATTCACACTAAGTGTAGGGATTAAATGTGGAATTACTTCTTTTTACACCTCAGACGGGCATCTGACGGCGTCAGATGGTAACTCTTGACGCCGTCATCTTGCTATTTCAGCAATAATAACCCAAACTCCATTACTTTCAACTCATACCCCACAAATCTCACCCAAATTGCTGCTCCACCTCCGAGTCTCCATCATCCAATTCGACATCTTCTGTGACTAATCTCCACTCGGTAAGTAGTTTTTCCTCACTCTTTTTCGTTCAATTGTCCTTAGGATCAATCAATTTTGAAAACCCCTTTCATCGGAAACCCCATTTTTTTACCCATCGTTGACAAATCGTAATGCCATCCATTTGGTGATTTGTAATCATGGGGGTTACCCTTTGATGATGTTTTCCCACTTGAATCATGCGTTAATTTAGGAAAAGTCCTTCATGCCACGGATTTTTTGACCCCCCACCCATGTTTTCTGATTAAAGGAGTGTTTGGGTAATGGGTTAAGAGTTTGAAAATTGATTTTTCCCTCGTAATTGCATGGTTCGACTTCTGCTTGATTTGACGGCGTCAGGACCTCCTTCCTGACAGTGTCAGATGTGTCTGACAGCATGAATCAATTAAATTCTCGTTCTAATTGTTTCCGCCCACTCTATCTTTTTCCAGGAAAATGAGCAAGCGATCTCGACAACATCGTGGCAGCTCCTCTAGGTCCCAACGAGTTAACTACGGGGAATTGGTCCATAGTTGGGGCAAATTCGACAATGTTGCCGCTGCAACTAAGTATGCAGAGCTTTGTAATCACCACATTGATGCTGGTGCTGTGATTGATTGGGAGTTTCTTAGGTCCCAAGGGTTAGAGACTGCGTTTTTGGGGAGGATCCACATTGATGGGTTCACGGGTCCTCAATGGGAGAGGTTGTTTAAGATGAGGGAGACTGTGTATAGTGAGTTGGTGAGGGAGTTCTTTGCGACCTTCCACTTTGATCAGGCAGAGGCTAGGACGGACATGGGGGATACCACTATCTATTTTAGGTTAGGAGGGGAGGTTCGATCATGTTCGGTTACTGAGTTTGGGTGGAGGATAGGTTTGTATACTAGGGAGGAGACAGTTGAGGGAGGTTTTATGCAGAGGTTGTTACATGGGGAGACTTTGAGGAGCGATATGAGGTGCGCCACTTTTTGGCCGACCATCGGGGACGGGGTGTACACCTCGACTACTGGAGCAGCATCAATCAGGGACCCCGTGGTCAGGTTGGTCAACAGATGCATCACATACAGCTTGTCAGGACGTCATGGCACCACTCACCGTGTCACTGCTTCAGATCTTTTCTACCTGTATACCATCTTTTCAGTGGATGTTTACTACAACATCCCATTTTGGGTAGCTAGCTGTTTGAGGACCAGTGTGGGTGAGAGGGATATTGATAAGGTGTATGGGGGGATGTTCGTGACCCGGTTGGCTCGTTCCTATGATCTTCTTACTCCCCCGATCATGGGATACTTGAGTGACTGCGGGGCTTGTAGGGTAGTGAGGGCTAAATCCCTCAGGCAGATGAGCATCGTGATGCTGCGGGGGAATGGGGCCTATGATTGGTATGAGGCAGGGGGACCTGATGATGAGGATGATGATGATGATGATGAGGGAGTGCCCCAGCAACATCAGTTTGAGGGTTATGAGGTGGGAACAGCTGACTACTACCGACACATGAGTCGGGGAGACTGGCAGGCACACCAGGGGGCCTGGATGGGTCAGGTGGACGCATGGCGGACCACCACTGACCAGCGCTTTGATTGGATGTATGATCACACCATCTGCCAGATGCAGCACCTCTCCACCCGTGATCAGCTTGAGCCTCACCTGCAGATTGACCCATTCCCCGGTTGTGAGACAGACTACCCTCCCTACGGGTACATAGGACACCTCCCTCCTGGCTATGACTACCGTTTTGGTCCTCCTCCCCAGTGATCTTTCTTGATGTCTGTTATGTTTGAACAATTTATTGATGATTATGTAATTCGAAACAATTGGTACTGTAATAGTTTAGGATGTGGCCTCTGTTGGCCTTGGACAATTTTAATTTTCTATGTTTACGTTTATTAGAAATAATTGAATGTGCTTATGGTGACATTCTTCATTTTGTGTGATTTTTTGTTTTGTTTGTTTGTTATTTGCTTCCGTATGCATGCTTTATTTTTATTGTTGGTAGATCATGTTTCTAAACTAAATAGTGGAAATACTTTATTTTGTTGTTTTGGCCTAGTCTTAACTTCACCCAAAGGTATTTTTGCAAAAGATAAGTGTAAGGGGAAACCCCAAATATGTTTTTAAGAAACAAACCGATCATGATTCTCCACAATATTAAACGAACATGTATATTCGTATTTGTTAGAGTCAAATGCTTGTATCGAGTCATAATGATGTTTTGCAGGATTTTCCAGGAAGTAGAACCAAGTTTTTCCAGAAATTTTCCGGAAACTTAACATAAGAATTTCTGCAGGTCACTTCTGACGGCGTCATGAGTTTACTCTTACGTGTAAAAATATGGAAATTTTACCGGTTTTGTTTTTCTAACGGAGTCTTAAAGTTTTTGTTGAATTATTAGTTTTATAATCTCCAGGAAATCTGCAAACATCATTCCATAAGCATTATATCTTATTTTGTTTTCTAGGATTTCGTAACATATGTAGATTGCCGCCGATTTTATGAGAGGTTGCCTTGTCTGTTTTCTCAGGATTTACAGGTTATGTATGACAAGAAGATGATTATTTTTCTGGAAGTGAAGCTTTGATTTTTCATTTTCTTGGAGGAAGATTTAACCTGGCTACCTTATTATCCATACCGAGCGAATCAGGGGAGTATTTGATATCATTCTTTTTACTTATTTCACTTTTACATTCTTTACTTGAACATTGGGGACAATGTTCATCTTAAGTGTAAGGGGAGGGTAAAATGATGATACCTTACAGATACACTTTCGCTTGAGTTTGTTTGTTTGATGGTAGATGTGTAATAAAACTATGAGAAATACTTGTTAGTGTAATTTTAGTGCCAAATTTAAATTTTTTTACAACATTTAGGAGTGAAACTTTAGCCATAGCAAGCGTCTCATGGATAGGAGATTGTATGAATAGCACATAACTGTATCATTCAGAAAAATTTTCCACCCAAATATGTGAGGTTCGCCTTTAGATTTGATAGGAAAAACATTCACAATTAGTGCTTATGAGTGTACCGGTAGCATTTAGATTCTAGAACTTGCGTTAGTGATGCATCCCGAGACCGCTAGTGAGACTACATTCGTGTAGTAAGATTTACTACATGATAAGAGGCATTAGGATCACCCTTGTGTTAAACCCGTATCATAATTACTTGACCATTTAAGTCATATTACTTGGCTAGTTAAGTCAATTAATTTTTCCCACACCATTAGCGTTGTACTCATTTTTAGTACACGAAACCCCTAGTACACCTCTCCGAGCCTATCTTTTCGTTTCTAACTTTAAGCATTTTACTTAAAGGAAGAATTTGTTACACCCACTTAAATGTACACCCAAATCGCCTTAGCCTTCCGTGTATGCACTCATTTTTAGTGCATTATTGTTATTTGTTAAACCCTAAGTTAATTATCTAATTGATTACATGGTTGCTAAGTCGAGTCATATCCTTGTACATATTGTTTTGGGACGATTGGGACTCATGGGTATAGTACTTATTTTATGGAGTAATGGGGAAGAACATCATTTATTATCCCCATATGTATATTAATCTTAAAAATACTCCAAGTGTTTTGATTATCTTGATTCGATTCATTAGATTAGTTTATTGTAAAGTATGTAAAAATTCAAGTGTAAGAGGAATTCTCATTCCCTGTGATGTATTATTTTGGATGGTAGGGTAAGAATGTATGCACGCAAAAAAAAAAAAAAAAAAAAAAAAAAAAAAAAAAAAAATCGAAAAAATCAAGAAAAAGAAAAAAAAAATAGAAAAAAGAAAAGAGAAAAAACATACGGACTACCATCCCTTTTCATTCTATGTTCATTTTATGTTTTTGTTATCTTTCATTTATTAGCTTAAGTCGAGTCTGGTCTTGGCTTAGCAACGCCATATTGTACATGTAATTAACCAAGATTGTTAACTCGCCACCAGTAAAGACTGCCTATATCCAACAAAACCGTGTATTTCATATCCCTACACCTAACGTTACAACCCTTTAAAAGACCTCTTTGATAGTTTATCCTAGGTGCTTACGCCATGTGGTGGAGGTTTGATCATTTCCCAAGCCTATGGTAATCTATTTTGCTATGACAGGTAGTGAGAGATATCTTCCGTTTCCATATTGTAATTTATATCTTATTACACCCGAGAGATGTGAGTATCTAAACACTATTTGTGAGGTGCTAGTATATGACCTCCGTGCTTGTCTTTGGTCTTTAGTGGAACGATTATTTGTTGTAATTACTTTTATATTAGTGTTAAATGACCCCTAACTTGTATTTCGATTAGAATAAAAGCGCATTTGCTTGAGGACAAGCAAATCTCAAGTGTAAGGGTATATGATGAGGCAAAAAATGAACCACTTTTAGGGGGTAATTTAAGCCTGGAATTGAATTTATTTGATCAAATATAGCCCTAAATCGTTCCTTTTGTGATTTTAGGTACTTTGGGAGAAAAATCTGGAAAAGGAAGCAATTCGGACGTTTTTGGAGCATAAAAGTGAAGAAAACGCCAAAGACTTAATTTTCCATGCTGAGAACAGTGTATGACGGCTTCAAGATTAAAATCCATGATGACCCAGAAGAAACCTGAAGGCGTCACAACAAGAGAGTCGAGAGTTAAAATCATGACGGCCTGAATAAAATCTATATATAGTTTTCTATTTTTCATTCATTGAGAGGAACTTGTGTGGAGAAACCCTAGGGCCGAACTTTGTGAACCCTAGCTCGTATTTTACAGTATATTCAGGGGTTTTAACCCCTTGAATCCTTTCATGTGCTATTGAGATAAGTCTTCTCTTAATTCAATCAATATGTCTATGTGTTGGTTGTCTATATCTCGTGCTTGTCTTGATTTCAACATGCTAGGCTAGATTTATCTTGTGTTTGCTTAGATCTAATGAAACCTAGATGTTAATTATGTGTTGATTACTTGTTTATGGTTGTATTGGATGAATGATTTCACTGTTAGGCTTAAGAAAACTGGCAGATCTCCATTGTGTAACATACTTGAACGTCTTAGGAAACATGAACCGATGTGTACTTGGTTTTATTGGTTGTATTTAATGCATGAGTAAATTCTAATGATCCCATGTTAGGAGCTTCTTAGCCGGCTCGACATAGGAGTGAAGTAGGCACTCATAGGATTGGGGAAGTAAGTACGCTACCCCATGAATGGTATTAAGGAATACAATCCGTCATCCACGCAACTATAACAAGTAATTAACGTGTAAAAGATATCTAGGGAGTAGTGAAATCTAAGTAAACATATTTCTCCCATATATTGCTCACAACTTTAGTATAATATAGTTTATTTTCATTTTTAGTATTTTATTTTGATTGCATCTTAGTATTGGGTTAGTTGACTAGCAACTAATTCCGCCCAACTCCTTCAAAACCCGAGATTTTAATTTGCTTTCCTCAAAATATAAAAATACAAAAAGAATCATCCCTCATCTCTAGACCTAGTCTTTAGGTTTTCTAATCCTAGCGACACTATTCCTAGCTGAACGTTCAATCCCCCGGTACTTGTCATTATACTATACTACATCGATCAGGTACACTGCCTGGTGGGGGTTGTAAGCTTCTCGAGATCCCTCGAGAGGTAAAACCTGGTGCAATTCCCACGCATCACCAAACCAATCAAACAATATATGAAATATCCACCTCTTGGACTATCCACAACTTCATGTGACACTGAGTACTACAACGTAACTCCTTGAAGTGAAAGCTATAACCCGTGAGTACTACAATGTAACTCTTTACAACGGGTATAACTAGATTATCCGAGTCTTAATCACTACCAGTGTATGCCCAAACAAGTATCTCTGAAAGTCATGCATCCATCCAACCTCTAGACTTTGAGATAAATAAGTACACATGCCCATGAAATGAACTTTATACCCAAATAAGCAACATCGTACAAAAACTCCGTAGTCACAAAAAACTCCAATACTAGCCGTATGTCATTTGATTGTGATTCTTGATTAGGATCTTTTAAGCTATACGTGGTGTGTTTTGAAGTGGGATATATTGGTATTAAGTTTATGGAACGATGAAACAACTTATCTTCTATTAAGTGTGGACCAATAATATAGTATGTGTGAAGGTAAACTTATCTTACTCTCTGAAAGTAAACTTTTCCTTACTCTCTGAAAATAAAGAATCCTTACTTTCTGAAAGATTAGAATCCTTACTCTCAGAAAATTTGAAATTCCTTACTCTCTAAAAGTTTGAAACTGCTTACCCATTGCGTACTTGAAATGCTTACTTGAAAAACTTACTTGAAGAGCTTACATGAAAAGCTTACTTGAAAAGTTTACTTGAAAGTCTTGCTTGAGAAGCTTAATTGAAAAACTTACTTGAAAAGCTTACTTGAAAGGCTTACTTGAAAAGCTTACTTGAAAAGCTTACTGAAAAGCTTACTCGGAGAGTTAAAATCAACGAAGTATAATTCCTCTTAGTAGAAAGCAACAAAAAATTCCTTACTAGATAAACTACAAGGAAATTTAGCTTACTCGCCAAAAATTAAGTTACTTGCCAGAAAACAAAGCCTTACTCGCCAGAAATTCCTTACTCACCAGAAGCAAAGTCCTTAATCGCCACAAACTTATGCTTACTCACCAGAAACTTATGCTTACTCGCCAAAAGTCTTCCTTACTCGCCAAAATCAGTCCCTTACTCGAAGAAACAGGTACTTTTTCCAAGAAAAAACACCAAAAATCACATTTTTTCACCACAAAACACCACGGCTCGCCCCTGGTTAGCTCTGATACCACTTATTACGACCAAGAAACACGTTCCGGAGGTCGAGGTTGATCGAAATACATGATTATTCTAGAAAGAGAAAGTAGAGAGAGAAATGTGAAGAAAAAGTGTTTTATTATAAATGAATGAATGAATGAATAAAGCTTACTCAGTTTTCCACACCCCTCATGGAGAGTCATGAGCGGTATTTATAGGCTCAACATACTATTACTTTGCCCCGTTTACATAAGTAGTTACTACAGGTGCAACTTACTACGTATCTAGTACAATTCACGTATGTGACGTTATCTTTATAATAGAGCGAGACTAACAAAGAAGCTAGACAAGAAAAAAACATCATAGGATTAAAAGATAAGGATTTTTTTTACCAATTTACCCAACTAAAATTCGCCTTGCATCTATATCTACACCAATAAAACGAACGAGCCACTATATCATCAAAAATGACCATTTGGAAGGACTGTTCGAGCCAAAACTAGATGTATTCCGAAAACTCCATACAAGCCACCACATGACATAGAAAACACCTTCCAATATTTCTTTATGAATAGAAGGAAGCTGAATACTCGAAACCAAATTTAGCCACTCTTCGTACGAAGAAATATCCGAAGGATTAATATCCCACCATGTAAACATCTTACGACAAAGACCTCTCGCCATAGAACATGTGAGAAGTATTAAGCCGAGTTAATAAGCAATCACGTGTAGGACACATAATAGACGGGATATCCATTCCTCTGCGAGAAGTATTAAGCCGAGTTAATAAGCAATCTAAACTAACTTTCCGAGCAAGAACATTAACTTTAATAAGAACAACTTTTACCCAACAAGTTTTGGATGAAACACCTGATAACATGATCTCATAAACAAACCTCCTTACCGAAGCAACTGAAAAAACTCCTAAGCCCTCTAACGACCAAATCCATCTTACTTGCATCACAGGAAGCTGAAAACTGTTCAAAAAAGTAATCGGGTCTAAAAACTAAGTATTTTCAGCTCCATCTCTTAGAATGCACTACAAAGAACATCCCAATCTCTCAAGAGCCAATTTCAAAGCAACCGTAATACTCTTATTCGATTCCAACGCATAAACTCTAGGAAACCAATATTTAAAAGCAGTGTCTCCCTTCCATACTTCCTCCCAAAACAAAGTGTTCTCACAATTACCCACCTTTTTCTTGATAATACCAAGAAGATCAATCCCATGACTTTTAATCTTAGTCAACTCACAAATTATATCCAACCGTGTTGACGGATAAGTAGACTTGGACGGATTACAAAGACTACCATCTATTCCATGAACAACCTTTATCACCCTAGCCATTAAAGAACAACTATCATTTCTAAAACGCCATACCCACTTAAACATAAGAGCTCTATTCAAAGCAAAGAAACTTGATACACCTAGACCTCCTTTTCTCTTTAGAAGCCAAAAAATTACTCCACTTCTGATAACGCTCGTTTCGTACATGTTTTAGTTGCGTTATTTACTTGTTTGTGCATTATATTTGGTTGTGTTTGTGAACATATTGTGCAGAAAAAGTACAAAAAGATATGTTAAAGTTCAGGTACAATCAAGTCCAAGGAATAGCTAGAAAGATGAAGAAAAGTTGTTTATTCAAGAGTTGTTGCACGACGGTTGATTTCGTCCCATGATAAAGTCTTTGGGAAGTCCATCAAAGATAAAGAATCAAGTTATAGAGTCCCGAGTTCAAGAAAAGATCTTGCGTTAATGATTTGAATGGAAGTCACATGCAAAGTTAGCTACAAAATATGTTTTCTTCTTCAACCAAAGGTTCAAGTTCAAACCAAAGGTTCATTACAAAGACTACAAATCTCAATATGAAACCTGAACCCTGGGTTTAGACTCAAACCTTGGGTTCCTGCACTCCTGGCTTCTTTAATTATCACTATTAATGATCCAACTCTTCAAGTGGGTAGTCATGATACTTCATTTACTTCAAGTGCATAAATTTTATGACACTTTGTGCCCAAGAAACTTGCTTGTTTGCCAAGTGTGGTTTTTCTATTAATAAGAAGCCTAGCCAAGAGAGGAAAAAAATAAAAAATAATAAAATAAACCAACTAATCTCTAAGCTATCAATAAACTCATCAAATATTCGCTCAAGGTTACAAAGAAGAAGAAACGCAGGAGAAAGTTTACTTACAAACATCATCAATTATTGTAATCATTCAAGGAATCATTCTTGATCAACTCATAATTGTTCCTAACTCTTGTAATCATCATTACAACATTTGTAAAAATCTTTAATCATGTTTTCAAGTGATATAATTTCTGTGATTGTTTCTGTTGATATAAATAAATGACTAAAAACGTTATTCATATCTTTCGATATCTCTATATTTTGATAATCACAAAACGAAAACACATCAAACCAAAGATCATGACGTAAACAAGTATTTAGTGGTAAATAATCACTTTCACCATCTAATCACTTAAGGTACGAATAAACATAGTGTTTAATGCATTATAAGATTAAAGGGATATTATTACAAAGTTTATTTTAATTATTACAAAGTTTATTTTAATATATAAACTTATTATATATTTTTGAAAAACACTTTTGGTAATAAAGATAAATGTTTTAATCATACTAAATATATGAATTCAAATTTTTAACCAAAATCAGTTAGTTTTTCACCAAATAAACTTTCCTCACTAAAAGACAAAACTTTTGGCCGTTACAGCTGGGCGGCCCCCTTAATTATAAGGGGCGGTCCCCTTAATTTTAATGGGGCCGGCCTTGATTTAAAGGGACCGGCACGCTCCAGTTGTCAGATTTTGTTGCCTATAAATACCACCTTAAATCTGGAATTTTTCTCACCTTTTTGCACTAAAAACTTTCTGATTCAAACCTCCATTTCAATCGTAAAAATCCTTTGATCATATAATTAATAAGCCTTTGTTTCCAAGTGATCCAAAGCCTCATTCATTCAAGTGCAAAGAGAATAATACTTCTATTCATCAAGACTAGGAGTATTACAACTTAGTATCATCTTGCTATCTAAGTTGTTTGATCATTTCATCTTGTATATCATTCATTCTTTGGTGAATATAGTGTATACATTGGTTAGTTAGATTTAGATATAGGATCTAGATTTATTGAAGGTGTGAAGTAGTACTAGAAGTGAAGAAGTAGAGGTGGATAGGATTAGTGATAGAAGAAATAAGAAGTGGTAGTATATTGAAGTAGAGATAGTTGTGAAGACAAAGAAGTTGAAGCCTTGAAGTTGAGAAGACCTTGAAGCCTAGAAGTTGTGAAGTAGTATATATCTTGGAGTAGTGGATCGGACTTAGTAGTGAAGGTGTGAAGAAACAAGTGGCGTGAAGAAAAAGAGTTAGGAAGTAGTAAGTTGTGAAGAAGATAGGAGTGAAGTAGAAAGGTGTGAAGAGGAATTGGTGTGAAGTAGATTGGTGTGAAGAAGTTGTGATTGAGTTGTGCGAAATTGTGGTGTGTAATTTGGTGTGTAAGGTTTTCTCCGCCATAAGGGAGGTTTTTGATCTAGTGAAGAAAACTCTCGAGTAGGTGACTCGGGGAGTGGAGTAGGGCAAGGAAGGTGTCCTTGTAGCCGAACCACTATAAATCATTTGTCACTCGGTTTGATCTTTCCATCTCTTACTTTTTGATTACTTACTTGTTAGCATTTCATACATAGTTATAATTGCTTGTGTTGCGCATATATTGATTTCACATAAAGATCAAACTAGGATTCATTCATAACATTAATTTTACAAAAATAAACCAAGTATATAAACTTATATTAAAACACTTACACATATATATGCTTATATATGATAAATGAAATTGTAAATTTTTTGCTAACATTATATATAAGTAGTGTTTATACAAAATCGTAAATAAACTAGTATCTATATTTTTGCATTAAAGAGTTTTGAAATTTACGTCTATTCTTTAAAAGCAAACTTTTATAAAACAAATAAAACAAAACAAAAAGAAAGACGTAAAACTATTCAACCCCCCTTTTAGTTTTCGACAATTGGTACCAGAGCCACGTCTAGCAAGATTTTTTAAAATATATTGTATTTTAAAACTTTTAACGATCTATGGAATTTGAAAAATATCTAGAAGGGGACTTTACGCAAAAACCACCATTATTTGAAAATGATCATTTTCTTGAATTGAAAAATAAATTTGAAAATTATGTGAAATCAATAGATCTTGATCTTTGGCATATCATTTCAATTGGTGATCTTAAACCAACGAAAATGGATTTTGAAAATCAATATAATAATCTTCAAACCAATATTGATAAAAATACTAAAGCCAAATTACTTATTTTCAAAACTCTACCAAGTATTGAATATGAAAGATTATTTCTTTGTAAAACGGCAAATGATATTTGAAAATGTCTTTTAAAGTTTCACCAAGAGAAATGCAAAACCAAATATGATAAACTTGATATTGCACAAGAAATAGTTAGTCTAGAAAATTTAATAGATAAATATTTAGTTGAAATAAACACATGTACTACTAGTTCAAATGTGATCATTGAAGGTATCAATAACGAAGAATACATGAGCCAAATCCGAAGAAAGAGTGTTAATAAATCATGGTGCAACAAGTACGAAGAAGACGATGAAAATACAGCTTGTGAGAATATTCAAACAAATGTGAATACAAGTATTGATGGCAAGGACTATATGCTTCTAGATATAAGCGAAACTACAAATAAAACATGGAGCGACATGGACGATGGAATTGATCAACATATAGCATGTGAAGATTGCACAACTACAAATAAGGTACAATCCGAAACCGAACAATTTTGCTATGATCAATTTATATTAGAATTTAAAAAATTGGAAAACAACTTCAAACATCTTTGCAACATTGACTCAAAAATTATTTTTAAAATTGGATCTTCAATTTCCGTTGAAAATAAATTTGAAAAAGAAATAATTTTAGAAGATACAATGTCTAGACTTGAAAGTAATATTGAAATTGATCTTGAATGTAAAAAATGCCAAGATTACAAACATGAAATTAAAATGAAAAATGAAAAAGCAAAAATGTTAGCCAAATTCGAAAATAGTTTTAAATCTTTAAAACATCTACTTAACACTCAAAAGTCATTTTATGATAAAACCGGTTTAGGATTTACCGCAAATGACTCTTTAACAAATATATCAAAACAAATAAAATTTGTTAAACCTAGTGGAGAAATTTAGAACTAATAGTATTTACATCGATTATTTTTCACTCTAGTCAAGAAAGTCATTGTTTGTTAATTAAAACAAATATTTGATGAATTCTTGTACTTCTCGACGACATCCTCATCATGTGTATTTTAATGCAATGGATGTTCTCAGCTAACCATTTCGGACCCATGAGAATCTGGGTACCAAGCTCTTTGTCATGTTTAGGTAATTAACGAACGAAGGGAATGCTACTTTTTAGATCGCTCTCTTCGCTTTCTTTCATTTGATGACTTTTGGTTCCTATTACTCGGTTTCGCATCCTACACACGATTTGCTTATGACGTTGTTGCGGTCATTAATTGTTTTAGCGGTTTGTGCTTCACTTTTGGTGCATTGATTTTATGGTGTGTTCGTTACTACCTCAAGACGAAGGATTCTTGTATTACCATTCTTGATCTACACGACTTGTAATGATTGTTGTGATCGATTAAGTATTTCGGATCAAGCCTCCTTGATCTTTATTGCGTTGGGATTTTACTTTGCTACTTCGACATGCTTTGGGCAAACTTAAAGATATCTTCTATTACTCTCATGCCCACTCTTAAAGAAAAGCTGGATCTGAGGTAAGTTTTCTTTTCAAAAACTTGTCAATATTACATTATATTAGAGTATGCTTTAATTAGTATATTAGTATGATTTAACTTACAAGTTGCCATGCTTTTAGATCATTAATACTAATATATGTATACATGATATTAGGATAGTTAACCCTCTTGTTGTTAAGTCTATTATCATTTTTCTTATTCTTCATTTATATTGAAAATCATCTATGATCTATAGTAGAATACTTACCAATTAAGCTATATGACCTTACTAGTTGCATTAATAGATGTGTTATAATTAAAACTTGTTAGTAACTTAATATTATGATGTGTTTTGTATACATACATATATATACATATGTCTATCTTGTATCCATAGATGATTTACTTTGTCCCTCTCTATCTCATTGTATTTAGATCATAAATATCTACCATCTCTCTTCCATATCTTTAGTTGCCATTAGAGATGATTATATGTGACAATGGGCTTAATTGATTCTCTTGAGTATGATAAGTTGTTATTTCAAATCCTTCACTTGCAATTTCTTGTTATCAAAATTAAAACATCTTGTTTAAAACTTCTCTCTTTGAATAATAATCTTTCAAATATCTATATCACTCTTCTTCAAACAACATGTTTTACTGTAAGCTACCATAACTTTATTTTAATCAAAATCAAGATTGATTTTTTTTTTCATGTTATGAAGCAAACTCAATTTACTCTATTCTAATGCACACTTGAATTTATTTCGAAGCATTGTTGAATACAACTAAAAACGTTTTATTTAAAACATATTTGATTATCTCACATGTGTCATACACTTTTATGGAAATGACATTCACAATTTAATCAAATCATTTCATGAGAATCATGATTTGCCCATATGGATCTTGTTTGTAACAAGACTTGAAGTCCATATAATCATATCTTCCTACTTGTTACTTGTAAGCACTCATTAATATGTTTGCACTAGCCTACATATTATCATTTTCATATAGTTGCATACTTAACTAGTTTGTTTTATTGCTTCCTTGGTTGCCTATCTTAATTGATCAATTAGTAGATTGCATGATTATTAGAAATTAATTGTCTACTTTATTTTTTTCTATAACACTCTTTACATTCATGAATAGTATGCCCTATATTGCCTCAAAGAGTTGAACTTACTTGAATCCAAATCCAAAAACACAACCTTTTTGAAAATTTTCTGCCAAAAACCCATTTCTGGCATTCTGGGAATCACCAGATGGGCGGCCCCCTTAATTTTAAGGGGATCGGCCCCTAATTAAGGGGACCGGCCATCTGATGGTCGGGGATACTGTTTTCTTTATCACTTTTTGACCCATTTCACCCTATACTTCCCAAAATTCACAAACATATTTTATCCCATAATACCCTCAAAATTTACCTTCCTAAACCACATTTCTCATACACTATAAATACCCTCTTCCCATCATTAATACCATCACACCCAAACATGTCATCTCCCAACAACCAAAAACCAAAGATTTCAAAAACCGCAAGGATCTCCGTCAAACCCGTTTGGAGGAGAAAACTTGATTCTTGTCATAACTCAAGTGATGTTGTTCCAAGTCAACCAACAACTAAACCTCAAACCCACACTAATGACTCATCTCACAACCTATCATCCACTCATGCCCTCATTAATGCTCTTATTATGAGCATACTCAATCCCAAAACAACAATCCCAATCTCTCAATCATTACTTCACATGCTGCTCATTCAACAAAAACACCACCCACTCATGAAGAACCTCTTCCACCCATTTCATGTTTTCATTACTACCCAAGCTCAACCATGTCTCCACCACCAAGAGTACCACCACCACATCCTACAACTTCACATGTCATTCCTTTGTTGCATGTTCAAACCTTCACCCAAGACAACTATCATGTTCCACCACCATCACCTTCCTCCGAACACTTGAAGTTCGTTGAGGAGCTAAAAGAGGCTCATGAGCTTAGTGCTCTTTTAGCATTACATCTTGCTCAACGCAATTTGGATCCACCTCAATCAAGCTCACCATCATCACCACACAACATCAACCAAATTGAGAAGCATGTTAACAATTGCCCTTGTTGCATCTTCCTCCAACAACAAACCATTGCATTGAATGAACACTTTACTTGGATTGAGTATCTTCTTACTAGATCTCAACAAACACCATCACTTGAACAACATCTAAACCCTCAATCAACAAACCCAACTTCAAACCCACCACCTCCAAGCTCCACATCTCCAAACTCACCAACATCCATGCAACCAAAAGTTTACCTCCATTAAACCACTAAGCATTTTACATGCTTATGTTTCTCATTTTCAAATAAAACTCCTCAACCATTTTGGGATTCAAGAAAGTTTGGTGACACTCTTTGTTGGCACATTAGGATGCTCTACTTAGTTTATAATTCTATCTTTATGGCCTATGTAACAATGATTATGGGTTGACATAATCATTTTCTATTAATGAATGATTTAATATGTGTTTCTAATTCTCTTTTGCCATGCTTATTATTAGTTGGTATTATGCTATATGTATTTGCTTGTGCCATGCTTGTGCTTCTAATATTTTTCTTGTAAGAATTCCATTACTCGAACCCTTGGTGCCCTCAAACGAGGGGGAGCATACATCAAGGGGAAGCTTTCATTTTATTGGCTTAAACCTTTTTGATTCTACAAAAAGGGGGAGAAGTGAATATAAACTCACTAAATACTTGTCTAATAATTAATTTTTGAATTTAATGAGTTTAGGTTTTGTAATCATCAAAAAGGGGGAGATTGCTGATATAAATAAATGACTAAAAACGTTATTCATATCTTTCGATATCTCTATATTTTGATAATCACAAAACGAAAACACATCAAACCAAAGATCATGACGTAAACAAGTATTTAGTAGTAAATAATTACTTTCACCATCTAATCACTTAAGGTATGAATAAACATAGTGTTTAATGCATTATAAGATCAAAGGGATATTATTACAAAGTTTATTTTAATTATTACAAAGTTTATTTTAATATATAAACTTATTATATATTTTTGAAAAACACTTTTGGTAATAAAGAAAAATGTTTTAATCATACTAAATATATGAATTTAAATTTTTAACTAAAATCAGTTAGTTTTTCACCAAATAAACTTTCCCCACTAAAAGACAAAACTTTTGGCCGTTACAGCTGGGCGGCCCCCTTAATTATAAGGGGCGGTCCCCTTAATTTTAAGGGGGCCGGCCTTGATTTAAGGGGACCGACACGCTCCAGTTGTCAGATTTTGTTGCCTATAAATACCACCTTAAATCTGGAATTTTTCTCACATTTTTGCACTAAAAACTTTCTGATTCAAACCACCATTTCAATCTTAAAAATCTTTTGATCATATAATTCATAAGCCTTTGTTTCCAAGTGATCCAAAGCCTCATTCATTCAAGTGCAAAGAGAAGAATACTTCTATTCATCAAGACTAGGAGTATTACAACTTAGTATCATCTTGCTATCTAAGTTGTTTGATCATTTCATCTTGTATATCATTCATTCTTTGGTGAATATAGTTTATACATTGGTTAGTTAGATTTAGATATAGGATCTAGATTTATTGAAGGTGTGAAGTAGTACTAGAAGTGAAGAAGTAGATGTGGATAGGATTAGTGATAGAAGAAATAAGAAGTGGTAGTATATTGAAGTAGAGATAGTTGTGAAGACAAAGAAGTTGAAGCCTTGAAGTTGAGAAGACCTTGAAGCCTAGAAGTTGTGAAGTAGTATATATCTTGGAGTAGTAGATCGGACTTAGTAGTGAAGGTGTGAAGAAACAAGTGGCGTGAAGAAAAAGAGTTAAGAAGTAGTAAGTTGTGAAGAAGATAGGAGTGAAGTAGAAAGGTGTGAAGAGGAATTGGTGTGAAGTAGATTGGTGTGAAGAAGTTGTGATTGAGTTGTGACGAAATTGTGGTGTGTAATTTGGTGTGTAAGGTTTTCTCCGCCATAAGGGAGGTTTTAGATCTAGTGAAGAAAACTCTCGAGTAGGTGACTCGGGGAGTGGAGTAGGGCAAGGAAGGTGTCCTTGTAGCCGAACCACTATAAATCCTTTGTCTCTCGGTTTGATCTTTCCATCTCTTACTTTTTGATTACTTATTTGTTAGCATTTCATACATAGTTATAATTGCTTGTGTTGCGCATATATTGATTTCACATAAAGATCAAACTAGGATTCATTCATAACATTAATTTTACAAAAACAAACCAAGTACATAAACTTATATTAAAACACTTACACATATATATGCTTATATATGATAAATGAAATTGTAAATTCTTTCCTAACATTATATATAAGTAGTGTTTATACAAAATCGTAAATAAACTAGTATCTATATTTTTGCATTAAAGAGTTTTGAAATTTACGTCTATTCTTTAAAAGCAAACTTTTATAAAACAAATAAAACAAAACAAAAAAAAAGACGTAAAACTATTCAACCCCTCCTTCTAGTTTTCCACAGTTTCTTTGTTTGCCATGAGCGGCTAAGTGCTTTATGCAGTTGCCTAGATGATGTTTGTTGCATGAATGGTGAAATGATTATGACTCTATGGTTCTAATTTCATGAAGAACTAATACTAGGATTGAATTGTGCTTTCAAAGTTTTCATAAAGGAAAGAGTTATCAAGTTTGGTTGATTATTAATGGTGTAATAGGTCGAAAGAGACATTGTTATTTAATCAATTGCAAAACCTTTGTCTATGAAGGATTTACCTTATGTATTGACCATTTCGTAAGAAACTTGGTTAAACTTGGGAAACTTTAAAAGGGT
This sequence comes from Artemisia argyi, assembly GCA_030686995.1. Lineage (NCBI taxonomy): Eukaryota > Viridiplantae > Streptophyta > Magnoliopsida > Asterales > Asteraceae > Artemisia > Artemisia argyi. The sequence goes on along the minus strand of CM060698.1, from coordinate 154,761,228 downwards.
AGTTGTCAATTACTTGTGAAACGATAGCGAATTAAGTAATTGAATTGTGTTAGTCTTGTTTTGATCAAATCTTAATATTGTTTTTGTCATCTTAAAATCTTGACGAGGATTGAAAGTGTTGAAAACAAGGGAATTACTAATTAGTACACCAACTAATCAAATTAGAACACCATCTAATTTATTGGTCATAACCATTTGTGCCATTGTTATAATCATATCATTTGAAGTGTGCAAACTAGTCTTGGTAAGTGTAGTTTTTAATATATTGAATTTACATCATCTTCATTATTTGCGTGCTTAAGAACCGTTACTTAGTACTAGTTATAACAAAAACTCACGTCTTATAAAACTAAACAAATCCTTGTGAACGACCTCGGTTTGCCATTTCATCTCTTACTACACACGGACGAGTATACTTGCTCGTATGTGTTTCGTTTGAACCATTGGTAGATTGTGTTATAAATTTAAAACTTTTACAGTCGACTCACATCAACTTCACCCACATCATTTTCTTATCATTACGCTCTATCCAATTAAAGAAGCGACATCGTATAGATTACATTCATTTTAGCACTTGTATAGGAACTTTAAACAAAGAAGGAATGAAAAAATATGAAGATCGTTGGGTATTCATACAGGTGATGACGTAAGGGACTACAAGTTTAATTTGATATACTTTCATTCCTTACTTTCAAGTTTACAGATCATCTCGATCTCCATATATTTTTGATGTTATCAAGTGTCTCTTAAGGCATCCTAACGTTTAATTATTAATGGAATTTAAGTTTGTGTTAAAAATGTTTAAAAAAAATGTGACGAAGGTCACCCTTACTGGACACCCAATTGCCTGAAGATCGCTGGAGAGAGAAAGCTGACGTGGTAGAGAAAATGATAAAAATTGACCTTCTTTACTATGTCCGGCCTAACACTCATAGGCACACAGCCACCTTTTAGTATTGATTATTCACTTTTATTTTTGGGTGAAGATTATTTACTTTCGTTTTTGGGTGAAGATTATATACTTTTGTTATTACCTCGATCTATAGTAAAACGTTAGAACCCGACACACTATATTGCGATACTCTGTCATAGAGATATGTTGTTGTGTGGCACATGCACATATTTCTCTTCTGGCCAAAGAAAGAATCTTCTTATAAAAATATTCATATTAAGTGGCTGTGAACTATTTCTATATTTAACATACTTCTCCATAAAGTTTAAGAGTTTAAATCTACTAGCCTTAACTCGTACACGATTATGGGTGCCGACTGACCATTTCCAAAAGATATAGCCCTAGACAATGAACACGTGTAACCCAAAAGTTAGGATTGAAGCAAAGAACTATTACTTCAAAAAAATTCTGGTTAACTGATCAACTAAACATTCGCAGTGAGATTGATATTATTAGAACAATGCTCCAACACTACCCACTAATTATGTTTACCCACTAATACTATAATTATTTAGTATCGTATCAAACTATCACTTCAACATTAAATATAATAATGAGAATTTCATTAATATTCTTGAAAATCAATCAAATTTATCAATTTTCTTACAAATATCAATATTACATCAATATACTTTCAAACATTAAAAATACTCATAAACGTCCAATTTAACATTTTAATAAAATTTTATTATTTAGATATTGATTAGTAATTAGTATTACCGTTTTACCATTCTTCCATGTTCATTATAACTCACGATCATCAACCTCCGACTTATTCCTCACCATAAACAAGAACAATACAAGAAAGATAATATTGGTCCCATAAGTGAAATTTAACACGCCTAACTTTTAATTTCTGAAACCCTACTAGATAATTTAATGGGATATCTTGGCTATAATTATTGTAGCCAATAAGCTAGAATCATTCATTAAAATTATACAAGAAATAATTCATGACCCACAAAAATAATTCAGGGACCCAGAAAGACCCATAAATTATAACACAAAATTGTAAAGAGTTAGTTGCAACAAATTGTAGCTAATATATTCACATAATTTAATTACCTTAGATAAACATGACTTAAAAAATGTCAAACTTTATGACCAAATATATACAATTTGTTGTGAAATTGATAATTCCTTACCTTCATTTTACACCCAGTATAAATTAGATGATAATTATTTATTTATTACATTGGCACTTGTTTTTCTCAAATAAAGAATTTAACCAAAATCACCCCTAAATACTCATTCCACACTCTTTACATACCTCATTATTGGAACCCACGATTAACCTTTAATATTTAGGTGACAAAAGGTTCAGTTCTTTATAGTTTATACATATCTTTTTTGATATATGAAGTTATCCAAATCAAAATCACATTGCAGATCGTTAATTGTACTTTTACTTGTTTATTGCTCGTAATATTTGGATTATAGTTTTAATTATTAAAAATATTTTATTTTTGTTCAATTATTTATTTGAACCTGAATGAGTATTTTATAAATTTTTAAAGGATATTAATGTAATTATAAATTTTACAAGAATATTGATGTAATATTTATGTTTTATAAGGATATCGATGAAATTGACCCTTAAATATATGGTCCGTCGCCATTAACCTATAGACTAAATAATATAACCCATTTTTTTTTAAAAGGCAACATTATATTAAGGACCAAAAATAATAACCCGATAACATAATAAATTAGTTGGTGTTTACCATTTACGGATGCACTATCAATATTATGTTTTGGTAAACATTTCAAGTTTTGTTAATCAACAAATTGCTCTCAGATTGTTGCTATCAGCTATTATGCTACATTACCAACTAAAGTTCATCGGCGGCTTATATTTTAACAATATAGAAACAAGAATACAACATGCTTCCGTCAGTTAAATGGACAAACTTCCTCCGGCAAAAAATTATATGATTTTCATCTTCTATCTCCATTGCTATTAGAAAACCATGCACGGCAGCCGCGAGATCCTGATATAATATTGTTGAGAAGTAAATTACTATTGTAAGCACTTAGAGCATCTACAATGCTTAAACCTTGAAAAGCTTTTTGTAATTTAATTTTATTATTATTTTAATATAAAAAAGTCATTCTAATTAATGCTTCAAAATGTTTGTTTGGAACAATGCTTCAACCGCTTGGTATACTAAAAGTCATTTTACAAAGCTCTTTAAAAAGTCCAAGTTTGCAATGCAAAAAAGTCTTTGAAAGACTTTTCAAAACAGTAAAAACCTTTTGCAAAAAGCTCCCATTACTGATGCTCTTATGTCAGGATATCTGATGAACCGTGCTTCATGATGTCTACTTTCTCTCAAAGGTGCACCAAATGCTTACTCTTTGTATTTTGGTGCTCCATAAGAAACGTCTTAAAATACCGCTAAATTTTACTTTTTATACCATTTTTCTTTACAATTGCATCCCAAAGTCGCTTAAAATCTCGACATCTATAAAGCTATAATATTTATAATGTTTTGTTTTTAATTACACTAAATGTTTTTTAATTATATGTTCTCTGATACATTTTAAAATTTGTTATTTGAGTTGAATTATCACATTTTATAAACTTTTTTAATTAAATTTTGATTATTTTATTTTGTATGTGTATAAAAGTTACACAAAACAGTATATCATAAACGATTTCTAACTATAAAATTTCGTTGTTATGCACGAATACTTTCGCCTAGTATAAATTTATTTACATATAGCAATACTGTTTCTCAATGTTGTATATTTCTAAAGTCAATCATTAATCCAAAACAACGTATATTGATTTAATTAACTTTATTAAATACTGAAGCAAGATACGCACAAACACCCTTACATGATTCAACAAGTTACATGCTTTGATTATCTACTACATGTGCAATAATTTATCACGTATATTAGTTACATTATTTACGGAATCACGTCATTATTTAATGCCCATTTAAATAAAATAGTTGTAGTATGAAAACAAAATTGTGTTCCCACGGGCTAAAATAATAAGTGAAGTCTTTGATAATAACTTAAGTTGACTTATAAAGTTTTCTTCTCGAACGCTCTCATCTCATCTCGAACTTTGAAGGCTCTAAACTTATGTTTGATGTATAATGTAAAACTGCTTCTCGTGCTGATGATGTATGTCCCTGACGGACCTGTCACAGTCAGCAAACACGCAATAGCCTCATCTCGAGTTTTGTCCTGAGAGCGTAAGATTAAGTTTAGATAAGGGACGCAGGCTAGTGATTAATGTAGAAAGTTGATATGTACTAAATGCTACGAGTATGTATTGAATGAATCAACCAATGTTCTTGTATTTACCACTTTAATGACTAACTAACGTCATAAGGAGATGGACCACCGAGCTATTTCTGGCCTAGGTGTTACGTGGCATGGCCATGTAGGGACCATATCCCGCAATACTCGGATAGCTAGTTAAAGCTCGGTTATTAGTAACAACAGTTGGGTAAAAGGTTTTTTTTGGATAATAGAGTGTTTGCTTTTGACACGAAATTCTTGCCATATAATAATAGTCAACGATTTCTTTCGTTCATCTATCGACGTTCGGATGTAGGTGTTTCGGACATGTGTTCTTTGGACCACTTACACAATCATTAATCATATAAAACTATAATAAATAATTACAGTATAAAAGATTATATTAAGATAAGACTATAAGAGCAAATTAAATACGTCTTATTTAATATAGGGCTCAAATTTAATATGTTTGGTGAAAGTGAATTAAATCAATGAACTAACAATTTGCATGCAATAATGCTTAAAAGAAAGATATTTCGTTAGGTGTTTTAAAGCAAATACATTTTTCACTTCTCCTTTGCTTTGAGTTAATTTTCGCTAGACCGTTAGAAACCACAAAACAGGTCGAACGGTCTTCTAGCTCCGTGACTCTTGACCTTGGAAGATGGGACATAGGTTATACTTGAAATATTTGGATATTTAATATGAAAAATGACTAATATAAAATTTAAAATGTTGGCGCATCTCATTGAGCGTGGAGAAGCATTGAGAACCCCAATTTCTTTCTTCGGAAAATAAACAAAAAAATTTCACCCACAAAATGTTTTGTTATAAAAATAAGAGTAAAAAAGTCAACGACTGATTCTCATTGAATATTTGACCATAAAGATGAGTAAAGAATAACTAGATCCGAAAGACGCGTTAATGTGTCCCTTATCTTTATGACGTGTTAGCCTCAACAGTACATTACATCAGCAAACTTACGTTTGTTTGCATGTTACTCGTACTGTCTTATTGGTGCGTTGACTTCATAATGTATCCCTACATTATATGCATATACAAGACAGGTCCCTCACTAGTAGATTAGTGATAACTCAAACAAAAAAAAAAAAAATGGTTTATACTTTACGGGTGAAAACTATGAATACTCTATTTATTGACATTTATAATATAGTATTATGTTTAATCTACTTAGGAAAAATTCATTATGCATCATTCATATGGATAGTTTAGTCATTTCTTTCATTTTTATCTTCTAAATCTTATACTTCCAGGCAAACACCGTTAATTCTGTTTAAAAGAATCAGTTTCCGGTAAAAAGTAAAACACTTAAAAAGGTAATAAAAAGGTAAAGTAGTACAAGTAGTAAAATTTAACCCTAAAGGTGATGATAGCTTGAAGAAAAATTGAGGTTGGTGGTTGATTGGTGGTAGTGATGTTAATGGTCGGAAGTGGTGGTGAAAGTTACAAGCATTCAAGGTTAACTAACTTGATCAAAGTGGTTAAAATACAATATTTTAAATATATACTCATATAAGCGGATACATTTGAAGTTGATAGTACGCATAAGGACACAACAAGGACCAAGTAATTATAAAAACACATTTTGATGGACCGGGTGCATTTAACATGCATTTAGGAAAAATTGATTTAAAAAAAATTAATATTACATTGAAAAAATCTATAGATGTCCCGGGCAACAGCGAGGACCACTGGTTCCGTCCCTAAGTACGCACGTGCATATCCTAAGAGCCACTAGTGTAAAAACACAATTTTCTTTACATATTTTATAATTTAATACAATGCATACCCTTTGTAAACTCTATTATAAAGTACATATACCCCGTGACAAATCATTCATTCGCCGCTGACCGATATGCAGAATTAGCCTTGGAGCCATGTTTAACAAATAAACTCTATAAAAGAAACATGTTTGTATAGCATATGATAGAGATTACTCCCAAATGAAAGTTTGCTACACAAGCCCAAAAATTGTTATATTCATCAAATTATTTTTTGTTTAAGGGATATAATAATATATTGACCCATAAAAATCAAGGATTCAAGACTTTCCAGGTATTTTTGTACTCATAATCGCGTTATTTCACCCAGTCTACTTTCATAATTAAATACCGTTACTGTATAGGTAGAGCTCGTTGTGAAAGACCTATTACTAGATAATTCATGGGTAGAGCCAAAGAATGTGAACTATACAAGTTAGCAATAACATTGAGGGTGCGTTTGGTTCGCAAGTGGGATTGGAATTGGATTTGGAAAAGGTTTGAAAGAAGTGAGAAAGATTTGAGAAAAAAATAGGAGAGAGAAAATATATTATTATATATAATTTGTGGTTGAAAAAATTATAAAATAAGAAAAAGAATAAATAATGTGTAGTTGAAAAAATTCTATCAAATAAAAAAAAAATGATTGGATGGATTGGGAGAAACCCACCAAATTTGTGTGGAATGAAATCTCATTACTTGATTCCCAAAGTGGTGGGCCCAAAACCAACCAAACAAAGTTTTTGTTTCTTCTTTGATTCCATACCCGGTGACACCCTCAAACCAAACGCATCCTGATTAAATGAAGTAAAGGCTCCGGTGTATAGAGAAGACCTCACCGTTTAAGAAGCAACCATAGAAACGATGGAATCCATAACTGCAAAAAGATTTTTCCGCAATTGTCATATTTCATATAATGTGAGGGTCCATATAACAAACTTACATCTCACAAGTAACTGGGTGATTTGTACGTGAGACACGTTTTCGCACATAATAGACAGTATTATATGCCTGATTGCCTTCTCTAGAAAAAACAAAAGACATTATTATATGTAGTAACATTTATTTTTTATGTTATCGTGTCATGCTATGTGCGTAATGTGTATATAATATTTGTACAAGTCAGCTCTTAAGTCTTTAAGTAAGACTATAACAATGTTCTATTAGATTGAAATAGTCTTGAACCGCGATTTCTTTAAACTAACAAAAAACTAGAATTGAGAACACGGTTAGACAATTTAGTACAAGCAAAAAAAGGATTCGAGATCTATTTTTTGTAAAGGGTTTATCCTGTAAATAAGGATACGAGATCCACTTAATAAAAAACGGATTGAAGTTTCTGTTGATACAAAAGTTGGGCGTTCCTAGTTCGGGCTCTTGCTCTTCGTACCAATTCGCTCTTAATGTTTGAAACCTGCGCATTAAGAAAATAAACAAACACCGTTAGGCTTATCGTAGGATTGTCTCCCACGATTATCCTCCGGCGTGAGAGTAAGTAATCGGTTTTAGGATTCTCGTAAAGAGTTTTAGGGTTTGTGAATCGTACATTTAATGAGAATTACCTCATTCTTTATATAGGCGCAGAATCCTTGTAGGTTTCGTGCTCCTTACCCTTCGCACACGTAGTGCTTATCCGGTCCAAGGATCTTTATCCGTAAATAGAAGATCCTTATCTAGACCATAAATAGTTTGGTTGGGCTTATACGAGTCCAACCCATTGGTGGTGCGGCCCAAATCATTGTTATGATAGCCCACGCATGGTGGGTTTGGGCCTTAGTAATGTTTATCATTTGGGCTCGTGGCCCAAATATAGACTATACGTCATCATGTCCCCCAGTCTAGTGTGCGCGGCTTGTAGCCGCGGATGCTAGACTTGGTGAAGCAACGGTAAGTGTGGCGTGAAAAGTTACCGCCCAATATGGTGAACAATGTGTCTAGTCACCAATTGTATCAAAAATATCTAGGGAAGTGGGAAGGGTGTCCACGTGTTTTTCGGGAAATGGGAAAAAGTGCATGTACCCGATAGTCTTTCAACCACATGATTAGGATAGTGGGTTCCACGTGGCACACATGCTAGGGTTTTGGTAACCCTATATAAGCACCGCCTCCCATTTACTGAAAAAACACACTTCACCATTTCTTCATTTCTTTAAAGCGTTTTCAAAGAGAGCAACTGTTTTATTAGGTAATCCGCGTAAGTGTGCTCTATTATTAGTTTTCTTAAAATGGTTCGTCAATTACACGAGTTTCCTTCTGAAATAGACGAGGATGAACTGCGTCAGTTCTCCTCGGATTATTTTATTCCTCTTGACGTGCATCCGGTTGTACCGGAGGCCAACGCGTGCATCGCGGACTTCCCTGAGGGAAATATAGGGTTATATACGCGCTTCTTCGAGTATGCGAACCAGCGCGTACCCATATCCGTATTTTTGAGCAATGTGCTCAACCACTATCACCTTCATGTTTCCCAGCTGCACTGTATAGGTGCGGCAAAAGTATCCAATTTTGAAATAAATTATCGGTTGCTTGCTATCAACCCGACTGTTGGCCTATTCCGTGCGTTTTACCGCACAACGTGGTCGCATGGATAGGTATCCTTTGCGAAGCGCGGTGGACGCCTTCAGTGCTATACGGAGAAGGTGGATTCACTTAGGGATTAGAGGGAAAAGTTTTTCTGGGTAGATGATAGGGTATTTCCTTCACCTTTTGAGTTTTATACTCAAGAGACGCTGCCAAGGGATGGGCACCCCGCACCGGTTCGTATAGCATAGCGGATGCGGATACGATTGATGCCAACCGCATCCTCATTAACCCTTACCCTGAGGAGTTTTTGGTGCACACGGGGTTGAGTCGCAACTATTTCCATGGTGCTGACGAGGTGCCAACCTTCATTGATGAGAGCGGCCGGGGTGGGTGCTTATCCCTTTTGCTTCATATAATGTAAGTATTTCTGTATATGTACCTTCAATAACTAATCTGTGTTTTGTTATTTGCTCATGTGTTGCGCAGAGATGGATTTGTTCGCCGTAGTGAAGCTGGAGAAGCCGAAGCAGGTGACGGTTGGTGTGCGTCCTCTGAGGGAGAATGAGCAACCACTTTTGGATGCGACTGATGGGCATCTAACTGTGTTGGGGCAAGCTACGCCTGAAGATTCTCCTCCTCTGCTTGTGACGCCTGTCCAGAGCGTGCCTTTCACTGGGGAACCTGCGCATGTGGAGAAGTTGCAGGCTGAGTCTTCTGACAGCGTAGAGGTGCTAGAGCCTGAGAATGTAGCGCAGAATCCAAAGCGCAAAGGAGAGGCTGGTGGCAGTGGCACTTCCAAGAGGAGGCGCCATCTGATCGCGGATGAAGAGTCATCCTCAGAAGATGACACATTCGCCTCTAGCGCAGATAAGGGGTTAACGCAGGCTTCGCCTCTTCTGTAAGTTATATCCATGTCGTTTCGATCTTCTTACTTACTTACTTTTGTTTTCTGACCTTCTACTTATGCTTTGTAGTGACCATGCTGCGAAGGATGATGCGGCATTTGTGGAAGGCGTGATCCCTCCTTAGAATGAAAACGTGAAGGAGGGAGTGAAGGGGGCTGAGGATGTATCTGCGCAGCAGCTGTTGGTGGAGTTGGCTGCTGCTGCTGAGCGTCAAACTGAGCTAGTCGCTCAGTTGAAGACGCGATAGGTCGGGGAGAGCAGCACTCTTGCTCAGAAGGATGCGGAGATTGCCCTTCTCCGTGCGCAGCTAGCTGAGGCGCAAGCGGAGGTAGGGTCCGTCAAGGCGCACGTAGACAAGGTCACTGATGAAAAGTTGACCATGATGGTTGAGCTGCAGCATGCGCGGGGCGAACTTCATCAGTTCAGGGCTAACCTTACCTGGGGGGTAAGGTATCTTGAGGAGAAAAAGGCTGAACACTTTGGCCATATTGATGAGTTCCGCCTGCGCATGGAGAAGATTCTAAAGGAGCTGGAGGAGAAGCTGCGCGGCCTGAGCATAGACTATGATGAAGAATTATACCCTCATCTTATGTCTACAATAGCTGAGCGCAGGTACGCCCTTATATATTTTCTGCAATGTTGCCTTATTATATTTATTGGTTTGTCTCTTTTCTTCTAATGCATCATTTTTCTGTTTATGTAGGTGGTTGATCAGTCATGGCTTGCGCTTGGCTGCGATGGGAACCTTAGAGTCCCTAGAGGTGTTGGAGACCTTTGGAAAGGTGGTTCAGTGCGCTATGGAGCGTGGTAGGGCGCAAGCTATGGAGGAGCTCCATGAGGCTAAGTTTTTGAATGTGGCGCTTGCAGAGGTGCCTGGTTACAATGCCAATGCTTATGACGAGCTGATGAAGGCGATGGAGGGGATGAAGCTGCTTGAGCTTCCCCATATTGCACGGCTGGAGCGCGACCAGGATTACCCTATAAAGGTAATTATGGAGGGGTTAACCCTGGGGCGCCATATCTTGGAGGATGCAGAGGTGCAGCCAGACTATTTTCTAAAGCCTGACTAGTCGCAGCTGCAGGTTCCTGTTTTTGCACAGCCGCGCCATATGTTGAATCCTTTTGTTCTTGAAAAGGAGGTTCCTCTTAAGGAGGTATTGGAGCTGCACGCGGAGAGAGCTGCCAAGAAAAAATGTGTTAAGGGCAAGGCCATCTTATGCGGTGTGGGCGCTGTGCATATTCCCAGATCAGATGGGGTTCCTGTTAGCGTAGCGACCGTATCGCCTAAGGATGCGTTGCTTTTGAGAAAGCTCCAAGAGGCAGGAAGCTCCGCTGCCCCAGAAGATAGTCCTGAGCATCGTCATAGTGTGTAGATGTAGGCTTTTGTAACTTGTATATTTTTATATAAATAACAAAATATATCTTTTGCGTGTTTATGGTATCTGTTCGGAAATTGTCATCCTTTATGTAAAAAGATCAATTAATATACTTTTTTTTTTGGAACCTATGTTTAAATTAAGTGCGTGACTCAAAATAAATCATAAGCACGAAAATAGATTTGCATTATTTTTGCAAAGTCTTATTACATGACCAAGAGTCTTGGCTTATAATTTGCTAAGCTTGTACAGTGTACGTAATATTGCGCGTCCTTCGTGGGATGAGCCTAGAAAACTTACTTCAACGTCTTGAAAGCAAGGCGCTTAGCAATGATGCGTGATCCAATGTTGATGGGTTTGCAACCCTCTTACTCAACGAGTTAATTAGTAGGTTTACTCATCCTTTATGCCATTGTGGGTCTTAATTAGTGCATGCATGCCATGTAGGCAAAAATAACAATATTGACACATATAAGAATGTACGCAATAAAGTAAAATGTGTTATGGATTTAGCTAGAAACCATAACGTTTTATTGATACTTGCAAGTGTTTTGGAAAATAAAAACAATTCCTAATAAAGAAAAGAAAAACCAAACAATTATTGGGCACATACTGAAGTGCAAAGTTGTCTGTTTGTGGGCCGTAGCCTTTCCTAAAGATAGCATCTTTTGAGATTGCAGATATTCCAAGTGCGCGCCAGATCGTGACCTTCCATATCGCGCAACCTGTATGCACCATTACCCAGCGCATCGGTGACCTCATAAGGTCCTTCCCATTTGGGTCCAAGCTTGACTGTGTCTTCTGCGTGGATCGCGTCGTTAGAGCGGTATACAAAGTTTCCTGGCCTGAAGGAAGTATGTTTGACTCTTGCATCATAATACTTCTTCATTTTTGCTTTAGCCTTTGCTTCGCGTATAACTGCGCATTCACGCCTTTCTTCCAGCAAGTCCAAGTCTATGCGCCGCTCCACGTCGTTTGTTGTGACGTTAACCTCTGCTGTTCGTATAGTTGGCATCCCTATTTCAGCTGGTATGACGGCTTCTGTCCCATAGACAAGGGAAAATGGTGTGTCTCCGGTACTGGTTTTGATTGTGGTGCGGTGCGCCCATAAAACATGTGAAAACCCGTCCACCCATTTTCCTTTGTGTGTGTCAAGGCGTGCTTTTATCCCTTCGCCTAAGCTGCGATTCGTGCGCTCAACTAAGCCATTGGTTTGTGGGTGTTTCACTAAAGCAAAGTGTTGTGTGATATTCAGTTGCGCGCACCAATCTTTGAATGGGTTGTCACAGAATTGTTTCCCATTATCTGATATGATTAGACCAGGTAGCCCAAAGCGACAAACAATATTGTCCCACACGAAGCGTTTTACCTGGTTACCACTGCTTTTGCCTCAATCCACTTTGTAAAGTAGTATATGGCTACGATGAGGAATTTTAGTCCTCCCGCTGCAACCGGGAAAGGGCCTGCGATGTCAACGTCCCATTTATAGAATGGCCATGGTAAGGTGATGGAGGTTAACTCTTGTTGTGGTTGGCGCGGAATGGGTCTGTGTACTTGGAAATTGCGGCATTTTTTTATCATATCTCGCGCATCGCGGTGCATAGTAGGCCAATAATATCCTGACCGTAGAGCGCGCGCCACCACAGACCTTGGTCCTGAGTGCATGCTACATGATCCAGCATGAATTTCTCGGAGTACATAGTCTGCTTGCAGAGGTCCAACACATCGGAGCCAAGGTTGCAAGAAAGAACGTCTATATAGGATGTTATCTCGTAGTTCAAATCGCTGCGCTGTGCGTCGCACTCTTCGAGCGTCCTTATGATCTTGTGGTAAGATTCCTTTGCTAATAAATTCAATGATAGGTGTCATCCACGTGGGATCCTGTTCTTCTATCACCGTGGATACTTCCATCTCCAAGATTGATTTGTTTTTTAGAGTTTCTACCAATATCTGTTTTGATAAGTGCGCAAAGCTTGTTGATGCAATCTTGCTAAGTGCATCAGCTTTCCTGTTGTCCCCTCTAGGTACTTGTTTTATGGTGAACCGATCAATGTTCTGAATTAAGGACTTGGTTTTTTCCAGGTATTGGATCATATTTTCATCCTTGGCTTCATACTCTCCTAAATCATGGTTAGCTACTAGCCTGGAATCCACGTTTGCCTCTAGGTTGCGTACACTCATTTGGATTGCAATACGTAGTCTAGCGAGTAGAGCTTCATACTCTGCCTCATTGTTTGTGGCTGTGAATTCAAAACGCAGTGCATAGGTGAACTCCATTCCTTCTGTATTAGTAAGGATAAGGCCTGCGCCTAATCTGTCCACGCACGAGGATCCATCTGTGAACAGAATCCAAGGTTCCTGTAGATCTGTTTTGCTTGTTGCAGTTGGACTATCGGTATCTGGCTTTTCAACAATAAAGTCGGCTAATATCTGCCCCCTGATTGCAGTGCGTGGTCTATACGAGATGTTATACTCGCTCAACAACACACTCCACTTTTGTAGCCGCCCTGATGCGTCAGGTTTAGAGATAACTTGTTTAATTGGCTGGTCCGTGATAACAGCTATTGGGTGGGCTTGAAAGTATCTGCGCAGTCTTTTAGCTGCGAATACTAGAGCTAGGACCAGCTTTTCCATGGCACTGTAGTTAATCTCTGTCTTCTTTAACGCTTTGCTTACAAAGTATATGGGTGTCTGGACGAAATTCCTATCTGTCAATTGTACTGCGCTAACTGCTCCATGGGTTGCAGATAAGTACATGATTAACTCTTCTCCTGGTCGTGGTGCGACAAGTTTGGGGAGTGATGCCAGATGGTGTTTTAGCTGTTGGAAGGCTTCCTCTGCTTCTTCAGTCCAACGAAAGTCTCCCTTTTTGGTGCACTTCGTGAGTATTTTAAAGAGAGGGAGTGATTTGTCTGCTGACTTAGATAAGAAACGGTTTAGCCCAGCTAGCTTACCGTTTAATGACCGGACTTCTTTCAGTGTGCTCGGTGAGGGGAGATCAATAACGGCTTTTGTTTTTTCTGGGCAAGGTTTGATACCATCAGGTTCTATTAAGTACCGCAGGAACATGCCTTTTGTCGCACCAAAGGTGCACTTCTTGGGGTTTAACTTCATGTTTATTTTTCCCAATGTTTTGAACGTCTCCTCGATGTCGCGCACCAATTCATCCTCTGTGTGGCTCTTGATGACAAGGTCGTCCACGTAGACTTCCAAGTTTCGACCTACTTGTTTTTCGAATGCCATGTCCACCAATCACTGGTATGTTGCGCCTGCGTTTTTTAGGCCAAAGGGCTTTTTTGTGTAGCAATAGACCCCTTGACTTGTGTGAAAAGCTGTTTTTTCTTCATCCTCCACTGCCATCTGGATTTGATGGTACCCCTTGTATGCATCTAAAAAGCACTTAAAAGGATATCCGCACAGGGATTCTACTTTCCAGTCTATCTCTGGCAGTGGATAGCAGTCCTGCGGGCATGCTTTGTTGAGGTCTGTGAAGTCCACGCACATCCTCCAACTGCCATCACTCTTTTTTACCATCACTGGGTTAGAGAGCCAGTCGTGATAGTATACTTCGCGCATTATACCTGCGTCTACAAGTTTATGCACTTCTTCCAGAATAGGTTTTGCGCGATCTGGGCCTGGCCGCGCTTCTTCTGTCGTATTGGGGGATATCCTTGTCGGATTTGTAGCTTGTGCTCCGTGATAGAACGTGGCACTCCGGTCATGTGCTTTGGTTCCCACGCAAAGATATTCAGGTTCTTTTGCAAGAGTGCGCATACAGCCGCTTTACCTTTGTCAGATAAAGATCCTCCAATCGAAATTTGTTGGTCTGGGTAATCGGGATGAATAGCGACCTTTAAGTTTGGTGTTTTTTCTGCGCGCTGTTCTGGAACATTCTCCACCTCACTGGTTACTGCGTTGCATTCTTTGGGTGGTATTGTGGTGTTGTAGAGGGTGACAATTCCTCATTCTACTGGAAATTTGAGCATCCCATGTGCTGTGGATGGTACAGCGCGCATGGATGATATTCCAGGTCTCCCAATGATGCCGTTGTACGGTGAAGGAGACTTTATTACCATGAAATTTATCCACGTTGCTGTTGAGTGTTGTTCATCGCCCACAACTACAAGTAAGCGTAATTGCCCCATAGGCCATATCTTTTCTCCTGTGAACCCAGTCAGCGATGTTGCGGCTGGTATCAATTGACTTTGTATCTCAGGTCGCAGCCTTTTGAAGCAATGCTTATATAGGAAATCTGCGGATGCCCCTCCATCGATATACATGCGGCGAATCTCGTGTCCCCCAGTATGTATCTCAATAGTTAGTGGCTCTACTACTGCGTTGTCCGCAGCTAGAGTGGGGAAGGATATCTCCTTTTATGGAGAGAACCTTTGACTGACTTTTTTTTTTTTTATCTTGCGTTGCCATGACTGTATCATATAGATGATGTCCGCTTTATCTTTGGGAGGTTCTTTCTTGCCTCCATTCTTTTGCTTGTCCTTCCCTTCTTTAATATTTTTTACGAGGTGATCCATTCTTCCTTCCCGTACTAATTTTTCAATTAGTTGTCATAGCTGGACACACTCGTTGGTTGTATGGCCCTTTTGGCCATGATATTCGTAGTATCCATTCCCTATGTGCTTGTCCTCTGCGGTACGCATTGGTGGAGGTTTTGGGAAGTTTGCACCTTCTGTTACAAATATTTCCCTCGGAGTTTTTGTGAGAGGGGTATACTTGTCATTACTGCGATAATTCTTGCTGCGGTTGCTGCTCTGATAATTGGAATGTCTCCTAGGCTGTTCCTGTTGCCTATAATTTGAGTAGGCTTTTTTACTGTCCGCAGCGGCTGCTTCTCCTTGTATGAAGGATCTGGTGCGCTTCATTAGCTCATCGAAGGTTTGGGGAACCTTGTTGTTTAGCTTCCGAATGAGTTCTGGGTTATTAATCCCATTCATGAACGCTGAAATTTTTAAGACATCAGGACACGCTTTGACGTGTATACATTCATCTTTAAAGCGTTCCATATAAGCGCTGGTTGATTCCCCTTGGCGCTGTTTTACTCTGGCTAGTTCAACAGGGTTTTTAGCACACTTCTTTCTTTGGGTGAAGTTTAGACGGAATGCTTTTCGCAATTCTTCAAACCCGCCGATGCTCCTTCGTGGAAGCTTACTAAACCACGTGCGCGCATTCCCTACTAAGGTAGAGTTAAACATATGGCACCACACAGGTTGTGCCCAATTTTCGATAGGAGCAGCTGATTCAAAAATTTTTAGGTGGTCATCCGGATCACCTGTTCCATCATATGTTTTAACATGAGTGGGCATGCGTCTTCTCTTGTGATCGGAGTAATCGCTGATGCGTCGTGTAAATGCATCCACTTTCTGGCGACGCCACGGAAGAGACATGTCTTCGTATTCTTCGTCGCGACGTCTTCCTCTAGACTTCCAGTGCCCTGTTTCCTTATCCTCGTTGTCAGAGGAGTCGTTGGAGGAAGAGTAATCTCTTTTGCGGCGCTTGCGCCGGCTTCCTTCAGAGGAAGAGCTTGAGGGGCTTTCACTTGGGGAAATTCTCCTCCCTAATCTGTCGTGAATTCTTTTGCTCCCAGACCTGGACGAACCTTCTCTTGGCGAATGTTGAGGTCCTAGTCTGTCCTGTATCCCTCGACTACCAAGTCTAGAATGGACATTGGTGCGTCTCTCGCCGTCTTCATACTCCTCTGAATATTGTGAGTCAGATGTCGTACCCAGCCTATCATGGATAGTGGTACGTCTTTCATTATTTTCGCGCCTTCCTCGTAGGTGGCGCGGTGGTGATACTTCACGTTCAGGACCAAAGTTGAGCCGGGCTTGCAAGCTCATACTTGACCTTCTCCTCGCTTTTTCTTGCATGAGGGCGGTTAGAGTTTCGTAATTTTGGGATACAAAGTTACTCAACGTTAGGTCAGGTGCGTCCTCGTTCGCTGCAAGAATATTTGCCTCTGTATTGGGCACCCTATCCCGGTTAGGTGCGCCAGGCGGTACAGTGTTGTCCACTATAGGTGCCGTTTGGGGAGTATTAAAGAGGGTGCGCTGGAGTTCTTCAACGCTTGGGACCACTGTGGTGGCTTGGGTAGTCCTTATAGGCAATTCTGCCGCTGGAAGAGGTAGGGTTGTTCCCGTCTCTTGGTGACCAGGCGCACTGGTTGTCCCAGAAGCTTGCCTAGAGGTCGAATCTTGTTGGTTCTTCCTCTGGGGGTCACGTGTTTTTTCCAACTGCGGAGTCCGCTGGCTTGAGTTTTTATTCTTCGTCATTCTAGTTATTTAGTTCTTAGTGTGGTCCCACGGATGGCGCCACTTGTTGATACAAAAGTTGGGCGTTCCTAGTTCGGGCTCTTGCTCTTCGTACCAATTCGCTCTTAATGCTTGAAACCTGCGCACTAAGAAAATAAACAAACACCGTTAGGCTTATCGTGGGATTTTCTCCCACGATTATCCTCCGGCGTGAGAGTAAGTAATCGGTTTTAGGTTTCTCGTAAAGAGTTTTAGGGTTTGTGAATCGTACCTTTAATGAGAATTACCTCATTCTTTATATAGGCGCAGAATCCTTGTAGGTTTCGTGCTCCTTACTCTTCGCACACGTAGTGCTTATCCGGTCCAAGGATCTTTATCCGTAAATAGAAGATCCTTATCTAGACCATAAATAGTTTGGTTGGGCTTATACGAGTCCAACCCATTGGTGGTGCGGCCCAAATCATTGTTATGATAGCCCACGCATGGTGGGTTTGGGCCTTAGTAATATTTATCATTTGGGCTCGTGGCCCAAATATAGACTATACGTCATCAGTTTCTATCTCCATGGACTAAACTAGTGGGGTCTAGTGGTGTCACGGGGCCTCAATAGAATTTTCTTTCGTAATCATGGACGGAGGATTTAAGAGGCAGGGAGGGGTTGTGACCCCCCCCAAAAGTTTGAGTTGTAAGTAGTAGTTATATGCTATATTTGCGAAACTTGTGAAAATCTGAAATATTAATATGTTAAACTCCATGCTGGCCCCCCAAATTTTAGAGAAGTACAATATACTTTTTTTTTTGTGTGTGTTATGGACTGTTTCGTGCTCCTTACTCTTCGCACACGTAGTGCTTATCCGGTCCAAGGATCTTTATCCGTAAATAGAAGATCCTTATCTAGACCATAAATAGTTTGGTTGGGCTTATACGAGTCCAACCCATTGGTGGTGCGGCCCAAATCATTGTTATGATAGCCCACGCATGGTGGGTTTGGGCCTTAGTAATGTTTATCATTTGGGCTCGTGGCCCAAATATAGACTATACGTCATCAGTTTCTATCTCCATGGACTAAACTAGTGGGGTCTAGTGGTGTCACGGGGCCTCAATAGAATTTTCTTTCGTAATCATGGACGGAGGATTTAAGAGGCAGGGAGGGGTTGTGACCCCCCCCCAAAAGTTTGAGTTGTAAGTAGTAGTTATATGCTATATTTGCGAAACTTGTGAAAATCTGAAATATTAATATGTTAAACTCCATGCTGGCCCCCCAAATTTTAGAGAAGTACAATATACTTTTTTTTTTGTGTGTGTTATGGACTTTTTCTACATTAGAAATTATACCCCCCCCCCCCCCCCCCAATCTGAAATATTAATATGTTAAACTCCATGCTGGCCCCCCAAATTTTAGAGAAGTACAATATACTTTTTTTTTGTGTGTGTTATGGACTTTTTCTACATTAGAAATTAGACCCCCCCCCCCCCCCAATCTGAAATATTAATATGTTAAACTCCATGCTGGCCCCCCAAATTTTAGAGAAGTACAATATACTTTTTTTTTGTGTGTGTTATGGACTTTTTCTACATTAGAAATTATACCCCCCCCCCCTTTTTTTGTGTGTGTTATGGACTTTTTCTACATTAGAAATTATACCCCCCCCCCCCCCCCCCCCAATCTGAAATATTAATATGTTAAACTCCATGCTGGCCCCCCAAATTTTAAAGAAGTACAATATACTTTTTTTTTGTGTGTGTTATGGACTTTTTCTACATTAGAAATTAGACCCCCCCCCCCCCCCCCCCCCCCAATCTGAAATATTAATATGTTAAACTCCATGCTGGCCCCCCAAATTTTAGAGAAGTACAATATACTTTTTTTTTGTGTGTGTTATGGACTTTTTCTACATTAGAAATTATACCCCCCCCCCCCTTTTAATTTATTCAAGCTCCGTCCCTGTTCGTAATACTAATTTTTGTTATAAACATATAATTTTTAAAAAAGCACATGTTTTCAATATGTTGTGTTTCTAGTTATTGCTTATTTAGTACACCAGTAGGTCTAAAATGAACATAATTTTTACTAAACTCAAACATTAAATTGAAAAATATTACTTTTTTGCTTGTGCACCCGTCACTGCTAACTCTAGCTTCGTCAGTGCCTATCTCTATGAAGTATCCAATGGTGTGAAGGAAAAAAAATAAAAAAATAAAAAAAATCAAGAATGGTATTTTTGCGAGGTGGCTATGGGTGGAAGCAAATTCCATTCCTTATTTAATTTCCTATGCTATGGACAAAAGTTATTTATAGATCCAACTTTTACCATAGAACTCATCAAGCAATCTTAGCCACTCATTTTTTTAATCAAAATAAAAAAATAAACTTCCACCCTTTTTTTAAAACTTAAATATTTCGCAAACCGTAAATTGTCAATCTACAAAAAAAATATCATTGCAACGAGAATTAAATTATCTTTATATAGACATGCATTGTTATATACTTTCGACGAACTTTTTTTTCGCCCAGAAAAATCATATATGATTCGTAAGAATCATATATGATTCGAAGAATCGAATCAATCGAATCATATATGATTTTTTACGAATCATATATGATTTTTACGAATCATGTATGATTCTTTCTGGGCGAAAAAAAAAGTTCGTCGAAAGTATATAACAATGCATATCTATAGAAAGATCATTTAATTCTCGTCGCGATGGTATTTTTTTTTGTAGCTTGAAGATTTACTGTTTGCAAGATATGTTGTTTTGAAAAAAAAAAGTGAAAAATATAAATGAGTGGGTATGATTAATTGATAGGTTCTATGACATGTATGGGTTCTTCATGGATCTCAACTCATGCTTCCATAACACTCATGTTGTTGTGTGAATAACCACGTCAAAGAACGACCTAACCTTAACATCTATATTGACCACGTCAAGGGAGAGGCACCAAGAATGGATATTGGCGCTAAAACTAGATCATCATCAAACTCGCTATAACAAGACAAGAAGGAGTTGATTTTCTTATTTACTTTTGTTTTTAATAACTCGTTAGGTCCTTTCCAGCCCTATTGGGGCTTATGGATTCGAGGCATGTGCTAATCCAACCATCCTTAGTTCCTTACCTATGTGATGGATTAGGAATTGAAATATCATATCATACTATATTGACATGTAAATGACTATACTTGTTTTGGTAATATTTTAGTCATTTTTTTAGACTTTCGTGTTCAAGTGTCCAGATCTTTGTTGAAGAGTATTAGTATAAAGATTTTGTTAACAAGTACCCATTTGACAGGTTAAGGTGTAGTTAATAAACACAAACTTTTTAATTAATCAAAAAATGCATCAAATACACTGAACTTGTAAATTACTATATTTAAACATGATTTTCACTTAAATGAAATTAAGCATAGATAGACTAATCCGTGCCCATTGAACAGAGGTCGTAAAACCGTTAGGAGGTGTTTCCATGGTACCCCTTGATATATTGAAGAGAAAAAACAAAAATCTTTGTATATTATATAGAAAACGCGGGTTGCCAAGATTATGACTGTTTAGTGTGACAAAAAAGACTGAACATCATAGTGTGTAGACTGAAATAAATATGTGTAATCAAATATAGATGAATACATGGGGGACGATGTTTCCTCCACGAACGGTTGAATAAAAACAAAAAACTATAGTTTCTTATGGTCTTTATAAATTCATATAATTTTCAACACGTTTTATTGTCAATGTATATATAAAGCTTTACATGTTAGATACAGCAACTTAACTCTTCACTCGTCTAAGCCACATAAAATATCTACTTACAAAGAGCAAGAAGATGGTTAGGGCACCTTGTTTTGACAAACACGGAATCAAGAAAGGTGCATGGAGTGAAGATGAAGACGCCAAGCTAAGAGGCTATATCGAAAGATACGGCCACTCTAACTGGCGTGAACTTCCCAAGTTAGCTGGTATGATCTACTCCTCATCTTCTTTAACTTTTAGATGTCAAACCCGTTTTACAATCTTGCTTATTGATTTGTACTGTTTTGGTTTCTCTTGTTTAGGTTTGTCTAGATGCGGAAAAAGTTGTAGGCTACGATGGATGAATTATCTACGCCCGAATGTGAAACATGGGAATTATACAAAAGAAGAAGAAGATTTGATTGTGTCTTTACATAACAGATTTGGGAACAAGTAAGCTTTTAGTCCCTTAAATCAAATTTGTTCAATACTATAATTAAACGGTGTTTCTAAATGAAATTTTGTTGTTCTATCCACAGATGGTCAATGATGGCTGCAAGATTGCCTGGACGAAGCGACAACGAAATAAAAAACCATTGGCACACACATTTAAAAATCCGGGCTCGAAAAGATCAACCTGTATTCAAGATTGAACATTCTGAAATACCCGAACCTGCCGTAGTTAACCCTAAAAGGTATCCGGTCACAAAGCCCGACTTAAAAACCCAACAAGAGGTTGACATTTTATTGGCAGTATTATCGTCTGATTCACCATCATCTTCTTCGATAAGTAATTACCCGTCGCAATGTTCGTTAAGTGTGTCAGATTATGAAGTCTCTAGTGATGTTACACCACAATTTTCCGAACCATCTGAATATTCATGGATCGAGCCATATTTAGCGAACAACGATAGCGTGGAATCATCAAGTGATAATATGTTATCACGTTGGGGCTTAAATGATGATATCATAACCCAGGCTTGTTTGCAGGATTACATCATAGATGATGTGCGTTTATGGTCAACTATTGATTGATACTTGTAATCTAATCATGACCATTCATAAGTCAATCATATCTGTTTATACTGTCGCTCTTTGTCTCCATCTATATCTAAATATATAATATATATTAGACTTTGTTGGCAATAAATAAAATACTTTTGTATGTATACCGCCAAGGGTTGTATTATCAAACCTATAATTTGGTACTCGTACAATTTTCTTATCAATTTGTTTTTCTACATCCGTGTACAATCTAACTACTAACTTATCCGTATACATGGAATCTGAAAGGGGTTTTGAGTTGAGAAGATTAAGATTTAGAACACATTAACCGTGATTCAAAATGTAAAATTTGAGTAGATATACAAACTCACAATCGGAAACCTAATTTCGTTACTTTGAATCATTACAAAATTTCGTGAATCAGTTATATATATTTTCAATATTTATTCTCGATTTAAATCCTTTTTTGAAACCATCCAATGCTTGCATTATTCTAAAAGAAAGGTAGATAAATATACGTTTGATACGACTATAATTGACATCTTTTTTACAGAAAAAATAAACAAATTGTTAATTACATAAATCGTCTCTATGGTTTACACATATTTTCATCTTTCGTCCTAAAACTTCAATAATTACCTGATAAAGCGAAAAGTGTACCGCTTTTAGGAGGTCATTTAAGCCCTAATTCGAGATTATTTGATCAAATATTACCCTAAATCGTTCTTTTTGTCATTTTAGGTACTTTTGGAGAGAAATTTGAAAAATGAAGCATTTGAATGTTTTTGCAGCATAAAAGTGAAGAAAACGACAAAGTCTCAAAATCCTTGTTGGGAACAGTACCTGACGGCGTCAAGGCTCTACAAGTGACGGCGTCAAGCTTGGCAAAAGAGGTAGATATGGCAAATACATTTGACGGCCCAGGACTATTTCAAGGCAATTTGGCTTGACAGCATCACCAAGGCCTTCAGGGCCAGATTACACGTGACGGTCCAGAGTAAGTTTACACATGACGGCATCAGGATTCAACCTGACGACGTCAGATGATTTAGAGTGACGACGTCAGGAAGAAGGCTTACATAAGAAGAAACCTTAGTGAAACCGTCACAAGATGATCAAGACAATCATAACTTGCGCGCGGAGTAGCTGACACTGTTTTGGCCATAACTTTTGCATACGAACTCGGATTTGAGCGATTCAAAAAAGGAAACGATCGGGACGAAAAGATCTACAATTTGATGAAGAAAATTTGGTCTTGACGCCGTCAAAGTTGGTCTGACGCCGTCAAGATCAGGCCGGGCAGAAAACAACCTATAAATACAACATCATAACTTCATTATTTGTAAGCCCTAAACCCTAAGGTCGATTCCTGGGTTTAGGTAGTTGTTTTTCCAGCAACTTAGAGGGTTTCAATCACTCTATAAACATCATATATTGGTTGTTGATTCTATCTTAATTATGTTTTCCATTATCATTGTTGCTTGCTCTTCTTTGATGATGTTTTGCTAATTCACCTTGTGCCTACTTATGATTATGTGAAACTTGTATATAATTGATTAGATCTTATTGATTCCTTGTTGATGTTTGTGTCTATCTTCATCAATTAGGGTGTGACACTTCGATAGGTCTAATTGGTTTAGCTTATAATTCTTGTTTCCTATTGTCTCTTGTTTAATTGAATGATATCGATGTTAGGCTTAAGAAAACTGGCAGACTTCCAATTGGTAAGTTGCTTGACCGTCTTAAGAAACATGATCGGAGGTGTACTACGATTATATGGTTGTATTTAATGCATAAGCGAATTCTAGTGATCCCATGTTAGGAGCTTTTAGTCGGCTCGACATAAGAGTGAAGTAGGAGCTTATAGAGTTAGGGAATATCGTACACGGCCCTACGACTAGTATTAAGGAATACGACCTCGTCAATTAAAACAAGGTGTGATAATTTAATAGGTAGAATTGGATAGCTAGCAAGGAGTAACATATCATAGGTAGACATGCTTTACTTACCTTGTAGAACCCAAGTTTATTTTCCTACACATTAGTTTAAGTAGTAGCTTTTGGGTTAGTTGATTAGCAACTAATTCCGCCCCTTCTTTCAAAACCCGAGATTTTTACCTGCTTTTCATAAAATAAAAAAACACAGAAAGAATCATCCTTCACCTTTAGACCTAGTTAGATTAATTTCAATCCTAGCGAACACTATTCTTGAGTTGAACGATCAATCTCCCGGTACTTGTCACTATACTATACTACAACGATCAGGTACACTGCCTGGCGGGGATTGCAGGCTTCTCAAGATCCCTTGAGAGGTAAAGCCTGTTGCGAGGGCGCAATCCCGCGCATCGTTACCTTTGTCATCCTTATACTTGACCTTTTGTAACTGGCCAGCCCTTTGACCAAACGGTCGTTAGTTTTTTCCGTTAAGTCCAGTCATGTGCTAGTCACATGAGGGCATGTCGATAATTTATTAGTTGTAACAGTAAGGCCCACCACTTCACAATCCAATAAAGTAACTCCACATATTAGGCACACAATTAGGCACAAGTTTTTGGTCCCTCAATCATTTTCCTTTGATCGTTGCACGAACATTCATCTTCAAAATCAATCAACTATATTTCCCCAAATTCATTTGGTCAACACGTTAACCTTCAATCCAAGA
This sequence comes from Artemisia argyi, assembly GCA_030686995.1. NCBI lineage: Eukaryota > Viridiplantae > Streptophyta > Magnoliopsida > Asterales > Asteraceae > Artemisia > Artemisia argyi. The sequence goes on along the minus strand of CM060698.1, from coordinate 154,736,775 downwards.
AACACATTTTGTTCCATCTATAAAACACTCCTTATTCCTAAATCATTCCTTCTTAATCAAGTACAAAATCAAAACCCACTGAAAGAAAATAAATATGATTCAAATAAACACTAGGTTTGAAGTAAACACAAATTTTTTCCTTCCATAACGTGGAAGGAGGTTGAACCATGCTCGCCAAGCATACAATTTCAGTTTAGGCGGAATATGCGCTTCCATAACGTGGAGCAGATTATACTATTGATAGCAGAAAGTCATACTAGATTCGTGAGTTCAGATAGGCATGTCTTGTAAGCGTTTTGAATAGTGAAGTCCCCAAGCTTTCTAGCAAGTAGAAAGAATTTATTTTGCAATTGTACTCGTTAAAAGTCTAAATGAGAGCAACATCCTAGTCTCTTCCATTATCAACCATAAGACCTCAAAACTCTATGATGTTCACATAGTGTCAGTCTCATATTAGATAATAGATCCCCTGCCAACCACTTGTAACAATTTTAATAATCACATTTGTCAAACTAAGATATTTTAATACTTTGTGAGACCCAACACTACTCAACTACATTATATTTTCATAGACGACAAAAATGATCCTTATGGTTTGGTTTTAAGCAAAAATGGTCCCAGTAATTGTGTATTTTATTTACTTTCCAAAAGCATTGCTTTTAAAATTATAAAAAATCTCCCTGAAGATTTTTACGAACCACAATAAAGGTCTGTACGGTTTTAAATTTCACATAAATGGTTACTATAGTTTATTTGCTTTGGTAACACGATCATTATAAAATTGCATAAAATCCATAACGTTAACATACACATACAACGACAGTCCTTGAATTAAATCTTTTAAATCCGTGTTGTTGCTTGCTAATATTTTAGCAGATCCTTAATTAAATCGATAATGAAGAGGAGGTATGGTGTTAGAAATACGCAATGTCTTGGGTCACAAAGAACTTTCGGATTCGCTTCAGTAAGGTTATCGCAAAATGATGTTTGACTCCTTTTATTTTTGGTTTTCAAAATAATAATGTAGAAAATGACACTTATCTTTATATATTACATTAGATATGCTTTAAGATTATGTATTGTATCTTTGTATATTATACTTTATATGTGTATCATACTTTATATGTATATTATACTTTATATGTGATCTAAAAATGATTCTTGAGTTAAATCTAGGAATTGCTTGTTTAATGAACAATTTTTTTCACATAGACACACCCCCCACAACGAAGAAGGGGTAAAATAAGCACACATAACACTTAAAATCCCCGCTACAATGCGTGGGGCAAAACCACTTGTTTACCAGCATTCTACATAGTCACCTGCGAATAAGTTCTTGACCTGAACATATACTACGTATTGAAAATATTTCGAGACATGTCGGGGGAGTATTTTTCTTATTTGCAGTGCAACAAATATGGGAAGATGTAATAATATAATGTTTTACTAAAACATATATTCAAACCTATAATTTGGTACTCGTATAATTTTCTTATCAATTTTTTATTCTACATCCGTGTCCAATCTAACTACTAACTGATCCGTATACATAGAATCTGAATGGGGTTTTTGAGTTGAGAAGATTAAGATTTAGAAAAATTGTGATTCAAGATGTAAAATTTGAGTAGACACATAAAATCACAAATGAAAACCGAATTTTGTTACTTTGAATCATAGTTACAAAATTTTGTGAATCAGTTATATATATATATTCGATATTTATTCTCGATTTAAACACTTTTATGAAAACCATCCAATGTCTGCATTATTCTAAAAGCAAGGTTGATAAATATCCATTTGATACGAATATAATTGGCATCTCTTTTACAGAAAAAATAAATAAATAGTTAATTATATAAATCGTCCATGTGGTTTACTCATATTTTCATCTTTCATCCTAAAACTTCAATAATTACCTCAGTCATCCTTATACTTGGCCTTTTGTAACTGCCAGTCCTTTGACCAAACGGTCGTTAGTTTTTTCCGTTAAGTCCAGTCATGTGCTAGTCACATGAGGGCATGTCAATAATTCATTAGTTGTAACAGTAGGGCCCACCACTTCACAATCTAATAAAGTAACTCCACATATGTTAGACACACAATTAGGCACAAGTTTTCGGTCCCACAGTCATTTTCCTTTGATCATTGCACAGACATTCATCTTTAAAATTAATCAACTATATTTCCCCAAATTCATCTCGTCAACATGTTAACCTTCAATCCAAGAAACACGTTTTGTTCCATCTATAAAACACTCCTTATTTCTAAATCACTCCTTCTGAATCGAGTACAAAATCAAAACCCACTGAAAGCAAATAAATATGATTCAAATAAAAACTAGGTTTAAAGCAAACATAAATTTATGCCTTCCATAACGCGGAAGGAGGTTGAACCATGCTCGCCAAGTAAACAATTTCAGTTTAGGCGGAATATGTGCTTCCATAACGTGGAGCAGATTATACTATGGATAGCAGAAAGTCTTACTAGATTCACGAGTTCAGATAGGCATGTCTTGTAAGTGTCTTAAATAGTGAAGTCCCCACGCTTTCTGGCAAGTAGAAAGAATTTCTTTTACAATTGTACTCGAAAAAAGTCTAAATGAGAGCAACATCTTAGTCTCTTCCATTATCAATCATAAGACCTCAAACTCTATGATGTTCACATAGTGTCGGTCTCATATTAGATAATAGATCCCCTGCCAACCATTTGTAACAATTTTAATAATAACATTTGTCAAACAAAGATATTTTAATACTTTGGCCCAACACTACTCAACTACATTATATTTTTCATAAACGACAAAAATACTCCTTATGGTTTGGTTTTAAACAAAAATGGTCCCAGTAATAGTGTATTTTATTTACTTTCCAAAAACAATGCTTTTAAAATTATAAAATCTCCCTGAAGATTTTTACGAACCGCAATAAAGGTCCGTACGGTTTTAAATGTCACATAAATGGTCACTGTGGTTTATTTGCTTTGCGAACACAATCCTTATAAAATTGCATAAAATCCATAATGTTAACCTACACATACAAAGACAGTCCCTTCATTAAATCTTTTAAATCCTTGCTGTTGCTTGCGAATATTTTAGCAGCTCCTTAATTAAATCGCTAATTAGGAGGAGGTAGGGTGTTAGAAATGCGCAATGTCTTTGGTCAAAGAGAACTTTCGGATTCGCTTCTGTAAGGTTATCACAAAATGATGTTTGAATCCTTTTGTTTTTGGTTTTCAAAACAATAATGTAGAAAATGACATTTATCTTTATATATTACATTAGATATGCTTTAAGCTTATGTATTGTATCTTTGTATATTATACTTTATATGTGTATCATACTTTATATGTATATTATACTTTATATGTGATCTCAAAAATGATTCTTGAGTTAATCTAGGAAATGCTTGTTTAATTAACATTTTTTTTTCACAGACATACGCCCCACAACGAAGCAAGGGTAAAATAAGCACACATAAGACTTAAAATCCCCGCTACAACATGTGGGGCAAAACCACTTGTTTACCAGCATTCCACATAGTCCCCTGGCGAATAAGTTCTTGACCAGAACATATACTACGTATTGAAAATATTTTGAGACATGTCAGAGGAATGTTATTCATATTTGCAGTGCAACAAATATGGGAAGATGTTATAATATAATGTTTACTAAAACATATATTCTTAACAATTTTTGTACTTTTCATTTCAAATTTGAGCAATTTGATTTATAAACAAAATAATTAAGATCACAAGTTGAATATATATGTCTACTAGAACTAAATATGCTTTAATGTTGTAAAAGCATAGGTTATGACACCTTTGGTGCAATAATTAAGTTCTTGAGTTAACTACATAAATTGTCCATCTAGTTTGTCTGGTTTTACAGATTCAATCTATTTTTCAATTTCGTTACGGGTTCAGTTATTATGATTTTGACTTGTCTCGAACCCACTCCAATTTGCTAAACTCTGTTTGTGTGACCTTGTTTGACCGTTTAAAGTAAGGGTATATTTGTTTTATTTAAAAAACATATGGGTTTACACCATAACAATCACACCGCCCATCTCATACTAATACACAACCCAACTTTTTTTCTGACAATTTATCTCTCTGCATTTACGCTCCCTCACTCTCTATCAAAACATCCGGCCAGCCACCACCACCACTATCTTCTGCCACCGCTGAACACAGCCACATCCGCCATGATATCCATCATCATCTAAAGCCTGCCGCCACAACCTCTTACTTACACACAACAAGATCCGACTACCGCTACTACTAGCGTCATCAAAACTTCATAAACTTTAAAAATACCCACCATCATAGTCATTATCATCACCATTTACACCGCCACCACCCACTGCCGCCCCTCCCTCATCACCACCTAACCAGATCTGGAATTCACCACCACAATCTCTCACTCGCACACCTACTTGTCTTTTTATATAAGGTGGTTGTGTTTGGATCAATGATGATGGTTGTGATGTTTTTTGTATTGATGATGAAGATGATTCTTACAAGGGTTTTAATTTGTGTTTGATTGGAACAAAGAGAGTGTTTTATGGGTTTAGATTTGATGATAATGATGGTTGAATTGTCTTTGAAGAAGATGTTGTCTTAACGAAGGAGATGATGAAATGTTGGGTTAGATTTTTGTATTAGTTGGGGAAGATGAAGATATGCAGTTAATAGATTTTGAAATAATAATAATAATAATAATAATAATAATAATAATAATAATAATAATAATAATGCGCCTTTATTTATTATTTAGTTTAGATTTTTATTCTTTCTATTTTTTAATTACCAATGGGGAATCCTTCTAAAAGAGTATATATAGCAAAACGTAATTCGTCGTATTCATATCGGAAATTATGATCAACGATCCTTTATTAACCGCAATCTACCTCAAAACTTCCTCCTGGAACATTTTTCAAATAATAACAATAATTTAAAAAAGATGAAAGTGATGGTATTTTTGTCATTTTATTAGACTTAACAGCAAAAACTAATAGATTCCGGCCAAATGGACTAGATCCGTAACTTGTAAAAACCACAGTGACTGGACCCGTAACGAAATTGAAAAATAGACTGAATCTGTTAAACTTGACAAACCACAGGTACCATATATGTAGTTAACACTAAGTTTTTGTTTTTTTTTTTTTTTTTTTTTTTTTTTTTTTTTAATCGTACGTAATAATTTAGTTCAAGATCCACTATTTGCGTTAGATGCCTTCCTTTATGACAAGCTGACAGAGTGTCCTACAGTACATGATGTCAGCACATATACGTCATTGAACTTTTTTTTCCCCTCTGTTCGGTTATCAATTATCACTGTATTATTATACTCCCTCCGTCCCATATTAAGTGTCCACAATGGAATCTTTAAATGTCTTAAATTAAGTGTTCATTATACCTTTCAACCAATAAGATGAGAGTTGAATGGGTAAAAGTAATATTTGATTGGTGTAGAGTTTAGTTAGTGAAATCTCTTAAAACTTTGTGCTTTATTAAAGTGAACACATAACATAAGATGGATGTAGTAATAAATCTTAAAATACGAGTTGAAAATACTTTTAATAATAATAATAATAATAATAATAATAATAATAATAATAATAATAATAATACGTAATAAAAAGGAAGGATGTGCAAATAACTAAATAATCAACGGTGTTTGATATTCGACTTTGATTATAACCTTTTTGATTTCGATTTGGGTTACAACACAAATCAAGTTTTGAATATGTTATTTACTTTGAGTTACAAGTTGTCCCGAGATAATATATACGTACATACCATTTGGATGGCCATAGCGAGTTACAAAACCAACCGTAGAAAGGGATTGGATTATTTTGTTTCAAAACTCGAAAGAGATAAAGTCAAATTCGATTCAGTTCTATATAAAAATCCATAATCGGTCCATATATGTTTTTTAGGTGACTTCCATAAGTACTCCGTATTATCTGACATGACTACGATGATATAATTTAATGACCCAAACATGTAAACTAATGATGTTAATGATTGACAGATTAAATAGTCAATGCAAATTACTACTCCGTATGTTCTAGAGTGTATGAATATTCAAACTACAATATTTGTTGTTACTCTAAAGAGGTTGTACACTTGTAGTCTTTGTGTACATAAATAATACGGAGTCTTTTGAAAGGACATAGGCATTTAACATACCGGGCCCAGTTCTAGATTAACTTATTACGTAGTACTATATGATTATGAATCTTACCGAATTATTAGGTATTATCTAAGAATAATATATTTTGCAATTTAAAACGCGTTCACATATGTATATTCGTCGTATTGTGAACTTAAATCAATTGCATAATTGCATCAACGTTTTGTATGCGATCAAAGCTTTCAAGATCATGGACTATAACTATTAACTGATTTACAGAGAAAGCTATTATAGATGATGTATATACCAAGCTAACTTTTTATCCGAATTTTTTAATTTAACTAGTTTGTGAAATCTACGTAAAACTTGTTCCAACTTAATAAATAATACGCAATGGAAACACACAAATAGTAAAAAAAAAAAAACTCGAAGGTCGATGTGGTCTTTTAGCGCAATTAAAGTCAGTGCTTATGGTCTTTCTTTAAAATTGATATATTCAATATGGAACCACGTTCATATTTGCACATAGCCACATATATACAATCAAGAAATATTAAAGGTTTACTAGTTAAAAAAGAGATCTACAGAGAGAGCTAGAAGATAACAATATGGTGATGGCACCATGTTTTGACAAAAACGGAAGAAAGAAAGGTGCGTGGAGCGAAGAAGAAGACAACAGGCTAAGAGCCTATATCGAAAGAAATGGTCATTACAATTGGCGTGAACTTCCTAAACTTGCCGGTATGATCTAGCTACTTAACTTCCATCTTCTGAAGATGATATAATGAATTATACACTTGCTTAATTATATGTTGTTGTTTGGAATTTCTTTACTTTAGGTTTGTCTAGATGTGGGAAAAGTTGTAGGCTACGTTGGAAAAACTATTTATGCCCAGATGTGAAACGTGGGAACTACTCGAAAGAAGAAGAAGATATCATAGTCAGTTTACATAACAAGTTAGGCAACAAGTAAGTTCGAATAATAAAATATTTAATTGAACAGATTTGTACTAAATTATATGTAGAGATGTTTATGTCCGCGTCATCTAAATAAAGTTTTGTTGTTATATCTATAGATGGTCGAAGATCGCTGAAAAACTGCCTGGAAGAAGCGACAATGAAATAAAAAACCATTGGCATGCACATCTGAAATCCAGGGCTCAAAAAGATCAAAGAATACTTATGTCAAAATATGAAGAAATTGAAAGTCTACAGATCGATAACACCAACCCTAGAGTAAGTCCAGCTAAAAATATAAATGTAAAATCTGAAGGGAAAGTTGTCACTCAAGTACCAACTAAATCATCTTCGCAACTTTCATCAATTTCTGCAACATCATCATCTTCATTGAGTGGTTCTCATTATGCAACTTCAACTCATGTTTCACCACAATCTTCCTGTTACATACCTGAAGGAGATTTCTGGACTGAACCATTCGTTGTAGACAATAATAGCATCTACTCAAGTGATATTTCGTCATCACCTTTGGGTTTATTTAACGATTTTATCTTCCAAACTTCTTGCCAAGAAATGTTCCTTAATGATACGCTTTCTTTGTCATCCTTCGATTCATATTTGTAGTTTAAACTTTAAACACAATTTGTAAGTTTAAGTGCATGTGTTAATACAAATAAATGAATAAAAACCTCATTTCTATTTAACAGTTTCTTTACGTTTTGTTAATTGCAAATATAAAAATGTATTAAGTAAAAGTTCAAGTAAACAAGTTTTAGACTTAGGTTTTCATTTGACAAAAATCACTTAAGGCATTAGTATGAATCCCTAAAACTTGTATAATGATTAAAGAACATTTTATCATGCATAATGCATTTAACAACTTCATATATTTATAAACTTTCACAAAAGTTTGCTCACACTTTATTTTAAATATTACTTCCAATATAAGAAAATGTTTTACGGGTCTGAGTGTTAGCCCATCACCAAGGCCCATGCTAACAGGGTAGAAGTAGCCATCACCAAGGCTTAATCCGTCCAATATTCACAGCTTATCTCGCCTCTCTACCTATTAACAAGTGACCTATTCCTTGTTTATTGGTATGCAATCGATTTAGGTTGTGTTTCTTCTCTAGTGGTGGCGGCTGGGTGATTTTATGTTCGTTTTTTATAAATCGATCCACTTGGGTACGATTAAGGAAACCCTATATCAATCGTTATTATTAATTCCTTGATCGTTGCTGGTTTGTATTGATGCTGGTCATGTTCTTAATGCAAAACCCTTTTTAGGGTTTACTAATCTTTGATCGATTCTGGATTGTATTGCTCTTTTAATTAGGTCGGTTTGTTAATCGATTTATTCTATATACAATATGGTGGGATTCTTCTAAGTCGGCTATGATTTGTATAAAACTTTTTTTGGTTTTCTTGAAGAGGTCAATTTAGGGACTGATGTGGTGTGTACATGATGCTTAACGTTATAACAGAATCCCTTTTAAGGTTCTGTTTACGATTCATAATGGGGGTAAACCCTATTTAGGGTTTTGTTCATGCATATGCTGAAAGTATCCAAGTGTTTTTGGATTGATTGTTGGTTTATGGTTCGTACCTGATGGGGTTTCTGGTTCGTTTAATGGAAGTGGGTTTGAGAGAGTGCAAGTTCTTGTCACGTCTATAGCAGATTGGAATCGACTTTTATGAAACCCTTATAGGGTTTGTTTGTTTAATTTGCTGTAGCAATCTGGTTTGCATGTTAGGGTGCGATATCATCCTATTCCATTATCCTGGGTTCGTATTACCAAGCAGACATGCCTGGTGCTATGCATTCCTATTTCCTGGCATGGTGTACGAAGGGATTGGATGTTAGGGTTCTTTTAGCCCTATGATAGTGTACACATTATGCTATGGTTTGGGGCCTTCTTGTGATCATGTCTCATGATATTTGGCTGTTAGAAATAGTGTGGTTAGGGTTATTTCAGCCCTACGTTTGTCTGTGGTAGTTGTGATCATACTGGCTCAAACTGCTTCAAGTGTTATGATGGGTTGAGCTGTTTGTTGATTGCACATGGTTGGTGCATAGTTTCTTTTCCTACTCTTTGTGACCTGAATTCACATATGACGATCCATGAGTGAGGAAAGTACTATATTTGATGGGTACCTTTTGATCCCTTGTATCCGGGCAGAATTCTTATTTAATGGGTTGATTGGTACTATATGTGGAAGTTAAGTTAAAAGGGTCTTGTTCAAAACCCTTTGTATCATCAGATTATATGTTGAAGATCGCTTAGATGTTTATCCGTGGTTTCTTCATGGAAGTTAAGGTGGACCGCTAAAGTGATTTAGAAGGCTCAAGTGTTTTTCTTGAGTAGTATTGTCAAGTTTTATATACTTGTGTCATTGTTGGTAGGTTCATTTTATTGTAAGTTATAGGAATGGTGTGTCATTCTTATATTCGAGTCTGTAAGTGTTCTAAGGGACTGAGGTGAGGGACTCACTCTTATACGTTGTACTTCAATATTTGTTTGGTCAATATATTTTACAAGGGTGCAGGATTATTCCATTTACAAAAAAAAAAAAAAAAAAAAAAAAAAAAAAAAAAAAAAAAAAAGGGTTGAAGTAGCAGAAATGGGAATGCTAAGATAGACTTGTGGCAAAACCTTGCTGGATATGATCCCGAACGGAACCTTCAGAGCAGAACTCGAAGTCGAGAATATTATTTCGAAGCTGAGGGAAGGAAGGTTGAGGTGGTTCGGTCATGTCAAGAGGAGACCACAATCAGCGCCAGTAAGAAAAGTCGAAGCCCTAGTAGCTGATGGTGTGAGAAAAAGGGGTAGACCCAAACTCAGGTGGGAGGATAGACTTAAGCTCGACATGAAAGAGCTTATCTTGTCCGAGTACATGACCTTAAATAGAAAGGCGTGGAGAGATAGAATTAGGGTCGGCGGGTAGTTCTGGCTAGGTTTTTAATGGGTTTAGATTGCTTTAGGCACTTGGTGGGCTAGGTGCTTTGCCTTAGTTATAGGCCCCGTGAGTTGCTTTTCCTTTTTTTTTTGTTTCTCCCTTAGGTTTGCCTTTTTTTTGCCCCCTGCGTTTTGGTGCCTCGTCTGTGTTTTGCCTCAGTTTTAGGCTCCGTGCTTTGCTTTGTCCTGCTCTTTGATGCTTCCTTAGGTTGGTTTGCTTTTGCTTTGCTTTCGCTTGTTTTGCCTGTTTTTTTTGCTTGCTTGTTACATGTTGTCTTCTATCCTTTTTCTCTTTCTGCTTGTCTCGCTCACCCGTATGCCTACACTTGCCGGAGGTCTCGCTAGAAGCAGTCTCCCTACTCCCGGGTTTACCATGGGATAGGGGTAGGATCTGTCTACATTCTACCTCACTCATACCCTGCCTCAGCGGGACTGGGTTTGTTGTTGTTGTTGTTGTTGTTGTTGTTGTTATTGTTGTTGTTGTTGTGTATAATAAGAAAATGTTTTAATTATTCATTTGAAAACTAGTCAAGTATCTTCCCCTTTGAGAATTTGTTCAAATGAAATCATGCATGGAAGTATGCATTTACCTGTTTGGTAATAATCTAAGATTAACAATCTAAAAGGTATCTTTCCCTTTGAAAAGTATATTGATGATGTGTAATTTTATATGCTTTTAAAGGGTCATTTAGCATTTAAATCCATATATATGTGATCATTTATTGCCCTAGATTGTTTCTATTTGAGTTTTAGGTACTCGGAATGCAAATGCTAAGAAAAGACAAGTTTTGGGCTTGATTTGATGAAAAACGACAATCCGAAAAACGCCCACAAAAAGGGTTCGTGACGGCGTCACAGCCAAATCGTGACGTCGTCACCGGAAAGAGGACGGCCTCAAGATGATGGTGTTAAAACCAAAAATATGGAGGCTGATGCCGTCATAACCCCCAATGCGCTATCACAACTAAGTCGGTGCAATATCAAAACCCTAGAAGAGGACGAGCTGCCGGCTTCACAAGCTTAACGTGACGTCGTCACACTTGTAAAACTATATATATTTCCGCATTGTTTTCATTATGGGTGTGCAACTTTGGACAAACTAGACGAATTTTACAGCTGTTGTAGGCCTTTTGGCCATTGAAGACCTTATATTTTGTTAAAGATAAGTTATTCGATTAATCAATCAATCATGTCTATATGTTATTGTTTGATTTATTTAGTTGCTTCTATTTTCATTACCATACTAGGTTAGATCACTTAGTATTTTCTTAGGATTATATAAAACCTAGTTATTGATTATTGTGTTGTCATCTTTTATTGAATGGTGTGTGCGTTAGGAGTAGGAAAACTGGCTAGGAAAAATATACTATCTTGAACGTCCACTAAAACATGACTAATTATTATGTCTTTGGATTAATTAATTTGAGTGAGTATTTAATACGTAGGATAATCGAAATGTGTGCTTGATAATTCATATAAACGTCATACACTGAGAATAGTTCTATAGACGTGTGGTCTGACCATCCCAGAACCGGTAATAAGGAATACTCTACATTAGATTAGACAAGGACGTGATAATTCAACAACATAATAGGATTTAACTAGAGAGTAGTATGATTCTAAGTGAATAGGTTTTTTCTCTTATAAGAAGTTTGTCACTTTACTTTTCTTGTCATCAGTTTAATTTAGCTTAATTAGTAGTTAAAAACCAAACTCTTCCAAACCCGTGATTTTACTTGCTTTCAATAAATATAAAATACCAAAAACAATCTTCCCTCAACCATTATGCTTACTTCGTCATACATTTCGAACCTACCTCACTATTCCTCTATAGAACAATCAATCCCCCGTGTCTTACCTATACTACACTACAACGGTTAGATACATTGAATAAAAGGATTGTAAAACTTATTCAATTTTGCAAAATTCTATCATCAAGTTTTTGGCGCCGCTACCGGAGAATAGTCTAGGTTTCGATGTGTATTTCGTTTAAGTTTACTCACTAGATTCTATCAAGCGAGATTTTTCTTTTGTAGTTTTCTCGTAGTGTATCTTTTCTTTGTTTATTTTGTTCGTAAATCTTGTCATTTGCCATCATGGTGAATGATATTTCACTTAACCAACAAAACCCACTAAACCAACCTTTTCAACAAACCTCGCATTTTCAACAAAACCCACCAAACTCGCCTAGAGCACGTACTCTTGGTGAATACTCCCGTCCTAGCCACGAAGGCTATCGTAACACTATTGAGGTTCCCCAAGAAGTCAATGTGTCTACCTTGTGATCCGACACCATCCGGTTGCTGCAAAATGGATGTGCATTCCATGAACTTCATTCCGAAGATCCAAATCAACACTTTAAGGATTTTCTTAAAATAGTCGATTCCACTGACCTTAACGATGCCACCAAGAGAAGACGCACTTGCGTCTCTTCCAATTCTCTCTACGTGATCAAGCTCGCAATCGGCTTGAGGGTCCACCCACGAGATCCATCTTATCTTTGGATGATCTTACTTCTCATTTTCTCGCATAATTTTTCCTACCGCGGAGAACTACCAAGCTAAGGAATGACATTTTGATGATCCAACAATATCAAGGTGAAACTCTTTAAGATGCGTGGACTCGTTTTAAAAACTTACTTCAAAAAGTCTCTCATCATAGCATTGATCTTTAGTTCCAAGTCTAAATCTTCTATAATTATGTCAATTACTCTACAAAGCAAGCCATTGACCATGCGGCCGGTGGTAAGCTTCGTCACAAAAATGCGGAAGACTCGTGGGACATTATAAAGTCAAACCGGATTGAACCAATCATATTCGATTCGGTTTCGGTTCTATGTACTAAAGATTTTCAGTTTCGGTTCAGTTCGACCCAAAACCAAGAAAAACACACCTAAACCATATTATCTGAACCAAACCAACACAAAACCGAACCGACCATATTCGGCTCAGTTTCGATTATGTATACAAATGGTTTTTGGTTTCGATTCGGTTCGGTTTTCGTTGGTTCTGTTCAATTTTAGACCAATGCTCAGCCCTACTCCATAAAGATTAGGAACTTTGACCACAAGATAAGACATTTAGTGACAGAGGTTTTAATGACACAAAAAAGTGTCACCAATTTAAACTTTTTAGTAACACATTTTAAAAAGTGTGGGCAAAAACCTAAAATTTTGAGATTTAATCATTTTATAATCAAAATGTGTTACAAAAGGTAAAAACTATGTAGTCACTTTTTTTTTATAAATAGACTTTTACTTACTGAACTTTTATGTACATTTTTTTAAGTATGGGAGAGGTACATTGATGACGTACAACCTATATCTGGGCCACAAGCCCAAATGATAGATATTATTTACACCTAAGCCCACCACGAATGGGCTACCATGACAATGGTATGGGCCGCAGTGTTAACGCTTTGGGCTCATGAAGCCCAAAGGCCCAATCTAACCCACCGGGTACACGATAAGGATTATCTATTCAAGGAATAGATATCCTTACCTCGGATAAGCACCACGCGTGCGAAGAGTAAGGAGCAAGAAACACGGTTTCTTAGCCCCTATATATAGAATCATACGATTCTCGTTCAAGGTACGATATACAAAACCCTAACTCTTTAAGAGAACCCTAAATCGATTACTTACTCTCATGCCGGAGTCTAATCGGGGGAGACAATCCCTCGATAAGCCTAACGGTGTTGTTTTATTTTCTTAGTACGCAGGTAACGAAGTGCTAAGAAGTGGATTGATACGAGAGCAAGAGCCCAACAACCAGATACGCCCAACTTTTGTATCAACAAGTGGCGCCATCCGTGGGACCCAACTAAGAACTAGAATGACGAAACATAAGAATTCGAGCCAGCGGACTCCGCAGTCAGAAAAACGTGACCATCAGAGGAAGAATCAACAAGATCCAACCTTCAGACAAGTCGTTGGGACAACCAGCACACCTGGTCACCACGAGGCAGGAACAACCCCACCTCGCCTAGCAGTAGAACTACCTATAAGAACTACTCAAGTCACACCAGTGGTCCCAAGCGTTGAGGAACTCCAATGCACCCTCTTCACCACTCCTCATCAGGCTACACCTGCAGTGAACAACACTGCGCCGCCAGGCGCGCCTGAACGAAACAGGGCGCCAAACACTGAGGCAGAAATTCTTGCAACAACCGAGGACGCACCGGATCTAACTTTGGGAAACTTTGTATCCCAAAATTATGAAACCCTAACCGCCCTCATGCAAGAAGAAGCAACAAGAAGAGCAAGCGCGGGTTTACAAGCCCGACTCAATTTTGGTCCTCAACGCGAACCATCACCATCGCGTCACCCACGAGGAAGACGCACAGAACGTACCACCATCCATGATAGATTGGGTACGATATCTGATTCACAATACTCAGGAGACAGCGAGAGGCGCACCAATGTCCACTCCAGACTTGGCAGTCGGGGAATACAAGATCGATTAGGGCCTCAACATTCGCCAAGCCAAGGATCTTCCAAACCTGGGAGTAGGAGGATTCAAGACAGGTTGGGGAGAAGAAGATCCCCAAGCAGAGATCCCTCAAGCTCTTCTTCTGAAAGGAGCCGGCGCAAGCACCGAAAAAGAGACTACCCTTCTTCCAGCGACTCCTCGGACAACGAGGATAAAGAAACAGGACACTGGAAGTCAAGAGGAAGACGTCGCGAGGAAGAGGATGAAGATATGTCTCTCCCATGGCGACGCCAGAAAATTGATGCGTTTACACGGCGCATCAGCGATTACTCAGACCACAAACGCCGGCGCATGCCTGCTAACGTGAAGACATATGATGGAACAGGTGACCCTGACGATCACCTAAAAATTTTCGAATCAGCCGCAACTATCGAAAGTTGGCCACAGCCTGTGTGGTGCCACATGTTTAATTCCACGTTAGTAGGAAACGCGCGCACATGGTTTAGTAAACTCCCACGTAGGAGCATCGGTGGATTTGAAGAACTACGGAAAGCATTCCGCCTCAACTTCACCCAGCGAAAGAAGTGCGCTAAAAACCCTGTGGAACTAGCAAGAGTGAAACAGCGTCAAGGGGAATCAACCAGCGCTTTTATGGAACGTTTTAAAGATGAGTGCATACAAGTCAAAACATGTCCTGAAATCCTAAAAATTTCAGGGTTCATGAATGGGATCAATAAACCAGAACTCATCCGCAAGCTGAATGACAAAGTTCCACAGACCTTTGACGAATTAACAAAGCGCACCAGATCCTTTATACAAGGAGAAGCAGCTGCTGCGGATAGCAAAAAAGGTTATTCAAACTATAGGCAACAAGAACAGCCGAGGAGACAATCCAACGATCAGAATAACAACCGCAGCAGGAATTACCGCAGTGGAAGAGACAACGACAAATATACTCCTCTCACTAAGACTCCGAGAGAAATATTTGTAACGGAAGGTGCGAACTTCCCAAAACCACCACCAATGCGCACTGCAGAAGAAAAGCGCCTAGGTAGTGGATACTGCGAGTACCACGGCCAAAAAGGCCATACCACTAACGAGTGCGTCCAACTAAAACAGCTAATTGAAAAGCTAGTTAGAGAAGGCAGGATGGACCACCTCGTAAAGAACATCAAGGAAGGAAAAGATAAACAGAGAAACGGGGGTAAGAAAGAACCCCCAAAGGAAAAAGCTGATACTATATACATGATACAATCATGGCAACGCAGGATAAAGCAAAAAATCAGCCAAAAATTCTCTCCAGAAAAAGAGATATCCTTCCCTACTATAGCTGCGGACAACGCAGTCGTGGAGCCCTTAACCATTGAAATACATACAGGGGGACATGACATCCACCGTATGTACATTGATGGAGGAGCATCCGCAGACATCCTGTACGATCACTGTTTCAAAAGACTGCGACCGGAAATCCAAAGTCAGTTGATACCAGCTACAACGTCATTAACATGATTCACAGGAGAAAAGATTTGGCCTATGGGGCAGTTACGCTTGTTGGTGGTCATAGGAGATGAACAACACTCAACAGCAACATGGATAAACTTTATGGTAATAAAGTCTCCTTCACCATACAATGGTATTATTGGAAGACCAGGAATATCATCCATGCGCGCGGTACCATCCACAGCGCACGGAATGCTTAAATTCCCAGTGGAAGGAGGAATTGTCACTCTCTATAACACAACAATACCACCAAGAGAATGCATCGCAGCAACAACTGAAGCAGAGACTATTCCAGAACAGCGCACGGAAAAAACGCCAAATTTAAAAGTCGCTATTCACCCAGATTATCCAGAGCAACAAGTTTCGATTGGAGGATCTTTATCTGACAAAGGTAAAGCAGCTGTATGCGCACTCTTGCAAAAGAACCTAGACATCTTTGCATGGGAACCAAAGCATATGACGGGAGTACCGCGCTCTATCACAGAACATAAGCTACAAATCCGACAAGGATACCCTCCAATACGACAAAAGAAACGCGGCCAGGCCCCAGATCGTGCAAAGGCTATTTTGGAAGAAGTACACAAGCTAGTAGATGCAGGCATCATGCGCGAAGTATACTATCACGACTGGCTTTCTAACCCAGTTATGGTAAAGAAGAGTGATGATAGTTGGAGGATGTGCGTGGACTTCACGGACCTCAACAAAGCATGTCCACAAGACTGCTACCCACTGCCAGAGATAGATTGGAAGGTCGAATCCTTGTGCGGATACCCTTTCAAATGCTTCCTAGATGCATATAAAGGGTATCATCAGATCCAGATGGCAGTGGAAGACGAAGAAAAAACAGCTTTCCACACCAGTCAAGGAGTATACTGCTACACAAAAATGCCTTTTGGCCTGAAGAACGCAGGCGCGACATACCAACGACTGGTGGACACAGCCTTCGAAAAACAAGTAGGCCGCAACTTGGAAGTCTATGTTGACGACCTTGTCATCAAAAGCCATACAGAGGACGAATTGGTGCGCGACATCGAGGAAACATTCCGAACGTTGGGGCGGATCAACATGAAATTAAATCCAAAAAAGTGCACCTTTGGCGCGACCGAAGGGATGTTCCTTGGATACCTGATAGAACCCGATGGAATCAAGCCTTGCCCAGAAAAGACAAAGGCCGTTATTGATCTCCCCTCCCCGCGCACACTCAAAGAAGTCCAGTCACTAAATGGAAAATTAGCAGGGCTGAACCGCTTCTTATCTAAGTCAGCGGACAAATGTCTTCCCCTCTTTAAAACACTCACGAAGTGTACAAAAAAGGGAGACTTTCGCTGGACTACCGAAGCGGAAGAAGCTTTCCGACAACTCAAAAACCATCTGGCATCCCTTCCCAAACTTGTCGCACCGCGACCAGGGGAAGAACTAATCATGTACTTGTCGGCAACCCATGGAGCAGTCAGCGCCGTTCTATTGACAGACAGGAACTCCGTCCAGACACCCATATATTTCGTAAGCAAAGCCCTAAAGAAAACAGAGACTAACTACAGCGCTATGGAGAAGCTGGTCTTGGCTCTAGTGTTCGCAGCCAAAAGGTTGCGCAGATACTTTCAAGCGCATCCTATAGTTGTAATCACTGATCAGCCAATCAAACAAGTTATCTCTAAGCCTGACGCATCAGGACGCTTACAAAAATGGAGTGTACTGTTAAGTGAGTATAACATCTCATACAGACCGCGCACTGCAATCAAAGGACAAGTCCTAGCCGATTTTATCGTGGAGAAGCCAGATAGCGACAGCCCGACATCTGCAGCTAAAGCAGATTTACAGGAACCCTGGATCCTGTTCGCAGATGGGTCTTCATGTGTAGATGGATCAGGCGCAGGCCTTATTCTTACAAATCCAGAAGGTATGGAATTCACCTACGCGCTACGCTTTGAGTTCACAGCCACAAACAATGAGGCAGAATACGAAGCCCTTCTAGCCGGACTACGCATCGCAATCCAAATGGGCGTACGCAACCTAGAAGCAAACGTAAATTCGCGCCTAGTTGCTAACCACGTGCTAGGTGAATACGAAGCCAAGGATGAACACATGATCCAATACCTGGAAAAGACAAAATCTTTGATCAAGAACTTCGATAGGTTCACAATAAAACAAGTACCTAGAGGCGATAACAGGAAGGCGGACGCACTCAGCAAAATCGCATCCACAAGCTTCATACATCTCTCAAAACAGGTATTGGTGGAAACCCTTAAAAACAAGTCAATCTTGGATATGGAGATATCAACTGTGATAGAGGAACAAGATCCTACGTGGATGACACCTATCATCGAATTTATTAGCAAGGGAATCCTACCCCAAGATCATAAAGACGCTCGAAGAATACGGCGCACAGCGCAACGATTCGAATTACGCGATAACGTACTCTATCGACGATCTTTTTTACAGCCATGGCTCAGATGTGTTGGACCCCTTCAAGCAGACTACGTCCTCCGCGAAATTCACGCTGGATCATGTAGTATGCACTCAGGGCCACGATCCGTGGTAGCAAGCGCTCTAAGGTCAGGATACTATTGGCCAACAATGCATCGCGACGCACGCGACCTGATAAGAAAGTGCAGCAATTGCCAAGTACATAGACCAATTCCGCGCCGACCACAACAAGAGCTAACACCAATTACCTCACCATGGCCATTTTACAAATGGGGTATTGACATCGCAGGACCTTTCCCCGTCGCAGCTGGAGGAGTAAAATTCCTCATCGTAGCCATAGACTACTTCACAAAGTGGATCGAAGCAAAAGCGGTGGTGAACATTACGGGAAACCAAGTCAAGCGCTTTGTTTGGGACAACATTGTCTGTCGCTTCGGCCTATCGGGCGAGATCATATCAGACAACGGAAAACAATTCTGTGATAACCCATTCAAAGATTGGTGCGCACAACTGAACATCACACAACACTTTGCTTCTGTAAAACACCCACAAACCAATGGCCTGGTTGAGCGCGCAAATCGCAGTCTAGGCGAAGGAATAAAAGCGCGCCTTGACAGATACAAAGGAAAGTGGGTAGATGAGCTCTCGCACGTCTTGTGGGCGCATCGCACGACAATCAAAACCAATACTGGCGACACGCCATTTTCCCTAGTCTATGGAACAGAAGCCGTCATACCAGCCGAGATAGGACTGCCAACTATACGCACAGCAGAGGTCAACGTCACGACAAATGACGAGGAACGGCGCATAGACTTAGACATACTGGAAGAAAGACGCGAACGCGCAGCTATACGCGAAGCAAAAGCTAAGGCAAAAATGAAGAAGTATTATGATGCAAAGGTCAAACACACTTCATTCAGACCAGGAGACTTTATTTACCGCGCCAACGATGCGAGCCACGCAGAAGACACAGGCAAGCTCGGACCTAAATGGGAAGGACCTTACGAGGTCACAGACGCGCTCGGCAACGGCGCATACAGACTGCGCGATATGGAAGGTCACGACCTAGCGCGCACTTGGAACATCTGCAATCTCAAAAGATGTTACATTTAGGCTACGACCCTTACACAAACACACTTGCATCCTATGAGGTGCCCAATAAGTGTTTGTCTTTCTTTTCTTTTCTAGGAATTGTATTTTCTATTTTTTCAAATAACTTGCAAGTATCAATAAAATGTTATGGTTTCTAGCTAACTTCATAGCGCATTTTACTTTATTGCATATATGTCAATATTGTTTATTTTACATTTTTACCTACATGGCGTGCATGCACCAATTAAAGACCCACGAAGGCATAAAGGATGAGTTAACCTACTAATTCACTCGTATAGTAAGAGGGTTGCAAACCCATCAACATTGGATCACGCATCCTTGCTAGGCACCTTACTCTCGAGACGTCGAGGTAAGTATCGCGTGCGCACCCCACGACGGATGCGCATATACCAAGTACACCGTACGAGCTTAGCAATATAACGAGCCAAGACACTTGGTCAAATAATAAAAACTTTGCAAACAATGCAAGTATAAATCTCCAAAGTCACGCACTTAAAAGACTTAGTTAAAAATTAGCAGACAATGCAAGTATATTTAAGTCACGAACTTAGAACAAAAATGCATCTTATTCCAAATTTATTAATAAAAATTACAAGGAAAGATACATAAATATACAAAAAGCCTATATACTATGGCGATGCTCAGGACTCTCCTCTGGAGCGGCGGAACTCCCCGCTTCCTTAAGCTTACTCAAGGTTATGGCATCCTGCATAGATACGGTCGGAACGCTTACAGCCACGCCATCTGATCTAGGAAGGTGTGCAGCACCGATGCCGCACATCACGGCCTTGCCCTTGATACCCTTCTTCACAGCAACCCTCTGCTCATGACGCTTTAGCACCTCTTTCAAAGGAATTTCCATCTCAAGAGCAAAAGGCTTAAGGATATCGCGAGGCCGCGCGAACACAGGGACTTGAAGTTGCGAGACATCAGGTTTTAGATAGTAATCTAATGCCTCTTCCGCGTTCTCCACAAGATGGCGCTGCAAAGTCAGACCCGCCATCAGCACATCTATGGGGTCATCTTGATCGCGCTCCAACTTCCCTATATGCGGCAACTCAAGAACCTTCAGTCCCGCCATTGCCTGCAGCAGCTCATCATAAGCCGTAGGGCTGTAACCAGGGACTTCCGCCAAGTCTTTCTCCAGCAGCTTGGCCTCACGAAGGTCCTCCATGGCCTGCGAGCGACCACGCGCAATCGCGCAGTGCACAACCTTTCCAAAAGCTTCCACTACCTCAGCGGACTCTAGTGTACTCAGGGTTGCCAGGCGCAGCCCATGGCTAATCAACCATCTGCATTCACAAAGAAAATTTGTGTAAGTAAACAACATGGTGGTAAAGTAATTATAATGACAAAGTAAAATACCTGCGCTCGGCTATAGTGGACATCAGCTGGGGGTACAACTCCTCGTCATACTCTATGCTGAGGGCGCGCAGTTTTTCCTCTTGCATCGCAATCGCCTTCTCGATGCGCCCCTGAAACTCCTGGACGCTAGCATGATGCTCCGCCCTCTTCTCTTCAAGATAAGACACCGACCAGGAAGTCTTAGCCTTTATTTGCTCAAGCTTACCCCTCGCGTACTTAAGGTCAGCTAACATGCTCACCTTATCTTGAGCGATCTTTTCAGCATATGCCCTCGAGGCTTCCAACTCCACTTGAGCATTAGCTAACTGCGCACGGAGTGTCACCAACTCCTCCTCCTTTTGGGCAAGAGCACGGCTCTCCCCATCATACCTCCCTTTCAGTTGAGCCACGAGCTCAGCTTGACGCGCAGTGGTCGCAGCCAGCTCATCCATTAGCTGCTGCGCCTCATCACCATCAACAACCTTGGTCTTCCCCTCTATGTTTTCATTCTGCGGAGAGGAAACCTCATCCATGAAGACCCCATCATCCTTCGCGGCATCATCCCTACGCAACAGAAGCAGTCAACAGATATTACAAGTAATATGAAAAAAAAAGGATGATAAAAATGAACACTTACAGAAACGGAGAAACATCATCAACCTTCAATCGTGCACCGGAGGTAGAGGTCTCTCCCGCATTCGACTCTGCGTCTCTGATGACGTGTCGACGCCTCTTCCTGGTACCACTGGATCCAGCCTCTCCCTTGCGCTTTGAATTCTGCGCAACCTCCTCCCTCAGCACCTCTTCAGGTTTCAGGATCTGGATGCTGTCAGACGACCCTGATCGCGCCTCCTCATGCGCCACTTCCACATTTGGCACCACCTCCACAGTGGGCGCCACCTCCGCGTCGGGCGCTACACTCTGAACAGGCGTCACATGGAGTGGTGGCGTGTCCTTGGGGACCGTCGCAGGCAGGACGGTCAAGTGCCCCGCGGTCGCCTCCAGCAAGGGCTGCTCTCCTTCCCTAAGAGGACGCACCCCTATGGTCACCTGCTTTGGCTTGTCCAGCTTGACCACCGCGAACAGATCCATCTCTGCGCACATCAAATAAAGCAAGGAAAAACAAAAGGAATTAGTTATTAAAGGCGCGAAGACAAGAATAAAGGACTTACAAAGAAGGAAGTATAAGGGATGAACACCCACCCCGGCCATCCTCACTCAAGAAAGTGGGAACCTCATCTGCAGCGCCAAAATAAGCGCGGCTCAACCCCACATGTACCAAAAACTCCTCCGGATAGGGGTTAATGGCCAGTCGATTGGCATCTAAAGTTTGCGCGTCAGCAAGCCTGTAGGAACCGGGTGCGGGGCGCCCATCCCTTGGTAAGGATTCCTGAGTATAAAACTCAAAAGGGGAGGGAAAGACTACATCATCCACCCAAAAGAAGTACTCCCTCCAATTCTTGAGGGCGTCAACTTTCTCCGTATAACACTGAAGCGCCCCCTGGCGCTTCGTAAAGGAAACCCAACCATTTGACCACGTCGTGTGGTAAAAGGAGCAGAACAAGGCCACAGTCGGTTCTATCGCAAGTAAACGGCAGTTTACTTCAAAATTCGACACCTTCGCCGCACCTATACAGTGCAGCTGAGAGATGTGAAGGCGATAGTAATTGAGCAAATCGCTCAGAAAAACAGATATGGGTACGCGGTAATTCGCGTACTCAAAAAATTTCGTGTATAGCCCTATCTTCCCTTCGGGGAAGTCAGCTATACACGCGTCGACATCTGGAGCCTCTGGACGTACATCCAAAGGCACAAAATAGTCAGAAGAAAACTGCGTAACGTCCTCAATGGACATCGCAGAGCGAAAATCCTCCAATTGAGCAACCATTTTCATTTGAAAACTAAGTGGGACGCACACAAATTACCTACGAAAGTGAAAAGGTTTCTTTGCAAAAAAACGCTCTCAAAGAAGAAGGTGAATAGTGGCTAAGTGTGTGTTTTACTGTGTGATTTGTACAAAAGGGGGGCGGTGACTCTTATATAGGGTGGTAAAAACCCTAATTTCTATCCACGTGGAACCCACTCACAGTAAACGTATGGCTGGAACTGAACCGGTACATGCACTTTTTCCCGATTTACGAGGGCCACGTGGACACTACCCCCAATTTTCGAGGTATCCGTTTGAAATACCCATGGCTAGGTGCATTGCACTTAAAAATGGGTGGTAATATTCCCTTGTTCTCCCGCCACGCTTACCGCTGATAATATTAGTCTAGTATCCGCGGCTACAAGCCGCGCACACTAGACTGGGGGGACATGATGACGTACAGCTTATATCTGGGCCACAAGCCCAAATGATAGATATTACTTACACCTAAGCCCACCACGAATGGGCTACCATGACAATGGTATGGGCCGCAGTGTTAACGCTTTGGGCTCATGAAGCCCAAAGGCCCAATCTAACCCACCGGGTACACGATAAGGATTATCTATTCAAGGAATAGATATCCTTACCTCGGATAAGCACCACGCGTGCGAAGAGTAAGGAGCAAGAAACACGGTTTCTTAGCCCCTATATATAGAATCATACGATTCTCGTTCAAGGTACGATATACAAAACCCTAACTCTTTAAGAGAACCCTAAATCGATTACTTACTCTCACGCCGGAGTCTAATCGGGGGAGACAATCCCTCGATAAGCCTAACGGTGTTGTTTTATTTTCTTAGTACGCAGGTAACGAAGTGCTAAGAAGTGGATTGATACGAGAGCAAGAGCCCAACAACCAGATACGCCCAACTTTTGTATCAACATACATAATATTTATTTTATACTTTTGGTGACAATTTTTTACTTTTAGTGACACTAATTTAACTTTTGGTGACACTTTTTTTACGCATCAATAAAAATGACAATATTTTTGTAGTGTTTTTATTTGCAAGGCCGCCATCTGAATCGTCTGTGTCCTCCTCTAGCAATGAACTAGGCACATACAAGTTGAATAGCTACGATTATGCAGTTTGAAATGACGTCGTACCAGATTTCTTCAATAACGAAGCTGACACAAACTTGACCGAACCATATACGTTGGACAATGATTTATGATCCAGTGATGACCACTTGTTCTCGCCTTCAGATTTAATTAATGATTATGGCTATTGCCAGGATATGGTCATGGCTAACGAGTTTTTATGGTCAACTTCACACTCTTATCAGGACCATATCATATGCCTTTTTCTCTAGAATTTCTTATGAATAAAACGTGTTAGCTAGCTTGGTGGAAAATGTATTCGCTTAGTAATTAAAAGGTGTTATATAAGTTCTTATATCAAGGTGTCGATCTACTCCATATTGTAAATTTGTAATCTGTTTACTTTTACATTTGTAGTATTTATTGATCAGAATAAAACCTCATGATTTGAGTAGCTAATTTACAAAAGCAATGATAACATTTTTAAAACAATTTTTTGTTAAACGCTATAAAAATGGATAAAAAAAAACAGTCATTTTCACGACTTTCGGCTTGTGTCAACCACTACGGAGTAGTATTGATTAGAAGACCAAGACCTTTGCTGCAACGACCAAGAAACAAAGTCTACTTAAAATATCTATTTCCTCAGTAAACTTTATATAATAAATGCATCACGTGCGCTCCCGCTAATACGTACAAATGCATCACGTGTTTGCATTTATTGTGTTAATTTTTTTTGGTGCAGGCGTTTATTGTATTGTATAAAGGAGGCAAATGCTTAGATGAAACGTTCTGGTGTAAAACGAACCAAAAGTCAAATGTCGAAAAGAGGTAGAAATAGCCATTTTAAAGAACGGGCCGGGCCAGTTGGGAATTTGGGAGCCTCATGGGCAGTTGGGCACATCCCTCGCCACAATAGTATCTCAAGAATAGTATCTCAAGGTTTGCAGCGATAACTTGGTATATCTACTATATGACCATTGACTAAAATATGTATTACTATGGTTCAAAACTTCAAATGATGGCTTCCAAAACCTAATGAACCAGTTTAACTGGAACCGGTCAATAAGCCGTGTTTTTAGAAGCGATTGCACAATTAGACAACGAATCAACCAGTTTTGCCATAACTGTAAAAACCTTGTTAACCTAAACTACACCGGGCCAAACAATGTTAAACCTGGACAGTTTAAAAGCTTAAAAAAATACTACTTCATAATGGGGCCTACTGAAAATGCACGGTTGTGTTTAGTCGTTGTAGATTTTTTTTTTTTTTTTTTTTTTTTTTTTTTTTTTTTTTTTTTGTTGTTGTTTTGTATAGTTTTTTTCAGAACGGAGTAACTCTTCTTCTTCAAAAAAAACTTTTTAAAACTGAAAACTCTAAATTCGTTCTCTGACACTAGTTATAACTAGCAGAAAACTGATTTTCTGTTTACAATAGACTCATTTTGAATGTTTTATGTTTTCTATGTTTTTTGAAAAACTTTTCCAACAACTAAACACTCCGTCTAAGTGTTCATTCATTTGAAAGGTTTGCAATAATCTAGGGCTTCTTAGTTATAGTAAACTTCCTTTTTAGGTTTTCTTAGATGAGCGATGTGAGATAGGAACACCAGTGTAGCACCGAAACAGGAACGACAAAGGGATACGGGGACGATACGGGAACGAGAAACGGCAAAAATCAAAAAATCAAGATACGAGAACGGCATAGATACGAAAATAAAAAAATATAAAAAAATTAAGAAAATATATTAAAGAAAATCCAAAATAGATATATGTTGAAGTTTGGGTTATTCGGAATTGAATAGTTATTTGGTTTAAAGTATTTAACTAAAATTGGGTTTGTTTTGGCGGATAAGATCAAAAGTAAAGTTGATATCATATTTATAATAACGATAATTGTAACTTTCTTTGAGCAATTGTTAATTGTAATTGAAACTCCATATTTTTAAACTATAATGGAGCTTAATTTAAAGATAGTGCAATGAAAATAAGAAAAAAATTGACAGTAAACTAATATGAAGTTACCCTTTTAACAAAAAAAAAAAAAAAAAAAAAAAAAACAACTAATATGAAGTTTTACTTTTGAGTATTGGGCCTTAAGGGATAAAAGGAAGTGGGCTTAAATTATTATATCCAAATAAAATAATAATTAGGTCTGGTAAACAAAGGCATATAAAGTTTGACCTACATCTACACCACTCACTTCTTTCTTCTTCATCTTAACTGCCGCTCCCATACACAAAATAACTAGATGTTTTTCTTCTCTTTTTCTTTAAACTTGAATAATTATTAAAACCCAAAAGAAATGGCTTGGAAACTTCTTGAAAATCCAGAAACGGTAAGGATACTTCATATGAAATGTTGCGTGGATTCGGGAAACGCCTTGGAAACGTTTTGGTGGCGTTTTGACGTCGTATCCGTTCCCACCACGTTCCCAAACGGGAACGCCAACCTAAATGGCGTTTCGGTGCATCAGTGAGGAACACAAATAACTTTTCACATGCATTACTGTAAAAACTTATAAACTAAAGCCAATTAACCACGAAACAGTTTAAGAGTGAACCCAGCCAACCTTCCATTGGCTCACTTTTATTATATCAAAATAGCTAAAGAATAGCAAGGTTTTACAATACAGAAATAGAGATAAACTAATTACAAAAAACTAGGGCTTCTCTTCAACTCAGAAACGAAGAGAGAAGAGAGATGAAAAACACACAAAGGCACAATTAGAGAATAAATAAAATAAGCTCATTGTAAGCTTATATAGCAACTACTAAAATAGTTACACTAGACGGAAATACTTTATGCTCTTATCTTTATGAAAATGACATTGAGGCCCATGTGGTTGAAGATGAAGCTTATCCTTCTAACAATTACTTACTTCATGCTACTAGATTAGTAGATTTTATACCATTGCAATAATTTGTCCCGTGTAATCACTCTTAGTTTGTTAAAGATTATTGTGTTTTATTATAACATGTTTGAAAACTATAAATCAACATTAGGGAGAATCCACTTTAGGGCTGAGCGCCGGATCCCGACCCGACCCGATCCATCCCGACTAATCCCGATCCTGAAAGTCACCTAAATCGTAAACCAAACACCGACCCGAAAGTAGTCGGTTTTTTGGCCCGTCCCGTCCCAACCCGTCCTAAAAGTAGTCGGTTTTTGCATGTATTTTGTCGGTTTTTGGCCCGTCCCGAATCCCGAAAATGCTAAAAATCCATCCCGACTGTCGAGCCGAGAAGCTATTATTCGGTTTCAGGACTATCGGTTTATGTCGGGATCGGGTCTGGTGTCGGGACTCGAACGTTTTTTCTCACCTCTAATCCACTTTATCCATTTCAACTCATTATAGACCGTTATTAGATATAAATGTTATATAGTAATATACTAACGAAACATAATAGCATGTATGTTTACAAGAATATATAAAATATAAGTTATTATATATATAGGTTAGTGTTTGATCTAAAATATAAGTTATGTGGTTTTGTATCCGATTCGACCGGTCGAACTGGTTGAACAATCGAGCCGACCTGTAAAGCGGTCGGTTCAACATCTAGTTTTGTATATCAAAACCTTGAGCGTCCAAACTTGTGGGGTTGTGCTTGTCTTAATTTGACCACAATAGTGACGAAACAAGCGTGGGCTTTGGAGGTTTCGGGACACCCATGGTTCTTTGCGACGTAGTTTTTTTTTCTTTTTTTTTAATAAATTCTCAATTACTCTGAAATGCAACTGATCCTAAAAATATAGGCAATTTCATATCTTCCCTCATTTTACTTAGAAATTTCATATATACCAAAACATTCATTAAAAAATTGTACATTATACATTCAATACTTGCACTTTT
Organism: Artemisia argyi; assembly: GCA_030686995.1. Classification (NCBI taxonomy): domain Eukaryota; kingdom Viridiplantae; phylum Streptophyta; class Magnoliopsida; order Asterales; family Asteraceae; genus Artemisia; species Artemisia argyi. Next base: position 154,709,086 of record CM060698.1, on the reverse strand, counting down.
AGTATATATGAAATTAATTATGAAAGTAGGGTGATATATGAAATTAATCCCTAAAAAAACGTGTTTATAAACTTTTTTTTTCACACATGCTCACTTTTAGTTTTGGTTCCGTCTCTAACCATATATGTTTCTTAACCATGTTTACTATATTGTTAGTTTGTTAAGATGTGATTTGGGGAAAGCTAAAATGAAACCAAAGATTACACATGTTGTAGACTTATACTTTCCTAATATGTTGGCAACCGTAAGTTAACGAGGATTTCAACATGTGCGTTGTAGCGGAGCATTTGTATACGATAGTATTATATATTATATGTGTTGGAAAACTAAATTTTTGACGGGAAGAAGAGAGTTTAGTGGAGATATATTTGGTTTGGCTTATGAATTGCCGGCTTTGAAAAAGGTAGATAAATTGTTTCTAGAAAGTGCACCAATTGTAAACAAAGTAGCGGCCTTTTTTTATCCACTGAGAGTATACAAAATATAAATGGAGTTCTAATAAAAGATCTAAACATGAATGAGACATGTAACCAATGAAAAAGTAGAAGAGAAAACAACTATTATTCGGTTACTTAACCACTTCTTTTTGTAGCTAAATACGTATAAAGTTACAATAAGATACACATAAAGTAACAAAAAATCTTTTTCGTTTCTTATTTGCTTAAGCTCTTACTGATTTGCTGCTGGTATTTTCCAGAATAGTTGCTTAGAGTCTCTAAGTGCAAGTAACTTGAATAGCTCAATCCCATTTGCTTCCACTGTTTTGTTTAGATCACCTCAATATCTCCCCTCAATCAGAAAGTATGCAACATTATTACACCCACAAAAAATTGGAAATGGCACCATGTTGTATTGTTGGCTTTGCAATATATAAATTTATCTGGCTGAAATTATAGAAATATGCCAAAAATAGAAATTCAGAAAACTATGTTTACCAGGAAGATATTCAGGACTTTCAATTTTCCTAATGCACACTTGGCTGCTACATGTTTCAACAACTCGACGTCATATGGATCTTGTTCGTGAAACTGGCGAAATTAGGTTGCTCGACCCAACAGACGTGTCACCTAAGATGTTGTTCACTTTGTATTTAGAATATGCATGATATGTAAAATGGGTATGCTAACATTGGGGTGAAGAGAATGGGAGAAATCAATATATAAATTTTCTAGTAAGCATGTAAGGAGGTTTTTTTTTTTGTCAAGAAGAAGCTTGGATAATGGTTTTCTCATGACATAACTTCTCCGCGTAAGCATAATTGAGAACAATTATATCAATTTCTCCACCCTCCTTTCTCCAATATTAATATGTCCATTTGGCATATCTTGGATAGCCAAAATAGAAAATGAATAATGTCTCAGTTATCTAGACAGAATATTCATTCCTTGGCTCAGAAATTGTGTTAGCTACAAAATACGGTTGCATTTTATGCATTCCAATTCTTGCCATTCCAAAATTAAGACACACCGATGATGTAAGATTTGCAAGACCTCACAAAAGGTTTACTTCTCAAGGGATTTTGAGAAGCTTGCAATCCTCTAGGCGGTGTATCAGATTGTTTTAGTGTAGTATAGGTAGGTTCAGGGGATTGATTATTCTCTAGGGGAATAATATCGTTAAGTTGGATTAAGTCTAAAGACGAGGGATGAATATTTTTTTTATGTTTTTATAAAAGCAAGTAAAAATCTTAGGTTTTGGAAAAGAGTGCGGAATTAGTTTCTAGTAAACTAACCAAAAAGCTATTTTTATAAAACAAAAATTAAAATAACAAGAAAAATAAATGTGGTGAACAACTTATAGTTAGACAAACGTGTTTACTTAGATTTCACTATTCCCTAGTTATTTTTTATTGAATTGTTGAATGTCTCGGTGCAGTAGTTTTAGTTGAAGCGTTGTATTCCTTAATACCAGTTGTGAGGCAGTGCTAAATTCCCCAACTCTATGAATATCAATTTCTCCTACAACCTTAAGGGCACGTTTGGTAGAGGGAAATTCAAAGAAATGAAATAAGTAAAAAAAATTGAAATCCAGAAAATTGAAATCAGTAGAGAGTTGATATTGATTCCGTTGTTTGGTAACAACAGAGAATTCAATCGAGAAATGAACAAATTTACATATATTTTTATGAAGAAAACAATACGGGACTGCAAATAGTTATTATGGCAAAAAAATGATTTTTTAGTCCATTACAAAACAAAAAAGAAAACAATACGGGACTTCAAATTTTTTGATCCATCACAAAATAAAAATTAAAAAATCTTGTACACTACTTGTACATTTGAACTTTGAATGTGTTTCACTATTTTGTGAATTTTTATATCATGTGTTACCCACTTGATGTTACCGACGTGATGTACTTTTACATTCTCCAATGTGGAGAATTGGTTTCCATTCAAAAAGCAAAGGAATCCATTTCATCAAGTTTGTGTGTAAGCAAAACACCTTATGAATTGCAATTCTCTACTTTTTTATTTCATTTAGTTATCAAACAAGGGAAATGAATTCATTTCCATTTCTTTGGGCTCATTTCCCCCAACCAAACATGCCCTAAGTCAATTAAGCTATCATATGATCATCAATATCAACCCATGCATTAAATACAACGAGAAAAACCTATATTGCGCATATGGTTACGTTTTCTAAGACATTCAAGCTAGTTACACAAAGGAAGGCAGCCAGTTTTCTTAGCCTAACGTGAATTAATCAACTAAACAATAGACAACGCATCAATAATCAATAACTAGGTTTCATTAGATCTAAGCAAACACTAAGGAAATGAAGCTAGCATATTAATGGAAAGAGAAGATAAACACATAATCAAACAACACATAGACATATTGAATGATTAAAAGAATACTTAACTTCAATTAAACATGAATAAAAAGAGGTTGTAAAAGAATTAAGAATACTGCAAAATTCGTCTAAGATTTTTGTCTACAAAAGTGTCACTCTTAATGAATAAAAATCGAAAACTATATATAGGATTACAAAGCTGACGGCATCAGGTTATAGGTCCTGACGTCGCCAGACCGCCGTGATTAGGGTTTCGTCTTGTGCAAGTAGCCGCTCTGACGCTGCCACTCTTTAACTTCTGACGCCGTCCTTCTTTAACCTTTTCGAGTCTTCTCTCACAAACTTAAAACGCGACGCCTTTCTTCAAACTGCACCTGACATTGTCAGGTGTAAAGCCTCTAAAGTTCTCTGAAGCAACGTGTGTTAATTTTCTAAGCTCCAAGTTACCAAGTGATGGCATCACAAATTATAATGTGACGCCGTCATGTGTCTTTTCCTGACAGGTTTTTCGCGACTTAGTTTTTTTCTTCACTTTTTCACCCAAAAGCATCCAAAAAGCTCCATATTCAAGAATTCTCGTCCCAAGTACCTAAAATGCAAAAAAAAAAAAACGATTTGAGACAATATTTGATCATATAAACACGATTTTTGGCTTAAATGACCCCTTAAAAAGGTATCAAATAAATTCTTATCAACCGGGTAACCGAATCATTATAGCCAAGCAATTATTATCCGAATTAGATATACGAGAACAATCCATTAAATTTGTGGAAAATTGTATTACCTTAGGCTAATGGTTTATGCTTTAAAGTATTGGTGGTAGCAATAAAATAAACCAAAAACAATAAATAACATACCTAAAAGAATTCATTAACTTCATAACGAAAACCCTCCTTCAAACGTCATACGAAAACTTTATATCGATTTCATCCATCCTCCTCACCCGAACATTATTATGTCCGGTTGACATTTCTTGTATGGGCTGAATACAAAAGAGAATAACGTATTAATAATTTTACCATGAATATTTATGGTTTGGCTCAGATACCGTATTTGGTACAAATCACGGTCGCATTTTAATTTTGCCATGCCAAAATTAAGAATAAAACATAGCCAAGGAAACTAGCGTCAAAATTAGATTGACTAAAACAACGTATGAAATATTGATGCGTTGCTTATATTGTTGTATGTATAGATTATGATTATCAAGTTTTAAATTTATATTTAGCCGACTTAACATATAACACACACTAACGAGCAGTGTACCCGATCAATGTAGCTAGTTGGTAACTAGAGTGTCGAATATTAAAAGTGGAACGTTAACACGTAGAATGTCTATCAGTATTTTAATTCCTAAGTTAGTTCTAAAACCTAATCTAACACAAGGGGGTTTTTAGCCTGAGAGACTGGCACGATTGAGTAGATCAATAAAAGTAAATAAAACTAATGAGTTGAATAAGCAAATGGCAAACACATACGCAGATAGGAAACATATACAGATAAGAGGCCTGACCAATAGTTAAGTAGATTGTCACTTGTTTTATTGCTACTTTTATAGGATGAGTACTAAAATCTATTCTCCCTTGTTTGTATCTTAGTTACAGGCGAGTAACTCTTAATGATTACTTATGTCTATATTATTTAACTTTTTTAAGGGCTTACATTAGCTATGATGCTAACGTAGTAATTGCGGGAGGCGTATGGCAGCGCAAACAAGCCACGGCTAAACACAGAGGTAACCAAATCACATGCATAAAGAACCAAATAAACATCAACTAAACTTTAATCGATTGGAAAACAATATAAAGGTGAGTCCTATGGCGTAGACTGTAACACCCCCAAAAGTCGTTAATAACAGCGGAAGACTTAACATGTCAGCGGAAGACTTTCGGGGTATTACTTCAAGGATCTTTGTCACAATCATAGTAGACAACACAAAGTGAAGTATTAAAGTTTAATTTATTTCAAAATACCAAATATCTGGGATACAAGACATTATTAAGTTAAGAACGTGTTTTATTCTGAAGGAAAATAAGTAGTTTATTATGATTCTTGTCATGCTTTTGCCCACTCCGTGCCATCCAGATCCGTCTTGTTTAGTTACCTGAGATAAACATGCTAAAGTCAACATAAAGTTGAGTGATATTCATAGGTATGAGTTTAAGAGTTTGAATCACAAGTTACGAATGTATTGTAATCACATACAATCAATATGTTAAAATAAATGTTCCTGTTATTGCCTTAAGCTCATGATACTCAACGATTAACAGCCAATCATAAATGTGAATTATGATGGTAAGTAATAGGCCCCAAAGATAGGTATTTGTCAATAACCTATTTATAAGAACAATAAAGTGTGCCTGGTGTTTTCTCCAACAACCAAACGAGGATTGTCAATCACTAATAGTACTATCCACAATTATTTACGTTCACCCTTCAAGTGATTAAGGTTCATGATCGAGGGACTTCTGACAATAGTAACTTAAGCAAATAACATTGGCCTGACGGTATTTCAATACCCGATATAAAAGACTTGTGATCGAGTTTTAAGCATGTATCTCCCCCACGGGAAAAATAGTTAAAGAGTGGGATATGAAATCACCTTAGTAGTACAGTGGTATCGTAGTCTCAACAAAGCAAGGAAACGGCTTCACACAACACAACCTAAAAGATAATGCAAGTTTCAGTTGATAGTCTAAATCTGGTTTTTATCGCGAATGCTTGTTATTTAGTTACGAATGAATCTCGTGTTTATTTAAGTGCCTAAAGTTCAAAAACAACGTTATATATACCTATAACTCGTAAGTAAAATGATCGATGATTGATATAAAGTTAGTTTTTATAATGAAAATAAACGTATCGTTTTACAAGAAATAAATAACGTATTGTTATATCGTTTAATTATAATTACGAATATATATCGTATATATATATATATATATATATATATATATATATATATATATATATATATATATATATATATATATATATATATATATATATATATATATATATATATATGTATATGTTTATGTTTATATAAGTTTTATATATGTTTATATATGTAAAAAGGTTAATATTATTTTGTAAAGTAATATTTATAGAAAATTCCTTTAAGTTTCCAAAATTTACATTTTTAATCCCTAACGATATATATATATTACACCGTTAGTCCAAAATATATATAATTTATATTTTAGGTCCAAAAGCATCAATATTTACATTTTTCAACTCTAATTATCATTTTTAACAGTTTAGAACTCAAAGTTTTATATTTTGACAGTTTCTACCCATAGTTTACCATTTTGACACTTTTAGTCCCTCGGTTCGAAAAATTTGCAAACTTGGTCCAAATTTCACCAAATTAAAAGTTTAACATTTTCATTATTAGATTAAGCTCATAATATTCAGAAAAGCTTATTTCTTCAGCTTATTTGCTTAAAAAGCTTATTTTCCACCTAATGGGCTTAACGTGTAAATTTAAAGGTCCGTTAAGGTTTCGTGATCCAATGGGCTTATGAAAGGTTTGGGCCCTGACTTGGGCTTATTTTTGGATGCCAAAAACACTGGAGTTGGGCTCCCAGGCCCAGTGTATCACGTTGGCTTAGTGGGCTTGAGATAAGCCCAACGTTAATGGCTTATTTGTTTTATACGAAAACTGTTTTAGGCGGGTTCAAAAAGGGTCGAGTAAATAGTTCAAATGAGCTTGTTAGGTCGAATGAAAAGTGTTTCCCAATTGTTTACCAAGGTGATAATGAGATCGAGTTATAAAAAGTGTGGGTCGTGTGTTTACATTTTGAATTAATGAGGCCAAGTTAATGTACGAAACTCATTATGAAAAACTGCTCAACACTTAGAAATATTCTAAGTGTTGAGACTTTATTCGAAAAGTTCAATGGGTCTCAAAAGGGGTCGAATACTTTGAGTATCCGTTATTTTTAGACTCGAAACTCTTTACATCTCGTTTGACAATGTTCCAAATAATTAATGTCTCCAAAAATAATAATATGTTACGTTCGTATATTAAGAAATAACGAGGCAAAGTGATCGAGCAAACTTTCATTTTGAAAACAGTTTCAATACTTAGAAATATTCTAAGTGTTTGTGCTTATTCGAATGGGTCAAGGTATACATGGAACGTGTGATATAATGTACGTATACGTTATTATTAGCTCAAAAATATTATCATACTCGGTTTTTAGCGTGTTCAAAAATGAAGAGAAGGAAAAACATATATATGTTACGTTTGTATATAACAAAATAATTTATCAAAGTAAACGTGCAAAATATAATGAAATGAAAAAAATATAAAGGATTAAATAAGTTTCGAGTTGGCTTACTTCACCTCAAAAGGTGGGGTAAAATGGTTCGTATGGTTCGAGTAGGTACGTAGGATCAATGGTACGATGGTCCGCTCCTAGTAAGGTTCACAACGAGCAAACATGGTTCCTCCTTGGATCACTTGTGCACTTCGTACTAGCTCCAAACCTTCTGTCCCGTTCAACTAGTGCTATTCGACTTGAACTTGTATATTTGGTAAGCTTATGTGTGTGTGATCATCTCAGGTTGCATGGGAAGGTTTTATAGAGAGTTTAGAAGATGTGAACACAAGAATAATGCCAAGGAAGTGTTGTGTTGTTTCGTTTATGTGTGGTGGCACCAGAATTCCCTCCAATCGAATCATGGCAGTAAAAGGAATGTGTCATACAATCCTTGTTCATTCCTGACATTCCACTGTAGCTTGTGAGTTAATCTAGTAGTCATTGGGTAAGTTGGGTGGTGTCTAGGAAAGCTTGAACACGTTTTTGGAAGTTATATACCTACGGTTTGGTTGGTTTTTGAGTTTTACTTTGGGCAGATTAGAACGACTAACTGAGTGAGTTATGGAACAATTTTGGTCATTCTTGAATCCTTGCTAGGTGAATAATAGAGTGGTGCAAAGATATAACTAGCTTGTGTGTCGAAAACAAAAGAAACAAGGGTGTGTTTAGAGGTGTGTCGTGGTTGAGTAAAACAACTAAAGAGGGTGCGTTTTGGGCTTTGAGCCCTTTGGGCTTGTGTTTTCGTTTGGCCCAGCAGAAAAGGAAAAACAAATATATAAAAAGGGTCCGTTTGGTTTGTTAGTTGGGTTTAAGGCCCAATGAGTCAATGGGACCCACCTGGTGTGTTTTGAGAGTCGGGTTACGATCAAATAATATTAATGAGTGATCTCGGGAATTTTCGTAGGCTCCGGGAATATATAAATATTGTACCTTAAATATACGAAACGTATATTATAAAATATAAATGTTTTTAATATATATATTCGCGATAATTTAGACTATCTAGGTTTGTGTGCAAGCAACGTTTCTAAGCAAAAGATAATTCAAAATTTTACCGTTGTGATTTATATATCAGTTAAATTTTTTTTTTCATACGTAAAAGTGGGTATTTAAATAACGTAATAACTTGTAAGTATTTACTAACCGTTGGGAAAATTACGAGAGGCTACAGTACATACATCTTACAGTGAATTCCGTCCCGGAATTCGAGTTTAGGAGGGTTGCCAAGGGTGTCTAAGAGAAGAGGTGTGGGTACTTGGTGCGAAACTGGTCCTCGCGTTCCCAAGTATACTCTGGTTCTCGTTTAGAGTTCCAACGAACTTTTATGATAGGGATACGGTTTTGTTTCAGTTGTTTGACTTCTCTATCCATGATTTCTACTGGTTCCTCGGTAAAAACGAGTTTGTCATCAAGTTGTAATTCTTTCAATGGAATGACCAAAGATTCATCGGATAAACATTTCTTGAGGTTTGACACATGAAAAGTGTTGTGAATTCGGCTAAGTTCCTCGGGTAGTTCAAGTTTATATGCCATGGGTCCAATTCTTTCTAGGATTTTGAATGGACCGATGTATCTTGGGTTTAATTTTCCTCTCTTTCCGAATCGTATCATTCCTTTCCATGGTGATACTTTTAACATAACCTTATCTCTGATCTGAAAATCCATGGGTTTTCTTTTTAGGTCGGCGTAACTTTTCTGTCGGTCTCTAGCGGTTTGTAAACGTTGTTTGATTTTGATGATTTTCTCGGTTGTCTCATGAACTAGATCCGGTCCCGTGAGTTGTACTTCTCCGATTTCTGCCCAGCAAACGGGTGATCTACACTTTCTGCCGTAAAGTGCTTCGAATGGTGCTGCCTTGATACTGGTATGATAACTGTTGTTGTATGAGAATTCTGCCAACAGTAAGTGTTTGTCCCAACCTTTTCCGAAGTCTATAACACAAGCGCGTAGCATATCTTCTAAGGTTTGTATAGTTCTCTCACTTTGACCATCGGTTTGTGGGTGATAGGCTGTGCTTATATCCAGCTTTGTTCCTAAAGCTTTTTGCAATGATTTCCAAAAATGAGACGTGAAACGACTGTCACGATCTGATATAATAGAAATCGGCACTCCATGTCGTGACACAATTTCTTTCAGATATATCTGAGCAAGTGTGTTCATTTCATCAGTTTCTTTGATTGGTAGGAAATGAGCTGACTTGGTGAGACGATCAACGATAACCCATATCGTATCGTAGCCAGTAGAGGTTTTGGGAAGTTTGGTGATGAAGTCCATTGTAATACGTTCCCATTTCCACATGGGGAGTTCGGGTTGGGTGAGTAATCCGGAGGGTTTCTGGTATTCTGCTTTTACTCTTGAACATGTTAGACATTTACTGACGTACTCGGCGATGTTGGCTTTCATGTTCGGCCACCAATATAGTTTCTTAAGATCTTGGTACATCTTGTCGGAACCTGGGTGAATGGAGTATTTTGATTTGTGAGACTCATGCATGATGAGGTCACGAATACCTCCGAAGAGAGGAATCCAGCTTCTTTCCTTGAAACAAAGCATTCCATTTGATCTTTTCACAAATCCGTTTTCGTTTTCCGGCATACCAAAAATCTTTTCAATTGGTCGATTTTCTTTCTTGAGAGCTTCGCTCTGGGCGATAATGATTTACGTTGGGAGGGGTGAACAAATAGTCATGCCTAACGATCTAACCCTGAGAGGTTTTAGTCTTTCTTTCCGGCTTAATGCATCTGCTACTACATTAGCCTTTCCTGGGTGATAACGGATTTCACAATCATAATCACTAAGCAATTCTAACCAACGGCGTTGTCTCATGTTTAAATCCTTTTGATCTAGGATGTGTTGGAGACTTTTGTGATCTGTAAACACGATACACTTAGTGCCGTATAGATAGTGTCTCCATAACTTGAGAGCGAATACTATTGCTCCTAGTTCTAGATCATGGGTTGTGTAATTTTCCTCATGTTTCTTCAGTTGACGTGAGGCATAAGCTATTACCTTATCCCGTTGTATCAAAACTGCACCTAAACCATGGTACGAAGCGTCACAATATAGCACGAAATCTTTGCTTCCTTCGGGTAATGCTAGTATTGGAGCTTCACAAAGCTTTTGTTTTAACAGTTGGAAGGCTGATTCTGCTTCTTGTCCCCAGACGTACTTTTCGTTCTTTTGGGTCAACTTGGTCAATGGTTTTGAGATTTTAGAGAAACCTTCAATAAATCTCCGGTAGTAACCTGCAAGACCTAAAAATTGACGTACTTCTGTGGGAGTTGTAGGTGATGACCACTCTTTAACTGCCTCTATTTTTGCAGGATCCACGTGGATACCTTGACTATTGATTACGTGTCCCAAAAATTGCACAGTGGGAATCCAAAAGTCACATTTTGAGAATTTTGCATACAACTTTTCCTTCCTAAGTAACTCTAGGATAGTTCTCAAATGATTGGCATGTTCCTCTTTGTTACGAGAGTAGATCAGTATGTCGTCTATGAATACTATCACGAATTTGTCCAAATATGGCTTGCATACTCGGTTCATTAGGTCCATAAACACAGCGGGTGCGTTTGTTAGACCAAATGGCATTACCTGAAATTCATAGTGTCCATAACGGGTTCTGAAGGCTGTCTTGGGAATATCTTCTTCCCGAACTCTCAATTGATGGTATCCCGACCTTAGATCAATCTTCGAGTATACACTCGATCCTTGTAATTGATCAAACAAATCGTCTATTCTAGGTAAAGGATATCGGTTCTTTATAGTGAGTTTGTTTAACTCTCGGTAATCTATGCACATTCGGAATGATCCATCTTTCTTTTTAACAAATAGAACTGGGGCTCCCCAAGGTGATGAACTTGGTCTAATGAAACCTTTATCGGATAATTCCTTTAGTTGTTCCGATAGTTCCTCCATTTCGGAAGGTGCCAACCTGTAAGGTGCTTTTGCTACTGGTGCCGCTCCAGGCACTAGTTCAATTTGGAACTCCACTTGGCGAGTCGGTGGAAGACCGGGTAGATCTTCAGGAAATACTTCGGGGAATTCCTTAACGATAGGTACGTCTTTAAGTTGTTTCTCGGTTAACTTGCTTTCCGTCACCTGAACCATGAATACATGACATCCTTCGTTCATGTATTTTATCATTCTGAGGCATGAGATGATTCCGTATCGGTTTTTATTCTTGTCGCCATGGATAACGAGGGTTTCATCCTTAAAAGGAATGTGTATGGCTTTCTCGTCACAATGAATCTTAGCATGATGTTTGGATAACCAATCCATTCCGATGATAGCATCAAAACTACCGAGTTGGACAGGCATCAGGTCAATAGGAAAGGATTCTCCTACGAGGGTTAAGGTACAATCTTTTAAAACAGAGTTGGTGCTAATTAAGTTCCCATTGGCCATTTCTATCTCGTATGTGGTGTTTAGCTTAGAAGGGTTAGAGTTAATGAAAGGGGCAAACGTATCTGACACGAAGCTCTTATCTGCTCCAGAATCAAATAATACTCTAGCATTATGATGATTTAATAAGAACGTACCCGTGACAACGTCGGGGTTTTGTGGTTCATTTTCATTTCCCATCACGTATGCTCTTGCTCATGCAGTGTTCTGACTATTTCCTTTTGGACAGCGGTTCTTGAAGTGTCCAGTTTCTCCGCATGAGTAACATGTTGGTGCTATTGGTTGTAGGTTGCTGCCGGTAGCAGGGGTCCTACAATCTTTTGTGGCATGACCTATCCTTTGGCATTTATGGCATTTTACTATACAAGCACCATTGTGATGGAGCTTGCATCGGTTGCACTGTGGCTTAATACCTTGATATCCATTGCCATTGGTTGCCGTAAATATCTTAGGAGGTTCTTGTCGTTGGTTCTGTTGTTGACGATGTGGGTTCTTGTTCTGGTGTTGTTGTTGGTTGATCCTGTTGTAGTTGTTGTTGTTGTGGTGATGGTTGTTGTTGCGATGGCCGTTGTGGTAGTGATTGTGGTTTTGATTGTGGGTGGTTCTCCTGTCATCGAGCTTTCTTTTGAGTTCGTTGCACTTGATTTCGCGGTCTAGGAGTTTTTGTGCTAGCTCCATTGCGACTTCTAGTGATGGTGGGTTGGATGCTGTGACGTTTCCTTCAATATTCCGGGGAAGACCTTCAATATACTTTTCCAGAGTTTTCTCTAAATCTGGTACGATAGAAGGACATAATGCCATCAGCTCGTGGAATCTTCTGTTGTAAGCCCTAAGATCGATTCCTTTGACTGCAAGGACATGTAATTCGTCTTCCAGTTTCCTTATTTCGGATCGAGGACAGTACTTCTTTAGGATCTTGGCTTTGAATTCCGTCCAAGAGAGTCGGTACGCTGCTTCTGTACCTAAAGTTTGAGTTGTAGCGGTCCACCATGACAAAGCGTCATCCATTAAGGTTCCTGTGGCAAATGTGACCCTGTTGTTTTCCGAGCATCCACTCCTTTGGAATACCGTTTCGCATCTCTCGAACCAATGGGCGAGTTTAGTTATCCCTTCAGTACCCTTGAAGTAAGTCGGCTGACAAGCCATAAAGTCTTTATAGGTACATTGGCGAGGTGCGGGAGCAACATTTCTTGCCGGTTGTGCGTTAGCATTTGCTTGTTCGGCTAAGGCTGCATTGATTCCATTGGTGATTGCTTATTGGATTTCTTCCGGGGTCATGGTTGCTGCTGAGGTAGTGGTCGTGGTTCTCTTAGGTGCCATATTCCTAAAAATGAGAATATATTTTCAGAATTTTCATAATAACCATCTTGTGTTAGACGTTTTAGTAACATCAATAGGTTCAAAGTTATAATAGTGTCACATATATCACGATGCAATATACGATATCATAACACTTATGAAAATAAAGTAAACATAACATCATTGATTAGATTGTCGTTTTGAGTTTACATCACTTATTTATTCTTGTTGACATATCTCTAGGACATTCAAATACAAGTTATTACTGTGATGTGGGTGAGGCTATGTCGACAATCTATGGCATTCTAGGGTTTTCCTTGGTTATCATCAAGACGACGTTCTAGTTCCTGAATTTTGGCGGCCATGGTTTCTATGATTTGGTCTCGGTCTCTCTCCCTAGCTTGTGTTTCTTGTTGTGCACGTCGCAGAGACATGACTTGGGCTCTTGTGGTGTCGAGAGCTTGATCGATGTCACACATGATGTCCTTGTTTACGGTGTTAGCAGAGCAAAGTAATCCGATGAATTCCATAGCTTCACCGAATTGGGTACTTAGTTGTTCAATCATGGTTCCCATCTCTAGGTGTCCCATCACAAGTTGTTCTATCTCAGCTGACATGACTTCTATCAGTTCATTAGGGATGTTGTTCACCAAGGTGGCTATGGCGTCTAACCTGTCTTCATGTCTTACTAACCTAGCTGCCAAGAGTGGTATGGTATGGTGAATGGGTTCTCCAATGACTGGAAGGATCTTAGATGCAGCAAATGATGATCTTTCACCAAGTTCTCTGTTGGTGGGGGTACCTTCTTGAGATCTCCAATACTTAAGGATTGGTAGTAGAAATGACCATTTGCGAGCATTGACCCGCTTACGAGCCTTATGGTTGGTTCTTGCATAATAGTAAGGATCTGAGGAGGTAGGACGAATCTGGTAATTCCTTGGTTGATAAGGCAGAGGAGCACTGGAAGTTTTCACAGGTGGTGGACTGTTGATTGTCACTGGTACAGTAGTAGTCTGCTGATAAAATATACTAGGTAGTATCACTGGTTCTGCAGTTGGAGCAATTTCCTTTTTCCATTTAGTATCATCCCAGATGTCTTTTTCTTCAGCATATGAAAGAGCTTTTCCAGCAGTGGCTGGTTCATAAGGCTGGAATGGAGAAATTTGCTTACTGCGTCTGATTGGACCAGATGATGCTTGAGGTGAAGTAAAGGATTGCTGACTTTCCTTATTCTTGTCTGTTGTAGGTGACACAGTCATTGGAGCAAGAGTTGGTACAATAGGTGTAGAGCTCTCAGTTTCCGAATCCGATAACAAAACAATGAAGTTGGGTTTGGAAGACATGGTACTGTAATAATCCCGATTAGTAAACATAGTTATTAGCATAATCATAACATGTAAGCATATATCAAGTTATATAAGTAAGAAATAATGAGAAGTAACTTTTCTACCAGATGTTGGAATGTAGGCACGGAGGGCATGAAGTGGTATTTTGTAAAAATGGTCCAGTTAAAGTGTAGTTATAGTCCAATGTTTAAAAACATCTGGTTCTCTATAACCGTGGCTCTGAATACCAATCTGTAACACCCCCAAAAGTCGTTAATAACAGCGGAAGACTTAACATGTCAGCGGAAGACTTTCGGGGTATTACTTCAAGGATCTTTGTCACAATCATAGTAGACAACACAAAGTGAAGTATTAAAGTTTAATTTATTTCAAAATACCAAATATCTGGGATACAAGACATTATTAAGTTAAGAACGTGTTTTATTCTGAAGGAAAATAAGTAGTTTCTTATGATTCTTGTCATGCTTTTGCCCACTCCGTGCCATCCAGATCCGTCTTGTTTAGTTACCTGAGATAAACATGCTAAAGTCAACATAAAGTTGAGTGATATTCATAGGTATGAGTTTAAGAGTTTGAATCACAAGTTACGAATGTATTGTAATCGCATACAATCAATATGTTAAAATAAATGTTCCTGTTATTGCCTTAAGCTCATGATACTCAACGATTAACAGCCAATCATAAATGTGAATTATGATGGTAAGTAATAGGCCCCAAAGATAGGTATTTGTCAATAACCTATTTATAAGAACAATAAAGTGCGCCTGGTGTTTTCTCCAACAACCAAACGAGGATTGTCAATCACTAATAGTACTATCCACAATTATTTACGTTCACCCTTCAAGTGATTAAGGTTCATGATCGAGGGACTTCTGACAATAGTAACTTAAGCAAATAACATTGGCCTGACGGTTTTTCAATACCCGGTATAAAAGACTTGTGATCGAGTTTTAAGCATGTATCTCCCCCACGGGAAAAATAGTTAAAGAGTGGGATATGAAATCACCTTAGTAGTACAGTGGTATCGTAGTCTCAACAAAGCAAGGAAACGGCTTCACACAACACAACCTAAAAGATAATGCAAGTTTCAGTTGATAGTCTAAATCTGGTTTTTATCGCGAATGCTTGTTATTTAGTTACGAATGAATCTCGTGTTTATTTAAGTGCCTAAAGTTCAAAAACAACGTTATATATACCTATAACTCGTAAGTAAAATGATCGATGATTGATATAAAGTTAGTTTTTATAATGAAAATAAACGTATCGTTTTACAAGAAATAAATAACGTATTGTTATATCGTTTAATTATAATTACGAATATATATCGTATATATATATATATATATATATATATATATATATATATATATATATATATATATATATATATATATATATATGTATATGTTTATGTTTATATAAGTTTTATATATGTAAAAAGGTTAATATTATTTTGTAAAGTAATATTTATAGAAAATTCCTTTAAGTTTCCAAAATTTACATTTTTAATCCCTAACGATATATATATATTACACCGTTAGTCCAAAATATATATAATTTACATTTTAGGTCCAAAAGCATCAATATTTACATTTTTCAACTCTAATTATCATTTTTAACAGTTTAGAACTCAAAGTTTTATATTTTGACAGTTTCTACCCATAGTTTACCATTTTGACACTTTTAGTCCCTCGGTTCGAAAAATTTGCAAACTTGGTCCAAATTTCACCAAATTAAAAGTTTAACATTTTCATTATTAGATTAAGCTCATAATATTCAGAAAAGCTTATTTCTTCAGCTTATTTGCTTAAAAAGCTTATTTTCCACCTAATGGGCTTAACGTGTAAATTTAAAGGTCCGTTAAGGTTTCGTGATCCAATGGGCTTATGAAAGGTTTGGGCCCTGACTTGGGCTTATTTTTGGATGCCAAAAACACTGGAGTTGGGCTCCCAGGCCCAGTGTATCATGTTGGCTTAGTGGGCTTGAGATAAGCCCAACGTTAATGGCTTATTTGTTTTATACGAAAACTGTTTTAGGCGGGTTCAAAAAGGGTCGAGTAAATAGTTCAAATGAGCTTGTTAGGTCGAATGAAAAGTGTTTCCCAATTGTTTACCAAGGTGATAATGAGATCGAGTTATAAAAAGTGTGGGTCGTGTGTTTACATTTTGAATTAATGAGGCCAAGTTCATGTACGAAACTCATTATGAAAAACTGCTCAACACTTAGAAATATTCTAAGTGTTGAGACTTTATTCGAAAAGTTCAATGGGTCTCAAAAGGGGTCGAATACTTTGAGTATCCGTTATTTTTAGACTCGAAACTCTTTACATCTCGTTTGACAATGTTCCAAATAATTAATGTCTCCAAAAATAATAATATGTTACGTTCGTATATTAAGAAATAACGAGGCAAAGTGATTGAGCAAACTTTCATTTTGAAAACAGTTTCAATACTTAGAAATATTCTAAGTGTTTGTGCTTATTCGAATGGGTCAAGGTATACATGGAACGTGTGATATAATGTACGTATACGTTATTATTAGCTCAAAAATATTATCATACTCGGTTTTTAGCGTGTTCAAAAATGAAGAGAAGGAAAAACATATATATGTTACGTTTGTATAAAACAAAATAATTTATCAAAGTAAACGTGCAAAATATAATGAAATGAAAAAAATATAAAGGATTAAATAAGTTTCGAGTTGGCTTACTTCACCTCAAAAGGTGGGGTAAAATGGTTCGTATGGTTCGAGTAGGTACGTAGGATCAATGGTACGATGGTCCGCTCCTAGTAAGGTTCACAACGAGCAAACATGGTTCCTCCTTGGATCACTTGTGCACTTCGTACTAGCTCCAAACCTTCTGTCCCGTTCAACTAGTGCTATTCGACTTGAACTTGTATATTTGGTAAGTTTATGTGTGTGTGATCATCTCAGGTTGCATGGAAAGGTTTTATAGAGAGTTTAGAAGATGTGAACACAAGAATAATGCCAAGGAAGTGTTGTGTTGTTTCGTTTATGTGTGGTGGCACCACAATTCCCTCCAATCGAATCATGGCAGTAAAAGGAATGTGTCATACAATCCTTGTTCATTCCTGACATTCCACTGTAGCTTGTGAGTTAATCTAGTAGTCATTGGGTAAGTTGGGTGGTGTCTAGGAAAGCTTGAACACGTTTTTGGAAGTTATATACCTACGGTTTGGTTGGTTTTTGAGTTTTACTTTGGGCAGATTAGAACGACTAACTGAGTGAGTTATGGAACAATTTTGGTCATTCTTGAATCCTTGCTAGGTGAATAATAGAGTGGTGCAAAGATATAACTAGCTTGTGTGTCGAAAACAAAAGAAACAAGGGTGTGTTTGGAGGTGTGTCGTGGTTGAGTAAAACAACTAAAGAGGGTGCGTTTTGGGCTTTGAGCCCTTTGGGCTTGTGTTTTCGTTTGGCCCAGCAGAAAAGGAAAAACAAATATATAAAAAGGGTCCGTTTGGTTTGTTAGTTGGGTTTAAGGCCCAATGAGTCAATGGGACCCACCTGGTGTGTTTTGAGAGTCGGGTTACGATCAAATAATATTAATGAGTGATCTCGGGAATTTTCGTAGGCTCCGGGAATATATAAATATTGTACCTTAAATATACGAAATGTATATTATAAAATATAAATGTTTTTAATATATATATTCGCGATAATTTAGACTATCTAGGTTTGTGTGCAAGCAACGTTTCTAAGCAAAAGATAATTCAAAATTTTACCGTTGTGATTTATATATCAGTTAAAATTTTTTTTTTTTTTCATACGTAAAAGTGGGTATTTAAATAACGTAATAACTTGTAAGTATTTACTAACCGTTGGGAAAATTACAAGAGGCTACATAGACAAGGCCAACAATCCTGATAGATTAAAGAGTACTAAAATAATAAAACAAATCTAATTAATGAATTAAACACTAGCAGGACCTTCTTACTGCTTTGAATCTTTCGTTTGGGTGGTGTCTTGTGTTGCCAAATCGTATGCATTGTCTCCTTAGGGTTTTGTTGTGCACTCAATTTGGCTGTCGAATGAGGTATTTATAGTTTATGTCTGAGGGATCGATGCGGCGCATCAACTAAGTAGATGCGGCGTATCTCGATAACTTCGCGTGGGGTCCAAGAATAAAATATTCACGAATATTCGTACGCCGCCTTTAGATGCGGCGTATCTTCAATCTCTTATGCGGTGCATGTTCTTCTGTGTCTTGGATATCTTTGGTGAAGTCTTGAGATCGATACGCCGTATGTCAGGAATGCAATACGGCGTATCTGAAGTAGATAAGTCAGATCTTCTTCATTGACCAACGTTTCATATGCGGCGCATCTGATTAATCCATGAGGCGCATTCTTCAAAGTCGGGCAATAGTCTTCAACTTCGTCTAAGTATTGTCGTACGTCGTATCTGTCTAGAATGATACGGTGTATCTTCTTTCAGTTCAGTAGACTTTTCCAACTTGATTCATTTTGCTCCATTTCACGTCCAAAATAGCTAACTTTCACCAAACGCTTGTTTATAAATGAGAATTACAAAAGTAAACGATTAAGTATCAATTCTCATGTAGAATAATATAAAACAAGTTAATAACATAGTATAAATGATGCCAATAATATGTACTTATTTGATGTCATCAAATATGCATAAACTGTATTACTTTAGACTAATGCTAGATAATGTAAATTTTTACACTTGAAAATAAAACATGCACCTGTGTTGCAACCAAGACATATGTCGAAACTTTTGGGCTCAACTATCGTAGTGGCTGCAAAACTCGGTTATAGTTTATGCCACTTGGTTTTTGTGACACCAAAATCTCAAATCACCAGAGCCATCCCCACTTGGAATCTTTGGAGAAGGTGGTCTGAACAAACCGTCTAGAGAACTGGAAATGTATGATTTGTAGGGGATCGAGGTGTACAGGTCATTTGTGCCTAGATACTCAAAGCAGTGATTTCATATTTACCAAAACAAAGAAGATCCTTATTTTCTTCCATAATGACCTCATCTTAGGAACCAAAAGCCTTGTCATTGTGGAAGAAAATAAGGATCCTCTTTGTTCGGTTAAATTTGGAATAACTGCTTGGCGTATCTAAGTGCAAGTGACCTGCACAGCTTGATCCCATTTTAGACATACATTAACACTTCTTAAAACAACCCTTACATAATTAGACAATTAATACCATAAATGAAATATAATTAGACATTTACAAGTTTAGAAGCTTAAAGTACACACCACTTTGTTTTTGCCATTAAAGTTTAAAATTAATGACTTAAAATTGATCATTATGTATATTAAATACAATTAATTAAATAGTCAATAAATACAATTAATACACTTATTAAAACAACCCTTAAATAAGAAATACAAATTATCAAGAATATTGTACAACCAACTTAAACACAATTTCTGCATTAAATGTCACTAATACAAATAATAAAGCATATTATACAAATTTTTAAGCCCGAATGGGCAATGGGCCAAATGGGCTCGAGGCCGAACGGGCACGGGTCAAACGGGCTCGAGCCCGAACGAACACGAGCTAAACGAAATTTTTGATATCCGTAAATTTATTGTCAAAAAAGAACATAATAAACTAAAATATGTTCACATATTGTACAAACCAAGCAAACTACTAACCAAATAAAATATTAATCGAAAAAATTAAATTACATGGTGTCCGTAGCTGCATCGCGCGGGGACCCTGCTAGTATTATTAAGAATCAAAAAGGGATAATCAACAAGAAGGCTTTGGAGTAATTATGTGAAGCAGAAAGAAGTTAATGTGTCAACTAGTTTGTGATTAAATTATTTAATCTGGTTGATTGTTCATGTAATATGAATTGGGAATTTTATGTTGGTTAAGTATAATGACAATTTTAGACCTGTTTATGATGTTTTATGTTATTAGATGCTAATTTTATGAAAGTTGATTGATAAAAATAAATTAGTAGAAATTATGGAATGGGTAAGTGATGTTTTATGGATATGTTTGGCAAATGGCTTATCGGAGTTTAGGGGCTTGAGCTTTTAAAACAAGTTGGCTTATAAAATAAGTCTTGTTTGTCTTATAGGTTTATGGCTTATAGCTAGTTAAATTATTATACTCTTCAAAATATAATGAATTATCACGTAAAAGCTGAAAATATATGTGAATTTAATTTGATGTATTTTTATGTGATTTTACATTAATAAGCTTCAGCTCCAACTAATTCGCCAAACAACTTGATAAAAATATAAGTTTCAGCTTTCGGATTCTAATATAAGCCCCGGCCCCACCCCAATCCCAGCCCATTGCGCCAAACATACCCTATTAATAGTTAATTTTAGTGATACTTAAAAGTGAATGTATGTATGTTACGTATTTAGGTGTTCAAGGCACGCAAGGGGCACGTTAGCTTGAACTCGAAAGGTGAGTAACGGATATAGCATATTTAGTATAGTATGTTTAGCAAAGAATGATAGTAAGTGATAAGGATGCTCATAGAATGAATGGTAGTTGTGTTAGAATATGGACATTATTTTAGTAGTCGTGTGTTAGGATCGAACTCGAGATCACGGGATTGCACACTTTACGTATGAGTATTAAAGATTAATACTTGAATATAAGTGTTGTATTCATTTATTAATTATCACAAAACATATAAACATTTATTGGTATATAAGATATATGACTAATGGACGTTAAACTAAAAGAACGAGGACTAGAATGAAATTAGAAGTCAAGAAGGTTCCGGATCCCCTCCATTCATTGAGGGCCGATCGGATTTGTTGTGGGTTTACCCAACCCACACAAAACTTGAGCTCTAAGTTTCTTATAGTATATATACACATCAAAGGTTTAGGTTTTTGGTACTCTTGTGCACACACACAAAAACCTAAAAGCTTTTCTCTTTGTTCTTTTCTTTTGATCAATCGATCCATGCTTTTTCAAAGGGATGATTGATTTTTTTATTAAACAAATATTGTCTTGGTTTAATGTTTTGTGATTTAATTACTTGCATAACTTTAATACGTTATAGTACGTGTGTACAAGAAAGTGATACAATCATACTATTGATTGTTTCTTGGATTGAATTACAAAAAGGTAAGGGGTAATTCTCATAATCCTTATAAACCCTAATTAGGGTTCTTGGTTCCGGAAGATTGCTTTGATTCTTGTTCGGGCTAGAATCACAAAGGTACGTTTACGATTTATATAATTGATTAATTAATTACATGTTATTCGATCTATTATAATTGCTTCCGCTCATGTTCACTTTGATGTACATGGTTTATTTATATGAATGTCATGATATAATAATTACAACAGTGGCATCTAGAGCCGTTATAATATGTAATTAATTATCGAAACGCATAAAAATTGAATCTTGATTCGTTTAGTTACATGTTTTTAGGGTTTATTTGTTAGAATCCCTAACCCTAATTTTTTTTTGGGTCGAATGACCTTAAAGGGTTATTAGGGTTTATGGTTTTTATTTTTTTAATTTGATTAGAAACCCTAAGATGTCATGTAATTGTTATGCGTTTTAGTAAACGATCTTGGTGCAATGTGTTAATTGTTAAGCTTAATCCATGAAAAAGTGCATATTTGCATGGATTTTTATTATAATTTAAATTGTTTAAATTGTTTATATATATTAATGGTTAAGTTATATTAAAACATGTAAATTTATTAATAGATGTCGAATTGGGGAAGACTCCAATATTAAGTAATCAATTATGTGTTATGTGGTATTTATTTAATTTTGGCTTACGCAATCGATTTATTGATGTATGTGGCTCTTTTTCCAAGAAAAAGAAAGCCCTAATTGAATTAATACGTAATACACCTAGATTTGATTATTAATAGGACTTTTGAATAAGATTTGCATGTGGCTACATGTTTTATACATATTTAATTGTTATGATTATGTATATGTGTGTATTTAGTTGTTTTATTTTTTTTGTATAATTACTTGTTTTGTTTATTTATTATGTTAGACATGTTTATATAAACGAAAAGGGTAATTTTTTGAATAGAAAAATAATATGGACTAAATAATGGCGAAATTGTTTTGGTTTTTAAGAGTTAAAATTTCAAAGAATTGGTTGATTGATGTTTTTGTACGTAATGGTTAAATAGGCTCGACCGAAGTTTACACACTATAAGATGGGTATAAGGATGGCAACGCATTAAATTGTGGCCTTAGATAGACAACATTCTGTCTTAACGCTCGTTTGTGTGTAAATTAGACTTACCGAACAACCATTACATGTACATTGTCATCTTAAGGGTGAATAATCCACAATTCCACAATGATTATCCGAAACACTAAGCTTTCGGGCTTATGCAAAAGTACGATATAGTGGACGATAATTGATGGTTATTCTTTAATTGGTGAACCCGATACCTCAATCAAAACTTTGTTATTTTACTCTTAGCTAATTGATAATAAAATTGTTTTGTAAAACCAATGTTATGAAGTTATATGCATGCTTCTTCATACATTATTTTGATCACATCAAAATATTTATACCCTTATAAAATTAAGTCGAATGCCATCTAATTAAGAACACTTGAAGTTGTAATTTACGTCATGTGAGACTTGGCGAGATTGCAATGGAAAGGTAAATTTCATAAATTCATTGCTAGCAGATCAACTGATGTGATGATTTGTAAGTTTGCAGTTTTTAAGTTAGACGATGATAAAGTCTTTTTAAGTATAGTTTTTTAACCGAAGAAATACTCGTGAAAGTATTTCCCGGGTCGTGTCCCAGCGAAGGTAGAATGGAATCTCGAAGTATCGAATCGTAAAAACGTGTCGTGATAAGTGAAATGATAAAAGAGATGTTGTATTATATCACTACGATTATCAAACATAAACTAAAAGGCAACAATCAAGCATATAAAACAAGCATGTAAAGTACCAATTTCCTAAAACGCAATCTAATCTAAAAACGAGCAAATTAAGGCAACTAGATTATTCTAAAAATGATATATGAGAAATTTGTTTGCTAAGTGACATGAAAAGTTCATTAAGTGTGGATTAGGGTTTGATGACGAATTATATTCCTTAAACGAGACTATTTTCTCACAACGTTGGTTTATTTTGAAAACAATCATTTAAAAAGAAAATAATTACTAGATGTGTAATTTGATTATTCTCCGGCTTTTGCCCTTCAAATAATAAAATCACAAATCTAAATAATCTCACTAATTATTAATCACAATCCCTTTTTATTAATCCACACTTAAATCACAAATCCATATCACTTAACAAACACTAAAAAACTACTCGCTAAACATACCAATCAAACTAATAAAACAAATATTCCAACAAACATGATTAATAAACTAATTATTTAAAAATGAAAAGGAATAGAAAGTAGAACCCGATCTAACGCGACGAGAATAATAAACCACCCGATTTTATAAACTTGACAAATTATAAAGTTTATTTCTTTAATAGCTTTAATATCACCAAATAGTAAATAAAGTTTTTGACTTTAATCACTAATTAGCTTTATAAAAACTAGAAAAGCTATAAGCTTTATTAATAAGTAAGCTTATAAAACCCTTAAGCTCCGGCCTTAGATGTTGAAAATGATGAGAAGCTAAGAAAAATCACAACTTTATACAACATTAGTTCAATTAAGCTCTTGAATAAACTAGATCTAGATTTAATAAGCTATAGAAAAGCTAATCAAATCTAGACAAACTAGTAATAGAACCAAAAAGCTAGAAAGCTAATAGATCTATACTAGTTATGAATCAACCAAAGCTAAAAAGCTAGATTGAATTGAAGAAAAGAAGAATTAAGCTAATTATATAAAAAGTAATAAACTAACTAGATTTATTAAGAAAAAGTTTTGAAATTAAAAATAGATTAGATGAAATAAGCCTAAAATTATTAGATCTAATAAAACTAAAGGAGTGTTGAAAAGAGATTAAGAAATAAAAAATGCTTATTTAATAAGCTAATCTATAAGCTACAATAAGCTATTTAGCCAAAATAGAATTTTAGATAAAAGATAATGAAAAATAAAAGAAAGAGACGAGAAGAAGAGAAAAGCTAAGTTGGATCAATAAAAATAATATTTATTAAACAATAAAAGAGAGTGCACAATAAGCTCTTAAAATTAAACTAAATTTATTACATCAATTAAGCTTTTTAAAAAAAATGCTACTCTAAAAACTACTACATAATAAAACTAGTAAAATAAAAAAGTGTGTGAAATGTAATGAGGAGAGAATGAATTTGGCGTTGGATTTGGTGCAGTATTTATACCCAATGATTGGGTAGTCTCCACACTTCCAGATCCTTCCAAAAATAAACACATCATCAGGGCCACATGGCATGTGCAGATTGGCTGGAGTTGCATCATCAGGTAGATGTGTCGGAATATTATTGGCTGTAGAATTGCGTGTGAGAATGAGTGGGTAGCAAAAGAAGCATCCACGCGCCATGTTGATTTAATCTTAGAGATGAACATCCACGTGCCTTCAAAAGGAAATCGCATCCTTCATTTTTATATATCTTCTTTATTCGATGAGACCCACAAAAGAGAAGCACATCACGTGCTGTAGCAATAAATTTCCTCCTTTCTTTTTATTTGTTTTGTTTGTCGTGGTCTTCACACGTCCACTTTCATATTACTCACTAGCCACAAGAATTTGCATTTCATTCTTTGCTATTTTGTCTTGACTTTTCATTTTCCAAAATTGAGCATGAGCTTTGTACCGTCGATTGCACCAAGGTAGTAGCAGCACTTCATTTGCTTTATTTCACTTATTTTATTCTTGTAGCATGCATTAGACTCCAAGATAGCAGGCCACGTGGCATATCGAAATTGGCTAAAGGAGAGCTTGGAATAACAGACAAGGGTCACGAGCTCCAATTTTTATCTTCATTTTTTTTCGTATTTGTCGTATAATGCAAATGGAGTAGAAATATGATCACGTGGTATCAAATGCATTTCATCATTCTAATATTTCATTTGGTCTTTTGTCTCATGCGTCTCACATTGGGCCATCAATAATTTTCACTTGGGCATCATTTCTAATAGCATTTGGGCTTGAGCCTTGGACTTGTAATTTCGTTGGCTACATGCTCGATGCTCCAAATAAAATTATCTTTGATCCTCTACTTTTGTGCTCTTTCCAATCTCGTGCTCGTGTTTGTCCGTTTTATCTTTCTTTTGTCCATTTTTCTAAATATCCGTACCTGCACAATCACAAACACATATATTTGGCATATTTGGCTCGGTTTTTGGTCTATTTGGTCCGGTTTTGGTCTTAATTAAGGTGTGTAAATTAGTACACACCAGACGACTTAAATTGAGTAGGAAGTGAGACTTGGACTCAAGGCATTAAGATGGGGATGAAACATGCTTACAATACAAAAGTTTTGTGATTGTAAATCTCATAAATCTAGGAATTGCAATATGATATTGGCAATTATTGTTCGACAATTACCTTGTTGAATATTTCATTACTAGCAGATCAACTGATGTAATGGTACTATGTCAATTTAGGATCCTAGCTTTAAGAAAATACTATGGTTTATATGAATATTTGCCAATGGGTATTTTATTTTCTTAAAGATCTAATTATCGAAAATACTGAAATTGAATTTTGTAATTCGTTTTAATGTATTAATGCAACGTTCAAACCGTAAACGTATTTTGGGCTTTGGTAAATTGATCTAGTTCTGTTTTCAAACAAATGTTTGATTAAGAAATATTTACTTGAAAGACAAAAGAAGTCTCCTTTCTATGAAGGAAGAGTGAGACACAATCCTATTCCTTTTCATGAATGAGAAAGGATAATAGGAATATTAGATATGTCTAAATTCTAATATAACTCATAGCAAATTTTTAATGGTTAAGAAAATTGCATACATTTTTCATAGGAATTTTATCATCCTCATTCGGTGATCAAATTCTTAGTAACAAATATGATATTTGGTTAACAGAAAATTATGTATGACATTTTATGAGTTATTATATTTAGAAGCTAGACTAATTACAGCAAAATGTTTAAAGACAAACTAGTTGTTTTTACTATTTTAAAGGTAATACATACATTGTAGGATGGTAGACCTGTTAAGGAAGAAATTGCATGCCCAATTTTTCAAGTTAAAAGCATTTGGTGGATAGTCCATCATTTACGTAGTAGAATACACTTTTAGTGCATAAGTAATTGTTACATATGGACAATTAAAGGTGTAGGAAAGTTAAAAGTACATTATTTTCTTTCACTAGGATATGAAACATTTTACATGTTGTCAAATTCAGTGGGAGTATTGTGTACTTATCACTGAATAAGGAATTATTGTAATGATCTTTAATTCAGTGGGAGTTACAAGCTTTGATATCTTGGTAGCTAAAAATAATTACTTTCCAAGTGTAGACACTCATACTTTTAAGGATAGTCTTGTACGTTTCCTTACTAGACATTGTTGTTTTACATATACTTGTTATGCTAAAATCTATGACACAATCATATTGAACACATAAACAAATGCATGGCATGTTGTTTATCAACTATATGAGGTTGTTCCATGCACAAGTGGGAGAAATGTTATCTTTAATGTGTGCAAGAAACAACTCATAAAGATATGATTTAATGGATTCTCTTGACTACAAGGTAAGAGAATAATGTTCTAATATTAATTCTAGAAACACTTGGTGTTACAATTTATGTTAAGTGAGATCTTAACTAGATTGCAACAACAAGGTGAATTTCATATTTCATTACTAGCAGATCAACTGATGTAATTGAACTATGAGAATTTGCAGTTTCTAAATTAGATACCTATTAGAACATGTGTCAATATGATATCAAGACTACTTTAATTTATAGATTTATGAATTCATGGAATGACATAAATTAATTAAGTAATCTAATGTTACTTCAATCTGAATATTTATGTGTTCTTGGAATGACATAAATAAATGAATAAATAATGTTGTTTACATTATTGTGAAGTAATATATTAACTTGAAATTACTATTGAAACCAAAAGATGGTGTTCATAATTACTTTAGTTAAACATGTTTATGTTTCATTGTAAAGATATAAACATAAAGTCTTGTTACAAGACTTATAATAAAGTAAGACGTTATCTTGTTGTGTCTTTTAATTAAGACATATACATGAAATTATTAATTGTTAAATAACTTATAACGTATAGTGGGATTATAACAGTTTATGTTTTCTTGTAAAGACATGGACATAAAGTGACTTTGTAAAAGTACTTATGTTATAAAGCATGTAATTGGCTTGAAAATTATTATACCATTAAAATGCATTAGTTGGTAAATAGACAAGTCAAAAGGAATATGGTTATCTTTAATATTGTTAGATTGTCTTACAATATTAATACTAATGAAATATCAAATGTTTATGGTATGTTCAGTTAGGAAAATCAAACTCTTGTTATATTGTTTGATTAAAGATAACTATGACTTCTTTTCTTCCAAAAGTTATCAAGGTTAGAATGTTGAGTATGACTTGGACATATTTAATAAAACTCCAACATAGAAGATTAATAAGACATTATCATATGATGGAATGTGATGAATGTAATGAATCACATTAAGTCTTAATTTTAAGTTCCAAATTTGTTTAACTGCTTATGAAGAGGTTATTAACAAAATTAAGTTAGGAACTGTCAATATGTATTTGTAATATCCCAAAAGAGAATATTGTATTATTGCTTAATTTGCTAAGTATTTAAAGATAGTCTTTAAATTGCTAAAAGCAAGTGGGAGTGTTGATCTTTAATAGATAAAATTACAAGATACATAATCTTCTAAAATACACTAGTAAATATCATGATGAAGTTTGACATTCAAATGTTAAATCTCAAGATGATGATGAAGTTTGATATTTAAATGTTAAATATCAAGATAATGGAATTATCATTCATAGAATATCAATATATCTCAGATATTTGATTTATATGCTGAGGGCTATGATTTACAGGATTATTGTAAACCTGATAATCATTATGATACATTACCAAGTGTGAAGTTGGGTAAAGTATACATGATATGAATGATTAAGATGCTGTCCAAAAAGATAATCAATTTTAGAAACTTGGTTTATCTTAATAGTTAGACTAGAAAATTAAGATGAGTTTCTTCAAAGATTAGGTAATCTTTGTGGTTTAAATCTTTGAATAGAAATCATATGGACAATGTTGTACACGTTTTTAATGTATGTTTTATGACAAGATTATTAATTACATTTAAGCAATTAACTGTGATTGAATATTCTTTTCTAAAACACATTAAATATATAAAGATTATGATTGTCATATTGAGTTTCATTTATATGAAATTGACAATAGAATATCAAAACTCTTTCATGAATGATTACTTGAGCGAGGACGATAAGTAATCAAAAGGAGTTTATGAATTCAAATAAATCTTTGGAAGTGTACATGGTGCAATAATCCAAGGATGGATAAATGCATGCATCTAGAAGATTATTTTATGTTTAATTATTAAATCCATGTTTGGTTTATAATTGAAATAAGATAATTTCTAAGTATTCCTAAAAGCTAGTGGGAGTATTATGTTTAATTTCTTAAATCATATATGTTGAAGAACATATAAAAGTAACATTCATATAAGTTAAATGTTAAGTCTTAGTATGGAATGAAACTTTACTTGAAAGATTTAGAAAATAAGACATACAACCTTGGAATCAATATTTATAGTTGAAACATGTGCGGTAAATAAATCTAATATATAACATGATATATTATTTGGAAAGTCTGAATAGATATGTATGACATGAATAAAATCTAAGTATGACTCAAAGATTTTTCATGTACATCATGTTTTGTTGTATCATGCTTGATTACAAGATGATTTGGCAATATTAATATCTAATTAAAAGTTATTAGATAACTTGTGTAACATTCTAATAAGAATATGTTTGATTATAGAATTACATCCTAAATCTGGAACAGCTTCCAAATTCTATAGATGAACAATTTTTCAAATTGTTGTGAAAATTGTCATAGCTAAAAAACTTGAAAGTTTGAAGGGCATCAAACATTACACAATAGATATTATGGTTTACGGGAAGTTTTAATAGCATATTGTTGTTGCATACAATGATGTTAATGAAATTGAGATGACACTCAATGCTAGTTATGGTAAGGATTTCATCTTTGGCTATTACTAGTTATGCTTACTAAAAGCATGGTTGCATTATACATTAAAAGAATAAGAATACTTTAAACTTTAAAATGTTTGAAAGTTTAATTATCATAAATTGGTGGTTAAGGATGTCTCACGTTTTTATGAAATATGGCATTGTCAAAATAGTTGAGTATGCACATACAAGAACTTCACTAGTTGAATTCTTGAAATAAGTATTCTTAAAATTCCGATAGATCAAAGTTGGATGATTTATGTTTTGTCAACAAGTAGGAATGTCATTACTTGAGACATAATTCATCAACAAGAATTATCATGCATTGATCTATTTAGTATTTGGATAAGGGATGTTAAACAATTATTATAATAAATTGAAATACATGGTATGTTTAATTTGTAATATATTGTATCCTATATTTGTATGTTTAAATCCATGAATAAAGGTTATTCTTAAATTGTCCATTGTCAGTTAGTAATATGAGAATATTATTAAATCAAGACAAATCTGAAGGTTGGTATAATATACTTAAAGTATATTGATGCATAGTCATGCCATTTCAGATGATATTCAATGATACCGAATATAGGACTTATCCCAACTACATGATGTTACTTTATGGATTTTGTTATTGAGTAAATCATGAGAAGTTATCCTCAGACTTGAGATGCAAGATAAGTGTCATGAATGTAGTACATTTTTGTGAAACAACTTAACGCTAAACGTAACTGGTAGTAATAAGGGTTGTTTTCGGAAGTGTTACAAAGTTTGTGGGTTTTGCTTGTAGTCAAGAAAGAATTTGTTCCTTCAAATTTATTTTTGAAGTTTAATACTGCTGGGCCCCTCGTAGGGTTGGTGAGATGTATGTGTGGCCGCACCCAAGATCTTTTCTGAATATGTTCAGAAGATTTGGTAATCTTAATCAATCACAAACAACGAGAAACAGAATGGTTAATTAAGGAATGACTTTAATCCATATCCTTATTAACGTGGTATTAGAAACAAAGGGATAATAATAATGAGAAATCATTAAAAGGTTTTTTCCAGGAGCCTTACTCGAGATCGTGCTAGAGGCATCGGCGTGTTGCAAGACGCTAACCGATGTGATCACACTATTAAAATATGTCCAAGTGGGAGCTGTTAGAATATGGACATTATTTTAGTAGTCGTGTGTTAGGATCGAACTCGAGATCACGGGATTGCACACTTTACGTATGAGTATTAAAGATTAATACTTGAATATAAGTGTTGTATTCATTTATTAATTATCACAAAACATATAAACATTTATTGGTATATAAGATATATGACTAATGGACGTTAAACTAAAAGAACGAGGACTAGAATGAAATTAGAAGTCAAGAAGGTTCCGGATCCCCTCCATTCATTGAGGGCCGATCGGATTTGTTGTGGGTTTACCCAACCCACACAAAACTTGAGCTCTAAGTTTCTTATAGTATATATACACATCAAAGGTTTAGGTTTTTGGTACTCTTGTGCACACACACAAAAACCTAAAAGCTTTTCTCTTTGTTCTTTTCTTTTGATCAATCGATCCATGCTTTTTCAAAGGGATGATTGATTTTTTTATTAAACAAATATTGTCTTGGTTTAATGTTTTGTGATTTAATTACTTGCATAACTTTAATACGTTATAGTACGTGTGTACAAGAAAGTGATACAATCATACTATTGATTGTTTCTTGGATTGAATTACAAAAAGGTAAGGGGTAATTCTCATAATCCTTATAAACCCTAATTAGGGTTCTTGGTTCCGGAAGATTGCTTTGATTCTTGTTCGGGCTAGAATCACAAAGGTACGTTTACGATTTATATAATTGATTAATTAATTACATGTTATTCGATCTATTATAATTGCTTCCGCTCATGCTCACTTTGATGTACATGGTTTATTTATATGAATGTCATGATATAATAATTACAACAAGTTGTAACTGATTATGAAGGATGCTAATAATATGCATCATGGCAAAAGAAGTAGTACAAAGGATGCTAATAGTATGCATCATAGCAAAGGAAGTAGTATAAAGGGTGCTCCTAGTTGCATCATAATTATAAGAGAAAGAAAATGATGCTTTTAGTGCATCATAACTCCCATTATAGTATGGTGCTCATATGAGATCGGATTAGATTATCACTTGTATAAAGCATGTATAAAAGAATTACAGTACATAGTAGGCACATATGAACTAGTTATCTTGCCTTATAGCATAGTAGGCTCATAAGGTGATCCTATGTAGCGTTGAAACCCGAGAATGCATTCAGGCATGAAGGCAAAGGCTGCACATGAGTATTTGCCGCCTATAGAAGGGAATTCCGAGTTAGTAGCAAATCGGTTAGACATCGATAAGTTAATAGCTTTTCAATTAGATATTGGACATGCTAGAAGTAGCCGAATAAATATCGGTTAGTTAGAAGAATGTTTTAGTGGTAAAACCCGATAAGACATCGGTGACTTAGTAGCAAGTTATTGGTAGTTAACGCAAATAAATAATGGTTAGTTTAGAAAAAGGACCCGTTTAGGTATCAGAAGAATGTGCAATAATGCACATATTACAAATTTTGATTAGAAAGTTAGAAAAGCATGTATTAGAAATGGATTGAATTGTAGAATACTTTAGTGGTAGCATTATAGTTATAACAATGAAGTGAACCCCTTTTAGATAATGGGTGGCTTAGTAGAAAAACCAATCAGATATCGGGATAAAGATTAAGGGTAAATTGCAAAAATGTCCTTAACGTTCCACAAAATTGCAAAAACGGGACCGAGACAAAAAGTAGCGCAAAAAAGACACCCACGTTTCACATTTTCGCAAAATCACCACTGAGAGCCATTTTTCGTTAACTCCCGTTAGTTTTCCCGTCAGTCAAGGGTATAATCGCATGAAATGACAAATATACCCCTTTAACTTCAGATACAACCCTAATTGTTGCCGCCAAATCTTTACCAGTGCATTTTCATATTCGCTGCATTTGAACGATACGTATAGATCCGTATAGTTCTGCTTAGATTACATCGATCGTCCGTGCCTTTGAACGATACGGTAAGACACAGTGCATTTTCCTTTTTAATTTCCCTCCTGTTTTGTGAGTTTTGTTTTTGTTTTTTTTTTTTTAATTTATTTGTTAAAAGGTGTATTTGTTGTTAATGTTATGGACTTATAATTGTAGGTGGTCAGATGGGAAATGTGAAAGTAGGAGAGGTAGATAATGAAACAGAAGAACAGAGTGGCGGGAGTGATTCAGAGGATTTGGACTATAATCGAAATGATGATGAAGTGTTTGATGACGATGATCAGGTAATTGAAGATGTTCCCGTAAGTAAGTCTGATTTGCTATGCCATAAAGCCTGTGAAATTCAATCAGGTATACCTATTTTTACCAAACATTATGCCCTGCTTAGAGAGTATGCCCAAGAGTTGGTTAATCAAAATCCAGGCACTACTGTTATGATTGATGTACAGCTAGAACCAAATCCAGCTAGTTCAACAAGAACTTTTAAGAGGGTGTATGTGTGTTTGGGAGCTATGAAACAAGGTTTCAAAGCTTGTGGCAGAGAATTCTTAGGATTAGATGGATTCTCCATGTCAGGTCCTTTTCCAGGTCAATTACTAACAGCAGTTGGGATTGATGCAAATAATGGGATTTATCCAGTAGCATATGCTGTAGTTGATGCACTAAATAAGGCAACTTGGTGTTGGTTTTTGAAACTACTAGGAGAGGATCTTGGGATAGAAACCAACTGCAAGTTCACTTTCATTTCTGATAGGCAAAAGGTGCACATTTCTATTGTATAATTAATCATGTGTTTTATGCACAATGAGAACATGTAAAGTTTTAACACCATCCATAACCTTACCTGTTCACAGAGATTGATACAAGCTGTTGCTAGTGTGTTTCCAAATGCTGCACACAGGTTTTGTGTTAAGCATATTCATTAGGAAATGAAGTCACATTTGAAAGGAGGAGTTTACAAGGACATGCTTTGGAAGGCTGCAAGAGCCACAACTGTTGTTGAATTCAACAAATAGATGGATCATCTGAAGAATAACAATGCTGCAGCTTATGATTGGTTGCTGAAGATTCCAGCTGAACAATGGAGCCGATCACATTTTTCAGGTAATTCATTAAGTGGCACTGGATAAAAGCATACTGATAATTGATCATATATTAATACATAATGTGTGATTTGTTCAGCAGGCAAAGCCCTATGTGGACTACTCTTAAACAACATATGTGAGGTGTTCTGTAGCCAGCTAAATGATGTCAGAGATAAATCCATCCTCGTTTGTCTTGAATATATCAGGGAGTACTTGGTGAAGAGGATTGTGGTAGTTCAACAAATAATAGAAAGGAG
The DNA here is from genome assembly GCA_030686995.1 of Artemisia argyi. Classification (NCBI taxonomy): domain Eukaryota; kingdom Viridiplantae; phylum Streptophyta; class Magnoliopsida; order Asterales; family Asteraceae; genus Artemisia; species Artemisia argyi. The sequence continues at coordinate 154,675,362 of CM060698.1, read as the reverse complement.
TGTTGGACAACTTACTCCTACTGTGCAAGCCATGGTTGATACAAACAAAAAAGAAGCTATTGATTGTGTTGTTGAATGGATTGCAGCTTCGTTATATAAAGTATCTGTGCGTAACGAGGATCATTGTGTTGCTAACATGGATAGGAAGGAGTGTGGTTGTAAGATGTAGGAGCTGACTGGAATACCATGTAAACATGTTGTGGCTGCAATAAACTATATGAATGAGGATGAAAAAGGAGTTGTTGTACCTGAAGAGTGGGTTCATGTTGCTTACAGCCTAGAAACATGGGCGCGTATGTACTCATTCAAGATCAATGGGTGTTCTAGCCGCAGATACTGGCCAAGAATTGAGTCTACAACAGTCATAGTACCACCCAATCACAGACCTCAAGTTGACAGGCCAACTAAAAAGATGAAGTCAAATGATGAGCATGCACTTCCAACTTCTTCATGTGTTACCCACTGATCTTTGAACAATATGTTAAATGTTATTGTCTGTTGGATTCTATATTTGTAATCTTTGTTTAACTTGATTGTGTTTAGAACAATATGTTTGAACCCATTGCAGTTGGACTTTCAAAAGTCAAACTTGCAAAAATGTTTATGTTTCTGATGTATTCTATGTTTGTTTGCATCAACCGTGTTATGGTTAATGAATGTAATGGATCTCATGATCCAGATTGTGTTTAGAACATTATGTTTGCACCCATTGCATTTAGACTTTCAAAAGTCAAACTGCAAATGTTGAATTACATAAAGTCAACTGTCTTTTATTTTTGTCCACACATGAAGACTACACAGTACGTGGCAATCTTTTATAAGCCCTTTTATAGGCAAACACATGAAGGCTACTAAATACGCATCTCTTAAAACACACACTTGCAAAACACACCTCCCTATTTCCTTAACCATGAACAAATCTGAATGTGATATTAATCTAAGGGTTGTCTGTAACTCGTATGTGCTAACTGAACTAATGCTTGGCCCTTACCACATCGAGATTCTTCAAGACTTGCAGCAGGCACACAATTTGGAGTACAAGTCCAAAAAAATTACTGAAAGGGTCGAACGTCGGGGGGATGTGATTGTTAGACTTCGAAACTGCTCACGTGTAAGAATAGCAAGGGGCAATACAAAGAAGCTTAGGAGGCTACAAACAATTGATAAGCGTTGGGCGAATGCACTGTTGATGATGGCCAGGCAAGTCAAGGACAAGATGTTTAAGAAGATTGAGTTTGTTGTAAAGAAGAAATATCCATGAGGGGTTTGGTTGTTTTGACATTAGTGATGGTCAATGAATGTAATGGATGGGGTTGGTTGTTTTGAGATTAGTGATGGTTAATGAATGTAATGGATCTCATGATCCAGATCTTGTATGAATAATGTCTTCACATATGTTTATACTTCATTATTGTATTTGATAGGTATCACAAACATAAACAAGAAGCTGACATTAATGAAACATTAAAACATAGACTAAACATAGTGACTCAGTTTGTGGTTTGGACATGCCCAAAACTACATCCTAGAAACACAGACTAAACATAATGATTCAGTTTGTGGTGTTGTTTTTAATGAACTTTCTTGGCTTCTTTTTTCTCTTCTTCTTTGCTTCATTTGATTGAGTTGCATCTGCAACACCCCTTGCACTTATGTTTCTACTTGTAATACCCAAACCAATGACACCACCACTTACTTCCTCTACCGTTGCACAACCTGCCTGTTCAAGTATCACAACTCTATGCCTCCAACACTTAACATCCCCACAACAGATGAAGCATCTTTCGTCCAACACCTCTATCTTTGCACCACCCCCTCCTGTTTTGTTCCCACTTCTGATACCGAGACCAATTACACAACCACTTACTTTCTCTACCTGTGTATTATTACGACTCATTTTCTGCCATATGTATGTTTTTGATAAAGTTGGACAGGAGACTTTACTATACTAGTTGGTTGGATAATTTACTTCATTTTGTGTGGTAGGTAAAGGAGTATTAACTTCGTACTAGTGCTACTCAATAAACCAAGTGACTTTCACCCGTTTGACTTTCACCTGTTTGACTTTCATGCAAAACATCACCTATCTAATGCTTTCTGCATAAGCTGCATAGGAAGTACCCATATATTTCAAAAATGAAACACAAACATAAAGAAATGAAAATCGAAACACAAATATATCAGTAACATAAACATTAAAACTTTCATTGATCATAGGAGTTCACAACCATTACAAATTTCCAAACAGATATCTAAACAAACACTTGTTTAGTAGTTTGAACAGCTGCCCTCCGCATTACCCCTTTTCTTCTTTTTCTTCAATTCTTTTTCTTGCTTGTCCTTCTTCTCCTTTAGATACTTGAACACCTTTTCAAGATGGGAAATCCTCTCTCCCAAATCATCAAACTTTGGTAAAACGGTATCCACAGGCTCTTGCTTCACCTCCTCCTCCTCCTCCTCCTCCTCATCACTCAAAAGCGCTTCATAGTAGCCATCTTGTTTCCTCAGATAGGTCAGAATCTTTGTTCTTAACTCCTTAGGTATCTTCCTATAAGAACCATACTCATCAATTGGTTCTCCGCCATATGCATCAAGAAGTAAATCGTTTAGATAATAGGTTCTTAAAACTTTATCAAATTCCTCTTCCTCGGTACCAATGTAGATACTCTTCCCTTTTCCATTGTTTGCTATCGTCGGTTGTTTTGATCGTTGGAATTGTGTGTGTTATGATTGAATAAGCCGGATAAACATGGACTTTATAGTCCTATGCAATCGCTTGGGTTGCCGAGTTACACAAAAAAAGACGGAAAGGTTAATCGCCAAGTGTGCCTCCAAAATTAAGTTTTATAACTTTGCAAATTTGGTTATTGAAATAAAGTTGGGGTAGTCAAAGGCGGGAAGCGAGTGAAATGACGATTATACCCTTGACTGACGGGAAAACTAACGGGAGTTAACGGAAAATGGCTCTCAGTGGCGATTTTGCGAAAATGTGGAACGTGGGTGTCTTTTTTGCGCTACTTTTTGTCTCGGTCCCGTTTTTGCAATTTTGTGAAACGTTAAGGACCATTTTTGCAATTTACCCAAAGATTAAATAAAGATTAAATTATGTTTCTATACGTTTTATGTTATGCTAATAGTAGTTCCGCTTTACTCACTAAGTACGTCTTTATGACTTACGGTTCTATGTTATGATTTTTATGTAGGTAAATGAAGCAGGGCTTGTTGATAGACGATGGAGAATTTTGATGGAAACGGTAATGCTCGAACGAGCATCTCTTACACTCTCTCTTGATGATTAACTTGTAATGCCCCAAAACGATTAGTAGTAGAAATAGATCTTTTGGGTCCAAACGTTTTTCATGTCAATCATTAGTGTCTTTGTGTATAGAAATTTTCCAGAAACCGTCTATGGCATAGAGACTTTCATTCTCTACGGCGTAGAGGTCTATACAACATAGAGAATTTCCTCCTCTACGGCATATAAAGGTTGTATAAATAATAATAATAACAATAAGGGATTTTCTAATACGAGTAATAATAATAAAATTAAAAAGAAAAAGAAAAAAAAATAAGCTAGCGTTTCAATGAGCCATCATCATCATATTCATAATCATAGATGTATTGCAGAACAAGAAGGCATATATGAATCAAACAAACTGTACTATCTCTGTCTCTCTAGCTACTAGCTACATGTTTAAGAGCATTGGGTATCATAACACTCGACTGACGCCATTCGACGTGTCTAGGCGTTATGGCGCCGCCACGGTATCAGGAGGGACAAATGCTATGGCTTGAACCAAAATTGTGGCATATGCTAGTGCTTGCATTTCCTTTTTTTTTTTTATTTAAATAAAAATGGTATTGTTGTGCGTGTAGTGCGTGAAATTGTGTGGCCGTGGAGCTATATGAAGATGACGAGCGCTTTGTTTTTGTTTTTTTTTTTTTTGTTTTTCATTTATTATTATTATTATTATTATTATTATTATTATTATTATTATTAAACCTTTAAAAATGTTGCATTTTAAGTTTTAGCCCTTTTAAAACTTTGAAAGTTGTTGAATTTTTGTATTTTTATGTAATTTGTTAATGTTATTTTTAATGAATGAAAAATTCAGTTTAAAAAATTGGAAAGAAAATAAAATGGTGGGTTTTCAAAATGGGTGTTTTGGCTTGAGCTATAAGCCTATAAGGGAGGTTTTGGGTGTGCAGGTAAAAAATGATGTGAAAGGGGAAAATTGTGACGTGGCATGACGTGACAACCATTGATCAAATAATTTGATAAGCTTAACTCTGTTTTTGGTTTGCCAGCCAAAATGCTTTCTTGCTCGTCACTGACTTAGCTTCTGCACACTAGATGTACAATATTTATACAGCCAAGTAATGAGCAAAAATATAGAATCTGTTTCAATCACATTAGAGATCAGCTCTTGTGGCTGTTTGTTTCTCTTATTTTCGATATAGCCAAAATCAATATTTAACCCAAGGTCAATTAGCTAGTATAATTTCGAATGGTTTCAGCTAGCAAAATGCATCTGATTTTTTTTTTTTTTTTTTTTTTTTTTTTTTTTTTTTTAAATTATTATTATTATTATTGTTATTATTATTATTATTATTATTATTATTATTATTTTGAACGGCATATAATATGTATATTCGGACGAGCGGGAGCTTGTGCATCTGAAATGGTAATATGATGATCTGTTGGGTGGCAGGGATATATAATATGTATATTTGGACGAGTGGGAATTTGTGCACTAGCAAAGAAACAAGAAATCTACAGATACAGATGGTTACATGTGACTCTGTTTGAACAAGTGAAATTAGGCCCTGTTTCGCACAGATAAATGTTTGTTGAACAGTAACTGGTAAGGACAACATAGAGTTGAACAATTAAGCAAGTTGGAGTACTAGAAAAGGCATTGAAGAGTGAATAGAAGCTGGTATAAAAACTGCAGGTTTAATTGATTGGTAAGGAGTGTTTGGGACAAGAGTGTATGTACAGATGGCTAATAGTTTGGTGGTATGCTAATCATTGGGGACTCTCTTCTCTATTGTGTGGATCTAGTTTGGGGTAACAGAATGGTTTAGATTGATCTTCAATGGCTAGCCCATACTACCATAACTCCATAAGGTAGTTTCCTGTACAAGGGAGTATTTGTTTCTGAGATGGCTTTGGCATAATTGCTGTTATAGCCTAAAAGGTATACTCAAAATATTGATGTATATCATCCAAGTATGTGTCTTAAACTTGGATTTGAAGAGACGGAGTGGTTCATCGTCAAAAGAACAACAATGGCTTGTAGCATTTCCTATTGATTTGTCTAGGGGATGGGATGTAAAAGAAGGCTTTATCGTCTAAAGGCAGGGGTGAGAGGTTCAAGCTAATTCTGCTGATATAAAAAAGGTTTTGCCCTTTTATTCAATTTTCTAACCTTTTGAAAATTGAATGAGTTAAGTTCACTTCAGAAGATGGCTCTGTACCTTGGGATATAAATAGTCTATATCTGTATTGTCCTTTTCATTCCTTTAGTAGGCCTTTGTTAGGTAACTATAGGGTGTTTGGGATAGTGCAGTTTATGGATTGTTTGTAGACCATAAAGTGAGTTTCCTTCCGAGAAGGGAAAGTTAGCTTGGTCCTAGTTATACATTGCTAAGGAGGTTTGGTTGGTCATCCCTAAAGGTATGTGTTCCCAAGGGTTTGAAGCCATTTTTAAGAAATGGAAATGTAAAACTCTTGGTAGAGCTCTTGACTGGAGGGGTTATGAGTTCCTAACCATGCTACTCACCTTTCCTACCTTGATCATTGTGGATGTTGGTTGAATGTTCTTGGTGGGGAGGTGTAGTAGAAATGTAGTTACATGGTATGGTGCACTCAAGGTGAATTCAGATGCTGTTGTGAAGTAGCAGATCTGTTATTGTTCTGTGTAAAAGAGTTTCAATTGTATCTGAGTTGTTTGAAGACTATCAGATATCGGATGTTATTGTTTCTCTAGCTTTGTGTTGGGTTTTTGGGCATGTCCAAACCAGTGTTTGATAGACTTATGATGTACAAATGTTTGGTTATTAATATAATTCACATTTGCAGCCAAAAAAAAAAAAAAAAAAAATTGTTTCAACCTTACATAGTAACAAAATTATAAAGTTAAAATTATCTATATAGAGTAACAAGAATCCATTCTTCTACATGAACGTTTCGATGTATACTGCATCTCGATGTTTTTTTAAGACAATAATACATCATTAATAACACATTGTCACACCCATCTCCAGGACAAAAAATATTAAGGACAACAATTTACAAATTTCTATAAGCTTATCGGTAGTATAAGTCGCTACGACATATAGTATGTCTAAAATCATCATCAATGGTTCCTCTAAACCCCCGCCGACTCGTTTTTCTGCTGCACCAACTGTTGAGTATCTGATAACTCAACTTCCTCATCTTGCCAGTTCCGATCCTTCTGAAACATTAATTCGATTTGCTCCAATGATTTCCCTTTTGTCTCCGGAACCAACTTGTAAACAAAGCCAACAGACAAAGCAGCAAACACCGTAAAAATGGTAAACGTCCCTGCCATCGAAATTGCACGAGAGACCGAGAGAAACGACATTGCCACCACTCCACTACATACTCTATTACCTACTGAACCTAAGGCTGATGCTTGAGCTCGAAGCCGTAAAGGAAATATCTCTGACGTTATAACCCAACAAACTGGCCCGATTCCGATCGAAAAGAAGGATACATTCCCACATATCGCTAGAATCGCTAATGCAATCCCGAGAGACGTCCCTTTGAACAACGAAAGACTGATTGCTAAACAGCATAAACAAACGGTCATTCCCATTGTGCTCACGTATAGCAAGGGCTTTCTCCCAACTTTGTCTATAAGTAAAATTGCGACCAAAATGAATGCGGTTTTAGCAACTCCAACAGCAACTGTCGCTGCCAAGAGTCTTGACTTGTCTTCAATCCCTGCGGTTTGAAGAATCTCAGGACTGTAGTATACGGTCGCATCTATTCCGGTAATCTGTTGGAAACACTGGATACCGAATCCAGTGATTAGCATTCGTCTTAGTGAAGGTGATGGAGTTAACAATTCTCTCCAAACAGCTTTCTCCTCTTGATTCTCTCCAATTCCCGCCCCGGCCGCCTTGAGGATCTCCGATAGTCTCTCTTCAACCTCAGCTTCAATGTCAATTGTTTTCAACAAAACAGATCTTGCTTCGTCGATTCGGTTTTGCATCACTAACCATCTGGGAGACTCTGGGATTATAAACAAAGCAAACGCTATAAATACTGAAGGAAGGATCCCAACTGCAAGCATTATTCGCCAGTTTATATGTGAATTAAAGCCCGAAAACGCATAATTCGAGACATAACCCAACAGAATCCCGATATTAATGAAGATTTCAGGGAAGGAAGTGAATGAGCCTCGAGAAATCGTTGGTGATATCTCAGCAATGTAAACAGGGGCGATCATGACACCAAAGCCAATACCGATCCCTGCTAAAAGGCGACCGATCATAAGCACTCGGAAGGATGGAGCTAAGGTCATTATAAGTGCACCGATTTGGAAGATGATTGCAGCTATTCCCATTGTCCATTTTCGGCCGAGGGCATCAGAGGCACGGCCACCACCTAGACTGCCTAATAAGGAAATGACACTCAAGATTCCGACAAGGATTTCTTCTTGGAATTCTGTGATTTTTAGATCTTCTTGAATGAATATGATTGCTCCACTCATAACACCGACATCTGAAGACCAAAATTGATTTGATCAGTGACATATATTGTATAATTCTTTAGTGATTTGTCAGCAAATATGAAAGTATTACAGGGAATCAGCATTACAATCAATTGAAACTAGCATCTCACTAATTTTACTACAGCTAAAATCAATCACATTTCATAAAAAGGGTTAATGTTTATTTTTTGGCGGTTGTTTTGCTGTGAACAAAACACACATTTCATAAAATCAATCACTGATTCCAAGTGTCTTTGACACAAAGCTAAATCTTTTTGAGAGTTTGCGTTTAGTCGGAAAACACACATGTTTTCAACAAAATATTTTGTGAAACAGAAATCGTGTTTAAATCGCTTTGTTGCCAAAATATTCTTCGCAAAACACAAAATCTTTGCTCCTAACTTAACATAAATATTCTTCTATAAAAAGACCCTCCAAATTTTTGCAAAACTAAAAAAATCTCCAGCTAAACGCACCCTAAGGTTGTCTTGGCTTTGATTTTGGAAAGATTTCGATAAACAGAGTTATTTACACTAGGAAGTTACAATTCATAACTAAAAGGAAGTAAGAAATGGTTTACGTTTGTCGCCATCCTATTTAACATCTTATAAAATGACACAATGTAAGTCATACTGTAAAATCGATAATGTTTAAGTTACTAACGGGTCTTCGGCACTTTCGTGTAGCTATGGTTATCAAGATTTATAAACCATTTCGTTGCAGGTTCAATATACTCAGAATGAATGTCCAATGTTGAAATTTCTTTCTTTATGGTAAGAAAGCTTTCTAAAACTAGGGAAAAACAAACAAACAAACAAAAAAACACAACATACAATGCTTAGCTTTTTTGATTGCAACATGTTTAGGCAAAAATCTTCGAAAACAACTATATCCAATCTTGTCAGAGCAAGGTATATATATGGGGAGGTAGAATGTAGACAAATAATACCCATTCCTCGGGAAAAACCCGAAGGTAGGGAGACCCCTTCCATAAAGACCTCTGGTGAATGTACATGTGAAGATGAGTATGCTCGTATATATGTGAAAGTGAGCATGTGAAACTATGCTTAGCCAAAAATCTTCATTATGTAAAACTCTTAGGGTTATAATGAGATAATTGAATGATAGAGTGGAAATCGGTCTTTTTATATTAGAGAGAAGAAAGTGGAAAATATTAGATTGTGGTTTTCATTTTCCTAGTTAAAATTTGAAAAGTGATAATTTCACTTTTTGGAAAATTGTTGAAATTTTTTTGACTAAACACGTTTTCTGTTTTTCTATTTTCCTGTGATTTAAAAAATAAATAAATGTTTTTCACCAACTAAACACACTTTTAGGGTGCGTTTAGTTGCGGGAAAACACCCTTGTTTTCTACAAAATGTTTTGTGGAAAACAAGGAAAAAAGAGATCACGTTCAAATCAACGATTTCCAACAAAATATTTTGCAAAACATAAAATCCCTATTTCCTAATTTAACAAGGAAAACTACAAAACAAATTTTAGTTGTTTTTCTTGTTTTCCTTTTTAACCCACAACACACCTTCTCTTTCCCCTTTCCCTTTTTCAAAATAAAAACAATACAAATATCAACTAAACGCATTTTTTATATTTTCAAGTTTTTTGTGGAGATAAATTTTCCTTCCAAAATTTTACAAAACTAGAGATAGAAAACAAGATTCTTTTTTCTCCAACTAAACGCACCCTTCACATTCCAATTTCCTACTCTAAAATTACCAATAACAAAAAGCTAACAACATTTTACACTTTTTGATGCATAATGTACATGTAATAGCATAACCACTCTCAATCTTACCTTAAAAATTGCCTTAACAAAGAATAAATAATCACAGACATAAAGAAGATTCCTACCCAATTGGCACAAATAGAAACCCATACAAATATGCAATGTACAACATGCATCAAATACTTGTACACCTAACAACTAGTAACAAGTATATCCCAGCACATTAACGTCCTCCTATAAATTCGGCAAAGTTGGGCATTATGTCTGTTATGTCTTGTAACTCACAAAGATCAATGTCATGAAACATCTAACTACCAAAACACGTATATCACATGAATCTTTACAGTTTCGAACAACATAATGTTCAAAAATAAAAACCAATATTAGATTATAAAACACATAAAGTTAAAGTGTTAAACCTTAAATCCAGTCAAATGGTTGTAACACATGTTGAAAATAGTTGTACATTTTTGTGTGTCGGTGACAAAAACTTTTACAGCTGGATTTAAGGTTTCATTAACCAATCAAAAAATTTATAAAAACTTAATAAAAAAAAAGTACCATATCCAAGGAGAACATTGTTGAGTGATGCAAAAACAGCACAAGCGAACACATATTTTCTTGTAGTACTACTCCTTTCCTGCTGTGTCTGCTTGTACGGTGCAACTTCCAAATCATCATCATTCTCATACTCTGAATCCATTCTTCTGTACTTATTTTTAGATCCAAGAGGTACACTAGACATGCCCATATCACCACTCCCATTTTCTTGGACACCCATGTTTAGAAAGTACAACTAGTGATTCGTATCTCACAACTGGATCAACTGTATCAAAATTGGTTAAAGGGTTTTTCAATTAGATATATGATGAGAAGAACCCAGAGAGGAATTGGGTCAACTCATCTCATTTGATCAGATCTGAATGAATCAACAAGTTGAATAGAAAATTTTAACTTTGAAAATGTAACAAGTGGGACCCTTTGTTTGTATTTTAGGTGTAGTTGTCAAGGGGAGAATAAAGAATGGTGAGACTTCAGTTATCAAGAGAGGGTTAAATATCTTAGAACCTTAAAAAACTAAAAACGTGTAAAGATGAAGAGGAGCTTTCAAGGTAACCATAGATGATGGCAACTACTTTTTTAGAAAAAAGGAATTTATATATTTTTATTTTGGTAAATAATATCATTACCATTAATTACTGTAGTAAGTTTCTTGTTTCCAAATGATGAAAAAAACTATGAAAAAAATTTACCCCGTAAAACAAATTCCTATATAGGAGAAACAAACGTACACGCACTAAACTGTACTAGCTTCAGGGACGGAGTTAGCGGGGTTTCATGGGTGCTCGGGATCTCAATAGATTTTTTTGATTTAATGTTAATTTTTGAAAAAAACATCAATTTTTTTAAATGCATCTTAAATACAACTAGTCTATCAAAATATGTTTTTATATTACGGTTCTAAAATATTTATGCACCCGGTCATATTTGGTCATGGTTCCGTCTAGCTTTATTATCACGCAATGCAACGACGTCAAAAGAGAAAAGACAATAGTAAAAAGTGAAGTAACTCCTAATACCGTCTTTCACGGGTTATAAGTTCCAATTTCGTCTTTCACAGTATATGAAGGAAGTTGAGATATAGACAGCCTCATGCCTACCAAATGTAAAAAGGCTGCTTCCGGTTATACTAAAAGTAGAAAAGAACTTTCGGCCTTGCAAGGAGTAATGGATCAAACCTTTAACCTGTGTCTTCAAAAAAAATGTATTAACCACTTGATCCAAGTTTTGCCATTTACATTCTCACAGGGTATGTTTGGCACGAAGTAGTGTTGAGCTTTTTGGAGCGGTAAACAATGAACATTTTGATTTTTAGTAATCACTTGACAAAGGAGTTGTGAGATTTATTATTTTTTAAGAATGCTCACTTTTTCAATGATTTTTTAAAAACTATGAGTGGTAAGCTGTAACTATTACTCACAGCTCACTGCTACTGTACAAAAACACACTTAATCAACTATATCATCTATACTACTTATAATACATATTAGACCTTCTCTCCTATTACATTTTAAAGATTTTCTAATATAGATTTTAAGTAAATACACATATTAAAGCTTTATGTACAATTAATTTATGCACAACCATGTATATTAAACACCTGCAATTAATACTCTTCATAAATCACCCCTTTACTGAAAAATGCAACCATTTTACCATACAGTACAATCTAATCAAGCTATTAATGATCTATTGTTAAAATCCAATAACCCAAGCACTTAAAACACCAGCAAAATAACATAACCTACGCAACTTAAACGACCAGCATGTACAACTTAACGAACAACATGGTTAAAGTTACTCAAATATAAAATTTTCACAATTTATAAAGTTATTATGACTAAAACACAAAATTAAAAAACATTAATCGCCACAAATTTTGTTACAAGGTACTCGCCGCCGCATCGCGTGGGTACCCTGCTAGTGGCTTTTCTAAATGAATTGACCACTCTTAAAAATCATTATTAAATAAATTAAAACATAACATAACTAACAACTTAATGTGCATTAAAAAGTTTGTAACCAAATAGACTCATAATTATATCTTTAATTGTATTTAATATTAAAAAAGCTGAAAATATCTTTTAGAGTAAATTGCAAAAAAATGTCCTTAAAATTTCTGAAAATTGCAAAAGATGTCATCGAAATTTTTTTTGCAAATTTTGTCCTTAACATTTCAATTTTCTGCAAGTTATGTCCTTCAAAAGTTACTGTAAATGGAAAAAATGTTTTTTGGCTAACGCTCGTTAGTTTTGGTCGTGTAAAATGACTATTTTACGTACACCTACTACAGAGACATTTTTTGAAGTTTACTATTTATTTTATTATTTTTAGTTCCCACCACCACCATACAACCACCATTTACCCTTTAGTATCTTCATCTTATCCGGCGATCACACCCAGATTCTGCCCAGATTCCAGACTTTTTTTATTTCTTTTAATCTTTGTAATTATTTATTTATTATTATTATTATTATTATTATTATTATTTTAATTTGCATCAAAGTTTCGACTTTCGAGCTCAATTAGCAGCCTAAAAAATATGGTAACAGTGGGAAGAGAAAAAAAAGTTAGAAAAGAACAAAAGGGAAAATTATCATCTTCTAGATCGGAAAGAATGAAAGAAAACTATTGCTTTTACAACAATGTTCATGTGGTCCACATTTAGCATCATTTGGCCATAACTTATACCTCTGTAAGCAACATCCCGATACTATGTAACGTTCAGTCGTCCCGAGGCATTTTAGGGTACTAAGGTGCCGTTTGGTATGGCACTTTAATTTGGGTTTTGTACCGACAAGACAATAATTAATTATTTTGTTGGTTCTTTTAATAGGGGAAATGAGGTTTAAAATCAAAAATTGATATGGTTTTGCCCGGGTTTCATGTTCTTGTGGGCCACCCTTTCAATTTTCTCCTTATGTATTGTGGACCCTTCTTTATATTCTTTTTTATCTTATAATTCAAATGATATTTTTTATTTTTATTTTATTCTAAAATATGTTTAAATCAATATAATTTCTCTTTCCTAAACATTTCTCAAATCCAAATTCTATACCTAGACTATGTTTGGCAAGGGCTTAAATGGAGCTTATCGGGGCTTGGGTTTTTAAAATAAGCCGGCTATTAAAATAAGTCTCGTTTGTTATGTGGCTTATGGAAGGGCTTATAAAATAAGTCGGCTAAAAACTTTAGCCCCATAAAAGGGGCTAAAAACTTTAGCCCGAGGTTTTTGAAAAATAAATTACTTATTTACCCACAAAAATATCTAACATATACAAAAACTCATTTAATTATATCCTTTTTAGTAATTTTGCAATAATAAGCCCCACCCCCAGCCCATTTGTCAAACAAGTTTATAAAAATATAAAATTTAATTTCAGCTTATAATATAAGTCCTAGCCTCAGCCCCAGCTCCAACCCCAGCTCCAGCCCATTTCGCCAAACATACCCCAAATCCTAATCCTAATCTAACCCCACCTATAAACCAAACGGGTCATAAATCAATTCAAACTTTAGATATTGCCTTTATTTTTTCATTACCTTCATAGCTTTATTTCAAGAGCCTTATCAGTAAAAATGAAACCTTTTTAAGCTAATTGAGCTTGAATCAATTAAAAGGTAAACTTAAAAACATTTTGATACGGTTGATGATGATAGCCAAGGGTGGAGAAATTATATTCATTTTGAACATAAAGAAATCGACCCATGGGACTTACCTGTGGATGAGGAGCTCCAAACTATTGTGGTGACGGCAAGTCTTCATCTGTCTTGACCACGGTTAAGTTCTTCCCCATGAACCACACTCTTAGCCACTGGTGGGTGGTATGTGTTAATTCACTTACCTTTTCATAGCAAAAAACTAACCCAAATAGACTAATTATGCTAACAAATGCCAAAGAATGTGTATTTTTATATTTGTGAACGTGCAGGGACGGATATCTCGTTAAAAGACGAAAAACAAACGGAAACAAGCAAAACGAGCACGAGAGTAGAACGTGTGCAGTTCAATCAATGAAAGTCAATTCAGAGCCTTAGAAGTCCTCAGAGATATGTGATTTGTCAATTTTGATCCCTGGATGAAGTATCATGAGATTTTCAGAATTGGTCCTCCAAGTTTCAGACTTTGGCAATTTTAGTCCTTGGAAGATATTTTTCATATTATGACATCTAAGGTCCTTGGAAAATCAGAAAGTTACATTTGAAGTCCTTGGATCACTTTTGGAATCATGGCAGGAGTAGTCCTTATAATTTCAGAATTTCACATTTGGTCCTTGAAACTTTATAACACTTAAATCTGAAAATAAATTAAGCGTAGTCCAAGTTTAGCCAAGTCCAAATCAAATAAAATAAATTCCAAGCCCCCCAATCCATTTACCCAAGCCCATTGATGAGGCGAAAAATGAACCACTTTTAGGGGGTCATTTAAGCCCGGGATTGAATTTATTTGATCAAATATTGCCCTAAATCGTTCCTTTTGTGATTTTAGGTACTTTGAGAGATAAATCTGGAAAAGGAAGCAATTCGGACGTTTTTGGAGCATAAAAGTGAAGAAAACGCCAAAGACTTAATTTTCCTTGCTGGGAACAGTAGGTGACGGCGTCAAGAAGAAAAATCTGACGGCGTCAAGAGTAATTTCCATGACAACCCAGTACAGAATTGAAGGCGTCACGAGGTAGAGCGTCAAGAGTAAAATACGTGACGGCCTGGAAAATGCTATAACGTGACGGCGTCAAAAGTAGATCAAGGCAGTCCGAGAAGTATATTGGCGGCGAGATGACGACGTCGTCAATTTGGTCTTGACGCCGTCAGCCTCAATTTCCTATATATAGTTTTCTAATTTTCATTCATAAAAAAAAGGATAAGTTTTGGAGAAACCCTAAGGCCGAATTGAGTGCGAATTTTACAGGTTTTTCAAGGGTTTTCAGCCCTTGATCCCTTTCATGTGTAATTGAGATAAGTATTCTTTTAATTCAATCAATATGTCTATGTGTTGGTTATCTATATCTTGTTCTTGTCTTAATTCCATCATGCTAGGCTAGATCTATCTTGTGTTTGCTTGGATCTAATGAAACCTAGATGTTAATTATGTGTTGATTACTTGTTTATAGTTGTATTGGATGAATGATTTCGATGTTAGACTTAAGAAAACTGGCAGATCTCCAAATGGTAACATGCTTGAACGTCTTAGGAAACATGAGCTGACGTGCACTAGGTTTTATTGGTTGTATTTAATGCATGAGTAAATTCTAATGATCCCATGTTAGGAGCTTCTTAGCCGGCTCGACATAGGAGTGAAGTAGGCACTCATAGGATTGGGGAGTTAAGTGCGCCACCCCATGAATGGTATTAAGGAATACAATCCGTCATCCACGCAACTATAACAAGTAATTAACGTGTAAAAGATATCTAGGGAGTAGTGAAATCTAAGTAAACACAACTTCTCCACTTATTGCTCACAACCTTAGTTAATTTAGTTTATTTTCATTTATGGTATTTTATTTTGATTGCATATTTAGTATTGGGTTAGTTGACTAGCAACTAATTCCGCCCAAATCCTTCAAACCCGAGATTTTTACTTGCTTTCTAAAAAACATAAAAATACAAAAATAATCATCCCTCATCTTTAGAACTAGTATTTAGGTTTTCTAATCCTAGCGACACTATTCCTAGCTGAACGATCAATCCCCCGGTACTTGTCACTATACTATACTACAACGATCAGGTACACTGCCTGGTGGGGGTTGTAAGCTTCTCAAGATCCCTTGAGAGGTAAAGCCTGGTGCGATACCCACATATCAAGTTTTTGGCGCCGCTGCCGGGGAATAGTTATTGTCTAGGTTAGAATCTCTTTTTATTAGGTCTACTTGCTAGATTCCTTTCTAGTAAGATTTTATTTTTATTTTTAGGTTTTCTTTAGTCTATCTTATTTCTTTGTGTTTTGTTCGTAACTCTTCACCACCCGACATCATGGACGATGGGAACATCTTTGAACCCGTCATTCCACCACAACAAAACCCACCACTAGAACCTCTTAGGCCCCGAACCTTAGGAGAGTATTCCCGACCTAGCCACCAAGGCTACCGAAACACCATTGAGCTCACCGGAGCCAATGTGACCCCCTTGCGATCCGACACCATCCGGTTGGTGTAAAGCGGATGTGCATTCCATAGACTTTGTTCCGAAGATCCAAACCAACATCTTAAGGACTTCTTTAAAATCGTAGATTCCATAGACTTAGATGTTGAAACTAGAGAGACAACCCGATTACGCCTATTCCAATTCTCTCTACGGAATCAAGCTAGTCAATGGCTTGAGCGTTTACCCGCGGGATCCATCACCACATGGGATGATCTCACCACTCGTTTCCTTGCTCAATTTTTCCCACCGGGGAGAACTACTAAGCTTAGAAATGACATCTTGATGTTCCAACAACGTCATAATGAATCTCTCTGTGAAGCATGGACTCGTTTCAAGGACTTACTCCAAAAAGTCCCTCACCATGGCATAGATCTTTGGCTCCAAGTCCAAATCTTTTATGACCATATCGATCTCTCCACGAGACGAGCCATTGACCAATTGGCCGGTGGTAAGCTACGTGATCTAAGTGCGGAACAATCATGGGAACTCATAGAAGATCTTGCTCTCTACGACAACGAAAGTTGGAATGATTCCCGTGATTTGAACAAAACGGTCAAGGCAATATCTTTGCCTTCGAACAATTCTAGCACTCCCGACCGTAGGATCATGGAACTTGAAGGTCGAGTCAAGTCTCTCATGAAATCTTATGAAGCTCAAAAACCTTCAAGCCAAGTAAGCAGAATCGCTTCTACATGCAAATTATGTAATGGCCCTCACGAGACTCATAACTGCATGGAGCTTCCAAAACGAGCTTATAACGAATTCACGTCGTCACACGTGGGTCGAGGTCCTCGAACTTCTGGCGAGGCCTATGAGGCATGGAAGGACAAACCTAATTTCAGAGGGTACCAAACGCGGAGCGTATCTTCACCACTCACTTGGTCCGAGCATTTTCCATCACAAGGCGTTCCTAGGCAAAGCTGTGAAGATGCTCTAAAAAAATTCATTCTATCTCAAGAATTACAGCTCTCTACGCTCGAGGCTAAATTTAGACAACAGCAGGCTGATATGAATAACAAGATTTGTAATCTGTTAACTGCTATCAAAGAGCATGTTGTTAATAAACCCATTCACGTTGATGAGGTTATGTCTGTTACCGTCATGAGTCCACCAACCTCCCCTGTGAAAATAAAAAGTCCTAGTAAGTTATTCAAACATCTATCACCAAAAGGAAAAGAACCTGTCAACCCCCTAGGACCAATCCATTTCGTAAATACCATCACCACGATATCTGCTTCTACACCCAACCCAACCCAACAACAAACTAACAAAATTGGTCGTACAGCTAAAGATGAGACCTCAAGGGTGGACCACGATTTGGCCAGAAGCCCTACCAACTCATTCGAGCAGTGCGCCGCGCAAGTATCTAGCGAATCGAATGAAGGGAAAGAGAGATCAGAAGAACATATGAGAAATCCAACTATGTTGGGCAAATCTATTTTAGAGGAGCCTGAGAGAAAAATGGAGAATGTTACCTGTGGGAATAGCAATGGGATTAATGTAAGCAACCCTAAAGTTTTTAAGATTTCCTGCACCATCGAGGGAAAGCTCTTAACCGATAGTCATATAGATCCTAGTTTCCCAGACAACATAATACCCCTTTCCCTATACCAAGAAGCCTTCCCAGAACGCATTGTGTGCGAGAGAGTCAATAATGCAAGGGTAATAAAAAATTTATCCATTACGATTGGAGAACTTGTTTACAATATTGACCTCACCGTGGTCGATGACGTGGACCCTCTCACCAATCAAACGTTAACCAACCACGTTCTTGGGAAACCATTTATCAATGAATCGGGAGTGATCCTTGATGAGAAGGATGGTAGTGCATTATTCACCAATGGTGTTAAGAAGGTAATTTTTCGTAGGGTTAATGAGGAGGTGTACGAGTATCGTCCTTCCCTTGAGGGGAATCTATATGGATCAAAGGATGGAGAGTCGGGGAAGATAAGACGGCATGATCCGAATAATCTCAAAATTCCCTGCATAATCGGTCATAAGTACTTCGATAACATCTACATTAACGTATTCCTGCCGAAGAATTTTATGTCCCTATTCCATTATAACAATATCTACAGATGGGGAATGGTTTACAAGGGAGAGAAAGTGGTTGGTAAGGATCATGAAATCCAGGTGTTTGTAGGAAATATGGCATTCACTATGGAATTTACGATTGTGGACAATATCGAAGAC
Source organism: Artemisia argyi (assembly GCA_030686995.1). Lineage (NCBI taxonomy): Eukaryota > Viridiplantae > Streptophyta > Magnoliopsida > Asterales > Asteraceae > Artemisia > Artemisia argyi. The sequence continues at coordinate 154,656,978 of CM060698.1, read as the reverse complement.
TATGTCGACCTTAGATTATCACAAGTCATTTTTGGGGCGCCCTTTTGCGAGATCACTAATCTGATAATTGATGACCGGAACAGAATCATGATCTTCGCTGATGGAATTAGGAGGGTTTCATACCAAACGCCATACAAGAGAAGAGACCTTAAGGAAATCGATTGTAACGGGCTTGATAAGATAAGTTCCCAATTTATTTTGTGTGATGAAGATGTTCGGAGAGGGTGTAAGAACACTTCTGATTTATCATGTGGATTCTTTAAGGATGTTAGTAAGCTTGGTTCTAAGTATCGAAAAGATATCTTCGAGTTCGAAGACCCGAAGTACTTACACTATAAAAGCGATGCTAGTTTAGAAGACGACCTAGAGAGTGGAACCAACGATGAGGTCACGTAGTAACCCATGACCTTGAGTCTAGCTACAAGACTCGTAAATAAAGAAAAGCGCTTCTTGGGAGGCAACCCATGTTTTGTGTGATTTTATTTTGTTTGTTTGTTATTTGCTTCCGTATGCATGCTTTATTTTTATTGTTGGTAGATCATGTTTCTCAATTAAATAGTGGAAATACTTTACTTTGTTGTTTTGGCCTAGTCTTAACTCCACCTAAAAGTATTTTTGCAAAAGATAAGTGTAAGGGGAAACCCCAAATATGTTTTCAAGAAACAAACCGATCATGATTCTCCACAATATTAAATGAACATGTATATTCGTATTTGTTAGAGTCAAATGCTTGTATTGAGTCATAATGAAGTTTTGCAGGATTTTCCAGGAAGTAGGACCAAGTTTTTCCAGAAATTTTCCGGAAACTTAACATAAGAATTTCTGCAGGTCACTTCTGACGGCGTCACGAGTTAACTCTTGACGGCGTCACGTGTAAAAATCTGGAAATTTTACCGGTTTTGTTTTTCTAACGTAGTCTTATGGTTTTTGTGAATTATTAAGTTTTATAATCTACAGGAAATCTGCAAATTTGTAAAACCTCGCAAAAATTCGTATAATTAACTTCGGTTAATTAAATAAATAATCTTTGTCATTATTGTAATTACCATTTTTACGGGGAAATTTAAAATTTTCTTTGTATATTAAAATGGTCACAATTACGATATTGCCAAATTCGTCAAACGACAAAACAAGTTCTCGACAAAATTAACAAAATATTAATAATTCACTAATATTAATTAAAATTTCCTAATCATTAAATTAATAAACTAGGCCCTTAATTATTTCGGCCCACACCACATTCACTATTCCTAAGCCCAACGAACCTAAGCCCAAAATCCAATTCTTATATTTTCATCCGATCGACCAAGTTCAAACCCTCTCCAAATCACCTCGTTCATTTCTAATTTCTACACACGACCTACATATATTTTTGCACCATCTCGTTCACCACCTAGCCAAATATTAGTGTGTCAAATCCCAAGTTCATTGGATGACGTTTGATACATTTTTAAGTGGCAAAGTGATTGAACCAAAATCAACTCAATCGATTTATATATTATTCAAAACTTAACCGTTTTAATCCCGGTTTGTTTCTAAATGATCCTAATAATATTTCTAACATGTTTTCATGTTTAAATATTAATGATGATCAACTATAATCAAGTAGTACTAGATTATGCAAATCGTGTGGGTAATATATAGATGTCGACATGTATATGAATCATCAAAACCATTTCTCTTGTTTCATGTCCTCACAATTCAATAAAATATAATATACATGTCGATCAATATGTTCTTGTACTGAAGTTGCATAGTTCTCATTGTTCCTTTCACACCATATGTGTTGTTAAATGAGAATTTATATAACGTACATGCATGTCTCCATTTCTCTTCATTCTTATACTCTTTCACATAGATAAAATTGTCCTCTAAACTATCCTTACAAGTCAGGAGTCGATTGCAATATTATATGGAAGCAAGAAAGGGAATATCGGGTTTGATTTATATATATAACGTTTGGGTTATATTTCGAACATGATAAATTCTTGTTTTTCATACTATCACACTCGACTCTCTACCACCTCCATGGTGTTGTAAGTCATTTTTACTTAGTTCCATTCCATTTCACACGTTAATTTATTGTCATGCATCATGTTTATTTTTATTCGATCATATATATTTTTATATATAGTTTACGTATAAATATTGTTATATAGAAACACGAGCGTGACTAGCCTCCATCTTGGAAGGCCTAGGAGTCACGTAGCACACTTGTTTCACATTTATTTTTATGTTACATGCATCACACGAACTCATTTTGAAACATATATCAAATGTATAAAAATGTTACAAAACATAGAAATAATTCTAAGTCTTTTAATAATAAAAATACGTCTCAAGTCACTTGTAAAACCGTCTTTTATCTCACAATTTAGCGTAACAAGCATGTCATATTTTTACACCATCTAATAGACACCATGGCTAGCTACAACTTTCGTATAAATAACATGTAAAAATAACCACGTCTTGACACTCTAAATCGACCAAAGTAAATTGCAAAACTCGTATATACCAAAAACACTTAGAAATTTTCTGTCTTTTTACCCAGAAAATAGGTCCAGATCGTGACTAAAATGACCCTTTAAAACTCAATCTGACTTAATAACCACCCAATATTTTTACACAACCTATTTCTCCTTGCTACAAGCTACAAGTTTCCTGTTTATATTTTGTAATAATAAGCTGGTTTAGACCATTTAAATTGGCCAAAGTAAACCACAAAAACTCATTTTCAAAAACTATTTATAAAAGCTGCTTAATGGACTGAAAAGCCCAATAAGCTGAAAATAAGCTATCCGTATAAGCTGGACCAAAAAGCTATTTTGATATGATTTAATAACATTAAAAATGAGTCTAGGGATAAGCCCAACTTGTCTCAACGCTCACGGATTTTAAAACGTTAACGGGCCTTTAAATTAGCTCGTTAAAGCCCATTTATTGAAAAATAAGCTATTTTTGTAAATAAGCAGTTGAAATAAGTTTTAATAAGCTTCAATAAGCTCCAGAAATTTTAAGATAATTTTTCCCATAATTTTTGAACGTTTGGACTAAAAATGTAACGCGATGACACCTAGAAGGACTAATATTGAAAACTGTGAAAACTAAGGACTAAAACTGTAAAAATAGAATTATTAAGGTAGAAAATGATTTATTATTAATTTCCAAGCTTAGATTGTAATATTGGACATGTAGTGGACTATAATTGTAAAATATATATAAAAAGGACTAACGGTGTGACGCTAACGCCGTTAGTATAAAAAGTGTAAAATTGGAAAAAAGAACAAGGACTACACATAATCTATTTGACATTCTTATTTTATTTTCTATTTTACGGCAACCATCACGTCATATGCATTTTTATTACGTTTTATATATATATTATTTATTTTTACGTTAACTATATATATAACGATATTTAAAAAGTTAATATTTTTATTTACAATTAAAAAGGTAAAACTACGATGAATATTTTAAATAAAATATTTTATCATATCATGCATGGCATAATAATTTCACTGCATATCATCTATTCGTCATAACGAATAAATATTATTCGTTATTTGTTCGTATTTACCAAATAGTATTTGGTTATATTCTCTGATAAATTTATTTATCAGGTTCTATATCAACGACGTTTCCATAATCATTTCTATAAATCTCGTTCTATCTTACTTTTCATCATTTCCAAATCAATCCAGGTGAGTCATAGCCCCATTTCAAATAATTGTTTTAACTCATTTGGGGGAGATACATGCTTACATATACTTTGATAACTTGATAAGTATATGAAATAAAATAAAATACATTATTCAAATCAATTTCCTAATTGATATTAAAATAATATAAATTGTGATTTAAAATATGTTAATGTTTCCAATGTGATTATTGTGGTATGTGAAATATATATTTATTTAAGAATTTCTTGACTGAAATATTGATACTCATATGAAAATGTTCTCAATTCGATTATTGTTGTATGTGATATAAATGTGTTACTGGCGAAATATTCAAACTGAATTTCTGATACTCAAATGATGATACTTTCAAACTAAATTTCTGATACTCAAATGATATATTTTCAAACTGAATTTCTGATACTCAAACGATATATTTTCAAACTGAATTTCTGATACTCAAACAATATATTATACTCAAACAATATATTTTCAAACTGAATTTTTGATACTCAAACGATATATTTTCAAACTGAATTTCTGATACTCAAACTATATATTTTCAAACTGAATTTCTGATACTCAAACGATACTGTTGTTCCAATTTGATCTCTGTGATACGATACTTGATTTCATGATGTTATGCTAAATGAGCCTATTAGTCCTTGATATTGCCTAAGTTAGCTTATCACCATATAGTCCCTCTATCATGAGCCATTAATCACTGTAATGTGAGCGCGAATATAATGGACAAATTCGAAACCTGTTTTGGATTGACCCCCGATCCTACTAATGCTTGACGGAATGCCATTATGCATATGGTTAGTCGCATTAGTCGTGATACACTATATTTGAGTAAAAATAGGAATTGGCAAATCACCTATTACACGAGGGCAAAATCTGTCATTGATTTGATAGATCACCCCTTCTGTTAACGTCTTGCGTGTCATGAGGCTTGGTGCAATATCTATAAAGGAAATATATATGTATTCAACATATATTTAGATACAGCTGTATAAGTTTGACCATACGTGAATTGTATATCTGATTAATTTAGTATCATGAGTTTCCAACTCATGTTAAAATTATTGATTCTTTATTTAATGTGATTGAATAATTATATGATTTATTTGTGATTATATTCGCTACTTGTTTCGTTACTGTTTGTATTTTATTAATATCAAATATTCCTGAAATCTAACAAAATAAAGGGTTTTTCCTAAAACTCTATGAACTCACCAACCTTTGTGTTGACACTTTTAAGCATGTGTATCTCAGGTAATTTAACAGAGCAGGACAAGACACGGAGTGGGCATTTATTACTTTGATAAATTAAAATGGTGTAAAAATCAAATTTGTCATTTTTACAAGCCTTTATATCTTTTCATAAGATTTTAAATCAAATGGTTCATCTTTTATCAAAGTTATTATTCAAATGACAAATGACTTTCAAAATGTTTCTTTTAAAACCTTTTATGTGGTTAAAACTTCGATCCTCACCGTAATACCCAAATAAATTTTCCGCTGCGACAAACTTTAAAAATGGGGGTGTTATAGATTGGTATCAGAGCTACAGTTATAGAGAATTAAATGTTTTCAAACATTAAAACTATAACTTCATTTTCAAAATAATGATTTTACACCATAATATTTTATGCCCTCCGTGTCTGCAGACTGTCATGCTCCATAATTTATTTGTTGAGATTATCTTACATGCTTAATAGTTACTCATATACAATTGTTATTTCATCTGTACTGTTATATCTTTAACAATACAAAATACTCATAAAATATTATTCTCGGTTACTACTGTAGCTTGTCTTCAGGAACGCCCGTGAATGTCAAAACGAATATCCATAATACTAATATCTCATCTATCAATAAAAATTCTCCGAATACTGAAGATCCTTACATACAAATAACAAAAATCCACGCATAAATTACCTTGTCGATTAGTATGGATGTTAAGTCAGAATCTTAATATGATTTACAATGTCTTAATTTGAATGGATTGGGACGCCCTTTTATCCAAATCAAGAAATTTTACATCATTAAACCATGAGTCTATATTTCCTTAGTTACATAGTTTGGGACGCTTCTCTATGTAAATAACGAAATACAGATAAATAGGTTTAATTATATCTGAAATAACAAGCATATGAAACCAAGAACCACTAAATTTCATTAAAAACTCCATATATTAATACACAACGATACAATTAGCATTCGTCACAAATACCATTAGGTAAGGCAGGAATAACCAATTGGTTGACTTGCCAAGCCAATGAAAAATATCACTATCTCTTACCTCATAATTCATCCACACTAAAAATCAAAACCAAAATTTGCACAAAAAGTGTTATAATCAAACCCAAAAACTCCAAATCTTACTTTGGGATGTGAGCTAAGAAAATGTCTTCAACAACATACATGGGAACGGTATGGGTGTATGACATTTTAAAATCTTTGGATGAAAGAAATATGAGTGGTGAAGAGGAAAAGGTGGGATATGTAAGGCAGTAGCCGTAGACTACTATCCTACCCACAGACATTCCCTATTCACTACCCAAAGATAAAATGACTTTCATCATTCCCAAAGGCTGAAAATCCGGCAATTCTACTCTACGTTCTTATCCAAAATTTTCTTTGTAAAAATCTGTATTAACAAAGCTCTTAGTTTAATGGGTAGGTTACCCGCACAGATTTTTATAATTCATGATAAATACCTAAAAGTGACATCTAATAAGTTTTCTTCCAAATTGTGTTCACAACGCAAACATTCAAACATAATATTATTAAAATATACTTAACATTACAAATAATACTGAAATAAAAATACCTAACAAACATAAACATAAACTTCAAAAATAGGCTGGATAATCCCAAATCTGAGAGTTGTTGGAGTCACAACCATCATTTTAAGGATCAAGATTCGCCAACCTCTCTTCCTCTATCTGAGCCTCCCACCTGCTCAGCTCCCGCTCCATGTCAGAAGTCCAATCACCATCACCAACATTCACATTTTCCTCAAAGCTAAACTGGAAGTGATCCAGATGAGGCAATTGTTGTTGTTGTTCAACAACTCTTGGTGCGGATGAACTTGATGCACCATAATGGGGGTGTTGTGGTGGTGGTGTTGTTGTTGTTGTTGTTGTTGTTGTTGTTGTTGATGTTCAACCCTAACAACACCAAAATTTTCTTCAAAACTCCAACGAATTTTATTGGAGATCTGGGCCTGAGTCTGACCGACACAAGCCCTCAACGATTCAATAACAGCGACGTGCTTGCGGCACTCCTCCTCCAAAAATTTATCAATCACCTACCTCCTCTCTGCCGATATATCTGTGCATCTCACATAGCGTCCTCTAAGTTCTTGATACAATTGTCTTGCCATCTCATATTGATTAATGGCTTCCACAATAGAATTTTGGCGATCCACATCGCTATTTTCAGTTTCTGCCTTGATGAACAATCGAAATTGTTCAGGGGTATGTGGAAGTCTGCAAGGCATTGAGTGTTTTGTATGTGTGTGTGTGGGTGTGTGTGTGTGTGAAAAACCCAAGTATACCAGTGGTATTTATAAGGGTTTGGAAATGTTTTCCTTTATTTTATTCCGGTAGACATGACCGTTAGTAATTACTGTTCACTAGCCGTTATTCTACTATTCGTGATCACTCTTCTCAATATTCACATTTCTTAAATACATCAGTTATTTTGTCTTGTCTAGTACAGGTAAATCTAACTGAATCCCGTTTCCGTAGTTTTAGGAATAAAAATCTCTCGACAACCTCTGTTCAAAAATTCTTTACTCAAGTAATCACATTAAATTTGAATTTCGGGACGAAATTCAGATTGACAGGTGGGTACTGTAAAACCTCGCAAAAATTTGTATAATTAACTTCGGTTAATTAAATAAATAATCTTTGTCATTATTGTAATTACCATTTTTACGGGGAAATTTAAAATTTTCTTTGTATATTAAAATGGTCACAATTACGATATTGCCAAATTCGTCAAACGACAAAACAAGTTCTCGACAAAATTAACAAAATATTAATAATTCACTAATATTAATTAAAATTTCCTAATCATTAAATTAATAAACCGGGCCCTTAATTATTTCGGCCCACACCACATTCACTATTCCTAAGCCCAACGAACCTAAGCCCAAAATCCAATTCTTATATTTTCATCCGATCGACCAAGTTCAAACCCTCTCCAAATCACCTCGTTCATTTCTAATTTCTACACACGACCTACATATATTTTTGCACCATCTCGTTCACCACCTAGCCAAATATTAGTGTGTCAAATCCCAAGTTCATTGGACGACGTTTGATACATTTTTAAGTGGCAAAGTGATTGAACCAAAATCAACTCAATCGATTTATATATTATTCAAAACTTAACCGTTTTAATCCCGGTTTGTTTCTAAATGATCCTAATAATATTTCTAACATGTTTTCATGTTTAAATATTAATGATGATCAACTATAATCAAGTAGTACTAGATTATGCAAATCGTGTGGGTAATATATAGATGTCGACATGTATATGAATCATCAAAACCATTTCTCTTGTTTCATGTCCTCACAATTCATTAAAATATAATATACATGTCGATCAATATGTTCTTGTACTGAAGTTGCATAGTTCTCATTGTTCCTTTCACACCATATGTGTTGTTAAATGAGAATTTATATAACGTACATGCATGTCTCCATTTCTCTTCATTCTTATACTCTTTCACATAGATAAAATTGTCCTCTAAACTATCCTTACAAGTCAGGAGTCGATTGCAATATTATATGGAAGCAAGAAAGGGAATACCGGGTTTGATTTATATATATAACATTTGGGTTATATTTTGAACGTGATAAATTTTTGTTTTTCATACTATCACACTCGACTCTCTACCACCTCCATGGTGTTGTAAGTCATTTTTACTTAGTTCCATTCCATTTCACACGTTAATTTATTGTCATGCATCATGTTTATTTTTATTCGATCATATATATTTTTGTTGGGATCATACATTTGTATTCAGTCAAGTCTCGGTCATTACCTTTTGTAATAGGTTGCTTTAGTATTTATTTCATTATGTCTTATGATTACAAGGCTTATGTGTTAAAGCCCTATGGGCTTGAAAGCCCACGAAATAGAAAGATAAGGGAGGAAGAGAATGTTGCCCTAACTCCTCCCTTATAAATAGTAAGCTTATGTAAACTTTTCATTTGTTGGTTATTTGATTATCTTAAGGAAACTCTTGTTCTCTCACCTTTCATATTGTCTCATAATCAACCATCTCTCATTCTCATCTTATTTCTTTCATTATCATACTTGTGTTTACATAAATGGTGACCTAACAAGTGGTATCATTCGCCAAATTGAGATTGAAGTGTTGTTCTTGGATTGAACATGGGGTTCAAGGTGTTCTTTTGCTTCTTTTTGCATTTTTCTTTGTTTCTTTCACTCAAATCTTGGAGCTTGGACAAGTTTCAAGGTTGATATAGTGATTTGAAGCTTAGTTTTTGCATAAAGTTTTGATTTTTAAGGTTTTTTGTAAGGTTTTATAGCTTCTTTGATATTGGAAAACTAGTTTTTGGTAGCAAAATCTTCAATAGTTAGTGTTTTCTAAGTATTGGTGAAGTTATTTGATCAAAAGTACCTTATTTCTAAGCATTTCTCTTCAAAAATTTGAGATTTTTCAAGCTTCTGACCACCTTACGCGTAACTTTTGTGAATAGTACGATTCAAAAGCTGAAAACAGTACTTTTTGTCCTTCCTACGAGTAACTTTTGGTCAAAACCCTTTTCTTACGAGTAACATAGGTCAAAACCCTGTTCTTACGAGTAACTTTGAGTTCCTACGCCTAATTCTTACGCATAAGTGACTTCCTACGCATAAGTTCTACGCATAAGTGATTCCTACGCCTAATTCTTACGCATAAGTGACTTCCTACGCATAAGTTCTACGCATAAGTGATTCCTACGCATAAGATTACCTCTTACGCATAAGATTTTATCTTACGCGTAAGTTTCAGTATTCTACGCATAACTTCATACCAAGGTCTTCTCTTCGTGCAACGGTGACTCAGTACTTCCCTAGCTTGGATAAGTTAGTGGAATACTTCGACTAAGGATATCTTTCACGCTTGGATAAGTTTGAAAGATTTGTTTGGTTGTTTAACCTTACGCATAAGCCAAAGCTTATGCGTAAAGAGAAAACTTACGCATAAACTCTTTGTTTACGCATAAACTACTCTTTACGCATAACCTAAAGTTTACGCGTAAGATTATTGTTACGCGTAAGAATTCAACTTACCCCAGGGATTTTGAACTTAACCAAAGGAACGTGCATTTCAATCTTCTACAAAGATCCATCATTCTCACAAGTCCCTTTCTCATATCTTCTAAGTTATATTCAAAAAAAAAAAAAAAAAAAAAGTTTTTTGGCGGGAAAATTTGAGTAAAATTTAATTTTTACAGGAGACTAAACGTTCAATTTTTACGCGAAATTTAAATTTTGGTATAACAGTGAAAATTTTGGCCTAAAATTCAAATTTTCAGGCCAAAATTCAAATTTTTTCGGTAAAATTTGGCGGCAAAATTTTTGAAACTCAAATTTTTCTTGCAACCTTATAATTGCATTTTAAAGTGATTTTCAAAATTTTGGAAGAGAAAATTTTTTCAAATTATTTTGGAGGGAAAACCAGAAATCACTATTTCGACCTTGAGTGTGACATTTTGTTTGATTATTTCGATTACGTCGCAACAATCAAGGGGGAGAGATATGTCATCTACAATGTCTCAATCACCTTCTTCCAACTACCTTCCTCACCAATATTCTCATCTGCAACAGTCATCAGCAACTGTACCTTCTTCCAACTACCTTCCTCACCAATATTCTCATCTGCAACAGTCATCAGCAACTGTACCTTCTTCCAACTACCTTCCTCACCAATATTCTCATCAGCAACAGTATCATCAACAACAAAGTCACAGCTCCCTCATTCGTCATGTTCTGATCTTTGGCAATGAATCAAGGCCTCCTATGTTGCTACCAGGAATGTATACTGTTTGGAAACGGAGATTTCTACAATGGCTCACAGATCGTCCTGCTGCAGATCTCATGCTTAAATCCATTCAAGATGGTCCATACAAAATGATATTTCTTGTTGACTCAACAGGGATTATCAGAATACAAACTGATGAAGATTTGAATGCTACTGAACTTGCTCAGTACGATGCTGACCAACAGGCTGTATGGTTCATAACATTGGCACTTCCCAACTCAATTTACATGCATATGGACTTTCAAGCTAGTGCTTATGAAATGTGGAAATATCTTGAAGCAATGCATCATACAGAAGAACTTCATCACATCAGAATGAAGCAAATTCTTGAATCTTGTTTAAGCATGAATCCACTGAAGACCATTCTCCCTGCTCCACCATCTCCAGTTGTTGACCATGGATCCTTAATTTACACTCAAAATGGTCTCTTCTTCATTCCTCCAAATGCAACTGAGCATATCTTCATTCCACAGTACCATCCTGCAACACTAAATGATCACATGCAATCACTTCTGCAAAATCTTGTGAAGCTTGGAAAAGCATCTCCTGATAAAGGCAAATGCATGATGACTTCAACTTATGAATGCTTTAACACAATGGAAGATACTGATGATGAAGAAGATCTTATCGAACCAAGCATGGCATTTATGGCATATACGGAAAATATTGCAGATGAGGAAGCTCAAGATTATGATTCAACTCCACTCTTTGACGATAATGTTGAATACGATGCCACACTTAGTCAAATGGAAGTTGAAGGGGGTAATCTGAATGCTATTTTGCAAAGTGTCATGGGAGATATTCCATCTAATGATGAATATGCAGATTTGGAAACGAATACAACAGATTTGGAAGCCAATACAACAGATGTGATGTTAATATCAAATCATGATTATGTTCAAGAACATAATTACTTCAGTTATCCACAACCTGCTACTTCAAACTTCATGATCCAATATGATTCATCTCTGCAGCAGACTTCAACTCAACTGGTTCCATATGACAACGGTGATGCAGTGTACTATTCTAATTCCAATGAAGACGACGATGAGGATTTCAAAATTTTGAATCAAGGACACGAACTTATTGCTCATGCCTTCAGCAAATTCTCCAACAAGACAAACAACCGTCTTCGTTCTTCTTCTAACACACAGAATCAAGCTGCTGGGCAAGTTGAAAGAGTTGATAGACAAAGAAGGAATGCTGAAAGGACTGTTGGGAATATTGCAGATGTCGGTAATACAGGCAATAAGGTCAAAGTATTGGATAAACATGATGACAACAGCAGATTGGGGAATGATACAAATGCAGATTGTGCAGAGATCAGACCCCTCTATGTCTCAGAGCCCAACTTTGACAAAGGACAGATGGATGAGGAAGATGTCATACCCATCTATGACAAAGAACCGAACTTTGACAAAGAGCAAATGGTTGAGGTACAATCTACTGTTGATCATATTATGCCTGCAAATGAGAAACAACAATCTGAGCAACCTAACTTCAGTAATGAAGGAGAGGTTGACCAGGATGTTGTCCAATGTCTTGACAAACGTTCTGAGTCTGAGTCCTTACCTGTTAATCTAATAACTGAAACATCATACCAGACTCTTGAGTCTGAAAATATTCTTCTCAAAAAGACCATTGCCCGGTGTCATAAAGATTTTTCAAAACTAGAGGCACATTGCATCTCACTTGAACTTCAATTGCAAGACGAATCTCTAAATTCGGGCAACAATGGTCAATTTTTGAATGAACAAAGAAAACGTGTGGATACATTAGTTAAAGAAAATGAGCTTTTAAAAGGTCAAATTCAAGAAAAGGTGTTTGCACATGCTGCATTACAAAACAAATTAAGAAGACTGACTGGCCAGAGTATGGATACTAAGTTTACAAAACCATCAATCTTGGGGAAACCGCCTTCTCAAACAATCAGAAAACAATCAGTGGTTAGACAACCGACTGCATTTAAATCTGAACGACCTAAATTTTCAAAACCTCGGTTTGCCTCCCAAGTTGTTGAGAAATACAATTTGACAAAACCAGTCACTCCACATTCTTGGCCTAAGGAAAATGCATCTGTGTCTGCTAAATCTCAACACGTGATTATACCTGGCTCATCTAGGATTAGTTTGAAAACAGTGTCTAAAACGAGCATTAAAAGTAAAGATTCTTATGGAAGATATGACATGTACAAGAACTATGATCTAGAAAAGGCTAGGAAAAAGGCGCTACTTCAAAAGGATGGAATTCTAGGTTCAAAACCTCATGTGATGCCTTCCACTGTAGTACAGAACACTGCTTATAGTAGCACACCAAAACCTAAGAGTAAACAACAAACTAATAGGAATTGGCTAGCTTCTAAGAGTAGTTGCGTAAATAATCATGTTGTCTGTGCTTTAAAATATCTTCAAAAAGGAAATTCACTAGAAAAGGCTCAATCGACTAAGACAGATAAACCCGTTGAACCAAAAGTCATAATTCAGAAACCTAAGAAGTGGATCAATATAGGACGTAGGTTTTCTCAACCAAGTGATGCTCCCACTGCATCTAAAAGGAAAACATCTGCGAGATCTAACATTAGGTGGGTACCCACGGGTAGAATTCTCAGATCGATTGGTCTTAGGTGGATTCCTACAGGAAAGAGTTTAGACATTTGCACCAAAACTAATGTGAGTTCCACAACATCAACCGCTGAGACAAATATGAAAACCATCGGAATTGTGTGTTCGAGTGTCAAGAAGATAGTTGACACTACATTTTTATGCTTCTAACACCTGGAACCCAGTTACCCTTAGGGCTCCATGTTCTCTGTTTTGTCTCTTCTTTCTTTCTTTGCAGATTCAACAGGTATGGCTTCAGAACAAATCAGTTTCGGACCCGAGCTTAATGTTATGGTTTCTAAGCACAACAACTTAGGACCCGCAACCAACCGTTTAAAAGCACATCAACTATGGCTTCTGAGCAACACAGCTTAGGACCCGAATTCAACCGTCTTAACTCTCCGGAATCTTCGGCTGAATCATTGCCACTCAACCGCAAAGAATTGGAAACCTTGTTTGCTCCACTGTTTGATGACACAATTGAATACCGTCCTACTGAGGTCTCACCTAATTCCGCTGCTCAACCTGATAACCTTCCAGTACCAGACTCACCTCAACAAACTACAACAACTGTTGAGAGAGACGGTCCTCCAATTGTATCACCATCTACAGCAGAACAAACTGTTTCTAACTCCCGCCATTCAGCTGAAGATCCTACACCACAATCAGTTCCACAACCCGCAGAGCATGATCCTGATGCGTTCTTTAACCCGTTTGCACCGGCTCCTACCTTTCCTGATATAGCTGAGTCGTCAACACGCAATTTGGATCCTGCTAACATGCGAGATACTTATCAACTACACCCTTCAACACATAAATGGACTCGAGACCATCCACTAGTTCATATTATTGGCCATCCAGATGCACCTGTTATGACAAGACAACGACTTCACACTGATGGAGAAACTTGTATATATGCACTCACAGTTTGTCACGAAGAACCTAAGAACATTAAAGAAGCAATGACTTATGACAACTGGATTGAATCTATGCAAGAGGAATTTCAGCAATTCATAAGATTAAAAGTCTGGGAATTAGTTGAAACACCTGACGGAGTCTTTGTCATCGGGTTAAAATGGATTTGGAAGAATAAGCTAGATGCTGAAGGCACTGTCATACGTAACAAATCACGCCTGGTAGCGAAAGGATACTCTCAATTAGAAGGACTTGATTTTGCTGAATCCTTTGCTCCAGTGGCTAGACATGAAGTTGTTCGGATCTTTTTGGCCTATGCTGCACACAGAAACATGGTAGTTTACCAAATGAATGTAAAAACAGCATTTCTTAATGGAGAACTCCGTGAAGAAGTTTATGTTAGCCAACCAGACGGCTTCGTTGATCTTGAGCGTCCTAATCATGTTTACCGACTCAAAAAGGCACTCTACGGACTTAAGCAAGCCCCACGGGCGTGGTATGTCAAACTGTCCACTTTCTTGCTGGCCAATAAATTTTCTAAAGGCTCGGTGGATCCTACACTATTTACAAAAACCTACGGGGAGGACTTACTTGTTGTTCAAATATATGTCGATGACATCATTTTTGCCTCAACAAAAAGAAGTTACTCTAATGATTTTGCAAAATTAATGAAAGATAATTTTGAAATGTCCATGATGGGTGAACTTTCGTTCTTTCTAGGACTACAAGTTCATCAATCACCCCGTGGAATTTTTATAAATCAGTCTAAATATGCTCTTGAAATTTTAAAGAAACATGGAATGATGAGTTGTGATACTTATAATACACCAATAGGCTATACCACAAAACTAGATGCTGACTTACATGGGACACCTGTTGACCCTACCAATTACCGTAGTATGATTGGGTCCCTCATGTATCTCATAGCTAGTAGACCTGATATAGTATTTGCTGTCTACATGTGCTATCGCTATCAGTCCAAACCAACTGAAAAACACCTCAGTGAGGTCAAAAGAATCCTTCGATACATAAAGGGAACCATTAACTTGGGAATCTGGTATCCGAAGGATTCTGGTTTTGAACTAATTGCTTTTTCAGATGCTGACCATGCAGGATGTTTAGACACACGCAAAAGCACATCTGGTGGATTACAGTTTCTCGGAGATAAACTTGTGTCATGGCAATCAAAGAAGCAGGACTGCACATCACTGTCGTCAACAGAATCTGAATATGTAGCTATGTCTGCTTGTTGTGCTCAAGTCATCTGGATGAGATCACAACTTAAGGATTATGGCTACTTGTTCAATAAGATTCCAATCTACTGTGATTTCAAAGTGTGCTATTGCTATCTCGTGCAACACCATTCATCTTTCCAAGGCCATACAAATTGCTCTCCGCTACCATTTCATAAAGGAGCATGTTGAGAAGGGTAAAATTGAATTAGAGTTTGTGGGTACTGAGTACCAATTGGCGAACTTGTTTACAAAGACATTACCTCCATCAAGGTTTGTTGATCTAGTTCACCAAAATGGTATGTGATGTTTGACTCCAGATGATTTGCAAAATTTTCTTAAAACCTAAGAAGAGTCAAACATCAAAGTCTTTCTGTAAATACTTTTTCTACAAAAAGAATCTTCTTTCTTTGCGTACAAACTTCAAATCTTCAAAACTATGTTCCTCCATTTAAACAAATTTTGCTTTTCTTTGTCAAAATGGAACATGTTTTGAGGGGGAGAAAACTTTTCACAATATCATGAAGTTTGGACACCTCATTTTTATTCATCAAGGATAAAATGTTTCTTCATCATTCGGATTTAAACTCATTTTCTAAAAGGTTCTACGATCTCTCGAATTAAAAGTGCAGAAAGGTTTCACAAAATATATGCTAATTCGAGGGGGAGAAAAGGAATTTTTTTCTGCAAGTTTGAACTTCAAATGGAAAAGTAATTAACCTTTTAATGAGTAAAGTTCACAAAAGTCTTAAACTTTGGTAAAAGGACCTTGCAAGAAAAATAAAACAGGCTCTAATCAATGTTTTCACACATGTTCTCAAAAGTTGCACACATGATTAAAAACCTTAACGAATCAGACTAACGATTTTTTCCTCAATTATCTCTATAATTGTGAGTTTCTAATTTCCTCATTGTTGTTGTCTAGTCGTTCCCTAAATGTTTCAAGTGTTTTTCAACGGTCAAAAAGGCATAATCAGAAACTAAGGTTAATGTAATTATCGATCGGGGCATTTCTTTTTTTATGTGTTTAGTCTAATTTATTATTTCATATAGCTTTAGAGAACACTAAAGTATGCTCGATTGGTGTGTTTACACGATTAGAAACAATATAGGTTTGAAATCAAGTGATTTAGGGTTTAAGATTTCGATGTCTTTGCTGCTACTAGGATGGTTAATTTGTACAATATTCATGCATTATGATGCTAAAATGCGTACAATGTCTCTAATCATAACCCCTAACCATTATCATAATTGGAAAATCTCGAGTGATAGGATGAGTTAATCTGTGATCTTGTGTGTTAATTAGAGAATTCTGAGCATTTTGGTAGATTTAGAATGAGTTTCTTGATTCATCTGTATACTTGTTTGTGCCTGATGCATTTTCTCTGTGTGCAAGTACATGTCATCCCATTGAAAGTCAAAATTTCAACATTCGACAAAATGTTTTTTATGGAACATATTTTGAGGTCAAAGGGCAAAATGTGTTTAAAGGCTAAACTGGTAAATGGATTCAAAATGGTGAGAAACAAATCTTTCCAAACTCTACACTATTGTTTTACACCGGTAAAGCAAGTGTGAAGACCAAAGCAAAGTTGTCCTAAATTTTTCAAATTTTCAAAATCTGGAATGCTTTGGCTACGATATAAGAATGACTCTGATTTGGGCATCCCAAATACCGGAAGTTTTCCATTCATCACAAAAACATATCTTCAAAAAGAATCCATGAGGTTCAACTTTAAATGGAAATCTTCTTCTTCTGATTTTAAAACTCAAAAGAGAGACTCCGGGTCTCAAACTACTTTCAAAAGTAAAAGAGTTTTAAATTTTCATTGATTCGACGAGTGTTTTATCAAAATGAAACAAAGATTTTTCAATCCTCGTTGAAATTCAACATTTTTCGGATTGACACAACCTATAAATGGATTTCAAATTTTTTCAGTCCTCAAGGTTGTTGTCTAATCTGATTTTTAAACATTCTTTGTTGTACAATACTTGATTGTGTTTTCTAAAACCTTGAGCAGAATCAACTCACGAATTTTCGAAAAGTATTTCTTAAATACGACTCAATATTCTGCTCAAAAAGACTATCTCTCGAATAAACTTCATTATTTGAGGGGGAGTATTTTGTTAAAAGAAAACAAATTTTGTATTAAACCAATGGCTTGTGTACGCATTACAGTGCACAACCCGAACTTGTAAAGAAAGGACCCTGAGGTACGCATCAGTGCCTCAATCCTAAATATAAGGAGCAAAGGCTTCTTACTTTTGAGTAGAATTAATCAAACATTTATGATTTTCATAATTCTGCTCAAAAGGACAAGTATTTCACCTCAATAAGACCTAATCACTTGTTGAGGGGGAGCA
Organism: Artemisia argyi; assembly: GCA_030686995.1. Taxonomy (NCBI): domain Eukaryota; kingdom Viridiplantae; phylum Streptophyta; class Magnoliopsida; order Asterales; family Asteraceae; genus Artemisia; species Artemisia argyi. The sequence continues at coordinate 154,639,115 of CM060698.1, read as the reverse complement.
CTTGTCAAAACAAAATACTTTGCTCTAAAATCAAAAGTTCTTAGTGAATCTCCCCGTAAGGCATATTTTAATCTAAAAGTTGTCAAAAACATCATTTTATATGCTATTTTTGAGGGGGAGAAAATGAAAAAGTGATTAAAATATACGAAGTCAAAGCTTAAAAGTTGTATCATGTGCGAGCTAGACTCAGTATTGACCCAGTAATTGACGAGACAACAAATGTTAGTAATATCGAAAAGACTTATCCTCGACGGGTAATAACATCAAGTTAGTTACTAGGGCTAGTTGTCACCTAAAAGCTGACAATGTATCTCTTTATCTAACCACGTAAGCGTGTCTTGAAAAGGATATGTCTTAGTAGAAATGTACCGTCTCGAGAAACTTTCTGTGGACTTGACCAGGCCGGGTAATAACTTCAAGCTAGTCTAACTATTGATGTAAGCGTGTCTCGAATCGGTCTTGTTCACGGAAAGTGGATCAATTCAAAATGTTTGCTCCCCCCGCATGTGCAAATTTATTAAATACTTATGAGCACATGTGCAGGGGGAGCCCTTCAAAAGTGTACACAAAACTCTCAAAGTGTTAACCAAAATATTTGATTATCACAAACACTTTGAGAGATTTTTCTATCAAAAGGTTTCTTGGCTACTGTCGGAGTTATAAGGTGATTAAGATAGGAATAACCGTCCTATGATCCGCCAGAGCCGGAGGGATCTACCCAAGGACATCTCCCATAGTTAGAATTAGAAGTCCTTAGGTATGATACGAAAAAAGGAGAAAAGAATGAAAGGGAATGAAGGAGTTGAAGAATTAAAAAGAAAAGCAAAGAAAAGGGTGAAAAGAAATAGCCCTCCATATGTTCAACCTTAGGGCAGACACCGGGTTCAATACATATGCTACTGGTTGTTGCAAAAGACAACACCGGTATTGAAGACAAAGTCGTCATGGACCCAGTGACGCAATGCACTAAACCTTCTTAACCACTCAAGTTCTCTTAAAAGGACTTGTTTCATTCTCACGGGGAACCAGCGTAACCTATCGACCTATCTCTTAGAGACGGTTGATATTGAAGCAGGAGACCCCTCCCTAGTCTCTGCATAGGAAACCTAAGTGTGCACTTATAGAGTCTAGAGCCTTGAGATACATCAAAGATCTCTTAGGAACACTTAGTATTTCTACAACTGGTGTTCTACATCAATGGACACCAGCTGTAAATTATCGAGTCCTTCGCAGATCTTAGCAATCTGCCGAAAACGTTTATGAGAGGATTACTTATGTATTTCTCAATGATTGAACGGAAATCCTGCCAAGGTCAATATCAAACAGCCCTGACAGCAGGTCACTTCGGTAACCCTACGAGGGTTACGCTTAGTGTTTGCGGTGGTTCCATTACGGTCTACAGTCGTGGAGTGATCCCCAGCGACTCACCCAGTCATTGAGCTACTTAGTAGGTCTCGTAAGCTCCTTCGGGAGTATCTGATATGGGAACGGCCTGGATAAGGATTAGAGGGAGTCTTCACAATATGCTGTTGATGAACTCTAATTCCTTATCTGTAAGTACCGGTTGTTTTATTGCTAACTGTATACTCGCAGGTACCTCACCTCCATGATGGTAGATTCCAACATGCTCATACATACATCTTGAAGCAACTGATAGCTCCCCCAATGATCTTAGCACCACAAAGTTCAAAGAAAGATTCTACGTCAATAAAGAAGAATCTACAAAGTATAAAGACTTAAAGATCTCAGTATATGAAAAGGAACTTCGTGCATGTATAAGTCCGAAGATGTATGAGTATGTTGGAATGACGGACAACCACCACAGACGCTGGAGTGACGAATGGCAAACTACTTCGTGACACAATCACTACATCATCACCAAAGAACAAAGACAAAGAGCAAAGTACATTCATTATCATTCAACAATTTTTGAAGACGTCTAGAGTTTTACATGTCACAAGTCAACGACAAAGATGAAGACGTCAAGCAACCGTGATGACCGACCCTTAGGGGGAGATTGTTGGGATCATTCTTTTGTATTCAGTCAAGTCTCGGTCATTACCTTTTGTAATAGGTTGCTTTAGTATTTATTTCATTATGTCTTATGATTACAAGGATTATGTGTTAAAGCCCTATGGGCTTGAAAGCCCACGAAATAGAAAGATAAGGGAGGAAGAGAATGTTGCCCTAACTCCTCTCTTATAAATAGTAAGCTTATGTAAACTTTTCATTTGTTGGTTATTTGATTATCTTAAGGAAACTCTTGTTCTCTCACCTTTCATATTGTCTCATAATCAACCATCTCTCATTCTCATCTTATTTCTTTCATTATCATACTTGTGTTTACATAAATGGTGACCTAACAATTTTTATATATAGTTTACGTATAAATATTGTTATATAGAAACACGAGCGTGACTAGCCTCCATCTTGGAAGGCCTAGGAGTCACGTAGCACACTTTTTTCACATTTATTTTTACGTTACATGCATCACACGAACTCATTTTGAAACATATATCAAATGTATAAAAATGTTACAAAACATAGAAATAATTCTAAGTCTTTTAATAATAAAAATACGTCTCAAGTCACTTATAAAACCATCTTTTATATCACAATTTAGCGTAACAAGCATGTCATATTTTTACACCATCTAATAGACACCATGGCTAGCTACAACTTTCGTATAAATAACATGTAAAAATAACCACGTCTTGACACTCTAAATCGACCAAAGTAAATTGCAAAACTCGTATATACCAAAAACACTTAGAAATTTTCTAAGTCTTTTACCCAGAAAATAGGTCCAGATCATGACTAAAATGACCCTTTAAAACTCAATCCGACTTAATAACCACCCAATATTTTTACACAACCTATTTCTCCTTGCTACAAGCTACAAGTTTCGTGTTTATACTTTGTAATAATAAGCTTGTTTAGACCCTTTAAATTGGCCAAAGTAAACCACAAAAACTCATTTTCAAAAACTATTTATAAAAGCTTAATGGACTGAAAAGCCCAATAAGCTGAAAATAAGCTATCCGTATAAGCTGGACCAAAAAGCTATTTTGATATGATTTAATAACATTAAAAATGAGTCTAGGGATAAGCCCAACTTGTCTCAACGCTCACGGATTTTAAAACGTTAACGGGCCTTTAAATTAGCTCGTTAAAGCCCATTTATTGAAAATAAGCTATTTTTGTAAATAAGCAGTTGAAATAAGTTTTAATAAGCTTCAATAAGCTCCAGAAATTTTAAGATAATTTTTACCATAATTTTTGAACGTTTGGACTAAAAATGTAATGCGACGACACCTAGAAGGACTAATATTGAAAACTGTGAAAACTAAGGACTAAAACTGTAAAAACAGAATTATTAAAGTAGAAAATGATTTATTATTAATTTCCAAGCTTAGATTGTAATATTGGACATGTAGTGGACTATAATTGTAAAATATATATAAAAAGGACTAACGGTGTGACGCTAACGCCGTTAGTATAAAAAGTGTAAAATTGGAAAAAGGACAAGGACTACACATAATCTATTTGACATTCTTATTTTATTTTCTATTTTACGGCAACCATCACGTCATATGCATTTTTATTACGTTATATATATATATATTATTTATTTTTACGTTAACTATATATATAACGATATTTAAAAAGTTAATATTTTTATTTACGATTAAAAATGTAAAACTACGATGAATATTTTAAATAAAATATTTTATCATATCATGCATGGCATAATAATTTCACTGCATATCATCTATTCGTCATAACGAATAAATATTATTCGTTATTTGTTCGTATTTACCAAATAGTATTTGGTTATATTCTCTGATAAATTTATTTATCAGGTTCTATATCAACGACGTTTCCATAATCATTTCTATAAATCTCGTTCTATCTTACTTTTCATCATTTCCAAATCAATCCAGGTGAGTCATAGCCCCATTTCAAATAATTGTTTTAACTCATTTGGGGGAGATACATGCTTACATATACTTTGATAACTTGATAAGTATATGAAATAAAATAAAATACATTATTCAAATCAATTTCCTAATTGATATTAAAATAATATAAATTGTGATTTAAAATATGTTAATGTTTCCAATGTGATTATTGTGGTATGTGAAATATATATTTATTTAAGAATTTCTTGACTGAAATATTGATACTCATATGAAAATGTTCTCAATTCGATTATTGTTGTATGTGATATAAATGTGTTACTGGCGAAATATTCAAACTGAATTTCTGATACTCAAATGATGATACTTTCAAACTAAATTTCTGATACTCAAATGATATATTTTCAAACTGAATTTCTGATACTCAAACGATATATTTTCAAACTGAATTTCTGATACTCAAACAATATATTTTCAAACTGAATTTCTGATACTCAAACGATATATTTTCAAACTGAATTTCTGATACTCAAACTATATATTTTCAAACTAAATTTCTGATACTCAAACGATATATTTTCAAACTGAATTTCTGATACTCAAACGATACTGTTGTTCCAATTTGATCTCTGTGATACGATACTTGATTTCATGATGTTATGCTAAATGAGCCTATTAGTCCTTGATATTGCCTAAGTTAGCTTATCGCCATATAGTCCCTCTATCATGAGCCATTAATCATTGTAATGTGAGCGCGAATATAGTGGACAGATTCGAAACCTGTTTTGGATTGACCCCCGATCCCACTAATGCTTGACGGAATGCCATTATGCATATGGTTAGTCGCATTAGTCGTGATACACTATATTTGAGTAAAAATAGGAATTGGCAAATCACCTATTACACGAGGGCAAAATCTGTCATTGATTTGATAGATCACCCCTTCTGTTAACGTCTTGCGTGTCATGAGGCTTGGTGCAATATCTATAAAGGAAATATATATGTATTCAACATATATTTAGATACAGCTGTATAGGTTTGACCATACGTGAATTGTATATCTGATTAATTTAGTATCATGAGTTTCCAGCTCATGTTAAAATTATTGATTCTTTATTTAATGTGATTGAATAATTATATGATTTATTTGTGATTATATTCGCTACTTGTTTCGTTACTGTTTGTATTTTATTAATATCAAATATTCCTGAAATCTAACAAAATAAAGGGTTTTTCCTAAAACTCTATGAACTCACCAACCTTTGTGTTGACACTTTTAAGCATGTGTATCTCAGGTAATTTAACAGAGCAGGACAAGACACGGAGTGGGCATTTATTACTTTGATAAATTAAAATGGTGTAAAAATCAAATTTGTCATTTTTACAAGCCTTTATATCTTTTCATAAGATTTTAAATCAAATTGTTCATCTTTTATCAAAGTTATTATTCAAATGACAAATGACTTTCAAAATGTTTCTTTTAAAACCTTTTATGTGGTTAAAACTTCGATCCTCACCGTAATACCCAAATAAATTTTCCGCTGCGACAAACTTTAAAAATGGGGGTGTTACAAAATTCTACAAGCCTTATATCTTATTTTGTTTTCTAGGATTTAGTAACTTATATAGGTTGCCGCCGATTTTATGCGAGGTTGTCTTGTCTATTTTCTCAAGATTCACATGTTATGTATGACAAGAAGATGATTTATATTCTGGAAGGGAAGCTTTGATTGTTCATTTTCTTGGAGGAAGATCTAACCTGGCCACCTTATTATCCATACCGAGCGAATCAGGGGAGTATTTGATTTCATTCTTTTTAATTTTTTCACTTTTACATTCTCTACTTGAACATTGAGGACAATGTTCATCTTAAGTGTAAGGGGAGGGTAAAATGATGATACTTTACATGTACACTTTCGCTTGAGTTTGTTTGTTTAATGGTAGATGTGTAATAAAACTATGAGAAATACTTGTTAGTGCAATTTTAGCCCCAAATTAAAATTTTTTTTACAACATTTAGGAGTGAAACTTTAGCCATAGCAAGCGTCTTATGGATAGGAGATTGTATGACTAGCACATAACTGTATATTCAGAAAAATTTTCCACCCAAATATGTGAGGTTCGCCTTTAGATTTGATAGGAAAAGCATTTACTATTAGTGCTTATGAGTGTACCGGTAGCATTTAGATTCTAGAACTTGCGTTAGTGATGCATCCCGAGACCGCTAGTGAGACTACATTCGTGTAGTAGGATTTATTACATGATAAGAGGCATTAGTATCACCCTTGTGTTAAACCCGTATCATAATTACTTGACCATTTAAGTCATATTACTTGGCTAGTTAAGTCAACTAATTTTTCCCACACCCTTAGCGTTGTACTCATTTTTAGTACACGAAACCCCTAGTACACCCCTCCGAGCCTGTCTTTTCGTTTCTAACTTTAAGCATTTTACTTAAAGGAAGAATTTGTTACACCCCACTTAAATGTATACCCAAATCGCCTTAGCCTTCCGTGTATGCGCTCATTTTTAGTGCATTATTGTTATTTGTTAAACCCTAAGTTAATTATCTAATTGATTACATGGTTGCTAAGTCGAGTCATATCCTTGTACATATTGTTTTGGGACGATTGGGACTCATGGGTAAAGTACTTATTTTATGAAGTAATGGGGAAGAACATCATATATTACCCCCATATGTACGTTAATCTTAAAAGTGCTCCAAGTGTTTTGATTTTCTTAATTCGAGTCATTAGATTAGTTAATTGTAAAGTATGTAAAGATTCAAGTGTAAGGGGAATTTCCATTCCCTATGATGTATTATTTTGGATGGTAGGGTAAGAGTGTATGTTAAAAAAAAAAAAAAAAAAAAAAAAATCGAAAAATCAAGAGAAAAAAAAATAAAAAAAAAATAAAAAGAAAAAGAGAAAAAACATACGGACTACTATCCATTTTTATTCTATGTTCATTTTATGTTTTTGTTATTTTTCATTTATTAGCTTAAGTCGAGTCTAGTCTTGGCTTAGCAACGCCATATTGTACATGTAATTAACCAAGATTGTTAGCTCGCCACCAGTAAAAACTTCCTTTATCCAACAAAACCGTGTATTTCATATCCCTACACCTAACGTTACAACCCTTTAAAAGACCTCTTAGATAGTTTATCCTAGGTGCTTACGCCATGTGGTGGAGGTTTGATCCTTTCCCAAGCCTATGGTAATCTATTTTGCTATGACAAGTAGTGAGAGATATCTTCCGTTTCCATATTGTAATTTATACTTTATTACACCCGAGAGATGTGAGTATCTAAACATTATTTGTGAGGTGCTAGTGTATGACCTCCATGCTTGTCTTTGGTCTTTAGTGGAACGATTATTTGTTGTAATTACTTTTATATTAGTGTTAAATGACCCCTAACTTGTATTTTGAGTAGAATAAAAGCGCATTTGCTTGAGGACAACCAAATCTCAAGTGTAAGGGTATATAATGAGGCGAAAAATGAACCACTTTTAGGGGGTCATTTAAGCCCGAAATTGAATTTATTTGATAAAATATTGCCCTAAATCGTTCCTTTTGTGATTTTTGGTACTTTAGGAGAGAAATCTGGAAAAGGAAGCAATTCGGACGTTTTTGGAGCATAAAAGTGAAGAAAACGCCAAAGTCTTAATTTTCCTTGCTGGGAACAGTAGGTGACGGCGTCAAGAAGAAAAATCTGACGGCGTCAAGAGTAATTTCCATGACAACCCAGTACAGAATTGAAGGCGTCACGAGGTAGAGCGTCAATAGTAAAATACGTGACGGCCTAGAAAATGCTATAACGTGACGGCGTCAAAAGTAGATCAAGGCAGTCCGAGAAGTATTTTGGCGGCGAGATGACGGCGTCACCAATTTGGTCTTGACGCTGTCAGCCTCAATTTCCTATATATAGTTTTCTAATTTTCATTCATAAAAAAAAGGAGAAGTTTTGGAGAAACCCTAAGGCCGAACTTAGTGCGAATTTTACAGGTTTTTCAAGGGTTTTCAGCCCTTGATCCCTTTCATGTGTAATTGAGATAAGTATTCTTTTAATTCAATCAATATGTCTATGTGTTGGTTGTCTATATCTTGTTCTTGTCTTAATTACATCATGCTAGGCTAGATCTATCTTGTGTTTGCTTGGATCTAATGAAACCTAGATGTTAATTATGTGTTGATTACTTGTTTATAGTTGTATTGGATGAATGATTTCGATGTTAGGCTTAAGAAAACTGGCAGATCTCCAAATGGTAACATGCTTGAACGTCTTAGGAAACATGAACTGACGTGCACTAGGTTTTATTGGTTGTATTTAATGCATGAGTAAATTCTAATGATCCCATGTTAGGAGCTTCTTAGCCGGCTCGACATAGGATTGAAGTAGGCACTCATAGGATTGGGGAGTACTTAAGTATGCCACCCCATGAATGGTATTAAGGAATACAATCCGTCATCCACGCAACTATAACAAGTAATTAACGTGTAAAAGATATCTAGGGAGTAGTGAAATCTAAGTAAACACAACTTCTCCGCTTATTGCTCACAACCTTAGTTAATTTAGTTTATTTTCATTTCTGGTATTTTATTTTGATTGCATCTTTAGTATTGGGTTAGTTGACTAGCAACTAATTCCGCCCAAATCCTTCAAACCTGAGATTTTTACTTGCTTTCTAAAAAACATAAAAATACAAAAATAATCATCCCTCATCTTTAGAACTAGTATTTAGGTTTTCTAATCCTAGCGACACTATTCCCAGCTGAACGATCAATCCCCCGGTACTTGTCACTATACTATACTACAACGATTAGGTACACTGCCTGGTGGGGGTTGTAAGCTTCTCAAGATCCCTTGAGAGGTAAAGCCTGATGCGATTCCCACATATCACCCATACACCACTCGGTCAAACCCCATATTACCTCAAGTCAAACCAAGGTAATAAAATATTACCAGAAAACATTTCTCGCCCCCTTTTTCCCCTTTTACCCAGGTTCACATGAACCCTAAATAACCCGTCCTATCAATTAACCATAATTAAGGGTAATTGTGTCAAATCAAAGAGCTTCTAGATGGTCAGGAGTGTGTCAGAGCATGTCAGCATCAAAGAAACACAAGGAATGATAGGTGGCAGCCTCCTATAGGTCACTACACGTCATATTACATGATCCAAGGGTGGATATTTGAGGGCAATGATTGGGAAAGGATCTAAGGACTCAGAATGATACTTAAGAAGCACACCGCACGGATTGCCAAGCTGGAAATCCGTGGATATTCCTCTCTTGAATCATCCATTAGTTAGTATAAATAGAGGTGTAGTGTCAATGTAATAGGTGTGGAGTTTTTGAGTAGCAAAACTCTGCCAAAAATCATTTGGATGTATGAGTTTAGCTTAATTGTAATTCCCTTTTTAATATTAATGAATTTAGTTCTTATATGTTAAATCATTTCATCTTATTACTGTTATTTTAATTGCTTATTACTCATCTCTTATTTCAAGTCTTATCATCTCATTTACTTTTAAACTCTTTAAGTTTTCAAATCTGCTTTAATTTCATTTTAACTAAGTTTTCATAAAAAGAGAAAATCAAATAAAAAAATTAGAAATAGTTTTAGTTGTAATTCAGCTTTTAAATAAACTTGTTTGTGGATTTGTACATCTCATACCAGTTTCACAAAGCTTTTGTGAGAGTGTAGTTTAGTGTTGTTCATAAGTTTGATGGTCAATGATAGTCAACTGAGTTGGAAATTGGTGAACTAAGGTGAATTGACAGGCCATAACAGAAAGGAGAAGGGTTGAGCCTGTCTAGAGACAGGCTAGCTTAGTGAAACATCTCTGTTCAAGGTGAGATGTGATGATTTGTAAGTTTTAATTTCATATCTTTAATTCATAATTAGCATAATTGTGTTTCTGTGCTTCTGTTAGATTTAGTTGTTATTTGATTGTTAATTCTATTTCATTTTATGATTTTATAGCTTAGTGAATCAGTAGTTTAGTGAATATTGGATTGAATTGTAGTTAAATAGTTTTAGTTGCATTTTAGAGGGTGTTTGGAATTGTTGATTGTTGTGAGTAATTGTTGTTTTATCACTGGTTTAGCATCACATACAGATCACATTAGAGTAATAATAGACATTTAGATAGTAAAAATAGTAGGTCATATCATTAAATAGTCAAAGTTAGTTTCATGATCAATTAACTGTTAGTTTATAATCAAAATAGTTAGTAGCATTTAAGTGTTAGTTGCATAATAGTTAAAAGTAGATTATTCAAGTGTAGTTATAGCTTATTGATACAAGTAGCAGTAGATATAATCAGTAGAATTTAGCTTAAGTCAAAGTAAGGTGGTAATAATATAGTCAACTGTTTCATTAGAAGCAGTCCTGTAGGCTGCTGAACTTGGGTAGATTTAGAGTAGTATAAGAGTAATTCTGATAGGGCTTATTAGATTTTTAGACAATCAGTAGTATAGAGATCAATTTTCCCCCATAATATTGTATCTTAGAGCTTATTTGGACCAGCTTTTTGGTTCTGCTATTGTTGGTGTGAGACTGATTTCTGATTTGGTAATTATGGCTGCTACTGTTTGATTGAGCTTGTTGTTGAGTTCTGTTGGTAATTTTTAGTGTTATTTAGTGTTTAGTAATTGAATACATTGTTCCTGAGTACTGGCTTATTCTGTTTCTTATACTGCTTATTAATTAGTTTGCTTAGATTGCTTATTGCTTGATCCTACTACTTCTGTGCTTATCTCTGTTCATTTCTGAGCATCACTGACTTTTTTAGAGTATTTTGCTTCTGTGTTATCAGTTTGGTTAAGTTTTGTGGCAAGTGCTTATTAATAAGCACTTGCCATAAGCTGTTTTGGTTCAAATAAGCACTTCTGCTTATTATTTTCTTTTCAAAATTTTTCTGCAAGCTTTTCATAATATTCTAGATTTTCTGTAAATTTTTCATATTTTTCTGAGTTGATTTGATATTTTTCTTAATTTTTCTTCAATTATAATCACTTTTTAATTCTTTTTAATAATCAAAAATCAATAAAAAAATCAGAAAAAGCCTTTAAAAATACAAAAATATTTTAGATAATTCTTTTATAATATTTTAGATTTTTCAGAATAGATTTTATATTTTTCCCATTTTTTTACATTTTCCTTTATTTTTAATTACTTTTTAATTCAATAAATAGAAAATAATTCATAGAAAATAAAAGAAAATTCAAAAAAATATTTTTCTTTTTTCTTAAAATTCTTTTTAGTAGTTTAAGATTTTTAGACACTTGTTTCACATTTGTAGGATCATTTTTAGTATAAAATTTATGTTTTATTTCGTACGCTACGTTTAATAATCGCGTTTGCATTTCCGTTTTCTAATTTTAGACACTTGTGCATATATATCTTGTACTTTCTGCTTTATTATCTATTTCTTTTCATAATTTGAATTTCACCATGACTTTTCAGTATTCACTTCTCACTACACGGTTCACGAATCGATATTCGAGATTCTATTCAACTTTCGTTGGGAAACGACTCGGTAAATCCGTATGTCTTGCGGATTTCATCGATACTTATTATATAAACTATTGATTTTCACCAATCAGTGGGGGTGGCGGTATTGTTGGTAGATGTGAAGAACGGCTATCGGAAAACATCTGAGGCTTGAAGTTGAAAGACTCGATAGCATATTTCCTTAAAAGGGTCGATTCTTGATATTGTTGTTGTTGTTGTTGTTGTTGACGACTAAGAATCTTGATAACTCGAAGCAACAATTTGAGAGGAGACACCCTCTTTTCTAGAGCAACAACAAGGTTGATAATCATTCTTGAAACTAGTCACATGCATTGATCTCCAATCACCAGAATTTGTTACAAATGTTGAACGTCACATGAGAATTGACGGGAGAAGTTGCCGGGGATCGGAGAGATTCACGGTCATAAAAAAAGATGTGATTGGAATTGACGCAGATTTATCTTATGGTGGTAAAGTGTGTGTGTTTTTGGATCACGCAGTGGGTTTTGGAGTGATGATGTCTGATGTGGAGTGAGATTTTTCTAGATGTCGTTGTGGTGGTGGTGGTGGTGGTGCCGGTTGTGTGGTGGTGGTGGAGGAGGGTGGTGGTGATGGTTGTGTGATGGTAGAAGGTTAAAAAGAAAATGAATATTAAACTGGAAAAAACATTCCTATAAAATAGTCCCTGTAAAATGTTCTTGCAAAAAGTGTACATGTGGTGGTGGCGAAGGTAAAATAGCCATTTCAAACGGCCAAAACTAACGAGTGTTAGCAAAAAAAACATTTTTTGCATCTACAGTAACTTATGAAGGACATAACTTGCAGAAAATTAAAACGTTAAGGACAAGGGACAATATTTGCATATTTTTTTTAGGTCATCTTTCACAATTTTCGAAAAGTTTAAGGACATTTTTTTGCAGTTTACTCTATCTTTTACTACTGTGAAGATATTGGTGCATTAAAGGTGATTTCAAAATGTGTTGTTATTGAGTCCACACATAAACGTAACAAGTGTTACGATTCTCTTCTTCCTCCAACTCTCTCATTTGTCTATATTATAAGATTGTATATCCGACTTGTGTGTGAGTCGTGATTAGGTGTGTTAGGGTATATTCGGACAAAGGTGTAAGTCCGAGAAATGTTGTATCTAGATTAGGAGTTTGTTCAAGTTCGTGTGTCATCGTGTGAAGACTAGAACTTAGTGTAGTTCTAGTGTGAAGATTAAGACTTAGTGAAGTTCGTGTGTGAAGGCTTGAATTAGGTGAAGATTCAAGTGAACGGGAGTGCTCGTTCATGTGAAGGATTGGACGGGGCGATCGTCCGTGTGAAGACTTGGATCGTGTGTTGATCTAAGAGGACAAGAGTGCTTGTTCGTGTGGCCACATGGGCCTTTGTGAAGATTGGTTCTAGTTCGGATTAGAACTCAACATTCCACTTAGTGTCGTTAAACTTGGTGTAAGCTTGTGTACGGTTTGCTCCGCCTAAAGGGAGTGTGTTGACATAGTGATTGTGAATTCTCGAGTGTGGTACTCGGGGAGTGGAGTAGGACGAAGAGTGAGCTTCGTGCCGAACCACTATAAATCTCGGCGCCTTGGTTTGGTTGTGTTCTTTCCTTACTTCTTTACTTACTTTACTTATAGTCATAATATTCATAGATATCACATAACTATCAAATCTAACCATCTTGTAAAAGAACATAAAAGAGGTAAAAGTTTTAAAACGTAATTATAAATGGTGAAACTATTCAACCCCCCCCCCCCCTTTCTAGTTTCTACAGAGTTGTCAGATATGTGATGTAAATGCAATAGTTTGTTTGTTTCTGATTCAGGGCATGTCCTAATCAATAGTATCTTTGTTCTTAAGTTGTACTATATGGTTGGAGATTAATATATACATTATCATTGGTGTGTTGCTCAGGATCCACTGACCGGGTCATGAACGATATGACTTTTTTGTCCAAAAGTTCAAGAAGTTAACTACAACAAGAAGTAATGAAGTCTTTCACCTAGTGTCATAAGATAGTTTGAATATCAAATTTTCTGTAGTTTTGATGCAATGATGCCTAATGTCAATTTTATTAGTCTTAGGTTTAGGGGGTCTTTCAATTGTTCCCCCCTCCCCTTCTACTTATGCTTATTTAAGTATTTAAAAATAATTACTACTGTAGTACAGAAGCTGCTTAGAAAAAGTACATAAGTAAGTAAGTGTTTGAATTTTGTAAAAAGTCAATCTGTTGGATGATGACACCTCGTCAGTATTATGTTTATTACTCTATTATTATCGAGCACTATTAATATTGATAACTACGTAGCAGATACCAAAACCCTAATGGACCCACACCCGTACAATTGAGTTGAGCCAACAATTAATCTATCCTCTAATACTTCTTTCAGTCCAAGCGGTGAAATCTCAAAAGCTCGGACTAAGTATAAAAGATTAAATATATAAAAAAGAAAATAAATTGTTTTTAAAGAAATCCGACAACACTCGAAGGAAAATCTTCAAACTGTAGCTGCAAAAGCAAACAAGCACAGGGCTAAGGCCTGCAACAACGACATATTTAGCTCTATGGTTTATTGAGAAATGTGGTCAGAATATTTTTGACGAACACGTACGATATTGAGAAGATATTATTCTTCAGAAGCGACAACAAAAGCGAGTTTTAGTAGTGTTTTTCATTTATTTCAATTCAACTGCCGTGACTTCTGGGCGGCGTTCTTTGGTGGGTTTCTTGCAAAATTAGAAAACGATCAGAATAGCGCTAACGACACCAGTTAACTCTGAGCGGTTTAAAAATTATACACCGAAATTGATAGCGGGTAGGGTTTTTGGCAAAAATTGCGTACTTTTTTTTATATAAAAATGTATAAAGGCAGCTGATATGGTTTGGCGAGGTGGCAAAGAGACACTGGTTAATGGTGGTTGACTAGGAAATTAGGTATTAGGATCAAACTCGTTTTGATATCATGTTAGATGATGATCAGGGACGGAACCAGGGGGTTCCCGTAGGTACTCGGGACCCTGTAGATTTTTTCCATTTAGTGTTAATTTTTGAAAAAAAACATCAATTTTTCCTAAATGTATCAAAAATGCACCTGGTACATCAAAATTTGTTTCTATATTACGGTTTCAAAATATTTGTGCATCAAGTTATATTTGGTTCTGATTCCGACCCTAATGATGATACCTCATATTATGTACCATTGAGCAATCTTTTATATAATAGAAGAATTACATCATTTCATAGTAATTTGTCCAAACCTTTCTTAGTGAAAAAAAAAATAGACCAATAGGAGAGCTAAATTTTGCCATTAGAATTGAATGCAATTTGGTCAAATTTCGTCATTAAAAACTGATTTGGAAAAAATACGAGATACACATGAAGTTGATGGTAATTGTTTAATTGAGAGGGAGGAAAATTTTAAATACTAAAAAACCAAATGGTCCTGAATCTCATGTTTTATTCATCCTCAACAGCTCAGATTCATCTCTTGATCCATACGTTTCACTTCATCCATGAAATCAACCAAAACACTTCATCAATCAAACAAAGCACTTGGTAAAGCTTAGGATTGGTTTTCAGATAAAAGCTCTTATTGGCTGATCCTCCTATTCGGTTCTGGATTTTGACACAAGTTCTCTTAATAATCTAGGTAATGTGGTAAGGAAGGTAGTTATGAAGCAAATGTTTTTTTTTATCTCGATCAAGTCATGAGAGGTTTTTTGATCATGTGATGACTCATTTACACAACTATAGCATGTTATGATTTTTTGAAAGGTATTATGCATACTTAGTGTTTGATAAAGTGATTGAATGGAAGTTCTTAACTTCTGGTGTGTTGCAAAATGAATTCAGTTACATTAGAATTTTCTTTCTATTTTTTATTATCTAAATTTGCAACTTTGATGACGGTGCTTATGTAGTTCTTCAATATTGGATTGTAAAACTTAAGAGAGTAGGCAAAGCTTTATCATAAATTGAAACTATATATGGAATATAAGGAACTGTACCATACCGAATTATCGATGATAATATTACTTCTATGCTTTATGCATTAGCGTATTTGGCTAAATTTTGTTATGGATTGTTATGTTTATGTTGATGAAGTTGTTAGCGTATGTAAATGCATAAAACAAGTCAAGATACTATTATTCATCTATTAACTTAATAGATGAGAAACTGTAACAACCCGTCCCACATCAGTCTTAGATAAGACATTTGAGCCCCTTATAAACCTGTCCCACATTAGTGGGAGATGAAACGTTGGAGCCCAATATAAGCTTGAAGTTGTGTTCTACTACTATCCTTCCACTATGGTTTTGCACGTGAAACATAAAGGATATCCGACTAGTTTATTACTTTTAGCTTCGGGGGCGTTAATACTAACTAGAATTTGGTTTCCGGAAATCTTACTATGAAAAAATTTGTATCTCTTTTGCATTACATATGATAATGATTTCGGAATAACGAATCAAAATGTAGGGAAATTGTTGTTTGTAAAATGCATATGGTCAAATGTTCATGGAATTGGATGCATTGCGGTTACTGTGTACTAATCCGTTTGTGTTAACTATGCGTGGTAGGTTGCTATGCACCTTGCTCAAATACTCAAGTTTCCAGCCATCTAACTCTCCTTGGCAAATCTTTATAAACTGAAACAAGTGATGACCCACTAACCGAAACAAGTTGTGGGAACAGAACAAATGTTATGCGCCTGGCATTCTTTATAACACTAATACATTAGAAGGGTTTCACGCCATTGATAAGCAAGGTTCGTTAAAATCTGAAGCAAAAAGGGTATGATTGAGAACAATTTTGTCTTTTTTTCATCATTTTGGTGATGCAACCACCGTAAAGTTGATGTTAAGGAAGGACAAGGTAGGACATCATGTGTTCAGAGTCTTTGTTGCACCAAATCTCATAAAGTATGAAGCCATATCCTTATATACCATTCATAAATATGTATTAAATGTTGTACATTAAGTCATATTTAGCTCGAGAACACAACAATCAATAGTTTAACTTTATGAAGGTAGTTTTCTTCTAGATGTAAGTAAATGGAAATATTTTATACGTTCAATTTAATACAGAAGTCTTATTCGATATTGCAAGTCTTGGAAAGAGAAATCGGGTACAACTTTCTAACAGTCGTGTTTACGTAATAGATGATTGGTGCTTAATTATATGTAAGGATTATGTTTTAAGGAATTTGTAGGGTGGTTTTGAATCCAGTGATATTGTTTTTGCTCATTAACAAAAATGTGAAAGAATCTCATACCTATAAGGTCATGTATTCTAAACTTGATCAATACTTAAGGGACGTTTGTTATCCATTTTTTGGTCTAAAGTAATCTTTCTTTTTTAAATGCAGATTGGAATGGCTCTATTTGTACCTTACTATTTGGCACTCACTTAGAGCAGTAGACACCTCAACTGTGAAGACATTGCTTGGGCATAATGCTGAATTTAGTGCAAAAAATGATGTATTAGTGAATGCATGCTTAATTTTCACCTCCAACTTCCACTGAATGCAGAAGGTAGTGCTATAGGTGGAAAGATGGATGAGTTAGGTAATAGTCAAAATGACATTATCGGGTTAAAATGGGCCATTCTAAGTACACATTGAAATGGATCAAGACCATTTCGGGTTGAAATGGATCAAGACCATTTCAGGTTGAAATGGTTCAACTTTTTCATTTAAATTTATCCCAAATATTTCAATGTGCATCTGCTAATATATTGCATATAAACAGTCACACACGAGAAGGTTTAAGCCTTTTATGTCTTTTAAATTGACACTTTTTGTAAGGATAAAACACCGAGTGGTAACAGAGTTGGAGTTTTACATGATCCCAAAACATGGCGAGTCTAATGTACTACTATTAGCGATCCAGAAGAGCTCCCACTTTTTTCTTTTTCATCTAATGAGGTTTCATTCTTCTTTAGTGTTGTTTGGATATGATTGCCACAATTTTAAAGGTTATAATTAGTTATTTCAAGTGTGCTTGCCATTAGATTCATGGATCCAAACACCTTAAAATGATCATAATGTAGCAAAGATAACCTTTTACCTACAATTTTACAAAAGTTTGAGATATATTTATTGAGACGCAAAAATTTAAAGTGTGTACAATATGGAGTCCACGCTTGATTCTTGGGCAGAAAATATGGGCGTCACATAAAATTACACATGACTAGCATAAACATTTTTCTTTTTTACCTGGTTTCTGACTGGACATTACGAGCCGATCAATCCTAGGGCGACTACCCTTTTGGATAGCCCGGAGTAGGCGCAAGTGAACCTCCTTGGGAAAAAAAAGGGATTAATTTTCTCCTTGTTGCACAGTTATATAAGTATCCACATTAAAAGCGTGTAGAAAATTGCACAAGCATCCACCTTAAAAACATGTAGAAACTAGAAACTTGTGAACAACTTGCATAAATATACATCCCTACTATCATGTTAGGCTATTATATAGTGGATGATATATATATATATATATATATATATATATATATATATATATATATATATATATATATATATATATATATAACTCAAAAGCATATAAGTATGCATCATTGTGTACAACAGTTAACATGCACTTTTCTAGTTACTTTCATAATCCTTGAATTTCTTCGTTCTTCCACAAAATGCTTATCTTTTCCTCGTTCGGATGTTCAGTTGCCAAAGACGGCCCAATAAAATTTTGCAGTTATGGTTGAAGAAAGCACAACATATCCATAAAATAAACTGAAGAAGCTCAAACACTTGTGATATCATGTGTGATATCACAAGTGATATCACCGGTGATATCACCGGTGATATCACTTGTGATATCACATGTGATATCAACTATGATATCACCGGAGATAACACATGTCATATCACAGGTTCCTCCATCACCAACACTGATTCAACAAATAGAAGAAAGTCGGCACACTTGTGATGTTAAAAAATGTAAAGTAGTACAAACTTGCAAGTTATCAAAATGAATATCAACGGAGATATATTTTGATTTTCACGTGGCAGGTTATAAATTGTTGAAAATAGCAAAAAAATGATATTCAAAACTCGTTTCATGTGTTTTGTTTATCTGATTGCTTCATATTAAAGTTGTATTGGTTGTAATTTTTTAAGTTGATGATAATTTAAAATACTTCTTAGTTAAACTATATTATATGACATGCACTTTTCTAGTTACTTCCATAATCCTTGTATTTCTTCGTTCTTCCACAAAATGCTTCATCTCTTCCTCATTCGGATGTTTGGTTGTAGAAAATGGCCCAGTCAAAAATTGCAATTGTGGATGAAGAAAGCACAACATATCTATAAAATAAATTGAAGAAGCTCAAACACTTGTGATATCATGTGTGATATCACAGGTAATATCACCGGTGATATCCTATGTGACATCACATGTGATATCAACTGTGATATCACTGGTGATAGCACTTTTCATATTACCGGTAATAGCACCTGTCTTATCACAGGTTCCTCCATCACCACCAATAGATGAAAGCTGACATACTTGTGATATTGCCAAAATGTAAGAAAACAGACAAAAAAAAGTATGAAAGCTTAAAAAACACGTCTGAAAACAGACGAAAATGTATGAATAATGGACGAAAAAGTATGACAACAAACGAAAACGTAAGAAAATGGACGAAAATGGGCAAAAAAATGGAAGAAAACGTATGAGAGCGTAAAAACACGTCTAAAAACGGATGAAAACATATGAAAAATGGACAAAACGAAAGAAAACAGATGAAAACGGACAAAAAAGTATGAAAACGGACGAAAATGTATGAAAACGGACGAAAGCATATGAAAACGTAAGAAAACAGATGAAAACATATAAAAATGGACGTAAACGGGCGAAAATGTAAGAAAACATATGAAAACGGACGAATACATATGAAAACAGACGAATATATATGAAAGCGAAGAAAAGAACATGAATGTAAAAAAAAGTGAATGTAAAAAAAAGATACAAAAGAAAAATTTTTTAAAAAAAAGACAAAAAAAATAAAATAAATTAATTAATAAGAAAGACAAAAAGACAAAGAAAGTGGGGAAAAAAAGATAAGGACTTAGGTTTCATATTTAATCTTAAGTTAATCCACACCATTAGATCAATTTAGAGGGATGGTGAGAATTTATCATCTTTACATATATATGGGACAAGATTTGGGTTGTACTTGAGGCTTTGAAAGCTGTACAATGTTAGGAATACAAATATTCCTGTAAAAGTCTCGGTCACCTAATGATTGTAATAGCATTAGGTTAGCTCGTAGTTAGTTTATTTATTAGTTAATTAGTATTAGTTTAAGTAACACCGTGGAGAAGGACGGGTCTTCACCCATTGTATGCCTGATCCACAGCCTGGGTGTGGGCGTTTATGTTGTAAGTATAAATACCCCTCTCCATATGTGGAGAGGGTTGGACCTTCACTTAATCTCAATCAAATATTTCATTTTCTCTCAAGGTTCCTCTCTCCCTCTCCTTCTTGTTTCTCCAACGCCACACAAATCACTAGTGGTATCATGTTTCCAACATAGTTAGTATTCTACATACAATGAGAGGGAATTGCCACTTGGCACTTACAAACGCCACTTGGCACTAACATGCTGACTGGATAAATCATATAAAGGCCACGTAGGCATGCCACGGTGTCAATTTGCATAATCCGAAAATTAAAAAATTTGATCCTTGTGGGAATCGAATCGAACCCTGGCATGCACTCCCATTCAACATGTTCACAACCACTAGACCAAGTTGGTTTTTGTGTTAGATGCATACAAACTTAAATAGTCATGCTTTATTCCTGGCAAACTTTCCAAAACACAAACACACAAACACATTCCGCAATATGTTTTTTCAACACAATCATCTAAAAGCACATTCATCACAAACGCATAACCTAATTCCGTTTAACATCACCCATTTCAGTTTATACATAACCAGATTTTGTTAAATTTTTTATTATTTTCATTCATTATTTCCATCCAATCTTTACATATACAAGGTTTTATTCACATTTTACAAGTTCAATTAAAACCTTTTCAAAAAAAACTTTTAGGGTTTTGTTTCAATTAATAACGCAATCCCGTGATTGTCTCCCTTTGAAATCGAGATTATTTGAAACCGATTTTGACCTTCCATATAATTCAACATTAGTTTGAAATCATTCCATAATTATCCGGAAATATGATTATTATTATCATTGAATTTGAAAAGCTAATCAAGAAAATCACGGATGATTTAAAACAATCAATCTTATCCTATATTCACAGTATAAATAGAACCACTAATCACAGTATCAAATCATCCGTGTCATCCCACATAAAAAATTCAAATCATTCTCATTATGATGAATAAGTTTTCAGGCAAAAGAAATGGTAATATGGGCTACCAAAAATCAACTTCTGTTCCAAGTAGCAGTTTCAGGAGGAATGGAGGTAATGGAGGTTCTGGAGGTTCAAAGGGTGCTTGTGGTTCTGGTGTATAAGGTAGTTTGTCATTCAAGTTAATCACAATTTCTACATCTTGATTAAAGTGATTAGAATTAATTATTTTGGTGCCCATCTATGCGTACAATAATTTTATGTCATTATACATAAAACATTGTAATTTATCATTTTCATTTATTGTATATCAGGGATTGTGAAGGACAAAAAAATCACCCCTATCAAAGATGTGGATCCTATGTTGGATGACATATCTGTTCAAGCCAGGTGTATATCTATATGGCACTCTCACAGGTTGAATGCTGCTCACGATCCATACAGCCTTGATCTTGTCTTGCAAGATGCCCAGGTATGATCAATGATATTTTTCTTTGAATGTATTCAATAGCAATTTAGTTATATATACATTGATCACATGAAAAAATATATTAAGTTTTGATCTTTTTATTCCGTATGTTCACTATAAAAAAATTTATGTATTGCAGAACTCAAGGATCCAGGTGTACATAAAAAAAGAATTTATGTTCAGGTTCGAACCTCTTTTTGAGGAAGGGAAGTGTTACATCATTTCCAACTTTGAAATAGCTGAGAATGGAGGTAAACTACCGTTGTTACCTCACAGGTTTAAAATTAGTTTCTACAAAAATACCACTGTCACTCGAGTGGACCCTTTTGACAACAACACTCATGGGTTCATTTTTGAACCATTCAACCATTTGCACGATCCAGTGAATCACCAATATTTTGACAACGATGCTGTTGGTACGTCTGTTACTTTCTTTTTATAATCTTAATCTAAACTTATATACAACTGACATGATAAATCTAACAGATGTCATTGGTTCGGTGATCGGTATAGGGGACATTGTTCCTGTAATGTCTGCTGCCGGAAAAAAATACGTAGGTCAGTGGTTGTTGAGGATTCCGAGTAAGTATTTATATAACAATGTTTTATTTATACATTTTAAAGAATTTGATGTTAATAAATTCAAAACGAATAATATGTTATCTCTTTAATGTAACAGGGCTAACCCTTTGAACCTTACTTTCTGGGATTCATGGGCATCTATGTGGGATCAGTATGCAAGCAAACGAGATTCAATTGGACATCTGGTTGTTATTCTTTAGCTTGGAAAGGTCAAGTACTGGGATGGTAGGTGCAATGTTTATCAATATCGCTTATAATATGCTGAATTTAAACATTTAATATTTAATTATGTTATGTAAAGATACGTTGATTTATTAAAAATATCAATTTTTGGGTTTAATGTTAATGTTGTTTAATACACTACTCAGGAGATGCCGCCATTCACAATGCCCTCTTTGGAACTAAGATCTATATCAACCAGAACATACCAGAAATTGTGTCATTCAGAACAAGGTTTTATATTATTTTGTGATATATATACTGTACTATACTTTTTGATACATTTAAATTTTTATTAAATTTTTCTTAATTGTAATTTAGGGTTCAACAGCGTGATGGCTATGATGCCAACCAGGTTAAGATTGAGCTATTCACCCCCGAGCAGAAGGTTGTGTCTGTGACTGAGTTTTTTCACGGATGTGTGAAAAAGATGATAGGTGGCATCCGTGAGCGTGATCCGGTACGTTACTGATCATACATATGACACATGATCTTCTTTTGGCAATGCTTTTTTTTTTCACATTAATATTTTGTATAATGCAGGATTCACAATGTATAGTATACGCAACAATACATAGGCTACACAGGGAACAAGGCTGGGCGTATACAACATGTAAACAATGTAACAAAAGGGTTGACATTGTGGAGGGAAGGAATCGAAAACGTGCATTTGTTTGTGAGGATCATGGCAGTGTGCAAGTTGCATTTAGGTAAAAAGCATAACTTGAGTGTATTAATCAGTGTATACCATACACTTTTTTTTGTAACTTATTTGCTTACAATGTATATAATTGGATTCATAAATGTGTAATGCAGGTTTAAGGTGATTGTAAGGCTAATTGATGAGACAAGTTCTGTGCCTATGGTGTTCTTTAACAATAACTTCTGCAAGCTATCTGGCCATACAACGTGGGAATTGATGGAACAACACGGCATGGATCCTGATGAGTACTGGCCTCAAGAGTTGGATTCTATAATTGGGAAAAAATGTCTTTTTAAGATCTACTTTTCCGAATATAACGTCAATTACAACAACCACACCTATCGGTGTGATGCTTTTTCAGATAATGTTGATTTCATTAACCATTTTAAGAAAGACTTTTTTTTTAGGAAGAGCCCACTGATGCTGTGCCTGATGAGGTAAACTATGATAGACAGTTTCAACATATTAAAACCATTATACATATTTTTTCCAACATACATTTCAGTATAAATCTTTGATTATGTAGGTTCCAACTAATGAGTTCCACACACCTGCTACTCTTATAAAACATATAAGCATGTCTGTTCCTAGTGTTAGCTGTGTGTTGGATTTGCAATCACCATCCGCAACATTGCAATCATCTGGAAGTGCATCAGGTTCAGGCTCAAAGAAAAACCGTGTGATCGATTTGGAGACAACTTCTGCAACAGGTGAAGCATCAGGTAGTGCAGATAGTTCCGGTACAAAGAAGAGACGTGTGGTTGTTGATCTTGATGATATTGAAAGTGAACTAGAAGGTGAAGCAGGCAAGGTCTAACAAGAGTTGGTTCAAGTCAAGATTGAACCAGAAGATTAGCTCTAAAGGATCACTATTTCTGTTTGATTATCTTGAATTTTATTTTCTCAATTGTCTTGCAAAAACTATGTTGGTTTTGGAATAATTTGCTTTGGACAATATGTTTTCTTCCTTCAGGAAGTAGGTTTTATCTTTTAAATGCCATGGAGATGGTGTTTGTTAAACAATCTTGCAATTATTTTCCTTTTTAATGTATTTGCATTTTACTTATGTGAATTTTCATCATTTTACTGTTGTTGTTCCACCATATTTTTTTTCTTATTTTCATATTCACAATATAAATGTTCAGCTGGGTATTCAAACAAAGGATTAAGATGTCAAAGATACTACTACCCAAAATGATAGGTTTGATCAAACTATAGGTAATAACATACCGGTTTCAATCTAATCAATGTGCAACATACCGATTGACGGTGACCTGACTGATTTGATACGCTAGGCAAAGCTCATAATATGGGACGAGGCTCCTATGATACAGTCATATTGCTATGAAGCATTTGAGAGGACATTGCGAGATATTTGTAGGTCAGACGATTCACAACCATCTAACCGTGTTTTTGGCGGAAAAGTGGTTTTGTTTGGTGGTGATTTCCGGCAAATTCTTCCAGTGATTCCTAATGCCAGCCGTAATCAAGTCGTACATGCCACACTTAACTCATCTTATCTTTGGCAACACTGCAAAGTGATGAACTTGACAGTGAACATGAGACTGACCTCTGGATCTAATGAATCTGAGAAAAAAGAGATACAAGAATTTGCGGATTGGATTTTAGATATCGGTAATGGAAAAGTTGGAGGCAAGAATGAAGAAAACGCCACAATTGTATTTCCAGATTCAATGTTGATTCAAGAGTCTGATGATCATGTTGGATCAATAATCAGGGAAACATACCCACATCTGCAACAAAACCTATGGAACGCTGAGTTCTTTCAGGAAAGGGCCATTCTTGCGCCAACTCATGAAATGGTTGATACGATAAATTACCGGATGCTGGATTTACTATAAGGAAACGAGACGATATACCAATCAGCAGATTATGTTACTTTGGATAATGCAGATACCAATTTTGATGACTCTATATACACGACAGATTTCCTTAACGGTATAAGGATGTCCGGTGTTCCCCATCATGCAATAAAGCTAAAGATTGGTACTCTCATAATGTTAATGCGAAACATTGATCAAAAAGCTGGATTGTGCAATGGAACAAGGCTGCAAGTATTACGTTTGGGAGTGAATGTAATTGAAGCAAAGATCATATCTGGTGGCAACATTGGTAAGATTTGCGCTATTCCACGTATGATAATAGCCCTTCAGAGGATAAGATGCCATTTAAATTCAATAGGAGGCAATTTCCAATTCAAGTTTGTTTTGGTATGACGATTAATAAAAGCCAAGGACAGACATTGTCAAAGGTTGGTTTGTTTTTGCTGAAGCCTGTATTCTCACACGCTCAACTATATGTCGCTATGTCAAGAGTAAAGAGCAAGCGAAGATTAAAGGTTCTATGTTTAGATAAAGAAGACAACTATTGTAACTACACTTCAAATGTCGTTTACAAAGAAGTGTTATGTCGGATTTGAATAGCCATTTTTTTGTTTTACATTCAAAATATGCATTTTAAATTCTAAAACCGACAAGTTTTTTATAATGTCTGCTATTTTATTTGTAATGTTTTTTTTGTGCTTATCAATGTATTCTCTATATTATTATGAAGCGAACCCGCCCATCGGGCGGGTTATGAAGCTAGTTTGATATACACCAAAATAAAAATTTGCAATTGAACTTTGTCTTTTGATATACACCAAAATAAAAATATGCAATTGAAACTTTTCATTGACTTTGCATACCTTTAATACCCTCACATTTTGGGACAAAAGACATTACTTCCGCATGCCTCAAATATCAAAACCCCAATGGACCTAAGCCCGGCTAACTACACATCTATCCATTAATACAATCTACTATTCTACTCAAAAGAACCATAATATGCATGTCAAAAAAATCTGTTAAATCTATTTTAAAAAGTTTTAGCTTGTGTATGACGGTATTAGAATTGTAAAATATTAACTATTTGATCACAAGCAAACATTTTGAAATAAACTTCGTACATATGCTAATTAGAATTTCGTTATTTTAAATAAACAAATAAGCAGAAACGGCGTGGATAACATAGCTAGGGGGAAAGAAAAAAAAAAATCCAAATACCCCTAGTACTTTAAGAAGTACTAGAACGGTACCCGCGTAATATGATGTCGGGTACTGTGTGATTATATTTTGCGTTATTTGGTTACATGTTTAGTTGTCTTCATGCTTTATAAGTAGAGATATTAAAGATGATTAAGCCGAATAATTTTAGTTTGAACAATCAACCGCTTTCTAACAAACTTACTAACCAAATTGCTTCCTAACAAATTAGTTTTGAAATCTTTTCATAATAAACAAGAAAAAAATCTGAATTTTAAGCATTTCTAATTATAAAATTATCCCAAATGCAGTATAATGTAGTATAAATTGGTGACTTAGGGGGTGCTTGGTGGGGAATGGGTAATGTATTCATTAAATGTGCTTTGTTAGTGGGATGTAAGGGATTGATTACTCCCTAGTGGGTAATGAACTCTTAAAAAGTAAATTGAAAGGTAAAACATTGATTACCCACCTCACTCATTACTTTACACAGTGACGGAACCACATATAAACTTGGGTTGGCCTTAATTCTAGTGAGTTACTACATATACATCCTATTACTTTAAATTTAATAGTTAATAGAAAAATTGGCCCACCTAATTGAGTATGAAGATTAATACGCAAGACAAATGTGAATGTATAATTTAGGGATTTAGCCGTACAATAACAACATACTTTTTTAAATGTTCCATTTTAGTACGCATACTTTTTTTTGTCCCACTCAATGTAACGTACTTTCAACTTTTGTACCAATCTACCTCACGAAACTTGTTTAACCGACTAGCAAGTTTTTTTTCCCACAAAAGCTGCCACGTTGGATTTCCACTATATATTATATATTTGTAAAAGCCATCAAATAGCCATATACTTTCTAAAATTTACTCATATGGTACGTGTGTCGAAAATAACTAAAAATTTGGTTTTTTTTAATGTTTTCATTCGTTTTTGCACGTTTTCATCCGGTTTGGACATTTTCGTTCGTTTTCAAATGTTTTTGTCCATTTTTACACTTTTGCGTCTGTTTACACGTTTTCATCCGTTTTTCCACGTTTTCTCCCGTTTTTACACGTTTTCTTCTGTTTTTGCACGTTTTCACTCGTTTTTACACGTTTTCATCCGTTATTGCACGTTTTCTCCTGTTTTTACACGTTTTCATCCGTTTTTGCATGTTTTCATACTTTTGTACACGTTTTTGTTCGGTTTTACATGTTTTCGTCTTTTTTTTCACGTTTTGTCTGTTTTTGCACGTTTTTCTCCATTTTTATACATTTTCATCTGTTGTTACACGTTTTCACTAGTTTTTACACGTTTTCGTTCATTTTTATTCGTCTTCATCCGTTTTCATACATTTTTATACGAATTAAAAACGGACAAAAGCGTGTACAAATGAACGACAACGTGTAAAAATAGATGAAAATGTGAACAAAATGAACGGCAACGTGTAAAAACGGACAAAAACATGCAAAAACGAACGATAACGTATAAAAACGGACAAAAACGGATAAAACGTGCAAAAACGAAAACGTGCAAAACCAAACGACAACGGTTAATGAGCCAGAGGGCAAAAACGTGCAAAACCAAATGACAACGGGCAAAAACGTGCAAAACCAAACGAAAACGTGCAAAACCAAACGACAACGGGCAAAAACGGATAAAACGTGCAAAAACGAATGACAACGTGTTAAAACGGACAAAAACGTGTAAAAACGACGAAAACATGTAAAAACGGACTAGAACGTAAGAACGGATGAAAACGTGTAAATAAGGATGAAAACGTGCAAAACAAATGACAACGTGTAAAAACGGACGAAAACGTGCAAAAACGAACAACATGTAAAAACGGACAAAAGCGTGTAAAAACGAATGACAACGTGTAAAAACGGACAAAAATAGATGAAAAGGTGTATAAAAACGGATGAAAACGTATAAAAACGAATAAAAACTTATAAAAACGGACGAAAATAGTACGCGTACTAGATCGGTACATTTGAAAAAGTACGTTGCTATTTACTCTAGTATTAAATATGTCACGTAGGCATTTTTCCCGGTTTTCAAACTTTTTTCCCGGTAACCGGTAACTTTTTGGTAGAATGGAACAAAAAATGAAAGTACGTTACATTGAGTGGGACAAAAAAAAGTACGCGTACTAAAATGGAACATTTGGAAAAGTATGTTGCTATTGTACGGCTAAATCCCTATAATTTAATTTGATTGTAGCACACATTTATCATAACCTTTCATATATTTAAAATTAAAAGTGCATATTTCACATATTTCTTAGATCTTTACTTTTGTTTTTCATATGTAATTAAAAGTGCATTTTTAAAATTAAAAGTGCATATTTTACTTTTGTATCACTCGTCGGATGCTTCAATTAATTTGTAAGCATATTTCATTACATTTTTGTACAATTTTTAGATCAAAATCTTATTATATGTAACATTCAAGTTTTATTTGCAAGTTGTGTTGTTTCGTATCCATGCATTTGAAATAGAAAACCAGAACTATATCATTTATCATGACAATATTCTATTTATTAATTGCTATGACGATATTTGGCCCACCAGTATATAAAATCCTGGCTTCGTCACTAGCTTTACATTTCTTTTCGATTTTCTTTTCCCACTTTAAACCAAGCGGACCCTTAGAAGTATCGGGTACAATGCAAAATTAGTTATCGCAGAAGGAACTATAAATGCATGTGGAAGTTTGGCATGATCATAATCATAGTATATCTATAACTTGACAAGCATTACAAAGGTGATAGATTCAATGAGAATTCTTTAGTTGGGGCATGAAGACACTACCTAAATATTTTTGTTTTTCCCGTCAAACTTTTAGTTTTTGAGCTTTCATTATGTAAATCTTTTAATAAAGCTTTACAATCATTTTTAGTCAGTATTTTAATTAAAACTTTATACCTCAAAATTGCTAGATTATTGGATCTTATAAATAATTTTGTGGCGTTATAAGGGGTGGCATCCTTTCGGCAAAAGTGGATTGGCAAGGCTTGTCGATCGGCAAGCTGCAATGCCAATCCTTCGGCAAGAGTCCTTCGGTGCTTCAAACGGGAGATCACACCGCTTCGGTTTGGAGAAAATCAAGGAAAAAAAAAAGGAACGTTGGGAGTTAATGTACTAGGAACAATGTGATTAGTATTTTGGGGACTAAGATTATCACTTAAAATTCATGTTGAGGCATGCTGAGATAAAAAATGTGTTGGAACAATGTGATTGGTTGTTTGTATAAAAACTTGAGGTTACCTTAGGCAAGGTTGTCACCCTTAAAGCTTGGAATCTAAAGCCGTTGTTTTAATTGTTTATGATTAACACGGTCGTCGTCAACAGAAATTGTTATGTCTCAGTAGTGTATTTCCAAGTCATGTTATTGTGTGTAGTTAAGAGTTGGTATGGGATAAAGAAAATAAAACCAATAAATATGCGCCTTTAATTTCCAAGAAAAATAAGAAAAGGTACGTATATATATAAATCCACGTGTGCAACAAAATACTAATGTCTCTTATCTTGACTCTAACAAGAAACATATCGACCCCCTTGCCGATTAAAGTGGACCTTGCTGAGCTAACCGATCCTACAAAAAATTTGCTTATGGCCTTATGGGATTTGTTTGGGAAAAAGTATAATTAATGTCAAATGGGTTGTATAGTTTATCGTTGTTGTTTTGATGATAAACAAAGTGATAGCCTAGAATATATATGTCTCAATTAAAAGTCAATTTGACAACACATGTATCAATTAAAAGTGATAGCCTAGAATATATATGCATGTATCAATTGCCTGGTCATGTACGCAAATGCATATCAGAAATTCAGAACACTGGTGTTTTTCTCTGATGAATAATTCATAAAACAAAGATTATCCGACCATTGCTTAAAAATCGTACATTTATTTACTATATATTTCGTTTATTAGTAGATGGTCACCGATGTTTAAATGAGTTGGTTTTATAATATAAAAGTACGCTAATAAAAAATTAATAAATCATCTTTACCAAAAAAAATAAAATAAAAATAATAATAATAAATTGATAATCAAAACATAACCATTGTATGCAAATAATTAGAGGGTTAATCGAATAACACAATAAAATAATAAGCTATGTTAAAAGCATGGCGAAGTGCATAAATTATTGGTAAAAGGGTATCAACAAGATCAAAGATGAGATACTTGTTACAAATCATATATTCGTGTATGTTTGGTTTTTTGTCAAACTTTAAGGAACATATTCATGCAATAAAGATTTTGATAAGAGAAGTGGTCGGTTTTGTTATTGTTAATGATACCAAGTACATACCAACACGCACGGCTCCAAAAGACAGACATATACTCACTTTGATGCTCTGGAGTTAATAAAAAACCAACAATTTTTTAGTTCCACTCATAGGTTTAAGCTGTAAATGTTTGCTTTTTGTTTCATTAAATTGGATCATATATACTTTTTGTCATTTTATTGTATAAATTGTTTAAGAAATAGTCTTTGAATATGTGTTGTCAAATTAACTCAAACTTTGAATATTAGTTTTTAAAAGTTTTAGAAGTGTGCTCGTTCTATGATGCCGTAATGAAGAGTTAGAAGTGGTGGTTCGCAGCTACATTACAGTATAGTAATCCATCAGACGAAACTTGATGGAAATGGTTAAACTTCGATGACAAATTTTGTAGATTTTACATCTAGACGCAAGAGTTCATTTCAATTCCTCAACATTATATATCATAGATTCCACTTTCCACTACAGGTAGGCTAGCTAGCTAGTTTGTATGCATGATTGTATATTTGTATACAACATTGCTGATCGAGACTTGGAGAAATTTTCAATTAAATTCATGCATTATAGTTAAGCTATCAACTTCATCTTTCATTCCCATTTATAACCTAATATATGATCTAGTATGGGTCCAATTGGGGTACTCAAATAGAAATTTTTTGAGATGCTGTCTTTTAAGAATATTAATATTTAGATTGTCAATTAAAAAAAAAAAAAAAAAAATCTTATGCCCAAAAAGAGTTTACAGGAACAGCATACGTTTGTGTAATAGAAATTTATTTACCTAAAAAAATAGGGATTAGTCATTTTTGTTTAAAGATCGTAATTATTTGATCGCCATAATCATGCCAATTCTTGAAACCATTTGTAAGAAATAAGCGTGTGATAAATCGTTGCAATTTTTAAGCAAACATTTAGAGACACTACTAATTAACAAGTCAAGACCACAAACACCAATAAATTTAAAATTTGTCTTGCTCGAGGAATATCATTGGTGCATGTTTATTTTAACACAAGTATCTCATCCGTAGGTAAGAGATGAACAAGTTGAATCATGCACGAATGTTTGTTAAAAGCAAGCATCCATAAATGTAATCATTACTAAATTATACAACGAATATGGTCGGAGTCTTTGGTATATATTTACCTATTTGCATTTGTTTTTGGTTAAATTGTGGAGCTAGTAGCCATGCAACCATTCAGATATATAATATGTATAAAGCACATAAAGACGATACCTTGGCATATAGAATGATAGACCCACAATTATTTAAAAAATCTCAAAGGGTAAACTTTTTTCCGTTTATAAATCATCTTACCCTTTCACATTACATAACATCACACTTTTTAGTTCTAAAACAAGTAAACACACTACTCAAGTACTCTACAAAATGCTGGGCAAGAAAATCGGGTTCGTCAAGAGACTTGCCAACAAGATTAAAGTTAGGGGCTGCATCAGTCCTCATGGTTCCAACCCAATGCGTTATGAGTATTTGTTTAGTGATCATGATGAAAACACGCAAGGTTATCGATCATGCACAAGTACCCCGAGAGGGTGTATTGCATTATATGTTGGGGAGGAGAGACTACGGTTCGTGGTTCAGACATCCCATCTTTCTCACCCTCTCTTTCAGATGTTATTAGAGAAGACCGCCGAAGAATTTGGGTACGAACAGAAAGATAGGCTGGTGGTGCCATGCAGTGTTGATGTTTTCCAAGAGGTCATAAGTGCAGTAAAATGCAATGACAAGTTTGATTTAAGATGCATCGTGGAAAAGATCAATTACAGTGCTATCTGAAAAAGATGTTATATTGTACGTGCAACCCTATTTAAACACAAAGTGTTTAAGTTCTAAATCATATATACTGTACTTGAATTACAATTTCACCCGAATACAGGCTAGGAATAAATGGATATAGCATTCTGTAGTTAGTTTTATGTAAGTGTGTAACTTGTTAATACAATAACAGCATTAATCATGAGGCTAATTAGCAAGAGCGTGAATTTAAGAAAATATGCAAGGCTAGCTTCTGCTAGTTTCCTTTTCTTCGTATTTATATTTTCTTTGCTAGTCAAACACGAAATACAAATAGAAAATGTTGTGATACCAAATAAAGTGAATACCAATCAGTTTTGGTTATTTTTTCTTACCAACACCAACAAATTTTCGGCTATATTGTTGAATATTTTTTGCTTCTTCATATATCAATGAATAACAACTTTGACATCAATGGATTCAAATGACCTTTCGGAACCTCACGAAAGATCTAGAGTTCAAACCTCACTTAGTACACTTTTGGAGGTGGGCAGAGAAATGGTCTGAAACAGTACATGTATGTTTGGTTAGGTTGCATACATGTATGTTTGGTTAGGTTGCATACATCTGAATAGTGAAAACCTTGTAAGTCTTTTTAACCGCAACAAATAGAATATATACTTAAAAAAAAAAAAAAAAAAAAAAAAAAAAAAACCTTCATCTGTTTACATCAATGGATTCAAATTGATATAATATATGTTTAATTTCTTAATAATCTTTGTCTATCATTATTTGTCTATTCTTTTAATAATTGCTTTAGAGCATCTTCAATATTAACACTATAAATTTACATTAAAATATTGTAAAAAAACATATTTAGAGTATATACTTGTACTAAATAAAAGTTAATCGAATGGTTAACTCTAAACTTTTGCACTAAATATTGAGCTTATTATAAACGTATTGATTGGAGACTTATAAAAATATTTATATAGATTAATTTTTATATTTTTAATTAATTGTCAAAGGTGTAACAAGTATAATGAGTTTAAACAAGGTGAATAGCATTAGTGTCGATCATGTATAGCGTAGCATTATGTTTCATGCTTTATCATTCATTGCACTAAATTAGTGTTAAGTATAATGTTAACACTCGAGAAATCACATTTAGTGACAACATTGGAGATTGCTTATAGATATCTTTATTTGTGTATTCAATCTCTTAATAATCTGCTCTTTAAACTTTTAGTAGACATATATACGTGTTTGTATCAAATAGTTTCGTCCTTTTTCTCACGATCTAATTTAGTCCGTAATTATTTTAAACGTACGTACGCTGTTACTCAATAAACTACTCCGTATTTGTACTTGTTTGTGATTAGAATAACAGTGAACAAGTCAGAACCCAACATTATTAGCCTGTTTCAACACATTATTTACTAGAACTAGCCAAGTACATACAGACAGTCAGACATGGCATGTGATACTTCCGATATCCATGCAGTACTGGTGGTCAATATATCTTAATATGATACGGAGTACATAGTTACATACAGAACAAAGAATTATGGTTCTAGGCATGTGTCCATTAATATTTGCAACCATTATTTTCTATGAACAATTGAACATGCATGAAACCCTTTTATCATATTATTATCGTCAACATAACTAAGAGTTTTCATAGTTTGGCTAGTAATGGGGTTTTAAGTTTTACTGTAATTAACTACCTTGTTGAACAGTATTGCTAGAGGTGTGCTATGAATGAATTTGATGTTGGGTAATTATGGATGCTCCATTTATGGAATATATATCACATAGGTGATTCTTCACATGTATTTCTAGATGTTATAGACTTTTGATGTTGTTTAGTTCGCCATTTATTTTTATTTTTTTTACTGTTTAATTGCCATTTTTATATAACTCGATCTCGTATCTTTTTGGCCTTTTCAATTTTTGTTGTGGATGTCGTTTTTATTTAATTTATGTTTTTCAAAAAAAAAAAAAAAAAAAAAAAAAAAAAAAAAGTACCAACACAGAACACAACATACATATGGTTCAAATAATAGAGCTCAATTGATCATGTCCATTTTGCTCGAATTTTTAACAAAAAAAATATAATAATAAAAAAAATGATGAAATATAAACATTTTCTAGAAATCAGCCAGAAAATTATCAACTAAAATTCAACAATATTACAGCAATTGATTGATGAAGATAATTAGGTTAAAATTGCACGTAATCATGCATGGTAACCTTACATAAAATTCAAAACAACAATAGAGATTGTCTGATAAGTTTGATATAAGTTTTGAATGAAGAAATTGGTAGCATCAATGCATATATATTTTTGTTATTGAAATTAAATGCTACTAAGTTTTAATCTTCTCCATTTTCAAACCCTCAAGAAGTTTAATCTTCATGCTATCAACCAGTTCTTGCATTTGTTCCCGTGAATGTAGTGGTGCAGGGTAAACACATGCACAATCCAACTGTCCGTCTCGTACTGTATCAAAAAGTGCAATGGACGGACCTACTCCATGAGACGAGGCACACCCAATATAGTCATCTAGCCCTAATTCTCGTTCAGCATCGCTAGAAGTCTCAATGACGGGATCCTCAAAGACACCAACTAAAGAAGTTCTCAAGGAAGATGAGGGTGTCAAACTCGAATTGTCTATGGCTTTAGACATGAGGAAGTTCAAGTCAGCCATATCTGAGAAATGTTTGTTGTTATTTTTGGAGTTTTCAAAAGCCATGTAGCTCTTAGTTGCCAAGTCCCATAGGGTTTCTTCTCCCTTCACTTCTTGACTTGATAAGATAGCAGAGTGGTAAAATCCTGAAAAATATGGGGCAATGTTGGACAATCAACTCATCTAGTAAACATATGTATAGAACTTATTAATTTCTTTCAATTCCTAGTTTTTTGTTATCTTTTTATACTTGATTACGTCATGTGGAATCCCTTTCATACGATATACTAACGGATCTCGGAATCCTCTCATGTACTCAATTTGAACATGAGATGTAATGTTTTACTTTGTTGTCAATAATATAAAGGTATCACAATAGAAGATTCAAATTTTCTTAACTCACAAAAACTCAACATATCCTCTCATGTTCAATACATGAGAGGATCTCAATCCTTATATTAATTAACCCGCTTCACAAATTGCAACATTAAACTTTTAGATACAGTGTCGATTAGTGACGCTTTCTAGACACGCATAAAAGTGTGAATATATTTACACTTTGACCCTTCTTTACAGCGTGGTAAAGAAGTCTTTACCACTATTCTACGGGATAGGTAAACACTAGATGACTATTTCTATGTTTGGCGACAACTTTGTGTGCGCCATTACACAATACTCTTCTGCAGTGTTTATATATTCATTCTCACAAGAATAGGATTTGCAAACAGCTGAATTGAAATTGATGTATACGTGATAATTGCAAATGTTTAATGGATTATATAATTGATATATACATTTTTATTGAACAAAACATAATTGATAATTCGTATGTGATTAGAAAGGTTATTTTTTTCAATTCATTATTTGTTCCATATATGGCTTCCGATATTAAGACACTTAATTTAGACCACAACATTGACATGTCTCTTTCTATGTCACTTATATCATCTCAGCGTCACGTTAACATTTCTCAAACTAACACACCCTGACAATGGTGATGTGTCTCTATCTGTGTAGCTTATACACAAATATATCCCTCAAACACTTGCACACACAAAAAACTCAAATGGCCCCCACTCTCTCGTCCCTTTACTTGTCGCTAAACCGAAGAAGACCAAACAGACGCACCTACACGTGGTGGTGCCATCGGTGTCACATGAACTTTTTAGTGATATAAACATCCAACCACGTACTATTCAACATTCATGTTTCTCATTTAATGAACAATTCATTATTTCAAATAAATAAAGCTAGTTCATTAAAAGCATCTATATATATCATGCTCGTACATTGTTTGGTATAAGTAGAGGTATTTATTGAAGAGACTGATCGATCATGTGTCATGGTATGATACTATCATGTTCATGTTTGATATAATGTTATGTCTAAAAGAGTTTTAAAAAAAATGTTAAATAGATTCATCTAGGCTTTCCTAACTCAAAATATACTTAGAGAAATTTATATTAAATTATGAACCTCTTGTAAAAATTATATGTATAGCATAAAGAACTTGAATATATGATACTGATAGAGTGATAGATGTCCATGGACCGAAACTATCTGTTTACGTGTCACATAATATATTTTACGAAATTCAAACTTAATGTGTCACATAATATGGTTTATGAAAAGAGCTTACCAAATTCATGGATAGATAAAGATGGTTGAAGATATGAGCGGCAGTCGTTTAAGAAAATCACTCCATACTTTTTCCGACTAGAATGGCGTTGGAAGGAATGGGCAGCAAGTAGCGTTGCTGCAGCCAACGCCCCGCATAATTTGATTCCTCTTTGCTTGCAGCCCTATCAAATGGACAATTCGGGGCAACAATATTAATTTATCATGAGATTAGTTAGTTATAGTTGTATGGATCAAATTGTATCGGTTCAGTCTAAAGATTACAAAAAATCTGCAAGTAGAAAGTTACATAAATTTGAATGAATTGTGTTCCTAGAAGACAGCCAGAGTACCAATTTAAAATTTTTATCTTGCATAGTATACAAACAAAAACGAATAGCCTGTATTTAAAAATTTTCAATAGGATATTATTTGAGACACAAATTCTGTAGGTGTTTAAATCTTTATACTATCATAGTGTCTCAGTTCTTCTTTTACCAAGAATCATTTTTAGTATATTGCAGGTATTACTCTTTTCTACTCGTATAAGATTTCCTATTTTACAAAAAAAAACAAGAGCTTTAACTCGAATGATAAAAGCCTCTAATGACTGTGTTTTCAGAAATGGTAGTTGCACTTTTAATGTAACGAGTAATGGCTCATAAATGTACTATTTTCTACACTGAAGGTAAAGAAAGTTAGCGCAGGACATTTGTTAGGCATATACCATAACATATCACATAATCATCATAACATGATAAACTTATGATATTCATTGTGTTATTCACATTCGCTGTTTCTCATTTGATAAGAAATTTTCTTGGACCGACATGTATTTTAGCAAAAATTAGTAGTATGAATTACTTTCTTAACTACTCTTTCCATATGATCCAACAATGTTGATTCAGCTTTTCACAAAACTGTTAGACAAACATAGTAAAGACTACGAGGGTTCAGGGATACGTACTTTTGATGCTATTTGTTTTCCTATGATGATATTATTTGTTTTCCTATGATGATATTATTTGTTAACAGACATTTGACCAACCGGTAGTATCAAAGTTGTCAATCAATCAAGAGACTATGAGTTCAAGTTGTAACACATTAAGGAAGTAATTATAAGATTGAGGTTCAATCAACTTACAGCCAATAGCATTTGAGTTTCTTGTGCATTCATTCTCAATCTCAACACTTCTGAATGTCTTGGTGATTTCGCATCTTTAAACTTCAAATCTGTGAGCCTAAGTGAGTTAACTGAGTAAGTTAACATGTCCTTCCCATGAGCCCAAAGTGTCTTCTTAGTCTTTCCAACAGGAATAAGTTCTTCTATTGCAGCATTACCCTTTTCTTTATGCCCTCCACCACCTTCGTTCTCCCCCATTGCATCTTTTAACTCCTTAAGCAACGAAACTGCTGTTGTTCTGTCACAAATCGCAGCGTGAATCTTTAGAACCACTACCCATTTCTCGCCAGGCAATATGTACCCATTAGCGTACCATAAATGCATCCCTCCCATGCACAAGGAACGGGTAGTAATATCAGACCATTCGTTGATATTAAGTTCATGCTCAAGGATCAAATGTAAAGGTGATAGGGACTTGTTAGATTCACGGCTCATGAGCGTGTTGAGCAGTTCGGTTGTTTTCGACAGGTTCATGATGTTGTGGCGAACGTTATTAGGGATTGGAGGGTTGATAATGAAAGAGATTGAGCCTGTTGAGGTGTTTTTGTGTAGCATGGAGTTAAGTATAGGATGGTCATTTTGTAGTTGTTTAAGGGCTTTTTGGAACAGTGGAATATTTGGCTCCTTTGAAACTTGGAGTGCTAATGCTGTGATTCCTGTTCCACCAGCCACTGCTTTGCACCAGTTTTGTTCTGTGCCTCCTAATAATCTTGTGTGACTCTCAACTTTTCTTGGAGCATCACTCATTTCTATGTTTTAGTTCTGTGTGTATAAATTATGAATATATATTTATGTATAGGTAGAAGTGAGAGGTGGTGTGTGAGCAATTAAGCAAAGATTGGATGCTACTTATAGTTGAAATATTGAAACACTGCTCTCAGAAGTTAGGTTAAACCTTAAATGACACTCACTCAAGATTTGAACTACTTTCTTATCTTAGCATAAGATGTGGAACAGATGGACACCCTTTGTTTGGTCGATTCTAATAGTTATACATAAATTGTACGTTTCACTGTTCCGAAAACGAGTCTATGTGCAATTCATTGTTTAAATGTGTACATCCAACAACCTATCATCTTGGTTCATAAAATGTAATTGTTCCAAGCATAAAGAATATTAAATTAGTTAGTTATTGGTTTCCAAAGAAAAAAACCAGAACTTCATAGAAATAAAAACTGGATCTCGGTACGTCATATTGGGTCGTGATGTGGTAGTTTAGATTGAATTGTGGGTGCAATATCTCACTAGGTCATAACGAATAAAGAAAAAATGCCGTTTACTTCATGCGTATATTCAAGATGTTGAAATCTGGAAACATATAGACTCTGCAGCTTAGTTACATTTGGGACTTGTTCCCATGATATCATTGATTCATTGTGACCTAACTGTTCTTTCTTCATATAATAATCATGATTCTGCTCTCCTAACTTGTAAATACATTTTAGTAGATTAAATGGGTGATTATATTAGACG
The DNA here is from genome assembly GCA_030686995.1 of Artemisia argyi. Classification (NCBI taxonomy): domain Eukaryota; kingdom Viridiplantae; phylum Streptophyta; class Magnoliopsida; order Asterales; family Asteraceae; genus Artemisia; species Artemisia argyi. The sequence goes on along the minus strand of CM060698.1, from coordinate 154,600,305 downwards.
TACGTGAACATTTTATAAGTATCAAACGGTTTTAAGTGAAATAACATAAAAATTGTTTTATCAGTTGATTATCACTTATATTTCAATCTCTAATCTTTCAATATCACATTGTTACCTTCCGAATTGATCATAGCACAAGCATTACAAATATTGTACAGCGGTAGTCTGTGTTCAAAAGTTCACAAAAGGTATTTGGCCTAAGGTATCAAATGTTGCCTACTTACAAAGTCCCAAAATGGCCAAGTAACTGTACTTGCTGTTTAAAAAGAAGAGATATCTAAATTTTAGGCATGCATTGTTTATTGTAACGTACAACACTTGACTATTCTTGACTTTGACTTTAACTATGACTTTCTTAATATAGCTGATTCAAGCCAAACCAACGAGCTTTTCGCTAACCTCCCACAGTTTTCGTGCTTTCTCAGCATCACTAGCTTCTTGCGAAAGCTGGTTTTCAAATGAGGCTGAGTTCTTATTCCAGCTCCAATACACACCTGATTTCGTTAAGCTTGAATCACTTACTACCTGAAAATTTCAATACAATCATCAGCATTCATGAACTGTACCACCTGCGTTATATAAAAGCGGTATGCTCACTAACCTGTGCTAATCGTTTCCCTGCTTCCTCTTCTGACACATAACCTTTAGTGATGTACTTCTGGAAAGGTGGAAACAGAAGCCGAAACAATGGAATATGTTCTCTGAATAAACCTGTTGTGGCAATACATCCGGGGTATAGGGACGAAAATGTAACTCCAGATTCTTCATGGTATCGTCTATGGAACTCTTGCATTGTTAGCATATTGCATACTTTGCTATCTTTGTAAGCCTTAGCACCGTCGAACTCTCCACCATCAATCATGGCAGAACTGTTTAGCCCGTTTAACCCCCCGGCTAATCCTCTCAGGTCCCCAAGGTTAGCCTTTGGTGGCACGTTTCCAGCCAAAGTATTTGTGTTTCCTAAATTCCATCCACAATACAGTTGGAAAAAGAATTTATGAGGCATATGACATTGCGTTTGAAAGTAATTGTGTGATATGAAAGAATCAGAAACCGATAATCAGTTGCAGCAGATAGTGTTTGGATGTGCTTTTTCTGTTTGAAGTTGTCTTAATCAGTAATATCTGAGTTTTTTTTTGGAAATTCTGATTGCTTAAGGATTTACCATAGTATGAGCGTTAAATTTTCAGATAAACAGAATCAGATTGGTTGCAGCTACCTAAACTAATTATCCAACATTAGTAATAAGATTATCATAATCAATTTTTACACTATGCCCAAATTACTTGAAAGCGATTGTTTGAAAGACTTAAAAAGGTAATGTAAAATTTTATCATGATTAGTTTATAAAATTCGTTCTTGGTCTTTTAAGAATTAGTACCTGTAATGGAACCAACAATGATGAGTCTTTTTTGCTCAAAATCCGATTTCTTAAGGTCATCTAGCAACAACCTCGAGAGAAGAAAGTGACCAAGATGGTTAGTCCCAACACTAAGTTCAAATCCTTCAGCTGTGTAAGTGGGCTCTTTAGCTGTTGGCAAATAGATCGCTGCATTGCACACAAGTGCATCAAGAGGTTTACCAGACCGCCTAAACGTGTCCACAAATTGGCGAACACTTTCGAGAGAAGAAAGGTCAAGGTGCATAACAGTGTAATTTTCTTTAGTAATCCCAACCGACTTAGCAGCCTTTTCCGCTTTCAAGAAGTTCCTACAAGCCATGATTATGTGCCATTCTCCAGTGTCGGCCAAAGCCTTTGCTGTGGCTAGACCAAGACCTGATGAGGCTCCTGTAATTATCACATTTCCTTTCCTTAGTGTTTTCTTCCCATCTGGTGCCGCTTCACTGACGGATGGAGTCACAGTTGCGGTTTGTGCACGAATGGTTCCCACTGATGACTTCCTTCTAAGCTCCTGCGATCAAGAGTTATCATTACCATTAAAGACATCAGAATCACATAATCAACTACAAGTATCAGGATGCTGATAAAGCATTTGGATATGCGTTTTGAAATGCTGTTTGAGAGTTTGACAAACTTTAATTATACACATATTTACTTGTTATATGATCCCAATAGAATCAGCAAGTGATTTATCTACTTATTGCATTGTTTTAAAACTAGATAAGAAATCCCAAAGACTTGAGAACTGTTTATTTGAATGGAATAATATTAAACATCTTGATACCCATAAGGCAGATAAGCACTTTTCAAAATAAGCAATCCTAAACACCCCCTATGTTTTGCTGCAGGAACCAATTATGCAAAACTGATTTTACTAGACCCTTACATAATCAGATACTGAAAATCACTTTCGGCATAATCAAACACAAAACAAAAAACAACTTCCTGCGGTCAAACAACCCTGAATTGGCCTCGCTAACCTCCTGAAAAGGGAGGGCTTTACCCGATTTGAGTCTGTGTAGTAGTGAGTTCAAGCCCGTAAATTAGTTAGTCAAAAAGTCAAAGAAAAACACCAATTACGATTTTGTGCAGGGTACGAGAGGTATAATGTAGACAATCGTACCTCTACCCAAGGGTAAAAAGATTACTTTAAGAAATCAAACACTAAAAACTACCTGAAAATGCAAGTATCACAATACTGTACGATTTATTACACTATCAAAAACACAATTCCAAACACTCCTTCTAAAGCTTTGTATTTGGCAATTTTAATATGCGCTATTTATAAGACATAAAGAAAATTCATTCAAAACAATGGAACTTCACAATTTCGTATACTTGATTACAAATTGGAGCAAAAATTAAAACTTAAAAACACAATAATTATTACCTTAGTTCCAACCAAGAGATGATTAAAATCAGCTTTAACATTTTTCGACACGAAAGAAGTCTCTTTCAGAGCACAGCAATTCAGCTTCCCCTGTTTCACATTCACAAAAACCAAACCATCACAACAAAACATACCAAAACTTATAAAATAAATTTGGCGCCAAAAAAGTAACACATTTCTAGTACCTCTTTGTGAACTGAGATTGCAGACGGAAGAAGAGAAGCTGCTTGAAGAGCCATAGAAAGATATTTTTGTTCTTGTTGATTTCAATGTATTGATTTCAATGTACAAGTGGTTCTTGTGATTGATGGGTACTAGACAAATGTCTTTGGTTGGGAATGATAAGGTTTTAGCAATGGGGTTTATTCGGAAAGAGTGCCATGTTGGCGTTTCATTGGCCAATCAAAGTTTGCTATTTGGATTTCTTGATAATTCATTTTGGAACCTTCTTTTGTGTTTGTATACAAGTTATATCAGCTTCGACGAGAGGCCACACGGGCTCATTTTCACATTAGCGCCACCTCAACTTTCTTTCTTTTTTTCTTCCCGTCACCTTTTATCCGTAATGGTCACCAATCCACTCATATTTCATTAAAATACCTATTTTATACAATATTAGAACGGTACCCGCGTAATGCGGTTACACATTTAGTTGTCTGCATGCTTTATAAGTAGAGATATTAGAGATGGTTAAGCCAAATAATTTTAGTTTGAACAACAAATCACTTCCTAACAAACTTCCTAACCAACCTGCTTCCTAAAAAATTAATTTTGAAATCTTTTCATAATAAGCAAGAAAAAAAAATCTGAATTTTAAGCGTTTCTAATTATAAAATAGTCTCAAATGCATTATAATATAGTATAGATACATAAAAAAATACCCGACACTTACTCACATATCAAATATTTAATAATATAACACAAACATTTTTAATTTACCCGGATAACCATTTACCAAAAAAAAAAAAAAAAAAAAAAAAAAAAAAATCGCAAACACTTTGCTCAAATGCCGAAAGGTGAGCTGGGTCACCCTTCCTCCCTTTTTTTGGTTTTGGTCACGCGTGAGGTTTGTCCCAAATAATAGAGTGGCGCGTGAGAATGGTAAAATTGTGTGACCTGAAATTTTTTAAATAAACTAGCTTACAGAATAATTTATTTATTATTATTTTTTTATTTTTATTTTTATTTTTTTTTTTTGACTTTTTTTACTTAGTTTACGATAATTTTCGTAATTAAATAAATATGTAGATGAGTGAGGTTTGTTCTGCTAAGACACGTTGTTGTGGTTAAATCACTTTATTAAATGTGATATTAAATTCTTAAAAACTCGTGTTTTTCAATATCTATTATGGTTCATGGTTTCTCTTGGCTATATGGTTCATCTGGGGGAGAGATCGAGCTTCAAGAAATAGTGATTGGTCTTATCAATACACAAATGTATAACTCCCCAGGAATCTCAATTGCGCTCATATTCATCACTGTAGGAATTGGGTTCAAGCTTTCCCCAGCCCTTTCTCATCAATCCTAACGAGAGCCTTAAAGTCACCCGTTTGAAAAATCCTTTAAACTTAACCATTTTCAAAAAGGGTTTTTTTAACATGTGCCCTAAGGCACATGTTAAGCACAACAAAAAGTATATAAAAGTACTCATGGACCCACGCAAAAGTATAGACAAGTGTACTTTTGTATGTCCTTTTTCGTGGGTCCCATAGTACTTTTTGTGTACTTAACATGTGCCCTAGGGCATATGTTAGAAAAACCATTTCAAAAATTATCGAAAGTTACAGTTTGTCCCCTGGTGTTTAGTACGTTACAATTTGAACCCCTGTAGTAACAATTTTTAAATTCATGCATACAAGGGGATGATAGTATTTCTGTGATTAATACAATTAAAACCATCTAAGGGCTAATGGGTTATAAAGGACTAAAGGTGAGCTTAGCCTCTTAGGACCTGATGGTGTTTTTCAGATACTAATCATTTTTCGAATTTATACCAACCACGTCTGATCTGATTTCCTAACGGTCGATAAAGAGAGGTTAGTAATATAAGTTGTTAAGGTAATTAATCGCCTTTATGTAGACAACCTCATGAGATCGTGTGAGAGGCTCAATGAGCAAGTATTTAGCATGTTACATAATGAGTAGCTTTTCAGATTTTCAAGTGCAACGAACCTGTTATCACTGGTATCTGCAGTCAGGAGTGGTTGGCAGCTCGATAGATACTAAATCAAAGTATGAAAACTATCACGAATATAAAGAAGCTCATTCAGCTTTAGCTGAACTACAAGAATCAAGAATCTTTCATATGTTCTTATGTTACAATCTTATAAGAACTGAGATAATAACGCCTAACAAACAAGAAGCTCAAGATATCACCATATAAAAGCTTACATTTCAAAGTTATTCACGACTTTCAGATATACAATTTATATCTTGAAAATCCAATGATCGTTTCACTGTGTGACATCCATCCTTTACGTTGTACCAATCCTCATTCTCATCACCATACTCTTCCTCTTCTTCAGCAATATCACCCCAACTTATCTCCCTACATTTTCCTGCTCGAGTCATCAAGGGTGTCTCCGGCTTTTTACCAGACTTGGCCGGTGATTTGACCACACGATCAGTGTTCTCTAAAGGCTGCCCAAATTGTAATTTCTGAAAATACCCACCATTTAAACCTTCTTTATCATGTACCCGAGGTTGTGTAATTGGTGTCCTCAGCACGCCCCTATTTGTAAACGGAGAATCATAAGGTTTCTGCATATTTTCACAATTTTCATTTGCACCCTCTTTTTCAGAATCTGTTTCTTTGTTTCTACTAAGAAACAACGAAAAACTTGTAACATGACTCTTGCAGGATTCCAACTCATGCATCACCATAACTGCACGCTCATAAGATTTGGCATAAGATTCATACAGCTCTCTACTTCTGTTTGAACCTTTAACTGTACTTAACAGAAACTTAGCTTCAGTCATTTGTTTCATATACATCAAACAAATCGCTAGATTACATTGCTTGTTCTTATCAGGCTCCAATGAAAGGGCTTTTCTGCATCATCAACATTCAAATTCAATAAACTCAAATTGCAATAGTAAAGTAGTTTATAGGTCGAGTATGGTTTAAAGATATTATATATATACCTATATATCTCTTCTGCTTGTTTGTACTTGTTTTGTTGTAAATAAGCCCAAGCCAAATTGCCTAATAATTTTGTATACTCTTGTCCCATTGTGATTTGAATTTGTGTTCTGTTCATGTTCTGTGATGCAGCATCCTCGATCTGCTTTATTCTTGATTCAAGCAATTGTATCTGATTCTCAATTCGCCCACACCTCTGTAAAAATGTTTGTGATTTATTTGAGTATAAGCTCTGTCTGTTACTCAGCAGTGGTAAATAAATGTAACGTAGTATTGTACCTTGTATAATTCAAGCATAATGTTGTTGAGAGACTCTTGTGATTCATGTGAGCATAGATGGCGAAAAGAATGGATGGCTTCAATTGCTTCTTCTGATCTATCCAGTTGTTTCATTGCTGCTGTCATGTCTTTTAAAGCACTATCAACTCGATCACCTAAATTTATTGCTGCCCAAAACATCGATATAGCTTTGCTTGGGTTCTTTTCCACCAACTGTCAAGAGAAAAACAAGAAAAGATCACAAATTAAGCCTCAAAAAACCAAAAATCTCAGTTCTCAGCAATGACTATCCTCATTCTCTGTTTGACTTTTACGGTCAATCAAACTAAAATTCTGCTATCAATTTACCATCCATTTTTACCTTTTCTACTGAAAAGTTCAGTAATCACATTAGAGCTTATGAACTCTTCCAAATAATGTAAAAAAACCTAATTAATTGTGATTTGAGTACTACAGTCTGACTCCAGAAGTCAACTCTCTATGTTTTTAATTTTAGTTTCTAATATCATCTCATGTTTGGATGTGCATTTTCAAAGTGATCACTATGAAACTCAAATAGTTATAGTTGTTAAGAAAATACACATAAATAACTCTCAATAATGATCTCTCTGAATTTTAAGGTCAAATAAAATAACATCCCGTGTCAACTTTACTATCCATTCTTCAGCTTTTCTCAAGAAATTTTTGATACACGCAATTTATTTTCCATTGGCTGCTAAGACCATGGAATTGTTTGTTCTAAATTTCTAGAAACAGTCTTTATCAACTGTGATTTGAGTACCATGTTTGACTCCAAAAGTCAACTGTCTATTCTCGATTTATATTTCTAATACTAAGGTAATGTTTAAATGCGTGTTTTTTAAAAACTTGCTACCAGTCAAGAACTAGACCCAAATCAACTGATTAAGGCAAAAAATCATTAAATAACTTCGCATTCATCAAGACACCAAAACTAATTACTCCGACAGTAAATAATCAAAAATACCAAAACCATTCTAATTCGTTTTTAAGAGTCACAATAATCACATTCTATTGACTTCTAAAGTCAAATAAACAAATATCCGGCTTCTTGTTTACTATCCATTAGTAACCTTCTCATAAAACGTTTCCATACCCACATTAACGTTATTTAAGCCTGATACGACTACCAAACAATTTGTACTAAAACTGCAGAAACAACTTATAACAACGGTGATCCTAGCACTAGGAATTGACTCTAAAAGTCAACTATCTATACTCTATTCTAATTCCTAAAAATTAAACAGTTTTTGGACCAGCGTTTTCAAAGCGATCACCACAACATAAAAAGCTAAACCTCCGAAACAATAGATCATATCCGAAAACCGTAAAAAACCTTCATATCCATCAAGATTCTCCCCAAAACACCCCCCATAAACCCTAAACCCTTACAATATCATAACCCACAAAACTACTAAAACAATAACCAAAAACAAGATAATAAACACCAAGAAACATAAATAGACGAAACCTGAACATGTTTCGCTTTGCCATAAGGAGAATTATCAGCAGGGAGAGGTGGCAAACGATGATGATGATGTTGATTAACGTTATGATAATTGTTGTTTGGTTTCCATTTCTTTTCGGACGCTGGTCGAAAGTGATGGTTCGTGGCGGATGAAGGCGGAGTAGAACAATAGCGTCTTCGGTTGTTTAATGATTGTAAAGGAAAGCCGCGTGGGGTAAAATTTGATGGGTCTTTGTTTGTCCACATTGTTACATAATCTGATATTGATGATTTGATTTTCACAGAATTATTGATTCTTGATGATATTTTGGTGTTGTTGATGGATCAAGAAGATGAAGGTTTATGAAGGGAATTGGTTTGGGTGAATTATGTGGTTTTGTAACGGCTATTAGGTGATTTATAGCAGTAATTAAGTTTTTGAATATTTGAAAATTTGAAATAAAAGACTATTGTTTCCAAGATTATATTTTTAAACAATAAAAAATATTTAATCTTATATGTTAAGTTCATCTTTGATTAGTTGGTACATAGAAGAAAAATGAGAATTATGCAAATGCTTAAATCGTTAACAACACTTTCAGTTGTTCATACCCTAATTGTAACAAGTCCTAAAAGTGGGCTTTAGGCGTAGCTGAATCTAATAATTACACCATACCGTAATACGATGGTGTCGTGAGGGTGTGATCCTTGATTAAATAAGCATCTACTCTCACCGACAACTCATGAGTGCTTAACACGTTCATTATAAATCGAAATAATGTATATATTATTTTTGGGACTTAAACACACCCACAACTCACTCAAACACAATAATTTTTATTTATTATTTTTTTTCCAGTGATGTGCAATGACCGAACCAACCCATTTGCACCCACCACGTGTGATTGCACGAACAACCAAAGGGTGATGCGTAAAGGTGATGCCACATCACGAAACCACGTGTAGTGGATGCAATTATTACAACGCAGTCTTATCGATTATTCATGAAAGATGAGGGATTTGTGAAAGTTAGTCATCACAAGGCTAAGAATATAGTCATTTGTACATGGCTTGGATTGAGATTTCTCTCATCTTTGAACATGATAGATTATGCGGTGAAAGTTTAAGTAAGATATTACTCTTGATTTTTTATTTTAGGGCAAAAGCCACAAATGCTTCATATACTTATATGTTAGATTCATTTTGCATTGTGGACTGGTGAAAGACTCGTTTTGCATACAATAATTTTTTATTTTATTCAAATATACCTATATTATCAATAAGTTACCATTGACGTTAGGTTAATTTTGTACATTAAAATTAATCAATGCGGATGTCCATGTTATTAATGTGTTTTAACAAACAAAAAAAATCGATCTATGTGGATGTCCAATGAACCAACAACTTCAACACCTACGCCACCACCTCCTAATCTTCCACACTTATTCCACCACTTAGTACTCCCAGTAAACCATCATATACAACATCAATGCCAAAACCTAAAAATCCAAGGTTTAGGCAAAAGAGGGATGTTGAGGTAAAAGTTTGTTCCTCGGTCGGATAAAGCACGTGCAGGTCCTTTTGGACCGGATAAAGCGACGTCCTTCGAGCACCTACACAAGTGAAGAACACACGTTAGCCTCACATTTGGTTTTATCCCAAAACCCAAGACCAAGCTCAGACGTGAGAATTAGTATTATGCCGAAGGGCTGAACAATAAATGACAGAGTAAGTGCATATGAGTTGGTTTGGTAATAAATGAGGTGGGAGTATTTATACTACCTCCACTATGATACACTAGCAGGGTACCCGCGCGATGCGGCGGCGGGTATCCTGTTACTATATTTTCTAACAATGTGATGTTATGCGACTTATTCTTTTAACAATTAATTTACAAACGTGTGCATTATTCCTTTATCGAGCCGGCACAACCTATAAAGCACGAAACGAATTGAATTTGTCAAATAATTTGACTTCGAGAAAGTTATGCGTATTCATATTCTTTTTTAATGGAAAGTTTATTTCGAGAACAATGGCGCAAGTTTCATAATTTTTCGAGTCCGCTTGGTACGTCAAATGGGTTCCGCGACAAATATTTTAAAAGTTTTACTAACTTGCCACAATACCCCCTCCGCCCCTAAATGTTTATTTCTACCCTTGTAGTTTGCTTTGGCCAAATTTGGTCCCTCCCTACCTAATAAAACCCCAATATCACTCTCTCTCCTCATTTCTTATACTAAAAACACACACACAAAACACTTCTCCTTTCTCTCTTTATCACCTCACCGGAGCCACCATCTTTTCCGGCAACCACCGCCGACCGCCACCTCCGCTGTCGCCGAAAAATTTCCCGGCGAAACCCTAAAATCTTCCCAATCGATAGGTCGGGATACCCTCGTCTGTTCTGGAGCAGTTGATCTCTTGAAGAGCATTCGTGATACCCGAAACCATTGCCACAGTCTCCACCGCCACGACCACCCAAAATACAACACCACCCGATGCCGCAAGCAACCCTATGCCACGACCATAAAACTAACGGTCTCACCACCACCACCACAGAAGTCGACGGTTTTAAAGTTTTGATGCATTTTTTTTAATTATTATGTGGTACAAAATTGATACATAATAATCAATTGTTTAATTGATTATTAATGTAGATAATTAATGTACAATACATATTAATGATTTTTAACATCATGTCAACATTATATAGTTCATGTAGATTATTACATTGTGATGAGGCGAAAAATGATCCGTTTTTAGGGGGTCATTTAAGTCCGGAATTGAATTTATTTGATCAAATATTGCCCTAAATCGTTCCTTTTGTGATTTTATGTACTTTTTGAGTGAATTCTGGAAAAGGAAGCATTTTGGACGTTTTTGGAGCATAAAAGTGAAGAAAACGGCAAAGTCTTAATTTTCCTTGCTGGGAACAGTACCTGACGGCGTCACCAAATTCTACATGACGATGTCAAGAGTAAAACAAGAGGTGAAGTGGATAGAGTCCATGACGATCCAGAGAGTTTTTACACTAGGGACATGACGGCGTCACCATAGGCCGTCATGGTCCCATTACACGTGACGGCCTAGAGAAAGTTGCTCTTGACGGCGTCAGATCTGGATCTAGGCAATCCGATATTATTATGGGCGGCGAGTTGACGGCGTCAGATTTTTCTTCTTGACGCCGTCACCTTGGAAAATCTATATATAGTTTTGTAATTTTCATTCATTAAGAGAAGACAATTAGAGGGATAACTTGGAGAAACCCTAGCACGATTTTATCACTATTTTCAAGGGTTTTTAGCCTTTGAAACATTTCATGTTCAATTAAGATAGGTGTCCTTTCAATTCATTCAATATGTGTATGTGTTGTTTGAATATATCTTACGCTTGTCTTGATTTTAACATGCTAGGCTAGATCTCTTGTGTGTTTGCTTAGAAGTAGTGAAACCTAGATGTTGATTATGGGTTGATTGCTTGTTTATAGTTGTTACGGATGAATGATTTTGATGTTAGGCTTAAGAAAACTGGCAGACTTCCATAGGGTAACTTGCTTGAACGTCTTAAGAAACATGAACCAATGCGTACTAGGTTTTTATGGTTGTATTTAATGCATGAGCGAATTCTAATGATCCCATGTTAGGAGCTTCTTCCAGGCTCGACATAGGAGTGAAGTAGGAGCTTATAGAGTTGGGGAAGTACGTACGCCACCCCACGAATGGTATTAAGGAATATAACCCGTCATTCACGCAATTGTAACAAACTATCAATCTGTAAAAGATATCTAGGGAGTAATGAAATCTAAGTAAACACAATTTTCCCATTTATTGTTCACACCACTAGTTTAATTAGCGTTATTTACATTTTTGTTATTTTATTTTGATTGCATCTTTAGTTATTGGGTTAGTTGATTAGCAACTAATTTCGTCCACTCTTCCAAAACCCGAGATTTTAATTGCTTTTATAAAAATATAAAAATACAAAAAGAATCATCCCTCGCCTCTAGACATAGTTTTTAGGCTTTCTAATCCTAGCGACACTATTCCTGAGTTGAACGATCAATCCTCCGGTACTTGTCACTATACTATACTACAACGATCAGGTACACTGCCTGGTGGGGGTTGTAAGCTTCTCGAGATCCATCGTGAGGTAAAGCCTGGTGCAATTCCCACGCATCACATTGACGGCAGAAATGATCGTATCAGTAACAAGAGGAACATATGGTTTAACATCATCAATAGATTTTCCCACCAATAGTGGAAAACTGTAATCGTTACCACCAATCTCTCCCATCAAGATTAAAGAGCTTTTGATAAAGCTTTTACAATCGGTTAAAAAAATGAATTGCTTTCGTTAGTTTATTAATGTAAAATACATAGCAACTGTTTTTCAGAATATTTGATTATTAATGTAGAATTGGTTTTAATAGAGGGTTGTACATTGTGTTTAAATGGTTGTAATATTGGGTGTAGGGGTGTTTTTAATGCTATTAATGTATAATTCTAAGGATTTTGGTCTGAATTTTGATTCATGCTTGTTTTTGTTGTACACAATGCTTTACTTGTTGTAATTATGAAAACTCATTGCTTAAAAGTGTTGTAAACCTTGCATCCCTTTTTGTACATTTTAATTTTTTGGAGAGAGAGTCATTCCTCCATTACAAGTAGTATAGATGTTATGTCTTAGGAAAGAGCACGCCGAGCTACACCCTCGTCTGTTCTGGAGCAGTTGATCTCTTGAAAAGCATTCGTGATACCCGAAACCATTGTCACAGTCTCCACCGCCACGACCACCCAAAACACAACACCACCCGATGCCGCAAGCAACCCTACGCCAAGACCATAAAACCGACGGTCTCACCACCACCACCACAGAAGTCGACGGTTTTAAAGTTTTGATGTATTTTTTTTAATTATTATGTGGTACAAAATTGCTACATAATAATCAACTGTTTATTTGATTATTAATGTAGACAATTAATGTACAATACATATTAATGATTTTTAACATCATGTCAACATTATATAGTTCATGTAGATTCTTACATTGATGGCAGAAATGATCGTATCAGTAACAAGAGGAACATATGGTTTGACTTCATCAATAGATTTTCCCACCAATAGTGGAAAACTGTAATCGTTACCACCAATCTCTCCCATCAAGATTAAAGAGCTTTTGATAAAGCTTTTACAATCTGTTAAAAAAAATGAATTGCTTTCGTTAGTTTATTAATGTAAAATACATAGCAACTGTTTGTCAGAATATTTGATTATTAATGTAGAATTGGTTTTAATAGAGGGTTGTAAATTGTGTTTAAATGATTGTAATATTGGGTGTATGGGTGTTTTTAATGCTATTAATGTATAATTCTAAGAATTTTGGTCTGAATTTTGATTCATGCTTGTTTTTGTTGTACACAATGCTTTACTTGTTGTAATTATGAAAACTCATTGCTTAAAAGTGTTGTAAACCTTGCATCCTTTTTTGTACATTTTAATTTTTTGGAGAGAGAGTCATTCCTCCATTACAAGTAGTATAGATGTTATATCTTAGGAAAGAGCACGCCGAGCTACACCCTAGCCTAGGTGTTAGATAATAAAGGCCCACAAGCCCGTTAGGTTTGGCCCGCTTAGTTGCTAGGGTTAGGTTAATTTATTTTCTATATATTGTTTTGTAATCTTCATTGTTTAGCGAATTTGATCAATAATATTTTCAGTATTCCCTCTGATTTCTACATGGTATCAGAGTCGTGATCTTCTATCTCGTAGTTAGCTTGGTTATTGGTGCGCTCTTGGTGCCGCCTATAAAAAAGGGAAAAAAAAGATTGGTGCCGGAAATCTGAAAAGTAATTCGGATTGTAGAAAGATGTTGGAAGTTCAATTGATTATTGGAATGTCACATGAATATTATTTTTGGATTTGCAACGAAAAAAAAATAAGAAAAGAAACCGATTGTTCAATTGATCATTGTCGTCATTTTCTGTTTGCATTTTGTTTAAGTATTGATTGCATTAATTTGGGTATTTTCATTGAGTCATTAGGCAAAATATAAAAACGAGAATGGTGGACAATGATTGGTAGTAAACACTTAGTGGGACGGTGACAATTAAATGGAATTTGGCCATCTCATAATTGTATGCTATCAAATTGAATTTGGTTGACTTTTCCTTTAGGTTTGTAATGAAGCAGTTTGTTTGTCTATTATTTGGTGTTTGGTTTATATGAGATCGGATGGACAATAGTTTCATTTGTCGTGGTATTATCAGTATTAATATTGATTGGTTCAGAACCGTCAGATTATTGTTGACCAAGGTCAACAAGTCAAAGATAGCCTAGAATCAATGCTCCGGTGATAGTGTAGTGTTTCCCCGGGTCGTTATGTCCCGACGAGATTGAAATGGTGCTTTTGGAATCGTTTATGAGTGAGTGGGACTGAGGACAGTAGCCCAGATGATATGGAATTGATTTTGCTACTGTTATTTTGGTGTTGGCAAACAGATATAATATTCACAATAATCAGATACCAGATATATGCACAAATTCACAATTAAGATCACGTATCGGACTGGAAAAGTGGGTTTTTGGTAATTATCAAACTACAGGGGGTGCTTTTGACACTTTTCAAAACTTAAAATTAAAAATGAAAAAGAAATTATAAAAGTGATTAAAATAATATTAAACTATTATTTAATTAATTAAACTAATTAAAATCTTAATTAAAACCTAATTTAAATAAACTAAAAATGACAAATGATTTAAATTATACTAAAAATTAACAAAAATATTTTCTAAACCTAAATTAGAACTTGAAGAAAGTATAAAAAATTAAAAATAATATTTTTGTCTTTTTGTGGTTTTGTAATTAATTAAAAACTATTTAACTTAATTAAACTAATTAAACTACTTTTAATTTATATTAATACTAAATTAACTTGGAAAATTAAGATAAAATTTATAAAATTACTTAACCATCACTGGAATCCTACAAAATTATAAAAACTCTAAAATTATGTTTTAAGATTAAACAACTAATTATTTATCTATTAATTAACTTAAATCTATTTTAAACAAATAAAATAAGGAAACTAGAAAATGAACAGTAGAATATCAAAATTTATTTTCTAAAAACTTATTATACTATATTAAAACTAGAAAAATTATAAAAACTAGATTTAACCTTATAAAAACTAATTAAGCTATTTAATATTTGATATTAATTAATAATAAAGAAATCTAAGATTAAATCTAATAAATACTAAATGGTAAAATAAAAATCTGAAAAATTTATCAAAATTACTTTACTATATAAGGTAATTATTAAAAATATAAAAACACTAGTTACTTAATTAAAATATAAAAATGAAAATTAAAATTAACTTGAATTAAATAGAAACTATCACTTATTTTAACTTGATTTTTTTTGGATTTTTATTTTACAGAACTACTAAACACATTAAAATAACAAACTTTTGTAAAAACACTTGTTGAAATAGCTTATAAATAAGCTGTGACACCCCCTTGTTCTAGACAGTTGACTTTGGTTGACCAACAAGGAAAAAGAGCTCAAATGAGCTTGTGTGGGAACCACTATGGTGAAAACAGGTCCCAATAAGTTGTGTGAACTAGATGAAGTATGATTTGATCAATTAAGCCCTAGATATAAGCTGATAAGCAACTAATAAGCAGATTGATACTAGTATTCACTCAGAAACTGGGACAAACTTTAGGACCAAAGTTAAGTGGGGTCCACAATGAATCAGGTCAAATGAAAGGTCAATGGTGAAAGCCTGGTAGGAGGGGAGTTGGGTGAACCTAAATACTAAGTGTGGGGACCACTGGGTTGGTCACAAAACACCACCAAAGTGGTGGTGTTGGGTGGATGGTCTGCTGCACAGGGCAGCTTGTTGCCCTGCAGCCTACTTCAAGGGGCTGTGGGGCCCAGGATAATTTTGCTAAATCTAAAATGAAGGCATATTATTAAAGATAAGCTGGTAGTCAACTTAACCTCAAAATCTCAAAGTCCAAATTAAATCACAAAATTTAGAAATCCTCAAGTAAGTTTGGTGAAAACTGGGAATGAGCAACTTTGACTTTTTAAGAAATTATGAGCTAGTTGACTTTTATGGATTTCTAAGCTATATTACTGATTGATTTAAGTTAGTTAAGCTATACTAGGACTAAATTAAGCTAGAACTATTCAATATAAGCTAAGGTGAGGGTTCTTGGACACCAACTGTGTAACAGTTGGTTATAACCTAATGGTGTGAGTGATTTTGACTTTTACCTTGTATATTACCTAAAGAGATGGTCTGACTGAGCTTATATGAACCTATGTTACTATTATGAAACACAAATTCACCCTAAAACTCAGTTAAGCTCACTGAGCAAACCTGAGCCAAACACCCTATTTGAAAACAGATTTTTGTGATTTCCACTACAAATTGGTGATTGAGATCCCAATACAGATTTAAAAGCTTATAATACTATTTATTGAGACCATAGAAGCACAATTTAACAGCCATATCAGTATGAATCATATAAATTACAATTATACTAATTTCACTTTGAAATCAAGATTTTAAACTACAACTAATTTTAACAACCAACTTAACTAAATTATGCTAGATTATAACTAAATTCTACCAATTGATTACACAAGAACAAGTTTAACACAGATACAATCAAGCAATCTATAATCTAACTATGGATCATGAATTTAGTGGAAAGTTAAAAATAAAACAAATCTTACATTCAACCCCTAGCTGAACAAGGGGTTTTCTCCACAGTTGCCTATCTTTAAATAGGCAATATCAAACTCAATCCAATTCCCCAATGTGCTTAGAACCTGAAACAAACATTAAACACAAAACAGTTGACCATCATTGACTTTTTTATTTTTTTGTTTTCTCTCTACTAGTTCTGAGTTTTAGCAGTCTCTAAAGCTTAAACAAGCTTAGGGGAGCTTATATGAGCTAAGAGTCCAATACATAAGGCTTACAAATACAACAACTGAACAATATGAAAACTTGAAATATGATTAAAATTGCAATAGGTGTAATAATAAAGGAACCTTAAAATTAATAACTTAAAACAAGTTACAATACATTAAAAACAAGGTTACCACTGCTTAATAGCTTGGGTGTACCCTAAAATTGAGAATTGAAATAATACGACATTAACTAAAACTAAATTAACTAACTACTCTTCCTCTTGCATCCATCTTCTATTTATAGCCCTCAATTAGGGTTCACCACTGCATTTCAATCATTTCCCACCTTTTTGTTCAATCTTTGGTCCACTCATGATGCTCCACGTAATTTGGCGGGAAAATCTGCTTTTGCATCTTTGGTCTGATACACGCAAAGGAGGGGGGTAGCATTTATTGTGGGGGGTCATGGGTAGGTATAGGGAGGTGGGAGCATTTATTGTGGGGGGTAGTAGCTTGTGATTGGAGGAGAGGGGAGGTCGACTGCAAGTGGTGGTGTGTGTGTGTGAGTCTGAGAGGGAAGAGGAGAAGGGAGAGGGTTGTTTGACTGGGAGGTTTGACCTGGGGGTGGGCTGGTTTGTAACTGGGCTTAGGATTAGGATTGGGCCTGGAGTGGACTTAGGTTTAGTTTATATTTGGTCCGGTTTGGTTTTTTAGCTTAAATAACAAAAGGACCAAATTTGTAATAAATGCAAACTTGAGGGACTGGTTTTGTAACTTTCCCAAAATTATCATAGGGACCAATCTTGACAAGGATGCATAGTACATGGGTATTTTTAATGTTTTTCTATTTTTAAATACCCGGGGACCTTTTCTGTAAATTCACCAATCTCCAGGGACCATTCTTGTAATTTTCTGAATTTGTGAAGGGTTAAACCTGTAAATATCAAATGTTAACACAAAGGACCAATTTTGTCATTTATAAATAGTATAAGGTTTATTTTGAATATTTTCTTATTTTTTAAACCTTAGGGACTAATTTTGACACTTTTCCAAAGTTGAGGGACCATAGTTGTAATTTTATGATTTTTAACTTCAAAGGACTTTTCCTAACAACTTATGAATCCCAAGGACCTTTTATGATATTTTTACAAGTTTTGAGTGATCAGGGACTAGTTTTGCCAATTTATGAAACTTGAGGGACTGAAACTGCCAATTATGCAAACTTTGTACGTTTTTCATTTGTTTTTGCATATTTTGTGTTTGAAACATATAAAACACACCTCTAAGATATTTTAAGCATTTTGATACATATTTGGGTGTTTTTGTATGTTTTGGCAGCTCAGATTGGTATAAAATGATGAGTATTTACACACTCATCAATCCCCCACACTAAACTATTGCTAGTCCCTAGCAATATTTTATGAAGTTTTAATGGATTTGAAAGAACTCTTTACCAAAAGCCATCACTTCTGGAGTAGCCAGATGTAAGAACTGTGGCATACCTGATAACCGTGTGATTTTGAGCAAACCACCAGCTGTCAACGGATTTGATTAGTCTTTACCAAAAGTCGTTTGCTTCTGGACTAGCCAGCATCTTGATGGACTAAGTCAACATCTTGGTGAGCTGATTACCAATTATGGTTTTTCACGGCCTTTACCACAAGCCATAATCTTGTGGGCTAGCCAGCTCATTTGCTTATGAGGATGCGGGGGAGCTGAGGAACCATGCAAGTTTTTGGCAAACTGCCAGCCATCAACGGATTTGATTTGTCTTTACCAAGAGCCGTTTGCTCCTGGACTAGCCAATCCCTTTGTCATTTAGACTTTGGCGGATTGATAACCACAAAAATTTTGGAATAAAGTGAAAAATTTTGAAAAATTTTGGCCTAAAATGGGGGTACTTGAAAAGTTTTATGATAAAATTCGTAAGAATTTCCCCCCCCCCCCCCCCCACACTAGAACTGAATATTGTCCTCAATATTCAAAGTCCCGGCTATTATGCCGAATCTCTGAATGGAAAAGCAAATATTCGATTCTAACTGTGGAAATTTCTATTTTTCACTTTATTTTATCTGTACATACAAATTTTTTTTTTTTTTTTTTTTTTTTTTTTGCTCACTACCTCCCAGGCTTGTGTTAGGTTTACCACGCAAGCTAATCACTTGTGAATGATTAACTGTAATAAATTTGCCCTAACAGCCCGGGAGTTGAATGATAAAGTTTATAATATACATACATCTTCCAGGTTTGTGTCAGGTTTACCACGCAAGCTAATCACTTGTGAATGATTAACTGTAATAAATTCTCCCTGACAGCCTGGAAGATGAATAATAATATACATACACATCCCAGGCTTATGTCAAGTTTACCACGCTAGTTAATCACTTGTGAATGATTAACTGTAGTAAATTCGTCCTGACAGCCCGGGATTTGAATGACATAATATACATACGAAACATGTTTATTGAATTTTGAAAAATATTTACTTTTGAAACGGTGGGGGATGGCCATTCCCCCACACTAGAGTGGTAGAAAGTAGAAAGAAGTCAGAAATACGGGTGAAAACCCATATATGTTGCTAATTTTTGTTCACCGAGTCACTAGCTTGACTCGATCCCCGAATTCATTGGTCCATGGGGAAAGTTTGGAGATCCGGGACAACCATGGGTGGTGTGTCCTCTCCAAAATAATGTTTCAATCTGTGACCATTCACTTTGAAGTTGGGACCTTCGGGTTGAGATAACTCAACAGTCCCGTATGGGTAAACTTTAGCAATGGTGAATGGTCCAGTCCATCGGGTTTTTAATTTCCCCGAGAAGATCTTTAATCTTGAATTGAAAAGAAGGACTCTGTCACCGACGTTGAAAACTCGGTTCTTAATTTTAGAGTCGTGAATCTTCTTTGTTTTTTCTTTGTAGATCAAAGAGTTCTCGTAGGCCTGATCACGAAGTTCGTTTAATTCATTGATTTGAACCTTACGGTGATCACCCGCTTTATGAAGGTCGTAGTTAGCATGTTTCAAGGCCCAGTAGGCTTTGTGCTCGAGCTCGATCGGTAAATGACACGCCTTCCCGTATACAAGCTTGTATGGAGTGCACCCAATGGGTGTTTTGTAAGCTGTACGGAAGGCCCAGAGTGCATCATCTAGTTTATCCGACCAGGAAGCACGGTTTTCACCTACTGTCCTCTCAAGAATCCGTTTAATACCACGGTTGGAAACCTCCACCTGCCCACTTGTTTGGGGGTGATATGCGGTGGAAAGACGATGAGTAACACCGTATTTCAGCATGACTTTTGCAAATTGATCATTGCAAAAGTGAGTACCGCGATCACTAATGATGGCACGTGGGGTTCCAAAACGAGCAAACCGCGATCACTAATGATGGCACGTGGGGTTCCAAAACGAGCAAAGAGGGATTTCAAGAATTTCACAACTACTCGGGCATCGTTAGTGGGTAAGGCCTTAGCCTCAACCCATTTTGACAAGTAGTCAACAGCCACGAGTATGTATTTGTTTCCACGAGAAGATGGGAATGGCCCCATAAAGTCAATGCCCCAGACGTCAAAGATTTCACAAACTTGAATAGCATTTTGTGGCATTTCGTTCTTTTGTGAAATATTCCCGTGACGCTGACAAGCATCACAGGCTTTGACTAATTCGTGGGCATCCTTGTAGATTGTGGGCCAATAGAAACCGGAATCAAACACCTTTTTGGCGGTGTAGTTAGGACTATGGTGGCCCCCGGTGGGTCCAGCATGGCAAGCCTTGAGAATATCAGTGGCTTCCTGTCCGTATACACATCGCCTGATGACTTGATCGGCACAGATTTTGAAGAGGAAGGGGTCGTCCCAGAAGTAATGTTTAACGTCTTTGAAGAATTTTTTCTTTTGTTGGGACGTTAATCCCTTCACTATGAAGTTACCCGCATGGTAATTTGCAAAGTCGGCAAACCATGGGGTAGTAGAGTCACCACGAAAAGCAACCGCATTGAGTGTCTCGAGAGGAAATGTTTCATTTATTTCCTTTTTCTCGGACACATCTTGATGAGGGTTCTCTAATCGTGAGAGATGATCAGCAGCAAGGTTCTCGGCTCCTTTTTTATCACGGATAATGATATCAAATTCCTGAAGGAGGAGAACCCAACGAAGAAGCCTCGGCTTTGCATCTTGTTTTGCAAATAGGTATTTCAAAGCCGAGTGATCTGTGTACACTACGCATTTAGTCAAGATTAGGTATGACCTGAATTTCTCGAAGGCATACACCACAGCTAGGAGTTCTTTTTCAGTGGTGGTGTAATGACCTTGAGCCTCAGTCATAGTTTTGCTTGCGTAGTGTATGGGCTGAAAGTATTTTGCTTTTCGTTGCCCCAAGACCGCACCTATGGCAAAATCACTAGCATCGCACATAAGCTCAAAAGGTTGGTCCCAATCGGGGGCAACAAGAATCGGTGCTTCGGTAAGCTTTTTCTTTAATGTTTCAAAAGCTTCGATGCACTCAGGAGAGAAGATGAAAGGAGCATCCTTCTCGAGGAGATGGGTCATAGGCCGGGCAATCTTTGAAAAATCTTGGATAAACCTACGGTAGAAGCCGGCATGACCCAAAAAGCTCCGAACACCTTTTACGGTGGTGGGATGAGGTAATTTGGCAATGACATCGATTTTAGCTCTGTCAACCTCGATCCCGTTTTTTGAAATCTTATGGCCGAGGACAATGCCCTCCTTGACCATAAAGTGGCTCTTCTCCCAGTTGAGACTTAGATTCGTTTCTTTGCAACGTTTAAGCATCTGTTCCAAGTGGGAGAGGCAAGTCTGAAATGAATCCCCGATGACAGAAAAGTCATCCATGAATACCTCCATAGTTTTCCCGATCATGTCGGAAAAAATAGACATCATGCACCTCTGGAACGTGCCTGGTGCATTACATAAGCCGAAAGGCATACGTCTGTAGGCAAAAGTTCCGTAGGGGCATGTGAAGGTAGTCTTCTCTTGATCCTGGGGATCAATGGGGATTTGGAAGTAACCCGAGAAACCATCGAGGAAGCAGTAGTATTCATTCCCCGCAAGTCTTTCGAGCATTTGGTCCATAAAAGGGAGAGGGAAATGGTCTTTACGGGTGGCTTCATTTAACTTTCGATAGTCAATACAAACCCGCCAACCCGTGACCAAACGAGTTGGAATCAACTCGTTATCCTCGTTGGTGACAACGGTGATGCCTCCCTTTTTGGGAACACAATGAATTGGGCTAACCCAAGGACTGTCAGATATAGGGTAAATCAATCCCGCATCAAGAAGTTTAAGAACTTCTTGTTTGATAACTTCGTGGATTTTGGGATTTACCCTTCTCTGATGTTGCACAGTTGGTTTAAAGTCATCCTCCATTAAGATTTTATGAGTACAAAAGTTCGGGCTTATGCCCTTAATGTCGGAGAGTTTCCAAGCAATTGCTTGTTTGTTTGACTTAAGAACCTTTAGGAGTGCAGCCTTTTCCTCATCTTTTAAGTCTTTGGCAATAATGACGGGTAATTTATTATCACCCTCCAGAAATGCATATTCTAGATGAGGAGGCAAGTCCTTGAGCTCAACCTCGGGAAAGTCTTCAGTTATTTCAACATTTTTGACTTCCGCTTTATGAAGTATTTGTGGAGACGGAGAGGGTGAAGGATCGTCATTTAACAATCTTTCAAGGAGAAGAATGTCCCCCTCCGGGTCAAGATAGTTTTCATCAACTCCATCGGGAATTGAGCTATCTTGAGCAAGAAAAGCCTCGAGCTCTTCCAAAAGGAAGTCACTTCCCTCAAACGGAGTGAGGGAAGGGGAAGAGTCGGAAATGATAGGGTCAGTAGAAAGACTGCCACTGGATGAGAAACCAAGGACTTCTTGGGATGATTCCTCCGACGCAATATCGATGATGTCAATACGGTTAACCGTTTCAGCGTCATAATTGGAGGAATATCTGGAAGTCTGATCAAGATTGAATGTTATGGCTTCGCCACCAACACGTAGAGTGATTTCTTCTTCGAATACATCGATCAAAGCACGACCCGTTCTTAAGAATCCTCTCCCGAGAATGAGAGGGACTCGTGGGTCAGCATCGAAATCAACAATCACGAAATCTGCCGGAAAGTGGAACTTTCCTACTTTCACAAAGATATCTTCGGCAATGCCGAGAGGACGGGATATGGTACGGTCTGCAAGCTCGAGTGTCATGCAGGTCGGAGTGAGAGTAGGAAGTGAGAGTCTTTTCCAGACTGTGTAGGGCATCAGGTTAATGCTTGCGCCAAGATCGGCCAAGGCAAAGCATTCAACCATCCCAGGGAAAATACATGGAATGAGAAATTTCCCGGGATCTCCAAGCTTTTCGGGAAGCTTTTTCAAGAGCACTGCTGAGCAATGCTCATTAAGAGGAGTTTTTGCCATCTCACAAAGTTTTTCTTTGTTGCTTATCAGATTTTTGATTGTTGAAGCAAACTTAGGCATGAGAAGAAGAGCGTCCGCGAAGCTAATATCAAAGTGTAATTCTTGGAAAATTTGATAAAATTTTTCCATCTGATGGTTAGCTTTCTCGCGGTTCTTTTGTTCAGTCACTCGTGAAGGATATGGAATTGACGGCTTAGGGTTGTTCTTTGAGATTTCATCAGGACACACAGGAGGATCAAATACAACTTTCGGCTTATGAGCCGGGACCGGGACAACTTGAGGTTGGACGTTGTTGGTACCTCCGTTATTAGTAGGAAATACCTTGTCCGTAGTGACCTCAGGTTCACGTTCCGCTACCTTAGGAGGAGAAGAAGAGGTAGAGGGAATCGAGGGTCCATTGTATGACACCCCACTTCGGGTAGTGATCGCCTTGACATCGCCCCTCGGGTTAGCGATCGTGTTGCTCGGTAATGTACCAGAGCTCGAGGGTCGATCATTTAAAGACTTCTGAAGTTCAGAGATAGTCTTGATCAATAGCCGATTTGTTTCCTCTTGTGCTTTCATGAATTGTTTAATTTCAGCATCTGAGGAAGACGGGGGTGGAACAACGTTTTGATTTTGAACAGGGGGATTTTGAACACGGTTGTTTTGAAAATTCCCTTGGTTTTGATTGTTGTTACCCTGAAAAGTGTTTCTCTGATTGAAATTACCCTGATTGTAATTCCCTTGATTCTGGTTTCTTTGAAAATTTCCTTGAAAACCTTGGTTTTGATTGCCATTTTGAAAATTGTTTTGATTAAACTGGCCTTGATTTTGGTTCGGGTTTTGGAAATTTGAGTTTTGACCTTGGTTAAAATTCTGATTCGTGTTACGGTTTTGATTTTGGTTAAAACCTGGAGGTCCGAGAAAATTGTTGGAACGATAGCTTAAGAGATTACGGTCCCCTTGCGGTTGGTAAGAGTTACCCCCCGTGTTATAGGAACCGTTAGCAGCATAAACGTTCTCTTGAGAAAATTCAGCAGTAGCTGGACACTCGGAATACAGATGTGGGCCCCCACAAGTTTCACAACTTCGGGCCACGGCTTTCACTTGTTGATTTTGAGCCTGATGTTGTATCGTTTGGTTCATTCTCAACACAGCCGTAGAAATATCATCCATCTTTTTGGTGAGAGCGATTATTTCAGGAGATGATGATGATGAGGAAGTAACGGAATGACATGACGCTTCCCTCTCCGCAGAGGAATCCCAAAAGTTATGATGGGCAGTCATGTTCTCGATTAAGTCATAGCACTCCTCGGGACGCCTTTTCATAAAGGTCCCACCAGCAGCAGCATTGAGAATGTCTCGGTGCCTCAATGTTAGACCATTATAGAAGGTATCTATTATGGTAACTTGTAACATATTGTGGTTAGGGCACCGATCAATGGCTAGCTTATAACGCTCCCAAGCCTCAAAAAGAGACTCATCGGGAAGTTGCCGGAAGTTGCTGATATCATTACGTAACTTGGTAACCATGGATGGTGGAAAATATTTTGCTAGAAACTTGGTTACCATTTCATCAAAGGTTCGAATAGAATTCTTTGGGAGTCGGTCAAACCATGCAGTGGCATGATGAGCGAGAGAATAGGGGAAGAGGTACAGCCGAAGGGCATCATCGGTGACACCATGCTGTTTCATGCTTTGGGTGACCGTGAGATATTTGTCAAGATGCTTGTTGGCATCGTCACCCGGTAATCCGTGAAATTGACACGAATTCTGGACTTGTTGGATCATGTGATGCTTGAGGCCAAAGTCCGCGGCCCCAATAGTGAGTGGTGCAATAGGCCCACCCCGCCCTTGCATGGTAGGCTGGCACAGCTCCTCCATCGTTCGGAGATCGGGAGCTGGCTCATCAGGGGGTGGTAATAGTGGTGGTGGTGGCCCAGCGGCCATTTCGGTTTTTGTATTAGAACGTAGCTCGGGTACGTCTTTCTGTTTTTTATTCTTTGCTTGAGACCGAGTGCGCATGCACTAAAAACAATTTTTCAACACAAGTTCGAGGCAAAACCACAGTGAACTTAAACCAATAATCACAAGTGAGCAGCTTCTTTGAAAAAGGTACACTACTCACAGGAATACAAAGGCAAGTTTTAATCTTAAGTTTGGGAACTTATTATGGGTTTATTATTTGATTTTTGAAAAACTGCTTTAGGCTTATGGGTGTGTGTGCAGAAAAACTTGGGAAATATTTTTGGAACTGATTCGTTAACCGAAATCGTCCCTTTAAGATTACTCGCAGGCTGGCGGGAGGAAGTAAATAGGTTTCCTCTTCAGTTCGCAATTTAATGTCAGAACTTACCTTAAACCAACTGTTTCAGGTTGTAATCTTAAAGAACACGAAGTAATTTAACTTCACAGTTTGTTTTTGATTGTTTTTAATTTTTTTGGTGTTTTTCAACACTTCAGGAGAAGTGTTAATGAACGTTTTTTATATGATTATGTTTTTACAAAACTTTTTACAGGGAGGGTTTTGAAAACCACTAAACTTAAAACGATTTTAAAACACGCAACAACCTCCCCGGCAGCGGCGCCAAATTTTGATTGGTTCAGAACCGTCAGATTATTGTTGACCAAGGTCAACAAGTCAAAGATAGCCTAGAATCAATGCTCCGGTGATAGTGTAGTGTTTCCCCGGGTCGTTATGTCCCGACGAGATTGAAATGGTGCTTTTGGAATCGTTTATGAGTGAGTGGGACTGAGGACAGTAGCCCAGATGATATGGAATTGATTTTGCTACTGTTATTTTGGTGTTGGCAAACAGATATAATATTCACAATAATCAGATACCAGATATATGCACAAATTCACAATTAAGATCATGTATCGGACTGGAAAAGTGGGTTTTTGGTAATTATCAAACTACAGGGGGTGCTTTTGACACTTTTCAAAACTTAAAATTAAAAATGAAAAAGAAATTATAAAAGTGATTAAAATAATATTAAACTATTATTTAATTAATTAAACTAATTAAAATCTTAATTAAAACCTAATTTAAATAAACTAAAAATGACAAATGATTTAAATTATACTAAAAATTAACAAAAATATTTTCTAAACCTAAATTAGAACTTGAAGAAAGTATAAAAAATTAAAAATAATATTTTTGTCTTTTTGTGGTTTTGTAATTAATTAAAAACTATTTAACTTAATTAAACTAATTAAACTACTTTTAATTTATATTAATACTAAATTAACTTGGAAAATTAAGATAAAATTTATAAAATTACTTAACCATCACTGGAATCCTACAAAATTATAAAAACTCTAAAATTATGTTTTAAGATTAAACAACTAATTATTTATCTATTAATTAACTTAAATCTATTTTAAACAAATAAAATAAGGAAACTAGAAAATGAACAGTAGAATATCAAAATTTATTTTCTAAAAACTTATTATACTATATTAAAACTAGAAAAATTATAAAAACTAGATTTAACCTTATAAAAACTAATTAAGCTATTTAATATTTGATATTAATTAATAATAAAGAAATCTAAGATTAAATCTAATAAATACTAAATGGTAAAATAAAAATCTGAAAAATTTATCAAAATTACTTTACTATATAAGGTAATTATTAAAAATATAAAAACACTAGTTACTTAATTAAAATATAAAAATGAAAATTAAAATTAACTTGAATTAAATAGAAACTATCACTTATTTTAACTTGATTTTTTTTGGATTTTTATTTTACAGAACTACTAAACACATTAAAATAACAAACTTTTGTAAAAACACTTGTTGAAATAGCTTATAAATAAGCTGTGACACCCCCTTGTTCTAGACAGTTGACTTTGGTTGACCAACAAGGAAAAAGAGCTCAAATGAGCTTGTGTGGGACCCACTATGGTGAAAACAGGTCCCAATAAGTTGTGTGAACTAGATGAAGTATGATTTGATCAATTAAGCCCTAGATATAAGCTGATAAGCAACTAATAAGCAGATTGATACTAGTATTCACTCAGAAACTGGGACAAACTTTAGGACCAAAGTTAAGTGGGGTCCACAATGAATCAGGTCAAATGAAAGGTCAATGGTGAAAGCCTGGTAGGAGGGGAGTTGGGTGAACCTAAATACTAAGTGTGGGGACCACTGGGTTGGTCACAAAACACCACCAAAGTGGTGGTGTTGGGTGGATGGTCTGCTGCACAGGGCAGCTTGTTGCCCTGCAGCCTACTTCAAGGGGCTGTGGGGCCCAGGATAATTTTGCTAAATCTAAAATGAAGGCATATTATTAAAGATAAGCTGGTAGTCAACTTAACCTCAAAATCTCAAAGTCCAAATTAAATCACAAAATTTAGAAATCCTCAAGTAAGTTTGGTGAAAACTGGGAATGAGCAACTTTGACTTTTTAAGAAATTATGAGCTAGTTGACTTTTATGGATTTCTAAGCTATATTACTGATTGATTTAAGTTAGTTAAGCTATACTAGGACTAAATTAAGCTAGAACTATTCAATATAAGCTAAGGTGAGGGTTCTTGGACACCAACTGTGTAACAGTTGGTTATAACCTAATGGTGTGAGTGATTTTGACTTTTACCTTGTATATTACCTAAAGAGATGGTCTGACTGAGCTTATATGAACCTATGTTACTATTATGAAACACAAATTCACCCTAAAACTCAGTTAAGCTCACTGAGCAAACCTGAGCCAAACACCCTCTTTGAAAACAGATTTTTGTGATTTCCACTACAAATTGGTGATTGAGATCCCAATACAGATTTAAAAGCTTATAATACTATTTATTGAGACCATAGAAGCACAATTTAACAGCCATATCAGTATGAATCATATAAATTACAATTATACTAATTTCACTTTGAAATCAAGATTTTAAACTACAACTAATTTTAACAACCAACTTAACTAAATTATGCTAGATTATAACTAAATTCTACCAATTGATTACACAAGAACAAGTTTAACACAGATACAATCAAGCAATCTATAATCTAACTATGGATCATGAATTTAGTGGAAAGTTAAAAATAAAACAAATCTTACATTCAACCCCTAGCTGAACAAGGGGTTTTCTCCACAGTTGCCTATCTTTAAATAGGCAATATCAAACTCAATCCAATTCCCCAATGTGCTTAGAACCTGAAACAAACATTAAACACAAAACAGTTGACCATCATTGACTTTTTTATTTTTTTTGTTTTCTCTCTACTAGTTCTGAGTTTTAGCAGTCTCTAAAGCTTAAACAAGCTTAGGGGAGCTTATATGAGCTAAGAGTCCAATACATAAGGCTTACAAATACAACAACTGAACAATATGAAAACTTGAAATATGATTAAAATTGCAATAGGTGTAATAATAAAGGAACCTTAAAATTAATAACTTAAAACAAGTTACAATACATTAAAAACAAGGTTACCACTGCTTAATAGCTTGGGTGTACCCTAAAATTGAGAATTGAAATAATACGACATTAACTAAAACTAAATTAACTAACTACTCTTCCTCTTGCATCCATCTTCTATTTATAGCCCTCAATTAGGGTTCACCACTGCATTTCAATCATTTCCCACCTTTTTGTTCAATCTTTGGTCCACTCATGATGCTCCACGTAATTTGGCGGGAAAATCTGCTTTTGCATCTTTGGTCTGATACACGCAAAGGAGGGGGGTAGCATTTATTGTGGGGGGTCATGGGTAGGTATAGGGAGGTGGGAGCATTTATTGTGGGGGGTAGTAGCTTGTGATTGGAGGAGAGGGGAGGTCGACTGCAAGTGGTGGTGTGTGTGTGTGAGTCTGAGAGGGAAGAGGAGAAAGGGAGAGGGTTGTTTGACTGGGAGGTTTGACCTGGGGGTGGGCTGGTTTGTAACTGGGCTTAGGATTAGGATTGGGCCTGGAGTGGACTTAGGTTTAGTTTATATTTGGTCCGGTTTGGTTTTTTAGCTTAAATAACAAAAGGACCAAATTTGTAATAAATGCAAACTTGAGGGACTGGTTTTGTAACTTTCCCAAAATTATCATAGGGACCAATCTTGACAAGGATGCATAGTACATGGGTATTTTTAATGTTTTTCTATTTTTAAATACCCGGGGACCTTTTCTGTAAATTCACCAATCTCCAGGGACCATTCTTGTAATTTTCTGAATTTGTGAAGGGTTAAACCTGTAAATATCAAATGTTAACACAAAGGACCAATTTTGTCATTTATAAATAGTATAAGGTTTATTTTGAATATTTTCTTATTTTTTAAACCTTAGGGACTAATTTTGACACTTTTCCAAAGTTGAGGGACCATAGTTGTAATTTTATGATTTTTAACTTCAAAGGACTTTTCCTAACAACTTATGAATCCCAAGGACCTTTTATGATATTTTTACAAGTTTTGAGTGATCAGGGACTAGTTTTGCCAATTTATGAAACTTGAGGGACTGAAACTGCCAATTATGCAAACTTTGTACGTTTTTCATTTGTTTTTGCATATTTTGTGTTTGAAACATATAAAACACACCTCTAAGATATTTTAAGCATTTTGATACATATTTGGGTGTTTTTGTATGTTTTGGCAGCTCAGATTGGTATAAAATGATGAGTATTTACACACTCATCAGTATTTGCATTGGTTTTAGGATCGGAGGAATTGCATTTATTGGTATTATTATACATTGGTGTTGGTGATGGTGGTGCAATAGTCTTAACTAGTCCGATTAAGTCTTAAGTAGTCATGTATTATGTCTCGGCATCAACAACATGTTTTGGTTCCGCTAGGTTTCGCTCTGATTCTGTCCGGTTTTGCATTTGGTTACGTCTGGCTTTACATTTGTCTGATTTCATCCGGTTTTGTTTGGTTTCGCATTTGTCTAAATTCCACCCTGGTTCTACTATGGTTCTCCATCTGTCTGGTTATGTCTGCTTGAATCTCCTATTCATCTGATATGTATGCATATGTGTGCCCAAGGTTACAAAAATCGCTAGGAGGTAGCGTGGCGGCTGGATACCGCCTAGCGATTAATCGGTTAGGCGGGGATTAATCGAGTATTAGTTGTATTGGATTTTTTTATATATATAGTTAAAAAAATTTGAAACTATATGCCCGATTTGGCTGATCTAGCCGATTTTTTTCCGAGTTGGCCGATTTATCCGATTTAGCCAATTTATGCCCAATTTGGCCGATTTTTTATCTGATTAATTGGTATGTTGACCGAATTTGACCAAACCAATTAATAAGGCCGATTAGTGAAAATCGTGGCAGTTAATCCCCGCCTAGTGATTAATCAGCCGCTAATGTCTGCCTATTCTATTTTTTTGCCTGAATCTATTTTTGTGACTCTACTCTGGTTCTGTATATGCACATGTCTGCCCATTCTACTCTTTTCCCCCTACCTGATTATGTGCTCTGCACCTGTCTGCATCTGTCTGAATATGTCTGAATCTACACCTGGTTCTGTCTATTCTACTCTCGTTCATCTCCATATTTATGTTGCTCTGATTTTGGTTTTGCAATGACTTTGGCCCGTCTGTTTCAGACTTGACTGATATCGACTTGTTACAATTTAGATTGCATCGGATTGAGACTCTGTCTAGCACCGAGTTTACACTTTGGGACACTCTATTTTTCATTTGTTTATCAGTTTTAGTTTATTTTCTATTTGACAAACTTTCAATGTTTACTACCGCGACATTGTGAGAGAGGGGATGTTAGATAATAAAGACCCACAAGCCCGTTAAGTTTGGCTTGCTTAGTTGCTAAGGTTAGGTTAGTTTATATATATATATATATATATATATATATATATATATATATATATATATATATATATATATATATATATATATATATATATATATATATATATATATATATATTTGTAATTGTCACTGTTTAGTGAATCTGATCAATAATATTTTCAATATTTCCTCTGATTTCAAACATGTTCGTCGTCTGATGTTCATGTGAGTCCTTCGGCTACATACGTCAACAAAGGAGGCCAAATAAAAGAGGTGGTTCAGCTAAGAGAGGATGTTCTAGCATGAAGGGTGGTTCTAGCAAAAGAGAAGGTTTAAGCAAAATGGGAGTTTTAGTCTCCGAGATGAGGCATGATGTGTGGTATTTAATAGTCTAAAATATACATATACTAACATTTTACACTATTATGAATGAATTATATAACACAATTATTTCATTATCTGGGAATATCGGCTCAGGATGAAATTATGAAGCCATGGAACATATTGAATGAGGGGAAAAGGAAGAACATGATAAGATAACGAACCAAAGGGCTCGAAGCTATAGAAGCTCTACAATTAGCAGTTCTTATGAATTTATGGCACAGTTCTTTAAGAGATTGAGAAAAGTGATAAATTTTGGGAAGACATGGCTTATAAAAACGAGAACTGGGAAGATTTAGAGGAGGAAGCTTAAAATGAATTTGAAGATGATATTAGTCAATTTGTAGACACAGAGATGAAAGATCGAGATAAAGAATCACGAGTTAAGAAAGATGTTCCAACCTAACAACTTGTTCCATCGTCAAATGTACCAACCCGAGAAAGCACATTGGAACCCAAAGGTAGAGCTACCGAACCATGAACAGGAATCCACTTTAAGAGCAACCAAGGATATATCACAAAAATATAGGTAGACTCGAATGGATCTTTATGATGCAGATGAAAAGAATCAAGTTTAATGAATCCAAACAAAGTTTTTCCAGTTGAATGATTTCATGTTATCTATATGATCAATTTATTCTATGTGGATGAGTTACCCAAAAGGATAAACACTCTGTCTGTATCTAATGTAGAAGGATATGGTATGCAACATAACTTGGCTTTAATATTTGTTGAATCGAAAAGGAAAGTAACATTTGCATTTCTAAGTTTATCGTTAATGGAGACACACGTAAAACACAAATCTTTACTATACGAAACTACCATACACATGGCTTTTCATTAACATCTGAAATTACCATTCATTACACAAACACAAAAACATAATGTACACACTAAGACCGATAAAACTACAATTTCATTACAATTAGAAGCACAACAATGCAAACAATGTAGTGGGTCTATTAAAAAGTGAGAGAATTTTAAAAAGTATAAAAAGTTACCACCAACTGACATGTGTCCCCACTATTTAATTCAAAAAATCAGTTTAGGGGCAAAATTGTAATTTTACCCGTTTTTACTTTTCTACCTTAATTTCAAACGCACATATCTTTTAAATGACAATCTTTTAGAAAAACCGATCTCACAATAATTTTTAAAATTTAATCATCTTTAATTTGGTATAAATTTTGTTAAAAATCTTGAAGCTTTTTTTATACATCAAATGTGTCTTATTATTATTTTTTTTAAACATTTTCGGCCCTATTTTTTATCTTTATATATCCCGAATCGTGAAAAACTTAAAACATGAAAGTTATAGATTTTCGTTCAATCTTTACCCAGAAATTTGATCACTCAAATCCGAAATGATATGAGTGAGATGTCGCACGTTAAAGATAGCGTTTTAGTCATATTTGTTACACACAAGATGAAATGTCTATCTTAAGTTTTTAGTGTTAAAATTGTGTCAAATGCACAAATTTTTGTACCACAATTCATTATTAATCATTTTATTAATGTAAGCTTCAAAAAGTGATGTTTTTGTTAATTTTACACACTTCTATAGACTATAGAGTACCTTTTGATTGACAACTCATTCTAAAATTCTCAAATCTCGAAAAAATTACATAAAAAATGGATGAAACACAAGAAAATAAACAAATCGAAAACAAAGTTCCTTCTTACTTTGGAAAGCCAGTGAGTGGGTCGAGGAGAGCCAGAGTTTCATCAGACAACACAACCGGACTACCACCAAGTCTTGTGCAAATGAAGTTTTTGTTCATCTGCTTTTTTAACTATTTTTTCTTTAATCGGTTTATTTGAGAGATGTTCATCAGTTTACTTACAATAAACAACACTCCTTCTTAGGAAGCATGGCAAATTGCTCATATGATGAGCTGATGTAGCTTAACTGATATACTGAACACATATAGCTTTTGTTCATCAGTTTATTTTAGAGATGTTCATCAGTTATATTGATGAGCAACTCTATTAGATGAGTTGATGTAACTTAACTGATATTCTGAACACATATAGCTTTTGTTCATCTGTTTATTTTAGAGATGTTCATCAATTATATTGATGAGCAACTCTATTAGATGAGCTGATGTAACTTAACTGATATACTGAACACAAATAGCTTTTGTTCATCAGTTTATTTTAGAGATGTTCATCAGTTACTTACAAGGGTTTTTTTTTTCTTTTATTTATTATTATTATTTTAATAGATGTACATTTATGTTTTACAAGTTCACGGCAAAACGATATATGAGCGAATGCATTGATATTTAAACCAAAATATTCACCAAGTACATCATAGTGTTTTAGAAATCTAAAGCTACTTAAGAAAAGTAACCAAATATTCAAGACTACTTAACCACACCAAAAGCTACTTAACAAAAGTAACCAAATATTCCAGATTACCTAACCAAACCAACCAAATATTTCATATTACCTAACAACTAGGAACGAGGAACAATTTCGCGATCGAAATATTCACTGGCACGTTCTATAATCGCACGATCTAAGTTTTGTTGGAGTGCCTTCTTTGTCTGTAGATCTTTATCATCGTCTTGATAAGCCACTTCTTCATCTTTATCGTCAACATAAGGAAAAAGTGCCTGCATCGAGTTGTCATCCTGTTTACAAGCTTATTCATCCATTCCCGTACTTCCAACAAAGCTTTATCTCAAGGGTATTTTTCCAATGCATCTCTAAGCATGTCATCAATTTCAATTTTAAGCTCTTGAAATATGGTTAATAGGTTCCTCAATGAGTGATTGAATTCCTGTTATTATTATAATCATAATTTAGTAATAATTGATGAAAAAAAACAATAAATAAAAAAATAAATAACTGATGAACCAAAATACTTTGAAAAACAACCGACGCTAACTGATGAATCAAAACACTTTGAAAAACAACTGACACTAACTGATAAACCAAAACTTAAAAAAAAACAACCGACGCTAACTGATGAACATACTTTTTTGCTGAATAAAAAACATGATGAAAATTAACAATCACTAACTGATGAGCCAAAACACGTTGAAAAACAACCGACGCTAACTGATGAGCCAAAACACGTTGAAAAACAACCGACGCTAACCGATGGACCAAAACAGTTTGAAAAATTATAAAAACAAAACTTATCGATCAAAAGATCACATCAGTTGCGCAATAAACTCCATGGTTGCGCTAAGAAACATATAATTCGCACAAAAAACATTCTTGTACATGAATTTATCCATCAAAATATCACATAAGTCGCGCAAAAAACTTCATGATCGCCGAAAAACATATAGGTCGCACAAAAACATCCTAGTACACGCATGACACTTGGCAAATTTTTAATAGGGTCGCGAAGTTGCGCGATTGCGTGAAAATAAATATGGAACAAAAAAACTCGAGTGCCTGGAATTCGAGTTTTTTTGGAGCCTATTTAGGTAACTAGATCTTATTTTAAATAGACTAATTTTTCATCCATTCTCTTAATCGGAGAACATGACCTATCAATTTTCCTTTCAACGTGAGAGATATCTCAAGTGGATAAGTTAACATTTCAACTAGTAGACTTCCGACCTACTCGAAAACATTTGACATTAAATCTTCCTAGATAGAAATCCTAACTTGAAATAAGCACAACTGATGATCCCCTTGAAGGAAACATAGATGGTTGCTTTCAAAACTATGCATTCCATCAATTAGTGAAGCTGCATTTAACTCTCACAAGGTTTTTGCAATGTTTTTGTTGTTGTCGTTATCACGTCTTCCGTGTTGTCCTAAGCTCATTAAATCTTGTACCATGCTACAAAAATGTGAAACCATTAAGTTCCCTTTTTGGTTGAGTTGTCATGGTTCCAAGTTTCTACCAATATATACTTGGCCAATCATTTTGTGGTCCAATCCTAACCTTCATACATACATTCATGGCGTTTACAGCAATTGACCAATTCATATTGAACTGAATCTTTAAACACTTGATGGATATTAAGTATTTATTCAGTATTTAGTATAAGAATCCAAAGTGACATTTAATGTTTTGGTCACTCTACAGATGTGTCACAAGAAGCAATTTACCTTAGTAAATTTAAAGCACACCATAAAAGTGTGAATCGAATCATAAACCACTTGATTGCAACATGGTCTAGCCCTGTGATTCATCCTCTTTCATGTGATCCTTTTGCACTCTCCTTTGCCTGTGACTTGCTTCAATACCACCTTTGTTTAACTTCCATATAAATTCACCCACCCTTTCTTTTGTGACCTCACCATACAAACATCCTCAAATTTTTGGCATTTTTTGAAACATAGTATTAGTCATGAAGGGCTCGTTGTGCAATGCTGTATTTCTCTCCTTGCTTTTGCTTCTTCCTCTTGACATCTCCGCTAGACATATTTCACGTACGGTACAACCTGATGATACCACCTATTGTATCACATTGATATGTTGAATTAATGTCCATAACACACCACTATTTTCATTTGCATATGTATGACCTTTGTTAATATGCAGCCATGTTGCCTATTTTTGTTATGTTCTAATTATGCTTAATTATCTATGTGATGTGAACAGACCATGGGCATCACCATCCTACTAAAGCGAAACCAAATTACCATGGAGCCATTGTGTCGGCGCCAGGAAAACAAAGAGTGGACCCAGTTAAAGTACCTGGATCAAGGCTACCGGATTGCTCTCATGCTTGCGGCTCATGTTCCCCATGTAGACTGGTCATGGTTAGCTACGTATGTGCAACCATTGAAGAGGCTGAAACATGTCCCATGGCTTACAAGTGCATGTGTAACAACAAATCCTATCCTGTTCCTTAGTATCCCCCACACCATGTCTCGTGTCCCATCTAACGCTAAATACTCAGAAGATTTTGTATTCGTTTTTGTTTTACTTTTCCTGTTCTTACATATTATTAATGACAATCATAGTTTATTGGTGTTACGGGTACTTTTAAAGTATCATGCTTAATGCATTTGACCAACAAATATACTTCAATATATGAGTAGCCACAATGTAAAACAGTGCAACAAACACAAAATATAGATTTTGTAAAACTCTACTAATCCTACCTGTTAAAAACCTCTAATCTATTAACAATCATTAAACAGCAACATGCAATCCATTGAGCTCTGGCATCAAGTTTCAGTTACATAACTACATAGCCAGCTGACTTAATCTCGTTTCAAAGGAACCTAGACACGTTCAAGCATCATGCTGGCTTGGCTGCGGCTTCGGAGCATCAATCACCTTCGCACCATAACATTTCTTGTACCATAGTAACCACAGGGTCGAAAGAGATGAATATTAAAACTAACTGTACAACCATACAGCTTCAAAATAACTAACTGTGCAGAAGGTTGAACGCAGGCAAATCTCGTATTCTGGTGAGGTCTTCGAGTGCAAGTTCTTTCTCCAGTTGGGAGCGTACAGCTTGTAAAACTTCCTGGTGTTTTGTAAGTGGCCGTTGGAAATAAAGATTAGAACAACAGCCAACTTAGATATAGGCATGTTTGTATGTCAACGTATATGTATAGATAGAGTTAGAAATATTACGTTGAACTCCATGTATGATGCATGTGTAGCGAGCCACTGAGCATCCATCATTGCAAAAGCTATGCAATATAGAACATCAAAGGCATCTTCATCCTCTGCAATCAGTCGTTTTAATAAAATGAATACATTATAATACTCATCGCATGTAAATAGTTGAATACAAAAGGATGCTTCGCAATACTTACCTCCTAATATTCTTACAAAATTGACACAGTGTTCACATCTAGGCTTAACTGCAAAACAGAATTTGTTAACGACCTTCATTAATAAGTTATATGCTTAAGCTCAATTTATCAGTCGCACAATATGGATTCAAGTCACAAACCTTGATGAAACTCTAGCATTTGAGTCAACATAAATGTAATATTAATGCCAGCGATAGCAAAAGGATATTCCCAAGTCGCCTGTACTCCACGTTGTTTCAATAGTAACCTACGAAAAGCTTCCTTCATTTTGAACTTTAATCAATCAGTAAGTCACTTAATGTTTCAAATCAGTATATCTCATGAATAATATTAAAATGTTGCACAAAAAAAGTCGACTGAGATTCTTCCAACTTACCGGAAATGTTTTCGCAAAAAACATTAAATTCTCAAGTGAAAGAAAACCACTACTTCTGCAACAAACAAATTTATTTCAGTACATAATCTATTATGAAAGGATTGAAATGTAATATGTGCGTGCCACTATGGTTAGTTGTACCTAAAGTCAGTCGATGGATTAGCTCCTTGCCACCCCATTTCTTTCCATTGCTCGGAGATCAATCCTGTTAGTGTAACG
Source organism: Artemisia argyi (assembly GCA_030686995.1). NCBI lineage: Eukaryota > Viridiplantae > Streptophyta > Magnoliopsida > Asterales > Asteraceae > Artemisia > Artemisia argyi. Next base: position 154,562,828 of record CM060698.1, on the reverse strand, counting down.
TTTGGATATGCTAAATTCCACAATTCTGAAAGGGCTTTCTGTCAACAAAACAAATAAATGCATCAAACAAAAAAGTACTGCCCAAATCAGGTCTCGAACTAGTATCAGTAAGACTTTAATATTATTATATCAGTAAGGTTAGAAGAAAATGAACAGTAGATAAATTGTAAAATACCTGATGTTCTACACGCATCTCATCATATGCTACGTCTGAACGTTCTTGAAGCCTCTGATATCTTGTTTCCTGAACAGAGTTAAGTACAAGTAGATTAAGACCTTGCTAATGTCTTTTATTATGTTGATGTTTAAAATTTAGTCGAGTTTTTAAATACTATGAGGTTTATTCTAGTACCTGATTAGGAGTTAATTTATTATCAACGTGTTTGCTACTTCCAGAATGCTTGGGACCTGTGCGGTTAAAGATTCCTCCAATCCATGTTCGTGGACCAACCATAGCAGTAGCTGAATTGAGCAAAAACCCAACATCAATAATAACTGTACTTAATTTATGTACATAGAGTCCATGAACCTAGCTAGAGCTATAGATAACAGATAATTGGAAACATGTACTTACTAATACATTGAGCTAATATTGATTTTCTAGTACGAGACTTATGTAACCATTCCAAAAAGCTGTCTTTGTTGTTTGTCCGAGGATAATAATCATCCTCATCAACCTGACGTGTCAATACAAAAAGTAAATGCACCAATGTGTTAGTCAGTTTGAATCGAACAAATGACTTAAAAGATGAACATAAAGATACATCATGTTATTTCTTGACAACATAAGAATGAAAATTTGAAAATTGAGTTCGTACTTGGAGGTAAAATAATTTTATGAAGATGCGCACGAAGACATTAGAACAATGCAAATCAATCATCTGAATTCTGCATATACAATGCACTAATCAAAAATATTTAGAGCTTAAAGAGTGTTATCAAACAGTATACTAGTACTTAATATGCTTCATGCAACATAAACTAACAATCACATACCACCACACGTAACATATGTTCAATGAATAAAGAAGAAACATAAAGGGAGACTGAGGCCTACTTTTTGATGGGAAGAACAAGAAGGTATGCATTTCGTACGCCTTAATTTTGTTAGTGAAAACGCAAAATAAATAAATAATAATAATTCTAAACAAAGGTCGATTATCAAATATGCAATGTGAGTTCTCAAAAGCTAAAGAAAAATGAGCATAGAACCCCATGCTTTACCCTCAACATTCAACCTCCCATCATCATTCCTAATAAATTAATACAAGAGTATAATCAAGAAACCAAATGTCGATCTTAATGAACAAAAGGATAGAATAATTCTAAGAAACGGTGGATCATTGGCGCAATCAAAAGGTTATTTCCTTTTACAATTTTCCTAAAGAACATGATACCTATTGTAAAGATGTCATCATCAGAGGGATAACAATTACATTAACAAGCAAAAGACACACAAAGGAACATGACCTATACAGAAAATAAAGGTAAACTACACAAAAATGGTTGATCAATGGATATGTTATAGAAACATTTCCATGCATGTATATATATGTGTACCTCTTAAAGAAACATGAATGAAGATCCCTTGAGGATGATGATGATGATAATAATAAGGTATTAACGGGTCCCACAATAAGGAGAGAATGGTAGGGCAAGGGTTGGAGATAAAGGAAGAAAAAAGAGTATGGCAATGGCATCTGAACTTTGGAGCCAAACCCCTCACGAGTGGAAGCTTGATTCAGGGACAAAACATTGTGTTATCATTAAAACCAGACATATCTCTAAAATGTCGCCTAATTTATAGCCTTTTTTTTTTTTTTTTTTTTTTTTTTTGGTTGCATTTTTTGTATAGTATTTCTTTTCCTTCTATAGTTATACTTATGAGAATTCAATATATAGTTCATACATGCATCAACATATTATCCCTCAAATGGAACTATCACGTAACGCCTTGGAGTCAAAAGCAATGCACTAGCTAATATCGTTAGGTTTAACTAAAAACCATGATAGAGGCATATTGGTAGCCGGCAACTTTAGCTTATAAAGAGCTCAAACTCCTCATAATCTATCAATGCAGGAAAGCTTCTTACACTAACCTAGCCAAAATATGGGTTAACCACGCAATGATGATCCTATTAGACTCCAACAATTTTGAAGAAACGAGTTATTAAGTTGAGGAAATGACGTTTATGAATTATGATGCATTTTCTATCTTGGCATGTAAAGAGTCGATCTTGCAATTGAAGATGTTTTGCAGCAATTATTTATTACATCGTGTTGTATTTAGAAAATGATCGTTAACGATAGTTTTGACCTGAATATTGTTACATAGGAAAACTGTTAGGTTCATATGAAAAATGACTTGTTTATACTACACATGGATCAAATGGACTAGTTAGACCAAAAGTTACAATAATCACAAGGAAAAATGATCATACGATTCATCAAAGGTAAGCGGTTAGTGTTAAAAAATTTGATAGAAAATACTATACTGTTCTAACGTGTGCTATATGCATATTTGGTTTTTGCTGCAAGAGTTTAGATTTTATTTGAATTTTTGTAAAGTTCATAGAATTGACTAATTGAGCATGTGTATAAAAGGCCTAATGGGCTAAACTATGGGCCATACAAGAGTGGCTAAACACTTGTCGAGACTGTTTGGGCCTCCATTTTGACAAGGTCTTGTGAAACCCAATTTGAATTCTTTATTTCTTAATTAAAACATATACTAGTATTTTTCTACAAAAAGTCATTAGTTAATGTGATTTTGCTATTCTTTTGTATAAAAAGATTTATTATCATCTAACCATTTGAACAAAAGTCATGACATGCCAACTTTTTAGCCCAGCTAAAACCTCAACTCCTTCATGTGCTTTGTACATATGTTGGATATTCTACATTAATTGTGTCACTAGTTCACCCAACAACAAAATTATAATGCCAAGACTTTTGCAAGAATGCAATTGTACTAATAGTTCAAAAAGAAATAAAAATATATCTAGAATAAAACCAAACGTTTGGATATTTATGAGCCAAGTCATTGGTTTGTCGACAAAATTCTGATTGGCTTACAAAAGTAATTTTGAAAATAAAGTAACCCTCAAGGTGTCAACAAAGTCAACAAAAAAATGTAGTTTGTATGTAATGATAAGTTACGTAACTTTTGTCATATTGTTAATACAAACTAGTTATAATGCCCGCGTACGCGCCGGTTTTTTTTTAAAATTTTTTGATTTATATATTTTTATTTATTAAAAAACAAATAATTTAATATTTGTTTTGTTTGATTTATGATGTTTAATTATAGTTTTTTATTATTAAAGATAATTATTTAAATGTTTTAATCCTATTGTTAATTGCATCTTATCTATATTTTTTGTATTTATCTTCTACTTGTGTTATGGATAAATATAAAATGTTACCTAATAAGAAAATAATCTTTTTTTTTTAAATAATATTATTACTAAATAAGGTATGGTTTAGTTTTTTTAAAATGAAAAAGTCTCCACTTGGGGTTTTGTTTTATTATATAAAAGATAAACGCATGAAAACACAGTAATATTTATTTAATAATTTTTCTATGTTTCGTTAATGATAAATACAAAAACGTATTAAGAAAAAGTTTAAGTGATACAAGTTTCAGACATAGTTAACCTTCGTATAAATCACTTAAGATACGTATATTAATCCTTAAAACTTGCTTAAAAAAATAATAAAATAATAATAATAATAATAATAATAATAATAATAATAATAATAATAATAAAAGTTTTATCATACACCATTCATAAAACACTTGCATCACTTTATAAAATATTACATAATTTTGTAGCTTTCACAAAGTTTTATTTACTTTCATTTAAATAAAATGTTTTATAAAAGTCACTTTCACCAACTAGCTAGAATCTTCCCGTTTGAGAATTAACTCAAATCCAATCTTTCATTGAAAGATGGATTAGATTGGACATTTATGAAATAATCCAAAACCCAAAGGAAATCATCAAATGTGTTTTTGCATAAAAACTATCATTAGCCATTTTTAGGCTTGGAGCGTTTAACATTTTAGGCAAGCATCAAACATATTTTACCTCAGCTTTTCCACATGACTTTCCAGATAGAAAATATTCCACACAAAAGTTGAATAACAATACAAAACGAATTGAATTTTTTTTTCCTGATCTTGGATCCACGGATCCGAACAGACCGATAGATCCCTGCACGGATCCGTGGATTCGTATTTGTCTATGACTGGGTCATTCTTGCATATTTAAACAAGCCATTTGCTACCATTTTCACTCATTCCTTTCAAACATCTTACTAGCATTACATTATACACGCTTTTCTTTGATCATTATCTTGTTTTATATTCTTTCAAGTGATCCATTGAGGAACACAAGAAGCCTCCAAGTCTTTTGTGTTTTAGTTGTAGTCTTGTATTTATAACTTTGTGTCATCATATTCCACTACTATATTCAAAGTTACAAACGCCATCATACACCAAACATAGAGAGTTAGGTTAGTGTTTTAGGCCTCAAAACACATAAAGAGAAATATTGATTCTACATCGATTAGGACTCGATATGTAGTTTTGTATCGGTAAAGTATAAGCGGCGTTGTACCGTTTATCCGTCAAGAAGGGAGTTTGTTGCCACAGTGAAGTAACTCTCAAGTGAGAAACTCGTGGAGTGGAGTAGGGGCTAAGAGGAGCTTCGTTACGAAACCACTACAGATTTTTTTTTGTTTGGTTTGATCTTTCTTTTAATTATTTTTTTGTCTTGCATTTTACTGTTCATATTATCTTTGTGTGTACACAATGAATTTCAAACCTAAGTTTTTAAAAGGACAAAACTATTCAACCCCTTCTAGTTTTCCGCACATGTTTTAGAGAACCGCAAGTGTGCAAACAATTTCATAGGATGATCAAAAAAACTTAACAATGAGCGTATATTCCACCTCAAAATATAAGTAAAGACGTTAAATCATTTTTTCTAGTATTATATGTAATATATTTGCCTAACCCTACGAATACAGGTATGTACCACGACACTTAGTGGCGGAGCTACGTGAGGACCAAGAAGGGCAGTGGTCCTCCCTAAATTTGGAAGCTCATACACAAAAGCAGACTATTTTCATTCAAGTATATTGATTTAATATAGCATTTTACGACTTTGGCCCTCCCAAAATGACTTTATTTACATTTGGCTTTGCTAGAAAAAAAATATTGTAGCTCCGCCACTAATGACACTCTATCCACCTAGTCAGCTAGCTTGGATGTGATCCTAATTACAATCTATTACCACCTCCAGGCTCCAGCCACGAGTATTACCTTCTATGTTTGTAAACTAACCATTCTTCTTTGATGGTCTTTATTGATAACGCCTTTAACTAACCACAAGATTGACCAAAAACGTACTAAATATTATCTGGGATAGATAGATTGTAAAGGTTCATTTCCCACAGTTGACTTAAGTTCTTACAATTCGTAAATAATTAAACGAACACTTTACAATTCGTAAATAATTAAATGAACACAAAGCTTTTGCCATGTCATTTTCAATTAACTTTATATATTGATGCAAGTTTCCTAGAAGATAAGATACATTGTTAGTGTATATTGCTTTTTCAACTTTGTGGTGAATGTGGTCACATGGGAAAACCTAATTTGAGAATACAAGTGTCAAAGTAGCCATGGGTAAAAAGTGGAATATGAATTAATGGAAATGTTGCATACAACCATCCATCATTAGCTCTCCAAACCCACACATGGCGTGGTCCAACCCTAGTATTAGGTTGTGCCGTTAATCACTCGAGTATACTTTCCCGTCTAATATTAAATGTTCATGTTTGACTTTTTAAATATTTCTTTATCAACTTTGACTTTACATATTTTTATTTGTGTTATATAGAAATTGATAAAAATTATACGCAATGAAAATATATTTAAAATTTAATTCATTCATATATTTTGTATCAAGTATTATATTACACAAAAACAAATATTTAAGGTCAAAGTTGATAAAAAAAGACTTTGAAATGTCAAATATGGCATTTAATATGAGACGGGTGGAGTAATTTATACTCGTTGATATTAATTCAAGACATTAGATATCCAAATTGTGTTGGTTGCTTGATGCCCCGTAAAACCTTTAAGACCCGTCGAGTAGAGTTTCACAATTTTAAATTACGAGTATATGGCTAGAGCGGATGAACCCACGTTTCTTGAACCGATGCAGTTATATTTTTATCTAATGGTATTTTTTTAGAACAAGATCTAAGGGTACACTTAAAGTCCATTTTCTTAGAAGACAAATTGATCGACATAAGAGTGAGATTGAGACTCATGGTCTATATCAGTAAGATAAATCGCATTCCATATAGGACTATTAAGGTCATGTAATTGAGTGTACATGACACTTATGACTTTGAAGTCACTACCTGTCGGCATTTTCCACAAGTATATATTGGACATCAAACCTCAGGATAATTATGATTTTCGATCTGCCCTTGAATTGTTTTCAAGTAGGATTAGAGGCTTGTTTCAATGTTTAACAAACTAATGCATTGATGATTGACGTCTCATAGAAAAACTTGAATTTAATTATCCACCTAAGATTTTGAGAGAAGTGCTAATAGTTTTGGGACAAAGGCAACTTAATAGAATGTTTCGATGATTAATTTGTGCGTATGTTTGGCGAAATGAGTTTTAGACGGGGGCTGGAGCTAGAGCTAGAGCTTATATTATAAGCTAAAAGCTAGAGCTTATATTTTTATAAAATTGTTTGGTGAATTAATTGGAGTCGAAACTTGTTAATGTAAGAATGCATAAAAATACGTTAAATTAAATTCAGATGTATGTCTTGTTTTTGTGTGATAATCTACTATATTTTGAAGGGTATTTACGTAATTTGAATAACTATAAGCCTCATAAGCTTGTGTCAACTTGCTTTGGCTTATGGTGATTTATTGCTTATAAAATCCTCTATAAGCATTTGTAACAAACAAAACTTATTTTATCTGCTAAATTATTTGAAAGTTGAAGCCCCTATACACTTTTATAAGCCCCGTGTCAAATACAGCCTATGTGATGAAAGGTTGGTATAAAGAAGGGAACTTTTTTACTGGAAGCATGGTTAATATTTGGTTCTTGTCGTTAATGCTCTATCTATTTGACTAGTGGTTACCACTTTGACAATATTGTGAATTTGTGATGTTGACTTTAGTGTTTTCTTATTACTAAGGGATCAACTGTATTAATGAATCGCAAAGTGGATGGTTTTAGTTGTCTATAGCTTAGCTTGTGCTTCCAACCATAATGAATCTAATAATTTTTTCTGCAAGGCGCACTCAAATTTCTATTTCGTTGCTCCATTCACTTGAATAACACTTGTACCATTTGCACATTAATAGCTTGAAAAACTTATTAACCATCGTTAGTTTCATTAGTCTTTTGTGATTACAGTATTATGCTGGGTGTAATGATTGGTTGACCTCTCGGTCAATCGGCCTACACGATGCATCGCACCCCTTTACACCACCCCATAGAGGACGCGTCTCGTATGAAGAAATTAGAGGAGATAGTCACTTATGCAACCGATTCAAATGCAAACCAAAAACCCTTTTTTTTATAGTTACATGCTTTTAAAAAAATAAATAAATAAATAAAATAACGATGTCGGTCTTTTCGTTACACTAAGTTAGTCACGAAATAATACTGGAAAGAGAAATATGATGTGACAGTGACGATGTTTGTTTTTTGGTGGTCACGAGCACACTTAGTTTTAGTTCAACTGTTCAACCGTAAGAACGTTAGAATTCCAATAAGAAAATTTCTGAGTTCCAAATTTCCAACCCACTAAAGCCCAAAATCTTTCTAGCCAAATGACGTGGCTAGAAGCAAATTACAGGTGAAGTTCGTGATTTACTTGTCAAGTCATTGAAGTGACTCTTGTGGAATATTCAGCTTAGATTAAAATAATAATAATAATAATAATAATAATAATAATAATAATAATAATAATAATAATAATAATAATAATAATAATAATAATAATAAATAAAATTATAGTAACGAATCTTTCTATTTTATTTTCTTGCAAAACATAAAATACTAACGAATGTCACTCATATTTTAGTTTAACCCGACGTGTGTTTGGGCCATGATCTTATAGGTTTCCATCCTGGGCTATCCCGGTTTACCATTAGTTTTATAAAATGATACTTTGCATAAAACATTGAGTACTGTTTTAGAATTTTGGTTATCGTATTGTACACACATGCTTTTTAACTGGCACTTTTATAAGAGAGGCATATGTGCTTATAACGAGTTGCGAATGTATCAAAGTTTACAGTATGTGGTATAACAGATGTTGGTTCATATACTTATTTGTGATCGAGATATGATTATTAGAGAATTCTTTTTTGAACGAGTTATAATGTAAACCGTATGTGATTTATAAGAAAATTGAAAATATTCTCATGTTTTTAGTGTCTTTTATATAACGCATCTTGATTACTGAAATAGTGAAATACGTGTAAATCATTCATCACGTAATATTATTAGATAATTAATCTGTCATAATCAGATCTAGCTATAGATATATATTAGAGTTTGACTTATTAAACTAGTATTGTAACATCAGATTAAATGAAGTAGACAAAATCAGGTTCAATGTTTTGTGATTTGGTTGACGGAAACGGGTGAAATCACATGGACTTGGACCCCATACAATTCCTAATTCGATAACCAAACCAACGTGCACAGCTCTAACTATATTACATACATAACGTCTTTTTCTTTTCTTTGTTCTCTTTGAGGCTTCTGCATTCATATGCATGTATCTTGAATATCTGATGCTTATATATATGTAGATTACAAATACAACGGATAACGTTGACAAGTTATAGATATACTTTTCGAAAAGGGAGTGGACATAGATACTCCTCCAAAATGGATTTCAATACCTCTCTTATTTTTTATTTTTTTTATAATATTGTTTTTTTATTATAAAACCACGAACAGAAAGTATGAAACAAAAAATATAAAGTTTGAAAAGGAAAAATATTTTAAAAAAAATAACAAAAAAACTGATTAAAAAAAATAAAAAAATAAAAAAAATCTTGTATTGTTAAAAATAAGAGTAAAAGATGGGTCACGAGAGGTTTGCATAACAACACAATTTTCCAAAACTTTCCTAACTAATTAGTAGGTGTTTTGTTTAAGGTTAAATGGAAGTTTGGAACCCAATCAACAAGTTGTAATTGTAGATAGTACCGTAGTACATCATCACTTGTTAATTGCAAATGGTTTAATAATCGCTGATTCCCCACAATTGGCTGTATTTCTATAATGTGAGGGACATACGTAACTCGCTCATGTGGTTGTGGTTATAAGGTGTCAAGAATTGAACCTTGACCTTGTGATTGTTAAGCGCAAAAATGTCTTATCCATTACCAACTAAACTACGTGTCATTTACCATTATCATTTGTGAATCATCAAACTTTTTAACTAATATACATAGTATTTTACCACATATAGATTCAACCACTTTAAGCAATATGTTCAAATGAAACACATTGATCATGTCATTTTTTGCTTCAAAGCAAAACAAATAGGAAAAAAAATGGATGAGCCATTTATTATGAGTGTCGATTGGTACATTCATTTTTTTTCCCACACTCCAGTATGCAAATTAGACAAGCAGTATACAACAAATGTATAATTTTTTATAACACAGAATGGAATATCCAAATAAAAAAAATAATGTGCAAATCATCTCTTATTCGCGTTATACCGGTAAATAACTAAAACAACATTGCATCATCATTGACTCTCTAAAAAATAGTGTATAGATTTGTCTTAAAATTTTTAAAAATATAAATTTTGATACTAATAGTACAAATATCTTAAGCCAACACATGAAATTTACAATAATAATAAAATTTGTATTATGCTAATAGTAAGAATTATGTAAATTTGACTAAGAAAATAAATGTTACAACTTACACAAGCTTAAATATCTACATTCTAAATAGAGTAAATTGCAAGAATCGTCTCTGTGATTTTTCCAGATTGCATATTTCATCCCTAACATTTCATAAGTGCAGGCGGCAGACGGCCACTAGCAGACGGCCTCTATGTAAGAAAAAGTTGGGTTCACTTTTCGCCCCTGACCAGTGACAAATTTGCAATTTTGGCAGCCTGCATTTATGTATTGTTATAAACTTATGCCGCTGCGTAGACCATGGCTCCTTGTTGAAATTTGTTGCCACTAAATATAGAATATGACATGACAAAAGTTTCTATAAGCTCATATGTAATATCGTTAATATATTATTGACACGTATATTAGTCGTGAGCGTGATACATAGGCGCTCACCAGGTTAAAAGTGATAGACAATAGGGTGTAAGATTTAGTAGCAACATTACCGACTGACCGATAACCAATGCTTTTTAACCTTTGTCAAGAAAACTAAGTGGATTGATAACCCACACAAAACCGTAGGTTACAAAGACCAACTGAATGAACTAAACGCTTGGAATATTAGGGGCCCTTTGGTTCGCAGAATCTTTTTAAATGAATTATAATCTGTTAAATGAATTGTGATTTTAATAAATTGTAATTGTAATGTAATCGTAATATATTAAAAGTAAAATTGCATCTGTTCGGTTGGTCATAAACGTAATTTAATTAAAATAAATCAATAATAATAATAATAATAATAATAATAATAATAATAATAATAATAATAATAATAATAATAATAATATTATTATTATTATTATTATTATTATTATTATTATTATATTTTTTTAAATATAGTAATTACTAATAACTATATATTAAAATAATAATAATAATGTATTTAAATACAATAATAATATAAATTTTAGATATAAAAAAATTAGTGTTGTATTAATTAATTAATAATGTTATAATATTTATATATTAATTAAATTTATATTATTAAATAAACACGAAAAAAACTCATGAACAAAATTGTCTAACGAAGTATGTAAAAAATTATGCACCACCAAGCTCTTCTTGACGTTGTACTAATGTTTGTACTTCGCGCCATATAAATTAGGTGAATATTTTATAATTGTTTTTTACAACCAGGAATACACTTAATCATTTATCTTGTTATCGGTTAGATGATTATAAAAAATTCCTTCTGTGATTATATTTTTATAAATAATTATTGGTACTAATACCACAGCTTTTATAAGAATGTAAGTGTTAGAAACTTTTACTTGATGTATTTTAAATTGTGTTTCTTGGTGTAGCATGTAAAACATCTATTTTTATGACCGTCACGTCTTCCCATTCAGATAAATTTTATAATGTTCCATAATTCTATTTAACAAAATACAAGCTAGGTGAGATGTACATATATGGTTCATGCACTTTACGTCATTCACTACATAAACAACTTGCTCGAGTTAATATATATAATCTTGCAGGTAAAAAATATCTTTAAAATAGTAGTAAATACTCATACATGTAAATTATTAAAGTTCAGCGTACTGGACTTGATACGCTAATTTACATATAATGATGTCAAAGAATGTATTTTGAATACTTTAATATATAAATTAGTTGAATATTTCAGATATCCTTTAGAAATAGGTATGTAACTATGTAAGTTGTATTTTTTTTTTATCACGTGTGTTTTTCATGTGCAAGACATTTAGAGATCTCTTAAAATGTTCTTGATAAGCATATGAAACTAATTTAGAAGGTGAAGATTGAATTTTTACATTATCCAACAGTTTAGAAAATGTGACATGTCATCATTGTTCTCTCAGCTCCTTCGAGGTGTCGACAATATAAAGGACAATATGTAAAGTTAGCAAACATGATATAATGATGTGGCTATTGTGAGAACTAACCTTGCTTTGTCTTGTATATGAATATATGATAGGTATTAGATGTCCAAAAAACAGACTATCAAGGAATTGACATTTGAACTGAACAATGAACGAGGTAAATGTGAGTTGGAAAAAAAAAAAAAAAAAAAAAAAAAAAAAATCTTATATAGGTAACACAAATGTGACTAGTATTTTTTTCACACTTTTTTTCTAAGGCACAATATATTTAATAAAAAATTGAAACGGAGTACAAGTACAAGAAGTTAGAAACAACGCCAATGGGAACAAACAAAGGCCCATGTCACGTTCCTTAATACTTCCCCAACGATATGTTGATACTGCAAGATGGTAGTGAGAACAACAAATAACAGGGCGAAGCATAGCCATGAAGATTGACAACATCTAGTTCGACTTAATAGACTAAAGAATTACAATCTACAAGCCAAACATGGATCTAGGCACCAATCGTTTTATGGGTTCTACTTATCTAGCGAGCTCTAAAAGTTGCATATGATAAAATGGATACCGAACAAATGTTATTTTGTGGATATAAATTAATATGCACGAGCCTATGGTATTGCACACTTTACGTATGATAATCGATGTTCAAATAATTACTATATAAAATGTTATAGTTAATTATTAATCACAATAAATAAATACTTAAGTCTTAACTATCGTTAGTACTTAACTGAAATTGACTAACGGTCGTTAAATGAGAAGAGATACGAATATATGGAAACAAGTCAAGAAAGATCTGGAATCCCTCTTGAATCCACATAACCAATCGTTTAAGGGTTATGTTAACCAAGTATAAATACAAAGGGTTTTATTCATTCTTGGTTAATCTTGGTTCACCTAATTAACAACCCTAACTTCTCTTTTCGCCCTCTCTCTTGATCATAACGATCGTACACCCCATTCCTCAAGGGTTTTTTATTTTTGTGATAAAAAACAAAAGTGTTTTTGTTTTGTGATTCAAGAACCTAGCTATTCAAATCGAATCGTTAGTAATACGTGTGTACAAGATCGTAGAGAAATCCTACTTTGGATCGATTAATTAGTTTTATTATTGAAAGAACATTTATTGGCATGCCTAACTAATATGCTTATTATTTGCTTAAACTTATATGTCAGCATCCTGTTTATGACAGCAGGGAGACCCGTTTCTTCACAAACCAATAACTTATTGGCACATCTATTTATACATATAATTAGTCTCACGTAAGCGTTTAGTAAATGCATAAGTTAAAAGGGTATGCATTTTATTTATTTATTTATTGTGCAAAAGGTGAAAATATGTTATTTCATCTATCAATATTACAAACAATTTAAGAAAATTCAAAAATGATATTGGACATACCCAATTCAAAGAATACATACAACTCTATACAAGCCTGTCCGATGTCGGGTACAACTGAAAACAAAACTCTAATACAATACTAGAGAAAACATGCAGCATACTCAGCTGCACATACTGCATCCAAACTTCACAACAATACTCAAATCCAATTCACCCAGTAATGCATGCACCAAAGGCCATAACTCCATAACTACATTTACTAACCAACCTTTACTTCAGTCCATTCAACCATCATCTACATTAATCTAGGCAGAAGAAGGCAAGCATCATTATGAGAGTTATAGCCACCATCCTACTCCACATAGGGACTATACCAAAATCCTACATTCTCAACTTAAAAAACTAAGTGGCATCAGATTTTGGGAACGCACACCCTATATGGGAACCAACCTAACCTCCTATGGTAGAATATTATTTGGAACAAGTAGGTTCATCTTTCACTCCTCACAATTCCAAACATCATGTTCTACCATACTCGTTCATTCTACCTTTTACACACAGGAAGCCTACATTATGAATTCTTATCCATCTTAATCCAATTTCAAATCTGTGAACATGTACAATTACCTAACAAAGGCTTATTAAGTGTAAAACCCACAATTTCCAAAACTTGTCAAATTACAAAAATGCCCCTAATATTTAAAAAATTGAATAACACCTTTAAATAAACACTAAACAAATCCCAAAAACTTGGAGGTAAGCAACATATGATCCCAAATAATTTTATAACAACATTTGCAACATTTTTATGCTAAATAAAATATATGGCCACGCCTACATGCCCAAAAGATCCAATTCTAATTGAAAAATCGTACATAACATTATTTATTTATACATTTGTTAAATATGGGAATTAAATCAAAATTGAATTTTCCCCAATTAAGCCCATAAATTCGGCCATAATCACAGGAAATATTCCATATAATTGTTAACCATATCTCATTTTTATTTTCTCATTCACAACAAACCAAAAACAAAAACCCTAACTCCCCTAAAAATCCTATACGGCGGCTATATCATCTTGGAGCCTCTTGAATATTTTTCGTGGGTTCTCTCATACTCAAGGAAGGTTAGAAAAATATTTGGAGTGGTTGGATTCGCTTGGTTCGAAGGGTGGTGATTTTTCTTGCTCGATTATACCTAGCCGAGAGGTATAAATTCTTTTGGCTCAATTCTTGGTTCCCATTCGAATTCTGGTATTTTGTATCATCCCTTATGTTCTTCTTCATCATCTTGAACGTACAAAAATATAACATGCATCATATCCTAGCTATAACAATTAAAACAATTCGAAAACCCTAAAAACAAGGAAATTATGAATCGGCCTTAATATAATTTTCTGGATCTCGTTCTTATTTTTGTGATACTTGTACATGTATATATGACTCTAATAAAATACATTTATAATTATTTGAAGCTTGGAAATCATTGTGTTAATTTTTATCTTTTGCCGATTTAAAGAAAATAAAAGGAATGGGTCGAATTGTTTAAAATACTAGGGTTTCTAAATTTTTCTAGTTCATTTATGAGGTAATTGACTGAAAATAAATGTTATTAGGTTTTGGAAAAATTAGGGTTAATGATTTGTAATTAAAATGGTACCGATTGCATTTTATTAAATATAAGGGTGTGTTTTGTAATTATTGAAACTTGTGGGATATTTTTGAAACCTATTTTGGAACAGTAGCAAATCATAAAAATTGATACTTGAGGGGTGTATGTGTAATTTTGAATAATTAAGGGTTTATTTGGTATATTACTAATTAAAAAGGATTATTTTGTTAAATTGATAACTTGAGGGACTAATTGTGTCAATACCTAATTTTTGGCTCAAATTAATGTTAAAGAACTAAAATTGTAATTTTGGTATATTTGATGGGCCTATGTGTTTATTTGACTAATTATGTGATTTATATGTTAATTGGATAATTAAAAGGTTTAAATTGTAAATATTATAACTAAAGGGACTAAAAATGTAAATATGGCTAAGTGATGATTATTTCGACCTAAAAATGGTGTAAGGGCTGTTTTTGTCAAATTTGCTAAGTTGTGGTGCTTATTTGATAATTATATTAATTAAAGGTTTAATTATGGTAAATTATATAATTAAAGGGTTGATTTGTAACTTTTGAAACTAGAAGGGTATAAAGAGTAAATCTGGAATTCTGGACATATGTGGGTCGTATGTATGTATGTATATGTATATAGTTTCACTTTTGACCCTTGACTTGTTTATTTGACGCATTTAACCCTTGATTTCTAATATTTAACTTAAGAAACCCTAATTTCACAAATACCTTATATTATGAAATTCATAACTTATACAACTTTGAGAACTTGTCAATTTGATAATATTAGTCATAATTAAAGTTACTATAATGGGAAAATTGCTAAAATGGGAATCTTGCTAATTATGGAAACCTGCTATGTTTGGAAGATACTAATTATGGAAACCTTCTAAATAAGGAAACTTACTAAGAATGGAAAGTCTTCTAAAACACTTAAACTACTTAAAGTGGGAACGTACCAAATATAGAAAGTTACCTAAAATAGAAGGTTTGCTAAATATGGAAAGCTACTAAAAAAATGGAAAGATAACTAAAAGAGGTAACTTGGATAATTTGAACCCGTCATAATTCGTATATACTTGCTTCTAGGTGCCGTGAAGCGGGAGTGATTCACTTACATTGTTGAGTTCTAGCTTGGTGATTATTTCGGCAAGGTACAGATATTCCGTACTCTTTCAGTAAGAGTACAACTATTTCTCTCATGACTCTTCTCTCTCTCTCTTTTACATTACTTGATATTGAACCCTTGATATTGAACCCTTGATATTCAACCTTGACTTGAACCTTCGATTATGACTTGACCATTTGTACTTGATATTGAACCTTGAACCCTTGACCCCTCAGTATTTTACCCAGGAGCTACTTGTTGTGGAGTAGCCACAACCATAGCATTGATGCACCAATGTTATGTACTCTAGTGGGGCTAGAGAGATGTCCCCCACCGTCCCTGATTCTTGTTATCGACTGCTGCTATTATGGTTATTATGATTATTATTATTATTGGCCAGCAGGGGCGTATGGATGCATCCTAGTCGTGACTTGTCTTGATACTTGCTTGGGCTACGGCCATCTTGATTATGATATGGACTATATGATATATTACTTGGTGACTGGGCTTGTGTGCATTGCAGCCCCTCACATCTTGGGAGTTCGCGGCTCCAATCTTGGGATACTTGACTTGATACTTGTGTGCCTGGGGGTTAAATACTGAAAACCTTAATACTAAATACTTGATACTTGACCTTGCTAAACTCTTTATATTTGACCTTGCTATATTCTGGATACTTGAACTTGTGAACCTTTGATACTTAACTTGATAATCTTGATACTTAACCTATATACTTAACTTGATAACCCTTGATTTCTTTGACATCACATGTATTCTATTCTCCTGATCCTTGATTATTTCGTTATATCTTGTTGCTTGTCATCTTCATATCTGTTCACTGAGCTTTTTATGCTCAGCCGCGTTTTCTTTTCCATGCGGCAGGTACTTAAGCTAGGACATGGGTTTAGCTTTGGGGACGAGAGAGAGTGGACCACCCTAGAGCTTGATTTTGAATAATGGAACTCTTTCTTTATTATTATTTCTGGACTTTGGAACTTGTACTCGTACCTTGTCGTGTTTAATTCCGGGGCATTGATGTTTGTTAAGACCCGATGATTACTCTTTGTTGACTTTTATTTATGACATCCACTGTTTGGTTTGGACTTGTGTGTATCTGATATGAAACCATATTGTAATGTTTCTACCCTTGCCGGGTTGGGGCGTTACAATTTATGGTATCAGAGACAGGCTTCGAACTTTCAGGGCTTAGGCCATGACCTGTGAGGATTGGGTAGACACTAGGTTTTCGTTTCGTCTTCTCCTTTCGTATTCATACTGTTTGTCTTTTGCTAATCGTTTGGTATCGTTTTAGATGGTGAACACTCGGGGCGGAGGCGGTGATAACCCTCCCAACATTGAGGAGATTGTTGCCCAAGCCGTTGCTGCTGCTATTGAGAATTATCGTAATGAGCGTAGGGATGGGGCTGGAAGCAGCAACGAGGGCATTCATGTATGGATCGAACGCTTCAACAAACTGAAGCCCAATTCCTTCTTGTCAGCTACCACGCCGACTGAAGCGGGTGATTGGATTACCCATTGTGAAAAATTGTTTCAGGTGATTGGTTGTCCTGATGGGGTGAAAGCTCGATTAGCAGCTTTCAAGTTTGATGGTGACGCCCTCAACTGGTGGACGTCGTATATTCAGGCGAAGGGTGATGGTTTTGTTGAGACATGTACTTGGGCGGCGTTTCGTGAGATCTTTTACAAGAGGTTCATCCCTCTCTCGGAACAGCAGCGATACGAGAGAGAGTATGGTACCATTTATCAGTTAGAGCGGGAGAATGCGGCAGAGTATATGGAACGTTTCCTCAGGTTGGCTAGCTTCGTGAGGCCTACCGTGACCGGGGATGCAGCTAGGCAGGCTCGTCACTATAAGTGGGGTTTGAAGCAATGGGTACTTGACCGTATTGTTAATACGGATTATGATGATGTGTCGATGGCTTGTGACGCGGCACGTAACATTGAGCTGTTGTATGAGGGTGGAACGTCCAACAAACGGACTCGTGATGGGGATAGGATACAGTCTGCATCTTCAGGGCAGCAGAACCGGGGTTTTGATTGTCAGGGTCGTACTGATCAGAGTTTTGAGCACCGTGGTCGTTCGGACCGTCAGTTTGAGCATAGGGGACAGTTTACCAGGGGACATGACCAGGGTCGACAGGTTCAAAGAGGTTCGGATTATAGATCTTCTAGTAGACAGGGTGACAGGAGTTCGGATTTCCGATCTTATGGTAGGCAAGGTGACAGGTCGGGTAACACCAACCAGAGGCAGTTCTCCAGGGGAAACCAGCAGAACAGGTACTCGGGTTCTGGATCTTCATACCAGCAGCATCGTTCGGGAAACTCGTCGGGTCAGCATAGGCGTGCTGAGACTGTGCCTACTTGTCTTTCCTGTGGTAAGGCACACACTGGGCCTTGCCGCACAGCTACAGGAGCTTGTTATGAGTGTGGTTCCACTACTCATCAAGTGAAGGATTGTCCAAGGAAGAACAGCATTGTTCCAGCAGGTCCTTCTCAACCTTCTACTTCTTCAGGCCGTGTTCATTCTCTTACTCGCGATCAGGCAGTTAACTCCACAGGTACCATTACGGGTTTTCTACATATTGGTGATCTTACCGCATTTGTCTTGTTTGATACTGGCGCAACTCATTCTATAATATCTATCACATTTTCAAAGAAACTAAAATTAACTCCAACACCATTAATAACTCCCTTATCTATATCTACACCTATGAAAAGCAACACTATCATTGATCATGAGTTTATTGATTGTCCACTACGTTTTGATGATCGCATACGTCCGGCTAATCTCCTTCCACTTGATATGCTTGATTTTGATTTGATTCTTGGTATGGATTGGTTGACCTCTCATCAAGCCACTCTTGTTTGTCATGAACGAAAGGTTATATTTGGTGACTTGTTCAAACCTGAATTTGTGTATTATGGTTCTCAACCACTTCGATCTGTTAAAATCATATCTGCGTTAAAGGCGTGTACCTTGATGTCCCATGGTTGTGTGGGTTTTATTGCTTCTATTCAGGATACTTCGATGGATAATCCATCTATCGATAGTATTCGTATTGTTCGTGATTTTGCCGATGTATTTCCGGAAGAACTTCCGGGCCTTCCTCCTAAACGCGACATTGAATTTGGTATCGATTTAATTCCGGGTTCGGAGCCCATCTCTAAAACTCCCTATCGTATGGCTCCTACCGAATTGAAAGAGTTGAAAGAGCAATTACAGGAGCTTCTTGAAAGTGGATTCATTCGTCCGAGTGTATCTCCTTGGGGAGCACCTGTACTATTTGTGAAAAAGAAAGACGGTAGTATGAGGTTGTGTATAGACTACAGGGAGTTGAATCGTATTACCATCCGAAACCGTTATCCTTTGCCTCGCATTGATGACTTGTTTGACCAGCTCCAAGGAGCTAAGTGTTTCTCTAAGATTGATCTTCGGTCCGGTTACCATCAGCTTCGGGTTAAAGAGCAGGATATTCCTAAGACTGCTTTTTGAACTAGGTATGGACACTATGAGTTCTTGGTTATGCCTTTCGGACTGACTAATGCTCCGGCAGTGTTTATGGACCTTATGAACCGCGTATTCAGTTCTTTTCTTGACAAATTTGTGATTGTTTTCATCGACGACATTTTGGTTTATTCGAGGTCCGAGGAAGAACATGAGCAGCACCTTGGTACAGTTTTGCAGATTTTGAGACAGGAGAAGTTGTATGCGAAGTTCTCCAAGTGTGAATTTTGGCTTAGTCAGGTGGCTTTTCTTGGTCATGTGGTATCTGCTGGGGGGATTACTATGGATCCAGCAAAGGTGGAGGCCATCACTAAATGGCCGAGACCTACTACGGTGACCGAGGTCAGGAGTTTTCTTGGTTTGGCTGGTTACTATCGGAGATTCGTCGAGGGATTCTCACAACTTGCCTCACCATTAACTAAGCTAATGAGAAAGGGGTTGAAGTTTAATTGGACCGATGAGCAGGAATTGAGTTTTGAAACCTTGAAGTAGAAACTTGTGTCAGCTCCTATCTTGACACTTCCATCTGGTACAGGAGGATATCAGATTTATAGTGATGCTTCCAAGAAAGGATTAGGTTGTGTTTTGATGCAGCACAGGAAAGTTATTGCGTATGCCTCACGTCAGTTGAAACCCTATGAGGAGAACTATCCTACGCATGATCTAGAGTTGGCTGCTGTTGTCTTTGCTCTTAAGATCTGGCGACACTACTTGTATGGGGACTCTGTTGATATCTTCACTGATCATAAGAGTCTAAAGTACATATTTACCCAGAAAGAATTGAACATGCGACAGCGTAGATGGTTGGAATTGCTCAAGGACTACGACACTAACATTCAGTATCACCCGGGAAAGGCTAATGTAGTTGCAGATGCTCTTAGTCGTAAGTCGGGTATGGTGGCTAGTCTGAAGTTTGAACCTAAAATTTTGCATGATCTTGAGCTCATGGAGGTAGAATTTTGTTTGCCTGGACGCGACGGTTACTGGGCAAGTCTGAAGGTTGAGTCTAACTTGATCTTGAAGATTAAGGAAGCTCAGCGGGATGATGGAGAGTTATGGGCCATTGTTCAAAATATAGAAGAGGGGAAACAGTCTGAATTTCGGGTTGACGACGATGGTATTGTTTGGTTAGGAGATCGTCTTTGTGTTCCAAATGATCCTGAACTTTGTGAGACGGTTATGTCAGAAGCTCACAGTTCTCCATTTACCATACATCCGGGGTCTACGAAGATGTATCGGGATTTGAAACAGCATTTTTGGTGGAGTGGAATGAAGCAGGATGTAGCTTCGTATGTTGCAAGATGTTTGGTTTGTCAACAGGTAAAGATTGAGCACCAAAGAACTAGTGGTCTTTTGCAACCGTTGGAGATTCCCCAGTGGAAGTAGGAAGAAATAACCATGGATTTTGTTACGGGTTTGCCAGTCACGCGTAAAGGACATGATGCGATTTGGGTGGTCGTTGATCGGCTAACTAAGTCGGCTCATTTCCTACCAATCAAGAAACGTTATGGTGTAGCGAAGTTAGCGGAAATTTTCCAGCAGGAGATTGTTAGATTGCATGGCACACCGGTTTCGATTGTTTCTGATAGAGATCCGAGGTTTACTTCGCGTTTTTGGAAGATGTTACATAATGCTTGGGGTTCTCGTCTTAAGTTCAGTACCGCTTTTCACCCACAGACGGATGGTCAATCTGAACGAACTATCCAAACATTGGAAGATATGTTACGAGCTTGTGCACTTGATTGGACCGGCAGTTGGGATGAATACTTATGTTTAGTTGAGTTCGCGTATAACAACAGTTGGCACGCTAGTATTCGGATGGCACCTTATGAGATGTTATATGGCCGTAAGTGTAGATCACCTACTATGTGGGATGAAGTAGGTGAACGAATTATTGAGGGTCCAGAAATGATTGAAATCACCAACGAGAAGGTGAATATTGCTAAAGAGAGGCTTAAGGAAGCCAGGTCCCGACAGAAAAGTTACGCCGATAAGCATAGACGTGAGTTAGAGTTCCAGGTTGGCGACCGAGTATTCTTGAAAGTTTCTCCTTTTCGCGGCGTCAAACGTTTTGGTATTAAGGGAAAGTTAAGTCCTCGTTTTATTGGTCCTTTTGAAATCTTGGAACGTATTGGTGAGGTGTCCTATCGTTTGGCTCTTCCACCTCAGCTGGCACATGTGCATAACGTTTTCCACGTATCTCTTTTGCGGGGGTACAACTATCATCCTTTACATGTGGTGTCATATCCCTTGGATCAGATTCAGCCAGACATGTCACTTCCGGAAGAACCGGAAGCTATTCTTGATAGACAAGAGAGGGTCATGAGGAACAAAGTGATTCGTTTTGTCAAAATACTCTGGAAGAACCATCCACCTCGGGAGGCGACCTGGGAGACCGAGGAGTCTATGCGAGCCAGCTACCCTCATTTTCCCTTGTAGTCTGGTATGCTCTCGTTTGTTTCGTTACCTATTCCTTCTTTCATTTTCGCGGACGAAAATCCTTTTTGGGGGGGGAATAGTTGTAAAACCCACAATTTCCAAAACTTGTCAAATTACAAAAATGCCCCTAATATTTAAAAAATTGAATAAAACCTTTAAATAAACACTAAACAAATCCCAAAAACTTGGAGGTAAGCAACATATGATCCCAAATAATTTTATAACAACATTTGCAACATTTTTATGCTAAATAAAATATATGGCCACGCCTACATGCCCAAAAGGTCCAATTCTAATTGAAAAATTGTACATAACATTATTTATTTATACATTTGTTAAATATGGGAATTAAATCAAAATTGAATTTTCCCCAATTAAGCCCATAAATTCGGCCATAATCACAGGAAATATTCCATATAATTGTTAACCATATCTCATTTTTATTTTCTCATTCACAACAAACCAAAAACAAAAACCCTAACTCCCCTAAAAATCCTATACGGCGGCTATATCATCTTGGAGCCTCTTGAATATTTTTCGTGGGTTCTCTCATACTCAAGGAAGGTTAGAAAAATATTTGGAGTGGTTGGATTCGCTTGGTTCGAAGGGTGGTGATTTTTCTTGCTCGATTATACCTAGCCGAGAGGTATAAATTCTTTTGGCTCAATTCTTGGTTCCCATTCGAATTCTGGTATTTTGT
Source organism: Artemisia argyi (assembly GCA_030686995.1). Lineage (NCBI taxonomy): Eukaryota > Viridiplantae > Streptophyta > Magnoliopsida > Asterales > Asteraceae > Artemisia > Artemisia argyi. The sequence continues at coordinate 154,540,251 of CM060698.1, read as the reverse complement.
ATCATCCCTTATGTTCTTCTTCATCATCTTGAACGTACAAAAATATAACATGCATCATATCCTAGCTATAACAATTAAAACAATTCGAAAACCCTAAAAACAAGGAAATTATGAATCGGCCTTAATATAATTTTCTGGATCTCGTTCTTATTTTTGTGATACTTGTACATGTATATATGACTCTAATAAAATACATTTATAATTATTTGAAGCTTGGAAATCATTGTGTTAATTTTTATCTTTTGCCGATTTAAAGAAAATAAAAGGAATGGGTCGAATTGTTTAAAATACTAGGGTTTCTAAATTTTTCTGGTTCATTTACGAGGTAATTGACTGAAAATAAATGTTATTAGGTTTTGGAAAAATTAGGGTTAATGATTTGTAATTAAAATGGTACCGATTGCATTTTATTAAATATAAGGGTGTGTTTTGTAATTATTGAAACTTGTGGGATATTTTTGAAACCTATTTTGGAATAGTATCAAATCATAAAAATTGATACTTGAGGGGTGTATGTGTAATTTTGAATAATTAAGGGTTTATTTGGTATATTACTAATTAAAAAGGATTATTTTGTTAAATTGATAACTTGAGGGACTAATTGTGTCAATACCTAATTTTTGGCTCAAATTAATGTTAAAGAACTAAAATTGTAATTTTGGGATATTTGATGGGCCTATGTGTTTATTTGACTAATTATGTGATTTATATGTTAATTGGATAATTAAAAGGTTTGAATTGTAAATATTATAACTAAAGGGACTAAAAATGTAAATATGGCTAAGTGATGATTATTTCGACCTAAAAATGGTGTAAGGGCTGTTTTTGTCAAATTTGCTAAGTTGTGGTGCTTATTTGATAATTATATTAATTAAAGGTTTAATTATGGTAAATTATATAATTAAAGGGTTGATTTGTAACTTTTGAAACTAGAAGGGTATAAAGAGTAAATCTGGAATTCTGGACATATGTGGGTCGTATGTATGTATGTATATGTATATAGTTTCACTTTTGACCCTTGACTTGTTTATTTGACGCATTTAACCCTTGATTTCTAATATTTAACTTAAGAAACCCTAATTTCACAAATACCTTATATTATGAAATTCATAACTTATACAACTTTGAGAACTTGTCAATTTGATAATATTAGTCATAATTAAAGTTACTATAATGGGAAAATTGCTAAAATGGGAATCTTGCTAATTATGGAAACCTGCTATGTTTGGAAGATACTAATTATGGAAACCTTCTAAATAAGGAAACTTACTAAGAATGGAAAGTCTTCTAAAACACTTAAACTACTTAAAGTGGGAACGTACCAAATATAGAAAGTTACCTAAAATAGAAGGTTTGCTAAATATGGAAAGCTACTAAAAAAATGGAAAGATAACTAAAAGAGGTAACTTGGATAATTTGAACCCGTCATAATTCGTATATACTTGCTTCTAGGTGCCGTGAAGCGGGAGTGATTCACTTACATTGTTGAGTTCCAGCTTGGTGATTATTTCGGCAAGGTACAGATATTCCGTACTCTTTCAGTAAGAGTACAACTATTTCTCTCATGACTCTTCTCTCTCTCTCTTTTACATTACTTGATATTGAACCCTTGATATTGAACCCTTGATATTCAACCTTGACTTGAACCTTCGATTATGACTTAACCATTTGTACTTGATATTGAACCTTGAACCCTTGACCCCTCAGTATTTTACCCAGGAGCTACTTGTTGTGGAGTAGCCACAACCATAGCATTGATGCACCAATGTTATGTACTCTAGTGGGGCTAGAGAGATGTCCCCCACCGTCCCTGATTCTTGTTATCGACTGCTGCTATTATGGTTATTATGATTATTATTATTGGCCAGCAGGGGCGTATGGATGCATCCTAGTCGTGACTTGTCTTGATACTTGCTTGGGCTACGGCCATCTTGATTATGATATGGACTATATGATATATTACTTGGTGACTGAGCTTGTGTGCATTGCAGCCCCTCACATCTTGGGAGTTCGCGGCTCCAATCTTGGGATACTTGACTTGATATACTTGACTTGATACTTGTGTGCCTGGGGGTTAAATACTGAAAACCTTAATACTAAATACTTGATACTTGACCTTGCTAAATACTTGATACTTGACCTTGCTAAACTCTTTATATTTGACCTTGCTATATTCTGGATACTTGAACTTGTGAACCTTTGATACTTAACTTGATAATCTTGATACTTAACCTATATACTTAACTTGATAACCCTTGATTTCTTTGACATCACATGTATTCTATTCTCCTGATCCTTGATTATTTCGTTATATCTTGTTGCTTGTCATCTTCATATCTGTTCACTGAGCTTTTTATGCTCAGCCGCGTTTTCTTTTCCATGCGGCAGGTACTTAAGCTAGGACATGGGTTTAGCTTTGGGGACGAGAGAGAGTGGACCACCCTAGAGCTTGATTTTGAATAATGGAACTCTTTCTTTATTATTATTTCTGGACTTTGGAACTTGTACTCGTACCTTGTCGTGTTTAATTCCGGGGCATTGATGTTTGTTAAGACCCGATGATTACTCTTTGTTGACTTTTATTTATGACATCCACTGTTTGGTTTGGACTTGTGTGTATCTGATATGAAACCATATTGTAATGTTTCTACCCTTGCCGGGTTGGGGCGTTACATTAAGTGTCATAGAAATGAAATTTGAATCTAAATATCAAAGGATTTCAAAGTACTAGGCCATATGTTGTGAATGAACTTAGAAGCTCTATCTTCAAAGACAAGAAGACTAGAGCATTACGATAAAACCTATTCCAATTTTGATTACAGATTTTTTGAACCTCATCATCTGCTTAGCATTTATAGGAAATGCCTTATTCACATAGGAACTGAGACATAGAACCACTTGAGTAGGATACTACGTTATGGTTGGTTATGAACTATCCAAACTAAAGGAAATATGTCACACCCCCAAAATACCTGAATGGCAGCGGAATGGAATACCTGAGGGTGTAACGGATCATAGCACACAAGCAAGGAAATATTGAACGACCTAAAGTGTCGTTTTAAAATACGTCGTTTGATTCATTCAAAATATAACCAGAGTTATAAAGACATAGGTCCCAAAAGTTGGAAAAGTTTACGGAAACAAGTTTAATACAATCAAACGACATTTGAACATAAGTGCAAGAAAGTCCGAATGAGCCGCGTCATCCATGTTACACAAAATGACTCCATGCATGCCATGCGAATATGCCTTAGTTACCTGAGAAATACATTGCGAAAACGGTCAACATAAAGTTGGTGAATAATCATAGGTTTATAAGTAATTCGTAAGTACGTAAACCACAAGTATATAGTAAAGTGACAAATTGTCAAAAAGTTACATTGTCTCTTAAGCTCATGACCCCGAAGCTAGACGTACTAAAATATGCCCCAAAGGAGTGTTTACCAGACACTCGTACTATATTAGACATGAAATGCATTCGTCCCATTGGAGCAACCCAACGCGAATGGAGGCGTCACCCTCGATAGATCTATCCACTCACTCTCGCTTAGCAATATAATTAACGGTCCATGATAATAAAGGGGACTTGCCGTGGTAGTACTAGCAACTTAAGCAATGTACGGAATTTAATACTTGGGCATGTACAAAAATAATAGTGCAATGTATTCTCCCCCGTGGGATTTAAAATCAAAGAAGTACTAAAAACGGGGCTATGAGAACTCACCTCGAAAGGATGGTACAACGATGGTGCAATGATGTAAAAGTAGTCGGGACAATGAGGCGCGAACACTAACCGCAACCTAAATGAATAATCGCGATCTAATTAAGATCAAGCCGTAATGTAGTGAATGCACATGCACATGATACCTATACCACTTGTAATTTAGAAATACTAGTTATCGTCATAGTAAAATAGTTTTCATACTTAGGAAAAATAAGTCCTTATATAGAAGTATATATCTTGTCGTACTATCTCGTTATGAAAACGTTAGTGTTACATTCTTTGTATCGAAAACCTTGAAATAACGTCGTTAAGTCGTATAAGTATTCTCTTGGGTCATACGTATTTATTTGTTAAAAATATAGCCCTTAGTAACATCTCGAGAAAATATACCATTTAGCGCGTACGTTATTATTTTTATTTGTGTCCATATATATATATATATATATATATATATATATATATATAGTTTTGACGACGTTAAAATGGGTATAACTTGGTCGTTTTAAGCTCGTTTTCCTTGTTCTTTATGTCCACGGATTCGTCTTTGTATATACTAGTATATTTTTGATAACTCGGCTCCTTTAGGTTACGTTTAATACCTCTTTTTACCCATTGAAATCTGCCAAACAGCAAGCAGTTTTTGTAAAGATAGTTTTCGTCGTTAAATTTGCAAAAATCATATCTCCTTCGTTATAAGCTCGTTTTAATCCATTCTTTCGCCCAAAGTTTCGTTTTTGAATGTATTTTCTAAATCTTTGGTCAAAACTTGGCCACCATCTACTGATTTTCCCACGAAATTAAAATAGGGACAGTAGGTATATCAAAAGTTTCAAAAACCATTTTCAAGTCTCCAAACTAGTTCTAACCTCAATCAAACCACTTTCAAACACCACAAAACTAGTCTAAACCTACCATACACCTTCTTAAGGTGTCATGGGTCCTTAAACATCATCAATCCACTAGGTCTAACAAGGGTTTCTTATGTGTCCATTTCTAGGGCTTCAAAGTTACATATGTACAAAATAAAGTGGTATAAGCCATTATATGCATGAGTTCTTGTAAGAAATATATATAAACATGGTAATAACTTGTAAAAATCATAAAAATGAGTTTGTTAACTTACTTGAAGGTTTAGGGAGTTTAGATGATGAAAAACCTACTAATCCTTGAGTTTTTATTTCAAAACTCTAACAAGGATGATTATATGAACTAGTTTATACCAAGATCTTGTAAAATTTGTTCTCCTTGCTCCTTGAACCACCTAGGTCGATTCTTACTTAAGAGAAATGAGAGAAAATAAAGTTTACTTGAACTAGAAAATGATTTTGTGATTAAAATGGATGAAAAAGTTTCTTTTATACTTGGAGACAATTGTTTGGTGAGCCATTAATAAGGTTGGTGAAGTTTTAATGTTTGAAGACCATGGGGGTGGGGGGGGGGGGGGGGGGGGTTGGCCGGTCCTAAAGGAGGGAAAAGGGGGGGGGGGGGGGTTGTCCTTGGGTTTAATTACAAAATTAGTATTAGTATTATGTAGTTTAGTTAGTTTTAGGTTTAATCGGGTACCGGGTTTGTTAGAAATAAATTTTATTGAAGTTATTCGGGACGTAATAGAGTCGTAAAAATTGTAAAAATATGTCGGGTACAAGTACGGAGAGTTTGGGTGTTTATTGTTTAATTTTGGTGAAAACCGTCGTTATTAAGTTAAACGTACGATACATAATAAATAAATTTCCAAAATACCGGGTAAATTAATATTACAATTTTTATATTATAAAAATGAGTATAAAAATGTATTGGGACAATAGTCGGGAGTGTCGGACATGTTTGACACATTTATAGTTCGCGTATTAGCGTTTATTTAGAATAAACGTACGTAAATCGTTAATTGTACCAAAAATATAAATTTAATTATCCTACGAGTGGAATAGCAATGCAAGTGCCCTAATGATGATGTGCAGACTATTTCTAGTCCGTATGAAATGTCCCTGATAAAAATGCATGAATTCGCTCCTGAACCAATACGGTTGCGCGAATTTGAACACTCGTAAACTAGATTTACGATGACATGAGTAATGCACGTGAATAGTGGTTTCCTCTCGGAAATGCATAGTGTCAAGTGAATAGTAAAATTTCTGAATGTGTCTCGGAATGTCAAATTGACCTAAAAAATGATGAATAGTAAAACGATGAATAGTGATTGATGAATAGTAATTTGTGAATAGTAGAATGTCGAAGTTTGGAAAAATGACCTGAAATTGTGGGTTGTGACAGTCGCCCATCCAAAAAGGAATTCAGTCCCTGAATTCAGTTAGTGTTGGTCTCGGTACTAGGCTCGGTGAAAAGTTGTGGATACTTGCGTCGTATTTGGTCTTCTCGTTCCCAAGTAAACTCGGGTCCTCTTCGAGAATTCCAACGAACCTTCACGATCGGAATTCGACTTTGTTTCAACTGTTTGATCTCGCGATCCATTATTTCAACTGGTTCTTCCACAAAGTTAAGCTTGTCATCGAGTTGTATTTCTTCTAATGGTATAATGGCAGACTCGTCCGAAAGACATTTCTTGAGGTTCGAAACATGAAACGTGTTGTGTACGTTGCTAAGTTCTGACGGAAGTTCAAGCTTGTAAGCAACCGGACCAATCCTCTCCAGGATCTTGAATGGCCCAATGTATCTCGGGTTCAATTTCCCGCGTTTTCCAAATCGTATCACGCCCTTCCAAGGCGAGACTTTCAACATGACTTTGTCTCCGACTTGAAATTCCAATGGTTTGCGTCAAACATCTGCGTAGCTTTTCTGTCGACTTCTAGCAGTTTCGAGTCTCTCTCGAATCTGAATTATCTTTTCTGTTGTTTCTTGCACCATCTCCGGGCCAGTACATTGTACTTCACCGACTTCGGCCCAACAAACTGGAGATCGACACTTACGACCATAAAGTGCCTCAAATGGTGCAGCCTTAATGCTCGAATGGTAACTGTTGTTGTAGGAAAACTCGATCAACGGTAAATGGTTAGCCCAACCATTACCAAAGTCAATCACACATGCTCTAAGAATGTCCTCAAGTGTCTGAATAGTTCTCACGCTCTGACCATCGGTCTGAGGATGGTAAGCAGTGCTCATGTCTAACTTAGATCCAAAAGAATCTTGCAATGACCGCCAAAAGTTTGAAGTAAAACGACTATCTCTGTCGGAAATGATGGAAACTGGTGCACCGTGCCTTGAGATTATTTCCTTGACATAAAGTCTAGCAAGTTGTTCCATGGAATAAGTCTCTCTAATGGGTATGAAATGTGCTGATTTGGTAAGTCGATCAATGATTACCCAAATAGCATCGAAACCTCCTGACGTCTTAGGAAGTTTAGTGACAAAGTCCATAGCAATACGTTCCCACTTCCATTGTGGAATTTCTGGCTGTTGAAGTAACCCTGACGGTTTTTGGTACTCGGCTTTCACTTTAGCACAAGTAAGACATTTGCTGACGTACGTAGTTATTTCTGCTTTCATGTTCGGCCACCAATAAAGCTTTTTGAGATCCTGATACATCTTATCAGAACCTGGATGAATAGAGTACTTCGACTTGTGTGATTCATGCATAATCAATTCTCGCACTCCACCATAGAGTGGTATCCAACTTCGGTCTTTGAAACATAACACTCCATCTGATCTCTTTACAAAGCCATTTTCGCTTTCTGGCATACCATAAATTTTCTCATGTGGTCGGTTTTCTTCTTAGAGAGCCTCAATCTGAGCTTCTAAAATTTTTGATGGTAGTGGCGAAATGATAGTCATTCCCAACGACCTAACTCTCAAAGGTTTGAGTCGTTCTTTTCGGCTAAGTGCATCTGCTACAACATTCGCTTTTCCTGGGTGATATCGGATTTCACAATCGTAATCACTCAACAATTCTAGCCAACGACGTTGTCTCATGTTGAGTTCCTTCTGATCAAGTATATGCTGTAAGCTCTTGTGGTCGGTAAAGATTACACACTTAGTACCATAAAGGTAGTGTCTCCAAATCTTGAGTGCAAAAACTACCGCACCCAACTCCAAGTCGTGCGTAGTGTAATTCTTCTCGTGTATCTTAAGCTGTCTAGATGCATAAGCTATCACCTTCTCGTTTTGCATTAGCACAGCTCCAAGTCCTTGATGCGAAGCATCGCAATATACCACAAAGTTCTCAATTCCTTCAGGTAGTGACAAAATCGGTGCGCTACAAAGCTTTTGTTTCAATAATTGAAATGCGGACTCTTGTTTTTCTCCCCATTCGTACTTTTCATTCTTTTGTGTCAGCTTTGTCAACGACTTCGCTATCTTAGAAAACCCTTCGATAAATCTTCTGTAATATCCGGCAAGTCCTAGGAATTGACGAATTTCCGTAGGAGACTTGGGCGTAGCCCAATCCTTAACTGCCTCGATCTTTGCCGGGTCGACTTGTAATCCTTGGCTATCAATAACATGGCCAAGAAATTGAACTCTTCGTATCCAAAAATCACACTTAGAAAATTTGGCATACAATTGCTCCTCCTTGAGTAGTTCCAGGATTGTTCTGAGGTGTTCTTCGTGTTCTTCCTTACTCTTGGAATAAATCAAGATATCATCAATGAATACGATCACAAACTTATCAAGATACGGTTTGCACACTCTATTCATGAGATCCATAAATACCGCAGGGGCGTTGGTTAATCCAAAAGGCATCACTTGAAACTCATAATGACCATAGCGTGTTCTAAATGCCGTCTTCGGGATATCCTCTTCCCGAACTTTAAGTTGATGGTAACCGGATCTTAAATCAATCTTGGAATAAAAACTAGAACCTTGTAACTGGTCGAACAAGTCGTCAATTCTTGGGAGTGGATAACGGTTCTTAACCGTTAACTTGTTCAGCTCACGATAGTCGATGCACATTCTGAAAGTTCCGTCCTTCTTCTTCACAAACAAAACCGGTGCTCCCCAAGGCGAGGAACTCGGTCTAATGAATCCTTTGTCCAAAAGTTATTGTAGTTGATTCGACAATTCTTGCATTTCCGAAGGTGCAAGTCTATACGGTGCTCGTGCAATTGGTGCAGCTCCTGGCACTAATTCGATTTGAAACTCAACTTGGCGTGTAGGCGGAAGTCCTGGCAATTCTTTCGGAAAAACTTCTTGAAATTCCTTAACAATTGGCACATCTTCAAGTCGTTTCTCATCCGACTTCTTCTCTGTGATGTGAGCCAAGAATGCATAACAACCTTTCTTTATGTACTTCTCGGTTTTAATGCATGATATGATCCTGAGTCTAGTTCCACTTCGCTCTCCACGAACAACCAAAGTTTCACCGTTAAAAGGAAGGTGAACAACTTTCTCATCACAAATAATTCTCGCTCGATGCCGAGATAACCAATCCATGCCGATAACAACGTCGAAACTTCCAAGTTCTACGGGCATAAGGTCTATATTGAATGGATGGTTTAGGAAATTTATAGTGCAACCACGAACAATGGTGTTGGTGTTAACTAAAGATCCATCGGCTAATTCAACGATATAGGAAATGTCTAATGGGGTCGGTTCTATGTTAAGTAAAGGTGCAAATGCAATAGAAACAAAACTTCTATCCGCTCCTGAATCAAATAAAATGGATGCATAACGATTATTAACGAGGAACGTACCCGCAACAACATTCGGGTCTTCTTTGACATCGTCTCCTCCCATAACATAAGCTCTTCCTCGAGCCATTCCATTTTGGTTTCCAGTTCCTTGATTCTTCTTCTGTGGGCACTCTCCCTTATAGTGTCCAATTTCTCCACAGCCAAAACATGTTACCGGTGGCTTCTGATTGTCACCCAAGGTTGGAAATTTGCAATCTTTGATGTGATGACCAACCTTCTTGCAGTTACCACATGTATTTGGGCAACATCCTGGGTTATGATGCTTCTGACACCTTTCGCACTTGGGTAAATTACCCTCATATCCTTTCCTTTCAGTCGGTCCCGCAGCATAGGCCTTTGCCACTTCTTGCCTCTTTGGTGGCGGCTGAATAGCGTTTCCACCTTGGTTGTAGTCAAACCTTCTCTTGTTGTTGTTGTTATTGTTTGGATTGTTGTTTCGGTTATTGGGATAGTTGCGGTTCCGATTGTTGTTATAGTTGTTGTTTCGAGTGTTGTTGTAGTTGGTGTTGTTTGAACGGTTATTGTTGTTGATAGCAGATTTTCCTTTTACCACTTGAACCATGAGTTTCTGAGTTATACGAATAGCCTCTTCCATTGATTGAGGATCAAAAGAAATCACATCTCCTCGAACACTTTCGGGCAATCCACCAACAAAGTTTTCCATCTTTTTCTCATCGTCGGGAACCATAGTCGGACATAGTGCAGCCAACTCCTGAAACCTCCTGAAGTAGGTCTCGACGTCATCACCTTTAGTTACAAGCCCATAGAATTCTGTTTCCAATTTCTGTATCTCAGTACGAGGGCAAAACTTTTTAGACATCAGTTTCTTGAATTCCTCCCAAGTGAGCTTGTAAGCATTCTCCATACCAATCGGCTGAGCATACGAATTCCACCAAGACATAGCGTCATCAAGAAGCATACCTGTAGCAAATTTTACCTTGCTGACGTCCGGGCATCCGCACATGAGAAATACATTCTCAATCTTTTCAAACCAGCGGATCAAAGCAACCGCTCCTTCAGTGCCCTTAAACTTGATAGGATCACTAATCTTGAAATCTTTCCATGTACATTCCCGCTTAGCAGCGGTTGGTTCAACTGTTCCTGTATTAGAAGCAGTCTCAGCAGCCCTAGCAGCAACCTCAGCTCTCTCAACCTCCAGAGCTTCTGCAATACTATCCCTGACCAACTTGCGGATAGCGGCTTGAGTCATAGTGGGGGTTTCTGGTGCAGTCTTACTCTTCCTTGGTGCCATATTTCTGATAAATCATAATGGAAATAACCATGAGAGAAATCATAATAGAAATAGTCATCGAACCAAAGATATACACCCACAACATGTATAAATATATACAACCACAACAAGTATAAATACAACCACGACATATACGAATACAACCACAATCTGTCTAGATACAACCACGACATGTATATATACAACCACAACCTGTATAAATACAACCACGACATGTATATATACAACCACAACCTGTATAAATACGATAATAATAAAGAGCAACCACGAAACATCATAAATATAATCACAACACATGAATATAATACATGAAAATTTCGGCCTACATGGACCGATATAATATATATAGCACAACATTTCCAACATAGTAGAGTCACACTTGATATATTTGTTTGTACAACAACCAAAAGACTACAAGTTCTTGAACTATGTCCCACACCCCGGGACTAGGAAAATAATAAAAGCTAATATAATACCAGTCTACGTCTAGGCTCCTCCCGGTGCTCTAGATGGTCCAGGCTCTCCCCTCAAGCGGCGAATCTCATGATCCATCGCCACCACGATCTCCTCAAGATGCTCAACTCGTAACTGAAAAGAAGCATCTCTACGCTCCAATACAACTATCCTCTCTCGAAGCAATGTCAACTGGTCTACCTGCTCCCATTGGGTCTCCTGTGTCGCCTGAGCTCTATCTCGAATCTCAGGTAACTCATCCCTAAGTAGCTCAATCTCCTCCTGCTGCCTCAACTATCGTGCCTCGAGTCCATGGTAAGACACATCAATACTAACCCTGCCCTGAATCAAATCCTCAACCTGCTCCTCAACAGTCTCAAGTCGAGTGGTGATAATCTCATCAACTCTATACCCCAAGCTATCAACTTGCTCCTGCTGAGCATCAAACTGGTCCTCTAGTGTGACGGCTGTAGGATCCCTAGCTGCAGCCGCTCTAGAACTCTCACCTATGTGGTACACTGGTGGTGGTGAAAGGTCAGCAGTCTCGGTAATGGGTGAATCTGGGGTGGTAAGCCTTGCACGCTTCCTGAGCGGCAAGAGCGAGGTAGCTATAGGGGTGGTAGTGGGTATGGCTGGTGGTGGTGGTGAAGGCACAGTAGGACTAGGGAGACTCCTATAAGTAGATGTAGCATAACGAACTCTCTTCCTAGCAGTCTGGATAGTCTTATCCCTAGGAAACATAAGTCTCGGCTCTGAATGGACAGTAGTAGTAGGAAATGATGGTATGTCAGTAGGTACAGTAGGATGGACATGGGGAGTAGGAGCCGTCTCCTCCTCCTCGAAAGGCTCAGTATCATCATCTGACGCCAAAAGTGGCAACTCAGGTGTAGGAGAAACAAGTGGTGAAACAGCAGTGGAGGACACAGAGCCCTCATCATCAGAGTCTGATATAGTGTAAAGTATGACAGTGTTTGGATTCGAAGACATGTCTCTGTGATAGTCAAGGTGAAATAAAAATAAATAACTCGTAACAATGGAATCTCCTGAAATAAGTAAATATGCACTTATGATGAAATGATGATATGCTATGATGGTGTGGTTATAGTCTAGGGTCCATGATGCATCCTAGTTCGCTATAACCTTAGCTCTGGTACCAATCTGTCACACCCCCAAAATACCTGAATGGCAGCGGAATGGAATACCTGAGGGTGTAACGGATCATAGCACACAAGCAAGGAAATATTGAACGACCTAAAGTGTCGTTTTAAAATACGTCGTTTGATTCATTCAAAATATAACCAGAGTTATAAAGACATAGGTCCCAAAAGTTGGAAAAGTTTACAGAAACAAGTTTAATACAATCAAACGACATTTGAACATAAGTGCAAGAAAGTCCGAATGAGCCGCGTCATCCATGTTACACAAAATGACTCCATGCATGCCATGCGAATATGCCTTAGTTACCTGAGAAATACATTGCGAAAACGGTCAACATAAAGTTGGTGAATAATCATAGGTTTATAAGTAATTCGTAAGTACGTAAACCACAAGTATATAGTAAAGTGACAAATTGTCAAAAAGTTACATTGTCTCTTAAGCTCATGACCCCGAAGCTAGACGTACTAAAATATGCCCCAAAGGAGTGTTTACCAGACACTCGTACTATATTAGACATGAAATGCATTCGTCCCGTTGGAGCAACCCAACGCGAATGGAGGCGTCACCCTCGATAGATCTATCCACTCACTCTCGCTTAGCAATATAATTAACGGTCCATGATAATAAAGGGGACTTGCCGTGGTAGTACTAGCAACTTAAGCAATGTACGGAATTTAATACTTGGGCATGTACAAAAATAATAGTGCAATGTATTCTCCCCCGTGGGATTTAAAATCAAATAAGTACTAAAAACGGGGCTATGAGAACTCACCTCGAAAGGATGGTACAACGATGGTGCAATGATGTAAAAGTAGTCGGGACAATGAGGCGCGAACACTAACCGCAACCTAAATGAATAATCGCGATCTAATTAAGATCAAGCCGTAATGTAGTGAATGCACATGCACATGATACCTATACCACTTGTAATTTAGAAATACTAGTTATCGTCATAGTAAAATAGTTTTCATACTTAGGAAAAATAAGTCCTTATATAGAAGTATATATCTTGTCGTACTATCTCGTTATGAAAACGTTAGTGTTACATTCTTTGTATCGAAAACCTTGAAATAACGTCGTTAAGTCGTATAAGTATTCTCTTGGGTCATACGTATTTATTTGTTAAAAATATAGCCCTTAGTAACATCTCGAGAAAATATATCATTTAGCGCGTACGTTATTATTTTTATTTGTGTCCATATATATATATATATAGTTTTGACGACGTTAAAATGGGTATAACTTGGTCGTTTTAAGCTTGTTTTCCTTGTTCTTTATGTCCACGGATTCGTCTTTGTATATACTAGTATATTTTTGATAACTCGGCTCCTTTAGGTTACGTTTAATACCTCTTTTTACCCATTGAAATCTGCCAAACAGCAAGCAGTTTTTGTAAAGATAGTTTTCGTCGTTAAATTTGCAAAAATCATATCTCCTTCGTTATAAGCTCGTTTTAATCCATTCTTTCGCCCAAAGTTTCGTTTTTGAATGTATTTTCTAAATCTTTGGTCAAAACTTGGCCACCATCTACTGATTTTCCCACGAAATTAAAATAGGGACAGTAGGTATATCAAAAGTTTCAAAAACCATTTTCAAGTCTCCAAACTAGTTCTAACCTCAATCAAACCACTTTCAAACACCACAAAACTAGTCTAAACCTACCATACACCTTCTTAAGGTGTCATGGGTCCTTAAACATCATCAATCCACTAGGTCTAACAAGGGTTTCTTATGTGTCCATTTCTAGGGCTTCAAAGTTACATATGTACAAAATAAAGTGGTATAAGCCATTATATGCATGAGTTCTTGTAAGAAATATATATAAACATGGTAATAAGTTGTAAAAATCATAAAAATGAGTTTGTTAACTTACTTGAAGGTTTAGGGAGTTTAGATGATGAAAAACCTACTAATCCTTGAGTTTTTATTTCAAAACTCTAACAAGGATGATTATATGAACTAGTTTATACCAAGATCTTGTAAAATTTGTTCTCCTTGCTCCTTAAACCACCTAGGTCGATTCTTACTTAAGAGAAATGAGAGAAAATAAAGTTTACTTGAACTAGAAAATGATTTTGTGATTAAAATGGATGAAAAAGTTTCTTTTATACTTGGAGACAATTGTTTGGTGAGCCATTAATAAGGTTGGTGAAGTTTTAATGTTTGAAGACCATGGGGGGGGGGGGGGGGGGGTTGGCCGGTCCTAAAGGAGGGAAAAGGGGGGGGGGGGGGTTGTCCTTGGGTTTAATTACAAAATTAGTATTAGTATTATGTAGTTTAGTTAGTTTTAGGTTTAATCGGGTACCGGGTTTGTTAGAAATAAATTTTATTGAAGTTATTCGGGACGTAATAGAGTCGTAAAAATTGTAAAAATATGTCGGGTACAAGTACGGAGAGTTTCGGTGTTTATTGTTTAATTTTGGTGAAAACCGTCGTTATTAAGTTAAACGTACGATACGTAATAAATAAATTTCCAAAATACCGGGTAAATTAATATTACAATTTTTATATTATAAAAATGAGTATAAAAATGTATTGGGACAATAGTCGGGAGTGTCGGACATGTTTGACACATTTATAGTTCGCGTATTAGCGTTTATTTAGAATAAACGTACGTAAATCGTTAATTGTACCAAAAATATAAATTTAATTATCCTACGAGTGGAATAGCAATGCAAGTGCCCTAATGATGATGTGCAGACTATTTCTAGTCCGTATGAAATGTCCCTGATAAAAATGCATGAATTCGCTCCTGAACCAATACGGTTGCGCGAATTTGAACACTCGTAAACTAGATTTACGATGACATGAGTAATGCACGTGAATAGTGGTTTCCTCTCGGAAATGAATAGTGTCAAGTGAATAGTAAAATTTCTGAATGTGTCTCGGAATGTCAAATTGACCTCAAAAACGATGAATAGTAAAACGATGAATAGTGATCGATGAATAGTAATTTGTGAATAGTAGAATGTCGAAGTTTGGAAAAATGACCTGAAATTGTGGGTTGTGACAAAATACAAGTACCTCAACTGTTACTCCAAGCAGTACACAGATAGATACATGACTTCCTTGGTTTGTATACATATACCACCAAGATACTAGCTATCCGCTCACAAATCCTTATTCCAAACACTCCATATCAAACTGAATCTTTCATTCAAACAAGACCTCCTATACCTTCTCTGCATTAAGTACTGAGATTGTTTTCTTGGTCTTTAATGGTAATAATTTTGGTCTGACTTCATCACATATGATCTTTATTAGCACAGTCTTATCTCTTTTCTCATCCATGAAAATTCTACTATTTATTTCTTGCCATAAGAAGTAAACAATGGCTGCAAGACATAGTTTTATGATCACATACCAGATATGATTATTTATTATTTTTTTTTGTAATCAGACAATTTTTTCATAATGCCATCCCAAGTATTAGCATTCTCTAATATTTTTGCTTTCACTTTTATAACTTCTCATATTTCTTTTGCAAATCTACACCGAAAGAAGAGGTGATTTTCAAAAGAAATATGAGAAGTTACAAAAGAAGCTAGAGTTTATGTCTTTACAAAAAAAAAACCATTGGATTTATTAGTTGTAACTGAAACTTAATAGTATAAAATCACTTTAAAATATATCAATTTAATTCATATATATTTCAAGTTTTTTTGCATTAATCAAACATTTTAAAAGTTATTTAATTAATTTGACTAAATAAAAATCCCTAGTTCTCTACTTATTTGTAAAAGCTCGTTTCAATTAGCTTGGACTTATAGAGACTTGCAGTTTTTAAAGTTTTTACGTATAAGTTTGTGTGACAAACTTATTTTATAAGTGAACTTATTTTAAAAGCTCAAGCCCTTATAAGTATCCGCAAGCCCCTTGCTAAACACAATCAAAGTCAATATATTATTAATTAGTTTTTTTCACTTTCTACTATATATACTTAGTTTGTTAAATAATTGACGAACACTAAATTTAACTAAACATCAAATTGTGGATTTGAGATCTTAATGAACCTTAACGAACTTACATTCATCGTTCTTCTCTCTGTTACGCTAGATGACTACCAAATACTATAAATGACAGATGTTAAATACCGATCAATACCCGCGATTTAAGTTTTTTATTAGACTAGGGTAAATTGCAAAAATGGTCCTTAACGTTCCACAAAATTGCAAACACGGGACCGAGACAAAAAGTAGCGCAAAAAAGACACCAACGTTCCACATTTTCGCAAAATCGCCACTGAGAGCCATTTTCCGTTAATTTTCCCGTTAAGTGCCACGTAGTTGAGGGTAGTATCGTCATTTCACTGTTCATACTTATCTCCCGCCAACTTTCGGCTCTGTGCTTGGTATCAATGTGAATAGACCTCAGTGGCTAATTTGCAAAGTTATTTTCAGCTTTCATATTAAATTGTCAACGCCTTCACACACACACAAACAAGCAAAAAAACACACACACACACACCCGTAATCAAACAATTATCATTCCCTTTTCCAGAAAAATGTCTCGCTGTCTTGATCTCGTGATTGCTTGCAACTCGTTTATCATATCGGAAATGATGCTAACCCATTACCGGCGAGAGGTTGAGGAGGGCATTCATCATGCACAAGAGTTGATGAGTAGGTGCCAAAAGCTGTCTGATATGCTCAGTATTAGGGGGACCTGATTTTGGAGCTCCAAAACATAAGGGGCTCGAGAACTGCAAGGGCCAATGTGAACAAGCTTAGGAGGATTCAGTCAGCTGATATGAGAAAGATGAGGGGGTTGATGAGGATGCTTAGGCAAACAAACGACAGCATTGTTTCAAAGATTGAGTTTGCTGTGTGGCAAACTTACATGTGAAGGGTTTGGGTGCTGGGTGCTGGATGCTGGGGGTGGGTTGTTTTGTTGTGTATGATGAATGTAGGTAGTAGGTGGTTGGGGACTTGTGGAGTTGTGGTTTCTTTTGTTCATTTTAGTGCCACTGTCGTAGTGTCGTAAGCTAAGTAGATATTGTAGGTGATGATGTAGGTAGGGGTTGTGGGTTCCCATAAGGTTGTAAATGTACCCTTATGGTTTATGAATGGAAGGGGTCGTTTGATCCCGTTTGTCTTGATATACATTGTTCAATTCGTATCACAAACATGAAACTGACATAATTGAAACCATAATACAATACACAAACACATACGTTTAAATGCTACTAATTGAAGCAAATAACAGAACCACAAAACAAACAGAAACATGTTATGCAAATAACAGAACCCCATATGAAATACTGCAAATTTACATAATATTGTTCGGCATGTACCAAAAAAGTTTAACCCATCACAATGCCTGCCCACACCCTTTGGTGTATTCGAAAAGAGGTACAATAGTTCAAGTTACATTAGTCAAATTAAAGTGTTTTAGTTTCTACACATTACATATTCCCAATAGATGGACCCATATGTCAATCTTCAAACCTTCTACTGGATGAATATTCAAACCTTCAACTGGATGAACCAACATGTGATCAACAACACCTGCACAGTCAATATATGCAATGAAATGAGGTTACTATAATAGGCAATGCAATGTGTCCAAAATATTTGCTAAACAGTTCATTAGACTCACCTAGTCAAAATAACACCACATTGTTACCCATTGATCTTGGTGCCCGTAGACCCAGTACGCAATTAGTTATTCTTGGTCTCAAAATACCACCACCCTTTGCTCCCACATTCACTGAACCAACACCTGGTGGGTTCTTAATAGAACCACCGTCTCTAATGACAATACCAGCCGTTTTGTTCCTGTTAACAACATCAGCCTCATCAACCTCATCAACCATCTTTCCTTTTCCCTTATCCACAGACCTCTTCACCCTCTTTTTATGCTTCCCAAATTCTGGTTGTGAAGCATCAACATCATCCACTTTCCTATAAGTTTTTGAAGTGCTAGTCCTAAAAGGAGTTGAAGTAATAGAGCACCGCAAGCTATCATCTTTTTCTACCCACCCAACAACCTCCCCACCATCACCCTCTGCATCAATATTGTTTAAATAGTAGGGAGATAACACCTGTTTTGTGTGAGCAACAAACAAATCTACAAAACCGGCACAACAACCTAGCTCAATCATTGTATGCACATCATTGTCTGTGTGAATCAGCTTCAAACCTTCTTCTAATGATTTACCAGGCACACAAAAGAACACAGCCCATTTTTCTCCCCTAATGCGTGAAAACATATCATCCAGACCTAGGAAAAAGATATGTCTATCACAGACAAAGCCACACATTGTAGAAACATTCCCTTGTACATACCTTAATGGACCAAATTCAAAGACTCCATTATTGTGCATGTGGAACAGAACTTCACCCCTATAACCAAGTAAATCTGCTACAATTTTAAATTCAAACTGTCAAGAGATACCAGCACCTACGAAACTAATGGTATACATGCTAAAGTCAATGCAGAAGTAGTCAATGAAACAATTATGCAGGCTCGAGTGAAGCAGAGCAATGCAGTGTTGTATATCTCACCACATAGTTGTTGTGGACGTATGGTCCGGACTGGATCCTACATGGGCCAGGCCCGGCAGACAGCGGCCCACTCTACGCCTAAACCCTAATCCATGCCCTATAAATACATGGATGTGATCTCTTTATTCACTACGACCAAACAGGTTACTCTAAACCTAACTTCTATATACTGTATCGCACCGATACTAACTTGACCGTCGGAGGTGGATCCCGGGGCTACGGCCTCGGGTCCACTCCTAACGGGTTTTCTTTGTTGACAGGTCTACTTAGGGCTTGTGAAGACGACTAACGGCCCAAGGAGAGTCGTCGAATCAGCCCGCGCCAGATTATGCATCAACAAGTTGGCGCCATCCGTGGGACCGGCTACGACAAGTTTCGTGCTCTCACATCGCTGGAAAAGCAACCATCGATATGCAACTACGCGTTGGATCGATATATACACATACGGTACACACTGTTTGTTTTGGTTTGACTTGGTCAAACATGTCAAGCTAACATCAAAAGTTACATTCACTTTGATTTGTATGAGTACAGTAACCTCAAAAGTTTCATACGCTTGTTTGATTTGTATGCTACGCACTGTACAATATTTTCACATATTACCATGCGTACAATATTTTCTAAAAATAAAAGACATCAATAATATTTTGTGCATATCTTCCAAATCGATCAGATTTGATATCTTCTAAAGATTCAAAAGATTTTACATAAATCTTAAAACTTGGTAAACACGATTTTATCTATCGCTACGAGCGCATTAAATCCGCACGATCGGACCTATTTTATCTTTTAGCCGCGAAACAGCGCAGTCGCGATAAATCTACCCGCGTTAGGCCATGCGTACGAAAATCTTCGCAGATTGGCGCCATGCGCGCACTGTCATGTACAGGCACCACGATGCTAGTCAATCGCCATGAGCGCACTGTCACTGTCACGTACAGGCACTGGACGAAAGCCGTGGTCAACTGCGATTATCCACAAAACGTTAGAGTCTATGCGGTCATGATAAATCTATCTGCGTCTGTGCGTGCAACAAAAATTATTAGTCGCGGTCATGGTACATCCATCCGCGCCATTCTTTAATAAATAATAAATAAAAAATAAAAAGATCAATTAATCGCCATGCGCGCACTGTTTTTTAGCTACATGCTACTTCTCTTATATAGTTTGTATAACCTCACGATAGGTGTAATGCGCACCACTACTTCTTTTATGAGATTATATATGCTATGTGCTACACTTTTGCTTCGCGCTAATCTTTTACCTCATTAAGTTTTATATGTTGCGATTCGCGGCATATACTTTTAATATTTGCATTAAGTGTTTTTCAGGATTTGAATAACTAAGTTTAATACTCCTACACGAGTAGCACCATCAAACTTGGGGGGCTACCAGGGTATATAATACCACTGTTGGCGCACGCGTCACGCAGGTATATTTGGAAGCAGATCGTACGTAAGAGGTATTGCAAGCCCGGTACAAAGACGGATTTAAATATTCGCACCATCTTGCCGCAGCGGAGACGTCCTTTGTCGGTTTTAAAGACGAATGTAATGTTCGCACACAGCGCGCACAACGCACACCTTTGTTGCGCACTGCGCACATCTTTGTCGCGCACAGCGCGCACTTCTGCCACAGAAGCACGTCTTCTGTCGCACCATGTTGCATCGCTACTGGTACAAAAGGTACGCCCTTACCCAGGATACAGCATGCGGAATCCACCTTCACCATTGTGAGACAATCGCAATCCCAGTGCGCATTGTCGCATGTGGGCTGCGCAGTATGGTCCATCCCATGCGCACACCTGAGTTGCGCACGCATGGGTCACGCCGTCATGGTTAATTGGGCCTACGCGGCCATGAACAGAACTTAAGTTTAGCATAGCATAGCCACGCGCTATGTCATACTAAACTTGGGGGGCTTGTGGACGTATGGTCCGGACTGGATCCTACATGGGCCAGGCCCGGCAGACAGCGGCCCACTCTACGCCTAAACCCTAATCCATGCCCTATAAATACATGGATGTGATCTCTTTATTCACTACGACCAAACAGGTTACTCTAAACCAAACTTCTATATACTGTATCGCACCGATACTAACTTGACCGTCGGAGGTGGATCCCGGGGCTATGGCCTCGGGTCCACTCCTAACGGGTTTTCTTTGTTGACAGGTCTACTTAGGGCTTGTGAAGACGACTAACGGCCCAAGGAGAGTCGTCGAATCAGCCCGCGCCAGATTATGCATCAACAGTTGTAGTTTAGGTAATAAGTTAATGTGGTGATATAGAAACCAATCTATTTTGTTCCTGATACACTCAAGATACACAATGTGAAGACTTACTTACAACCAATGTGAAGACTTACTTATAACCAATGTGAACACGCAGTACTTTCGTAATGCAAAACACTCTCTATAGCAGTATTTAGTAATGCCAAACACTCTCACTTATGATATTCTAACACCCTACTTAATGCAAATACTCTGTTTATCCTAAACCTAGGAAAGGAGATGCATATAAAAGTCTATCAAACATATCATAGCATCCTACGTAAACAAATTTAAAATGGCACATAAATGAAGTATACCACATTAACATACCAAGATCCGTATGCTCTTCCTTCACCTTCCTCTTCTTGCCAGTCCCATTTGCCATTTCCCTCTTCATTTTTTCAGTAAATGTACTCGGATTATAACTCCCCTCCTTCTTCTTCTTGCCAGCCTCCTTCTTCTTGCCAGTCCCAACAGGCCTTCCTCTCTTTCTTTTTCCTGTAACTGTACTCGGATTAGGACTCCTCTCCTTCTTTTTCTTGCCACTCCCAACAGGCCTTCCCCTCTTTCTTTTTTCTGTGACTGTAGTCAGAATAGGACTCCCCTCCGTCTTCTTCTTGCCACTCCCAACCGGCCTTCCCCTCTTCCTTTTCTCTGTGACTGTAGTCGGAATAGGACTCCCCTCCATCTTCTTCTTGCCACTCCCAACCGGCCTTCCCCTCTTCTTTTTTTTTCTCTGCAACTACCTCATTGGAGCAACCGCTAGCACCCACATTTGGTTTGTTGAAGGTTCTATTCCACATCCATTGAAGAATTTCTTCAATCATCTCCTTCCCTATGTTTGCATACGAACCATACTTGGCAATAACTTTTTCACTAAATTCATCCAAAACAACCTCAAAGACTTCATCATTTAATAAAACCTTGCCCCACGACATTTCGGATGATTCCTCCCCTCCCCCCCCCCCCCCCATCAACAAGCACTTTCCCTTTTCATTCTTATCATTATTTGCCATAGCTGGGTTTAGTTGTTGCGATTTGATTTTTTTTTATGTTAGGGTTTGACGGTTGATTATCTACACAATCTTTGATTGGTTTTGGGAATTTATTGTACCCTGAAAAAGCACACAGCTTTAAATGTACATAGTTTACGTTGTTTGCAAAAATAGTCCCCCGAAAGTTGGCGAGAGATAAGTATGAACAGTGAAATGACGATACTACCCTCAACTACGTGGCACTTAACGGGAAAATTAACGGAAAATGGCTCTCAGTGGCGATTTTGAGAGAATGTGAAACGTTGGTATCTTTTTTGCGCTACTTTTTGTCTCGGTCCCGTTTTTGCAAATTTATGAAACGTTAATGACCATTTTTGCAATTTACCCAGCAGACTAATAAGTGTTAATTTTCTTCATGAAAGATAAACTATATATATCTTATGGGAGATGAATTGCGCACATCATTTTTTATTAATCCACATCAACTTATCTCTATTACTTATATTATATGCATATGCATTATTTAAATTTATCATAATTAAAATTTAAGTAATGTTAATTGCATATAATACATCTTAAAATTAAATGCTTAAATGACAAGTTTTACTTTACTTTCCATTTCAAAACAAGTTTAAGTCATACAATTACTCTATCAATACCAATTTCCCTACTACTTTTAAAATGTCAGCTTTTAAATGGCAACTTTTTTATATTAGCCAATTTTTATGTGTTTATTAATGATTAAAAAAAAAAAAAAAAAAAACGGTTTCTTTATCGATACTAATTTACACAGTTACTCTTAAAAAGAGTGAATAATATTTCTTAAAATTTAAAAGCTTAAAATTGAATAATGTTAATAGACTATTATAGTTTTAATTAAAACTGTTAACATCGTCTACAACTAATATTTTAAATATTATTTAATCATTAAACTTTTATTATTTTTTTTTCTAACCCACGAATTTTTTTCGCTATGACCAATCATTTATCTCGCAAGTTTTGCATCAATGGTCAAACCAGAATCACGATTTTGCAAGCAATGCGGCGGCAGGTACCCTGTGACTAAATTTTGTGGTGAGTAAATGTTGTTCATTTATACATTATTTCTAACGATAATATTACGAAAGAATGATAATTTTTAATTAAAATAACTATAACCCATTACAATTCAGAATATTTCATATCCAAATAAACAGAAGGTCCAAACGAAATAAAGGAACATAAGTAGCATCTTTGAAATATAAATTAAAATAGACATCATTACCAAATGAAATGTAATTTGGCATAAACACAAATATGCAATTATTAATATGCATCATTAGCTGCAATGTCTTTATTTGAAAATAAATATATTTTAACATTCATAGAGACTAGACGAATACCCGTGCATAGCAACGAGATTTATAACGACAGATCGTTTAGTGATAAAAGAAAGTTTATGGGTTATAAATGAAAAATAATAAAAGTTAGGGGTGGTAAATTTTGCCCAATTTGTAATTTTTGGGCGATTTTGACACTTTTTTAAAAGTTTGGGGCGTTTTTTCCCTCTTGCATTTATTTGATGGACTCTTATAGGCAAAAGATAAAAACAGATATTATTAGATGGGATTTCGAATAACACAATTCAACTTTCAAACAATTACTCTCTTTTTTTTTTCCGACCAATTCACTTGTCACTGGTAACTATAAAACATTCCAACTATTTTATTTTAATATATCTCATTTATTAACTATTTTATGCATAATTATTTAATAATCTAATTAATTGATAGATATATTTAATTAGTTGCATTTTTATTCATTTGTCCCAACAGATTTTTTCAAATTTGCAGTCAGATTTTTTTTTTAAAGAAAAAATAATTAAATATAGTTAAGACTTAGATGCTTGATCTTTTTCTACAAGATGAATTAAAGGGGTTTTTAGGACTGTTACGAATGTTTTTTAATAGTTGAATTATAATTTGCTCGTTTTAGCCCGTGCCCGTTTGGCCCGATTTATAATTTGCCCGTTTAACCCGTGCCCGTTTTAACCCGTGTCATTTTAGCCCATGCCCGTGCCCGCCCGTTTTGCCACCTCTAATAAAAGTTTGAAGATTTGGGGATTAAACATAATGTTTTAAAATCCGGTTGAACCGTTCCGGTCGAAAAACGGGTCGATTTAAACCGAGTCATGCTTTTAATAGCTGAACCCGTCGTGTATTAGTCCTTGTATTTAAAACTATATGTTTTTCCCAGTTGAACCCGTTGGTCCGGTCCAATTTTCAAAACTACATGCAACATCAACTTGTTAGCTTGTATGAAGTTTTGTGTGTTTTATTAATTTGTATAATATGTATAATAACATATACTTTTCATTTTAGGGTGTTTTAAAAATAACATTAATTAGTGTGTTTAATTATTTTATATTTTATATTTTGTTGTAGCTTGTTTAAATTGTATATTGTGAAATTTTTATTGTACTTTTTAGTAAGGGTGTTTTAATTGATTGTTTTTTAATTTGATATAGATGCTTTTAATTAGTTATACCATATGAATAAATTATTGTAATTTTAAGTTATGAGGTGTTTTAATAAAAGTATTAATTACACAATTTATTTTCTCTCACCCTTGACTTTCAAGATTTCACTTTTCAAGGTTTGACCATTTTCTCTTTATATGTAGTATAGATTGAGATTGTTTTATATTATGAAATTTACTACGCTTAAACAAATGTAGTTTAGACAACTGAAAGTTTAATACTTTTTTTTATTATTATTTTTTTTTGCTTGTATTCTACACAAATGAAATAATTGAATGCCAAACTCAACCCAACTACAAATAGTAGGAAAATTCTCGGATGTCCTAATCAATAAACCCAATTCTTCTAACAAGTATATAAGATTAACCTAATCCAATAAGAAAACCCTAATATTTCTCACTACTAAAACACAAACGCAACTACAACTTACTTTTCTCTCTAACACAACACAACAAACTAACTCCTTCTCACCCTAATCACTCCCAGGCTTTCTTTTCTTCTAAAGAAAACCGAACCACAACACCAACAACCTTGGTTCCTATCTGCTTAAATCCGAACAAACACACAAATACTACTCTTTGACCTTCCTTTCTTTTTGCCCGGTTCGTGTATTCCACTGGTGTGGCTTCGAGATTTTACAAAGTTTAACTGTTTTTCATCTCTTCTTGTTTGATGTTTCGTTCTTCTTGCGGCAGTAGGTGGCAAATTTTGTTGGTCCCGGTCGATGATGGTTTATAGAGGTGGTTTAGAGAAGAGAAAAGAGAGTTGCGGGTTTTAAATTCTTTTGGTGATTTGTTGTTGCGACCGACTGAGACTCAATTAGCACACCCAGTCTTATTGTAAATTTTAGACGTGTGAGAGAGATATGAAATGGCTGTAGATTTATATGTTAGATGCGGTTACACATTTTTAATAATCATTATTGATAGTCACTAACTTTTAGCGATTACAAGTATTAATATGATGACATTTTTTTTCTCATTAAAAATCACATTTATTTCATTAATATGACAGGTTGTAAGTTTTGACCAAGTAGAGTACATCTAAGGTTTTAACTTTTTATTGCTTTCTTTAACAAGAAATGTTTTTGGTCTTAAGAATTTTAAGACTTTCTTATTTAGAATGTCCTAAATGCTTTATAAAGGAGTATAGATGGTTGTACATACTGCATCTATATGTTGGTTTTGATCGTTCTACACCAAACTATGCAAATAAGAAAATAGTGTGCAAATCAATACCAATAATTTACAACAATTTTGTTGCAGACTATTCGCATTCTTGCTCGAAGAGCATTGCTGCTGAGCCAAACGCCTGTTAGTACGGTTACTTTCAAAATCATGGTATCTTAATTGACACCCTTAACTAAATAAGGTCACGAATGACGAATACATTTTGTCAGTGTCTATGAGGAATCGTAAAAAAATAGTAAATTTACAACAAATGTTCCAAGTCACCATTAGTTAACTATTACTCCGTAAGTATTAACAAATATTCCGTAACATGTCATGAGCCATATGAGGTGGCAGAAAACAATTATATGACATATGTGAAGTAAAAAAAAAAAAAAAACACTTTCAATTTAAATTCAATTCATATTTAGAGTGTATATAGTAGGTGCGAATACCATCCTATCACCTCTAAACTGTTTGAAAATAAATAAAAGTTGAACCTGCAGGTAAGTTTTTCTCTGCCAAAGATGTTATTCCTCAATGCACACAATTCCTCTCATCCCAAAAGTCTACGGAAAACTAAAACAGTTTGTAGTTGGCCCGTAGGCAAGATGAGAACTAGGCAAAGGGTCAAGCACTTGAGCTCGACAATGACAAAACCATGTACCATCCAAACATAAAGTCCTCTTCACACTTGTGTAAAAAGGCCAAAGTCCCATGAGCGCAATCAAAAAGGGTTAAAACAAGAGGATGATTAAACACATCTCTCTTAGAACGTCTCTTTAGATGTCAAATGTAGTTAGTTTTCAACCACGACGATTCCCCACAAAGTGGTTAAAATCATGGTGTTGGACACCTAGTTGTCTCAACCAAGAATCCGCAATACTCATAAGTGAAACTAGCTTCTCTTGGTCCTTTTGATTCTTACTCGACATCCAAACATCCCCTTGCATCTTGTAAGTGGCAAGTCCAAATGGAGGAAGACGGATTCCTTCTCCTTCCTTTCTCTTTTTCTTTGAGAATCCATTGTCGTCGTCTTCAATGTCCATATCTACATCCATCAAGTATATATTTAATTAAGCTCAACGCATGAAATGCTAATAATCAACAAGAAACATAAAACGTTCCCAATGTTATGGGTACCTTGAAATGACGATGAGAGGGTATGGTACGTTAGGAAACATGTAGACAAATCTTTAATTGTCCTGCCCATCGGAATGTGATATATTGGGTACCTAAAGCACAATGTTTAGGTCACAAAACGAACATAGATATACATAACTACCAAATTAATTTCATTCTGATGATTTGGCTAAGTCATTTAGTTGTCATACCAAGCAACTGCCATCCAAGTAGCTGGCGAAAGATCGACGCTTCTTAATGACATTAATCCAGGGTACTTTTTAGATAATGTGCATACCTGTACAAAAGAAAACATATCCAAATCAAGATCAAAAAAGCCAAAAATGTAGATAAGAGAAATAGTAGGTGGTTAAATGTCACTCTTTACATATTAAAAAGGGTGTTGCTAGTAATATAAAAGCCACGTCACACGCGTAAACCACTTCTCACACTTCATTAAACACTTGCAAGCAACAAACTGACCACGTCAAAACAAAAACGTGTGCTCTCTAAAGCATGGGCATATTGTGTGGGAGGGCAAAATAGTCATTTACTTAATAAAAAAATCTAAAAGCAAAGCTAAATTAAAACAGAATTTAGAAAGTTTATATTTTTATAACAGAACCATGACAACACGGATCTGGTTTTTTCTATTGACTTGTTTATTCTGGTATCAAACTAAATTTCATATTTATCCTAACAAAATATTTGCCGGGTATACAATATTTAACCATCTATGTGCCTAGATTCTTATATGGCAACTAACTAAAATTCCAAAAATGCCCTCCAATAAATGGAAATGAAGAAAAACAAACACCTAGTCACCAATACTTGGTGCTCATAAAAACTAAGGTCGATTATGTATTTATGTTTGTACTAAGAATAGATTGATGACTAAAAGAGGATCACATTATAATGTGACAAATTTGAAAAGTCACTCTTTGGATTAGATGCCAGAAAAGTTATTTCTCAAAATACATTTAGCAAACGTAAGAACAATATTGTTCCCACACAATCAATGCTGGTACAAGTCGTTACCCACACATAAATCATTTTTGCTTGTGAACCATGAGGTTGCGTATTCTTTTCAACAAATTTTCGGTTTTGAAATGATAACACAAGCTAAAAAAGCTCTAAAGTTAAGGATGTCTAAAAGTTTCAATGAACTAACATTCTATAAAACAGTATCTAAGAACCAATATTGTATTTTTGTACCTTATCGACGAGAGGCACTCTTCCATAAGGAGTCGATTTATCGAAATACTGGAAGTAAAGATAGCCCAATCGATCATTCAAATGAAAAGGTGCCTCTTGATCAAACACACCTTCTTCAGACGAACAACCGTCCCATCTCGACACCTTTTCACTTTCGCTCTCGTCACTAAATGTATCACTACATGAATCCCTTGTTTCAGAATCCGTTTCTTCCCTATAAAAAAATCGTTACACATATTTATTCCACATTCCATAAGACCTAACAATAAAAATAAGTTATATAGCTCCCATACATTGTACCAAGTACCCCAATAAAAACACGTTTCATAAGGGTATTTTAGACATTTCACAAACAAAACATAACATGGAAAGTACCTTTGATAGTTAAAAGATGAAGAAGAATTGCTTGTGAATATTTGAATTGCGGACAGATAAGGAACATAATATTGAATAACAGTATTATCATCATCACCGGCGTCATCAACAGTGATCGGAACTCCGGCACCATAAGCACTCCATTCATCAAAACAATTCCATAAATCACCTAGCGTAAAATATTCAACTTTTTCTCTTTCCCATGGATGCCATAACCTATTCAGGTTTCTTATCTCACTCTACATACAAAAAAAGATCGTACGTAAATTAGTCGGCCAAAAAGTCAGAAACCATGATATATATATATACATATATTTTTCATGAATACATTATAATATAATGAAGAAAAAAACAAACCCTGGGCAAGAATTGTGAAGGGACAACAGGGGTTGTTGCATCAAGAAAACATTCAAGATTTGATGAAGAAACCACCATTTCTAGAGAGAGAAACTTTTTAAGGTTTTATGTTTCTCTCTCTCTAAACATGTGACACAAAAGAAAAACAGAAGAACCCTAGAAGAAAAACAATATGAATATAGGCTTAGGATCAAAGAATAAGAAGGTTTTTCGGGATTTTAGGATATCCCTTATTTTTAGAGATCGAGAGAGAATATATGTTTTGTGTGTGTGTTTATTTTTGTGTGTAATAAATTAGATGGATTATGTGTTGAATTTAAGTGTAATTCAAGGAGGAAAATGGTAAGACGTTTAAAAAGAAAATATTGAGTAATAAATAATGAATATACTTTTTATTGAATTACCATTCTATACATAGTAAAACAATAAAATCTGTTTTTGTCGGTGACTTAGATGTCACCGGTTATAGCGGATTACGGTGGAGTTTTATTTTTTCCACAGCAACTTTCACTCTACGAAAAGTCTATAAAAGAAATTTCTAATAGTGACGAGAATTAAAAGCTAATCAAAACCCAAAAATTCAATATAGAAAATGACATCAACCAAAAATAGAAGCTGAAATTAAGGCGAAAGATATAGCCGGAATAGGGATGAGTTCCGGTGAGTTTTTGTCACGTATTTAAGTTAGAGAAACTTTGTATATATTTATATAAAGTGGATTTTGGATGTAGATAGGAATCATGTCTTATTTGTTCAAAGGTTTGTTAGTGCCAAGACAATGTTTGTTATGAGAACTAGTCAAACATTATGAATTATTTTATTTTGGGGTTAGATGATGTCCATGAATTTTTAATTACATGATATTGTCAATCTTATGAAAAGAAATTCAAGGTTTTTACTTTTTCTCTTTTTAATGTTTTGACATTAGAATATTGATTGATGTGTATAGTGGTTTGGTATAAATGCACATTAAGTTGTCATCAACTTAATTAGTTTATAGATTGAAATCTTTTCAAGATAAAATGAACATGGTCAGTTATCTATACTACGTCTTTGACTCTATCTCATATTAATTTTTTAAGATTACAAAAAATAGATTTTTAAGTAAATGCAAGTAAATAAGCGTAATTTACAAGTATTTAAAGCACAAATAAAAGTGAAAAAAACTATTTAACCCATACAATTAATAAATTATTAAAAACACCCCATCACCAAAATATCCAACTATTTAACCACAATATACAATCTAATTATGTTTCCAAAACATTAAGCTTCCAAAAATTTTGATCAAGATGGTGTGTACATGTCAAACGTTGTATATCGATAAGTTCTTCGTGTAGAGTAAAATATAAATGTACGTATGATTTTCAATATGGTGTATATACATATATTGTAAAAGTCTTTATCATATGAATTTTTAGTCTCATCAATAAATTTATGTTATTCAATTATTGCACTTTATAAAATACCGTTAAGTATTTGATATACTGATTATTTGTCCGTGACGAACATGCAGACACGCCACTAGATATTTGGTGTCGTTAATATTTATTTTAGGTACCCGTCGCTGCAACGCGCGGGTACCCTACTAGTGTTCTTATACATACAAAACTGTAGAATCTACTATAGGACCTGGTATTTTTTTTGTTTGTGATGGAACATGACTGGTCATATTCATCTAAACTTGAGATAATCTCAATCCTAGGTTTATAGCGTGTGGTGTGTTGATGAGTGTTTATATAATTTAAAATAATAAATTAAGAAAACTAGGCATGTACTCGCACATAATGATGATATTTTATAGCAGCCAATATTATAGTTGAGATATTGTGATTAAGTGTTTCGTTAATATTTAGCAGTTGACGTTGGCAACTCTTCACCATCATTCTAGATGACAACATCACATCAGTTTTACTTTAACAAATTATGATTAAAATATGGATGAGAGTTGGTAATGCTATGACCATAGGTTACCACAGATAAATCGTATATATCAGTTGATACCATTTAATGCGTGATTGAGATTGTTAGCCTCGTAAGTTACTCGAGGGTTAGGGATTGATATTCATAGAACTAAGTACCTGTGACCATTTGGTTTAGTTTACATTTATTTTTCTCCAAAGTTGCACTAATAAACAGATCAATAAGACATTGTAGGATTAGCTTGGCTAGCATGTTCTTCCCAACTTGACTCGTAGTTTAATAGTGTTAGTTATTTTATTTGTTTTTAGTAGCATAATTAACTAAACATCGTGCCAAGCTCTCACATTGAAAACCTCCCTAAAAGCTGTAGAAAGTCCACTAGGCTTAGCTATAAGTACACCTACTCCTTGGAAACGACCTGTACTTACCAAACTAGCTTGGATTTGCTGGTTACACTTCCCTTTAGTGTTAGCATATAGGTCAGCTCGGCTACTATAAATTTAAGACGAGATTTAAAGTATCAATAAATCAGTAGGATCCATATGCAAAGGATTCTTAACATCCAGATTATTAATCAAAACATATTACTAGATTACTAGACATGATTAAACAACAATATTAACTAGAAACAAAAAATAAAAAAAAAAAAAAAAAAAAAAAATCAATAATATATAGAATAGGAACAAGAACCGATAAAAACAGACAAAATAGATAATAAACAAAAGAAACAAAAAATCAACAAAAAGCTTAAATAACAAGCTAATCACAAGAGTGAAGCATAGTAGGCTTCCTTGCTTATCAAGGAAGTATGTCAAGATTGCTAACAAACATTATAGTGATTAACTCAATTATTCAGACAATTAAATAAGGAAAAGGACTAACAAATGTTTAAGAGATAGCGAAAGATAACACAATATCACAATTGTCATTGATTCACTTAGTCAAGAACAATTGTGACCAAGAACAAGCCCAATTGACCCAAGAAATCGACAGAATTCAAAACCCCTAAATTACCCAAAATTAGGGTTTCAAGAAAATTGAAACCCTAACAAATTAACCTTCAATTAATCCACAAAATCACTAGATCTTCACCTAGGGCTGTAAACAAATTGGACGATCACGGATGGAGCCTTGTTCATGTTCATTCGTATATTTTAAACTGGATAAATAAACGAACATGGTCGCTTAAATGGACGAATTTTATTGTTCATGTTCGTTTATTAAGAACCTAAGATTGTTAATATTCGTTTATGTTCGTTCAATAAGATATTAAACAAAAATATACGAACGAACATACATGAAAGTAGACTAATAAACATAAATTTATTAGAAATATACATAATAATGTGTTTTTATAAGCGTTGTTTTGTTTAAGTAAATCAATTTTAAAGTTTATAAAAAATATATGATATACGAACATAAATGAATGCATCATTGGACGCTCACGAACATAAATGAAAGAACTGATTTTTTTTTTTTTTTTTTTTTTTTTTTTTTTTTTTTTTTTTTTTTATGTTCATTCATTTAATTAAACGAACGTGAGTTATTGTTCATGTTCGTTTATCTAATAATAGACATTTTACAAAGCGGTGCATGAAATATTCACTGAAAGTTTAGTTCATTTACAGCCATATCTTCACCTAAACATGTCAATTCCAACTAAATCGTTGGAATAATACCACCAATCAAACGATATATTAACAAATCAAGATACCCTAATTTCTGACAAGATGTCAGAAACCCTATAAATTAAATCGGCTGGTAAATTAAAGTTATGGCTCTGATACCATATAAAATGGTATCAGCAATCACAAAATCACTCAGCCAACCACCCTCACTATTACTATGAATCCTAATAGAATATTGTCCCCAAATGAGTGCAACTAAACATACAAAGAAAGAAAAGATTGTCGCCTTTAAATGATGCAATCACGAACTACAATAATCTCTCAACTCTCAACAATTGATGAACAGTATCAGAGACCAAAGTTGATCAGAGAGTGAAACGAAAAAATGTATAAAAGAGGCGTATGTGAATAACGAGAAAACTCTAACTCAACTAAGCATTTTATAGCCTTGAAATCTTTCTCTTTAGCCCTTGGACTCCTTTTTACAACGAAATAACTTGCATATTTCCTTTTATGACAGTTTTTTATGACAGCTCCAGTCCCTGCAATATACAAAACACAATAAACAAATGCAAAGAGACCTTTGACTTTTTATTTATTTATTTATTATTATTTTTTTTTTCATATTTGACCATTTTATCCAACAAAATGTATATCACTACTAAATATAAAGAGTGTATGGTCAATCCTAGAAAAGTGAAATCTTGAAAGTCAAAGGTAAGAGAAATGTATAATGTACAATAATTTATTCACATTGTACAACCAATTAAAATCATATATATCAAATTAAAAACAACTAATTAAAACACCCCTTACTAAAAAGTACAATAAAAATTTCATAATGTACAATTTAAATAAGCTACAACATAATCTAAAATATAAAATAATTAAACACACTAATTAATGTTATTTTTAAAACACCATAAAATGAAAAATATATGTTATTATACAAATTAATAAAACACACAAAGCTTTATACAAGCTAGCAAGTTGATGGTACCTATAGTTTTGTAAACTGAACCGGATCAACGGGTTCAACCGGGAACTGGTGTTGCCACCGGTTCGGCTAACCAATAAAAGGCATACGAAAATATATATTTCAAAATGAAACTATTAATACACATCGAAAACCGGGTTGACCCGGGACACTTCAAATCCGGCGGGTTGACCCGGTTTAATTTGGCCCATTTTTGACCCAACCCGCCGGTTGACTCGGTTTAAATCGACCCGTTTTTCGACCAGAACGGTTCAACCGGTTGAACAACCCGGGTCGAACCGGGTTTCAAAACATTATGTTTAATCCCAAAATCTTCAAACATTTATTATTTTTCATTTATAACCAATAAACTTTTTTTTTATCAATAAACGATATGTCGCTATAAAATCCCGTTGCTATGCACGGTATTCGTCTAGTATATTTTAGGCTTATATAGTACCCTATGGTTGCCGATGCTTCTTTATTATTCCACTTTAATAAAATAAAGAGTTAATTGCATTATTGGTCCCTGTGGTTTGGCCAAATTGCAGATTTGGTCCCCAACTTTTTGAAAGTGCACCAGACGTCCCCATTTTCAAGTTTTCGTTGCATTTTTGGTCCCTGACCAATATCAAATGACTAAAATACCCCCATCACTATTTTCTTTTCAGTTTTTTTACATAAAGGGCCCCTGTGTTGCGCCAGACTTTACAAAAATCGTCCTTTTTTTTTTTTTTTTACTTTTAAAATTAGTATTATTTTTTAATTAAATAATATTTAAAAAATATTAAAGATATTCCAAAAATAATCAAAAATATTAAAAAAAATTCATACGTATTATACGTTTTTTTTTATTTTTTTTTTTATTTTTTTTTTTTTTTATTTTTTTTACGTTTTCGTCTGTTTTTTTTACGTTTTCGTCTGCTTTTTTACGTTTTCTTCCGTTTTTTATACATTTTCATCTTTTTTTCTTACGTTTTCGTCCGTTTACGTCAGTTTTCTTACATTTTCATCTATTTTTTTACGTTTTCGTTTGTTTTCTTCCGTTTTCGTCTGCTTTCTTACATTTTCGTCTGTTTTCTTACGTCTTCGTCCGTTTTCTTATGTTTTCGTCTATTTTTTTATGTTTTCCTCTCTTTTTTATGTTTTCGTTTATTTTTTACGTTTTCGTCTGTTTTTTACGTTTTCCTCGCACGTTTTTGTCTGTATTTACACGTTTCCGTTCATTTTTGACCGTTATTTACACATTTTCGTATGCTTTTTTACGTTTTCCTCTCTTTTTTTCGACCGTTTTTACACGTTTCCGTTCGTTTTCGAAAAATAAAAACTTATTTTTTTTTCAAAATTTGTTAATTTCGAGAAATAAAAAATCGATTTTTTTTCGAAAACGTGCGAAGACGGACGAAAATGTGTAAAAACGGTCGAAAACGAATGAAAATGTGTAAATACGGACAAAAACGTGCGAAAACGTGTAAAAATGTGCGAAAACGTGTAAATACGGACAAAAACGGACGAAAACGTGCGAAAACAGACGAAAAAAGGACGAAAACGTGTAAAAATGGTCAAAAACGAATGAAAATGTGTAAATACGGACAAAAACATGCGAAAACGTGAAAAAACGGACGAAAACGTGTAAAAACGGTCGAAAACGAACGGAAACGTGTAAATACATACAAAAACGTGCGAAGACGGACAAAAACGTGAAAAAACGGACGAAAACGAATGAAAATGTGTAAATACGGACAAAAACGGGCGAAAAAGTGAAAAAACGGACGAAAACGGGCGAAAACGATGAAAAAAGGACGAAAACGTGCGAAAACGGACGAAAAACGGACGAAAAATGGACGAAAAAGCAGACGAAAACGTAAAAAAAAAAAAAAAACGTATAATACGAATGAATTTTTTTGAATATTTTTGATTATTTTTTTGAATATTTTTGAAACATCTTTAATATTTTTTGAATATTATTTAATTAAAAAATAATACTAATTCAAAAAAAAAAAAAAATACGATTTTTGTAAAGTCTGGCGCAACACAGGGGCCCTTTATGTAAAAAAACTGAAAAGAAAATAGTGATGGGGGTATTTTAGTCATTTGATGTTGGTCAGGGACCAAAAATGCAACGAAAACTTGAAAATGGGGACGTCTGGTGCACTTTCAAAAAGTTGGGGACCAAATCTGCAATTTGGCCAAACCACAGGGACCAAAAATGCAATTAACTCTAAAATAAATTCGTTTATAGTTTATATGAGGTTAAATCATTTAAGAAAAGTAGGACTAATTTGCCTGAATCACAAATTTGCTTCTTTTACATTTTAAATGACAATTAAAGCCTTTTAAAAGTAAGCGACAAATTTGCTACTGTATTTTGATATGTTTTGAGTCAAGTTTGCTCTTTTAACCTATTCACTGAGTAAAATGTTTTTGGCTTCTTTGAGAGACTAAAATGAACAAGAAATCAATAAGAGGATGAAATAGTAGGCGGGCATCAAGGATCATGTGCACACATAACATCAGAAATCTTATCAATTAACATTGATTGCGCTAATTAGCAACCTTAATTAATGTCACTTATTGTTGTTTTACACCACATTTTTTTCTACTCACTCCAACTTTTAATGTCCGAGATGTTGACCATATCCTAAAACGACTTCATCAACACTCATTACCCTTTTAATGCAACCACCCAACTGCTACCTTCCGAACCATAGAAGTTGACCATTTACACAAACTGGAAATGCAAATCAGAGGACACACAAAGTCGATATAAGGGATGATCGAACCACATGACCATCAAAGTAGATCTTAAGTGAGCTAACTAAAATATGTAGATGATCGAGCCATACGTGTGTGCTTTAGTTAATGACTGGAAACACGGTACATTAGCTTGGCTATAGTCAAAGGTGAACAAGTTTGTATCAAGAAGACGCGACTCACTTCTTAGATCGTAAATGAACTAATTAATGGAATGCCTCTTCCGTGTAATCGAATTTCTATAAACACTTCGCTTATTTTATGCCAATTCTTCTGCAACATCTTTTAATACCATCACAAGTTTAACCACAAGGCTTTATTTACACATCAATTTTTGGTTTGAGTTATCTTGTCTAGACTACTAGTTAGAATACCCGTGCACGCACGGGGTTTTTTCTAATTTTTTGAATAAATGTAATTTTTATCTATTAGAAAACAAACAATTTAATATATTTTTTTAGTTATGGTTTTTAATAACACACCCGATCTTGTGAAATTTTTGGAGATTTTTTCGCGAACTTTTTTTTCAAAAAAATCTTTTGACCTAGTGTACGGATATTTCAACATAAATGGGTTAATGTAGGTCATGTTTAAAGCATATTTGCTATAACGGGCCTACTTTCTTAGAATCTAATATACATGTTTTAAAAGCATGTTCCCTTGTAGATTTGGTAACAGAACTATTAGTTCAACTTCCAAATGATTTTTGAGTATAATCATCTTGTTATGCATTTGAATTTAAGTACTTTAGCAACTATATAATTCATTTAAAGCACAATGTGATGTTTTCATGATAGTAAGTCACATATACATGCATACTAAAGCACTATAATTCAAGGCCTAAAAGTACGACATGTAACTGTAACATTGATTAGGTTAATACTACTTTAGGGTGTGTTTGGATTTGCTTATTTTTTTGGACTAATGGGATTTGAATTTGTAAATACTCATATGCCATACACTCATATTGGTAAGCTCCAAAGTAAATAAATAAAAAAAAAAAAAAAAAAAAAAAAAAAAAAAAAAAAAAAAACAAACGCGAGTTTTTCCAATCTCAAGTAGACCCACAAGCCCGCAAAATGTGCTAATCCAAACATCCCTTAATAGTGGTGACATCAGTATTGTTGATAATTTGTCATGATTTAAGCAGTGTAACTCATCACTAAGACATGTTGGATTGTAAACAAAAGGAGTAAATATTTAAGAGAATACATAACTGATTAGGAAAAAAAAAACATTTTTGTTATCAAGGCTAAAATAACAGATGCCATGTTGCTGACTGAAAGTGACTAATGTGACCTTTATGGCCCAAAAGTTGATACATAAAATGAGCTAAACTAATTGGGTTGTTGTTGCTGATCACTCCAGTAAGAATAACACCACTCTTAGAATTTTTACCTCTTCTTGTGCACTTGTTTTACTAAAGTCCTCATGCTTAGACTGGGTCAAACAACTCATGTATTTATTAAAGCCAACCAGTCACCAGGCAGATACTAAATTGCTACACGAGCATATGCCAGTGCACAAGCTGATCTATTTAATGATACCACTACCACCGTTATTATAGAGTACAACAACGACAAAAGTTCCCGCTATGCCACTCTCCCTGCATATAACGTCACTACAACTGTCATTGACTTCACTACCAGAAGGATTCTATATACTTGCAGAAGGATTTGGAAAAATAAACCAGAAAACAGAAACTTATAAGTTTAACCTCGTGGATCCACCCCTCAAATATACAATTAGCTTACCTTACAAAGTGTGGGCCGTCATTCGATTCGTTTCTCATAATCCATATGATCAAAGCCTACATCAGTTTGACGTGTGCGTGAGTTCAAAGCCTACATCAGTTCGGTTCAAACATCATGGTTGTACACATAGAAATTCAAACAAACATGATGGTGCATGAATCAAATAAAATATTTTCTAACACCTTTTTATTAGTTTAACTTAATTCACCTTAGGTACAACTTATTCATGTTTGTAAGAGATCACAGTCCTTCGAGTTCTATAAAGAAACTAATAAGATTTAAAAACCTAATACCTAAGTAAAACACTTGATTAAGATAATGTCTGGGATTGCTTATTGAAAACTGCATATACAAAATCAAATTATGTTGAACGCCATTATAAATGGTGTTATTGCATTAAAAGGTAGTCATTATGGCTCGAATTCTAAATTTTTGAAGTTGGTTTACACATGTATTTTGGAAACAACGCTTAAGCTTGTGGCTGTCTAGGAGATTGACTTATCTATAACATACATGAACAATAGCCAAAATTTCAAACTTGACATATATTATACGTGCTCATCTGTTATCTTTCGCAGAGGTGCACCACCTCAAACGGAAGCAAACCCTTCTTTTTTTTTAGTGCCCTGAGTGTCAAAATGAGTTTTGATAAGGGTCGTTGAAGGAGCCGAAACAACCTTGGGAGACGAATGATATCCTGCAGCAATAATAGATCATCATTGTAAGTAGAAAACATAGAAACTTCACATTACATACACGAAATTACTTGTAATAAAAAACATACCGGGTCAGAAAATAGAGACTGCAAAAGGGTTGAACATCATTACTATCCGGGACTCCAAAATTCAAAAGAAGTACTCCAAGTTTCTCCTTCTCGACGTATGCATGAGATTCAATATCACTTATAGGATTTGGCCATTCTGTTTGGCCTTTGTGATTAGCTAATAAAGAAGGAAAATAAAATTTTATCTATGTCACATTAGATTGATACGAAATTCAACATGGTAATCAAAGCAGTTACTAAAGATGGAGAAACTCACATGTAGTAGCATGGGAATACCACTGGGAATGGCTAATGCCACGTCGGTTAAAGATCTCGAAGAGCTTGCTTTTCTTTATCAGTAAATTCATCCCCTATCAATGCCCTTCTAAGCAGTCCAGAAGCTGCATCCACATCTATGGCTAGAAGTTACGTACCCTGCAAGACATCCTGTTTACAGACCCTATAACAAAATAGTAGGTACACCCACATCTATGAATAAGTAATAATTAACAAACACTATATAACACATCTAGAATCCTAAAAATCATTGTTATATTTTCGTGAAACCCAAATATAAATAAAGTCTACATATTTCAGATCTATCCTATTAACTAAATGGCCTAAAAATCAAAATGAACTGCTTTGCATTCTTTTTTCTTTAGTCTTTCTTAGTTGTTGACTTGATGTTGTGTTTGTAATCTTATTGATTTGGTTTTCAATTTCTTCTGACTCAACTTTGGCTTTCTTTGAGATGTTAATATTCTCATCTTGAATGTGTTTTTTTTTTTTTTTTTTTTTTTTTTTTTTTTTTTTTTTTTTTTTTAGTACCACATTATATAAAGATACAATTAAAAATACACTCCATGAGTACTTACCTACATTGGCTCCACTTCTCTCATCCATAACTGGTACAAAACATTCATCCATAACAGAGAACGCAACAACCAATTTGGAATTGCATAAAACCTTTAAAGTAGTCGTTGAATATCCATATTTAAGTTCAAACTTGACACCGTTATATGTATGTTGTTGATCATAGAGCTATAAAAACACAAAGTCTTATATATACATATTTTCATGTAAGGAATGCAACTGGTTGCCTTTGGTCTTGGTCAATACAGGATTAAAAGTTTAAAACATATACTTTATTAATACCTAAATTAGCCTGCAATGCATAAGTTGAACCTGTGCATTGTTCAATAATGCCGCACTTGCCTGAGCGTTGTTCTTTTTGTAAAATCCACAATATACGCATCCCTGCAACTAACAGCAGCAAGGCTACTACTCCCACAACTATTCCTCTGATGGTTGCACATCATAGTCCTGGTTAAACTAACCTCCATGAATGTAGCATTTTATAATATGATGGCGCAATATATGACCTACATTCAATGATCAAACAAAATGAGTCATTCAGACATCGAATCACAACAACAGTTACTATTAAAAGAAATAAAATCAATTTAGTACGAAATACACAGCAACAACAACAGAATCTCTCATTCCTATATTATGTTCATATAAAATTGCCCCTTTTGTCACTATTGTTTATGAACAAAACTTTATAACTAAACAAATAAAACCTTCAGGAATGAAGTTCATAAAGCTTTAACAAACAACCCAACGACTCATCTCCATCTTATAACACAACAATATTTATCAAAAACTCGTTTATAATGTCGTTACGAAACCTCATACTAAACTTCTATGATAACTACTTCTACAACCGTAAACAGGTTAAAAACACACGAAACTCCACCAATCTACTAATCCATATATGATTGTTATTAATTTATCCAATTTTTAGCTTAAGCATCAATTACCTTAACGGCTAACACGAATATGGAGCAGAAACTCAAATAAATTATCCTATACGTTTGAGACCCTCCTCGTCCTCATTCACTAACTGTTTATCGCTCTCGTGTATAGGGTTATAGTTTAACTTCTGAGGTTATATTTGGTCCAGGCGCAAGTCTTGGTGATGATCAATGCCAAATCATGCAAGAATCCTATCCCAATTCTAATTATATATTTTATTATACCGTAATACAGTCAAAGAATTGTCGTTTCTATGACACCAACATATTACCGTAAATTGCCACTTAACACCCTTTCCCGAAACTGATAACAGTCTATTAAGGCTTTAACACGAAACTGAACTCATAAACCAAAACACATGTACAAACTATATACATAAATCAACAATTAGAGTCATGAGGGATTAAAAAACCACCAAGTAAACCCCTAAAAATCATAAAATCAAAGACAAAACCAATTCAAAACCACCAATCCTCTTATGCTCTCTATGATCTTTATCAACCAAATTAGAGCTTCAATCAAACCCTATTTTTTTCCCCCAAAATTGAAACAAAATTACCAGCAACATCGTTAGAAAATAAAGAATATAACTAAAAGCCCTATATCAATGTAGTTTTTGGACTTCCATAAATATATTATGAAGATTGTATTAAAACATATTTTCTTCAGCTTAATTTAGAATCGCTCAGTTTTTGATACATGGCTGCAATTGGAAAAGAAGTAGGATTATAGGAAAATTTGTTTTGAACAATCGATTGTTGATTGGTTTTGTTTTAGGAAACTTTAATTTTAACCCCTAGATTTTGGTGTAGTTAACTCCGCCTTTTTTAAGTCTTATTTTTTTATACTTTTGACACATATATTTTTTTACCTAATTTACTTAAGAAAACGAATTTTGATATCTTTTTTTGCTAAATAAAGAAATATTTAGGTTTTTTAATAAATATATTTAAATGAAAACTAATAATAATAATTAGATTATTACTTAATAAGGAATGATTTGATTTTTTTGAAATGCAAAAGTCCCCACTAGGGGTTTTATTTTATTAGAAAAAAGATATGTTCACACATTGC
The DNA here is from genome assembly GCA_030686995.1 of Artemisia argyi. NCBI lineage: Eukaryota > Viridiplantae > Streptophyta > Magnoliopsida > Asterales > Asteraceae > Artemisia > Artemisia argyi. The sequence goes on along the minus strand of CM060698.1, from coordinate 154,498,806 downwards.
AGCAGAAGTATTCTAAACGTTTTTTGCCAGCAAGAATTAAACACACTACACTTTCAGTTTCAGGACTTTTATTTACAATATGCTCAACTTCTATTCTGGAAGTATTCAAAATGATGCTTATATTTAGTATGTTAAACTTTATGTAACAAAACTGTTCTTGAAAAATAATTAACTTATTTAAGTAAACTTAAAACTAAGCCAACCATCAAGAAATATTGTTAGGCTACAAAATATTTATAATGTAATTGGTTGGAGCTCTCGGTGAGAGGGACTCTCTAAAATTAGCGTATGCCACTTAATACAGCGCGCGCACGTTATTCTTTAGTAAAAGGCGAAAGAATAGTTCGTTTTGTGTTCACTTTGTGGCTGCATGCTTTCCAGCCCCCTACCTGCTTGGTTTTTATAATCCATTTCCTTCCCTCTGTTTCTGTAAGCAGCAGGGGCGGAGATAAAGGGGGTCCGGGGGGTCACGTGACCCCCGGCGGAAAAAATTGTAGTGTAAATTTTCGAAATTTTTCGGCTATTTTTGTAATTTGCGCCCCCAACGAACCAATTTTTAGTGTAGTTTCTAAAAATTATCATATTTTGCCCCCTCGACAATAAAGTTCTGGCTCCGCATATTTTTCAGTTTTCACTCTCCTTGGCCACTTACGTGTTTCAAGTGTCATAACCACTAAAAAGGTATAGTGAGCTCAAGCTTATGACTAGGCTAGGCATGGCTCAATTGTGGCCCTAACAATAGATGTCATGCTATATAATAAATCACAGTTTCTTGTTCGTAAAATTGTGGATCTTAAGCAGAGGATCTTTATCTTCTTTAGTATAATGTGAGCACCAGTTGAAGAGACACTTTGGACATTAAACGTGGGCGTTTTGTCCTGGTCCTGTTTAGGATTATAACAATACTACTTGAGCTAAGGATATTGTTACATAAAGTTCATACAACTATGGTGTCCAACTTTTGGCTAACCAAGTATACAGGCTCTGGATCCATATTCGATATACAACTATGGTGTCTAACTTTTGGCTAACCAAGTATACAGGCTCTGGATCCATATTGTATATCGAATTCCCATTTCTGACCATTATCTATCCAAGACCAGTCGGATGGTAAGAAAATAGATTTCTAGCATTGATCGATGAGTTGTGATATTAGACAAGGATCATCATTTCCAATTATTCCTATCTCAAACATGAGTTGTGATACCCATATTTATATCATTATTATTGTTTTTATACCTATTCTCCCAATTATTTTTGTACTGTTTTTTTAATTAAAACAGACCACATTATTTAGCCTAGAGGTGGCAATTTAAGACCCATGGGTAAAAGTTGGGTAAAGTTGGGTAAATATTTTCAATGGGATGAGTTTAGTTGGGTATTGTCAAATAATTTAGATGGGTCAAGATGGGTTTAGTGATTTTAATTAATAAATATTGATGGGTCTAGTTGGGTAAAATAACACAACAACATGGGTCTAAGTTGGCTATTTACTAAAATTCTAAAAAAACTCCTAGTTTTTGTCTATTTTTTACATTTTCGACCTTTTTTTACGTTTTCATCCGTTTTTTACGTTTTCGACCATTTTTTTACGTTTTCGTCAGTTTTTTTACGTTTTCGTCCGTTTTTTTACGTTTTCAATCCTTTTTTACGCTTTCGTCAGTTTTTTTTACGTTTTCGTCATTTTCTTTACGTTTTCGACCGTTTTTTTAAGTTTTCGTCCGTTTTTTACGTTTTCGTCAGTTTTTCTACGTTTTCGATCGATTTTTTACGTTTTCATCAGTTTTTTTACGTTTTCGACCGTTTTTTTACGTTTTCGTCCATTTTTTTATGTTTTCGTCCGATTCTTTACGTTTTCGTCCGATTCTTTACGTTTTCGTCAGTTTCTTTACGTTTTTGTCAATTTCTTTACGTTTTCGTCTGTTTTTTTACGTTTTCGACCATTTTTTTACGTTTTTGTCCGATTCTTTACGTTTTAGTCAGTTTTTTTACTTTTTGTCATGTTTTTTACGTTTTCGTCAGTTTTTTTACGTTTTCATCAGTTTTCTTTACGTTTTCGTCAGTTTTTTTACGTTTTGGTCCCTTTTTTTATGTTTTCGTCTGATTCTTGACCTTTTCGTCTGATTCTTTACCTTTTCGTCAGTTTTATACGTTTTCGTCAGTTTTTTTACGTTTTCGTCAGTTTTTTTACGTTTTCAATCGATTTTTTACGTTTTCATCAGTTTTTTTTACGTTTTCGTCAGTTTTTTTACGCTTTGGTCCGTTTTTTTACGTTTTCGTCTGATTCTTTACCTTTTCCTCAGTTTCTTTACGTTTTTGTCAGTTTCTTTACGTTTTCGTCTGTTTTTTTACGTTTTCGTCCGATTCTTTACGTTTTCGTCAGTTTCTTTACGTTTTTGAGAATTTCTTTAGGTTTCTTTACATTTTCGTCTGTTTTTTTACGTTTTCGACCATTTTTTTACGTTTTTGTCTGATTCTTTACGTTTTCGTCATGTTTTTTACGTTTTCGTCAGTTTTCTTTACATTTTCGTCGGTTTTTTTACATTTTGGTCCGTTTTCTTACGTTTTCGTCTGATTCTTTACCTTTTCGTCAGTTTCTTTACGTTTTTGTCAGTTTCATTACGTTTTCGTCTTGTTTTTTTTACGTTTTTGTCAGTTTTTTAACGTTTTCATCAGTTTTTTAACGTTTTCAATTGATTTTTTACGTTTTCATCAGTTTTCTTTATGTTTTTGTCAGTTTTTTTACGTTTTGGTCCGTTTGTTTACGTTTTCGTCAGTTTCTTTACATTTTTGTCAGTTTCTTTACGTTTTCGACTGTTTTTTACGTTTTCGTTTGATTCTTTACCTTTTCGTCAGTTTCTTTATGTTTTCGTCAGTTTTTTTACGTTTTCGCCAGTTTTTTTTACGTTTTCGTCGTTTTTTTTACGTTTTCGTTTGTTTTGTACGTTTTCTAAAGTTTTTTTTACGTAAAAAAACGGTCGAAAACGTAAAAAAACTGTCAAAAACGTAAAAAAACTGACGAAAACGTAAAGAAACTGACGAAAACGTAAAAAAAACGGTTCAAAACGTAAAAAATGGACAAAAATGTTAAAAAACTGTTGAAAACGTAAAAAATCGGACGAAAACGTATAAAACTGACGAAAACGTAAAAAATCGGACGAAAACATAAAAAAACAGTCGAAAACGTAAGAATAGTGACGAAAATGTAAAGAAACTGACGAAAACGTAAAAAACGGTTGAAAACGTAAAAAAAACTGTCGAAAACGTAAAAGAACGGACGAAAACGTAAAGAAACTGACGAAAATGTAAAAAAACGGTTGAAAACGTAAAAAAGTTGTCGAAAACGTAAAAAAATTGACGAAAACATAAAGAAACTGACGAAAACGTAAAAAACGGTTGAAAACGTAAAAAAAACGGACGAAAACGTTAAAAAACAGTTGAAAACGTAAAAAAACGGACGCAAACGTAAAAAAGACGAAAAAAGTAAAAAAACGGACCAAAATGTAAATAAAACGGACGAAGCGTGAAAAAACGGACGAAAACAAAAAAAAAACCCGAATAATTAATGATGAATAAAAGGATAAAGGTGAAATACCCAAAAAAGCCCGACCCGACCCTACCCAAGACTCATTTGACCCAAACTCATCTAGACTCATCCTTCCAAGTGACCCATGTATACCCATACCCATCTATACCCATACCCATCTAATACCCACGACCCAACCCAACCCAACCCAACCATTTTGCCACCTCTAATTTAGCCCATGTGATCGTGTACATTAAACTGATCAAGATCTCCATTAACTAGATCAAGCATATGTTATAAAATAATATACTTCAAATGAAAATCTCATAATTGGGCATTCAGAAATCACAAACCTCATTGTGTTAAATGTAATGCAATTCATAAACCTCAGTGGTAACAATGTTACATCAGGTTGGGCTGAGTCAAAGTTGAGCATGTCTGTCTCAAGAAAACCGGACTTGGCTCTTAAATCACAGCTGAACTCGCTCTTCCCTTAACATATTCTCCTTTAACATATGTTTAGGATCAGCATTTCAGAGATTATGCAGGCCTAAATTTTGAAAAATAAACCACATTGAGTTGTGGTTTGATTTATCTATACTACCTTATAATGTATTTAGGACATCTATATTTAGAAGTCTTAAAATGTTTAAGACCAAAAACATTTCTTTAATAGGAAAGATGCATGTACACCATTTTAATGCACATAATTTTCAGACTTACAAGACAAGAAGCATAGTGTACACCACTTTAATGCACATATTAAAAAAACACCACATTAATGATATTTAATGTAATCAATTAATTAATTGGTCAATAAATACAATTAATACAATTATTAAAACACCCCTTATATCACAAATACAAATTATCAAGCATATTGTACAACCAAATTAAACACAATTCCTAAATTAAATGTCACTAATACAAATAATAAAACACATTATACAAATATTCAGGCCCGAACGGGCAATGGGCTAAATGGGCTTGAGCCCGAACGAGTGCGGGTCAAACAGGGTTGAGCCCGAATGGGCACGGCCTAAACGAAATTCTTGATATCCGTAAATTTATTATCAAAAAGAACATAATAAACTAAACTACATGATTCACCGAAAAATTTAATTTCAGGGTACCCGCCGCTGCAACGCGCGGGTACCCTGCTAGTCTTGTTTAATGACTGTATATTACACATCCCTGAGGAAGGAATAAGGATAGTATTAATTTCTGTTAGAATAACAATAGAATACTTTTTAGACAAATTGCTTTATTAACATTCTTTGGTTCAACTTGTGTATCAAACAAAGCAATTCTTAAGTTTATTTCACATATTTTACTTAGATATGCAGCATAAACCGGAGGTCATGGGTTCAAATTATGTCCCAATGTTCCTTTGATTATGGTATTTCGTGATTTATCTCTCAATGTTAGCCATGGACCGGTTACCCCTTTTTCAAATATTGATATGTCAAAATTATTATAAAAGCTGCCTTGAACTCCCAAACTTGAAGCAACCCATAGCCATAGACCATAGTAGTTAGAGCCGTGTTCGTTGTACAGGTATCAAATGAGTTCCATTCCAAATAAAATTGTTCGCTTAGTAGGTTTAGATTGTCAAACTAGTTTCAACCCAAAAAATGTATTCATGATTCAAAACCCTAACAATCTACCAAAGACATGGAGTTTTCTATCTCCTCAATGACTCAATCATAGTTGTAACTTTTAACCACATTATCTATGAAGTCTGAACGCGCCATAGTGTAATGTTTGGCTAATATATGTGTTTAATTTAGGTGTTAAAAAAAGGTGTCAAACACAAGAAAACAACACAAATCAAAATGGAAAAGTTTACAAACAAAAGCATATATAGGCCAAAAACTGTTTAAAGTTTTTACTGATATTGTTGGAGCCCTCAAGATGAGGGACTCTTCAAAAATTGGCGTATGCCACTTAATGCAGCGCGCACACGGTATTCTTTAGTAAAAGGCGAAAGAATAGTTCGCTTTGTGCTCACTGCGTGGCTGCGTGCCTTTCAACTTTGCAGGTGGTCGTATTTTATAACTACTTTCCAGCCATCTACTTTCTCTAAGCAGCCGATGTGGGATTGATTCCACTTTTAAAATTTTCACATCTCAAGGCACACTTACATCTTTTTGTCTTTCATAATTAATGTTCTAAAAGTACCACTAATAACACAATTTGAATGTATTAATGATGGAACATGTGAAATTATGATGTGAATATAAGGCTTCAAACAGAGTTTGATGTTCCCTTAATTGATTTGACTAGAAAAACATGCTCGTAACATATAATGAGGTGGTTTGAGCTTATAAGGCTGCCAAGAGTAAGCGATCTCAATCCCTTACATTTTCTCTGCCACGTCAGCTTTCTCTCTACAACGATCTACATGCGATTGGGTGCCCCAGTAAATGCGACCTTAATAATATTAATTGGAAAGTGGGCCCTTTGTTTTTATGTGTGTATGTGAGTCGGTCGAGTTCACGACCAAGTTACAAAAAAAAACATAGTCGATTGATTAGGCGATTAGGTCTCCACAGAAGCATGATCGAATGGGAATCGATCGCCTCAGTCGATCGAGGCTTGTTACTGTGGCCTGCCTAAGACCTAGATTTTTACTTAGGACTTTAAAGTAGTTGCAGCTTTAGTGAGTTATTCGAGCTTGAACTAGACTCGAGCTCGCTCAAGTTGAACTATATTGAGTTTTGGAATGAACATGATCATTTTCTGTCATTATTTTTGAGCTTTTTTATCTCTTGAGTCGAGCTAATATCTTTCTCGATCCAAGCTCGAGCTTGCATCATGAAGGCTCATCGAGCTTGAGCGTAGAGGGTACGTTTGTCGCTTGGCGCGTTGGCAGCCTAGCAACTATATATAACGACACACTCTAGTTTCTTGTTGTAAAAACTGCAGATCCTCTTGAGCCAGTGGTTAAGATTAAAGTCGTGTGTGTTATTTTCATTAATATTAGAGTTCAAGCATCAACTTAAAAACTAAAGATGGACTTGGTTTCGTTATGCCCTAGTTCTGGTGTATGTTCTAAGTTTCCTTAGTCGTTTTAATGTAACCATAGTGTCCAAATTTCGGCTGACCAAGTACAAATTCAGGCTCTGGTTCCTCATATACAACACACAATGCGCTAGTGTTGCTTTTAAATACCGAATGGCCTAGTTTGATCATGATTTACAAAGTACCATTTCACAATGTCATGTTGTAAATCAAATTTCAAATTGTCATAAACCAATATGCTTCAAAATTCAAATGACAATATCATAACTTTCCATTCATTCAGAAAACACAAACCTCATTGTGTTAAAAATGTATCACAATTAAACCTCATGATAACATATACATAACAATTTTTCATTATACAAAAAAAGTAGTAACATAAATACATTTCCATGCACTCTATCTCCCCCTCGACAAAGCCTTCTCAACTGAATCCATCTCCTCAAGTATTCTGACCTTCCTTTTCGCAGGAATAGGCGACGTTGGACCGAAACTAACGTAATGTCCAGAAACCGCATTTAAAGCCGAATACATGTCCCGAAAAGACAACCTTCCTAGGAGAGCTTTTTCTCTACGATACTTAGCAACCCATGTGTTGGATGTTTCTCTTAGGTCAGCAACCGCATCTGCAATGTTGGGATCAGTTTTGTCCATGTTTATAGTTGTTCTTACTTTTTGGATCACTTCTTTTGTTTCTTTCGTGTATTCTTCGTCCGTTGCTGCCAATGCAGGAGATGGGGTTGCTAGGAGTGGTGTGGACAAGGTTGTTATGGCAGCTAGTGATAAGAAACTGCGACGGTTTGAGGTGGTTGTTGCTATTGTGGTTGAAGGAGTGGTTGCTGAGTGGTTGCAACGGATGAGTAGGAGGGGTTTTGGTGTTGAGGTTGTGGGTGTGATTAAGGTTGGAGACGCCATGGTGGTAAGTGATGGGGTGAAGTGTTGGTAAGTTGTGAAGCCTGAGTTTGGTGTGTTTTGGTGGTCTGGTTTGATAAGGGGGATATGGTCTTATCTAGTTTTTCATAGTTTATGGATGAGAAAGTGTCTTGCAAGATTTTGGTATGATGTGGCTCAACCTAGGGTGGATAGGGACTTTTTCACAATTTCATGGCTAATAGCAATATAGCATGTGTCCATACAAGGGATATATGTACATTCTACTTGTTGCACTTCTATTTTTCTTTTTCTTTGTTGAGTGTCGTTAGATGTTTGGCTTATTAAAATTACCTCACAAGCGTCAGCTTTTGGTTTAATTTTCTGCTTAACGCATATCTCCTTGTCACGTCATTAAAGAGAGATTTTGTTAAATGGTCGTGAGTTCGATCCCAACTCACCCAGGTTGCAAGAAATACCTGAAAATTACCATAGTTTACAAAAATCATTTTTTTTTTTTTTTTTTTTTTTTTTTTTTAATTTACAAGATTCAGTTTTATCACTACTAAGAACCGAGCAAAGAGTAAAAGAGACTAGTATGATTACTACCACTAAGAACGATCACACCAGCGAAATTGTCCATTTAAATTGGCAGTATCTTTATTTTCTCAAGTTTAAGTGTACTTTTAGTTTAAAAAGAGTACACGCATGTTTTCGGGTAATTATACTATCTGGTAATCAATATGGTTTTTAAGGTTCTTTCTAATTAACTCATGTTTAACTCGTTATCGCCTAGATGCGTCTAAAGCAAGTGATAACACATAAATATGATGCTTTGCTATATAAACAAAGTAAATCAGACGAGTAAAACTAATTTTTATTTTTTGGCAACTCCTTGTGGTTCCACGTACATTACTCAATAGTTCAATATACTCACAAGAAGTTTATTTTTTAGCCCATTAATGGATCAGCACCCTAGATCATCTGAAGTTAATTTTATAGCCCATTTAACTTCTTAACCTGATAAGTTTTTAGCCCATTAGTTAACGTTCCAGTAATCCAGTTTCCACACTTCCACATTTCATGTATCTTTATGCAAAATGTTTTTGATTCACAAAAGCAAAAAAACACTTTAAATTTTCAATTTTTTAAGAAAATGGAAATTGACCATTGTCTTTTTCATTATTTGAACTTGGGTCTACTACTCAAATGATTCATATACATCCTCACCATTCATGAGGTTACATGTGGCACTACTCACAAGGCAACATGCAATGTCATGATTTCTGCTACATTTAGCTTGCTTAGTTAGTGAGTTAGTTGAGGCGATGCACTTGTATATGGTGGACGTGTATTAGTATGAATACAAGCCATGCGATGTATGTATATATTCAAGAGAAGATAATGCACAACAAGCAAGAAAAGTTTCATCTACCAAATATAAATGTGGTTTTATACTTTCATCACTTTAAGGTCTAATGATGCCCACATCTAAGACCCATTTCTATATAACGACATTGTTAAAAAATATAGCATTCTAAAAAGTGGCAGAAGCATTTAAGATCTATTGTAGGTTGGTACATGGTAGCTCATGGTTGATGGTTGACATAATTAAAAGAAGAAATAAAGGTGATGCTTATAATGCTGAGAATTAAAAATGGAGAAAGAAATAAAGTGAAAATCTTGAGCTGTAAAATGTGACTTGCCTTTTGTGTGACAAACCAAATTAGATATATTAAACAATACACAAAAGCACTTAATTAGTAGGCACTAATGAGATGATAATGATGAGCTCATGTGTGAATAAATCAAGTAGGCACTTAGATGGAAGATTAAGGAAGCATTAGAAAAATCGGAACTTGAAAAGGCTGACTTGCTTATCGAATAGGCGAATGCACCTTAACTAATCACATGATAAACACAACCAGGGACAGAACCAGGGTTTCCACTGGTGCCCGGGATCCTTATTGATTTTTTTGATACACTGTTAATTTTTGAAAAAAATATCAATTTTATAAACTAGACGAGTACCCGTGCATAGCAACGGGATTTTATAACGACAGATAGTTTATTGATAAAAAAAGTTTATAGGTTATAAATGAAAAATAATAAAAGTTTGAAGATTTGGGAATTAAACATAATGTTATGAAACCCGGGTAGTTCAACTGGTTGAACCGTTCCGGTCGAAAAATTGGTCGATTTAAACCGGGTCAACTTGCTAGGTTGGGTCGAAAATGGATCAAATTAAACCGGTTCAACCCGTCGGGTTTGAAGCGTCCCGGGTCAACCCGGTTTGTGATTTGTATTAATTGTTTTAATTGGTTGTAAATGAAAAATAATAAAAGTTTGAAGATTTGGGAATTAAATATAATGTTTTGAAACCCGGTTCGACCCGGGTGGTTCAACCGGTTGAACCGTTCTGGTCGAAAATTTGGTCGATTTAAACCGGGTCAGTTTGCTAGGTTGGGTCAAAAACGGGTCAAATTAAACCGGTTCAACCCGTTGGGTTCAACCCGTCGGGTTTGAAGCGTCCCGGGTCAACCCGGTTTGTGATTTGTATTAATTGTTTTAATTAGTTGTACAATGTGTATAAATCATTGTACTTTTAAGTAATGAGGTGTTTTAATAAGAGTATTAATTACATTTCATAATTTACTTTAATAAAAATTTTCAACATTTCACATTCATTGACTTTTTACTTTTCCCCTTTTCCCCTTTGACCATTTTTGCTTTATAGGTAGTATAGATATCGTCTAGTAAAGGGATTTTATAGCGGCAAATAGTTTTCATTGAAATACCACCTAAAGACAAAATGTAATTAACGATATGCAATATTTTAGTGAGACTGAAAAAGAAAACATTACATCAATTATGAGATACTAACTAACAATGCACGTTATTCATCGCATAAAACTTTTTGGTAGACGACATTTGATGTGTAGACTCCTCCTTAACCAAACACTTTACTAATAATCATATAATGCAAATCCAGCGGCCACCAGGAATAGAAAAAAAAATACATCATACAATCCATTTTACACCACAATCTGTCATTCCACCAGAACATGTAGTCATCTCCCAAACACCCATTTCACACCAGAACATAAATATTTTCATTGAAATACCACCTAAAGACAATAAATGCGCCATCAAAACTATACATAAAACTACTGTTATAAGAAAAACGAACTTCTAATGTCTCCCAAAAGCATATAAAGAATACCCTTTCCAATAATTCATCATTTTTTTAAACTAAATGACCTATACATAAAGTATGGTAGCAGATGATACTATATGCTAAAAAATGAATGCGGCGGATATTAAGTTCTTGTAGTTTTAACTTAATTTTCTTGAACCACTCAAATATAGTACACTTGATCACCAACCAACCCTTAACGTTTTGCCACTGTTGCAACTCTTATGACATACTCAATAATTTGGAAGTCACCCATTATATCCATGTGAGCACCACTCAGCGCTCCCCGGCCTTAAAGGAAGCTAGATGTAGGGTAACTGAATATGGTTATCCCGCGCCGCCCTTTGGCATACTGATCCAAGCTTGCACATGTTTTATTTACATTGGCAGTGAGTTTCGCCTTTTCAAGACGACTCAAAATATAAGTAATTCTTGCATTGCCTTCTTTGTGAATTTCCTGTAACCAAAATGATGTAAAAGCAAATCATTGTTATGGGTGATTTCAAGTTTTAATTTTTGGTTTTGCTTATTTAACGGGAAAAATACAACTTATTTCAACATATAAAATAAAGTTGGTAAAATAGATATTGTAATCACAAACTGAGATATAAGTACCTTATTATGACCCAATCCAATAGCTGCACTATAAATCACTTTTGGACCAATCTCCTTTTTTGGTAATCGATGACAAAAACCTGCAGAATGCGAAATTGCAATATAATTAATCCTTAACAGTAAACTAAATTAAAGATTCAAATACATCAACTAATCAAATAAATGAATAGTGCTATGTATAGTATCAGCCTTGTCATTTTTGAGGCCTTTGCATGCTTTTGTCATAAGCAGGTGAAAAAGAGACAACAAACATCAAAGAAGTATTTTAATGGGTGAATGCAATCACGAACCATGGCTGCAATAATAATCCTAGTACGATTGCCCAGGCAAGATAAATATAAGTGCAGAAAATGAATAGCAACCATGGGCTGCAACCACAAGTCCACAACTTGGATCCAAAAGATGCTTTTGTATACCATAAGGTAAACCCACATAAGCTCGAAAGCAGCATAAGCAACTGCATTAGGCATAGTTGATGGGTCTGCAATACAAATCTCGTGTTGCAATAACTTAGATAACATAAAGATCAAATAGACGGATGGAAAGGATAAATAGACTAACTTGACAAATACGAAGCACAAATAGGCCGCTTGTATAAGACGACAACTCAACAACAATCCAAATCCTAGTAGGTCGTTAACCCATACGGAAACCAAAATTTTTTTGAGATTGGCAAATATGAATATACAAACAAAAATGAACACATAATAAAAGTTTAGAAATCAAAGAGAAAAGTGAATATACCTGCCCATAGATAGTAGGACTGCCACGAATGCCGCCTTTGAAACCTCACAACATGAAGTGAAATCTGCATGAAGGTAAAACAAGTTTAACACGCAATGATAATTAACAATGATCTGAATTGTCGGGAGCCAAAAACTACTTCCTTTAGGTCGAGGAACCTTGTGAATTAAAAAGGGTATAGTCGACCTCGCGAAAAGGCCACAAGACAACAACTATGTTCATTATGTTCATTCAAATATAAAGCCACGCCGCCACATATAAGCAGCAACCGTTCAGATTATTTCTATGCCAATTCAGTTTCTTGCTAGCTAGATCGAAAGTGCAGGAATTTATCAACCAACACATAATATCTACTAAACATAATCTAATCACAGCATCTTAATTACTTACGTACCACAAACATTCAACCAACACATAATATCTACTAAACACAACATCTTAACTACCAAGATAACAAATACAAATTCACATATACACAACTAAATCACAACATCTTAACAACTAACGTAACAAAAAAAATCCAAAAATAAAAAGCAAAACCACAATATCCTAATTACGTATACAAAACTTAACATCTAGCAGGCACATAACGTCTAAAAATCACAAGAGACTAATTACTAACGTAACGAATACCTCCCACATTTACCTTTCTCTTACACATTCTATCGAACATCTTCTATGTGGCCTTCAACCATCACTACTGAATTTGTCGGACTCCGTTTACCACCACCGACATCAGCGACGACCACTGCGACGGCAGGCGGCGCCTGAAAAAAAAATGCCAAAACGTTTAAAAGGTAAGATCTACAATTAAAAGATACAAACCTATATAAGAAAACCTTCAAAAGTTGTTTAATAGAGATAGATCTAACAAAAACTTTAAAAAAACTCAAAACTTGAAATCCTTTTGTGATGTAGACGCTTCGATGGCGGTTGGTCTCGGTGCTTGGGGTTTTGTAGTGGTGTGGGTTACGGTGGTGGAGGTGGCGTTCAATGGTGATGGGGCTTCTGTTGTGGTGGGGTCTCGGTGGTGGAGGGATTTGGTAGCGGAGGATGTGGTTGTGAGATGTGAAGATGAGAGGATACAGCTGTATCATGGGTGTATATGTGATGAAACGCATGGCTGTAGTCATGGTAGTTCATAGCATAAACTTGTTTCCTTTGTTAGCCATACTTACCGAAATTAGTCCATCGTGTATTTCTTTGTCTTTGTTACACCATTTCAACATTACTAAAATTACATTTTCAACATTTCAACATTTGACTTTTATTGACTTTTCACATTCACCTTTGACCATTTTTGCTTTATAGGTAGTAGAGATGTATTTAAAATACACTCGGTCTATCGAAATGTGCTTCTATTACGATTTCAAAAAATTTGTGCACCCAGTCATATTTGATTCTGGTTCCGTCCACAATTTGACCCTATTTTGAAAAACTTATTGTGAAATGAGTAAATCTCAAATGGTTTTTCAAAGATTTAGTAGTATAAAAAATGGAAAAGATGGTGTTTGGATGAAATTAAAGTATTGTTTTGTTGAGTTTATTTCATATCTACATTATCACATAAGCACTGCAGAGTGCAAATCATGGTTATTTTCATGAAGAATCTTGCAACTTTTCTATAAAGAAATATCAAATCAAAGTTGTCTACTAACTTTAATCATTCAATTTTGGATATATCTGATAGAAAAAGAATGATCTATGCTCTTTTGGCACTAAAGAAAACCAAAAGTGTGGGAAATTTCTTTCCAAGATTTTTCAACAATTAAAGTAGAGATAAATTATTGACAATAGACCCCGTTACCATCTTCCTTCTTGTCGTTTTCCAAAATACAACGAAAATGAAGCTAATCAAGTTTTTTCAATTCGTTTTTAAGGACAAACATCCATCGACTTCAATGAGATTAAATCGTATAAAAGGGACAAAACCCTACTATTACTACCACATATTTTAAAGTTGTCCTCGCGGTAATAACTTAGATGTCACGGCCATGGAGCACAATGTGTGACATGGGTCAAATCCGAACATCGTATCCTTTGTTTGCAGCTTATGTAATTTACCTTTCTATGTTGGTCATGTGACCAATTTGATTGGCGGGCTGCCCATTATATTAGAGATAACTTTTATAAAAGAAAAAGAAAAAAAAAAAAAAAAAATCGGTCATTTGACACGATCAAATTAGATTAATAGGGAGCCTTTCTATTGGATGGAAAGTGAAAATTGCATTGGTTTAGTTGAACTATTTATAAATTCGATTTTGTAATTTGATGAAAAAAAAAAAACTTAAAAAAAAGTTAGGTCTAAATTGACATAAAAATATAAAAATAGGATAACATAATTACTTAAACTTAAAGAGTTGAATTTAACATAACGTTAAATTTTAATTAGTTAATAAAATTTATTTTTAAGCCCAAAACTTTATGAAAATATTTAATTTTAAATTTACTTTCATGAACTTAAGTGTAGTTACCAATTTCAAAAAATGTTAGTAACTTTATTTATATAACAAATACCTTAAACTTTATATTTGTTTTAAAAAAAACAGCAATTGTTGTTATGTTATTGTTATATATAAATGTTATTATACGGAGTAATTATTAGATTAGATTAATATATATGCACAAGATTATAAATATAAAATGAAAGTACAAGTTATTGTAATACGTAAAAGAATGCATTAGTTATACAAATATAAATGACCCATGTCATTCATCTTTAAGGTTTAATAACAATACCCGGAACTTTGTGTTAACCTATCATTAACGAACTATCTGCAATTTAAAATGAAACCATAAAAAGCTTTAATCATTCGATTAAATAATATAATCATGTTATTACAAGTTATGTCAATGCTAAAACTATTAGTCGATATATTTATATATCTGTTAATTAGTATTTGTATTAGGCCCATATGTATGCTTGTATGCCTAACTTACATGTTAGCTCTAAAATTCTCTATGTACTCTAATATATACAGTTGTTTTGATCAATGCAAATCAAAGAATTCAAACCTTCCACTATGATATCAGAGTCTAATTGATCATCTCCTATCATATCTATAAAATTCCTACATTTCTTCCTCTTCCCTCTGCATCTAAGTCATAAAACAACCATATATATAAGAGTACATATATAGATGAATTCTAGAGCTAACATGCGGGCTAAGCCTACAATCATACATATGGGCCTAATACAAATGCTAACTAACATATATGTAAATATATCGAATAATAAAAATTACTCCCTCCGTTCTATATAAATTGTCGAGTTTGACTTTTTTAAATCTTTCTTCTTCAACTTTGGCATTAAATATTTTTGTTTGTTTATATAATAGTTGATACAAAATATATGAATAGATTAAGTTTTAAATGTATTTTTATTGATATAATCTTCATCAAATATTACTTTTATATAACACAAACGAAAATTTTAAAGTGAAAGTTGGAAAATAAAGAATTAAAAAAGTTAAACTGGACAATTAATATGAGACGGAGGTAAACTAGTAGTATTAGATTTGTACAATACTTTCTAAAAAAGATTAGTAAGAGATATAAGAGTAAAATGCAATGATGAAAATCCAACAAAAAGATGGTAAAACAGAAAAGCAGCATTATTTTATAACTTAAAAACCAAACAAAAAAGAAGTTAATTGGACTTATACCATTAAGATTCTCACAAAATACAAGTGACATAGATATTTAAAAAAATTAAAAACACCACCATCCAACAAGAACACAGTAGTGTTAAATTAAAGTTAAATAGTACAACTACAATGTCATCAACTCCCCATCTCATCTTCACATCATTACACCAAAATTATTACACCTTTTTTCTCCCTCATTCATCTCGTTTTTGCACTTAATTAAAACCACCAAGAATGGCTTCTCTATAACGTCTGCTTTTCAGCTTTTAAGCACTCACAGCATTTACAAAAGGTAACACATTTTTTCACTAAATTTCAATCTTTTTTCTGAATCCTTTTTGGGTTTTGTTTGTTGGTCTTTAACTGAAGTGGGTATATTATTTTTTTGCATAATGTTTGGTATAAGTTGGTAAAATGGATTTTCTTGATTTCATAATATATAAGTCAGTTTTTGTTTAGTGTCACTATGATGCATGGTTTGTGCAAGTTATTTCAATGTATGCAAGTTGTTTTTATAGTTTTTAAGTTGAAGATCTGTTAGTTGCTTGATTATGTGCTTGTTATTGAAGATTACTAGATTAGCTTTTGGAAAACTTGGTTTTGTGTGATGATTAAGCAATGTGACATCCTATATGATTGTAATGACTTTGTTTTTGTATATTTTTACTGAAGTGAATATAAGATTTAGGTTGCGTCTGTTTTTCTAAGATGTTTTTTTGTCTGGTCTGCTTCTGCAGAACCATGTCGTCTGTCGACGAGAAAAGAGGTAGATCTAAAATAAAAGTCATTTTTGCGTCTTATGTCCAATAATAAACAATCACTACACTTCTTTCATTTCCTCTTCCCGCTTGCAGACATAAGAGGAAAAAACAAATGCACTTCTTTCATTTTCCTCTTCCCGCCTGCAGACGTAAGATGAAAAAACAAACGCACTTCTTTCATTTCCTCTTCGCGCTGGCAGAAGTAGAAAAAGTGTCTTTTTTGAAAAAACAAACACCGCCTTACTAAACTCGATAGAATAATCTTGATGTTAGGGGATGTGTGGCATTGCTTATTTTTTTATGCTTGATTTGCTTATTTTGTAAGAAATGCAAGAATACTCGAAAAAAATAGTTATTTGTTCAAAAAATTCAATCAAACTTATTTATAAAAGGTTTTATGCTAAATATGTTGGTAAATAAGTAATTTTAATTTCAAAAGAAGTAAACACTTTGGATTAAGTAGCTCCCTCCTAGCATATCAGAATCTGCTTAATTTATGAAGGCAGAAGCAGTTTGGATAACACAAAACTGCTAAGCAGATAAGCAGGGAAAAAAAAAAAAAAAGAAAAGAAAAAGCAATCCCTGACACCCCCTGGTACTACTTAAGGATTTAGTTAATTTATCCTTTATGTTTTTATAATCATCAAATGGATTAGATGAGAGTAAAGATGACATGAAAATGATTTACTTTGGTTATAAAAATATATCTTACCTCAAATGATTTTATAATGTTTATATAATGTTGGTTATTTGTCACTTGGCATGATAAAAATCAATCATTTCACCAGCAAGAACAACTAAATCCTTCTGTCATGTCATCATTTCAGATATGCAAGTTTACTTGCTATATAAAATTGAAAAAAAAAAAAAAAAGGAATCTTTTTCCAATGGTCAAAAAGAATCTTGTTTGTCATGTCTCGAATGAAATGGCTGTGATCATGCTGCATAAAACTTATCTTCACGCTTGTTTACTTTGTTTAGATTGAATGCCATTATTGGATAAGTTGATCAGTTGACTATCTGCTTAAGTATGTGGTGATCAGTTGACAATTTTACATTATTCTTTAATCGCTCCATACTACCAATTATTATACATATAATAGTTTACATCTGTTATATAAATTAAAAATATCTCTATAACAAGTTGTCTATCTTATCCTTTAATCTTTCATTTATTGCATTTGTGTAGCCGGGGTGAATGATCTGTTCTAAAGCTGTTGACTTTTGATACCGAATCTTCTATTGCACATCTAAACTGGATGTTGGTTAATTGAAAATGGGGTGTTGCGTATCCACAAGTAGTAAAAGTTCTTGTAGTAGCATGAGTGATGGAGAGATCGTTACACCTCCCTCTTGTTTAGAAATCGCTATGTGTGGTGGAAAGAGAACAAAAAGAACGTTTTCCAATCATGTGAATGCCTTGCAGAATCTGTCATCCATACCAAACCGGATTGTTACAAACGGGAAGAGCCAAAGTTCTTGTATTTTTACTCAGCAAGGCCGCAAGGGCATAAACCAAGATGCAATGATTGTGTGGGAAGTAAGTTTTTCTTTTTAAAAGAACATTGTATTACGTGTAATTGTGTGTTTGCTTATTATTGACTGGATCACTGCAGGATTTCATGGCAGAAGATGTCACTTTCTGTGGAGTCTTTGATGGTCATGGACCTTTTGGCCATCTTGTTGCTCGTAAAGTTCGTGATACATTACCATCAAAGTTATTTTCTTTTCTTGATTCCAATGAGTCCAAGAAAACGAAGTCCACCAGTACTGTCTGTTGCAAGCGAGAATCTGGATCAGATGTAGCCGATTGTGAGGTGGGAGCAGATGATAAACCGGACACACTCTGGAGAGATGCATTTCTGAAATCGTATAAATCGATGGATAAAGAGTTGAGGTATCATCCCAGTTTAGATTGCTTTTGTAGTGGCAGCACTGCTGTCACCATTGTAAAACAGGTATTATTCTTTGTCATGTGTTAAAATGAATTCTGCATATTTGGGTTTTGAGTATGTCTTTTTCTTACATTGCGTAAAACCTGGATCTTAAGGGATCAAATCTTTTCATGGGAAGCATAGGAGACTCACGGGCCATCATGGCATCTAGTGATAGCAACAATTCACTTGTAGCAATTCAGTTGACAGTTGATTTGAAGCCTGACTTACCAAGTAAGATAACTACTAACATATTTTTATTTGGGAAATTTTCATGATGCAAGCTGTATATTTGTGCATTTTCATCATTACAATACCATGATCTAATAGGAGAGGCTGAAAGGATTAAACGTTGCAAAGGTCGAGTTTTTGCATTACAAGACGAACCGGAGGTGTCAAGAGTTTGGTTACCATTTGATGATGCCCCGGGGTTAGCTATGGCACGAGCATTTGGGGATTTTTGTTTGAAGGAATATGGAGTGATATCCATCCCTGAATTTTCTCACAGGGTCCTCACTGAAAGAGATAGGTTCATTGTTCTTGCCTCAGATGGGGTAAGTCGCAGATAATATTTAATACCAACTTAATGATTTTATTTATGGTCTAATCCTTATGGAAAATTTTATTGAGTTATGATTCATGCCGTTTATTAGTTATTGCTGGGTGTCCTCTTGCCAAATAATTAATTGCTTAATGAAACAAAATGCAAACTCATCAATTTACCATAGGACTGATAATTCAAGGTGGCAAGAAGGTTAAGTTGCCCTGGTTGTGTAAAAGGTCAATGTTCAAATAGAAATTGGCTGTTTCTAGTACAGTTTAAAACAGGCGGGTTAGGTTGCCATTTAAAGAAATTATTAATTTTTAAACATAACTATGCGTAAATTTATCTGTAATAATAGTAATCTGAAACTTTGAATAATGCGATTTATGGGGCGTAGCAGGTATGCATTAAAATTAGACTTTGGACCACTTGCAACCCATTTGATCCATTTTGCTTTTGACTAGTTTGAGATAAAAGCACAACCCATACAGTAGGTAGAACCGTAGAAATTGCAACCTTTACCTGATTAGAGTGTATCGGAAACTTATTTGTTCAACTCTGCTTTATTGAATAAAGCAAGTTTCTTTAGTATTTTAAATTAAACTGTTTATAATTTATGTGGCTCTTGTATATCATATTGCTGTTTTGTTTTTTCACCCACTGGTACCTTTTCTTCAATATAGAAGGCCTAGGTTATCCCCCCCCTCATATATATATATATATATATATATATATGGGCTTTATTTTCAGAACCCTGTTAAGTGCGGGAACTGCGAGAACTCCAATTTTGTATTAGAAAACATGCATGTTCATATAAAACATGTATGTTTTCTTACATACACCTTAATACAAATACCTGCGTAACATACATGTTCATATAAAACCATTTTGCATTGATATGTTCCACTTAACAGGGTTTTATATGAACATGTATGTTACACAGGTATGCGTATTAAGGTGTATGTAAGAAAACATACATGTTTTATATGAACATGCATGTTTTCTAATGCAAACTTGGAGTTCTCGCAGTTCCCGCACTTAACAGGGTCTGAAAATAAAGATACACTATATATATTTTCAGAACCCTGTTAAGTGCGGGAATTGCGAGAACTCAAATTTTGCATTAGAAAACATGCATGTTCATATAAAACATGTATGTTTTCTTACATACACCTTAATACACATGCATGCGTATTAAGGTGTATGTAAGAAAACATACATGTTTTATATGAACATGCATGTTTTCTAATGCATAATTGGAGTTCTCGCAGTTCCCGCACTTAACATGGTTCTAAAAATAAAACCATTTTGCATTGATTTGTTGCACTTAACAGGTTTTTATATGAACGCGTATGTTATGCATGTATGTGTATTAAGGTGTATGTAAGAAAACATACATGTTTATATGAACATGCATGTTTTCTAATGCAAAATTAGAGTTCTCGCAGTTCCCGCACTTAACAGGGTTCTGAAAAGAAAGATACACTATATATATATATATATATATATATATATATATATATATATATATATATATATATATATATATATATATATAGAGGGTGGTTAATGTAAGATAGTGGCTTAATGTAGGAAGTATAAGAAGTAATTAGAGCCATTGGATGTGTCAATAATGATGTCACTAGATGAGGGTGGACTTGATGGCAATTATGTAAATTAGTAGAATATGGATGGCAAGTTTATCTATGTATTTTTAAGAGGTTTCATTGACAGCAAAAATTACGCCAAAGTTTATGCTTTTACTCCATGCAATATTTTATTTAAGTCTAGCTTTGTTATTCACCTAATTTTCTTTTAAATGTATTTTTTTTTTTTTTTACTTTAACAAGCTGACACTTTATGAGTCTTCATTCTTAAAAGTTTAAACTAACTGATATACTTACAAAACTATTGATACATAACGAGTAAAAACGATATCTACATATATATATACACACATTATTTTGTTTTTATTGTAAAACTACAGAACTGAAAGTACGAAACATAAAACATAAAGTTTGATAAGTCAAAACTAGTAAAAGACAGAAAATACAGAACATAAAACGGTGAAAAACTGTCGTTTCCGGTCAACAGATTGAATAAATGTGAGTGAGGGGGTGCCAGAACCCCTAACACCACCCAATATAGAAACATACAACTTTATTGGTTTCTCCTTTTGTCCCGATTAAAATGGTGGCATTTCAAGGCTCGTTAATAGAAAATGTGACCACCATTTTTTGTTTTCAATCGGAAAGTAGAATTATAATGTTGACTGGAGTATGACATCAAAAAGTCAGTTAAAATTATTTTAATCAATAATAAAAAGGTCAAACAAATATTCTCTCGCAATTATATACATGTGGCTAAACTATGTGAATGGTTCTGTCCCCTCATATCTACTTTAACTTTTGAGTTAAAAATCAAGTCACCCTTGGGTGAAAAAAGTTTTTCTCTGAAGTTAAAATCCAGATAGTGAATTCTCTTCAATCTGTCTAAAAGTCAAACTGTTCTGATGTAGGTTTGGGATGTTTT
Organism: Artemisia argyi; assembly: GCA_030686995.1. Classification (NCBI taxonomy): domain Eukaryota; kingdom Viridiplantae; phylum Streptophyta; class Magnoliopsida; order Asterales; family Asteraceae; genus Artemisia; species Artemisia argyi. The sequence goes on along the minus strand of CM060698.1, from coordinate 154,477,413 downwards.
GAGTAATGAAGAAGTAATTGAGATAGTGTCATCAGTTTCAACACGGTCATCAGCAGCAAGAACACTTGTTGACTCAGCCGCTCGTGAATGGAAAACCAAGTACCCGACATCCAGAATGGATGATTGTGCAGTTATCTGCTTATTCTTAGATGGTAAAATGGATTCTGAATCGGACTGTGAAGACCAAGGTTTCTCTTCTGCAACCCTCCAAAGCAATCATTCTGGTAACGTAGGCGAATCAGACGATGGCCACAATTCTGAGCCATTGTTGCAGAGAAACTGTACGGTCAGATCATCTGAAGAGAACAATGACGGGTTACAGAGAGTTGGGGATGAGGAAACGGCTGTCGGATGGTCAGGGCTTGAAGGTGTCACCAGAGTTAATTCGTTGGTTCAACTTCCAAGATTTTCGGAAGAGACACCAAAACCATGATTGTTTTGTTTTACTTAACTATATGTGTTGTATGATATTGGCTTGGGATTCAACTTGTATGCATGTCCATATGTGCAGTTAATTGTTAGTATCAGATAAAATCCTTAATTTCATCTGATTGTGTTGTTTGTCACTTCGATATTATGTAATATTCATAGGAATCTTAACTGCTGCTAATAAGTTGGTCTTTTTTTTTTTTTTTTTTTTTTTTTTTTTTTTTTTTTTTTTTTTTTTCCGCATTAAACCCTTTTGACTTTTATGAATGCGTATTTCTACGCTTTCGGTTCGATTCTTATCAGTTTTTCTCCCAGTAGTTTTGTATTTGGCATAACTTGCTCCTTTCCCTTGGCCAGGGCGCCCTCCATCTCATTTAGAGCATCTGCAACGGTGCGTATGTGCTCGGCATGGGAAGGGTTTGGGCTCGGCATCAGTTGACTTCACCATTGCAGGACTGCAGGTGGCTCGGCCTTGGATCATGGTCGGATGGATCGTGATGTGGAAGGCGAGCGTTTGTGTCTATTTTCTTTTTCATTTTTTAAGTGATAGCGGAAATGATTGTAGGACTGGCCAAAAATCAATATAGAACTCATCCACTTATTATTATTATTATTATTATTATTATTATTATTATTATTATTATTATTATTATTATTATTATTATTATTATTATTATTATTATTATTATTATTATTATTTTTTTATCAAAATAAAAAAAAAAAAAAATTTCACCATTTTTTTTAAATTAAATATCTCGCAAATCATAAATCGTTACGCGAAAAAAATGCCATCGCGACGATCTTTCTATAGACATGCATTGTTATATACTTTCGACGAATTTTTTTTTTGAAATTTATTTATTTATTATTATTTTTTTTTTCAAAATTTCCGTTTAGAAAAATCATATGTGATTTGTAAAAATCATATGTGATTCGTTAAAATCAAATCATATGCGATTTTTACAAATCACATATGATTCGTATGTGATTTTTACAAATCACATATGATTCTCATATGTGATTTGTAAAAATCAAATCATATGTGATTTTTAAAAATCATATATGATTTTTTTAGGCGAAAATTAAAAAAAAAATCGTCGAAAAAAAATTCGTCGAAAGTAAATAACAATGCATATGTATAGAAGATAATTTAATTCTCGTCGCGATAGTATTTTTTTGTAGCTTGAAGATTTACCGTTTGCAAGATATGTTGTTTTTTTAAAAAAAGGTGAAAAATTGTTTTTTATTAGGGTAAGTTGCAAAAATGGTCCTTCACGTTCCACGAAATTGCAAAAATAGGACCGAGACAAAAAGTAGCGCAAAAAAGACACTAACATTCCACATTTTCGCAAAATCGCCACTGAGAGGCCTTTTCTGTTAATTTTCCCATTAAGTGCCACGTAGTTGAGGGTAGTATCGTCATTTTACCCCTTTCCCGCCAATAACTTAAGTTGCTAGTGTTTTGTTTTACAAATTTAGTCCTTTAGAGCAATACTTTATTTACGGGTATCAATTTCTTCCAAGGAGAACATTAATTTCACAGGTAAAGATCTTGAGAATGGTTAAGCTTTGGCAAAATCGTGCACGCAGTACCCCGATACCTGATTTAGGAATCCTTTATAGTAAGAATACTTTGTTCCATTTTAATGTTTTCCATTTAAACTTGTTATTGTTGTCGGAAGTAATTGATGTTTTATGTGTTCCACAGATTTGAATGAAAATGTGTTTTCTTTGCAAATCCATCACAATGGTGAATTCACCTCAAAACCAGGAAGAAGATATCTCTTTGGAGATACAGATTGGTTTGACGGAATTCACTATGACGTTTTCTCCATGGAATTATTGGGCGAAATGTTAGAGAATTTAGGTTACTCGGATAGTACCCTTATTTTTACTCACTTTAGGATACCTGGGGAGTCACTAGATGATGGTTTGCTACCACTAAAGTCTGACGAAGATGTGAAGACACTTGTGGAGTATGTTCCTATATTTACACAATTGGATTTGTATATTGAAACCGGTGTTTCAATTGTTGAGTGTGAGATGATGGATCGAATGATGACTAAGGGCAAGGGTGTGGTGATAGTAGAAATAGTGGATGATGATATGAATGAGGCTGCTGGAAAGGGTGTTGATGGTGAGACTGGAAACAGTGGGAAATTACTATTGTTAGAGTGGCATAAGACAAGACAACCTGAGAAGGCTGGACCTGTTTTTGATACTGATTCTGACAGTGACTTCCCACCAACATTTTGTGCCAAAAAAATGATTGCAGATCATACAAAAAGGATGAGTGATGAGTTTCAATCCAGAAGGTTTGATGAGTGTGTAAATACTCAGGTGGCGTTTAGTTGGAAAACATTTTCTTTCATTTCCTATTTCTTGTTTTGTAGGAAAAGGGACGGGAGTTTGATTTCCACAAAACAATGGAAAATTTAGAAAACGCGTTTAGTCTGAGAAACATGTGTTTGTGTTTTCCATGTTCCAAAACTAGAAAACATATTTAAGTGTTGTTGTTTTATATCTCAATTCACTATTCACCTTAGTATTATAATAAAAACATCTTCAAAACACAAAAACAAATATTATAAACTAACCAACTAAATTATAAAATAACTAAAAAAATCTAATACGAGAAAATAAAGAAATTAAAAAAGTAAAATATAATATCAAATAATGTTTTCGTATGTTTTTTTACGTTTTCGTCCGATATTTTACGTTTTTGTCCGTCTTTGTTTTTTTTTTTACGTTTTCGTCTAATTTTTTACGTTTTTGTCAGATTTTTTACGTTTTCATCCGTTTTTTTACATTTTCGTTAGCTTTTTTCGTTTTCGTCCGTTTTTTTTACGTTTTTGTCCGATTTTTTGGGTTTTCGTTTGTTTTTTTACGTTTTCGTCTGTTTTTTTTATGTTTTCGTTAGATCTTTTACAGTTTCGTCAGTTTTTTTACATTTTCTTCAGTCTTTTTACGTTTTCGTCTATTTTTTTACGTTTTCATCCAATTTTTTATGTTTTCGTCCGTTTATCTACGTTTTCGTCAGTTTTTTTATGTTTTCGTTTGAATTTTTATGTTTTCGTCCGTTTCTTTACGTTTTCGTCAGTTTTTTTATGTTTTTGTCCTATTTTTTATGTTTTCATCCGTTTTTTAACGTTTTCGCCAGATGTTTTACTTTTCGTTTGATTTTTTATGTTTTCATCCGTTTTTATACGTTTTCGTCAAATTTTTTTCGTTTTCATCAATTTTCTTATGTTTTCGTCCATTTTTTACTTTTTTGTTTGATTTTGTATGTTTCCATCTGTTTTTTTACGTCTTTCTCAGATTTTTTATGCATTTGTCCATTTTTTAATATTTTTGTTTTTTATGATTTCTTTCGATTTTTACGTTTTCATTTGTTTTTTTACCTTTTCTTCCGATTTTTTACGTTTACATCCTTCATCTTTCATTTACGTTTTCATCTTTGATTTATGTGTTTTTAGGTTTCGTCTAACAAAAACGTAAAAAAATAGACGTAAATGTAAATAAACGTAAGTAAACGCAAAAAATGGACGAAAACGTAAAAAAACATAAAAGAACGGACGAAACATAAGAAAACATATAAAAACGAGCGGAAACGGATGAATATGTAAAACACCCCACGAAAACGTAAAAAAACCAAAATGGACGACAACGTAAGGAAACATACGGAAACGTTAAAAATGACAAAAACGTAAAAAATCATGCGAAAACGTAAAAAAAAATAAAAGTAATAAAAAAACGTAAAATAGTTGACGAAAACGTAAAAACGGACGAGAACGTAAAAAAGCAGACGAAAATGTAAAAAATCTGATAAAAACGTAAAAAAAGGACGAAAGCGTAAAAAATCTGACTAAAACGAAAAAAATCGGATGAAAACGTAAAAAAATCTGACGAAAACATAAAAAACAGACGAAAACGTAAAAAATCAGATGAAAATGTAAAAAAATCTGACCATGTTAGGAATACTAATATTCCTGTAAAAGTCTCGGTCACCTAATGATTGTAATAGCATTAAGTTAGCTCGTAGTTAGTTTGTTTATTAGTTAATTAGTATTAGTTTAAGTAACACCGTGGAAGAAGGACGGGTCTTCACCCACTGTATGCCTGATCCACAGCCCGGGAGTGGGCGTTATATTGTAAGTATAAATACCCCTCTCCACATGTGGAGAGGGTTGGACCTTCAATTCAACCTCAATCTAATATTTCTCTTTTTCTTTCAAGGTTCCTTTCTTTCTCTCTTTTCTTTTCTCCTCCTCACTTCTACGCCTCACACATCACTACTTGAACATGTTTCCTACATAGTTAGTATTCTACAATTGGTATCAAGAGCCAAGGTTTCATCTTAGGGCCTTGTAGAATCAAATTTGATGATGTTTTGAGTGGTGTTGTGAGCTTGGAGTCACTTTCTTGGAAAATATCTTGGTTTAATCTCTCTAGTGTTGTTATACATGTTTGTGATATATTGTTATGTTCATTAGTGTTTGTAGAACATTGTAGTTTAGTTTGTATTACCATATCATTAAGCTATTTGAAGTTTGGAGTTGATTATGGGCGGATTTCTTGGTTGCGTTTAAGTCCACTGTTTCATTGCTTAGTTGCGGTTAAGTTCTGTTATCTGCGGTTAACTTGCTGCGTTTACTATTTCGGGAATACAAACAAAACGCAACGATAGTGACACTTTTGGACTATTGTCACTGCGATTAGTTATCTGCCTACGTTTAGTTATCTGCGGTTGGGTGCTTTCTGCGGTTAAATGCTCTGCGTTTAGTTCACTGAGGATAATTCTCTGCGGTTAAGTGTATTGCGATTAACTCATTGCGGTTAGATCTCTGCTACTGTGGTTCAATGTATTGCGGTTAGATCACTTACTGTGATTAACTCATTGCGGTTAAGTGTATTGTGGTTAAGTATATTGCGGTTAGATTTCTGCGTTTAGGTCTTGTGGTTAGCATATCTTGCGGTTATCCCTTCACAAGTGATTTCCTCCTTGTAAGCTTCAAATGAAAGGACCAGTATCGGATGTTGACTCGTGTGGTCAATCATGCTCGGACTTTCAAGGGAATGAGTCTCCTCAGTCATGCAAATTGCTTGAATTGGCAAGAGAATGTCACATTGAATGCTTTCATACACTTCAGTCACATCTTTCTATACTGCTTGAGGGCAATGGATTCGTAATGGGTTTTGAACGTGCATTCATGACACTTTTCGGTCAAGATGTTCAAACATTCACAGACATTATGATCTTGAATTTGGATCAATTACGACAACAATTGGTCAGAAAAGAAACATCTAACGAAGGATCCTCTGCTGCCCTAGGAGTGCTCAGGAAACAACTGCATAACTTCTTTGACTCCAAATACTCTATGATCTATGATTACGACAGTCAGATGACTATGAAGTGCTTCACTGACCACACCAAGATTGATGTTGATCACTATAGAGATATGCTAGGTCAATACCTGGACAAGGTTAAAGAGCACATCGAGAGACAGCCAATACTTGAACTTGTAGATGATGACAAGGCCGAGTCACATGTTGAACAGGCTTGTGATAGTTTGGGTTCGGGTTTAACAATGGATGCAAAGTCGGTCAACACTGAACTCATGGATTCAGAAAAGGATGAGAGAGTCACTTCTGCTAAATTAGTGACCCCGGCTATGGAGAACATACCCACACCAGACTCAAGCAATGAGGTATCGTCAATTGATCAATACAATACGCTATCAAATGTAAGTCATCATACAGATCAAAGCAATCTCAGTTATAACACAAATTTGTTGAGACAGGCTAACAGTGCATTACCCTTGTCTAATTCAACAAATATGTGTTATAAAGGGGGAGAAAATGATCTGTATGATGTCTTCAAAAATGATCTGTTTGATGAAAACCCTTGTCTCAAAGTTGAGTTTTCTATGACACTGGACCAGAACATGGTTGAAAAAGAGACATTTAATCAACTCCAAAAACGGTTTTCACAATTACAAAAACATTGCATTGAACTTGAAATTGAAATACAACGTAAAGAAGAATGCTTTCAAAACTGCAAACCGTGTCTAAATCCTGAATTGCCTGATCTTAATGAATATTTTATGATCAACAATCTGAAAACTCAGCTGCATGACAAGGATTCAACTATCAGTTGTCTTAAAAATTAGATCAAGATGTATGAGCAACGTAATGACGCCAAATGGAAACACAATGCGTATGAAACTAATTGCAAAATTGCTAAATTACGTGTTGAAAATGAGAATCTCAAGGTGAAATGTAATAAACTGTGTGAGTCACTCAAACAGATAAATGCTGAGAACATCAATCTGACTACTCCACAATTTCCTAACAACGATGATTTCTTTGCTCAAAGTCTGACGTCATGTTCTAAAACTCCTAGTGAGCATACAGTGCCAAGTGATGTTTCAAAGAGTCAAATGAGCCTCAATCTTTCAAAACCGTCTATTTTGGGTAAACCTGTCTTGAAAATGTTGGTTATCAAACTATCATTAGACAACCAAATGCTTTTAGTCAAATGAGACTCAGTCTTTCAAAACCGTCTATCTTGGGAAAACCTGTCTTGAAAAATGTTGGTCATCAAACTACCATTAGACAACCAAAGAATTTTAGTTCAGAAAGACCTAAATTCTCGAATACACGATGTGTTTCTCAAGTGGATAAAAAACGTGATTTGACTAAGTCTGTAAGGCCAAAACCCACAATTCATAAATTAAATGGTCTTAAACCTGGTAAATCTTTGAGACATCGACCAAGGAAATATGATCATAGAACTACTCATCACAAGAATGTCACCATGCATGAAACTACTTACAGGTTTAGATCTTCTTGGTTATGGATACCAACTGGTAGGACATTCGTGATTAATGGTCACAAATGGTCACATGTGTGCACCATTGACACAGGTTTTACAAAGGGATTACACAACAGGTCCACTAAAACCTGCGTGTGGCGTCCAAAGACACTGACATCTCCCGCGACTAGAGACATGTCTGCTCACATGTGAGTCAACATCATGTGGACTCCTGACTAATTCGTTTCAGGACTCGTGTTTCACTGTTCACCCACTAACGCATTCACTGTTTATACTCTATATCAGTAGTTTGTGTACATACTGTGTGTTTGTTTTACATTAATTATATTTTCAGTCTATCTTTCTATGTATATTCTTTTTTTCATTGTGGCTATATGCTTGCTCTATGTAGTCTGTTGCATCTCATATCTGGCATCTTGGTATTATATGTTCATCTTGTAGACTTCCTCATCACTTGGGCATCTCTCATAACTACATGGACCAATCTTGTGCACTTGCATTATTCTCTAATATGTGATAGTGTAGTACAGGGACTATATGTGTCATTATAGCAAATGTGTCTCATCTCATATTTAAGAAATTCTATTTCTTGCGATTAAAAAAGGCTAACCACAACACATCTTGCTACTAACTCATCTCTACTCACGTGTGCTGCGATTAAGTCTTGATTGTGTTCCCTGTTTGCTCAATTGTTGGTATGTCAAGTGTTTTATCTTCACATTTGCTATTACCTTCCATGATTTCATTTTCTCATGCGTTGCGTTATTTTAGGTGGATATACGCGGTGCTCTCTATCTCGTGTAAAAGAGTTTGTGTCTAATAGGTTAGATCATACTTGCTCTATAATACATGTAATTGTTCAGCTTCTGCGTGTGCGTAAGATTTACGGTCATGAGTGTGAGATCTTGGGTTGGTTGGTATTGCGGTTAGGACGGAAAGAATATGTGAAGTACTTTTGATGTTAGGTAGGATAAAGTAGAGTTAGTTGCCTAGGAGGATGGATCTCATTGTAATTTACGGTATCTATGGTTAGATCTGTTGGAACATTACGGAGTGTGGTGAGAATTCTTGATTGCGGTTAGCTGATGGTTCTTGATTGCGGTTAGATTAAATTCTTAATTGCGATTGGTTTATGATTTTTGATTGCGATTAGATGGATCTCATTGTAAGTTACGGTATCTATTGTTAGATCTGTTGGAACATTACGGAGTGTGGTGAGAATTCTTGATTGCAGTTAGCTGATGATTCTTGATTGCGGTTAGACTATGTTCTTGATTGCGGTTAGACTATGTTCTTGATTGCGGTTAGATTAAATTCTTAATTGCGATTAGTTTATGATTCTTGATTGCGATTAGATTAAGCTCTTGACTGCGGTTAGACCAAATTCTTGATTGCGGTTAACTTGAAATCTTGACTGCGGTTATTGTGAATCCTTGATTACGTTTATCTTAACCTAATTGCGAGTTTCTCTCTAAGTGTGGCTGCTGTCAATTTAACCTTGCGTTTCACAGAACTTGCGGTTAACTTTTTCTGTGATTAAAATGGTTGCGTGTAATTATTACTGTGACTGCGGTTTGTTAAATCTGCGGTTATCTATTCTTGCGGTTAACTTGATGTGCGTTGACCATATGTTGCGGTTCAATTGGTTGCGGTTAACTTAACTTGTTGCGGCTAACTTAGTTTGCGATTATAACTTTGCGATTAAAATTTGAGTTTGCGTTTAATTGAGTTTGCGTTTAATTGCTTTGCGTTTAACTCTAACTGGGAACTTACTTGACTCACTCTGTCTTACACTCATGTGAAGTGCTCAGCTTGTGTGTTCATGTATGGGTGTCTAATTATTCATGCATGGCTTGGTGTGTTTGTCACTCATTCTTATTTGTCCAAACTGCTGTTTTATGTGTTGAATGATTTACCTTATGAGTGCTTATTACTTGCCGTTCATAACCCTAGGCCCTGTTCCTTTCTCTTTACCATTTGACTCTAGGGTATCTCTTGTTACTAACACTCACTATCACATGTGGTCGTTTTCTGTGGTGATGTGTGTCAAATGCAGCTCCTATGGCAGAACCTAGTGTCGAAGAACCATTGGCTCCACCTGTTCGTTCTGACGATGACATTTTGCCTTTCAACAAGTAGGTACCCATCGGGAAAAGCAACTGCTATGTTAAGACAGATAGACCTCAGAATCATCCCATATTCAGAGTAGCACTGGACATACTGAAAAACACCACCTTCTTCAATGCCTTTACCGCATCCTCCTCAATCCCCTCCATCTACATCCAACAGTTCTGGAACACTATGTGCCTTGACAGAACAACCAACATGTACAAGTGTCAGCTAGATGAGCATTGGGTGAACATCACCATGGAAACACTTGGTAGCGCTCTGCAGATATTACCAACGGGTGATAATGTTGTATATACTCCCCCTCCTACTCCAGCTACTCTTATTGATTTTGTCAATGAACTTGGGTATCCCACTCAAGTGTCTACGCTTTCCACTGTTATCACACATGACCTCTATCAACCATGGAGAGCAATTGCAAGCCTCATCAATTTGTGTCTGACTGGAAAAACATCGGGATATGAAAGACTTAGAGCTCCATCTCTACAAATTCTCTGAGGCGTTGTTAACGGTGTGAACATTAACTTTGCTGAACGTATCTAGGAGGAATTTAGTCAGTCCATTCACTCTTTCTTGGTTGACAAGGCTAACCTTGAAGCACAAAAAGACGGAAAGAAAAGATCAGCCAAGCTCTTGATTCCAAGCATTCGCTTCACTAAGCTGATCATACTTAGCCTTCAACGATCGCTAAAATTCCACCCCAGAGAAGAATCCCCTCTTCATCAACCCACTGATGAACATCCACTTGGGTTCCTCAAATATGACTCTAAGAGCAATCGCGAGATCATCTTCGGCATGGACATCCCCACTGCCCTTCTCACCCGTGACACACTGACTGCTCCATATTATAAGGAATACCTTAAAATTCTGAAGACAAGTCGGGATGCATCATCTAATGAGCCTGCACTATCCACTAAGTCTGTAAAGTCTGCATCCAAGAAACGCAAGGGTGGAAATACCTCAGCTACATCCTCTCAAGGCACTAAAAGAGTTAAGCAGACCACAGGAGGTAAAAGAACCAGCTCAAAAATTAAACCAACTGATGCTGAAGATCCTAAAGCTGCACCTTCCACCACACAGCTCCCTCTCACAGAAGATGAAATGGTGCAAATGGCAACTGCTGAAAGCTTAAAGGATGCTTACATGCCACCGGCTCCACCAATTAGTGGGGTCAACATTCGTGAACCTCAGTCAGATAAAGCTTCACAACTCCAGCATGCGACAGGAAAAGGCAAGGACGTTGCCAAAGAAGAACAGGCGGCTCACACTCTATTGAAAATATCATCTCCTGCCTCCAAATCAACCAGCTCCAAGTACATCTTCAAAAAACGATCACCAACTTCCTCATCTGCCAAGATTTCTTCTGAAAATGTCTCCTCACCGAGTCTTGGACAACCCACCAAATCAAGCAGTTCTGAGACTGACACCAGTTCTGCTCCCAAAGGTGATGAACTTAACCTCGATACACAAGATGTAACCAGCCATCAACCAGTACAGGACAAACCTGTTGAGTCTGTACCCCCTGTCGATCCACTCGATGACGAGTTTGTTTCTACTGCGTATCCGGATATTCAGGGTAATCTCAAATTGAAAACTGATGACCCTAAGCTCGAGGTGATACCTGACAGCCCCACTGGCACGTTATCATCGTACAAGAATCTGGATACTTTTGGCGATCAATTCCTCATGGATAAGCCGGATGATGCTGAAGGTGAAAAATCTGGTGATGAGCATGGAGAAGTTGTGTCAATGGTTGATGTGCCTATTGAGCAAGACAACTCCACCATTCCTACCAAGTCTGCACCAACGTCTACTGCTGGTCCTAACAACGATGACATCCCACATGCTGCCGACACACAAGAGAAACCGTCTGCATCTGCCAATCCTGCTAGCACTGAGAAGAAGTTAGATTTGGACACTTTAGCTTTGACTGCCGATGCTGTTCAAGAAAATCTTGCCATTCGTGAGAAGTTGGACAAGCATGCCTCTTTGCTTCAAACCCTAGTAAACCTTAATCTGCCACAAACAATTACTAATCATGGCAGCAGATTATACAAGTTGGAGCATCTTGATCTTGAACGACAAGTATCTCAGGCCATCAACGAACAGGTAGCTGAAGCTGTCAGTATTACTCTCGAAGCCCCTCTCAGGTCCAAATTCAAAGACCTACCTATCAATGACATGAAGCTCATTCTGCAGCACAGTATGTATCAACAGGGTCAACACACAGGACACGATGCTCACGTACAGCTGTATAAGGCATTGGAGGCCTCAATTCAACAAGATGATGCTGAGGAACACGCCCGGGACTTGGAAATTGAACGAAAAAGAAAACAGCGGCGTCAGGGTCACTCCAAGCCACCATCTGGATCACCTCCTCAACCACCTCCACCTCCTCCACCTGCTGGGGCATCTGGTCCATCAGGAACTCCTTCACTGCCTGGTGGGTCGCAAGCTCCTAGCAGATCATCACAACCCACCTCGTCACCATCTCAAAAACATCAGACTGACAAGTCAACCAAGTCAGCTCCGTCTAAACAAGCAAAACAAGTTAAGTATGCTGCTTGGACTACTTTTGACGCTGGTGCAACCTCCATTGCATCTCATGCCCCTGACGATCATGTCTTTTATGAAGCTTCTGTCACTCCACAACACGATGATTCTTCCGATGACAAAGATGATGATGCTTCTACAACTCACATTCCTGGGAGACAGTGGTGGAAATCATTCACCAGAACTGACACCAATGATCCACCGCAAGTTCCCTTAACCAAGGATGACAAAGAGACATGGTGGAAACCAGATGACAACAAACCACAATCACCTGAGCCTGACTGGACGATTCCTTCCTCTGACTTGCCAACCAATGAAAGCAACTGGATCAATGCAATCACCACCAGTTTTGTTCCACCTTCTGAAGATTCCCTACTTTCCCAAACTGGTGATATGGGAACATTCATCGCATGGTTCTGCAAGAAACGTGGTCTCTCAAGGCTCACTCAGAAGGACCTGGAAGGCCCTGCCTTCAACATTGTCAAAGCTTTTCATCAGGATGTTAATCATTTACAATACCAGATGGAAGAGTGCCACAAGATGTTCAATGACATTGTGGATGAAGGAATAATGAAGTATAATTACAACACTCCACTTCTGTTGGGTGGGCCTCCAGGAAATGTCACTATCCAAGCTGAATTCTTCTTCAACAAAGACCTTGAATATCTTAAGCTTGGGAGTCGACAATGCAAATCAGCCTTATCCATCACAAAGATGAAAGCAGCCCATTATTCTGATATCGGGTTGGAACAGCTAGTCCCCGACAGTATGTGGAGTACTCAAGAATGCGACTACAACATCTCAGCATCTCTGGGCATTTCACACTGGTGGTTGAAGAAGCAACAGTTCTACATAGATCGGTTTCAAGCTCCAGGTGACCGAAAGTCTGTTCGCTCACCACTTCAAATCATTAGTGTGGTTAAAGTTCAAATACATCCCATCTATGGATATGACTACCTCAAGAGCATTACACTCAGACGAGCAGACTTCAAGGACTACACCATATCCGAAGGGGACTTCAAACACCTACGCCCTAATGATTTCGAAGATTTGTATCTACTCCATCTTCAAGGAAAGCTGCATCATCTACCATCACGTGAAATGAAGTCTCTTGTGTTTGCTGTACTTCACTGGATCCGGGGTATCGTCATCAGGAAACGGGTCGAAGACTTTCAGCTTGGTATCGAATGCTACCAATCCCAGCTCAACCTCACAAGACCCCTATGGAATGTTAATAGTCTGGAACGGGTTGCTGACTTTACAGTCATTGAATCTCCTCTGGCAACGGTATTTCGAGACAAATACAATGTGCCCATGGTTTTGCGCTTCAATGAAATACACAAGTTCAGCGACGGTACCTTGCGTATGGTCGAAGAGGCACTGGACTTCAGAGTGAAAGAATACCACATTTATGCCCAGGGAACTAGACGTTATACCAATCACTGGACTGCAAATGAGTTATCCCGGAACAAGAGGTTTTTGGCTGGCATCCGCAAGAGATTAAAGATGCGAAGAATCTTCCGAAGCCTGGAGTGCTACGTTGGTGGCAGAGTTCGTGAAGGGGACTACCGTCTTCTCCAACGTACTGAGTAATAAAATCAGTAGTGGGGTTCAGTGTCATTATTATGTGTGTTGGTTGGGATGTTTGTTTTGTACTGTCATTAATTTGTGGCCCTCCTTGTGTATCCTTATAAACATTTTTCTTGCCTTTCACATATTCTATCCCGCATAGTGTACATACTTCTGTATATATAAATAGAAAAATATAAAACCATAAAAATCTGAAAAATCACAAAAACTCAAAAATATTCTTCTCTCGACATGTCTCTTGTATAATCGATATTATGTACGTTTCTAGAAATGTCATTCAATAATGACACGGAATCATACATATGCTTGAGCAAGAGTTTCTCGGTTTCAAATAAAGTTCTTTTAAAAAACATGTCGTATCTCAAAACGTTTTCAAAAAGATGGCTTGTAGTCATTTCAGGCTACAACCCGGACTTCAAAAATATGGTTTGCTATTACTTCAGATAGCAACCCGGTTTTCAAAATTAAGGAAAACACGTCGCCAAAAAGACGGTTGTTCCTAACAAAGGGTGCCGTTCATCCGAGCGTGAATTACTTGATATTCATGCACCCTCGATCTAATGTACGTTTCAGTGCATTATTTCTTGATAAAGAAGAGAAGTCTTCTTTTTATCGTCAAATACTTTCCCTTCTATGATTTTTCCGGAAAGTATTTGTGCAAAACTTGGTGGTACCATGAGATTTTGACTGAAAATCAAATTGAACTCAAAAGTTTGATAAAATTTTCACTCAATCAATGACTTTTACATTTTCTGAAAATATTTCAGTTTTAACATCCGTCATTGATTGAGGGGGAGAGTGATTTCTCAAAATTTTATGTATCATCAAAACTCCCCACACTTCGTACAAAAAAACCTTGCAACAAAATGACTTGTGATGTGTTATGTGTCAGAATGAGTACATTTTCAAAGAGTTTTCGTTAAATCTTCAAATCTTTTTGTAAACTCTTCAAATCTGACACATAACAACCTCCCTCACATATTGAGGGGGAGCAAAAAAAAAAAAAAAAAAAAAAAGGTTCCTTTTATCAGAAAATATTAAAAATTAACCGCATTTCTCTCCCAAACGTTTTCTAACTTATTTAAATCAATTGAGATCAAAAATCTCGAATGATTTGAAATTTTTGATTGGGGGAGAGAATGTGATTTAAATATGAAATCTGATAATCAAAAGTGATCTTTTGTACTCAATAATAGGCTCCCACATATGTGCTAAACTCTTTCGTATATCGATGCATATATTGAGGGGGAGCAAAAAGCGTTTGTGGAAGTAATACCTAAGACCGACCATTTATCTTTATGCATGGAGTTATAAGGTTGGTTAAGGTTAGGTATGAATTCCCATGATCCACCAGAACCGGAAGGATCTTCCCAGGGACAATCCATAGATAGATTAGAAGTCCTTAGGAATGATTATGAAAAAAGGAGTAAAGTGAGAAAGGGAAGAGTGCGGACTGAGATAGAGCTAGGACTGGAACAAACCCAACAAGGTTCTAGTGGTGAAGTCTCGGTAAGCACTGAAGGGGTTGAAGAATGAAAAAGAAATGAAATGTGAAAGGGTGAAAAGAAATAGCCCTCCAAATATTCAACCTTAGGGCAGAAACCGGGTTCAATTTATAATCTACTGGCGGTTACTAAGGTAACACCGGTATTGAAGACAAGACGTCATGGACCCAGTGACGCACTGCACCAAACTTCCCAACCACTCAAGTTCTCTTAAAAGAGCTTGTTTCATTCTAACGGGGAACCCTGTGCAATGTATCGACCGCTCATTGCGAGCTATGTTGATACCTAAAACAGGAGACGCCTCCCCAGTCTCCAGGAGCGGATCAAAACGCACTATTGAGTCTAGAGCCATGAGATCATCCATAAATCTCGTTAGGACACATTCCGAATATGCTTATTGTTTCACACAATGTGGAAAATAAGAAAAAATACTTAGAGTCCTACGCATTATCCTTGTGGTATTGCCAGAACATCCGAGTGATATGAAAATATTCACAATGACGATGGAAATCCTTCTAGAGCGAACATCTCTCAAGCTCTTGGTAGGTGACATGTGAGATCCATCTTGGATCGATGATCAAGTGAAAACTGGAAAGCAACAATGGTGCGATTCATTATTGAATCAAACTTGTTCCAGGATGTGGATTGACGGATACTTTTGCAAAAACCTTTCAATGTGCTCACAAACTAACTTTTCGAGCACATTGATTGTGTAAAATCTTTCAAACAAAAGTATTTTTTGATGGAAATGTGATTCAAAGTATAAAACTCTCGTCGTGTCTCAAAACATGTTTATCATATGACACGCGAGTGATTTCTATAGATCAATTTCTCATCAATCCGTGAATATCAATTCACCGATTCACTCTATCATGCTGTCTGCTTTGAGACGTTCCGGTATGAGAACATGCTAAGTATGAAGATTCCGAAGTGGATTCTTTGGAAAATTCATTACTACAAGCTGGAAATTTCTGTCAAGGAGAGTCTTCTTTAAAAGAGACTCTACCTGATCACAGGTCGGTTTTCACAAAACCGGAGGGTAGTCTGTCCTCGTAGAACGAATGACAAAGCCATATTCGTTCTCTATCTTTATTGCTAACTGTTTTATTTCAGGGTCACATATAAAGATGGCGTTGATGGCTCCAGTTTCCAGCTGAATCGGGTCAATCCATACCTCATGCTCACACATCCTCCACACTATCTATGAAGATGAGAGACTTGCTACAACAAATGTTGAGAGACTACTAACAACGTTTCCGCAACTCTGATGAAAAGGTCTCCCAATCCACAAACTCCAATGCAACGTCTCCAGATACAGAAGGGTGTGAGCATGATGGTCCCTTGTCACTACATTACATGAAGGCAATACAACTATGGATGAGATTGGAGATTTACTTTGGCTGATGATCTCAAAGAAGCTCAAAGATCACATATCTCAAAGGAATTCAAATCACAAGTTTGCTTGCTTGAAGTACGAAGTGTGTTGAAAAGTGAAGAATCAGATCCTACGAGCTACAAAGACTAAAGAATGCTTAAAGACCAAAGATCTTAATTTCAAAGGTGACCTCGCTTAGGGGGAGATTGTTAGGAATACTAATATTCCTGTAAAAGTCTCGGTCACCTAATGATTGTAATAGCATTAAGTTAGCTCGTAGTTAGTTTGTTTATTAGTTAATTAGTATTAGTTTAAGTAACACCGTGGAAGAAGGACGAGTCTTCACCCACTGTATGCCTGATCCACAGCCCGGGAGTGGGTGTTATATTGTAAGTATAAATACCCCTCTCCACATGTGGAGAGGGTTGGACCTTCAATTCAACCTCAATCTAATATTTCTCTTTTTCTTTCAAGGTTCCTTTCTTTCTCTCTTTTCTTTTCTCCTCCTCACTTCTACGCCTCACACATCACTACTTGAACATGTTTCCTACATAGTTAGTATTCTACATAGTTAGTTTCCTACATGTTTCCTACGAAGACGTAAAAAATGTTACTAAAACGTAAAAAACGGACGAAAACGTAAAAACTCAGACGAAAACTTAAATAATTTGACGAAAACGTAAAAAAACGGACGAAAACAAAAAAATCAGATGAAAACGTAAAAAACCTGACGAAAACGTAAAAAAACGGATGAAGACGTAAAAAATCTGACGAAAATGTAAAAAAACAAACAAAAACGTAAAAAATGGACGAAAACTTAAAAAATCCGACGAAAACGTAAAAAAACGGACGAAAACGAAAAAAATTGGAGAAAAACTTAAAAAACCTGAAGAAAACGTACAAAACGAACGAAAACGTAAAAAATCTGACGAAAACATAAAAAAACAGACGAAAACGTAAAGAGTCGAACGAAAATGTAAAAAATCTGACGAAAACGTAAAAAATCTGACCAAAACATATAAAAAACGGACGAAAACCTAAAAAATTGGGTAAAAACGTAAAAAATCAGACGTAAACGTAAAAAAACGGACGAAAACATAAAAAATCGGACGAAAGCGTAAAAAATCGGACGAAAGCGTAAAAAAACGGACGAAAACGTAAAAAATGGGGTAAAAACGTAAAAAATCAGACGTAAACGTAAAAAATCTGAAAAAAACATAAAAAAAACTTAAAAAACCTAACGAAAACGTAAAAAAATGGGCGAAAACGAAAAAAATCGGAAGAAAACGTAAAAAACATGACGATAATGTAAAAAAACGGACGAAGACGTAAAAAACGGACGAAAACGTAAAAAATCGGACGAAAACGTAAAAAATCTGACGAAAAAGTAAAAAAATAGACGAAAAGGTAAAAAATCAGTCGAAAACGTAAAACAACTAACGAAAACAGATTTGGTGTATTTAATGGAAAATAGGGGAAAACAAAAAAAAAAGTGTTTTGTAGTTTTGTGTATTAAAGTTGGAAATAGGAATTTTGTGTTTTGTAGAGAATTTTATTGGAAAACACTAATTTGAACGCGATCTCTGTTTTCCTTGTTTTCCACAAAACATTTTGTGGAAAATAAGGGTGTTTTCCCTTAACTAAACGCACCCTCATCATTTTTACCTTTTCTGAACTGGCAAAACATCTAAAAACACTCAATATTGAATCAAAATAGTGAAAATATCCCAGGAATGTGTTTTATATGTTTCAAATGCAAAATAATCAAAAACAGATGAAAAACGTACAAAGTTTGCAAAATTGGCAGTTTCAGTCCCTCAACTTTCAAAAGTTGTCAAATCTAGTCCCTGGTTGTTCTAAAAACTTGAAAAAGTCACCAAAGGTCCTTTTAAATCAAAAAGTTACATAATTAGTCCTTTGGTGCAAAGTTTCACAAAATGTCAAGTTTAGTCCCTGAAGTTTGGAAAATTGTCAAAAATGGTCCCTGGGATATTAAAACTTTGAGAAAAAGAAATTTTGTCCTTGTACTTCTCATATATGGCAGGATTGGTCCTTGATAGGCAAGTTTGGTGGAATTACACATTTGGTCCCTGAAGTTTGAAAGTTTGGCAGATTTGGTCCCTGAGAAATTTAAAATAGAAAAATCATCTTTGGTCCTTGAAATATTCAATCATGGCAAGAAGGGACCTTGTGAACACTTAGGGAAAATTACAAAACCAACCCCTAAACTTTCAGAATAATTACAAAATTGGTCCTTGTGATACTTTACACCAAACCGGACCCTTAAATATTACTACTCCTAAGCCTAGTCCAATCCAAACAACCAAAAGCCCACCTCCCTTGTTTCAGCCCAAACACCACTCCAGCCCAACACCCTTAATAATATTATCAGGGTCAAACTTTGACCTTGAGTCAAACCCCCAGTTAAAACACCACCCTTTCCCACCTTCCTTCACCCCCTAACTTGCAGAACCATCACCTCACCTCCCCTACCATTTCCACCGCCCAAACCACTCAAATACCCCACTTTCACCTAAAAAGACAACCACAATAAATGCTCCCCCTCCAAGCAAGTTATCAGAAGCCAAATTGCAAAAACAAAATTTGGCGCCAAAAACACGTGGAAGGCTGTGATCATCTCTCTCTCATCCAACGGCTCAAATTCAAGTGGGAAATGATCAGAGAAGCAAGGGAAGCCCTAATCCTCAAGTATAAAAGGATGAGAAGCCAAGAAGCAAGAGTTGTTCAATTTCTTAGCATAATTTAGGACGTAATAGTTGTAACCTGTATTTTAATTGATTTTCTAAGCTTTTAAGCATTGTTGTAGTTAATTTAAGTGTAACATCAACTTTTTCAGTAATCAATTCCAAGTTTTATTCCATATCTCAGTTTGTGCAATTTTAATTTTATTTCAAATTTCTTAAGTAACTGTGTTGTTATTATTAATAGAGTATATGGACTCTTAGGTTCACATAAGCTCCCAGATAGCTTATTAAAGCTATTAGTAACATTAAAACTCAGTTTAGTAACAAGAAAATCAAAAATCATAAAAAGTCAAACAAAGTCAAAGTTGCAGGTTTTGTTGAAAAATAAGCTGGAGCACAGTAAATTTGGGATGGCTGTGGGTTAGAACTCCAAGGGGAGTGTTAGGATTGGTTCTATGGTTCTTGGTTCATGGTGATAAGCAGGAATGCACATTGTAAGCTCTTAAATCATTTTCTGTGTTTCTACTGTATCATTGCTCATTTCATTGCTTAATCAGCTTCTTTGTGCTTATATTGTATTTGATAGTGATAATCTAGCATAAATTCAGTAGCTTGTTTATTGGAATCCTTAGTTGCTTTGTAATCTTAATTTGGCAGTTGAATTAGTACATTTAGTAATCTTGGATAATTGTTGTTGTTTCCTGTGTTTAATTGCTATTTTAAGGTTAAGTTATCATAATAAGTTGTTTTGAACTTGTTTCATAAGCCCTAACACCCATATGCTTTGAAAATCATAAAACAGTCTTTTAAAAGGTGTGTTTGGATCAGGGTATTACAAGGTGTTGTGGTGTTTAAGTGTTGTTGTTTCTGATTGATTCAAGTCACTTAGGTCCATAATAGCTCAGAACAAGCATAATACTTAGGTCTTATTCATAGAAAAGTCAAAATCAAGTGTTAATAGGCCTAGATTACCCTCTGTGTTGGATTAAGTGTGGCATATGCCCCAAATCCATTCACTTGTGAGTGGTTTAGCTTAAATTAGTCTTAATCTAGCTTAATTAATCCATATCAGTCAATAAATCAAGATCAAAGTTCATTTAAGTCAACCTTTTACAAAATCTTAAAAAGTCAAATTTGCATACTTAGGCAGAAAACCAAATTTTCAAGGATTTTTATAGAATTTTGTGAATTTATTCAGGCTTTGAAACTTTCAGAGGTTAAAACCTACCACCTCAGCTTCAAGAATCTAGGTTTAGCTTATTTGTGGGATTTTTATTGTAGCTTGTGCATTAGCTTATTTCAACCTGCAGGGCAAGTGCATTGCCCTGTGCACAGGTTTTGAGCACAACTCCCAAGCCCTTAGATACTTCATTAGTGGGACCCATGATGAGTGCTTAATCACACATCCTTTTTAGACCAAAAATCAGACCAAACACACCAAATACTAACTAAATACGCCAAGAGAATGTGTGTTTTTGTATTTGTGTATGTGCAGGTACGGATATGAGAAAAATGGACAAAAACAATGCCAAAACCGACAAAAACGAGCACGAGAATGGAAAGTGTCAAAAGCCGGAGCCGGGGAAGAAAATGATAAAGGAAAGCTCAAAATATCAAAACAAGACCTCAGAGAATCATAAAGTTGCATAAATAGTCCCTGGTCAAAGATTTGAAGAAGTGACAATTTCGGTCCCTGTACTTTCGGATATTGACAAGAATGGCCCCTAAAGAATAATTACGAAAAATCATCAAAGGTCCCTAATAAATTCAAAAGATGTTCAAGATTGGTCCCTGGATAAAGATTTCAAAGTTGACAAAACAGGTCCCTATAGTTTCAGATTATACAAAATTAATCCTTGTCATTTTATTCCTAAAAACAAACTAAACCAAATCCTAAACCAATTACACCTTTGTCCCAAAATTATAACAAAAGCCCACCCTTACTCTTTGTACCCGGCCTGCTCCTATACACCAACCCGATCCATCACCCAACACCCGGTCAATAGTCAACAAAAACAATAAAAACCCCCAATTCCCACATTCCCGCCCCCCAAAATGATATTTACCCAGAAACGATTTACTGTTCAAGAACCCTAACTCCCCACCTTTCAAAATTACCCCACTTTAAGAATAATTACCCAATCATTGGGCTTCTAGAACATGTCAGGGATAGCAGGGACACGTGGTCCAATCAGGAAAGATGCGCATGATCAATCACATCACAATAATTAATCCTACGGCTGTGATATGAAGATTGGTGAGCAAGGGTGATCAAACGGCTCAGGAGGGACTTAAAGAAGCACAAGGGGTTGTTGATCGATGACTTGGCACTCTAGGACCTTCCTCTCTCAACAGCTATATATAGCTCTCCTCACCATCAATTTTAGTCTGTTAGATTAGGGTTAAAATTAGGAATAGGAGTAGATTAAATTAGCTTAATAGTTTACTTTCAGCTTTAGCTTATTGTATCTCTGTTTCAATGCTTTGTACTCAAATTTCATTTTTAATATAACTCAAGTTTCAATTAAATCCTTTGCAATTCATTTTCAGTTGTTAAGTTACTTTAATCCTGTTTTTAGTTTACATTGAATTCTTTCACAAGCTTATTCTAGTTTGAAAAATAGTTGGAAGTAAGCTCTTATTTGGATTTGAATTTGTAAATTAGCTCTTGGTAAATGATAGTTAAAAGCAGCTTATTCAAATAAGCTGCAGGGTATGAATTGATAGATTAGACTGAGACATGGAAGCAGCTAGCCTATCTAAAGATAGGCTGTGTGGGAGAGCCTCTCTATTTAGCTGAGAGGTTGTTTGTAAGTTTTCAATTTTGATTTTCAAAGCTTAAATTTGCATCACATAGATTTCTAGTGTAGATCTGTTTACATTGCTTGATAATTGTTCATTTCAGTTTATATTGCTTTTATATAGCTTATTCTAGTTTCTTTTATATTAATATTAGTAGTGGGTTTAAGTTTGATACTTTACTGTTTCATTGTTTGCCATAATACTTGATCTGTGTTGTGTTATTTCTGTTTGAGTATTGCATCTGAGATCTGTGTTTGGACTCATTTCTGCATCATTGATCATTAGTGAATTGTTATTTGGGGGATTAGATTGATTTGGAGTTGGATTTGAGGAGAAATAGTGTGACAGTCACCTTAAGGGGTGTTTGGATCAGCTTTTATTGGAGTTTTAATGTTATCCCTTTCATGTTTATTCTGCATAGGTAGTCATCTAAGGATTGTAGTAGTTAAATTCTGCAATTAGTTTGATAGGTTTCAAGTTAAAAGTCAAACATAGCATAAAATCTCCCCATTCTGTTTCATCTTTACTGTTTCTGCTGCTGCAATTTTGAATCTGAATAGAATCTAGGTTATCTATGATAATTAGTTCACTAATTAGCTTAATACAACACATAGGGATAGCTTTGATCATATGAAATTGGATTTGGTCAAACTGTTGGTGCATTCAGAATAGTCAAAATCTCACAGTCATCAGGTTCACTGCCATCTGTTCTCAAGTACTTTTTGGCCATCAATTGGGATTTTCTCATAGGGAATTTTGTGGATTTGTAATCTCAGTAGTATCAAGTTTATTTTGCCCCCTTAAATTTCTAGATTAGAGCTTATCAGCATTGCTTATTACCTTGATTAGTTAAGTGATTTGGACTAATATCTGTTTTCAATGTTGAGGCCTGCAAGTGTGAGTTCTAGTTTGTAAGCCGAGTATTATTGCTTATTCAAGTTCATTTGTGCTTATAGAAGCTTTATTCATTGAGTGGTATCTATTGCTTATTCTGTTTTGGATTTTTGCTTATTCATAATTGCTTATTAACAACTGTTTGCTCCATTACCTGTGTTTCTGAGTACTTTCTTGCTTCAATACTGTTCCTAAAAGCTTTTCTGAGTCTAAAAAGTATTTAGTCATAGTTTGGTACTGTTTGGTCAAGTTTTGCTTATTATTAAGCACTTTGGTTAAGCAGTTTCATAGCTTATTGCATTTCTACAACTTATTTTTCATTTTTTATATTTTTCTCATGTTTAGAATAATATTTTAGATTTTTCCTGAATTTTTCATATTCTTCCAAGTTGATTTGCTATTTTTCTTATTTTATTTTCATTTTTAATCATTTTTAATTACATTTTAATTACTGAAAAATCCAAAAAAATCAGAAAAAGCCAAAAAAAATCCAAAAATATTTTAGAAATTCATTTTCATTTATTTTAGAATTTTTGAAATTTATTTTGCATTTTTCTCATTTATCTTGAAATATATTGAATTTTTAATTAGATTTAGTAGTTTTTAATTTCCAAAAATTACACAAAAAGCAAAAAAAAAAATTAGTTTTTAGTTTTAAAATTACTTTTTATTTATTTTATAATTTTCAAAATTTATTTTTCATTTTTCTCACCTTATTTTCATTTTCTTTTAATTTTTAATTTGATAAATTAGTTTTTAATTCATAAAAAATAAATAAAAAGTCAAAAAAAATATTTTTCTTTTTCTCAAAATTTTCTTTTATCATTTTTAACTTTTCAAAATTATTTTCAAGTCCGTAGGAGTAGCGTAGTTTTAAAGTCGCGTTTTATTTCGTACGTTTACGTTTTATTTACGTTTTAGCTTACGTTTTCAATTTTGCGTTACGATTCTAGTTGCCTTATTTGAATTACGTGCTTAGTTGATTATTTGTGCTTCATTTACTATTTCATTAGTATAATCTAATTCAAATCACTTTTTACCACTTTCACGACACGTTTCACGAAACGGGAATTCGAAATTCCATTCATCCTTCACACGGACTACGACCTCGGGTTATTTGTATTTCTTTGCGGATCTCTTGAGTAATACTTATACTATATATATAACTTGATTTTCATGGAAATACTTTCCTAAGCATTTCTTCGGAAATAAAAACTATACTCAAAACGATTACATCAAAATTTTGCCGCCGCTGCCGGGGAAGATTGAAGTGAATTTTTCGTTT
The DNA here is from genome assembly GCA_030686995.1 of Artemisia argyi. NCBI lineage: Eukaryota > Viridiplantae > Streptophyta > Magnoliopsida > Asterales > Asteraceae > Artemisia > Artemisia argyi. The sequence continues at coordinate 154,453,313 of CM060698.1, read as the reverse complement.
TCGTTTTTCGAAATTGTGTTTTGAAAACCTTCCTTGTATATATTTTCTATAAAAACCAAAAAAAAATTTAAAAAAATCAAAAACACTTTTCCTAAAGTGTTTTCAAAAAATACTAAAAAATAATAAAGTTACAGCCTCGTCTCGACCGAAAGGAAAAGCGTTGTAAACCAAATAAGTTTAACAATATAACAACGCGTGAAATTAGTTGCTAATCGGATTACTTTGGATTCTACGACCGAATAAGCGGAAAATACGGAAGCTTTGACATTAAATTGCAAGCTGAAGAGAGATCCATTCTTCTCTCCCGTTCCGTCACGAGTAGATTTAAAGGAAACAGTTTACGATTAACGTAACGTTTGAAAAACAAAAGAAAATAAAAGTTTTAAGTTTTCGAATTTTGTTTTTTAAAAATAAAAATACAAAAAGATTTTCCTTTTCCATTTTGATTTTCCTTTTATTTGATTTTATGAGAATTAAAAACCAAAAATAATCTTCTTATCCTCTTATCATTTGATTCTTCTTCTTTAACCCTCTATACCGATAATTCTTATGGATCCGATTTGTTTTAAGTGTGGAGAACCGTTCTTTGAAGGTTCATGTGTTTGGTGTACGTGCGAACAATGTGGTAATGATATTCATGATGGAGTTTGTTTGTTTTGTAATACTCCCGAGTATGTTCGAAACACAATCTTTCAAAATGATCCCGATTACTATCCGACACCACCGCCGTCTCCGTTCACTTGCTTTAATTGTGGAAATCCGTCCGACGAGGGATTACCGTGTGGGCAATGTTTTTGTAATCAATGTGGATACACGAATTGTATGTGCTACGCCCCGAGTGTTGAAACGTCTTACGCTTGTGATACGAGTTTTGATAATTATCCTCAAAATGATTTCAATCTTCCTTTTCAAGACTTTTATGAGCAAGTACCAAATTACAATGACAATTCGTTCCAAAGTTCATCGAATTTTGAAAATTGTGGGGGATCGTTTGAAAATTTTTATGAGCCTAATCCGTGTTACGATTCTTATGGTTTTAACCAACCCTCACAAAATTCCGATTTTACTAATGATATTTTTGAAATTAAATCCATGATCGAGAAGTTAAAAGAGTTGGTGGCTAATCATTATACTCCCGAGCCTCGTGAGAAGTCTATTGCAGAATTACTTGCTGAAGAGAGAGCGTCTAATCCTTTTAAAAATTTTAATTACTATGATTTCGACGACGATGATGAGAAAATTACGTTCGTTCTTAATCCTCACAAAACTTCCGATGTTTCTCCCGTAGAACCCGAGGACTCTCTAACAATGGGGGACGAGCATCTAAACACTATTCCGGCAACGGAATCGGACGAATTCAATAAGTCTAGTGTTGAGAACCTCGTCCCAATCCCAAGTGAGTCCGGGGAAATTTCTAATGGTGATTCTGAAATTGTTTCTGATACTTCCTATCCTTCTTTCACACCGGTTGAGAGGAGTGATATCTTTTTAGACGAGATCGAGGCTTGTCTTGCTAACAATGATTCTAATCCAACGATGGTTGAAGATACTAATTTTGATCCAAAGGAAGACATCCATTTGATTGAAGAATTATTGAATGAAGAACCGTCAACTTCTCTCCCTCCGATGAGCAATGAAGATTTTGATGAAGTTGAAAGTTATTCCGATTCTCACAATGAGTATACTATGAGTGATGAAGATTCTTGTGGAGATATCGATGATAATGATGAAGATGATGATGCAGAAATTCAAGATGAAGCTCTTCGTGAGAAATTATCCAAAGTTAATCTTCTCATTTCGAAGATCGAGGCATTGAATGATCTTTCGACTTTTTCTCCTATCCCCGTTATGGATAGTGATTTCTTACCCGAGCTTGAAATTTTTCGATTTGAAGAGACGAGTAGTGGCAATCCCACTATTCATGCTGATATCTCTCTTCTGGATTATGAGCATTTTAATTTTGAGATCGATTTTGAACTTATTTCCGATAATCTGACACGTGACCCTCTTTTAGAAGAAGACGATCTATTTCTTGCTACGGATAACTTGATACCACCTGGTATTGAGAATAACGAGAATGATGTTCACAGAAGTATTCTTTCCGATTTACCATCTTCTCGTCCATCCGCGAAACCACCCGATGAAGATTTTGAATCTGATGCGAATGAAGATATTTTTGGAGTGGTGGACGAGATTTCCGAACAAGATGTTCCTGTGCTTGGTATTTTACCCACCCAACCCACCCATGATTCTGATGATGTTTATGCTTTTACCATCTGGGTGTTTCAACCATTCTTTACTTATCCCATTATTTCTTCACTTTTCCACTCCACCGGGAGTGAGGATACCGTTTTTGACCCCGGCATCTCCACTTGTGCCGCTTGTCCGTTCCATCTGCTCTCCCCAAGGACGAATTAATTCGGGGATCGAGTCAAGCTCATGTGACTCGGTAAACAAAAACAAGCGCTTCGTGGGAGGCACCCCATGCTTATCCATTTTTATTTTCTCTATTTTCTATTTCTTAAGTAACGTGACGTGAGGGGGGCGACCCTTTCCAAACTCGTGTTTTCGTGGTTGTTTATGAATGTTCAAGAATTTTCCCGAAGTTTGAAGACTCTTGTGCTCGTGGTTTGTCGTTCTCTCCACTTGAGTCTCATCCTTCGCTGCTCTTTCGGAAATTCACCATATCCAAAATCTTATCGGTTAACGTTTATCTCTTGGCATACTTAATAAACGGCCTTAGATATTACGTAGGACTACCCGTACCCTTTAAACATTGAGGAAAATGTTTCACTTTAGTCTGGGGGAGGGGGGGTTGAATCTTCGATTCGATTTGACCTGTACCATCGTCTGAGCTGTTAACTTACGCAACTCTGTTTTCCACCAAATTTTTAAATTTTTGTCACCGCTTTATAAAAAAAAAAAAAAAGTGAAAAAATGAAAAAATATATGATATGAATAATAAGATTTGACACCTTGTTTTGACTTTCCTACCGGCGAGAGTAGAAATAAATGTTTCGACTTGACCGGGCGTGTTGAGCCCTAACTCGTCTCCCTTAACCAAAATAATCAAAGATTATAGCTAAGCATCCGCGGATCTCATTACTTGGGATTTTAAATTTGCGGAGATCGAGGAATGATAGAGTTTATTTAGAAGTTTCGTGCTAAACGTGGAGTAGTTGGATCTCTTTACAGCCCACGAAAGGTATTTGTGGCCTCCTTGTTCCCACAAGATTGCACACCAATAATAATAGATCTCTAGGATTAATTAAGGGTATACGGTTTGGGCAATACTTAGTTTTTTCTCGTTCCCAACAAAATCTCTGCATATGGGGGTTTGGTACACATAGGGGTACTGCCAGTGTTACGGTAAAATAGACTATTACATCTTGCCGGTTCGCAGCCGATGTTGTGATCTTAGTAAAGGCCGTAGGACTCGGGGTTTGGCATATGATTATGAATATCAATAATAATAGTCCAAAGCTAAATAAAAAGGCAGAGGAATCCAAAGCTATAAAAAGCAGCGGATAGAAATCTAAAGTCATAATAAAGCTCTTACATCTTGGCGGCTCATAAACCGTTGATTGTAAAAGAAATAAAGGACTAAGGACCAAGTATTATTAAAGTGCTTATAATTGTGCAAAAATGCCAAGCTTCGACTCCGGGGGTTTCCCTAATAAAAAGCTTCCGTTTCGGGTATCAAACATGGTATGTCTCGGTCGTAAATAAAAAGGGGGACCTCCACAAATCGTGTTAAATCAGAGACCTTCATGTGGACCCGATTTCTGTATGCAGGGATTTTCGAGGGAAAGTTTGGAAACTACTTAGCGTTCAAATTTTGTGCTCTTATCGGACTAATAACTATCAAAACGAGAAAATATGAAGCAATTCATTTCTCACAAATTAAAATCTTGAGATACAAAACTTAGGACCTGGGAACAAGAGGTAATACACAAGTAACTTTTGTGGGTAGTGGTGGCATCTAACTTGTGAATAAACAATGATTTCGATTTTACGCTTAGTTTGGGAGCTTGCGAAAAATCAAGGATGACGATTTTTATCCGTATGGTCTCTTCTCTATGAGAAGTGTTTCTACTCGTTGACCCTGAAAGTTATCAACAGATAAGAATTGATAATGAAAGTCAAAGCAAACCGTCACATATATAAATGAAAAAGTACAAAAAGAGTAGTAGTAGTTGTTATTCATGAAAATCGGAAAATGGAGCGTTTTTGAGAATAAATGATTTTAATATCTCTTTTGAACATCATTGCTACTTAACAACGTCAGTAAAGAGAGGTTTTGAAATTATTTATCTCTTAAGCGTGAGGTGATGACATTGCGTGAGGGCACAGCAATACCTTAGTCTGGGGGATTTTGATGAGTGCTTAATCACACATCCTCTATTTAGCTGAGAGGTTGTTTGTAAGTTTTCAATTTTGATTTTCAAAGCTTAAATTTCCATCACATAGATTTCTAGTGTAGATCTGTTTACATTGCTTGATAATTGTTCATTTCAGTTTATATTGCTTTTATATAGCTTATTCTAGTTTCTTTTATATTAATATTAGTAGTGGGTTTAAGTTTGATAGTTGACTGTTTCATTGTTTGCCATAATACTTGATCTGTGTTGTGTTATTTTTGTTTGAGTATTGCATCTGAGATCTATGTTTGGACTCATTTCTGCATCATTGATCATTAGTGAATTGTTATTTGGGGGATTAGATTGATTTGGAGTTGGATTTGAGGAGAAATAGTTTGACAGTCACCTTAAGGGGTGTTTGGATCAGCTTTTATTGGAGTTTTAATGTTATCCCTTTCATGTTTATTCTGCATAGGTAGTCATCTAAGGATTTTAGTAGTTAAATTCTACAATTAGGTTGATAGGTTTCAAGTTAAAAGTCAAACATAGCATAAAATCTCCCCATTCTGTTTCATCTTTACTGTTTCTGCTGCTGCAATTTTGAATCTGAATAGAATCTAGGTTATCTATGATAATTAGTTCACTAATTAGCTTAACAGAATACATAGGGATAGCTTTGATCATATGAAATTGGATTTGGTCAAACTGTTGGTGCATTCAGAATAGTCAAAATCTCACAGTCATCAGGTTCACTGCCATCTGTTCTCAGGTCCTTTTTGGCCATCAATTGGGATTTTCTCATAGGGAATTTTGTGGATTTGTAATCTCAGTAGTATCAAGTTTATTTTGCCCCCTTAAATTTCTAGATTAGAGCTTATCAGCATTGCTTATTACCTTGATTAGTTAAGTGATTTGGACTAATATCTGTTTTCAATGTTGAGGCCTGCAAGTGTGAGTTCTAGTTTGTAAGCCGAGTATTATTGCTTATTCAAGTTCATTTGTGCTTATAGAAGCTTTATTCATTGAGTGGTATCTATTACTTATTCTGTTTTGGATTTTTGCTTATTAATAATTGCTTATTAACAATTGTTTGCTCCATTACCTGTGTTTCTGAGTACTTTCTTGCTTCAATACTGTTCCTAAAAGCTTTTCTGAGTCTAAAAAGTATTTAGTCATAGTTGGGTACTGTTTGGTCAAGTTTTGCTTATTATTAAGCACTTTGGATAAGCAGTTTCATAGCTTATGGCATTTCTACAGCTTATTTTTCACTTTTTATATTTTTCTCAAGTTTAGAATAATATTTTAGATTTTCCCTGAATTTTTCATATTTTTTCAAGTTGATTTGCTATTTTTCTTATTTTATTTTCATTTTTAATCATTTTTAATTACATTTTAATTACTGAAAAATCCAAAAAAAATCAGAAAAAGCCAAGAAAAATCCAAAAATATTTTAGAATTTTATTTTCATTTATTTTAGAATTTTAGAAATTTATTTTGCATTTTTCTCATTTATCTTGAATTTATTTTGAATTTTTAATTAGATTTAGTAGTTTTTAATTTCCAAAAATTACACAAAAAGCAAAAAAAAATTAGTTTTTAGTTTTAAAATTACTTTTTAGTTATTTTATAATTTTCAAAATTTATTTTTCATTTTTCTCACCTTATTTTCATTTTCTTTTAATTTTTAATTAGATAAAATAGTTTTTAATTCATAAAAAATAAATAAAAAGTCAAAAAAATATTTTTCTTTTTCTCAAAATTTTCTTTTATCATTTTTAACTTTTCAAAATTATTTTCAAGTCCGTAGGAGTAGCGTAGCTTTAAAGTCGCGTTTTATTTCGTACGTTTACGTTTTATTTACGTTTTAGCTTACATTTTCAATTTTGCGTTACGATTCTAGTTGCCTTATTTGAATTACATGCTTAGTTGATTATTTGTGCTTCATTTACTATTTCATTAGTATAATCTAATTCAAATCACTTTTTACCACTTTCACGACACGTTTCACGAAACGGGAATTCGAAATTCCATTCACACCTTCGTTGGGACCAGAGTTTTAAAAATCGCGCCTAAGGCGTGCCTAGGCGCTAAATCACACGAGGCTCTAGCCTTAGGGATTTTTTTGAATCGAGGCTCACGACATGCATGAATCCCACAAAAATCGCGCGACTTGGGGATTTTTGCGCCTTTGCGCCTTAGGGATTTTTGCGCCTCGGAGATGTAACGGGTTTTTGGGCTTTTTTCTAAATATTAAGATAAGATACACGGGCCTTATAAGTTATATGCATGGGCCTTTTAAGTCATATGGTGAGTACTTGTATGATTTGTAAATTTGAATTGATTTTATGTTTATTTTATTGATTGAAATTTTATTTAAGAAGTTACTTTGTTTCATTAAATATTTTCTTTACGACATATTATCATGAAAACGTGGCATTGTGCCTTGAATATTAATACGTTGCTTGCTTGATATTTTGGGTTAAATTGTGATCTTTGTTAGATGTAAGTCTACAAGTGTAGGATACAAGCATATTTAGTCTGATATGGATTTTAATCTCTATATAAGTCATCAAATGAAAGAGTTGATCTGTTTGAGAAGTGACATATGATCCATTTTAATCTTTATAATAGCAATATATGTCATATATTAGTATTTTAATGTTATTTTGTATTATTTAATCTACATAAATGGTCACATATGTTATAAAAACCTTACTGTATTTAGTGCGCCTCGCATTCATGAATCCCGCGCCTTAGAATGCGCCTCGACTTGAGGCTCTTTGCCCCCCTTTGCGCCTTAGTGTGCCTTGAGCCTTTCAGAACATTGGTTGGGACACGACCCAGGGAAATACTTTCCTAAGCATTTCTTCGGAAATAAAAACTATACTCAAAACGATTACATCAACCTACCTCTAACTTATTGGCTTTTTGGAAAGTCATACAACCCATCTTGATACCTCAGTGCTTATTTTCTATTTTTGAGCTTATTTGATAGGGCTGCAAGCTCCATCTAGTGTAGCCATTCTCTGAGCCAACACTGATTACTCAGTGTAAGACCCCAACTTCTAAGCCTTACACAGTCCTCAATAATAAGCCATAAGCCCTGCTTATTGGCTTATTTTGAAGCCTTCCAGTCCACCTTCAAGGTTCAGGACTTTATTTGGACCCCCCCTTAGCTTTTGTGGACCCCACAGAGGTCCAAAGTTCATTAGTTTGGCATGTCTTGGCCTTGTTTAGTGATAAGTGCTTATTTGCTCATAGCTGCTTATCCAGAGTGCTTATTTGTGTTTTTTTGTCTTATTTCAAGTTGGTCTACATGTGTGATAGATTATTTGATCATTTGAATATCTTTTCACCAAATCACAAGTCCTAATAAGCTCTAAGTCTCAACTGTTAAGCACTTGGGGATGCACATAGCTTATTTTTAAGCTATAATAAAAGTTGTTTTGTAAAAGTTTCCTATTTTCAACTGTCAAAAAGAAAAACACCAAAAAACCAAGTATAAAATTAGTGATAGCTTCTATTTAATAGATTATATCTTTTTCATTTTTCATTTCAGCTTATTTATAAGCACTTTATCATTTTCATAATTTTCTTAATTTCCTTTTACCCTTAAGTATTTAAAATAATTTTCTTAGATTTTTCCTAAACAGTTTACTATTTATTAGAATTTAAAGTAGTTTAATTAATTAAATAAGTAATATTAGTAATTAATTAGTTTTCTTAAATTTTAATTAACAACAGTAGGTTTTTATAATTTTCCTAGGTTTTATAAAATAGTTAAGACTTTTAGAAAATAGATTTTTAAATTCTACTGTTCATTTACCAATTTTCTTATTTAATTTAGTTAAATTAGATTTAAATTAATTAAAAGGTAAATAATTAGTAAAATAGTCTAAAAATAATTTTTAGAAGTTTTTTATAATTTTATAGGATTCCTGTGATGGTTAATTAGCTTTATAAATTTTTTCATAATTATCTAAGTCATTTAGGTATTATTAGTAATTTAAAATAGTTTAATTAGTTTAATTAAGATAATTAGTTTTTAATTAATAAAAAACTCATAAAAAGACAAAAATATTTATTTTTATTTTTTATACTTTCTTCAAGTTCATTTTAAGGTTTAAAAATTATTTTTGCAAGTTTTTAGTTTAATTTGTAATCTTTATAATTTTTAGTTAATTTAAATTAGGTTTAAATTAGATTTTAAATAGCTTTAATTAATTAATTAGTATTTAATTATTAAAATATTCATTTTTATAATTTCATTTTCATTTTAAATTTTCTTTTAAATTTAAGTTTTAAAAAGTTTCACTTGCACCCCCTGTAGTTTGTAATTGTTCAAAATCCACTTTTCTGTCTGTAATCTGATTCCAAATTGTGTATTTGTGAATATATCTGTGTATCTGTTATTGTGAATATTATATCATTGTCCAAAATACCAAAATATCAGTAGCATAGTCAATTCCCAATCATCTTGGCTACTGTCCTCAGTGCCACTCATTCTCATAAACGTTTTCCAAAAACACCATTGCAATCTCGCTGGGACTTAACGACCCGGGGACACACTATACTATCAACGGAGAATTGGAACAGAGCTGTCTTTGACTTGTTGACCTTGGTCAATAATATCTGACCGTTTCGGGACCAATCAAAATTTGGCGCCGCTGCCGGGGAGGTTGTTGCGTGTTTTTAAAATCGTTTTAAGTTTAGTGGTTTTCAAAACCCTCCCTGTACAAATTTCACACAATTTGTAAAAAGTTTTTGTAAAAATATCAATCATATCAAAAAAGTTCATTAACACTTTTCCTGAAGTGTTAACAACACCAAAAAAATCAAAAACAACAAAACAAACTGTGAAGTTAAATTACTTCGTTTTCTTTAAGATTACAACCTGAAACAGTTGGTATAAGGTAAGTTCTGACATTAAATTGCGAACTGAAGAGAAACCATTTACTTCCTCCCGCCAGCCTGCGAGTAATCTTAAAAGAATGATTTCGGTTAACGAATCAGTTCCAAAAATATATTTCCCAAAGTTTTCTGCACACACACCCATAAGCCTAAAGCAATTTTTCTGTTAATAAATAAATAAAATCTTACCACCGCAAACCAAGGCAGAACACCTACCAACTGGGGGTGTGGACATAATAAGTTCCCAAATAAAAGATTAAAACGTGCCTTTATATCCCTGTGAGTGGTGTACCTTTTTCAAAGAAGCCATTCACTTGTGATTATTGGATTTAAGTTCACTGTGGTTTTGCCTCGATCTTGTTTTGAAAAATTGTTTTTAGTGCATGTGCACTCGGTCACAAACAAAGCGTAAAAATCAGGAAAACGTACCCGAGCTACGTACTGTTATTGAAGAACCAAAAACCGAAATGGCCGATGGGCCACCACCACCACCCCCTGACCCTCCCAGGGATGAACCACCTCCCGATCTCCGAACTATGGAGGAGTTGTGCCAGCCTACCATGCAAGGGAGGGACGGACCTATTGCACCACTCACTATTGAGGCTACGGACTTTGGCCTCAAGCACCACATGATCCAACAAGTCCAAAATTCGTGTCAATTTCACGGATTACCGGATGACGATGCTAACAAGCATCTTGATAAATACCTTACCGTCACCCAAAGCATGAAACAGCATGGTGTCACCGATGATGCCCTCCGGCTGTCTCTCTTCCCCTATTCTCTCACTCATCATGTCACTGCATGGTTTGACCGACTCCCAAAGAATTCTATTCGTACCTTTGATGAAATGGTAACCAAGTTTTTAGCAAAATATTTTCCACCTTCCATGGTTACCAAGCTACGAAATGATATCAGCAACTTCCTGCAACGTCCTGATGAGTCTCTCTTTGAGGCTTGGGAACGTTATAAGCTAGCTATTGATCGGTGCCCTAACCACAATATGTTACAAGTTACCATCATAGATACCTTCTATAATGGTCTGACATTGAGGCACCGGGATATTCTCAATGCTGCTGCTGGTGGGACCTTTATGAAAAGGCGTCCCGAAGAATGCTATGACTTGATTGAGAACATGACTGCCCACCATAACTTTTAGGATTCTTCTGCGGAGAGGGATAAGTCATGTAAATCAATCATTCCTTCATCATCATCTCCTGAAATAATTGTTCTCACCAAAAAGATGGATGATATCTCTACGGCTGTGTTGAGAATGAACCAAACAATGCAAAATCAGGTTCAAAATCAACAAGTGAAAGCCGTGGCCCGAAGTTGTGAAACTTGTGGGGGCCCACATCTTTATTCCGAGTGTCCAGCTACTGCTGGTTTTCCTCAAGAGAACGTTTATGCTGCTCAAGGTTCCTACAACATGGGGGTAATTCTTACCAACCACAAGGGGACCGTAATCTCTTGAGCTATCGTTCCGACAATTTTCTCGGACCTTCCGGTTTCAACCAAAATCAAAACCGTAACTCGAATCAGAATCGAGTAGATTTTAACCAAGGTCAAAACCCGAATTTCTAAAACCCGAACCAAAATCAAGGTCATTTTAATCAAAACAATTTTCAAAATGGCAATCAAAATCAAGGTTTTCAAGGAAATTTTCAAAGAAACCAAAATCAAGGGAATTACAATCAGGGTAATTTCAATCAGAGAAACAATTTTCAGGGTAACAACAATCAAAACCAAGGGAATTTTCAAAACAACCGTGTTTAAAATTTTCCTACTCAAAATCAAAACGTTGTTCCACCCTCGTCTTCCTCCGATGAAGTGCTAAAACAATTCATGAAAGCACAAGAGGAAACGAATCGGTTATTGATCAGCATGATCCCGGGTACACTACTGAGCAACACGATCGCTAACCCGAGGGGCGATGTCAAAGCGATCACTACCCGAAGTATCATACAATGGACCCACGATTCCCTCTACCTCTTCTTCTCCTCCTACTAGGGTAGCGGAACGTGAACCTGAGGTTACCACGGACACGGTACTTCCTACTAATAACGGAGGTACCAACAACGTCCACCCTCAAGTTGTCCCGGTCCCGATTCGTAAGTCGAAAGTTGTATTTGATCCTCCTGTAAGTTCTGATGAAATTCCAAAGAATGATCCTAAGCCTTCAATTCCATATCCTTCACGATTGAATGATCAAAAGAACCGCGAAAGAGCTAATCATCAGATGGAAAAATTTTATCAAATTTTTCAAGAGTTATACTTCGATATTAGCTTCGCGGATGCTCTTCTTCTCATGCCTAAATTTGCTTCAACAATCAAAAATCTGATAAGCAATAAGGAAAAACTCTGTGAGATGGCAAAAACTCCACTTAATGAGCATTGCTCAGCAGTGCTCTTGAAAAAGCTTCCCGAAAAGCTTGGAGATCCCGGGAAATTTCTCATTCCTTGTATTTTCCCGGGGATGGTTGAATGCTTTGCCTTGGCCGATCTTGGCGCAAGCATTAACCTTATGCCTTACACAGTCTAGAAAAGACTCTCTCTTCCTGCTCTCACTCCTACCTGCATGACTCGTACTATATCTCGTCCTCTCGGCATTGCCGAAGATATCTTCGTGAAAGTAGGAAAGTTCCATTTTCCAGCAGATTTCGTGATTGTTGATTTCGATGCTGACCCAAGAGTTCCTCTCATTCTCGGGAGGGGATTCTTAAGAACGGATCGTGCTCTAATCGATGTATTCGAAGAAGAAATCACTCTACGTGTTGGTGGCGAAGCCATCACATTCAATCTTGATCAGACTTCAAGATACTCCTCCAACTATGACGCTGAAACGGTTAACCGAATTGACATCATCGATGTTGCGTCAAAGGAGTATTCTCAAGAAGTCCTTGGTTTCTCAGCAAGTGGCATTGCCACTCTTTCTACTGATCCTTTCATTTCCGACTCCTCCCCTTCTCTCACTCCGTTTGAGGGAAGTGACTTCCTTCTGGAAGAGGTCGAGGCTTTTCTTGCTTAGGATAGCTCAATCCCATATGGGGTTGATGAAAACTATCTTGACCCGGAGGGGGACATTCTTCTTCTTGAAAGATTGTTAAATGACGATCCTTCACCCTCTCCGTCTCCAAAACAACTTCATAAAGCGGAAATTAAGTCTATTGAAAAATCTGAAGAATTTCCCGAGGTTGAGCTCAAGGACTTGCTTCCTCATCTAGAATATGCATTTCTGGAGAGTGATGATAAATTACCCGTCATTATTGCTAAAGACTTGAAAGATGAGGAAAAGGCTGCACTCCTAAAGGTTCTACGGACTTTTGTACACACAAAATCTTAATGGAGGATGACTTTAAGCCAGCAGTGCAACAACAGAGAAGGGTAAATCCCAAAATCCACGAAGTTATCAAACAAGAGGTTCTAAAACTTCTTGATGCGGGGTTGATTTATCCTATATCTGACAGTCCTTAGGTTAGCCCAATTCATTGTGTTCCTAAAAAGGGTGGCATAACCGTTGTCACCAATGAGGAAAACGAGTTGATTCCAACTCGTTTGGTCACGGGTTGGCGAGTATGTATTGACTATCGAAAGTTGAATGAAGCCACCCGTAAAGCCTATTTTCCTCTCCCTTTTATGGACCAGATGCTCGAAAGACTAGCGGGGAATGAATACTAATGTTTCCTCGATGGTTTTTTGGGTTACTTCCAAATCCCCATTGATCCACAGGATCAAGAGAAAACTACCTTCACATGCCCCTACGGAACTTTTGCTTACAGATGTATGCCTTTCGGCTTATGTAATGCACCAGGCACGTTCCAAAGGTGCATGATGTCTATCTTTTCCGACATGATCGGGAAAACCATGGAGGTATTTATGGATGACTTTTTAGTCATCGGGGATTCATTCCAGTCTTGTCTCTCCCACTTGGAACAGATGCTTAAACGTTGCAAAGAAACGAATTTAAGTCTCAACTGGGAGAAGAGCCATTTTATGGTTAAAGAGGGCATTGTCCTCGGCCATAAAATTTCAAAGAACGGGATTGAGGTTGACAAAGCCAAAATCGATGTCATCGCTAAATTACCTCATCCCACCACCGTTAAAGGTGTTAGGAGCTTTTTGGGTCATGCCGGCTTCTACCGTAGGTTTATCCAAGATTTCTCTAAGATTGCCCGGCCTATGACCCATCTCCTCGAGAAGGATGCTCCTTTCATCTTCTCTCCTAAGTGCATTGAAGCTTTTGAAACATTAAAGAAAAAGCTTACCGAGGCACCGATTCTTGTTGCCCCCGATTGGGACCTACCTTTTGAGCTTATGTGCGATGCTAGTGATTTTTCCATAGGTGCGGTCTTGGGGCAACGAAAAGCAAAATACTTTCAGCCTATACACTACGCAAGCAAAACTATGACCGAGGCTCAAAGTCATTACACCACCACTGAAAAAGAACTACTAGCTGTGGTGTATGCCTTTGAAAAATTCCGGCCATACTTAATCTTGACCAAATGCGTAGTATATACGGATCACTCGGCTTTGAAGTACCTATTTGCAAATCAAGATGCAAAGCCGAGGATACTCCGTTGGGTTCTCCTCCTCCAAGAATTTGATATCATTATCCGTGATAAAAAAGGAGCCGAGAACCTTGCTGCTGATCATCTCTCACGATTAGAAAACCCTCACCAGGATGTGTCCGAGAAACAGGAAATAAATGAAACATTTCCTCTCGAGAAACTCAATGCGGTTGCTTTTCATGGTGACTCTACTACCCCATGGTTTGCCGACTTTGCAAATTACCATGCGGGTAACTTCATCGTGAAGGGGATGACGTCCCAACAGAAGAACAAATTCTTCAAAGACATTAAACATTACTTCTGGGACGACCCCTATCTCTTCAAAATCTGTGCCAATCAAGTCATCAGGCGATGTGTATACGGACAGGAAGCCGCTGATATTCTCAAGGCTTGCCATGCTGGACCCACCGGGGGCCACCATAGTCCTAACTACACCGCAAAAAAGGTGTTTGATTCCGGTTTCTATTGGCCCACGATCTATAAGGATGCCCACGAGTTAGTCAAAGCTTATGATGCTTGTCAGCATCACGGTAATATTTCACAAAAGAACGAAATGCCACAAAATGCCATTCAAGTTTGTGAAATCTTTGACGTCTGGGGCATTGATTTTATGGGGCCATTCCCATCTTCTCGTGGAAACAAATACATTCTCGTGGCTGTTGACTACTTTTCAAAATGGGTTGAGGCAAAGGCCTTACCCACTAACGATGCCCGAGTTGTTGTGAAATTTTTGAAATCCCTCTTTGCTCGTTTTGGAACTCCCCGTGCCATCACCAGTGATCGCGGTACACACTTTTGCAATGATCAATTCACAAAAGTCATGCTTAAGTACGGTGTTACTCATCGTATTTCTACCGCGTATCACCCACAAACAAGTGGTTAGGTGGAGGTTTCAAACCGTGGTATTAAACGTATTCTTGAGAGGACCTTAGGTGAAAACCGTGCCTCCTGGTCGAACAAACTAGATGATGCACTCTGGGCCTTCCGTACAGCTTACAAAACACCCATCGGGTGTACTCCCTACAAGCTTGTATACGGGAAGGCGTGTCATTTACCGATCGAGGTCGAGCACAAAGCCTACTGGGCCTTGAAACATGCAAACTACGACCTTCATAAAGCGGGTGATCACCGTAAGGTTCAACTCAATGAATTAAACGAACTTCGTGATCAAGCCTACGAGAACTCTTTGATCTACAAAGAAAAGACAAAGAAAATTCATGACTCTAAGATTAAGAACCGCGTTTTCAACGTCGGTGACAGAGTCCTTCTTTTCAATTCGAGGTTAAAGATCTTCTCGGGGAAATTAAAAACCCGATGGACTGGACCATTCACTGTTGCTAAAGTATATCCATACGGGACTGTTGAGTTATCTCAACCCGAAGGTCCCAACTTCAAAGTGAATGGTCATCGTTTGAAACACTATTTTGGAGAGGACATACCACCCATGGTTGTCCCGGATCTCCAAACTTTCCCCATGGACCAATGAATTCGGGGATCGAGTCAAGCTAGTGACTCGGTGAACAAAAATTAGCAAAATATATGGGTTTTCACCTATATCTCTGACTTCTTTCTACTTTCTACCACTCTAGTGTGGGGGAGTGGCCGTCCCCCACCTTTTGAAAAGTAAATATGTATATAAGTCTCAAAAAAAAATGTATAAAAATATTTATATGTTCAGATAAATAAAGTGAAAAATAAAATCGATATTTCCACAGTTAGTTTTGAATATTAGCTTTTTCCGTTCAGAGATTCGGCATAATAGCCGGGACTTTGAATATTGAGGACAATATTCAATTCTAGTGGGGGGGGGGGGGGGGAATTCTTGCGAATTTTATCACAAAATACTTTCTAAGTACCCCCATTTTGGCCTAAAATTTTCAAGAATTTTTTCACTTTATTTCAAAAAAATTTTGGTAATCAGTCCGCCATGTCTAAGTGACAAAAGGATTGACTAGTCCAGGAGCAAACGGCTCTTGGTAAAGACATCTCAAACCCGTTGATGGCTTGCAATTTGCCCAAAATTGTATGGTAAATCAACTCGCCATATCCCATAAAGCGAATGAGTTGGCTAGCCAGCAAGATTATGGCTTGTGGTAAAGGCCGTGGAAAATCCATAATTGGTAATCAACTCACAAAGATGTTGACTTAGTCCATCAAGAGTTGGCTAGTCCAGAAGCAAACGGCTTTTGGTAAAGACTAATCAAATCCGTTGACACCTAGTGGTTTGCTCAAAATCACATGGTTATCAGGTGGACCATAGTTCTTACTTGAATCGATACATCTGGCTACTCCAAAAGTGATGGCTTTTGGTAAAGAGTTTTTTAAATCCATCAAGTTTTTCTCAAAAGATTGCTAGGGACTAGCAATGTTTTAGTGTGGGGGATTGATGAGTGTGTAAATACTCATCATTTTTACCTTTTCTGAACTGCCAAAACATCTAAAAACACTCAATAATGAATCAAAATAGAGAAAATATCCCAGGAATGTGTTTTATATGTTTCAAATGCAAAATAATCAAAAACAGATGAAAAACGTACAAAGTTTGCAAAATTGGTAGTTTCAGTCCCTCAACTTTCAAAAGTTGTCAAATCTAGTCCCTGGTTGTTCTATAAACTTGAAAAAGTCACCAAAGGTCCTTTTAAATCAAAAAGTTACATAATTAGTCCTTTGGTGCAAAGTTTCACAAAATGTCAAGTTTAGTCCCTGAAGTTTGGAAAATTGTCAAAAATGGTCCCTAGGATATTAAAACTTTGAGAAAAACAAATTTTGTCCTTGTACTTCTCATATATGGCAGGATTGGTCCTTGATAGGCAAGTTTGGTGGAATTACACATTTGGTCCCTGAAGTTTGAAAGTTTGGCAGATTTGGTCCCTGAGAAATTTAAAATAGAAAAATCATCTTTGGTCCTTGAAATATTCAATCATGGCAAGAAGGGACTTTGCGAACATGATTGGGGCGAAAGCAGTCAGATATTATTGACCAAGGTCAATAAGTCAAAGACAGCCTCGTTCCAATTCTCCGTGGATAGTATAGTGTGTCTCTGGGTCGTTAAGTCCCAGCGAGATTGAAATGGTGCTTTGGAAATCGTTTTTGGGAATAAGTGGCACTGAGGACAGTAGCCAAGATGATATGGAATTGGTTTTGCTACTGATATTTTGGTATTTGTACACAGATATAATATTCACAAAAATCAGATATACAAGTATATGCACAAATTCACAAACTGGAATCACGTAACAGACAGGAAAAGTGGGGTTTTGATTAATTACAAACTACAGGGGGTGCTTTTGAAACTTAAAATTAAAAAGAAATTGAAAATGAAAATGAAATTATAAAAATGATTATTTTACAATTTAAATATTATTTAATTAATTAAACTAATTAAAATCTAATTTAAATCTAATTTAAGTTAATTAAAAATTACAAAGATTACAAATTAAACTAAAAAATTGCAAAAACAATTTTTAAACTTAAATTTGAACTTGAAGAAAGTATAAAAAATAAAAATAAATATTTTTGTCTTTTTATGAGTTTTTTAGTAATTAAAAACTATTTAACTTAATTAAACTAATTAAACTAATTTAAATTACATATAATACAAAATTAACTTAGAAAATTATGAGAAAATTTATAAAATTATTTAACCATCACAGGAATCCTACAAAATTATAAAAACTTCTAAAAATTATGTTTAAGGCTAATTCACTAATTAATTACCTTTTAATTACTTTAAATCTAATTTAAATAACTAAAATAAGAAAAATGGAAAATGAACAGTAGAAACTAAAAATATATTTTCTAAAAGTCTTAACTAATTTATAAAACTTAGAAAAATTATAAAAACCTACTGTTGCTAATAAAAATTTAAGAAAACTAAATAATAACTAATATTACCTATTTAATTAATTAAACTAGTTTTAAATCTAATAAATAGTAAACATATTAGGAAAAATCTAAGAAAATTATTTTAAATACTTAAAGGTACTAGAAAATTTAGAAAATTATAAAAATGGAAAAGTGCTTATAAATAAGCTGAAATGATAAATGAAAAAGATAGAATCTATTAAATAGAAGCTATCACTTATTTTATATTTGAATTTTTGGTGTTTTTCTTTTTGACAGCTAAAAGTTAGATGATAATAAGATACTTTTGTAAAACAACTTTTAATCTAGCTTAAAAATAAGCAGTGTGCACCCCCTTTACTTAAGCAGTTTGACTTTTGTTGACTGAGTAAGCAAATAAGCACAAATGACTGAATATGGGGTCCACAATGATGAAATTAGGTACAAATAAGCTAAAGTGTCTTAAATAAACCAGAAACAACAAGCAACAACCACTGATAAGCTTAAAAAGATGAAATAAGCACTTTTGAAAACTTGCACTCAACACAGAAATGGGACAGACTTTAGGGTGGATTTCAGGTGGGGTCCACTTGTTCCTAGGTCAAACAAAGGGTCAAACTATAATCCCTGGTAGGAGGGGGGTTGACTAAAGCCAAATGTGGGTTGTGGGACCCACTGGGTTGGTCTACAACAGCCACCAAAGTGGTGGTGGTGAGATGGACTGCTGATGCACAGGGCAATGGTTTGCCCTGCAACTCAGTTCAAGGAGCTAAAAGGCCAACAAGAAAAATTCACAAAATTTAAGCAGCAATGGGAAAATGAAGTTGAGGTGGTGGAGTTTAACTACAACAAGTTCAAATCCTCAATCCAAACACACAAATCACAACAAATCTTGGACTTTTTGAGATTTTCTGCTTAAAGGCAATTTGACTTTTTCATTATTTGAAACAAGTTGAGTTGTATGAACTTTAACTGAGATTTTCTGATTGAATGTGTTCTAAAAAGCTGTAATGGGACTAAAATGGGGTAATACAACAACTTTTAAGCTAAAACTTGTGTTCATGGAATCCAAAATCCTTAACAGTAACTGTTTGAGAGCAATGGTAGATGATTTTTGACTTTTTACTCTATGACACCCAATATTAAGGTTTGTTTGAACTATAGTGATACTGAGAAAAAGTTTTTACCCAAAGTTAACAACCAAAAACCTCAAACACACAGTGACTTAATCAAATCCAAACACCCTCTTAAGTAAGACTGTTTTGTGATTTTAAGAGTTAAGGGTCATGAGAGCTTATGACACTTGTCCAAATCAGCTTTTTATGGAATATAAGACCTAAACTTAGTTCAAGGGGTTTTCTGATTTAAGCACAGGGCAATGGTTTGCCCTGCAACTCAGTTCAAGGGGCTAAAAGGCCAACAAGAAAAATTCACAAAATTTAAGCAGCAATGGGAAAATGAAGTTGAGCTGAAGCACTTAGAAACAGATAGCTATCACAAATACATAACAATATTACTTATGCAAGTTTGACTGTGGAATCTAGGATTTTGAATAACTACAAGATCTAATGAACAAGTTAAATATTTTAAGCTACAAATTAACTAAACAGAACTCAAATAAGCACAATCAAACACAGAAGATCAAATTCAAGCAAGCAATCAGAAACTAAGTTTTTTAGGGGAAAATCAAATTGAGCAAATCTTACAAATCACTCCTAGCATGAACAAGGAGTTTTCCACTGATGCCTATCTTTAGATAGGCCAAATCCACTTCCAAGCTTGCCCAGAAATGCTCTTGATACCTGAAATCAAACTCAAACAAGCACAGTTGACTATGGTTGACTTTTTTTTGTATTTTTGGTTTTTTCTATTAACACTGGTTTTTAAGGTCTCTAAAAGCTTCAATAAGCTTTAGGGGAGCTTATATGGCCTAAGAGTCCATGAACACTTAAAGATAACAACTACTCAGTACACTAAGAAACTAAAAATGAAATTGAAAATGGCACAATCTGAGATACCCAAGGAAACTTGAAATTGATTACTTAAAAACTTGAAATTACATTAAAACAAACGAGTACAGTGCTTAAAAGCTTAGAAATCCAATGGAAATTCAAATTACAATTGCTACGACCTAAATTATGCTAAGAAAATGGACAACACTTCTTCCTTGCATTCCTCTTTCTTATATAGCCCACCATTAGGGTTTCTTCACTCCTCTGATCAAATCCCACACTTAATCTAAGCCCTTGGATGTCTGAGATGCTCTAATCGTGTGCCACGTGTTTTGGCGGGAAAGGATTATTTGCAAATTGCTTTGATAATCAGACAATTGGGGGGTGGTGCATTTAATGCTTGAGGTAAGGGTGGAGTGTAGTGGTTTGGGCGGTTGATTGGACATGGATGGTGGGGTGGTGGTGATGGGATGGGCAAGTGGGGTGTGGGGGAGGCTGGGAGAGGGAAGGTGATGGTGTTTGACCGGTATTTGACCAAGGTCAAATATTTGACCGGGGTTTTATTAATAAAAGGGTGGGCTGGTTTATGGAATGGGCCAAGAAAAAGGGTAGTGGGCTAGGGTGGATTGGGTTTGGTTTTGTTTTGGGTATTAATAATAATAAGGGTCCGGTTATGGTTTTGTATTTCACAAGGACCATTTTTGTAATTTTGTCGAAAGTTTGGGGTGAGATTTGGCAATCATCCAAAGTATTTCAAAGGGTCTTTCTTGCCAAGTTGTGAATAGTACATTGACCAAAGTTGACTTTTCCATTTAAATTTCACCAGGGACTTGTGGAAAACTAGAAGGGGGGGTTGAATAGTTTTACGTCTTTTTACTTTGTTATAAAATTAGTTTTAGAGTTTTGCTTAGCTTTTAAAAACTTAGATTCGATAATATGTGATCTCAAGTCTTGTACAATATAAACAATTAATACTACACAATATATTATAATGATAAGTAATGAAATAAGTAAGAGATGGAAAGATCGAACCGCGAGACAAGAGATTTATAGTGGTTCGGCTACAAGGACACCTTCCTTGCCCTACTCCACTCCCCGAGCACCTAACTCGAGAGTTTTCTTCACTATATCAACAAGCTCCCTTATGGCGGAGAAAACCGTACACACCAATATACACACCAATCTACACACCAATCTTCACACCACAACTTCGTCACACCTAAGTCACAACTTCTACACAACTTCTTCAAGTCAATCTACTTCACAACTAACTACTCCACACCTATCTTCTTCACACCAATCTAGTACCTAGCTTATCTCCTTCACACCAAGTTACTAACTAATCACACAATCTATATCTAACACAACTATCTACAATCAAATATTCACAACAATCTTCACAAAGAATAATGTAAAAATCTTTGATGTTGCACCAACAACTTGGATGTGGAGATCACAACAAGTTGTAATACTTCTTGTCTTGAGGGATAGAAGTATTTTTATCTTGCACTTGAGAGGATGAAGGTTGGATCACTTTGAAACAAAGAATTTATATGCTTATGATCAAAGGATAAAAGAATGGAGATTTGGATCTAGATCAGAAAGTTTTGTAGTGCAAAAGGTGAGGAAAAAATCCAGGATTAAGGTGGTATTTATAGGCAACAGAATCTGACAGAGGAGCGTGACCGGTCCCCTTAATTCATGGCCGGCCCCCTTAAAATTAAGGGGACCGCCCTTTGTAATTAAGGGGGCCGCCCAGCTGAAACGGCCAGATTCTTTGTCTTTTAGTGGGGAAAGTTTATTTGGTGAAAAACTAACTGATTTTGGTTAAAAATTTGAATTCATATATTTATTATGAATAAAACATTTTTCTTTATTACCAAAAGTGTTTTTCAAAAATATATAATATGTTTATATAATTAAATAAACTTTGTAATGCATAATTAAACTTTCCTTTGATCATAAAATACACTAAACACTTTGTTTATTCATACCTTAAGTGATTTGGATGTAAAGAGAAATATTAATCACTAAATACTTGTTTATGTCACAAGTTTTAGTTCTATGAGTTTATATTTTGTGATAATTAAAACATAGAGATATTGATAACATGTTAATAATGTTTTTAGGCATTATTTATGTCAACAATCTCCCCCTTTTTGATTATTACAAAACCTTAAACTCAATATATCTAAAACTTGTTTTTAGACAAGTATTATATAGTTTACATTTCTCTTCTCCCCCTTTTTGTATAATTAAAAAGGTTAAGCTGAGTAAGCTTCGCGAGGGAAGTTTAAACGGGTAGAATGCTCCCCCTTAATGTATGCTCCCCCTCATTTGAGAGCACCAAGGGAACGAGCAATGGAGATCTTTGCTACAAAAATATTTGAAGAGAGCAAGATACACATATATGCAAAGCAACAATTATGCAACTAAACATAGATTCATTCAAGCATTATAAGAATGATAAGCATTACAACATTCAATATGCTTGGAGCATATTGATAAAAATAACACAAAAGAAAAGACATAGTCCTATTTTGCCTAAGAGAGCACTTGGACTTGCTTGCAACCCATGGTTGATTGTTTTATTTGCTTGAAGAGAAACATAAGCATAAAGCTTAGATGTTTGATTGAGAGGGATATGGAGTGGAGTGTGGAACGGAAGAAGTGGATCTCACGATGTTGTATCGTGTTAAGGGTGGTATTGGATGATTGCGAGTGAGAAGATATTCAATCCAAGAAATATCTTCACTCAAGTAGAGGATTTGTTTTTGAAGGAATATGCAACAAGGGCAAAAGTGAGTGTGTTTTGTAACTTGATCCAAGTTGAGAGAGTGGGGGAGGCAATTTGCATAGGGTGATGATGGAGGTTGCCCTTTGTTGCGTTGTGCAAGATGTTGACATAAATAATGTATGAAAACGTTATTTATATTTTTCGATATCTCTATATTTTGAAGATCACAAAATGTAAACTCATCAATCGTAAGATTACTACGTAAACAAGTATTAAGCTAGTTTATGCAACTATATCCAACTTAATCACTTAAGGTATGGATAAACAAGTGCTTAATACATCTTATGATCAAAGGGATATTTAATTAACTAATACAAAGTTTATTTAAATATATAAACATATTATATATTTTTGAAAAACACTTTTGGTAATAAAGAAAATTGTTTTAATCATACTAAATATATGATTTCAAATATTTAACCAAAATCAGTTAGTTTTTCACCAAATAAACTTTCCCCACTAAAAGACAAGTTTTCTGGCCGTTACAGTTGAGCGGCCCCCTTAATTATAAGGGGCGGTCCCCTTAATTTTAAGGGGGCCGGCCACGATTTAAGGGGACCGGCCAGGCTCCCCTGTCAGAAACTGTCAGAATTCTTCTCCTATAAATACCACCTTAATTCTGGAATTTTTCCCCACCTTTTGCACGAAATTTTCAGATCTATAACTCTCTAAACATCCTCTAAAACCCTTTGATCATTTGTATATTAATCCTTGTTGCAAGTGATTCAATCCCTCATCATCCATTTTCATCCAAAGTGCAAAAAAAGAACACTCTTTCTACAACCAAGTTCAAGAAGTGTTGAAGAGTAGTTGTGCATAGTGTATATATATTCATTTGTGAATATTGTGTTGTGCTTATGATTAATTGTGTAGAAGATATAGAAGTTGTGTAGATAATAGAAGTTGATAAGTAGTGAAGTAGGTTAGTTGTGAAGATAGTTGTGAAGAAGATTGGTGTGTAGTATATTGGTGTGAAGAAGTTGTGTAGAAGTTGTGATCAATTGTGAAGTTGTGTGGTGTGTAAATTGGTGTGTAAGGTTTTCTCCGCCAAAAGGGAGTTTGTTGACATAGTGAAGAAAACTCTCGAGTAGGTGACTCGGGGAGTGGAGTAGGAACAAGGAAGGTGTCCTTGTAGCCGAACCACTATAAATCCTTGTGTTGTGGTTTGATCTTTCTAACTCTTCTCATTACTTATTTATTTACCTTTACTATATTAGCTTTGTTAGTTAGTTACCATACAATTGTTCATATAGTGCAAGTATTGAGTTCACATAAACTAGAATCGAAGTTTTTGAAACAAAATTGTGTTTATAAATTTAAAAGGACGTAAAACTATTCAACCCCCCTTCTAGTTTTCCACAATTGGTATCAGAGCCACGTCTAGCAAGATTTTTTAAAATATGTTGTATTTTAAAACTTGTAACGATCTATGGAATCTGAAAAATATTTAGAAGGGCAATCTATGCAAAGACCACCACTATTTGAAAGTGATGGATTTTTATATTGGAAAAATCGATTAGAAACTTATGTGAAATCAAAAGATCTAGATCTTTGGCATATTATTACCAATGGTGATTTTTTACCTATTCAAAATAACCCCGAAACTAAGAAAGATGAAATCGTACCTTTTGAAAAACAAAATGATGATTTAAAAAGAAAACTTGCTAAAAGTAATGAAGCAAAAATGGTTATTTACAATGCGCTACCACGTAAAGAGTACGAAAGGATCTTTATGTGTGAAACCGCAAAAGAAATTTGGAACTCTTTGTTAATAACCCACCAAGGTAATAATCAAGTCAAAGATAACAAAATAGATCTACTTGTTCAACAATATGAGCAATTCACGATTCCGGAAGAGGACGTAAAACTATTCAACCCCCCTTTCTAGTTTTCCACACAAGATGCATAGCAAGGAGATCACTAAGATCATGGATTTGGTTTACTTCATCACGGAACTTTTGTTTTTCCGAGGCAATGTGGAGGGGATCATAGGTTTGGTATGGATGAGTTGGGTTTATGTAGTTGGAATTGTAGTTTGATGGTTGATCAAACTTGCATGGATCATTATAAGTTGTTGGAGGTTAAGAGGTGTAGTTTGGCTTGAAGGAAGATGTTTGGCCAATGTTGTATGGTTTGTAAAGTGGATCAAATGAATGACTTTGTTGGTTTGATGCAAAGTTTGGGAAATAAGAAGTTGGTGGTGAGGAATGATTTCCAACTTCATTTATGATGATGGATTTGTTTCGAGGGCTTTTTCTTCGCCAAACGGGTTTTTCCGTCATCCTTGCTAGCCTTGAGGCTTTTGATTTTGGTTTGTTTGGAGAGTTCATGATGGGATGAATGGAGAGTTTTGAGGATTGAGGATATTTATAGTGTAAGATTTGTGTGTTTAAGGATGGATAAGGTTTGTTTGAGGGATTAGGACAAAATGTGTTGGTGAAAAATGGGAATGTAGGTTGAAATGGGCTAAAAAGCAGAAAAGATTCTGTAAACCCGACCATCAGATGGCCGGTCCCCTTAATTAGGGGGCTTAAGGGGGCCGCCTTACAGAATTAAGGGGGCCGCCCATCTGGTGATTTCCAGGTTGCCAGAATTGGGTTTTTGGCAGAAAATTTGCAGAAAGGTTATGTGTTTGGATTAGAATTCAAGCAAGTTCAATTCTATTAGGCAATATAGAGTCTAATCTAATCAAGATATAGCATGCATGCAAAAACACATAAACACAAGAGCAAATAATCAACATATAATAAGCAAGAGAAAGCAAATAAAGGTAAGCACAATTAAGCTTCCTAAGGCATCTATCTTAGATTAAAGGCAAGGATAATTAGTGAGTGAATAACTAATGATGGATCAAGATGACACCATTATTAATGAATTTGTCCTAGTGAGTGTCTATATGCAACAAATGTGGAGTTGTGATTGTTTCGACTCCTAGAAGCAAAAAGAAATAACGATCCTAAGAAACAATCCAAATAATCTCCTTGATTCAATTTTTGCTCGATCATGATTGTCAAAGACATATATTAGATTATATATCTTGACAATTTATGTGAGAATTTATGCATGATTTTGAAATAGAATGTTTTTAGGATTAGTCAACAATGCAAGGAAAATGATTTTCATGGGGTTCCTAGATTGTGAGAATAATTTTTAGAGAAAATTGATTGAGTTTTACAAAACGGTTTATGCAAAGAAAATAGCTTTTCTCAATCTTTAGTTTTGTGCGAAATAGATTCCTAGACTCAGAATAGGTGAAGTGGAAGAAAAATGAATTTCATGCAAGTATAAATTTGAAATAATTCAATATAATTTAGTCAACTTGTTCCATCATTCCTAATCCTAAACGCAAGTGGTTGAATAATTCACGCTTAAGGGGTTTTGTGAATATATCCGCAATGTTGTCTTCTGATGCAACCTTTTCTATAGATATATTTCCTTTTTGTACATTATCCCTAAGAAAATGGTGACGTATTTCTATGTGTTTAGTCCTAGAGTGTTGCACCGGATTTTTACTTAAATCTATCGCACCTTTGTTATCGCACATAATGGGGATATTTTCTAACCTAATGCCATAGTCTACGAGAGCTTGTTTCATCCATAGTGCTTGTTGACATGCCTTTCCGGCGCTTACATATTCGGCTTCGGTGGTAGAAATAGCAAGAGCGGTTTGCTTCTTCGAAAACCAAGACGTTAGACAACATCCCATAAACGTGCAAATACCGCTAGTGCTCTTTCTATCTACGTAGTCTCCCGCATGATCCGAATCCGCATAGACAATGGTTTCTATGCCGGATTCCTTAGGATACCATAATCCTAAGTGTATAGTGCCTTTAACGTATCGGAAGATACGCTTAACCGCTTCTAGGTGAGAGGTTTTGGGATCCTCTTGAAAACGGGCACAAAGGCAGACACTAAACATGATGTCGGGTCTACTTGCCATCAAGTATAGTAAACTACCTATCATTCCTCTATACTTGGTGTTATCTACGGACTCACCTTCATCATCCTTTGTGAGCTTTACCTCCGTAGACATGGGAGTTTTCATGGGTTTTGAGTCTTCTAGGCCAAACTTCTTAAGCATTTCCTTAATGTACTTAGATTGGTTAAAAAATATTCCATCTTCTAATTGTTTTATTTGTAATCCTAGGAAGAAGTTAAGTTCACCCATCATACTCATCTCAAACTCATCATGCATGATTTTGGCAAATTCATCACACATGTCTTGACAAGTCGATCCAAATATAATGTCATCAACATATATTTGGACAATGATGAGATTTGGGTCTTTCCTTTTAGTGAAAAGAGTGTTATCTACCATTCCCATGGAATAATCATGTTTAATAAGAAAAGCTTTTAATCGATCATACCAAGCTTTGGGAGCTTGTTTGAGTCCATACAAAGCTTTCTTTAACTTATAAACATAATCAGGTTTTGCGAAGTCAATGAATCCTAGAGGTTGTGCTACATATACCTCCTCATTGATAAAACCGTTAAGGAATGCACTTTTCACATCCATTTGGAATAACTTAAAATCTAGGGCGCAAGCATAGGCAAGTAATATCCTAATCGATTCTAATCTAGCTACAGGGGCATAAGTTTCGTCATAATCAATTCCTTCTTGTTGATTATAACCTTGGGCAACTAACCTAGCTTTATTCCTAGTAACTATTCCATTCTCGTCTAACTTATTCCTATATACCCATTTGGTTCCTATGATGGTCATATCCTTTGGATTTGGGACTAATTCCCAAACATCATTCGCCTTAAATTGATTTAATTCTTCTTGCATAGCTATAACCCAACTTTCATCCTTTAAAGCCTCACTAATATTCTTAGGTTCTATTGCTGAGAGGAAACAAAAGAAATTATTTTTATCTTGGGCTTGTGACCTAAGGGTTCTTTGGTTAAGATGTCCTATTATATTATCTAATGGATGAGATCTAGATTCTTTAATATTAACAGTTTCGTTATTTTCTAAGTGAATGTCTTCATTATCATTTCCTATGGGTTTTGTTTTACTAACCTCAATAGCTTCATCTTCGATTAAATCATCATCTTCTAAAGGTAATGTTTTAGGAGGTGGTGGTGTTTCATCAAATGTTACATTTAGTGGTTCCTCTACTTTCATAGAGTGTTTGTTAAGTATTATATATGCTTTGTTATTTTGTGAATATCCTAAAAACATTCCTTCATATGATTTTGGATCAAACTTAGTGAGATAGTCCTTAGTGTTTAAAATATAGCATTTACTTCCAAATACCTTAAAGTAGCTTAAGTTTGGTTTTCTACCTCTTAATAACTCATAAGGAGTTTTTCCTAGAATTCTTCTAATTGATACCCTATTTAGAATATAAGTTGATGTATCTACGGCGTGACACCAAAATTTTTGTGGGATGGATTGTTCGTTTAACATAGTTCTACTCATTTCTTGTAGTGACCTATTTTTTCTTTCTACTATGCCATTTGATTGAGGAGTACGAGGAGCGGAGAAATTGTGAGATATTCCATTTAACTCGCAATATTTTCCGAATTGTACTTCGTTATCAAATTCCCTACCATGGTCCGTCCTAATGGCAACTATTGAGCATCCTAATTTATTTTGAATCATTCTACTAAATATTTCGAATTTTTCAAAGGCTTGGGTCTTGTCACTTAAAAACCTAGTCCACGTGTATCGCGAGTAGTCATCTACTATCACTAAGGTATATTTGTTTCCTCCATAGCTCCGCACAGCGGATGGACCAAAAAGATCTATATGTAATAATTCTAGGCATCTAGTAGTGGATACTATATTCTTGGCTTTGTGACTAGCATGAGCTTGTTTTCCAATTTTACATGCATCACAAAAATGCTTGTCATATTTTAGATTAGGCAAACTTCTAACTAATTCCTTAGAGGCCAAAGATTGTACTTGTTGCATATTAGCATGTCCTAATCTCCTATGCCATAGTGTAGAGTTTTCATCTAGGGTAGTTAGGCATATCCTATCATCAGGTTTGTTTCCTAGTTTCATAACATATATGCCACCTTTTCTAATTCCTCTACCTATAATTTTTCCATCCTTAACTATTTCGCTATCATCTTCGGTAAATGTGACTCTACATTTATTATCACATATTTGTCCTACACTAAGCAAGTTATATGTTAATTTATCTACATGCTCTACATTTTCAATAGTAAGTGAGTCTTGAGAGATCATACCTTTGCCAATGATTTTTCCACGTAAGTCACTACCGAAAATAACGTTACCTCCATTGTATGCCTTGTATGTAGAGAATAGATTGCGATTCCCCGTCATGTGCCTTGAACATCCGCTATCTTTGATCCATTTGTCAGGTTCCAAGTCAATTCCTAAACATATTTCGTCGGTTTCTTTTGCCATAAAACACTTTTCGTCTCTTGGCTTTTCAACTTCTTCTTTGTCACTATCACTCCATGTTCCACTAACAAAAGCACCTTGACTTTCATAACCCAGTGGCTTTAGACATTCGCCAGCGAGATGATTTGGACTTCCACATCTAAAGCATTTTCTCTTCCCGTAGTTGTCACTTCTATTCCTTTGGAATGCTTTTCTTTCGTCTCGTGATAATCTAGTGAATCTTCCTCGTCTCTTGAAGAACTTCTTGAATTCTCTTACGGCCATTGCATATTCTTCATCTTCACTTTCGTCACTTGAATCATCATCATCACTAGGTTCCTTTTTAGCTTTTAGAGCAATTGATTTGGTTTGTTCTTTCTTGACTTTGACCGTTTCCGAATCTCTTCTTATGATTTCTTCATGAACCTTCAAGTTGCCAATTAGTTCATCTAGTGATAACGTCATCAAGTTCTTTGATTCTTTGATTGCCGTGACCTTAGCTCGCCATTTTGGATGCAATGCCCTAAGAAATTTCCTAACACAATTTTTACTAGAAAATGTCTCATCAAGTGCTTTTAAACTTGTGATGATAGTGTTAAACTTAGCAAAAGCATTATCAATTGATTCCTCTTCCGGAATCGTAAATTGTTCATATTGTTGTACAAGAAGATCTATTTTATTATCTTTGACTTGGCTATTACCTTGGTGAGTAATTAGTAAAGAATCCCAAATTTCTTTGGTGGTTTTACACATAAAAATTCTTTCATATTCTTTGCGTGGTAACGCATTATAAATTACCATTTTAGCCTCATTATTTTTTGCTAATTTCTTTTTCAAATCATCATTTTGTTTTTCAAAAGATACAATTTCGTTCATTTTAGTTTCAACATTATATTGAATAGGAGGAAAATCACCAGAGGTAATAATATGCCAAAGATCAAGATCTTTTGATTTCACATACGTTTCGAATCTATTTTTCCAATATAAAAATCTATCACTTTCAAATAGTGGTGGTCTTTGCATAGATTGCCCTTCTAAATATTTTTCAGATTCCATAGATCGTTACAAGTTTTAAAATACAATATATTTTAAAAATCTTGCTAGACCTGGCTCTTGATACCAATTGAAGGGGGGGTTGAATAGTTTTACGTCTTTTTACTTTGTTATAAAATTAGTTTTAGAGTTTTGCTTAGCTTTTAAAAACTTAGATTCGATAATATGTGATCTCAAGTCTTGTACAATATAAACAATTAATACTACACAATATATTATAATGATAAGTAATGAAATAAGTAAGAGATGGAAAGATCGAACCGCGAGACAAAAGATTTATAGTGGTTCGGCTACAAGGACACCTTGCTTGCCCTACTCCACTCCCCGAGCACCTAACTCGAGAGTTTTCTTCACTATATCAACAAGCTCCCTTATGGCGGAGAAAACCGTACACACCAATATACACACCAATCTACACACCAATCTTCACACCACAACTTCGTCACACCTAAGTCACAACTTCTACACAACTTCTTCAAGTCAATCTACTTCACAACTAACTACTCCACACCTATCTTCTTCACACCAATCTAGTACCTAGCTTATCTCCTTCACACCAAGTTACTAACTAATCACACAATCTATATCTAACACAACTATCTACAATCAAATATTCACAACAATCTTCACAAAGAATAATGTAAAAATCTTTGATGATGCACCAACAACTTGGATGTGGAGATCATAACAAGTTGTAATACTTCTTGTCTTGAGGGATAGAAGTATTCTTCTCTTGCACTTGAGAGGATGAAGGTTGGATCACTTTGAAACAAAGAATTTATATACTTATGATCAAAGGATAAAAGAATGGAGATTTGGATCTAGATCAGAAAGTTTTGTAGTGCAAAAGGTGAGGAAAAAATCCAGGATTAAGGTGGTATTTATAGGCAACAGAATCTGACAGAGGAGCGTGGCCGGGCCCCTTAATTCATGGCCGGCCCCCTTAAAATTAAGGGGACCGCCCTTTGTAATTAAGGGGGCCGCCCAGCTGAAACGGCCAGATTCTTTGTCTTTTAGTGGGGAAAGTTTATTTGGTAAAAAACTAACTGATTTTGGTTAAAAATTTGAATTCATATATTTAGTATGAATAAAACATTTTTCTTTATTACCAAAAGTGTTTTTCAAAAATATATAATATGTTTATATAATTAAATAAACTTTGTAATGCATAATTAAACTTTCCTTTGATCATAAAATACACTAAACACTTTGTTTATTCATACCTTAAGTGATTTGGATGTAAAGAGAAATATTAATCACTAAATACTTGTTTATGTCACAAGTTTTAGTTCTATGAGTTTATATTTTGTGATAATTAAAACATAGAGATATTGATAACATGTTAATAATGTTTTTAGGCATTATTTATGTCAACAGGACTAATTCTGCCAAACTTTCAAACTTCAGGGACCATTTGTGTAATTTCACCAAACTTTTCCACCAAGGACCATTCCTGCCATAAAAGATTAGTGCAAGGACAAAATTTGTTTTTCTCAAAGTTTTTAATATCCCAGGGACCATTTTTGACAATTTTCCAAAGTTCGGGGACTAAACTTGACATTTTGTGAAACTTTGCACCAAAGGACTAATTGTGTAACTTTTTGTTTTAAAAGGACCTTTGGTGACTTTTTCAAGTTTTTAGAACAACTAGGGACTAGATTTGACAACTTTTGAAAGTTGAGGGACTGAAACTGCCAATTTTGCAAACTTTGTGCGTTTTTCATCTGCTTTTGATTATTTTGCATTTGAAACATGTAAAACACTTGGATATTTTCACTATTTTGATTCAATATTGAGTGTTTTTAGATGCTTTGGCAGCTCAGAAAAGGTAAACAGATGAGTATTTACACACTCATCAGAACACTTAGGGAAAATTACAAAACCAACCCCTAAACTTTCAGAATAATTACAAAATTGGTCCTTGTGATACTTTACACCAAACCGGACCCTTAAATATTAATACTCCTAAGCCTAGTCCAATCCGAACAACCAAAAGCCCACCTCCCTTGTTTCAGCCCAAACACCACTCCAGCCCAACACCTTTAATAATATTATCAGGGTCAAACTTTGACCCTGAGTCAAACCCCTAGTTAAAACACCACCCTTTCCCACCTTCCTTCACCCCCAACTTACAGAACCATCACCTCACCTCCCCCACTATTTCCACCGCCCAAACCACTAAAATACCCCACTTTCACCTAAAAAGACAACCACAATAAGTGCTCCCCCTCCAAGCAAGTTATCAGAAGCCAAATTGCAAAAACAAAATTTGGTGCCAAAAACACGTGGAAGGCTATGATCATCTCTCTCTCATCCAACAGCTCAAAGTCAAGTGGGAAATGATCAGAGAGGCACGGGAAGCCCTAATCCTCAAGTATAAAAGGATGAGAAGCCAAGAAGCAAGAGTTGTTCAATTTCTTAGCATAATTTAGGACGTAATAGTTGTAACTTGTATTTTAATTGATTTTCTAAGCTTTTAAGCATTGTTGTAGTTAATTTAAGTGTAACATCAACTTTTTCAGTAATCAATTCCAAGTTTTATTCCATATCTCAGTTTGTGCAATTTTAATTTTATTTCAAATTTCTTAAGTAACTGTGTTGTTATTATTAATAGAGTATATGGACTCTTAGGTTCACATAAGCACCCAGATAGCTTATTAAAGCTATTAGTAACATTAAAACTCAGTTTAGTAACAAGAAAATCAAAAATCATAAAAAGTCAAACAAAGTCAAAGTTGCAGGTTTTGTTGAAGAATAAGCTGGAGCACAGTAAATTTGGGATGGTTGTGGGTTAGAACTCCAAGGGGAGTGTTAGGATTGGTTCTATGGTTCTTGGTTCATGGTGATAAGCAGGAATGCACATTGTAAGCTCTTAAATCATTTTCTGTATTTCCACTGTATCATTGCTCATTTCATTGCTTAATCAGCTTCTTTGTGCTTATTTAGTATTTGATAGTGATAATCTAGCATAAATTCAGTAGCTTGTTTATTGGAATCCTTAGTTGCTTTGTAATCTTAATTTGGTAGTTGAATTAGTACATTTAGTAATCTTGGATAATTGTTGTTGTTTCCTGTGTTTAAGTGCTATTTCAAGGTTAAGTTATCATAATAAGTTGTTTTGAATTTGTTTCATAAGCCCTAACACCCATATGCTTTGAAAATCATAAAACAGTCTTTAAAAAGGTGTGTTTGGATCAGGGTATTACAAGGTGTTGTGGTGTTTAAGTGTTGTTGTTTCTGATTGATACAAGTCACTTAGGTCCATAATAGCTCAGAACAAGCATAATACTTAGGTCTTATTCATAGAAAAGTCAAAATCAAGTGTTAATAGGCCTAGATTACCCTCTGTGTTGGATTAAGTGTGGCATATGCCCCAAATCCATTCACTTGTGAGTGGTTTAGCTTAAATTAGTCTTAATCTAGCTTAATTAGTCCATATCAGTCAATAAATCAAGATCAAAGTTCATTTAAGTCAACCTTTTACAAAATCTTAAAAAGTCAAATTTGCCTACTTAGGCAGAAAACCAAATTTTCAAGGATTTTTATAGAATTTTGTGAATTTATTCAGGCTTTGAAACTTTCAGAGGTTAAAACCTACCACCTCAGCTTCAAGAATCTAGGTTTATCTTATTTGTGGGATTTTTATTGTAGCTTGTGCATTAGCTTATTTCAACCTGCAGAGCAAGTGCATTGCCCTGTGCATAGGTTTTGAGCACAACTCCCAAGCCCTTAGATACTTCATTAGTGGGACCCACCTATGACTTATTGGCTTTTTGGAAAGTCATACAATCTATCTTGATACCTCAGTGCTTATTTTCTATTTTTGAGCTTATTTGATAGGGCTGCAAGCCCCATCAAGTGTAGCCATTTTCTGAGCCAACACTGATTACTCAGTGTAAGACCCCAACTTCCAAGCCTTACACATTCCTCAATAATAAGCCATAAGCCCTGCTTATTGGCTTATTTTGAAGCCTTCCAGTCCACCTTCAAGTTTCAGGACTTTATTTGGACCCCCCTTAGCTTTTGTGGACCCCATAGAGGTCCAAAGTTCATTAGTTTGGCCTGTCTTGGCCTTGTTTAGTGATAAGTGCTTATTTGCTCATAGCTGCTTATCCAGAGTGCTTATTTGTTCTTTTTGTCTTATTTCAAGTTGGTCTACATGTGTGATAGATTATTTAATCATTTGAATATCTTTTCACCAAATCACAAGTCCTAATAAGCTCTAAGTCTCAACTGTTAAGCACTTGGGGGTGCACATAGCTTATTTTTAAGCTATAATAAAAGTTGTTTTGTAAAAGTTTCCTATTTTCATCTTATTTTCGTCTGTCAAAAAGAAAAACACCAAAAAACCAAGTATAAAATTAGTGATAGCTTCTATTTAATAGATTCTATCTTTTTCATTTTTCATTTCAGCTTATTT
Organism: Artemisia argyi; assembly: GCA_030686995.1. NCBI lineage: Eukaryota > Viridiplantae > Streptophyta > Magnoliopsida > Asterales > Asteraceae > Artemisia > Artemisia argyi. Next base: position 154,419,052 of record CM060698.1, on the reverse strand, counting down.
ATAAGCACTTTATCATTTTCATAATTTTCTTAATTTCCTTTTATCCTTAAGTATTTAAAATAATTTTCTTAGATTTTTCCTAAATAGTTTACTATTTATTAGAATTAAAAGTATTTTAATTAATTAAATAAGTAATATTAGTAATTAATTAGTTTTCTTAAATTTTAATTAACAACAGTAGGTTTTTATAATTTTCTTAGGTTTTATAAATTAGTTAAGACTTTTAGAAAATAGATTTTTAAATTCTACTGTTCATTTACCAATTTTCTTATTTAATTTAGTTAAATTAGATTTAAATTAATTAAAAGGTAAATAATTAGTAAAATAGTCTAAAAATAATTTTTAGAAGTTTTTTATAATTTTATAAGATTCCTGTGATGGTTAATTTGTTTTATAAATTTTTCCATAATTATCTAAGTCATTTAGGTATTATTAGTAATTTAAAATAGTTTAATTAGTTTAATTAAGATAATTAATTTTTAATTAATAAAAAACTCATAAAAAGACAAAAATATTTATTTTTATTTTTAACACTTTCTTCAAGTTCATTTTAAGGTTTAGAAATTATTTTTGCAAGTTTTTAGTTTAATTTGTAATCTTTATAATTTTTAGTTAATTTAAATTAGGTTTAAATTAGATTTTAAATAGTTTTAATTAATTAATTATATTTAATTATTAAAATAATCATTTTTATAATTTCATATTCATTTTAAATTTTCTTTTAAATTTAAGTTTTAAAAAGTTTCACTTGCACCCCCTGTAGTTTGTAATTGTTCAAAACCCACTTTTCTGTCTGTAATCTGATTCCAAATTGTGTATTTGTGAATATATCTGTATATCTGTTATTGTGAATATTATATCATTGTCCAAAATACCAAAATATCAGTAGCATAATCAATTCCCAATCATCTTGGCTACTGTCCTCAGTGCCACTCATTCTCATAAACGTTTTCCAAAAACACCATTGCAATCTCGCGGGACTTAACGACCCGGGGACACACTATACTATCACCGGAGAATTGGAACGGAGCTGTCTTTGACTTGTTGACCTTGGTCAATAATATCTGACCGTTTCAGGACCAATCAAGGTTATTGGGAGAGATTGACCAAGACTTTACTGTGGAGGATTCAAGTGAGGAGTCTACAGGTTTGCTCGATTTTTATGATCTCGATTTTGATGATGCGTATTATGCTGACGCAAGTGATGAAGATGTTGATCAAGAATGGCATGGTGATGCGTATTGGTGACTATTATTGGTTTATTGGTTCTTGATGAGTGCTCAAACACTCATCATTTTTGGTCTAATCTGAACTGCAAAACATACAAAAACACTCAGAAATGCATCAAAATACAAAAAAATATTTCAAAATTGTGTTTTATATGTTTCAGATGCAAAATGAGCAGAAACAGATAAAAAACGTACAAAGTTTGCAAAATTGGCAGTTTCAGTCCCCCAACTTTCATAAAATTACAAAATTAGTCCCTGGTCATTCAAAATATGGAAAATTATCACCAAAGGTCCTTTTACAATCATAAGTTGTCATATTTTGTCCTTTGGTGAAAAATTGGAAAAGTTTTGAGAATTTACAGTTTGGTCCCTGGAGTTTCAGATTTTGGCAGAATTGGTCCCTGGCAGTGTTCTGAAAGGCTCAAGGCGCACTAAGGCGCAAAGGGGTCCAAAGAGCCTCGAGTCGAGGCGCATTTCAAGGCGCGGGATTCATGAATGCGAGGCGCACTAAAAGCATTAAGTTTTTTATAACATATGTGACCATTTATATAGCTTAAATAATACAAAATAACATTAAAATACTTAATGCATAACACATATTGCCATTATAAATATTAAAATGGATCGGTTGTCACTTCTAAAACGGATCAACTCTTTGGCTCGATGACCTATAAAGAAATTAAAATCAATATCAGACTAAATATTTTTGTGCCATACACTTATAGCTTACATCTAACAAAGATCACAATTCAACCCAAAATATCAAGCAAGCAATATACTAGTATTCAAGGGACGATGCTACATTTTCATGATAATATGTCGTAAAAAAAACAAATAATGAAACAAAATAACTTCTTAAAGAAAATTTCAATCAATAAAATAAACATAAAATCAATTCAAATTTACAAATCTTATAAATACTCACCTATGACTTAAAAAGGCCCATGTCTTATATCTTATAAAAAAAAATAAAATAAAATCCTCAAGGCGCAAAAATATGGCCTAGGCGCAAAAATCCCCCGAGGCGCAAAGGCGCAAAAAGCGCCGAGGCGCGCGCTTTTTTTGGGAGTCATGCATGTTGTGCGCCTCGAGTCAAAAAAAGCCCCAAGGCTAGCGCCTCGTGCGCCTTAGCGCCTAGGCGCGCCTTAGGCGCGATTTTGACAACTTTGGTCCCTGGTGGGATATTTTTGGATGAAAAACCATTTTTAGTCCTTGGAAATTTAAAAATATTCAATATTACTCCTTGGACAAAAGTTTTCATAAAATGGCAATTTTAGTCCCCGGATTTTGAAAATTGACATAAATGGTCCCCGGGAATTTCAAAAGTTAAAAAATTGCAAATATGATCCTTGGGAAAATACAAGTAGGCAAATAAGGTCCTTATGGTTGCTTTGGTAAAATTACAGAACAGGTCCCTACGGTTTTAAGATTTACAAAATTGGTCCTTATTATCTACAAATACCATACGGACCCTTTCTATTACTACAATCCAAATCCACTTCCAAATCCAGCCTACCCAAGCCCAAAATTACCCCAGCCCACTACCTCCAAGCCCACTCCCATTTTAAATATAAAATCACCCCTGGTCGTTTGACCACAGTCAACCCTCACCCATCTTCTTCCCACTTGGACCTGATAACTCACCCAACACTCCAACCCCCCTCCTCCAGCTCACCACTCCCATTCTTTGTTCCCCCTAGCCTCCACAACCCTCCAAATCACATTAATTATCCATGAATTGCTCCAAGTAACCACAACCTGCCAAATGGTCTTTTCCCGCCAAAATGCTTTTGAAGGGCTGGGATCAAGTGGCAGCCATCCAATGGCTTGGAATAAGGTGGGAAAGCTAAAGTGGGTCCACAAAGCTCCAGAGGTCAATAAAAAAGAGAGGAGAAAGAAGCAGTGAAGTAGTAGTTGTAGTTTAGTTTTAAGAATGTTGTATTAGTGTAATTGTAACTTCCATTTTGTAATTTTTAGTTTAAAAAGTCTTGTAATCAACATTTCTAATGTAATCTTAACTGTCTTGAACCTCAATTTTATATCTTATTATTTGAATTCCAAATTTTCAGTTTTGCATAAAAATCTCAAATCATTTAAGCATTGTTAAAAGGTGTTGTTTGGTGGTTGTTTAAACTCAATCAAGATCAGTTATAAGCTCTCTTTAGTTTTTCACACTTGGAAATTAGTCTAGGGAAGAAAAGCAAAAATTCAAGTAAAAATAGGTTTTAAATTAAAAAGTTAGTGTTCAAAGAAGAAAGAGTGCAAGGAGCTTATGGATTCTGGGATGATTATGGTTTAGAGTCTCTGGGAGACCTTAGGGGAATGTTGTTCTTGGTTCTTGTTTCTGTATCACACAGGATCACCATTTGTAAGTGATTTTTCTCATTTTTGTTGTTTTACCATAAATCAGCCTATCATAGCTTAATTATCCTTTAAACATGCTAGTTATAACTTATTAAAGTTAGTAAGAGTCTTAGTTAAGTTTGTATAAGCTTGAGTTGTGATTTCCATTTGAAACTGCCATATAAGGGGGTGTTTGGATTGGAGAGTTACACTGTGTTGCATTTGTTGTTTTGTTATTGTTTTAGTGTATACATACTACATTAGGTGTATTGAGGTTTAGCAAACCTTAAAATCCAAGTTCTAAACATCAAAAGTCAAAATCACCCAATACCCACCCCAACAGTTAACTGTTGAAGTTGTGGGTTCCCAATTTCACCCATTTGGTTTAAAAGTTGTCTTGCTACCCTAATTTAGTTTTTATATCACCCAACACATCAATTTCAGTTAGTTTAATTCATTCAAAATTGGCCAAAGTCAACATATCAAGTTTTTAGCAAAAAGTCAAAGTTCATGCATTCCAGTTTTTTCCCAAACTTCAAGGATTTAATGTGAATTTTGTGCATTGCTTTAGGAGTTGATTTTTGTTCCTATGTAAAGTCTACCACCTCAGCTTTATGTTTCCCCCCTCCTTTCATTTTTGAGAATTTTCTGGTGGGCCCCAGATTGCCCCAAAGTAGCTTGCAGGGCAAGCTGCTCCCCTGTTCACAACAGCAACACCACCCACCACCACCACTTGGTGGTGGTTTTCTGGCCATCCCAGTGGCCCTCAAGCCACCACTTTTGTTTTTCCCAACCCCCCTCCTACCACACACCACATTTTGACCACTGGTTTGACCTTGAACCCACTGGGACCCACTTGGAATCACCACAAGACTTTGTCCCATTTTCAGTTCCAAAACAAGTTCCAATTGCTTATTTGTTGGCTTATTGACTTATTTAGTGGTCACCCCTAGCTTTTTCTTGCTTAAACAAGTTAACCTAACTAATTTAGACCTGAATTTGCCTTAGTGGGCCCCACACAAGCTGGTTCAAGCTAGTTTCCTTGTTTGGTCAACTTTGGTCAACTGCCATAGCTTATTGCTTATAGTTGGCTTATTTTTAAGCTTTGTAAATTTTGTTTTCACAAAAGTTTTATGTTTTAAGTATTTTTAGAGTTTTGTAAAAGAAAAATCAATTTAATATTAAGTGATAGTTTCTATTTAATGTAATTTAATTTTAATTTTCATTTTTAAATTTTTATTAAGTACTTAGCTTTTTTATATTTTTATTAAATTCCTCTTATATTAAAGTATTTATAATAATTTTCTCAGATTTTTATTTTATCATTTGGTATTTATTAGAATTAATATTAGTTTTATTAATTATTAATTAATAATTAGTTTTAAATAGCATAATTAGTTTTTATTAAGTAAAACCTAGTTTTTATATTTTTTATAGCTTTTATATGTTATAATATAATTTTAGAAATTTTCTTATAATTTTTACTGTTCATTTTCTATTTTTCTTAATTTAAAATAGTTTAGTTAGATAATTAATAATTAATTAGTAATTAATTAATAGAAAATTCATAAAAAGACAAAAATACTTATTTTTATTTTAAAACTTATTTTTAGTTATTTTATAATTTTAGAAATTTTATTTTCACCTTTTTAGTATTTAGTTAATATTATATTATATTTAAGTTGTTTAAATAATAATAATAAGTATTAAATAGTAATTAATTAATATTAAATAATTAATTAGTGTTAAAATTTATTTTCTTTTTCTAAAAATTTTCTTTTATCTTTTAGTTTGTAAAAAAGTCATTTTCACCCCCTGGGTGTTTTCAGATTTCAGTTTTTACTTTTTATTTTGTACGTTTACGTTTTATTTAAACGTGAACGTACGCGTTTTTAAGTTTTAAACGTTTCTGGTTTTTCCAACTTTCCAGTCTTGTTTATATAGCTTGTTTAAGCTATTTCTTCGTATATTCCTTAGCTTAATCACACACAAACCCTTTCCCTGTCCAAATTCACCCGATCACGAAACCGTTTTGATTACAATCCACACCTCGTCGGGACATAACGACCCGGGGAAACCACTGTATTCCGCGGAGCATTGACTCTAGGCTGTTTGACCTGGTTGACCATCCCTTGGTCAATTTAGGTTGACAGTTTAGCCCCAATCAGTTCTATGACAAATATGAGTTTTATATTTATCTCATCTCTTGGAGGATTACGGGATAAAAGTGGTGACATGGTAAGCAAATGTGGTGTTTAGATGATCGCAGAGACTACTCCATATGCTCCAAAGGTTTAAAACTTTAAATTATACAATGGCTACATATTTTACTAAGGAGTCCTAACTTATTAATTACACAATACCATCCACATAATTTAAAAGTGTCCTTTAATGATACTTAAACCCAATTTATTATTCATCTTGAATGTACTTAGAGCATCAGGTGTCGTAGCATATGACCACTATCGTTCTCACGTGGAGTCTCAAATGGTGCCACAATTTCAGCGCCACCATCCCTTCCCTTCTACCCACCACCGCCATTTTAGGCACGATTTAATTAGCCTGGCGCCAGTTTGGTTTTTGCTTTTTTTCTTTTCTTTTGGTCTAATTTTTGGGGGTTTCTTGATCCTGGTAGTTCTTGATTCAATTAGACCTTGATTGAGCGTTCTTGGGGTCTAATTATGTTATCTGATTTGGTTAATTTGTTTTTTGATTGGTTGATCATAATTAGGGTTTATTGTATCAAAACCTAATTCAGGTTGTTTTCTTTTATTAAGTTTGTTTAATCTTGCTGTTTTGATTCTAACTTCTAGATTCTTGAAATTAAAATAAAAAACCTTAAAAATTATTTTTAGGGTTTTCTTTAATTCTAGATTGTTTCTTGATCATATCATTAGTTATTAACTCTATGTTTCTTGTTTCAGTTTGTATTCCACTGCGTTATTTGTATTGGATAAATATGCTTGATCTAAATTGGTTGGTATGTGATTTCTTGGAAGCTTGCATGTACTGTAACACCTCTCACACCCTCTCTAGGTTATTTTTTTCTAGGTTTTTTTAGAATTGGTGGAAGAGTAGGTTAAGGGATTATTGTGATTGTGGAGTTGATTGTCTAATTAGGGTTTTTTTTTTGTGACTGAAAGAGTGATAAGGTGTATATGTTTATTGTTTTTCTTGTTGTTCTGTTTTTTAAGCTATTAAAATGGCTGAATAAAAAAAGATTAAAATTAGAAAAGGCTTAGGAAGTATTAGTGAATTAAAACTGGACATATATGAACCTCTGTATTTACTCCCACAAGACATTGGTACTCAGTTGATTGCCTTCAAAATTGAAGGTACTGAGAACTATAAGGCCTGGTCTGCTGCTGTGCAGTTGGCCTTACATACTAGAAACAAACTTGGTTTTATAACTAGAAAGTGTATTAGAGATGGGAATGATGTTGATTATCAAGATCCATGGGATAGGTGTAACTCTGTTGTATTGTCTTGGATTTTAGGCTGCATATCACAAGATCTTTATAAGGGTAAAATTTTTCTAAAAATGATAATCATGTTTGGGATGAGTTGGAAGAGACCTATAATAAACAAGATGGTTCTATGATTTATAACTTGCATCATAAAATCTATACTTTGACTCAGTCTGGTATGTCTTTGTCTGAGTACTATCATGAGTTTAATGCTTTGTGGAGGCAGTTTGACTCACTTGTTGATCTGCCTAGATATTCTTATGATACTGCCCCAAAACTGAAACAACATTCAGACCTTCTTAGGCTAATGAAATTTCTAATGGGGCTTGATGATATGTTTGGTTTTGTTAGGAGTTTAATTCTTACCACTGATCCTTTGCCCGATGTTAAGTCTGCTTTTGCCACCTTGTCTAGAGATGAGTCTCACAAGAATAGTCATAATTCTACTAAGAGCATTAAATTTGGACCCTCCGCCTTTGCAACAAGGCCCAGTAATAGTAGTTGGACTCCTAATAGGAACAACCCTAATAATAACAGTTCTAGGAGGCTTGGGAGGGTGTCAAACCTGATCTGCAAGCACTGTAATATGACTGGTCATACTATTGACAGATGTTTTGAGTTGGTGGGTTATCCACCTGGTTTTGATAAAAAGGGAAACATAAATCAAAATAATGCAAATAATGTGTCTGGTATTGATAATAAATCTGATCACAGTAAGGGTACCACTCATACTCTTAATAGTGATTAATATAAGAGATTAATGACTTTACTTAGTGGTACAGGTGATGGTAGCAAAGCTCATGCTAGTGTTGTAGGTACTGTTGTGACTTCTAATTGTGTCATTAGTTTCTTTAGTTACAGATTTTTTTTAACTTTAATTATGATATAAGTACATATAGTATTTATGCTGGATGGATCATTGATTTAGGAGCTAGTCAACATACCACCTTTTGTGCTACACTTCTTTTTGATTTGATGGATGTTTATCATATAAACTTAACTGTTGCACATCCCAATGGGACTGTTGCAAAAGTAAAACAAATTGGAAGTTATAATCTGGGAAATGATTTAATAATAAAAGATGTGTTGGTAGTTCTTGGATACCATGTTAGCTTGTTGTATGTTCATAAGCCGTCAAGAGATAATAAAGTTGTGGTGAGTTTTAATGATAAGAATGTGTAAAATTCTGGATTTAACTCAAAGGTTCCTGATGTGGACTGGTAGTGAAAGAGGAGGCCTTTATTTTTTTGATGAAGGTAAGAGAGTGAATAACATTAACATAAAAACTTGTTTTTTATTTTTGTCAAATTATATTTGGCATAACAGACTTGGTCATCCCTCAGACCAAGTTCTCACTGTTTTAAAAGATAAAATTAAGGACCTTAAACATACTAGTTCTGACCATGTGAAATCTGTCATAAAGCTAAGCAGACTAAAGAACCATTCCCTTTAAGTGAACATAAAGCTATCTAGGTGATCTTATTCATTTAGATGTTTGGGGACCTTATAAGGTGACCAGTAGGGACGGGTTTAGGTTCTTTCTTACTATTGTTCACTTAAAGAGGAGGCATTTATTTTTTGATGAATGTAAGAGAGGGAATAATGATGCGTGGGAATCGCAACAGGCTTTACCTCTCGAGGGATCTCGAGAAGCTTACAACCCCCACCAGGCAGTGTACCTGATCGTTGTAGTATAGTATAGTGACAAGTACCGGGGGATTGATCGTTCAGCTTAGGAATAGTGTCGCTAGGATTAGAAAACCTAATTAATAGTTCTAAAGGTGAGGGATGATTATTTTTGTATTTTTATGTTTTTATGAAAGCAAGTAAAATTTCGGGGTTTTGAAAGAGTGGGCGGAATTAGTTGCTATTCAACTAACCCAAAACTAAGATGCAATCAAAATAAAATACTGAAAATGAAAATAAACTAATTATACTAAGGTTGTGAGCAGTAATTGGAGAAGTTGTGTTTACTTAGACTTCACTACTCCCTAGATATCTTTTCCACGTTAATTACTTGTTATACTTGTATGGATGACGGATTGTATTCCTTAATACCATTCGTGGGGTGGCATACATAATTCCCAACTCTATGAGCTCTTATCTCCTCCTACACCATGACCCAGCACAACTATAGGGATTGTAAACAGTGGCTCATGCATTAAATACAACCAATAAAGACCTAGTACGCCTCGGTTCATGTTTCTTAAGACGTTCAAGCATGTTACCATTTGGAGATCTGCCAGTTTTCTTAAGCTTAACATATAAAATCATTCATCCAAAACAAGAATAGACAAGTAATCAACACATAATCAACATCTAGGTTTCATTAGATCTAAGCAAACACAAAAGAGATCTAGCCTAGCATAATGGAATTGAGACAAGAACAAGATATAAACAACCAACACATAGACATATTGATTGAATTAGAAGAACACTTATCTCAATTACAATGCAAGGTATCAAGGGTTTGGAACCCTTGAAAACCCTGTAAAAGATACACCAAATTCGTCTTTAGGGTTTCACCAAAACTTCTTCTCTTTTTAATGAAAAAACTAGAAAACTATATATAGGAAAACTGGGCTGACGGCGTCAAGACAACCATGTGACGCCGTCACCTCGCCGCCAAATACTTCCTCGGACGGCCTTGATCTACTTATGACGGCCTATGTGATGCCGTCACCAACCACGGTATTTTATTCTTTGTACTTTGACGCCGTCAGGATGACTTTTGACGCCGTCATCAACTACGGTGTTTTATTCATGATGTCTGACGCCGTCAGGGTATAACTCTTGACGCCGTCACCTAGTGCTTCCAGCATGGAAAATTGATACTTTGCCGTTTTCTTGACTTTTATGCTCCAAAAACGTCCAAAATGGCTTCTTTTCCAGAATTCACTCTCCAAACACCTAAAATCACAAAAGGAACGATTTAGGGCAATATTTGATCAAATAAAGTCGGATTCGGGCTTAAATGACCCCCTAAAAACGGATCATTTTTCGCCTCATCATATACCCTTACATTTGAGATTTGCTTGTCCTCAAGCAAATGAGCTTTTATTCTACTCAAAAGACAAGTTAGGGGTCATTTAACACTAATATAAAAGTAATTACAACAAATAATCGTTCCACTAAAGACCAATAGACAAGCACGGAGGTCACACACAAGCACCTCACAAATAGTGTTTAGATACTCACATCTCTCGGGTGTAATAAAGTAATATAACTGATGAGGCGAAAAATGATCCGTTTTTAGGGGGTCATTTAAGCCCGAATCCGACTTTATTTGATCAAATATTGCCCTAAATCGTTCCTTTTGTGATTTTAGGTGTTTGGAGAGTGAATTCTGGAAAAGAGGCTATTTTGGACGTTTTTGGAGCATAAAGTGAAGAAAACGACAAAGTACCAAAAATCCAAGCTGGAAATACAAGGTGACGGCGTCACGACTTGCGTCTTGACGGCGTCAGACATGATGAATATTTTACCGTAGCTGGTGACGGCGTCAGATGAGTAGATGACGGCGTCAAAGTGGCCAAGATTAATTTACCGTAGGTGGTGACGGCGTCACATAGGCCGTCACAAGTGGATCTAGGGCGTCCGAGGAAGTTTATGGCGGCGAGTTGACGGCGTCAGATTTAACTCTTGACGCCGTCAGGACGATTTTCCTATATATAGTTTTCTAGTTTTTTCATTAAAAGAAATGAGAAGTTTTGGTGAAACCCTAAAGACGATTTTGGTGCCTCTTTTACAGGTTTTTCAAGGGTTCCAAACCCTTGAGACCTTGCATTGTAATTGAGATAAGTATACTCGTAATTCAATCAATATGTCTATGTGTTGGTTGTTTATCTTTTGTTCTTATCTTAATTCTACTATGCTAGGCTAGATTTTCTTTGTGTTTGCTTAGATCTAATGAAACCTAGATGTTGATTATGTGTTGATTACTTGTCTATTCTTGTTCTTGGATGAATGATATTATATGTTAGGCTTAAGAAAACTGGCAGATCTCCAATGGTAACATGCTTGAACGTCTTAAGAAACATGAACCGAGGCGTACTAGGTCTTTATTGGTTGTATTTAATGCATGAGCCACTGTTTACAATCCCTATAGTTGTGCTGGGTCATGGTGTAGGAGGAGATAAGAGCTCATAGAGTTGGGGAGTTATGTATGCCACCCCACGAATGGTATTAAGGAATACAATCCGTCATCCATGCAAGTATAACAAGTAATTGACATGTAAAAGATATCTAGGGAGTAATGAAGTCTAAGTAAACACAATTTCTCCAATTACTGCTCACAACTTTAGTATAATTAGTTTATTTTCATTTTTATTATTTTATTTTGATTGCATCTTAGTTTTGGGTTAGTTGATTAGCAACTAATTCCGCCCACTCCTTCAAAACCCGAGATTTTACTTGCTTTCATTAAAATATAAAAATACAAAAAGAATCATCTTTCATCTCTAGAACTATTAATTAGGTTTTCTAATCCTAGCGACACTATTCCCAAGCTGAACGATCAATCCCCCGGTACTTGTCACTATACTATACTACAACGATCAGGTACACTGCCTGGTGGGGGTTGTAAGCTTCTCGAGATCCCTCGAGAGGTAAAGCAAGGTGCGATTCCCACGCATCAAGTTTTTGGCGCCGCAGCCCGGGGAATAGTTATTGTCTAGGTTAGGATTTCTTTTTATTAGGTCTACTTGCTAGATTCCTTTCTAGTAAGATTTTTATTTTTATTTTTAGGTCTTCTTTAGTCTATCTTATTTCTTCATGCCTTTGTTCGTAACTCTTTACCATCCGACATCATGGAAGGTGGTAACATCTTTGAACCCATCATCCCACTACAACAAAACCCACCACTAGAACCCCTTAGGCCCCGAACCTTAGGAGAATATTCCCGACCTAGCCACCAAGGCTACCGAAACACCATTGAGCTCACCGGAGCCAATGTGACCCCCTTGCGATCCGACACCATCCGGTTGGTGCAAAGCGGATGTGCATTCCATGGACTTCGTTCCGAAGATCCAAACCAACACCTTAAGGACTTCCTCAAAATCGTAGATTCCATAGACCTAGGTGTTGAAACTAGAGAGACTACCCGTTTACGCCTATTCCAATTCTCTCTACGGGATCAAGTTAGTCAATGGCTTGAGCGTTTACCCGCGGGATCCATCACCACATGGGATGATCTCACCACTCGTTTCCTTGCTCAATTTTTCCCACCGGGGAGAACTACTAAGCTTAGGAATGACATCTTGATGTTCCAACAACGTCAAAATGAATCTCTTTATGAAGCATGGACTCGTTTCAAGGACTTACTCCAAAAAGTCCCTCATCATGGCATAGATCTTTGGCTCCAAGTCCAAATTTTCTATGACCATATCGATATCCCCACAAGGCGAACCATTGACCAATCGGCCGGTGGTAAGCTACGTGATCTTAGTGCGGAACAATCATGGGAACTCATAGAAGATCTTGCTCTCTATGACAACGAAAGTTGGAATGATCCCCGTGATTTGAACAAAACGGTCAAGGAAATATCTTTGCCTTCGAACAATTCAAGCACTCCCGACCGTAGGATCATGGAACTTGAAGGTCGAGTCAAGTCTCTCATGAAATCTTACGAAACTCATAAGCCTTCAAGCCAAGTAAGCAGAATCGCTTCTACATGCAAACTGTGCAATGGCCCTCATGAGACCTACAACTGCATGGAACTTCCAAAACGTGCTTATAACGAATTCACATCATCACACGTAGGGCAGGGCCCTCGAACTTCTGCCGAAGCATATGAGGCATGGAAGGATAAACCTAATTTTAGAGGGTACCAAACACGAAGTGTATCATTTAATGACTCCTCACCGCTCACTTGGTCCGAACATTTTCCGTCACAAAATACCCCTAGGCAAAGCTGTGAAGATGATCTAAAAAAATTCATTCTTTCTCAAGAACTGCAGCTTACTACACTCGAGGCAAAATTCAAACAACAGCAGGCCGACGTGAACAACAAGATTCGTAATCTGTTGACTGCTATCAAAGAGCATATTGATAATAAGCCCATTCACGTTGATGAGGTTAAGTCTGCTACCATCATGAGTCCACCAGCCTCCCCTGTAAAAATAAAAAGTCCTAGCAAGCTATTCAAACATCTATCCCCTAACGAGAAAGGACCTATCAACCCCTCTGGACCAATCCACTTTGTAAACACCATCACCACAATATCAGCTGCAGCACCTAATCCAACCCAACAACAAACTGACAACCTCAGTCAGACAGCAAAGGATGAGGCACCAAAGGGTGACCACGCTCCGGCGAGGAAACCTACCGACTCACCCAAGCAATGCACCGCGCAGAAATCCGACAGACCGGATGATTGGAACGAGACATCGGAGGAACAGGAGAAAGACCCAACCATTTTGAGCAAATCTGTTATAAAAGAATCCGAACTAGAGGATGTTATAAGTATAGATAGCAATCAAACCGAGGGGAACGACTCTAAGCTTTTCAAAATCCCCTGTACCATTGAGGGAAAGGTCTTAATTAATAGCCATGTAGATCCTAGCTTCCCAGTCAGCGTAATCCCACTTTCTCTATACCACAAAACCTTCCCAGAGCACGTTGTGTGCAAGAAAGTAATGGAGAATGTATCAATTAGGATTGGAGAACTTGATTACAATACTGACCTCACCGTGATTGATGACGTGGACCCTCTAGCTAATCAAACATTGACCAACCTTGTCCTTGGGATGCCATTTATCAATGAATCGGGAGCAATCCTTGACGAGAAAGATGGTAGTGTATTACTCACCAATGGTGTTAGAACGGTAATTTTTCGTAGGAATAGTGAGGAAGTTTATGAGTATCGTCCCTCCCTTGAGGGGAGTCCATACGGATCAAAGGATGGAGAGTTGAAAAAGATCAAACGACGTGATCCGAATAACCTAAAAATCCCTTGCATGATCGGTCACAAGTACTTCGAGAACGTATACATTAATGTGTTCCTGCCAAAGAATTTCATGTCATTATTTCATTATAACAATATCTGCAGATGGGGGATGGTTTACAAGGGAGAGAAAGTGGTTGGTAAGGATCATGAAATCCAAGTCTTCATAGGAAATATGGCATTCCCTATGGAGTTCACGATTGTGGACAACATAGAGGACTTTGTTGACCCTAGGCTATCGCAAGTCGTATTTGGAGCACCCTTTTGTGAAATCACTAAGTTGATAATAGATGACTTGAACGGAATCATGACTTTCACTGACGGGATTAGGAGGATTTCATACCAAACGCCATACAAAAGAAGGGACCTTAGGGATATAGATTGCGACGGGCTCGATATGATGAGCTCTCAACTTGTCTTGTGCGATGACGATGTTAGAAGAGGTTGTAGAAATGTTTCTGATTTATCTTGTGGATTCTTTGAGGATGTTAGTAAGCTTGGCTCTAAGTATCGACGGGATGTTTTTGACTTTGAAGATCCAAGGTACTTACACTATGAGAGCGACATTAGTTTAGAGGATGACCTAGAAAATGGAACCAATGATGGAATCACGTAGTAACCCACGACTTTCAGTCTAGCTACAAGACTCGTAAATAAGGAAAAGCGCTTCTTGGGAGGCAACCCATGTTTTGTGTGATTTTATTTGTTTGATTGTTATTTGCTTCCGTGTGCATGTTTTATTTTTATTGTTGGTTGATCATGTTTCTCAATTAGAATGTGGAAATACTTTATTATGTTGTTTGGCCTAGTCTTAACTTCAACCTAAAGGTATTTTTGCAAAAGATAAGTGTAAGGGGAAACCCCAAATATGTTTTTAAGAAACAAACCGATCATGATTCTCCACAATATTTAATGAACATGTATATTCGTAATTGTTAGAGTCAAATGCTTGTATTGAGTCATAATGAAGTTTTGCAGGATTTTCCAGGAAGTAGGACAAGATTTTTCCAGAAATTTTCCGGAAACTTAACATAAAGATTTCTGCAGGTCCACTCTGACGGCGTCAGGCAATTGCTCTTGACGGCGTCAGGAGTCAAAAATCTGGAAATTTTACCAGTTTTGTTTTTCTAACGGAGTCTTATGATTTTTGTGATTTATTAAGTTTTATAATCTCCAGGAAATCTGCAAACTTCATTCCACAAGCATTATATCTTACTTTGTTTTCTAGGATTTAGAAACTTATATAGGATGCCGCCGATTTTACGCGAGGTTGCCTTGTCTACTTTTGTCAGGATCTACAGGTTATTTAAGACAAGAAGATGATTTATATTCTGGATGGGAAGCTTTGATTGTTCATTTTCTTGGAGGAAGATTTAACCTGGCCAACCTAAAATCCATACCGAGCGAATCAGGGGAGTATTTGATTTCATTCTTTTTACTTTTAACTTTTACATTCTTTATTTGAACATTGGGGACAATGTTCATCCTAAGTGTAAGGGGAGGGTAAAAAGATGATACCTTACATATGCACTTTCGCTTGAGTTTGTTTTGTTTGATAGTAGATGTGTAATAAAACTATGAGAAATACTTGTTAGTGTAATTTTAGCGCCAAATTTAAAATTTTTTACAACATTTAGGAGTGAAACTTTAGCCATAGCAAGCGTCTCATGGATAGGAGGTTGTATGACTAGCACATAACCGTATATTCAGAAAAATTTTCCACCCAAATATGTGAGGTTCGCCTTTAGATTTGATAGGAAAAGCATTCATTATTAGTGCTTATGAGTGTACCGGTAGCATTTAGATTCTAGAACTTGCTTTAGTGATGCATCCCGAGACCGCTAGTGAGACTACATTCGTGTGGTAGGATTTACTACATGATAAGAGGCATTAGGATCACCCTTGTGTTAAACCCGTATCATGATTACTTGACCATTTAAGTCATATTACTTGGCTAGTTAAGTCAACTAATTTTTCCCACACCCTTAGCGTTGTACTCATTTTTAGTACACGATACCCCTAGTACACCCCTCCGAGCCTATCTTTTCGTTTCTAACTTTAAGCATTTTACTTAAAGGAAGAATTTGTTACACCCCACTTAAATGTACACCCAAATCGCCTTAGCCTTCCGTGTATGCGCTCATTTTTAGTGCATTATTGTTATTTGTTAAACCCTAAGTTAACTTTCTAATTGATTACATGGTTGCTAAGTCGAGTCATATCCTTGTACATATTGTTTTGGGACGATTGGGACTCATGGGTAAGTACTTATTTTATGGAGTAATGGGGAAGAACATCATATTATTACCCCCATATGTACGTTAATCTTAAAAGTGCTCCAAGTGTTTTGATTTTCTTAATTCGAGTCATTAGAATAGTTAAATGTAAAGTATGTAAAAATTCAAGTGTAAGGGGATTGCTCAAACCCCTATGATGTATTATTTTGGATGGTAGGGTAAGAATGTATGTAAAAAAAAAAAAAAAAAAAAAAAAAAAATTAAAAAAAAAAAGAGAAAAAAAAGACATACGGACTACCATCCCGTTTTCATTCTATGTTCATTTTATGTTTTTTGTTATTTTTCATTTATTAGCTTAAGTCGAGTTTAGTCTTGGCTTAGCAACGCCATCTTGTACATGTAATTAACCAAGATTGTTAACTCGCCACCAGTAAAATTCCCTTTATCGAACAAAACCGTGTAATTCATATCCCTACACCTAACGTTATAACCCTTTAAAAAGACCTCTTTGATAGTTTATCCTAGGTGCTTACGCCATGTGGTGGAGGTTTGATCCTTTCCCAAGCCTATGGAAATCTATTTTGCTATGACAGGTAGTGAGAGATATCTTCCATTTCCATAATGTTATATTACTTTATTACACCCGAGAGATGTGAGTATCTAAACACTATTTGTGAGGTGCTTGTATATGACTTCCGTGCTTGTCTATTGGTCTTTAGTGGAACGATTATTTGTTGTAATTACTTTTATATTAGTGTTAAATGACCCCTAACTTGTCTTTTGAGTAGAATAAAAGCTCATTTGCTTGAGGACAAGCAAATCTCAAGTGTAAGGGTATATGATGAGGCGAAAAATGATCCGTTTTTAGGGGGTCATTTAAGCCCGAATCCGACTTTATTTGATCAAATATTGCCCTAAATCGTTCCTTTTGTGATTTTAGGTGTTTGGAGAGTGAATTCTGGAAAAGAGGCTATTTTGGACGTTTTTGGAGCATAAAGTGAAGAAAACGACAAAGTACCAAAAATCCAAGCTGGAAATACAAGGTGACGGCGTCACGACTTGCGTCTTGACGGCGTCAGACATGATGAATATTTTACCGTAGCTGGTGACGGCGTCAGATGAGTAGATGACGGCGTCAAAGTGGCCAAGATTAATTTACCGTAGGTGGTGACGGCGTCACATAGGCCGTCACAAGTGGATCTAGGGCGTCCGAGGAAGTTTATGGCGGCGAGTTGACAGCGTCAGATTTAACTCTTGACGCCGTCAGGACGATTTTCCTATATATAGTTTTCTAGTTTTTTCATTAAAAGAAAGGAGAAGTTTTGGTGAAACCCTAAAGACGATTTTGGTGCCTCTTTTACAGGTTTTTCAAGGGTTCCAAACCCTTGAGACCTTGCATTGTAATTGAGATAAGTATACTCTTAATTCAATCAATATGTCTATGTGTTGGTTGTTCATCTTTTGTTCTTATCTTAATTCTACTATGCTAGGCTAGATTTTCTTTGTGTTTGCTTAGATCTAATGAAACCTAGATGTTGATTATGTGTTGATTACTTGTCTATTCTTGTTCTTGGATGAATGATATTATATGTTAGGCTTAAGAAAACTGGCAGATCTCCAATGGTAACATGCTTGAACGTCTTAAGAAACATGAACCGAGGCGTACTAGGTCTTTATTGGTTGTATTTAATGCATGAGCCACTGTTTACAATCCCTATAGTTGTGCTGGGTCATGGTGTAGGAGGAGATAAGAGCTCATAGAGTTGGGGAGTTATGTATGCCACCCCATGAATGGTATTAAGGAATACAATCCGTCATCCATGCAAGTATAACAAGTAATTGACATGTAAAAGATATCTAGGGAGTAATGAAGTCTAAGTAAACACAATTTCTCCAATTACTGCTCACAACTTTAGTATAATTAGTTTATTTTCATTTTTATTATTTTATTTTGATTGCATCTTAGTTTTGGGTTAGTTGATTAGCAACTAATTCCGCCCACTCCTTCAAAACCCGAGATTTTACTTGCTTTCATTAAAATATAAAAATACAAAAAGAATCATCTTTCATCTCTAGAACTATTAATTAGGTTTTCTAATCCTAGCGACACTATTCCCAAGCTGAACGATCAATCCCCCGGTACTTGTCACTATACTATACTACAACGATCAGGTACACTGCCTGGTGGGGGTTGTAAGCTTCTCGAGATCCCTCGAGAGGTAAAGCAAGGTGCGATTCCCACGCATCAATATATGATGAGGCGAAAAATGATCCGTTTTTAGGGGGTCATTTTAGCCCGAATCCGACTTTATTTGATCAAATATTGCCCTAAATCGTTCCTTTTGTGATTTTAGGTGTTTGGAGAGTGAATTCTGGAAAGGAGGCTATTTTGGACGTTTTTGGAGCATAAAGTGAAGAAAACGACAAAGTACCAAAAATCCAAGCTGGAAATACAAGGTGACGGCGTCACGACTTGAGTCTTGACGGCGTCAGACATGATGAATATTGTACCGTAGCTGGTGACGGCGTCAGATGAGAAGATGACGGCGTCAAAGTGGGCAAGATTAATTTACCGTAGGTGGTGACGGCGTCACATAGGCCGTCACAAGTGGATCTAGGGCGTCCGAGGAAGTTTATGGCGGCGAGTTGACGGCGTCAGATTTAACTCTTGACGCCGTCAGGACGATTTTCCTATATATAGTTTTCTAGTTTTTTCATTAAAAAAGGAGAAGTTTTGGTGAAACCCTAAAGACGATTTTGGTGCCTCTTTTACAGGTTTTTCAAGGGTTCCAAACCCTTGAGACCTTGCATTGTAATTGAGATAAGTATACTCTTAATTCAATCAATATGTCTATGTGTTGGTTGTTTATCTTTTGTTCTTATCTTAATTCTACTATGCTAGGCTAGATTTTCTTTGTGTTTGCTTAGATCTAATGAAACCTAGATGTTGATTATGTGTTGATTACTTGTCTATTCTTGTTCTTGGATGAATGATATTATATGTTAGGCTTAAGAAAACTGGCAGATCTCTAATGGTAACATGCTTGAACGTCTTAAGAAACATGAACCGAGGCGTACTAGGTCTTTATTGGTTGTATTTAATGCATGAGCCATTGTTTACAATCCCTATAGTTGTGCTGGGTCATGGTGTAGGAGGAGATAAGAGCTCATAGAGTTGGGGAGTTATGTATGCCACCCCACGAATGGTATTAAGGAATACAATCCGTCATCCATACAAGTATAACAAGTAATTGACATGTAAAAGATATCTAGGGAGTAATGAAGTCTAAGTAAACACAATTTCTCCAATTACTGCTCACAACTTTAGTATAATTAGTTTATTTTCATTTTTATTATTTTATTTTGATTGCATCTTAGTTTTGGGTTAGTTGATTAGCAACTAATTCCGCCCACTCCTTCAAAACCCGAGATTTTACTTGCTTTCATTAAAATATAAAAATACAAAAAGAATCATCTTTCATCTCTAGAACTATTAATTAGGTTTTCTAATCCTAGCGACACTATTCCCAAGCTGAACGATCAATCCCCCGGTACTTGTCACTATACTATACTACAACGATCAGGTACACTGCCTGGTGGGGGTTGTAAGCCTCGCGAGATCCCTCGAGAGGTAAAGCAAGGTGCGATTCCCACGCATCAAGTTTTTGGCGCCGCAGCCCGGGGAATAGTTATTGTCTAGGTTAGGATTTCTTTTTATTAGGTCTACTTGCTAGATTCCTTTCTAGTAAGATTTTTATTTTTATTTTTAGGTCTTCTTTAGTCTATCTTATTTCTTCGTGCCTTTGTTCGTAACTCTTTACCATCCGACATCATGGAAGGTGGTAACATCTTTGAACCCGTCATCCCACCACAACAAAACCCACCACTAGAACCCCTTAGGCCCCGAACCTTAGGAGAATATTCCCGACCTAGCCACCAAGGCTACCGAAACACCATTGAGCTCACCGGAGCCAATGTGACCCCCTTGCGATCCGACACCATCCGGTTGGTGCAAAGCGGATGTGCATTCCATGGACTTCGTTCCGAAGATCCAAACCAACACCTTAAGGACTTCCTCAAAATCGTAGATTCCATAGACCTAGGTGTTGAAACTAGAGAGACTACCCGTTTACGCCTATTCCAATTCTCTCTACGGGATCAAGCTAGTCAATGGCTTGAGCGTTTACCCGCGGGATCCATCACCACATGGGATGATCTCACCACTCGTTTCCTTGCTCAATTTTTCCCACCGGGGAGAACTACTAAGCTTAGGAATGACATCTTGATGTTCCAACAACGTCAAAATGAATCTCTTTATGAAGCATGGACTCGTTTCAAGGACTTACTCCAAAAAGTCCCTCATCATGGCATAGATCTTTGGCTCCAAGTCCAAATTTTCTATGACCATATCGATATCCCCACAAGGCGAACCATTGACCAATCGGCCGGTGGTAAGCTACGTGATCTTAGTGCGGAACAATCATGGGAACTCATAGAAGATCTTGCTCTCTATGACAACGAAAGTTGGAATGATCCCCGTGATTTGAACAAAACGGTCAAGGCAATATCTTTGCCTTCGAACAATTCAAGCACTCCCGACCGTAGGATCATGGAACTTGAGGACCAAGTCAAGTTTCTCATGAAATCTTACGAAGCTCCGAAGCATTCAAGTCAAGTGAACAAAATCACTTCTTCATGCGAATTATGTAGTGGTCCCCATGACACTCGTGATTGTATGGAACTCCCCGGAACAGCTTTTGCGGACTACGCATCCACGCGTACCGACGAAGCGGGAGATAAGTGGTACACTTTCAAGCCCGAGCCAAACACATACGGTGATTCATACAACCCTTCATGGAAAAATCACCCAAACCTTAGGTGGAAACAAAATCAACCCAATTCTTCCAACCCACCTAATCGTTACCAATCAAACGGTCCACCATCCAACCGTACCTTCAACAACAATCCTTCTAACAACTATGGTAGTACCAACAATCTTGAAGGATTGATGTCGAAATTTATGGCATCTCAAGAAGCTCGCATAGCTAAGTTTGAAGCCGATTTCAAACAAAATCAAAATGAGATGACCAATAGAATTGACACATTGTTGAAAGTTCTCAATGACCGAGAAATGGGAGCACTCCCAAGTGACACAATCAAGAATCCGAAACTAACCGTTAATTCCATATCTTCAGTTTCGTCACCCACTTCGTGTCCACAATATTATTCGGTCAAATCGACGAGCACGTGTTTCAAACAAAACCAAGTTCCCCAAAAGGGCCAATCAAATAAAACACCCACTATAGAGCCGGTCAAAAGCATAGTTGAAACACCTCTTACGCAAGACCTTGACGATGAATTCAAAGAACTTCACCTTGAACGCCCCGTCATTGATGTCTTAGCGCGTGCTCCTTACTATAATGCCCTCCTAGAAAAATATGAGAAGCGTAAGCTAGGTAAAAATGGGACCGCCTTCGTTCAAAACAAGTTACCTAAAAAGCTTGATGACCCGGGTATATTTGTTTTGCCTTGTAAGATAGGAAGATCCGAAGCTTTCGACACACTAGCCGATTTAGGGTCAAGCCTCAACTTGATTCCCTTATCCTTATTCACCACTCTTAAGCTAGGAAAGTTAGAGGAAACGGAGGTATTGATAGGGCTAGCGGATGGGAGTATTGCCCATCCGGTTGGAATGATTAAGGATGTAGTTATTCACGTAGGAAAGTTGACTATATTAGCGGATTTTCACGTCCTAGACATGGTTAGTGACACTACATGCCCATTATTGGTAGGAAGAGGATTTTTAGCAACCGCTAGTGCCATGATAGATTGCAAGGAATCTAAGATAGCGGTAGGTGAAGGCGATACTTGGTCGGTGTATGATGTTAAGAAGCATAGTTATGATTGTGATGATGAACCGACACCGCATTGGGTAGAGATGAATAGGAGACCGTCTAGATATGGACCTTGGATAGAAAGGAACTTCATAGGACCTCAATGCCCATTCTATCTAGAAAAGGATTTCGTTGAGAAGACACACTCGGTAGAACAACTCATAGCTAGAGATGAAGAGCTAGACCCCTTTGAGGATCCGTTAGTCTTTAGGAAGATGATTGAGTTATTAAGCGTAATGCCCATTAACATAGAGAGGAATAAATGGAAAAGAGAGGGAGACAAGTGTAAATGGAGGTGGGATAAGCCACCTAAAGAAGGTGACGGGTCATGGCATATTAGAATGACCTTGTATGATCCGGATGGAGAGAAGTTTGAAAGGTCATACCATACTAAAGAAACCGATAGGAAGTTGAAACCTAAGTTCGATCCCAAAGATATCCTCAACGAGGAACTCACCCGAATCACGTAGTAACCCACGACTTTGAGTCTAGCTACAAGACTCGTAAATAAAGAAAAGCGCTTCTTGGGAGGCAACCCATGTTTTGTGTGATTTTATTTGTTTGATTGTTATTTGCTTCCGTATGCATGTTTTATTTTTATTGTTGGTTGATCATGTTTCTCAATTAGAATGTGGAAATACTTTATTATGTTGTTTGGCCTAGTCTTAACTTCAACCTAAAGGTATTTTTGCAAAAGATAAGTGTAAGGGGAAACCCCAAATATGTTTTTAAGAAACAAACCGATCATGATTCTCCACAATATTTAATGAACATGTATATTCGTAATTGTTAGAGTCAAATGCTTGTATTGAGTCATAATGAAGTTTTGCAGGATTTTCCAGGAAGTAGGACAAGATTTTTCCAGAAATTTTCCGGAAACTTAACATAAAGATTTCTGCAGGTCCACTCTGACGGCGTCAGGCAATTGCTCTTGACGGCGTCAGGAGTCAAAAATCTGGAAATTTTACCAGTTTTGTTTTTCTAACGGAGTCTTATGGTTTTTGTGATTTATTAAGTTTTATAATCTCCAGGAAATCTGCAAACTTCATTCCACAAGCATTATATCTTACTTTGTTTTCTAGGATTTAGTAACTTATATAGGATGCCGCCGATTTTACGCGAGGTTGCCTTGTCTACTTTTGTCAGGATCTACAGGTTATTTAAGACAAGAAGATGATTTATATTCTGGATGGGAAGCTTTGATTGTTCATTTTCTTGGAGGAAGATTTAACCTGGCCAACCTAAAATCCATACCGAGCGAATCAGGGGAGTATTTGATTTCATTCTTTTTACTTTTAACTTTTACATTCTTTATTTGAACATTGGGGACAATGTTCATCCTAAGTGTAAGGGGAGGGTAAAAAGATGATACCTTACATATGCACTTTCGCTTGAGTTTGTTTTGTTTGATAGTAGATGTATAATAAAACTATGAGAAATACTTGTTAGTGTAATTTTAGCGCCAAATTTAAAATTTTTTACAACATTTAGGAGTGAAACTTTAGCCATAGCAAGCGTCTCATGGATAGGAGGTTGTATGACTAGCACATAACCGTATATTCAGAAAAATTTTCCACCCAAATATGTGAGGTTCGCCTTTAGATTTGATAGGAAAAGCATTTACTATTAGTGCTTATGAGTGTACCGGTAGCATTTAGATTCTAGAACTTGCGTTAGTGATGCATCCCGAGACCGCTAGTGAGACTACATTCGTGTGGTAGGATTTACTACATGATAAGAGGCATTAGGATCACCCTTGTGTTAAACCCGTATCATGATTACTTGACCATTTAAGTCATATTACTTGGCTAGTTAAGTCAACTAATTTTTCCCACACCCTTAGCGTTGTACTCATTTTTAGTACACGATACCCCTAGTACACCCCTCCGAGCCTATCTTTTCGTTTCTAACTTTAAGCGTCTTACTTAAAGGAAGAATTTGTTACACCCCACTTAAATGTACACCCAAATCGCCTTAGCCTTCCGTGTATGCGCTCATTTTTAGTGCATTATTGTTATTTGTTAAACCCTAAGTTAACTTTCTAATTGATTACATGGTTGCTAAGTCGAGTCATATCCTTGTACATATTGTTTTGGGACGATTGGGACTCATGGGTAAGTACTTATTTTATGGAGTAATGGGGAAGAACATCATTTATTACCCCCATATGTACGTTAATCTTAAAAGTACTCCAAGTGTTTTGATTTTCTTAATTCGAGTCATTAGAATAGTTAAATGTAAAGTATGTAAAAATTCAAGTGTAAGGGGATTGCTCAAACCCCTATGATGTATTATTTTGGATGGTAGGGTAAGAGTGTATGCAAAAAGAAAAAAAAAATAGAAAATAAAGAAAAAAAAAATCAAGAGAAAAAAAAAAAAAAAAAAAAAAAAAAAACATACGGACTACCATCCCGTTTTCATTCTATGTTCATTTTATGTTTTTTTTGTTATTTTTCATTTATTAGCTTAAGTCGAGTTTAGTCTTGGCTTAGCAACGCCATCTTGTACATGTAATTAACCAAGATTGTTAACTCGCCACCAGTAAAATATCCGTTTATCCAACAAAACCGTGTTTTCCATATCCCCTACACCTAACGTTATAACCCTTTAAAAGACCTCTTTGATAGTTTATCCTAGGTGCTTACGCCAAGTGGTGGAGGTTTGATCCTATCCTAAGCCTATGGTAATCTATTTGCTATGACAGGTAGAGAGTGATATTTCTCCATTTCCAATTATGACATATAAATTTACAACACCCGAGAGATGTGAGTATCTAAACACTATTTGTGAGGTGCTTGTATATGACTTCCGTGCTTGTCTATTGGTCTTTAGTGGAACGATTATTTGTTGTAATTACTTTTATATTAGTGTTAAATGACCCCTAACTTGTCTTTTGAGTAGAATAAAAGCTCATTTGCTTGAGGACAAGCAAATCTCAAGTGTAAGGGTATATGATGAGGCGAAAAATGATCCATTTTTAGGGGGTCATTTTAGCCCGAATCCGACTTTATTTGATCAAATATTGCCCTAAATCGTTCCTTTTGTGATTTTAGGTGTTTGGAGAGTGAATTCTGGAAAGGAGGCTATTTTGGACGTTTTTGGAGCATAAAGTGAAGAAAACGACAAAGTACCAAAAATCCAAGCTGGAAATACAAGGTGACGGCGTCACGACTTGAGTCTTGACGGCGTCAGACATGATGAATATTGTACCGTAGCTGGTGACGGCGTCAGATGAGAAGATGACGGCGTCAAAGTGGGCAAGATTAATTTACCGTAGGTGGTGACGGCGTCACATAGGCCGTCACAAGTGGATCTAGGGCGTCCGAGGAAGTTTATGGCGGCGAGTTGACGGCGTCAGATTTAACTCTTGACGCCGTCAGGACGATTTTCCTATATATAGTTTTCTAGTTTTTTCATTAAAAAAGGAGAAGTTTTGGTGAAACCCTAAAGACGATTTTGGTGCCTCTTTTACAGGTTTTTCAAGGGTTCCAAACCCTTGAGACCTTGCATTGTAATTGAGATAAGTATACTCTTAATTCAATCAATATGTCTATGTGTTGGCTGTTTATCTTTTGTTCTTATCTTAATTCTACTATGCTAGGCTAGATTTTCTTTGTGTTTGCTTAGATCTAATGAAACCTAGATGTTGATTATGTGTTGATTACTTGTCTATTCTTGTTCTTGGATGAATGATATTATATGTTAGGCTTAAGAAAACTGGCAGATCTCCAATGGTAACATGCTTGAACGTCTTAAGAAACATGAACCGAGGCGTACTAGGTCTTTATTGGTTGTATTTAATGCATGAGCCATTGTTTACAATCCCTATAGTTGTGCTGGGTCATGGTGTAGGAGGAGATAAGAGCTCATAGAGTTGGGGAGTTATGTATGCCACCCCACGAATGGTATTAAGGAATACAATCCGTCATCCATACAAGTATAACAAGTAATTGACATGTAAAAGATATCTAGGGAGTAATGAAGTCTAAGTAAACACAATTTCTCCAATTACTGCTCACAACTTTAGTAAAATTAGTTTATTTTCATTTTTATTATTTTATTTTGATTGCATCTTAGTTTTGGGTTAGTTGATTAGCAACTAATTCCGCCCACTCCTTCAAAACCCGAGATTTTACTTGCTTTCATTAAAATATAAAAATACAAAAAGAATCATCTTTCATCTCTAGAACTATTAATTAGGTTTTCTAATCCTAGCGACACTATTCCCAAGCTGAACGATCAATCCCCCGGTACTTGTCACTATACTATACTACAACGATCAGGTACACTGCCTGGTGGGGGTTGTAAGCCTCGCGAGATCCCTCGAGAGGTAAAGCAAGGTGCGATTCCCACGCATCAAGTTTTTAGAAATGGAAGATATCTCGCGAGATCCCTCACTACCTGTCATAGCAAAATAGATTACCATAGGCTTGGGAAAGGATCAAACCTCCACCACATGGCGTAAGCACCTAGGATAAACTATCAAAGAGGTCTTTTAAAGGGTTGTAACGTTAGGTATAGGGATATGAATTACACGGTTTTGTTGGATAAAGGAAGTTTTACTAGTGGCGAGTTAACAATCTTGGTTAATTACATGTACAAGATGGCGTTGCTAAGCCAAGACTAGACTCGACTTAAGCTAATAAATGAAAAATAACAAAAACATAAAATGAACATAGAATAAAAACGAGATGGTAGTCCGTATGTTTTTTCTCTTTTTTTTTTTTTTTTTTTTTTTTTTTTTTTTTTTTTTTTTTTTGCATACACTCTTACCCTACCATCCAAAATAATATATCATAGGGGTATAAGCATTCCCCTTACACTTGAATCTTTACATACTTTACAATTAACTAATCTAATGACTCGAATTAAGAAAATTAAAACACTTGGAGCACTTTTAAGATTAACGTACATATGGGGGTAATAATATGATGTTCTTCCCCATTACTCCATAAAATAAGTACTTACCCATGAGTCCCAATCGTCCCAAAACAATATGTACAAGGATATGACTCGACTTAGCAACCATGTAATCAATTAGAAAGTTAACTTAGGGTTTAACAAATAACAATAATGCACTAAAAATGAGCGCATACACGGAAGGCTAAGGCGATTTGGGTGTACATTTAAGTGGGGTGTAACAAATTCTTCCTTTAAGTAAGATGCTTAAAGTTAGAAACGAAAAGATAGGCTCGGAGGGGTGTACTAGGGGTTTCGTGTACTAAAAATGAGTACAATGCTAAGGGTGTGGGAAAAATTAGTTGACTTAACTTGCCAAGTAATATGACTTAAATGGTCAAGTAATTATGATACGGGTTTAACACAAGGGTGATCCTAATGCCTCTTATCATGTAGTAAATCCTACCACACGAATGTAGTCTCACTAGCGGTCTCGGGATGCATCACTAACGCAAGTTCTAGAATCTAAATGCTACCGGTACACTCATAAGCACTAATAATGAATGCTTTTCCTATCAAATCTAAAGGCGAACCTCACATTTTTGGGTGGAAAATTTTTCTGAATATACGGTTATGTGCTAGTCATACAATCTCCTATCCATGAGACGCTTGCTATGGCTAAAGTTTCACTCCTAAATGTTGTAAAAAATTTTAAATTTGGCGCTAAAATTACACTAACAAGTATTTCTCATAGTTTTATTACACATCTACTATCAAACAAAACAAACTCAAGCGAAAGTGCATATGTAAGGTATCATCTTTTTACCCTCCCCTTACACTTAAGATGAACATTGTCCCCAATGTTCAAGTAAAGAATGTAAAAGTGAAAAAAGTAAAGAGAATGAAATCAAATACTTCCCTGATTCGCTCGGTATGGATTATAGGTTGGCCAGGTTAAATCTTCCTCCAAGAAAATGAACAATCAAAGCTTCCCTTCCAGAATATAAATCATCTTCTTGTCATACATAACCTGTAAATCCTGACAACAATAGACAAGGCAACCTCGCGTAAAATCGGCGGCATCCTATATAAGTTACTAAATCCTAGAAAACAAAGTAAGATATAATGCTTGTGGAATGAAGTTTGCAGATTTCCTGGAGATTATAAAACTTAATAATTCACAAAAACCATAAGACTCCGTTAGAAAAACAAAACCGGTAAAATTTCCAGATTTTTAACTCCTGACGCCGTCAAGAGTAATACTCTGACGCCGTCAGAATGGACCTGCAGAAATTCTTATGTTAAGTTTCTGGAAAATTTCTGGAAAAACTTTGTCCTACTTCCTGGAAAATCCTGCAAAACTTCATTATGACTCAATACAAGCATTTTACTCTAACAAATACGAATATACATGTTCATTTAATATTGTGGAGAATCATGATCGGTTTGTTTCTTAAAAACATATTTGGGGTTTCCCCTTACACTTATCTTTTGCAAAAATACCTTTAGGTTGAAATTAAGACTAGGCCAAACAACATAATAAAGTATTTCCACATTTTAATTGAGAAACATGATCAAACAACAATAAAAATAAAACATGCATACGGAAGCAAATAACTATCAAACAAATAAAATCACACAAAACATGGGTTGCCTCCCAAGAAGCGCTTTTCTTTATTAACGAGTCTTGTAGCTAGACTCAAAGTCATGGGTTACTACGTGATTTCATCATTTGAAATGATATACCCCATGTAGTTGCGATCATTACTGTTATGGTGGTAGTGCCTCAATCTATCGATACTCGCAATTACTTTCCCACCTAATTTGCTTCTCAAGTTAGCTACCCCTTTTTGGCTCAATCCTTCGATTGTGAATGGCCCATACCACCAAGGACTCAGTTTATCGGGTGGTATTGTCATTTCCAAGTGTCTCAGGAGTACCAAGTTCCCTACATCAAATGGTGTATGATTTTTCTCGTGTCGAGTATGTTCGAGTTCAACTGAAACCTTATTGCTTTTTCTTCTTTCACCCTTAGCTTTCTTATAGCTTTTGATTCTTGCCTCCCATGCAAGAATTTTATTCTGAACACGAATGGGTGTCGTGCCAATGTTGTTTTTGATCATTCTCCAACTCAAATTCTCATGCCCACTTCGCGGAGTCATGTGGAAACTAATCTTTCTTTTTCCAGATTTAAGCTCAATCTTCCTATCTTCATACTTAATGATAGCCCTAGCGGTGGTGAGGAATGGTGCTCCAAGGATTATTGGCATGCATCCATCCCCTTTATCATCAATGATCATAAAATCAACGGGGTACATGAATCCTGCAACATTAACTAATACATCTTCTGCGATTCCTAGGGGATATACGTACGAGTGTCCAACAAGAGATAGCCTAACACGAGTAGGTGCTGGCATTTTTGACGTTAGTTGGATGTAAATAGTGAGGGGCATAAGATTTACTTCCGACCCTTGGTCGGCGAAAGCACTAAGATGTTTCAAGTCCCCGATGCTCGTTGGTATTTCAAAGTTCCCACATGCTACCTGCTTAGTAGCCACTTTCTGTATCAATAATCTCTCTACCACTGATCCTCCAGGAAGCGTATCATACTCGTTTTCCTCTTCTTCCTCTTTCTCAGGAACCTGTCCGGGGGATTGGTTACGCCTATCACCCTTAATCCAATTCGTTATGGTGTTTTTGTTTATATCATGTTTCAGGTAGTAACTCAAAGGTTGGGACTCTGGTGGTTTTTCTAAGGTCTGTTTAGCAGGAGCTTCTACCTTCTCGTTATCATTATGGATAATGGTGACGGAGTTAACAAATTGGGTGGTGGGAGTGGCGCTTTCTTTCCTTAGCAGTATTCGTTCGGGGGTTCTCTGATTGGTATACTCCTCCAATAGACTCAACATCTCATTCATTTTCTCCTGCATTTCCTCTTTTTGTTTATAAACTGCTTCTTCGAATCTAGCAAGCCGATCAGAGTGAGTTGCCATGTATTCTCTCATCCTAGCCTCAAACTCCGAGCTAAGTTCCTTGGGAGGGGAACAAGGTGGAATGCACCTCTGAAAAGTCTCGACATGTTCTCTAGAAGGTGACTCAGATAATGGTGCCGAAGTTGGTTTTGAGACAGAATTGACAGTGGCTTGTCTAGGACTTAAGGGTCTCCTTTGCCTTTCCTCAAAATAGTCGACTTTTGCCTCAAGTTTGCATAAGAGTTTATCGGGGATTTCGGTGGTTCCTCCAGATGTCGAGACTGCATTGATGGCCGCTTCTATCGTATGTTTAAATTCCCAAATCTCATTATTATCAACAGCGAGCTCTTCGATAATTGCCCAAGACTCCTCGGCAGTCTTATCACGCAATTTACCTCCCGCGGCCCTGTCGATGGTGCGCTTAGTGTGATAGTCAACATGGTCGTAGAAAATCTGGACTAATAACCAAAGGTTTATGCCATGATGAGGGATCTTGTGGAGGAGATCCTTGAAACGGGCCCAAGCCTCGTAGAAAGGTTCACCCCGCTGTTGCTCAAACATCAAAATGTCCCTTCTAAGCATTGCAGTCTTTTCCGGCGGAAAGAATTGGGTAAGGAAGCGATTGGCGAGATTGTCCCATGTGGTGATGGATCCCGCGGGTAGACGCTCAAGCCATTGACTAGCTTGATCCCGTAGAGAGAATTGGAATAGGCGTAAACGGGTTGTCTCTCTAGTTTCAACACCTGGGTCTATGGAATCTACGATTTTGAGGAAGTCCTTAAGGTGTTGGTTTGGATCTTCAGAACGAAGTCCATGGAATGCACATCCGCTTTGCACCAACCGGATGGTGTCGGATCGCAAGGGGGTCACATTGTCTCCGGTGAGCTCAATGGTGTTTTGGTAGCCTTGGTGGCTAGGTCGGGAATACTCTCCTAAGGTTCGGGGCCTAAGGGGTTCTAATGGTGGGTTTTGTTGTGGTGGGATGATGGGTTCAAAGATGTTACCACCTTCCATGATGTCGGATGGTAAAGAGTTACGAACAAAGGCACGAAGAAATAAGATAGACTAAAGAAGACCTAAAAAATTAAAAATAAAATCTTACTAGAAAGGAATCTAGCAAGTAGACCTAATAAAAAGAAATCCTAACCTAGACAATAACTATTCCCCGGCAGCGGCGCCAAAAACTTGATGCGTGGGAATCGCAACAGGCTTTACCTCTCGAGGGATCTCGAGAAGCTTACAACCCCCACCAGGCAGTGTACCTGATCGTTGTAGTATAGTATAGTGACAAGTACCGGGGGATTGATCGTTCAGCTTAGGAATAGTGTCGCTAGGATTAGAAAACCTAATTAATAGTTCTAAAGGTGAGGGATGATTATTTTTGTATTTTTATGTTTTTATGAAAGCAAGTAAAATCTCGGGGTTTTGAAAGAGTGGGCGGAATTAGTTGCTATTCATCTAACCCAAAACTAAGATGCAATCAAAATAAAATACTGAAAATGAAAATAAACTAATTATACTAAGGTTGTGAGCAGTAATTGGAGAAGTTGTGTTTACTTAGACTTCACTACTCCCTAGATATCTTTTACACGTTAATTACTTGTTATACTTGTATGGATGACGGATTGTATTCCTTAATACCATTCGTGGGGTGGCATACATAACTCCCCAACTCTATAAGCTCTTATCTCCTCCTACACCATGACCCAGCACAACTATAGGGATTGTAAACAGTGGCTCGTGCATTAAATACAACCAATAAAGACCTAGTACGCCTCGGTTCATGTTTCTTAAGACGTTCAAGCATGTTACCATTTGGAGATCTGCCAGTTTTCTTAAGCCTAACATATAAAATCATTCATCCAAAACAAGAATAGACAAGTAATCAACACATAATCAACATCTAGATTTCATTAGATCTAAGCAAACACAAAAGAGATCTAGCCTAGCATAATGGAATTGAGACAAGAACAAGATATAAACAACCAACACATAGACATATTGATTGAATTAGAAGAACACTTATCTCAATTACAATGCAAGGTATCAAGGGTTTGGAACCCTTGAAAACCCTGTAAAAGATACACCAAATTCGTCTTTAGGGTTTCACCAAAACTTCTTCTCTTTTTAATGAAAAAACTAGAAAACTATATATAGGAAAACTGGGCTGACGGCGTCAAGACAACCATGTGACGCCGTCACCTCGCCGCCAAATACTTCCTCGGACGGCCTTGATCTACTTATGACGGCCTATGTGATGCCGTCACCAACCATGGTATTTTATTCTTTGTACTTTGACACCGTCAGGATGACTTTTGACGCCGTCATCAACTACGGTGTTTTATTCATGATGTCTGACGCCGTCAGGGTATAACTCTTGACGCCGTCAGCTAGTGCTTCCAGCATGGAAAATTGATACTTTGCCGTTTTCTTCACTTTTATGCTCCAAAAACGTCCAAAATGGCTTCTTTTCCAGAATTCACTCTCCAAACACCTAAAATCACAAAAGGAACGATTTAGGGCAATATTTGATCAAATAAAGTCGGATTCGGGCTTAAATGACCCCCTAAAAACGGATCATTTTTCGCCTCATCAAATAACAATAGCATAAAAACTTGTTTTTTGTCAAATTATATTTGACATAACAGACTTGTTCATCCCTCAGACCAAGTTCTCATTGTTTTAAAAGATAAAATTAAGGACCTTAAACAGACTAGAGAACCATTCCCTTTAATTGAACATAAAGCTAAAAATCTAGGTGATGTTTGATCAGTGCTGAACCGTCAGATTATTATTAACCAAGGTTAATAAGTCAAAAACAGCTTAGACTAATGCTCCGTGGAGTACAAGGTATCCGCGGGTCATATTTCCCAACGAGGCGTGAAATCTGTAATAAAACGAATTCGTGATCGAGTGGTTTTGAACAGGAAAGGATAAAAGTGTGTGTGAGTGATTACACTAGGGTTTTATAAAATAAAATAGCTTAAATAAGCTATATAAACAGTTACGTGAAACCTAGATATCTAAAACGTATAAACGTAAACAAAATTAAAAATCAGACGCGACTGCGTACTGAGAAAAAGGTGAGTTTTAAGAAAAATAAACTACAAGGGTTAATATTAAAAATTATGTAAACTTAAACTTAAAATAAAATTTAAATTAAAAAGAAAACTATTTTTTAGATTATTTTATTATTTATTATTAATTATTTAAATAAAAACTATTTAACTATTTAATTAAAACTAAAAATAATAAACACTACAAATTAAACTAAAAACTTACAAAAATAATTTCTAAACTTAAAAATGAACTTGAAGAAAGTATAAAAAATAAAAATAAATATTTTTGTCTTTTTATAGATTTTCTATTAATTAAAAACTATATATTTTAATTAAACTATTTAAACTAATTTAAATTATAAATAATACTAAATTAACTTAGAAAATTATGGAAAAATTTATAAAACTATTTTATAACATTTAAAAGCTAGAAAAAATATAAAAACTAGGTGTTACCTTATAAAAATTAATTATGCTATTTAAAACTTAATTATTAACTAATTATTAATTAAACTAATATTAAATCTAATAAATACTAAATGACATTATAAAAATCTAATAAAATTATTAAAAATACTTTAATATATGAGTAATTTAATAAAAATATAAAAATATAACTTACTTAATAAAAATCTAAAAATGAAAATTAAAATTAAATTGTATTAAATAGAAACTATCACTTATTTTTATATTGTTTTTTCTTGATTTTTCTTTTACAAAACTATATTATACATAAAAATAACTAACTTTAATAAAAGCAATAATTTTATAACTTAATAATAAGCTGTGTATAAGCTAAGAACCAAGGCAGTTGACCAAACAAGCAAATAAGCTCTTCTGAGCTTGTGTGGGACCCACAATGGTAAAAGTTTGCACCTCTGAGTTAGTTGAACAAGTTTGAGTAGGATTTGATCAAATAAGCTCTTAAAATAAGCTGATAAGCCACTAATAAGCACTTTGGAACTTGTTAGAACTCAGAAACTGGGACAAACTATAGGGCAAAATTTAGGTGGGGTCCACTGGGTTAGAAGTCAAATAAAAGGTCAAATATTACTCCCTGGTAGGAGGGGGGTTGGGAGAACCTGATTTGGAGGTGTGGGGCCCACTGTGGTGGTCACAAAACCACCACAAAGTGGGTGGTGTGGGTGAGTATCTGCTGATGCAGATGGGTGCACAGCCCTGTAGCCCACTTTACACTCTCACAAAATCTCACACAGAAATCTTAAAAATAAGCTTGAACCTGATTCCTAGAGTTCTACTAGTAGAAAACATATCCTGAAAATTTCAAGCTCTGAATCATTCCACAAAAATCACAAATATTCTTTGAAAATTAAGATTTTCCACAAAAAGGGTAATTTTTTACTTTTAAGAATTTTTAGAGAAGTTGACTTTGGTGGATTTCTATCTTACTAAACTGACTTAAATTGATGTTTTAAGCTGAAAAGGGACTAAACAAAGTTTCTAGGGAATGTTCCAAGCAAAATGGGTTGGTTTTTGGACCCAACTGACCCAACAGTTAACTGTTGGGTTGAATTGGGGGTGATTTGACTTTTTGCTATGAAAATGGGCAAAGTAAGGACTGTTTGGACTTAATTAGGACTTAGATGAGTTGTCTAAATAGGATTTGGTCACAAAGAACAATCACAACACCTTCAAGTTAACAATTCCAAACACCCCTTTAAGAAACTGAAAATGGATTATTCAAGGCAATCTTACAATTTAAACCTAAAACCTAAGCAATAAACTTACTTTAACATTAAAAAAAAAACTTAAATGAATCAGAAAAAGTAAAAAAAAACAACAACTAATACTATTCAAAACAAGTTATGCAAGAATTTAAGACAAGTCTTACAATTACATAGGCTGTGACAAATGATGTCCCAGAAACCAAATCACATCCCTATTACCTCCCTTGAGGTTCTAGCCCATTAAAACTTCCATCACCATGCTCCAAACCTGCTTCTTCTCATCATATAAACTGATTTTTTTATTTTTTTTACTATTTAATTGGTATTTTTGTGATTTTTGAATTTATAAACTAAAACTGATATAAAAGCTTTGAAACTTTTTAAAAACTTATAAATAAGATTAAAGAAACTTAATGGAACAATATTAAACAAGTTTTAACAAGATTAAGTAAGATTGTCAATTTTACTTAAAATTGCAAAATTTGAATTCTTAAAAGAAAACTGGAATTGAAAGTTAAATAAGGATCATATTACATTAATAAAACTGATTACAACTAATTTTAACTAAGAATTACAACTAATACTTGAAATTACACTAATACGAATTTTACACTACACTATTCTACTCTACAACTAATACCCTTCTCTTCTGCATCCTTCTTTCTTTTATAGGCTTCAAAGGGTCTTTGTGGGTCCCAAGATCATTTCCCAGCACCATTAGATCATAAAAACTCATCCTAGCCCTTTATTGGTTTTGGCGGGAAAATTGGTTGAAACCAATTGGGACTGTAGCGTGTAGTAGGGAGGTTTTAGGTGCACAACTTGGTCTTGGGAGGTGTAATTAGGACATGATAAGGGGTGTGGTGGTGTCAGGAGCAGGGTAGAAGGGGATGACAGGTTATGGTGGAGATGGTGGGGATAGTACGTGTCTTCCCCTGGGGTTAACTTTAGGAGTGGGTTTGGTTGTGGGAGTGACAGAGAGGGGGTGAGGTGGTGAGTGAGTAAGGTGGAGGTGGAAGAAGAGGGAAGCAGGTGATGCAGGTGGTGAAG
This sequence comes from Artemisia argyi, assembly GCA_030686995.1. Lineage (NCBI taxonomy): Eukaryota > Viridiplantae > Streptophyta > Magnoliopsida > Asterales > Asteraceae > Artemisia > Artemisia argyi. The sequence continues at coordinate 154,383,271 of CM060698.1, read as the reverse complement.
GTAGGGGATGATGGAGATGGTCAAACGGGTCAATAAAAAAGTTCCCAGGGTTTTATTTTTAAAAGGGGTGTTGGGCCTTTTTTTATTGATTGGGCTTTGGGGTTATGGACTGGACCAGGTTTGGTTTGGTTGTGTTTATTAATTGGATTTGGATTGATTATTTTGGTTTGTAAAGATTTTAGCCCAAGGACTAATTTTGAAAAATCTGATTTTCTAGGGATTGAACTTGTAATTATTCCAAAGTTATAAAAATGACTTTTCTTGTCACATAAAAATAATACAAGGACCTATTTGTAATTTTCCAAAATAAAACATCCGGGGACCATTTTTGCCAATTTTCAAAGTTGAGGGTTAAAAATGTAATTTTCCAAAAATATATAAAAAATGACTTGATTTGTTAATTATGAATAGTACAAGGGTATATTTTGATAAATTTCCATTTTAAAATACCCAGGGACTATTTTTGCCATTTTTGAAACTTCAGGGACCAATTTTGTAATTTCCTCAAACTTTTTATCCAAGGGTTAAATTTGATAACTTTTGAATTCCTAAGGACTAAAATTGACTTTTCTTTCCAAAATAAACTTCCAGGGACTAAAACTGTCAAGTTTTGAAACTTGGGGGACCTGTTTTGCCATTTGTGCATTTTTGAACTTTCAAGGGTAAAATTTGTTATTTCATGATTCCTGGGGGACTTTTGTTGACTTTTCTTCAAAATAATTTTCCCAGGGACCATTTCTGACATTTCTTGAAAGTTCAGGGACTGATTCTGCCAATTGTGCAAACTTTGCACGTTTTTCATCTGTTTTCAATCCTTTTGTACCTGAAACATATAAAAACACAATCCAAAGATATTTGTAGTATTATGTAGTGTTTCTGTGTGTTTTTAATTGTTTTTGTATTTTAAACAGGACAAAAATGATGAGTTTTTATGAACTCATCAATCCCCCACACTAAACTATTGCTAGTCCCTAGCAATCTATAATCCAATAACAACCCGTTTTCAAAATTTAATGGTTTTAATGTCTCTTTACCAAAAGCCATTACTTCTGGAGTAGCCAGGTGTGAGAACTGTGGTACACCTGATAACCGTGTGATTTTGAGCAAACCACCAGCTGTCAACGGATTTGATTAGTCTTTACCAAAAGCCGTTTGCTTCTGGACTAGCCAACTCTTGATGGAATAGTCAACATCTTGGTGAGCTGATTACCAATTATGGATTTTCACTGCCTTTACCACAAGCCATAATCTTGCGGGCTAGCCAACTCATTAGCTTTTGAGGATGATGGGGAGTTGAGGAACCATACAATTTTTGGCAAATTGCAAGCCATAAACGGATTTGAGATATCTTTACCAAGAGCCGTTTGCTCCTGGATTAGCCAGTCCTTGTGTGGATTAGACATGGTGGACTAATAACCATTTGTTGCGTTAATGCCAAGTACTTCATTAAGTGAAAATTTTGAATTTTTTTTTTTAAATTTTTGGCAAAAACGGGGGTACTAGATGTATAATGTGATTAAATTCGCTAGAATTTCCCCCCCTACACTTAGAAATGAATATTGTCCTCAATATTCAAAGTCCCGGCTATTATGCCGGCTCTTTGAACGTAAAAAGGGAATATCACAAGCTAAATGCAGGAACAACATTTATTTTATTTTTGAATTTTTTCATTTTTATTTTATGTACTTTATTTACAGTAGGGCAACTCCCCTACACTTGGGTGATACACACGGGTGAAAACCCATGTTTATGCTACTGTTTTTGATTTTTAATTTTTATAAATGTTTTTGTATTTTTAAATTTTATATATATGTACAAAAGAAAGAAAATTCCTAACAACCGCCCCTTGAAAGGGAATCTGGGTCTGACAGAGCTCAGTAACTGTAAACAGCCAACAACCAAATGTTGTAACTAAGGGACTAATTAAACTGGGCAAGTTGTGTGCAAAGGAAAAATATTTTTGTATTTTATATTGTTTATGAAATGAAATATGATATAGTATATGTAATCACTACCTCCCAGGCTTGTGTCAGGTTTACCACGCTAGCTAATCACTTGTGAATGATTAACTATAATAAATATGCCCTGACAGCCCGGGAGTTGAATGATAAAGTATATATAATATACATACAAGGATAGATATTTGAACAAAATACAAAATTCATTATTTATTATTATTATTATGTACATGATGCTAATGTTTTTGTTTTCCGAGTCACTAGTTTGACTCGACCCCGTATTCATTGGTTCATGGGGAAGTAAGTGGACTAAACAAACAATCTCCATCGGACTTTCATTCAAAATGTTTGGATAAACTTTGAAGTACGTGAAAGTTCCACACCGATGAGATAAGTACCCGGCTTATATGAAAATGCCGGGGTCAAAGATAGTATCCTCACTCCTGAAGGAGTGACGGATAAGTGGAGAAGTCACGGGGTACGTGAAGAAAGATAAGAAAATCATGATAACAATCATGATTAACTTATAAAAAGGAGACTTCATAATTTGCATATTATGAATTTCAGCATTGAAGCTCCTAATGTAAGAAAACTTCTCCATGGTAGTTTTCTCACAAAGTAATATACCGGGTGTTAAGATTTTATCCTCGGGGAGGAAATCAATCACGGTATCATCAAAGGAACATGAATCAATCTCAGGTAACAAATGATGTAGATCATTATATTCAAATACCTCATTGATTGGATTTTCATTTCCATTGATGTGAGTGAGTTCACTGGTGAACTCCTCATGAAGAGAATCATTCATAAGATGTATATCTGTGAATCCTTGTTCATTTGTTTTGCATGTTTCGGGAACAAGGTGATTAATATTCTCTTTTGGATTGTTGGGATGAGAATTGAGTGTTGGATCACGATGATCATTTGAACACTCAAGAGGGGAAGGTAAATCAAACACATGATCAGGAATTCCCTGTGACTCTCTTGGGATTTGGACAAGGTTCTCAACACTGTACTTTATTACTTCGTCCGATTCCTTTGCAGGAATTGTGTCAAGATGCTCATCCTCCATATTTAGAGAGTGAGTGGGATCCTTAGGTGTGATAGCAGCAGGAAGAGGGAGTTGAGGAGAGCTAGCATGCATGGATTTTTCCATTTGTTTCTGTGCTAGGGATTCCTCCGTACTCTTATCTCCCTGTATAACCATGGATGGAATTTTAATTGATGAACGTGATGAAGGTTTATAAAATTGAAGAATATCAATGGTTTCCTCATCATCAGTAGCATCATCATCAAGAAAAGCAGCTTTGGAAAATATGGTACGTGTTTTAGCTGTTCTTTTTTGGATGAGTAATTCTTCCATGGTTTTATCGTTTCTAGCAGCTCGTTCTTCAATATATTTCTCATGAGATACACAAGAAGAGCTTGGTGCATTTTGAAACGATGGCTTAGTCAACTCCTCCTTAATTTCTTTCAAAGACTCTAAAGCCTTCAGAAAGATATCTTCATTTGTTTGAGGAGTTACTTGGTTTATTTGGTACTGTGGAGGTTGGTAATAGGACGAATAGTCATTATTATTACAAGGAAATGAATTCCCTGTTTGACATTCGGAGCTGAAGTGTGAACCTCCACAGTACTCACAACAGTTGAACTGATGTGGCTGTGAGTCGTATGTGTTGTAGTCATAATTGTTATCAGGAACCTGCTCATAGACAAGCGTGTTTCCTGATTGACAATCAGAACTGTAGTGTGAACCACCACAGTACTCACAACAGTAAAACTGCTGAGTCTCATGGTGTGGAAGCTGATGGAATGAATCAGTCATGTCATGGTAGGAATAAGGATTCTGGTTATAGACAGACCCGTTTCCTGACTCTACCATGCCACAACTGGGGCAATTACCACCATTATAAGGACTACCACACCATTGACAGACAAGAGGGTGAGAATAAGACATAGAAAGAATCAAAGGGTTTTGGAAGGTAAGAAATGAAGAATCAAAAAGGTAAGAGGGTAAAGATGGATATTTTTGGGTTTTTTGTGTTTGTTGAAAACTTAAAAAAAATATTTTTGAAATCGATTCGTTAACTGAAATCGTTCCTTTAAAATCACTCGCAGGCTAGCGGGAGGAAATAAATGGATTCCTCTTCAGTTCGCAATTTAATGTCAGAACTTACCTTATACCAGCTGTTTCAGGTTGTGATTTTAAAGAAAACGAAGTAATTTAACTTCACGATTAATTTTGTTGTTATTTAATTTTTTTGGTGTTTTTAACACTTTAGGAAAAGTGTTAGTGAACTTTTTAGTTATGATTTTGATTTACAAAAATTTACAGACTGATGGTATTTGTACAGTGAGTTGATATTCAGAACCACGTATGCTTCCAAATTCGTTGTACGCAGCACACCTCCCCGGCAGCGGCGCCAAAATTATGATCAGTGCTGAACCGTCAGATTATTATTAACCAAGGTTAATAAGTCAAAAACAGCTTAGACTAATGCTCCGTGGAGTACAAGGTATCCGCGGGTCGTATTTCCCAACGAGGCGTGAAATCTGTAATAAAACGAATTCGTGATCGAGTGGTTTTGAACAGGAAAGGATAAAAGTGTGTGTGAGTGATTACACTAGGTTTTTATAAAATAAAATAGCTTAAATAAGCTATATAAACAGTTACGTGAAACCTAGATATCTAAAACGTATAAACGTAAACAAAATTAAAAATCAGACGCGACTGCGTACTGAGAAAAAGGTGAGTTTTAAGAAAAATAAACTACAAGGGTTAATATTGAAAATTATGTAAACTTAAACTTAAAATAAAATTTAAATTAAAAAGAAAACTATTTTTTAGATTATTTTATTATTTATTATTAATTATTTAAATAAAAACTATTTAACTATTTAATTAAAACTAAAAATAATAAACACTACAAATTAAACTAAAAACTTACAAAAATAATTTCTAAACTTAAAAATGAACTTGAAGAAAGTATAAAAAATAAAAATAAATATTTTTGTCTTTTTATAGATTTTCTATTAATTAAAAACTATATATTTTAATTAAACTATTTAAACTAATTTAAATTATAAATAATACTAAATTAACTTAGAAAATTATGGAAAAATTTATAAAACTATTTTATAACATTTAAAGCTAGAAAAAATATAAAAACTAGGTGTTACCTTATAAAAATTAATTATGCTATTTAAAACTTAATTATTAACTAATTATTAATTAAACTAATATTAAATATAATAAATACTAAATGACATTATAAAAATCTAATAAAATTATTAAAAATACTTTAATATATGAGTAATTTAATAAAAATATAAAAATACAACTTACTTAATAAAAATCTAAAAATGAAAATTAAAATTAAATTGTATTAAATAGAAACTATCACTTATTTTTATATTGTTTTTTCTTGATTTTTCTTTTACAAAACTATATTATACATAAAAATAACTAACTTTAATAAAAGCAATAATTTTATAACTTAATAATAAGCTGTGTATAAGCTAAGAACCAAGGCAGTTGACCACAGTTGACCAAACAAGCAAATAAGCTCTTCTGAGCTTGTGTGGGACCCACAATGGTAAAAGTTTGCACCTTTGAGTTAGTTGAACAAGTTTGAGTAGGATTTGATCAAATAAGCTCTTAAAATAAGCTGATAAGCCACTAATAAGCACTTTGGAACTTGTTAGAACTCAGAAACTGGGACACACTATAGGGCAAAATTTAGGTGGGGTCCACTGGTTAGAAGTCAAACAAAAGGTCAAATATTACTCCCTGGTAGGAGGGGGGTTGGGAGAACCTGATTTGGAGGTGTGGGGCCCACTGTGGTGGTCACAAAACCACCACAAAGTGGGTGGTGTGGGTGAGTATCTGCTGATGCAGATGGGTGCACAGCCCTGCAGCCCACTTTACACTCTCACAAAATCTCACACAAAAATCTTAAAAATAAGCTTGAACCTGATTCCTAGAGTTCTACTAGTAGAAAACATATCCTGAAAATTTCAAGCTCTGAATCATTCCACAAAAATCACAAATATTCTTTGAAAATTAAGATTTTCCACAAAAAGGGTAATTTTTTACTTTTAAGAATTTTTAGAGAAGTTGACTTTGGTGGATTTCTATCTTACTAAACTGACTTAAATTGATGTTTTAAGCTGAAAAGGGACTAAACAAAGTTTCTAGGGAATGTTCCAAGCAAAATGGGTTGGTTTTTGGACCCAACTGACCCAACAGTTAACTGTTGGGTTGAATTGGGGGTGATTTGACTTTTTGCTATGAAAATGGGCAAAGTAAGGACTGTTTGGACTTAATTAGGACTTAGATGAGTTGTCTAAATAGGATTTGGTCACAAAGAACAATCACAACACCTTCAAGTTAACAATTCCAAACACCCCTTTAAGAAACTGAAAATGGATTATTCAAGGCAATCTTACAATTTAAACCTAAAACCTAAGCAATAAACTTACTTTAACATTAAAAAAAAACTTAAATGAATCAGAAAAAGTAAAAAAAAAAACAACAACTAATACTATTCAAAACAAGTTATGCAAGAATTTAAGACAAGTCTTACAATTCCATAGGCTGTGACAAATGATGTCCCAGAAACCAAATCACATCCCTATTACCTCCCTTGAGGTTCTAGCCCATTAAAACTTCCATCACCATGCTCCAAACCTGCTTCTTCTCATCATATAAACTGATTTTTTTATTTTTTTTACTATTTAATTGGTATTTTTGTGATTTTTGAATTTATAAACTAAAACTGATATAAAAGCTTTGAAACTTTTTAAAAACTTATAAATAAGATTAAAGAAACTTAATGGAACAATATTAAACAAGTTTTAACAAGATTAAGTAATATTGTCAATTTTACTTAAAATTGCAAAATTTGAATTCTTAAAAGAAAACTGGAATTGAAAGTTAAATAAGGATCATATTACATTAATAAAACTGATTACAACTAATTTTAACTAAGAATTACAACTAATACTTGAAATTACACTAATACGAATTTTACACTACACTATTCTACTCTACAACTAATACCATTCTCTTCTGCATCCTTCTTTCTTTTATAGGCTTCAAAGGGTCTTTGTGGGTCCCAAGATCATTTCCCAGCACCATTAGATCATAAAAACTCGTCCTAGCCCTTTATTGGTTTTGGCGGGAAAATTGGTTGAAACCAATTGGGACTGTAGCGTGTAGTAGGGAGGTTTTAGGTGCACAACTTGGTCTTGGGAGGTGTAATTAGGACATGATAAGGGGTGTGGTGGTGTCAGGAGCAGCGTAGAAGGGGATGACAGGTTATGGTGGAGATGGTGGGGATAGTACGTGTCTTCCCCTGGGGTTAACTTTAGGAGTGGGTTTGGTTGTGGGAGTGACGGAGAGGGGGTGAGGTGGTGAGTGAGTAAGGTGGAGGTGGAAGAAGAGGGAAGCAGGTGATGCAGGTGGTGAAGGTAGGGGATGATGGAGATGGTCAAACGGGTCAATAAAAAAGTTCCCAGGGTTTTATTTTTAAAAGGGGTGTTGGGCCTTTTTTATTGATTGGGCTTTGGGGTTATGGACTGGACCAGGTTTGGTTTGGTTGTGTTTATTAATTGGATTTGGATTGATTATTTTGGTTTGTAAAGATTTTAGCCCAAGGACTAATTTTGAAAAATCTGATTTTCTAGGGATTGAACTTGTAATTATTCCAAAGTTATAAAAATGTCTTTTCTTGTCACATAAAAATAATACAAGGACCTATTTGTAATTTTCCAAAATAAAACATCCGGGGACCATTTTTGCCAATTTTCAAAGTTGAGGGTTAAAAATGTAATTTTCCAAAAATATATAAAAAATGACTTGATTTGTTAATTATGAATAGTACAAGGGTATATTTTGATAAATTTCCATTTTAAAATACCCAGGGACTATTTTTGCCATTTTTGAAACTTCAGGGACCAATTTTGTAATTTCCTCAAACTTTTTATCCAAGGGTTAAATTTGATAACTTTTGAATTCCTAAGGACTAAAATTGACTTTTCTTTCCAAAATAAACTTCCAGGGACTAAAACTGTCAAGTTTTGAAACTTGGGGGACCTGTTTTGCCATTTGTGCATTTTTGAACTTTCAAGGGTAAAATTTGTTATTTCATGATTCCTGGGGGACTTTTGTTGACTTTTCTTCAAAATAATTTTCCCAGGGACCATTTCTGACATTTCTTGAAAGTTCAGGGACTGATTCTGCCAATTGTGCAAACTTTGCACGTTTTTCATCTGTTTTCAATCCTTTTGTACCTGAAACATATAAAAACACAATCCAAAGATATTTGTAGTATTATGTAGTGTTTCTGTGTGTTTTTAATTGTTTTTGTATTTTAAACAGGACAAAATGATGAGTTTTTATGAACTCATCAATGTTATTCATTTAGATGTTTGGGGACCTTATAAGGTGACCAATAGAGATGGGTTTAGGTTCTTTCTTACTGTTTTTGATGACTACACTAGCTGTTTGGGTGTTTTTGATGAAAAGTAAAAGTGAGGTTTATGATCACATGGTTGGTTTCTATAATTTGATTAAAAATCAGTTTGAAAAAACTATAAAGGTTTTTAGAAGTGATAATGGTACATAATTTATAAACAAAAAAGTTTGATAGTTTTCTTGTTTGCAATGGTATTTTGCATCAATCTACTTCTGTTCATACACCCCAGCAGAATTGTGTAGCTGAAAGAAAATTTAGAAACTTGTTAAATAGTGCTAGAGTCCTCATGTTTCAGGGGGGCTCACCATTGAACATGTTGAATGAATCTTTTCTAACCACTACATACTTAATCAACAGGTTTACTACTACTATGTTATCTGATAAAAGTTCTTATGTGTTGGTGTGTAAGTCTGAATCTAGTCTCCTACATTTAAGGTGTTTTTGCTGCTTTTGTTTTTCAAGTGTTTTAAATGAGTCTGATAGGTTTGGTGCTAGATCTGATAAATGTGTTTTTGTTGGTTATGCTTTTGATAAAAAAGGTTATAAGTTGTTCAATCTTGATCAGAAGAAATTTATTTTTTCAAGAGATGTTAAGTTTTATGAAATTGTATTCCCTTTTAAAAATAGTTATTACTAAAGATTTTGTGTTTGAAGAAAATGATTTAAATAACTTAATATTTTTTGATAAAAATAGTGATAGCAGCCATAACAGCCTTAAGTCTGATGAACCCTATGATGATAAGGGAGATAGTACAGATAGCAGTAACAAGTCTGCACCTAATAGTAATATGATTTAGTCGTTTTAGTATATGTGTGTGTTTCCGAAGAAATACCGGTGAAAGTATTTTCCGGGTCGTTCTCCCAACGAAGATTGAATGGAGCTTCGAATTATCGAATCGTAACAACGTGTCGTGAAAAGTGAATAGTGAAAATTTGTGATGGTGAAAATCAAATTATGAAAAGAAATGATGAATTATGCAGAAAGTACAAACTATATATGCACAAGTATCTAAAATGTAAAAACGGAAATGCAAACGCAAAATTTAAACGTAACGTACGAAATAAAAACGTGACTTTTATACTAAAAACGATCCTACAAATGTGAAACAATTTTCTAAAAATCTTAAACTATTAAAAAGAATTTTAAGATAAAGAAAAATATTTTTATGGCTTTTTATTTAATTTCTATGAATTAAAAACTAATTAACTAATTAAAAATTAAAAGAAAATGCAAATAAGGTGAGAAAAATGAAAAAATAAATTTTGAAAATTATAAAATAACTAAAAAGTAATTTTAAAACTAAAAACTAATTTTTTTTGGATTTTTATGTAATTTTTAGGAATTTAAAAGTATTTAAACTAATTAAAAATTAATAAAAAATAGAAAATAAATGGAAAAAATGCAAAATTAATTTCTAAAAATCTAAAATAATTGAAAACTATTTTCTAAAATATTTTTGGATTTTTCTAGGCTTTTTCTGATTTTTTTGGATTTTTTAGTAATTAAAATGTATTAAAAATTGATTAAAAACTATAATTTAATGAGAAAAATACTAAATTAAGCTAGAAAAAATTTGAAAGAATTCTGGAAAATCTAAAATATTATTCTAATACTAGGAAAAATAAGAAAGTTTAAATAAGCCCACTAATAAGCAGTTTGGACACAATAAGCAGTTTGAATAAGCACTTCTACATAAAATCGCACCAAAAGCTTAGGGAATGTGTAATGGACCTAAAAAAACTTAATACAGCTCAAAAATCTCAAAAAAGCCTTGCCCGTAAGCCAGAAAGCTCATCCGCATGTCCTATGTTACTATAGCAAAGAGTGTGTAAACCTTCAACTTGCAGGCACAAATAAGCAGTCTAAATAAGCTCTAAACTAGAAAATGAATAGGGCAAATATTAGCTAGTACTACTGAGATTTAAAAATAACTAAAATCCCTATCATTAATGTCCAATTGCTCACCTAATTAAAGCCTAGTAAAGGTGCCTGAACACACTATTATGCTGCTACTAATTTATGAGGTTGACTTTTTGATTTCAAACCATCTTTGACTAATCCGGATTTCAATGCCTAAATTCTGTTACTAGGTGATCATTGAACATGTTTAAGCCATAAATTCTCAATTACAAACATTAAATGGACCATTTCAACAAATTCAACAACATCAGAACACAAAAGCACTAACAGATATGGAATTATAAAGCTTTTTTGACTTTTCTCTTAATACCTACTGATTTTATGCTTCCATTATCCTAAACTAACTAAGTGTGATATGATAATGCAGAAACCACAACAAACTAACAACTATAACAGCAGGAACAAGTAAATCCAAGCAGTCCTTAAAACCTAGGATAACACTACAAGTTGCAATTTTAAAACTATACCTACTGATTTTAAGCCTAGAACGGATTAAGTACTTACTGCAGAAGCTAATAAAACAGGAACCAAGCACTGAGAAAAACGAAAACTCATAAATGCAAATAATACTAAATCATAGAAGAAAACTACTCCATACTTAAAACTATGATAAGCAAACTAATAAAACTGTTACAAAGGATCAATTAAGCTGTAAAAAAAACAACATAAGCAAGGTGCAATAGTAAACAAGCAATCACCTAAGGTCTACACTACTTTACTCAGAAATAATGAAAAATTATACTAGAATTAAATGAGAACACTTACTAGGAACACCCTAGCTGAACAAGGGATTCATTTGAACAAAAGCCTATCTTTAATAGGCTGCAATTAACAACTCATGACCCTTCAATACCACAGAAACAACTCCATTACTCCATGATTCTGATCTGTTGACTTTTGTTGACCATCACTAGTTAACTAATTTGAAGCAGAAACTAAGTAATAAATTTCACTACAAGCTATTGAAAAGCTTAAATGGGCTTATGAAAACAGTAATCAAAAACTTTAATCAGATTGAGAATAATAGTTTGCTGAAAAATTAAATGACAAAGAAATAAAGTGCAAATTAAAAATCTCATTAAAAACTCTGAATGATTACAATAAGAAAGTTTGATAAGCTACAATAAGCTGATAAAAAACGTAAACAAAGCTAATTCTACAAAACTACTCATACTCCTACTCCTAGCTAACCTAAAAATCTAACATCTTCAAATTGAGAGGTGAGGAGTGCTTATATAGCCTTGAGAGAGAGAAGGTCTAAAATTCCAAGCTGGCGATCCTCGTGAATGTGTGCTTCTTCTAAGCGTTTTTGAGCCCTTAGATCATCATATCAATCATTTGCATCGTTCACGGCCGTTGGATTAGATTTGTGAGCTGTCCCAACCAATCAGGAAGCTTCAAACAGCCAAGGTGTCATTCCATGTGTCAGTCTTGTCAGAAGGCTTCTAGAAGTGCGAGTATATTGCCATAAATACCCTTAATTGTGGTAAATTTTGGAATTGCTAATTTAAAAATTGGGATAGGATCTCCCCCCATCAAAATCGGACGTGAAAGGGTTCATGTTTTACTGTTTGAATTGGGGGTAAGGGTGTACGGTCTAAATATGGGGCGGGTAATACGTTTTTATTATTTATTTGACCATAGTAAATGGTTGACCGGGTTGGGACTTTGGTGGATTCGGGTTAATAAAATGGACAGGGTAAGGATGTTGGATTGGGCTTACGTATGGGATTGGGTTGTTATTCATTGTGGACTTTTCTTATGACTGGATTTGTTTTGTTAAGGATTTTAGGATTTTAGCAATAATATGTCAAGGACCTTAATTGTAATTTTGAAAATTCAAGGGACCACTTCTGCCAAACTTGTAAAGTATCTTTCAAGGATTTATTATGACAACTTGAGCATAGATATGATCCACTTTGGAAAATTCTTTCCCCGGCTATGGCTTTTCACGCTCTTTCCATTCTCGTGCCCGTGTTTGCCGTTTAACCATGATTTTTGTCCTTTTCTACGATATCCGTACCTGCATATACACAAACACAAAAACACAACATATTTGGCATAATTAGTTAGTTTTTGGACTTTTTGGTCCGGTATTTGGTAAAGAAAAGGTGTGTAAATTAATACACACCAAAATCCCCCAGACTAAGGTATTGTCGTGTCCTCACGCAATGTGATCAATTCACGCTTTTGGGATAAATAATTTCATAACTCTTCCTACTGACTTTGTAAAGTAGCAAGGAGGTTCAAAAGAAGTTATAAAATCATTTATTCCCGCAAACGCTCCGTTTTCCAAAATTTTTCCTTTATTCCACTTTCACTTCTATTTTTATACTTTTCATACTTAATACTTGTGACGGTTTGTTGAACTTTCATTATTTTGCAATAATTGTTAGGGTCAACGAGTAGAAACACTTCTATTTAAGAAGTGACCATAAGGATAAAAGTCGTCATCCTTGATTTTTCACAAGCTCCCAAACTAAGCGTACAAACGAGATCACATCTTATCTACAAATTAGATGCTAACACTACTCATAATAGTTACTTGTGGAAACTCCTTACTCCCATTTCCTAGGTTTTTGTATCTCAATATTTTATTTTTGTTGAGAAATGAATTGCTTCATATTTTCTCGTTTCAATACTTTTTAATCCGATAGTGACACCTAAGTTTAAACGATAAGTAGTTTTCCATTTTCTCTTAAGAACCACTGCAATAAAAATTCGGTCCACATCAAGGAATTTTGGTACATACAATATCATAAATATAAGTTGCGGAGTACTATACGTGCACCTCATGTGTCCAATTCAGAATCATTCACATGCACCTCACGCGCCAAAAACTTATTTTACATTCAAACTCTTATTCATCATAACTTTCAACTTTTACTTTTTTCATTTTTCACTTTTTTCACTTTCTTCATACTTTCTCATATTTTTCACTTTTTTCTTTCTTGACTTTTTTCTCATACATCAATGGAAGCTTATCGGGTAGCTCTAAAACCACATACATAATCAACTTTTGACTTTTGATTTTTCACTTTTTGCTCTTATTTTTTATGTTCCTTGATATGTACCCAACTTCTAAAGCAAAGATTCTCTTAAGAAAATAAATAACTAAATAGTATCCAAACCTAAATAACACTAATTAACCTAGAACATCTATTATATATCGGTGTGCAATCTAATGGGAGCAAAAAGTCACAAGTACCTTTCATGAGCTCTAAGGAGAACCAACTACTCCACGTTTAGCATCTAACTTCTAAATAAGCTCTATCATTACTCGCTCTTCGTATTTAAGATTCCAAGTATTGAAACCCGCGAATACTTAGCCGATAATCAGCCACGCATATATAAAGTCAGATACGGAAACTTGCAAATTCTAGAAGAAGAATTCATGATTTCTAGCTCCTTATGTAAAAGACTAGCGAAAGCTTTTAAGCTGCGCATGTATAAAGTCAAGTACGGGAACTTGCAGATTCTTAAGAAAGAATTCGCATTTTATAGCTCTTGGTGTACAAGACTAGCACAAGCTTATATGATTATCATTGGTTAAGGGAACAAGCTAGGGCTCAACACGCCCGGTCAAGTCAAAATATGTATTCCTACTCTCGCCAGCAAGAAAGTCAACAAGGTGTCAAAACTTATTCAAAACTTATTATATTTTTGCACAAAATTTTCAACTTTTTCACATTTTTTTGTGCTTTTTCATGACTTTTTCTTTCATTTTTCTTCAAAATTTTTGAAAATTTTCAAATTTTTCATTTTTCAGGAAAAACGGAGTTGCGAGAGTACACGACATTGTGCAAGGGAAAAATCAGATCGAAAGATCACCCCCACAAGACTAAAACGAAACATTGTCCTCAATGTTTAAAAGGTAAGGGTCATCCTACATAAATCTAAGGCCGTTTATTAATTATGCCAAAAGATAAATGTTAGTCGATGAAATTAGGATATTTGGATAAGCAACGAATGATGAAACTCGAGTGAAGACAAAACAACGAGCACGAGAGTCTTCAAACTTCCGGCAAATCCTGGACATAAGCAACAACAAGCACAAAACACGAGAAAATGGAAGAGGTAGCCCTCCTCACGTCACGTTAATAAGAAATAAGAAATTTAAGAAGATGAAAGGATAAGCATAGGGTGCCTCCCACGAAGCGCTTGTTTTTTATTACCAAGTCACATGAGCTTAACTCGATCCCCGAATTAATTCGTCCTTGGGGAGAGCAAATGGAATGGACACCCGACACAAAAGATGGAGATGTCGGGGTCAAAAACGGTATCCTCACTCTCGGTGGAGTGGAAAGATGGAGAAATGATGGGATAAGTGAAGAAAGGGTGAAACACACGGATGGTAAAAGCATAAACATCATCATAATCATGGGTGGGTTGGGTAGGTAAAATATCAAGCACCGGAACATCTTGTTCAGAAATCTCGTCCACCTCTCCAAAAATATCTTTATCCGTATCGGATTCACAATCTACATCGGGTGGTTTCGCCGGTGGATGAGAAAATGGTAAATTGGAACGAATATTTCTTTGAACGTCATTCTCGTCATTCTCAATACCCGGTGGTATCATGTCATCCGCAGCAAGAAATAGATCGGCATCCTCTAAAAGAGGGTCTGATAAGGCGAAAAATGAACCATTTTAAGGGGTCATTTAAGCCCGGAATTGAATTTATTTGATCAAATATTGCCCTAAATCGTTCCTTTTGTGATTTTAGGTACTTTTGGAGTGAATTCTGGAAAAGGAAGTATTTTGGACGTTTTTGGAGCACAAAAGTGAAGAAAACGGCAAAGTCTTAATTTTCCTTGCTGGGAACAGTACCTGACGGCGTCAAGAGCATTTTGATGACGCCGTCAAGAATAAAAGTGGTGACGATCCAGAAGAAACGTGACGGCGTCACCCAAGGTTGTCACGTGTTAACTTGTCAAAACTTGTGCGCGGAGTAGCTGATATTTTTTTGGTCATAACTTTTGCATACGAACTCGGATTTAGGTGATTCAAAAGCCCACGCGAAGAGGACGAAGAGATCTACAATTTGGTGAAAAAATGGTCGTGACGCCGTCATGTGTACGGGCTGACGCCGTCAAAATGGGCCGACATAAAATTAGCCTATAAATATAACATCATAACTTCACTTTTTGTAAGCCCTAAACCCTAAGGTCGATTCCTGGTTTAGGTAGGTGTTTTTCTAGCAACTTAGAGGGTTTCAATCACTCCATAAACATCATGTATTGGTTTGATGAATCTTTCTCAACTATGTCTTTCATTATTATTGTTGATTGTCCTTCTTTGATTATGTTTTGTTAATTTACCTTGTGTCTACTTATGTTTATGTGAAACTTGTATATAATTGATTAGATCTTATTGATTCCTTGTTGATGTTTGTGTCTATCTTCATCAATTAGGGCGTGACACTTCGATAGATCTAATTGGTTTAGCTTATAATTCTTGATTCCTATTGTCTCTTGTTTGGTTGATTGTATTCAATGTTAGGCTTAAGAAAACTGGCAGACTTCCATAGGGTAACATGCTTGAACGTCTTAAGAAACATGAACCGATGTGTACTAGGTTTTTATGGTTGTATTTAACGCATGAGTGAATTCTAGTGATCCCATGTTAGGAGCTTCTTAGCTGGCTCGACATAGGAGTGAAATAGGAGCTTATAGGATTGGGGAAGTAAGTACGCCACCCCATGAATGGTATTAAGGAATACAACCCATCAATTAAAGCAAGGTGTGACAATTCAATAGGTAGAATTGGATAGCTAGCAAGGAGTAACATATCATAGGTAGACATGCTTCACATCCCTTGTAGAACCTTAGTTTACTTTTCTTGTTTATTAGTTTAATTAGTAGCTTTTGGGTTAGTTGATTAACAACTAATTCCGCCCCTCCTTCCGATACCCGAGATTTTTACCTGCTTTTCATAAAATATAAAAACATAAAAAGAATCATCCTTCACCTTTAGACCTAGTTAGATTAATTTCAATCATAACGACACTATTCCTGAGTTGAACGATCAATCCCCCGGTACTTGTCACTATACTATACTACAACGATCAGGTACACTGCCTGGTGGGGGTTGTAAGCTTCTCGAGATCCCTCGAGAGGTAAAGCCTGGTGCAATTCCCACGCATCAGGGTCACGTGACGGATTATCGGAAATAAGCACAGAATCAATCTCAAAATTAAAACACTCATAATCCGGAAGAGAGATATCAGCATGAATAATGGGATTGCCACTACTCGTCTCTTCAGATCAAAAAATTTCAAGCTCGGGTAAGAAATCACTATCCATAACGGGGATAGGAAATGAAATCGAAGGATTTTTCAACGCCTCGAACTTAGAAATGAGAAGATAAACTTTGGATAATTTCTCACGAAGAGTTTCATCTTGAATTTCAGTCTCAACTTCTTCATCATTTTCTTCTTCTAAGCTGACGAGCTCAGAAGGTATTTCATCAACATATTCGATTTCTCCACAAGATATAGAATCGTCATCATCGGAATCGGAGAACATCTCAACACGATCATTTGGATTGTCAAGAGGAGGTAACTCACACTCCTCAGCCGTATCATGTTTCACAAAATTGGGTAAAGATTCCTTGAGCTCGGGCTCCAAAGGATCTGACGGCTTATCTTCAACAATCTCAGTCGAAATAGAATCATTAAGAGAAATGCCAACATCTTCCAAAATGGGGTCGCTTCCTTCAACCAGTGCGAGAGAAGGGCGGAAAGAGTCAGGGATGATAGATTCAAAAGACGGAGTGGGATTGCCACTCGAAGAATCGATGCCATGTTTACAAAATAACGCTTTTATAATCTGCCTATGCCCCTCCAAGAACAATTCTTCCATGCTTTTGCTTCCATCATCTTCGACGGTTGGAATATTATAAAACTTCCCACGATGATAAACCGAAGACATAGATGAGAATTAAATAGATAAAGGGTGTGAGAAGAAGAATTATATGGATAAGAGAATAAGAAGATTATTTTTGGTTTTTCGTATCATAAAAACAAATCAAAATAAAAGTGAAAATCAAATATGAAAAAGAAAAATATTTTTGAATTTTTATTATTTATTGAAAAACAAACTTTTATTTTAATTTATTTTCTTTTTTCAAACGTTACGTTAATCGTAATCGTTTCCTTCAAAACTACTAGCAACGAAACGAGAGAAAAGAATTTTCCCGCTTAATCGGTTGTAGAATTGAAGTAATCTGATAAACATCTAATTTCACGTTTTTTTATGTTGTAAGGCTTATTTGGTTTACAATGCCCTCCCTTCCACGGGAGAGTCGAGGCTGTAACTTTATTATTTTTTTGGTATTTTTGTAAACACTTTAGGAAAACTGTTTTGAATTTTTCAATTTTTATATTTTTATAGAAAATATATACAAAATAGAGGAAGGCTTATCAAAACATGATTTTTTCAAAACGAAATTCAAAACTCACTTCAAACCGTTCCCGGCAGCGGCGCCAAAAATTGATTTAGTCGTTTTAGTATATGTGTGTGTTTCCGAAGAAATACCGGTGAAAGTATTTCCCGGGTCGTTCTCCCAACGAAGGTTCGAATGGAGCTTCGAATTATCAAATCGTAAAAACGTGTCGTGAAAAGTGAATAGTGAAAATTTGTGATAGTGAAAATCAAATTATGAAAAGAAATGATGAATTATGCAGAAAGTACAAACTATATATGCACAAGTATCTAAAATGTAAAAACGGAAATGCAAACGCAAAATTTAAACGTAACGTACGAAATAAAAACGTGACTTTTATACTAAAAACGTTCCTACAAATGTGAAACAATTTTCTAAAAATCTTAAACTATTAAAAAGAATTTTAAGATAAAGAAAAATATTTTTATGGCTTTTTATTTAATTTCTATGAATTAAAAACTAATTAACTAATTAAAAATTAAAAGAAAATGCAAATAAGGTGAGAAAAATGAAAAAATAAATTTTGAAAATTATAAAATAACTAAAAAGTAATTTTAAAACTAAAAACTAATTTTTTTGGCTTTTTATGTAATTTTTAGGAATTTAAAAGTATTTAAACTAATTAAAAATTAATAAAAAATAGAAAATAAATGGGAAAAATGCAAAATTAATTTCTAAAAATCTAAAATAATTGAAAACTATTTTCTAAAATATTTTTGGATTTTTCTAGGCTTTTTCTGATTTTTTTGGATTTTTTAGTAATTAAAATGTATTAAAAATTGATTAAAAACTAAAATTTAATGAGAAAAATTCTAAATTAAGCTAGAAAAAATTTGAAAAAATTCTGGAAAATCTAAAATATTATTCTAATACTAGGAAAAATAAGAAAGTTTAAATAAGCCCACTAATAAGCAGTTTGGACACAATAAGCAGTTTGAATAAGCACTTAGAATAAGCACTTCTACATAAAATCGCACCAAAAGCTTAGGGAATGTGTAATGGACCTAAACAAACTTAATGCAGCTCAAAAATCTCAAATAAGCCTTGCCCGTAAGCCAGAAAGCTCAGCCGCATGTCCTATGTTACTATAGTAAACAGTGTGTAAACCTTCAACTTGCAGGCACAAATAAGTAGTCTAAATGAGCTCTAAACTAGAAAATGAGTGGGGCAAACATTAGCTAGTACTACTGAGATTCAAAAATAACTAAAATCCCTATCACTAATGTCCAATTGCTCACCTAATTAAAGCCTAGTAAAGGTGCCTGAACACACTATTATGCTGCTTGATTGGTGCTAAACCGTCAACTTATATTGACCAAATAATGGTCAATAAAGTCAAAGAGCCTAGACCTATGCTCCGCGGAAGAATAGTGTTTCCCCGGGTCGTTATGTCCCGACGAGGTGTGGATGCTTATCAAACGGGTTTGTGATCAGGTGAATTTGAACAGAAAGGGGTTGTAAATGATTACACTATGAGATGAGGAATGAAAATAACTTAGAAACACTATATTAACATTTACTGATGATCAGATATACTAAAAACGTAAGCTAGGACTAAAAACCCGTTCGTTTGATTTAAATTTACGTTGACGTACGAAATAAAACGCGAATTTTTGTGAAATAAAATACCTACGGATATGAAAATTACATTTTTACAATCCTAATGATAAAAGAAAATTTTTAGAAAAAGAAAAATAATTTTTACCCTATTTAATTAATTACTATTAATTTATTACTATTTAATTACTAATTAATAATATTTAAATTACACTAATTATGAAATTAAGCTAGAAAAATGAAAATTTAATTCTAAAAATTCTAAAATAATATAAAAGTAATTTTAAAACTAAAAATGTATTTTTCCTACTTTTTCTCTATTTATTATTAATTAATTAAGATTTAAATACTAATTAAACTAATTAAATTAAAGAAAAATAGCAGATGAATAGTAAAAATCCTAAAACTTTTTCTAAAAATGTTTTATGACATTTAAAACCTAGGAAAAATATAAAAACATAGGGGTACTTAATAAAAACTATTTATACTATTTAATTATCTAATATTAATTAATTAGCAAGAAACTAATATTAATTATTAAAAATAGCAAATGAAAAGAGAAAAATCTAGAAAAATTTCTAAAAATACTTTAACCTATCAGGAACTTAAGGAAAATATGAGAATACAAAAGTGCTTAATAATAAGCTAAAAGGAAAAATGAAAAAAAAAATAACTTCAATTAAATAGAAGCTATATATCACTAAACTTAAATTTGGTTTTTTCTTTAATTTTCTTTTACAAACCTTCTAAACAACTGAAAAGATTAAACTTTTGTGAAGGGAACTTATTGGAAAAGCTCAAATAAGCCCTGTGCAAACCTATAACTCCAATCAGTTAGTTTTTTAAGGTGAAAATGGACTTTTATTGTTCAATAAGCTACCAAATAAGCTTAAAGCTAGAGGCCAAGGTGAAAATAAGCTAAACACATACTGAAACAAATTACATTAAGCCAAAACAAACAAGTAATTCCCTGAATAAACAAGACAAGCAGCATAAGCAATTGCAACACCAATTCAGAACCAAGCAGGTTTACGGGCCTACTTGCAGGGTGCTATGGGGCCCACATGGGTGATCTAAGGTCCAAAGTGAACCTTGGTCCATTAAGCTGGCTGGGTGAGGTTTTAATTAAGCCAGGTTTCACACCCTGGGGGTCACAAATAAGCTTAGGAGGGGGCTCTGAAATCAGGTGTGCAACCTGGGTGCAGGGGAGCAAATGGGTAGGCTGCTAGTGCATACAAGCTTAAATAAGCTATGGACAAAACAAAATGAACTGAGGGTTCTATCACCAATTCTAACCAACTCTTGTGGAAGAATTTTTATTGAGAAGCTTTATCAAAGCTTGCACAAGCTTCAAAGGGTCACAGATTCAAGATTTTAAGTTTGAGTAAGCTATGAAAACAAGTGGCAACTAGCAAATGTTTGCAAAAGCAAAAACAAAGTTGAATCTTGACTAATGCATTTATAACTGACCTAAAAACAACATTAAAACAACAATTGACAACAAGGATCAAGCGAAATCAACAAGCTCAACTGAGCTGCTGATGCATACAGTTGATAGGGTCCAAAATGGGCAACTTGAGAGGCACAAATAAGCTAATGAATAAGTAACTTAGGGAAATCTAAAAGCTATCCTATAAAGTCTATCTAGGGGGGAGTCTAAATCAGCAAACAACAGAACAGGTCACCCAGAATTGAACAATCCATGTCCAATTGAAACTTGTACAAATCTGGGTGCAGGGGAGCCTCAGTGGCCTGCAGCCATGTTTGGGTGAGTGTGAGCCCCATAAGAAAAATCACAAAAATATTACGATGATGGAATCCTAAAGTCTAGCTGGGGTTTTTTAACTCCTTAAAATTTCAAGATCTAAAACTAAACACAAAAATCAAAACAAATCATGGAAATTTTGGATTTTCTGCTATCTAAGTAACTTTGACTTTTTACATTTCATGCTCAGCTTGACTTTTGTGAGTTTCTAAATGATCTATGTTACTGAATTAGTTACATTACCCTAAAATGAGACTGATTCAAAGAAATTTAACAAGTTTTAGACTAGATTACAGATTATGCTACCTTAAAACTCTAACAGTTATGAAAAATCAAGATTAAATCCTACTTTTGACTTTCAACTAAAAATCTATGTATTTTATGCTAGAACTGAGCTGTTATGACTTAAAGACTCATGTTTGAACCATAAGTAACACCAAAAACACACCGGAACACAGTGTGTTCCCCTGAACCAAGCACTCTTTATGACATCTGATTTTTAGATTTTCAAAGCAATCCACTGAATTAATCCACAACTATGATTCACAAGCATGTATAACAACATAATAAACTAAAAGGAACAGATAAACATCATTCTAACAACAAGGACCTCAGATTTATTATTAAGCTATTTATGGCAGTTAAATGCTAAACTGAGCAACAACAATATCTAATGAACAAGCATGTAGTGAAAAGCAATAGGTTGCCTAACAAACATCAAAGGGACACTAAAGCACAGAATTAAGCAGATAATCAGCTATGCTCTAGTGAAAGGCAAAAATCAGAAATTTGGCTTACAAATGAAATAGTACTGAGAATAGGGAACCAAGGACCATAAGTAACCACCTACACTCCCCAAGGAGTTCTAATACCCAATGGACATCCAAACTCAACCCTGATCAGCTTTCCTCCTCTTCTTCCTTTATTTCTGAATTTCCAAGTATTTATTGGGTATTTTTGATAATTTGAGTAAACTGAATTACAAACTTTCTAAATGCTTATCAGAGCTTTTGAAAGCTTGCAAGTAACTGAATGGAGCTCAAAATAGCATTCAACAACAATGTTTAACTTTCTATGAACCAAATTAAGACTTCAAGTAAAATTGACATAAACTTAATTGGTAACTAAAGCTTGGAATGGATGATAGAAATAAAAATTCAATTGCACTGGAAATGTCAATATTACAATTTAAAAACTGAAACTTACAATTTAAAATTTAGTTTTACCCTAAAAACAACATTATCTAAACTAAATTAAAAACTAATTAACTACTCACTAACTCCCCTTTTTCCTGGCTTCTCCCTTCATTTATAAGCTTCAGGGGGTCCTTTGGCTCTTTCCCACTTCACATCTTAGCCGTTGGATACTCCAATTTGATCCCAGCCTTCAAATGGTTTTTGGCGGGAAAGGTTAATACAAGTGGTTTGGCTTTTAGCCTTTGGCAGAGGGGGAGGGTTTTGGTGTTTTGTGGTGGAAAGGTAATGTAGGGTTTGGAGTGTGGGATTAGATGTGGTAGGGGTGATGATGGTGTTGGATGTGAGTGGGTTTGGCAGAGATTGCAGGCTAGGGGAGGAAAAGGTTCACGGGGTATTGTTTGGGGATGGAGGGTCAAAGGTCAAGGGTTGACCGGTTGAAGTATTAAAAGAACGGGTAATATTATTTGTGGAGGATTGGGCTTTGGATTGTATGTTTGGGCATTGGGGAGTTGTTTGGACTGGATCAGGTTGGGGTGGTATATATTTGGATTGGTGTTTTGTTTTTGGATTAAAAAAAAGTCCATTTGGTTTAAAATAAATCACAAGGACCATAGTTGTAACATTCTGAAAATTAGGAGCTGAAAGTGCCAACTTCCCAAAGTAGTTTCAAGGGACTTATATTGTCAATTGTGAGTAGTACAGGGGTAATATATGTTAAATTCCATTTTTAAAATACCCGAGGACTTGTTTTGCCAACTTTGAAACTTGAGGGGTTAAACTTGTACTTTTTCCAAAACTTTCACCCAGGGACTAAGCTTGGCAACTTATGAATTCCCAGGACCAATGTTTATTTTTTTTATCCAAAATATTCCACCAGGGACTAAATCTGCCAAAATCTGAAACTCCAAGGACCAAAACTGTAAATTCTCAAAACTTTTCAGATTTTTCACCAAAGGACTAAATATGACAACTTATGATTTTGAAAGGACCTTTGGTGATAATTTTCCATATTTTGAATGACCAGGGGCTAGTTTTGACATTTTATGGAAGTTGGGGGACTGAAACTGCCAATTTTGCAAACTTTGTACGTTTTTCATTTGTTTTTACTCATTTTGCATCTAAAACATATAAAACACAATTTTGAAATATTTTTGGTATTTTGATGCATTTCTGAGTGTTTTTGTATGTTTTGCAGTTCAGATTTGACCAAAAATGATGAGTGTTTGAGCACTCATCAATCCCCCACACTAAACTATTGCTAGTCCCTAGCAATAAACTGTTTTGAAAACTTGATGGATTTTAAACTCTTTACCAAAAGCCATCACTTCTGGAGTAGCCAGGTGTGAGAACTGTGGTACACCTGATAACCGTGTGATTTTGAGCAAACCACCAGCTGTCAACGGATTTGATTAGTCTTTACCAGGAGCCGTTTGCTTCTGGACTAGCCAGCTCTTGATGGAATAGTCAACATCTTGGTGAGCTGATTACCAATTATGGATTTTCCACTGCCTTTACCACAAGCCATAATCTTGCGGGCTAGCCAACTCATTCGCTTTATGGGATATGGGGAGTTGATGAACCATACAATTTTGGGCAAATTGCAAGCCGTGAACGGATTTGAGATGTCTTTACCAAGAGCCGTTTGCTCCTGGACTAGCCAATCCCTTTTATCGGTTAGACAAGGCGGACTGATTACCACAAAAATTTTGAAGCACCAGTGAAGAATTTTTTTTAAAATTTTTGAAATTTTGGCTAAAAATGGGGGTATAAGATAGTAAAATGTGATAAAATTCGCTAGAATAGCAAACCCCCCCCCCCCCCACACACACACACACACACTTAGCATGAATATTGTCCTCAATATTCAAAGTCCCGGCTGTTATGCCGACATTTTGAACGTAAAAGGGCAACATTACAAGCTAAGCGTGGAAAACACCATTTTGTATTTTCACGTCATAAGTACAATAGCATGGGGGACTCCCGAAGGAGTGAAGAAAAGAAGAAGTCACCTTATAGGTGAAGAAAAGGAAGAAAACCATGATGAAAATCATGATTTGATTTTCTTCCTCGAGATCAGGCTCCGTAGCCTGAATTTGGATTTCAAGGGTTAAGCTCAAAAACATCCCGGGAGGGTGGGTGGGAATTTGCAAATTCTCATGATTGAGTGCATCTCCCCCCGGGATATCAAACTCCGGAGGAGTCATAATATGACGAGTGAGTTCACCGGAGAACTCCTCATGAAGAGAATCATTCACAAGATGTGAATTTGTGAATTCGTGTTCCGGAATAGACTCATCACAATCCTCATTCTGAATATCAAAGAGTGGATTATCAGAAATCAAAGTGAATTCAGAGTCGAATTCAAATAGAGGATTGGTGAGAGTAGTATTGAATGATTCGGGAACAAAGTGATTATTATTCTCTATTGGACTGTTTGGATAAGAAGTGAGTGGTGGATCATGATATAGGAGACTTTCAATTTCTCCCAGATCGGCTTCAAAGTCGAGGAGACCATCATCACTTTCCAGTGAAAGTGGATTGATGTGAGTAAGTTCATCGGCGAACTCCTCAAGAAGAGGATCAACATCAGACTGAGGGAGTGATGCCTCAATGTCTCCATGAGATGTACAATCATCATTAAAATCTGAGAAAGTCTCAAAATGATCGTTTGAACACTCAAGAGGGGAAGGTAAATCACACATATGATCAAAAGTTCCCTGTGACTCTCTCGGGATTGGGACAAGGATCTCAACACTAGACTTTATGAATTCGTCCGATTCCTTATCAGGAACAGTGTCAAGATGCTCATCCCCCATGTTCAGAGAGTGAGTGTGAACTTTGGGTGTGATATCAATAGACTGAGGGAGTTAAGAAGGACTAGCAGACATGGGTTTTATAAATTTCATTTGTTCTTCTGCTAGTAATTCTATCATGGTCTTTTCTCCCTGATTTACCGAGGAAGAAATCACATCAGTTGAACTTGATGAACCCTTACAAAATTGAGAAATATCAAGGGTAACATCATCATCATCATCGTCAAGAAGAGCAGCATGGCGAAATATGGCACGTGTTTTAGATGCATGTTCTAAGACTAGCAATTCTTCCTTGCTCAATTCGTTTCTAGCATCTCATTCTTCAGCAAGTAATTCTGCCATGGATTTCTCACGAGAGCTTTGAAACGATGAAGTAGCCAACTCCTCCTTAAGTTCTTTCAATATCTCAAGAGCCTCTAGTAAAAGGTCTTGCTCAGTATCATGAGGAGTTGCTTGGGTTATTTGGTACTGTGGAGGTGTGTCTGAAAACGAATAGTCGTAATTGTTACAAGGAAATGTATTCCTTGTTTGACAATCCGAGCTAGAGTGTGGACCTCCACAGTAATCACAACAGTAAAACTGTTGAGTCTAGACTGGTGGATCATATGGGTAATGGTCATAACCAAAGTTTTGAGCCTCACCGGAAAACTGTTCATAGACAAACGTGTTTCCGGCTTGACACTCAAATCCTTGGTGAGGGCCTCCACAAAACTCACACAGATATGTCAGTATCTCATGATGTGGTGGCTGGTAGGATGAATCAGATATATCATGGTAAGGATAGGGAGCTTGGTTATAGACAGACCCATCTCCTGACTCTACCATGCTACAACAGGGACAATTCCCGCCATTATGAGGACCACCACACCATTGACAACCGCAATGGTGTGGATACGACATATGAAAGAATCAAAGGTTCACAGAGGGTAAGGAATGAAGAATCAAAGATGTGAGAGGGTAAAGGTGAATATTTTTGGGTTTTTGAAGGGACATTTTGTACAAATAAGAAATAAAATGTTTTTCTGTTTTTGTGTTCGTTGAAAACTTGATTTAAAATGTTTTCGAGAACGGTTTTGTTTTGATAATAAGAAAATATGAACAAAGGATGGATAAATGTACAATGGAACGAATTCCAAAAGCACTAATCAGCAAACCGTTTAGAAAACGCACACAACCTCCCTGGCAGCGGCGCCAAAATTTGATTGGTGCTAAACCGTCAACTTATAATGACCAAATAATGGTCAATAAAGTCAAAGAGCCTAGACCTATGCTCCGCGGAAGTATAGTGTTTCCCCGGGTCGTTATGTCCCGACGAGGTGTGGATGGTTATCAAACGGGTTTGTGATCGGGTGAATTTGAACAGAAAGGGGTTGTAAATGATTACACTATGAGATGAGGAATGAAAATAACTTAGAAACACTATATTAACATTTACTGATGATTAGATATACTAAAAACGTAAGCTAGGACTAAAAACGCGTTCGTTTGATTTAAATTTACGTTGACGTACGAAATAAAACGCGAGTTTTTGTGAAATAAAATACCTACGGATATGAAAATTACATTTTTACAATCCTAATGATAAATGAAAATTTTTAGAAAAAGAAAAATAATTTTTACACTATTTAATTAATTACTATTAATTTATTACTATTTAATTACTAATTAATAATATTTAAATTACACTAATTATGAAATTAAGCTAGAAAAATGAAAATTTAATTCTAAAAATTCTAAAATAATGTAAAAGTAATTTTAAAACTAAAAATATATTTTTCCTACTTTTTCTCTATTTATTATTAATTAATTAAGATTTAAATACTAATTAAACTAATTAAATTAAAGAAAAATAGCAGATGAATAGTAAAAATCCTAAAACTTTTTCTAAAAATGTTTTATGACATTTAAAACCTTGGAAAAATATAAAAACATAGGGGTACTTAATAAAAACTATTTATACTATTTAATTATCTAATATTAATTAATTAGCATGAAACTAATATTAATTATTAAAAATAGCAAATGAAAAGAGAAAAATCTAGAAAAATTTCTAAAAATACTTTAACCTATCAGGAACTTAAGGAAAATATGAAAATACAAAAGTGCTTAATAATAAGCTAAAAGGAAAAATGAAAAAAAATAACTTCTATTAAATAGAAGCTATATATCACTAAACTTAAATTTGGTTTTTTCTTTAATTTTCTTTTACAAACCTTCGAAACAATTGAAAAGATTAAACTTTTGTGTAAGGAACTTATTGGAAAAGCTCAAATAAGCCCTGTGCAAACCTATAACTCCAATCAGTTAGCTTTTTAAGGTGAAAATGGACTTTTATTGTTCAATAAGCTACCAAATAAGCTTAAAGCTAGAGGCCAAGGTGAAAATAAGCTAAACACATACTGAAACAAATTACATTAAGCCAAAACAAACAAGTAATTCCCTGAATAAACAAGACAAGAAGCATAAGCAATTGCAACACCAATTCAGAACCAAGCAGGTTTACGGGCCTACTTGCAGGGTGCTATGGGGCCCACATGGGTGATCTAAGGTCTAAAGTGAACCTTGGTCCATTAAGCTGGCTGGGTGAGGTTTTAATTAAGCCAGGTTTCACACCCTGGGGGTCACAAATAAGCTTAGGAGGGGGCTCTGAAATCAGGTGTGCAACCTGGGTGCAGGGGAGCAAATGGGTAGGCTGCTAGTGCATACAAGCTTAAATAAGCTATGGACAAAACAAAATGAACTGAGGGTTCTATCACCAATTCTAACCAACTCTTGTGGAAGAATTTTTATTGAGAAGCTTTATCAAAGCTTGCACAAGCTTCAAAGGGTCACAGATTCAAGATTTTAAGTTTGAGTAAGCTATGAAAACAAGTGGCATCTAGCAAATGTTTGCAAGAGCAAAAACAAAGTTGAATCTTGACTAATGCATTTACAACTGACCTAAAAACAACATTAAAACAACAATTGACAACAAGGATCAAGCAAAATCAACAAGCTCAACTGAGCTGCTGATGCATACAGTTGATAGGGTCCAAAATGGGTAACTTGAGAGGCACTAATAAGCTATTGAATAAGTAACTTAGGGAAATCTAAAAGCTATCCTATAAAGTCTATCTAGGGGGGAGTCTAAATCAGCAAACAACACAACAGGTCACCCAGAATTGAACAATCCATGTCCAATTGAAACTTGTACAAATCTGGGTGCAGGGGAGCCTCAGTGGCCTGCAGCCATGTTTGGGTGAGTGTGAGCCCCATAAGAAAAATCACAAAAATATTACGATGATGGAATCCTAAAGTCTAGCTGGGGTTTTTTAACTCCTTAAAATTTCAAGATCTAAAACTAAACACAAAAATCAAAACAAATCATGGAAATTTTGGATTTTCTGCTATCTAAGTAACTTTGACTTTTTACATTTCATGCTCAGCTTGACTTTTGTGAGTTTCTAAATGATCTATGTTACTGAATTAGTTACATTACCCTAAAATGAGACTGATTCAAAGAAATTTAACAAGTTTTAGACTAGATTACAGATTATGCTACCTTAAAACTCTAACAGTTATGAAAAATCAAGATTAAATCCTACTTTTGACTTTCAACTAAAAACCTATGTATTTTATGCTAGAACTGAGCTGTTATGACTTAAAGACTCATGTTTGAACCATAAGTAACACCAAAAACACACCGGAACACAGTGTGTTCCCCTGAACCAAACACTCTTTATGACATCTGATTTTTAGATTTTCAAAGCAATCCACTGAATTAATCCACAACTATGATTCACAAGCATGTATAACAACATAATAAACTAAAAGGAACAGATAAACATCATTCTAACAACAAGGACCTCAGATTTATTATTAAGCTATTTATGGCAGTTAAATGCTAAACTGAGCAACAACAATATCTAAGGAACAAGCATGTAGTGAAAAGCAATAGGTTGCCTAACAAACATCAAAGGGACACTAAAGCACAGAATTAAGCAGATAATCAGCTATGCTCTAGTGAAAGGCAAAAATCAGAAATTTGGCTTACAAATGAAATAGTACTGAGAATAGGGAACCAAGGACCATAAGTAACCACCTACACTCCCCAAGGAGTTCTAATACCCAATGGACATCCAAACTCAACCCTGATCAGCTTTCCTCCTCTTCTTCCTTTATTTCTGAATTTCTAAGTATTTATTGGGTATTTTTGGATAATTTGAGTAAACTGAATTACAAACCTTCTAAATGCTTATCAGAGCTTTTGAAAGCTTGCAAGTAACTGAATAGAGCTCAAAATAGCATTCAACAACAATGTTTAACTTTCTATGAACCAAATTAAGACTTCAAGTAAAATTGACATAAACTTAATTGGTAACTAAAGCTTGGAATGGATGATAGAAATAAAAATTCAATTGCACTGGAAATGTCAATATTACAATTTAAAAACTGAAACTTACAATTTAAAATTTAGTTTTACCCTAAAAACAACATTATCTAAACTAAATTAAAAACTAATTAACTACTCACTAACTCCCCTTTTTCCTGGCTTCTCCCTTCATTTATAAGCTTCAGGGGGTCCTTTGGCTCTTTCCCACTTCACATCTTAGCCGTTGGATACTCCAATTTGATCCCAGCCTTCAAATGGTTTTTGGCGGGAAAGGTTAATACAAGTGGTTTGGCTTTTAGCCTTTGGCAGAGGGGGAGGGTTTTGGTGTTTTGTGGTGGAAAGGTAATGTAGGGTTTGGAGTGTGGGATTAGATGTGGTAGGGGTGATGATGGTGTTGGATGTGAGTGGGTTTGGCAGAGATTGCAGGCTAGGGGAGGAAAAGGTTCACGGGGTATTGTTTGGGGATGGAGGGTCAAAGGTCAAGGGTTGACCGGTTGAAGTATTAAAAGAACGGGTAATATTATTTGTGGAGGATTGGGCTTTGGATTGTATGTTTGGGCATTGGGGAGTTGTTTGGACTGGATCAGGTTGGGGTGGTATATATTTGGATTGGTGTTTTGTTTTTGGATTAAAAAAAAGTCCATTTGGTTTAAAATAAATCACAAGGACCATAGTTGTAACATTCTGAAAATTAGGAGCTGAAAGTGCCAACTTCCCAAAGTAGTTTCAAGGGACTTATATTGTCAATTGTGAGTAGTACAGGGGTAATATATGTTAAATTCCATTTTTAAAATACCCGAGGACTTGTTTTGCCAACTTTGAAACTTGAGGGGTTAAACTTGTACTTTTTCCAAAACTTTCACCCAGGGACTAAGCTTGGCAACTTATGAATTCCCAGGACCAATGTTTATTTTTTTTATCCAAAATATTCCACCAGGGACTAAATCTGCCAAAATCTGAAACTCCAAGGACCAAAACTGTAAATTCTCAAAACTTTTCAGATTTTTCACCAAAGGACTAAATATGACAACTTATGATTTTGAAAGGACCTTTGGTGATAATTTTCCATATTTTGAATGACCAGGGGCTAGTTTTGACATTTTATGGAAGTTGGGGGACTGAAACTGCCAATTTTGCAAACTTTGTACGTTTTTCATTTGTTTTTACTCATTTTGCATCTAAAACATATAAAACACAATTTTGAAATATTTTTGGTATTTTGATGCATTTCTGAGTGTTTTTGTATGTTTTGCAGTTCAGATTTGACCAAAAATGATGAGTGTTTGAGCACTCATCAATCCCCCACACTAAACTATTGCTAGTCCCTAGCAATAAACTGTTTTGAAAACTTGATGGATTTTAAACTCTTTACCAAAAGCCATCACTTCTGGAGTAGCCAGGTGTGAGAACTGTGGTACACCTGATAACCGTGTGATTTTGAGCAAACCACCAGCTGTCAACGGATTTGATTAGTCTTTACCAGGAGCCGTTTGCTTCTGGACTAGCCAGCTCTTGATGGAATAGTCAACATCTTGGTGAGCTGATTACCAATTATGGATTTTCCACTGCCTTTACCACAAGCCATAATCTTGCGGGCTAGCCAACTCATTCGCTTTATGGGATATGGGGAGTTGATGAACCATACAATTTTGGGCAAATTGCAAGCCGTAAACGGATTTGAGATGTCTTTACCAAGAGTCGTTTGCTCCTGGACTAGCCAATCCCTTTTATCGGTTAGACAAGGCGGACTGATTACCACAAAAATTTTGAAGCACCAGTGAAGAATTTTTTTTAAAATTTTTGAAATTTTGGCTAAAAATGGGGGTATAAGATAGTAAAATGTGATAAAATTCGCTAGAATAGCGAAATACCCCCCCCCCCCCCCCACACACACTTAGCATGAATATTGTCCTCAATATTCAAAGTCCCGGCTGTTATGCCGACATTTTGAACGTAAAAGGGCAACATTACAAGCTAAGCGTGGAAAACACCATTTTGTATTTTCACGTCATAAGTACGATAGCATGGGGGACTCCCCCACACTTAGGGTGAAAACCCCATAAGCATGCTACTATTTTTGTTTACCGAGTCGCTAGCTTGACTCGACCCCGAATTCATTTGTCCTTGGGGAAGCATGATGTGGAAGAAACAATCTCAATCGGACTTTCATTCAAGATGTTTGGACAAACATTTGAAGCACGTGAAAGTTCCACACCGATGAGATAAGTATCCGGCTCAAGATAATGATACATGAAAATGCCGGGATCAAAGATGGTATCTTCATTCCCGAAGGAGTGAAGAAAAGAAGAAGTCACCTTATAGGTGAAGAAAAGGAAGAAAACCATGATGAAAATCATGATTTGATTTTCTTCCTCGAGATCAGGCTCCGTAGCCTGAATTTGGATTTCAAGGGTTAAGCTCAAAAACATCCCGGGAGGGTGGGTGGGAATTTGCAAATTCTCATGATTGAGTGCATCTCCCCCCGGGATATCAAACTCCGGAGGAGTCATAATATGACGAGTGAGTTCACCGGAGAACTCCTCATGAAGAGAATCATTCACAAGATGTGAATTTGTGAATTCGTGTTCCGGAATAGACTCATCACAATCCTCATTCTGAATATCAAAGAGTGGATTATCAGAAATCAAAGTGAATTCAGAGTCGAATTCAAATAGAGGATTGGTGAGAGTAGTATTGAATGATTCAGGAACAAAGTGATTATTATTCTCTATTGGACTGTTTGGATAAGAAGTGAGTGGTGGATCATGACATAGGAGACTTTCAATTTCTCCCAGATCGGCTTCAAAGTCGAGGAGACCATCATCACTTTCCAGTGAAAGTGGATTGATGTGAGTAAGTTCATCGGCGAACTCCTCAAGAAGAGGATCAACATCAGACTGAGGGAGTGATGCCTCAATGTCTCCATGAGATGTACAATCATCATTAAAATCTGAGAAAGTCTCAAAATGATCGTTTGAACACTCAAGAGGGGAAGGTAAATCACACATATGATCAAAAGTTCCATGTGACTCTCTCGGGATTGGGACAAGGATCTCAACACTAGACTTTATGAATTCGTCCGATTCCTTATCAGGAACAGTGTCAAGATGCTCATCCCCCATGTTCAGAGAGTGAGTGTGAACTTTGGGTGTGATATCAATAGACTGAGGGAGTTGAGAAGGACTAGCAGACATGGGTTTTATAAATTTCATTTGTTCTTCTGCTAGTAATTCTATCATGGTCTTTTCTCCCTGATTTACCGAGGAAGGAATCACATCAGATGAACTTGATGAACCCTTACAAAATTGAGAAATATCAAGGGTAACATCATCATCATCATCGTCAAGAAGAGCAGCATGGCGAAATATGGCACGTGTTTTAGCTGCATGTTCTAAGACTAGCAATTCTTCCTTGCTCAATTCGTTTCTAGCATCTCGTTCTTCAGCAAGTAATTCTACCATGGATTTCTCACGAGAGCTTTGAAACGATGAAGTTGCCAACTCCTCCTTAAGTTCTTTCAATATCTCAAGAGCCTCTAGTAAAAGGTCTTGCTCAGTATCATGAGGAGTTGCTTGGGTTATTTGGTACTGTGGAGGTGGGTCTGAAAATGAATAGTCGTAATTGTTACAAGGAAATGGATTCCTTGTTTGACAATCCGAGCTAGAGTGTGGACCTCCACAGTAATCTCAACAGTAAAACTGTTGAGTCTGGACTGGTGGATCATATGGGTAATGGTCATAACCAAAGTTTTGAGCCTCACTGGAAAACTGTTCATAGACAAACGTGTTTCCGGCTTGACACTCAAATCCTTGGTGAGGGCCTCCACAAAACTCACACAGATATGTCAGTATCTCATGATGTGGTGGCTGGTAGGATGAATCAGATATATCATGGTAAGGATAGGGAGCTTGGTTATAGACAGACCCATCTCCTGACTCTACCATGCTACAACAGGGACAATTCCCGCCATTATGAGGACCACCACACCATTGACAACCGCAATGGTGTGGATACGACATATGAAAGAATCAAAGGTTCACAAAGGGTAAGGAATGAAGAATCAAAGATGTGAGAGGGTAAAGGTGAATATTTTTGGGTTTTTGAAGGGACATTTTATACAAATAAGAAATAAAATGTTTTTCTGTTTTTGTGTTCGTTGAAAACTTGATTTAAAATGTTTTCGGGAACGGTTTTGTTTTGATAATAAGAAAATATGAACAAAGGATGGATAAATGTACAATGGAACGAATTCCAAAAGCACTAATCAGCAAACCGTTTAGAAAACGCACACAACCTCCCTGGCAGCGGCGCCAAAATTTGATTGGTGCTAAACCGTCAACTTATAATGACCAAATAATGGTCAATAAAGTCAAAGAGCCTAGACCTATGCTCCGCGGAAGTATAGTGTTTCCCCGGGTCGTTATGTCCCGACGAGGTGTGGATGGTTATCAAACGGGTTTGTGATCGGGTGAATTTGAACAGAAAGGGGTTGTAAATGATTACACTATGAGATGAGGAATGAAAATAACTTAGAAACACTATATTAACATTTACTGATGATCAGATATACTAAAAACGTAAGCTAGGACTAAAAACGCGTTCGTTTGATTTAAATTTACGTTGACGTACGAAATAAAACGCGAGTTTTTGTGAAAAAAAATACCTACGGATATGAAAATTACATTTTTACAATCCTAATGATAAAAGAAAATTTTTAGAAAAAGAAAAATAATTTTTACACTATTTAATTAATTACTATTAATTTATTACTATTTAATTACTAATTAATAATATTTAAATTACACTAATTATGAAATTAAGCTAGAAAAATGAAAATTTAATTCTAAAAATTCTAAAATAATGTAAAAGTAATTTTAAAACTAAAAATATATTTTTCCTACTTTTTCTCTATTTATTATTAATTAATTAAGATTTAAATACTAATTAAACTAATTAAATTAAAGAAAAATAGCAGATGAATAGTAAAAATCCTAAAACTTTTTCTAAAAATGTTTTATGACATTTAAAACCTTGGAAAAATATAAAAACATAGGGGTACTTAATAAAAACTATTTATACTATTTAATTATCTAATATTAATTAATTAGCATGAAACTAATATTAATTATTAAAAATAGCAAATGAAAAGAGAAAAATCTAGAAAAATTTCTAAAAATACTTTAACCTATCAGGAACTTAAGGAAAATATGAAAATACAAAAGTGCTTAATAATAAGCTAAAAGGAAAAATGAAAAAAAAATAACTTCTATTAAATAGAAGCTATATATCACTAAACTTAAATTTGGTTTTTTCTTTAATTTTCTTTTACAAACCTTCTAAACAACTGAAAAGATTAAACTTTTGTGAAGGGAACTTATTGGAAAAGCTCAAATAAGCCCTGTGCAAACCTATAACTCCAATCAGTTAGCTTTTTAAGGTGAAAATGGACTTTTATTGTTCAATAAGCTACCAAATAAGCTTAAAGCTAGAGGCCAAGGTGAAAATAAGCTAAACACATACTGAAACAAATTACATTAAGCAAAAACAAACAAGTAATTCCCTGAATAAACAAGACAAGAAGCATAAGCAATTGCAACACCAATTCAGAACCAAGCAGGTTTACGGGCCTACTTGCAGGGTGCTATGGGGCCCACATGGGTGATCTAAGGTCCAAAGTGAACCTTGGTCCATTAAGCTGGCTGGGTGAGGTTTTAATTAAGCCAGGTTTCACACCTTGTGGGTCACAAATAAGCTTAGGAGGGGGCTCTGAAATCAGGTGTGCAACCTGGGTGCATGGGAGCAAATGGGTAGGCTGCTAGTGCATACAAGCTTAAATAAGCTATGGACAAAACAAAATGAGCTGAGGGTTCTATCACCAATTCTAACCAACTCTTGTGGAAGAATTTTTATTGAGAAGCTTTATCAAAGCTTGCACAAGCTTCAAAGGGTCACAGATTCAAGATTTTAAGTTTGAGTAAGCTATGAAAACAAGTGGCAACTAGCAAATGTTTGCAAGAGCAAAAACAAAGTTGAATCTTGACTAATGCAGTTACAACTGACCTAAAAACAACATTAAAACAACAATTGACAACAAGGATCAAGCAAAATCAACAAGCTCAACTGGGCTGCTGATGCATACAGTTGATAGGGTCCAAAATGGGCAACTTGAGAGGCACGAATAAGCTAATGAATAAGTAACTTAGGGAAATCTAAAAGCTATCCTATAAAGTCTATCTAGGGGGAGTCTAAATCAGCAAACAACACAACAGGTCACCCAGAATTGAACAATCCATGTCCAATTGATACTTGTACAAATCTGGGTGCAGGGGAGCCTCAGTGGCCTGCAGCCATGTTTGGGTGAGTGTGAGCCCCCTAAGAAAAATCACAAAAATATTACGATGATGGAATCCTAAAGTCTAGCTGGGGTTTTTTAACTCCTTAAAATTTCAAGATCTAAAACTAAACACAAAAATCAAAACAAATCACGGAAATTTTGGATTTTCTCCAATCTAAGTAACTTTGACTTTTTACATTTCATGCTCAGCTTGACTTTTGTGAGTTTCTAAATGATCTATGTTACTGAATTAGTTACATTACCCTAAAATGAGACTGATTCAAAGAAATTTAACAAGTTTTAGACTAGATTACAGATTATGCTTCCTTAAAACTCTAACAGTTATGAAAAATCAAGATTAAATCCTACTTTTGACTTTCAACTAAAAACCTATGTATTTTATGCTAGAACTGAGCTGTTATGACTTAAAGACTCATGTTTGAACCATAAGTAACACCAAAAACACACCGGAACACAGTGTGTTCCCCTGAACCAAACACTCCTTATGACATCTGATTTTTAGATTTTCAAAGCAATCCACTGAATTAATCCACAACTATGATTCACAAGCATGTATAACAACATAATAAACTAAAAGGAACAGATAAACATCATTCTAACAACAAGGACCTCAGATTTATTATTAAGCTATTTATGGCAGTTAAATGCTAAACTGAGCAACAACAATATCTAATGAACAAGCATGTAGTGAAAAGCAATAGGTTGCCTAACAAACATCAAAGGGACACTAAAGCACAGAATTAAGCAGATAATCAGCTATGCTCTAGTGAAAGGCAAAAATCAGAAATTTGGCTTACGAATGAAATAGTACTGAGAATAGGGAACCAAGGACCATAAGTAACCACCTATACTCCCCAAGGAGTTCTAATACCCAATGGACATCCAAACTCAACCCTGATCAGCTTTCCTCCTCTTCTTCCTTTATTTCTGAATTTCCAAGTATTTATTGGGTATTTTTGATAATTTGAGTAAACTGAATTACAAACCTTCTAAATGCTTATCAGAGCTTTTGAAAGCTTGCAAGTAACTGAATGGAGCTCAAAATAGCATTCAACAACAATGTTTAACTTTCTATGAACCAAATAAAGACTTCAAGTAAAATTGACATAAACTTAATTGGTAACCAAAGCTTGGAATGGATGATAGAAATAAAAATTCAATTGCACTGGAAATGTCAATATTACAATTTAAAAACTGAAACTTACAATTTAAAATTTAGTTTTACCCTAAAAACAACATTATCTAAACTAAACTAAAAACTAATTAACTACTCACTAACTCCCCTTTTTCCTGGCTTCTCCCTTCATTTATAAGCTTCAGGGGGTCCTTTGGCTCTTTCCCACTTCACATCTTAGCCGTTGGATACTCCAATTTGATCCCAGCCTTCAAATGGTTTTTGGCGGGATAGGTTAATACAAGTGGTTTGGCTTTTAGCCTTTGGCAGAGGGGGAGGGTTTTGGTGTTTTGTGGTGGAAAGGTAATGTAAGGTTTGGAGTGTGGGATTAGATGTAGTAGGGGTGATGATGGTGTTGGATGTGAGTGGGTTTGGCAGAGATTGCAGGCTAGGGGAGGGAAAAGGTTCACGGGGTATTGTTTGGGGATGGAGGGTCAAAGGTCAAAGGTTGACCTGTTGAAGTATTAAAAGGGACGGGCAATATTATTTGTGGAGGATTGGGCTTTGGATTGTATGTTTGGGCCTTGGGGAGTTGTTTGGACTGGATCAGGTTGGGGTGGTATATATTTGGATTGGTGTTTTGTTTTTGGATAAAAAAAAAAGTCCATTTGGTTTAAAATAAATCACAAGGACCATAGTTGTAACATTCTGAAAATTAGGAGCTGAAAGTGCCAACTTCCCAAAGTAGTTTCAAGGGACTTATATTGTCAATTGTGAGTAGTACATGGGTAATATATGTTAAATTCCATTTTTAAAATACCCGAGGACTTGTTTTGCCAACTTTGAAACTTGAGGGGTTAAACTTGTACTTTTTCCAAAACTTTCACCCAGGGACTAAGCTTGGCAACTTATGAATTCCCAGGACCAATGTTTATTTTTTTTATCCAAAATATTCCACCAGGGACTAAATCTTCCAAAATCTGAAACTCCAAGGACCAAAACTGTAAATTCTCAAAACTTTTCAGATTTTTCACCAAAGGACTAAATATGACAACTTATGATTTTGAAAGGACCTTTGGTGATAATTTTCCATATTTTGAATGACCAGGGGCTAGTTTTGACATTTTATGGAAGTTGGGGGACTGAAACTGCCAATTTTGCAAACTTTGTACGTTTTTCATTTGTTTTTACTCATTTTGCATCTAAAACATATAAAACACAATTTTGAAATATTTTTGGTATTTTGATGCATTTCTGAGTGTTTTTGTATGTTTTGCAGTTTAGATTTGACCAAAAATGATGAGTGTTTGAGCACTCATCACTGCTACTAATTTATGAAGTTGACTTTTCGATTTCAAACCATCTTTGACTAATCCGGATTTCAATGCCTAAATTATGTTACTAGGTGATTATTGAACATGTTTAAACCATAAATTCTCAATTACAAACATTAAATGGACCATTTCAACAAATTCAACAACATCAGAACACAAAAGCACTAACAGATATGGAATTATAAAGCTATTTTGACTTTTCTCTTAATACCTACTGATTTTATGCTTCCATTATCCTAAACTAACTAAGTGTGATCTGATAATGTAGAAACCACAACAAACTAACAACTATAACAGCAGGAACAAGTAAATCCAAATAGTCCTTAAAACCTAGGATAACACTACAAGTTGCAATTTTAAAACTATACCTACTGATTTTATGCCTAGAATGGATTAAGTACTTACTGCAGAAGCTAATGAAACAGGAATCAAGCACTAAGAAAAACGAAAACTCATAAATGCAAATAATACTAAATCATAGCAGTAAACTACTCCATACTTAAAACTATGATAAGCAAACTAATAAAACTGTTACAAAGGATCAATTAAGCTGTAAAAAAAACAACGTAAGCAAGGTCCAATAGTAAACAAGCAATCACCTAAGGTCTACACTACTTTACTCAGAAATAATGAAAAATTATACTAGAATTAAATGAGAACACTTACTAGGAACACCCTAGCTAAACAAGGGATTGATTTGAACAAAAGCCTATCTTTAATAGGCTGCAATTAACAACTCATGACCCTTCAATACAACAGAAACAACTCCATTACTCCATGATTCTGATTTGTTAACTTTCGTTGACCATCACTAGTTAACTAATTTGAAGCAGAAACTAAGTAATAAATTTCACTACAAGCTATTGAAAAGCTTAAATGGGCTTATGAAAACAGTAATCAAAAACTTTAATCAGATTGAGAATAATAGTTTGCTGAAAAATCAAATGACAAAGAAATAAAGTGCAAATTAAAAATCTCATTAAAAACTCTGAATGATTACAATAAGAAAGTTTGATAAGCTACAATAAGCTGATAAAAAACGTAAACAAAGCTAATTCTACAAAACTACTCCTACTCCTACTCCTAGCTAACCTAAAAATCTAACAGCTTCAAATTGAGAGGTGAGGAGTGCTTATATAGCCTTGAGAGAGAGAAGGTCTAAAATGCCAAGCTGGCGATCCTCGTGAATGTGTGCTTCTTCTAAGCGTTTCTGAGCCCTTAGATCATCATATCAATCATTTGCATTGTTCACGGCCATTGGATTAGATTTGTGAGCTGTCCCAACCAATCAGGAAGCTTCAAACAGCCAAGGTGTCATTCC
This sequence comes from Artemisia argyi, assembly GCA_030686995.1. Classification (NCBI taxonomy): domain Eukaryota; kingdom Viridiplantae; phylum Streptophyta; class Magnoliopsida; order Asterales; family Asteraceae; genus Artemisia; species Artemisia argyi. The sequence goes on along the minus strand of CM060698.1, from coordinate 154,343,640 downwards.
ATGTGTTAGTCTTGTCAGAAGGCTTCTAGAAGTGCGAGTATATTGCCATAATTACCCTTAATTGTGGTGAATTTTGGAATTGCTAATTAGGGTTCATGTTTTACTGTTTGAATTGGGGGTAAGGGTGTACGGTATAACAATGGGGTGGGTAATACGTTTTTATTATTTATTTAACCATGGTAAATGGTTGACCGGGTTGGGACTTTGGTGGATTCGGGTTAATAGAATGGACAGGGTAAGGATATTGGATTGGGCTTATGTATGGGATTAGGTTGTTATTCATTGTGGACTTTTCTTATGACTGGATTTGTTTTGTTAAGGATTTTAGGATTTTAGCAATAATATGTCAAGGACCTTAATTGTAATTTTGAAAATTCAAGGGACCACTTCTGCCAAACTTGTAAAGTATATTTCCAGGATTTATTATGACAACTTGAGCATAGATATGATCCACTTTGGAAAATTCTTTCCCCGGCTATGGCTTTTCACGCTCTTTCCATTCTCGTGCCCGTGTTTGCCGTTTAACCACGATTTTTGTCCTTTTCTACGATATCCGTACCTGCATATACACAAACACAAAAACACAACATATTTGGCATAATTAGTTAGTTTTTGGTCTTTTTGGTTCGGTATTTGGTAAAGAAAAGGTGTGTAAATTAATACACACCATAATACTCCTACACCTAGTGTCAGGTTGTCAGCACTGTAGATGAAGTTGCTAGTAGTAAAGATAAAATACAGTATGATACAGTAGATACTGCTGATACAAATACTGTTGATATCTCTGGTAGTACTTCTAGTAGGAAGGACACTAGAACAAAAAAGTATTCAACCGTGACTACTATTTCTGAAGGTATACAAAGTATTAATCTAAATGACAATGTGAAACACAGTTAAATCTTCCTTCAAGAAAATAAATATCAATCAATGCTTATCCAACTTCAATTTTATATTCTTGTCCAATATAACCTGTAACTCACTAAGAAAACAAACACAAAACCTCGCATAAAATCAGCGGTAAACACAATATATATAAAAAACTAATTCCTAGAAATATTCGCTTTCTAGGAATTAAAAGGATATAATGCTTGCAAAATAAATGTTTATAGATTCCTGAGAATTAAAAAATTTAGAAATTTTAAAAAATTCAAGGTTCCAACAGAAAAACAAAATTCTTGGAAATTGTGCTGCTACAGTGCCTGATGCCGTCGGGTGTAAGCCCTGACGCCGTCAGGATTGACCTGACAAAATTTTTGCGTTTTATTTCAAGAAAATTTATAGGAAAAAATCTAATGATTAAAATCTGAAAATTCTGTAAAACATTAAGACTCGATACAAGCATTTGACTCAAACAAACACAGTAATATATGCTAATTAATATTTGTTATTGTTCATGCTCGAATCCGTTCTTATAAAAAATGTGATCTTCCATACACTTATCTTTTTGTAAAATACCTTTACATCTAATTAAGACGAAGTTAAAAACAAAATAAATCATTTTTACAAATTATTTGATACATGAACAATAAACAAATAAAGATGAGTCATATATACGGAAACAAATAAAATAAAACAAACAAGCAAGCAAACAATTAAAAAGCTGGGTTGCATCCCAATAAGCACTTTTCTTTATTTACGAGTCTCGTAACTAGACTCAAAGTCATGTCCTATCTTGTATCGTCAATGCTCACATAACGAAGTGTGAGCCACCTAATTGTCGCCTCATCCTTCTTATATTAGTCATTCAACTCTAAGAACCAATGATGATATCTCTTATTTTTTTCATGTGGGTATTTAAGTCCATTTCTCTCATCATTCTCACTCAAAATATCAATTGGAGCAAGTCTATTACATGCCTCAACCGAAAAATTCTTAAACCTAGGGTGCGATCAGGGCATTTGATAGACAAAATCATCAACTCCATCCGAGAATGCAATTAACCCGTCCACAAGCTTCTCATCTAACTTAGTTAGCCTTTTGAAGGGTTTTCCAAATACGACTTGGGTCAACTTGTGATCAATAAATTCTCATAAGTTTTCCATGACCACAAAATTCACTAAATACACAAAACTTCCAACAAAAATATGCAAAGGCTCAATCCCAGTCACAATATTATCTCCTTGATATTCTAACTCTTTTACCAAGATTTTATTTTAATTGGCACGGGAAATTATATTCACTGGCAAAGATGAGTTGAGGTAAGCATTAAAACTCCTATTTCCGATTTTACAAGGAAATGGCATATTAAAGAGGCTATCTTTCTCGATCTTAGTCCTAGGATCAACATCAATAAGAGGATCTACCTCATCCTCATTCCTTATCTCATTAATAACTTCCCCATCACCTAAGTCCTCATCAGAATCCGAAAAATAAAAAGGGTTAACTTCATGGTCGGTGTCATGATCTGATTCATTGATTTCAAAGTCATTACCGAAGTGATGATCGGCCGAAAGGTTTAGGGGATTTAGGTTTTCCGCAACGGGGACTGGAATAGGTAACTTAAAGTTTCTACGAAGGAAAACACGAATAACAAACATGTTTGATGAAAAAGTTTTTACGAACAAAAGCACAAAGAAGAAATAGACTAAAAGAAAGCTAAAAATAAAAATAAAAATCTCACTTGATAGGAATCTAGTGATGTAACATCCCCAACTCGGGTATGGCAGCAGAACATAGCCAGGGGTATTACTCGAGGGGTAAAACAGTCATATCTAGAAAACGACCTCATGACGAAATGCTTTTAGTTTAAACATATCATTCTATTACATAAAACCATTTAGAGTTCAAAGACTCTTAACAAAATAGCAGCGGAAAATAAACATCAGTTGCAGCAAAAAATAAACAAAGTTTGCAGCGAAAATTTAAAAGACGCGGGTTTAAAAGGTTTTGCGAATGATATGAAGAAAAGACAGTAAAAGATAGAAAGAGTAGCCATAGATAGATAACCTCCAAAATTCCTAGCCACTCCTTTGCCTAAAAGTATACATCAATATACTGGTACAAAAAGTTGTATTGGTCACGCCAAAAATGTGTGACGATATGCCTATAGTCACACACGTTTTTTTCGTTGTGTGTCACTAAAGGTCCCGCCACCGTAGGTGGCATACGGTCACATTATTGAGTTCGTGGCCTTTTTCATCGAAAAAGAGTGACCAAAACCCCGAATATGTGTGACAAATTAGATACACATTTTGTTGGATTAGTCATTATCAGTGACCATAAACACTTTATAGTCACGCGAATGTTTTTTGAGAGTAACTATTTTTCAGCCTTTGGCCACATAAATATATAATGTATGTGACATTTGAGATGATATATTCAAGTAAATGTGTATTTTGTGTGACTATTTCCCGTCCTGTGGCCACATGAATATACAATAAATGTGACGTTTGTGATGATTTAGTCACACAATGGGTGTTATTTTTTTGGAGTTAGTCACATACAATTTAACACAAAGTGGCCAAAAGTGTGAATAAGTGTGACCATATGCTGTTTAAAGTGAAGAAATGTGTATTTTGTGTTACTACTGATCATCCAATGGCCACACGAAGTTTATGTTTGCGTGGCCTTTTGTAATATTTAGTCACACAAAGCAAGTTTGTTTTGGGTATTTAGTCACATACCATTAAGCAAACAGTGGCCAAAAGTGTTAATAAGTGTGATTATATGCTGTTTAAAGTGAAGAAATGTGTATTTTGTGTGACTATTGATCATCCAATGGCCACATGAATTTTATGTTTGTGTGGCCTTTTGTAATATTTAGCCACACAAAGCATGTTTGTTTTGGGTATTTAATCACATACCATTAAGCAAACAGTGGCCAAAAGTGTTAATAAGTGTGACCATATGCTGTTTAAAGTGAAGAAATGTGTATTTTGTGTGACTATTGACCACGTGAATTGTATGTTTGTGTGGCCTTCGGTAATATTTAGTCACACAATGACTAAAGCAAACAGTGACCAAAAGTGTTAATAAGTGTGACTATATGCATCTTTTAGTCACATTTAAAAAATCAATATATATCAAAACAATTCAAATATATACCAAAACAAATTCAAATACAATAAAATTGGAATGTATATAACTGAACAAAATATAAAATTGGACATCCTTTTATACACCAAGGAGTCCTAGTCGGCTTACAATAGTTTCTTTATAAGTATCTATAATCTTTTCCATAAGCAAGTAGCAACTTCGAGCGGTCTTAATCTCTGAGCAGTACCAACTTTAACTAGCAGTAGTAACTTTTGTACTAGCAGTAGTAAATACTTGGCCACATTTTCTTTGAAGTTCATGAGCTGCACTAAATCCATCTAAGCAATATTAACACAAACATGATCAGCAGTAATTCAAACAACATCATGAAGACTTTTAATCCAAAACAATGAACATACTAATAAAATTTGCAGTTAAACTTACAAGTTTTTCTCCCATTGATCTAATCTCATCATCTGGATATAAAAGCCTTGAAAAATAGGCTGCTGCATATCAACACATCAGGATGAGAGCAGGACTAGAACATGTCAAAGCTCACAACATAACAGAACTAGATGAGCCACTGGTTCAACTATCTGCACAATCATGATAGGAGAGTTAATACTAGTACCACGTTAGTACTACTGGAGCAGAGTTACTACTGCTAGTGTATATATATATATAACAGAATGTATATAAATAAAGCAAATATATATACAATTGTATTTCAAATTCAATAAAAATCGAATGTATATAAATGAAGCAAATATATATATATATATATATATATATATATATATATATATATATATATATATATATATATGTATATATATATATATATATAATTGTAATGTCGTATATAATCAAATTCTCAACTATCATAAGTTAAAATCTATTGACTCTTCGCCGCCTTAGCTTGCTTTTGCAAGGTTTCACTAGAGACCAAATGTTTTCGCTTCGTTGGTACTAATTTTAGTCCTGTATTTTGTTCACTAATATTTGGTATCATAGTTGGTGGTGTAACCTGTAGAACCGGTTTGTCGTGGCTCAAGCATTTTTGTATGTCCAATAGTTTTAACAAGTTCCTATATGTATATATAAAACACGGTACATTAGTCATGTACGTAAAACTAAAAAAATCAAAGGTGGATGTTTTATTACTTACCACTGTTTCTATTACTGGTACGTTTTCAAAGTTTCAATGGCCATTGGAGTGGTCACCTGCAATATAAATTAAGAAATACAATGGTGTTATCATTAGAAAATGAAATTGTTAACAACATAAAAAGTGGCTTACATCTGAGTCTAATGCCAGTTTCTTTCTGCAAAAAAAATATGAGAAATGTAAGAAACTAAGGCACTAATAACGCTGCATAATATAAGATCTGCCAACCATGAAACCGTAAAAATATACATTGGTTGGCTTTGATGACTGAGATGGAGCATACCCACGCCTCGAAAATGAAGTGTGCCAGAAAATCCATATGAGGGAATTTTTAGCCAGGCATCCCATGTATCATCCTCACCCGTGAAAATAGCATGTAGCCCCTGCAAGAAACAAGTAACGTGATTAATGCTAACATAAAAGACGACAACATTAGATGTCCCAAATATAAGTTTAGCCTCAAAAACAAACATGCGGGTTGCATATCGACTCGGACAACAAATAATATACAATTGGTTGCAATTTTATGCAGTGCCAAACGTGGAACGAATAAATGTCAAACACATTACCAAGCAAGCAAATCACTAACATTTGGTACAAATGAAATAGTTTGACAAAAAGCAACCATATTTGAGTTAATTTCCTATACAACAGATGTTATGTTAATTTTTTGATAGATAACTTACGCAACTGCGATAAGCAAACTCCAACTGTTCAGCAACATCCTCCCGGAGTGGAAACCAATCAAGACTCCCTTTACGAGCAAAAAAGTGGCCTCTTAGAACACGTCGATTGTCTCCATTCCAATAAACAGGAAAACTATTTCGTCTTAATAAGTCTACCTGCAACGATTACCGCCACACGAATTTATAATAAAAAAACATGTTTTAGGCTAGTTTAATCCACGAAAATCAATTTAAATCATTTTATATTCTATTACACATTTAAGAAAATATAAATTAAATATGTGTTTGAGCATACCCATGAACAAAGTAGGATAGGTGAGATGAGGGTGATGGTGGCTCGACTGTGATGCTGGTGGTTATCTCGAACCAAACAACCAAAGCAAACAAACTCTCCCATACAGTTCCCTTGTCTTGATGACGGTGATGGCGTGGAGGAGCGATGGTTGGAGGAACCACAGCGAGATAAGGCGGTGAAGTGTGGCGGTGGTGTGAGTCAGTTCTAGAGAGAAGGAGAAGAGATGAATAGAGAGAAGATAGATCTGATTAGTGTAAGTGTTAGTGTTTTGATTTTGAGGGAAAAAGGGAGGGATCTTGAGCAGGAGATTGAAATTTTTAGGGAAAAATTAGGGGCGGGATCTGAGTAGTGTAAGTGTTAGTGTTTTGATTTTGGGGAAAAATGAGCTTGAAATGTTTAATGAGTTGAGCTCAATCTTATATAAGTTCGACTCTAGTTATTGTTGAGTTCTCGAGCTTGTAAGTAATATAAAATATGTTTTATTTTATTTTTTTATTATTATTATTATTTTTAAATGTTATAAGTGTAAATATTTATTTATGAATGTATCAAGCTTTTCGAGCTGAAGTCGAACTGAATTCAATTCTTAGGTTATATTATATTTCAATTTTAATTTGTGTCAGAAAACACATCTTTACAGATAAATCGAGCTTTTCGAGTCAAGCTCAAGCCGATTTCAAACTTTCTCGATCCCGGATAACATGATCGAGAGGGTGATGGAGGCTTGACTGTGATGGTGGTGGATGTGGTGGTTATCTCGAACCAAACAACCGAAGCAAACAAACTCTCCCATATAGTTCCCTTGTCTTGATGACGGTGATGGCGTGGAGGATCGATGGTTGGTGGAATCACGGCGAGATAAGGCGGTGAAGTTTGGCGGTGGTGTGAGTCGGTTCTAGAGAGAAGGAGAATAGATGAATAGATAGATAGATCTGACTAGTGTAAGTGTTAGTATTTTGATTTTGGGAAAAAAGGGGCGGGATCTTGAGCGGGAGATTGAGATTTTTGGGGAAAAATTAGAGGCAGATGTTGAGATCTTGAGCGCCTGATTAAAATTTTAGATATTGAAAGCCTATCAAATGAGCTCGAAAGGTTTAATGAGTTGAGCTCAATCTTATATAAGTTCGACTCGAGTTATTGTTGAGTTCTCGAGCTTGTAAGTAATATAAAATATGTTTTTTTTTTTTTTTTTTTTTTTTTTAAGTGTAGTAAGTGTAAATATTTATTTATGAATGTATCAAGCTTTTCGAGCTGAAGTCGAACCGAATTCAATTCTTAGGTTATATTATATTTCAATTTTAATTTGTGACAGAAAACACATCTTTACAGATAAATCGAGCTTTTCGAGTCAAGCTCAAGCCGAGTTCAAACTTTCTCGATCCCGGATAACATGATCGCGAGGGTAATGGAGGCTTGACTGTGATGGTGGTGGATGTGGTAGTTATCTCGAACCAAACAACCGAAGCAAACAAACTCTCCCATACAGTTCCCTTGTCTTGATGACGGTGATGGCGTAGAGGATCGATGGTTGGTGGAACCACGGCGAGATAAGGCTGTGAAGTTTGGCGGTGGTGTGAGTCGGTTCTAGAGAGAAGGAGAATAGATAAATAGATAGAAGATAGATCTGACTAATGTAAGTACTAATGAGTTAATGAGTTTGCCTGTGGTGTAACTCATCCTAAAAATCCTGCAAAACATTCATTGTGACTCGATACACGCATTTGACTCAAACAAGTACTAATGAGTTAAGGTAGGCATGCATGCAAGTTCATGTATCCGATTTTACAAGGAAACTGCATGTTAAAGAGATCGTGACTATTAAGAAAATGACATTATAGCTAGTAGGATCTTACGATCCCGATCCGATCATTATCTTGCAAAGACAAAAACGATCCTAGGTAGGATCTGATCCAGATCTTGAAACTTTTAATACTTTTAGTTTTTATACTTTTAATCATTTTAAACTTATCTATACATCTTATAATGCATCTTTGACTCTCTCTCTCTTCCAATTTTTTAAGATTTTCATTTATACATTTTAAGTAAATATAACAAATTAAGTTATATGCACAATCAATTTAAGCATTAGCACCTACACACATTGACTGGTCAACACTTATAATTAATATATATAACATTTAAAACACCTTTTCAATTAAAAGTATCATTTATAAACCACAATGTACAAACAAATCAAGCTGCTAAACACTCTTTTCATAAAATTTGTAAGACATTTTCTCATAACTTCAACAGTTTATCATGCATCTAAAAATATTTTTGCTATCTGTAAACTTTAATTACAGGGTACCTCCCGCCGCAACGCGCGTGTGCCCCGCTAGTAATATATAACATATGCAAAACTTATCAAACACACATCACTTATAATATATAATATTTACAAAGCTTATCAAACACACTTCACACACTCCAACATATACTTAATACTTTATCTGATAATCACACACAGCTGCCTTGTTCTTTCTTTCTTTCTCTCTCACTACTACACTCTAAGTTTGACCCTAAGTTAGATCGGAAGCATATGGTAACATACTTAGATCGCTTCTATATTGACCCTAAGTTTGACAAATGATTTGGTTTATCTGATTATTTAGTTGTTTTTTTGGTTTATCTGATTATTTCATTGTTTGTGTTTATTTAATTAGTGTTATTTAGTGTTAGGGTTTATGTATGATCTGTATATTTGTGTTTTTTATTGTTAGGGTTTATGGTTGTTTTTTAGTTTTAGTGCGAATATTTAGGCTAAAACATCAAGTATCAAAGATGGAAGAAGTATCAATGATGGATGAAAAGACACCACTTTCAAGTATGAACATAAACTTGTTCTGGTGTTGTTCATTCATTATTGATTCATCTTTGTTCTTTGTCAAGGATGGGTGAACCGACACCACTTTCAAGTATGAACATAATATGTATCTGTATCAAAGATGGAAGAAGTATCAAGGATGGATGAAAAGACACCACTTTCAAGTATGAACATAAACTTGTTCTGGTGTTGTTCATCCATTCTTGATACATCTTTCCTCTTTGCCAAAATACAGAAACAATGAAAATATTTTATCTTAGGATTAGGTTGAAGTACCATAAACATATCAAGAACTTAAAGAGTTTTTTCATGTATTTAGTTACAAAGAAAATATTTTCATTGCATTGTTGATATAAATTTAATATGATTTCATTGATTCATGATTAGCTCTCTAATGTCGTAGGACCTACATAACTAATATGTATGTTCGTCACATTTAAGTGGGCAATATAAATGATAGTAAGAATTTGGTTGCTAAGAACTTAAAGCTCAATTATCAGGGCAGATCTATCTAACGATGTAGATGGGTTCCATCGCTTTAAGTGGACCTCATTTTCTAACGATGTTTAATGGTTCTTTCAATAATCAAGATTAAACATCGTTAGAAAACGGGGTCCAATTAAAGCGATGGAACCCATCTACATCGTTAGATAGATCTGGCCTGATCATTGAGACGTCTTCAATGCGATGATGATATAGTGTGTATTGTTCATGACAGGCCACACTCCTTCATCATCGCATTCAAGATGAGTGATGTTACTTAGACTCTATTCTTTACTCAACATTTGCAGATTGTTTGTATCACTCTGTCTGCTTTATATATATGTATGATGTATTTTTGATATAAGAATTATGTTGCATTTGTATTGAGAGTATAATGAAGATAAGTGGCGGATGTGTGTGCGAATATTTAGGCTAAAACATCCAAGTATCAAAGATGGAAGAAGTATCAACATGGGTGAACAGACACCACTTTCAAGTATGAACATAAACTTGTTTTGGTGTTGTTCATCCATGTTGATTCATCTTTGCTCTTTGTTAAAATACAGAAACAATTATCAAGTATAATTTGTAGGTTCGATGGTTGAATTTAGCGTCTTCGTCTTCCAGCATGTTGGTAGGTTAGAGATTCAAGGCTGAATAATATGTTGTTGTTGGCTAGGGTAGAAAGGATGGTAGTTCATTGCATTGTTATTATAAGTTTAATATGATTTCATTCATGCACGATTAGCTCTCTATTGTCGTAGAATCTACATAATTAATATGTATGTTCGTCACATCTAAGGGAGCAATATAAATGATAGTAAGAATCTGTTTTCTAATAACTTAAAGCTCAATGTTAGGGCAAATCTATCTAAAATTGTAGAACGGTTCCATTACTTAATTTGGAAAACCTCTACTACCGTTATTAGACGGTGTCTAAAAAACAAAGCAATGGAACCTTTCTGCAACTTTAGATAGATCTGGCCTGATCATTGAGATGTCTTCAATGCGATGATGATATAGTGTGTATTGTTCATGACAGGCCACACTCCTTCATCATCGCATTCAAGATGAGTGATGTTACTTAGACTCTATTCTTTACTTAACATTTCTAGATTGTTTGTATCACTCTGTTTGCATTCAAATCTTTTTATGATCTAAATGAGTCTGTAATTTCAACATACCTTTCCATTCTCAATTCCCATACAGTTCCTTTTATTTTTTCAACAATCTAGCAATGCGGCTGGTGCAGTCCTTTGCTCAAAGGGAGTTGAAACGATAAAAGGAGCTGTAGCGGGAATTTAGAAGGGTTACGTTTGTTGTTTCAACATACCTTTCCATTCTGAGTTCCCATACAGTTCTTTTTGTTTTTTCAACAATCTAGCAATGCGGCTAGTGCAGCCTTTTACTCAAAGGGAGTTGAAACGACAAAATGAGCTGTATCGGGAACTTAAAAGGGTTACGTATGTTGGTTTATTGCATTCCATTCTTTTTTATGATCTAAAACCAACCATCCACCAAGTAATGTGGCCATTGGAGTTCCAAGAACAAAGGTTGTTTCAAATACACCCTGAATTGCAACATTATCTTTTATTTCATTTACAGTATATTTTTAAAATTTTTAATATATTTTTTTATTTTTTTGCATAAATCATACATTGACAGCAGTGACTCAAGTTCATTTCAACATACCTTTCCATTCTGGGTTCCCATACAGTTCCTTTTGTTTTTTCAACAATCTAGCAATGCGGCTGGTGCAGTCCTTTGCTCAAAGGAAGTTGAAACCACAAAAGGAGCTGTATCGGGAACTTAGAAGGGTTACATATGTTGGCAGCAGTGACTCAAGTTCATTTCACATATCAAGCAGTTCTGAAGGTCCTCCAAATACATGGGCAGACTACTTTCCAAAGGGATATTCTGGATCAGGCACAAAAAAGAAAGATGCTAGGAAGGTTAAAACTTCAAAAAAGACTGCCAAAGAGCTTTTTGATGAGAGGGTTCAGGTGCTAGGCCTGCCCAATGCTAAGACTTGTGAAGACAAGGGTATAAAACCATGGGAACCAAAAATGCCCAAAGTTTGTTCAAAAGGGAAGGATAAAAAGAAAATGTATTAGTTGAGTTATGAAGTAATTTGAATAAACCTGTGTAATCCGTTTGTACTACTTTATTTGACTTTATGAATAAACATATTGTTATTGCTCAATTTTCTCATTAATGAACTGAATATGAATCGGTTAATTTTTGTGGCATTTTATTTTTATCCCTAGCAGCATTAAGTTATGCCAAGCAGCATTAAGTTCTGAGTTACTACCATTCACCCAAATTCCAATCCAAACCTGGAGTTGCCCATAAGATAAGTTTGACAATCTTTGAATTTTGCAAATGACAATCAAGTTTGACAATCTTTGTTTGACTTTTAACAAAGCATCATAACATAGTCAACAAAGCAACATAACATAATTAATCAACAAAAAGATAACTTGATCATATAGTAATATAATCGATAACTTGATTAACAAAGAAACATAAGATATGTTTTCTTTGAACACAAAAACATTAAACTTTAAAGAAATAACATAATAATGATTAATATCATCTTACATCAGGGTTAATTCAATGAAAATTATACAAACTATTTTGAATGCCTTTGTAAATATCAACAATGTTTCCACGGATTTGTTCTATTTCTTGATTCCGAACATTAACTTTGTTCTGATGCACCAGTATGATATCTTGGTCTTTTTTGTTTTGTTCTTCCAACAGCGCGATTCGTTTGTTGTAAAGTTCAGTACCATATTGGCCTTGAGAATGGCATTTGTCCCAGCACTCTTGGGTTAGGCTGTGGATTTTATATTTTTCTGGCATTGGAGGAGGAGGAGAAGTATCCCTTGAATGTTTTGTTTTCTTTGAAGCAGGATTTGAAGATGATGAAGCCATTGCAGTTCCAAACAAAAATTGAATACGTAATGAAAAGATGAAAGAAGTTGGTTGTAATTCCTTTGTATTTATAGGCACACAAGAGTCGCAATGTCACAACGTTTAAGTGTCACAACGGTTTACAATTACTTTTTTACAGTTACACCGGTTCACAGTAATTTATGCCTAGCAGCATTAAGTTATGCCTAGCAGCATTAAGTTCTTTATTAATCATAACAGTGTTGAAGTAAGTTTGCCAATTCAGGGAATAAACACTGTCACAAACACAAATTTTACACAACTAATAACTAGATTAATACCATTATGTTTATTCTTACTATATTTTATAACATTTGAAACCACTTACAATGCTTATTACCATTTAAAGTTTAAAAATAAAATTATAGTATGTTTAGGAGCACGCATTTCATGTGTAAAATTAAAATGATTACAATTAGGCACGAGTAATTAGTGCATTTCACATGCTAATGTGACGTTAAACTTGGTAAATTGCAATAATCTTTAATGTTGAGACTTTCAAAATTCCCTAGGCGTATAGTATGTCGCATCCCTTTTTAAGGCCATCACTTAGCTTTTCAACACACACTTTTTAAAACAATCTAAGATCGAAGTTATGGCTGGAAACAATAAAAGGTGCATTTCATCAAAGAAGAAGCGTTCAAAGTAAGTACTACTAATTAAACTTTTGTACACGTAAACATTCAAAGTTTGTAAAGATGTTATGTATGTACATGTTGACTTGGTTTTTTTTTCTAGTAGAAGTTAGTTAATCCATAATAATTTTGGTGTATTAAGCTTTTATGAATTTATAAAAATGGTTATCAATTGGTAGCTTTAGGTAATCAGTTATGAAATTGTGTTAGAATGTTACATTATATACATCATATAATTAAGAATACCAAATTAAAAGGATAATCTGTAAATTTATCATCTAATGCTTATTTGATTTTCAGGAAACCAGAGAAGGTATTTAACATTGAAGAGTGGTATGAGTCGTGGAGTTCTCGAAGAAACAAGGCAAGACGCAAAGCAAGTTTACTTCAAATTAAGAAAGATGAGAAGGAATACAAGCGATCAAAGCCGCAGGTTGGTTCAGTGGAAGAGGATGCGGCTGATGTTGGATTTTTGAGTGAGGACGAGAGATTCGACTCCATTGACTACGATAATGTGCATTTGTCGTTTGATCAGGAGAAATCTCCGAAATTTAATTGTTAAACTTTTTATATGTATGAACTGCTTTATTTTACTTTTGTTATATATGGATACTAATGTTTTTTTTTTGTTTATTATATATGAATTTTAACTTTCTTGCTTCATTAAAGCTTGATTAAGCTTGATTTTTCATCTATTCATTAAGCTTGATTTATGCCTAGCAACATTAATTTATGCCTAGCAGCATTAACTTATTCCTAGCAACATTAATTTTGAATGTGTTGCACATATTTTGAATTTTCGTTACACTTAAATATCACATTTTGCTATAAATAATAGTCACATAAATATCACAATGTGACTATTTTGAATGTATTGCACATATAATACCCTTATAATGTGGCAATAAACATAATTTAGATACACATTTGTGATATGGTGTGACTATTGTAAAGCCTATAGTCACATGATCATGCTACAATTAAATGTGACTATACACATTAGGTTGTGGCAAGCAAACACACACTAAACTTTAGACATACATATTTACTTACGTGACCATATGTATCGAATTTTCGTTATACTTAATCATGTTTCTATGGTTTCGTGTGACCATATATGACATTTGGTCACACTCTTCAAGTGTGTGACATATATATTTGTCACTATTAAATGCATATCGTGACTAACGCTTCAAACTTACTTTTTAGTTGTTACACATTTCAAACGTTATGTGGCTAAATATTCAGCAAAGAATAGCAGTCACGTTTAAATAATGTGTGACAAACTTGACTATATAATTTAGTCACATACACAATTACTTCATGTGACCATATATCTATTTTGGTCACACTCTTCAATTGTGTGACATATATTTGTCACATATGTATATCTGTAGTGTGACTAATGCTTAAAGCTGATTTGTATCGGTCACACGTCCCAAATTAAACGTGACTAAATGATCGAAAAATATTTACCAGCTACCCTCTAGTCACATAAATACACAAATGTGTGACATATATCTTCCAAAATGGTCACACAAGTCGGATCGAGTGTGACTGTTTATTTTATTTTCATACATTTAGTCACATAAATATGTTATAGTGTGATCGTTTGAAATCGACCATGTGTGACGAAAGGCCATTTTTGTACCAGTGATATCTAGTTATCTGAGATAAAACATGCTTAAAAAGTCAACACAATGGTTGAGTGCAATTCATAAATTTAGTAAATAATAGTTGAGCACAAGATTTTAAGTCTGGAAAATGTAAGTAACAAATGCAAATACCAAGTAAGCAACATTAAATATATATCCTTGTGTATACATATAATATAATATGTGACAATGCTACAAATGGACTATCTTTACTAAGAAAAGTGTGTGGGCCCCACTTGTCCTCGCCAAAAGAATTTCTGATATGGTATTAGCGGGGATCTTTAGGCGAGGACTTGTCCTCGACAAAAACCTTTGGCGAAGACACGGGTTGGGTCGAATGTTGTAGTGAGCATGGCGACTTCCATCAGCGACACTGTAGTCACCTCACTTGGTGCTCAAAGTCACCAAATTATTACTTCATCCGTCTCAAATTTATTGTCCACTATTAACTTTTTTAGTCTTTCTTCTTCAACTTTGACATTAAATATTTTTGTGGGTGTTATATAATATTTGAAGCAAAATATATAAATGGATTAGGTTTTAAGTGTACTTTTCAATGGTATAATTTTTTTCAAGTATTATATAATAAAAAATATATATTTATGGTCAAAGTTGAACCAGTTTGACTTTGAAAATTCAAACTGTACAATAATTTTGGGACGGAGAGAAGACAATATTTTAGAAATTCTGATAACTTATATACCATATCCAAAAAATATCGACAATCACCTTCATATTTCACACAAATTACCAATAGAAAATTATATTCGTGAAAAATCCATTGCAAATATTTTGTAATCATCGACAATTTAACAACATATTTATGACGCACCTTCACCTTGTATACGCTGGAAAATTAATTTCCATTTTCTAAAAATATTTATTTGAGACAATTTTTTAGTTGATATGACATGCGTTGTAAAATGTACAGTACATTTTAAGAGCAAACATAGTACCATGGGTAAATTAGAAATAGAATGTGGCAGGTAACCCCTTTATGCTGGGACCAAAAGAATGCATTGCATATATGCCATATGTATGGTGGTTATGTTGTAACGTAAATGCAGCCTCCAACGGTTTGGTGAAGTTCAAATGCTACCAAATTTTGGTTGCTCATATTTTTCTTACTTAATCAATCAATGGAGGTAGTTTGGGGAGCTTAGGTGGCCTTTTATATGTAACTTCTACACTGTGCCTTAAGATCGATCTAGAAGAAAAAACTCATATTATGTACCCCTAATGTAGACATTTTCAATATGGATTTCATATACGTGTAATATTTAACAAGTCATCATAGACACTACAGGGATTGATTGTCAATTATAAATGACAAAAATTTCCCTTTCGGCACACATACTTTCTATAAAAAGTTTAGACTCATCAATATGGGCGGGAATATATAAGTACTTGAAACTTTCTTTGAAGAATCCCAAATATTTACCAATACACCATCTATAGATTTAATATTATTTGTTCACGTACGTCTTTGCACCATTATATTGTCCGTAACGAATGCTTTAAAAGTTAATTATAACGCACTTAATTTTGGTAGACACATCAATTAACAAGTTATTCTTATATACGGAGTAATTGAAAAATATGTGACATAAAATGGTAAGCAAACATGCAAGAGTTCATTACATAGAATATCCGACATTGTAGTTTAATCAAGTACAGTTGTTTATTTCGTTCAAAAAAAAAGTACAGTTGTACATTGCCCACTGCTTTTAAGATCACTACATCAATAAAGAACAAATTAGAAATTTGGTATGAGTAAAAATACGTGTGAATGATTTTCTTACTTTGCGTACATTCTTATTGAATATAAAGACTTTATTGGCCGCTCAAGCCGTTGAATAGAATGTTACCATACTTGCACACCATTCTTTTATATTATGTACGTATTTGTGTATGGCATGTGTGCATGGGCATGTTATAGTATCCTTAGCCTATATAAACCCCTAATGTCTTCCTACTTTGAACCATCTCTAAGCCAAACACCATCTCTTAAAATGGCTAAAACCCTTGAAGCAATCATGGCTCTCATTCTCATCTTCAACATTCTCAGGGCCATTGTGGTGGCGGGACGTGATATCCCAAACCTCAATGAGCATGATGACGTGAAACAGCCAGAGTCGTTCTTCAAACATGATCGTGGATACCTAATCCCGGGTATTGGTCGATTTATCAAACCAAAGTGCAAAAAGGGTGTCAATCCCTTTACTTATAACCCCATCACTGGTGGCCAGGATGGAGGAATCTTGGGTGGTGGGCAAGTGCCTAGGTACGGTAGTGTTGGTGGTCGAACAAGCTATGTGCCCGGTGGTGATGATACATTTGTTCCGAACCCTGGTTTTGAGGTCCCTACTCCAGGAAGTGTTGGCGTTCCTCATGCCCCCGTGAGGGGTTAAGGTGTTCTAGCTTTCGATCATAAAGAAAGGGTATGGTCTATAACACTTATTGTGGTAGTAATGTTGTATGTTTGGTTTATGTTTGAATATCTTTATATTTTTCCAGAATTGTAATGAGTGATTCATGTTTTGTAAGATCATTTTGAAATAAATAGTTTCTCATTGCTACTTATAATATTTGGTCTTTATGTTGAATGGTTGAATTCATGTAAGTATTATATTTTATCGATCGACAATTTATAATACAAATGCTTTAAAACCTAAATGAACTCTATGCCCACAACCGGGCTTGGACCTGCTAATATGTCATCTAATACTATCACGTAATCCTAGATGACGCAATCGCGAAAGCTCAACTATTTATAATGCAAATGACTTAAAACCTTAATGAACCTTAAACGCACAAATCAGGCTTGTTCTACTAATATATCATATATCGATACAAAGTCGCCTGGTGTCCAAATGATACAACTCATAGTTTTTAATGATGTATGTTAAATAATAATAATAATAATAATAATAATAATAATAATAATAATAATAATAATAATAATAATAATAATAATAATAATCTTTACTAGAAGAATTCTCTATTTAAATTACATAATTAATAAGAGTTACTATAGTATTGTTGGAAACAGTCACGACGTACTTTGGTTAAACCATATAAATGTTGCACTTCGCAGTAACGTACACATATTGAAAACCAGTACGATATTTTGAAAACAACATTAACTGTAGTTAATTTTATATGAAACAATCACGTGTTTACATCATAGTTATAGTATACTAGCATTTTTACATCATGCTTTTATAAGTTTTAAAATTATAGTCGATCACCATTGTCATTATACTTCCCGGCTCCCAAACTATCTGTAGGTGGTTAGCGCCTTAGCTGGCAGGGGTCAAGGAATTTCCAATGCAACGCCTTGGAATATCAATTAGAATTACGGATCCAACTTGTTGGTAATCAAAGGACAAACAAAGATCAAAATCGAACAAACGAAGCGAAAGTTTTATTTAAATTATCAAACAAAATATAAAGACAAATTTAAGGTACCAAATCAAATTCCAAAGGTAACAAAGACAAATTCCAAAAGTACAAAATTCTAAAGCTAATAACCGTAATAAACTAGTATTTTAGTTTCAAACAAACTTTTAGGATAAGTCACAAAAATTGCCAAAGTTACCAAAAAAAATCTTTAAAATTTAAGTCACTTTTCTAACAAACCTGCAAGCCTGTTCCATTGATCTGGGTGACCCGTTCTGAAACTATGAATGAGGCCCCGTGAATCACGAAAAACTTAACGATTATTGAAAATTCAAAACATAATAGAATTAGACATGTATAAATAGTAATAGACACATACTAAATCGATGACCCCCCTTACAAAATATTTAAAAATAGCTATAAAAATTCAAGTTAGACATGTATAAATACTAATAGACATATACTAAATCGTAGGCCCTCTCACAAATGGTGGCCGTGTGCGACTGCCCCACTTATACATACTAATCACCGCCACTACCAACCTGTATAGTATGAAGTTTTCGGCCCATGCATGTACGTACTACCTATAAATACAATTGTGCATTAGGTACGAGTTGTGATTTCATAACGAGGTGGGTGCAACCTGCACATTGAGGTGGAGTTTCTCATTTTTGGTTTGTGCAACTTTTGGGTGGCAAACAATTTTTTTAGTGTTAGTATAAGAATGAGTAGTAATACTTACACCACTTTTATTGATGCACACACCACAATTATGAAAATAGCATGTTGTAAGTTATAACATGTGCATTTATGATGTAATATTGTGGTGTGTGCATAAAAAAGTGGTGTAAGTATCAACTCCTTATAAAAATACACGGATTTTTAAAAGTTTGGTCTCGCATATTTGCCAATTAACTTTTATATATCACATGCCTTTGATCATGCGGTCCATATGATTTGTGGTAATTAAATGTTTGAGATGAAGATATGGATCGCGTGTCCACTTCTAAAAATTCCATCCAACGATCTAATCTATACTAATTATAATGGAGGAACGATTCTCTCTCCAAAAAATTTAGATGTACAAAAAATGATGCATAGTTTACAACACTTTAAAACAATCAATTTTCATAATTACAACAACCAAAGCATTGTGTACAACAAAAACTAGCATGAATCGAAATTCAGATCATTTTCCTTAGAATTCTACATTAATAGCATTAAAAACACCCCTACACCCAATATTACAACCATTTAAACACAATGTACAACCCTTATTTCTACATTAATAGCATTAAAAGCACCCTTACACCAAATATTACAATCATTTAAACACAATCTACAACCCTCATTCTACATTAATAGAATTAAAAACACCCTACACCCAATATTATAATCATTTAAACACAATGTACAACCCTCATTCTACATTAAAAGCAGTAAAAACACTCCTACACCCAATATTACAATCATTTAAACAAAATGTACAATCATCCATCTTAGCCTAGACACAAACCTATGACCAAGACTCGACTCAATAAAACTCGACTCGACTCAATAAAACTCGACTCGATACACAAGGCTGTGAGCTCAAGCTCACGACATCCCTTGTTTTTACGATTCAATAACGACGACAACAATAAAAAGAAAGAAAATGATAACAAACAATTATTTAGCTTCATATTTATTAGTTTTAATCTTTATTTAATAAAAAACTCTTGAAAAATCATGTACTTATTGTTAGTTTATGAACATAAATTAATAGTGGTGTGTTAGGATCGAACTCGAGATCGTGCGATTGCACACTTTACGTATGAAGAGTAAAAGAATAATTATTTATAAATGTTATATATAATTATTAATAAACACAACATTAGTGACGACCGTTAGTATTTAACGAAGAATGACTAATGACCGTTAGGCGAAGAAAAGAAAAGTATTACTTGTGAATAATTGGAAGGTCAAGAAAGTTCTAGAAGGAGTTCCACCTCCTTTGTGCCTTGAGCTCCAAGTTTCATCAAGTATATAAACACCCCATGGGTTATTGTTTTCTCATAACTTGTACACACATAATAGGTGTTTTTCTTTCTCTTCTCTTGTCCCTAAAATCGATCTATCAACAATCCCTACAAGGGATTCGATTTTTATTAAGCTAAAAAGTTTTGTGTTTAATTTACTTGCATAAACTTTTACTTGAATTAGTACGTGTGTACAAGAACGCGATTCAAACACACTATTGTTTGATTCTTGGATTGAATTACAAAAGAGGTAAGGGGTAATTCTTATAATCCACATAAACCCTAATTAGAGTTCTTGATATGAAGATTGCAATTGATTCTTGTTCGGGCTAGAATCACAAAGGTATGTTTACTATTTATTATTGATTAATTAATTATTACGCTTCCGCATATGCTCTCTTGATGTGTTTGGTTTATTTTATATGATTGTCATGATATTATAATTCCAACGGTGGCATCTAGAGCCGTTATAATGTGTAATTAATTATCAAAACACATAAAAATTGAATCTTGATTCATTTAATTACATGTTTTTAGGGTTTTTCGATTCCTAACCCTAATTTTTTTATTAGGTCGATTGACCTATTAGGGTTTTTAGGGTTTTGTTTTTTGAATTTTTTAATATGATTAGAAACCCTAGGATGTCATGTAATTGGTTATGCGTTTTAGTAAACGATCTTGGTGCAATATGTTAATTGTTAAGCATAATCCATGAAAAGTGCATATTTGTATGGATTTAATTGTGTGATAATTTAAATTGTTTAAATTGTATATATTAATTAAATGTTAAGTTATATCGAAACATGTAAATTTATTAATAGATGTCGAATTGGGGAAGACTCCAGTATTAAGTAATCTATTATGTGCTATGTGGTATTTGCTTAGTTTTGGCTTACGTAATCGATTTATCGATGTATGTGGCTCTTTTTCCTTTGAAGAAGAAAGTCTTAATTAAATAAATGCATTATACACCTAGACTTGATTATTAATAGGACTATTAAATAAGATTTACATGTGGCTACATGTTTTATACATATTTAATTGTTATGTTATGTATATGTTTATTTGGTTGTTTATTTTTTTATTATATATATTACTTGTTTTTGTTTATTATTATGTTAGACATGTTTATAAATGAAAAGGGTAATTTTTTAATAGAAAAATAATATGGACTAAATAAATGGCGAAATTGTTTTGGTTTAAGAGTCAAAATTTCAAAGGATTGGTTGATTGATGTTTTTGTACATAGTGTGCGGAAGGCGGACCGAAGGTTGCCATACAATGTGCTTGTAGAGAGGGGTTATTAAAGACCATGCACCTACCGGTTCTCTACAACCGCTTGTGTGCCGACTCTAGACTTACCTATATCACTATATTACGTACACTGTCATCTTAAGGGTGAATTCACCACAATTCCACAATGATTACCCGAAACACTAAGTCTTAGGGCTTATGCAAAAGTACGATATAAGTGGATGATAATTGTTGGTAATTCTTTAATTGGTAAACCCGATACCTCAATCAAAACTTTGTTATTTTACTCTTAGTAAATTGGTAATAAAAATGTTTTATAAAACCAATGTTATGAAGTTGTATGCATGCTTCTTCATACATTATTTTGATTACACGTCAAAATTTAATACCCTTATAAAATTAAGTCGAATGCCATCTAATTAAGAACACTTGAAGTTATAATTTACGTCATGTGAGAACTTGGCGAGATTGCAATGGAGAGGTAAATTTCATAAATTCATTACTGGCAGATCAACTGATGTAATGGATTTATGAGTTTGCAGTTTTTAAGTTAGATGACTTAAATTGAGTAGGAAGTGAGATCTTGGACTCAAGGCATTAAGATGGGGATCAAACATGCTTACATTACAAAAGTTTTGTGATTGTAAATCCCATAAATCTAGGAATTGCAATATGATATTGGCAATTATTGTTCGACAATTACCTTGTTGAATACTATCATTACTAGCAGATCAACTGATGTAATGATACTAAGTCAATTAGGATCCTAGCTTTAAGAAAATACTATGGTTTATATGAATATTTATCAATGGGTATTTTATTTTCTTAAAGATCTAATTATCGAAAATACTGAAATTGAATTTTGTAATTCGTTTTAATGTATTAATGCAACGTTCAAACCGTAAACGCACTTTGAGCTTTGGTAAATTGATCTAGTTCTATTTTTAAACAAATGTTTGATTAAGAAATATTTACTTAAAAGACAAAAGAAGTCTCCTTTCTATGAAGGAAGAGTGAGATACAATCCTATTCCTTTTCATGAATGAGAAAGGATAATAGAAATATTAGATATGTCTAAATTCTAATATAACTCATAGCAAATTTTTAATAGTTAAGAAAATTGCGTACATTTTTCATAGGGATTTCATCATCCTCATTCGGTGATTAAATTCTTAGTAACAAATATGATATTTTGTTAACAGAAAATTATGTATGACATTTTATGAGTTATTATAATTAGAAGCTAGACTAATTACCGAAACATGGTAAAAGACAAACTAGTTTATTCAGCTAGTTATTTTGACTATTTAAAAGGTGCTACATACATTGTGAGATGGTAGACCTGTTAAGGAAGAAATTGCATTCCCAATTTTTCAAGTTAACAGCATTTGGTGGATAGTCCATCATTTAAGTATTAGAATACACTCTTTAGTGCATAAGTAATTGTTACGTATGGACATTCAAAGGTGTAGGAAAGTTAAAAGCACACTATTTTTTCTTTCACTAGATATGAAACATTTAGAATGTTGTCAAATTCAGTGGGAGTATTGTGTACTTATTATTGAATAAGGAATTATTGTAATGATCTTTAATTCAGTGGGAGTTACAAGATTTGACATCTTGGTAGCTAAAGATAATTACTTTCCAAGTGTAGACACTCATACTTTTAAGGATAGTCTTGTATGTTTCCTTACTAGACATTGTTGTTCTACATCTACTTGTTATGCTAAAATCTATGACACAATCATATTGATCACATAAACAAATGCATGGCGTGTTGTTTATCAACTATATGAGGTTGTTCCATGCACAAGTGGGAGAAATATTATCTTTAATGTGTGCAAGAAACAACTCATAAATATATGATTTAATGGATTCTCTTGACTGCAAGGTAAGAGAATAATGTTCTAATATGAATTATACTAATCTAATTCAAGAAACACTTGGTGTTACAATTTATGTTATGTGAGAGTTTAGCTAGATTGCAACAACAAGGTGAATTTCATATTTTCATTACTAGCAGATCAACTGATGTAATTTAACTATGAGAATTCACAGTTTCTAAATTAGATACCTATTAGAACATGTGTCAATATGATATCAAGACTACTTTAATTTATATATTTATGAATTCATGGAATGACATAAATTAATTAAGTAATCTGATGCTGCTTCAATCTGAATATTTATGTGTTCTAGGAATGACATAAATAAATAAATAAATAATGTTATTTACATTATTGTGAAGTAATATATTAACTTGAAATTACTATTGAAACCAAAAGATGGTGTTCATAATTACTTTAGTTAAACATGTTTATGTTTCATAGTAAAGATATAAACATAAAGTCTTTTAATTGTTACAAGACTTATAATAAAGTAAGACGTTATCTTGTTATGTTAAGACATATACATGAAGTCATTAAATTGTTAAATGACTTATAACGTACAGTGGGATTATAACAGTTTATGTTTTCTTGTAAATACATGGACATGAAGTGACTTTGTAAAAAGTACTTGTGTTATAAAGCATGTAATTGGCTTGAAAATGATTATACCATTAAAATGAATTAATTGGTAAATAGACAAGTCAAAAGGAAATATGGTTATCTTAAATATTGTTAGATTGTCTTACAATATTAATACTAATAAAATACCAAATGTTTATGGTATGTTCAATTAGGAAAATCAAACTCTTGTTATATTGTTTGATTAAAGATAACTATGACTTCTTTTCTTCCAAAAAGTTATCAAGGTTAGAATATTGAGTATGGCTTGGACATATTTAATAAAACTCCAACATAGAAGATTAATAAGACATTATCATATGATGGAATGTGATTAATGTGATGAATGATCATATTAAGTCTTAAATTGAAGTTCTAAATTTGTTTAACTACTTATGAAGAGGTTATTAACAAAGTAAAGTCAGGAACTGTCAATATGTATTTGTAATACCTCAAAAGAGAATATTGTATTATTGCTTTATTTGCTAAGTATTTAAAGATAGTCATTAAATTACTAAAAGCAAGTGGGAGTTTTGATCTTTAAAAGATAAAATTACAATACACATAATCTTCTAAAAATACACTAGTAAATATCATGATGAAGTTTGACATTTGAATGTTAAATCTCAACATGATAATAAAGTTTGACATTTAAATGTTAAATCTCAAGATGATGGAATTATCATTCATAGAATAGTAATATATCTCAGATATTTGATTAATATGCTGAGGGCTATAATTTACAGGATTATTGTAAACCTGATAATCATTATGATACATTACCAAATATGAAATTGGGTAAAGTATACATGATATGAATGATTAAGATGCTGTCCATAAAGATAATCAATTTTAGAAACTTGATTTATCTTAATAGTTAGACTAGAAAATAAAGATGGGTTTCTTCAAAGATAAGGTAACCCTTGTGGTTTAAATCTTTGTATAGAAATCATATGGACAATATTGTACACGTATTTAATACATGCCTTATGACAGGATTATTAATCACACTTAAGCAATTAAATGTGATTGAATATTCTTTTCTAAATACGTTAAATATATAAAGATTATGATTGTCATATTTATGAAATTGACAATGGAATAACAAAACTCTTTCTTGAGTGATTACTTGAGCGAGGACGATAAGTAATCAAAAGGAGTTTATGAATTCAAATAAATCTTTGGAAGTGTACAAAGTGCAATAATTCATGGATGGATAAATGCATGCATCTAGAAGATTACTCTTATGTTTAATTATTAAATCCATGTTTTGATTTATAATTGAAATAAGATAATTTCTAAGTATTCCTAAAAGCTAGTGGGAGTATTATGTTTAATTTCTTAAATCATATATGTTGTAGAACATATAAAAGTAACATTCCATATAAGTTAAAAGTTAACTCTTAGTTTGGAATGAAACTTTACTTGTAAGATTTAGGAAATAAGACATACAACCTTGGAATGAATATTTATTGTTGAAACATGAGCGGTAAATGAATCTAATATAACATGATATATCATTTAGAAAGCCTAAATAGATATGTATGACATGAATAAAATCTAAGTATGACTCAAAGATTTTTCATGTACATCATGTTTTGTTTTATCATGCTTGATTACAAGATGATTTGGCAATATTTTATTAAAAGTTATTAGATAACTTGTGTAATATTCTAAAAAGAATATGTTTGATTATAGAATTACGTCCTAAATCTGGAACAGCTTCCAAATTCTATAGATGAACAATTTTTCAATTGTTGTGAAAATTGTCATAGCTAATAAACTTGAAAATTTGAAGGGCATCAAACATTACACAATAGATATTAAGGTTTACGGGAAGTTTTTAATAACATATTGTTGTTTTCATACAATGATGCTAATGAAATTGAGATGACACTCAATGCTAGTTATGATAAGGATTTCATCTTTGGCTATTACTAGTTATGCTTACTAAAAGCATAGTTGCATTATACATTAAGAGAATAAGAATACTTAAACTTTAAAATGTTTGGAAGTTTGATTATTATAAATTGGTAGTTAAGGATGTCACACATTTATGAAACATTATAAGACATTATCAAAATAGTTGAGTATGCATATACAAGAACTTCAATAGTTGAATTCTTGGAATAAGTATTCTTAAAATTCCGATAGATCAAAGTTGGATGATTTATGTCTTGTCAACAAGGATGAATGTCATTACTTGAGACATAATTCATCAACAAGAGTTATCATGCATTGATCTATTTAGTATTTGGATAAGGGATGTTAAAAAATTATTATAAATTTAAATATATGGTATGTTTAATTTATAATATATTGTATCCTATATTTGTATGTTTAATCCATAAATAAATGTTATTCTAAATTATCCGTTGTCAGTTAATAATATGGGAATATTATTAAATCAAGACAAATCTGAAGGTTGGTATAATATACTTAAAGTATATTGATGTGTAGTCATGCCATTTCAGATGATATTCAATGATACCGAATATAGGACTTATCCCAACTACATGATGTTACTTTATGGATTTTGTTATTAAGTAAATCATGAGAAGTTATCCTCAGACTTGAGATGCAAGATAGGTGTCATGAATGTAGTGCATTTTTGTGGAACAACTTAACGCTATACGTAACTGGTAGTCATAAGGGTTGTCTTAGAAAGTGTTACAAAGTTTGTGGGTTTTGCTTGTAGTCAAGATAGAATTTGTTCCTTCAAATTTATTTTTTGGAGTTTAATACTGCTGGGCCCCTCGTAGGTTTGGTAAGATGTATGTGCGGCCGCACCTAAGATCTCCCCTGAATATGTTCAGAAGATTTGGTAATCTTGATCAATCATAAACAACGAGAAACATAATGGTTAATTAAGGAATGACTTTAATCCATATCCTTATTAACGTGGTATTAGAAACAAAAGGATAATAATAATGAGAAATCATTAAAAGGTTTTTCCAGGAGCCTTACTCGAGATCGTACTAGAGGCATCGGTGTGTTGCAAGACGCTAACCGAAGTGATCACACTATTAAGATATGTCCAAGTGGGAGCTGTTAGTTTATGAACATAAATTAATAGTGGTGTGTTAGGATCGAACTCGAGATCGTGGGATTGCACACTTTACGTATGAAGAGTAAAAGAATAATTATTTATAAATGTTATATATAACTATTAATAAACACAAAAATAGTAACGACCGTTAGTATTTAACGGAGAATGACTAACGACCGTTAGACAAAGAAAAGGAAAGTATTACTTGTGAATAATTGGAAGGTCAAGAAAGTTCTAGAAGGAGTTCCACCTCCTTTGTGCCTTGAGCTCAAAGTTTCATCAAGTATATAAACACCCCATGGGTTATTGTTTTCTCATAACTTGTACACACATAATAGGTGTTTTTCTTTCTCTTCTCTTGTCCCTAAAATCGATCTATCAACAATCCCTACAAGGGATTCGATTTTCATTAAGCTAAAAAGTTTTGTGTTTAATTTACTTGCATAAACTTTTACTTGAATTAGTACGTGTGTATAAGAACGCGATTCAAACACACTATTGTTTGATTCTTGGATTGAATTACAAAAGAGGTAAGGGGTAATTCTTATAATCCATATAAACCCTAATTAGGGTTCTTGATTTGAAGATTGCAATTGATTCCTGTTCGGGCTAGAATCACAAAGGTATGTTTACTATTTATTATTGATTAATTAATTACATGTTATATGATCTTGTTATTACGCTTCCGCATATGCTCTCTTGATGTGTTTGGTTTATTTTATATGATTGTCATGATATTATAATTCCAACACTTATCCCCTACCGTCGCTAGAACGACAAAAGGGTGGTGGGTTTTCCTACCTTCAACCACCGGTATGAACAAAATAAGAGAGATGGTTTTGGTGATGAACTAGAGCTGTGGTGGTGTTAATCATGGTGTTGGGAGGTGTTTCTTGGCGCGTGATGTACGTCAAAATGATTGGGAGGTTGTAAGGAGTGTGGTGGTGGTGGCGGTAAGTTTAAGTGGCCAGCGGTGGTGTTTGTTTGGCCGAAAAAACGACTGGAGAAGAAAAAGAAATAGGGTGCGGATTGTTTGAGAGAGAAAGGGTGTCAAAACCTAAGTAAGGGTATAATGAGGTTTATATAGGAAAGTGTTTTGGACCTTGTGTGAACCCTATTGCACCGTTAGGGATTAAGATTGTAAATATATGCTAGGGTAGGAAGTGTAGTTTACCAAATCTTTTAGTATTTCGTTCTCGAGGCAAATTTAGGTGTCGGAATAACTTCCCATGACAATTTTATTAATTCCATCGAAAAATTTTATTTCAGGGTACCCGCCGCTGTAACGCGCGGGTACCCTGCTAGTAAGACTTGATGCAAGTTTCTTGTTAAATTAATTCAATAGATGTAATAATTATATACATGGTTTAATATCAAATTGCAAAATGTTGTCGTTCAAAAATAAAACTAAGTTGAATGTCAAAACGGTAAAACAATGTAGTTTTTTAGAGGCAATTACATATATACTCACTAAAACTTTTATATTTGTATATATACCCTAAACATGCTTAAACATTATTGTACATTGGGCATTAAAAACTTGTGTTTTAACTTTTAAGGAAATATGCAAATATTCATGTTTTAGTGGGTATATATGCAATTCCCTCTAGTTTTTAACCTTTTCAAAACTACGTTGTTGTTTGGAATGAAGTAAAAATTGTGTTGACCAGTTATATACATATATTTATTAGTAAACTGCAAAAAATGTCTTTAAACTTTTCAAAAATTGAAAGAAATGTTCGCAAAAAAAAATGCAAGAAATGTACCTATCGTTTCATTTTTCTGCAAGATTTGCTCTTGAACCGTTACTGTAATAGCAAATTCTCGTTTTTAGAGCTAACTTTTGTTACCTTTTTCACGTTAGTGGCATGTAAAATGACTAATTTACCCTCCTCATCATCCCACAATTACTTTTCTTTTAATTTTCAATTAATATTTTTCCACCACCTCTACCACCACACGACAACACCACCACCCTCCACCACCACACAACCACCACCACTGCCTAAAGCTACCACCACCACCACTGATTTCAAATGCATCAACTAAATATGATCAAACTAACATTGGAAACCAACATAATTGTGAAATGTACATAATTATGTGAATTACTATTTCTTTTCTTTTTCTATTTTTGTGATGTACTTGTAATTTACGTCTATTTCATTATTTTTTAGTTATTTATGATTGGTCATTGGACTAAAAGTTTTTCAAAAGGATTGTCGGCAAATGCTCTTTTTATGACTTTATGTCATTCAAAACCAAGGAAATGTCGATAGTTCTTGTCTGACTCGAAACCAAAAATGCCATAAAATGTCATAGCTGACTACCAATTGGTCCACGGATGTGTTGTTTTAGTAGCGTGGATATATGGATCATACATTTTAGTAGCATGGATCCTACAAAATATGTCGAGGTGAATGGTGCTTCACTACCCAAATTAAACCACCATTTTTTTCGACGAATATTCCGACAACCACCATCTTCTCCGATGAATATTCTGACATATCAAGGACGGCATGTGAGATCTACAGGGAACGTCAAGATTTTTTTGTTTTTTCCTTTTTAATTATTGATTTCCTTCTATTATACTCGTATCTCTTATGTCTTTTCATAAGTCCAAAATTATTGCACATTTATCACATGTTTATTGCTCCTATTATGAATGTTTATATCTGAATTGGTACTTAATTGCTTAAGTTTTCCTATTTCAGTGATTTTGGAGCAATATTGCAAAAAGTACGGATTTAAAGCATGACTTGGAGTTATTTTGTATGCAGGTTGTAAAAGAGCATATGACGTAAGCAACTCTGGCCTTAAGCCATATTGGTACATGGAAGAATTCACCAAGTCTTGGTGAATATTGAAGAATACGGCATATTTAACTTTGGCAATACGCCGTAATTGTAAGCTCTACAGTCAAAGAACTTGTCAACCATTGAAGGATTACGACGTATGAAACTCTGGCTATACGCCGTAATGAAGATCTTATCCCCATCAAAGTATTTCAAAAATTTGAAGGTTACAGTGTAACGAATTTCTAGTTTACTCCGTATTTTAGAAGATACGCAGAATATGCTTGCAATATGCTTTCTTCGTCAGCAATCAAGATATATAGATTACGTTGTATTCCCTTACAGATACGCCATAATCTCGCCCTAACAGAAGACTATAAATACAAGCCCTAAACGGGAGTTTTTGATATCTTTCACTCACCACTTTCTACCATAGCAGAATTTCACCATTCCAAGGCCCCAAGATTAGTTCCAAGAGCTAGAATAATAAGGAGAGAAGGTCTCGTATCATCACATTAGGCTTAATCATTCGGTTTGCATATTATTTTCACTATGATTTATGTATCATTTGAATTATCCATTTGTGCATTTACATACATTATGTGCTAACACCCTTTGGTGTTAGCCATGTTTATGAATATTTTATGATACTGTTTCCCTTTGTTTAGATCTATTGTCTAGTATTGCTTAGTTTATGTATTTATTATTTCAACCCTCGTTTATTTGTTCAAGAAGTTTTAGTCTAGTATCACATGTACCAAGTGGGTATTTGATGTATATTATGAGAACATTTAAGTAAGGGCATACTCTTCTTATGGACCAAGTGGAGAATGAATACAATATTACATGGACCAAGTGGATATCACCGATAAATCACATAGATTAGATGACACAACTTTATGCATGTTTGTAGTCCGATATGTACATGGACCAAATGGCCTAGGAGATTACTTGTATAGTGGCTAGACATATGGACCAAGTGGTCTAGTTTAAGTTAGATAGGAGTGTGGGGGTGTTATCTGGACCAAGAAGACATTCCCCACATATCCTGACGTCACCAGTACTTTACAATTAGATCATTACACTAATGAACAGAAAATTAAAATGGAATAGGATTAACATGGCTAGCACTTCTTTCTCTCATTGATCATAACTTTAGTATAATTAGTTTAATTTACATTTTTTGCTTTTTAGTAGTTTAATAATCAAATAAATCAAAACCCCCCTTTAAATTGTAAAATCCACTAGATAGGATCTAAGCATATTATTCCCGAGATCGACTTCGTACTTACCCCACTGGCTACATCTGATTGGGTACACTTCCCGTGAAAGTGTGTTTTTAAGGTATAAGTCCGGCTAAATTTAAATATTAAAACTCGAATAAAAAATACATGCAACCAAACACACATCATCTTTATTGACCTTCAAAAACTTTTTTTCACTATGAAGGTAAATACATATTAGAGAACTATGAGAGGGCACTCAGGGGATTTGAAGCTGCTGCATTAAAAGATCCTTGCCTTAATGCTGCAGAGGAAGTATCAAAAGATGATTAATCTTTTCGATAAGCTAGACACGTTGTTGAAGGTGATTTCTATTTCTCGATAAGCTAGACACGTTGTTGAAGGCAATTTTGATAAAAATTGATTGAAATACCTAGGGGTGTTGATCGGTTCGGTTTTCAAGTTATTCGGTTAATTTGGTTCGGTTAATTCGGTTAAAAGTTTTTTTAGGGTCAAACCGTGAATCAAACCAAACCGAATTCAAATTCGGTTTTCGGTTCGGTTTGGTTGAATTCTAGTTCGGTTTGGTTCGGTTCGGTTTTCGTTTTAACCGAATTACACACTTTATTTAAAAAAATATATATATATATATACAAATATATTTAGCCAAAAAGGTTATTTCAAACATAAAAAGTATATTTTAATATTAAGATAAAATTTTATTGTTATTTATATAAATATAAATATAAATATAATATATATATATATATATATATATATATATATATATATATATATATATATATATATATATATATATATATATATATAACATTTATTAATCTTTTATATATATAAATATATAAAAAATATATAAATTTATATGAATTTGGTTTTCGGTTTTGATTACAAAACCATATCCAAACCGAGAACCAAATTAAAAGTTCGGTTTGGTTCGGTTTTGACAAATTCGGTTCAGTTATTAGTTCAATTCGATTATTTTCGGTTCGATTCGGTTTTAGTTTTTGGTTTATTCGTATATTTCGATTTTTTTGCTTAACCCTATAAATAACACCATGAAGCTTTTGCCATGTATTGGTATCATGTGGGCTTATCACTCCATTAATATAATCGCATACTATTTAATCAGTTTGTTATGGTTTTGGGCCCAAATAAATATGAACATCAACTTATGATCATAAAGCCCGAGTATCTCCATAGATGATCATTCTACATACCAGATATTTTTCATAGATATGAGTCATATGACTAATAATAGAGAGGTGATTAATTTGCACATTTTTTTTACTTGCACACTTACAAGTGTTTAAATCATGATATAAATATGGTACAAATATGTGATGCAATAACGGGAATGTCTCAAACAAAAATAAAAATGTGTAAATCAATTCCTTTACTAATAAAAACGTATATTTCTATCTTCATAATTATAAGTATATATTAATTCTACATTATTCTAGATAACCTTCTAGATATTTCTTCTTTTGGACTTGGGCCTTTATGAGTTAGTCTAATATTCATGGACCAAATCATGTTTATGATCATCAGATCACGCTATCCATCTGAAAATAAAGGGTTCAAACCACGTGGATTATTCGGCTAAAAGATCGCAAACCATGGTTATTAAAGAAAAAATAGATGTAGTCCGCAAGACTTTTATTCATCAGTAACGTACTTCTTTTTAAAAAAAAAATTGTGTCGTACGTGATCTTGTAAAGATTGATTGGCTCCGTGGTCTGATAGAGCTGGTTTTAAGGGTATTAATTATGAGAAGGTATTTGATCCAGCACCCATGATGTTCCATGCCGATATAGTTTTGCGAATGGTAATTTAATTTTGTATTTTTAGCAACAACAATATTGCAGCAACTACATATCAACTGTAGTTTGGTACTTCAATCTTGAAAATGGTAACTTTGGAGTGAGCAACATGACTCTGACAACGTGATTAAGACATTTAATAAGTTTACATACATGTAATTTAGCAACCTGATTCAGTAATTCCCAACAAGAGCATTATCCATTGGTGTTTTGTGCGTATTTCAACTAAAATTATCTTGGTATTTTATACTTATACCAATCCTTTTTTTTTTTTTTTTTTTTTTTTTTTTTTTTTTTTTTTTTTTTTTTTTATAACAATCTGTGGTAGCGAAAGTTAGTCGACTCACAGAAAAATTTGGCTCTGCCCTTTGTCTTTTAATTATGTGTAAACAACAATGTTATGACAACTTTTGTGTCTATTCTGGTAAAGTGGTTCCCAAAAGTTCTATGTAACATTTACAACGATACTAAAACACTAAAACGTAGTAATTTCATCCAAAATCAAGAGTGGTGCATATAGCGGCACCATGGGCATCGTTTTTCACCCACAACAGTCGTCTATGGCTGTCGACAAGGTGCATGTCGACGCGGTGCCTGTCGACACGATGCCCTCTAACTAATGGTCCAATTTACTGTACAGGCACGATGCCCTCTAACTAATGGTCCAATTTACTGTTTATGTGTCATATGCATGTTCCAATCTTGCTGTTGCTTACTAGGTATTGTTTATTGATACGTCTATTTTACTTTTACTTGTGGCATTATCATTTTGTCAAGTTGAGCTAGCTGCCTAGCTTCAAACCGTTTTCAGATACTCCCACTTCATGGACAGCATGGTTACCATAAACACGCTAAAGGAGTGTTTGCTCACTTGTTAGCATTCTTTCGAGAGATTAGATGCGGCATTAGCCAACGATTTTCAGGTTTCTAAATCTTCATATGCGTATCTTTGTTGTCGAGCTAATAAAGACAACAAACACAGCAACATGGGATTAAATAACACAAGAAAAACAATCAAATCACATGAGTTACGTTGTTAGTTCAAAAAGGCTAGCGACTACCGTATGTGGCTACATTAGCGAGCAACATTATTACTCCCTCCTCCGTCCCAAAATACATGTCTTGTTTGGCTTCTTGAAGTATTTTGTTCAAACTTTGACTTTAATTATTTTTATTTGTGTTATATAATTCTTAATAAAAATTATACTAATAAAAATACATTTCAACCCTAATCCGTTTATGTATACTATAACTAAAAAACTAAAACAAAGAGGAAGTTTCCTCCAAAATCAACAAGAAATATGATTGATAGGCCTACATATGTGACTAATTTTATGCCTAAATGTATGGACATTGATTTATTGGTTTATAAAAAAAGTGAGCCACTCATCATTAATATAATGTTGCCATATTTGTTTAGATATAAAACTCGGCATTCCAATTTTTTAGGCATTTTAATTAGTTATCTCAATAAATGCTCAATAAACAACTAGTGAAATAGATATGACAATTTTGACCATTATACAAATGAGGATAATATTAGAGTTTTGCTAACGAAAATCCTAAGGGTTGTACGTGGTTAACAAGTTTATTTGTATTACAATTCATTGTAATGACTTGAATCAAACAATCACAATCAATTGTTTGTTGTGATTTCATGTTTTTCGAGATTGATCACTTCATTTTCGAAATTGTCAACCAATCAGCATAATCATTCATTAATGACCATGTAATAAAATATATATGGTTAACCAAAGCTCTTAAGACTGTCGTTAGCAAAACCCTACTTATTAATTGACATATCGTTGTAAATAGTATGAATTGTTTCTAGCTCTCAGTACAATTGCAAGTGCATTTTTGTAGTGTGTTTGTTTGAATTAATGAATAAAGTGCCAAACTCGTAGGTCATTGTAATTAAGTTGTACCACATGTTTGACATTTTTATGAACAAGTCTTATCAATAATCTTGCTTGCAATGATGTTCATCGGCCTATTTCATATGCACTTGTCCAATACGTTCGAACATTTGAACAGTGTGGATAGGGACCTGAGATCAGTGTATTCGTTCCTCAGATATGGATTTTGTATCGTGTTCATAGGCAAACCACTACATGTGCCTTCTACAGTAAGTAATAATTAGCATGAATCACTTGTTTTACGTCATTTTCTTACTCTCATTTGCTCATTGAAAACATTTTTGTTGGTATCAATGACATGAGATTTACGATATCTTTATAATCCAACCACAGGCATACAGCCGGCACAGGTGGACAATTTTATTGGATATCGTTGGCCCATTTACTGTTGCTATTTTTGATATCTAACTTATTATTAAAGAAAATTCTCAAAATAGCAAAAAGATAAATATATTCTACTTTGTACTGTAGTAAATAAAATGGCAAAAAATTAAAATAACAAGTGCGACTAACCAATGCTACTCTAATAATATTTTGACAAGTATCCTTTTTTGAAACTGAAAAATATTAGTTGTTGGTGGGATGTTTTTTCGTGCGGCTAATGGTTATTTTATTTTTGTGCGATTTCTTTTAAAAAACAAAAGACTTTTCTTTTTTTCTTTTTAATTTTTTTTCCTTCGTGGAAAAAGATAAATTTTGGTCGTATAAAAATACAGTAGTCGTTAGTCACACAAAAATTATAAAGTCAAATTCATTTAAGGGTTGCTTACATAACTCACCAACCACTTGTACTTTATCACTAGAAGTCGCACAATCGGTCAATCACACAGATATATTTTAGGAATTGACTTTCTTTACTAGAAAGTGGCCACAGCTTTACCTTTGGGTTATTTTGAGATTTTTTTCTCTTATTATTAATATTGTTTCGCAAAATTTGGACCATTATACATCCTGTCACGTCAGCTTTTGACTTATAACATTTCCATAACATATAATCAATAAACAACCTCACTCATAAGTCATAACCTTCCTATAACATATATATTAAAAAATCTATTAATGATTTTTGATTAGTTAATAAATTTAAATTATATTTATTTACATGTCCCGCTTAACTATTTTATACATACATTAATATAAATAAATTAATAACTTTTTAATTAATAAATTTAAGTGTCTTGGTGAGTATTAATTTATAGAGTTTCTATTGTAAGCAAAAACACACACTTCGCTTTTGTCGGCAAAAGAAAAATTACAAAGCCTGCCATGGGCGGTGAACCAATGGTGCACATAGTGGCACCATGGGCATAATTTTTCGCCCATAACGGTGGCCTATATATGGCTGTCAATACAATGCCGTCTAACTAATGAGATTGTTTGAATTATTGCTAATGGTCCAATTTACTGTTTATGTGTCATAGACTCATACGCATGGTCCAACCTTGCTGTTTGCTTACTAGGTATTATTTCTTGATGCGTCTAATTTACTTTTACTTGTCAAGTTGTGCTAATGATCATTTTGTCAAGTTGTGCTAGCTTCAAACCGTTTTCAGTATATTCCCACTTCATGGAGAGCATGGTTACCATAAACTCGCTAAAGGAGGTTTTGCTCACTTACTAGCATTCTTTCGTGAGACTAGTAGATGCGGCATTAGCCAACGATTTTCAGGGTTCAAAATCTTCAAATACATATCTTTCTTGTCGAGCTAATAAAAACAACAAACACAGCAACATGGGAGTAAAAATATTCGTTTGAAAATTATTATAAACCCAACGCCCTTGAACTCCCACTCTGTATTCTGTAACGATGTCGAATTCTTAGTTGGACAGTTGTAACATATTTACAGCATCTTCTTCCTGGCCCTTCATTTAACATTCTAGACATCGGTTAGAATCACTCCACATGGCATTGCAAACATGCACAAAAATGTAATCTTTGTTGACTACTTATTTTTGCTTTTTATATACTCGTGTGCCTATAATTAGCACCGAGCTTTTGTTTACTAGCGAGGAATTAAAGTCTTTTTCTTGCTCAATAACCATGTCTCAGTGATGATATTAAGGAAAATTGGGATTTACATCAAGGTGGTAGGTAAGCGGGCAACAAGCTGCGCCGCCACCCCTTTCTGAATACCAAACCCTATTCTACTGAAAACATAATCGTGACCCCTCGGGGCCGATATATTGCTGCGAACAATCTTACGAACCCTATCCAAGAAGCACACAGCTTCAGGGGCTAAGGAACCAAAAGTGTCAAATGCAAAAGGAACAAACACGTGTTGATTCTCGGAGCAGGCTTTATCATGTTTGTCTATTTTCTTCATCTCAGCCTTCATAACAGCTTGCCCAGCCGTAAACCCATTACCCCGAAGATCCACGAGGGGGGACACACCAGTGAGGTCCACACAAGCATGTTTCCCCCTGCCCATCCAAAAATCAAAACATCAGCGGGCCGCAGAGAGGACCTCCCCTCAATAGGGTCTGTAAGGAAATTTACGGGAGCTTCCTTTTTCGCCGAAATCCCCGCCTTACGAAGGACATCAAACAACACATCCCGCACCAAGTCGTGACGGTACTTAAACCCCGGGAGCTTTTGCAGTGCACCGCATGTTCCCCAAACTTGTCCAAGGCGACCTTATGACACACAGGACAAGGCTCGTCCACTGGGAACAACGGGATCATTAGACGATATTTAAGGATCGCCCTACATTCGATTGGAGACATGTGTTGCCCTAGCCCCTCAATGGGGATGACGGTAAGGAAATCCTGTGTGTGCGGTTGCTGCAGACATTCCATCACAGCCTTCTGTCGCGGGGACAAACCAAAGTCCATTTCCAAATTCTGGGAGATTTTACAGTAGAGGGCACTCGCCAAAGTTTCCTGAGATTTTTTTTTGGGGGGGGGGGGGGGGGGGGGGCGGTGTCCTTACTAGTGAAACTGCCGAAATCAAAATCTGGGAGGGACGTATGCAAACGCCCCAACGCCTGCCCATAATCAGGGCCAAGGCTAGAAACTCCGCTGTTACGCAGGATATGATCCTGCAACTCCCATGATTGAACCCTAGAAGCGACAAAAGCATAAGAGGAGACATCTTTCGTTGAAAAAGCCCCAACCCACCATAGCGAAAAGGAAGGGAGGCAACCCGCCATTGAAGATCACCAAAAAAGGGCCCCCCACAAGTAACGATATCTTCAACAGCACTCCTTAACCCATTGTCAAACACATCCACTGCCCCATCAGAACAAGAAGGTTGACAAGTGCGTAACCCAAACAACAACTTAGCAACTCCCATACAAGAGCGTAGAAGGAGAAGCTCACTTTGAGGGTCCCCAAGAAGGGGAAGGCGCTTCATAAGTTCCACTGCACGCGAGGCCCTTTTAACCGCCAGGGCGCTAATAAATCCCTCATCCCTGCTGACAGCCCCACCAAGAAGCTTCACCCCTTTATCCGGCCTCCCATTCTCCACGGGAAAAAGACCTTGTTGCATCTTTAAGCCATTACAGGAAGGCTAGAAAACCTCGGTTTTCTGGATGTTAAGCTTAAGCCCCAAGACAGGGTCCTCCGTCTGAATAATATTTAAAGCTTTAGCAACCTCAGCTGCGTTACCAATTAAGGTGCCATCATCAAGGTACCAAGCCTGAAAAGGGAGGGAACAACATTCCTGGACCCGCTGAATAAGGGGGTGTAAGGCTAAAGCAAAAAGAAGAGGACCCAGGGGGTCCCCTTGTTGAACACCAGTAGTAGCCCCGAGGCAAACATCTCCGACATATAACCTGGCAGGTTGAGCGTAGAGGAATTGAACCCAAGGGGAAATCGAAGGGCACCGCAGACTAACCTCCCGTAAAAGAGCCGTTCTATCCACAAGGTTGAATGCGTTAGAAAAATCCGCCGTAAGCATAGCCATAGCCCCGTCTGAGTGGAAAGAATTAAGGTACCTGTTTGCACTGTGAAGCACAGCCTCTGCCCCATTCGGGATCCCCACCCCGAACTGGAAATCCTCGAGATAGGCAGCCATCTTTTTCTTGACTTTATGCATAGCTACTTTGGAAACCAGCCTCCTCCAAATAGCACCTATAGCGATTGGCCTAATCCCATTATCTGGTTTGAGCAAGGGAGTTAGGGGAGCCGAGGCAACAAACTCGGCGAGGACTTTAGGACAGTTTCCCCCCAACCAAAGGTTTACAACATCCGTAATGGCCGAGGCAAGCCCTGAAGCATTTGCGGAACCTTCCCCACACATGGCGTCAAGAAGGTGCTGGGCCCGAAGGCCGTCTCTCCCGCAAGAAGTCCCTTTCGGGAAAGATTGGATGTGCCGCAGCACACAGTCTTTATCAACCACTAAAGCAGGCTCAGAGAGTAAGACTGACGGTAAAACCGGGGGAGGCAAGTCCGGATGTTTATCCTTTAAGGTATTTAAAGTGGAGTCATTCATAGGCGCAACACCGGACGAACACAACACTTTTACTGCCACGGTGAAATGCCCGTCTGCAACCTTCCGCAAACACTGCCTAACATTGGAACTTAAAGCTGAATCCCTATCCCTAGCCTCTTTCCCAGAACTCGACTCCACCCTAGGTGAATCCAAAAGGGAAGAAACCAACTCACAGAAACCAGAACCATCTTTCCATCTAGCAAGGGCTTGATTGATGTTGTTGGATTGGAGAGACTTGCGATTCCCCGACCTACGTTCCTGGCGACAAGAAGGGCTAACAACTCGAAGCGTGCAACGAGGTAAAAGGAGAAGCTTGACCCACGTATCTACAGAACCTGGAGCCGCAACAACCCTACACAATGTCGAGGACAACACCTGCGCGAAAGCCAAACGACAATTGGGTGGGATACTCTTGACCGTTTTAATAGGCAAAGATAAGACACGCTCTAGCAAGGCAACATCCACTGGCATTTCACTCGAAAGATTGGTCACCATGTCAACCGAGGGCCTGCATGGCTTAGGGATACCCACTACCCGATCAACCCCTACATCGGAACCCGGAGCAAAAGTAGAGATGCCATCGGAATGGTGACACCCCCTACTGAGAGCATGCAACACCATACACCTCCCACAGAGCCATTGGTCAAACATCTTCAACATTTCCCCCACATCACTTAAGAGAACCCAGTCCAGGGATAAGGCATCCCGTAGACAATCTTTGCTATCATCCGACCTGAAATGATCTTGCTTGATGTGGGCGAGTAGCCTAGTATAGCCAGCGGAACCGGGCCTACCATCTTTTCAACAGTGAAATTTCCTAAACGGGCACGGCCACACCCCAACCCCAGAATAGGAACACCCCTCACCCGAGGATGCGTGATTAACCATTATTTACTCAAGATTTTCAAAAAGGATCAAACTAAGGTCGATTTTCTGAATTGAAAATGAATTTAGCATTAATGAAGGTTGAATGGAAAAGGGTTTTGCTGGATTTTAAGTATATTTTGGCTGTAAAGTGATTTTGAAAATTAGGGTTAGGGTTAGATTCGTGAGGGTTGTAATGTGAGGAATTAATTGGTGGCTTTTGATTGTTGTGGGTAGCTGTGGCAGGGGTGGTTGGTGGTGTCAGCGGCGGTGGGCGGGGTTAGTGATGGTGGCGTTGGTGGGGGAAGGTGATAGATATGCATAGTGTGGGGATTCAATTTAATATCTTGTATAATTCCAAATTCTTGTTGCAAGACCTATGGTTTTGATTAGGCCGGTTATGTCGACCTGCTTAGAAAAGGTCCTTATGGTTTCATCAAAACAAAAGTAAATTGCAAAAAATGTCCCTGAACTTTGCCAAAATTATGAAAGATGCCCTAAAAAAGCTGCAAATATTGTCCCTAAGCTTTCAATTTTCTGCGAGTTATGTCCTTCCCGCGTTACTGTAGTTGCAAATTTAGTTTTTGGACTAACACTTGTTAGGAAATCTCGTTAGGTTAGCCGTCATGTACGTTGTGCGTGAGTGTATTTTTGTCATTTCACTATTTCCGCCATCAAATCTACCTGACAGGCCCACTAGAACACCTACCTTTTTGTTGATGGACTTTTTTTTGCAACAATGTTTTACTTCTCTCATTCTTATATAACACGATTAAGCAGTCACTATTACACACTCTTGAATCTACTGTTACTGCTCATCATCTTGTTCACCTAAAAAAATGGTTATTTGTGCCTGTGGTCTTCAATGTGCCGTTAGAACTTCCTGGACTAACAAGAATCCTAGTAGGCGCTTCTACTCATGCCCGACATACACAAGTTTGACTCTTGAACAAAACAATAATAATGTTACATTTTACAAGTTGACTCTGTTTTCTTCTTTTTAATTACATTTCTTTCATTTTACAAAACTCGAGCTGTCGCTTCATCGGTTGGGTGGATCCAGCGATGTGCAACCGATCTTTAGACAGCATCCCTGGTCTAATTAGGACCAGGGATGCTTTGAAAGATGCATTGGGGTTAGAGCAAGAGAGGGATGACTGGTAGGAGCACGGGGTAAATGAGGAGAAGACCTAGGCAAACCAGGCAGAGCTTCAGGCAAAAATGGAGGAGCAGCGGGTTAACAAGTTGAGGAAATACCTTATCATCAGTTGGTTTTTCTTCGCTTCTT
The DNA here is from genome assembly GCA_030686995.1 of Artemisia argyi. Lineage (NCBI taxonomy): Eukaryota > Viridiplantae > Streptophyta > Magnoliopsida > Asterales > Asteraceae > Artemisia > Artemisia argyi. The sequence goes on along the minus strand of CM060698.1, from coordinate 154,302,375 downwards.
ATGTTTACTTGCAAAGTTGACTATTTGGTTTTTGTCAATGTGGGTTGATTTTTTGGGTTTCTGGTAGTTGATGATGTTCATATTAGGTGTATATGAACAATGTATTTTTGTTGATAGTTGGTTATGTAGTTAATGTATATTATGCTATCACAACAATGGTTCAAGTATCTTTAATGATCAAATTTGATTTGTGTTATTTGTTTGTTAAGTAGGATTATAATTGTTTATGATTTGTGTAATTTTTTTTTGTTAAGTAGGATTATGATTTATGTTATTTATGTCATTATGCAAGTCCATAAATGTGCTTTAAAAGTCAAACATAAACCTTTGGTTAGTCGTGGGTTGAAGATTCAGTTATCATAATTTAGGTTGGTCGAGGTCTATTGTGTTTGGTAATAATAGGTGGAGTAGAAGCAATAACACTTTAAGTAATTTGGTGAATGAATCTGTAATCATCTGTTAAAGATTCAGATATCGTGATTCAGGTTTGGCTTTGGTGTTTTGAATGCCCTGTTTGTTGTAATACTCATGCTATCAAAATGGGTAACTATGGTATTTTCATACTACCTGATGACTGAATTAAATGCCCTGTTTGTTGTAATACTCATGCTGTCAAAATGGGTAACTATGGTATTGTCATACTACCTGATGACTGCATTGGTATGTATATATTTGTTAGCCAATGTACTTTACTCTTGTATAAATACCCATGAATGTGTACATTTACTTCGTTTAGTGTTGAGGGACATTTTTTGCAACCACATTTTACTTCTTTCATTCTTATATAACACGATTAGCATAAATTGCACACCCACTACAATCAACTCAGTCACTCACACACTTAAGAACATAATAATGGTGCTATGCGGTTGTGATAACGTTGCGATCATCAAAACTTCCTGAATGGATAGAAATCCAGGAAGAAGGTTCTTCTACTACCCCAACGTGGTAAGACTCGTTATACTGAATTATAGTGAGTTATTTACATTAAATGTGACTCATTGTATTGTTGTTTGGATGATTTAGGGTTCTGACTGTGGGAAATTCGGGGTGGATAGATCCCCCGATGTGCCAAAGAGCTATTAAGATCATTCCTGGCCTTCTTAGGGATAGGAATGCGCTAGAAGAAGACATCGAGGAGTATTCTCAGATGTACAGGGAGTAACCGGAACTGGTGGTGCAGTTGGGGATTTACCCCCTCTTTGCTTTTTTTTTTTTTTATGATCTATGTATGTAGTTTATAATTGGTTCTAGGATGTTTGTTAACGGTACATTAATTTTTATGTATTTTGGTTTGCTTATGTGGGATGTGTAGTTAATCCCTTTTTTGTGAACGATCTTGGTGGGATGAATGTGAAAATGTTATTATTAATGATTTGCTTTATTTGTTTGTTTAGCAGGATCATGTATTATGATCCAAATTTTTTTAGTGGATTGCTTGATGTTTAACCACATTTCAAATATATTCATGACATTCTGCAAGTCCATAAATGTGGTTTAAAAGTCAAACATAAAGCTTAGGTTGGTCTAGGGTTGGATGGCCTGTTTGTTGTAATACTGATGTTGTGATGAAGCGAAAAGTGTACCACTTTTGGGGGGTCATTTAAGCCCAAAGTCAAGATTATTTGATCAAATATTGTCCTAAATTGTTCCTTTTATCATTTTAGGTACTTTTGAGAGGAAATTCAGAAAAGGAAGCATTTTGGACGTTTTTGGAGCGAAAAAGTGAAGAAAACGACAAAGTCTCAAAATCATGCTGAAAATTGTACCTGACGACGTCAAAGATTGCTAGTGACGACGTCAAGACTTGAAAAAGAGGTGGATAAATCAAATTACACGTGACGCGCCAGAGAGGTTTTTAAAGATTTGTACATGACGGCGTCACCAAGGCCATCAAGAGTAAATTGCACATGACGGCCAAGACCAAGTTTGTACATGACGACGCCGGAAGTGGATCTAGGCAATACGAGTATTATTTTGGCGGCGAGTTGACGGCGTCAGACCCTCTCCATGCAATTATAACAAACTAATCAACAAGTAAAAGATAGCTAGGAAGTAGTGAAATCTAAGTAAACACATTTTCTCTCATTATTGTTTTCACCACAATTAGTTTAAGTTTATTTTATTTTATTTTGATGGCATCTGTAGTTATTTGGGTTAGTTGATCAACAACTAATTCCGCCCACTCCTTCAAAACCTGAGATTTTTACTTACTTTCCTTAAAATATAAAAATACAAAAAGAATCATCCCTCATCTCTAGGCCTAGTTTAATTGAGATTTAACCCTAGCGAACACTGTTCTTTGAGTTGAACGATTAATCCCCCGGTACTTGTCACTATACTATACTACAACGGTCAGGTACACTGCCTGGTGGGGATTGCAAGCCTCTTGAGATCCCTTGAGAGGTAAAACCTTTTGCGATGGTGCAATTCCACGCATCATGTTGTCAACTAGTTCACTAAATAAATGTTTGATGGAGTAGGAGTGTATCGGTTATGTGTTGATAATGAATCAAATACAGGTTCATATAGTTGCAATGAAGCAGTGGAACACTTATGGACACTCACAGACTCACTCAGCTACATATGTACATTTCTCACTTTGTTGAATACAATCATATTTATGCAGGTTCATTTCTGTCTCAACTAATGTCACACCCCGCCACGGCGGAACGCGCGGGTGTAACTTCATGGATATCATCACAACACCTGGTGTCAACATAGAGAACAACTACATGCACATAAATAGAACAATGTACCAACACACAGTGTTGTAACAATACCCCAAGATAAAATAAATAACCAAAACAAAATCCAAAAGGTATCTTCAATAGATATGAAAGTACGAAACGGAAAACATAAATGTATCAAAACCGAATCCAAATAAAGTCAATATCCCAAAACATAAATAAAGCCTCCATATGCAACTAAGTCTCGCCTATTTGTTGCCCTTAGCTTTGGCCTTAGAATGCTCAACTGAAAATGATGCTTAAAATGTCAACATAACGTTGGTGAGATTCATCGGTTTAAGACACACATACACTCTCAAGGCAACCAGTTTACTGTGATCATAAAAAATATTTGGACAAATAAATTACAGTTATCATATAGCTACATGTATTTGCAAGTCAATAATCACACACAAAGGCAACAACAGGATGACTCGTTTCCTCCGATCCCACAATGATTACAACAGGTTGGATCGTGTCCTCCGACCCCACAATGATTACAACAGGACGGCTCGTGTCCTCCAACCCCACAATGATTACAACATCAATTAGGTCGCATGCGCGAGCAACATGATAAGCATCCTCCTAATCGAATCACATATATATCCACACAAGCAAATAATCACACATAGCATGCATACGATAACATTATAAGTCCAAGCTCTTTTGACACACACATAATCACAGTAACATAAACATTTAAGACAAGCATCATTCCCATCCCAAGGTTTAAACAAGTAAAAATATGGGACTATGAAATCACCTTAAACTCCGCAGCTTCCACAAAAACAATTCACAATCTATAGCACATAAAAATAATCCACATTACACAAGGTCAAGTTAAAAGCTACAACACATGTAATACACATATGATGGATGTCTAAGACTCATATGACCCACCATGGATCTCCTAGACACCATACTAACCACCACCATACTAACCACCACCATAACTTAACACTCATTAAATCCCTTGCACTCTTAAAATCAGAAAACGCAAAATTTTTGGGTACATTCGCCCACATGAAATCATGAAAAATAAAGCTCAAAAACTCACACAAAAAATTTACCATTGTCTCTCATAAGCATAAAAGCTAATCCCAGAAGGCCATGGACCAATAACATACACAAGTACTCAAAAGAAAATCAAACTTGTCAACTACTCAAATTCGGATCTGAACGCACACCAAAGCGTTTTAATTAACATAAAATACTTCCACAAGTTTTTATCGCGAATCTTTTTCGTGGTAGTCTATTATAACATAACACTTAACTATTCCAGAAGGGCTAGTCAAAATACCACTTTTACAACCATAACTCACCCTCAAACTTTTACCCAAATTCTGTCCCGGTTTGACAGCTTTGACACCTTAACAAAGAAAAATCAAAAGACCAACTTCCCGACCTTGAAATCAATCGTGGCTTGACTTTTTGGAAAGCTCTTTCATTAAAATTCAATTTAGACCTAAAATTCGTGACTTAACTCTTTACCATATGTTATTTACACTCACATCTTTACAGCCATAGTTTTCTGTCCAAACCCTAACACGTAATCTAACGCGTTTTACACTCAATTCCCTTAACCAATTTCCATATTATTAACATCTAATGATCCTAACATGTTTTACTTCATTAATTTACAGAAGTATATAAACCCTAGATTATATCATAATAAATATTACATGAATCATAACAATAATTAATTAATTACACATAAGGTTTAAGGATTTTACTTTGATTCTTGATTATTGCTTGAAAACTATGAAACCCTAATTTTTTTCTTCTTGTTCTCCTTGTAGTCGACTTCAATATGCAGGAAAAAGGGATTTGGGAGTCTTGATTTTATATTTATATTATTAGTGGATAACCCTTAAGGCTTAGAGTTGTATTTGATATCAAATTTGGTTTCCTTTTTCCCCCTTATCCTAATATTCGGCCGCCCCCTCTTTATATATATTTATTTTTATTTATTTTTTTTAAAATTTATTTATTACACTCAAAACCTCATACCTTTCATATTTTATGTATTCCCATATCAAAACCTAACGCCTTTCGCGATAAACCTAATTTTACGACAACCCGAAAAATATTTATTTTCAAAATAAAGTTTCCAAAAATAGAATTTCACACACTCCATAAACATTTCTCACAAAAAAATATTCCCGTAACTTACTAACGCTCAAATACTTGAACGAAGACTCGTTACACAAAACCTTGAAACACCAAATATGCACAAGTCATTTCTATACCACATGGGTGATCAAAATGAACTTTCTCAAAATCAACATCTCCAAAAATCACAATGACAACCACAACACAAAGGGATTTAGTGCTAACTCAAATACTAATCACACAATAACACACAATGACACACATATACCCATATATCTACCCAAACCATACCAAACAAAGTTAGATAACTCAAGGCTAGAGGTCTAACTAACCTGTTAAAATCACGGTTGTTACATCATCCCCCACTTAGGGAACGTCCTGAGATTTAACAGCTCATATCATCAGACTTCTTAGCAAACAACTTAGGATACTTAGCTCTCATTTGATCCTCACGCTCCCAAGTAAACTCAGGACCACGCTTGGAATTCCATCGTACCTTTACCAATGCAATCTTACTACGCTTCATACTCTTAACTTCTCGGTCCATAATCTCAACAGGTTCCTCCACAAAGTGAAGTGTCCTATCAACCTTAATCTCATCTAGTGGCACATGCAAACTAGTATCCGCCAAACACTTCTTCAAATTAGACACGTGAAACGTATCATGCACACCACTCAATTCCTCAGGCAATCTCAACCGATATGCCACAAGTCCAATCCTCTCCATAATCTCAAACGGCCCAACATATCTAGGTGCTAACTTGCCTTTCTTGCCGAAACGCACAACACCCTTCCATGGTGACACTTTCAGCATCACAAGATCCCCAACACTAAACTCCAAAGGTTTGCGGCGATTATCCGCATAACTCTTTTGACGATCTCTCGCAGCCTTAAGTCTTTCTTTAATTCGAAAGACCATATCCGTAGTCTCTTGTACCAACTCAGGTCCAATTAATTGACTCGTCCCAACCTCTGCCCATAACACTGGTGATCTACACTTCCTTCTATACAACATCTCAAACGGTGCACATCTAATGCTTGAATGATAGCTGTTATTATAGGAAAACTCAGCCAAAGGCAAGTGAGTATCCCAGCTTCGTCCAAAATCAATAGCACAAGCATGAAGCAAATCATCCAATGTCTGAATCGTTCGCTCACTTTGCCCATCAGTCTATGGATGATAAGCAGTACTCATATCCAACCGTGTATTCAAAGCCTTTTGTAACGATTGCCAGAACCGCGAAGTGAACCTACTATCCCGATCTGAAATGATAGACATAGGCACACCATGCCTTGCCACAATCTCGTTAATATAGATTCTTGCCAATTTCTCCATCTTATAATCCTCACGAATGGCCAGAAAATGTGCAGACTTCGTCAGTCTTTGCACAATGACCCATATCGTGTCATGTCCATTACTTGTGCGAGGCAATTTAGTAATGAAATCCATAGTTATATTATCCCAATTCCATTCAGGAATCGGCGGCTGCTGCAATAATCCAGAGGGTTTCTGATGTTCAGCCTTAACCTTCAAACAAGTTAAACGTTGACTAACATACTCAGCTATCTCCCTCTTCATTCTCGGCCACAAATAAGCATCTCTAAGATCATAGTACATCTTATCAGACCCTGGATGAATCGAGTATCTCGTCTTATGAGCCTAATCCATGATCACCTTTCTCACATCTCCCACCAGTGGAACCCATATTCGATCTAAGAAATATAGTCCACCATCTTCCTTTCTTTCCATCTGCTGATCTAAACCACGCAACATTTCAGCCACAGAATTCTCATCCTTAAGAGCCTCCTCTTATGCTGCCAATATCTTACTCTTAATTCCCGACTGCAATGTTATGCTCATAGCTCGCACACGTCTTGGCTTAATTCTTTCTTTTCTACTCAACGCATCAGCCACCACATTCGCTTTTCCAGGATGATAACGAATGTCGCAGTCATAATCACTTAGCAACTCCATCCATCTTCTTTGACGCATATTCAACTCTGTTAGGAATACGTTTATTCCACTGAAGACTCGGTCACCTCAAGTATTATTTAGCATATTGTAGCTCGTAGTAATTATCTTATTGTTAGTAAAGTAGTTTAGTATTAGTTAGTACTTGTGGAGTCGGGTCGGGTCTCTTACCCACTGTCAGCCCGCTCTACAGCCCGTTTCAAGGGGCGTTTGCTTTGTAACTATATATACCCTTTCCCACCCATGGGAAAGGGTTGGACCTTCATTCACAATTCAACTTTTTCTTTCTTTTACAAGGCTCCCATCCTTCTTTCTCTCACTAACTTTCTCTCTCTAGAATTCTTACATTATTCGATCCATCTAAGCATAATCTAAGCTTGTTATAACCTTAAGTGTATTACAATTGGTATCAAGAGCCATGGTTTCATCCTAGGGATTGGGTATACTCAAATTCGTGGCTTAGTTTTTGTGTTTATTTTGGTTCGAAAGTTTTTAGTAGTTTTCTTCCTCATTTGATCTCGTGTGGTGTTTTTCTTGGTGTTTTGGTTGTACTTTCTTAGTTAGAAAGGTTATTGACATCTTGTGTAGCTCTTGGTTTAGTCGTATCATCGTTCTTGTGAAAGAAATAGTGAATTCGTGTTGAGTTTCTAAGTAGCGAGTTGGCAGATTCATTATAGAGAGTTGGCAAGATTGTTCAGCGAGTTGACAATAGCGATTTGGTGGTTTGCCATTTTTGGGTATAAAGCCAAAACGCTAGATAGTGACAGTTTTGTCCTATTAGTGTAGCGAGTTGATAGACCAGCGACTTGATCAGGTTAGCGAGTTGATCATCTGTAGCGAGTGGGGACTTATTTAGCGATTTGAACTTTTATAGCGAGTTGTGGAATTCAGGGTGTTGGTACTTGGTAGCGGGTTGATTCTGTGTAGCGAGTTGCTACTCTATAGCGAGTTGAGATTTGATTAGCGAGTTGTCCTTCCTTAGCGAGTTGTGTAGTGTCTCTAGCGAGTTGTGTACTTTGGCGATTTAACTATTCTAGCGAGTTGGTTATACTTGATAGAGAGTTGAGCTAGTGTAATTAGCGTGTTGGTTAATTTTCATCAGCAAAAATTTTCTACAGTTGTGAAACTTGTGCACTATTGTGACTCAAGTTGTTACTACCATTTCTACAGTAACTTGACATTGTGGGACTAATCTTACGGCTTGACTAGTTACTTCTAAAGTAACCTGACGTTGTGAGACTAATTCTACGATTTGTCTTGTTCCACTGTAGATCAGCTGTAATTTGACTTGTTGCAACGATACACGAAATACACTTCTGTTTAAAATACTTGGTACCTTTCATAACATGGCAAGCACTTCCTCGGATGACATTCAGGCAGCTGGGTCTGATACACGTCCTCCTATGCTGGACAGGACGGACTATGAATCATGGGCACAAAGGATTCGTCTCTATTGCTTAGGAAAGGAAAACGGGGTAAACATCTTGAAGTCCATTGATGAAGGACCTTTTCACCCGGGTTACACCAGAGACACGGTTGAAGCTACTGATGAACTTCCAGCTGTAATTGGTCCTGACAGACTTCGTACCTATAATGAGCTGACAGATGAAGAAAAGAAACGTTACGATGCTGACATCAGAGCCTCGAACATCATCATTCAAGGATTTCCAAAAGATGTCTACAAACTCATCAACTACAACACAGAAGCCAAAGCTGTCTGGGACAATGTGAAAATGCTTCTCGCAGGGTCTGAACTAACAAAAGAAGATCGTGAGTCTCAGTTATATGATGAATTTGAGCACTTCAAAATGAACCCTGGTGAAAGCATCACTGACTACTACGTCAGATTTCACAAGTTAGTCAATGACATGAGAATCATCAAGATGACAATGCCCAATATCCAGCTTAATTCAAAATTTGTGAACAACATGGCACCGGAATGGGATAGATTTGTCACAGCTGTTAAACTCAACAAAGGGCTCAGGGATACAAATCATGAACAACTCTATGCATACCTACAACAACACGAGAAACATGCTGCATATGATAGGGTATTGAGGGAAAAGCTTAACCCTCCAGCTGCAAATGACTCACTTGCATTTGTCACAAATGTTCAGCAACTCAACTAGTCTTCACAAGAGCAATCTCAACCACAACAGCTCTCATCCAGATCTATTGCAATGATCAGTCAATCATCTACACCTTCATCATCTACTTCTAACACCCAACTTGATTCTGGGTACTCTCACACCGACATGATGATTGACAACCTCTCAAACCAAGTCTCTCTTCTTGTTCAACAATTCCGGGCTGTTCTTCCACCAACCAACAACCAACTCCGAACCTCTTCAAACCCTCGAAGTCAGGCAATTATTGAAGATGGTAGGGTTGTAGTGCAGAATGTGCCAGGGAGACAGACAGTGAATCAAAGGAATGTTGGTAGAGGGAATGGGCAGTACAGAGTTGGTGATGCACTTCAAGTCCAGGCTAGGCAGCCAAAGTGCTACAATTGTGGTGGATTGGGCCACATTGCTAGAAACTGCACTCAACCGAAGCGTCCACAGAACTCTGAGTACTTTAAGGACAAGATGCTGCTAATGCAGGCACAAGAGAATGGGACTGCTCTGGATGAAGAAGCACTACTCTTCCTGGCTGGTGATGATGGGAACACGTTCGATGCTGATGTTGATGATCAACCGGTTCAGGATTTGGCACTCAATGATCCGAACATATTCCAAGTAGAGGATTGTGATGCATTCGACTCTGATGTGGATGATGAACCTACCGCACAGACAATCTTCATGGCCAATCTGTATGCTGCTGCTTCTACTCTACAACAGTCTGGTTCCTCCATCACATCTGCTATTTCTGAGGTACCAACGCTGTCCAATCTAAATAATACCACCACTCCACAGGGGGCATGTAACTCGGTACAACTCAAGGATATTGACAATTCAGATACCACTGATATGGGAAATACTAACAATATCCCATATGAAAGGTATATGGTTGACAATAGCCTGACAGCTGTACCAAGTGATACGCCTTCCGTTGAACAAGAGCTGCATGAGCACACTATATACAACCTTGATGATTCCTTGACTACTAGATGTAACCTCCTTAAGGACCAGGTGGCTTTATATGAACAACGTGCTAAATTTCAGCTTAATGAACGAGAACAGAAAATGGAATATCAATTGCGTGCGTACATATCTGAAAATAACTCCAAACAAGAAACGTTGAGAAAAGAGTTAACGTCTTTGAAAAAACAATTGGATCAAACTGTTTCACAAAAACAGGAGATTCAAAAGGTTCTGACATCTACCAAATTAGAACACAAAGAAAAAGAAGCAAATCTTCTTAATGATTTCTCAAAACTCAAAAACTTGAAAAACAAATTAGAAGATAAGTTATACACGCAAAACCAAACCATTCAATCTGCTCAAATGATGTACAATCATAGGAAGTTTAGAGATGAATTTAGTGAAAAAGATGCCTCTAAACCAAAAGCCAAATGTCTTAGAAATGGTATAGGTGCCCAACCTGCGTTATATGATGCAAACACTATGCTTGAGCCTGACCATGCCCCTCCTGATGTGAGATCATATGACGAGATTAATGAGTGGGAAGATAGAACTAGGGAAAGAATCACAGAGCATTTGAAGGACCCCCAGTGCATTGCTAAGAATATCGTGTTTCACTATGACTATTCTGTAGATAATCATTCGGCCATTTTTGTTCCCCAAAAGAAAATTCTCCCAGAAAAGGTTTTTTTGGAATATAGACATTGAGAAAATGAGAGCTGAAAGGCTTATAGGTAACACACGTACAGTTTTTAGGATTGCTGACCCCACTGTATATCCCATAAACACACCTAAGCACCTTGTGCCCTTCACTCTTCCCACGCAGTGTAATACTCTCATTGGTTTGTATGTATTAGGCCAACTGTTTAATGATTTTGAGCTAACTTGTAAAAAAAGAATTACACCAACTGGGATTACGGAAGGGGAAAGGGGTTTTGAGCAAACAAAACGATGTTACTTAACTGAAGTCATGCCATTTTTCAAACTTCTCAAAGAACACTTTGATGGCCTCAAAAAGACAATTAATAATGATGTCACTAAAATGAAAAAGACCTTTAATGAGGTGGAAAATGAGGGCAAACAATTGGCAATTGATCTCAAATATAGTGAAATAGACAGGAAAAACATTCTCATCATGAATGAGAACTTGATTGCTAATTGCATTGCACAGGATGTGTTTTACACCGTGACCGATTCAGCTTTATCTGCTCGACAATTTCATGAAATGTCGGTCACCTTGCATACTGATGAGTGTCTAAATACTCATCATTTTATACCAATCTGAACTGCTAAAACATCCAAAAATACTCAAATATGCATCAAAATACTTAAAATATCTTAGAAGTGTGTTTTATATGTTTCAAATGCAAAATATGCAAAAACAGATGAAAAACGTACAAAGTATGCATAATTGGCAGTTTCAGTCCCTTAAGTTTCAAAAGATGTCAAAACTAGTCCCTGGTTATTCTAAAAACTTAAAAAAGTCACCAAAGGTCCTTTTGAATCACAAAGTTACATATTTAGTCCTTTGGTGCAAAGTTTCACAAAATTACAAGTTTAGTCCCTATACTTTGGAAATTGACATAAATGGTCCCTGGGATGTTAAAAACTTTGAGAAAATCAATTTTGGTCCTTGTACTAATAATATTTTGCAGGAATGGTCCTTGGTGTGAAGTTTGGTGAAATTACATAATTGGTCCCTCAAGTTTGGCAGTTTGTCAGTTTTAGTCCCTGGGCATAAAAAAAATGAAAAATATCAAAAATACCCTTGTACTATTCAATCTTGGAAAATTTAGTCCTTATTTAAACTTTGGATAAATCCCAAACCCAGCCCCTCAACTTTGCACAAATTACAAATGTCCTTGTTAGTTACAATACAAACGGACCCTAGTATTTATTAAACCCAAAATACAAACCAATCCACAATACAAACACTCCAACAGCCCACCCTTATTTCCCCAAGGCCCAATTTATAAAACCCGGCCCAAAAATTAAATAATATACTCCCTCCGGTCAAACAGGGTCAAACAAACACCCCAAGCCACCCTACTGTTCACCATCTTCCACCTCACCCCCACATGGCTCTGCAACCTTTCCACATACACCTCCAGCTCTCCACCTTATCCCTCCACCTCTCCACAACTTCCAAGGCGCATTTAATTCCCTTGAAAACCTCTCCACGCAATCCACAGTTGCCCCACGACTTTTGGCGCGAAAAAGCCTTTTAAACGGCTATGATCAAACAGACAATATCAAGGGCTCAAAGGTGGTGGGAAATGTCATTGTGGGTCCCACAAACCCTGAAAGTAACTACAAAATGAAGAAGAAGCAGTAGAGATGGAGTATTAGTGTAGGTAGAGTAAATTAGTGTCGCGTAACTTAATTCTAGTCTTTCAGTGTAATCCTAAGCTTTTAAGCAATCAACTAAAGTGTTTTAGTGTATCCTTAAACTTTTGTAACAATTAATTTCAAGTTTCAGTGTGTAATTCAGTTTATGCCATTTACTCTTGTTTCAAAAATCACCAAAAGCTTGATTGTTGTTTCTATTTGTTGTTATTGGAATCTTATGTCACCTTAAGCTCTGACAAAGCTTATTAAAGCTTTTAGATATCCTAAGAATCCAGTTTAGAGTATAATTACAAAAATATAAAAAAAATAGAGAAAATAATTGGAAAATAAAAAAATCAAAAGAGAAGAAAGAAAGATACTGAGCAAGGTGCATTCTGGATTTTTCTGGTATTAGTAACCTTGTGGAAGGTTGTTAGGAATGATCTTGGTCCATGATTCACTTATTCTCAATCTAAACCACTTGTAAGCTTTTTACTCAATTTTTGCATTTACTGTATAAGTAAGTTTTATGCCTGAATTCTTGAGTTTACATGTTTCTCTGTCATAGTTAAGTGAGAATATTGCTTAATATCAGTTGTGTGTTCATTGAAATACTTGGTTACCTATTATCTTGATTTCACTGCTAAAATGTCATAAGAGTGAATTCTGAGTTCTAGCTGTTCTTATTGATGTTTTTTGTACTTAACTCATCTTAGTACATCATAATCAGTAGTTATGGATCATATTTGTGGATTAGTTCAAGCATTTGCTTCAAAAAGATCAAAACAGTACCTATTAAGGGGTGTTTGGAATTGTTCTATCATCTGTGTTCAAGACTGTGTGTGTTGTTGTTTCTGGTTCAGTCAAATCATTTTAGGTCTCAATAGCTTAGAACAACAATAAAAACCATAGGTCTTTACTTAAAAAGTCAAAATTACTTTTAATCTTCCTTAATTAGTTGTCTGTTTAAGTTTTTAAAGTCCATTGTCATCATATTAGCTTAATAGTTGTTTACTTAGCTTAATTTAACCTTACAATAGCATATTATAACATATTTAGTAAGTAGATTAAGCTCAAAGTTCACATAAGTCAAACTAGTTCAAGTTTCATAGAAAGTCAAATTGTCATTCTCAGATTTTTCCAAAAGTTGTGGGAATATTTGTGAATTTTGTGGTGAGAATTAGAGATTGTGCTTGTTAGGGTTTGGTGTCCACCACCTAAACTTCATTTTCCCATTGCTATTTTATTTTTGTGATTTTCTTTGTGGGCCCCACAACCCTCCAAAGAGGGCTGCAGGGCTGTTTGCCTGCTCTGCATCAGCAGACACTACCACACCACCACCACTTTGGTGGTGGTTTGTGGCCATATCAGTAGGTCCCAAAGCCCAAACCTTGTTCCTCCTAAACCCCCTCCTAGTAGGCTTCCCAAGTTGACCATTAGTTTGACCTAGGACTCAGTGGACCCCACCTAAATTTGGCCCTATAGTTTGTCCCAATTCTGTATTGAATTTGGTTTTTGGAATTGCTTAATCTAGCTTATTAGCTTATCTACTGAGCTTATTTGACATATTCTAGCTTAAACAAGTCCAACATACTTATTAGAATCAGAATAAACCATAGTGGGTCCCACACAAGTCAGTTTTAGCTTATTTGCTTCTTTGGTCAACCATAGTCAACTGTGGAGGGATTAAGCTTCCACAGTTCTTAATAATAAGTTATAAATTAGTTGTTTTTGTTAATGTTAGTTGTTTTTATATATAAATTAGTTTTGTAAAAGAAAATTTCAAGAAAAACAAATATAATAATAAGTGATAGTTTCTATTTAATATATTTTAATTTTAATTTTCATTTTTAGATTTTTATTAAGTAAGTTGTATTTTTATATTTTTATTAATTTCCTTTTATATTAAAGTATTTTTAATAATTTTCTCAGATTTTTATTTTGTTATTTAGTATTTATTAGAATTAATAATAGTTTTATTAGTAATTAATAAATAAATAAGTTTTAAATAGCATTATTAGTTTTTATAAAGCAACACCTAGATTTTATAATTTTCCTAGCTTTTATAAGTCATAATATAATTTTAGAAATTTTCTTGTAATTTTTACTGTTCATTTACTAGTTTTTATAATTTAAATAGTTTAATTGGTAATTAATTAATAAATAGAATAATAATTAGTAAACTAGTTTAAAAATACATAAAATAAAGTTTTTATAATTTTTTAAGATTCCTGTGATGGTTAATTAGATTTATAAAAATCTTCTTAATTATCTAAGTCGTTTTAGTATTTATAATAATTTAAATCAATATAAATAGTTAATTAATAATTAAATAGTTATTAATTAATAATAATTAGAGAAATAGTCTTAAAAATATAATTTTATTTTTAAAATAAGTTTTATAATATTTTAGACTTTTACAAATTTTAATTTTATATTTCTAATACTTATTTTACATTTTCTTATTTATTAGTTAATTATTAAATAATTAATAATAGTTATTAAATAATAATAATTAATTAAATAATTAAGTAATTATAAAATAAATATTTTAAGTTTATTTAATTTGCATTTAAGCCCCTAAGGCATATAAATCACTACTTTAGTTAAATTCGTTTTTGTTTCGTACGTTTACGTAGAATTAAATTAAACGTACGCGTTTTAGTTATTAAACGTTTTTTAGATATCTAGGTTTTACGTAATCATTCCAATAGCTTATTTAAGCTATTTTGTTTTATAAAACCCTAGTGTAATCACTCACACACACACTTATACCTTTCCTGTTCATATTCACTCGATCACAGATTCGTTTTTAATAAACCATCGCACACCTCGTTGGGACATTACGACCCGGAGAAACACTGTATTCCACGGAAGCATAGGCCTAGACTGTTTGACTTGTTGACCATTACTTGGTTAATATTATCTGACTGTTTCAGGCCAATCAAATTTTGGCGCCGCTGCGGGGAGGTTGTGCGCTTATTCTAAACGATTTTGCGTATTAGTGAACCTGAATACACGCTCATTGTATATTTACCCATCCTTATTCATATTATTATCATATAAAACCAAAAACAGTTCCCGAAAACATTTTAAAATTAGTTTTCAACGAACACAAAAACCCAAAAATATTTTCTTTCTTATTTTTATAATATATTTATCTAAAACCACAAAAATATCCATCTTTTCCCTCTTACCCTTTTTGATTCTTTAGCCCTTTACCCTCTATCCATTTAATTCTAACTTCTATATTCTTATGGCATCTATCGACCCCGAATTCTTATTCGCGCTTGAAAAACTTCAAGCCTTGTCCGAGATTTCTAGAATTCGTGTTGATCATGATGATCCATCTATTCCTATTCCCTCTCCGGTGAGGGAAATGGAACGAGAAACCAGGGTGACAAAGGACCCGGTACTTTCCTCTGACAATGAAAGTGCTAAATACGTCCAACCTACGGTTGTCCAAAAATCTAAGCTCACAATTGATCCTAACCTTTCACGGTTTACGGTTAAAAGTTTGTCAAGCAAACGTACAGAGCTTAGGGCAGTGACTGAAAAGAACGATTTGCCTAATCTTCACATTTATCAAAAACAAAAACCAGAGACCATAACGGAAGTGGTGGAAATTCCTAGCTCTCAGAGCACACCACTTGTCCCACCTCCAGATTTTGTTCCTTGTGTCGGTTGTGGTGAGCCGCTTTTCGATTTTCCATGTCGTTGGTGTACATGTGAACAATGTGGTAATGATATTCGAGACGGGAGTTGTTTGTTTTGTGGATTGAGTAATTCATTTGCTTATGATCCTAATCAAAACTCATTCAACGACTCCTCAAATTTTCCAACTACCCATCACATTCATACGAGCAAGAATCATATTATCCAAATCTCAATGATGCTTCGTATCAAAATACACCAAGCCAGACTCAAAAGTTTTACTGTTGTGAGTACTGTGGAGGTCCACACTTTAGCTCTGATTGTCAAACAAGGAATCCATTTCCTTGTAACAATTATGACTATTCGTTTCAAGACCCACCTCCATAGTGCCAAATGATTCAAGCAACTCCTCATATCCAGCAAGACCCTTATATAGAGGTTCTTGAGAAACTCAAAGATCTTAAGGAGGAGTTAGCTAATATTTCGTTTCACAATGCACCAAGTTTTTCTTGTGTACATTGTGGGGGTCCTCATGATGATTTCAAATGTCAACCGTATTATAAACCTGAACATTGTTCTAGTTCTGATACATTCGGTTTTGACACATTCACACCCCCATAGTTTCCACTCATTCCATATTCTCGTGATAAATCTATCGCGGAATTACTTGCTGAAGAACATGCTGCTAGAGATGAAAGAAGCATAGAAGAATTACTAGTCTTAGAACAAGCAGCTATAACACGTACCAAATTTCAAAATGCTGCTCTTCTCGATGAAGATGATGAAAGTGATGATACCTCATCAAGTTCATCAGTTGAGACTCCTTCCATGGAAATACAGGGAGAAAAGAGTATGGGAGAATTACTAGCAGCAGAACAAATGGAAATTATAAAATCTATGTATGCTAGTCCTTCTCAACTCCCTCAGTTTGATGTTATCACACCCGAGGTTCCCACTCACTCTCTGAGCATGGGGGACGAGCATCTTGACACAATTCCTGCAAAGGAATCGGACGAATTCATAAAGTCTAGTGTTGAGAACCTTGTCCCAATCCCAAGTGAGTCACAGGGAATTCTTGAGCATGTGTGTGATATCCCTCCCCCTCTTGTCTTTCCAAATGATCATATTGAGATGTTCTCTGATTCTGATGAGGACTATTCTTTATCTTGTGGAGACATAAGTTATGTGGGGGAATTACCTTCTGAGCTTGTCAACTCAGAAGAAGAGAATGATGAAGAAATAATCCAAGACGAATCTCTTCGTCTTACATTATTAAATGCTAATCTTCTCATTTCTAGAATCGAGGCTTTTAATGAAAAGCCTATTTCATCTCCTATCCCCGTCAAGGATAGTGAGGTTTTGATCAATGATTCTATTCCGAAATTGCAAACGTTCCATGTTGATCATACGGGAGAAAAGATAAGTGGTATCACCACTTCTCATTCTTATAATTCTCTTCCCGTTTATGAATCATTTACTTTTGAGAAGTTCCCCAGTGAATTCACTCAAATCAATCCCGAATACGAATCATTCACCTTTGAGGAGTTCTCCGGTGAACTCACTCATATCATATCTCCACTAGAGTATGATAATTTCTATTTTGATCTAGACATACCCATAATATGTCTTGATCAAACGAGCTTAAAAGAGGAGATTCATGAAACAATGAATTCTCCTATTGAAGATGAGGAGTTAGTCATGATTTTCGTTATGATTTTCTTTCTTTTCTTCATATATTCTGTGCCCTATCCTGTTCTTCACTCCTTCGGGAATGAAGACATTATCTTTGACCCCGGCATTCTCATTTATAAATTATGAGCCAGGGTCTCTCTGTATATCTCATCGGTGTGGAACTTTCACGTGCTTCAAATGTTTATCCAAACATCTTGAATGAAAGTCCGATGAAGATTGTCTCTTCCACATCATGCTTCCCCATGGACAAATGAATTCGGGGTCGAGTCAAGCTAGCGACTCGGTAATCAAAAACAGTAGCATGTACTTAGGGTTTTCACCCTAAGTGTGGGGGAGATACTAACCCACATGTTGTATATATGTATATATCCTCTAGAAAAAAAAAAAAAAAAAGATGTGTGTACATAAACTTAAATAAAGGCTATGGAGTATTTTCCTTCTTATGTTCTAAGTGTTGGTTTAACACCCGGTACTTTGAATATTGAGGACAATATTCAGTTCTAAGTGTGGGGGGAGATTCGTTATTCTAACGAATTTAAACACATGTTCCATCAAGAACCCCCATTTTAGCCAAAATTTTAAAATTTTTTCTCACTTAGAACGCAATAAATGGTTATCAGTCCGCCATGTCTAACTGATAAGGCGAAAAATGATCCGTTTTTAGGGGGTCATTTAAGCCCGAATCCGACTTTATTTGATCAAATATTGCCCTAAATCGTTCCTTTTGTGATTTTAGGTGTTTGGAGAGTGAATTCTGGAAAAGAAGCCATTTTGGACGTTTTTTGAGCATAAAAGTGAAGAAAACGGTAAAGTACCAAATTTCCATGCTGAAGATACAAGGTGACGGCGTCAAGAGTTAAATCTTGATGGCGTCAGACATGAAGATTAAAAGACCGTAGGTGGTGACGGCGTCAAACGCCTTCATGACGGCGTCAAAGTGGCAAGAATAAAATACCGTGGTCGGTGACGGCGTCACATAGGCCGTCATAAGTAGATCAAGGCCGTCCGAGGAAGTATATGGCGGCGAGGTGACGGCGTCACATGTAACTCTTGACGCCGTCAGCCTACTTTTCCTATATATAGTTTTCTAGTTTTTTCATTAAAAGAGAGAAGTTTTGGTAAAACCCTAAAGACGAATTTGTTGTATCTTTTACAGGTTTTTCAAGGGTTCCAAACCCTTGAGACCTTGCATTGTAATTGAGATAAGTGTTCTTCCAATTCAATCAATATGTCTATGTGTTTGTTGTTTATATCTTGTTCTTGTCTCAATTCTACTATGCTAGGCTAGATCTCTTTTGTGTTTGCTTAGATCTAATGAAACCTAGATGTTGATTATGTGTTGAATACTTGTCTATTCTTGTTTTGGGTGAATGATATTATATGTTAGGCTTAAGAAAACTAGCAGATCTCTAAATGGTAACATGCTTGAACGTCTTAAGAAACATGAACCGAGGCGTACTAGGTCTTTATTGGTTGTATTTAATGCATGAGCCACTGTTTACAATCCCTATAGTTGTGCTGGGTCATGGTGTAGGAGGAGATAAGAGCTCATAGAGTTGGGGAGTTATGTATGCCACCCCACGAATGGTATTAAGGAATACAATCCGTCATCCATACAAGTGTAACAAGTAATTAACGTGTAAAAAATATCTAGGGAGTAGTGAAGTCTAAGTAAACACAATTTCTCCAATTACTGCTCACAATCTTAGTATAATTAGTTTATTTTCATTTTTAGTATTTTATTTTGATTGCATCTTAGTTTTGGGTTAGTTGAATAGCAACTAATTCCGCCCACTCTTCCAAAACCCGAGATTTTACTTGCTTTCATAAAAATATAAAAATACAAAAATAATCATCCCTCACCTTTAGAACTATTAATTAGGTTTTCTAATCCTAGCGACACTATTCCTAAGCTGAACGATCAATCCCCCGGTACTTGTCACTATACTATACTACAACGATCAGGTACACTGCCTGGTGGGGGTTGTAAGCTTCTCGAGATCCCTTGAGAGGTAAAGCAAGGTGCGATTCCCACGCATCAAGTTTTTGGCGCCGCAGCCCGGGGAATAGTTATTGTCTAGGTTAGGATTTCTTTTTATTAGGTCTACTTGTTAGATTCCTTTCTAGTAAGATTTTTATTTTTTTTTATTTTTAGGTCTTCTTTAGTCTATCTTATTTCTTTGTGTCTTTGTTCGTAAACTGTTTCGATGGATAACAATAACATTGATCGTTTGATTCCTGTTATTCGTGTTTTTCGTCGTAGGATGTTCCAAATGCCCGCCCCACTTCCTTTAGCAGAAAATGAGAACCCACCTAACCTCTCACCCAACCACCACTTTGACAATAATTTTGAGCTAGAGGAGTCTGATCATGATGATGACCGTAGGGCTAGTCCTTTTTACTATTCAGACTCCGATGAGGATCTTGATGATGGTGACGTGATTAATGAGGATAGAATGAAGGAGGAAATAAATCCTCTTAGGTATGTTGACCCTAGAACTAGGATTGAGTGCGATAGTTCATTTAACATGCAATTCCTTTGTAAGATTGGATTTAAGAGCTTTAACGCCTATCTCAACTCATCTCTTCCAATGAACATAATCTCGCGCAATGAATATAATAAAATCATGGTAGATGAGTTAGAATACAAAGGGGAAAATATTGTGGCTAGGGCAATACCATTGCATGTGTTTGTAGGAAGTTTGGTTTATCTTGTTGAGTTCATGGTTATGGAGAATCTAGGAGAATTTATTGATGATAAATTGACCCAAGTTGTGTTTGGAAGACCTTTCAAACGGTTGACCAACCTCGATGAAAAACTCATAGAAGGGTTAATTACATTCTCGGATGGGGATGAAGAATTTGTCTATCAAATGCCCCGCCCACACCCTAGGTTCAAGGATTTCTCCATGGAAAAGTGTAGTAGGTATCCGCCTATAGAACTGCTAAGTGAGAATGATAAGAAAAGAGGACTTAAGTATACTCATGAAAAAAATAAAAGATACTATCGCGGATGCTTAGAGTTAGGAGATGAATATAAGAAAGATGAGGTGACTATTAGATGGCTCACACTTGGTTATGTGAGCATAAGCGATACACGGTAACCTATAGCCTTGAGTCTAGCTACAAGACTCGTAAATAAAGAAAAGCGCTTCTTGGGAGGCAACCCATGTTTTGTGTGATTTTATTTGTTTGATTGTTATTTGCTTCCGTATGCATGTTTTATTTTTATTGTTGGTTGATCATGTTTCTCAATTAAAATGTGAAAATACTTTATTATGTTGTTTGGCCTAGTCTTAACTTCAACCTAAAGGTATTTTTGCAAAAGATAAGTGTAAGGGGAAACCCCAAATATGTTTTTAAGAAACAAACCGATCATGATTCTCCACAATTTTAATGAACATGTATATTCGTATTTGTTAGAGTCAAATGCTTGTATTGAGTCATAATGAAGTTTTGCAAGATTTTCCAGGAAGTAGGACAAAGTTTTTCCAGAAATTTTCCGGAAACTTAACATAAGAATTTCTGCAGGTCCATTCTGACGGCGTCAGCGTATTGCTCTTGACGGCGTCAGGAGTTAAAATCTGGAAATTTTACCGGTTTTGTTTTTCTAACGGAGTCTTATGGTTTTTGTGAATTATTAAGTTTTATAATCTCCAGGAAATCTGCAAACTTCATTCCACAAGCATTATATCTTACTTTGCTTTCTAGGATTTAGTAACTTATATAGGATGCCGCCGATTTTACGCGAGGTTGCCTTGTCTATTTTCTCAGGATTTACAGGTTATTTGTGACAAGAAGATGATTTATATTCTGGAAGGGAAGCTTTGATTGTTCGTTTTCTTGGAGGAAGATTTAACCTGGCCAACCTATAATCCATACCGAGCGAATCAGGGGAGTATTTGATTTCATTCTCTTTACCTCTTAACTTTTACATTCTTTACTTGAACATTGGGGACAATGTTCATCCTAAGTGTAAGGGGAGGGTAAAAAGATGATACCTTACATATGCACTTTCGCTTGAGTTTGTTTTGTTTGATAGTAGATGTGTAATAAAACTATGAGAAATACTTGTTAGTGTAATTTTAGCGCCAAATTTAAAATTTTTTACAACATTTAGGAGTGAAACTTTAGCCATAGCAAGCGTCTCATGGATAGGAGATTGTATGACTAGCACATAACCGTATATTCAGAAAAATTTTCCACCCAAAAATGTGAGGTTCGCCTTTAGATTTGATAGGAAAAGCATTCATTATTGGTGCTTATGAGTGTACCGGTAGCATTTAGATTCTAGAACTTGCGTTAGTGATGCATCCCGAGACCGCTAGTGAGACTACATTCGTGTGGTAGGATTTACTACATGATAAGAGGCATTAGGATCACCCTTGTGTTAAACCCGTATTACAATTACTTGACCATTTAAGTCATATTACTTGGCTAGTTAAGTCAACTAATTTTTCCCACACCCTTAGCGTTGTACTCATTTTTAGTACACGAAACCCCTAGTACACCCCTCCGAGCCTATCTTTTCGTTTCTAACTTTAAGCATTTTACTTAAAGGAAGAATTTGTTACACCCCACTTAAATGTACACCCAAATCGCCATAGCCTTCCGTGTATGCGCTCATTTTTAGTGCATTATTGTTATTTGTTAAACCCTAAGTTAACTTTCTAATTGATTACATGGTTGCTAAGTCGAGTCATATCATTGTACATATTGTTTTGGGACGATTGGGACTCATGGGATAGTACTTATTTTATGGAGTAATGGGGAAGAACATAATATATTACCCCCATATGTACGTTAATCTTAAAAGTGCTCCAAGTGTTTTGATTTTCTTAATTCGAGTCATTAGAATAGTTTAATGTAAAGTATGTAAAAATTCAAGTGTAAGGGGAATGCTCAACCCCTATGATGTATTATTTTGGATGGTAGGGTAAGAGTGTATCAAAAAAAAAAAAAAAAAAAAAAAAAAAAAAAAAAAAAAAAAAAAAAAAGAAAAAAAAAAAAAAAAGAGAAAAAACATACGGACTACAATCCCGTTTTTATTCTATGTTTATTTTATGTTTTTGTTATTTTTCATTTATTAGCTTAAGTCGAGTCTAGTCTTGGCTTAGCAACGCCATCTTGTACATGTAATTAATCAAGATTGTTAACTCGCCACCAGTAAAATTTCCTTTATCCCACAAAACCGTGTAATTCATATCCCTACACCTAACGTTACTACCCTTTTAAAAGACCTCTTTGATAGTTTATCCTAGGTGCTTACGCCATGTGGTGGAGGTTTGATCCTTTCCCAAGCCTATGGTAATCTATTTTGCTATGACAGGTAGTGAGAGATATCTTCCATTTCCATAATGTTATATTACTTTATTACACCCAAGAGATGTGAGTATCTAAACACTATTTGTGAGGTGCTTGTGTATGACCTCCGTGCTTGTCTATTGGTCTTTAGTGGAACGATTATTTGTTGTAATTACTTTTATATTAGTGTTAAATGACCCCTAACTTGTCTTTTGAGTAGAATAAAAGCGCATTTGCTTGAGGACAAGCAAATCTCAAGTGTAAGGGTATATGATAAGGCGAAAAATGATCCGTTTTTAGGGGGTCATTTAAGCCCGAATCCGAATTTATTTGATCAAATATTGCCCTAAATCGTTCCTTTTGTGATTTTAGGTACTTGGAGAGTGAATTCTGGAAAAGAAGCCATTTTGGACGTTTTTGGAGCATAAAAGTGAAGAAAACGGCAAAGTCTCAATTTTCCATGCTGGGAACAGTACCTGAAGGCGTCAAGAGTAAACTCATGACGGCGTCAAACCCCAAGAATAAAAATCCGTAGTTGATGACGGCGTCACACACAGGGCGTCAAGAGTAATTTGTGTGACGGCCTAGACCTTGACGGCGTCAGAAGTA
The DNA here is from genome assembly GCA_030686995.1 of Artemisia argyi. Lineage (NCBI taxonomy): Eukaryota > Viridiplantae > Streptophyta > Magnoliopsida > Asterales > Asteraceae > Artemisia > Artemisia argyi. Next base: position 154,278,892 of record CM060698.1, on the reverse strand, counting down.
GATCAAGGCCGTCCGAGGAAGTATTTGGCGGCGAGATGTGGGCGTCACACCTTTGTTCTTGACGCCATCATCCCTATTTTCCTATATATAGTTTTCTAGTTTTTCACATTAAAAGGGGGAGTTTTGGGAGAAACCCTAAAGACGATTTTGGTGCAACTTTTACAGGTTTTCAAGGGTTCCAAACCCTTGATACCTTGCATTGTAATTGAGATAAGTGTTCTTCTAATTCAATCAATATGTCTATGTGTTGGTTGTCTATATCTTGTTCTTGTCTCAATTCCATTATGCTAGGCTAGATCTCTTTTGTGTTTGCTTAGATCTAATGAAACCTAGATATTATTATGTGTTGATTACTTGTTTATTCTTGTCTTGGATGAATGATTTTATATGTTAGGCTTAAGAAAACTGGCAGATCTCCAAATGCTAACATGCTTGAACGTCTTAAGAAACATGAACCGAGGCGTACTAGGTCTTTATTGGTTGTATTTAATGCATGAGCCACTGTTTACAATCCCTATAGTTGTGCTGGGTCATGGTGTAGGAGGAGATAAGAGCTCATAGAGTTGGGGAGTTATGTATGCCACCCCACGAATGGTATTAAGGAATACAATCCGTCATCCATACAAGTGTAACAAGTAATTAACGTGTAAAAAATATCTAGGGAGTAGTGAAGTCTAAGTAAACACAATTTCTCCAATTACTGCTCACAATCTTAGTATAATTAGTTTATTTTCATTTTTAGTATTTTATTTTGATTGCATCTTAGTTTTGGGTTAGTTGAATAGCAACTAATTCCGCCCACTCTTCCAAAACCCGAGATTTTACTTGCTTTCATAAAAATATAAAAATACAAAAATAATCATCCCTCACCTTTAGAACTATTAATTAGGTTTTCTAATCCTAGCGACACTATTCCTAAGCTGAACGATCAATCCCCCGATACTTGTCGCTATACTATACTACAACGATCAGGTACACTGCCTGGTGGGGGTTGTAAGCTTCTCGAGATCCCTTGAGAGGTAAAGCAAGGTGCGATTCCCACGCATCACTAACCCACATAAGGATTGGCTAATCCAGGAGCAAACGGTTCTTGGTAAAGATATCTCAAACCCGTTGATGGCTTGCAATTTGCCCAAAATTGTATGGTACCTCAACTCGCCATATCCTAAAAAGCGAATGAGTTGGCTAGCCCGCAAGATTATGGCTTGTGGTAAAGGCAGTGGAAAAACCATAATTGGTAATCAGCTCACCAAGATGTTGACTATTCCATCAAGAGTTGGCTAGTCCAGAAGCAAACGGCTTTTGGTAAAGACTAATCAAATCCGTTGACAGCTGGTGGTTTGCTGATGCGCGGGAATCGCAACAGGCTTTACCTCTCGAGGGATCTCGAGAAGCTTACAACCCCCACCAGGCAGTATACCTGATCGTTGTAGTATAGTATAGTGACAAGTACCGGGGGATTGATCGTTCAGCTTAGGAATAGTGTCGCTAGGATTAGAAAGCCTAATTACTAGTTCTAAAGGTGAGGGATGATTATTTTTGTGTTTTTATATTTTTATGAAAGCAAGTAAAATTTCGGGGTTTTGGAAGAGTGGGCGGAATTAGTTGCTATTCAACTAACCCAAAACTAAGATGCAATCAAAATAAAATACAAAAAATGAAAATAAACTAATTATAATAAGGTTGTGAGCAGTAATTGGAGAAAATGTGTTTACTTAGATTTCACTACTCCCTAGATATCTTTTACACGTTAATTACTTGTTATAATTGCATGGATGACGGATTGTATTCCTTAATACCATTCATGGGGTGGCATACATAACTCCCCAATTCTATGAGCTCTTATCTCCTCCTACACCATGCCCAGCACAACTATAAGGATTGTAAACAGTGGCTCATGCATTAAATACAACCAATAAAGACCTAGTACGCCTCGGTTCATGTTTCTTAAGACGTTCAAGCATGTTAGCATTTGGAGATCTGCCAGTTTTCTTAAGCCTAACATATAAAATCATTCATCCAAGACAAGAATAAACAAGTAATCAACACATAATAATATCTAGGTTTCATTAGATCTAAGCAAACACAAAAGAGATCTAGCCTAGCATAATGGAATTGAGACAAGAACAAGATATAGACAACCAACACATAGACATATTGATTGAATTAGAAGAACACTTATCTCAATTACAATGCAAGGTATCAAGGGTTTGGAACCCTTGAAAACCTGTAAAAGTTGCACCAAAATCGTCTTTAGGGTTTCTTCCAAAACTCCCCCTTTTAATGTGAAAAACTAGAAAACTATATATAGGAAAATAGGGATGATGGCGTCAAGAACAAAGGTGTGACGCCCACATCTCGCCGCCAAATACTTCCTCGGACGGCCTTGATCTACTTCTGACGCCGTCAAGGTCTAGGCCGTCACACAAATTACTCTTGACGCCCTGTGTGTGACGCCGTCATCAACTACGGATTTTTATTCTTGGGGTTTGACGCCGTCATGAGTTTACTCTTGACGCCTTCAGGTACTGTTCCCAGCATGGAAAATTGTGACTTTGCCGTTTTCTTCACTTTTATGCTCCAAAAACGTCCAAAATGGCTTCTTTTCCAGAATTCACTCTCCAAGTACCTAAAATCACAAAAGGAACGATTTAGGGCAATATTTGATCAAATAAATTCGGATTCGGGCTTAAATGACCCCCTAAAAACGGATCATTTTTCGCCTCATCATATACCCTTACACTTGAGATTTGCTTGTCCTCAAGCAAATGCGCTTTTATTCTACTCAAAAGACAAGTTAGGGGTCATTTAACACTAATATAAATGTAATTACAACAAATAATGGTTCCACTAAAGACCAATAGACAAGCACGGAGGTCATACACAAGCACATCACAAATAGTGTTTAGATACTCACATCTCTCGGGTGTAATAAAGTAATATAACATTATGGAAATGGAAGATATCTCTCATTACCTGTCATAGCAAAATAGATTATCATAGGCTTAGAAAAAGATCAAACCTCCACCACATGGCGTAAGCACCTAGGATAAACAATCAAAGAGGTCTTTTAAAGGGTTGTAACGTTAGGTATAGGGATATGAATTACACGGTTTTGTTGGATAAAGGAGGTTTTACTGGTGGCGAGTTAACAATCTTGGTTAATTACATGTACAAGATGGCGTTGCTAAGCCAAGACTAGACTCGACTTAAGCTAATAAATGAGAAATAACAAAAACATAAAATGAACATAGAATGAAATGGGATGGTAGTCCGTATGTTTTTTTCTCTTTTTCCTTTTTCTATTTTTTTATTTTTTTTTATTTTCTTTTTCTTTTTCTTGATTTTTTCGATTTTTTTTTTTTTTTTTTTTTTTTTTTTTTTTTTTTGCATACACTCTTACCCTACCATCCAAAATAATACATCATAGGGGATGAGAATTCCCCTTACACTTGAATCTTTACATACTTTACATTCAACTATTCTAATGACTCGAATTAAGAAAATCAAAACACTTGGAGCACTTTTAAGATTAACGTACATATGGGGGTAATAATATTATGTTCTTCCCAATTACTTCATAAAATAAGTACTTACCCATGGGTCCCAATCATCCCAAAACAATATGTACAAAGATATGACTCGACTTAGCAACCATGTAATCAATTAGAAAGTTAACTTAGGGTTTAACAAATAACAATAATGCACTAAAGATGAGCGCATACACGGAAGGCTAAGGCGATTTGGGTGTACATTTAAGTGGGGTGTAACAAATTCTTCCATTAAGTAAAATGCTTAAAGTTAGAAACGAAAAGATAGGCTCGGAGGGGTGTACTAGGGGTTTCGTGTACTAAAAATGAGTACAACGCTAAGGGTGTGGGAAAAATTAGTTGACTTAACTAGCCAAGTAATATGACTTAAATGGTCAAGTAATTATAATACGGGTTTAACACAAGGGTGATCCTAATGCCTCTTATCATGTAGTAAATCCTACCACACGAATGTAGTCTCACTAGCGGTCTCGGGATGCATCACTAACGCAAGTTCTAGAATCTAAATGCTACCGGTACACTAATAAGTACTAATAATGAATGCTTTTCCTATCAAATCTAAAGGCGAACCTCACATTTTTGGGTGGAAAATTTTTCTGAATATACGGTTATGTGCTAGTCATACAATCTCCTATCCATGAGACGCTTGCTATGGCTAAAGTTTCACTCCTAAATGTTGTAAAAAATTTTAAATTTGGCGCTAAAATTGCACTAACAAGTATTTCTCATAGTTTTATTACACATTTACTATCAAACAAAACAAACTCAAGCGAAAGTGCATATGTAAGGTATCATCTTTTTACCCTCCCCTTACACCTAAGATGAACATTGTCCCCAATGTTCAAGTAAAGAATGTAAAAGTGAAAAAGTAAATAGAATGAAATCAAATACTCCCCTGATTCTCTCGGTATGGATAATAGGTTGGCCAAGTTAAATCTTCCTCCAAGAAAATGAACCATCAAAGCTTCCCTTCCAGAATATAAATCATCTCCTTGTCGAACATAACCTGTAAATCCTGACAAAATAGACAAGACAACCTCGCGTAAAATCGGCGGCATCCTATATAAGTTACTAAATCCTAGAAAACAAAGTAAGATATAATGCTTGTGGAATGAAGTTTGCAGATCTCCTGGAGATTATAAAACTTAATAATTCACAAAAACCATAAGACTCCGTTAGAAAAACAAAACCGGTAAAATTTCCAGATTTTAACTCCTGACGCCGTTAAGAGTAAAACCCTGACGCCATCAGAATGGACCTGCAGAAATTCTTATGTTAAGTTTCCGGAAAATTTCTGGAAAAACTTGGTCTTACTTCCTGGAAAATCCTGCAAAACTTCATTATGACTCAATACAAGCATTTGACTCTAACGAATACGAATATACATGTTCATTTAATATTGTCGAGAATCATGATCGGTTTGTTTCTTGAAAACATATTTGGGGTTTCCCCTTACACTTATCTTTTGCAAAAATACTTTTAGGTTGGAGTTAAGACTTGGCCAAACAACATAGTAAAGTATTTCCACATTTTAATTTAGAGACATGATCAACCAACAATAAAAATAAAGCATGCATACGGAAGCAAATAACAATCAAACAAATAAAATCACACAAAACATGGGTTGCCTCCCAAGAAGCGCTTTTCTTTATTTACGAGTCTTGTAGCTAGACTCAAGGCCATGGGTTACTACGTGATTCGGGTGAGTTCCTCGTTGAGGACATCTTTGGGATCAAACTTAGGTTTTAACTTTCTATCGGTTTCCTTAGTATGGTATGACCTTTCAAACTTTTCTCCATCCGGATCATACAAAGTCATTCTAATATGCCATGACCCGTCACCTTCTTTAGGTGGCTTGTCCCACCTCCATTTACACTTATCTCCCTCTCTTTTCCATTTATTCCTTTCTATGTTAATGGGCATTACGCTTAATAACTCAATCATCTTCCTAAAGACTAAGGGGTCCTCAAAGGGGTCTAGCTCTTCATCTCTAGCTATGAGTTGTTCTACCGAATGTGTCTTTTCAACAAAGTCTTTTTCTAGATAGAATGGGCATTGAGGTCCTATAAAGTTCCTTTCTATCCAAGGTCCATATCTAGACGGTCTCCTATTCATCTCTACCCAATGCGGTGTTGGTTCATCATCACAATCATAACTATGCTTCTTAACATCATACACCGACCAAGTATCGCCTTCACCTACCGTTATCTTTGATTCCTTGCAATCTATCATGGCACTAGCGGTTGTTAAAAATCCTCTTCCTACCAATAATGGGCATGTAGTGTCACTAACCATGTCTAGGATGTGAAAATCCGCTAATATAGTCAACTTTCCTACGTGAACAACTACATCCTTAATCATTCCAACCGGGTGTGCAATACTCCCATCCGCTAGCCCTATCAATACCTCCGTTTCCTCTAACTTTCCTAGCTTAAGAGCGGTGAATAAGGATAAGGGAATCAAGTTGAGGCTTGACCCTAAATCGGCTAGTGTGTCGAAAGCTTCGGATCTTCCTATCTTACAAGGTAAAACAAATTTACCCGGGTCATCAAGCTTTTTAGGCAACTTGTTTTGAACAAAGGCGGTCCCATTTTTGCCTAGCTTACACTTCTCATATTTTTCTAGGAGGGCACTATAGTAGGGAGCACGCGCTAAGACATCAATGACGGGGCGTTCAAGGTGAAGTTCTTTGAATTCATCGTCAAGGTCTTGCGTAAGAGGTGTTTCAACAATGCTTTTGACCGGCTCTATAGTGGGTGTTTTATTTGATTGGTCCTTTTGGGGAACTTGGTTTTGTTTGAAACACGTGCTCGTTGATTTAACCGAGTAATATTGTGGACACGAAGTGGGTGACGAAACTGAGGATATGGAATTAACGGTTAGTTTCGGATTCTTGACCGTGTCACTCGGGAGTGCTCCCATTTCTCGGTCATTGAGAACTTTCAACAATGCATCGATTCTAGTGGTCATCTCGCTTTGCTTTTGTTTGAAATCGGCTTCAAACTTGGATATGCGAGCTTCTTGAGATGCCATGAACTTTGACATCAATCCTTCAAGATTGTTGGTACTACCATAGTTGTTAGAAGGATTGTTGTTGAAAGTACGGTTGGATGGTGGACCGTTTGGTTGGTAACGATTAGGCGGATTGGAAGAATTGGGTTGATTTTGTTTCCACCTAAGGTTTGGGTGATTTTTCCAAGAGGGGTTGTATGAATCACCATAAGTGTTTGGCTCGGGCTTGAAAGTGTACCACCTATCTCCCGCTTCGTCGGTACACGTGGATGCGTAGTCCGCAAAAGCTGTTCCGGGGAGTTCCACACAATCACGAGTGTCATGGGGACCACTACATAATTCGCATGAAGAAGTGATTTTGTTCACTTGACTTGAAGGCTTCGGAGCTTCGTAGGATTTCATGAGAAACTTGACTTGGTCCTCAAGTTCCATGATCCTACGGTCGGGAGTGCTAGAATTGTTCGAAGGCAAAGATATTGCCTTGACCGTTTTGTTCAAATCACGGGGATCATTCCAACTTTCGTTGTCATAGAGAGCAAGATCTTCTATGAGTTCCCATGATTGTTCCTGATGCGTGGGAATCGCACCATGCTTTACCTCTCAAGGGATCTCGAGAAGCTTACAACCCCCACCAGGCAGTGTACCTGATCGTTGTAGTATAGTATAGTGACAATGACAAGTACTGGGGGATTGATCGTTCAGCTTAGGAATAGTGTCGCTAGGATTAGAAAACCTAATTAATAGTTCTAAAGGTGAGGGATGATTATTTTTGTATTTTTATATTTTTATGAAAGCAAATAAAATCTCGGGTTTTGGAAGAGTGGGCGGAATTAGTTGCTATTCAACTAACCCAAAACTAAGATGCAATCAAAATAAAATACTAAAAATGAAAATAAACTAATTATACTAAGGTTGTGAGCAGTAATTGGAGAAATTGTGTTTACTTAGACTTCACTACTCCCTAGATATCTTTTACACGTTAATTACTTGTTATACTTGTATGGATGACGGATTGTATTCCTTAATACCATTCGTGGGGTGGCATACATAACTCCCCAACTCTATGAGCTCTTATCTCCTCCTACACCATGACCCAGCACAACTATAGGGATTGTAAACAGTGGCTCATGCATTAAATACAACCAATAAAGACCTAGTACACCTCGGTTCATGTTTCTTAAGACGTTCAAGCATATTACCATTTAGAGATCTGCCAGTTTTCTTAAGCCTAACATATAAAATCATTCATCCAAGACAAGAATAGACAAGTAATCAACACATAATCAACATCTAGGTTTCATTAGATCTAAGCAAACACAAAAGAGATCTAGCCTAGCATAGTAGAATTGAGACAAGAACAAGATATAAACAACCAACACATAGACATATTGATTGAATTGAAAGAACACTTATCTCAATTACAATGCAAGGTCTCAAGGGTTTGGAACCCTTGAAAAACCTGTAAAAGATACACCAAATTCGTCTTTAGGGTTTCACCAAAACTTCTCTCTTATTAATGAAAAAACTAGAAAACTATATATAGGAAAAGTAGGCTGACGGCATCAAGAGTTACATGTGACGCCGTCACCTCGCCGCCATATACTTCCTCGGACGGCCTTGATCTACTTATGACGGCCTATGTGACGCCGTCATGAACCACGGTATTTTATTCTTGCCACTTTGACGCCGTCATGAAGGCGTTTGACGCCGTCACTACCTACGGTCTTTTAATATTCATGTCTGACGCCGTCAAGATTTAACTCTTGACGCCGTCACCTTGTATCTTCAGCATGGAAATTTGGTACTTTGCCGTTTTCTTCACTTTTATGCTCCAAAAACGTCCAAAATGGCTTCTTTTCCAGAATTCACTCTCCAAACACCTAAAATCACAAAAGGAACGATTTAGGGCAATATTTGATCAAATAAAGTCGGATTCGGGCTTAAATGACCCCCTAAAAACGGATCATTTTTCGCCTTATCATATACCCTTACACTTGAGATTTGCTTGTCCTCAAGCAAATGCGCTTTTATTTTACTCGAAAGAAAAGTTAGGGGTCATTTAACACTAATATAAAAGTAATTACAACAAATAATCGTTCCACTAAAGACCAATAGACAAGCACGGAGGTCATATATAAGCACCTCACAAATAGTGTTTAGATACTCACATCTCTCGGGTGTAATAAAGTAATATAACATTATGGAAATGGAAGATATCTCTCACTACCTGTCATAGCAAAATAGATTACCATAGGCTTGGGAAAGGATCAAACCTCCACCACATGGCGTAAGCACCTAGGATAAACTATCAAAGAGGTCTTTTAAAAGGGTTGTAACGTTAGGTGTAGGGATATGAAATACACGGTTTTGTTGGATAAAGGAAGTTTTACTGGTGGCGAGTTAACAATCTTGGTTAATTACATGTACAAGATGGCGTTGCTAAGCCAAAACTAGACTCGACTTAAGCTAATAAATGAAAAATAACAAAAACATAAAATGAACATAGAATGAAAACGGGATGGTAGTCCGTATTTTTTTTTTTTTTTTTTTTTTTTTTTTTTTTTTCTATATATATATATATATATATTTTTTTTTTCTTTTTCTTGATTTTTTCGATTTTTTTTTTTTTTTTTTTTTTTTTTTTTTTTTTTTTTTGCATACACTCTTACCCTACCATCCAAAATAATATATCATAGGGGTATGAACATTCCCCTTACACTTGAATTTTTTACATACTTTACAATTAACTAATCTAATGACTCGAATTAAGAAAATCAAAACACTTGGAGCACTTTTAAGATTAACGTACATATGGGGGTAATAATATTATGTTCTTCCCCATTACTCCATAAAATAAGTACTTACCCATGAGTCCCAATCGTCCCAAAACAATATGTACAAGGATATGACTCGACTTAGCAACCATGTAATCAATTAGAAAGTTAACTTAGGGTTTAACAAATAACAATAATGCACTAAATATGAGCGCATACACGGAAGGCTAAGGCGATTTGGGTGTACATTTAAGTGGGGTGTAACAAATTCTTCCTTTAAGTAAAATGCTTAAAGTTAGAAACGAAAAGATAGGCTCGGAGGGGTGTACTATGGGTATCGTGTACTAAAAATGAGTACAACGCTAAGGGTGTGGGAAAAATTAGTTGACTTAACTAGCCAAGTAATATGACTTAAATGGTCAAGTAATTGTAATACGGGTTTAACACAAGGGTGATCCTAATGCCTCTTATCATGTAGTAAATCCTACCACACGAATGTAGTCTCACTAGCGGTCTCGGGATGCATCACTAACGCAAGTTCTAGAATCTAAATGCTACCGGTACACTCATAAGCACCAATAATGAATGCTTTTCCTATCAAATCTAAAGGCGAACCTCACATTTTTTGGTGGAAAATTTTTCTGAATATACGGTTATGTGCTAGTCATACAATCTCCTATCCATGAGACGCTTGCTATGGCTAAAGTTTCACTCCTAAATGTTGTAAAAAATTTTAAATTTGGCGCTAAAATTACACTAACAAGTATTTCTCATAGTTTTATTACACATCTACTATCAAACAAAACAAACTCAAGCGAAAGTGCATATGTAAGGTATCATCTTTTTACCCTCCCCTTACACTTAGGATGAACATTGTCCCCAATGTTCAAGTAAAGAATGTAAAAGTTAAGAGGTAAAGAGAATGAAATCAAATACTCCCCTGATTCGCTCGGTATGGATTATAGGTTGGCCAGGTTAAATCTTCCTCCAAGAAAACGAACAATCAAAGCTTCCCTTCCAGAATATAAATCATCTTCTTGTCACAAATAACCTGTAAATCCTGAGAAAATAGACAAGGCAACCTCGCGTAAAATCGGCGGCATCCTATATAAGTTACTAAATCCTAGAAAACAAAGTAAGATATAATGCTTGTGGAATGAAGTTTGCAGATTTCCTGGAGATTATAAAACTTAATAATTCACAAAAACCATAAGACTCCGTTAGAAAAACAAAACCGGTAAAATTTCCAGATTTTAACTCCTGACGCCGTCAAGAGCAATACTCTGACGCCGTCAGAATGGACCTGCAGAAATTCTTATGTTAAGTTTCCGGAAAATTTCTGGAAAAACTTTGTCCTACTTCCTGGAAAATCCTGCAAAACTTCATTATGACTCAATACAAGCATTTGACTCTAACAAATACGAATATACATGTTCATTAAAATTGTGGAGAATCATGATCGGTTTGTTTCTTTAAAACATATTTGGGGTTTCCCCTTACACTTATCTTTTGCAAAAATACCTTTAGGTTGAAGTTAAGACTAGGCCAAACAACATAATAAAGTATTTCCAAATTTTAATTGAGAAACATGATCAACCAACAATAAAAATAAAACATGCATACGGAAACAAATAACAATCAAACAAATAAAACAAAACATGGGTTGCCTCCCAAGAAGCGCTTTTCTTTATTTACGAGTCTTGTAGCTAGACTCAAAGTCATGGGTTACTACGTGATCTCATCATTTGAAATGATGTACCCCATATAGTTGCGATCATTACTGTTATGGTGGTAGTGCCTCAATCTATCGATACTCACAATCACCTTCCCACCTAATTTGCTTCTCAAGTTAGCTACTCCATTTTGGCTTAATCCTTCGATTATGAATGGCCCATACCACCAAGGACTTGGTTTATCGGGTGGTATTGTTGTTTCTAAGTGTCTCAAGAGTACCAAGTTCCCTTCCTCAAACGGTGTATGATCTCTTTCGTGTGGAGTATGTTTGAGTTCAATCGGAACCTTATTGCTTTTTCTTCTTTCATCCTTAGCTTCCTTATAGCTTTTGATTCTTGCCTCCCATGCAAGAATTTTATTCTGAACGCGAATGGGTGTCGTGCCAATGTTGTTTTTAATCATTCTCCAACTCAAATTCTCATGCCCACTTCGCGGAGTCATGTGGAAGCTAATCTTTGTCTTTCCAGATTTAAGCTCAATCTTCCTATCTTCATACTTAATGACAGCCCTAGCGGTGGTGAGGAATGGTGCCCCAAGGATTATTGGCATGCATCCATCCCCTTTATCATCAATGATCATAAAATCAACGGGGTACATGAATCCTGCAACATTGACTAATACATCTTCTGCGATTCCTAGGGGGTATACGTACGAGTGTCCAACAAGAGATAGCCTAACACGAGTGGGTGCTGGCATTTTCGACGTCAGTTGGATGTAAATAGTTAGGGGCATAAGATTTACTTCCGATCCTTGGTCGGCGAAAGCATTAAGATGTTTCAAGTCCCCGATGCTCGTTGGTATTTCAAAATTCCCACATGCTACCTGCTTAGTAGCCACTTTTTGTATCAATAATCTCTCGACCACTGATCCTCCAGGAAGCGTATCATACTCATCTTCCTCTTCTTCCTCTTTCTCAGGAACCTGTCCGGATGATTGGTTACGCCTATCACCCTTAATCCAATTTGTTATAGTGTTTTTGTTTATATCATGTTTCAGGTAGTAACTCAAAGGTTGGGACTCTGGTGGTTTTTCTAAGGCCTGTTTAGCAGGAGTTTCTACCTTCTCCTTATCATTATGGACAATGGTGACGGAGTTAACAAATTGGGTGGTGGGAGTGGCGCCTTCTTTCCTTAGCAATATTCGTTCGGGGGTTCTCTGATTGGTATACTCCTCCAATAGACTCAACATCTCATTCATTTTCTCCTGCATTTCTTCTTTCTGCTTATAAACTGCTTCTTCGAATCTAGCAAGCCGATCTGAATGAGTTGCCATATATTCTCTCATCCTAGCCTCAAACTCCGAGCTAAGTTCCTTGGGAGGGGGATAAGGTGGGGCATAGTTCTGAAAAGTCTCGGCGTTTTCCCTAGAGGGTGATTCAGATAATGGTGCCGAAGTTGTTTTTGAGACAGAATTGACAGTAGCCCGTCTAAGACTCAAAGGTCGCCTTTGCCTTTCCTCAAAATAGTCAACCTTTGCCTCAAGTTTGCATAGGAATTCATCGGGTACTTCGGTGGTTCCTCCAGATGTCGAGACTGCATTGATGGCCGCTTCTACCGTACGTTTAAACTCCCACAACTCCTGATTGTCAGTGGCGAGCACCTCGATAATTGCCCAAGACTCTTCGGCGTTCTTATCACGTAGTTTACCTCCCGCGGCCCTGTCTATGGTGCGCTTAGTGTGATAGTCAACATGGTCGTAGAAAATCTGGACTAATAACCAAAGGTTTATGCCATGATGAGGGATCTTGTGGAGGAGATCCTTAAAACGGGCCCAAGCCTCGTAGAAAGGTTCACCCCGCTGTTGCTCAAACATCAAAATGTCCCTTCTAAGCATTGCAGTCTTTTCCGGCGGAAAGAATTGGGTAAGGAAGCGATTGGCGAGATTGTCCCATGTGGTGATGGATCCCGCAGGTAAACGCTCAAGCCATTGATTAGCTTGATCCCGTAGAGAGAATTGGAATAGGCGTAAACGGGTAGTCTCTCTAGTTTAACATCTGGGTCTATGGAATCCACGATTTTGAGAAAGTCCTTAAGGTGTTGGTTTGGATCTTCGGAACGAAGTCCATGGAATGCACATCCGCTTTGCACCAACCGGATGGTGTCGGATCGCAAGGGGGTCACATTGTCTCCGGTGAGCTCAATGGTGTTTCGGTAGCCTTGGTGGCTAGGTCGGGAATACTCTCCTAAGGTTCGGGGCCTAAGGGGTTCTAATGGTGGGTTTTGTTGCGGTGGGATGATGGGTTCAAAGATGTTACCACCTTCCATGATGTCGGATGGTAAAGAGTTACGAACAAAGGCACGAAGAAATAAGATAGACTAAAGAAGACCTAAAAATAAAAAATAAAAATCATACTAGAAAGGAATCTAGCAAGTAGACCTAATAAAAAGAAATCCTAACCTAGACAATAACTATTCCCCGGGCTGCGGCGCCAAAAACTTGATGCGTGGGAATCGCACCTTGCTTTACCTCTCAAGGGATCTCGAGAAGCTTACAACCCCCACCAGGCAGTGTACCTGATCGTTGTAGTATAGTATAGTGACAATGACAAGTACCGGGGGATTGATCGTTCAGCTTAGGAATAGTGTCGCTAGGATTAGAAAACCTAATTAATAGTTCTAAAGGTGAGGGATGATTATTTTTGTATTTTTATATTTTTATGAAAGCAAATAAAATCTCGGGTTTTGGAAGAGTGGGCGGAATTAGTTGCTATTCAACTAACCCAAAACTAAGATGCAATCAAAATAAAATACTAAAAATGAAAATAAACTAATTATACTAAGGTTGTGAGCAGTAATTGGAGAAATTGTGTTTACTTAGACTTCACTACTCCCTAGATATCTTTTACACGTTAATTACTTGTTATACTTGTATGGATGACGGATTGTATTCCTTAATACCATTCGTGGGGTGGCATACATAACTCCCCAACTCTATGAGCTCTTATCTCCTCCTACACCATGACCCAACACAACTATAGGGATTGTAAACAGTGGCTCATGCATTAAATACAACCAATAAAGACCTAGTACGCCTCGGTTCATGTTTCTTAAGACGTTCAAGCATGTTACCATTTGGAGATCTGCCAGTTTTCTTAAGCCTAACATATAAAATCATTCATCCAAGACAAGAATAGACAAGTAATCAACACATAATCAACATCTAGGTTTAATTAGATCTAAGCAAACACAAAAGAGATCTAGCCTAGCATAGTAGAATTGAGACAAGAACAAGATATAAACAACCAACACATAGACATATTGATTGAATTGGAAGAACACTTATCTCAATTACAATGCAAGGTCTCAAGGGTTTGGAACCCATGAAAAACCTGTAAAAGATACACCAAATTCGTCTTTAGGGTTTCACCAAAACTTCTCTCTTATTAATGAAAAAACTAGAAAACTATATATTGGAAAAGTAGGCTGACGGCGTCAAGAGTTACATGTGACGCCGTCACCTCGCCGCCATATACTTCCTCGGATGGCCTTGATCTACTTATGACGGCCTATGTGACGCCGTCATGAACCATGGTATTTTATTCTTGCCACTTTGACACCGTCATGAAGGCGTTTGATGCCGTCACCACCTACGGTATTTTAATCTTCATGTCTGACGCCGTCAAGATTTAACTCTTGACGCCGTCACCTTGTATCTTCAGCATGGAAATTTGGTACTTTGCCGTTTTCTTCACTTTTATGCTCCAAAAACGTCCAAAATGGCTTCTTTTCCAGAATTCACTCTCCAAACACCTAAAATCACAAAAGGAACGATTTAGGGCAATATTTGATCAAATAAAGTCGGATTCGGGCTTAAATGACCCCCTAAAAACGGATCATTTTTCGCCTTATCAGTTCCGCACTAAGATCACGTAGCTTACCACCGGCCGATTGTTCATTGGTTCGCCTCGTGGAGATGTCGATATGGTCATAAAAGATTTGGACTTGGAGCCAAAGATCTATGCCATGATGAGGGACTTTTTGGAGTAAGTCCTTGAAACGAGTCCATGCTTCATAAAGAGATTCATTTTGACGTTGTTGGAACATCAAGATGTCATTCCTAAGCTTAGAAGTTCTCCCCGGTGGGAAAAATTGAGCAAGGAAACGAGTGGTGAGATCATCCCATGTGGTGATGGATCCCGCGGGTAAACGCTCAAGCCATTGACTAGCTTGATCCCGTAGAGAGAATTGGAATAGGCGTAAACGGGTAGTCTCTCTAGTTTCAACACCTAGGTCTATGGAATCTACGATTTTGAGAAAGTCCTTAAGATGTTGGTTTGGATCTTTGGAACGAAGTCCATGGAATGCACATCCGCTTTGCACCAACCGGATGGTGTCGGATCGCAAGGGGGTCACATTGGCTCCGGTGAGCTCAATGGTGTTTCGGTAGCCTTGGTGGCTAGGTCGGGAATACTCTCCTAAGGTTCGGGGCCTAAGGGGTTCTAATGGTGGGTTTTGTTGTGGTGGGATGACGGGTTCAAAGATGTTACCACCTTCCATGATGTCGGATGGTAAAGAGTTACGAACAAAGGCACGAAGAAATAAGATAGACTAAAGAAGACCTAAAAATAAAAATAAAAATCTTACTAGAAAGGAATCTAGCAAGTAGACCTAATAAAAAGAAATCCAAACCTAGACAATAACTATTCCCCGGCAACGGCACCAAAAACTTGATGCGTGGGAATCGCAACAGGCTTTACCTCTCGAGGGATCTCGAGAAGCTTACAACCCCCACCAGGCAGTGTACCTGATCGTTGTAGTATAGTATAGTGACAAGTATCGGGGGATTGATCGTTCAGCTTAGGAATAGTGTCGCTAGGATTAGAAAGCCTAATTACTAGTTCTAAAGGTGAGGGATGATTATTTTTGTGTTTTTATATTTTTATGAAAGCAAGTAAAATTTCGGGGTTTTGGAAGAGTGGGCGGAATTAGTTGCTATTCAACTAACCCAAAACTAAGATGCAATCAAAATAAAATACAAAAAATGAAAATAAACTAATTATACTAAGGTTTTGAGCAGTAATTGGAGAAAATGTGTTTACTTAGATTTCACTACTCCCTAGATATCTTTTACACGTTAATTACTTGTTATAATTGCATGGATGACGGATTGTATTCCTTAATACCATTCATGGGGTGGCATACATAACTCCCCAATTCTATGAGCTCTTATCTCCTCCTACACCATGCCCAGCACAACTATAGGGTTTGTAAACAGTGGCTCATGCATTAAATACAACCAATAAAGACCTAGTACGCCTCGGTTCATGTTTCTTAAGACGTTCAAGCATGTTACCATTTGGAGATTTGCCAGTTTTCTTAAGCCTAACATATAAAATCATTCATCCAAGACAAGAATAAACAAGTAATCAACACATAATCAATATCTAGGTTTCATTAGATCTAAGCAAACACAAAAGAGATCTAGCCTAGCATAATGGAATTGAGACAAGAACAAGATATAGACAACCAACACATAGACATATTGATTGAATTAGAAGAACACTTATCTCAATTACAATGCAAGGTATCAAGGGTTTGGAACCCTTGAAAACCTGTAAAAGTTGCACCAAAATCGTCTTTAGGGTTTCTCCCAAAACTCCCCCTTTTAATGTGATAAACTAGAAAACTATATATAGGAAAATAGGGATGACGGCGTCAAGAACAAAGGTGTGACGCCGTCATCTCGCCGCCAAATACTTCCTCGGACGGCCTTGATCTACTTCTGACGCCGTCAAGGTCTAGGCCGTCACACAAATTACTCTTGACGCCCTGTGTGTGACGCCGTCATCAACTACGGATTTTTATTCTTGGGGTTTGACGCCGTCATGAGTTTACTCTTGACGCCTTCAGGTACTGTTCTCAGCATGAAAAATTGAGACTTTGCCGTTTTCTTCACTTTTATGCTCCAAAAACGTCCAAAATGGCTTCTTTTCCAGAATTCACTCTCCAAGTACCTAAAATCACAAAAGGAACGATTTAGGGCAATATTTGATCAAATAAATTCGGATTCGGGCTTAAATGACCCCCTAAAAACGGATCATTTTTCGCCTCATCATTTGCTCAAAATCACACGGTTATCAGGTGTACCACAGTTCTTACATCTGGCTACTCCAGAAGTGATTGCTTTTGGTAAAGAGTTTTTCAAATCCATTAAGTTTTTCTCAAAAGATTGCTAGGGACTAGCAATAGTTTAGTGTGGGGGATTGATGAGTGTCTAAATACTCATCATTTTATACCAATCTGAACTGCTAAAACATCCAAAAACACTCAAATATGCATCAAAATACTTAAAATATCTTAGAAGTGTGTTTTATATGTTTCAAATGCAAAATATGCAAAAACAGATGAAAAACGTACAAAGTTTGCATAATTGGCAGTTTCAGTCCCTCAAGTTTCAAAAGTTGTCAAAACTAGTCCCTGGTTATTCTAAAAACTTGAAAAAGTCACCAAAGGTCCTTTTGAATCACAAAGTTACATATTTAGTCCTTTGGTGCAAAGTTTTACAAAATTACAAGTTTATTCCCTATACTTTGGAAATTGACATAAATGGTCCCTGGGATGTTAAAAACTTTGAGAAAATCAATTTTGGTCCTTGTACTAATAATATTTTGCAGGAATGGTCCTTGGTGTGAAGTTTGGTGAAATTACATAATTGGTCCCTCAAGTTTGGCAGTTTGTCAATTTTAGTCCCTGGGCATAAAAAAAATGAAAAATACCAAAAATACCCTTGTACTATTCAATCTTGGCAAATTTAGTCCTTGTTTAAACTTTGGATAAATCCCAAACCCAGCCCCTCAACTTTGCACAAATTGCATAATTGGTCCTTGTTATTTACAATACAAACAGACCCTAGTATTTATTAAACCCAAAATACAAACTATCCACAATACAAACACTCCAACAGCCCACCCTTATTTCCCCAAGGCCCAATTTATAAAACCCGGCCCAAAAATTAAATAATATACTCCCTCCGGTCAAACAGGGTCAAACAAACACCCCAAGCCGCCCTACTGTTCATCATCTTCCACCTCACCCCCCCCCCACATGGCTCTGTAACCTTTACACCTACACCTCCAGCTCTCCACCTTATCCCTCCAGCTCTCCACAACTTCCAAGGCGCATTTAATGCCCTTGAAAACCTCTCAACGCAATCCACAGTTGCCCCACGACTTTTGGCGCGAAAAAGCCTTTTAAACGGCTATGATCAAACAGACAATATCAAGGGCTCAAAGGTGGTGGGAAATGTCATTGTGGGTCCCACAAACCCTGAAAGTAACTACAAAAGGAAGAAGAAGCAGTAGAGATGGAGTATTAGTGTAGGTAGAGTAAATTAGTGTCGTGTAACTTAATTCTAGTCTTTCAGTGTAATCCTAAGCTTTTAAGCAATCAATTAAAGTGTTTTAGTGTATCCTTAAACTTTTGTAACAATTAATTTCAAGTTTCAGTGTGTAATTCAGTTTATGCCATTTACTCTTATTTCAAAAATCACCAAAAGCTTGATTGTTGTTTCTATTTGTTGTTATTGGAATCTTATGTCACCTTAAGCTCTGACAAAGCTTGTTAAAGCTTTTAGATATCCTAAGAATCCAGTTTAGAGTATAATTACAAAAATATAAAAAAAATAGAGAAAATAATTGGAAAATAAAAAAATCAAAAGAGAAGAAAGAAAGATACTGAGCAAGGTGCATTCTGGATTTTTCTGGTATTAGTAACCTTGTGGAAGGTTGTTAGGAATGATCTTGGTCCATGATTCACTTATTCTCAATCTAAACCACTTGTAAGCTTTTTACTCAATTTTTGCATTTACTGTATAAGTAAGTTTTATGCCTGAATTCTTGAGTTTACATGTTTCTCTGTCATAGTTAAGTGAGAATATTGCTTAATATCAGTTGTGTGTTCATTGAAATACTTGGTTACCTATTATCTTGATTTCACTGCTAAAATGTCATAAGAGTGAATTCTGAGTTCTAGCTGTTCTTATTGATGTTTTTTGTACTTAACTCATCTTAGTACATCATAATCAGTAGTTGTGGATCATATTTGTGGATTAGTTCAAGCATTTGCTTCAAAAAGATCAAAACAGTACCTATTAAGGGGTGTTTGGAATTGTTCTATCATCTGTGTTCAAGACTGTGTGTGTTGTTGTTTCTGGTTCAGTCAAATCATTTTAGGTCTCAATAGCTTAGAACAACAATAAAAACCATAGGTCTTTACTTAAAAAGTCAAAATTACTTTTAATCTTCCTTAATTAGTTGTCTGTTTAAGTTTTTAAAGTCCATTGTCATCATATTAGCTTAATAGTTGTTTACTTAGCTTAATTTAACCTTACAATAGCATATTATAACATATTCAGTAAGTAGATTAAGCTCAAAGTTCACATAAGTCAAACTAGTTCAAGTTTCATAGAAAGTCAAATTGTCATTCTCAGATTTTTCCAAAAGTTGTGGGAATATTTGAGAATTTTGTGGTGAGAATTAGAGCTTGTGCTTGTTAGGGTTTGGTGTCCACCACCTAAACTTCATTTTCCCATTGCTATTTTATTTTTGTGATTTTCTTTGTGGGCCTCACAACCCTCCAAAGAGGGCTGCAGGGCTGTTTGCCTGCTCTGCATCAGCAGACACTACCACACCACCACCACTTTGGTGGTGGTTTGTGGCCATATCAGTAGGTCCCAAAGCCCAAACCTTGTTCCTCCCAAACCCCCTCCTAGTAGGCTTCCCAAGTTGACCATTCGTTTGACCTAGGACTCAGTGGACCCCACCTAAATTTGGCCCTATAGTTTGTCCCAATTCTGTATTGAATTTGGTTTTTGGAATTGCTTAATCTAGCTTATTAGCTTATCTACTGAGCTTATTTGACATATTCTAGCTTAAACAAGTCCAACATACTTATTAGAATCAGAATAAACCATAGTGGGTCCCACACAAGTCAGTTTTAGCTTATTTGCTTCTTTGGTCAACCATAGTCAACTGTGGAGGGATTAAGCTTCCACAGTTCTTAATAATAAGTTATAAATTAGTTGTTTTTATTAAAGTTAGTTGTTTTTATATATAAATTAGTTTTGTAAAAGAAAAATTCAAGAAAAACAAATATAATAATAAGTGATAGTTTCTATTTAATATAATTTAATTTTAATTTTCATTTTTAGATTTTTATTAAGTAAGTTGTATTTTTATATTTTTATTAATTTCCTTTTATATTAAAGTATTTTTAATAATTTTCTCAGATTTTTATTTTGTTATTTAGTATTTATTAGAATTAATAATAGTTTTATTAGTAATTAATTAATAAATAAGTTTTAAATAGCATTATTAGTTTTTATAAAGCAACACCTAGATTTTATAATTTTCCTAGCTTTTATAAGTTATAATATAATTTTAGAAATTTTCTTGTAATTTTTACTGTTCATTTACTAGTTTTTATAATTTAAATAGTTTAATTGGTAATTAATTAATAAATAGAATAATAATTAGTAAACTAGTTTAAAAATACATAAAATAAAGTTTTTATAATTTTTTAGGATTCCTGTGATGGTTAATTAGATTTATAAAAATCTTCTTAATTATCTAAGTCTTTTTAGTATTTATAATAATTTAAATCAATATAAATAGTTAATTAATAATTAAATAGTTATTAATTAATAATAATTAGAGAAATAGTCTTAAAAATATAATTTTATTTTTAAAATAAGTTTTATAATATTTTAGACTTTTACAAATTTTAATTTTATATTTCTAAGACTTATTTTACATTTTCATATTTATTAGTTAATTATTAAATAATTAATAATAGTTATTAAATAATAATAATTAATTAAATATCTAAGTAATTATAAAATAAATATTTTAAGTTTATTTAATTTGCATTTAAGCCCCTAAGGCATATAAATCACTACTTTAGTTAAATTCGTTTTTGTTTCGTACGTTTACGTAGAATTAAATTAAACGTACGCGTTTTAGTTATTAAACGTTTTTTAGATATCTAGGTTTTACGTAATCATTCCAATAGCTTATTTAAGCTATTTTGTTTTATAAAATCCTAGTGTAATCACTCACACATACACTTATACCTTTCCTGTTCATATTCACTCGATCACAGATTCGTTTTTAATAAACCATCGCACACCTCGTTGGGACATTACGACCTGGGGAAACACTGTATTCCACGGAAGCATTTGTCTTAGACTGTTTGACTTGTTGACCATTACTTGGTTAATATTATCTGACTGTTTCAAGCCAATCACATAACTTTCAGAATCGTGTGATTGAGCTTGAGGGGGAGAATTTCAAACTCCATCAAAAAATTCAAAACGATGACCATGATAACATGGTCAGGAAATTTTCGAAACTAGAAGTTGATCATCTTAAGCTGCAACTAAAATATCAACATCTAGAAGAAAGCACTAAAATTTCAAATGCCAAGACATCCTCGGATGCTCCTGACTTTGACACATGTTTTGGATTAGGCAAAAAGGATGAAACAATTCAAGCTCACTCAAACTCGATTCGGAAGTTGAGGGCTCAAATTGCACAATTAAAGTCTAACATGGGCGAAGATACTAATCACCAAATGTCTCTAGATTCTCAAAAGTTTCAAAAACAAGGCATCATTAACGATCTACAACATGAAAATGTGTGGCTTCGTGATGAATTGTCAAATGCTAAACAACGATACAAAGAATTATTTGAGTCAATTAAAATAACACGTGATCAAAACAATAAAAAGGTCACTTCTTTGTTAAACGAAATTGAGAACCTAAAGACTATGGTGAAAGGGAAAATGCCCGTTGGTTCATGTGACCATGCGAGTAACAATGTTCATGTTTGTTCAAAATATTCGTGTGATGCTTTGGAAGTTTCTCTACCCCTTAGGAACAACAAGTTAGTTCATAGCAACTACCTTAGACATCTTAAGGAATGCCTTGTCATACTTAGAGAAACCGTTGAGGAAGATAGGATAACCAAACCGCTTGATGAAGTAGTTGTTGATGCATGTTTCCTCACTAATAGAGCTCAGGAATTGCTAGAATATGCTATTAGTACATGCCCCAAGAATGACAACAAGCTGCAAAGGTTATATGCAACACAGTCCAATGATAGAAACAAACATGTTACAGTTGATATCCCTCAGACTTTGCCTCAATCCAACATCATGATCACTAACAAACAAACAGCAACCAAGCTTACTAATGTTCCAATCATTGCTTCTACAGGAGTAAAAGGTGTGTTCAAAGCTAGCGGGCCACAGCCTAGGTGCAATACAAAGAATGATAGGGCTTTGCCGGCTAAGAGTGGACTTAAGAATAAAGTAGAAGAATCATCTAGGAACAATAAGAAACATTTGGTGAATGAAAAGAATCGTATCGATTCAAACATTTGTTTAAACAATGATGTAATTGATTCGAATTCTTATGCTATCTGTAAAACATGTAATGAATGTTTAACTGTTGGTAATCATGATGTTTGTGTTGTGCCTCTCTTTGAGCCTTCTATGCAATCTTCGGTTAAGAATGTTTTGAATGATAATCATGATAGGCAGGTTTGGAAATGTACAGGAAAGGTTTTTACAAATGTTGGATATCAATGGAGGCATACTAGTAGGAAGTTCTCTCTAGGAGAAAAGTGCCCTTTAACTAGGCTCACTAACTTCAAGATAGTGCCAATTAAGAAATGGATTCCCGCTGGTAGAACATTCCCGTTAGAAGCACGTAGAACCACTTCTAGGTCTAGTGCATCACTTAATACGGATACCAACGGCTTATCCATGACTTATGATAATCCCGTGTTTGTATGTGCTAACCTAACGGACCCCAATGGCTTGTGGGGCTCCAGCTTTGTCAGTTATCCACCCTCGTCTGGTTTCAAATGCAGGTCGTACAAATCGTCCTTTGGTATTTGGACTCAGGCTGCTCAAAACATATGACCAGAGACCACTCGCGGCTCAAGAATTTCGTGGAAAGGTTTATTGGTACGGTTAGATTCGGGAACGACCACTTTGGCAAAATAATGGGTTATGGTGATTATGTTTTTGGGGACAGTGTGATATCTAGAGTCTACTACGTGGAGGGACTTGGACACAATCTTTTCTCTGTGGGCCAATTCTGTGATTCAGATCTTGAAGTTGCCTTCAGAAAACACACATGTTTTGTTAGAGAATTAGATGGTGTTGAACTCCTCAAAGGAAGTCGGGGCACCAATCTTTATACCATCTCAATTGAAGACATGATGCGTGATGCGTGGGAATCGCAACAGGCTTTACCTCTCGAGGGATCTCGAGAAGCTTACAACCCCCACCAGGCAGTGTACCTGATCGTTGTAGTATAGTATAGTGACAAGTACCGGGGGATTGATCGTTCAGCTTAGGAATAGTGTCGCTAGGATTAGAAAGCCTAAATACTAGTTCTAAAGGTGAGGGATGATTATTTTTGTGTTTTTATATTTTTTAGAAAGCAAGTAAAAATCTCGGGTTTTGGAAGAGTGGGCGGAATTAGTTGCTATTCAACTAACCCAAAACTAAGATGCAATCAAAATAAAATACTAAAAATGAAAATAAGCTAAATTATACTAAAGTTGTGAGCAGTAATTGGAGAAAATGTGTTTACTTAGATTTCACTACTCCCTAGATATCTTTTACACGTTAATTACTTGTTATAATTGTATGGATGACGGATCGTATTCCTTAATACCATTCATGGGGTGGCATACATAACTCCCCAATTCTATGAGCTCTTATCTCCTCCTACACCATGCCCAGCACAACTATAGGGATTGTAAACAGTGGCTCATGCATTAAATACAACCAATAAAGACCTAGTACGCCTCGGTTCATGTTTCTTAAGACGTTCAAGCATGTTACCAATTGGAGATCTGCCAGTTTTCTTAAGCCTAACATATAAATCATTCATCCAAGACAAGAATAAACAAGTAATCAACAAATAATCAATATCTAGGTTTCATTAGATCTAAGCAAACACAAAAGAGATCTAGCCAAGCATAATGGAATTGAGACAAGAACAAGATATAGACAACCAACACATAGACATATTGATTGAATTAGAAGAACACTTATCTCAATTACAATGCAAGGTATCAAGGGTTTGGAACCCTTGAAAAACCAGTAAAAGTTGCACCAAAATTGTACTTAGGGTTTCTCCAAAACTTCTCTTTTTTAAATGTGAAAAATTAGAAAACTATATATAGAAAGATGGGTTTGACGGCGTCAAGAAGAAACATGTGACGCCGTCACCTCGCCGCCAAAACTCTTCTCGGACTGCCTAGATCTACTTCTGACGCCGTCAAGACTTATATGTTTCCAGGCCGTCATGACTCTTTTACTCTTGACGCCCTTCCTACGTGACGCCGTCAAATCTTCTCTGGATCGTCATGGATTTTCATGAAATTTGCTCTTGACGCCGTCAAGGTTTTGCTCTTGACGCCGTCACCTACTGTTCCCAGCATGGAACATTAAGACTTTGGCGTTTTCTTCACTTTTATGCTCCAAAAACGTCCAAATTGCTTCCTTTTCCAGATTTCTCTCCCAAAGTACCTAAAATCACAAAAGGAATGATTTAGGGCAATATTTGATCAAATAAAGTCGGATTCGGGCTTAAATGACCCCCTAAAAACGGATCATTTTTCGCCTCATCATATACTCTTACACTTGAGATTTGCTTGTCCTCAAGCAAATGCGCTTTTATTCTACTCAAAAGACAAGTTAGGGGTCATTTAACACTAATATAAAAGTAATTACAACAAATAATCATTCCACTAAAGACCAATAGACAAGCACGGAGGTCATACACAAGCACCTCACAAATAGTGTTTAGATACTCACATCTCTCGGGTGTAATAAAATATAAATTACAATATGGAAACGGAAGATATCTCTCACTACCTGTCATAGCAAAATAGATTACCATAGGCTTGGGAAAGGATCAAACCTCCACCACATGGCATAAGCACCTAGGATAAACTATCAAAGAGGTCTTTTAAAGGGTTGTAACATTAGGTGTAGGGATATGAAATACACGGTTTTGTTGGATAAAGGAAGTTTTACTGGTGGCGAGTTAACAATCTTGGTTAATTACATGTACAAGATGGCGTTGCTAAGCCAAGACTAGACTCGACTTAAGTTAATAAATGAAAAATAACAAAAACATAAAATGAACATAGAATGAAAAGGGATGGTAGTCCGTATGTTTTTTCTCTTTTTCCTTTTTTCTATTTTTTTTTTATTTTTTTTTTGTGTGTGTGCATACACTCTTACCCTACCATCCAAAATAATACATCATAGGGGATGAACATTCCCCTTACACTTGAATCTTTACATACTTTACAATAAACTAATCTAATGACTCGAATTAAGAAAATCAAAACACTTGGAGCACTTTTAAGATTAACGCACATATGGGGGTAATAAATGATGTTCTTCCCCATTACTCCATAAAATAAGTACTTACCCATGAGTCCTAATCGTCCCAAAACAATATGTACAAGGATATGACTCGACTTAGCAACCATGTAATCAATTAGAAAGTTAACTTAGGGTTTAACAAATAACAATAATGCACTAAAAATGAGCGCATACACGGAAGGCTAAGGCGATTTGGTTGTACATTTAAGTGGGGTGTAACAAATTCTTCCTTTAAGTAAAATGCTTAAAGTTAGAAACGAAAAGATAGGCTCGGAGGGGTGTACTAGGGGTTTCGTGTACTAAAAATGAGTACAACGCTAAGGGTGTGGGAAAAATTAGTTGACTTAACTAGCCAAGTAATATGACTTAAATGGTCAAGTAATTATAATACGGGTTTAACACAAGGGTAATCCTAATGCCTCTTATCATGTAGTAAATCCTACTACACGAATGTAGTCTCACTAGCGGTCTCGGGATGCATCACTAACGCAAGTTCTAGAATCTAAATGCTACCGGTACACTCATAAGCACTAATAGTAAATGCTTTTCCTATCAAATCTAAAGGCGAACCTCACATATTTGGGTGGAAAATTTTTCTGAATATACGGTTATGTGCTAGTCATACAATCTCCTATCCATGAGACGCTTGCTATGGCTAAAGTTTCACTCCTAAATGTTGTAAAAAATTTTAAATTTGGTGCTAAAATTACACTAACAAGTATTTCTCATAGTTTTATTACACATCTACCATCAAACAAAACAAACTCAAGCGAAAGTGCATATGTAAGGTATCATCTTTTTACCCTCCCCTTACACTTAAGATGAATATTGTCCCCAATGTTCAAGTAAAGAATGTAAAAGTGAAAAAGTAAAGAGAATGAAATCAAATACTCCCCTGATTCGCTCGGTATGGATAATAGGATGGCCAGGTTAAATCTTCCTCCAAGAAAATGAACAATCAAAGCTTCCCTTCCAGAATATAAATCATCTTCTTGTCATACATAACCTGTAAAACCTGACAAAATAGACAAGACAACCTCGCGTAAAATCGGCGGCATCCTATATAAGTTTCTAAATCCTAGAAAACAAGATAAGATATAATGCTTGTGGAATGAAGTTTACAGATCTCCTGGAGATTATAAAACTTAATAATTCACAAAAACCATAAGACTCCGCTAGAAAAACAAAACCGGTAAAATTTCCAGATTTTTAACTCCTGACGCCGTCAAGAGTAAAACTCTGACGCCGTCAGAATGGGCCTGCAGAAATTCTTATGTTAAGTTTCCGGAAAATTTCTGGAAAAACTTGGTCCTACTTCCTGGAAAATCCTGCAAAACTTCATTATGACTCAATACAAGCATTTGACTCTAACAAATACTAATATACATGCTCATTTAATATCGTGGAGAATCATGATCGGTTTGTTTCTTAAAAACATATGTGGGGTTTCCCCTTACACTTATCTTTTGCAAAAATACTTCTAGGTGGAGTTAAGACTAGGCCAAAACAACAAAGTAAAGTATTTCCACTTATTTAGTTTAGAAACATGATCTACCAACAATAAAAATACAACATGCATACGGAAGCAAATAACAATCAAACAAATAAAATCACACAAAACATGGGTTGCCTCCCAAGAAGCGCTTTTCTTTATTTACGAGTCTTGTAGCTAGACTCAAGGTCATGGGTTACTACGTGATTTCATCATTCGAAATGATATACCCCATGTAGTTGCGATCATTACTATTATGGTGGTAGTGCCTCAATCTATCGATACCCGCCATCACCATTCCACCTAATTTGCTTCTCAATTTAGCTACCCCATCTTGGCTCAATTCTTCGATTGTGAATGGCCCATACCACCAAGGACTTGGTTTATCGGGTGGTATTATTGTTTCCAAGTGTCTCAAGAGCACCAAGTTCCCTTCCTCAAATGGTGTATGATTTTTTCTGTGTCGAGTATGTTCGAGTTCAATCGGAACCTTATTGCTTTTTCTTCTTTCATCCTTAGCTTTCTTATAGCTTTTGATTCTTGCCTCCCATGCAAGAATCTTATTCTGAACATGAATGGGTGTCGTGCCAATGTTGTTTTTGATCATTCTCCAACTCAAATTCTCATGCCCACTTCGCGGGGTAATGGGGAAGCTAATCTTTCTTTTTCCAGATTTAAGCTCAATCTTCCTACCTTCATACTTAATGACAGCCCTAGCGGTGGTGAGGAATGGTGCCCCAAGGATTATTGGCATGCATCCATCCCCTTTATCATCAATGATCATAAAATCAACGGGGTACATGAATCCTGCAACATTAACTAATACATCTTCTGCGATTCCTAGGGGGTATACGTACGAGTGTCCAACAAGAGATAACCTAACACGAATAGGTGCTGGCATTTTTGACGTTAGTTGGATGTAAATAGTTAGGGGCATAAGATTTACTTCCGATCCTTGGTCGGCGAAAGCACTAAGATGTTTCAAGTCCCCGATGCTCGTTGGTACTTCAAAGTTCCCACATGCTACCTGCTTAGTAGCCACTTTCTGCACCAATAACCTCTCGAATACTGATCCTCCAGGAAGCGTATCATGCTCATCTTCCTCTTCTTCCTCTTTCTCAGGAACCTGTCTGGAGGATTGGTTACGCCCATCTTCCTTAATCCAATTTGTTATGGTGTTTTTGTTTATATCATGTTTCAGGTAGTAACTCAAAGGTTGGGATTCTGGTGGTTTTTCTAAGGTCTGTTTAGCAGGAGTTTCTACCTTCTCGTTATCTTTATGGACAATGGTGATGGAGTTAACAAATTGGGTGGTGGGAGTGGTGCTTTCTTTCCTTAGTAGTATTCGTTCGGGGGTTCTCTGATTGGCATACTCCTCCAATAGACTCAACATCTCATTCATTTTCTCCTGCATCTCCTCTTTTTGCTTATAAACTGCTTCTTCGAATCTAGCTAGCCGATCTGAGTGAGTTGCCATATATTCTCTCATCCTAGCCTCAAACTCCGAGCTAAGTTCCTTGGGAGGGGAACAAGGTGGGGTGCACCTCTGAAAAGTCTCGACATGTTCTCTAGAAGGTGACTCAGATAATGGTGCCGAAGTTGGTTTTGAGACAGAATTGACAGTGGCTTGTCTAGGACTTAAAGGTCTCCTTTGCCTTTCCTCAAAATAGTCAACTTTTGCCTCAAGTTTGCATAGGAGTTCATCGGGGATTTCGGTGGTTCCTCCAGATGTCGAGACTGCATTGATGGCCGCTTCTATCGTATGTTTAAATTCCCACATCTCATGATTATCAACAGCGAGCTCTTCGATAATTGCCCAAGACTCCTCGGCGTTCTTATCATGCAATTTACCTCCCGCGGCCCTGTTGATGGTGCGCTTAGTGTGATAGTCAACATGGTCGTAGAAAATCTGGACTAATAACCAAAGGTTTATGCCATGATGAGGGATCTTGTGGAGGAGATTCTTAAAACGGGCCCAAGCCTCGTAGAAAGTTTCACCCCGCTGTTGCTCAAACATCAAAATGTCCCTTCTAAGCATTGCAGTCTTTTCCGGCGGAAAGAATTGGGTAAGGAAGCGATTGGCGAGATTGTCCCATGTGGTGATGGATCCCGCGGGTAAACGCTCAAGCCATTGACTAGCTTGATCCCGTAGAGAGAATTGGAATAGGCGTAAACGGGTAGTCTCTCTAGTTTCAACATCTAGGTTTATGGAGTCTACGATTTTGAGAAAGTCCTTAAGATGTTGGTTTGGATCTTCGGAACGAAGTCCATGGAATGCACATCCGCTTTGCAACAACCGGATGGTGTCGGATCGCAAGGGGGTCACATTGGCTCCGGTGAGCTCAATGGTGTTTCGGTAGCCTTGGTGGCTAGGTCGGGAATACTCTCCTAAGGTTCGGGGCCTAAGGGGTTCTAATGGTGGGTTTTGTTGTGGTGGGATGACGGGTTTAAAGATGTTACCACCTTCCATGATGTCGGATGGTAAAGAGTTATGAACAAAGGCACGAAGAAATAAGATAGACTAAAGAAGACCTAAAAATAAAAATAAAATCTTACTAGAAAGGAATCTAGTAAGTAGACCTAATAAAAAGAAATTCTAACCTAGACAATAACTATTCCCCGGGCTGCGGCGCCAAAAACTTGATGCGTGGGAATCGCAACAGGCTTTACCTCTCGAGGGATCTTGAGAAGCTTACAACCCCCACCAGGCAGTGTACCTGATCGTTGTAGTATAGTATAGTGACAAGTACCGGGGGATTGATCGTTCAGCTTAGGAATAGTGACGCTAGGATTAGAAAGCCTAAATACTAGTTCTAAAGGTGAGGGATGATTATTTTTGTGTTTTTATATTTTTTAGAAAGCAAGTAAAAATCTCGGGTTTTGGAAGAGTGGGCGGAATTAGTTGCTATTCAACTAACCCAAAACTAAGATGCAATCAAAATAAAATACTAAAAATGAAAATAAGCTAAATTATACTAAAGTTGTGAGCAGTAATTGGAGAAAATGTGTTTACTTAGATTTCACTACTCCCTAGATATCTTTTACATGTTAATTACTTGTTATAATTGTAGGGATGACGGATCGTATTCCTTAATACCATTCATGGGGTGGCATACATAACTCCCCAATTCTATGAGCTCTTATCTCCTCCTACACCATGCCCAGCACAACTATAGGGATTGTAAACAGTGGCTCATGCATTAAATACAACCAATAAAGACCTAGTACGCCTCAGTTCATGTTTCTTAAGACGTTCAAGCATGTTACCAATTGGAGATCTGCCAGTTTTCTTAAGCCTAACATATAAATCATTCATCCAAGACAAGAATAAACAAGTAATCAACACATAATCAATATCTAGGTTTCATTAGATCTAAGCAAACACAAAAGAGATCTAGCCTAGCATAATGGAATTGAGACAAGAACAAGATATAGACAACCAACACATAGACATATTGATTGAATTAGAAGAACACTTATCTCAATTACAATGCAAGGTATCAAGGGTTTGGAACCCTTGAAAAACCTATAAAAGTTGCAGCAAAATCGTACTTAGGGTTTCTCCAAAACTTCTCTTTTTTAAATGTGAAAAATTAGAAAACTATATATAGAAAGATGGGTTTGACGGCGTCAAGAAGAAACATGTGACGCCGTCACCTCGCCGCCAAAACTCTTCTCGGACTGCCTAGATCTACTTCTGACGCCGTCAAGACTTATATGTTTCCAGGCCGTCATGACTCTTTTAATCTTGACGCCCTTCCTACGTGACGCCGTCAAATCTTCTCTGGATCGTCATGGATTTTCATGAAATTTGCTCTTGACGCCGTCAAGGTTTTGCTCTTGACGCCGTCACCTACTGTTCCCAGCATGGAAAATTAAGACTTTGGCGTTTTCTTCACTTTTATGCTCCAAAAACGTCCGAATTGCTTCCTTTTCCAGATTTCTCTCCCAAAGTACCTAAAATCACAAAAGGAACGATTTAGGGCAATATTTGATCAAACAAAGTCGGATTCGGGCTTAAATGACCCCCTAAAAACGGATTATTTTTTGCCTCATCAATGCGGTCCTCTCCCATTTGCTTACTCTCAAGGGCTTCCAAGAACAAATCCTGGTTGTGGCACCGTCGTTTAAATCACTTAAACTTCGGTACTATCAATGAACTCACCCGTAAAGATCTTGTGCGAGGCCTGCCAAGACTCAAATATGAAAAGGATCATCTTTGCTCTGCATGTCAAATGGGTAAGAGCAAGAAACACACCCACAAACCCAAAACCATCAACTCCATCATGGAAGGTCTACATACCCTTCACATGGATCTTTGTGGACCAATAAGGTTTCAAAGTATCAATGGAAAGAAATATGTGCTTGTTATTGTTGATGACTTCTCTCGCTTCACGTGGGTAAAGTTTCTACGATCAAAGGATGAAACTCCAGAGATCATCATCAAACTCATCAAGCAACTGCAAGTTCGACTCAACAAGACTGTTAGGTTCATTCGCACTGACAATGGAACAGAGTTTGTGAACAAACATCTTAATCAGTTTTATGAAAGCATCGGCATCAGTCACCAGAAGAGCATTCCACGTACTCCAAAATAAAATGGAGTTGTTGAAAGACGCAACCGCACCTTGGTTGAAGCCGCTAGGACTATGCTCATCTTTTCTAAAGCACCCATGTTTCTCTGGGCCGAGGCTGTTGCAACAGCTTGCTACACACAGAATAGATCTTTGATACACCCTCTTCACAGCAAGACTCCATATGAACTGGTTCATGGCAGAAAACCAGACCTGTCATTTCTACGGGTATTCGGTGCTCTGTGCTATCCAACAAATGACAGTGAAGATCTTGGGAAACTCAAGGCCAAGGCTGACATTGGTTTTTTCTTTGGGTATGCTCCAGAAAGAAAGGGATACTGAATCTACAACAAGCGTACCAGAGACATAATGGAAACCATCCACGTTACTTTCGATGAGCTGACCGAGCAACAGGCTCCTGGACACTCAAGTTCAGGACCCGGATCAAATCTTCTATCTCCTGGACCCATTGGCTCCAGGATTATACTGAGTCCCACTTCAGCTACTCCGTTTGTACCTCCTTCAAGTGAAGATTGGAAGAAACTGTTTGACCCCATGTTTGATGAATATTTTGAGCCTCAAAACTTGGCGGCTCCTGAAGCTCCCGTCATTCCACTACCTGCTGGTGGAGGTAATGCACCACATCATGAGGCAGGGCCATCCATGTCTATATCACTGGGCCCAGAAGCTCCAACCATCAGTCATTCAGTCACTACTGCTAATAGTCAATCTTCATCTGTACAACGAGTAGCTTCTGTAAATAATACTTCTGAAGTAAATCCTTTCGCTCCTCCTGAAGACGAACCGTTTGTAAATGTATTTGCTCCTGAATCCTCTGATGATACTACATCCTCAAAAGAAACCTACACGGCAACCTCAGTTCACTACCCTCAACCCCATGAGCATCTCAGAAAATGGACAAATGATCACCCGATCGACAACATCATTGGAAACCCTTCTCGTCCAGTCTCAACCCGTAAGCAACTAGCTACGGATGCCTTATGGTGCTTCTTCAACTCCGTCCTCTCTAGAGCCGAAACTAAGAACTCATGGTTTACTGCTATGGTAGATGAGATTCATGAGTTTGATCGACTTGAGGTATGGGAATTAGTACCTCCTCCAGAATGTGCTATGATCATTGCTCTCAAATGGATATTCAAGGTCAAGCTTGACGAGCATGGAGATGTCTTGAAGAACAAGGCGAGACTTGTAGCAAAAGGATACCGACAAGAAGAAGGAATAGACTTTGAAGAATCCTTCGCTTCGCTTGCTAGAATAGAAGCTATAAGGATATTTCTTGCTAATGCTGCCAGTCAGAATATGGTTATATATCAAATGGACGTGAAGACGGCATTCTTAAATGGCAATCTAAAAGAGGAGGTGTATGTTAGTCAACCCGAAGGATTCGTGGATCCCGAACGTCCTCACCATGTTTATCGCTTGAAGAAGGCTCTCTATGGACTTAAGCAAGCTCCTAGAGCATGGTATGACACTCTGTCTAAGTTTCTTCTGGCTAACAAGTTCACCAAGGGAGTTGTCGATCCTACACTCTTCACCAGGAAAACAGGCAAAAACTACCTGCATGTTCAAATATACGTTGATGACATCATATTTACCTCCTCTGATCCTCAGGAGTGTAATCGTTTTTCGCAAGAGATGAGCTCTCAATTTCAGATGTCCATGATGGGTTAAATGTCATTCTTTTTGGGTCTACAAGTCTCTCAAAACCCAAGTGGAATTTTCATCAATCAATCCAAATATGCTAATGAAATCTTGAAGAAATTTGGATATGAATCATGTGACTCTGTCGATACTCCCATGATAGAAAGATCAAAACTTGATGAAGACAGTATCGGAACTCCTGTTGACCAAACCAAGTATCGAAGCATGATTGGTTCCTTGATGTATATCACCGCCAGCCGACCAGATCTCCTCTTTGCAGTATGTATGCGTGCTCGGTATCAATCCAAACCGACCAATAAGCACTTAGAAGTAGTTAAGAGGGTCTTTCGGTATCTTAAAGGAACTGTCCACTTGGGTCTATGGTATCCCAAGAACACAGTTATGGCACTCACAGCTTACTCAGATGCCGATCATGCTGGGTGTAAAGATACTCGTCGAAGCACGTCAGGAGCTGCTCAATTCCTGGGGGATAAGTTGGTTAGTTGGTCTTCAAAGAGACAAATGAGTACTTCCATCTCTTCTACTGAGGCGGAGTACATTGCTATGTCCTCATGCTGTGCCCAAATTTTATGGATGAGATCACAACTCTCAGACTATGGTTTCTCCTACAACAAAGTCCCCGTGTATTGTGACAACCGAAGTGCAATTGCTCTTTGCTGCAACAACGTCCAACACTCCAGAACAAAACACATTGATATTCGACATCACTTCATCAGGGAGCAAGTTGAGAAGGGAATTGTGGAACTGTACTTCGTTAGGACCGAGTTCCAGTTGGCTGACATTTTCACCAAAGCACTTCCCAGAGAACGCATTGAATTCATTCTCCCTCGATTGGGAATGAAGAGTCTCACGCCAGAAGCTCTTTCAGGTCTTCAGGAAGAACAGGAGGAGTAAAGGAGGTGCTTCACATATCCTTGTATATATCCTAAACAAAAAAAAAATAAAAATAATAATAAAAAATAAAAATAAAAATAAAAATAAAAATGACACGGAGTCTCGGTCACCTCAAGTATTATTTAGCATATTGTAGCTCGTAGTAATTATCTTATTGTTAGTAAAGTAGTTTAGTATTAGTTAGTACTTGTGGAGTCGGGTCGGGTCTCTTACCCACTGTCAGCCCGCTCTACAGCCCGTTTCAAGGGGCGTTTGCTTTGTAATTATATATACCCTTTCCCACCCATGGGAAAGGGTTGGACCTTTACTTGCAATCTAACATTCAACAAGTTTTTCACATACAAGGCTCCCACTTCTCTCCTCTCTTTCTCTCTCTAACTTCTCACTAGAAACTTTACATTTAATCATCCTAAAATCACTTAACCATCCATGTTCATATATTAAAGTTTATTACAATTGGTATCAAGAGCCATGGTTCTATCCTAGGATTCATGGTTAGCTCGAATTTATAGTATGGTTTGTGGTTTTTGGATAGTTCAACTTCTTCTAGTGGTTTTCACATGTATTTGATCTCGTTGGGTGGTTTTCTCGACATTCCTCTTGTACTTTCTTGCTTATTAGTAGTATAGACATCTTGTTGTAATATTGGTTTAGTCATTTCATCAATTGTGTGGACGTTGGTAGAAATTCGTGTGCTATTTCTAAGTAGCGAGTTGGTACTTCCCGGTAGAGGGTTGGTATTTGTTTCCAGCGAGTTGAAGTTTGTGTTTTGGCGGGTTGCCATTTTTGGGTAGTAAGACAAAACGCTAGACAGTGACATTTCTGTCTTATTTGTCTAGCGAGTTGTGGACTAGTGAGTTGAGCTATTATCTGTTTAGCGAGTTGTGGACTAGCGAGTTGTGGAATCAGCGAGTTGGCATAACTAGAGATTTGATCAGATTAGCGAGTTACTACCTCTAGCGAGTTGTGATATTAGCGAGTTGGTGTCAGCGAGTTGTCAGACTTGGCACTAGCGAGTTGGTACTGGCGAGTTGTGCAACTAGCGAATTGTCAGTTTGTGTGTTGGTATTAGCGAGTTGTCAAATTTTTTCTAGCAAGTTGTGCCCATCTTAGCGTGTTGACATTTGTGTAATTTTTGAACTGTTGCGGCTTAAGTTGTTACATCTACTCCTTCAGTAACTTGATGCTGTGAGACTATTCCTACAACTTGACTTGTTATTGCAATAATAACTTGACGTTGTGAGTTTAATCTTACAATTTGACTTGTTTTCTGAGAAGTGACTGTGATTCGACTTGTTGTAACAAAACACGAATCTCACGAGTGTTTAACAACCTGATAAGTGCAACTTCTCTGTCTTCACAAGCATGGCAAGCTCTGCATCGGATGACATTCAGGCTGCAGGATCGGATACCCGTCCTCTGATGTTGGATAGGACTGACTATGAGTCATGGGCTCAAAGGATTCGTCTCTACTGTTTAGGAAAGGAAAACGGGGTTAACATCTTGAAATCCATCGATGAAGGACCTTTTCGTATGGGCTTCACCAGAGACACAATAGCTGCCACTGATGAGCAACCTGCTGCTGTTGGCCCTGATAGACCTCGCACTTACAATGAGCTATCTGATGAAGAAAAGAAACGTTATGATGCGGACATCAGAGCATCGAACATTGTCATTCAAGGGCTTCCCAAGGATGTCTACAAACTAATTAACTACAACACAGAAGCCAAAGCTGTTTGGGATAATGTGAAGATGCTTCTTTCAGGATCTGAGTTAACCAAAGAAGATCGAGAATCTCAGCTCTATGATGAATTTGAGCACTTTAAAATGAATCCAGGTGAAAGTGTCACAGACTATTACGTCAGATTTGACAAACTGGTCAATGATATGAGATCCATCAAGATGACAATGCCAAACATCCAGCTTAACTCCAAATTTGTGAATAACATGGCACTGGAATGGGACAGGTTTGTCACAGCTGTGAAACTCAACAAAGGTCTCAGGCATACCAATCATGAACAACTCTATGCATATCTCCAACAACATGAGAAACATGCTGCTTATGATCGAGTAATGCGAGAGAAGCTCAATCCGTCCACAACAAATGAATCCCTTGCATTTGTCTCTAATGTTCAACAACCAAATCCATCCTCTAATGATCCATCTCAACCACAACAACCTTTATCCAGGGGTAAACCAGCAAAAGGGCAATCACCAACTACCTCACCATCTGCTTTGAACACTCATCTGGACTCTGGGTACTCTCATACTGATATGATGATTGATAACCTCTCCAAACAAGTCTCCTTATTGATCCAACAGTTCAGGGCGGTTCTTCCACCTACTAATAACCAACTCAGAACTTCGTCTAACCCAAAAAATCAGGCAGTTATAGAAGATGGAAGGGTGGTGGTGCAGAATGTTCAAGGAAGACAAAACTACAATCAAAGAAATGCTGGGAGGGAAAATGGGCAGTATAGAGTTGGGAATGCTATTCAGGCACAAGCTAGGCAGCCTAAGTGCTATAACTCTGGAGGGTTGGGCCACATAGCCAGAAACTGCACACAACCAAAGCGTCCACAGAATTCTGAGTACTTCAAAGACAAGATGCTACTGATGCAGGCTCAAGAGAATGGGACTGCTTTGGATGAAGAAGCTTTACTCTTTTTGGCTGGTGATGATGGGAATATGTTTGATGCGGATGTGGATGATCAACCTGTTCAGGATATGGCCCTTAATGATCCAAACATCTTTCAAGTCGAAGATTGTGATGCATTTGACTCAGATGTTGATGATGAGCCCACAGTTCAAACCATATTCATGGCAAATCTATCTGCCACTACATCTTCTCCACACCAGTCGGGCTCCTCCCTCACTTCTGTCATTTCTGAGGTACCTACGTCACTTAACTCTATCATGAATAATCCTACCAATCCACAGGGGGTGTGTGATTCAGTACAACTCAGGAATATTGACAACATAGACACCACTGATATGGGAAACACCAACAATTTCCCATATGAGAGGTATGTGTCTGTCGATGGACGGACAGTTGTACCAAGTGACACACTGTCTGTGGATTCTAGTAAACTTGAGCTGCATGAGCACACTATATACAACCCTGATGATTCCTTGATCACTAGAGTTAACCTCCTTAAGGATCAGGTTGCTATATACGAACAGCGTGCTAATTTTGAGCTTAATGAACGTGAGCAGAAAATGGAATGGCAAATGTGTGCGTACATATCTGAAAATAACGCCAAACAAGAAACATTGAAAAAGGAGTTAATTTCTTTAAAAAAACAATTGGATCAGACTGTCAAGCAAAGACAGGAAATTCAAAAAGGGTTGACGTCAATCAAACTCAACTACCAAGAAAAGGAAACCAAACTTCTAAATAATTTTTCAAAACTCAAAACGTTGAAAAACAAATTGGAAGATAAGCTGTACATGCAAGGCCAAACCATTCAATCTGCTCAAATGATGGAAAAACATAGGAAACTAAGTGATGAATTTAGTGAACTTGATGCCTCTAAGACTAAAGCTAAATTTCTTAGAATTGGTATAGGTGCTCAACCTTCGCTATATGATGCACACACGATGCTTGACCCTAATCATGCCCCTCCTAATGTGAAATCATATGATGAGATTGATGAGGCTGAGGATAGAACTAGGGAAATACTTGCTGAGCGACTTAAGGATCTACTATGCGTTGCTAATAATATTATGTTTCACTATGATTATACAAATGACAATCACTCAGCTATTTTTGTCCCTCAAAAGAAAATCCTTCCTGAAAAAGTGTTCTGGAATATTGATATGGAAAAAATGAAAGCTGAAAGAATCATTGGCAATACACGCACCATCTTTAGGATTGCTGACCATCTACCCGTTAAGGACACCTAGGCACCTAGTACCATTTACTCTTCCCACACAGTGTAACACTCTTATTGGATTATATGTTCTAGGTCAATTGTTTAATGACTTTCAAAAAACATGCAAAATAAGAATTACACCAACGGGGATCACTGAAGGGGAAAGGGGTTTGAGCAAACTAAACAGTGTTACCTAACTGAAGTTATGCCATTTTTCGATCTTCTTAAAGAACACTTTGACGGCCTTAAAACCACCATCAATAATGATGTGAATCAAATGAAAAAGGTTTTTAAAGAAGTAGAAAATGAGGGTAACCAATTGGCAATCGATCTCAAATACAGTGAAATTGACAGAAAAAACATCCTCATCATGAATGAGGACTTGATTGCTAACTGCATTGCACAAGATGTCTTTTACACTGTTACTGGCTCTGCACTATCTACCAAGCAATTTCATGAAATGTCCACTACTTTAAATGTATTTCAGAATCGTGTGATTGAGCTTGAGGGGGAGAATTACCAACTAAACTGCAAAATTCAAAACGACGATCATGACAACATGGCCAGGAGTTTTTCGAAACTGGAAGTTGATAATTTTAACTTGCAATTAAAATACCAACATCTGAAAGAAAATGTTAAAGTATCAAATGCCAAGACATCTTCAGATACTCCTGAAT
The DNA here is from genome assembly GCA_030686995.1 of Artemisia argyi. Lineage (NCBI taxonomy): Eukaryota > Viridiplantae > Streptophyta > Magnoliopsida > Asterales > Asteraceae > Artemisia > Artemisia argyi. The sequence continues at coordinate 154,240,215 of CM060698.1, read as the reverse complement.
TTGATACATGTTTTGAATTAGCCAAAAAGGATGATGTAATTCAAGCTCACTTTAACACGATTTGGAAGTTGAGGGCCCAAATTGCACAATTAAAACAGTACAAAAGCGATGTGTCTAATACCAATTACCAGAAGTCGATAGATTCTCAAAATTTTCAGAAACAGGGCATGAACAATGAATTACAACATGAAAATGAGTGGCTTCGTGCTGAAATTTCAAACACCAAACAACGTTACAATGAATTGTTTGAGTCTATTAAAATAACACGTGACCAAAACAATGAAAAAGTCACGTCTTTGTTAAATGAAATTGAGAATCTAAAGACTATGGTGAAGGGTAAAATGCCCGTCGTGTCATGTGATCATGCTATTTTCAATGTACATGCTTGTAAAAAATATGCGTGTGATGCTGTCAATGTCTCTCTTCCCCTTAGGAACAATAAGTTAGTTCTCAACAACTACCTTAAGAATCTTAAGGATTGTCTGGCCATACTTAGAGAAACCATTGAAGATAAGAGAATATCTAAACCTAATGATGATGTTGTTATTGGTGCTTGCTTCCTCACTAATAGAGCCCAGGAACTATTAGAATATGCCATAGGATCATGCCCCAAGAATGATAACAAGTCAGAAAGGTCATTTGCATCACACTCTAACAGTGGCTACAAGCATGTTACATTAGATCATTTCCAAACCATGTCAAAACCCACCATCATGTTCACCGGTAAACAAGTAGCAACTAATCATACTAATGTTCCCGTCATTGCTTCTACAGGATTAAAAGGTGTATCTTATGCTAGCAAGTCACAGCCTAGGTGCAATACAAAGAATGATAGGACCTTGCTGGCTAAGAGTACACTTATGAAGGAAGTAGAAGAACCATCTAGGAAAAATAAAGTTATGATTAATGAAAGGAATCGAGTTGATTCAAACATTTGTGTTAACAATGATGTAATTAATTCGAATTTTGGTGCTATTTGTAAGACTTGTAACAAATGCTTATTTTATGGTAATCATGATGCTTGTGTTGTGTCTTTTCTTAAATCCACCATGAAATCTTCAGATATGAATGTCTCGTGTGGTAAACCGGTAAAACAAGTATGGAGTAAAACAGGAAAAGTGTTCACTAATGTTGGTTATCAATGGAGACCCACTGGAAGGAAATTCAATCTAAGGAAAAAGTGCCCAATGACTAGGATCACTAATTGCAAAATTGTGCCTATTAAGCAGTGGAGGCCTACTGGTAGACGGTTCCCAATAGAAGAACTTAGTACCACTCCCAATCCTAGTGCACCAAAATGTGAAAGTTCCAGTGAATTATCTGTGACATATGATAATCCAATATTTGTGTGTGCTAACCAAACGGACCCCAACTGTTTGTGGGGCTCCAACTTTTTCAGTTATCCACGATCGTCTGGTTTCAAATGCAGGTCGTACAAATCGTCCTTTGGTATTTCGACTCAGGCTGCTCAAAACATATGACTGGAGATCGCTCGCGGCTCAAGAATTTTGTGGAGAAGTTTATTGGTACTGTTAGATTTGGAAATGACCACTTTGGATCTATAATGGGTTATGGTGATTACGTATTTGGAGACAGTGTGATATCCAGAGTTTACTATGTGGAGGGTCTTGGACACAATCTATTTTCTGTTGGTCAATTCTGTGACTCTGATCTTGAAGTCGCCTTCAGAAAGCACACCTGTTTTGTTAGAGAACTAGATGGTGTAGATCTCCTCCAAGGGAGTCGGGGCACTAACTTGTATACCATCTCTATTGAAGACATGATGCGGTTCTCTCTAATCTGCTTGCTCTCAAAAGCCTCAAAGAACAAATCATGGTTGTGGCATCGTCGTTTAAACCATTTGAACTTCGGTACTATCAATGAGCTCACACGTAAGGATATTGTTCGAGGGTTGCCCAGACTTAAGTATGAAAAAGATCATCTATGCTCCGCATGTCAAATGGGCAAGAGCAAGAAGCACTCCCATAAACCCAAGACCGTCAATTCCATCATGGAAGTCCTACTTACCCTTCACATGGATCTCTGTGGACCAATGAGGATTCAAAGTATCAATGGAAAGAAATATGTGCTTGTTATAGTTGATGATCATTCTCGGTTTACATGGGTAAAATTTTTACGGTCAAAAGATGAAACTCCGGAAATCATCATCAAACTCATCAAGCAATTGCAAGTTCGACTCAACAAAACAGTCAGGTTCATTCGCACTGATAATGGAACCGAGTTCGTGAACAAACAACTTACCTAGTTCTATGAAGGTGTAGGCATTAGTCATCAAAAGAGCATTCTACGTACACCTCAACAAAATGGAGTTGTTGAGAGGCGTAACCGCACCTTGGTTGAAGCTGCAAGGACTATGCTCATTTTCTCCAAAGCTCCTATGTTTCTTTGGGCTGAGGCTATTGCAACTGCATGTTACACTCAGAATCGATCCTTGATACATCCTCTTCACTGCAAGACTCCATATGAACTGGTTCATGGCAGAAAACCTGATCTTTCGTTTCTTCGTGTATTTGGAGCACTGTGCTATCAAACAAATGATAGTGAAGACCTTGGGAAACTCAAAGCCAAGGCCGATATTGGTTTCTTCGTTGGATATGCTCCAGAACGAAAGGGATACCGAATCTACAACAAGCGTACCAGAGACATAATGGAAACCATCCACGTTACTTTCGATGAGCTGACTGAGCAACAGGCTCCTGGACAATCAAGTTCCGGACCCGGACCAAATCATCTATCTCCTGGACCCATAAGCTCCAGGATTGTACAGAATCCCGCATCTGCTGCTCCTTTTGTGCCTCCTACAAGTGAAGATTGGAAGAAACTGTTTGACCCCATGTTTGATGAATATTTTGAGCCTCAAAGCTTGGCGGCTCCTGATGCTCCTGTAATGCCTCAACCAGGAGGTGATGCAAATGCACCTCAGTATGATGCAGGGCCATCCACGTCTATGTCATTGGACCCTGAAGCCCCCACCACATGTCACTCAGTCACTACTTCTAGTGCTCAATCTACATCGGTACAACAAGTAGCATCAGTAAATAACTCTCTTGAAGTAAATCCTTTTGCTCCTCCAGAAGACGAGCCGTTTGTTAATGTCTTTGCTCCTGAATCCTCCTATGATGCTACATCATCAGAAGAACACAATACGGCAACCTCAACTCACTACCCTCAACCCCATGAGCATCTTAGGAAATGGACAAATGATCACCCGATCGACAACATCATTGGTTACCTTTCACGTCCAGTATCTACCCGTAAGCAACTTGTAACCGACGCATTATGGTGTTTCTTCAATTCAGTCCTCTCTAAAGTTGAGCCCAAAGATTTCAAGGATGCAATGTCTAAACACTCATGGTTCACTGCTATGGTGGACGAGATTCATGAGTTTGATCGTCTTGATGTATGGGAATTAGTGCCACCTCCCGACTGTGCGATGATCATTGCTCTCAAATGGATATTTAAAGTTAAACTTGATGAGCATGGAGATGTATTGAAGAACAAGGCTAGGCTTGTGGCAAAAGGTTATCATCAAGAGGAAGGTATTGACTTTGAAGAATCATTCGCACCTGTTGCTAGAATTGAAGCCATACGAATATTTCTAGCTAATGCTGCAAGTCAGAATATGGTGGTTTATCAAATGGATGTTAAGACGGCTTTCTTAAATGGTGATCTAAAAGAGGTAGTGTATGTAAGCCAACCCGAAGGATTCGTGGATCCAGAACATCCTAACCACGTATATCGCTTGAAGAAAGCTCTTTATGGGCTTAAGCAAGCTCCTAGGGCGTGGTACGACACCTTGTCAAAATTCCTTCTTGCTAACAAGTTCTCCAAAGGTGCTGTTGATCCTACACTATTTACCAGAAACACCGGCAAGAACCGTCTTCATGTACAAATTTACGTTAATGACATCATATTTGCCTCCTCTGATCCCAGTGAGTGTGATCGCTTCTCCCAAGAGATGAGTTCACAGTTCCAGATGTCAATGATGGGTCAAATGTCCTTCTTTCTAGGCTTGCAAATATCTCAAAATCCAAATGGAATCTTCATCAATCAATCCAAGTATGCTAATGAAATCTTGAGGAAATTTGGATTTGATTCATGCGACGCCGTTGATACTCCCATGATGGAAAGATCAAAACTTGATGAAGATGATATCGGGATCCCTGTTGAACAAACCAAGTATCGAAGCATGATTGGTTCCTTAATGTATCTCACTGCTAGCCGACCGGATCTTCTTTTTGCAGTCTGCATGTGTGCTCGGTATCAATCCAAACCTACCAAGAAACATCTAGAAGCTGTCAAGAGGGTCTTTCGGTATCTTAAAGGAACAATCCACTTAGGCCTATGGTATCCCAAGGACACAGCTATGGCACTCACTGCTTATTCCGATGCTGATCATACGGGGTGTCAAGACACTCGTCGAAGTACATCTGGGGGTGCACAATTTCTTGGTGATAAGCTGGTCAGTTGGTCTTCAAAGAAACAAATGAGTACATCGATCTCCTCCACAGAGGCCGAATACATTGCCATGTCCTCCTGTTGTGCTCAGATCCTATGGATGAGATCTCAACTCTCGGACTATGGCTTTGTATACAACAAGATTCCTATGTACTGTGACAACAGAAGTGCCATCGCGCTTTGCTGCAACAATGTCCAGCATTCAAGGACTAAGCACATCGATATTCGCCATCACTTCATCAGGGAGCAAGTTGAGAAGGGAATAGTGGAACTTTACTTCGTGAGGACTGAGTTCCAGCTTGCTGATATCTTCACCAAAGCACTTAATAGGGAAAGATTTGAATTCATCCTCCCTCGCCTTGGCATGAAGAGTCTCACACCTGAGGATCTCACTAGTCTTCAAGATGATAAGGAGGAGTAAAGGAGTTGCGTCACATATCCTTGTATATAATCTATCTCTATAAGAAAATAGAAAAATATAAAACATACAAAAACCATAAAAAATCAGAAAATTATAAAATCCAAAAATATTATTCTCTCGACATGTCTCATGTGTAATCAATAGTATGTACGATTATAGAAATGCCATTCAATAATGGCACGGAATCATACATATGCTTGAACATGAGTTGTTTTTACTCTTAATAATGTTTTCTCTAAAACATGTCGTTTCCCAAAATTTCTTCAAAATGGTTTGCTATTACTTCAGATAGCAACCCGGTCTTAGTATTGGGGAAAGTTCGTCGCCAAAAAGACGACTGTTCCTTACAAAGGCATGAATTACTTTATATTCGTGCCTTTCCAATCTGATGAACGCTTAAGTGCATCATTTCTGGTAAAAGAAGAGAAGTCTTCTTTGCATCTCAAATACTTTTCCTTCAAAGATTCTTCGGGAAAGTATTTGCTCCAAACTTGGTGGTACCATGGTTTTTGAAGATAAAAATACAATTAACACTGTGTTTTAACAACATACCACTCAATCGATGGAAAAAGAATTAATCTTTTGTGATAAATACTTTATTGAAAAATGCGTCATCGATTGAGGGGGAGCATGATTTCAAAAAATATATGTCATCAAAACAATATCTTTGTGCATAAGGGCCGTATTCGACATGTGATTGTTATGTGTTAGTATATGAATTTTTCATGAGTTTTTCATTGAACTCTAAATCATTTATAAACTCATCACTTCTAACACATAACATTCTCCCTCAATTATTGAGGGGGAGCAAATGTATCATCTCAACAATCAGTAATTCTTCAAATATGACACATCTTTCTCCCAAAATCTCTTAACTTACTTAAATCACTTGGGATCAAAAATCTCAACTGGTTTGAAATTTTTGATCGGGGGAGAAAATGTGATTTAAATATGGAAATCTGATTAAAATGTGGTGTTGATTCTAAATGTATGCTCTCCTATTTGTGCTAAACCCTTTTGTATACCAATGCACAAATTGAGGGGGAGCAAATGAGTTGAGAAAAAGGATCCGTGCATTTTCTTTGAGAGATCGAGACTCAGTCTTAACTTATGAATTGACGAAACACAATTGTCTTGAATCGAAAGGACTAGTCCTGGACGGGTAATAACTTCAAGCTGGTTTAACCAGTAATGTAAGCGTGTCTCGAAGAGGTCTAGTCTGAGTAGAATGTACCATTTCGAGAAACCTTGGGTGAATCCGATCGGGCCGGGTAATAACTTCAAGCTAGTTTATCTAGTGATGTAAGCGTGTCTCGAATGCCCGGCTATGGTCACTTAAGGTAGATCAATTCAAAAGTGCAACTCTTCCCGACGTGTGCAAATTTTCAAATCAATATTTATGAGCACATGTTAAGGGGGAGCATTTGAAAATGACAAAACTCTCAATGTGCTAACAAAATGTGTTTCTCAATCATAAACACATTGAGAGAATTTTCAATGATTTGGTAAATGGCAACTTAGGACAGTCATGGAGTTATAAGGTGGCTAAGGCTAGGAAAACCGTCCTATGATCCGCCAGAGCCGGAGGGATCTACCCATGGACAATACCAAATAGATAGTATTTAGAAGTCCGTAGGTATGATCATGAAAAAAAGAGAAATGTGAGAATGGAGAAAGAAGGGGTTGAAGAATTAAAAAGAAATGAAATGAGAAAGGGTGAAAAGAAATAGCCCTCCAACTATTCAACCTTAGGGCAGAAACCGGGTTCAATTCATAATCTACTGAGGGTTGCTAAGGCAACATCGGTATTGAAGACAAGACGTCATGGACCCAGTGACGCAATGCACTAAACCTTCTAGCCACTCAAGTTCTCTTAAAAGAACTTGTTTCATTCTCACGGGGAACCGGTGTAATCTATTAACTCATCTCTTAGAGATGGTTGATATTGAAGCAGGAGACCTCTCCCTAATCTCCGCATAGGAAAACCAAACGCACTTATTCAGTCTAGAGCCTCGAGATACACAAAAAGATCTCATAGGAACACGTGCTACTTCTACCTTGGTTGTTCAACATTAAGGACACCAGTGGTAAACTTATGAGTCCTACGCAGATCTTAGCAATCTGCCAGAACATTTATGAGGGTTGTTACCTATGTAACTCCCAATGATTGAGTGGAAATTCCTGCCAGGGTCAACATCAAGCAGCCCTGAAAGCAGGTCACTTAGGTAATTCCTTGTGGATTACGCTTAGTGGTCCCGATGGTTACAAAAGGTCTACGGTCGTGGAGTGATCTCCAGCGACTCACCCTATTGTTGATCTACTCAGGTAGGTCGTGTAAATCCTATCGGGGTTTACCAATTGGGAACGATCTTGGTAAGGGTTAGAAGGAGTATTCACACTATGCTGTTGACGATCTCTAATTCCAAACCTATAAGTACCGGAAGATTTGTTGCTAACTGTTTGCTTGCAGGAATTTCGGACGATTGCAGTAGATTGCTGAAAAGATGCTGATTCATCAACACATGCTCACACTTCATCATCATATTCTATGATGTAACACCTAAAATCTGAGAACATGTGAAATGACCAAAATGCCCTTACAAGTTTAAAAATCAATTAAAAGCTTATAAAATATCCAAATGATTCCAAACTTCTAACAATGAACAAGTTATGATCCAAAGTAATTTTAACAACTTCATTTAACATTTATAAAAGTTACAAAATTACCAAAATACCCCTCATAGGGCCGAATGACTTAATATGTGTTATATTTTGATTTAAATTGATTTTAAAAGATATATATTATCTAAATATGGAAGATAATTATCACCCAATATTCTCCCACCCATAATCACGAAATTTCTGGTCCATAAACCCCCCTCATCACACGGCATATCTTTTTAAAACCAAAAACCATATCTTTTCTTTTAAAACCCTAATTGCCGATTTCAATAAAACACAAAGAAATTCTCATAGCCTCCATTCGACCACCTCATAATTCCTAAGCAATTTTCTGTGATCTATCATCATCCTAAGAAGCCAAGAAAAATTCCCTTTTGAATTGTGGAAGCCTTGCACGATCGTGGCATTGTTTTCTTTGTGTCGAGCCCTAAAACAAAGGTAAATTCGTTATGTTTCATACGACCTCTTATAAATTCATTTTCTATTTTTCCTGAGTTCCTTACATCATATATGATATTCGAAAAATGATTACAAGGTTTGTTGGTCGCGTTTGTTCTCGTGGGAATTTTTGGTGTCGTATTATCCAATTCAAGAGGTGTAATTCGTCCAGCCTATTCTATTTGTTCTAGATCTGGTCTGGTATTTTTCTCACGTCTCTTACATCATATAAGTCTCAAATAAAATGTTCTAATCGATCCATGCATGCTCTATAACGTTTTGGTGAATTAAACCCTAAAAACGCAACAAAACTCTATATCATTGTATATGAATTTTCTGGATATGAATGATAATTTTTATGAACTTCATATATTAATTATGATCTCGTAAAAATATGGGTTTGAATTATAGAAGCTTAAATCTCGTGTTGTGATTTATTTTATAAATCGGCTAATTAAGAAAACAATGAAGAAAATAAAAGAAACCCTAAATCGAATTAGGGTTAGGGTTTTTATGTTTGGATCTGGTAATTAATGCATAATAATGATTGAGTAATGATTGTATAATGATGGCATAATGATTTTATGAAATTAGGGTTTGGTTTTGGTAACTTTAAAATAAATCCGATTGGAAAATAAAGTACAAGGGTGTGTTTTGCCAACTTTGAAACATCTGGGATATTTTTGTAAGATCATATATATCAGTAGGAATATGGGAAAAATATAACTTGAGGGTTCTAAGTGTAAATATTACAAGAAATGAGTTAATTGTATTTAATTGGTGCGATTTGTAATTAATTAAAGTAGAGGGACTAAAAGTGTAATTTCTGGAAACTTGGGACTGATTTGAGTAATAAAATATATTCAGGGGGTTTTGTGCTAATTTGGTAATTTAATGGCTTAATATGTAATTATAGATAATTAAAAGTTGAAATTGTAAGTTAAAAGGTTAAATATGTAACTTTGATAACTTGAGGGACTTAATGTGTAAATTATGAATACTTGAGTATCCATTCGTATTATATGATAAAATAAGTGATCATGGTGTAAAATGGATAAGTTAAGGGTTTAATGTGTAACTATGAAGACAAAAAGGTTTAAAGTGTAATTTTGGAATGTAAGGGTGTAAAATGTAAAGTTATGAAACCCTAAGGACCAAATGTGTAAATATGTTAAAAGATACTTTGATTCCATTAATAATGATTCAACTTTCTAATTATGGAAACTTTCTAAAAATGGAAACTTACTATTTATGGAAACCTGCTAAAAGTGGAAAGTCACTTTAAATGGAAAGTTACTAAAACTGGAAAGCCGACTAAAATGAGAAATCTGAATTGAATAAGTTATTAATAATAAGCCGATCATTAATTCGTGTAGATTCGTTGAAGAAGGAGTGTTTCCATATGCTTACGTATGTTATGATTTCGATGGCGATTGAGGTACAGATATTCTGACCTTTCTCAAAAGGTTTCTCATGATCTCTTTCATATTCTGATCCGTTAGTTCCCGAATTGATGCCATTGCTATGATTCCCTTTCTTGAACCTTCTCTGTTGATCCCACTTGATATGAATTCCGTTATGAACCTATGCTATGAAAACCTTCTTAATGATACCATGGAAATGTTTTAAGAAGAACCGATTTGAAAAGATGTTTATAAATGATGCTAAATTTCTTTTTAAAAGAAAGGTTATTTAACTTTCATGAACACTATATTTTGAAAGACCATTTTATGAAAACTGTTTTAAAAGATTATTTAAACTGGACTTTTAATAGAAACTTTTGAAACGGACTTTTGAACTGAACCATGAATTGATTTTGAATATGAACCTTGACCTGATAAACTCTGATTGGACCTTGAATACTATTTCTGATATGAACCTTTGTTTATGAACTGCTATTATGAACCTTTGATATGATTCTGAGATACACCTTTGCCATATGACCTTTTGTATGATATGAGACCTGACTCTTAGTTTGATACCCGAGCTATTTCTGTTTCCCTACCTATGGAGGTACCATAGGCGTGTCTGTGATGCACCACTGGCATGACTAGTGTGTGGCCCTAGTGATTTGGCTACACCGTCCCCTTTCTGTTATATGATATGCGCGCTTTATGATATGATTTGTTATGGCCACTCTGATTTCTGCGGGGGCGTATGGATGCATCCTAGATCTGTTCTGTTTAGTGGATTTAACTATGATTATGATTATGATATATGTCTGGTGACTGGTACTGTGTGCTATACATGCCTTTCACAAATTTCTGGGAGTTCGCTACTCCACCCATTTGAAGAATGAGGACACCCCTCATATTATCTGATTATCTGAGAGGACTCCCCTCTATATGATTATGAAGAATTATGGTATTGACGGCTTATATGATATGATATGTTTCTGGGCTCGTGGTAGATGACTATCCTTTCTTCTTTCTATTCTATTACTCTTTTATCTATTCCTTATTCTATTTCCCCAATGCACTATATTTCAGTTCTGTTTCATTATCATTGCTTTGTATATGTATCTGTTCACTGGGCTTTTTAAGCTCAGCCGCATTTCCTTTTCCTGCGGCAGGTTTTAGTAGGAAGCTGGGTTATGGGAAGAGAGTGTGACTGGACTTAGAAGACTATGCTTTGGACTAGAGACGATTAGATGAAGTTTCACTTTATTAGACATAGTATTTATTGTTTTGTAACCTTGTAGTTTCAGATTTTCATTTGTAACCCTGAATTTCGTTGTATGTATGAATTATATGCTTGTGTTTGTTCTGATATGTCACTGTAATGTAATACTTCTACCCCTATCGGGTTGGGGTGTTACAATTATGGTATCAGAGGCCAGGCTGCGATTCGTAATACATTTACCCTTGACCTGTGAAGTTTGGACCCCTAAGTTTCCACTGTAGGCGCTCATAAGACAACCTTTGAAACTTTACATTAGGATTCCCCATAGGAACCTAAGTTATTACCAGTGAGGAATGGGTAGACTAAGACATTTATGTAAGTATCATTTGCTTCCGTATCACTCTGATCGTGCCTTTGCTCTTAGATAAGCCTTATAAGGACCTTTGTTTCAGAAGTTAGAAGTTTTGCAACTTAAGCTTAGTAACCAAGTAAGTTTGGAATACCTCAGAAGGCTACCTGGATACCTTACACATTTAAGTTTCACCTTCAGATTTTGATCTCCGCCTCCGATTTGTTTGATGAGCTGTTTGACACCTTTTCGACCACATCGTAGGTCATTCAACCACAATGTGTTCGACACATTCTGTGAATTCATCACTTATGATGGGTATGAATGTACCACCCGATACTACTTAACTCTGTATGATCCATTACTACCCCTATGAGAACCCTGGTAATTATGAACCACGAATATGAGAAGTTTTGTTTCCTCTCTTTGAATGATGAACCTTGTTCTGCCAACCGTTTCCTTTGGAAGGGTATGATGTAAATACTATCTCTATATGGATTTGTTAACTAAGCATGATGATGCTGATAACTGAGATTCTGTACCTCTCACAATTGACGATTATACGATATTCGTATTACCAATGATACACATCCTACCTGCTACTTATGCTAAGAAGCTAAACGAAATTCCCACACATTGAACTGTTCGTTTATCCATCCCAACATTTTTGTTGAACCATGTACTTGACTCTGATATATGAACTATCTGTATGATTTGACGACTGTATTCACTCTATGAATCCTTTGACCTTGAGATGTCTGATTGTACGGTCTTTTGGACTAAATGGCTATTCGTGAAGATACCATAGACTACCATATCTGAAATGTGACCTTAAAAATCTGCTTCACCCTATTCCATTATGATGACTCTCTACATCTGCTAAAATTTCTGTCACTATGGAAACACCTACCCCAAACTCATGTGATTATCAAGTTTCCCTGAAAACCATTATTATCAACCCTTAGAAAGTTCTACTATTGGGAAATAATTTTGTCATACGAAGATTTTCCGGTATTCTCTGATGAACCTTTTGGTACTCCTTCCTGCTTAAGAAGTAGAGTGGACATTGAACTGATATCAGTGAAGAAACCATGGTGCCATAGAAGTTGAGAGATTGAAGGAGCTGACGGAATATGATTTTTAACCTTGGTGATTCTCTTTAGATGCTCTTGTTTGTTTATGAAGAAGAACGAGAGAAGTATGCGATGACGTATCAACTATCGTGAATTTAAACGTACCACTATCACTAATCATTATTTGTTTCCGCGTATCAATAATTAATTTGGTCTTCCTTTGAAACTCCGCGTCTGATTGCATCATTTTAGATTTGAAGGACTGAAGAAGCAACCACAAAAACTTCTAAGAAGGGGGTTAACTAACTGAGAGTAACCTTTGGGAAGTATATCAGTTCTTGAAGAAGAAAGAAGGCGATGTGAAAATTCCCCGAGATGATTTCTGAAGTTGCTTTTGCACTCGTTATAACATTTATGAACTTGAATGATGCCAATGGTGTTGGCTAGAATAATCATGTTTTTCGCATGTTTTGGACAAATTGTCATAGTATGACATTGTGATGTGTTCTAAAACGAAAGAAGAACATAGAGATTATTGGTGAGATTGAAGACCGTTATCGGAATTAGAAACCTGGTGGAAGAGTAGTAGAAGATGGTTGCGACAAGCATTACCATGGAAGAAGCATATAAGAAGAAGAGAGGAACTGGGATAGTGCTCAATCATACATCATGCAACATGTGAAGATTTCAGTTTGGGCACCAAAACAACCAGACCAAAGAAGACGAACCATTCAACACACAACCTGGAGTAGACAACAACATCATGTACCCTAAAACCTGGAGCTATGTTAGAAGACCTGTCGAAGACACGCAGTCTTGTTTCTCTATTCATTCTAGTTGTACTAAGATGAATTGAGAGCAGAAGCAGACCTGCGGATGGAGGAATCCACAGTGATTGCGTCAGAGACTGCCGTTACGATGCCACACTACCAAGAGGAACTGCTAAAGACCGGAGGAACCAGACTCGAGTTTTAAATTCTCTTAATCATGAGGTAAGACGGACAAGAATAAACAGACTACTCCAACTTGGAAGAAATTTTGAAATTTGTAAATGAGTGGACGGATTTGAAAGCGGACATTGTGTTTAGACGAGATGATGCTGTAAAGAATTGACGTTACTGATGACGTACCTTAATTTTGAATGACATTCTCGGGTCTCCGTTACTCTTCGAGTAATTTCGTTCTCTTAGTTATGATTTTGGTGACCTCTGAGACTATAGGTGGACTAGGTGGATTTAAATAAGTTTGGGTGTTCACGACTTGAGATAAAGTATGATCATCATGAGGGCATATGTATATGATGCCAGTATTATGACGCCTGGCCAACGTGATAATACTTACATCATATAACGTGCACTTATGGTGGGCATATGATATTTTAAGAAGTGCCTTAGAAGCTTTAGAATTCTGGCATCTGATCAAGATCATCTGAGTTTAGTGAGACTTTAGGTTCATTCTACCTATACGTTTGATATGATGTCCTTGTTATACGATTCGATACGTTTGGACTCTCGACACGTGTTTTGCTAATCTTTGCAACTTCTGATAAGAATCTTAGGTTCCATTATGAAATTTCTGCCGTTGATGATATCTAACCATATGCTTTCTGCCCGTATACGTTTCGCATTCGTTGAAGTTGTTCATTATGATCTGCCATGAGTAAAATATGTGATTGTGGACTTTGAGGAAATGAGACCTATTTGTTTATGAGAATACCTATGGAAGGTTATCTAAAAGTCGACACTATCTGAGAAACTGAAGAGTTAAACCGTATATCACCCCATATTTGCTAAAATTCAATGTATTCTCATCTGATTCGCCTAATCAATTCGATGAAAATCTTATGTATTTTATACCTCCTCCTAGAGAATTCGATTATCATCCGTTATGTTTGATACATTATCCTTTTGATTCAAATTCAGTATGATATGCCCTTCTGAGAAATCTGGAACTGTTTTTGACAATAATTACGAGTCATGAGAAACCAGTTGGTCTAAATATCTTTTGGAAGAACCTCCCCGGATGTGAGGATGTTTGTGACGACCTGTTGCGGTTTACTACGACTTCGTCTAACTTGGCGACTTCAAATTTCGAGGATGAAATTTCTCTTTTTAGAGGGGAAGAAGTTGTAACACCTAAAATCTGAGAACATGTGAAATGACCAAAATGCCCTTACAAGTTTAAAAATCAATTAAAAGCTTATAAAATATCCAAATGATTCCAAACTTCTAACAATGAACAAGTTATGATCCAAAGTAATTTTAACAACTTCATTTAACATTTATAAAAGTTACAAAATTACCAAAATACCCCTCATAGGGCCGAATGACTTAATATGTGTTATATTTTGATTTAAATTGATTTTAAAAGATATATATTATCTAAATATGGAAGATAATTATCACCCAATATTCTCCCACCCATAATCATGAAATTTCTGGTCCATAAACCCCCCTCATCACACGGCATATCTTTTTAAAACCAAAAACCATATCTTTTCTTTTAAAACCCTAATTGCCGATTTCAATAAAACACAAAGAAATTCTCATAGCCTCCATTCGACCACCCCATAATTCCTAAGCAATTTTTTGTGATCTATCATCATCCTAAGAAGCCAAGAAAAATTCCCTTTTGAATTGTGGAAGCCTTGCACGATCGTGGCATTGTTTTCTTTGTGTCGAGCCCTAAAACAAAGGTAAATTCGTTATGTTTCATACGACCTCTTATAAATTCATTTTCTATTTTTCCTGAGTTCCTTACATCATATATGATATTCAAAAAATGATTACAAGGTTTGTTGGTCGCGTTTGTTCTCGTGGGAATTTTTGGTGTCGTATTATCCAATTCAAGAGGTGTAATTCGTCCAGCCTATTCTATTTGTTCCAGATCTGGTCTGGTATTTTTCTCACGTCTCTTACATCATATAAGTCTCAAATAAAATGTTCTAATCGATCCATGCATGCTCTATAACGTTTTGGTGAATTAAACCCTAAAACCGCAACAAAACTCTATATCATTGTATATGAATTTTCTGGATATGAATGATAATTTTTATGAACTTCATATATTAATTATGATCTCGTAAAAATATGGGTTTGAATTATAGAAGCTTAAATCTCGTGTTGTGATTTATTTTATAAATCGGCTAATTAAGAAAACAATGAAGAAAATAAAAGAAACCCTAAATCGAATTAGGGTTAGGGTTTTTATGTTTGGATCTGGTAATTAATGCATAATAATGATTGAGTAATGATTTTATAATGATGGCATAATGATTTTATGAAATTAGGGTTTGGTTTTGGTAACTTTAAAATAAATCCGATTGGAAAATAAAGTACAAGGGTGTGTTTTGCCAACTTTGAAACATCTGGGATATTTTTGTAAGATCATATATATCAGTAGGAATATGGGAAAAATATAACTTGAGGGTTCTAAGTGTAAATATTACAAGAAATGAGTTAATTGTATTTAATTGGTGCGATTTGTAATTAATTAAAGTAGAGGGACTAAAAGTGTAATTTCTGGAAACTTGGGACTGATTTGAGTAATAAAATATATTCAGGGGGTTTTGTGCTAATTTGGTAATTTAATGGCTTAATATGTAATTATAGATAATTAAAAGTTGAAATTGTAAGTTAAAAGGTTAAATATGTAACTTTGATAACTTGAGGGACTTAATGTGTAAATTATGAATACTTGAGTATCCATTCGTATTATATGATAAAATAAGTGATCATGGTGTAAAATGGATAAGTTAAGGGTTTAATGTGTAACTATGAAGACAAAAAGGTTTAAAGTGTAATTTTGGAATGTAAGGGTGTAAAATGTAAAGTTATGAAACCCTAAGGACCAAATGTGTAAATATGTTAAAAGATACTTTGATTCCATTAATAATGATTCAACTTTCTAATTATGGAAACTTTCTAAAAATGGAAACTTACTATTTATGGAAACCTGCTAAAAGTGGAAAGTCACTTTAAATGGAAAGTTACTAAAACTGGAAAGCCGACTAAAATGAGAAATCTGAATTGAATAAGTTATTAATAATAAGCCGATCATTAATTCGTGTAGATTCGTTGAAGAAGGAGTGTTTCCATATGCTTACGTATGTTATGATTTCGATGGCGATTGAGGTACAGATATTCTGACCTTTCTCAAAAGGTTTCTCATGATCTCTTTCATATTCTGATCCGTTAGTTCCCGAATTGATGCCATTGCTATGATTCCCTTTCTTGAACCTTCTCTGTTGATCCCACTTGATATGAATTCCGTTATGAACCTATGCTATGAAAACCTTCTTAATGATACCATGGAAATGTTTTAAGAAGAACCGATTTGAAAAGATGTTTATAAATGATGCTAAATTTCTTTTTAAAAGAAAGGTTATTTAACTTTCATGAACACTATATTTTGAAAGACCATTTTATGAAAACTGTTTTAAAAGATTATTTAAACTGGACTTTTAATAGAAACTTTTGAAACGGACTTTTGAACTGAACCATGAATTGATTTTGAATATGAACCTTGACCTGATAAACTCTGATTGGACCTTGAATACTATTTCTGATATGAACCTTTGTTTATGAACTGCTATTATGAACCTTTGATATGATTCTGAGATACACCTTTGCCATATGACCTTTTGTATGATATGAGACCTGACTCTTAGTTTGATACCCGAGCCATTTCTGTTTCCCTACCTATGGAGGTACCATAGGCGTGTCTGTGATGCACCACTGGCATGACTAGTGTGTGGCCCTAGTGATTTGGCTACACCGTCCCCTTTCTGTTATATGATATGCGCGCTTTATGATATGATTTGTTATGGCCACTCTGATTTCTGCGGGGGCGTATGGATGCATCCTAGATCTGTTCTGTTTAGTGGATTTAACTATGATTATGATTATGATATATGTCTGGTGACTGGTACTGTGTGCTATACATGCCTTTCACAAATTTCTGGGAGTTCGCTACTCCACCCATTTGAAGAATGAGGACACCCCTCATATTATCTGATTATCTGAGAGGACTCCCCTCTATATGATTATGAAGAATTATGGTATTGACGGCTTATATGATATGATATGTTTCTGGGCTCGTGGTAGATGACTATCCTTTCTTCTTTCTATTCTATTACTCTTTTATCTATTCCTTATTCTATTTCCCCAATGCACTATATTTCAGTTCTGTTTCATTATCATTGCTTTGTATATGTATCTGTTCACTGGGCTTTTTAAGCTCAGCCGCATTTCCTTTTCCTGCGGCAGGTTTTAGTAGGAAGCTGGGTTATGGGAAGAGAGTGTGACTGGACTTAGAAGACTATGCTTTGGACTAGAGACGATTAGATGAAGTTTCACTTTATTAGACATAGTATTTATTGTTTTGTAACCTTGTAGTTTCAGATTTTCATTTGTAACCCTGAATTTCGTTGTATGTATGAATTATATGCTTGTGTTTGTTCTGATATGTCACTGTAATGTAATACTTCTACCCCTATCGGGTTGGGGTGTTACATATGAAGTCATGATCATAGATTGGGCCTCATTTATGCTTCCACAACTCTGATGCTGGAGATCATGATCAGGAAAAGTGTGAGCATGCCACTACAAAGATGATCATGTCACATGGAGACGTTATAACTCTAGGATGACTCTCAGACTCACATTTTGGATGGTTTATTCAAAGTTACTCTCAAAGGCCATCCAACGAATTGAACAAGTCATCTAGAGTCGGCTGCCCAAAAGCACAAAGATCTCAACAATGAAGAATCAACTTGCTACAAGCTACAAAGACATCTACAAAGATTAAATGCTATGATTCAGCACTTATTTTCTGGGGTGACCTCCCTTAGGGGGAGATTGTTAGGAATACGTTTATTCCACTGAAGACTAGGTCACCTCAAGTATTATTTAGCATATTGTAGCTCGTAGTAATTATCTTATTGTTAGTAAAGTAGTTTAGTATTAGTTAGTACTTGTGGAGTCGGGTCGGGTCTCTTACCCACTGTCAGCCCGCTCTACAGCCCGTTTCAAGGGGCATTTGCTTTGTAACTATATATACCCTTTCCCACCCATGGGAAAGGGTTGGACCTTCATTCACAATTCAACTTTTTCTTTCTTTTACAAGGCTCCCATCCTTCTTTCTCTCACTAACTTTCTCTCTCTAGAATTCTTACATTATTCGATCCATCTAAGCATAATCTAAGCTTGTTATAACCTTAAGTATATTACAAACTCCTTCTGATTAAAAATATGTTGAAGACTCTTATGGTCGGTATAGACTGTACTCTTCGTACCATACAAATAATGTCTCTAATTCTTGAGAGCAAATACCACCGCACCAAGCTCTAGGTCGTGAGTGGTATAATTTTTCTCATGAACCTTGAGTTGCCGGGATGCATAAGCTATCACCTTCCCCCTTTGCATTAACACACATCCAAAACCTTGATTCGACGCATCACAATATACCACAAAATCATCTGGCCCGTCAGGTAACGTCAGAATAGGTGCATTACACAAACTATCCTTTAGTGTCTGAAAAGCCACTTCTTGCTCATCTCCCCACTCATACTTCTTATTCTTCTGAGTCAACATAGTGAGAGGCTTAGCAATCTTTGAAAAATTTGCTATAAATCTCCTGTAGTATCCTTCCAGTCCTAAGAAAGAGCGTATCTCAGAAGGTGTCGTAGAAGCCTTCCAATTCTTGACCGCTTCTATCTTGCTGGGATCTACGTGTATACCTTCACTATTCACTATATGACCAAGAAATTGGACCTCTTGCAGCCAAAACTCACATTTAGAGAACTTAGCGTACAATCTCTCGCTCTCCAACAAACCAAGTATTAACCTCAGGTGTTCCCCATGCTCTTCCTTCGTCTTGGAATAAATCAATATATCGTCAATGAACACAATTACGAATTTATCCAAATAGGGCCTACACACACGATTGATCAAATCCATGAATACCGCAGGTGCATTTGTCAACCCAAATGGCATAACCGTAAACTCAAAGTGTCCATAACGAGTTCTAAAAGCTGTCTTGGGAATATCCTCCTCATGCACTCTCAACTGATGATAACCGGATCGCAGATCTATCTTTGAGAAAAATCTAGCACCCTGCAACTGGTCGAAAAGATCATCAATTCTAGGTAGAGGATACCGATTCTTCACCGTTAACTTATTCAACTCTCGGTAATCAATACACATTCTAAACGAACCATCCTTCTTCTTAACGAACAAAACAGGTGCGCCCCACGGGGAATGACTAGGTCGAATAAACCCCTTATCTTGGAGCTCTTTCAACTGCGCAGCCAACTCCTGCATCTCCGTAGGTGTTAATTGATAAGGAGCTTTCGCTACCGGTGTCGCTCCAGGAATTAATTCAATACGAAACTCCACGTGTCGTATCGGCGGTAATCCAGACGAATCCCCAGAAAAAACGCCCGAAAACTCACACACTATTGGAATATCCCCCACTTTGAGTTCTCTAGGCTTCGCACTCATAAGGGATTTCGATTTCCTCTCCACATTTTCTCCTTGTACTCGCAACACCTCACCATTCTCTAATGGAATTCCAACCACCTTCTCATGGCATATTACTTCAGCCTTATGCCTAGCCAACCAATCCATCCCTATGACCACATCAAAACTACCATGTCCTAAGGGTATTAAATCAATCTTAAACGTAACACCCTCTAACACGATAGCACACTCACGAATAATCTTATCAACCTATATTTCTATACCACTAGCTATTTCAATAAAAATACTAGGTCTAAGTTCACTAAACTCAACACCCAATATTCTAGCAATTTCAGTAGTAGCAAAATAGTAATCTACACCCGTATCAAATAAAGTAGTAGCATAATGACCATTGAGAGAGAAAGTACCAGTAACAACGTTCGGGTCTTGGCGTGCCTCGCTTGCATTCATTGTAAACGCCTTTTCCTTGGTTGCATTCCTGTTAAATCGTTGTCCTTATCCTCCTTCAATAGCCAGTTGATTCCCAGGCCGTCCAAACACTCCAGCAAGTTTAGGACACCAGTTGCGCAGATGATCGGTACTACCACACTCATAGCACGCCCTGCGCTGAGGCCCCGTGCCCACCGAGTTAATTGGAGTTGCCTGAATAATCCCTCCTTGACAATACCTAGCAATGTGCCCAGGTTTGCCACACCTGAAGCATATACGACATGCAGCATTCTCAGGATGATTGCTATTACACTTAGCACATCTAGGGGCATTACAAGCATATGCCCTCTTCTCATTATTACCAGTCATAGCCGTAGAAATTGTTCCCACGTAACCTGTTGCCATCATAGGATCCGTTGCTACGAACCCCTTCCCTTTTCTTGCTTTCTTATTGTCACCACTAAAACTGTAGAATACTAACTATGTTGGAAACATGATCAAGTGGTGATGTGAGTGGCGTAGAAATGAGAGGGAGGGAAGAAAAAGAGAAGGAACCTTGAAAGAAAAAGAGAAAATATTAGATTGAAAGGAATGAAGGTCCAACCCTCTCCACATGTGGAGAGGGGTATTTATAGTTACAATATTACGCCCACTCCCGGGCTGTGGATCAGGCATACAGTGGGTAAAGACCCGTTCCTTCTTCCACGGTGTTACTTAATCTAATACTAATTAACTAATAAACAAACTAACTACGAGCTAACTTAATGCTATTACAATCATTAGGTGACCGAGACTTTCATAGGAATATTTGTATTCCTAACAATCTCCCCCTAAGCGAGGTCACCTTTGAAATTAAGATCTTTGGTCTTTAAGCATTCTTTAGTCTTTGTAGCTCGTAGGATCTGATTCTTCTTTCTTCAGCACACTTCGTACTTCAAGCAAGCGAACTTGTGATTAGAGTTCCTTTGTGATGTGTGATCTTTGAGCTTCTTTGAGATAATCAGCCAAAGTAAATCTCCAAGCTCATCCATTGCAGTATCGCCTTCATGTGATGTAGTGACTTTAGGACCATCATGCTCACACTCTTCTGTATCTGGAGACGTTGCATTGGAGTTATGGATCAGGAGACTTTTTCATCAGAGTTGAGGAAGCGTTGTTGGTAGTCTCTCAACATTTGTTGTAGCAAGTCTCTCATCTTCATTGATAGTGTGGAGGATGTGTGAGCATGAGGTATGGATTGACCCGATTCAGCTGGAAACTGGTGCCATCAACGCCATCTTTATATGTGTCCCTGAAATAAAACAGTTAGCACTAAAGATAGAGAACGAATATGGCTTTGTCATTCGTTCTGCGAGGACAGACTACCCTCCGGTTTTGTGAGAACCGACCTGTGATCAGGTAGAGTCTCTTTTAAAGAAGACTCTCCTTGACAGGAATTTCCAGCTTGTAGTAATGAATTTTCCAAAGAATCCACTTCGAAATCTTCATACTTAGCATGTTCTCATACCGGAACGTCTCAAAGCAGACAACACGATAGAGTGAATCGGTGAATAGATATTCACGGATTGATGAGAAATTGATTTATAGAAGTCACTTGCGTGTCATATGATAAACATTTTTGAGATACTACGAGAGTTTTATACTTCGAATCACATTTTTATCAAAAATACTTTTGTTTGAAAGATATTACACAATCAATGTGCTCGAAAGATTAGTTGGTGAGCACATTGTGAGGTTTTAGCAAAAGTATCCGTCAATCCATATCCTGGAACAAGTTTGATTCAATTATGAATCGCACCATTGTTGCTTTCCAGTTGTCACTTGATCATTGATCCAAGATGGATCTCACATGTCACCTACCAAGAGCTTGAATAATGTTCGCTCTAGAAGGATTTCCATCTTCATTGTGAATATTTTCATATCACTCGGATGTTCTGGCAATACCACAAGGATAATGCGTATGACTCTAAATATTTTACCTTATTTTCCACATTGTGTGAAATAATAAGCATATTTGGAAGTGTGTCCTAACGAGATTTATGGATGATCTCTTTGGCTCTAGACTCGATAGTGCGTTTTGATCCGCTCCTGGAGACTGGGGAGGCGTCTCCTGTTTTAGGTATCAACATAACTCGCAATGAGCGGTCGATACATTGCACAGGGTTCCCCGTGAGGTTGAAACAAGCTCTTTTAAGAGAACTTGAGTGGTTGGGAAGTTTGAGTGCAGTGTGTCACTGGGTCCATGACGTCTTGTCTTCAATACCGGTGTTACCTTAGTAACCGCCAGTAGATTATGAACTGAACTCGGTTTCTGCCCTAAGGTTGAATATATGGAGGGCTATTTCTTTTCACCCTTTCTCATTTCATTTATTTTTCATTCTTCAACCCCTTCAGTGCTTACCGAGACTTCATCACTAGAACCTTGTTGGGTTTGTTCCAGTCCTAGCTCTATCTCAGTCCGCACTCTTCCCTTTCTCACTTTACTCCTTTTTTCAATCATTCCTAAGGACTTCTAATCTATCTATGGATTGTCCCTGGGAAGATCCTTCCGGTTCTGGTGGATCATGGGAATTCATACCTAACCTTAACCAACCTTATAACTCCATGCATAAAGATAAATGGTCGGTCATTGGTATAACTTCCACAAACGCCGTTTGCTCCCCCTCAATATGTGCATCGATATTCGAAAGTGTTTAGCACATATGCGGGAGCCTTTTATGAGTCTTAAAGATCACATTTGATTATCAGATTTCATATTTAATTTCATATTTAAATCACATTCTCTCCCCCGATCAAAAATTTCAAATCTTTCGAGATTTTTGATCTCAATTGATTTAAATAACTTAGAAAACGTTTGGGAGAGAAATGCGGTTAATTTTTGATATTGTTTGATAAACGGAACTTTTTCTTGCTCCCCCTCAAACTATGAGGGAGGTTGTTATGTGTCAGATTTGAAGAGTTATCAAAATATTCGAAGTTTTTACGAAAACTCTTTGAAAATTTACACATTCTGACACATAACCATCACAAATCTTTTTGTTGCACTGTTTTATGTACGAAGTGTGGGGAGTTTTGATGATACATAAAATTTTGAGAAATCACTCTCCCCCTCAATCAATGACGGATTTTAAAGCCTAAATATTTTCATAAACTATTAACGTCATTGATTGAGTGAAAATTTTATCAAACTTTGAGTTCAAATTGATTTTCAATCAAAATCTCATGGTACCACCAAGTTTTGCACAAATACTTTCCGGAAAAATCATAGAAGAGAAAGTATTTGGCGATAAAAAGAAGACTTCTCTTCTTTATCAAGAAATAATGCACTGAAACGTACATTAGATTGAGGGTGCATGAATATAAAGTAATTCACGCTCGGATGAACGGCACCCTTTGTTAGGAACAACCGTCTTTTTGGCGACGTGTTTTTCTTAGTTTTGAAAACCGGGTTGCTATCTGAAGTAATAGCAAACCATATTTTAAGAATGATTTGAGATACGACATGTTTTTGAAAAGAACTTTATTTGAAACCGAAAAACTCTTGCTCAAGCATATGTATGATTCCGTGTCATTATTGAATGACATTTCTAGAAACGTACATAATATCGATTATACAAGAGACATGTCGAGAGAAGAATATTTTTGAGTTTTTGTGATTTTTCAGATTTTTATGGTTTTTATAGGTTTTATATGTTTCTATTTACTTTTTGATTTGATACTATACAAGGATATGTGAAGCAACCCCTTTACTCCTCTTGATCTTCCTGAAGACATCTGAGATCCTCAGGTGTGAGACTCTTCATACCAAGGCGTGGGAGGATGAAGTGAAACCGTTCCCTAGAAAGTGCTTTGGTGAAGATATCGGCTAGTTGGAACTCAGTTCGCACAAAGTAAAGTTCCAAAATTCCTTTCTCAACTTGCTCCCTGATGAAGTGATGTCGAATGTCAATGTGTTTAGTTCTTGAATGCTGGACATTGTTGCAGCAGAGTGCAATTGCACTTTTGTTGTCACAGTACATAGGAATCTTATTGCAGATGAAGCCATAGTCAGAAAGTTGAGAACGCATCCAGAGGATCTGAGCACAGCATGATGACATAGCAATGTATTCAGCTTCAGTGGAGGAGATAGATGTACTCATTTGTTTCTTTGAAGACCAACTGACTAGCTTATTTCCTAAAAACTGTGCACCCCCAGATGTACTGCGACGAGTGTCTTGACATCCAGCATGATCAGCATCCGAATATGCTGTGAGAGCCATAGAAGTTTCTTTAGGGTACCAAAGGCCCAAGTGGATTGTTCCTTTAAGGTATCGAAAGACTCTCTTGACAGCTTCCAAATGTTTCTTGGTGGGTTTGGATTGATACCGGGCACAAATGCAAACTGCAAATAGAAGGTCGGGTCTGCTTGCAGTAAGGTACATTAAAGAGCCAATCATGCTTCGATACATGGTTTGGTCGACCGGAATTCCCACATCATCTTCGTCAAGCTTTGATCGTTCAATCATAGGAGTATCAACTGAATCACTGAAGTCGAATCCAAATTTCTTCAAAATTTCATTGGCGTATTTGGATTGATTGATGAATATGCCATTGGGGTTTTGAGAAATTTGCAGACCTAGAAAGAATGACATTTGACCCATCATAGACATTTGGAATTCGGAGCTCATCTCTTGAGAGAAACGATCACATTCTGAGGGATCAGATGAGGCAAAGATGATGTCATCGACATAGATTTGTACATGTAGGAGGTTTTTGCCTGTTTTTCTGGTAAAGAGAGTAGGATCAACAACGCCTTTGGAGAATTTGTTGGCCAGAAGAAATTTAGACAAGGTGTCGTACCACGCCCTGGGTGCTTGTTTAAGCCCATATAGAGCCTTCTTTAATTGGTACACGTGATTAGGGCGTTCTGGATCCACAAAACCTTCGGGTTGAGATACGTACACCACCTCTTTCAGATCCCCATTTAAGAATGCGGTCTTGACATCCATTTGATAAACCACCATGTTTTGACTTGCAGCATTAGCGAGAAAGATCCTTATGGCTTCTATTCTAGCAACTGGGGCGAAGGATTCTTCAAAGTCAATACCTTCTTCTTGTCGATATCCTTTTGCCACAAGCCTAGCTTTGTTTTTCAAAACATCTCCATGCTCATCAAGTTTAACCTTGAATATCCATTTGAGAGCAATGATCATAGCACACTCGGGAGGTGGTACTAGTTCCCAGACATCCAGTCGGTCAAATTCATGAATTTCGTCCACCATTGCAGTGAACCATGAGTGTTTAGACATTGCATCCTTGATGCTTTTTGGTTCAGCTTTAGAAAGAACAGAATTAAAGGAGCACCACAATGCGTCGGTTGCAAGTTGCTTGCGGGTTGATACTGGACGTGAAGGGTTCCCAATAATGTTGTCAATAGGATGATCATTGGTCCATTTTTGGAGGTATTCATGGGGTTGAGAATGTGGAACTGAGGTAGCCGTGTTAGATTCGTCAGAGGATGTTACATCATTTGATAGTTCAGGGGCAAAGATGTTAACAAATGGCTCATTATCAGGTGGAGCAAAAGGATTAACTTCAGATGTATTATCTACATTTGCCGCTCTATGTGGAAGTGAAGGTTGGACATTAGACATGCTAACCGATTGACTGATGGCGGGAGCTTCAGAATCCCATGACAATGAAGTGGATGGACCGTTGTTGTCATCTTGATCATTCACCACCCCATCTGGTGGTTGAACCATTGCAGCTTCAGGAGCATTCATCTGTTGAGGTTCAAAGTATTCATCAAACATTGGGTCAAACAGTTTCTTCCAATCTTCACTTGTAGGAGGTACAAAAGGAGCAGCAGGGATGGGATTCTGTACAAGCCTGGAACTAATTGGTCCAGGGGACAAAAGGTTAGGTACGGGTCCAGAACTTGATTGTCCAGGAACCGGTTGCTCAGTCAGCTCATCGAAAGTAACGTGGATTGTTTCCATTATATCTCTGGTACGTTTGTTGTAGATTCGGTACCCTTTTCGCTCTGGAGCATAGCCAACGAAGAAACCAATGTCGGCCTTGGCCTTGAGTTTCCCAAGGTCTTCACTGTCATTAGTTGGATAGCAAAGTGCACCAAAAACTCGAAGAAACGAAAGATCGGGTTTTCTGCCATGAACCAGTTCATAGGGAGTCTTGCAGTGGAGAGGATGTATCAAGGATCGGTTTTGTGTGTAACATGCGGTGGCAATTGCCTCAGCCCAAAGAAATAGAGGAGCTTTGGAGAAGATGAGCATGGTCCTAGCAGCTTCAACTAAGGTGCGATTGCGTCTTTCAACAACTCCATTTTGTTGAGGAGTTCGTGGAATGCTCTTTTGATGACTAATCCCAACACCTTCATAAAACAGAGTAAGTTGTCTGTTCACAAATTCTGTTCCATTATCAGTACGAATGACTCTAACTGTTTTGTTGAGGCGGACTTGCAACATCTTGATGAGCTTGATGATGGTTTCTGGAGTTTCATCTTTAGATCGTAGAAATTTCACCCATGTGAATCGAGAGTAGTCATCAACAATCACCAGCACATATTTCTTTCCATTGATACTTTGAATCCTCATTGGTCCACAAAGATCCATGTGAAGAGTATGAAGAACTTCCATGATTGAATTGATAGTTTTGGGTTTATGGGTATGTTTTTTGCTCTTGCCCATTTGACAGGCGGAACACAGATGGTCCTTTTCATACTTAAGTCTGGGCAAGCCTCGAACAAGATCCTTACGTGTAAGTTCATTGATGGTACCGAAGTTCAAATGGTTTAAACGACGATGCCACAACCATGACTTGTTCTTGGATGCTTTAGAGAGCAGACAAATTGGAGAGGACCGTAGCATATCTTCGATGGAGATGGTGTAAAGATTAGTTCCTCGACTCCCCTTGAGAAGATCAACACCATCTAATTCTCTAACAAAACAGGTGTGCTTTCTGAAGGCGACTTCGAGATCTGAGTCACAGAATTGACCAACAGAAAATAGATTGTGCCCAAGTCCTTCCACGTAGTAGACTCTGGATATAACACTGTCTCCAAAGACATAATCACCATAACCCATTATAGAACCAAAATGGTCATTCCCAAACCTAACCGTACCAATAAACTTTTCCACGAAATTCTTGAGCCTTGAGCGATCACCAGTCATATGTTTTGAGCAGCCTGAGTCCAAATACCAAAGGACGATTTGTACGACCTGCATTTGAAATCAGACAATCGTGGATAACTGAAAAAGCTGGAGCCCCACACACAATTGGGGTCCGTTTGGTTAGAACACAAAAATATTGGATTATCATAAGTAACAGGTATCTCACTGGAGTGTTCACATTTTGATGCACTAGACCTAGGAGTGGTATTTATTGCTTCTATTGGAAATAGTCTACCAGTAGGTCTCCACTTCCTAATAGGCATGACTCTAGAGTTAGTAATCCTAGTCACTGGGCACTTTTCCCTCAGAGTGAGTTTCCTTCCAGTAGGTCTCCATTGATAACCAACATTAGTGAAAACTTTTCCTGTTTTGTTCCATACTTGTTTTGCCCGTTTAATACGAGAAACATTCATAACTGGTGATTGCATAGTGGGTTTAAGAAAGGACACACCACATGCATCATGATTACCATTAAATAAGCATTTGTTACACGTCTTACAAATAGCATCAGAATTCGAATTAATTACATCATTTTTAACACAAATGTCTGAATCAACACGATTCCTTTGACTAAGCAACACTTTATTATTCCTAGATGATTCTTCTACTTCCTTCATAAGTGAGCTCTTAGCCGGCAAAGTCCTATCATTCTTTGTATTGCATTTAGGCTGTGACTTGCTAGCATTAGATACACCTTTTACTCCTGTAGAAGCAATGATGGGAACATTAGTCTGATTAGTTGCTACTTGTTTACTGGTAATCAAGCTGGGGGATTGTGACATGGTTTGGGGAAAGTCAACTGTGACATGCTTGTTGCCACTGAGAGGGTGCAATGCAGTTGTCCTATCCGACTTGGTATCATTCTTGGGGCATGATCCTATGGCATATTCTAATAATTCTTGGGCCCTATTAGTGAGGAAGCACACATCAATAATAACATCATCAAGTGGTTTAGAGATCCTCTTATCTTCAACGGTTTCTCTAAGTATGGCCAGACAATCCTTAAGATTTCTAAGATAGTTATTATGAACTAACTTATTGTTCCTAAGGAGAAGAGAAACATTCACAGCATCGTACTCATATTTATTACAAACATGTACATTGGAAATTGCATGATCACATGAAGCAATGGGCATTTTACCCTTCACCATGGTCTTTAGATTCCCAATTTCATTTAACAAAGAGGTGACTTTCTCATTGTTTTGGTCACGTGTTGTTTTGATAGACTCAAACAATTCTTTATAACGTTGTTTAGCGTTGAACATTTCAGCACGAAGCCACTCATTTTCATGTTGTAACTCATTGATAGTGTCTTGTTTTTGAAAATTTTGAGAATCCATAGACTTCTGGTAATTGGTATTGGTCACATCGCTTCTGTTCGATTTTAATTGTGCAATTTGGACCTTCAACTTCCGAATCGTGTTTGAGTGAGCTTGAATTATTTCATCCTTTTTGGCTAATTCAAAACATGTATCAAATTCAGGAACATCCGAAGATATCTTGGCATTTGATATTTTTATACTTTCTTCTAGATGTTGATATTTTAATTGTAGGTTCAGATTATCAACTTCTAGTTTTGAGAAATTCCTGACCATGTTATCATGATCATCGTTTTGAATTTTTTTAGTAAGTTTGTAATTCTCCCCCTCAAGCTCAATCACACGATTTTGGAAGACATTCAAAGTAACCGACATTTCATGAAATTGTCGAGCAGATAGCGCAGAGTCGGTAACAGTATAAAACACATCTTTAGCAATGCAGTTAGCAATCAAGTTTTCATTCATGATGAGAATGTTTTTTCTGTCAATTTCACTGTGTTTGAGATCAATAGCAAGTTGGTTACCCTCACCTTCCACTTCATCAAAAACTTTTTTCATTTGAGTCACATCATCATTAATGGTGTTTTTAAGTCCCTCAAAATGTTCTTTTAGAAGTTTAAAGAATGGCATAACTTCAGTTAAGTAACACTGTTTTGTTTGCTCAAAACCCCTTTCCCCTTCTGTAATCCCTGTAGGTGTAATTCTTATTTTACAGGTTTTCTCAAAGTCATTGAACAATTGACCTAGCACATACAGCCCAATTAGAGTATTGCATTGTGTGGGAAGAGTGAAAGGTACAAGGTGCCTAGGTGTGTTCAGGGGATAGGCAGTTGGGTGAGCAATTCTAAACATAGTGCGTGTGTTACCTACAACTTTTTCAGCTTGCATTCTCTCAATGTCAATATTCCAAAACACTTTTTCAGGAAAAATTCTCTTATGAGGAACAAAAATTGCAGTATGATTGTCATTTGCATAATCATAGTGAAACACGAGGTTATTAGCAATGCATTTAGGATCCTTCAAACGTTCAGCAAGTTTTGCCCTAGTTCTATCCTCTGCCTCATTGATGTGGTCATAGGATCGTGTATCAGGAGGGGCATGGTTAGGTTCAAGCATAGTTTTTGCATCATATAATGCAGGTTGTGCACCTAGACCTATTCTAAGGAATCTTGCTTTGGGTTTGGAGGAATCATGTTCACTAAATTCATCACTTAACTTCCTGTGGCTTTCCATCATTTGAGCAGATTGAATGGTTTGGCCCTGTGTGTACAACTTATCTTCCAATTTATTTTTCAACGTTTTTAATTTTGAGAAGTCATTTAGAAGTTTAGTTTCTTTATCTTTGAATTCTTGTTTGATTGTTGTCAAACCTTTTTGAACCTCAAGTTTTTGTTTGACGGTTTGATTCAATTGGTTCTTTAAAGAAACTAGTTCCCTTTTTAATGATTCTTGTTTGGAATTGTTTTCAGATATGTAAGTACGCAGTTGCCATTCCATTTTCTGCTCACGTTCATTCAGCTCAAACTTAGCACGCTGCTCATAAATGTTTACTTGGTCCTTAAGGGTGTTAATTCTAGTGATCAGAGAATCATCAGGGTTGTATATAGAGTGCTCATATACCTCATGTTGACTAGAATCAATAGACGGCATGTCACTTGGTACAACTGGGGGTCCATTGTCATTCACATACATTTCATATGGGATATTATTGGTATTACCCATATCAGTGATGTCTGTGTTGACGATATTCTTGAGTTGTATAGAGTCACATGCCCCCTGTACAGGTGTAGAATTATTCTGATCATGTTTAGGCGATTTTGGTACCTCAGAGATGGCAGACGTGATTGATAAATCAGGATACTGTGAAGAGGATGTTGCTGCAGACAGATTAGCCATGAAAATTGTTTGAGCAGTTGGTTCATCATCCACGTCTGAGTCAAATGCATCACACTCTTCAACTTGAAAGATATTTGGGTCATTAAGAGCCATGTCCTGAACAGGTTGATCATCCACATCAGCATCAAAGGTGTTCCCATCATTACCAGCCAGAAAGAGCAAAGTTTCTTCATCCAACACAGTCCCATTTTCTTGTGCCTGCATCAGCAACATCTTGTCTTTGAAGTACTCAGAGTTTTGGGGACGTTTTGGGAGAGTGCAGTTCCTAGCGATATGGCCCAACCCTCCACAGTTGTAGCATTTCGGCTGCTTAGCTTGTGCTTGAAGAGCATTCCCAACTCTGTACTGCCCATTATCTCTACCAGCATTTCTTTGGTTGAAGTTCTGTCTTCCCTGCACATTCTGCACCACTACTCGACCATCTTCAATGACTGCCTGATTACATGGATTAGATGAGATTCTGAGCTGGTTGTTAGTAGATGGGAGTGCAGCCCTGAACTGTTGGACCAGTAAGGATACTTGGTTGGAGAGATTATCAATCATCATGTCAGTGTGAGAATACCCAGAATCAAGTTGAGTATTCAAAGCAGATGGTGAGGGAGTTAATGATTGAATATTGGTGGGGGTAGACTTGGAGGATGATTGTGATGGTTGAACTTGATCATTAGAAGTTTGATAAGATTGTTGAACATTGGAGATAAAAGCAAGAGATTCATTAGTTGCAGACGGATTGAGCTTTTCTCGCATTAGTCGATTATAAGCTGCATGTTTCTCATGTTGTTGGAGATACGCATACAGCTGTTCATGATTGGTATGCCTGAGACCCTTGTTGAGCTTAACAGCTGTGACAAACCTATCCCATTCCGGTGCCATGTTGTTCACGAATTTGGAGTTAAGCTGTATGTTGGGCATTGTCATCTTGATGGCTCTCATGTCATTGACCAGCTTGTGGAATCTGACGTAATAGTCAGTGATGCTTTCACTTGGATTCATTTTGAAATGCTCAAATTCATCGTATAGCTGTGACTCACGATCCTCTTTAGTTAACTCAGACCCTGCAAGAAGCATTTTGACATTATCCCAGACCGCCTTTGCTTCAGTGTTGAAGTTGATTAGTTTGTAGACATCTTTGGGAAGGCCTTGAATGATGATATTTGAAGCTCTGATGTCTGCATCATAGCGTTTCTTTTCTTCTTCAGACAACTCATTGTAAGTGCGAGGTCTATCAGGACCAAACACGGCCGGTAGTTGATCAGTTGCTTCTGAAATCGTGTCTCTAGTAGTACCCATTTGAAAGGGTCCCTCATCGATGGATTTCAGGATGTTAACCCCATTATCTTTACCTAGACAGTACAACCGTATCCTTTGAGCCCATGATTCATAGTCAGTTCTATCCAACATCGGAGGTCGGGTGTCAGACCCCGCAGCTTGAATGTCATCGGAAGAAGTCGACATCACAAATGAGAAATTACCAAACCAAAAGATACTAACCGCAGAACACAACTTGACCTAACCGCAGAACACTAACCTCAGAAAATACCAAACCGCAACAAAATCCAGTCGCAGTATGAACTAACCGCAACCTAATCAAACCGCAGGCCAAAGATACTAACCGCAGGACACTAATCGCAAATACTACCAAACCGCAACGAAATCCAGTCGCAGTATGAACTAATCGCAACCTAAGCAAACCGCAGGCCAAAGATACTAACCGCAGGACACTAACCACAACTAATACCAAACCGCAGAAAATACCAACCGCAGAACAGATAACCGCAAATGATTAACCGTAACACTAACCGCAACTAATAC
This sequence comes from Artemisia argyi, assembly GCA_030686995.1. Classification (NCBI taxonomy): domain Eukaryota; kingdom Viridiplantae; phylum Streptophyta; class Magnoliopsida; order Asterales; family Asteraceae; genus Artemisia; species Artemisia argyi. The sequence continues at coordinate 154,208,045 of CM060698.1, read as the reverse complement.
CAAACCCCAGAAAATACCCAACCGCAGAACAGATAACCGCAAATGATTAACCGCAGAAAACTAAACGCAGTGATAATGGTCCAAAAGTGTCACTATCGTTGCGTTTTGTTTGTATTCCCAAAATAGTAAACGCAGCAAGTTAATCGCAGATAGCAGAACTTAACCGCAACCAAGCAATGTAACAGTGGACTTAACCGCAACCAAGAAAGTCGCCCATAATCAACTCCAAACTTCAAATAGCTTAATGATATGGTAACACAAACTACACTACAATGTTCCACAAACACTAATGAACATAAAAGTACATCACAAACATGTATAACAACACTAGATAGATTAAACCAAGATGTTTTCCAAGAAAGTGACTCCAAACTCACAAAACCACTCAAAACATTATCAAATTTGATTCTACAAGGCCCTAAGATGAAACCTTGGCTCTTGATACCAATTGTAGAATACTAACTATGTTGGAAACATGATCAAGTGGTGATGTGAGTGGCGTAGAAATGAGAGGGAGGGAAGAAAAAGAGAAGGAACCTTGAAAGAAAAAGAGAAAATATTAGATTGAAAGGAATGAAGGTCCAACCCTCTCCACATGTGGAGAGGGGTATTTATAGTTACAATATTACGCCCACTCCCGGGCTGTGGATCAGGCATACAGTGGGTAAAGACCCGTTCCTTCTTCCACGGTGTTACTTAATCTAATACTAATTAACTAATAAACAAACTAACTACGAGCTAACTTAATGCTATTACAATCATTAGGTGACCGAGACTTTCATAGGAATATTTGTATTCCTAACAAAAACCAACTGTCTTAGTAGCATCAACCTCCTCTCACTTCTTCTCTCCCGACTTTGCAAGTGTTCCACTCCTAACCGCTTCATCTGTCAGTGCCCCAGCCTTTTGAATGGCACTTAGAAGCATTGTCGGCTCAGTAGCCCTAACCATCGAGCGAATCTGTGGAACCAACCCACGGATATACCTCTCAATACGCTTTGATTCAGGAGTTACTAGATGAGGAACCATCCTAGCTAACTCATGAAACATGTCAATGTACCCCGTATGATTGGCTCCAACCATAGTATGATTCCACAACTCTTCTTCCAATTTCTGCATTTCATTGGTTGGACAAAACTCCTCCATCATTAAGGCTTTGAAGTCCTCCCAAGTCATACCCAAAGCCGCAACTCGTCCTCTAGCTTGAAGTTGCATGTTCCACAAGGTCAACGCCTTGTTAACCAAAGAACTAACCGCATACTTAACTTTCTGGCCCTCACTACATTCACTTATATCCATAACATACTCCATTTTCTCTATCCATCGAGTGAGTGCAATTGCACCACCCTTTACATCAAATTCCTTGGGCTTACAGGCCATAAACTCCTTATAAGTACACCTAGTATTTCCATTTCCTCTACTTCCAGTACCATAAGGATGAGCTCCACTGCCTATCTGCACACTCAATTGAGTCACAAGTTCAGGCATTAAAGCTTCTAGTTGTTGATTGATCATTTACTGAAAGATAGGGTTGCTATCCCCAATGATGGGTGTCGACTTCTTGGACTTCTTCGGTGTCCGGTAAGCTCCACTCATATGTGACTTAGTGATAGGTCGTCTTGGTTTCCTTGGCGCCATTTCCTAAACACGCAGGACAATAGAACTATTAGAGACCATTAACAAGATTCCACAATTTCCATAATCCTACTCAATCATCTACCTCCCATCACATGGAACACTCTCAATCACATAACAAAATAAACTCAACTCTACCACACATAAGCACATCACCATTGATTCAATGTGACATTGGCTATAAGTCCGCATATGTCGTGATGCATTTATAATTGTGTTGGCCACCCACAATTTTAGATGTATCCTTCCACATGTGTACTTACTTCCAACGCCACACCTAATAATAGTAACGTCTCATAACAAATAACACATAATCAGTACTAACCAAATTATACTCCCATCATACACATAATATACACACCAAAATATTCAAACTCGCCCAAGGCTTCTCATTAAAACACGGTATAAATCCCAAAATCCGAGGGAATTCACATTCCAACATACAATCAACGTCAAAATAACTCAACAAAACAATAAAAAATTAAAAAAATAACATTGAAAACAAGTCGTACACAGTTTGAGTTCTATCTAAGACCTAAAACTGTGTACGCAAAGTGGACTCCAAATCCGAATCCACTTCCTCCTCCTCGCTCACCCATCCATTCTTATTTCCATGATTCTGTGGTAGAGGATGTCTTGCAAAATCATCTTCACGATTTCTTAACTCTTCATCTATTCTATCCACAAAGTCATACAACCCTTGGGGTCTAGCCCAAACTACCCTGTTATCTTCTAGAAACTGAGGACACCTACATGGGTACTTGGTGGTGAAACCTTCTTTATCAGCTACCTTCGTCTCATACCTCTCCACCATTTCCCCATTCACATTCTCGAATGTCAGCTTCTCTTCAATCACACATGGTACCATGCTAGCGGGGACCAATATCCTCATGTTGGTTCTCTTCGTCTTCCCAACTCTCTTACGTCCCTTAGCGACTACTGTGGTCTAATGAAGTATCTTTCACACAAGAGGTGCCATTCTATAAATGACACACACACAATGCTAAGTACGGGGCTCGATAGACGTTTAAAACTCAGTAAAATAACTCATAAATTAGGAAAATGGACATGTAAAAGTATTATACTTACACATAGGTCCTAAATGCAACTATGTCAGGGACTCCTAAGCTATAGTCTAGGTTAAACCACCTAATTCTCAATAACTTGGCTCTGATACCAATCTGTCACACCCCGCCACGGCGGAAACGCGCGGGTGTAATGATGAGGCGAAAAATGAACCGTTTTTAGGGGGTCATTTTAGCCCGGATTTGAATTTATTTGATCAAATATTGCCCTAAATCGTTCCTTTTGTCATTTTAGGTACTTTTGGAGTGAATTATGGAAAAGGAAGCGTTTTGGACGTTTTTGGAGCATAAAAGTGAAGAAAACGGCAAAGTCTTAATTTTCCTTGCTAAGAACAGTACCTGACGGCGTCACAAGTTTCTTAATGATGGCGTCAAGAGCAATACAAGAGGTGGAAGTGGATAAAGTCCGTGACGATCCAGAAGAGTTTTGCACTATGGAGATGACGGCGTCACCATATGCCGTCATGGTCCAATTGTTAGTGACAGCCTAGAGTAGAATTACGCATGCTGGCGTCAAAAGTGGATCTAGACAATCCGATTTCATTATGGGCGGCGAGTTGACGGCATCAGAAATTTCTTCTTGACGCCGTCACCCTGTAAAATCTATATATAGTTTTGCAATTTTCATTCATTAGTGTGTAACAATTAGAGTGTAACTTTGGAGAGAAACCCTAGTCCGAATTTCACAGCTCTTTCAAGGGTTTTTCCCCTTTGAAACCTTTCATGTTCAATTGAGATAAGTACTATTTCAATTCAATCAATATTTCTATGTGTTGTTTGAATATATCTTACGCTTGTCTTCAATTTAACATGCTTGGCTAGATCTCTTGTGTGTTTGCTTAGATGTAGTGAAACCTAGATGTTAATTATAGGTTGATTGTTTATTTATAGTTGTTACGGATGATTGTATTCGATGTTAGGCTTAAGAAAACTGGCAGACTTCCATTGGTAACATGCTTGAATGTCTTAAGAAACATGATCAGAGGTGTACTATGATTTTTGGTTGTATTTAATGCGTTGGAGAATTCTAATGATCCCATGTTAGGAGCTTCTAACGGCTCGACATAGGAGTGAAGTAGGATCCTATAGAGTTAGGGAATATTGTACACTGCCCTACGACTAGTATTAAGGAATACGACCCGTCATCCATGCAATTGTAACAAACTATCAACCTGTAAAAGATATCTAGGGAGTAATGAAACCTAAGTAAACACCACTTTCCCTATCATTGTTTACACCACTAGTTTAATTAGATTTATTTTCATTTTAGTTATTTTATTTTGATTGCATCTTTAGTTATTGGGTTAGTTGGCTAGTAACTAATTCCGCAAACTCTTCCAAAAACTGAGATTTTAATTGCTTTTATAAAAATATAAAATTACAAAAAGAATCATCCATCACCTCTAGACCTAGTTCTTAGGCTTTCTAATCCTAACGACACTATTCCTGAGTTGAACGATCAATCCCCCGGTACTTGTCACTATACTATACTACTAAGCTTCTCGAGATCCCTCGAGAGGTAAAACCTAGTGCGATTACCACGTATCATGTAACTTCATGGATATCATCACAACACCTGGTGTCTAGATAGAGAACAACTACATGCACATAAATAGAGCAATGTACCAACACACAGTGTTGTAACAATGCCCCAAGATAAAATAAATAACCAAAACAAAATCCAAAAGGTATCTTCAATAGATATGAAAGTACAAAACGGAAAACATAAATGTATCAAAACCGAATCCAAATAAAGTCAATATCCCAAAACATAAATAAAGCCTCCACATGCAACTAAGTCTCACCTAATTGCTGCCCTCAACTTTGGCCTTAGAATGCTCACCTGAAAATGATGCTTAAAATGTCAACATAACGTTGGTGAGATTCATAGGTTTAAGACACACATACACTCTAAAGGCAACCAGTTTACTGTGATCATAAAACATAGCTGGACAAATAAATTACAGTTATCATATAGCTACATGTATTTGCAAGTCAATAATCACACACAAAGGCAACAACAGGACGGCTCGTGTCCTCCGATCCCACAATGATTACAACAGGACGGCTCGCGTCCTTCGACCCCACAATGATTACAACAGGATGGCTCGTGTCCTCCGACCCCACAATGATTACAACATCAATTAGGTCGCATGTGCGAGCAACAGGATAAGCATCCTCCTAATCAAATCACATATATATCCACACAAGCAAATAATCACACATAGCATGCATTCGATAACATTATAAGTCCAAGCTCTTTTGACACACACATAATCACAGTAACTTAAACATTTAAGACAAGAATCATTCGCATCCCAAGTTTAAAACATGTAAAAATATGGGACTATGAACTCACCTTAAACCCCGTAGCTTCCACAAAAACAATTCACAATCTATAGCACATAAAAATAATCCACATTACACAACCTCAAGCTAAAAGCTACAACCCATGTAATACACATATGATGGATTTCTAAGACTCATATGACCAACCATGGATCTCCTAGACACCATATTAACCACCACCATAACTTAACACTCATTAAATCTCTTGCACTCTTAAAATCAGAAAACGCAGAATTTTTGGGTAAATTCGCCCACATGAAATCACGACAAATAAAGCTCAACAACTCACACCAAAAATTTAACATGGTCTCTCATAAGCATACAAGCTAATCCCAGAAGGCCATGGACCAATAACACACACAAGTACTCAAAATAAAATCAAACTTGTCAGCTACTCAAATTCGGATCTAAACGCACACTAAAAAGTTTTAATCAATATAAAATAATTCCATGAGTTTTTATCACAAATCCTTTTCGTGGTAGTCTATTATAACCTAATACTTAATTATTCCAGAATGGCTAGTTAAAATACCACTTTTACAACCACAACTCACCCTCAAACTTTTACCCAAATTCTGTCCCGGTTTGACAGCTTTGACACCTTAACAAAGAAAAATCAAAAGACCAACTTCCCGACCTTGAAATCAATCGTGGCTGGACTTTTTGGAAAGTTTTTCATTAAAATTCAATTTAGACCTAAAATTCCTGACTTAACTTGATGAGGCGAAAAATGAACCACTTTTAGGGGGTCATTTAAGCCCGGAATTGAATTTATTTGATCAAATATCACCCTAAATCGTTCCTTTTGTGATTTTAGGTACTTTGGGAGTGAAATCTGGAAAAGGAAGCAATTCAGACGTTTTTGGAGAATAAAAGTGAAGAAAACGCCAAAGACTTAATTTTCCATGCTGAGAACAGTACCTGACGGCGTCAAGAGGAAGACCCTGACGGCGTCAAGAGTAAAAGTGGTGACGACCCAGTGCAAACCTGACGGCGTCACAACAAGGGCGTCAAGACTAAATTTTGTGACGGCCTGCATAAGGAGAATACATGACGGCGTCAGACCCAGATCTAGGCAGTCCGAGGAACTATTTGGCGGCGAGATGAGGGTGTCCGGCATTTGCTCTTGACGCCGTCACCTATCAAACTCTATATATAGTTTTCTAATTTTCATTCATAGAGAGAGGAACTTGTGTGGAGAAACTAGGGCCGAACTTTGTAAACCCTAGGTCATATTTTACAGTACTTTTAAGGGTTTTCACCCCTTGAATCATTTCATGTGCTATTGAGATAAGTCTTCTCTTAATTCAATCAATATGTCTATGTGTTGGTTGATTATATCTTGTGCTTGTCTTGATTTCAACATCCTATGCTAGATCTATCTTGTGTTTGCTTGGATCTAATGAAACCTAGATGTTAATTATGTGTTGATTACTTGTTTATGGTTGTAATGGATGAATGATTTCAATGTTAGGCTTAAGAAAACTGGAAGATCTCCATTGTGTAACATGCTTGAACGTCTTAGGAAACATGAACCGATGTGTACTAGGTTTTATTGGTTGTATTTAATGCATGAGTAAATTCTAATGATCCCATGTTAGGAGCTTCTTAGCCGGCTCGACATAGGAGTGAAGTAGGCGCTCATAGGATTGGGGAAGTAAGTACGCCCCCCCATGAATGGTATTAAGGAATACAATCCGTCATCCACGCAACTATAACAAGTAATTAACGTGTAAAAGACATCTAGGGAGTAGTGAAATCTAAGTAAACACATTTCTCCCACATATTGCTCACAACTTTAGTTTTATATAGTTTATTTTCATTTTTAGTATTTTATTTTGATTGCATCTTAGTATTGGGTTAGTTGACTAGCAACTAATTCCGCCCAACTCCTTCAAAACCTGAGATTTTTACTTGCTTTCTAAAAAAAATATAAAAATACAAAAAGAATCATCCCTCATCTCTAGACCTAGTCTTTAGGTTTTCTAATCCTAGCGACACTATTCCTAGCTGAACGATCAATCCCCCGGTACTTGTCATTATACTATACTACATCGATCAGGTACACTGCCTGATGGGGGTTGTAAGCTTCTCGAGATCCCTCGAGAGGTAAAGCCTGGTGCAAACCCCACGCATCAAGTTTTTGGCGCCGCAGCCCGGGGAATAGTTATTGTCTAGGTTAGAATCTCTTTTTATTAGGTCTACTTGCTAGATTCTTTTCTAGTAAGATTTTATTTTATTTTTAGGTTATCTTTAGTCTATCTTATTTCTTCGTGTTTTTGTTTGTACTAGTTTGGTCTTTATGTATTTTGAGAGTCGCCGTTTAGAAGTTAGCAAGAGGCTTATAGCGCATAAAAGAAGAAAGAGAGAAGTTAACACATTTAAGGAATTCATTAAGCCTCTCCAAATGAAAATTGAGTTTACGGACTTCGCTCCAACCCCGGATGAATTGAGTTACCATAGGTTCCTTTTACAACACCCTTGCCCCTCAAAATATAGAAAGACACCATGGATTAGGAGGCATAACTTCAGGAACATAAAAATTCCGTGCATGATTGGGTACATGTCTAGAGAGCATACATACATTGACTTAAAAGCACCCATGAATATCATGTCTAGGCTCTATTACAATTGGATAATGAACGAAAGGTTAAGCCCTAGAAAAGACCCTTACAACTCTAATAGGCTATGCAATTTCGTCAGGAGAGTTAAAGGGGTACACATCTTTATAGGAAATTTTACTTATCAATGCGACTTTGTAATCCTAGAAGATGTTAGAGGCATTATAGATCCACACCTAGGAGAGATGGTTCTAGGACGACCTTTTGTTGAGAAGACTAAGATGTATGATGATCATGAGAAGGGGATAGTTCAGTTTACTGATGGGATAGAGAAGATCACTTTTATGATGCCTCACATGAAGGAAGAATTAAAGGGCATCAAGAATCTACAAATTGATGAGATTCGACCCTATGAGGTTAAGGAAGATGGAATTGATGATGATGCCTATTATGAGAGGAGGCGAACATACCATTCGGGTTGCATGAATCTAGGCCCGGAATACAAGCGTGATAAGAATTGGGTTAGATGTTTTGAGTCGGCACAAAAGTGGGAAAGGAAAATGTAACCCATGACCTTGAGTCTAGCTACAAGACTCGTAAATAAAGAAAAGCGCTTCTTGGGAGGCAACCCATGTTTTGTGTGATTTTTATTTTGTTTATTTGTTATTTGCTTCCGTATGCATGCTTTATTTTTATTGTTGGTAGATCATGTTTCAAAACTAAAATGTGAAAATACTTTACTTTGTTGTTTGGCCTAGTCTTAACTTCACCCAAAGGTATTTTTGCAAAAGATAAGTGTAAGGGGAAACCCCAAATATGTTTTTAAGAAACAAACCGATCATGATTCTCCACAATATTAAGTGAACATGTATATTCGTATTTGTTAGAGTCAAATGCTTGTATCAAGTCATAATGAAGTTTTGCAGGATTTTCCAGGAAGTAGGACCAAGTTTTTCCAGAAATTTTTCAGAAACTTAACATAAGAATTTCTGCAGGTCACTTCTGACGGCGTCATGAGTTTACTCTTGACGGCGTCACGTGTAAAATTCTGGAAATTTTATCAATTTTGTTTTTCTAAAGGAGTTTTAAAGTTTTTGTTGAATTATTAGTTTTATAATCTCCAGGAAATCTGCAAACATCATTCCGTAAGCATTATATCTTATTTTGTTTTCTAGGATTTATTAGTATATGTAGATTGCCGCCGATTTTATGCAAGGTTTCCTTGTCTGTTTTCTCAGGATTTACAGGTTATGTATGACAAGAAGATGATTATTATTATGGAAGGGAAGCTTTGATTGTTCATATTCTTAGAGGAAGATTTAACCTAGCGACCTTATTATCCATACCGAGCGAATCAGGGGAGTATTTGATTTCATTCATTTTACTTATTTCACTTTTACATTCTTTACTTGAACATTGGGGACAATGTTCATCTTAAGTGTAAGGGGAGGGTAAAATGATGATACCTTACAAATACACTTTCGCTTGAGTTTGTTTGTTTAATGATAGATGTGTAATAAAACTATGAGAAATACTTGTTAGTGTAATTTTAGAGCCAAATTTAAAAATTTTTACAACATTTAGGAGTGAAACTTTAGCCATAGCAAGCGTTTCATGGATAGGAGATTGTATGACTAGCACAAAACCGTACTATTCAGAAAAATTTTCCACCCAAATATGTGAGGTTCGCCTTTAGATTTGATAGGAAAAGCATTTACTATTAGTGCTTATGAGTGTACCGGTAGCATTTAGATTCTAGAACTTGCGTTAGTGATGCATCCCGAGACCGCTAGTGAGACTACATTCGTGTGGTAGGATTTACTACATGATAAGAGGCATTAGGATCACCCTTGTGTTAAACCCGTATCATAATTACTTGACCATTTAAGTCATATTACTTGGCTAGTTAAGTCAATTAATTTTTCCCACACCCTTAGCGTTGTACTCATTTTTAGTACACGAAACCCCTAGTACACCCCTCCGAGCCTGTCTTTTCGTTTCTAACTTTAAGCATTTTACTTAAAGGAAGAATTTGTTACACCCCACTTAAATGTACAACCAAATCGCCTTAGCCTTCCGTGTATGCACTCATCTTTAGTGCATTATTGTTATTTGTTAAACCCTAAGTTAATTATCTAATTGATTACATGGTTGCTAAGTCGAGTCATATCCTTGTACATATTGTTTTGGGACGATTAGGACTCATGGGTAAAGTACTTATGTTATGGAGTAATGGGGAAGAACATCATATTATTACCCCCGTATGTGCGTTAATCTTAAAAGTACTCCAAGTGTTTTGATTATCTTAATTCGAGTCATTAGATTAGTTTATTGTAAAGTATGTAAAGATTCAAGTGTAAGGGGAATTTTCATTCCCTATGATGTATTATTTTGGATGGTAGGGTAAGAGTGTATGCCAAAAAAAAAAAAAAAGTCTAAAAAACAAGAAAAAGAAAAGAAAAAAACATACGGACTACCATCCCGTTTCATTCTATGTTTTTGTTATTTTTCATTTATTAGCTTAAGTCGAGTCGTCTTGGCTTAGCAACGCCATTTTGAACATGTAATTAACCAAGATTGTTAACTCGCCACCAGTAAAGACTGCCTATATCCAACAAAACCGTGTATTCCATATCCCTACACCTAACGTTACAACCCTTTGAAAATACCTCTTTGATAGTTTATCCTAGATGCTTACGCCATGTGGTGGAGGTTTGATCCTTTCCCAAGCCTATGGTAATCTATTTTTGTCACAACTCGTAATTTCCGGCCATTTTCCAAACTTCGACAATTTACTATTCATTAGTTACTATTCACCGATTACTATTCATCATTTTACTATTCGTCGTTTTTTGAGGTCCATTTGATATTCTGAGAAGCGTTCAGAAATTTTACTATTCACTTGACACTATTCATTTCCGGAAGAAATACACTATTCATGTGCATTACACATTTCATCGTAAACTTAGTTTACGGGTATTCAAAATTCGCGTAACCGTATTGGTTCAGAAGCGAATTCATGCATTATCATTGAGACATTTCATACGGACTAGAAATAGTCTGCATATCATCATTATGGAACTTGCATACTATTCCACTCGTAGGATATTTAAATTAGTACTTTTCGTATAATTAACTTTTACGTTTAATTATTTCTAAATAAACATTAACACGCGACCAATAATGTGGCTAACACGTCCGACACTCCCGACTATGATCCCAATATATTTTTATATTCATTTTAATAATATAAAAATTATAATATTAATTTACCCGGTGTTTTCAAATCAATTGCTACATTTTACGGTCGGAGCTTATAACTCCTTCGGTTTGCGATATTTCAACCCGATCATTATTTTAACTCCCGATTCTTACAAGGAATAATATTTTACAACTTTTACAACTTCATCGTATTTTATTTCACCTCGTTAACATTTATTTCAAGATAACTCGGTACCCGATAACACCCAAAGTATACACAAGATACACCAATACTTCCAACACTTGGACAAGTTTATTAATTAGCCCACAAAGCCTCCTCCTTTCCCCTAATTGGCGCCACCTTTCCCCCCCTTTTCCAAGCCAAGAGTTGCAATTTACCAACCTATATTAATTACACTCCAAACTTGTCTAGTATTTAATCTAATGTATCTCATGTTTACACATAGTTTCAAGTTCAAGAAAACAAAATTCTCTCTTCCTTCTTTCTCTCTTGGTGGCCGGCCAACACACAAAACAAGCAAGGAACATCAATTTTTCCAAGATCAAGTGATAATCAAGGTTATTTAGTACTTCTTGTTAGGGTTTTGAAGTTTAAACACAAGGTTTTGCAAGTTTTTCATCTCCACTAATCCACTAATCCTTCAAGTAAGTTGTCAAACTCATTTTCATAATTTCCTCAAGTATCTTTCAATGATCATACACTTTTATTCAAGATATATATGCATATGTTGATTTATACCACTCTATATACACTTTTTATAACTTACAAGCCTTAGATATATTATATAGGTGAATCCTTGGTAGATTGTTGTGATGGATGATATTTAGGAACCCATGACACCCTAAGAAGGTGTATGGTAAGATTAGACTAGATTTGTGGTGATTGAAAGTGGTTTGGTTGAAGTTGAAACAAGTTTGAAACTAGGAAAATGATTTTTGAAACTATATAAATACCTACTGTCCTTATTTTGAAAACGTGGGAAATTCAGTAACTCAGGGGATATTTTTGAACAAAGATTTAGAAAATACTTTCAAAAACGAAGCCGTGGGCGAAAGAACGGATTAAAACGAGTTAATAACGAAGGAGATATGATTTTCCGAATTTAACGACGAAAACTATTTTCTGAAAAACTGCATGCTGTTTGACAATTTTTGACGGGCAAATAGAGGCGTTAAACGTAACCTAGAGGAGCCGAGCTATCGAAAACATATTAGTATATACTAAAACGAATCCGTGGATATAAAGAACGAGGAAAATGAGCTTAAAACGACCAAGTTATACGCGTTTTAACATCGTCAAAACTATATATATATATATTTTGTCACTACTAGAAAAATAATATAACTACGTACTAAATGACATATTTTCTAGATTTCTTATTCAAGGAGTTTATTTTTAACTAACGAAATACGTACGACTCAAGGTTTACTACGCGACTACTAGACGCTATTTTAAGGTTTTCAAGACGAGGAATATAACACTAACATTTTTATACGATATACTACGACAAGTTATATACTTCTACATTTGGACTTACTTTCCTAAGTATGGAAAATATTTTACTTTGACAATAACTAGTATTTCCAAGTTACGAGTGGTATAGGAATCATATGCACATGCATTCATTTCATCACGTCATGATCTAAGGTAGATCGTTATTACTCATATTAGGTTGCGGTTAGAGATCGTGTCTCATTTCAGTGTATCCATTTTTGTCATCGTAGCTATCGCTCCAGGTGAGTCATAGCCCCTACTTTTTAATTATTTTGCAAACTCTTTGGGGGAGAATACATGCTCGTTTTACTTAAATGCATTCCTTGCTTTACCTGGTTGATTACCTACATTTCATTGGTATGCTTGATTACCTGTATTTCATATGACTTGTCTCTTAAACATTATTACTTATTTTATATGACCTCATTGTCAGTATTAATTATCTGGCGACATTGTCAGCATTATTTATCTGGCCTCATTGTCAGCGCTATTTATCTGGCGACATTGTTAGCGTTATTTATCTGGCGACATTGTCAGCATTGTTGATATAACCTCATTGACTGAATTATTTATATAGCCATTTTGCTATATTTATCTGGGAATTTGGATACCAGTATTACTTTTGTTCACGTAGACTTTAATACATTTGGCAGTGGGTTGTAAACACACAGGTTACAAGTCTCTTATGGCGGGACTTGCAACTGAGTGGATTTGCAATGCCTTTGCTGGGCGATTATTTCTCTATAGGCATTATTTGTTAAACAAACTCTATGAACTCACCAACCTCGTGTTGACACTTTAGCATGTATTTTCAGGTATTTAGCAATGGCACGCTACAGGAGGTTTTGGCAGGGCATGGCATGGTCATAGAAGACTCTGATTATTTATTTGGGGACCGTTTTAAACTATTTTAAGGGCCTACTTCCGCACTACTTTTAACAATGTAAATACAATATTTTTGACTTAACTATTTTATTCTAAATGATTGAAGTGAAAACCATTTTTGAACTTGTGTTATAATACCAATTGAGTTACACCCCAGCTACACGTATGCTTCCGCTGGACCCGATTTTGGGGGTGTGACAGATTGGTATCAGAGCTTTGGCTATAGCGAACTAAGTGTTTTTAAAACCTAGACTATAGCTACTTTTACGAAAAACTTAACCCTATGACCGTCACGTGCCTGCCTGCCAAGCTGAAGCCTCACTTGTGGTTTGTTGCTGACTTAGGTGATGAGATTTGTATCTCATTATCTGGTATATTATATTCACTTATTCTAGTTGATTACTATAATTGTCTTCCCTATTAGTATGCTTACATAACTTATGCGCCTCATATTACGCATTCTCCTTGCATAGTTTCATCATTTGACCTTGAGTTTGGTCACCTGCCTTAGTCTTTCTGAACGTCTTGGTATTTGTGAAGGACATAGTATTAGTATAACTGAGCTGAGTATTTCAAAATTTATGGAACCTCGGTGGAATATAGACTAGTCACCTATATTCAACCCGGGATAGTGGGACATAGGCTGACTACCTATATCCGACTCAGAAATGAATTTTGCAACACTGAGAATGGTTATGATAAAATTTTGTCTGGATTGAATTCTCTACTCAATTCCGAAATGTTTCATTTGTGTGTGTGTGTGTATACACTCTCGTTGTCGGAACATTCATATTTTTCATCACTTCGTGAACCACCGATTGGAAGCAGGTTAACTGGCCATTTCATCTCATGAATCTTCATATTTATACACAATACACTTACATTTTCTTTCATCACAATCTCATTATGTCGCAGCTGTCACAGTCTTTTCCCTTCTCACCATTATTATCATTCCTCTTCCCCATATATATAAGGAATTAGCTTACACTCTATAGATTCCGATGTCACTCATCACTCATTACTCCCAATATTGATAATTAGATATTATCAATGACCTCCCTAGGAAAGACTTCCCATACCATATATAAGGAGGATCCCTAGGTACATTATGACCATTTAAAACTCAACAGAAATCCCAGGATATCACAAAACCACTCGAGCCACGTCAACGCGTCATATCGCAACATCAACCTTTCATTCTATAATAACCCACTCTCGAACATCTACTACTAGGAAACGTCTTAATTATGTCTCACCCTTCTTTTCTCGTTTTGAAGAGCTATGCCGCCAAGGAAAGTTAAAGCTACTCCAACTATGACACCTGTTGCTATTCGGAAATTGGTTAAGGATAGTATCACCGAAGCTCTAGAGATCGAGAGAGCTGAGGTAGCTGCAAGGGCTGCTGAGGCCGATTTACAGACAGGGACAGATGGACAATCCGATAATAAGCGCGAATGTACTTGGAAGAATTTTAAGGTTAGTGATCCTATCAAGTTTAAGGGCACTGAAGGAGCGGTTGCTTTGATTCGCTGGTTCGAAAAGACTGAGAATGTGTTCCTCATGTGCAATTGTCCTGATGTCAGCAAGGTAAAATTCGCTACTGGTATGCTTTTGGATGAAGCTATGTCATGGTGGAATTCTTATGCTCAACCGATTGGTATGGAAAATGCCTACAAGCTCACCTGGGAGCAATTCAAGAAATTGATGACTAATAAGTTTTGCCCTCGTACTGAGGTGCAGAAGTTGGAAACAGAGTTTTATAAGCTAGTGACAGCAGGTAATGATATCGAGGCATATATCCGAAGGTTTCAGGAGTTGGCTGTGCTATGTCCAATTATGGTCCCAGATAACGAAAAGCTACTAGAAAATTTCATCGGTGGACTACCGTGCAACATAAGTGGGAACGAAATTGCTTCTAAATCAGACACGCTGGAGGAAGCTATCAGAATGTCTCAAAAGCTTATGGCTCAAGTGATGAAGCAAGAAACTACTGTCAACAACAACAACGAAAACAAGAGGAAAAGGGATGACAACCAAGGAGACGATCAAGTATGGCAGTCAAACAAACAACATGAAGTGGTTATGGCCTACGTTGTGAAGCCAAGTGAAAAGAAAGGTTACCAGGGTACTCTACCTAAATGCAACAAGTGTCAGAATCATCATAACCATGGACCTTGTCTTAATCCATGTGGCAACTGTAAGAAGGTTGGTCATGCAACTTGGGAATGCAAATTTCCAATCATTACCGGAGATCAGAAACCCTCAGTGACATGTTTTGGCTGTGGAGAAATAGGCCATTACAGGAATGAATGCCCAAAACAAGGAAACCTAGAGAAAAGGAACCAAGGTGGAAGGGCTCGTGGGAGAGCCTAGGTCATCGGAGGAGGAAATGGTCCACACATCAACAACGCTAAGGATGACAACAATGTTCAAGAACCAAGAACTTCTACCTTAAAAATAAACTAAAGCCTAAACTCTCTAGTGTTGTGTTTCTTTTGTGTTTAATTCTATGTTCTATCGTATAAGTTTCATGTACTATTAACGAATTCCGATCTAATGAATATTCTATCTTTTATCACCGCAAGCTCCTAGCGATTTCATTAAGATTCTTTGGAACTACACCACCTATCATCGGCAGACCAATGGTCAGGATTAGAGAACGATTCAAACATAGGGAGATATGCTCAGAGCATGAGTGGTTGACTCTAGAAATGGTTGGACTAACCATTTTCCATAAATCAGATTCCTTTATAACCATAGTTACCACACGAGCTTAGAGACTACACCATTTGAAGCATTCTATGGTCGAAGTGCCAACATCCATTGACGGATCGAAATTTGGAAAAAGCCTAACTCACTAGTCCAGTAAGCATTCATGAAATAACCAGAAATTTCTTACGAGTCAAGAATCAGTTACAAGTTCAATAAGTTGTAAACCCTTAGAATTTCAAGTTAATGGCAGGATTATGTTGAAAGTTCTGCCTAGGAAAGGCATGATACCATTAAGAAAAATTTGGGAAGATAAACCCGAGATTCAGACAGTATGGGTCTAGTGGCCTACAGACTTGAACTCCCACAGAGCTCAGTAGCTTACACAATAAATATCATCATCTTTTCACCAATACCACTCTAGAGACCAACACAAACTGAACTTCGGGACGAAGTTCCTGTTAGAGGGGAAGACTGTCACAACTCGTAATTTCCGGTCATTTTCCAAACTTAGACAATTTACTATTCATCAGTTACTATTCACAGATTACTATTCATCATTTTACTATTCGTCGTTTTTTAGGTCCATTTGATATTCTGAGAAGCGTTCAGAAATTTTACTATTCACTTGACACTATTCATTTCCGGAAGAAATACACTATTCATGTGCATTACACATTTCATCGTAAACTTAGTTTACGGGTATTCAAAATTCGCGTAACCGTATTGGTTCAGAAGCGAATTCATGCATTATCATTGAGACATTTCATACGGACTAGAAATAGTCTGCATATCATCATTATGGAACTTGCATACTATTCCACTCGTAGGATATTTAAATTAGTACTTTTCGTATAATTAACTTTTACGTTTAATTATTTCTAAATAAACATTAACACGCGACCAATAATGTGGCTAACACGTCCGACACTCCCGACTATGATCCCAATATATTTTTATATTCATTTTAATAATATAAAAATTATAATATTAATTTACCCGGTGTTTTCAAATCAATTGCTACATTTTACGGTCGGAGCTTATAACTCCTTCGGTTTGTGATATTTCAACCCGATCATTATTTTAACTCCCGATTCTTACAAGGAATAATATTTTACAACTTTTACAACTTCATCGTATTTTATTTCACCTCGTTAACATTTATTTCAAGATAACTCGGTACCCGATAACACCCAAAGTATACACAAGATACACCAATACTTCCAACACTTGGACAAGTTTATTAATTAGCCCACAAAGCCTCCTCCTTTCCCCTAATTGGCGCCACCTTGCCCCCCCTTTTCCAAGCCAAGAGTTGCAATTTACCAACCTATATTAATTACACTCCAAACTTGTCTAGTATTTAATCTATTGTATCTCATGTTTACACATAGTTTCAAGTTCAAGAAAACAAAGTTGTCTCTTCCTTCTTTCTCTCTTGGTGGCCGGCCAACACACAAAACAAGCAAGGAACATCAATTTTTCCAAGATCAAGTGATAATCAAGGTTATTTAGTACTTCTTGTTAGGGTTTTGAAGTTTAAACACAAGGTTTTGCAAGTTTTTCATCTCCACTAATCCACTAATCCTTCAAGTAAGTTTTCAAACTCATTTTCATAATTTCCTCATGTATCTTTCAATGATCATACACTTTTATTCAAGATATATATGCATATGTTGATTTATACCACTCTATATACACTTTTTATAACTTACAAGCCTTAGATATATTATATAGGTGAATCCTTGGTAGATTGTTATGATGGATGATATTTAGGAACCCATGACACCCTAAGAAGGTGTATGGTAAGATTAGACTAGATTTGTGGTGATTGAAAGTGGTTTGGTTGAAGTTGAAACAAGTTTGAAACTAGGAAAATGATTTTTGAAACTATATAAATACCTACTGTCCTTATTTTGAAAACGTGGGAAATTCAGTAACTCAGGGGATATTTTTGAACAAAGATTTAGAAAATACTTTCAAAAACGAAGCCGTGGGCGAAAGAACGGATTAAAACGAGTTAATAACGAAGGAGATATGATTTTCCGAATTTAACGACGAAAACTATTTTCTGAAAAACTGCATGCTGTTTGACAGTTTTTGACGGGCAAATAGAGGCGTTAAACGTAACCTAGAGGAGCCGAGCTATCGAAAACATATTAGTATATACTAAAACGAATCCGTGGATATAAAGAACGAGGAAAATGAGCTTAAAACGACCAAGTTATACGCGTTTTAACATCGTCAAAACTATATATATATATATATATTTTGTCACTACTAGAAAAATAATATAACTACGTACTAAATGACATATTTTCTAGATTTCTTATTCAAGGAGTTTATTTTTAACTAACGAAATACGTACGACTCAAGGTTTACTACGCGACTACTAGACGCTATTTTAAGGTTTTCAAGACGAGGAATATAACACTAACATTTTTATACAATATACTACGACAAGTTATATACTTCTACATTTGGACTTACTTTCCTAAGTATGGAAACTATTTTACTTTGACAATAACTAGTATTTCCAAGTTACGAGTGGTATAGGAATCATATGCACATGCATTCATTTCATCACGTCATGATCTAAGGTAGATCGTTATTACTCATATTAGGTTGCGGTTAGAGATCGTGCCTCATTTCAGTGTATCCATTTTTGTCATCGTAGCTATCGCTCCAGGTGAGTCATAGCCCCTACTTTTTAATTATTTTGCAAACTCTTTGGGGGAGAATACATGCTCGTTTTACTTAAATGCATTCCTTGCTTTACCTGGTTGATTACCTACATTTCATTGGTATGCTTGATTACCTGTATTTCATATGACTTGTCTCTTAAACATTATTACTTATTTTATATGACCTCATTGTCAGTATTATTTATCTGGCGACATTGTCAGCATTATTTATCTGGCCTCATTGTCAGCGCTATTTATCTGGCGACATTGTCAGCGTTATTTATCTGGCGACATTGTCAGCATTGTTGATATAACCTCATTGACTGAATTATTTATATAGCCATTTTGCTATATTTATCTGGGAATTTGGATACCAGTATTACTTTTGTTCACGTAGACTTTAATACATTTGGCAGTGGGTTGTAAACACACAGGTTACAAGTCTCTTATGGCGGGACTTGCAACTGAGTGGATTTGCAATGCCTTTGCTGGGCGATTATTTCTCTATAGGCATTATTTGTTAAACAAACTCTATGAACTCACCAACCTCGTGTTGACACTCTAGCATGTATTTTCAGGTATTTAGCAATGGCACGCTACAGGAGGTTTTGGCAGGGCATGGCATGGTCATAGAAGACTCTGATTATTTATTTGGGGACCGTTTTAAACTATTTTAAGGGCCTACTTCCGCACTACTTTTAACAATGTAAATACAATATTTTTGACTT
This sequence comes from Artemisia argyi, assembly GCA_030686995.1. NCBI lineage: Eukaryota > Viridiplantae > Streptophyta > Magnoliopsida > Asterales > Asteraceae > Artemisia > Artemisia argyi. The sequence continues at coordinate 154,188,692 of CM060698.1, read as the reverse complement.
AACTATTTTATTCTAAATGATTGAAGTGAAAACCATTTTTGAACTTGTGTTGTAATACCAATTGAGTTACACCCCAGCTACACATATGCTTCCGCTGGACCCGATTTTGGGGGTGTGACAATTTTGCTATGACAGGTAGTGAGAGATGTCTTCCGTTTCCATAATGTAATTTATACTTTATTACACCCGAGAGATGTGAGTATCTAAACACTATTTGTGAGGTGCTAGTGTATGACCTCCGTGCTTGTCTTTGGTCTTTAGTGGAACGATTATTTGTTGTAATTACTTTTATATTAGTGTTAAATGACCCCTAACTTGTATTTTGACTAGAATAAAAGCGCATTTGCTTGAGTACAAGCAAATCTCATGTGTAAATGTATATGATGAGGCGAAAAATGAACCACTTTTAGGGGGTCATTTAAGCCCGGAATTGAATTTATTTGATCAAATATCACCCTAAATCGTTCCTTTGTGATTTTAGGTACTTTGGGAGTAAAATCTGGAAAAGGAAGCAATTCGGACATTTTTGGAGCATAAAAGTGAAGAAAACGCCAAAGACTTAATTTTCCATGCTGAGAACAGTACCTGACGGCGTCAAGAGGAAGACCCTGACGGCGTCAAGAGTAAAAGTGGTGACGACCCAGTGCAAACCTGACGGCGTCACAACAAGGGAGTCAAGACTAAATTTTGTGACGGCCTGCATAAGGAGAATACATGACGGCGTCAGACCCAGATCTAGGCAGTCCGAGGAACTATTTGGCGGTGAGATGACGGCGTCAGACATTTGCTCTTGACGCCGTCACCTATCAAACTCTATATATAGTTTTCTAATTTTCATTCATAGAGAGAGGAACTTGTGTGGAGAAACTAGGGCCGAACTTTGTAAACCCTAGGTCATATTTTACAGTACTTTCAAGGGTTTTCACCCCTTGAATCCTTTCATGTGCTATTGAGATAAGTCTTCTCTTAATTCAATCAATATGTCTATGTGTTGGTTGATTATATCTTGTGCTTGTCTTGATTTCAACATGCTAGGCTAGATCTATCTTATGTTTGCTTGGATCTAATGAAACCTAGATGTTAATTATGTGTTGATTACTTGTTTATGTTTGTAATGGATGAATGATTTCAATGTTAGGCTTAAGAAAACTGGCAGATCTCCGTTGTGTAACATGCTTGAACGTCTTAGGAAACATGAACCGATGTGTACTAGGTATTATTGGTTGTATTTAATGCATGAGTAAATTCTAATGATCCCATGTTAGGAGCTTCTTAGCCGGCTCGACATAGGAGTGAAGTAGGCGCTCATAGGATTGGGGAAGTAAGTACGCCACCCCATGAATGGTATTTAGGAATACAATCCGTCATCCACGCAACTATAACAAGTAATTAACGTGTAAAAGATATCTAGGGAGTAGTGAAATCTATGTAAACACATTTCTCCCACATATTGCTCACAACTTTAGTTTTATATAGTTTATTTTCATTTTTAGTATTTTATTTTGATTGCATCTTAGTATTGGGTTAGTTGACTAGCAACTAATTCCGCCCAACTCCTTCAAAACCCGAGATTTTTACTTGCTTTCTAAAAAAAATATAAAAATACAAAAAGAATCATCCCTCATCTCTAGACCTAGTCTTTAGGTTTTCTAATCCTAGCGACACCATTCCTAGCTGAACGATCAATCCCCCGGTACTTGTCATTATACTATACTACATCGATCAGGTACACAGCCTGGTAGGGGTTGTAAGCTTTTCGAGATCCCTCGAGAGGTAAAGCCTGGTGCAAACCCCAAGCATCATAACTCTTCACCATCTGTTATTTACACTCACATCTTTACAGCCATAGTTTTCTGTCCAAACCCTAACACGTAATCTAACGCGTTTTATACTCAATTCCCTTAACCAATTACCATATTATTAACATCTAATGATCCTAACATGTTTTACTTCATTAATTTACAGAAGTATATAAACCCTAGATTCCATCATAATAAATATTACATGAATCATAACAATAATTAATTACACATAAGGTTTAAGGATTTTACCCCTATTATTGATTATTGTTTGAAAACTATGAAACCCTAATTTTTTTCTTCTTGTTCTCCTTGTGGTCGACTTCAATATGCAGGAAAAAGGGATTTGGGAGTCTTGATTTTGTATTTATATTATTAGTGGATAACCCTTAAGGCTTAGAGTTGTATTTGGTATCAAATTTGGTTTCTTTTTTCCCCCTTATCCTAATATTCGGCCGCCCCCTCTTTATATATATATATATATATATATATATATATATATATATATATATATATATATATATATATATATATATATATATATATATGTATATTTTAAATTTATTTATTACACTCAAAACCTCATACATTTCATATTTTATGTATTCCCATATCAAAACCTAACGTCTTTCGCGATAAACCTTAATTTTATGACAACCCGGAAAATATTCATTTTCAAAATAAAGTTTCCAAAAATAGAATTTCACACACTCCATAAACATTTCTCACAAAAACAACATTCCCGTAACTTACTAATGCTCAAATATTTGAATGAAGACTCGTTACGCAAAACCTCAAAACACCAAATATGCACAAGTCATTTCTACACCACATGGGTGATCAAAATGAACTTTCCCAAAATCAACTTCTCCAAAAATCACAATGACAACCACAACGTAAAGGGATTTAGTGCTAACTCAAATACTAATCACACAATAACACACAATAACACACATATACCCATATATCTACCCAAACCATACCAAACAAAGTTAGATAACTCAAGGCTATAGGTCTAACTAAGCTGTTAAAATCACGGTTGTTACAACTAACAATAGTCATTTAACTAAAGTTGAAGATGAAGAATTGTTAGTGTTAGGAGTGATTTAGGTTGTCTTGTATGACATTGTTGGGCTGATATTTGATCGTCACTGACTTAAAAAGTCAAAGCCGACCCAAATTAATTTTGACTTATGTCACTCAACACAAGTCAGTTGTTATTTAACCCGACCCACATTAATGTTTAGGGACATTTTTTGCAACAAAATCCCTGTACAAAAAATTGAGAAACCAGACCCCCCGAAATCCCCTCACCTAACTTATTTACTCAATTGGACTTTCAAAACCATGGTGAAAAAAGGTTACTCTATTTAATTGTCATTGACAATCTGAATATATTGTTCACTACCTTTGTTACTCTACTTTCATATTTGTTGGTTCATGCCTATCATTTTTTTATGTTTGCAAAAGGGATTTTCGTCGATTCTTCTTATACAAGCATAGACATTGTATCATCAAGCATTGATGAAGTCAATGTTGAAGCTGCAAATTATTCATGCCCAATCTGTGAATGGGTATACTCAAGCAGTGATGAATATGATACAAATAGTGACATTATATCATCAAGCAGTAATGAAATTAGCAGTGATGACCTCGATGTTGAGACTATTAAATGGATTGAAAGATGCACCTTTATGTCGCCATCAAAAAATGTTCCTATTGAAAAGGTTCTAGATCAAATGTGTTCCAGTGCTGTGGAAAACTAGAATGAGAGGTTGAATAGTTTTACTGATTTATTTTTCTTTGTTCAGTAAGTTTCTTGGAAAAACTTAGATTCAATGCTTTTGTGAAAAACTTTGATTCAAATGTAAATGAAATCAAACAACACCAATATAAACACTGCACTAAACTAATACAAACACGCAATAGAAATAAATAAATGAGATGGAGATGGAAAGATCAAACCGAGACAAAAGATTTATAGTGGTTCGGTTACGAAGATCTTCTTCGCCCAACTCCACTCCCCGAGTACCCAACTCGATAGTTCTAAGCACTATGTCAACAACCTCCCTTCAGGAGGAGAAAACCGTACAACGTCACTTACGTTATTTTCTGACACAAAGCTAAATGTCGAGTACTAATCTTAGCAAGTACCAATCTACCATGATCCTAATCACTCACACGGTCCACACGATCCTAACTTCTCACACGATCCACGCGATCAACACAATCTACCCTTAATCTACTTGATCAATACACTAACACACAAACTACAAGAGATCTCAAAGATTTCAACAAGATCACAATGATCTACACAAGATAGCTTAACAAGACTACTACCCTTGATGTATGTCAAGATACAATCAAGCAAACAATAAGTAATGCAAGTGCACTACACAAAGACTCTAATACTTTATATCTTCTTGACACTATGTGTTCTTCTCTTGACTAGTAGAGGAATGTATGTGATCTTTGGTTGGATGAAATGATCACTCTTTAAACAAAAGAAAACTAATTAATGATCAAAGAAATGTAAGTAAGAAAGTATGATGGAATGCAGAAAGTTTTTTGTGAAAAAGGATGTCCAAAAACTGTGAAGTGGGTTGGTATTTATAGGCAAGGAAAATTTGCCCGTTATGGGTACACGGTACCACTAATTGTCACACGGTACCACTAAATTTAGTGGTACCGTGGTACCATTCCAGACAAAAACGCTCCCATTTTTGTTTTAAGTGATGAAGGTGTATTTAGGAAGTTTAGAGCTGATTTGGGGGTGGGGGGGGGGGATTTACTGATATGTTTTTCAAACTAATTTTCCCATTAAAACATTTCTTTATATTTCAAAAAATAATTTGTAATATTAATTTTTGAAAAGAAAGTTTTGTGACATTAAAAATGTGAAGTTTAAAACATAAAATCACTTCTTTGATCATTTGTCAAGTTGTAAGTTTGTTTGTTCTTTCTTAGAGTGATTTATATAGAAACGGGATATGTTGACCAAAAACTTTTTTCCGTTAATTTTTATTTAAAGTGTTTTCATATTTTGTTATCATCAAAACGTAGAGATATAGAAAGATACAAATAACGTTTTTAGATATTATTTGCATCAACAATCTCCCCCTTTTTGATGATGATAAAAATAAACTCATTTTAGGTGAAAAATTAGTTGCCTTTCTCTCCCTTTTTTTTGAAGCAAAAAGACTACTAAGGCTCCCTCTTGATGTATACTCTCCCTAATTTGGAGCATACCAAGGAATCGAGCAATGGTTCATGCTCCAATATAAAGTTAAATGACACAAATACACTATCCAACATGTAGCATCCAAGATAAATCCAACCATAACTAAGACAAAACTAAAACAAGCCAATCATAAAGTAAGCCCATGCATTAAAAGATAACCGCACATAAATGTGCGTACATCAAAGAAATACTAGAATCAAAACTACAAGAAGCACATATTAGTCTTTAGTGACTTGACAGACCCTAAGATTTGCTTCTAGTCCAAGAGGAGGTCCTAAATGTTTATTCTTGGGTGCTAAACATAAAGATGGTTAGTTGAATGGGCTATTGGGTGGTGGAGATGGTGACATGATTGGTGGTTGTGGAGGTGTCAAGAGATGTTCAACATAGGAGAACATAAAGTGAATTTCATCTCTCAAGGAGAATATGAGGTTGCGGTTGTGAAGGCAACATAGGCAATTAGTATTAAACATCCTATGCATTAGTTGCATTTGGTTAGGATGTTGGAACGGAGGACATATCTCCCAAGGAAAATAACTTTGTTGTTGAAGATTATTCCAAGTTACTGGATAGTTACTTGGATAACTTTGTCTCACAAGGTTACTTCTTGGTTGAGTAGTTCTTGACCGAGGTTTAGGAATATTTGTTTTTCTAGGTAGAGGAGTCCTTGATCTAGTATTTTGTTTTCCAAACCCATGTCCGGGAGTTGACAAAGGTTTATAAATACTCTTGACTTCTTTTTTACTAACAAAAGGTACTTTAACTTTGTTAACTACTGTGACTTGGTTTAGGAGTTAAGTCATCTTTTTGACTTGACTCAGTTCTGTCAGTTACATCAGACTTTACCACGGCACCACTAAATTTAGTGGTGCCGTCTGTACCTTTAGAGGTACTGCCCACTGTTTCGACATATCTTATAGGTTTATCAAATTTCACTTGTTTTGTTTTACTTTTCGAAGCTTCATTTGAGTTAGAACCTAGACCTATGTTGACATGTTCACTACATCTAATGTTTTCTAACATGTCGTCTAGAGCTTTGGTTCGTTTTTCAAATTTAATAATCCTAAGTGCGTTTTTCCTAAGGTTAACATTTTCTACTCTGAGCTTATGACATGATTCACAATCAACATCACATTCATTTTTTTATCTCAAGTTTTTTAACTTGATTCTTTAATCCTATGATTTTCGTTTCAAGCTTGTGTAGTTTTTATTTTAGTGTTTTGTTTCTAGTGATAATTTTAGAACTTACCTCACATAGTTTATTATTTTCTTCATAGAGTAAGTTGTCATTTGTTGAGGAATTGTCATCACTATAGTAAGAAGAATCGGAATGTACCTCATTTGAAACTCGAGCCATAAGACACGTTTCATCATTGGGCTTCTCTTTCTTTTTTTTCTTCACCACTATCACTCCAAGAACCTCCTACGAAGGCACTTTGGTTGTTGGTTCTTGGTGGTTTAGGACATTCACTAATAAGATGATTTGGATCTCCGCATCTAAAGCATTTCCTATCACTCTTTCCTTTCTTATCATCTTGATTCTTTGAGAATGATTTCTGGTCGTCACGAGGTTGTTTCGCAAATCTACCCTTTCTCCTAAAGAACTTTCTAAAGTTTCTAACCGCCAAGGCATACTCTTCGTCTTCACTATCAGAAGTCAAGCTTTCTTCATCACTAGACTCTTTCTTGGCTTTCAAAGCTAGAGATCTAACTTTCTCACTTTTGCCTTTTACAATGTCGGAATCTTTCTTGATTATCATTTCATGAACAGATGAGGCGAAAAGTGTACCGCTTTTACTGGGTCATTTAAGCCCGAATTCGTGATTATTTGATCAAATATTGCCCTAAATCGTTACTTTTGTCATTTTATGTACTTTTGGAGAGAAATCTGGAAAAGGAAGCATTTTGGACTTTTTTGGAAAAGTGAAGGAAACGGAAAAGTCTCAATTTTCCTTGCTGGAACAGTACCTGACGGCGTCAAGACTCTCCACATGACGGCGTCAAGAGTTACAAAAGAGGTGGAAGTGGAAAATACACGTGACAATCCAGAGAGTTTAGGACCTGATGGCGTCACCCAAGACCGTCAGGGTCCAAACATTAGTGACGGCCCAGAGCACAACTACACATGACGGCGTCACAAATAGATCTAGGCAATACGATTTTATTACGGCGGCGAGTTAATGGCATCGCAATCTAATATATGACGCAGTCAGGATGTGTAATCTATATATAGTTTTCCAAATTTCATTCATCAGTGTGCAACTTTGAAAGAATAAACCCTTGTCCGAAATTTATCAGCTTTTCAAGGGTTCCAACCCCTTGAATCTTTCTTGTTAAATTAAAGATAAGTATCCCTTCAAATCATTCAATATGTCTATGTGTTGTTTGATTATATCTTACGCTTGCCTTCTATTTAACATGCTGGGCTAGATTTCTCTTGTGTTTGCTTAGATGTAGTGAAACCTAGATGTTGATTATAGGTTGATTGTTTGTTTATAATTGTTACAGATGATTGTATTCGATGTTAGGCTTAAGAAAACTGGCAGACTTCCATTGGTAACTTACTTGAACGTCTTAAGAAACATGATCAGAGGTGTACTACGATTTTTGGTTGGATTTAATGCGTAGGAGAATTCTAATGATCCCATGTTAGGAGCTTCTAACGGCTCGACATAGGAGTGAAGTAGGATCCTATAGAGTTAGGGAATATTGTACACGGCCCTACGACTAGTATTAAGGAATATGACCCGTTATCCATGCAATTGTAACAAATTAATCAACCTGTAAAAGATATCTAGGGAGTAATGAAATCTAAGTAAACACAACTTTCCTCATCATTGTTTACACCACATTAGTATAATTAGTTTCATTTTCATTTTTGTTATTTTATTTTAATTGCATTTGTAGTTCATTGGGTTAGTTGGCTAGCAAGTAATTCTGCCCACTCCTTCAAAACCTGAGATTTTAATTGCTTTTATAAAAAAAATATAAAAAGACAAAAAGAATCATCCCTCACATCTAGACCTAGTTTAGTAGGCTTCCTAATCCTAGCGACACTATTCCTGAGTTGAACGATCAATCCCCCGGTACTTGTCACTATACTATACTACAACGATCAGGTACACTGCCTGGTGGGGGTTGTAAGCTTCTCGAGATCCCTTGAGAGGTAAAACCTGTTGCGAGGGCGCAATTCCCATTTATCAATTTTTTGGCGCCGCAGCCCGAGGAATAGTTATTGTCTAGGTTAGGATTTATTTTTATTAGCTATACTTGCTAGATTCCTTTCTAGTAAGATTTTTTATTTTTTATAGGTTTTCTTTAGTCTATCTTTTTCTTTGTGCCTTTGTTAGTAAATTAAGTTCATTAACTATTCCGTTTGCCATTATGGAGAACGCGAATCCACCCTACTACCAACCATGAAATTCACCCACTCCAAATGACATCTTGATGTTCAAACAACATCAAGATGAACCTATCTATAATGCATGGACTCGTTTTAAAATTTTACTCCAAAAAGTCCTTCATCATAGTTTCGATCTGTGGTCCCAAATTGAAATATTTTACCATCGTGTCGACCACTATACCAAAATGGAGATTGACCATGCCGCAGATGGGGACCTTTGGGATTAAGTGCTGATGAAGCATGGGAAACCATAGAGAATTGTGCCCAACTTGCCAAAAAAATGGACAACCCAACAAGCGTTGCTACAGATCAATTGCTCGCAAGTTTGAGGGAACAAGCAAGAAGTTTGTTTGGGGAAAATAGGCCTATAGATGAGATACCTAGGTACATGGAGTGGTTTAATTCTACCATAATACAAGATGAACACATAGGTAATCCAGATACAATGGAGGATGAGGTGGATAATATAAGCCCACTCAGTGCTCCACAAGTCCTACCATCAATTAAGGCCTACACACCACCCTTGACTTACCCGGAAGAAGTAGAAGAGACTGTAGGAACTCCAACAGAGATAGAACCCTTGGATCAAACACAACTAGATGAAATAGGTTTGAATATTTGTAGTCACAACCTTTCTCTTAGTTCTAAGGAAGTTCTTAGTTTTGATGAACCGGAGCCTCAACCAAAACCGTTACCTAATCTTCCATCCTTGGATGAAAGTTTAGGAATTGAAAAAGGTCCCGATCAACCTATCAAACCATATAGTTCGGGTAGTTTTACGTTGAAGGTAGCAGACCCCAAGCTTTGTAAAGAGGAAGCTGACATAGGAGTGAACCATGACCTTACATACTTACATCACCCATTCATGACTGATCACAAGAAACATTATGGGTTTAAACCGGGTTTATTAGGTCAAGATGGAATCCCAACTAGGAGTCTCTCGAAATTGATAGAAGATGATCCCTTTTTAGGAGAAAACTTCAACTCACCCATTGACCCAATTGAACTAGGTAAGGTTATGATCAAAGGAGCACACCCGTTTGAGCATATAATTCATTCACCACTCTTTCCTCATGAGGCATACTTCCACCGAGATGGTGTGTATCACTATTATCACCCGCACTTAATCCAAAGTGTAGGGAAAACTTCCCCTATTTCTGTTAAATAAGGGTAGAGTCAGGCTCGTGACTCGAGCAAAAACAAGCGCTTCTTGGGAGGCAATCCAAACTTTATTTGTTTGATTGTTTGTTTATTTGATTTTATTTGTTTCCGTATGCGTGTTTTATTTTTATTGTTTGTGGATCATGATTAAAAATAAATTTTGAAAATGCTTTATTTTGTTTTTAACTTCGTCTTAATTACATATAAAGGTATTTTGTAAAAGCTAAGTGTAAGGGAAACCTAAATTTGTTTATAAGAACGAAATTGGACATGAACCACAACAATATTAAATGAACATGTGTATTAGTAATTGTTAGAGTCAAATGCTTGTATCGAGTCATAATGATGTTTTGCAGTATTTTCCATGAAGTAAGGCATAAGTTTTTCCAGAAATTTTCTGGAAACTTAACATGAGATTTTTGCATGAACATTCTGACGGCGTCAGGAGTTAAAACCTAACGGCGTCAGGTACTAAAATTCTGAAAAATTTTGCGAGTTTTGTTTATACCGGAGTCTTAAAGTTTTTGTTGATTCTTTAGTTTTGTAAACTCCAGGAAATCTGCAAACATTCATTCCACAAGCATTATATCCTTATATATTGTAGAATACTAACTATGTTGGAAACATGAATGATCTTGTGTTATGTGGCGTTAGTGAAGTGAGGAGGAGGAGAAGAGGAGAAGAAAGAAAGGAACCTTGAGAGAAAAATAAAATATTAGATTGAGATTAAGTGAAGGTCCAACCCTCTCCACATGTGGAGAGGGGTATTTATACTTACAATAAAACGCCCACTCCCAGGATATGGATCAGGCATACAGTGGGTGAAGACTCGTCCTTCTTCCATGGTGTTACTTAAACTAATACTAATTAACTAATAAACCAACTAACTACGAGCTAACTTAATGCTATTACAATCATTAGGTGACCGAGACTTTTACATAAATATTTGTATTCCTAACAATCTACCCCTAAGCGAGGTCACCTTTGAAATTAAGATCTTTGGTCCTTAAGCATTCTTTAGTCTTTGTAGCTCGTAGGATCTGATTCTTCACTTTTCAACACACTTCGTACTTCAAGCAAGCGAACTTGTGATTAGAATTCCTATGAGATATGTGATCTTTGAGCTTCTTTGAGATCATCAGCCAAAGTAAATCTCCAAGCTTATCCATAGTTGTATTGCCTTCATGTGATGTAGTGACAAAGGACCATCATGCTCACACCCTTCTGTATCTGGAGACGTTGCATTGGAGTTTGTGGATCAGGAGACTTTTTCATCAGAGTTGCGAAAACGTTGTTAGTAGTCTCTCAACATTTGTTGTAGCAAGTCTCTCATCTTCATTGATAGTATGGAGGATGTGTGAGCATGAGGTATGGATTGACCCGATTCAGCTGGAAATTGCAGCCATCAACGCCATCTTTATATGTGTCCATGTGATCAGGTAGAGTCTCTTTTAAAGAAGACTCTCCTTGACAGGAATTTCCAGCTTGTAGCGATGAATTTTCCAAAGAATCCACTTTGGAATCTTCAAACTTAGCATGTTCTCATACCGGAACGTCTCAAAGCAGACAGCACGATAGAGTGAATCGGTGAATACATATTCACGGATTTGATGAGAAATAGATTTATAGAAATCACTCGTGTGTCCTATGATAAACATTTTGAGACACAACGAGAGTTTTGTATTTTGAATCACATTTCCATAAAAAATACTTTTGTTTGAAAGATATTGTACATGATGAGGCAAAAAATGAACCACTTTTAAGGGGTCATTTAAGCCCGGAATTGAATTTATTTGATCAAATATTGCCCTAAATCGTTCCTTTTGTGATTTTTGGTACTTTGGGAGTGAAATCTGGAAAAGGAAGCAATTCGGACGTTTTTGGAGCATAAAAGTGAAGAAAATGCCAAAGACTTAATTTTCCAACTTGGGAACAGTGTGTGACGGCGTCAAGAGCATTTTCCTGACGGCGTCAAGAGTAAAAATCATGACGGCCCAGTACAGAAATGAATGCGTCACAAGGAAGAGCGTCAAGAGTTAAATACGTGACGGCCTGGAAAAGTGTATAACATGACGGCGTCAGATGTAGATCAAGGCAGTCCGAGGATTCTTTTGGCGGCGAGATGACGGCGTCACAAGATTGTTCTTGACGCCGTCAGCCTCAATTTTCTATATATAGTTTTCTAATTTTCATTTATTAGGAGGAACAAGTTTGGAGAAACCCTAAGGCCGAACCATATACGAATTTTACAGCTTTTTCATGGGTTTTCAGCCCTTGAATGCTTACATGTGCTATTGAGATAAGTGTTCTTTTAATTCAATCAATATGTCTATGTGTTGGTTGTCTATATCTTGTGCTTGTCTTGATTCCACCATGCTAGGCTAGATTTATCTTGTGTTTGCTTAGATCTAATGAAACCTAGATGTTGATTATGTGTTGATTACTTGTTTATGGTTGTATTGGATGAATGATTTCAATGTTAGGCTTAAGAAAACTGGCAGATCTCCAATTGGTATCATGCTTGAATGTCTTAGGAAACATGAACCGATGTGTACTAGGTTTTATTGGTTGTATTTAATGCATGAGTAAATTCTAATGATCCCATGTTAGGAGCTTCTTAGCCGGCTTGACATAGGAGTGAAGTAGGCACTCATAGGATTGGGGAGTTAAGTACGCCACCCTATGAATGGTATTAAGGAATACAATCTGTCATCCATGCAACTATAACAAGTAATTAACGTGTAAAAGATATCTAGGGAGTAGTGAAATCTAAGTAAACACATTTCTCCACGTATTGCTCACAACCTTAGTTTAATTTAGTTTATTTTCATTTTTAGTATTTTATTTTGATTGCATCTTAGTATTGGGTTAGTTGACAAGCAACTAATTCCGCCCAAATCTTTCAAAACCCGGGATATTTACTTGCTTTCTAAAAAATTATAAAAATACAAAAAGAATCGTCTCTCATCCCTAGAACTAGTAATTAGGTTTTTCTAATCCTAGCGACACTATTCCTAGCTGAACGATCAATCCCCCGGTACTTGTCACTATACTATACTACAACGATTAGGTACACTGCCTGGTGGGGGTTGTAAGCTTCTCGAGATCCCTTGAGAGGTAAAGCCTGGTGCAAACCCCACGCATCAAGTTTTTGGTGCCGCAGCTAGGGGAATAGTTATTGTGTAGGTTATAATTTCTTTTTATTAGGTCTACTTGCTAGATTCCTTTCTAGTAAGATTTTATTTTTATTTTTAGGTTTTCTTTAGTCTATTTTATTTCTTTGTGTTTTTGTTCGTAACTTTTCACCACCCGACATCATGGACGATAGGAACATCTTTGAACCCGTCATCCCACCACAACAAAACCCACCACTAGAACCTCTTAGGCCCCGAATCTTAGGAGAGTATTCCCGACCTAGCCACCAAGGCTACCGAAACACTATTGAGCTCACCGGAGCCAATGTGACCCCCTTGCGATCCGACACCATCCGGTTGGTGCAAAGCGGATGTGCATTCCATGGACTTCGTTCCGAAGATCCAAATCAACATCTTAAGGACTTCCTAAAAATAGTAGACTCCATAGACCTAGATGTTGAAACTAGAGAGACAAGCCGATTACGCCTATTCCAATTCTCTCTACGGGATCAAGCTAGTCAATGGCTTGAGCGTTTACCCGCGGGATCCATCACCACATGGGATGATCTCACCACTCGTTTCCTTGCTCAATTTTTCCCACCGGGGAGAACTACTAAGCTTAGAAATGACATCCTGATGTTCTAACAACATCAAAATGAAACCTTCTACGAAGCATGGACTCGATATAAAGACCTGCTCCGAAAAGTCCCTCATCATGGCATTGAACCATGGCTCCAGATTCAAATCTTTTACGATAAAGTTAACTATCAAACAAGGAGAGCTATAGATTACGCAGCCAAGGGCAGGCTAAACAGACTTAGCATTGACGAATGCTGGAAAGTTCTTGAGGGGTTGGCACAATACGAAGAAGAAGGATGGGAGGACCCGATGTTTCCAAGCAAGGGAAAACTTGACTACACACACGCCACCCAAGAGCAGTTATTAGGAAGTATCGAGAAACAGGTAAAAGAATTAATGAGTATTGAGAAACCTGTTGCTGAAACCGTGTGGAACCCTAATTTACGTAGGAATGCGGTTATTAACCATAATTTTCCTGAACGTTCACGGCAAGAGGAGTTCGAAGGGATAATGGTAACCTTCATGAATAATCAGGAAAAACAAATCCAGCACTTAGAAGCACGCATGGAAAGCACTCGCAATGCTTTTATGGATTTAGCAGACCAATTCATATCAAGGATCAAAGAGAAGATTAAAGAAAATTCTGCACCTAGAAAAATCGAAAAAGTCTTTGAGGTTTCAACTCCTTTGGTGTTTGACTAAGAGGATAACGAGAAATCTTCCCCAAGTGCTTCACCATCAATCACCTCCCACTTTTGTGAGCATCCTCAGGAAGAGAAGAATTCGCAATTTCATAACATTTTCATTGGATGCTTGCAAACCACGCTCCCAAACTTGTGCAAGAGACGTTCTTTTGGTTTTAAACCCGGTGTGAAGAGGTTGCACCTCAAAAACACCACAGATTTGAAACCCTCTATGGAACAACACCTCTTTGTACACACCGGTGACCCGTGCGAAGGTTACAACTTAACTAAAACATCACCCACTCCTTTCTACAACCACACCTCTTTCCGTGACAGTTATGAAATGTTCGACCCTGGTGGACTTCAATAATGGAATAGCTACTCATGGTTTTACTTGTGTTTAGCTATTCACACTAAGTGCAGGGACTAAATGTGGAATTACTCCATTTTACACCTCACACGGACATCTGACGGCGTCAGATATCAACTCTTGACGCCGTCACCTCGCTAATTCAGCAATAATAACCCAAATTCAATCACTTTCAACTCATACCCCACAAATCTCACCCAAAGTGCTGCTACCACTCCGAATCTCCACCCTCCAATTCGACATCTTCCGCGACTAATCTCCACTCGGTAAGTAGTTTTTCTTCACTCTTTTTCGATCAATTGTCCTTAGGATCAATCAATTTTGAAAACCCCTTTCATCCGAAATCCCATTTTTGACCCATCATTGACAAATCGTAATGCCATCCAGTTGGTGATTTGTATTCATGGGGTTACCCTTAGATGATGTTAACCCACTTGAATCATGCGTTAATTTAGGAAAAATCCCTCATGCCACGGATTTTTTTTTACCCCCACCCATGTTTTCTGATTAAAGGAGCGTTTGGGTAATGGGTTAAGAGTTTGAAAATTGATTTTTCCCTCGTAATTGCATGGTTCGGATTCTGCTAGGTCTGACGGCGTCAGGACCTCTTACTGACGGCGTCAGATGTGTCTGACAGCAAAAATCAATAAAATTCTCGTTCTAATTGTTTCCGTTCACTCTATCTTTTTCCAGGAAAATGAGCAAGCGATCTCGACAACATCGTGGCAGCTCTTCTAGGTCCTAAAGAGTTAACTATGGGGAATTGGTCCATAGTTGGGGTGAATTTGACAATGTTTCCGCCACCACCAAGTATGCGGAACTTTGTAATCACCACATTGATGCTGGGGCCGTGGTTGATTGGGAGTTTCTTAGGTCCCAAGGGTTGGAAGCTGCATTTCTAGGGAGGATCCACACTGATGGGTTTGCGGGTCCTCAATGAGAGAGGTTGTTTAGGATTAGGGAGACGGTGTATAGTGAGTTGGTGAGGGAGTTCTTTTCTACCTTCCATTTTGATCAGGCTGAGGCTAGGACGGACATGGGGGGCACCACTATCTATTTTAGGTTAGGAGGGGAAGTGCGATCATGTTCGGTTACTGAGTTTGGTTAGAGGATAGGGTTGTATACTAGGGAGGAGGCTGTTGATGGAGGTTTTATGCAGAGGTTGTTGCATGGGGAGACTTTGAGGAGTGATATGAGATGTATTACTTTTTGGCCGACCATTGGGGATGGGGTTTACACATCGACTACTGGGGCAGCGTCAATCAGGGACCCCATAGTTAGGTTGGTCCACAGATGCATCACATACGGCCTGTCAGGACGTCATGGTACCCCTCACCGTGTCACTGCTTCAGATCTTTTCTACCTGTACACCATCTTTACAGCGGATGTTTACTGCAACATCCCATTTTGGGTAGCTAGTTATTTGAGGACCAGTGTGGGTGAGAGGGATATCGATAAGGTGTATGGGGGGATGTTCGTGACCCAGTTGGCTCGTTCCTATGATCTTCTTACTCCCCCGATCATGGGATACTTGAGCGACTGTGGGGCTTGTAGGGTAGTGAGGGCTAAATCCCTCAGGCAGATGAGCATCGTGATGCTGATGAGGAATGGGACCTATAACTGGTATGAGGCAGGGGGGCCTGATGATGAGGATGATGATGATGATGAGGGAGCGCTCCAGCAGCATCAGTTTGAGGGTTATGAGGAGGGGACAGCTGACTACTACCGACACATGAGTCGGGGAGACTGGCAGGCACACTAGGGAGCCTGGATGGGGCAGGTGGATGCATGGCGGACCACCACTGACCAGCGCTTTGATTGGATGTATGATCACACCATCCGCCAGATGCAGCACCTCTCCACCCGTGATTAGCTTGAGCCTCACCTGCAGATTGACCCATTCCCCGGTCGTGAGACAGACTACCCTCCCTACGGGTACACAAGACACCTCCCTCCTGGCTATGACTACCGTTTTGGTCCTCCTCCCCAGTGATCTTTCTTGATATCTGTTATTTCTGAACAATTTATTTGTGGTCATGTAATTCAAAACAATTGGTACTGTAATAGTGTAGTATGTGGCCTCTGTTGGCCTTGAACAATTTTAATTTTCTATGTTTACGTTTATTTGAAATAATTGAATGTGCTTATGGTGACATATTTCATTTTGTGTGATTTTATTTTGTTTGTTTGTTATTTGCTTCCGTATACATGCTTTATTTTTATTGTTGATAGATCATGTTTCAAACTAAAAAGTGAAAATACTTTACTTTGTTGTTTAGCTTAGTCTTAACTTCATCCAAAGGTATTTTTGCAAAAGATAAGTGTAAGGGGAAACCCCAAATAAGTTTTTAAGAAACAAACCGATCATGATTCTCCACAATATTAAATGAACATGTATATTCGTATTTGTTAGAGTCAAATGCTTGTATTGAGTCATAATGAAGTTTTGCAGGATCTTCCAGGAAGTAGGACCAAGTTTTTCCAGAATTTTTCCAGAAACTTAACATAAGAATTTCTGCAGGTCACTTCTAACGGCGTCTTGAGCTTGCTCTTGACGGCGTCACGTGTAAAAATCTGCAAATTTTACTAGTTTTGTTTTTCTAACGGAGTCTTAAAGTTTTTGTTGAATTATTAAGTTTTATAATCTCCAGGAAATCTGCAAACTTCATTCCACAAGCATTATATCTTACTTTGTTTTCTAGGATTTAGTACCTTATGTAGATTGCCGCCGATTTTATGCGAGGTTGTCTTGTTTGTTTTCTCAGGTTTAACAGGTTATGTATGACAAGAAGATGATTTATATTCTGGAAGGGAAGCTTTGATTGTTCATTTTCTTGGAGGATGATCTAACCTGGCCACCTTATTATCCATACCGAGCGAATCAGGGGAGTATTTAATTTCATTCTTTTTACTTATTTCACTTTTACATTCTTTACTTGAACATTGGGGACAATGTTCATCTTAAGTGTAAGGAGAGGGTAAAATGATGATACCTTACAGATACACTTTCGCTTGAGTTTGTTTGTTTAATGGTAGATATGTAATAAAACTATGAGAAATACTTGTTAGTGCAATTTTAGCGCCAAATTTAAAATTTTTTACAACATTTAGCAGTGAAACTTTAGCCATAGCAAGCGTCTCATGGATAGGAGATTGTATGACTAGCACATAACCGTACTTTCAGAAAAATTGTCCACCCAAATATGTGAGGTTCGCCTTTAGAATTGATAGGAAAAGCATTTACTATTAGTGCTTATGAGTGTACCGGTAGCATTTAGATTCTAGAACTTGCGTTAGTGATGCATCCCGAGACCGCTAGTGAGACTACATTCGTGTGGTAGGATTTATTACATGATAAGAGGCATTAGGATCACCCTTGTGTTAAACCCGTATCATAATTACTTGACCATTTAAGTCATATTACTTGGCTAGTTAAGTCAACTAATTTTTCCCACACCCTTAGCGTTGTACTCATTTTTAGTACACGAAATCCCTAGTACACCCCTCCGAGCCTATCTTTTCGTTTCTAACTTTAAGCATCTTACTTAAAGGAAGAATTTGTTACACCCCACTTAAATGTACACCCAAATCGCCTTAGCCTTCCGTGTATGCGCTCATTTTTAGTGCATTATTGTTATTTGTTAAACCCTAAGTTAACTATCTAATTGATTACATGGTTGCTAAGTCGAGTCATATCCTTGTACATATTGTTTTGGGACGATTGGGACTCATGGGTAAAGTACTTATGTTATGGAGTAATGAGGAAGAACATCTTATTACCCCCGTATGTGCGTTAATCTTAAAAGTACTCCAAGTGTTTTGATTTTCTTAATTCGAGTCATTAGAATAGTTTATTGTAAAGTATGTAAAAATTCAAGTGTAAGGGAAATTTACATTCCCTGTGATGTATTATTTTGGATGGTAGGGTAAGAGTGTATGCACAAAAAAAAAAAAAAAACCCGAAAAATCAAAAAAAAAAATAGAAAAAGAAAAAGAGAAAAAACATACGGACTACCATCCCGTTTCCATTCTATGTTTATTTTATCTTTTTTGTTATTTTCCATTTATTAGCTTAAGTCGAGTCTATTCTTGGCTTAGCAACGCCATATTATACATGTAATTAACCTAGATTGTTAACTCGCCACCAGTAAAGACTGCCTATATCCAACAAAACCGTGTATTTCATATCCCTACACCTAACGTTACAACCCTTTGAAAGACCTCTTTGATAGTTTATCCTAGGTGCTTACGCCATGTGGTGGAGGTTTGATCCTTTCCCAAGCCTATGGTAATCTATTTTGCTATGACAGGTAGTGAGAGATATCTTCCGTTTCCATATTGTAATTTATACTTTATTACACCCAAGAGATGTGAGTATCTAAACACTATTTGTGAGGTGCTAGTATATGACCTCCATGCTTGTCTTTGGTCTTTAGTGGAACGATTATTTGTTGTAATTACTTTTATATTGGTGTTAAATGACCCCTAACTTGTATTTTGATTAGAATAAATTCGCATTTGCTTGAGGACAAGCAAATCTCAAGTGTAAGGGTATATGATGAGACGAAAAATGAACCACTTTTAAAGGGCTATTTAAGCCCGGAATTGAATTTATTTTTTCAAATATTGCCCTAAATCGTTCCTTTTGTGATTTTAGGTACTTTGAGAGTGAAATCTGGAAAAGGAAGCAATTCGGACGTTTTTGGAGCATAAAAGTGAAGAAAACGCCAAAGACTTAATTTTTCAACCTGGGAACAGTGTGTGACGGCGTCAAGAGCATTTTCCTGACGGCGTCAAGAGTAAAAATCATGACGGCCCAGTACAGAAATGAAGGCATCACAAGGAAGAGCATCAAGAGTTAAATACGTGACGGCCTGGAAAAGTGTATAACATGACGGCGTCAGATGTAGATCAAGGCAGTCCGAGGATTCTTTTGGCGGCGAGATGACGGCGTCACAAGATTGTTCTTGACGCCGTCAGCCTCAATTTTCTATATATAGTTTTCTAATTTTCATTCATTAGGAGGAACAAGTTTGGAGAAACCCTAAGGCCGAACCATATACGAATTTTACAGCTTTTTCAAGGGTTTTCAGCCCTTGAATGCTTACATGTGCTATTGAGATAAGTGTTCTTTTAATTCAATCAATATGTCTATGTGTTGGTTGTCTATATCTTGTGCTTGTCTTGATTCCACCATGCTAGGCTAGATTTATCTTGTGTTTGCTTAGATCTAATGGAACCTAGATGTTGATTATGTGTTGATTACTTGTTTATGGTTGTATTGGATGAATGATTTCAATGTTAGGCTTAAGAAAACTGGCAGATCTCCAATTGGTAACATGCTTGAACGTCTTAGGAAACATGAACCGATGTGTACTAGGTTTTATTGGTTGTATTTAATGCATGAGTAAATTCTAATGATCTCATGTTAGGAGCTTCTTAGCCGGCTCGACATAGGAGTGAAGTAGGCACTCATAGGATTGGGGAGTTAAGTACGCCACCCCATGAATGGTATTAAGGAATACAATCCGTCATCCACACAACTATAACAAGTAATTAACGTGTAAAAGATATCTAGGGAGTAGTGAAATCTAAGTAAACACATTTCTCCATTTATTGCTCACAACCTTAGTTTAATTTAGTTTATTTTCATTTTTAGTATTTTATTTTGATTGCATCTTAGTATTGGGTTAGTTGACTAGCAACTAATTCCGCCCAAATCTTTCAAAACCCGAGATATTTACTTGCTTTCTAAAAAATTATAAAAATACAAAAAGAATCGTCTCTCATCCCTAGAACTAGTAATTAGGTTTTTCTAATCCTAGCGACACTATTCCTAGCTGAACGATCAATCCCCCGGCACTTGTCACTATACTATACTACAACGATCAGGTACACTGCCTGGTGGGGGTTGTAAGCTTCTCAAGATCCCATGAGAGGTAAAGCCTGGTGCAAACCCCACGCATCAGTACACAATCAATGTGCTCGAAAGATTAGTTGGTGAGCACATTGAGAGGTTTTAGCAAAAGTATCCGTCAATCCATATCCTGGAACAAGTTTGATTCAGTTTTGAATCGCACCATCGTTGCTTTCCAGTTGTCACTTGATCATTGATCCAAGAGGGATCTCACATGTCACCTACCAAGAGCTTGAGTGATGTTCGCTCTAGAAGGATTTCCATCTTCATTGTGAATATTTTCATATCACTCGGATGTTTTGGCAATACCACAAGGATAATGCGTAGGACTCTAAATATTTTCTCTTATTTTCCACATTGTGTGAAACAATAAGCATATTTGGAATGTGTCCTATCGAGATTTATGGATGATCTCATGGCTCTAGACTCAATAGTGCGTTTTGATCCGCTCCTGGAGACTGGGGAGGCGTCTCCTATTTTAGGTATCAACATAGCTCGCAATGAGCGGTCGATACATTGCACAGGGTACCCGTGAGAATGAAACAAGCTCTTTTAAGAGAACTTGAGTGGTTGGGAAGTTTAGTGCAGTGCGTCACTGGGTCCATGACGTCTTGTCTTCAATACCGGTGTTATCTTAGTAACTGCCAGTAGATTATGCATTGAACCCGGTTTCTGCCCTAAGTTGAATATATGGAGGGCTATTTCTTTTCACCCTTTCTCATTACATTTCTTTTTCATTCTTCAACTCCTTCAGTGCTTACCGAGACTTCACCACTAGGACCTTGTTGGGTTTGTTCCAGTCCTAGCTCTATCTCAGTCCGCACTCTTCCCTCACTTTTCTCCTTTTTTCCAATCATTCCTAAGGACTTCTAATCTATCTATGGATTGTCCCTGGGAAGATCCTTCCGGTTCTGGTGGATCATGGGAACTTATACCTAACCTTAACCATCCTTATAACTCCATGCATAAAGATAAATGGTCGGTCTTTGGTATAACTTCCACAAACGCCTTTTGCTCCCCCTCAATATGTGCTTCGATATTCGAAAGAGTTTAGCACATATGTGGGAGCACATTTATTGAGTCCAAAAGATCACATTTGATTATCAGATTCCATATTTAAATCACATTCTCTCCCCCGATTAAAAATTTTAAATCTTTTGAGATTTTGGATCCCAATTGATTTAAATAATTTAGAAAATGTTTTGGGAGAGAAATGCGGTTAATTTTTAATATTTTCTGATAGAAAGGAACTTTTTCTTACTCCCCCTCAAACTATGAAGGAGGTTGTTATGTGTCAGATTTGAAGAGTTTGCAAAAGATTCGAAGTTTTAATGAAAACTCTTTGAAAATTTACTCATTCTGACACATAACCATCACAAATCTTGCTTTTGTTATTTTTACAAAGTGTGGGGAGTTTTGATGATACATGAAATTTTGAGAAATCACTCTCCCCCTCAATCAATGATGGATGTTTAACACATAAATAAGTTATGTCATTGATTGAGTGAAAAATTTTATCAAAGTGTGAGTTCAAATTGATTTTCAATCAAAATCTCAAGGTACCACCAAGTTTTGCACAAATACTTTCCGGAAAATCATAGAAGGGAAAGTATTTGGAGATAAAAAGAAGACTTCTCTTCTTTATCAAGAAATAATGCACTGAAACGTACATTAGATCGAGGGTGCATGAATATAAAGTAATTCACGCTCGGATGAACGGCACCCTTTGCTAGGAACAACCGTCTTTTTGGCGACGTGCTTTCCTCATTTTGAAAACCGGGTTGCTATCTGAAGTAATAGCAAGCCATAATATTTTAAGACCGGATTGTAGCCTAAAATGACTACAAGCCATAATTTGAAGTCCGGGTTACAGCCTGAAATGACTGTAAGCCATAAGTTTAAGCGCGGGTTACAGCCTGAAGTGACTGTAAGCCATAGTTTTGAAGAATATTTTGAGGAACGACGTGTTTTAGAAAAAACTTTATTTGAAACCGAAAAACTCTTGCTCAAGCATATGTATGAGTCCGTGTCATTATTGAATGACATTTCTAGAAATGTACATAATATTGATTATACAAGAGACATGTCGTGAGAAGAATATTTTTGTATTTTTGCGGTTTTTCAGATTTTTATGGGATTTTTGTAATTTTATTTTTCTATTTTCCTTTTTGTGTTAATATTATATACAAAGGATATGTGAATCAACCCCTTTACTCCTCTTGATCTTCCTGAAGACAAATGAGATCCTCAGGCGTGAGACTCTTCATACCAAGGCGTGGGAGAATGAAGTGAAAACGTTCCCTAGAAAGTGCTTTGGTGAAGATATCGGCTAGCTGGAACTCAGTCCTCATGAAGTAGAGTTCCACAATTCCTTTCTCAACTTGCTCCCTGATGAAGTGATGTCGAATGTCAATATGCTTAGTCCTTGAATGCTGGACATTGTTGCAGCAGAGTGCAATTGCACTTTTGTTGTCACAGTACATGGGAATCTTGTTGCATATGAAGCCATAGTCTAAAAGTTGAGATCGCATCCATAAGATCTGAGCACAGCACGATGACATGGCAATGTATTCAGCTTCAGTGGAGGAGATAGATGTACTCATTTTTTTCTTTGACGACCAACTGACTAGCTTATTCCTCAAAAACTGTGCACCCCCAGATGTACTGCGACGAGTGTCTTGACATCCCGCATGATCAGCATCTGAGTATGCTGTGAGAGCCATATAAGTTTCTTTAGGGTACCAAAGGCCCATGTGGATTGTTCCTTTAAGGTATCTAAAGACTCTTTTTATAGCTTCCAGATGTTTCTTGGTGGGTTTGGATTGATACCGAGCACAAATGCAAACTGCAAATAGAAGGTCAGGTCTGCTTGCGGTAAGATACATTAGGGAGCCAATCATGCTTCGATATATGGTTTGTTCAACCGGAATTCCCACACCATCTTCATCTAGTTTCGATCTTTCAATCATAGGAGTATCAACTGAATCACAGAAGTCGAATCCAAATTTCTTCAAAATTTCATTGGCGTATTTGGATTGATTGATGAAGATGCCATTGGGATTTTGAGAAATTTTCAGTCCTAGAAAGAATGACATTTGACCCATCATAGACATTTGGAATTCGGAACTCATCTCTTGGGAGAAACGATCACATTCTGTGGGATTAGATGAGGCAAAGATGATGTCATCAACATAGATTTGTACATGCAGAAGGTTTTTGCCCGTTTTTCTGGTAAAGAGTGTAGGATCAACAATGCCTTTGGAAAATTTGTTAGCCAGAAGAAATTTAGACAAGGTGTCGTACCACGCCCTAGGTGCTTGTTTAAGCCCATAGAGAGCCTTCTTTAATCGATACACGTGATTAGGGCGTTCTGGATCCACAAAACCTTCGGGTTGAGATATGTACACCACCTCTTTTAGATCGCCATTTAAGAATGCAGTCTTGACATCCATTTGATAAACCACCATGTTTTGACTTGCAGCATTTGCGAGAAATATTCTTATGGCTTCAATTCTAGCAACAGGTGCGAAGGATTCTTCAAAGTCTATACCTTCTTCTTGTCGATATCCTTTTGCCACAAGCCTAGCTTTGTTTTCCAATACATCTCCATGCTCATCAAGTTTAACCTTGAATATCCATTTGAGAGCAATGATCATAGCACACTCGGGAGGTGGTACTAATTCCCATACATCCAGTCGGTCAAACTCATGAATCTCATCCACCATTGTAGTGAACCATGAATGTTTGGACATTGCATCCTTGACGTTTTTTGGTTCAGCTTTAGAGAGGACAGAATTGAAGAAGCACCACAATGCGTCGGTTGCAAGTTACTTGCGGGTAGATACTGGACGCGAAGGGTTTCCAATAATGTTGTCTATAGGATGATCATTGGTCCATTTTCTAAGGTATTCATGGGGTTGAGAATAGGGAATTGAGGTAGCCATGTTAGATTCGTCGGAGGATGTTACATCATTTGACGATTCAGGGGCAAAGATGTTGACAAACGGCTCATTATCAGGTGGAGCAAAAGGATTTACTTCAGATGTATTATCTACAGTTGCCGCTCGCTGTACAGGTGAAGGTTGGATATTATAAGTGCTAACCGATTAACTGATGGTGGGAGCTTCAGAATCCCGTGACAATGAAGTGGATGGACCGTTATTGTCAACTTGAATATTCACCACCCCATCTGGTGGTTGAACCACTGTAGCTTCAGGAGCATTCATCTGTTGAGGTTCAAAGTATTCATCAAACATTGGGTCAAACAGTTTCTTCCAATCTTCACTTGTAGGACGTACAAAAGGAGCAGCAGGAATGGGATTCTGTACAAGCCTGGAACTAATTGGTCCAGGAGACAAAAGGTTAGGTACGGGTCCAGAACTTGATTGTCCAGGAACCGGTTGCTCAGTCAGCTCATCGAAAGTAATGTGGATTGTTTCCATTATGTCTCTGGTACGTTTGTTGTAGATTCGGTACCCCTTTCGCTCTGGAGCATAGCCAACGAAGAAACCAATGTCGGCCTTGGCCTTGAGTTTCCCAAGGTCTTCACTGTCATTAGTTGTATAGCAAAGTGCACCAAAAACTAGAAGAAACGAAAGATCGGGTTTTCTGCCATGAACCAGTTCATAGGGAGTCTTGCAGTGGAGAGGATGTATCAAGGATCGGTTCTGTGTGTAACATGCGGTGGCAATTGCCTCAGCCCAAAGAAACATAGGAGCTTTGGAGAAGATGAGCATAGTCCTTGCAGCTTCAACTAAGGTGCGATTGCGTCTTTCAACAACTCCATTTTGTTGAGGAGTACGTGGAACGCTCTTTTGATGACTAATGCCGACACCTTCATAAAATTGAGTAAGTTGTTTGTTCACAAACTCTGTTCCATTATCAGTACGAATGAATCTAACTGTTTTGTTGAGGCGAACTTGCAACATCTTGATGAGTTTGATGATGGTTTCCGGAGCTTCATCTTTTGATCGTAGAAACTTTACCCACGTGAATCGAGAGTAATCATCAACAATAACCAGCACATATTTCTTTCCATTGATACTTTGAATCCTCATTGGTCCACAGAGATCCATGTGAAGAGTATGAAGAACTTCCATGATTGAATTGACAGTTTTGGGTTTATGGGTGTGCTTTTTGCTCTTGCCCATTTGACAGGCGGAACACAAATGGTCTTTTTCATACTTAAGTCTGGGCAAGCCTCGAACAAGATCCTTACGTGTAAGTTCATTGATGGTACCGAAGTTCAAATGGTTTAAACGACGATGCCACAACCATGATTTGTTCTTGGAGGATTTAGAGAGCAGACAAATTGGAGAGGACTATAGCATATCTTCGATGGAGATGGTGTAAAGATTAGTGCCCCGAATCCCCTTGAGAAGATCAACACCATCTAATTCTCTAACAAAACAGGTGTGCTTTCTGAAAGCGACTTTGAGATCTGAGTCACAGAATTGACCAACAGAAAATAGATTGTGCCCAAGTCCTTCCACGTAGTAAACTCTGGATATAACACTGTCTCCAAAGACGTAATCACCATAACCCATTATAGATCCAAAATGGTCATTCCCAAATCTAACCGTACCAATAAACTTTTCCACGAAATTCTTGAGCCGCGAGCGATCTCCAGTCATATGTTTTGAGCAGCCTGAGTCCAAATACCAAAGGACGATTTGTACAACCTGCATTTGAAACCAGACAATCGTGGATAACTGAAAAAGCTGGAGCCCCACACACATTTGGGGTCCGTTTGGTTAGCACACACAAATATTGGATTATCATATGTTACAGACATCTCACTGGAGTATTCACATTTTGATGCACTAGAGCTAGGAGTGGTATTCATTGCTTCTATTGGGAACAGTCTACCAGTAGGTCTCCACTTCCTAATAGGCACAACTTTGGAGTTAGTGATCCTAGTCATTGGGCACTTTTCCCTTAGAGTGAATTTCCTTCCAGTAGGTTTCCATTGATAACCAACATTAGTGAACATTTTTCCTGTTTTATTCCATACTTGTTTTGCCCGTTTAATACTAGAGACATTCATAACTGGAGATTTCATAGTGGATTTAAGAAGGGACACAACACATGCATCATGATTACCATAAAATAAGCATTTGTTACAAGTCTTACAAATAGCATCAGAATTCGAATTAATTACATCATTGTTAACACAAATGTTTGAATCAACTCGATTCCTTTCACTAAGCATAACTTTATTGTTCCTAGATGATTCTTCTACTTCCTTCATAAGTGTACTCTTAGCCGGCAAAGTCCTATCATTCTTTGTATTGCACTTAGGCTGTGACTTGCTAGCATTAGATACACCTTTTACTCCTGTAGAAGCAATGACGGGAACATTAGTCTGATTAGTTGCTACTTGTTTACCAGTGATCAAGATGGAGGATTGTGACATGGTTTGGGGAAAATCAAATGTGACATGCTTGTTGCCACTGTTAGGGAGCAATGCAAATGTCCTATCTGACTTGTTATCATTCTTGGGGCATGATCCTATAGCATATTCTAATAATTCCTGGGCTCTATTAGTAAGGAAGCAAGCACCAATAATAACATCATCAAGTGGTTTAGAAATCCTCTCATCTTCAATGGTTTCTCTAAGTATGGCCAGACAATCCTTAAGATTTCTAAGATAGTTGTTATGAACTAACTTATTGTTCCTAAGGGGAAGAGAGACATTCACAGCATCGCACGCATATTTCTTACAAGCATGTACATTGGAAATTGCATGATCACATGAAACGACGGGCATTTTACCCTTCACCATGGTCTTTAGATTCTCAATTTCATTTAGCAAAGAAGTGACTCTTTCATTGTTTTGGTCACGTGTTATTTTAATAGACTCAAACAATTCTTTGCAATGTTGTTTAGCGTTAGACATTTCAGCACGAAGCCACTCATTTTCATGTCGTAATTCATTGATAATGCCCTGTTTTTGAAAGTTTTGAGAATCTATCGACTTCTGGTAATTGGTATTTGTCACATCGCTTTTGTTCGATTTTAATTGTGCAATTTGGACCTTCAACTTCCGAATCGTGTTTGAGTGAGCTTGAATTACTTCATCCTTTTTGGCTAATTCAAAACATGTGTCAAACTCAGGAGCATCCGAAGATGTCTTGGCATTTGATATTTTTATGCTTTCTTCTAGATGTTGATATTTTAATTGTAGGTTTAGATTATCAACTTCTAGTTTTGAGAAATTCCTGACCAGGTTATCATGGTCGTCGTTTTGAATTTATTCAGTAAGTTTGTAATTCTCCCCCTCAAGCTCAATTACACGATTCAGGAAGACATTCAAAATAACCGACATGTCATGGAATTGTCGAGCAAATAGTGCTGAGTCGGTAACAGTATAAAATACATCTTTTGCAATGCAGTTAGTAATCAAATTTTCATTCATGATGACAATGTTTTTCTTGTCAATTTTACTGTATTTGAGATCAATAGCTAATTGGTTACCCTCACTTTCCACTTCATAAAAAACCTTTTTCATTTGAGTCACATCATCATTAATGGTGTTTTTAAGGCCCTCAAAATGTTCTTTGAGAAGTTTAAAAAATGGCATAACTTCAGTTAGGTAACACTGTTTTGTTTGCTCAAAACCCCTTTCCCCTTCTGTAATCCCTGTAGGTGTAATTCTTATTTTACAGGTTTTCTCAAAGTCATTGAACAATTGACCT
This sequence comes from Artemisia argyi, assembly GCA_030686995.1. NCBI lineage: Eukaryota > Viridiplantae > Streptophyta > Magnoliopsida > Asterales > Asteraceae > Artemisia > Artemisia argyi. Next base: position 154,160,708 of record CM060698.1, on the reverse strand, counting down.
AGCACATACAACCCAATTAGAGTGTTACACTGTGTGGGAAGAGTGAATGGTACGAGGTGCCTAGGTGTGTTCAGGGGGTAAATAGTTGGGTCAGCAATTCTAAACATAGTGCGTGTGTTACCTACAACTCTTTCAGCTTGCATTTTCTCAATGTCAATATTCCAAAACACTTTGTCAGGAAGAATTCTCTTTTGAGGAACAAAAATGGCAGAGTTATTGTCATTCGCATAATCATAGTGAAACACAATATTCTTAGCAATGCATTTAGGATCCTTTAAACGTTCAGCAAGTTTTACCCTAGTTCTATCCTCTGCCTCATTGATGTGGTCATAGGATCGTGTATCAGGAGGGGCATGGTTAGGTTCAAGCATAGTGTTTGCATCATATAATGCAGGTTGTGCACCTAGACCAATTCTAAGGTATCTTGCTTTGGGCTTGGAGGTATCCTGTTCACTAAATTCATCACTTAGTTTCCTATGGTTTTCCATCATTTGAGTAGATTGAATGGTTTGGCCCTATGTGTACAACTTATCTTCCAATTTATTTTTCAACATTTTTAGTTTTGAGAAATCATTTAGAAGTTTAGTTTCTTTATCTTTGAATTCGAGTTTGATTAAAGTCAAACCTTTTTGAACCTCTTGTTTTTGTTTGACGGTTTGATCCAATTGGTTTTTTAAAGAAACTAGTTCCCTTTTCAATGCTTCTTGTTTGGAATTGTTTTCAGATATGTAAGTACGCAGTTGCCATTCCATTTTCTGCTCACGTTCATTCAGCTCAAACTTTGCACGCTGCTCATAAATATTCACTTGATCCTTAAGGGTGTTAATTCTAGTGATCAAGGAATCATCAGGGTTGTATATCGTGTGCTCATGTACCTCATGTTCACTAGAGTCAATAGACGGCATGTCACTTGGTACAACTGGCGGTCCATTGTCATTCACATACATTTCATATGGGATATTATTGGTATTACCCATATCAGTGATGTTTGTGTTGACAATATTCTTGAGTTGTACAGAGTCACATGCCCCCTGTACAGGTGTAGGATTATTCAGATCATGATTAGGAGATGTTGGTACCTCAGAGATAGCAGATGTGATGGATGAATCAGGATGCTGTGAAGAGGATGCAGCTGCAGACAGATTAGCCATGAAAATGGTTTGACCAGTAGGTTCGTCATCCACGTCTGAGTCAAATGCATCACACTCTTCAACTTGAAAGATATTCGGGTCATTAAGAGCCATATCCTGAACAGGCTGATCATCCACATCAGCATCAAAGGTGTTCCCATCATTACCAGCCAGAAAGAGCAGAGCTTCTTCATCCAACACCATCTCATTTTCTTGTGCCTGCATCAGCAACATCTTGTCCTTGGAGTACTCAGAGTTTTGAGGACGTTTTGGGAGAGTGCAATTCCTAGCAATATGGCCCAACCCTCCGCAGTTATAGCATTTAGGTTGCTTAGCTTGTGCTTGAAGAGCATTCCCAACTCTGTACTGCCCATTCTCTCTACCAGCATTTCTTTGGTTGAAGTCCTGTCTTCCCTGCACATTCTGCACCACCACCCGACCATCTTCAATGACTGCCTGATTACGTGGATTAGATGAGATCCTAAGTTGGTTGTTAGTAGATGGAAGTGCAGCCTTGAACTGTTGGACCAGTAGAGAAACTTGGTTGGAGAGATTATCAATCATCATGTCAGTGTGAGAGTACCCAGAATCAAGTTGTGTATTCAAAGCAGATGGTAAGGGAGTTGATGATTGACTATTGGTTGGGGTAGACCTGGAGGATGATTGTGATGGTTGAGATTGATCATTTGAGGTTTGATTAGGTTGTTGAACATTGGAAACAAAAGCCAGAGATTCATTTGTTGCAGACGGATTGAGCTTTTCTCGCATTAGCCGATCATAAGCAGCATGTTTCTCATGTTGTTGGAGATATGCATAGAGTTGTTCATGATTGGTATGCCTGAGACCTTTGTTGAGCTTAACAGCTGTGACAAACCTATCCCATTCTGGTGCCATGTTATTCACGAATTTGGAATTAAGCTGTATATTGGGCATTGTCATCTTGATGGCTCTCATATCATTGACCAACTTGTGAAATCTGACATAATAGTCTGTGATGCTTTCACCTGGATTCATTTTGAAATGCTCAAATTCATCGTATAGCTGAGACTCACGATCTTCTTTAGTTAACTCAGACCCTGCAAGAAGCATTTTGACATTATCCCAGACCGCCTTTGCTTCAGTGTTGTAGTTGATAAGTTTGTAGACATCTTTGGGAAGCCCTTGAATGACGATATTCGATGCTCTGATGTCGGCATCATAGCGTTTCTTTTCTTCATCAGACAGCTCGTTGTAAGTGCGAGGTCTATCAGGACCAAATATCGCCGGTTGTTGATCAGTGGCTGCAACCGTGTCTCTAGTAGTACCCATTTGAAAGGGTCCCTCATCGATAGATTTCAAGATGTTAACCCCATTTTCTTTACCCAGACAGTAAAGACGAATCCTTTGTGCCCATGATTCATAGTCAGTTCCGTCCAACATCGGAGGTCGGGTGTCAGACCCCGCAGCTTGAATGTCATCAGAAGATGTCGACATCACAAAATAGAAATTACCAAACCACAAAGTGGGAGATACTCGCAATGTAGGGTACTAGTCGCAGGAAAGTTTAACCATAACTTGACCTAACCGCAGAGATAGTAAACCGCAGACAACTAAACCACAGTAAACACTAATCGCAAGACACTAACAGCAGGACACTAACCGCAGAAAATACCAAACCGCAGAAAAATCCCAACCGCAGAATGATCTAATCGCAACCTAAGTAAACTGCAAACCAAGGATACTAACCGCAAGACACAAACCGCAGAAAGTACCAAACCGCAGGAAACTCCCAAGCGCAGAATAGTTAACCGCAAATGACTAACCGCGGACAACTAATCGCAGTGACAATGGTCCAAAGCTGTCACTATCCTTACATTTTGTTTGTATTCCTAAAATAGTAATCGCAGTCAAACTAACCACAGATTTTAGAAACTAAACGCAACGTAGCAATGGAACAGTAGACTTAATCGCAATATAGAAATTCGCCCAAAATCTTCTCCAAACTTCAAATAGATTAAGGAAATGGTAACACAAACTAAACCACAATGTTCTACAAACACTAATGAACATAAAAGTACATCACTAACGTATATAACAACACTAGAAAGATAAAACCAAGATGTTTTCCAAGAAAGTGACTTCAAACTCACAAAACCACACAAAACATCATCAAATTCGATTCTACAAGGCCCTAAGATGAAACCTTGGCTCTTGATACCAATTGTAGAATACTAACTATGTTGGAAACATGAATGATCTTGTGTTATGTGGCGTTAGTGAAGTGAGGAGGAGGAGAAGAGGAGAAGAAAGAAAGGAACCTTGAGAGAAAAAGGAAATATTAGATTGAGATTAAGTGAAGGTCCAACCCTCTCCACATGTGGAGAGGGGTATTTATACTTACAATAAAACGCCCACTCCCGGGCTGTGGATCAGGCATACAGTGGGTGAAGACCCATCCTTCTTCCACGGTGTTACTTAAACTAATACTAATTAACTAATAAACCAACTAACTACGAGCTAACTTAATGTTATTACAATCATTAGGTGACCGAGACTTTTATAGGAATATTTGTATTCCTAACATATATATAGATTGCCGCCGATTTTACTCAAGGTTTTCCTTGATTGTTTTCTCAGGTTAAACAAGTTATATATGACAAGAAGATGATTTATATTTATGGAGGGAAGCTTTCAACGTTCATTTTCTTGGAGGAAGATCTAACCTTGTTGACACACTATCCACACCGAACGAATCAGGGGAGTGTTTGTTTTCATTCTTTTACATATTTTACTTTTACATTCTTTAATTAAACATTGGGGACAATGTTCATCCTAAGTGTAAGGGGAGGGTAAATGATGATACATTATAGGATACTATTGCACTTGAGTTTGTTTGTTTAATAGTAGGTGTGTAATAAAACTAAGAGAAATACCTGTTAGTGTAATTTTAGCGCCAAATTTAAAATTTTTTACAACATTTAGGAGTGAAACTTTAGCCTTAACAAGCGTCTCATGGATAGGAGTTGTATGACTAGCACAAAATCGTACCATTCAGAAAAATTTTCCACCCAAATATGTGAGGTTCGCCTTTAGATTTGATAGGAAAAACATTTATTATTAGTGCTTATGAGTGTACCGGTAGTATTTAGATTCTAGAACTTGCATTAGTGATGCATCCCGAGACCGCTAGTGAGACTACATTCGTGTAGTAGGATTTACTACATGATAAGAGGCATTAGGATCACCCTTGTATTTAAACCCGTATCATAATTACTTGACCATTTAAGTCATATTAAGTGACTAGTAAAGTCAATTAATTTTTCCCACACCTTAACATTGTACTCATTTTTAGTACACGATACCCCTAGTACACCCCTCCGAGCCTATCTTTTCGTTTCTAACTATAAGCATCGTACTTAAAGGAAGAATTTGTTACAACCCACCCAAATGTGCAAACAAATCGCCTTAACCTTCCGTGTATGCACTCATCTTTAGTGCATTATTGATATTGGTTTAAACCCTTAGTTAATTATCTAATTACTTACATGGTTGCTAAGTCGAGTCATATCTTGTACATATTGTTTTGGGATGATTGGGACTCATGGGTAAAGTACTAATGTTATGGAGTAATGGGGAAGAACATCAAATTATTACCCCCATATGTGCGTTTATCTTAAAAAGTACTCCAAGTGTTTTGATTATCTTGATTCGAGTCATTAGAATAGTTTAATGTAAAGTATGTAAAAATTCAAGTGTAAAGGGAATATACATTCCCTATGATGTATTATTTTGGATGGTAGGGTAAAAGTGTATGCTAAAAAAAAAAAAAAAAAAAAAAATCAAAAACATATGGACTACCATCCCGTTTCATTCTATGTTTGTTTTATGTTTTTTTATTTTTGATTTATTAGTTTAAGTCGAGTCAAGTCTTGGCTTAGCAACGCCATATTGTACATGTAATTAACCAAGATGATTAACTCGCCATCAGTAAAATGCCTTTATCCAACAAAACCGTGTTTTCCATATCCCTACACCTAACATTATAACCCTTTAAAATACCTCTTTGATAGTTTATCATAGGTACTTACTCCAAGTGGTGGAGGTTTGATCCTTTCCCAAGCCTATGGTAATCTATTTGCTATGACAGGTAGTGAGAAATGTTTTCCGTTTCCATATTGTGATACATACTTTATTACATCCGAGAGATGTGAGTATCTAAACACTATTTGTGAGGTGCTAGTGTATGACCTCCGTACTTGTTTTTAGTTTTTAGTGGAACGATTATTTGTTGTAATTACTTTTATATTAGTGTTAAATGACCCCTAACTTGTATTTTGATTAGAATAAAAGCACATTTGCTTGAGTACAAGCAAATCTCAAGTGTAAGGGTATTTGATAAGGCGAAAAGTGTACCGCTTTTAAGGGGTCATTTAAGCCCGAATTCATGATTATTTTATCAATTACTGCCCTAAATCGTTCTTTTTGTCATTTTAGGTACTTTTGAGAAGAAATCTGGAAAAGAAAGCATTTTGGACGATTTTGGAGCATAAAAGTGAAGAAAATGGCAAAGTCTCAAAATCCTTGCTGGGAACAGTACCTGACGACGTCAAGACTTCACACATGACGGCGTCAAGCTTGGAAAAAGAGGTGGAAGTGGAAAATACACGTGACGGCCCAAAACATTTTCTTTGTAATTGACCTGACGGCGTCACCAAGGCCGTCAGGGTCAAAATGTATGTGACGGCCCAGAGCTTAATTCCTTCTTAACGGCGTCAAGATTGGAACTAGGCAACACGATCCTTAATTTGGCGGTGAGTTGACGGCGTCAGAGGTTAATACATGACGCCGACAGGATACTAAGTCTATATATATTTTTCTAATTTTTCATTGTAAAGTGTGGAACAAGTTGTGCACAAACCCTAGGTCGAATTTCCTGCATATTGAAGGGGTTTCAAACCCTTCTTTCTTTCATGTTTTAATAAAGATAAGTACTCCAATAACCATTCAATATGTCTATGTATTGTTTGATTCTATCTTATGTTTATCTTTCTTTTAACATGTTAGGCTAGGCTTTTATTGTGTTTGCTTAGATGTAGTGAAACCTAGATGTTGATTATTGGTTGATTGTTTGTCTATAATTGTTACGGATGATTGTATTCGATGTTAGGCTTAAGAAAACTGGCAGACTTCCATTGGTAACTTTCTTGAACGTCTTAAGAAACATGATCGGAGGTGTACTACGATTTTTGGTTGTATTTAATGCATAAGTCAATTCTAATGATCCCATGTTAGGAGCTTTTAACGGCTCGACATAGGAGTGAAGTAGGATCTTATAGAGTTAGGGAATATTGTACATGGCCCTACGACTAGTATTAAGGAATATAACCTGTTATCCATGCAATTGTAACAAGCTAATCAATCGGTAAAAGATATCTAGGGAGTAATGAAATCTAAGTAAACACAAATTTTCTCATTATTGTTTCCACCACATTAGTACATTAGTTTAATTTTCATTTCTTTTATTTTATTTTGATTGCATCTTAGTTAATTGGGTTAGTTGGCTAGCAACTAATTCCGCCCACTCCTTCAAAACCCGAGATTTTACTTGCTTTCCATAAAATATAAAAATACAAAAAGAATCATCCCTCACCTCTAGACCTAGTTTAGTAGACTTTCTAATCCTAGCGACACTATTTCTGAGTTGAACGATCAATCCCCCGGTACTTGTCACTATACTATACTACAACGATCAGGTACACTGCCTGGTGGGGGTTGTAAGCTTCTCGAGATCCCTTGAAAGGTAAAACCTGTTGCGAGGGCGCAATTCCCACGTATCAATCTCAAAGCCATTCAAATTGCGGCTTGTTTGGAAGCCTTTCAGGTACTCTTTCTCCTCTAACTACCTCTTGGGTTGATTATGAATCCATTGGTTGACTTGCTCCTGCATCAATTTTAGTTGCTTCAGTGTCTGCAACACCCTCAAATCTAGCCTTCTTATTGCCATTCCCCTTTGCATTATTCTTTCTGGGACATGTACATGCTCTCTTTTTTTTACCTATAGTACCACATTGGCTACAAACGACAGTTTTTCCCTTTTTTGAAAGCTTCCCACCCTTGACCATTTCCTTAAATGCATTCTCAGTTGTCTCTTCTTTGGTCACTCTCCTCTTCTTTCTTGGTCTGCCAACTATAACATGATGGTGTAGGGGCAATAAGATACTTGAGATGCTGCACTTGGGCCAAAATTGATTGTTAGCAACACATTCAATCTTATGGTTGTACGTCTCCTTCCATATGTTTTTAGCCAATATGCTTGATGTACCAAATCCTCAGGTATACATACCTCCCTACCATCATTTGCCATGCTATACATTGCTGCCACAACATGTTTGCATGGAATACCGGTTAGCTCCCATCTCTTACATGTACATATCCTTAACCCCATATTCACCACACATTGGTCATTCCATGGTCCCTTACACTGGTAACTGTCTGCCCCATTCTAAATAACATCATACTCATTAGCTTCTTGCTTAATGACAGCATAAATGCATGTTGTAGTTGGTGTTAAAGGACCTGCAACACAGGTGAGGACTAACTAACAAGATTTTCTAACGAGCGTTAGTACAAAAACTACATTTACAACCACAGTAACGCGGGAAGGACATAACTTGCAGAAAATTGAAAGTTTAAGGACAATATTTGTAGTTATTTTAGGACATCTTTCGCAATTTTGGCAAAGTTCTAAGACATTTTTTGTAGTTTACTCTTAAAACAATGTCTGCCTCTTGATTTGTCACAATCACAGTCAATCTATTTATCAAAGCAAATGTTATATTAAAAAAGCATTAACAACCACTCAAATATACACAACATTATATATAATTATATATCATATGAACTTGGCATGACCATCAGTCAAGTGTCGCTTTTTCGCCCTAGTGACCATTTAGGTCTGCGTTTCAGGGAATATAATAGATAATACCTTATGGTTTTTCAGTTGTTATGTCATTGGTTGGTTTCTGAGACCGAAAACATTAGTACGTAACTTAACAAAATTAGTGTATGGTAAATGAGTACATAAAAATCTGTTCTTATATCATGTGTATTAAAAACTTGTATAAATGAAATATATACAATTATGAATTTTTAGAGGGATAGATAGGTCGTTCTTTAGATTTTGGAATCCCTATTTGAAAATTGATTCGGGGCTTGAACGTAGAAGCAAAATGAAGAGTGTATTCCTTTTTAAACATATAACATATGTTTGGCAAAATTTGTTGTAAGCTTTATGCTGTAATCTGTAAACTATAAATTTAAGCTGTAAATTGCAAAACTGTTAACATGAGCTACAAGCTGTATATTTTTTCAATAAAAGTGTTTAGTAAGTTAGCTGATAAATGTAAATATAAGATGTAAAATGATATAAAAGGACATATCTATAATTGTAAACAATGTTTGGAGGTATATCAGTAATTTAAGGTTTTAACAGCTCAAAGATGTTTAAAAAGCTCATGAATCAACTTTTCATTTAGAAGCTATTTGTTTGAAATAAAAGCTTGAAGTTAATGTATACAAACGGAGCTATTTATTTTAGAGGAGATTATTTTTTAACAAAAAATTAACAGCTCCCTTAAAAAGCTCCTACCAAACATGCTCATAATGAGAATTATTTACATTAAAATTGTCACTATTCATGCATTTTTTTTCTTCATATTTATATAAACTTATACATCGAATATAAATTTTAAAACCTAAAAAAAGGAAGTCGTGGGTCTTGCTCCTCGCCCACCGAAGGACGACCCAAGAGATATATGTGCAATTGACCTTATTGAAAGAAAATCATACTTGATCCTTGTGCTTAAATAAAACAATATTTCCAAAAATAATGGTAGTTACAACATTTAATTTTAGGTGCTTTTTTTTATCCAAGGGGTGGCAACCTTTTCGGTTTGGGCAAGCGGCAAAGGATGCCGATCGGCATCATGGAAAACCACTCACGCGGTATGATAACTTCGGCAAGCAAATCGGTAATCCATACCGAATCAGCATGGCATTGTTCCTAAAAAAATATGACTGTTGCAAATTTAATACACTAGTGATTACATGATTGCCACTAAAAAATGAAGGTGTGGTATGGTAAATCTTGAAATGTGTTGGCAATATTTATTGTTTAATTTTGCATTATGTTGAAGTATGGTGTGACATGGTTGCCACTCCCCTAAAGGCTTTAAATCTGAATATGGTACGCACATATGAATTTTAATCTAAGGCTTATATATTAAAGAATGTCTGAACAAAAAGAAAAACAAAGATGCTTAATGACCCAAATATCCTATCCCTTAAATAAATTAGATTAATAAAGTATTATAAGGTATTTTAAAAAAAATAAAATAAAAACCACCTTTTAGCACAAAATATAGTGATTACAAATGTAATTCTTTCAAATAAAAATAGTAATTCTCTATGTGCTCCGGTCGTTAAGAGTTTATACCTTTTTAAGACCAACAAAAAGTGACTTCTCAAAACGGCCCATGAGACTTAAGTTACTTGTGTGACTTGTCCCCCACCTTTCAAATATTTACAAGTGTCTCATACAAGTGCAATAATGTTTACAAGTGTCCCGAGGTGACTTGAGCTTGCATGAGATACTTGTCAACATTTAAAGGGGTGAGGGATGAGTCGCCTAAGTCGCTCAAGTCTCTAAAGCATTTTGAGAAGTCATTATTTTTTTTATTTTTATTTTTTTTTATCTAAAAAAATTATAAAGTTTAGGCAATCGGGATACACAGAAAATTACCTCCAAATAAAATGAGCTGTCTCACTGATCATTTGTAAAGATAAATAGATAATGAGGATGCGGCGAGAGACAGTGGATTGCCACTGTTGCCCACTCAAAGATACCATCATCAATTACAAAATCATATAGGCCCATTTCGCGAAATTGTTTGGGGCCACTATTTATGTTTCATTTTTTTTCTGATCGGCTACGGCATGCCAAACATTTACAGAGTAATAGTAAAAGATAAAAATAAAATGTAAAATCATCATTAGCAGCATTTAGCACCATGATCTTTGCTAACAGTTGATGATATGCATGACTTGGGTAAGCGTCTGGTATATTTAAGATCGCCAACAACACAGCATACTTGATTTTTAGTTAGTTACGGAGCTGCAGTGACGAGTCTTTTTAAAAGGGTATTGATATCTACACATACACTTTTACTTCATACACATAAATTTAGTGGGACCACTAAGATCATATAACTAAAATTTATGTGTATGAAGTAAAAGTTTATGTGTAGACATGACTACCCTTTTAAAGGGTATACTCAATTACACAGAAAATGTGACAAGCGTACAAATACCAATTCTTCATATAGTTATCCTTCTTATTAAACCGAAGAGCCACCAAATGGTGAGTTGACATACTTTACGTTTCTAAACGTAAAAAGAAAAAGAGATTGATGTGGCTTGCCACTATGCATGTATAGAAAAATCATTGTGTAATATGTGTATAAAAATAAAAATAAGTTTGAAAGCTAAATATTTAGCCTTATAAATTTAGATATTTTTTCTATACATGAATGGATGTACGTTTAAAATAACTTTTTTTTGTTTGAGTTTGTTTTATATAATACACATGTCACAAGATTCGATGCTTAGGTGTCTTATTATAACTAATGGCGTTGTTTTAAGGGGTCTTACTTATAATATAATGCTATCATGACAAATTATATAACTCAAAAATATAAATACCATAATAATATAAATTCTGAAAGAAAAAAGAAAGAAAAAGACGGAAACCCTCCCTGCACTGACCATAGAGGCGAAATGACATTGACTTTGGAGACAAAATATCTTGATATGTTGTCGATAGGATAAGAATGGCGATAAGACTAATGCTAATGGTAACACCATTTTCACAAAAGCAACTCTTGTGTCACTTCAAGTTTCTCTTTCCACAACGTCACCTCAACCACAATTAGCTAGTGATGACAATAAAAGCAACCCCAATTTTTTTTATTATTATTATTTTTTTAATTAAAATTCCCATTTACTCCCCAACGTGTCATGCCAAGATTTCACCTGTATATACGTGTTATCATACACTATCATTGTCATACTCAATAAAAATGCCTTTAGAAAGCTTTTGACATATATATTTCAAGAGGCTTACATGTTCATCCCGGAAACCAGAACATGAAGGTCAATCAAGATTTCTCAACTCGCTATACAACTTCTTGTGCCAAGCTTGCTATATCTACCCAAGACCCAAACCATGGATGCGTACAACAAACACCACTCATACGCATACCCAAGACCCAAACCATGCATGACACATGTACACAACTATTTAACTAAATATATTTGCATTCAAACAGATCAAACTTACTATAGTGGTGGTGGACTGGTGGTGTAGCTGATCATGGAGTGTCCACCGGAACATAAGAATGATTGTCTGGTAGGAAGCGGATGAAGGCCACAAGAATGTTGAAGACAAACCTAGAAGAACAAAAGCCATCTATGAAGCCCAACAACATAATTAAAAAGGGTGCAATGGTTGAAAAAAAGTCTTCGATGGTGCAATTGCTTCGGTTGGCAAGGCAACCGAAACTTTGTTTTTGTTGCCATGCGACGCGTCGGTTGGGATGCAGCTAATGGAAGCAACAACGCGTTGGTTTGATCGGTTGTGGTCGAAGGGCAACGCCTATTACCATTAGTCTAACAATTGCACGATTTCTTTTATATTTTGGCTGTGAAAATTAAGATTTTAGTAATAATAAGCTAATTTATCACTATCTTTTATATTTTGGGTGCAAAAATTAAGCTCGTGGTAATAATAACCTGATTTATCACTGTAATCTCAACGACACATCAACTTCTCACTCTTTATTCGTATCTTTTAATCAAACAGTCGCAGTAATGAACACCAAATCTATCAAGTTTTAGACATACCATTCGGTCATCAAAACACTAAACATCGTCCCGCCATGCGTAGTGGTTGGGTGGTGTTTGAAGGGTGGACGCATGGTGTTTGTCGACCATTCGTGGTCTTCCCCCTTTACACCCGTGAATTGGATTTTGATTATACTCTCGAACCATAAAAAAGGAGGTTAGATTTTCATCCACATATATACTGATAACAAGAAGTTGCAGCTTAGTTCCAAGCGGGAAAAAGCTTGAGCTGAAATTGAATATAATGTCTCATGTTCTAGAGCAAGCAGTTCAATTGCAATCTCTTAAGGATCATATTTCAAATTTTAACAAGAATAAGATTGCGAATGTATTTTTCTTGCTAATATGGCAAGAAATTTTTGGCTAACAACTTGCCCAATTGTTTTTTCGTTGATGTCAAATCAACTACTAACGTGTAAGGCTTTATCGTCAACCAGCTTTAGGGATGTCAGAAGTCATCCAAATATATATTTTATCTCGCTGATGCGGTGTTAGTAAGTAAAGCACTCGAGCTGAAGACAACATTCCAGTCAGTGAGATTTGACAAGGTCTCACTAACTCAGTTTACTCTCTCCTAGTTAGACATGATAAGTGATTTCTAGTATATTGAATATGTGCAAGAACTACTGAAGCGGAAAAAAGAGCGGGATTAGGTTCTGCAATAGTAGTACAAATAAAGTACATGTATAGTTGAAAAAGGATAAATAACTGACTCAAATATTCAATAAAGTAGATTGGAAGTAAAGACACACATAAAAAAAAATTAAAAGAAATATTTATTCTTTCACTAGATGCTTGACAACTAACTTATTATAACATGTGACTTTCTTTTATGTGAATATATAAAAGAAAAGTTTAAAAAGAGAAAAGCAGATATTGTTGCACACAAATAATACAATGTATTACTGTTACATACAGGTATAAACCCTTTACCAACAAAAAATAAATAAATAAATAAATAAATAAAAATAATTAAATAAAAACTTACTTGACAGTTGTTCCAAACACCCTACTTCGAGCATCGATATCTCATTTACCTTAATTCCAGTTTGAACATACAATCATTAAGAAGCTCTCAAGCTAAACTACGTAACCATACAAAGTCTAAATTATAATATTATAACTATTGATATTCATTTATGTCCAAAGTGAGTGAAAACCTAATTTTTAACTAATTTTTTTTCCCGAGAATATATACATACGCAAATAAATTAAGTTAACATTATTAGTGTGTTACATCCCTTGCCCGATTTGACAAAAAATTTGAATTTTTACGCGGAAAAAACTCATCTATAATGGACCTTCTGTTACACTTTAACAAACTAATAAAAATCTATAACAAAACCTTTGCAAGTATTTTTAAATTAAACTAGACTCAATTCCCTTCGAACAACGGGTGGCACAACTTCTAACGATTTACGGTATAAAAGATATGATTTTTCGAACATGACTATTTTTCTGCACATCTCTTTTGTGAACTTTTAACCCATTTTCCGGAAAACGACTTCTATAACATGACATAACACCAAAACTTTCAAAAATCATTAGGACATTATTGACCTCAAATATATGCATAGACTTGGTTATAACGACCCGTGAAAACATGCTTTACAAAGTGACAGGTATTGTGCCAAACACCCATTTTGACCCGTTTGCATGCACAGCTTAAACATTACTCTTTAACATGCTTTATGTCCTATAAATGACTCTTAAACCATTACATAGACTTGACATTACAAACGTTTAACCCATTTAAGACTCTCGGGGAACAACCTTATCACGAGCTCGGTATTTATACTAAGCTACTAATACATATAAACCTTTTAATCCGCGCATGCCAATTCTTAATCCTTAATCCAAGCCATAACATCATCTCATGAACACCTACAAAACATTGTTAACTATAATGGTAAGTGAATGCGCTTAGTAAGTAAAACGATTATAACATGCCATTATACTTTAATCAACATATAAGCATCACATATATCAAAACACTTACTTCACGGACTTAAAAACACTAAGGGGGCGTTTATTTTTTTTTCTAGATTCAGTGGGTTATAATTACAAGTGGGACCATGTGGGTCCATGGTCTGGTTTAGTGTCTGTGTGTGGAGGAGAAGGTTTTCTTTGCTTTCTACATATGGATCATTTAGTAGAAAATAGCGGGCCCCAGCAATAAAGTAAACATTAAAATATATAAAGTGTATTTTATTTGGGCCCACGTTTTATAATTCAAACGTTGATATAGAAAAAGAAACGCCCCCTGAGTAATACTTTAACACATAACATCAACTTACTCTATAACATCAAATCATCACTTAAGTCACATTGATCGCAAACATTTAGGCATATCATAATTCTCATGTCACTTAACATAAACATACATAAAAAAATATATTTTAGATATCACTATAACACCATGTTACCATCATTTTACTTACCTTAGCTCCAAGCTAAGTAAATTAAGGCATCATCATCATCATCAACCTTTTCTTTTACATCCTAAGCCAAACATCATAACATAACACTTAATATACATAAATAAATAACGATAACAATGATCTACCACAACCTTGGCTCACCTCTTAACACTTCTAATTATTATATCATCATATATTGATCATATGATAATTATCCTATAAAATTATTAATTAATTCAATAAAGCTTATTCTAACCATTTCTATAACCCTTTTAATTAGTTTAAAACCATCTATTACCTAGTTCCTAAATTAGGGTTCACAAACCCTAACTTCTTAAATCACCAATTAAACTCAACAATTAGGTTACTTACTTGTGGGTGATTGGTACTAACTTGTTTTCTTGATTTGGAGCACTAATCCTCTCTTAATTTGATCATTGGAAATTCTTGTTCTTTCATCCTTTTCTCTCTAAACCGACACCCACGCACGTTTGTAGATAATAATGAAAATATCAAAAAAAAAAAAAAAAAAAAAAACTTGGAGATTTCTAGGTGATACTTACTTCATAACAAAGTTATTTCCCAAATAACACTTATAGTCCCTCTAGTATTATAACAACTTGGTCTAGGTATTAAAACAAGGTAGTTCTTGTAAAATCTTAAATTTGGACCCACATTTTTTTTAACCATCTGAGTATAACATAAAGTTTATACATGTTTGATAAGTAATATAAAAACTATATGATATAAAGTTGGTATACATTATAAATCCTAAATCCTAACCTAATACTACAAGCGACGAACCTTTGTATTTCTTTAAATCCTACACATTTCTTGTTATGATGGAACCGAGTACTAAAAGGGATTATATTTAGTAGAAGTACTATATTATTTAGTTGACGCTAGTACAAAAAGTTCTATTGGTCACGCATGGTCGATTTTGAAATGTCACACTGTAACATTTATATGTGACTAAATGTACCAGAATAAAATGAACAGCCACACTTGATCCGACTTGTGTGACCATTTCGGAATTCAATTGTCACACATTTGAATATTTATGTGACTAGAGGTAACTGGGAAAAAAAAATTTGGATTATTTAGTCACTTTTAATTCGAGACGTGTGACAAATACAAATGAGCTCGAAACATTAGTCACACTATAGATATACATATGTGACAAATATATGTCACACAATTTAAATGTGTGACCAAAATAGATATATGGTCACATGAAGTAATTGTGTATGTGACTAAATTATATAGTCAAGTTTGTCACACATTATTTAAACGTGACTGCTATTCTTTGCTGAATATTTAGCCACATAGCGTTTGAAATGTGTGACAACTAAAAAGTAAGTTTGAAGCGTTAGTCACGATATGCATTTAATAGTGACAAATATATATGTCACACACTTGAAGAGTGTGACCAAATGTCATATATGGTCACACGAAACCATAGAAACATGATTAAGTGTAATGAAAATTCAATACATATGGTCACGTAAGTAAATATGTGTGTCTAAAGTTTAGTGTGTGTTTGCTTGCCACAACCTAATGTGTATAGTCACATTTAATTGTAACATGATCATGTGACTATAAGCTTTACAATAGTCACATCATATCACAAATGTGTATCTAAATTATGTTTATTGCCACATTATAAGGGTATCATATGTGCAATACATTCAAAATAGTCACATTGTGATATTTATGTGACTATTATTTATAGCAAAATGTGATATTTAAGTGTAACGAAAATTCAAAATATGTGCAACACATTCAAAATTAATGTTGCTAGGCATAAATTAATGTTGCTAGGAATAAATCAAGCTTAATGAATAGATGAAAAATCAAGCTTAATCAAGCTTTAATGAAGCAAGAAAGTTAAAATTCATATATAATAAACCAAAAAAAAAACATTAGTATCCATATATAACAAAAGTAAAATAAAGCAGTTCATACATATAAAAAGTTTAACAATTAAATTTCGGAGATTTCTCTGGATCAAACGACAAATGCACATTATCGTAGTCAATGGAGTCGAATCTCTCTTCCTCACTCAAAAATCCAACATCAGCCGCATCCTCTTCCACTGAACCAACCCGCGGCTTTGATCGCTTGTATTCCTTCTCATCTTTCTTAATTTGAAGCAAACTTGCTTTGCGTCTTGCCTTGTTTCTTCGAGAACTCCACGACTCATACCACTCTTCAATGTTAAATACCTTCTCTGGTTTCCTGAAATCAAATAAGCATTAGATGATAAATTTACAGATTATCCTTTTAATTTGGTATTCTTAATTATATGATGTATATAACGTAACATTCTAACACAATTTCATAACTGATTACCTAATTAGCTACCAATTGATAACCATTTTTATAAATTCATAAAAGCTTAATACACCAAAATTATTATGGATTAACTAACTTCTACTAGAAAAAAAACCAAGTCAACATGTACGTACATACATCTTTACAAACTTTGAATGTTTACGTGTACAAAAGTTTAATTAGTAGTACTTACTTTGAATGCTTCTTCTTTGATGAAATGCACCTTTTCTTGTTTCCAGCCATAACTTCGATCTTAGATTGTTTTAAAAAGTGTGTGTTGAAAAGCTAAGTGATGGCCTTAAAAAGGGATGCGACATACTATACGCCTAGGGAATTTTGAAAGTTTCAACATTAAATATTATTGCAATTTACCAAGTTTAACGTCACATTAGCATGTGAAATGCACTAATTACTCGTGCCTAATTGTAATCATTTTAATTTTACACATTAAATGCGCGCTCCTAAACATTCTATAATTTTATTTTTAAACTTTAAATGGTAATAAGCATTGTAAGTGGTTTCAAATGTTTGAAAATATAGTAAGAATAAACATAATGGTATTAATCTAGTTATTAGTTGTGTAAAATTTGTGTTTGTGACAGTGTTTACTCCCTGAATTGGCAAACTTACTTCAACATTGTTATGACCTGATTAATAAAGAACTTTATGCTGCTAGGCATAACTTAATGCTTTTAGGCATAAATTACTGTGAAGTGGTGTAACTGTAAAAAGGTAACTGTAAACCGTTGTGACACTTAAACGTTGTGACATTGCGACTCTTGTGTGCCTATAAATATAAAGGAATTACAACCAACTTGTTTCATCTTTTCATTACGTATTCAATTTTTGTTTGGAATTGCAATGGCTTCATCATCTTCAAATCCTGCTTCGTAGAAAACAAAACGTTCAAGGGATACTTCTCTTCCTCCTCCTCCTCCAATGCCAGAAAAATATAAAACCCACGGCCTAACCCAAGAGTGATGGGACAAATGCCATTCTCAAGGCCAATATGGTACTGAACGACAGTTGGTTGAACTTTACAACAAACGAATCGCGATGTTGGAAGAACAAAACAAAAAAGACCAAGATATCATACTGGTGCATCAGAACAAAGTTAATGTTCGTAATCAAGAAATAGAACAAATCCGTGGAAACATTGTTGATATTTACAAAGGCATTCAAAATAGTTTGTATAATTTTCATTGAATTAACCCTGATGTAAGATGATATTAATCATTATTATGTTATTTCTTTGAAGTTTAATGTTTTTGTGTTCAAAGAAAACTTATCTTATGTTTCTTTGTTAATCAAGTTATCGATTATATTACTATATGATCAAGTTATCTTTTTGTTGATTAATTATGTTATGTTGCTTTGTTGACTATGTTATGATGCTTTGTTAAAAGTCAAACAAAGATTGTCAAACTTGATTGTCATTTGCATAAGTCAAAGATTGTCAAACTTATCTTATGGGCAACTCCAGGTTTGGATTGGAATTTGGGTGAATGCTAGTAACTCAGAACTTAATGCTGCTTGGCATAACTTAATACTGCTAGGGATAAAAATAAAATGCCACAAAAATTAACCGATTCATATTCAGTTCATTAATGAGAAAATTGAGCAATGACAACATGTTTATTCATAAAGTCAAATAAAGTAGTACAAACGGATTACACAGGTTTATTCAAATTACTTCCTAACTCAACTAATACATTTTCTTTTTACCCTTCCCTTTTGAACAAACTTTGGGCATTTTTGGTTCCCATGATTTTATACCCTTGTCTTCACAAGTCTTAGCATTGGGCAGGCCTAGCACCTGAACCCTCTCATCAAAAAGCTCTTTGGCAGTCTTTTTTTGAGCTTTAACCTTCCTAGCATCTTCCTTTTTTGTGCCTGATCCAGAATATCCCTTTGGAAAGTAGTCTGCCCATGTATTTGGAGGACCTTCAGAACTGCTTGATATGTGAAATGAACTCGAGTCACTGCTGCCAACATACGTAACCCTTCTAAGTTCCCGATATAGCTCCTTTTGTCGTTTCAACTCCCTTTGAGCAAAGGACTGCACCAGCCGCACTGCTAGATTGTTGAAAAAACAAAAGGAACTGTATGGGAACTCAGAATGGAAAGGTATGTTGAAATGAACTTGAGTCACTGCTGTCAATGTATGATTTCTGCAAAAAAAATAAAATTATATATTAAAATTTTAAAAAAATATAGTGTAAATGAAATCTATACTACATATAATAGAGGAAGCACTCTCTCTCCAAAAATTTTAGATTTACAAAAAATAATGCATGATTTACAATACTTTAAAGCAACCAATTTTCATAATTACAACAACCAAAACATGGTGTACAATAAAAAATAGCATGGAATGAAATTCAGACCAAAATTCTATGAATTCTACATTAATGCTATTAAAAACATCCCTAAACCCAAAATTACAACCATTTAATCACAATGTACAACCCTCCATTAAAACATCTATATTTAATTTCTACCCATATAATTCGAAATCTTTTGCTTCCACTACAACGAGGGTATCCTATGCCAAGAGAGGCGTTTTCCCAGAATACGCATCCTGAGCACGCCACAACCACACCGAGTCTTGCGTTTTTGTGTCCTAAGCCGTCACGACCAGCCCAAATGGTCTCGAAAAACGCGACCCAATGGCGCTAAGTGGGTACCCGTGCTCGCGTTTTCCCGTACATTTTTTGCGTCTTCCCTGATCATACATTTCTTTGTTAAATACATTTATGCTTTTCACATTTCTTCTTCATGACTTTGAACTTTTTTGCGATGTGAAATGGTGAGAAAGAAGATGAGAAGCGGCAAAGACAAAGTGACAATTAAGTAACCCTAAATCTAACATTATATACTTATATGGACAAAAGGCCAATAAACAAAAAATGGACTATGTAGTTCTTGTTTTTATAAAAGCCCATGAAGTAAAATAGAAATATACTTCCGCTCTTAAAGAAATTATAAATAGTTTTGCATTATGTGCAAGATTTTAAACTAATTAATATAAACAGTATTGTATTATGTGTTTTTTTATTTAATGTAATTTTTTAATGTATTTTTTTTATTAAAGAAAAAAATTTAATTTTAGTTAAATGTGTTTAAAAAAAATGAAAAAAGGGGAAAAACAATTGTGGGGTTCAAGGGTGCATGACGGCACCAGAAACTGATGTTATAGAAGCGGGAGGGGATTTTTGATGTTGTGCTGAATTATGATGTTATGAGAAATTATTCGAGTTTGTGTGGATATATACAACTACCTAAACACAATGTACAAATACAACTATTTAAAGCACAAATAAAACTAAAAAACCTTTTAACTACTTGTAATTATACTACTGTTTTAACTAAATTTATTGTTATTTGTAAATTAATTGGTAGAAAAAAGTGTGGTCGCATAACATCACATTGCCAGAAAATATGGTCACAGGGTACCCGCCGCCGCATCGCGCGGGTACCCTGCTAGTAAAAGATAATGTTGCAATTCAGGGTGTATTTGAAACAACCTTTGTTCTTGGAACTCCAATGGCCACATTACTTGGTGGATGGTTGGTTTTAGATCATAAAAAAGAATGGAATGCAATAAACCAACATACGTAACCCTTCTAAGTTCCCGATATAGCTCCTTTTGTTGTTTCAACTCCCTTTGAGCAAAGGACTGCACCAGCAGCAGTGCTAGATTGTTGAAAAAATAAAAGGAACTGTATGGGAACTGAGAATGAAAAGGTATGTTGAAATTACAGACTCATTTAGATCATAAAAAAGTTTTGAATGCAAACAGAGTAATACAAACAATCTAGAAATGTTAAGTAAAGAATAGAGTCTAAGTAACATCACTCATCTTGAATGCGATGATGAAGGAGTGTGGCCTGTCATAAACAATAAACACTATATCATCATCGCATTGAAGACGTCTCAATGATCAGGCCAGATCTATCTAAAGTTGCAGAAAGGTTCCATTGCTTTGTTTTTTGGACACCGTCTAATAACGGTAGTAGAGGTTTTCCAAATTAAGTAATGGAACCGTTCTACAACTTTAGATAGATTTGCCCTAACATTGAGCTTTAAGTTATTAGAAAACAGATTCTTACTATCGTTTATATTGCTCCCTTAGATGTGAAGAACATACATATTAATTATGTAGATTCTACGATATTAGAGAGCTAATCGTGCATGAATGAAATCATATTAAACTTATAATAACAATGCAATGAACTACCATCCTTTCTACCCTAGCCAACAATAACATATTATTCAGCCTTGAATCTCTAACCTACCAACATTCATTGAAGACGAAGACGCTAAATTCAAGTATCGAACCTGCAAATTATACTTGATAATTGTTTCTAGATTTTGACAAAGAGCAAAGATGAATCAACAATGGATGAACAACACCAAAACAAGTTTATGCTCATACTTGAAAGTGGTGTCTGTTCATCCAACGTTGATACTTCTTCCATCTTTGATACTTGGATGTTTTAGCCTAAATATTCGCACACACATCCGCCACTTATCTTCATTATACTCTCAATACAAATGCAACATAATTCTTATATCAAAAATACATCATACATATATATAAAGCAAACAGAGTGATACAAACAATCTACAAATGTTGAGTAAAGAATAGAGTCTAAGTAACATCACTCATCTTGAATGTGATGATGAAGGAGTGTGGCCTGTCATGAACAATACACACTATATCATCATCGCATTGAAGACGTCTCAATGATCAGGCCAGATCTATCTAACGATGTAGATGGGTTCCACGCTTTAATTGGACCCTGTTTTCTAACGATGTTTAATCTTGATTATTGAAAGAACCATTAAACATCGTTAGAAAATGGGGTCCAGTTAAAGCGATGGAACCCATCAACATCGTCAGATAGATCTGCCCTGATAATTGAGCTTTAAGTTCTTAGCAACCAAATTCTTAGTATCATTTATATTGCTCACTTAAATGTGACGAACATACATATTAGTTATGTAGGTCCTACGACATTAGAGAGCTAATCATGAATCAATGAAATCATATTAAATTTATATCAACAATGCAATGAAAATATTTTCATTGTAACTAAATACATGAAAAAACTCTTTAAGTTCTTGATATGTTTATTGTACTTCAACCTAATCCTAAGATAAAATATTTTCATTGTTTCTGTATTTTGGCAAAGAGGAAAGATGTATTAGTAATGGATGAAACACCAGAACAAGTTTATGTTCATACTTGAAAGTGGTGTCTTTTCATCCATCACTGATACTTCTTCCATCTTTGATACAGATACATATTATGTTCATACTTGAAAGTGGTGTCGGTTCACCCATCCTTGACAAAGAACAAAGATAAATCAATAATGGATGAACAACACCAGAACAAGCTTATGTTCATACTTGAAAGTGGTGTCGGTTCACCCATCCTTGACACTTCTTCCATCTTTGATACTTGGATGTTTTGGCCTAAATATTCACACTAAAACTTAAAAACAACCATAAACTCTAACAATAAAAAACACAAATATACAGATCATACATAAACCCTAACACTAAATAACACTAATTAAATAACCACAAACAATGAAATAATCAGATAAACCAAAAAAACAACTAAATAATCAGATAAACCAAATCATCTGTCAAACTTAGGGTCAATATAGAAGCGATCTAAGTATGTTACCATATGCTTCCGATCTAACTTAGGGTCAAACTTAGGGTGTAGTAGTGAGAGAGAGAAAGAAAGAACAAGGCAGCTGTGTTTGATTGTCTGATATAGTATTAAGTATATGTTGGAGTGTGTGAAGTGTGTTTGAGAAGCATTGTAAATAATATATATTATAAGTGATAGTGTGTTTGATAAGCTTTGCATATGTTATATATTACTAGCGGGGCACACGCGCGTTGAGGCAGGAGGTACCCTGTAATTAAAGTTTACAGACAGCGAAAATATTTTTAGATGCATGATAAACTGTTGAAGTTATGAGAAAATGTCTTACAAATTTTATGAAAAGAGTGTTTAGCAGCTTGATTTGTTTGTACATTGTGGTTTATAAATGATACTTTTAATTGAAAAGGTGTTTTAAATGTTATATATATTAATTATAAGTGTTGACCAGTCAATGTGTGTAGGTGCTAATGCTTAAATTGATTGTACATATAGCTTAATTTGTTGTATTTACTTAAAATATATAAATGAAAATCTTAAAAAATTGGAAGAGAGAGAGTCAAAGATGCATTATAATATGTATAGATAAGTTTAAAATGATTAAAAGTATAAAAACTAAAAGTATTAAAAGTTTCAAGATCGGGATGATCAGATCCTACCCAGGATCGTTTTCTTCTTTGCAAGATCATGATCGTATGATCGGATCGGGATCATAAGATCCTACTAGCTATAATGTCATTTTCTTAATAGTCTCGCTCTCTTTAACATGCAGTCTCCTTGTAAAATCGGATACATGAACTTGCATGCATGCCTACCTTAACTCATTAGTACTTGTTTGAGTCAAATGCGTGTATCGAGTCACAATGAATGTTTTGCAGGATTTTTAGGATGAGTTACACCACCGGCAAACTCATTAACTCATTAGTACTATACTCATTAGTACTTACACTAGTCAGATCTATCTTCTATTTATTCATCTATTCTCCTTCTCTCTAGAACCGACTCACACCACCGCCAAACTTCACAGCCTTATCTCGCCGTGGTTCCACCAACCATCGATCCTCCACGCCATCACCGTCATCAAGACAAGGGAACTGTATGCATGGGAGAGTTTGTTTTCTTCGGTTGTTTTGTTCGAGATAACCACCACATCCACCAACATCACAGTCAAGCCTCCATCACCCTCGCGATCATGTTATCCGGGATTGAGAAAGTTTGAACTCGGCTTGAGCTTGACTCGAAAAGCTCGATTTATCTGTAAAGATGTGTTTTCTGACACAAATTAAAATTGAGATATAATATAACCTAAGAATTGAATTCGGTTCGACTTCAGCTAGAAAATCTTGATACATTCATAAATAAATATTTACACTTAAAAAAAAAAAAAAAAAATATTTTATATTACTTACAAGCTCGAGAACTCAACAATAACTCGAGTCGAACTTATATAAGATTGACCTCAACTCTAAAATTTTAATCAGGCGCTGAAGATCTCAACATCCGCCTCTAATTTTTCCCCAAAAATCTCAATCTCCCGCTCAAGATCCCGCCCCTTTTTCCCCAAAATCAAAACACTAACACTTACACTAGTCAGATCTATCTTCTATCTATTCATCTATTCTCCTTCTCTCTAGAACCGACTCACATCACCGCCAAACTTCACAGCCTTATCTCGCCGTGGTTCCACCAACCATCGATCCTCCACGCCATCACCATCATCAAGACAAGGGAACTGTATGCATGGGAGACTTTGTTTGCTTCGGTTGTTTAGTTCGAAATAACCACCACATCCACCACCATCACAGTTAAGCCTCTATCACCCTCGCGATCATGTTATCCGGGATCGAGAAAGTTTGAACTCGGCTTGAGCTTGACTCGAAAAGCTTGATTTATCTGTAAAGATGTGTTTTCTGACACAAATTAAAATTGAGATATAATATAACCTAAGAATTGAATTCGGTTCGACTTCAGTTCGAAAAGCTTGATACATTCATAAATAAATATTTACACTTACTACACTTAATATATATATATATATATATATATATATATATATATATATATATATATATATATATATATATATATATTACTTATAAGCTCGAGAACTCAACAATAACTCGAGTCGAACTTATATAAGATTGAGCTCAACTCATTAAATATTTCAAGCTCATTTTTCCCCAAAATCAAAACACTAACACTTGCACTGATCCCGCCCCTAATTTTTCCCCAAAAATTTCAATCTCCCGCTCAAGATCCCTCCCTTTTTCCCCCAAAATCAAAACACTAACACTTAAACTAGTCAGATCTATCTTCTCTCTATTCATCTCTTCTCCTTCTCTCTAGAACCGACTCACACCACCGCCACACTTCACCGCCTTAGCTCGCCGTGGTTCCACCAACCATCGCTCCTCTACGCATCGGTTGTTTGGTTCGAGATAACCACCAGCTTCACAATCGAGCCACCATCACCCTCATCTTACCTATCCTACTCTGTTCATGGGTATGCTCAAACACATATTTAATTTATATTTTCTTAAATGTGTAATCGAATATAAAATGATTTAAATTGATTTTCGTGGATTAAACTAGCCTAAAACATGTTTTTGATTATAAATTCGTGTGGTGGGAATCGTTGCAGGTAGACTTATTAAGACGAAATAGTTTTCCTGTTTATTGGAATGGAGACAATCGACGTGTTCTAAGAGGCCACTTTTTTGCTCGTAAAGGGAGTCTTGATTGGTTTCCACTCTGGGAGGATGTTGCTGAACAGTTGGAGTTTGCTTATCCCAGTTGCGTAAGTTATCTATCAAAAGATTAACATAACATCTGTTATATAGGAAATTAACTCAAATATGGTTGCTTTTTGTCAAACTGTTTCATTTGTACCAAATATTAGTGATTTGCTTGCTTGGTAATGTGTTTGACATTTATTCGTTCCACGTTTGGCACTGCATAAAATTGCAACCAATTGTATATTATTTGTTGCCTGATTTGATATGCAACCCGTATGTTTGTTTTTGAGGCTAAACTTATATTTGGGACATCTAATGTTGTCGTC
The DNA here is from genome assembly GCA_030686995.1 of Artemisia argyi. Lineage (NCBI taxonomy): Eukaryota > Viridiplantae > Streptophyta > Magnoliopsida > Asterales > Asteraceae > Artemisia > Artemisia argyi. The sequence goes on along the minus strand of CM060698.1, from coordinate 154,135,142 downwards.
TTTTATGTTAGCATTAATCACGTTACTTGTTTCTTGCAGGGGCTACATACTATTTTCACGGGTGAGGATGATACATGGGATGCCTGGCTAAAAATTCCCTCTGATGGATTTTCTGGCACACTTCATTTTCGAGGCGTGGGTATGCTCCATCTCAGTCACCAAAGCCAACCCATGTATATTTTTACGGTTTCATGGTTGGCAGATCGATCTTATATTATGCAGCATTATTAGTGCCTTAGTTTCTTACATTTCCCATATTTTTTTTTTGCAGAAAGAAACTGGCATTAGACTCAGATGTAAGCCACTTTTTATGTTGTTAACAATTTCATTTTCTAATGATAACACCATTGTATTTTTTAATTTATATTGCAGGTGATCACTCCAATGGCCATTGAAACTTTGGAAAACGTACCAGTAATGGAAACAGTGGTAAGTAATAAAACATCCACATTTGATTTTTTTAGTTTTACGTACATGACTAATGTACCGTGTTTTATATATACATATAGGAACCTGTTAAAACTATCGGACATACGAAAATGCTTGAGCCACGACAAACCGGTTCTACAGGTTACACCACCAACTATGATACCAAATATTAGTGAACAAAATACAGGACTAAAATTAGTACCAACGAAGCGAAAACATTTGGTCTCTTGTGAAACCTTGCAAAAGCAAGCTAAGGCGGCGAAGAGTCAACAGGTTTTAACTTATGATAGTTGAGAATTTGATTATATACGACATTACAATTATATATATATATATATATATATATATATATATATATATATATATATATATATATATATATATATATATATATATATATATATATTTGCTTCATTTATATACATTCTGTTTTATTTTATATATATATATATACATATATATATATATATATATATATATATATATATATATATATATATATATATATATATATATATATATATACTAGCAGTAGTAACTCTGCTCCAGTAGTACTAACGTGGTATTAGTATTAACTCTCCTATCATGTTTGTGCAGATAGTTGAACCAGTGGCTCATCTAGTTCTGTTATGTTGTGAACTTTGACATGTTCTAGTCCTGCTCTCATCCTGATGTGTTGATATGCAGCAGCCTACATTTTCAAGGCTTTTATATCCAGATGATGAGATTAGATCAATGGGAGAAAAACTTGTAAGTTTAACTGCAAATTTTATTAGTATGTTCATTGTTTTGGATTTAAAGTCTTCATGATGTTGTTTGAATTACTGCTGATCATGTTTGTGTTAATATTGCTTAGATGGATTTAGTGCAACTCATGAACTTCAAAGAAAATGTGGCCAAGTATTTACTACTGCTAGTACAAAAGTTACTACTGCTAGTTAAAGTTGGTACTGCTCAGAGATTAAGACCGCTCGAAGTTGCTACTTGCTTATGGAAAAGATTATAGATACTTATAAAGAAACTATTGTAAGCTGACTAGGACTCCTTGGTGTATAAAAGGATGTCCAATTTTATATTTTGTTCAGTTATATACATTCCAATTTTATTGTATTTGAATTTGTTTTGATATATATTTGAATTGTTTTGATATATATATTAATTTTTTAAATGTGACTAAAAGATGCATATAGTCACACTTATTAACACTTTTGGTCACTGTTTGCTTTAGTCGTTGTGTGACTAAATATTACCGAAAGCCACACAAACATAAAATTCACGTGGCCATTGGATGATCTATAGTCACACAAAATACACATTTCTTTTCTTTAAACAGCATATGGTCACACTTATTTACACTTTTGGCCACTGTTTGATTAATGGTATGTGACTAAATACCCAAAACAAACATGCTTTGTGTGACTAAATATTACAAAAGGCCACACAAACATAAAATTCACGTGGCCATTGGATGATCAATAGTCACACAAAATACATATTTCTTCACTTTAAACAGCATATGGTCACACTTATTAACACTTTTGGCTATTGTTTGCTTAATGGTATGTGACTAAATACCCAAAACAAACGTGCTTTGTGTGACTAAATATTACAAAAGGCCACGCAAACATAAAATTCATGTGGCCATTGGATGATCAATAGTCACACAAAATACACATTTCTTCACTTTAAACAGCATATGGTCACACTTATTAACACTTTTGGCCACTGTTTGCTTAATGGTATGTGACTAAATACCCAAAACAAACATGCTTTGTGTGACTAAATATTACAAAAGGCCACGCAAACATAAACTTCATGTGGCCATTGGATGATCAATAGTCACACAAAATACACATTTCTTCACTTTAAACAGCATATGGTCACACTTATTCACACTTTTGGCCACTTTGTGTTAAATTGTATGTGACTAACTCCAAAAAAATAACACCCATTGTGTGACTAAATTATCACAAACGTCACATTTATTGTATATTCATGTGGCTACAGGGCGGGAAATAGTCACACAAAATACACATTTACTTGAATATATCATCTCAAATGTCACATACATTATATATTTATGTGGCCAAAGGCTGAAAAATAGTTACTCTCAAAAAACATTCGCGTGACTATAAAGTGTTTACGGTCACTGATAATGACTAATCCAACAAAACTTGTGCCTAATTTATCACACATATTCGGGGTTTTGGTCACTCTTTTTCGATGGAAAAGGCCACGAAGTCAATAACGTGACCATATGCCACCTACGGTGGTGGGACCTTTAGTGACACACAACAAAAAAAACGTGTGTGACTATAGGCATATCGTCACACATTTTTGGCGTGACCAATACAACTTTTTGTACCAGTGAGAGGTACTATATTATTTAGTAGTGTTACTATTTTTTCTTAATAAAAGAAAAAACAAAACAATCGACCTACACCTTATTCCTAAAAGATTGTACACGTTTTGTTTAAGAATGGATAGAACCGAAATCCCTTATGTCTCGCTGCATTCACACGTCAACTTTAATAAGTGATAAGACCAAATAATTTGAAAAAATAAGACCAACTTTAAAGCTTTGGTGGTTCATAGCTTTCTTGGGGGTTTGTTGTTGCTTGATTTAATCCTTGTTCTAATATATTGATTCATCTTTGTCTCGCCTTGAATTGGTACTATTGGCCTCTCTTTTGTTTTCACTCTTTTGTACGACACATGTATGTGCTAAATCAGAGTTCAAAATAAGCTATATGAACCATAATAATCATTTTAATGTACTATGTGATTTCCTCGTTTATGTATAACATGAATCACCAAGTATACGGCACATAAAATCATGAATTGTGAAACATTTATGTCGATTTCTGCTTGGTTTATGTCCCATTCGAATCAGTTTGTTATTCAAGCCCTAAATCTGATCTTGAAACCCTACATATAACCATTAATGTAGCATTAATTGTGGTACTAAAAAGGAATCCTAAACCTGACATTAAGGGTTAGGGTTGTGTCGTTTTCTGTCTCACTTTCTTGTTGTGCAGAATTTGGGTTGGATAGATTGATGTCTATACTGAGGATGTCGACGTGTTTGTAAGTGATTTTTGAGTCTAATCATAAGTACTACTTGTCTACTTTCTGAAAATATAAGGTTCATAGCAATTAGAGGTCGGTAAGTAAGCTTTTTGGTTTTTGGAACATAAGTTGTCAAAACTGTGAATCTGAGTTTGAAAATCAGTCGATGTTTTTGATGTTTAGTTTTCAAACCGCAAGGTGCTAAGAGCACTCCTTTTACAGGGTTGATATTTAAGTTATTTGCGACTTCTTGAAATTTTTATAGATTTTTCTGAAGTGTCAAAACGGGTTAATTAAAGGCACACTTTCTGTGTGTATTTGCAGTTAATTTTCTAGGTAGGTCTGGAAAGATTATTTTTGAATCTGTAATATGTGCTTGGTAATCAAATCTATAAAAATTCGTGGAGACACTAGACTAATATGGAAATCACATATAATTATTTCAGAAATTTTGGAGCTTAAATGACAGGCATGAAAAATCGTAAGAAACTGATCTAGAATTGTTATATAAACTTTAATTTAGTAACTATAAGTCCTAAACCTAATTTTGAACATATGAACCTTAATTTGATCATTAATTGATTTAAATAAATTCTAAACCCTATATTTAACTTATTATCATTGGTAAACCTAAAATTGATTGATTCGGAATGATACCCTAAAGTTACTAATTATGGAAAGTTACTAAATAATGAAAGCTACTAATTTTGGAAGGTTACTAAATATAGAAAGTTGCTATAAATAGCAGAAAACATAATATGTCAATTTGAACAACAATAAGAATTGAATCAATAATAACTTATGAAATGGTTCTTAAATAATAAGAGGATCATTAATTCGTATAGATTCAAGGAAGAAGGAGTAACTTTCGATCCTTGTGTTTTATGATATGGTTTCATTTGCGGTTTGAGGTACAAATATTCTACCTTTTCTTAGTAAAGGTTTCTCATGACTTCTCGATCCTTGACTTTGATTCATTTGCATTTGATATGACCCGTTTGATATGATTCCGTTTGATATGATTCGCTGTGATATAATCATCTGATTTGATATTCGTTTGCCATGATATTGGTTTGATATCCTTTGCTTTGATATGATTCCATTTTGTTGATATGATCTGTTTAGGATATGATATGATTATGGATATGTTTTGATATGATTTGTTATGTTCAGTTACCCGAGCTAACTAGCCATGGAGGTACCATGGCCATGTCATTGATAGCACCAATGGCATGACACTATCTGTGGCGGTATGATTAATCCACATTATCCCCATTTGATATGATATGATATGTGATCACTTGGCCATTATGATATGTGTATATACTTGTCACGAGCAGGTGTATATATATGATTTGTTTTGCAGGGGGCGTATGGATACATCATAGGAATTTTGTTTCATTTTGTTAGTGATTGGGTTGTGCGTGCCTTGCACCCGGTAACTTTCTTTAAAAGATAAGTGAAAGCTACTTATCAATAAAGTTAATGAAGTACAAGAGTTGGTAGAAAATGGAATACAATTGTCAACACTGTTCCGAAAAGTGGATTGGACACATTCCAAGAATAGAAAATGACGAAAGCAGTAAGGTCGTAGTGTTAGATGCTTGGCACGTCTCTGTTAATCCACGGGCATCCATCTCGAACATTGACTTTAATAGAGAATGTTGTAATATAGCAAATTTTATCTCGTATAATTAATGTGATACACATTTACGAAAGCATATACTCCTCTAAGAACTATGTCCTTGAACTCATTTAGTGTACGATAGTTCTAATAAGAATTTAAACGTTTTTGTCGTATATTCTTTTAAACTGCCTTACATAGTATTTCTCTTTAAACTGTTTGAACATACGTCAATTTATATGGATAGTGGTTTAACTTAATTATCTTAAGTTTATATCTCTCTAAAGGGAACAACAATTAGTCGTTATTAATTAATCTAAGGGCCATCTCTATTATCTGGTATGAACGGGGAAGGCGGTAGGTATGAGTTATAAAACTGGAATGGTTAGGGAGGGTATATTTTTCAGCCGACTATTCATGGCCTGGTCCTGGACCCATTGCTTCATTGATACAAGCATTTATTGCTACCATGTTCAGACCATTTAAAAATGAATCTAGCATTTGCTAAATCTACAACCATATATATATATATATATATATATATATATATATATATATATATATATATATCTTACGGGTGAAAATGAAAATTCAAATAAATTTTTCCAGATTGCAAGGTAACTGTTAAGTATGCTTCTTATAACAAATCTGAATGTTACCTACCCGAGTGGAGCCGCCTCGCAAGACACTCTTACGAAAAAATCAAGATTCATCCTCGCTATTGGTTCACTCATAGGTTGGCTTAAAAAGTTGAACCCCACGTGGATCGATTGAATCCGAGATCCAATTTTGGCTTGTAAGCAGGGATGTAACTAGGGGGTCCTACGTTGTCATGGAGAACCCAATAGAATTTTGGTTCGTTGTGCTAATTTTTGAAAAAACACTAAATTTTCTAAAATGCATGTGGTCCCGACGCGTTGTGTTTCTAGTTATTGTTTAGCTAATTCATCAATAGGTGAAAACTGAAAAGTGAACTTAGTTTCACTCAATTTAATCATTTTAACCAAAAATCGTATTAAAAAATAAATAAATAAAAAATAAAAAATAAAATAAAAAAAATCTTATGCTACGATTAAATAAATTGTGCAACCGATCACTTTTAATTCAGGTTCGTTTCTCCTTGCAAAAACTCATTGTAGCACTTTTAATTCAAGATACATATATTTTTCTGAAAAAAAAAAAAAAAAAAAAAAAAAAAAAACTTGTATACAAGGTACACGTGACTAATTAAAAGTATGTTACTGTAATGATGAAAAATTAAATGAGTAAATGACCCACAAAGAATTCAGAGTCACACTTAATACTGAATGAAAAATGAAATAAAGTAGCATTCATTTTGTGCAGGCTTCAATGTTTGAGGTTGCAGATATAGGCAGCTAAGACGATAATGACTTGTATGGTCGTATAAAGCATTTTGAGGTTTAAAAAAGCTAGGCCCCACCTCCAGATTTTTGTTCTATAAAAGGAACCTCTGATATCTCTCTTATTCATTGTGGTTCACTCCAATCAGCTCTCTTTTTGGTGCATTGCAGAGCGAGAGCGGTTTCAATAATGGAAACAAGCTCAAGTTCAGGCAATGATGTGATGAAATGGTTCGAAGAAGTGGCAAAGAATGCTGGTGAAGTTCAGATGGAAACATTGAAGAGGATTCTTCAAATGAACCATGGGGTGGAGTATCTCAAGAAATGGTTGGGAGATATCGATGATGTCGATAACATGGATGCTGAAGCATTGCAGTCGCTCTATGTATCAATGGTTCCATTGGCTTCTCATGCAGATTTAGAGCCTTATATTCAGAAGATTGCTGATGGGGATACTTCCCCTTTACTCACTAAACAGCCCATCACCACTCTATCATTAAGGTATATATCAAAAAAATCTTAGCCACAAAGGTTTAACAACCATCGATTCACAGATGGTTAATTAAATAGAATCCAGGTTTTATAAGTAGTTTTAAAAAGATTAAATTGTCAACTCTAATTAACCTATATATTGTTAACATTTCCCTTAAATGATTAGAAAAACAAATGTACTTTAGGGACTTTTGTGTGACTATTTCTTCTTCAATTGTTTTATTGTTGGTTATATATATAGCTCTGGAACAACTGACGGAAGACCAAAGTATGTTCCGTTCACATCCCATAGCTCCATGACAACTCTCCAAATCTACAAGCTTGCTGCAGCTTATAGATCAAGGTCTCTTTCTCTTCTCCTCTATCTATAATGTTAAATGTAACTTGAAATTATTGGCGGCCCAAATAATATATTTTGCATGAGCTGAATTTGGAAACACATCTTGAATTAAAAGTTCAAAAGGTATGAACAAGGACAATCTTTAAAAAGAAAAAACCCATTCATGCTTGTGAATCAGAGTCATCCCAATGTGTCGAGAAGTCTAAAGTGAGTTCTCCAACTGAACTCGATCTTAAAACAACGTACTTAATAGGTGTATTTTATTTATTTATTTATTTTTTTTTGGTTGAAATTTATTTTTCAACTACTCGTATCTTTTATGCAACTTACTGAAAAAAAAAAAAAAAAAAATTATGATGCAAACGTCTTAAATCTGATCTAATGTTTATTAAGCTCATCTACAATAGCATCAAAACATCATCGATGGCAGTGTCATCTAACTTGGTACCATTAGAAGTTCTAATTCTAGTATTAGTAAGACTTGATGAAATAGCTACCTTCTTGATAGCTATTTCAATACATATTTCTTTGCCGTCCAAAAAAAAAAAAAAAAAAAAAAAAAAAAAAAAAAAAAAATTAAGACGGTCATGTGTGAATCTAGGTTGACGGCTGTTGTCTTAGGGGATTGTTTTTCATCTCTTTTTCGTGTGTTTTACCTACCAAATTTCTTACAATATTTTATCCTATAAACATGATGAATTCATTTGAAGGGTTCATCCTACAAGGGAAGGGGGCAAGATTCTTGAGTTTATATATGGAAGCAAACAATTCAAAACTAAGGGTGGGATATCAGCAGGAACGGCCACAACACATTTCTTTGCAAGCCAAGAGTTCAAACTCAAGCAACAACAAACTAAATTATTCACTTGTAGCCCACAAGAAGTCATCTTCAGTGGTGACTACAAGCAATCGACCTATTGTCACTTCCTTCTTGGACTCTTCTACTCTCCACAAGTTGAATTCATTACGTCCACTTTCGCTTATTGCATTGTTCATGCATTTAGCTTATTTGAAGAGTATTGGAAAGACCTATGTGATGATCTTTCAAATGGTACTTTAAGTCCTAAAATCACGATCCCGAGTATCAGAAATTCAGTGCTCAATTTGCTCAAACCCGACACATATTTAGCAACGCATGTTAGATCAAAATGCAAAGAGTTGGAGGAATCGGGATGGTATGGTATAATCCCAAAGTTGTGGCCAAATGCAAAATATGTGTATTCAATAATGACGGGTTCAATGCAACCCTACCTGGAGAAACTTAAGCATTACTCAGGGGACCATTTACCGTTGGTGAGTGCTGAATACGGGTCCACTGAGAGTTGGATTGGAGTGAACATGGACCCGTCTTCTGCACCAGAGGAAGTGAATTTCACGGTAGTTCCCACATTTTCTTACTTTGAGTTCATACCATTGCACAAGCAGGATCATAAAGCTAGTCATGCAGTTGCTACTCGTGGTGGTACTGGTGATGACTACATAGAAGATGATCCGGTTCCATTATCGAAGGTGAAGGTCGGTCAGCAGTACGAGATCGTCCTTACGACCTTTACAGGTAAGTTCATGGTTAGTTATACAATTTCTATTTTTATTTTGAAAGAAAAATTATTCACACACCTAAATTACCTCACACGTCCCAAGCAACAATTAGAAGTTATTGTCATGATCTCTGAGTAACATAAGTTTCTTTAATAAACACTTTAATGATGATTAAAAACAAGCTATTCATTTTTATTTATTTTTTTTAAAAGAAAAGAAGCAATAAGCAAACAAATAGTTACCTTAGATACGAACTAGGATTAGCACCACCATCAACATCTGCCAGTACAACAACCAGCTAAAGTTCAAAATATCACATGGCATATTGGGGCAATGATAAATCTACAAACAAAAAAGGATGGATTTAATAAGACATAAACTATCTCTTTCATGTTACTTAAAAGATTCATGCCTTATTTAGTAATAATTTAATTAAAAAAATTATTTTCTTATTAGGTAACATTTTATATTTATCCATAACACAAGTAGAAGATAAATAAAAAAAAAATATATAAGATACTATTAATAATATGATTAAAATTTTTAAATAATTATCTTTAATAATAAAAAACTATAATTAAACGTCATAAATCAAATAAAACAAAGATTAAATTATTAGTTTTTAATATATAAAAATATATGATTCAAAAAAGTTTAAAAAACCCGCACGTGCGCGGGCATTATAACTAGTATACAAAAAAATAAAATAATTACACACACACAAAATTAAGCTGTTATGTGTGAGCAACCGTCTAATAAGTTATAATGCATACAAAATTAACTACTAATTATAAAGCATTATAAAGCATGAATCATATATCCTAATTTTTTAAAAGTTCTTAATTTTTGAATAATATTATTTCCCTGTTATACCTTTATTATAAATGATAAGTTAGCACAAACTTAATTAATATTAGTTTCCAAAGAATCATGCTACTCTCTCACATATAAACTCATACACTTCTTTTTACTTTTGTCTTAATTTATAATAAATTTGACGAAAATGGAAATGAATGATCAAGAAAATATTAATCTTGAGGTTAGTATATTGTTATAAAATTTCACTATAATTATCCGCCGTTAAAAAATCTCGATGCTATCTACGAAAAATCGTCTGATACGTTCAAACTTAACGAAGAAATGTTAAATAAATAAACTTGTTAAGAGAAACAATATACTTGACCGGGCCACCCAATGCCCTCGGTACCTTTCAATGTGTATCATACACGCATCACCACCCAACGCCACATATTACAATAATCATACACGAAGATTTAAATTTTGTGGAAAGTATGCATTTTAATTCAATTTTAATTGCTAAATATTCATGTGTAAGAATGAAATTCGGAGTTCAACACATGCTTAGGTCATTTGGATATTGACATGCATGGCACCGGTCAAAATATACCCGTATATTTAAGAATAGCAAAAAAAATTGAACCCGATTGGAGAAATTCAATATCCGAACTAATTGAGACAGGGCGGGTATGCTTATCGGATTACGGGATGGGTTGATGCTTAAACGAGGATTTTAATCGGGTTTGGGACACGGATCGAAGAATAACATCCTCGACTCACACTGCTCGAGTAATATATACACATATTAAGATATATCTATACTTATATAGTATTTTGTTAGTATTTACATAATAAAAAATATTTCTTTAATATTGTTAGTTTTTTATCTTGTAAGATTGCTAAATTATGATTATAAAAACTTGTTTAACGTCATGTTTTAATGTTGTAATTTTTTACGATGTAATTTTTCATTGTTTATGCTTAATATTACCGTTGAAAGATTAATAAGACTTGTTTGTCATTGATTAGTAATAGATTCTTAATTCTTCATGTTATTGATAACGGTTTATTAATAATAATAAATGTGAAATGATGCGACTTTAGTCGAGAATCGCATCTAAATAAGACACACCCTGATTAGTACGGGACGGGTTAAGGGAACGTCGCACCCCCGATTAGGTAATTGGGTTTGGGGATGATTGCCCCACCCCATTGTCCTTTCTACCTATTTTTTAAGTGTACAAATTTAATAACTTTTCTTGATATATGCTATAATAAATAGCCAATAAGTTACCTCAAATTATAAACTTCATTAATTCATGGATCAACTTAACATATATATAATCTCTTACTTTCAGGTCTTTATAGATGTAGACTCGGGGATGTGGTTGAGGTGACTGGTTTTTATAAGGAAACCCCGAAACTTAACTTTTTATGCAGAAGAAAGCTAATTTTAACTGTGAACATCGACAAGAATACCGAAAAAGACCTTCAACTAGCCGTCCAAAAGGGTTCCCAGCCACTGGTTAAGGATCAAGCTGAGCTAGTCGATTTCACGAGCCATGCCAACATCTCAAACCGACCCGGTCACTACGTAGTGTATTGGGAGATCAAGGGTGAAGTAAGCGAGCATATTTTAGACCAATGTTGCAAGGAAATTGATGCAGCATTTGTGGACCATGGCTATGTTGTGTCGAGGAAAACCAACACAATCGGGCCTTTGGAACTTTGTATCGTGGAACGAGGCACCTTCAAGAAGATCATGGAACATTTTATTGGCAATGGTTCAGCGATGAGTCAGTTCAAGACACCAAGGTGCACCAGTAATCATTTTTTATTGAAAATCTTAAATCTATCTACTATCAAAAGTGTCCGTAGTAGAGCTTACGAGTAATTTGTGTAGATGATATGAGAGCTATTATTCAAGGGTGGTATACACATGTCATATGGGAAATCATATGCCGATTTGTTGGTTCTTTAACTGGAATAAAAACCTTATGTTTGGACGCAAGTAACATCTGTTTATGAACCAAGTGATTTAACTTGTCATTATATTCACGACTTGTGTGCTGCTAAAATTGGAATAATACATTATACATATATATCGAAATAACGTTTCCGGTTTATAGGGAAACTCCTTTACCTACCTATAACAGGAAATAGTAGTTGTTATGGTAACATAATTGTATAACCATAATTATTAAATGTAATGTTAGTTGTTAGTAAATGCGTAGCATTATGAGAGCATCTACAATGATGGACCTTTTAAATAGGTTTATAACATGTGAAATCATTAATTTATAAACTATAAACCTATTACCACTATGTATAAACCTTTTATAATTATATCAAATATTCAATCATAACACATGCATTAAATTATGAAAAGGTCTAGGATTTTGGACCTTTTCATGCCACATAGATATAAACCGCAACCTCACTATGGTTGAAACAAAAGATAAACATTTTCATAGCTTTTAGATCTTTTTATAAACCTCTTATAGTAGATGCTTTGATTTTAAGCATCACGTCTTTAAAAGAGTGCACGCGATGCCATTCACCATTCACACACACAGGCACTTTTTCTCTCTAACCTAATCTATCTCCTTTTCTCTCTCTAACACAACCACAACCATCACCATTCAATCCGCCACCACTGCAAACCATCACCATCGTCTTTTTCTTCTCGTATTGCTTATTGGGGCACAGTGTTTCGAGCAGCGTGGCGGATTTGGTGTTTGTTTGGTTCTGGTTTTTGGGTCTAGTATTCTTTAGATATCAATGTTATGGATGTCTGGATTGGTTCTTTTTATTTAGATCTCAAAGTAGTGGCAATGTTTGTTTACTAGTTTTTGTTGTATCTGTTGATTTTATTTTTTTATTTTTTTTAATGGTTGTGAATGGTGTTTGAGAGACCAGATAAGATAGAACGAAAAAAAATTGATTAAGGAATATGATAGAGAATGTATTCAATTGATATAAAAATATTATTTATTGACTAAGGTTTATATTTAAAAGTTATTTTGATAAATAAAACAAGAGAAAGAGACAAAAAGGAAGGTGTATATAGGAGACAGGGAGACAATGAAATTTAAGTACGTGAAAGATAAGAAAATGAAGACAAAACCGAGTAAGTCTCCTTAGAATGAGTTTTTGATAATGATTGATTATTTTAGTTCTCAACCCAACAAACAAACATTTAATTATGGTTGGTAATTTCCACATTACACAGTCACTATACAAGTATTTAAAACATGATATAAGTATGATATAAATATCTGATGCAATAATTAGAATATTCTAATAAAAATAAATGTATAGGAATGATCCCATTTCATAATTTAAAAACATGCATGCCTAACATCCCTTTAATGTGTATAACAGGGGGTACTAGTACATGGGGCTATTGATATAAACACCCGACCCAATATTAAATTAAACAATAAATGAAACATCAAAATCAAATTGATACCAAAACTTATACCTTTTTCATTTCACTTAGAAATCAAACGAGAAATGATTGAGAGACATTAATGTATGCCTAAATAAATTACAACAACTTAGAAAAAACAGTTTTAACACCACTTTAAACACTTCCTGATTAGAGCTCATTGGCTGATATCTTGTTTTTAGAGACTCACATGAGTCAGGTTGTGTGATTTTTTCATTTTCAAAGCTTGTTAGGTTCTGGTCCAAAGAACCAAAATTTCAGAGACTGTAGTATATTGTTTTTGGGAGTGGGTTCAGGGTTTGTGGGTTATTGGCCCATCTTGCTTCCGCTGTGCAACCCAGATTTTTTTTACAACCACTTTTAACAATTTGATTTCTTTGAAACTAAGCAAATCTTAACAACAGAGCTTCTTGTCAACCCCATTCCAACTTCTTATCACTCCTTGATAAATTTTATGAGACACCCTTTACCATCCTTTTTCAGCTTAACAATCAATCTTCACTACCAATTTTCTGAGTTGACTCACTTCACACGAATCAGCTACCTATAATCCAAACATAAGCTGATAAAAAACTTCAGATTTGCAAACCGTTCACTTATAATCCCAACCACAAGTCCTTTTAACAATTATGAACCACAAATTTTGATTAAACCCTTCAGCTCGTGATTTTGACAAGCGTTATTCTGGGTTTATGGATTCTCCGCCGGAGTTCGCCGTTGCGGAATCCCCCTTTTTGTGTGTTAATTTTTTGAATCTTTGATATATTTTTTTTATTGATTGTGATGGCTTGTTTGTTTTTTTAAGTATCGATTTCTCTTGATTATGGGTTTGGTTTTCTGATGGGATATGGGTTTTTGATGGTGATGATTGTTTGTGATTGATTTTAGGTTTGATCTATGATTCGTGTTTTGTATTTAAGTGATGATTTTTTATCAGAGAGAGGATCCAGTTTTCTTGTTGTATGAGAGAGGATTTTTTTTGTTTATGTGTTTTATGATGTATTTTGACTGGATCTGGATGTGAGTGTATGTGTTTGAGATCTGTGGTTTCTAGGTTCGTATTTGTCTTTTTATGGGAAGTGATTTTTGTTGTGATAAGATTTTGATGAGTGGTGGGAAGTGGTTGGCTTTTTGGCCAATATTTTGTGTTTATCTCCTCCTCAGAAAGTGCAATAGCAGCAGCTGCTTTTGAGGTGGTCACACAACAATTTTTGAATTGATAAATAAAATGCAGCCTTTTCAACAGATTTGGATTAGAAAAACCCACCCGCTCTGATACCAATTGTTGGGTCCCTCTATTATGAGCAAACTGTAAAAAATGATTAACAAGAAAGAACTAGTTTTCTCAATACCCTTTGACTACTAATAACACTCATTGTACTTTTGATGCGTTATATTCATCCTGTTTTACATTTATAAACTTGGAGCTATAAGGATTAACACATACTAACGGGAAGTGTACCCGGTCATGTGTAGTATGCCTTAGATAAATCCGAGTGTCGTCCTAAGAGCTATTGTTCTGGCGAAATAAGATAGATACTAAAAAGGGGTATTAGATGGATAGAGTAAATAGTAATCAAGACATAATTAAACAGAATAAGAAATTGTGGAAAACTAAAAGGGGGTTGAATAGCTAGAACTAATATCACGACTTATTCACAACTTCACAAAGCTTCACAACTTCTTCACGTCTTCTTCACACCTTCTTCTTTGCACAACTTCTACAATACTTCTTTCCAACATAACTAATATCTACAATCTACTTAAGCACACAACACTTTACAAATAATCTAGCACTACTACAAGATGATACTAACTAATCACAACACTACTACTTTGTATAGATGTTGAAGGAGTGTTCTTCTTTTGCACTTGTGTGGATGAAGCTTTGGATCACTAGGAAACAAAGACTTATGATTATATGATCAAAGGGTTTGAAAAGAAAGAAAGAGAGCTTTAGATCATAAAGTTTGGAGTGCAATAGGTAGGAAAAATTCCAGAGAAAGGCCAGTATTTATAGGGATAAAAATACTGTGCAGGAGCGTGGCCGGTCCCCTTAACTGAGTGGCCGGTCCCCTTAATAATTAAGGGGGTCGCCTAGTAAATTAAGGGGGCCGCCCACTATATCCGTTGGGTATTTTTGTCCTTTTCTGGGGAAGGTTTTTCTTGAGAAAATTTGCCCTTTTTGGTTAGAAATTTGAAATCGTATATTTATTGTTTAATTAAACAATTTTATTTAATACAAAAAATGATTTTCTAAAAGATATAAAATGTTTATGCCATTTTATTAAACGTCTTGTGTTTAAGAAAATGCTCCTTTTATCATGTAATGCATTAGACACTTTGTTTATACATACCTTAAGTGATTTAGTTGTAGAAATAAATATTTACCACTAAATGCTTGTTTACATCATAATCTTTGATTTAATTTAGTTTACATTTTATGATTATCAAAACGTAGAGTTATTGAAAAATATTAATAACGTTTTTAAGCATTATTTATATCAACAATCTCCCCCTTTTTGATGATTACAAAACTTAAACTCATTAAATCAAAAATTAGTTTTTAGACAAGTAATTTAGTGAGTTTATATTTACTTCTCACCCTTTTTGTAGAATCAAAAAGGTTATGCCTACAAGTTTCAATTATGAAATTTTGACGGGATGAGAGCTCCCTGATAACATCAAATTTATCCCCAATCTAAGTGTTAATTTCCCTTTTAAAATACTCATCTTTTCTACTTTTATGAAGAATATATACTCTTATTTCTTCCTATTTTGGTTTCAGGGTAAAGATGAGTAAAAGAACGAACTTACACATAAATGGAAGGACTTTAGAGCAAATATGTGGAAATTATTGATTCTGCACTAACTACGGCGTAGAGATTCATCTACCTACGCCGTAGAAACTCTCCTACCTATGGCGTAATGAAGAATTAATTAAGACTACGGCGTAGCCCAACAACAGGCTACGGCGTAGAATTCCACTAAAGAACACTACGGAGTAGTCAACTTTCCAAGCTACGACGTAGGATCTCATTTGAGGCAGTAAAGAACTAACGAGGCCAAGGAAGAAGCTACGGCGTAACAACTTTATCTACTACACCGTAGGATGCTTATCATGAAGACTTTACGCCCGTAACACTTGATCATGTTACGGGGTAACACAATTTGCAAAGATTACGGCGTAGCAACCCTAATACGCTACGCCGTAACATAGTCGGGGCCTATGAATACCAACCCTAATTTTGAGTTTTTCATATCACTTCCCATCTCTTCACCATAGCAACGTTGGGAAAAACTCAGGAAGGAGGGAGAACGAAGTTCTAGCCACATCCAAGTCAATTCCAAGGGAGGAATCACACACCAATCATAAGTGTTTTCATTCCTTTACTTTGTATTCGATTCATGTTTAGATTTGTATCAACTCAACATTGTTTTACTGCAATTATGAACATGAGTGGCTAAACACCTTTTGGTGTTAGCCTAGTTACGAAATTGTTATGTTTTTGATTTCGTTTTCCACGCATCTATTATCTATTGTTTGTTTACTTTCATGGCGAGGCTTGGGACACTCTAGTTCCCGTAGTGATTAGCGTTGGTTGTTCTCTAGATACTTGTGGAATTAACCCTAGGAAGCAAGTCGCTAGGGATGTGACTTGGTGATAGCAATATCACCATACATGTGCGAATTAACCCTTTGACCACCTACTAATGCTAGACGCTTAACGGAGTTAGAGGGGTGTAAGATCTGACCATTCCGCATTCGTTAGCCTTGTCCATGTTAGTAGAGGCACTTAATGACTCTTATGTCTTCGTACCGATGAACCAAAGGCTTTACAATAGCTTTGGATAGGACAAGGTATAAGATAGATCTTGGCGAATTTGACCATCTGACCCGAAATGAATATCGTATCCCCTAACGATATGATAGGATGCACCTAGAGGAAAACTAATCATGATCATAATAAGAGTAGTAATTAGGTTAACACTACTTCTCCTTACTGATTTCTTTCTATTTACTTTATTGTCTTGTCATTTCTTTTAATTAGTTTAATTTATCTTTCAACTTAAAACCCCCTTTCAAACGTGACACAACTTAGATATTTTCCGCACCTTAGCTCTTGGGACGACCTCGGCTTTACCATTTGACTATACCACACACGATCGGATACACTGTCCGTTAGTGCGTATAAGGTAGACCTTAGGTAAATGAGACTTTATAAATATTAAAACCTGGTCAGTAAAACCTGCATCAAGTTTTTGGCGCCGCTGCCGGGGAGCTATTATGAATTTATTTAAGTTTTTATTAATTTAGCTATGTACAATTATTTGACTTCTGTTCGTTGTGAATCAGGAATAGTGAGACCAGTTCTAGAAGTGAATATTAAATTCGAATTCTGGGAATCATGTCTTGATGAATTAAAAAGATACAAGTTCGCTGAGGAAGATAATGAAGAAGCTCACGAACATATATCAAGGGTTACTGAGATATTTGGTTTATTTCAAGCTCCCAATGTATCATGAGACGTTGTAATGAGAATGGCGTTCCCCTTTTCGCTAACAGGAAAAGCTCACAAATGGTTAAAGAAACTCCCTCAAGGGACCAGTGCTACATGGGAATCTTTAAAAAAGGCCTTCCTCAAGGAATATCGGACTCCCTGCAAGATTCTTCAGCAACTAGAAGGGTTCCGGAAATTTCAGCAAGATCAGGATGAAGCCTTGTTTTCTGCATGGGAGAGATTTGACGACCTGCTTTTCAAATGTCCAGAACACAAGCTCAATAAACATGAACAACTTAAAATATTCAACAACGGGCTTAACATTGAAACCTGGAAGATACTGGATTTCAAGGTACCCATCCCTAAAATGACTGCTGCAAAGGGTCTGGAAAAAATCAACGAAATTGCCCGCCATTCATCAACATGGCACGACGAGCAGAAATCAATTTCTTATAAACATGATGAACTCTGCTCAATCCTGAAGAATATCAAAAAAGTTGAATCTGATATGAATTCATTAACTATAGAGGATAATATGGTGCAACACAGCTTCGATGACCCAATCGACGGAAGAGTTACTGATTTGGAAAAAGAAATCAAGAAACTTATTAAAGACGCCTATCAGAACCAATGGAAGAACCAAGAAACCATCTGGGGAATCAAAATGGAATATGACGAAGTTTTAAAATCTCAGGCAAACGCAATCCGGAAATTGGAAGCCCAAGTTGGGAATTTAGCTAAAACTATCAAAGATAGAAGTGCCGGTGAACTCCCTAGCCCTACGGAAACTAATCCCAGAGATTTGGCTCATGCAATAACTACAAGGAGCGGATTTAACTATAAGGAACATGCTTATCCAACAATGATTAATAATGAGAATGCAACACTAAGCAGTAATTTGGATAAGATTACTCCAGATACTGCCAAAGCTAATCCTAAGCCATATGTACCGCCTATCCCATTTCTAGGAAGAATGAGGAAACAAAAAGAGCAGGAACATTTCCAACGCTTCTTTGAAAGGATAATGGATCTCAGCATCATCATACCTCTTGTGGAAGCCCTGGAGCAAATGCCTAAATACGCAAAGTTCATGAAAGATCTAGTTACCAGAAAAAGGCAAGGAAACCCATCACATGTGACCCTAAACGAAAGATGTTCATCAGTATTGGCACAAAAAATTCCTTCGAAGGAAAATGATCCTGGAAGTTTTACACTCCCATGCACTATCAATGGGACTACTTTCAACAAGGCTCTTGCCGATTTAGGGGCCAGTATCATTTTAATGCCATATTCGTTATATGTAAGGTTGGAGTTGGATGAACTCAAACCAACTAGAATGTGCCTGGAGTTAGCCAACAAGTCGACACAATACCCGTTGGGAATTGCGGTAAACGTCCTTGTGAAGATTGACAAATTCGTTTTCCAGTTGACTTCGTCGTTATTGACATGAAATAGGACGAAGAAGTTCCAATCCTATTAGGGAGACCCTTTCTTTCTACTGCACGAGCTATGATCGATGTTTTCAATAAAAAGATTTCTCTAAAGGTTGGGAACGAAAAAATAACCTACGACTTGGAACGATCAATGAACTACGCAAATTTCACCGACAACGATCTCGACGACTTTGATGAGATGGATTCCATCATAGACGAATTTGTGCAAGAATCTCTTTCGCAAGAGCAATTACACACTATTATTTCGGAAGATGTTGATACAAAAGTTGGGCGTTCCTTGTTTGTTGAAGGTGGAGTATTGGTATCTGGCTTCTTAACAATGAAGTCCGCTAATATCTGCCCCTGGATTGTTGTGCATGGTCTATACGAGATGTTGTACTCGCTTAATAATACACTCCATTTTTGTAGTTGTCCTGATGCGTCAGGTTTAGAGATAACTTGTTTGATAGGCTGGTCCATTATGACAGTTATTGGGTGCGCCTGAAAGTTTCTGCGCAGTCTTTTAGCTGCAAATACTAAAGCTAGGACCAGCTTTTCCATAGCAGTATAGTTAGTCTTTGTCTTTTTAAGTGCTTTGCTCACAAAATATATGGGTGTTTGAACGGAGTTCCTATCTGTCAATAATTCCGCGCTGACTGCTTCATGAGTTACAGATAAATACATGATCAATTCTTCCCCTGGTCGGGGTGCGACAAGTTTGGGAAGTGCTGCAAGGTGTTGCTTGAGTTGTTGGAAAGCTTTCTCCGCCTCCTTAGTCTAACGAAAGTCTCCCTTTTTTGTGCACTTTGTGAATGTTTTAAAGAGAGGGAGTAACTTGTTTGCTGATTTGGACAAAAAACGGTTTAGCCCAGCTAGCTTTCCATTTAATGACTGGACTTATTTCAGTGTGCGCGGTGAAGGGGATCTATGATAGCTTTTGTCTTTTCTGGGCGTAGCTCTACACCGTCAGGTTCTATTAGATATCCAAGGAACATGTCTTCTGTCGTGCCAAAAGTACGCTTCTTGGGATTTAACTCCATGTTTATCTTTTCTAGTGTTTTGAACGTCTTCTCAATGTCGCGTACCAATTCCTTCTTAGTATGACTCTTTATAACAAGGTCATCGACATAAACTTTCAGGTTGCAACCCACTTGCTTTTCAAAGGTCATGTCCACCAATATCTGGTATGTTGCGCTTTTATCAAATAGAGACCCCCCAATTGATATTTGTTGATATGGGTAATTAGGGTGAATGGCAACCTTTAGGTTTGGTATTTTAACTGCACACTGTTTTGGAGTATTCCCCACTTCACTGGTTGCCGTGTTGCCTTCTTTAAGTGGCACAGTGGTATTGTAGAGGGTGACAATGCCTCCTTCTACTGGGAATTTGAGCATCCCGTGTGTTGTGGATGGTACAGCGCGCATGGATGATATTCCAGGTCTCCCAATGATGCCGTTGTATGGTGAAGGAGATTTGATTATCATGAAGTTTATCCAGGTTACTTTAGAGTGCTGTTCATCACCAACGGCTATAAGTAAGCGTAATTGCCCCATAGGCCATATTTTTTCTCCCGTGAAGCCAGTTAGCAGCGTCGTGGCCGGAATTAACTGACTTTGTATCTCTGATCGCAGCTTCTTGAAACAATTTTCATATAGAATGTCTGCGGATGCTCCTCCATCAATATACATGTGACAGATATCGTGTCCTCCAGTATGTATCTCAATGGTTAGCGGCTCTGCTACTGCGTTGTCCGCAGCTAAAGTAGGGAAGGATATCTCGTTCCCAAAAGAGAATTCTTGACTGACCTTTTGCTTCGTCTTGAGCTGCCATGACTGTATCATGTAAATAATGTCAGCCTTATCTTTGGGTGGCTCTTTCTTACTTCCATTCTTTTGTTTATCCTTCCCTTCTTTGATATTCTTAACGAGATGATCCATTCTACCCTCCTTTACTAATTTTTCAATTAGTTGTCGTAGTTGGACACACTTGTTGGTGGTATGGCCCTTTTGTCCATGGTATTCGCAGTATCCATTCCCTATACGCCGGTCCTCTGGAGTGCGCATTGGTGGGGGTTTTGGGAAGTTTGCACCTTTTGTTGCAAATATCTCCCTCAGAGTCTTTGTGAGGGTGTATACTTGTCATTATCTCGTCCGCTTCCCTGACTGCGATAATTCTTGCTGCGATTGCTGCTCTGATCATTGGATTGTCTCTTAGGCTGGTCTTGCTGCCTATAATTTGAGTAGCCTTTTTTACTGTCCGCAGCAGCTGCTTCTCCTTGGATAAAGGACCTTGTGTGCTTCATTAGTTCATCGAAGGTTTGGGGAACCTTATCATTTAATTTCCTAATGAGTTCTGGGTTATTAATCCCATTCATGAACCCTGAAATTTTTAGCACTTCAGGACACGCCTTGACGTGTATACATTCATCCTTGAAGCGCTCCACGTAAGCACTGGTTGATTCGCCTTGGCGCTGTTTCACTCTGGCCAGTTCAACAGGGTTCTTAGCGCACTTCCTTCTTTGAGTAAAGTTCAAGCGGAACGCTTTCCGCAACTCTTCAAACCCGTCTATGCTCCTTCGTGGAAGCTTACTAAACCAAGTTCACGCACTCCCCACTAACGTAGAGTTAAACATATGACACCACACAGGTTGTGGCCAATTTTTGATGGTAGCAGCAGATTCAAAAATTTTTAGGTGGTCATCAGGATCACCTATTCCATCGTATGTTTTAACATTGGTGGGCATTTTTCTTGTGATCAGAATAATCGCTGATGCGCCGTGTGAATGCATCAACTTTTGATGGTAGTGGCCAATTTTTGATGGTAGCAGCATATTCAAAAATTTTTAGGTGGTCATCAAGTTCACGCACTCCCCACTAACGTAGAGTTAAACATATGACACCACACAGGTTGTGGCCAATTTTTGATGGTAGCAGCAGATTCAAAAATTTTTAGGTGGTCATCAGGATCACCCATTCCATCGTATGTTTTAACATTGGTGGGCATGCGCCTTTTCTTGTGATCAGAATAATCGCTGATGCGCCGTGTGAATGCATCAACTTTTTGGCGACGCCAAGGAAGAGATATGTCATCGTCCTCTTCCTCGCGACGTCTTCCTCTGGACTTCCAATGTGTCCGAGGAGTCACTTGAGGAGAAGTCATCCCTTTTGCGACGTTTGCGCCGTTTTTCCTTAGAGGAAGAGCTTGAGGGGCTTTCACTTGGGGAAGTTCGTCTTCCAAACCTGTCATGAATTCTTCTGCTTCCAGACCTTGAGGAGCTCTCACTTGGTGAGCATTGCTGTCCAAGTCTATCTTGTATCCTGCGACTACCAAGTATGGAATGAACGTTGGTGCGCCTCTCACTGCCTTCATATTCTTCTGAGTATTGTGAGTCAGATGATGTACCAAGTTTATCATGGACATTGGTACGTCTTTCATTATTTTTGCGCCCTCCCCTCTTGTGGCGCGGTGGGGATATTTCTGGGTTAAAGTTAAGCCGGGCTTGTAGGTTCTGGCTCGACCTTTTCCTTGCCTCCTCTTGCATGAGGTTAGTTAAAGCTTCATAATTTTGTGACACAAAATTACTTAGCGTTAATTCAGGCGCGTCCTCTTCTAGTGCAACAATGTCTGCTTCTGGGTTAGGTCCCCTAGCTCGATTAGGTGCTCCTGGTGGCACAGTGTTGTCCACAATAGGTGCCGTTTGATGGGGAGTATTGAAGAGAGTGCGCTGAAGTTCTTCAGCTCTTGGAACCACCGTGGTGGTTTGAGCAGTATCTGTTGGCAGTTCTACTGCTGGGAGAATTAGGGTTGGGCCCGATTCTTGGTGGCCAGGCGCACTGGTTGTTCCAGAGGCCTGCCTAGAGGTCGAATCTTGGTGGTTCTTCCTCTGAGGGTCACCACGTGTTTTTTCCAACTGCGGAGTCCGCTGGCCTGAGTTTTTGTGCGTTGTCATTCTAGTTCTTAGTGTAGGGTCCCACGGATAGCGCCACTTGTTGATACAAAAGTTGGGCGTTCCTTGTTTGGGTTCCTGCACTCGTACCAATCAGATCTTAATGCTTGAAACCTGTGCACTAAGAAAGCAAATAAACACCATTAGGCTTATCGTGGGATTGTCTCCCACGATTATCCTCCGGCGTGAGAGTAAGTAATCGATTTGAGGGTTATGTAGAAGAGTTAGGGTTGTAAGTCGTACCTTTAACGAGAGTTATGGTTTTGTTTATATAGGCACGTAATCCTTACTCTTCGATCAATATCTGGTTTGATATATATCTCTTAAATAGATGATATCTATCTCCAAACCATAAATAACTTGGGTTTGGGCTTTTGTGAGCCCAAACCATTAGGCGTGCTGGCCCAAATCATTCTCATGATAGCCCACTCGTGGTGGGCTTGGGCGTTAGTAATGTTTATCATTTGGGTTCGTGACCCGAATATAGACTATACGTCATCAGATGAAGAAGGTAAATTTGAACCATCTGCTCCATTAGAGGGAGAGGAACGGCACGAAACGGCGAAAGGGGCCGAATCAATCCTAAAACTAAAAGTGCTCCCCTCGCATTTGGAATACGCTTTTTTAGACAACAATCCTGAATTCCCAGTCATTATCTCATCATCCCTTTCGAAGGATGAAAAGAGATTTTTATTGCGTGAACTAAGCATTCATAAAGGAGCATTCGTTTGAAAAGTATCCGACATAAAAGGAATTAGCCCATCATTCTGTTATCATAAAATTCTTATGGAAGACAACTTCAAACCAGTTGTTCAGCCACAGCGTAGGTTAAACCCTAAAGTTCAAGATGTGGTGAAGGATGAAATAATTAAACTACTGGACGCTGGACTAATCTACCCAATCACATACATTGCTTGGGTTAGCCCTATTCATGTGGTACCGAAGAAAGGAGGAATGACTGTAGTGACAAACGACAAGGACGAATTGATCCGACTAGAACTTTAACCGGATGGAGAGTCTGCATAGATTATCAGAAGTTAAACGACGCTACTCGAAAAGACCACTTTCCACTTCCATTCATCGATCAAATGTTGGAACGACTATCTGGACATGAATACTATTGTTTCTTGGACGGTTTTTCAGGATACTTCCAAATTCCTATAGCCCCGGAAGATCAAGAAAAGAAAACTTTTACTTGCCCTTATGGGACATTCGCCTACAGAATGATGCCATTTGGTCTATGCAACGCACCTCCACTTTTCAGAGATGCATGACTGCTATAATTTCAGACATGTGCCAGGACTTTAGGGAGGTATTCATGGACGATTTCTTAGTGTTTGGTAATTCATTTAACTCTTGTTTAAATAATCTATCCCGTATGTTAGCTCGATATGAAGAAACCAACCTAGTTCTTAAGTGGGAAAAGTGTCATTTCATGGTTAAGGAAGGGATTGTTTTGGGGCATAAAATTTCAAATTCAGGGATCGAAGTTGAAAAAGCCAAAATCGATGTTATATCTAAGCTACCGTACCCAACTAATCTAAAAAGAATTATAAGTTTTTTAGGACATGCTGGATTTTATAGAAGATTTATCCAAGATTTTTCTAAAATAGCCAAACCTTTAACACATCTGCTAATGAAAGATGCCCAATTCGATTTTAATGATGAATGTAAGCAAGCTTTCAATGTTTTAAAAGAGAAATTGACCACTGCCCCAATTATCAATGCTCCCGATTGGAAAAATAACTTCGAGCTAATGTGCGACGCAAGTGAGTATGTCGTCGGAGCTGTCCTTAGTCAACGAGTCGACAAGAAATTTAAACCAATTTATTATGCTAGTAAAACCTTAAATGACGCCCAAGCACATTATACAACCACTGAGAAAGAACTCTTAGCAGTTGTTTATGCTTTTGATAAATTTAGGTGTTATCTAGTTATGTCAAAAACTGTTGTCTACACTGATCATTCTGCCTTGAAGTATTTGTTTAGTAAACAGGATGCCAAGCCACGTTTAATACGCTGGGTACTTTTGTTACAAGAATTCAAGATCGAAATCAAGGATAAAAAGGGCGCGGAAAACTTAGCTGCTGATCATCTGTCTAGGCTAGAAAATCCTGAACTTGAGGATTTGGATGAAGAAACCATTCGGGAATCATTTCCAGATGAACACTTAATGGTAGTACAAATAAGGGAAGTCGAATTAGACCTTTGGTACATAGATTTTGCTAACTATCTGGCAACAAGGATTCTACCTGGAAACCTTACACGCGACCAGAAAAGGAAATTTTTCACAGATCTAAAATACTACTTTTGGGATGATCCATATTTGTTCAAATCATGTACGGATGGAATTATCAGAAGATGTGTATCCGGGGACTAAATAACCTAGATACTGGAACATTGTCACAAGGGACCAACCGGAATACATCACGGGGCCGACACAACCGCTAGGAAAGTATTCGAGGCTGGGTTCTATTGGTGAAGCATTTTCAAGGATGCTGCCAAATATGTTAAGAATTGCGACGCATGTCAGTGTGCAAGTAACATCTCTTCACGAAATCAAATGCCTTTAAATTATCTTCTATTTTGCAAAGTTTTCGATTTCTAGGGAATAGACTTCATGGGACCGTTCATACTATCTGAAAAGAAATGTTATATTTTGGTGGCAGTAGATTATGTATCAAAGTGGGTAGAAGCTGAAGCCCTTCCCAATAGTGACGCTAAGTCAGTTGTTAAGTTCCTTAAAAGGCTTTTCTCTAGATTTGGAGTACCCAAGTCCCTTATCAGCGACCGAGGTGCTCACTTTTGTAACTGATTGATGGAGAAGACCCATAAAAGATATGGTGTGATTCATCGGTTGGGTACACCTTACCACCCTCAGACTAGTGGGCAAACTGAAAACACCAACCGCGCTATTAAACGCGTTCTTGAGAAAACTGTTAATAAAAACCGTAAGGATTGGGCAGACAAACTCGATGACGCCTTATGGGCACTTCGCAATGCTCACAAAACACCTTTAGGATGTACACCATCTCGTATCATTTATGGAAAAACATGTCACCCACCCGTTGAATTAGAACATAAAGTTTGTTGGGCGCTGAAAAAAGCAAACTTTGATCCTGAGGAAATCAAGAAAAACAGACTAACTCAATTGCACAGGTTAGCTGAATTAAGGTACGAAGCTTATGATCATTCAAAAGCTTACAAGGATAGAACAAAAAGATGGCACGATTCTAGGATACAAGAAAAGGAGTTTGAAGTCAGACAGAAAGTTCTAATCTACAATTCTAGACTTCGATTGTTTCCCAGGAAACTTAGATAGAGATGGCATAGACCATACACGG
The DNA here is from genome assembly GCA_030686995.1 of Artemisia argyi. Classification (NCBI taxonomy): domain Eukaryota; kingdom Viridiplantae; phylum Streptophyta; class Magnoliopsida; order Asterales; family Asteraceae; genus Artemisia; species Artemisia argyi. The sequence continues at coordinate 154,108,814 of CM060698.1, read as the reverse complement.
TAACTGAAGTATTCCTTTATGGGACTATTGAAGTGATCGATGACCAGGACCAACGTTTTAAAGTGAATGGGCACAGGGCAAAGATTTACTATGATGACAATGTTCGACGGTTGTCGAAAGATCTATATTTCACACCTATATAACCGCAACAGTGAGTCTAACTTAAAGACTCGATAATAAACAAAAGTGCTCTTTCGGGAGACAACCCGAATTATCCTTTTCCTTTCATTTTTCTCTTCTTGTTGGTTTGATATGTTTTGTACTAATATTTTGCAGGTGCTAAAGGAAGCATTGATATGGGGAACAAATTTTTGGACTTTTACTCCAAGAAATATTCTCAAGGGCCTCGCTACGGCGTAGCTCTTCCATTAACTACGTCGTAGCACCCTCCAGGTTTCATACTGGATTTATTCAACAACTACGGCGTAGCACCCCATTTTAGCTACGCCGTAGCTACCTTCTCAACCTTAAAAATGTTTTTTATTTTACAAAACATTCTTTAAACTTGTATTAGTTTTTAAATGAACTTTGTGGGTGTGTTCCCTGTAAACCCTCACGAGACTTCACTCGTCCACTTGGGACACCAAGTGGTTTAAAAGGCTTGTTGCATACGCTAAATGCAATCGTGATTCCTACAAAAGTGAGTTAGGTTTTTCTTTTTATTTTTCTTTTTCTTTTTAGGTTTTATGCTTTTGGTAGTTGTGTGATTCCAGGGAATTGAAATTTGCTCATAAGGCGTAGTGAAGGCACGTTTCTCAACATGATCCTTCTATTTTCAAGAGTAAATTTCAGGGAAGTTCTCGTTCTAATTCTACTTTTCCTCCTTATTTTTTATTTTATGTACAAAAGGGACTTTGTACAACTCAAGTGGGGGGACGGGGGTAGAATTATTTACTTGAACTTTTGTTTTGCCCTTAATTTTCTAGTTTATTTTGAAAAATTATGCCACTTTTAAAACTTTTGACATGTTTTTCTGAACCTAACTAGAATGGACCTTAGCCGAGTACATTAACCCTTAATACCATGGTGAGGTTTAGCCTATTTCAGTTTCACCATGTTTTACCCCAAATCCACCAAAAATATTAGTGTGCCGGTAGTTTGTAAACTTTAGAACTTGGCTTTTACATCATTTTAAAACCGTGTACGAGTAGTGTATTGAGATTTCTTAATACATTTGGAAGAAACTTTTTAAGAAGGCAATATTTTAGGATTATCACCCAAATAACCTTTATGTGTGTGTTTATCGATTAGTCACATCGACTATTCGACCCCCGTGTTAAAACCCTTTGTTGCACTCACCTTTAGTGCAAGATACCCCTAGATACACCCTTTTGAGCCTATCCTTTCGTTTCTTACCTATATTATTGTTTCGATACACCTATACATCTTAGCCTACCGTGTAGTCTTTGTTTATGATTGGGAAGTTGCCACTTGTTCTAATTTGAGGTCCAAGTCAAGAGGTTCAAGAATCACACCTACGTTGAAGACTCATCATTGAAGATTATGAGGAAACCCACTATTGTACATGTATTGTTCTTCCCAAGTGGGGGGATATGTTATGTTATTGATTTATAAAAAAAAATAAAAAAAAAATGTGAATTTCTGTATGTAGATAAGTTTACTTTGGTGCACCCTTATATATCACCATAATAAGAGCTTTGAAAGATTTAGCATCGAAGAGGCCACTTCGGTCATATTTGAAGAAGGAATCTGTTGGTTCTTAATCGCCAACATGAAGACCAAGTGTGGTGCTCCATCATGACGTCCTCTAATGGCACACACATGTTACATGATCCCATTCTTGCATTTTGAAACTTGGACTTGGATGAACGGCAAGTGGTAGCAACTCGGTTATAGGCTAAGACTATTTGTATTCTTTTTCATTTTACAACATTATTGTGCATCCCATGTCTTATCCTACCCTTTAGTTGTGAATCATGCTTAGGTGAGGGATTTGAGCAGTCATTGGTGTCTTGCCCGGCGTTCTAGTCATGTATCATTGCCTTTGTCACCCTTGCCATAGTATGTTAGTAACAACGCTACACCCAAATAGCCTTATATGTGTTTACCCAATATTGCCTTTAAGAATTGTTTTAACCTTAGCTCTAGTGGTAGAGATTTGTGTAACTGCCAAGCCTATGATATAATACATTCTAAGACTGTGCGTTGAGTGATCACCCCAAAATTAACACTTAGATTAGGAGAGAGATGTGAGTGTTTGTTCCAATTTTGTGAGGTGTTCGGCTTTGATAAATTCTAGCATAGGGATTTTTTTAATTCATATTCTCCAGTTTCTTGGGGGATATCTTTTTGAAAATCATTCTTATAAGGTCTACATGAGGGCAAGTAGAGTTCAAGTGGGGGGATATTTGAAAACATCAAATTTACCCCCAATCTAAGTGTTAATTTTCCCCCTTAAAATACTCATCTTTTCTACCTTTATGAAGAATATATACTCTTATTTCTTCCTATTTTGGTTTCAGGGTAAAGATGAGTAAAAGAACGAACTTACGCGGAAATGGAAGGACTTTGGAGCAAATATGTGGAAATTATGGATTCTGCACTAACTACGGCGTAGAGATTCATCTACCTACGCCGTAGCAAGGCATCATGAAGATTACGCCGTAGAAGCTCTCCTACCTACGGTGTAATGAAGAATTTATGAAGACTACGACGTAGCCCAACAACAGGCTACGGCGTAGAAGTCCACTAAAGAACACTACGGAGTAGGTAACTTTCCAAGCTACGACGTAGGATCTCATTTGAGGCAGTAAAGAACTAACGAGGCCAAGGAAGAAGCTACGGCATAGCAACTTTATCTACTACGCCGTAGGATGCTTATCATGAAGACTTTACACCCGTAACACTTGATCAAGTTACGGCGTAACACAATTTGCAAAGATTACGGCGTAGAAACCCTAATACGCTACGTCATAACATAGTCGGGGCCTATAAATACCAACCCTAATTTCGAGTTTTTCATATCACTTCCCATCTCTTCACCACAGCAACGTTGGGAAAAACTCAGGAAGAAGGGAGAACGAAGTTCTAGCCACATCCAAGTCAATTCAAAGGCAGGAATCACACATCAATCATAAGTGTTTTCATTCCTTTACTTTGTATTCGATCCATGTTTATATTTGTATCAACTCAACATTGTTTTACTGCAATTATGAACATGAGTGGCTAAACACCTTTTGGTGTTAGCCTAGTTATGAAATTGTTATGTTTTTTATTTAGTTATCCACGCATCTATTATCTATTGTTTGTTTAATTTCAAGGCGAGGCTTGGGACACTATAGTTCCCGTAGTGATTAGCGTTGGTTGTTCTCTAGATACTTGTGGAATTAACCCTAGGAAGCAAGTCGCTAGGGATGTGACTTGGTGATAGCAATATCACCATACATGTGCGAATTAACCCTAGGACCACCTACCATTGCTGGACGCTTAACGAAGTTAGAGGGGTTTAAGATCTGACCATGCCGCATTCGTTAGCCTTGTCCATGTTAGTAGAGGCACTTAATGACTCTTATGTCTACGTACCGATGAACCCAAGGCTTTACAATAGCTTTGGATAGGACAAGGTATAAGATAGATCTAGGCGAATTTGACATTCTGACCCGAAATGAAAATCGTATCCCCGAACGATATGATAAGATGCACCTAGAGGAAAACTAATCATGATCATAATAAGAGTAGTAATTAGGTTAACACTAATTCTCCTTACTAATTTCTTTCTATTTACTTTATTGTCTTGTCATTTCTTTTAATTAGTTTAATTTATCTTTCAACTCAAAACCCTCTTTTAAACGTGACACAACTTAGATAATTTCTGCACCTTAGCTCTTGCGATGACCTCGGCTTTACCATTTGACTATACCACACACGATCGGATACACTGTCTGTTAGTGCGTATAAGGTAGGCCTTAGGTAAACGAGACTTTATAAATACTAAAACCTGGTCAGTAAAACCTGCATCACTCCCCCTTGATGTGTACTCCCCCTCGTTCGGGGGCACCAAGGAAACGAGCTATGGAATGCTTGCAAAAAAATATTAGAAGCACAAGTATATATATATATATATATATATATATATATATATATATATATATATATATATATATATATATATATATATATATATATATATAGTAATAAAAATATAATCAAGCATCATGAAATTAAAGCATTCATTTAAAGCAAGAGTTGTGTAAAAATACACAACAATACATATATCATTAAGAAAGATTACAACTAGGACAACAACTAGGAAATACTACAACTAGAATAGTACTCCATCATGCAAAGAGTACATGAGCTTCATAGAGCTTGCAAATAAAAGGGTTGTGAAGGCTTTATTTATTAAGCATAGCTTATGCTTAATTTGGAGAGTATGAAGGTGATGGTGGAGAAATGGGTGAAGATAGTGGAGGTGGGATAATAGGTGAGGATGGTGGAGGTGGTGGTGGTGGTGGATTGGTTAGCAAGTGTTCAATATATGAAAACATGTATTAAATTTCATCTCTAAGACCAAAGATGATGGTTCGGTTGTGGATGCAACAAAGGCAAGTATCACCATGAGCTTCAAGTAATCTCCAAGGTACAGGATTAACAAAGAATCATGGTGTGATTGGTGGGGATGTGATAATGCTCAAAATTAACATGTTTTTAGTCGCGTTATTGTTTGTTTTATGTGTGGAAATTGGTCATATTTGTATATATTTGTTACTTAATCGTGGAAAAGTGTTTATGCATGCAAATATAGCCAAAAGCAGGTAAAAATGATTAAAAGATGAAGAAATGAAGTGGTCATGCATTTTTGGAGAGTTTCAAGAAGATCAAGGAAGAAAGAAATGTCGCATGGACAAAAGGATTTGATAAAGACAAGTATTCTACATGTAATTATCAAGGAAATATCAAGTTCTAATGGATAAAGTCATGCCATGAAGAAAAATAATGCATGCAACGTAAAATGACAAGGAAAAGACAAAGAAAGAATGTTCAGACAACTGCCAACCGATTGGATGCAACTCGCATCCGATTCGGCTGGAAACGTGCCAAAAGAATGACCATCCGATCGGATGGTGAGAAACCGATCGGATGAACAAGTTTGCATTTATGGACGTATTTACTCCTCATAATCATGTGTGGCTGATCATTTCTGCTTATTAACTTTATATGGACGTTTTTACTTGGAAGATAAGTGTCATTATGCTATATAATGACTACTTAGGGTCTAGAATTACTTGTACCACCAAATATCTAACTTAGTATTACACCAAATCTTGTTAGTTTATCTTATATTGCCTGAAAGTTTACTAAGTGTTGTAAAAACATCCAGAACGTGTTGAGTTAGAGTCTCAAGCATTGGTTCGAGTGTGGAGTTATTTACTTACGTTAGTGAGCAATTGGAGGAGTGTGGTTGCTATATTTCCACAAGTTTATTCATTGTAATTCTCAAGACTAGGTACACCTTGATACTTATAATGAACAATTGTTACTTTGAGTTTTATGAAAGTTTTCTTATTTACTTGTGTTTTAATATGATTGCTATGGAGTAATTTGTGATATACTTGTGTATATGATGTGATTGGTTAATGGAGTATTCTTTTCATTAAAAAGGTGATGCATGAAAACATATCTATTTTATGAGTTTGTTGAAGTAACATCTAATCTTGCTTAATTTGTCGGTAAAAACAATCTCTTGAAAAATAGGTCCGCAAGGAATTTCAACTTGTTTTTATTCCAAAATATTAATGCACCAAATTAGTATGGAATAGGATGCTTGACAACCATCTTATTTACTTGTTAAAATGGATTTGAGATGATTTCATCACGAAAAAGGACCGAAAGGATTCGTAGGAATTCATAAGAAAAGAATTGATTTTCAAAACAACCATGTGATTATAGAATTGTCATACTAATTTGATATGTCCGAAAGAAGTCATTTAGGTGATAGAATTCTTAGTGGTTGTTAAAACATTACATACATCATAGATTGTATAACTACTCATTTTTAGTTGTGCATCATAACAAGTTTTACACCAAACTTTGTACTCAAATTGTCATAATACTCCTAATTACCAATCAAGGAATTATACACAAGTATATGTTTAGTTTTTATTGGGTTTCTTTTAAATTAATATTTTATATAAACTTGGATTGACAACCCTTATTTAACAAACGTTTTTCTTATTACTAAAACAACCAAATCCCTTGGGACGATCTCGACTTTCCTACCTTTATTACACCGGACGAGTATACTTGCTCGTATGTGCTAAATAATAATTGGATAATTCATGTTTATAAATTTTAAAACTTGTACCAATAAAACGCACATCAAGTTTTTGGCGCCGCTGCCGGGGATTTGATTAATTTTCTTAGTTTTTAGTAATAAAATTGTTTGTAATTTGTGAAATTTTAAAGTTTTTAGAGTAAAAAAGGTAAAAAAAAAAAAAAAAAAAAAAAAGTTGGTTTTCAACCAACCGAATCAGATGGATGCCCATCCGATCGGTTGGTGGTCTCGGTAAAATTTTTAGGATTCTATTTTCTTAATTAATGTTTATTTTTCTGTTTTTAGTTAATTAGTTTTAATTATTTTATAATTAATGTTAGTTATTAGTAGTTATAAGTTATCATTATGAGTCATTTTAATGTTTTTAGTAGGTTTAATTTTAATTAATGATTTATAAGTTTTAAGAGTACCTTATTTAATGTTTTTTATGTCTTTAATATTATAATTAGTGTTTTTATTAAATATTAGTCTTTTATATAAAAAAAAAAATTGTTTCAGAAAACTCCAACCAAATCGGTTGTGGGTTCCAACCGATCGGTTGGAGGAGGTAAAATTGTGCCATCCGATCGGATGGAGGTCTCGGTAAATTTTTTTAACATTTTTAATTTTTAGTTTATTTTCAGTTCTAAGTGTTTTAGTTAGTTAATTTTCTTGTTCTTATTTCATATTAAGAGTTATTTGATTACAACTTACCCTCATGCTAATGATTTGGATTTTTTTTTTTTTTTTTTTTTTTTTTTTTTTTTTTTTTTTTTTTGTGTGATGGTTATGTTATAGTTAGTAATTGCTTAAGTTGAAATGGAGAGTTTGAGTCAGATTTCTGCGTATTTGAAAGATTTGGAAGATATGTTCAAGGATTCCGGTGATTCCTTGGAAAAGTTGGAAAGCATGTTGGAAAAGGCTAAGTTGGATTTAGAAGGAGAAGAGGTTGTTGGTGATAATGTTTCTTATTCGCCACATGAAATTTGTTACCCAAAGAAGGAGAAGGAAAGGAAAGTTGTTGTTTTCACAAGAGCACCACCTAAGGAATATGATGCTCCACACATATTCTACACCTTGTGCGGTGGAAGGAGTTAAAGCGTGGGATGCGGAATTGAATATGGAATATGGAGACAATTACATTTCGGAAGAAGTACTTGACAAGCTTGGTTTTGTTAGGCTTGATTATGGAAGTTATGGAAGAAAGGAAGTGAAAGGAGTTTGAGTGAATATTCATGGTCACATCTTCAAAGTTTATTTTGTGGTTTTGGAATATACTAATGCCGATGAACCGCAGGTTATCTTTGGTAGAGATTTTCTAGTGAATACCAAGTGTACATTGGATTTTGCACTTGGGGAGTTACGAATTAACATAAGTGATTTGGAAGAAGGAAAGAGTGTGAATGAAATGCTTGTTGATGTTTGTGAAGAAATGGAAGTGATGAAGGAAGGAAGGGATGAAATTTGTAAGATGGGCAAAGCTAACCGAAACAAAACACCATTGAACAAATTAACCCAACCCTCCACCCAAAAAGAAAACAAATCATCATCATCATCATCATCATCCAAAAATCTACCAAATTCACCAAAAAGTAGCAAACCTTTAACCAAAGAGCAAAAACAAGCTATCTTGGAGAATCTTGAAGCAAAAATTAGTGAATTGATGGAAAACAAACCGGTCATTGAAGTGTTAAGAAATTATATGGAGTATAGGAAGAAATTAGATGGAGTTATGTTGGTGAAGTCGAAGTTGGAAGATAATAGTTTTGATGAAGTAGAGGAGAGAAGGATAATTGAGAATGGGCTCCCAAAGAAAATGAATGATCCCGGAAATTTTGTTTTGCCGGTGAAAATTAATGGGACAACTCCTTTATATGCATTAGCCGATACGGGTTCAAGTGTGAGTATTATGCCTTATCCATTGTATCACAAGTTAGGATTAAGAGAACCTACACCTAACAATTCTAAACTCACTATGGCGGATAATTCTAAGGCAAAAGCAATGGGGGAAGTAAGAAATGTGAGAGTTCAAATTGGTTATCAAGCATTCATGACAGATTTTCTTGTGTTGGATGTTGCGGTTGATAAGGAACTACCTTTGTTGTTAGGTAGACCGTTCTTAAGAACTTGTGGAGCTATAATAGATATGGGAAGAGGTACCATGACAATTGATGATGGAGTTCTTAAGAATACTTACTATCCAAAGCCTAGAGGGGGTAGTAATGGGGATGATAATGATGAGGACCAAGAGGAGGATTACCTTGGTTGCTTTGAAGTAGGAAGAGATGAAGATGGTAGGCCTAACTTTGGCCCATGCACACCTAGTTTCTTTGATATTGAAGATGAAATGGAAAGAGCTCTAGCAATGGAGGCTTTCTTTAACCCATTTAAAAATATTTTTGTGTTTAACAAATTGACAGATTTTCTTGGATCTTTACCGGTCCAATTGAAGAACTTGGAATGGGGTTCCGATGGTCATAGCATTTACAAAAGAGAAGAAGGAGATGGTGATTGGCATTGCAAATTTGATATCACATGTCCTAGCGGAAGGAATTTTGCACGAAGTTTCAAAACTCAAAAGACTACTAGGAAGTTGTCAAACAAGTATCGTGGAGAAGACATTCTTAGGAATGAATATTTCTATGGATGAAGAAGAATGATCACAAGAATAAAGCACATCTTGTGCTAGTTTGTTTGTTTCGTATTTTTAATTTCATGGATTTTATGTTATGTTTTTAGGTTTTATGCATTTCATGTTTGAATGAGACTATCTATCTATCTATCTATCTATCTATCCATTTTTATATTTATCTATTTATCTTTTGATCTATTTATTAAGTTTAAGTTTTTAGTTTTTAGAGGTTAAGTTATGTTTTTTAGTCTTAAGATTAGAAGTAGAAGTAGATGACCAAATTTTTGGTAGACAAAGTGTGTTTGGAATACATACAAGATAATAAGTTTTGGAAAAGATAAGAACTACTAGCACTTGTACCAAGTTTAGTAGTAGAAAAATTTTGAAAAATCAATTTCATAACAAACCGAACGGATGTATTCACAACTGATCAGATGGAGTTGAATATATAAACCAAAATTTTCAAAAACTCAAGAAAACCATATACACACAATTCACCAAAAATTGGGGTTAAAAATTCGACCATAAGAAGTTGTTAGAAAGTTGCAGGAGTGATAATTAATCATCAATGGCATCAAGTCAAGTAAGTTATATCATTAATTTTGTTCAATTAGGTTTTAATTCAGATGATTGAAATTAGGTCACGAATTGGGTATTTTTGAATAAGTTCGAATTAAGATGTAATATTTTGGGGATAAGTGATTAGATGATAGGAGAAGGTATTGCAAAAAGAATTAGATCAATTGGTTAAGTTTTGAGTAAGAATTCATTGATTGAATTTTCGGATTGAATTGGGTATAATCTTTGAAACTAGTTTATTTGCAATTGATGAATCCCAGAAGTTACATGATTGATAATTAGTGATGTTAGGTTATTGCATTGTTGATTAGAGCACTAATAGGAAGATTTTTAGTAGATGATGTTCTTGGTTTTCATAGAATCATTAGGTTGATGATTGGAAATGTTAAGAATCGTTGATAGGAGAGTTTGGATGTTAGAAGTACTCAAGAATGGATGATTACAAGTTAGAAAGAAGTTCGGATTGATTGGGAAACGTTTAGGATGGATTGAGGATACTTGAAGTATACAGAAACTCCAGCCGAATCAGTTGCGAGTTGCAACCGATCGGATTGGAGTATGCCAAAAGTTGCATCCGATCGGATGGACCTCAATCTGATTGGATGGACGCCTCGGAAAAAATTTTGACATTTTTGAAATTGTGTTTTCTAGTTTCTAAATTGATTGGTATTAGTTTTTATACTTTTATAAAAACATAATTTGAGATTTCTTTCAGGGAAATGTTGCAAGATTGGGACGTAATCAAAGAAATCCGATTGTTAACAAGAATTTGAAAAGGAACGAGAGGAAGAGGATCACTTTCAGTTTGAAACCAGAGTCTAATGATAATGTCAAGTTTTCTAATGTGCAAAACAAAGATGAGAAGAATGCATATAGGGAACGTCTTTCAAAACTTCAAGAGAGGAAAATTGCTAAACCTAGGTTGATTGATTGGGAATTGCTTGCGGAGTATGAATGTGAGGATCAATTGAGGAGTATGATGACTATGATTTATGTGTATCCTGGTGATGGGGATAGATTTGAAGATTATTCTTGGGAAAGAGCTTTTAGTATTCGTGAGAATGTTTACAAGGAATGGTGTTTGGAGTTCTTTTCTACGGTTTACTTTGATAGGAAGGTAAATGATGTTCTTGGGGATGTTTGTGTTTGGTTTAGATTGTGTGGTCGCAAACATGCTTTATCTTTGCCAAATTTTGCAGTTGCCCTTGGTTTGTATGAGGAGAGTGAGGTTAACCATAGGTTGTTTGGACCACATTTTGTGAGTTTGGCTAGAGCTAATGATCAATACACGGGTGTTGATGCTTATTGGAATAGGATTGGTGATCCAACTTGTCTTAGGAGAAATTCTTCAAGGATTAGGAATCCGTTGTTGAAAGTTTTACAAAAGTTGATTTCTTAGGGATTGTTGCATAGGAGCGGTAGTCAAAACAAATGTAGTCAACCGGACCTATGGGTGATGAAGTTGTTGGAGGAAGACAAGAATGGGAATGTGGCATGGATTATTGCCGAGTATCTTTCTAAGAGAGCACTGGGGATTAAGAAACAAAGTGATGTTTGTGGAGGTCATTATGTGACCGCGTTGGCTAAAAATCTTGGGTATTTTAATGATAATGAGTTGAGGAAGTGCAGAGTGAGGTTGGAGAGTGAGATATGGGATGCTTTTAGTTTTGGAAAAGCATTGGATAGGAATAACAAGACTTTGGGACCTTGGACCGAACCAAGTGTGGGTGCACAATCCGGAGCTTATGCGGAAGCGCCATCACAACCTCAAATGGGGAGTTTTCCGGGTAATACTCAAAGTGGTTTGAATTCAGGATGGGGTGATTGGAACCGAGAGTTAAATGCTATTGAGTGTAGGGATGTTTGGAGAGATTCAATGCTAATGAGGAATAATTACAACTATGATTATTCCATGCCTATGATCCAACATTTGGCACAAGATGCCAATTATGAGGTACCTCCCTACAACCCACCAAATGTTCCACCATACCCTTTATCATATTCTCCATATCCTGGACCATACCCCTACCCTTATCCTGGTTATTCACCATTTCCCGAGCCATACCCTCCATATGGTAGACTTCCCGAATATGGTAGTTCAGGTGTTAATGTGGGTGGACCACGTTTTAATCCTGGAGGATCAAGTTATGATGTTGGAGGTTCGTCATCAAGAGCTGGAAAGAAGAAGAGACGAGTGGTGGACGAGGACGATGCAGAAGATGTTGATGAGGAAAAAGAGGAAAGCGAGGACGAGTTCATTCATTCTGATGTGAGTTATTGATGGTGACGTTTGATCATATGGTTTATGGTTGGTTTTTAAAAACAATTATGTGTCGAACTATTTCTATTTCCATTACCTTTAACTATTTCTCGTAGGATTTATAATGTAACTTAATTTTCTATTTATTTGGTTTAGATATGTTTTTGTTTGTGTTTGTTTGGTTGTTTCATATATTTTGCAGTTTTCTTGCAGGGGTTTTGTTACGGAAGCATATAGTTGATCAACGTTTGGAGTCGATAAACTCATTTGCTTATTATGATCAAATATGCATGTTGCGTATTTAACTCCGGTATTTTCTAAATTTTCCATTTCCTTTACTTTGAAGTTATTTTTTATTACATTGAGGACAATGCAAAACTTAAGTGTGTGGGAGGGAAGAAAATAGAAAAATTGCATAATTTTTAAATTTTTATTTTATTTTTAATTTTCATTTTTTAGAGTCGTGAACTTTAGTAACTAGTAGCAGTTCGCCCTTCATATTTTAGTTAAAATAAGGTTGATTCAATGTTAAATAATAATGATATTTTTGGAGAATAAATTCAAGTTTTAAAGAGCAATTCGTCTCGAAATTGATAACATTTGCTAGCACAATTTTATACCCTTATTACTATAAATTGTGAGGATTAGTTTTTTTATGTGAATAGTGTTTCTTATACTATTTATGTTAGCCTTGCTATTTTATAAAAGATAACGTCACACATAAAGAAATGGAGTAGATATCATACAAATATTACTTTAGGGACTATTATTGTAATATAGGCAAACTAGTAATGTTAGGAGCCTATAAATACCCCTCATGACTCTCCATTAGGGGTGTGGGAAAGTGTGTGTGTTGTTTTATTTATTTCTTTTCAATATAAACCTTTTTCTCCACCTTTCTCTCTCTACTTTCTCTCTCTAGAATAATCATGTATTTCCATCAACCTCGACCTCCCGAACGTGTTTCTTGGTCATAACAAGTGGCATCAGAGTTAATCGGGGGCAAATCGTGGTGTTTTTGGGTGAAAAATCATGTTTTTTAGTGTTTTTTCTCGGAAAACTTACGATCTTATCGAGTTAGGATTTTTCTTATCGAGTTAGAAAATTTTATCGAGTTAGAAAAATTCTAGTGAGTTAGAAAATTCTTGCGAGTTTGAAAAAAATCCTAGCGAGTTTGAACTTTTCTTGCGAGTTAGAATTTTTGAAAGTTTGTGAGTTAGGGTTCTGAGTTTCAAAGGTTACCGAGTTTGGTCAGATTTTACCGAGTTTGGTCATTTTTACCGAGTTAGATGCATATTACCGAGTTAGGTGATCTTACCGAGTTAGGTGGTATTACCGAGTTAGGTGGTATTACCGAGTTAGGTGATCTTACCGAGTTTGGTGGTATTACCGAGTTTAGTGGTATTACCGAGTTAGGGTTGATTTTCGAGCAACGGTTTTATGTTTCGAGTATGCTTCATATAGTTTGCCGAGTCAGGCTGGTCCAACCTTATCGTTTATCGAGTAAAGATTTCTTTTGGACTAATCTAAACGAAACTCTGCCGAAATTGACTTAGGATATCGAGTAACGAGATGGGATTTTGAGCAAGGACATATCAAAGGATTATTATATAAACAAAACCCTAAACTCATCGAATAACCTAATGTCTAAATACCTTAAACCCTTACCTTCACCCAAAACATACATGATATTATTGGTAAACATTTTATAGAACATGATTCATTTTATTGTTTCATTATCTAAATACCAATATATCACACACCAAAAACACACCACGAATTGCTTAAACAATCCTAATCAAGAATCACAATCAAATGACAACGGCTAGTATCGGATTTTGTGATTATGGGAACAATTCTTTATCACTTTTCTGGGTTTAAAGTTCATTTCAAGGACATGTGTACTTATTTATCTCAAAGTCTAGGGGTGGATGGATGCATGACTTTCGAAGATACTTATTTGTGCATTCACTAATATTGATAGTGACGAAGACTTGGATTATCTAGTTTTCATAGGTCAAGGGGTGGATGGACGAAGACCTAGATAACTATCACTTAAAGGAGTTACGTTGTAGCTAGTGCTCAGTGTTACACGAAGTTATGGATAATCAAGAGGTGATGTACGTCTTATACTTGATGGTTGGTTGGTTGAAGAGTATAGAGTACTCAGAGATTCGATGGTGTACGAACTCTCTACACCGTTCTTAGTCACACCATAGTACAAGATTAAGTAACATATCTATGGGATGTTTACTTTATTGTCAGATTGGTTATATTGGGTTGTTTCTCTAGTCATTGGTCATTTACTAGCCTGTTGGAATTTAAAGAGTTCGCTTAAAGGTTGAAGATAAGAGAAGAGATTGTAGAATAAAGAGAGTCATATCCTATCAGCATATTCTCACAAATTATGCTTTCATGGTCTATCTATATTGCACCAGAAGTGTAAAGTACGGGTAATTTTGGCATGTACACACAATAGTATGATGATTTTGATACATCGCAACCATCAGGAGGGAGAAGAACATGCCAAAAGAATTAGTGTTTCATCTCTAGTACGTTGGTTGATCGAGGGAACTGTGCTTACACTAGAACCGAAGAAGTACTAATGATGTGTACATCGGAGCGTATTACCAACCTTCTGTGCAATACTATGTGAGTAATGCTATGATGCTCCCAGAATGACAACCATGGTGCAAACTCATTAGTATCTACCTTATCCGTTGCGAGATGAGAAGAGAGTTGTCAGTTTAGGAGGGAGCAGAAGAAAAAGAATAAAGGCTCACTAGTTAGGAGGGAGTAATAACCTAATTAGACCATTACAGTTGAAGTTCAGAGCTACAAAGACCTTTGCCGTCAGTGTCAAAGATCATACGCCGAGATCGTCGGAAGAGAGAACTTCAAGACTGCCTCAGTATCTAGACTACAGAGACTCTGTGCTTCAACAACATCAACATAGTTTACTATTGTTGTAATTTACATGTTTATGTGTTTATAGGTCTCATTGTATCCATTCATGTGTGACGATATCTTGGAGGGAGATTGTTAGGCTTGCTATTTTATAAAAGATAACGTCACACATAAAGAAATGGACTAGATATCATACAAATAGTACTTTAGGGACTATTATTGTAATATAGGCAAACTAGTAATGTTAGGAGCCTATAAATACCCCTCACGACTTTCCATGAGAGGTGTGGGAAAGTGTGTGTGTTGTTTTATTTATTCCTTTTCAATATAAACCCTTTTCTCCACTTTTCTCTCTCTACTTTCTCTCTCTAGAATAATCATGTATTTCCGTCAACCTCGACCTCCCGAACGTGTTTCTTGGTCATAACAATTTATATATTTCATTATGAGTGTGCCGGTGGTTGTGTTAATTCTAGAACTTGTACTTGTTATGCATTACGGTTAAATCATTTTCGAATGATAAGGATATATTCATATGATAAGAGGCAAACTTAGGAATAAAACCAAATGGCCATCCGTTTACAAAATAATTTTTGCTAACCACATCGGTTAGTTACCCTCGTATTTGGAACCCATTTGTTAGCGTTCATCTTTAACGCTAGATACCCTTAGTTACACCCTCCGAGCCATCCTTTTCATTTTGTTACATCCAGAAAAATACAAAAATATTTTACACTTTAAACCTTAGCCTAACCCTTTGTCAAAGTCTAAATGATAGGTTGCTAGTTGTTTGGTTGTTGGATTGTTTTTGATGATTATTAGTTAGCCACACTTCACAATTCATGTGTGTGCCATTCCAACAAGATGAAGGATGCATACTTCTTATTTGTATTTTTTGTGGTGTATGCTTATGCGAAGTGTGGGGGAGATGTGATGAAAAAAAAAATAGTCATCGCAACTATAAGGTGACAAATCATAGCCAATGTGCTATATTATTATGAATATATAAAGTTATGTGATATGTTGTTAGCCAATGTGCTAAGTTTGAAGAATATTTTTATGGTGAATCGATGTATCGACATGTGAAAGTTCGAAGAGGAAAAAGATTGTAACTATTGTCATTTTTGGGTTTGTGGTTTGTTTGAGATTAGCAACTATGGGACTTAGACTTTGATTTTATTTTTCTTTAAATCCAATTTCATAAATACTCTCATGCCTTATCCTTACCTTTTTGACTCAGTGTAATTATTTGCACGAAAGTTTATTTACCCTTAGCCTAAACGTTACAACCCGAATAAAAGACCTCTATGATGAATTATTCTATTGTTTTGATACTTGTACAAGCCTATGGTAAGAAACATAAATCATGACTGTGCAATG
The DNA here is from genome assembly GCA_030686995.1 of Artemisia argyi. Lineage (NCBI taxonomy): Eukaryota > Viridiplantae > Streptophyta > Magnoliopsida > Asterales > Asteraceae > Artemisia > Artemisia argyi. Next base: position 154,092,782 of record CM060698.1, on the reverse strand, counting down.
AGTGATCTATTAATCATGACACGTATTGAGTGATGAGTGAATTTCAAATTATCTTCGTGAGGTGCTTAGAATTGTTATCAAGCTCTTTATTTACTTGATTGAGTTCAAATAAGATATTTGCACTATTGCCATTGAATTCAATTTTCTTTTGATTAAGGCTTGCTCGAGGGCGAGCAAAGCTCAAGTGTGGGGGATTTGATAACGCTCGAAATTAACATGTTTTTAGTCGCGTTATTGTTTGTTTTATGTGTGGAAATTGGTCATATTTGTATATATTTGTTACTTAATTGTGGAAAAGTGTTTATGCATGCAAATATAGCCAAAAGCAGGTAAAAATGATTAAAAGATGAAGAAATGAAGTGGTCATGCATTTTTGGAGAGTTTCAAGAAGATCAAGGAAGAAAGAAACGTCGCATGGACAAAAGGATTTGATAAAGACAAGTATTCTACATGCAATTATCAAGGAAATATCAAGTTCTAATGGATATAGTCATGCCACGAAGAAAAATAATGCATGCAACGTAAAATGACAAGGAAAAGGCAAAGAAAGAATGTTCAGACAACTGCCAACCGATCGGATGCAACTCGCATCCGATTCGGCTGGAAATGTGCCAAAAGAATGACCATCCGATCGGATGGTGAGAAACCGATCGGATGGAGATGACTGAAGTTACAAGTTTGCATTTATGGACGTATTTACTCCCCATAATCATGTGTGGCTGATCATTTCTGCTTATTAACTTTAGATGGACGTTTTTACTTGGAAGATAAGTGTCATTATGCTATATAATGACTACTTAGGGTCTAGAATTACTTGTACCACCAAATATCTAACTTAGTATTACACCAAATCTTGTTAGTTTATCTTATATTGCCTGAAAGTTTACTAAGTGTTGTAAAAACATCCAGAACGTGTTGAGTTAGAGTCTCAAGCATTGGTTCGAGTGTGGAGTTGTTTACTTACGTTAGTGAGCAATTGGAGGAGTGTGGTTGCTATATTTCCACAAGTTTATTCATTGTAATTCTCAAGACTAGGTACACCTTGATACTTATAATGAACAATTGTTACTTTGAGTTTTATGAAAGTTTTCTTATTTACTTGTGTTTTAATATGGTTGCTATAGAGTAATTTGTGATATACTTGTGTATATGATGTGATTGGTTAATGGAGTATTCTTTTCATTAAAAAGGGGATGCATGAAAACATATCTATTTTATGAGTTTGTTGAAGTAACATCTAATCTTGCTTAATTTGTCGGTAAAAACAATCTCTTGAAAAATAGGTCCGAAAGGAATTTCAACTTGTTTTTATTCCAAAATATTAATGCACCAAATTAGTATGGAATAGGATGCTTGACAACCATCTTATTTACTTGTTAAAATGGATTTGAGACGATTTCATCACGAAAAAGGACCGAAAGGATTCGTAGGAATTCATAAGAAAAGAATTGATTTTCAAAACAACCATGTGATTATAGAATTGTCTTACTAATTTGATATGTCCGAAAGGAGTCATTTAGGTGATATAATTTTTAGTGGTAGTTAAAACATGACATACATCATAGATTGTATAACTACTCATTTTTAGTTGCGCATCATAACAAGTTTTACACCAAACTTTGTACTCAAATTGTCATAATACTCCTAATTACCAATCAAGGAATTATACACAAGTATATGTTTAGTTTTTATTGAGTTTCTTTTAAATTAATATTTTACATAAATTTGGATTGACAACCCTTATTTAACAAACGTTTTTCTTATTACTAAAACAACCAAATCCCTTGGGACGATCTCGACTTACCCACCTTTATTACACCGGACGAGTATACTTGCTCGTATGTGCTAAATAATAATCGGATAATTCGTGTTTATAAATTCTAAAAGTTGTACTAATAAAACGCACATCAGGATGAGACATGAGCATCAAGTGGTGTTATTGGTGATAATGAGATGGTAAGTTCGGTGGAGAGGGGTTCTTGGGTAGGATGTGGTGATGATGCTTGTGGTGATGATAAGTGTGAGTTTATGTAGTCACTGATGGATGAAGTTGAAGGTATGGAAGAAGAGGATGTTCCATGAGTGGAGGGTGTTTTAGATGGTGCATTTGGTGCACTAGGGGATGAGCATTTAGGTGGAGGTGATGGAGTGGTGTTGTCTTCATTAGTTAAATCAATGAAGAGTTGTTTTGGAGGTATGATGACAATCTTTTGTTTCTTTGAGGCCTTAGAGATAGAGGTGCTTGGTGATGACATGGTGGATTAGGTTGATGGAGGTGAAAAATGATGAGGTGAAGAGTTTTCATTTGGAGGGAATTTATAATATGAAAACATGGTTGGTTTAAGTAAGTTTTTGAAGAGGTTTAAGGAGATTCCAATATCAGTTGGGTTATAAGGAGAAATGGTAGGTGATACTAGAGAAAGGGGTCACAAGATGCAAAAGAGAACAGTGAAATCACTGTCCCAGATGGCGGTCCCCTTAATTGTAGGCCGGCCCCCTTAATAATTAAGGGGACCGCCTAAGAAAATTAAAGGGGCCGCCCATCTGGTGTTTTCCCAGGCGACCAAAATTCAAAAATTTTCAGAAAAGGGTTGGTTTTCAAGTATGTATTTTCAGCAAGCTCCATTTGGAACATATACTCTTAGAATGATGAAATACTAGCATAAACATATAAGAAGAATAATCAAGCATGCATGTAAACTAATATATTGCAAACCAATTATAAAACAAGCATACTAATAACATTAAATAGTTAGAAAGAACCTAGCACAATAATAGTTAATATCCTGACATCATCCAAGTAACAAGCAATACACAAGATAAAAGTCAAATATTTCTGAATACATCGGACAAATAATGTTACACGTAATTATCTTAAAAACCCATCATCAATAACAAGTAGTTCCACATCGACGACTCTATTTCTTCTTCCCCATAATCTTCCTGAACATCTTTCTTAAGGACTTGAATCCACGTCGAACTTCTTGATGCATTTGTTGAGTCCTGTTGATCAATGATGTTTGTCGTTCGAAGAGGAGTTCATCGGTACGTTGGTGAGGAGGAGGAGTTTGATATTCGGTATAATCAAGGTTAGGAAGATTATCAACAAAGGTCGTGGGAGATGGGGTACTAACACGTGAGGTGTCTTCCTCCTCCTCCTCATCATCTCCTCGATGAGATGTCAAACCACAAGATGCAAAGTATAAAGGGCCACGAGATTTCCCTTTGTTGCTTCGAGATCGGCGAGTATGAACGAGAGTAAGTTGATTCAAAGTGGGATGAACGAACTCATAAATATCACTCCTAAGATCTGGGTAGTGTTCCATGACATGACGATAAAGTCTAGTGAGGAACATACCATAAGGAAGGTTGGCATTTGGAGTGGTTTTGGCAGTCATGATACGATTGACAAAGATATAAGCCAAATTGTAGTTTTCTTCAGCAACAACACAATACAACATGTGAGCGATGCTAGCCATGAGATGATCACAGTGGCCTCCGGTACCAAACGCATTCTTGCAAATGAGTTCTTCCCAATTCTTCATGTCGGGGCTTAGCTCTTTGAGAAGGATTTGATTAGCATGAATATCGACATTTTTGACTAGTCGTACCACGTTCTAGCTCAAGTAGTCGACGAATGTCTTCAGGACTTGGAATCTCAGAATAGTATGGACCATCCTGAGGTCGATTTCGTTCAAGAGTTGAAAGATCCCATTCATTAGAGTATACGGCTTGGCCGTTGTATGGGATTTTGAGGATTTGTCCAAACTGAGCAAGAGTAAAAGTGATGAATTGGTTCTGGATCATGAAAGAGATAAGAAGGTGGCCATAGGGATCGGTTTGCACCGTAACTTGGCTACAGAAATAAAGGATGAAGCGAGGAATGATTGATTCATTGATTTTGAAAAGACAATCGAGATGAACATTGGTAAACATTCGTTCGATTTGATCAGATTGATAAAAAGATGGATCGATAATTCTACCCTCATGAATGTTTCTATTTTCTATGGGATGATAGAAACATGCAATGGCGGGAGAAATTCCGTGAGTAGCGGAGACTTTGGGAATGTATTTCTTTGTATTTGAAACATCACCAACCGTGGTTTTAGGCATTTCCACCTAAACAATATAACAACAAAAATAAAATTAAGATAAAAACAATTAACATGCATATGTTATATAAATATATGCAATACATGTGGAACGTAAACATACTTGTAGCTAAAAAAAATATCCTAGGAAGTAGTTTACAATGTCCCTTGATTTTAATTTTTAACTCGCTTAAAATGTATCCTATGATGTCAAGGAGTAGTTATGGAATAAGTTCGATATAATCTCCCATCCAAACATCCCCTAAAACTTCATAAGCCACTTTGAAATATGGCTAGATATATATTAGATTATATATCTTACTATTTCATACGAGTTTGACTAATGCTAAAATTGTGAAGAAAGTGAAAATGTTAATTTCGATTCAAAAATATCATTTTCTATGTTAAACCAAACGCTCCCTTAACTAGACACCTAATGACAAATATATCAACATATATATGAATCATATATCTTGATGACTCCAATATACTAGTTATGTCTTTATATGTTTAACAAAATGTTTTAAGGTTCATGGCATTCTATTTTAAACATTCCTAGAACATGAACCAAACGCCTATGTTATTTTTGCAAAACCTTACTAATGATTTTGAAAATATGTTTTTGATGATTAAAACATTCTGTTAGTACAATGTAGTAACTTCTATCTAGTTTTTAAGGAATATATCAACAATGTGTCAAAGGAAAGATTTTCAATATGGGTTTTTAAAAAAATAAGCTTTTGATGTGGTGATTATGTTATGAGTTGTTTTTAGTAATAATTCTACACTCTAATCCTATAGGGAGCATTTAGTTACGGGAATTCTAAACTTAATTTCAACATAATTCGGATTTAGAAAAATTTTAGTAAAATACCTGATTGTGATTAGACTCAAAATTGGATGAAATTAGACAAAATGTGTGTTAAAAAACTTACAAAAGATGTTGTTATACGTGTTCTTAGCGTTTTCCCCTTGCGAAACAAGCCCGGATTCATGATTTGGTAGTTGATTTTGGTGGTTTTGGGGTGTGGTTATTCGTTCACATCAGCAATAGAGGGAAGGGTGTTTGAAGAAATGGAGTGTTAGGCAGAAATTTTAAGAAGAAAACGAGTTTGGTACCATCAGATGGCCGGTCCCCTTAATCATTAAGGGGACCGCCCCCGATAACAAGCCGGTCCCCTTAATCATTAAGGGGGCCACCCGCCAAATTTTGAATTTTCGGGTTTTGTTTCTGACATTAACATATTTATACGTATATAATTAGATTTATAATATATCAAATATACGTACGAATATATTGGCACGATGATGAGATACTTGACAATCTTTAATTAACGTCTCGTCAAGTTGATAGAGGTTTTGAGAAGTGTGTAGGAATATGTATGTATATATATATATATATATATATATATATATATATATATATATATATATATATATATATATATATATATATATATATATATATTTATATATATGTGTGTGTGTGTGTTTGTGTATTATATGTAAGTGTGCGGGAATAGTGGGTTATTAAGCGGAATTGAGAAATGATGAGGAAATGATGGAGATGAGTGTTTGACGGCGATGGGAGTTTGTTTCATCCATAGCTTTCTTGTACGAAGGCATTCTACTTTAATGTTGTTCCACTTAACTCACATCTTTTCATCATCATGAGTTTTCTAATAGTGGACATAAAAGATTTTCGAGTTGAACGTTAAAGTTCAAGAGGGGGAAGAAAAGGTTCGAGGACGAACAATTTCTATTTGTTCTAGAAAGTCAACAAATGACGTATCTAAGTTATGAGGCAATGCGCATATATTATCAGTATATATATATATATATATATATATATATATATATATATATATATATATATATATATATATATATATATATATATATATATATATATATATATATATATATGTATGTATATATAAGTATATGTATATAAAATAGTATATGTTTATATTTATATAGGGGAATAGCAGAGGGGAACAATGCCTAAAGAGAAGTCTATCAAAGCAACTAAATATATAAGAACTAACTAAAGATTAATCTAAGCATACATCATGGCAATGATCATGAAAGAAAAGCGTACCTTGTGGTCTTCAATAGAATTCTTCATTATCTTCAATATGATTTGTAGACTTTATAAAGTCTAAGATGATAGAACTTCCAAGCCTCTTTGAGGAGTATTGATCTAGCTATTTGGTCCCCATTGCCTCTTTGGTCCAAAGTTGTTTGGTCCAAACATGTTTAATATTTGGCTAGGATGCATGAAAGGTGGTAGTATTCCCCAAGGGTTGTAACTTGGTTGATAGTTCCACATTTGATTACTAGTGTTATTGTAGTTTTGTCTATTTTGGTTTCTTCTTAGTTGAGGTGCTTTAGATCTAGGATAAGAGTTATTTGGCTTTCTAGGTCGCGGAGTTTTAGATCTTGTTTTAGGTTTAGAGGATCCTACTTCGGTTCTTAAAGATGGTTTATAAAAAGTTTTTATTTCGTTATTACTAGCAAGAGATATTTTCTTATCATTTATGAGTATGTATTTGGGATTTGATTCTAAAGGTTTTAGTTTACTAGGTTCACTTTCAAACTTAACATTTTTTGTTTCATTAGTTGAAGCTTTGGTTGGGTAAAATCCTAAGCCGGTTTTGTCTCCGGATATTCTTTGAATGCTTATTATTTTCTTAAGTGAGTTACTGCTATTTTCAAATTTGTCAAGTTTGCAAATTTCTTCCCTAGGTATTTCGCTTTCACTTTTAAGCTCTTGACATGATTTACATTTTTCAAAAATTTCTTTACCTTTTTCTAATTTAAGTATTTTAATTTTTAGTTCTAGTATTTCATTTTCTAATTCGTTGTTTGTGCGTTTTAGTGATTTGTTTTTAGTCATTACTTTTTGTCCTAGTTTGCATAGTCTATTATACTCACTCTCTAAATCTTTTTCATCTAATGATAGATTCTCATCACTAAAGTATTCGGTTTCGGAACGTACCTCGCTTGATGTCTTAGCCATAAGGCACTTCTCTTCCTTTGTCATTTCTTTCTCATCTTCATCGCTATCACTCCAAGCTCCTCCAACAAATGCCCTTTGATTTTGATCTCTTGACATCATTGGACATTTTTCAATGAGAGGATTTGGATTACCACACTTGAAGAACTTCCTTTCATTCTTGCTATTCTTGTCATCTTTATTCTTTTGAGATGCTTTCTTTTCATCATGTGGTTGTCTAACGAATCTTTTTCGCCTTTTGACGAATTTCTTGAAGTCTCTTACCGCCATGGCATATTCTTCGTCATCACTTTCGGAAGATGAGTTATCTTCGTCACTAGATTCCTTTCTAGCTTTCAAGGCGATTGACTTGCTTTGCTCTCGTTTTTCTTTGACCATTTCGGAGTCCTTCTTTATTATTACTTCGTAGACTTTTAAGTTCCCAATTAATTCATCAAGTTGTAAAGTTGACAAATTCTTTGATTCTTCAATAGTCGTCACTTTAGCTCGCCATTTTGGATGAAGAGCCCTAAGAAATTTCCTAACAAAATTCTTACTAGAAAAATTCTCATCAGGTGCTTTTAAACTTGTGATGATAGTGTTAAACCTAGCAAAAGCATTATCAATTGATTCCTCTTCCGGAATCGTAAATTGCTCATATTATTGAACAAGTAGATCTATTTTGTTATCTTTGACTTGACTATTGCCTTGGTGAGTTATTAGTAAAGAGTTCCAAATTTCTTTTGCGGTTTCACACATAAAGATCCTTTCGTATTCTTTACGTGGTAACGCGTTGTAAATAACCATTTTTGCTTCATTAGTTTTAGCAAGTTCTCTTTTTAAATCATCGTTTTGTTTTTGAAAATGTACGATTTCATCTTTCTTTGTTTCGGGATTATTTTGAATAGGTAAAAAATCACCATTAGTAATAACATGCCAAAGATCTAGATCGTTTGATTTCACATAAGTTTCGAATCGATTTTTCCAATATAAAAATCCATCACTTTCAAATAGTGGTGGTCTTTGCATAGATTGCCATTCTAAATATTTTTCAGATTCCATAGATCGTTACAAGTTTTAAAATACAATATATTTTAAATATCTAGCTTGACGTGGCTCTAATACCAATTGTGGAAAACTAGAAGGAGGGTTAAATAGTTTTACGTCTTTTTGTGTTTATTTTCAAAAAACTTTTGTTGCTTATTAAAACTTTGATTCGATCTTATGTGAATTAAATTGTTAACAAATATGAGCAAATATAAACTAGTATAATCTAATAGTGTAAATAAAGTAATGAAAATAAATGAAAGATAGAGATGGAAAGATCAAACCACAACACGAGAATTCATAGTGGTTTGGCTACAAGGACACCTTCCTTGCCCTACTCCACTCCCCGAGTACCACACTCGAGAGTTTTCTTCACTATGTCAAAAAACTCCTTTTGGCGGAGAAACCTTACACACCTTAGCTTACACCGATTAACGACACTAAGCTAAATGTCAAGTTCTAATCCTAGCTAGAACTAATCTCATGAATTATTCACAACTTCACAACTTCTTCACGATAGCTTCACAACTTCTTCACGTCTTCTTCACACCTTCTTCTTTGCACAACTTATTCACAACTTTTACAATACTTCTTTCCAACACAACTAATATCTACAATCTACTTAAGCACACAACACTTTACAAATAATCTAGCACTACTACAAGATGATACTAACTAATCACAACACTACTACTTTGTATAGATGTTGAAGGAGTGTTCTTCTTTTGCACTTGTGTGGATGAAGCTTTGGATCACTAGGAAACAAAGACTTATGATTATATGATCAATGGGTTTGAAAAGAAAGAAAGAGAAATTTGGATCAGAAAATTTGGAGTGCAAAAGGTAGGAAAAATTCCAGAGAAAGTCTAGTATTTATAGCGATAAAAATACTGTGCAGGAGCGTGGCAGGTCCCCTTAATTGGGTGGTCGGTCCCCTTAATAATTAAGGGGGTAGCCTAGTAAATTAAGGGGGCTGCCCACTATATCCGTTGGGTATTTTTGTCCTTTTCTGGGGAAGGTTTTTCTAAAGAAAATTTGCCCTTTTTGTTGGAAATTTGAAATCATATATTTATGGTTTAATTAAACAATTTTATTTAATACCAAAAATGATTTTCTAAAAGATATAAAATGTTTATGTCATTTTATAAAATGTCTTGTGTTTAAGAAAATGCTCCTTTGATCATGTAATGCGTTAGTCACTTTGTTTATACATACCTTAAGTGATTTAGTTGTAGAAATAAATATTTACCACTAATTGTTTGTTTACATCATAATCTTTGAATTAATTTAGTTTACATTTTGTGATTATCAATACGTCTTTAATAATTATTTATATCAACAGAAATAAAGGTAAGATAGCTAGGGATAGGTCATAAAGATGTTAAAGTTTAGCAACATTCATATTCTAAGATTCTACGTAGTGGGTGGAAGTTGACAAGAGTCAAATGGTCAAATCGTCCGCCCTATCTTGCACCTACGAAGATGCAAGAGTCATTATGTACCATGTTTAATAGGCTTGTTCTAGTTGAACCCGACATGGTCGGATCTTAGATTCTCTCTAACTTCTTAAGCATATCCAATTGGTAGGTGGTCCTATGGTTAATTCGCACACAAGTAAAAATAGTACTACGGCCAATTCTTACCAATCCCCGCAACCTACTCGTCTAGGGTCCTAGGGTTAATTCACCTAGACTAATAGATACTACCAAACTTCAATACTACCGTAACGAAAGGTTTACAAACAAGCAAAGAAAACTTCTACATAGATAAATATAAATGATAAGCTAAACCAACTCTTAATAGAAAGAATTCATGGAATGTAAAACATAATAGAATTCAAACATGGATTAGAATAGGATGCTCCTAGTCAAATTAGACGCTATCTCTGGTCTTATTTAACTTCATTCTTCTTCTGGGTCGTTCTCCCTATACCCTAGTGAAGGTTTTGGAAAGTGGAGCTTGTTTAATGAACGGATTTCCTTTGGTATTTATAATGCCCGTCTGGGCTACGGCGTAGCTGTATTGTAGGACTACGTCGTAGTCTTCGTTCATAACCTCTACGGCGTAGCTTGTTGGAATGCTATGTCGTAGTCTTCATCATTACGCCGTAGTCCAATTACTAACTACGGTGTAACTCAATGACTTGTTACGGGTGTAGAGCACTTATTTTCATTATTACGCCGTAGTCCAATTACTAACTACGGCGTAGCTTGGTACTGATCACTACTGTGCCATAGCTCGTTAAATGCTACGGTGTAGTCCCCTTCAAATAGAGGTATTAATCATCTAGCGGTGTAGTCCAATCGACTAGACCGTAGTCTTTGTATCTTCATCATAACTTTGAGGGTAAATTCCAATCTTCAGTGGGGCAACGCCAATTAATCATCATAAATGCTCATTTGCTCTTCTCTTGTCCTAAAATGAAATATAAACGAATAAGAGCATAAATGAATGTACTTAATCGTATAATGATGACATAACGGGGGAAATTGACATTAGGAATCATGGTCATATTTGATGTTATCAAATATCCCCCCACTTAAACACTAGTACAAAAAGTTCTATTGGTCACGCATGGTCGATTTTGAAATGTCACACTGTAAAATTTATACGTGACTAAATGTACTAGAATAAAATAAACAGCCACACTTGATCCAACTTGTGTGACCATTTCGAAATTCTATTGTCACACATTTGAATATTTATGTGACTAGAGGTAACTGGAAAAAAAATTTGGAATATTTAGTCACTTATAATTTGGTACGTGTGACAGATACAAATGAGTTTAAGACATTAGTCACACTATATATATACATATGTGAAAAATATATCTCACACAATTGAATAGTGTGACCAAAATCCATATATGGTCACATGAGGTAATTGTGTATGTGGCTTAATTATATAGTCAAGTTTGTCACACATTATTTAAACGTGACTGCTATTCTTTGCTGAATATTTAGCCACATAGCGTTTGAAATGTGTGACAACGGAAAAGTAAGTCACATTGTAACTATAGGCTTTACAATAGTCACATCATATGTGAATTCACATTGTAACTATAGGCTTTACAATAGTCACACCATATCAGAAATGTGTATCTAAATGATGTTTATGGCCACATTATAAGGGTATTATATGTGACCAATACATTCAAAATAGTCACGTTGTGAAATATTCATGTGACTATTATTTATAGCAAAATGTGAAGTCAGTTATCATTAACATTGATATATATTAGTTACATTGAGTTTTTAGCTCTTTCATACATTTTGAAGATCTCATCATCTGAGTATCGCTTTAATTGAAAAAGCTTCCAACCCTTCATATTGTTTAGATAGTACTCATAGTACTTCCTCTTTTGCTTAACTGTTGAACGACTGAGCACTTTTCTCTTCTTTCTTTGATTGAGATAAAATTTCTTCCTCTCAGCTTCATAATTCCTCTTCCATTCATCTTTTTGTTCTTGAGTGTACTCTTGCATGTCTTATTTTATTTGTTTCATCAGTGCAATATCAGCATCACCTTTAATCCTTTCTTTATCCCAAGAATCCAAGAGTGCTTTTGTTTTGGTCTCAGCTTCAGCATGTTTCCTTCTTTGTTCAAGTACCATCTGATTCTCCTCTGCAAACGAAGCAGCCAATTTTCTTGCAGCAGCTCCATCTACTTCAAGTTGCTTGTGTTTGGGCTAGTACACAAAAGGAAGATCCTTTAAAGGATCATGCTTAGGCTCTTCAACCATAATACCTTTGCCTTTGCCCTTATAACTTGGCTCTTGTACACTCTTCCTGATTTATTGAGTTGGTTCTATAATCACCACACCTTTTGATGGATCTAAACACCTTGAACTGTGTTAGATTGATACTTTGAGTTATATTACTAAGTATGCGGAATCTACTTAGTAACACTTAGAAGTTTGATTGTGAGTAAGACAGTTGTTTATGAGTAAGAACAATATATGTAAACAAACGATTAGCTCCAATATTATTAATGATAATAATACGAGTGATCTTGATATCACTAGGGTTACACCTTGAAGCTCTAGAAACGTATATCTAACCTTTAACCTAGGATCTCCTTTTATAGCACAAGGAGTCCTCTTCTACAAGATAAGTATAATGCTAATAGAATAAGATATACACAAGATCTATTCTATATTTATCTAAACACGTTTCCTAACAGTTATTTAATCAGCAGTGGTAATATATGTTCTTGCAGTGGTAATGTGTTTCCACTGCAAGTACAATCTTCAGCAGTTGTAACATCTTCACTTAGCCGTGGTAACTGTTAGTATAATTCCCAACACCTTTGACAGGTACTCTTGGTTGTTGTGGTGGTGGTTGTGATTGTTCTATTAGTAGTGGTGATTATGGCACTTTTTGTTTAAATCGTGTCTTCAATTGAATCATTGCTTCGGCCAAAGTTTCATCATCATCACTAGCAATAGGATCATTTTCCTCAGCAGTAGTATCCTCCTTAGCCATTTCTGCACTTGCACCAGCAGTAGAATCTCCCATGCCTTAGATTGCTGCTTCCATAACAACCTCATTACCTTGATTATCAGCAACCATATACTCATCATCATTCTCACCAGAATCCACATCCATATCCACACCAATGTCATCACCAGCAGCAGCACTATCAAAATTTTCCATAGCTTCCCTTAAATCCTTGGTTTCATTCCTCCCCTGTTTGGGATCATCCTCCCCCAAACTTATGCTTTCAGATGAACTAATCCTTTGTCTTGTGCCCATTTTTTTCAGTCTTTTGAATGACCTGGTTCTTGACCCCTTTTGACCTCCCAATTGCTTAACCCTCAGCTTCAAACCTGTAATTACATCCCCCTGAGTATCTGTGATTTGTTGTAGGCCAAGAACCTCTTCTTTAAGTTTGGTATATTTAACCATCAATTCTTTAACAAGTTACATCTCTTCTTCACCACTTTTATCCTCATCACTTGCATTGTCCCCCTTGGTTTCTTGGCACCTGCGGTTTCCTTCACTTGAGTAAGTTCCATTGGAACTTGATTCATTATAAGTTCTTGAACCTTCACCCTTCTTATGTTGACCTAGTTCCAACATTGCTTGAAACAATGGTTTAACTATGATAGGAAAGTCCTTACCCTTTCGCTTCATGTTAGAAAAGACCTTTTTAATATGAGAGTGAATAGGATAAACCTTGTCGTGAACTTTCTTATTTGTAAACTATTTGTCCATAAGAAGTTGTAAAAATCTTGGATATAAGTAATGTTGGTTTGAAGAATTATCCAAGGCTTTAACCACATGATCAAAAATTAGTTTTGAAAAATTGAATTTTTCTTTATTTTTTGCCAAACATATAACGGCAGAAGCAATGTTACTACTAAACTCATTCCAATCAGTAGTTTGGGCTAAGACACTGTAACAAAGTGTGAATTAAGAATTTCCACTGTGGGGGAAAGCCACCTTTATTAAATTTCTAAGAATCATTTTTTTCTTACATACCCCATCTCTTGAAGGTTTTCAAAAATTGTGGAGTCTGGAAGATTCTCAATTCCATTAACATCTCATAGATGAAGAACTTCTCTAACAGATGCCTCTGTAATAATAATCTTTTGCCCATCCACACGGGCATGAATCTGTACTTCCTCATCAATAGTTTTGACCTTTGCAGTAGCCCAAAACTGTTTGATGTTGGAAACATATACAGTTGGGTTAACTGTTAATGCATACCTAATATGAGTAGCATTGAGAAAATCAACAACTTCAGTGAACTCTTCATTCTCCTTGGTGGGCTTTTGCAAGAATGCAATCATGTTATGCTTGTTGGAAAAAGACAGAGTCAACATTGTAAAATTTGAAAATTTGTGTAGGGTTTTGCTGGGAATTGCGATTAATTGATAAAATCAAGCAGTGGTTTTATGTTTGATAGAGTTTTGATCGGATAAAAACATTTGTGTGAAACTGTGAATGATTGAAGTGTACAAACCCTTAACCGTTCATATTTCTAAAACAGTACCCTGTACTCTAAAAAATAGCAGAACAACCCTTAGCCGGACTATGTTAGGGTTAGCAGCACTAAAATATGCCTAGCAACACTACGTCAGTTTCCACTCGAAACGGCTTATTTTTCAGGACTCCAACACTTTTCTCAGCTTATCCTGCAAAATATTAGTCCCAAAAACACAAAACCTAACTCATTACCCGAATCACAATAATCACATCATCAATTACACTTAGCAATACTATTTATAACTAGCAACATTAACACATCATTTCTGGATTTTAACAATTTGACATACTGCTTTATCCAAGAAACCAAACACACCTTTGACAGTTTGACATCACAAGCAACCATACAAGGTCTCAAAATTTTCATTGATATTTTTTAAAAGATACAACCATTCATAAAAGGTGCAAACATAAATATAATTAATTATCCTACCTAAATACTAAAGATACTAGAAACATAAAAACAACATCATTAAAAATTACTTCACTCCATTTCACACCAACTTGTTAAAACCAGAGCGCTCTACTCCATGCGTTGCATCCTTTTCCTTTCCAGGAGATATTGAAACTTAATTTCAAGATCGGTAATCCTGTTTTCCAGATTTAACGGGTCTGCAAATGCAAACCCATCTTGTTGAACCCCTTGGTTTTGATGCTCCACCACATTTTCATGCTCCATCACATTTTGTTGTTGATCATCTTCATTTTGCTGCTCCACCACATTTTGCTGCGCATCCTCTTCATTTTGCTGCTCCACCACATTTTGCTGCGCATCCTGTTGATCCTCCACATCCTCTTCATCTTCTTCCTACACCTCCACATCATTTAGTCCCCAATGCTCATCCCAGTAAAAGTCTTGTCTATGCAGCCATTTCAAAATTATTGACCTCATCCACGTATCTACCTGCCTATACGACCCATATTCGTAAACGGGATCATACCCGAAATGATTAAACACTGCGTCCCATAGCAAACTGTTGTTTAATACCCACTCGTACTCTTCTGCATCATTTTGAAAGTTACCATTTGCTGCCATTGTTGAAGTTTTCTTTGAAAGTGAATATGTGTTTGTGTGTGTTATTTGGTATATATACAATAAAGAGGTATAAATAGGCTGGAGAGGTATATGAACGGTTCCCAAGACTTTTGGTGGGAAAAGGGATCAACCAAAGGCGCCTAAATCATACTGTGAATTGAAGATATTTTAAAACTGTTCTTAAAGATAAGGAATTGAGTGTGGTACGCAAAAGTCTCCACTTTCCTTTTACCAAGTCTTGACTTACCAAGTACAATGAGTTGATGCAATAACTACTTGTATCTCATGCTTTATGAATAATAAACTTCCAAACTCAATATTTCCAACAATGATTTGGGATCGGGTTTTGACCCGAGGGAATAAATGTTTGACCGTGACTCGAAAAAAACTTATGTTATGTTTCTTTGAAGTTTAATGTTTTTGTGTTCAAAGAAAACTTATATTATGTTTCTTTGTTAATCAAGTTATCGATTACTATATTATGATGCTTTGTTAAAAGTCAAACAAAGATTGTCAAACTTGATTGTCATTTGCAAAAGTCAAAGAGTCTCCAAGTGAATTTGGGCAATTCCGGGTAATTACTATCAAAAGATAACTAATAGCCAATCATGATTGTCACTTTGCGTATTTTTTGGTAGTTTTGTGCCTGTATATTCATTTGCATAAGGTCAAACAAAATAGTTAAATTGTGCCATTTTGGGTAATTACTGCCAAAAGATATCGAGTAGCCAAAAGATCAAGATCAGTTAAATTTACAAGCAAACACTTAAACATTCACCATAAAGATGGGGTACGTGAGCCACTACAAACCATACAATCTAGCCATAAACACTATACTACTTCAGTGCAAGTACCAAAGAAACCACAACTGAAAAAACACAAAGTGTTGACTTCCAAAAACTGACTTTCTTTAAGGCATTTGTCAACTCTGCCTCCAATTCTTCAATCCTTCTTTGACGATTAACTTCAATTTGAACCTCACGCCTTTGTTTGGGACTCAGTTTGCTATACATCTCAAATAAATGCATCTTGTACCAATCACATTCCTCCTCTGGATCATACCAATCAAATTGTTCACATTTCTTCGTACCCGATTTCTAAAATAAAAAAAACGTAGTATATTAAACATTAAACTTAATAATCTTTAAACCAAACATATCTGATAACTTACCCATTGATTTTGGTAGCAAATGAAACGTCGAGCAGGGTTGGATGGTGTCCAAGATGTTACCACCATTGCTGGCCTGTCACATTTGCAGTAATCTTCACAAAGATAAGACGACATGAGTTAGTTTGATTTTGATTTGGGATTTGTTATGATTTTTTAGAGTGTGTTAAATTAGGAATTAGGGTTTATGTGAAAAGGAATTGATTTGCACACTTTATAAATTGATTGGGACACTCCATCTGTGCATTAAATACTTGTACAGTATTAAACACTCTGCTTCAACTGCTTGTACATTGAGTGTGCAAATAACTTTTTTAGTGTGCAAATCATTAGCCGTATGTATAACAGAAGATCAAAAATTGACGGCCATTAATCCTTATTCGGGTCAATCGGGCCGACTCCGTACCCGAGTTAGCCAAATATTTTCAACCCGATACGGGACCCTATTTAGTATTTGGGTTACTCGGGTTGACCCGAATCACCCGAATAAAAAGGAGAAGGACGTATGGAAATGAAAAAATCGTACAAAAATGTACGAAAATGTAATAAACGTTTTAATACAGAGGAAAACATTCAGAAAAGCTTAGAACATATGAAAACGAGCGAAAATTGCCGAAAACATTCAAAATGGATGAAATCGGTCGAAAAGGGTCGCAATCGGTCGTAGTCGGACTAAAATGGTCTAAATCCGTCGAAATCTGTCGAAAATTGTCAACGTCGGTCGAAAACTAGCGACATCGATCAAAATTGATTGAAAACGGTCAAAAAGGGACGAAAAACGTTACAAACGGATTAAAACATAAAAAAAATACAAAACGTATAAAATGTTGTATAGTATTTGTCTTATTTAACAAAATCGAATGCACATGACCCATGACCCATGTTAATTACCCATTGTCGATCACCAATCATGTATTTGTCGATAACATATATGACATGTCGCTACAACCCAATATTAATGCACATGACCCGTTACCCATGTTAATTACCCAATGATCAACAGTCATGGATGTGACCAGTGATAACCTAATGCATATGACCCATATGATGTCAAATACCCATTATTGAATGTGGCCAGTGATAACCTAATGCATATGACCCATGACCCATGTGAATTAGCCATTATCACCGGTCATGCATGGGTTGCACCGGCTTGGTAGGTGTATAGTATAGTTATATATAGTGTGAATTGAATGTTATATGAATTGTATTTAAAGTTATCATGCATGGGTTACACCGGCTTGGTAGGTGTATACCGTTTGTCACAAACACTAATAAGAAGCAAGTATGCAAGGACCTCCCGATCATGTTATCCGGGATCGAGAAAGTTTGAACTCGGTTTGAGCTTGATCACTCAAAAAGCTCGGTTTATTTGTAAAGGTGTGTGTCTTACACAAATTAAAATTGAAATATAATAATCGAATTCGGTTCACCTTTGGCTCGAAAATCTCAATACCAAGGTTTTCAAGATCGGGATCATATCCTACTTAGGATCGATTTTGTCTTTGCAACATCGAGATCGTAAGATCGGATCGGGATCTTAAGATCCTACCATAATGCATTTTTTAAGTATCCTTTGTAATATTATACAAATTTATAAAGGGTTTTATATCAAATAGGTTACTCAACTTTGCGTTTTTGTGCACCCAAGTTACCCAACTTATTTTTTGTTCAAATGGGTTACTGGACTATATGGGTTTGACATTTAGGTTACCCAACTTTGCGTTTTTTGCACCTAAGTTACCCCAATGACTGGTAACCGGGATATTGAGTTATTACTTTGTCCACGTCAGCTTTATGTTCAAATAAGTTACTCAACTTTGCGATATTGTTCGTCTAAGTTACTGAAGTTTTTTTTTTTTTTTTTTTTTTTTTTTTTTTTTTTTTTTTTTTTGGGGGGTTACTAATATATATTTATTTACAAGAAAAATCTACAAGCGTTGTGTTAATAAAACGAGTTGTGCGCTAGTCCGCCGCGTTGCGGCTAGGCGTTGGTACAAAAACGTTCTTATCAAACATTTTTATACACGTTTATAAAGACGTACATAAAAAGTATATAATAATGTGTATAAAAGTGTGTATAAAACGTTGAGATGTTTGGTTAGTGAGGGTGTTTTTTATGTGACTCATAAGGGTAGCCTAAATTAACAAAGTTGTGTAGTTTAGTAATCGAATGTGTTGGGATCAAAGTTTTACTATTTTATCAAGTCTCGGTCATTTGTAATAATATTAGGTTGCTTAGTTATTAGTTACTTTCATTTACATTTTGTATTAAGTTTACAAGGCTTAAGAATGTGGTCCATGGGCCTTAAGCCCACACGAATTACATGATGGGAAGGACTAGGAGTGTTGCCCTAGCTTCTTACCTATAAATACTAGTCTTAGGTCTCATTGTAAACTTGGTTATTTATTTGAAATCATAAGGAAACTCTTGCAATTACATTTCTCTCATTCAAATATTCATCCCATCCTTATATCTATCTCATTCTTGTTTGTGTGAAATCAATATGGTGACCTAACAAGTGGTATCATTCGCCATATGAAGGTGTAGTTTTGTTGTTTTCATTGAATTCCATCTTAAACTTGTTTTTTCTCAATCGATTCTAGTTAAATTTTTTGTACTTCCTTGTTTGTTTCTTGGTTTTTAGCACATCTTTGCTTACAAACTTGCTCTACAAATCAAAACAAACAAAAAGTTTTAAACTTTTATTAAAAAATTGATTTAAGGTTCTTTGTACTTGATTTCGCAATCATTTTCATTTTTGATAAGTTTATAAAGTTTTCAACTTTCTTAAAGATCTTATCATTTTATACATAGAAGTACAAGAATTTTTTAATAAAAACGTGTTTTTGGCAAGCTTTCTTTGAAAACAAAAATCTGCCCAACTTTCGAAATCCCTCACTGCCATAGTTTCGAGATCGCGTGATTTTGCTTTCTTTCGACTTACGGATTGTGAACTCAGTCTTTTCTCTCTTGTATAAGGAAGAAAAGTACTTCGACTTTTGGTTTACTTTCGAAATTGTATAATTTCGAAAGTGTGTTTATGTTTTCGAAATTGTATATTTTCGAAATCACAAGGTTTTCGAAAAACTTTTTTAGTTTTCGAAATCTAAAGGTTTTCGAAATTACACTTAGTTTCGAAAAACTTTATTTCGAAATCTCTTAATTTTTCGAAATCTTTTAAAGTTATCAATTTCGCAATCCCTTTAGCTCCAATTTCGAAATCACTGAAAAAGTAAAGTTTCGCAATCCCCTAAGTTACAAGTTTTGCAATCATATAATTGGGCAAAAATTTCGAGATTTGGCAAACCTATACCTTCTACAAGATCCATCTTTTCACACAAGTGTTTCATAATGTCTCAACCACTGTACTACTTTAACAATCCTCAGCAACATCAGTATCAACAGTATCATCAGCAACATCAGCAACAGCAACAGTATCAACAATCACCACAATATTATCATCAACCGGTTTACTCCCAACAACATAACTTCATGCAACAAATGGTTCCGATACAACAATCTTATCCGATGTCACAACAACAAAGCCAACTTCCACCAAAACCTACTCACTGGTTTGATAGGATGTGTGAAGTCATTTCAACTCAACAATCCAGATACGAAGCAGGCTCTCCTGACACCCCACCAATGCTAACACCGGGTAATTATGTTCAATGGGCAAGTCGATTCTTAAGGTTTATTGAACTCAAAAAACCCAATGGTAAGTACATGAAACAAGTTATCCTTGAAGGACCATTTCCTTGGCCTGTTAACTACGTTGGCGGTGACGCACAGGCTGATCCTCTAGTAGCCCCAACTGCTGTACGTGTTCCTGAGTCTCAACTTACTGCTGAACAAAATCACCATCGTGAAGCAGATGAGTATGCTATGTCTTACATACTTCAAGGAATACCAAACATCATATTCAGAAGTGTTGATGCTCAAACAACTGCTAAAGCTATGTGGGAACACGTCCATCTACTGATGCAAGGCACACAACTGAACAAGGAAGACATGGAATCTAAACTTTACTTGGAATACACTAACATCATGATCGAACCAGGGGAATCTCTTGAGTCTTACTTTCATCGTTTCACTAATGTCGTCAATGATTTAGAGAGACATGATATACCTCTTCCAAGAATCGCTGTCAATACAAAGTTTGTTAGTAGTCTGGGTCCTGAGTGGCAAAAGTATGTGACATTTGTGAGACAAGCTAAGAATCTTCACCGGGATCCATATGGATTGTTGTACGACTATCTCAAGCACTATGAGTTTGAAGTTGAAAAAGACAAACTCGCCCGAGGAGGATACACATCACCACCTACTTCTAATCCCCTTGCACTCGTTGCTCAAACTCCTGCTTCACATCCTCAGATGTCTAATCATGCTTATGATCAGGAACAAAATTATTTCAGTCACCAGCAACCTCCTGCTTCTCAACACGCTTCTAATCAACTTACTCCATATGACAACAATGATAGCATGTATTACTCTAATCAGATTGAAGATGATGATGATGACGTCAATATGTTGAATCAAGGACTTGCTCTTGTTGCTCGTGCTTTTAGCAAATTCTCCAACAAAACCAACAACCGTCTTCGTTCTTCATCAAATACAAGAAACCAAGCTGTCATTGAAGATGGTCGAGTTGAGATTCAGAATCGTAACTCAGGACGTTCAGGTGGGTATACTGGAAATTCTGGATATGGACAAAGAGTCAACAACAATGGGGGATTCAGAAACAATCCAGGTGCTCCTCAGCGAAGTAATGACAATGCTGCTAGTAACAACACAGTCTCTGGGAATGCAATATGGTGCTACAACTGCAACGAAAAAGGTCATATTGCAACTGCATGTCCTCACCCAAGAAAAGGTAGTCAGTTTCACAAGCAGGCATTACTTATGGCTCTCAAAGATGAAAAGGAAGGAACTTTCAATGCTCATGAGAACAGTTTCTTTGCTAATGCTTACAACGATGATGAAATGGAAGATCTTGAAGCCAATGCAGCTGTGATGCTTATGGCCAACATGCAGGAACATCAGTTGAATGATTCAGGCCCAGTGTTCTCCACTGATGGCTTGTCTCAAGTAAATGACCTAACCACAAGCTCCATACAATTTAATGCATCACCATCTGTTTCTGAATCAGATCAGGCGCAAGTTGTTCCTTCTGAAACATTTTTCTCTTCTCAAGAGGATGAACAATTAGACACAGTTGTTATATTTGATGATGACACTGTCATCTCATTTGATGATCCTATTGAGCAAGACGAAAATGCCTTCAGTGAACAACATGAACCTCCTTCTAATCCAGCTCCTGACTGTACAGTTACGGCTAAACAACTTAATGATCCACTTCTTTCTAATCACATAACGGACGAGCAAACTGAAGTTTTGAAAGAAAATGCCAATTTGAAAAAGGACATTGAATGTTATAAAAAGCAACTTTCAAACTTTCAATATGTCGTTCATCGTGAACAAAGCTTTGAAAAGTCATTTCAAGAATCATATGTCAAAGAACAAAATCTTCAAAAGCAAATTTATGACATTGTTGAGTCAAACGGTAAATTGGTTTCCAAACTGGAAAATGAAAAACATGATCTTCAAAAACAAGTTGTTCAACTCCAACAGGAACTTTCAAAAACACAAAAAGAGGTGATAACTTGCAAACAGGAATTTTATGAACATAAAGTGCAAAAACGAGAAAAAGAAAATTCTTTACTTGATGATAATATCGCTCTCGAGAGTCAAATTAAAGCTTTTCAAAACATCGTTTATAAACATGGGGAATCTGTAACGACAATTCAAAAGTTTTCTTTAAAACCAAGACCAGGCAAAGGTTTTGGCCTCGGCGACTACAGATCCTCTTTTCTTCGCACTGCGTTCAAAACAAATCCTAAGCTGTACAGTATGGACCAATTGATGGATAATAATGTTGTGCGTGTTATTGTACATGATACTGAGGAAGAATACGAACTTGAAGAGAAGAGTAGATCAAAAATGAGTAAAGTTGAATATTGCAAACCATATGATTACTCAAAAGCTCCTCACATTTCAAAATCTTTTGTTCCGTCAAGAGAAATAACTGAGAAATCATGGTATGTTACTGAGTCATATGTTTCATCTTCTGATGGAGCTCCTGTCAAACCCATAGCACAGGTTAATGGTCCATTACCATCTTCTGGTCATGTGACACCATTACCTACACGATGTAAAGTTTTAGACTATTTTCAAACATTCATGAAAGGCATCGAGAATTTGGAAAACAAAATTGAACATCATTCCCAAATTAAAATTCTTACTTTTCAATCAGCTTACGAGCGGGAAAAGCGAGACATTTTTCAAAAACAACTCCTGCCTTTAGTTCATAATTTACGTTATTGTGCTACTCGTTGGGAACAGGAACTCCAAAAAGAAGTTAAAGATATGAAAGAAATTTTCGCTCTTAATGAAAATGCAATTTTGGTTCAACAACGCAAAAACCGTTTTTTAAAAACAGATTCGGATCGACTCTTGGAACAACTTCTTCAAGCTGATATTCATACTTTTCTAATGAATGAACTCTATTATTCCAGCAATGCTCAAGTGTTTGCCGCATACTGTGCTGAAATTGTTTCGGTGAAGATGCAAAATGAAACATTGAAACATCAATATGAAACGTTGCGTCAAAACAATGATGATGTGATAAACAATCTTTCAAACGAAATTTGTCAACTCAAACAAAAGATTGATTGGTGTCAAGCTCAAAGTATTGAAACTGAATTGCAACTATGTACCACAATTGAGTCTCGTAAAAACAAATGTCGTCTTCTTAAAAATGAAATTGCGGAGTTAAAACTTGAAATTGCGGAGTTAAAAATTGAAAACGCCGAATGGCAACAAAACCGCGATGACATTCGTTATTGCAATGGTTTACTTGAGTCTGATATTCAGAACAAAAAACACATCATCATTGATTTGAAAGAGAAAATTAAGCTACTTCAAAACGGAAAGTTTATTGACAACACTGTGATAGCACCAGGAATGTTTCAAATAGACATAACAGATAAGGGTAAGCATGCTAAGAGTTCTAATGTTAGCTCTTCCACTTCCACAGGTCTAGTTTCCCCTAAGAGCGTTAGAATCCCAAAGCCAAAAAGCGTTAAGAAGAATAAAAAGACTAGGCTTTCGCAACATAAGAATGGAACACTAGAAGTGCAAGAAGTAGAAGCTCACCTTAGGAACTCGAATATAACTCATGTTGCATCTGATTTAGATTCTAATCTGGCAAATTGTAATCCAAATCTTAATGTAACGAATGCTGAACCTTCTAATGTTTTGAATATTAATGCATCTTGTGTGTTTTGTCGCAAAAGTGTGTTATCTGGTGATCATACCAAATGTGTAGCTTATACTCTCTTACAACGTAAAAAGAAACGTAGATCCAGCTCTTCTTCTAGGTCCACTAATGCCTCTAAGTCTACCTTAAGAAAAACGCCTACTACTGTTTCAAATGATGTTGTAGTCAACCCAAAAGCAGCAATCAACAATTCTAGGAACATGCCAAAAGCTAGTGCATTCACTAAGAACAAAGCAAAAACTAGTTAGAACTGGCAATGTTGGTTACAATACAAACCAAATTTTAAATGGATTCCTAAATTGTTAAATATTTGTGTTTCTAACCAACAGGAACCCACAATTTCATCGGGTTCCACCCTTACTTCTGTTCCATCTCTGTCATCTTCTTTTGATGCAGGTGGTTCAGATCGTTCTCTGGATTGTTGATAGCGGTTGCACCCGACATATGACAGGCAATCTCAAACTGTTAAAAAACTTTGTCTCAAAGTTTATTGGAACTGTCAGATTCGGGAATGATCAATACGCTTTAATCATGGGTTACGGAGACTACATGCATGGGAACATTGAAATTAGCAGAGTTTATTATGCTGAAGGCTTGGGTCACAACCTCTTTTCAGTCGGTCAATTTTGTGATGGAGATTTAGAAGTAGCATTTCGCGTGAAAACCTGTTTTGTTCGTGATCTACAAGGCAATGATTTAATGTCTGGCAAACGTGGCACTAACCTTTACACAATTTCAATGTCTGACATGATCGCTTCATCTCCAATATGTCTTCTATCCAAAGCTGAAACGACTAAATCCTGGTTATGGCACAAACGCCTTTCTCATTTGAATTTCAAAACGATGACTGATATCGCTCGTCATAAATTAGTTGAAGGCTTTCCAAGATTCCGTTATACCAAAGATCATCTATGTCCAGCCTGTGAACAAGGAAAAAGTACTCGTGCTCATTTTCCCTCTAAACCTGAACACAGTACTAATCATGTCTTACAATTGCTTCATATGGATTTGTGTGGTCCGATGCGTGTTCAAACAATCAACGGTAAACGCTACATATTAGTAATTGTTGATGATTACTCTCGCTGGACTTGGGTTTATTTTCTTCGAAGTAAAGATCAAGCTCCTCAAATGATCATCACCTTTCTCACCAAAATACAAGTTCTGCTACGCAACACAGTCAGAATTGTAAGAACTGACAATGGCACAGAATTTAAGAATCAGACTTTAAGGTCGTATTTTGAGAAAGTGGGAATTGAACATCAAACATCTATTCCACGCACTCCCGAACAGAATGGAGTAGTCGAAAGACGCAACAGAATGTTAGTGGAAGCTGCTCGAACGATGTTAATCAATGCTCAATTACCAGATTACTTATGGGCAGAAGCTGTTTCAACCACCTGTTACACTCAAAACCATTGCATGATCACAAAACGCCACAACAAAACCCCATATCAGATTGTTCACAAAAGAAAACCAAACATCAGTCACTTTCATGTATTCGGAGCTTTATGCTACCCAGTTAATGATCGTGATGATCTAGGTAAACTTAAAGCAAAGGCTGACATTGGAGTATTCATAGGTTACTGTGAAAATTCAAAACGCTATCGGATATGGAATCGTCGTACTCGGGAAATTCAAGAAACTATTCATGCTAATTTCGATGAACTCACTCAGATGGCTTCTAAGCAAAACGGCGTAAGACCCGCAACCAACCGTCTTAACTTTCCGGTCTCTTCGGCTGAACCATTGTCACTTTCTCGTAAAGAAGTGGAAACCTTGTTTGCTCCATTGTTTGATGCTACGCCTGTTAACCGTCCACCTGAGGTCACACCAAATTCCACTGCACATCTTGATCAAGATCAAGTACCTGATACACCTCAACAAACAACAACTACTGTTGGAAGAGACGGTCCTCCAGTCATATCACCTACAACAACAGAACAAACCGGGTCCAACTCACGAAACTCAGCTGGAGATTCCATACCTTTATCAGTTCCACAACCAGTAGAGCATGACCCAGAACCATTCATTAATCCATTTCCAAATGCTCAACCTGTCCCCGACATTGCTGAGT
The DNA here is from genome assembly GCA_030686995.1 of Artemisia argyi. Classification (NCBI taxonomy): domain Eukaryota; kingdom Viridiplantae; phylum Streptophyta; class Magnoliopsida; order Asterales; family Asteraceae; genus Artemisia; species Artemisia argyi. The sequence continues at coordinate 154,067,035 of CM060698.1, read as the reverse complement.
CATCTACACGTACTTTGGGTCCTGCTCACTTGCGAGATACTTATCAACTTCATCATTCGACACATAAATGGACTAGAGATCACCCCTTAGTTCAAATTATTGGCCATCCAGATGCACCTATCATGACAAGACAACGCCTTCACACAGACGGTGAAACTTGCATTTATGCACTCACAGTTTGTGAAACCGTACCCAAAAATGTCAAAGAAGCAATGACTTATGAAAACTGGATTGAGTCTATGCAAGAAGAATTCGAAACCTTTCAAAGATTAGAAGTATGGGAATTGGTTGAAAAACCTGAAGGCATCATCATCATTGGTTTAAAATGGATCTGGAAAAATAAACTGGATGCAGAAGGCATAGTCATACGCAACAAATCACGCTTGGTAGCAAAAGGTTATTCTCAAGAAGAAGGTATCGATTTTGAAGAATCATTTGCTCCTATGGCTAGACTTGAAGCTGTACGGATATTCTTAGCATTTGCTGCTCATCGGAATATGATTGTTTACTAAATGGATGTGAAAACGGCTTTTCTTAACGGTCAACTCCGAGAAGTGGTTTATGTCTGTCAACCTGAAGGATTCGTTGATCCAGAACGTCCCAATCATGTCTACAAGCTTAAGAAGTCTCTCTACGGTCTTAAGCAATCCCCCAGGGCGTGGTATGACAAGCTTTCTAAATTCCTGTTGGCAAATGATTTTACTTTAGGCTCGGTGGATCCAACACTGTTTACAAAAACCTACGGGATGGACTTATTAATTGTTCAAGTTTACGTCGATGACATTATTTTTGCTTCAACCAACACCAATTACTCAATGGATTTTGCAAAATTAATGACAGATAATTTTGAAATGTCCATGATGGGTGAACTTACGTTCTTTCTAGGACTACAAGTTCATCAATCACCCCGTGGAATTTTTCTAAATCAGTCCAAATATGCTCTTGAGATTTTAAAGAAACATGGAATGCAAAGTAGTGATACTATGAATACACCGATGGCCAATTCTACTAAACTAGATGCTGATATACATGGGACTCCAGTTGACGCTACCAAATACCGAAGTATTGTTGGGTCCCTCATGTATCTCATATCCAGTAGACCTGATATTGTATTTGCTGTCTTTATGTGTTCTCGCTATCAGGCTAATCCAACCGAAAAACACCTCAATGAGGCAAAAAGAATCCTTCGATACATAAAGGGAACCATCCACTTGGGGATCTGGTATCCGAAGGATTCTGGTTTTGAACTAATAGCTTTTTCAGACGCTGACCATGCAGGATGCTTAGACTCGCGAAAAAGTACATCAGGTGGCTTACAGTTTCTTGGAGATAAACTTGTGTCTTTGCAATCAAAGAAGCAGGATTGCACATCACTGTCATCTACAGAATCTGAATACGTAGCTATGTCTGCTTGTTGCGCTCAAGTCATTTGGATGAGATCACAACTTAAAGACTATGGCTACTTATTCAACAAGATTCCGATCTACTGCGATTTTAAAAGTGCCATTGCAATCTCCTGCAACACAGTTCATCATTGCAAATCCAAACACATTGATCTCCGATATCATTTCATCAAAGAGCATGTCGAGAAGGGAACAGTTGAATTATATTTTGTGGGCACTGAGTACCAATTGGCGGACTTACTTACAAAACCCTTAGCCCCATCAAGGTTTGCAAGTCTAGTTCACCAAATTGGTATGCGATGTTTGACACCATTTGATTTGTTTTAAAACAAAAGTAAAGTGTCAAACATCACCAATTTTACTATCTTTGTAAAATAAATGTTTTTTTCTTATTTCTATTAAACCTCAAAAACACAAAAATATTTTCCCAATTTGCAATTAAAAAAAAAAAAACTGCAAGTATATCGCTCTCTTTCAACACCTTGTTATTTTACAAGTGTTGAGGGGGAGACTCGCCTAAATTTTATAAATTTTTCAAACACGATATACTTACATATTACCTTTGATGTCGTTTCGGGATTTCATAAGATATCTCATATCTCGTTTCTTTTTCACAATATGGTGTCGTAAGTTAGTATATCTTTGTGTCTTTACTTATTTCTAAAGTTTAGGACTTATCTTGTAATAATTGTAGTTAGGGGACCATATGTGACAAGTTTTAAAAGTTCCAAAATAACAAAAACAAACACCCCCCCCCCCCCCCCCCGTTTTTTTCCCACTAACCTCAAAAACATTCCTAAAACCTCTTAAACCCTTTCTTTCATATCCACGGCTCAAATTCATTCGACAAATCCGTGCTTTTGATCTTCAAAAAAATAACATGGCTGAACACAACGAGAATGTCCCTGAACAAGCTCTTCCATTACTCACCATGGATGATATCACTCCCGCAAACTACAACGTTACGATTGGCAACAACAATCCACGAGTTGATTTCGACAAATTCAGAATTACTGAGAACTCGTGCAAGATTGTTAAAGATATTCTTCTTGCACATCCATGCAAACATCTGCTCATCTGTTCTACTTCAGTTCCTCTGTTTTACCTTCATCAGTTCTGGCTTACGGCTAAGGCGAATTTGGATGATGAGTCTTTCACTGTTACGCTGGATCGACAAGTCTACACTGTAGATCACGACGTTCTTCGTACACTCCTACTCCTGCCTCAAACTGACAACGAATTTGCTCCAATACTACCTGAACTGGACCTTCTTGACTTCTTTGTTGAGTTAGGATATGATGTTGATGATGACGTACCTCTTGTCAAATATTCCAGATTCAATGCAAAGAATATACCTCAGCCCTGGAGAACATTCTGTTTGTTGGTTGTAAGATCTATATCAGGAAGAAAAAGTGGTCACGAACATCCTAGGCTTGAGCATTTACAAACATTCTGGGGAATGGTGACTTTGACACCTATTGACTTTGCAGTTCCAATCATGAATGATATAGTCTACAACATCCAAACCGAACGTGTTAAGACTATGATCCCGTTCACAAGATTCACCAAGCTTCTCATTGAACATTTCTGCAAAGACACTCCAGAATTTATCAAGAGGATGGGAGACCCTAATGAGCCAAAGCACCTCTTCGAGGATGACTTCATCACCTCCTTCATCAAGACGACCACTTCCTCTACCAAGATAAAAGGAATTAGGCTTCCCGAATATCTTCTTGATGACAAAATCAAGAAAAGTCTGAACTACAAATACTATGATAATGCTTACAATGGGGTACAGGAAGAAGCTACTATTCAGACTCGTAGCAAAGGAAGTGTGAAGTCTGGGAGTACTACAAGCACCACTGACTCACCTCAGACTAAGTCTAAGGCTGCTCCCAAGACAAAACCATCAGCTAAACCCAAAACTTCCGCCAAACCTAAACCAACATCCAAACCTAAACCTGCAACCAAGCCAAAGAAGAAGGTAATTCCTGAGTACATTCTTCAAGATGAACCTACACCTCCACCTTCTGAAAGCGATTCTGAGTTCGACACAAAATCTGAAGAAGAAGAACAAGACTTTGAAAGAAGAGTTAGAGTACCTGAAGAAACATTTCCTGCAACGGAGATCGCCATACAACAAAGTCTTGAAACTTTTGAAGCAGAGTCTAGAAAAAGAAAAGGGATCACTATTAATGAGCCTAATGATGATGAAGAAGACGAACCAATCGTTGAATAGTTGGTCGATAAACGCAAACTGAAAAGTATAGTTGTCGACACACGAGCTAAAGAAAAGCAACTTCCAAAGAACAAAGGAAAGCGGCACTCGAAAGCCGACTTATGTCTAAACCTTCACCACCACCACCTGTCGATCAATCAGAACATGAAGGAGCTACAAGCAGCATGATTCCTCCCACTGTGTCCACTACTTTAGAACCAGCCTCACAACCTGATGACATAGTCAAAGACACAGATCTTACAGGAGATATCACTATGACTGAGACTGCACATGTAGAGGAGAATGTTGGTGGACAAGAGTACATTGCTACGGATCAGGAACATGAATACCTCATTACTCCAGAGTTTCTTGCACGAGAAGCAGAGGAAGCAGAGGAACGACGAAGAAAAGAAAATGAAGAGAAGAATGCTTTCAATACCGACATATTTCTCAAATCATCCTCTCAACAGACTTCCTCAGCACAACCTCCACCTCCTCAAGACTCTTCACCAAAGGATCCGACCCCTCCTGCTTCTTCTTCAAGCTCTCACAACGAGTCGTCATCCGAATCATCACCTGAGCATTCATCTCCCACACCTTCTGAAATCGCATCAAAGCAGCATTCAATCAATGAACTGAAACAACCAGTTGATCTTCAGGAGCAAGTCAACAAACTTACCAACATGGTTACCGGTCTTGCCAAACAAGTTGAAGATTTCCAGGAATCAAAGCAACTGATCGATAAGTTCTTGAACTCTGACTTCACAGGATTTATTAAGACTGTCACACAAGATTATCTTACTGAAAATCTAGTTGAGATTGTCACTCTTGAAGTAGCAAACCTTCTTGAACCAATCAAGGACAACTTGGATCACAGAATCAGAAGTGTCGTTAGAAAAATGTTGCCAACAACACCAGTCATGCTTCACACTGCAAAAGCTTCTACTACAGCTCCAACCGTCCCTGAATTATCCATCGATGCCTGCTTGCTAAACTCTTCGACAAAGTTGCCTACAAAACCACACAGACTCCTGAAGAAAAAGCACTTGTTGATGCTATGTCGGCTTACTTGTCGAAAGAGTCATGCAAAGATGCTGCTGGAACCTTAAAGAGGTCAAGGAAAGATGACGACCCGGACCCGAACTCAAAAGGCAAGAAACCTAAGTCTGGAACCGGTCCCTCATCTTCTCAACAACCACAAAAGGACTTCACTCCTCCTGGTAATAAACAACACACCTCAGCTACCGGTCAAGGTCCAACTGAAGAGGAAGAAACTTTCATGGAACCAACTGATGACTACCAAGGACAACCTGACACCGATTATCGTGCCTCACCTATTCCCGATTCTCATGCTGGACCATCGTCACCATCCAAGGCTAAAGACAAGGATGCTACATCTAAGTCTAAGAAATCAAAGAAGTGAACACGTCATTCATGGCTCGACAATGATGACACACCTCAGAATGATTGGTTGACAGAATTGGTACAAGCTCAACCTCCTCTCGAAGATGAAGAACCCCTTCCTGGTAATACGTTACAATTTACTCAAGTCATAATGAAGGATCTTCAGATTGAAAAACTTACGAAGGCGGAGCTCAGAAGAATCAATAAGGATGCACATGAATTCCTTAAGTCCAGATCTGGAAACAAAGTGGAATATGATTATCACATGCAGAATATAGCTAGTGCAATGTCTGGCGAATTTGACTGGCTAAATTCTGAAGTGAATATCGACCTCAGCTCCAAAAACCATGAAAAGCCTTACTTCACTGACTAGACTAAACCATTACCTTTGAAAGGATTTCCAGATAAACCCAAGATACCTTACAGCTTCTTCTTCAACAAAGATCTTCGTAACATTCAACTCACCCAAGAGACATCCAAGAAGAAATATGCTTCCTCACTCACAATCTCAGTACCAGCCGCAAGATACGAAGTTCCTGCAATTGAAGAAACTACTCGAGTTTTCAGCAACTCCATCGTAGCTTACGACAGAGATGCTCTACACGGGATTCAACACTGGCCAGAACATCGTCGACTCGGTTATACCAGCAGATTAGCAGAGAAATCATTGGAAAATGTGAAGCATAAATCTAAGATCATTGCCATCTTGGAGATTCAAGAGTTGAAACGGTTTAACTACATGTTCATGCGTGAGATTATGGTTAAACGACAAGATGAAAAGAAGTACAAATTCTCCGAAGCAGACTTTCCAGACCTTAATCTTAATGACATCGAAGACATGTATCTCGAAAAGGTTCAAGGAAGAATGCGTGGATTCGATAGAGATATTCAATACAACTTCATGGCATCACTACTTCTATTCATCCGACGATTGATAGTTCAAGAAAGAGTGGAAGATCTTCAGCTTGGAGTGGAAAGTTACCAACAGAAGATCAATTTGATGAAGCCGCAATTCAAATTTGATGGAATCTATCAAACGTCACAGTTCACTCTCATCCAAGAACTTGCATTTGGTTTCACTTACATCAACAGCAAAAGGCTACAAAGCTTCATGAGGTTCGATGAGATACACAAATTCTGTGATGTTACACTTAAATCCGTTCATGATGGGCTTGTCAAAAGGTTGAATGATGATCGCCGAAAGATAGCAAAAGGGGAACAACCTAGATGGAAATCCAGCTCAAGAAGACAAGTTCGCAATTTTGTCTTGAAGATTGAAGAAAGGTTATTTAGACGAGAACAAATCAGACGACTGGAAAGCTATATCGGTGTCAGACCCTCATTTCCTATCAGGCTCTTCGAAAGACCCGAACCAAAGTTCACTAACTTTGATGCTCCACTTCCTGACGAAGAATAAATTGGTACATTTGGATTTCAACTTTTCAATATCAATTGTTTCATTTGATTGAATTATTTTCATTATGGCTTGTGCATACATAACAGTGTACAACCCGTTCTTGTAATGAAAGGACCCTGAGGTACGCATCAGTGCCTCAATCCTTATATAAGGAGCGAAGGCTTCTTACTTTTGAGTAGAGTTAATCAAACATTTTCTGATTTTCATAACTCTGCTCAAAAGACAAGTATTTCACCTCAATGAGTATTCACTTGTTGAGGGGGAGCACTTGAAAAACTCATCATTTGAAATACAAAAGTTCTTGTTGATATCTCCCCATAAGACTCAAAAAGCATATTTTAATCAAAAGTTTATCAAAAACAACATCTCATACGCTATTTTTTAGGGAGAGAAAACTGAATGTGATTAAAATATGAAAGTTCTAAGTTGCTTAAAGTCAAATCTCATGCGAGCTAGACTCAGAATTGACCCAGGAATTGACGAAACAAAAAAGTTAGTAATCTCGAAAAGACTTGTCCTCGACGGGTAATAACATCAAGTTAGTTACTAGAGCTAGTTGTCACCTAAAAGCTGACAATGGAACTCTTTAACTAGCCACGTAAGCGTGTCTCGAAAAGGATTTGTCTTAGTAGAAATGTACCATTTCGAGAAACTTTCTATGGATTTGACCAGGCCGGGTAATAACTTCAAGCTAGTCTAACTAGTGATGTAAGCGTGTCTCGAATCGGTCAGGTTCACTGAAAGTGGATCAATTCAAAAAATGCTTGTTCCTCCCGCATGTGCAAATTTATTAAAATACTTATGAGCACATGTGAAGGGGGAGCCCTTCAAAAGTAAACACAAAACTCTCAAAGTGTTAAACAAAATGTTTGATAATCACAAACACTTTGAGAGATTTTCAAAGGTTTCTTGGCTATTGTCTGATAGTCACGGAGTTATAAGGTGACTAAGGTTAGGGAAAACCATCCTATGATCCGCCAGAGCCGGAGGGATCTACCCAAGGACATCACCAATAGTTAGAATTAGAAGTCCTTAGGTGTGATACGATAAAAGGAGAAAAGAATGAAAGGGAAAGAAGGAGTTGAAGAATTATAAAGAAAAGTAAAGAAAAGGGCGAAAAGAAATAGCCCTCCATATGTTCAACCTTAGGGCAGACACCGGGTTCAATTCATATGCTACTGGTTGATGCTAAGGTGACGCCGGTATTGAAGATAAAGTCGTCATGGACCCAATGACGCAATGCACTAAACCTTCTTAACCACTCAAGTTCTCTTAAAAGAGCTTGTTTCATTCTCACGGGGAACCGATGTAATCTATCGACTTATCTCTTAGAGATAGTTGATATTGAAGCAGGAGACCCCTCCCTAGTCTCCGCATAGGAAACCTAAGTGTGCACTTTTCGAGTCTAGAGCCATGAGATACATCAAAGATCTCTTAGGAACACTTAGTACTTCTACAACTGGTGTTCTACATCAATGGACACCAGCTGTAAATTATCGAGTCCTTCGCAGATCTTAGCAATCTGCCAAGAACGTTTATGAGAGAATTTACAAAAGTATTTCTCAATGATTGAACAGAAATCCTGCCAGGGTCAACATCTAACAGCCCTGACAGCAGGTCACTTCGGTAATTCCTTGTGGGTTACGCTTAGTGTTTGCGGTGGTTTCTTAGCGATCTACAGTCGTGGAGTGATCCCCAGTGACTCACCCAGTCATTGAGCTACTTAGTAGGTCTCGTAAGCTCCTTCGGGAGTATCTGACTTGGGAACGGCCTTGATAAGAGTTAGAAGGAGTCTTCATAATATGCTGTTGACGATTTCTAATTTTTTATCTGTAAGTACCGGATGTTTTATTGCTAACTGTTTATATGCAGGGTTACATCATCTCCATGGCGACGGATTCCACATGCTCATACATACATCTTGAAGTCATCAAAAGCTCCCTCAAAGATCAAAGCAACACAAAGTTCAAAGAAAGATTCTACGCCAAAAGGAAGAATCTACAAAGTATAAAGACTAAAGATCTTAAGTGAAAGAAAGGGACTACGCGCATGTATAAGTCAGAATTCAAAGATGTATGAGCATGCTGGAATGGCGGACTACCACCACAGACGCGGAAGTGACGAAAGGCAGACAACTATCATTACTTGATCACTATCACAACAACAACGAACAAAGAACAAAGAACGATGAATAATTCTTATCCATGATTTTGAAAGACGTCTAAAGATATGAAAGTCAAAGATGAAGAAATGACAAAGACGTTAAGCAACCGTGATGACCGACCCTTAGGGGGAGATTGTTGGGATCAAAGTTTTACTATTTTATCAAGTCTCGGTCATTTGTAATAATATTAGGTTGCTTAGTTATTAGTTACTTTCATTTACATTTTGTATTAAGTTTACAAGGCTTAAGAATGTGGTCCATTGGCCTTAAGCCCACACGAATTACATGATGGGAAGGACTAGGAGTGTTGCCCTAGCTCCTTACCTATAAATACTAGTCTTAGGTCTCATTGTAAACTTGGTTGTTTATTTGAAATCATAAGGAAACTCTTGCAATTACATTTCTCTCATTCAAATATTCATCACATCCTTATATCTAACAGAATGAGTAATATATATTTATTTACAAGATATTTAGCGAATTAAGTGGATTTCATTAAATATCTGGCCACGGTCCGCCGTGTTGCGGCTGGATGTTGGTTTTTTTGCGAACAATGTTGATGCAGTTTATGTTTTCGAAGATTGTGAAAAATGTTTTTGCGAACAATGTTATATACATTTTTATATACGTTATTACAAAAGCGTTCTTATCAAACGTTTTTATACACGTTTTTATATAAGTTTTTTATACGTTTTCTATATGTTATTATAGACATTCTTGTATACGTTTTTATATATGTTTTTAAATACATTATTATATACTTTTTGTATACATTTTTGTATACAAAACGTATTTAAAAACATATATTTATGATGTGGCGTTGAGGTGTTTGGTGAGTGAGGGTGTTTTTTATGTGACTTATAAGGGTAGCCTAAATTAACAAAGTTCAGTAACTTATTTATATAAAACTTTAGTAACTTAGGTGAACAAATTCGCAAAGTTCAGTAACTTAGGTGAACAAATTCGCAAAGTTCAGTAACTTATTTGTATAATTAAAAAATAAAAGACAGCTGCCAGCGTGGCATGTCAACCGGTTATAACAAGTGCAAAATAGTTGGGTCACTATTTTGCCCGGTAAGGATAGTCCAGTAACCCATTTGCACAAAAAAAAGTTAGGTAACTTAGGTGCACAAAAATGAAAAGTTGGGTAACCTATTTGATATAAAACCCATTTATAAATTATTATATACATAAACACAAAATTATATAAATGTTTCATAGAAATGTTGTCCTAAATTATGGTTATGAAATGTATAAGAAGATTATAACATGTTGTTTTTTCAATTTTACAAAACACAATTTATAAATTTGTAGTTTTTTAGTTTGCTAGTTCGAGAAAAGTAAGATCGGATCGGATTAGATCCTAAGATCCTATGGTCAGGATCGGGTTCCTATACGATCTTAAGCTTTCAAAGATCCTACATAAGATCCAGATCGTTTTTGCTTTGCAGTATCGTAAAATCGTAAGATCAGGATCGGGATCCTGACAACCATGCTCGATACATTTATAATTAACTATTTACACTTAGTACGCTTACATACAAAATATATAAAAAAAAACAAATGCTATATCATTTACAAGCTCGAAAAGTCAACAATAACTCGAGTCGAACTTTTATAAGGTTGAGCTCAACTCATTAAATATTTAACTTCATTTGATAGGCTTGAGCTTGAATACTCCTTCCCAAATTTTAACTTTTCCCCAACCCGCTTAAAATTTTCCCCAAATTTAAATTGCCCTCCACCCAAATATTTCATTGACCCGTCTATGTTTTTCAATACTCGTTCCCAATTAATATCCATAAAATCTAGATCTGGTCTTCTTCTATCTCCTCAACACTCTCCTCACCAACGCCACCGCTCGCACCTACAACACACTCGCACCAAGACCACCGCTAAGGCCCGATCCAATGACATGTTTGGCGGTCCAGTCCGGCTCGGTATTCAGCTCACTATGTTTGGCGGTCCAGTCCGGCTTGGTATTCAGCTCGGTATTCAGCTCACCGGTTTGGTTGATCCTAATTACTGGCGAGGAACACTCCAACCTTGCCCTGTTCTTGATTGGTACTTTGCTTTTACATGGTTATTGAGCTACGTGGTTCAAGCTCCTTGATTTTGATCTCACTAAAGCTATATGTAATGTGTGCAGATATTAAATCGGGTTGATGATGCTGTCAATGAAGCTTTGAAACAATCTCAAGGTTCATATACCGCCTTGCTATCTTATAATGACAAGATTTTTGTGAATACCTGATTACACACTTCTGATGCATTCAGGTATCTTTATCTGGTGCATATCTTAGTCCTTAATTTATTAATACATCATCAGGTTGCAAAACAACTCGAAATGTCTTTCATGACATGTTATCCAACCCGCCATTTTTATGTGGTATTATCTTTTATTATTTTTGAAAGTGCATTCACATCTGAAATGGTTTTTTATCCTTGAATTCATCTTTTAAATGTTTTTAAGCACCCATTATGCGGGGACTGATTTAAAAACTAGATTGACCATAACCAAACTGGAATCTTTACTTTTTTCTAGTTTGAAAAAAATAATCTGAAATGTATATAGCTTCGGAAGGTTGAATAAAAGTTACAAATAAAAGATGCATAATCGATTGTAAGAAAGCCTAAAATCGGAAATAGACCAAGATCTGATTATCAAAAAATATAGCTGTTTCTAATCAAGTAGTAGCGTTGGTCTATTTGATTTTTTCAGCTTATCTTTTCCATTTTTAATTGGGTGATTGGGAGAAAGTTACTTGTACCTTTTTAAACCATTCCTAGAGTTTAATCTATACCTTAGTTTTAATTGGGTGGTTGGGACAAAGTTACAAGATCTGATATGCGTTTTATTCCTATCGTGTTTGCGCAGATAGTTGAACCAGTGGCGCATCAAGCGACTCAAAACTACCAAAGCAGATAGTTGAACCAGTGGCGCATCAAGCGACTCAAAACCACCAAAGCAGATAGTTGAATCAGTGGCAAATCAAGCGACTCAAAACCACAAAAACAGCAGATATTTGAACTAGTGGCGCCTAACAAACTAGATGCACCTGAAAAAAGACAAGGCAATAGTGTGTTTGTCAAATGTCAAGAAATAGATGCACCCGTCAACAATATATATAACCACATACTTTTTACAGAGGAAGGTTTTGTAGCATCTAATCAAGAACTTTATTCCAGTATGCTCATCTAGTTCTGTTATGTTGTGAGCTTTGACATGTTCTAGTTCTGCTCTAATCCTGATGTGGTTATTGTTGATATGCAGCAGCCTACGTTTTCAAGGCTTTTATATCCAGATGATGAGATTAGATCAATGGGAGAAAAACTTGTAAGTTTAACTGCAAATTTTATTATTATGTTCATTGTTTTGGATTAAAAGTCTTCATGATGTTGTTTGAATTACTGATGATCATGTTTGTGTTAATATTGCTTAGATGGATTTAGTTCTGCTCATGAACTTCAAAGAAGATGTGCAAAAGTAATTACTACTGCTAGTACAAAAGTTACTACTGCTAGTGAAAGTTGGTACTGCTCAGAGATTAAGACCGCTCGAAGTTGCTAGATGCTTATGGAGAAGATTATAGATACTTAGGAAACTATTGTAAGCCGACTAGGACTCCTTGGTGTATAAAAGGATGTCCAATTTTATATTTGGTTCAGTTATATACATTCCAATTTTATTGTACTTGAATTTGTTTTGATATATATTTGAATTGTTTTGATATATATTGATTTTTTAAATGTGACTAAAAGATGCATATAGTCACACTTATTAACACTTTGGTCACTGTTTGCTTAGTTCATTGTGTGACTAAATATTACAAAAGGCCACACAAACATAAAATTCATGTGACTATTGGATGATCAATAGTCACACAAAATACACATTTCTTCATTTTAAATAGCATATGGTCACACTTATTAACGCTTCTGGCCACTGTTTGCTTAATTGTATGTGACTAAATGCCTAAAAGAAACATGATTTGTGTGACTAAATATTACAAAAGGCCACGCAAATATAAAATTCATGTAGCCATTGGATGATCAATAGTCACACAAAATACATATTTCTTCATTTTAAACAGCATATGGTCACACTTATTAACACTTTTGGCCACATTGTGTTAAATTGTATGTGACTAACTCCAAAAAAATAACACCCATTGTGTGACTAAATCATCACAAACGTCACATTTATTGTATATTCATGTGGCCATTGGATTATCAATAGTAACACAAAATACACATTTACTTGAATATATCATCTCAAATGTCACATATATTATATATTTATGTGGCCAAAGGACGAACAATAGTCACTCTCAAAAAATATTCGTGTGACTATAAGGTGTTTACGGTCACTGATAATGACTAATCCAACAAAACTTGTGCCTAATTTGTCACACATATTCGGGGTTTTGGTCACTCTTTTTTAATGGAAAAGGCCACGAACTCAAAAATGTGACCATATGCCACCTACGGTGGCGGGACCTATGGTGACACACATCGAAAAAAACGTGTGTGACTATATGCATATCGTCACACATTTTTGGCGTGACCAATACAACTTTTTGTACCAGTGAAACTCTACTTGTCCTCAAGTAGACTATATTAATAATAAAAGGGTATCTTCCTAATCACGTAGAAGATACGAATTTAAATTAGTAATAATGCTAGAATAAAGTGAAGCCGAACACCTCTAGAAAAGAAGGGAAGGAATTCACTTATATGCTCCCTATTCTAAGTGTTCAATTTCGGGGTGCTCTCATAAACGTTTAGTCATAGAATGTATTCTATCATAAGCTTGGCATTTACACAAAACTCCACCACTAGAGCTAAGGTCGAAACAGTTTTTGAAAACAATATTTGGAGAATGGTTGTAAGGTTAACGGTGTAGAGTTGTTACTAATATACTACGACAAGGGCGACAAAGGCAATAATACATGACCGGAACGCCGGGTAAGACACCACTGACTGCTCAAATCCCTCACCTAAGCATACTTCACAACTAAAAGGGTAGGATATAATGTTGGGTAATTATTGGTGAGAAGGAAATATCAAATAATCTTATCTTTCAACCGAGTGGTCACCAATTGTCCTTTTGCCAGAAAATGCCAATACTTCCAAGTGTTGATTCATCATTTGTGTGCTAAGGGACACACTTTTTCTTCGAACATTTCTTCAAACACTTCGAACACAAGGAGCCATGTCTTCCTTGATGTGCTATCTTATTGGTGCTTTTTATTCGCATGTTTTATTTTTACTATGTATATACTGAAATTCACATTTTTTTTACAAACAATGATAGACTGATAACATCATCCCTCCACTTGAGATTAACTTAGGTGTAGAACATTGGGGGGGGGGGGGGGGGTCTTTGATCATAACTCTTCCTCTTGATTCTTGAACTAGGCAATTCATGACATTTAGGCAATAGGAGGTTTCTCGTTTAAAAACATAAGATTACAAGGTTGGCTAAGGTGTAAGGGTGTAATGAAACTATAAAAGTTGGGTAAGAAATGAAAAGGATAGGCTCAGTAGGGTGTATCAAGGGGTATCTTGCACTAAAAGTGAGTGCAAACAAGGGCTTAAGTATGGTGGTCGAAAAGTCAATGCGACTAATCGATAGGTTAACATGTAAAGGTTTATATGGGTGATAAACCTAAAAATATCGTTTTCTTAAAAAGTTTCTTCCAAATGTATTGTAAAAACACATTGCTCATTTATGATCTCGAAATGATGTAAAAGCCAAGTTCTAAATTCTACAATACTACCGGCACACTCAATATTTGGTGGATTTGGGTAAAATTATTGTAAACGGAAAGGCTAGATCTTACCATGTAATCAAGGGTTATAGTGTGCTCGGAATTAATTTTATTCTAGTTTTGTAAAAATATGTGTCAGAATATTTCAAAATGGCACTATTTATGTTTTGTATTTTGTAAAACTAGAAAATGAGTACAAGTAATAATTTAAGTAATAAATCATTTCATATTCTATTCCTATCCCCCCACTTAGTTTGTGCAAAGTCCCTTTTGTACAAAATAGAAATAGAAAAATAAAATAAAAATAAAAAAGAAAAACTCCCCTCACATTTGCGCTCTCGGAAGTTCTTATCAACAAAATTCACCAATTGGGTACTAGCTAAGACGTAGGCCTGTGGACCTAGCTATGCCGTAGCTCCCAAATTTGGATAGAAGGTTCACTCATCTCACCAGGGCTGCTACGGCGTAGGTCAAAGACCAGCTACGCTGTAGCCATAGTCTACAACAATTTTCCAGAGCTAAAACCAGCACATTACGATCCTAATACCATAATAATAGTGTTAGTAGCAAGTTATGTCCTAGTTATCAGTTATTACAGACCCAAATTAAAGGGTATCAAAGTATCAGAATCATAAGATTGTTCATAAGATGGAGATTTCACTCCTGGCTGTGGTCATGATCCATGGGGGTGTCAAACTGAGTGGGGATGCCAAAGGGTCCTTGAGGAGCTGAAGATGAAGTGCTCGGATGCATGAAGCTAACACTGTGTTGGACTCCCAAGTCTGGGATGTCAGGCTGGTACACGTATTCTGGCCCGTTCCAACGTAGGTGACTGAGATGCATGTACTAGAGCATTTGACTTGTACGATCGGCACTCCATTGATAGTAATTAGCCTATTGTACCTGCATATTTCGAAAATCAATACAAAAACTATCAAACTGTTCGTTCATGCCCGAAACCACCGCCGTCATATCATCCAAGTCTTGTCCAAAATGAGCCATGCTCATCTCCATGCATCACATACGTCCGCCCATTACATTCTTTCTTTCCATCATTGTCATGTTTGGACGTACTCTAACCTACTCCGCAGCACCAGCTTGGCTCCCACCTGCCTGAGACTTCCTTCTCCACTAGCTCTCCTCATAACCGGCCTCAATATCGGTTCGCTCAATGGATTGTAGGTGATAATCCCAAACTCCTCCAGCTTATTAATCCCAATCAAAGATGTCTCAGCAGTCTGAATGACCCTAGATAGAGCTGTTGTTGACATCAAACCAAATTCCCTAGCCAATCTCCCGATAAAGTGGGCCCCCTGAATCATACTGCTCTGCTGAGCTCCCTTGGCCTTCTCCGTCAAAAACCTGGCCAGATACCATGGAATATCAACAAAGTCCCCACCTTCCATGCTGTGCATCATGAACAAATCTGTTGGGAACGTAGTTTTACTATTTATCAACTCTCGGTCATTTACTTGTAAGAGGTTGCTAAGGCTTATATGTTTATTATAACTTAAGGCTTATGTAGCAAGCCCATGGGCCTTAAGCCCATTTCTATTTTCAAGATAGGGAGGAAGGGAGTGTTGCCCTACTCCTTCCTTATAAATAGCATTGTATAACCTCATTTGAGGTTGGTTGGTTCTCTAGTGATTTCATCTCTTTCATTTTCATTCTAAAGGGTTCCTTCCACTCTCTCTCTCTACTCTCTTTCTCTCTCTAGATCTATCTTAGTGATTATGTTATAAAATCATGACCTAACAAGTGGTATCATTCGTCAAGGGATAATATAGGTTGATTTAGGTTTGGTTTGGTAGTAAAAACTTGGTTTTGTTGTGTATTTGTGGTTTACGGGTACTGTTCATCGCCTGAGTTTCGAGTTAGGGGTGAATTTCTTAGCGAGTTAGAATTGATTACACATATCGAGTTAGATTTTATCTATCGAGTTAGGTTTTTTCACTTCTACAGAGTTAGGTTTCAAGTTCTATCGAGTTAGGCTGTTCAGTTTTATCGAGTTAAGTTTTCTGTTCTATCGAGTTAGGTGTTTTTGACTTATCGAGTTTGATAATTTTGGCGAGTTAGCCTTCTTTTCCTAATCGTTTATCGAGTTAGGTTTGTTGTGACTTTAACTAAGGGGAAACTCTGCCCAACTCAAGTCACTCTACCGAGTTAGGAATTCCATGACCTTACCGAGTTAGACATTAAACTTAACTTACCGAGTTTGGAAACTTAATAGAACTTATCGAGTTTGGCAACTTAATAGAACATACCGAGTTTGGAACTTCTTAGTCATACCGAGTTTGACATAACTTAAGACATACCGAGTTTGGGAACTTCTAAGTCATACCGAGTTTGACATAACTTAAGACATACCGAGTTTGGGAACTTCTAAGTCATACCGAGTTTGGACTGGTTTCTAAAAAATACTTACCGAGTTAGACTTAAAACTTAAAACCTTTATTTATCCTTAAAAGATCCATTTTAACATAATCACATCATCTTATCATAGTTTTCCTTCTTATCTATCTTTACTATTTTCAAAAAAAAAATATATATATATAAAAACTAAAAAAAAGAAAAAAAAAATTTAGGCCAAAATTCAAATTTTTTCGGTGAAATTTGGCGCCAAAATTTTTGAAACTCAAATTTTTCTTGCAACCTTATAATTGCATTTCATAGTGATTTTCAAATTTTGGGAAAGAAAATTTTTCCTAATAATTTTTGGAGGGAAAATCTGAATTCACTATTTCGACCTTGCGTGTGACATTTTGCTTGATTATTTCGATTACGTCGCAACAATCAAGGGGGAGAGCAATGTCAGCTACAACGTCTCAATCACCTTCTTCCAACTACCTTCCTCACCAATATTCTCATCAGCAACAGTCATCAGCAACAGGACCTTCTTCCAACTACCTTCCTCACCAATATTCTCATCAGCAACGGTATCATCAACAACAAAGTCACAGCTCCCTCATTCACCATGTTCTGCTCTTTGGCAATGAATCAAGGCCTCCAATGTTGCTACCAGGAACGTATACTGTTTGGAAACGGAGATTTCTACAATGGCTCATAGATCGTCCTGCTGCAGATTTCATGCTTAAATCCATTCAAGATGGTCCATACGAAATGATATCTCTTGCTGACTCAACAGGGATTATCAGACTACAAACTGATGAAGATTTGAATGCTACTGAACTTGCTGAGTATGATGCTGACCATCAGGCTGCATGGTTCATGACATTAGCACTTCCCAACTCAATTTACATGTATATGGACTTTCAAGCTAGTGCGTATGAAATGTGGAAATATCTTGAAGCTATGCATCGTACAGAAGAACTTCATCACTTCAGAATGAAGCAAATTCTTGAATCTTGCTTAAGCATGAATCCACTGAAGACCATTCTCCCTGCTCCACCAACTCCAGCTGTTGACCATGGATCCTTAATTCACACTCCAAATGGTCTCTTCTTCAATCCTCCGAATGCACCTGAGCCTTTCTTCATTCCACAGTACCATCCTGCTACACTACATAATAATGTGCAATCTCTTCTGCAAAATCTAGTGAAGCTTAGTCAAGTATCTTCTAAGAAAGGCAATGGCGCTATGACTTCAACTTCTGAATGCTTAAACACAATGAAAGATTCTGATAATGAAGAAGATCTTATCGAACCGAGCATGGCATTTTTGGCATATACAGATAATATTGCACATGTGGAAGATCAAGATTATGATTCAACTCCACTCTTTGACGATAATGTTGAATACAATGCCACACTTAGTCAAATGGAAATTGAAGGGGGTAATCTCAATGCAGTTTTGCAAAGTGTCATGGGAGATATTCCATCTGATGATGAATATGCAGATTTGGAATCCAATACAGCAGATTTGGAAGCCGATACAGCAGATGTGATGTTAATGGCAAACATGCAGGAATTTCACATGAATAATACTGGCTCAGAGTATGAGTCTGATGATTCTGTAGATCCAGTTGTGAGATTAAACAAAGAGAAAATGTATCAATCAAGGTCTCAAATGCATGAACGAAGTCACAACTCCATCATCTCAGACTTCATACAATTTACGAGTCAGGCTTTATCAACTTCCCGAAATTCCCGAAATCGAGCTGTCAAGCAAGGTGAAAGAGTTGTGATACAAGGAAGTATTACTCAAAGGCTGGTTGGGAATGGTGAGAATACTGCAAATGTAGTTAATGTAGGCAATGAGGTTAAAATATTGGAAGATAATTCGGGTGTCATGGATGATACTGAACCAGTATACGACACAAATGCTTCTGATGACTCTAAAGACCCATTTGAGAGAAAGATGACTGAAGCTAAGATAAGAGCCATCAATTCTACAGAAAATTGCTTAGCTCATTTTGAATCAGTTAAGACTCAATGCAAGATTCTCTCAGATGCATGGTTTCCTACGGGGGGTACCTTTAATGCATTCTTCGGAACTGGAATGGATCGTCTAACCTTCCAAAGGAAACTCCGAGAAAACATTGTTCAAATTGAAAAGCAAATTGAACAGGGAAGTGATTGCATGGCAGGATTTAGAGCGCTCAAGGCTCAGTTCAAAGTGTTCATGGCATTGCATTTTAAAGCCCTCATACACTATAAATATGAAAGAACTGTATGGAGAGAGAACATCACAAGTATGGAGGTTGAAGATTTTAGAGATCAACTTGTTTCACGCCTAAACCGCTTAGAATTTATGCTTAATGAAAGATCACTTCATCTGAGTGCTATCAAAGAACAGAAGTTGCAGATTCAAGAAGAGCAAGTTCATAAAGTTGATACATTGGAAGATAATTTGGTCGCCATGGAATGCAAAGGGACAGAATCAGAAGTGCAGGATGACAACAGCAGATTGGGGAATGATAAAGATGCAGATTGTACAGAGATCATACCCTTCTATGACTCAGAGCCCAACCTTGACAAAGGACAGATGGATGAGGAAGATTTCATACCCATCTATGACAAAGAACCGAACTTTGACAAAGAGCAAATGGTTGAGATACAATCTACTGTTGATCATATTATGCCTGCATATGAGAAACAACAATCTGAGCAACCTAACTTCAGTAATGAAGGAGAGGTTGACCAGGATGTTGTTCAATGTCTAGTAATACATTCTGAGTCTGAGTCCTTACCTGATAATCCAATTACTGAAACATCATACCAAACTCTTGAGTCTGAAAACCTTCTTCTCAAAAAAACCATTGCCCAGTGTCATAAAGATTTTTCAAAACTAGAGGCACATTGCATCTTACTTGAACTTCAAATGCAAAACGAATCAACTAAGAAAACGTGTGGATACATTAGTTAAAGAAAATGAGCTTCTAAAAGGTCAAATTCAAGAAAAGGTGTTTGCACATGCTGCATTGCAAAACAAATTAAGAAGACTGACTGGTCAGAGTGTGGATACTAATTTTGCAAAACCATCAATCTTGGGGAAACCGACTTCTCAAAGAAACAGAAAACAATCAGTGGTTAGACAACCAACTGCATTTAAATCTGAACGATCTAAATTTTCAAAACCTCGGTTTGCCACCCAAGTTGTTGAGAAAAACAATTTGACAAAACCAGTCACTCCACATTCTTGGCCTAAGGAAAATGCATCTGTGTCTGCCAAATCTCAACACGTGATTATACCTGGTTCATCTAGGATTAGTTCGAAAACAGTGTCTAAAACGAGCATTAAAAGTAAAGAGTTTTATGGCAAATATGACATGTACAAGAACTATCATCTAGAAAAGGCAAGGAAAAAGGCACTACTTCAAAAGGATGGAATTCTAGGTTCAAAACCTCATGTGATGTCTTCCACTGTAGTACAGAACACTACTTGTAGTAGCACACCAAAACCTAAGAGTAATCAACAAACTAATAGGAATTGGATAGCTTCTAAGAGTAGTTGCATAAATAATCATGTTGTTTGTGCTTTAAAATATCTTCAAAAGGGAAATTCACTTGAAAAGGCTCAATCGACTAAGACAAACAAACTCGTTGAACCGAAAGTCATAAGTCAGAAACCTAAGAAGTGGATCAACATAGGACGTAGGTTTTCTCAAAGAAGTGATGCTCCCACATTTCATTCAACTTCATCTAAAAGGAAAACATCTCCTAGATCTAACACTAGGTGGGTACCCACGGGTAGAATTTTCAAATCAATTGGTCTTAGGTGGATTCCTACAGGAAAGATGTTTGACATTTGCACCAAAACTAATGTGATCTCCACAACATCTACCTCTAAGACAAGAAGGAAAACCATCGTAATTGTGTGTTCGAGTGTCAAGAAGATAATTGACACTACATCTTTATGCTTCTAACATCTGGAACCCAGTTTCTCTTGGGTATCTGTGTTCTCTGTTTTTTCTTGTCTGTTCTTTCTTTCTTTGCAGATATAACAGGTATGGCTTCGGAACAACTCAGTTTCGGATCCGAGCTTAATGTTATGGCTTCTAAGCACAACAGCTTAGGACCCGCAATCAACCGTCTAACTTTCTAGACTCTTCGGCTGAACAATTGTCTCTCACCCGCAAGGAAGTGGAAACCTTGTTTGCTCCATTGTTTGATGATACGATTGAAAACCGTCTTTCTGATGTCTCACCAATTTCCGCTGCACATCTTGATCACAATCAAGTACCTGATTCACCTTAACAAACAACAACAACTGTTGAGAGAGACGGTCCTCCAATTGCATCTCCAACAATGGCAAAACAAACCGTTTCCAACTCATGACAATCAGCTGAAGACTCCATACCTAAATCAGTTCCACAAACCGCAGAGCATGACCCAGAGGCGTTCTTTAATCCGTTTGCACTGGCTCAACTCATTCCTAATATTACTGAGTCGTCTACACGCAATTTGGATCCTGCTCACATGCGAGATAATTACCCCCATCAAGGTTTGTTGATTTAATTCACCAAAATGGTATGTGATGTTTGACTCCAGATGATTTGCAAAATTTTTCTTAAAACCTAAGAAGAGTCAAACATCAAAGTCTTTCTGTAAATACTTTTTCTACAAAAAGAATCTTCTTTCTTTGTGTACAAACTTCAAATCTTCAAAACTATGTTCCTTCATTAAAACAAATTTTGCTTTACTCTGTCAAAATGGAACATGTTTTGAGGGGGAGAAAACTTTTCACATTATCATGAAGTTTGCACACCTCATCATAATTCTTCAAGGATATAATGTTTCTTCATCATTCGGATTAAAATCTCATTTTCAAAAACTTCTATGATCTCTCGAATTAAAATGTACAAAAAGGTTTCACGTAATATATGCTAATTCGAGGGGGAGAAAGGAAATTCTTTTTGCAATAATTCCAAGTTGACCTTGTTTGGACTTCAAATGGAAAAGTAATTAACCTTTAATGAGTAAAGATTCACAAATGTCTTAAACTTAGGAAAAAGGACCTTGCAAGGAAAATAAAACAGGCTCTAATCAATGTTTTGACACATGTTCTCAAAAGTTGCACACATGATTAAAACCTCAACGAATCAGACTAACGATTTTTTTTCTCTCGAATGATCCCGATTGTGTGTTTCTAATTTCTTCATGGTTGTTGTCCAATCATTCCCTAAATGTTTCAAGTGTTTTCAACGGTCAAAAGGCATAATCAGAAACTAGGGTTATCAATCAGGGCTTTCATTTTTTATGTGTTTAGTCTAATTAACTAGTTTATATAGCTTTAGAGAACACTAAAGAATGCTCGATTGGTGTACTTGCTCGATTAGGAACAACATAGGTTTAGAATCATGTGATTTAGGGTCTTAGATGTCGATGTCTTTGCTGCTACCAGGGCATTTGTTTGTTCAATATTCCTACATTTTGATGCTAACATGTGTGCTTAGACTCAAATCATAACCCCAAACCATAATCATAATTGGAAAATCTCGAGTGAAAGAATGAATTAATCTATGATTTTGTGTGTTAATCTGAGAATTCTGAGCACTTAGGTTGATTTAGAATGAGATTTTTGATTCATCTTATACTTGTTTGTGCCTTACGCATTTTCTCTGTGTGCAACTACATGTCATCCCATTGAAGGTCAAAATTTCAACATTCGACAAAATGTTTCTTATGGAACATATTTTAAGGTCAAAGGACAAAATGTGTTTAAAGGCTAAACTAGTAAATGGATTCAAAATGGTGAGAAACAAATTTTTCCAAACTCTACACTCTTGTTTTACACCGGTAAAGCAAGTGTGGAGACCAAAGCAAAGTCATTCAAAATCTTTCATATTTTCAAAATCTGGAATGCTTTAGCTTCAATAAAAGAATGTCTCTGATCTGAACATCCCAAATACCGGAAGTTTTCCATTCATCACAAAAACAAATCTTCAAAAAAAAACCCATGAGGTTCAACTTTAGATGGAAATCTTTTTCAGATTTTAAAACTCAAAAGCGAGACTCCGGGTCTCAAACAACTTTCAACAGTAAAAGAGTTTTGAATTTCAAACATTCTTTTTCAATAAAAGGAAAGTGCCTTGCTAAACCATTTCTTAAAAACAAACGTGCACTTATCCTAAAAACAAGAAGCGAGTTCTCACACGAAGTTTATCATAAACTTCTTAATCTTGAGCAAAATTTATTCAAAATTTTTCAAAAGGTTTTTTTCAAAACTTTTCAAAATTTTGCTCAAGATTTTTCAAATCTTTACTCCCCAATTCGATACACAGTTTAAAAAATGTCAAAACACATGCTCGTTTTGAGGGGGAGTATTTTGAAATCAAAATGCTTTGTCAAAATCATGTTTTATGGTTTGTGCACACATAACAGTGTACAACCCGTGCTTGTAATTAAAGGACCATGAGGTACGCTTTAGTGCCTCAATCCTTATATAAGGAGCGAAGGCTTCTTACTTTTGAGTAGAATTAATCAAACATTTTCTGATTTTCATAATTCTGCTCAAAAGACAAGTATTTCACCTCAATGAGTATTCACTTGTTGAGGGGGAGCACTTGAAAACTCATCGTTTAGGAAAACAAAAGTTCTTGTTGATATCTCCCCATAAGACTCAAAAAGCATATTTTAATCAAATGTTTCTCAAAAACAACATCTTATATGCTATTTTTGAGGGGGAGAAAAGTGAAAGTGATTAAAATATGAAAGTTAAATGTTGCTTAAAAGTCAAATCTCATGCGAGCTAGACTTAGATTCACCCAGGAATTGACGAAACATATAAATGTTAGTAAATTCGAAAAGACTTTTCCTCGACGGGTAATAACATCAAGTTAGTTACTAGAGCTAGTTGTCACCTAAAAGCTGACAATAGAACTCTTTAACTAGCCACGTAAGCGTGTCTCGAAAAGGATTTGTCTTAGTAGAAATGTACCGTTTCGAGAAACTTTATGTGGACTTGACCAGGCCGGGTAATAACTTCAAGCTAGTCTAACTAGTGATGTAAGCGTGTCTCGAATCGGTCTTGTTCACTGAAAGTGGATCAATTCAAAAAGTGCTCGCTCCTCCCGCATGTGCAAATTTATTAAATACATATGAGCACATGTGAAGGGGGAGCCCTTCATAAGAAAACATAAAACTCTCAAAGTGTTAAACAAAATGTTTGATAAACACAAACACTTTGAGAGATTTTCAAAGGTTTCAATGGCAATTATAGGATAGTCATGGAGTTATAAGGCGACTAAGGTTAGGAAATAACCGTCCTATGATCCGCCTAAGCCGGAGGGATCTACCCAAGGACATCACCAATAGTTAGAACTAGAAGTCCTTAGGTATGATACGAAAAAAGGAGTAAAGAATGAAAGGAGATAGAAGGGGTTGAAGAATTAAAAAGAAAAGTAAAGAAAAGGGTGAAAAGAAATAGCCCTCCATGTGATTCAACCTTAGGGCAGACACCGGGTTCAATTCGTATGCTACTGGTTGTTGCTAAGGCGACGCCGGTATTGAAGATAAAGCCGTCATGGACCCAGTGACGCACTGCACTTAACCTTCTAGCCACTCAAGTTCTCTTAAAAGAGCTTGTTTCATTCTCACGGGGAACCAGTGTAATCTATCGACTTATCTCTTAGAGATAGTTGATATTGAAGCAGGAGACCCCTCCCTAGTCTCCGTATAGGAAACCTAAGTGAGCACTTATCGAGTCTAGAGCCATGAGATACATCAAAGATCTCTTAGGAACACTTAGTATTTCTACAACTGGTGTTCTACATCAATGGGCACCAGCTGTAAATTATCGAGTCCTTCGCAGATCTCAGCAATCTGCCGAGAACGTTTATGAGAGAATTACATATGTATTTCTCAATGATTGAACGGAAATTCCTGCCAGGGTCAACATCAAACAGCCCTGACAGCAGGTCACTTCGGTAACCCCACAAGGGTTACGCTTAGTGTTTGCGGTGGTTTCTAACGGTCTACAGTCGTGGAGTGATCCCCAGCGACTCACCCAGTCATTGAGCTACCTAGTAGGTCTCGTAAGCTCTTTCGGGAGTATCTGATATGGGAACGGCCTTGATAAGGGTTAGAAGGAGTCTTCACACTATGCTATTGACGATCTCTAATTTTTTATCTGTAAGTACCGGTTGTTTATTGCTAACTGTTTACTTTCAGGGACATATCATCTCCATGGAGACTGATTCCGCATGCTCATACATACATCTTGAAGTCAACAAAAGCTCCCTCAAAGATCTAAGCAACACAATGTTCAAAATTAGATTCTACGCCAAAAAGAAGAATCTACAAAGTTTAAGGACTAAAGATCTATGTGTATGAAAGGGAACTACGTGCATGTGAATGTCTAAGTTCAAAGGTGTATGAGCATGTTGGAATGGATGATGACCACCACAGACGCAGAAGTGACGCATGGCAGATTACTTCATAAGATGATCACTACCACATCTATTCAAGTCTCAGTCATTACATTTTGTAATAAGGTGATAACAACTACATCAACTAAGAACAAAGAACGATGAATGATTTAGAAGACGTCTAAAGCATTGAAAGTCAAAGATTAAGACGAAGACGTCAAGCAACCTTGATGACCGACCCTTAGGGGGAGATTGTTGGGAACGTAGTTTTACTATTTATCAAGTCTCGGTCATTTACTTGTAAGAGGTTGCTAAGGCTTGTATGTTTATTATAACTTAAGGCTTATGTAGCAAGCCCATGGGCCTTAAGCCCATTTCTATTTTCAAGATAGGGAGGAAGGGAGTGTTGCCCTACTCCTTCCCTATAAATAGCATTGTATAACCTCATTTGAGGTTAGTTGGTTCTCTAGTGATTTCATCTCTCTCATTTTCATTCTAAAGGGTTCCTTCCACTCTCTCTCTCTACTCTCTTTCTCTGTCTAGATCTATCTTAGTGATTATGTTATAAAATCATGACCTAACAAAATCTTCAACAGTCATCTTTTCACGTGCCAAATGTCAGGCTCGGACAGTCACAGCAAAAAGCCTATGAACCAAGCGGCGAATGGGGTACTGGATGGTCTTGTATGAGGGCGGGCTCCTAGACTCATAACCGGATAATCCTAAAATTTGCTGATAGTACCATAGGGTTGTAGTTGGTTGGTCTTTCTCTTAAACAAATGTTGTGGTATTCTTGAAAGATTGCCGAATCGAGTTGCCTTCTCGTGTAAAGTCCCATAGCCAAGATGAATTCCCTCATACTCATCTCTCTTCTCACACCACCCAACTGAAAGAACAAGCACTTCTCGGTCATACTAGTGATGTGTTCTTCAAAATCCACGGTCGCCAAGAATTCCCAGACATACTCTCGGATAACCGGCTCGTTGATGGTGAAAATAGTCTTTTAGGCCCTACAAATGAATGCTCCATTATCGCTCCTGAACTTAATGTTGCACAAGTTCTCTAATTCCTTTTCAGTACCTCCATTATTAACCGTTTGGAATGCATCCATGCTTAGGGCCTCGGGAGCCTCAATAGTCTTGCTCATGAGTGAGCATAGCTCTTTCTTGCAAACCTTCCTATTAGCAGGGTCATAGTTAAGGAATTTGAATAGCTGAGTAGGGTTGTTTGCTTCGCTTCCTAAGAAAATTGTGAGAACAAAATAGATTAGTGAATTATAAATCAGGAGTTACGGCGTAGTTTTGTTAGTAACTACGCCGTAGTTAGCCTAATTCTGAAACTACGGCCTAACAAAGGCCCCCGTAGTTTCTTCTGTCACTGTGTATAATAACGTAGTTATATTATTACTACGCCGTAGTTTTATTTATTCAAAAAAATTTCTGTTTAAAAATCAAAGCTACGGCGTAGCCCTATAACTAGTTACGCCGTAGTTATCAGTCTGTTGTCGCAATTAGCCAAAAACTATGGTGGATTGATCAATTAGCTATGCTAAGGTTTTTCTGTGAATCAGGCGCCTTTGAATCAGCCAAAAACCAGGCGGCCAAAAACTAATCGTTATAATTGAACTAGCCCTTTGAATCAGCCAAAAATAATCGCTAAAGTTTCAAATAAAAGTTTCCCACTCAAATATTCAAAGGGCTAGTTCAATTATAACAATTAGTTACTAACGTAAACTAAACCCTAATTTAATTTAATTTGAATTGAAAAACCCTTGAACCAAATTCATACATTCGTTCAAACAATCAATAATCAGGCTAAATCATAACCTAAATCGCGGTTTAATCCTATTCCTCTAATGCTAGCATAATAAAAACCCTAATAATTGAAATAAATTATAAGAAAGGTCAAGAAAAGGGGTAAGGGGTGTTTACCTGCCATGGTAGATGCGAAGGAATGGAGATGAACACATTTTTCAGATAAAAAATTCGAAGAGTTTTTTTTTTTTTCTTTTTTTTTATTTTTTTTTTTTTTATTTTTTTATTTTTTTGTGAAAAGTTTGTTGTGGATGCGTGTGTGTGTGTGCAGAAGCACATATTTATATCATTAGGTTGCTACGCCGTAGCTCTTTGAAGGGGCTACGCCGTAGCTAGTGTAAAATAAATTAAATAATTTTAATTATAAAATATTGCTACAGCGTGGCTGTTAATTTTGCTACACAGTAGTTAAGTCAAAAGTTTTAATAATTTTAAATTGTTAATAAATTTGCGTACCTGGATATCCATGATTTCATAACGAGGTCAAAACTCGTATGTAGATCGTCAATGCATGATTTTTCTTGATCTTTTAATTTGAAATTGCAAAAATTGAAATATACCTTAATTCGCCTAAATGAACTGCTCCCCGGCAGTGGCGCCAAAAACTTGATGCGTTATATTCATCCTGTTTTACATTTATAAACTTGGAACTATAAGGATTAACACATACTAACGGGCAGTGTACCCGGTCATGTGTAGTATGCCTTAGATAAATCCGAGTGTCGTCCCAAGAGCTGTTGTTCTGGCGAAATAAGATACATACTAAAAAGGGGTATTAGATGGATAGAGTAAATCGTAATCAAGACATAATTAAACAGAATAGGAAATAAAGGTAAGATAGCTAGGGATAGGTCATAAAGATGTTAAAGTTTAGCAACATTCATATTCTAAGATTCTAAGTAATGGGTGAAAGTCGACAAGAGTCAAATGGTTAAATCGTCCGCCTATCTTGCACCTTGTCCTATTCCCACCTATTGTAAAGACGAGAGTTCATCGGTCGGCGTGAACCTACAAAGATGCAAGAGTCATTAAGTACCACATTTAATAGACTTGTTTTAGTGGAACCTGGCATGGTCAGATCTTAGATTCCCTCTAACTTCTTAAGCCTATCCAATTGGTAGGTGGTCTTAGGGTTAATTCGCACACAAGGAAAAGTAGTACTATGGCCAATTCTTACCAATCCCCGCAACCTACTCATCTAGGGTCCTAGGGTTAATTCACCTAGACTAATATATACTACCAAACTTCAAAACTACCAAAACGAAAGGTTTGCAAACAAGCATTCATGTAATGTAAACCAACTATTAATAGAAAGAATTCATGTAATGTAAAACATATTAGAATTCAAACATGGACTAGACTAGGATGCTCCTAATGTAATTAGACGCTATCTCTGGTCTTCTTGGAATTCATTCTTCTTCTGGGTCGTTCTCCCCAAACCCTAGTGAAGGTTTGGGAAAGGGGAGCTTGTTTAATGAACGGATTTCCTTTGGTATTTATAATGCCCGTCTGGGCTACAGCATAGCTGTATTGTAGGACTACGCCGTAGTCTTCGTTCATAACCTCTACGGTGTAGCTTGTTGGAATGCTATGTCGTAGTCTTCATAGAATATCTCCTACGCCGTAACTCAATGACTTGTTACGGGCGTAGAGCACTTATCTTCATCGTTACGCCATATTCCAATTACTAACTATGGCGTAGCTTGGTATTTATCACTACTGCGCCGTAGCTCGTTGAATGCTACGGCGTAGTCCCCTTCAAATGGAGGTATTAATCATCTAGCAGTGTAGTCTAATCGACTAGAGCGTAGTCTTTGTGTCTTCATCATCACTTTGAGAGTAAATTCCAATCTTCAGTTGGGCAACACCAATTAATCATCATAAACGCTAATTTGCTCTTCTCTTGTCCTGAAATGAAATATAAACGAATAAGAGCATAAATGAAGGTACTTAATCGTATAATGATGAAATAACGGGGGAAATTGACACTAAGAATCATGGACATATTTGATGTTATCAACTTTTCTAATGTTTAATTATTTATTGATATGAATCAAAGAATTATACCCCAAGTGTTTACACTTTGTGTTTGCGGAACAAAACACTTTAGATTGAATGACAATGGTTAACTCTCCAAAATCAAACAACAAGAGCAAGATAGCTTTGCTTTGTTGTTCCAAAGAGAGGAGGATCCTATCAACTATACTTTTACATTTGTTTTACTTTTGTGTGTAGGATCCCTACCGATCTCATTTACAACATCCATATTTATAAGCAAATAAAGTGAAGATTCCTAGTGAAGCTTTGAATAAAGTACAAGCTTCCATATGAAGCTTTGTAGTACAGATAGTAAATAGATACTTTAAATATTTGTACTACACTTGTACAGTATTATTTCTTTCGTACTTTTTGTCTTCACTTTTACTTTCTTGTACATGCTTTTTGCTTTAACTTCCCAAGAAAGTTCCCGCTCATATTTCTTAATTGTTTCTTCAGAGATAAGTTCTCAGGGAGTCAGTGAGTTGTTGTCATCACTCACTGACTCCATCATCCAGGTCTTGATTCTTGATCTTTACTCACTGATTACCGCATCAGATTGTGATGTGTCTCATCTTTTCAGACTTCTGAAGAACATCTTGTGGATGAATCCCTAATGGCATGAGGATAACCCTCTCATGACTGCTTCATCAAGGGAAAAATATATACTTAAGGTATTTTTCATTCAAATACTATACAAGAGGCAATTTAGGTACTGAATGGACCCAACATAGTCGTATCAAAGTGTATATGCATGCCATATATAGCCAAGTACATGAAAAGAGGAAGAAATGATGAATAAATGAAGATTCATGATCGTACGAAGATTCTGGCATCAAGATCCAAAAAGAAGCACTCCAAGATCAACAAGTTAATGTTTCAAAGGTCCAACATAGTGAAATGATCAAGTTTGGATGAAAAACAAAGAGCTACAAACATGAGACAAGCAATCGGCAAACCAAAACTGAAAAGACCAAAAGTGTACTTGTTGAAGACCCTCCTGCCGATCGGCTGGAGAACACAGCCGATTCGGTAAGATGGTTGTGAAAAAGACCAGCCGATTCGGCTGGATGGTTGTGAAGAAGACCAGCCGCTCGGCTGGCCAGTTTAAATATCAGTTGGGAAGCCCTGGTCTGCCATATCTTCAACATTAAGACTCCAAACTTATAGCCTTTGATTCTAGGTCCTTCCAAACTGATTCTAGGTCATTCTAGGCTGCTTTTTGGCCAAGTTAGGGCATTAATAACCATGGATATTGTAAATTGTATAAATAGAGCCATTTGTGAAGTGTTTTCATCAACCCATTCTCAATCAACTATCTACTACTCTTAACGGCTTAAACAATGCTCTCAAAGTTCTCAATTCATCCTTAGAATCCTAGGAAACTTTAGAAGTCCAAGAAGTAAACATTTGGAGGTCAAAACATCCAGAAGTCAACCCCAATACTTGAAGCAACATTACTACATCATTTGTAATCTTATTTCAATCATTGTAAGTCTTTTATTTATGTTTCTAATATTTAAAATTCTGAGTTTATTTCTTTATATAGCATGAGTGGCTATTGACATTGTGCACTTGCTTAGCCGATGTTTCTGATATGATGAATTGCTTATGATTGTGACAACATGTTTAAATTCAATTTCAAGCCAATTCTAAGATCGAATTATGCTTATATTTCATAGTTACATTTGTTTATCAAGTTTGACTAGTTAATGGTGGTTTCATAGGTCGAAAGGGTTATTGTAATTCAACTAGTCATAATCGTTTGTCTATAAATGATTGTTTTTAACCATTATTCTTGGTAAAACAAAGAAACTTAAGTTTGATTGTAATAATAATGCTATTATTTATTGATTGTACAATAAATTGCACGACCAGGCCTTCGATGGTGATCAAAGGATATAGGGGATGTTGTGGTTGCGCCAAGCTTGTGTTTAACCTAAAATAAGAAATACGAAGACACTACGTTAAGTGATTGCGTAGGGGTTGGGCCCTGCGAACCACCTCCGGCGTGTGAATAAGTACTTGGTATGAAAAGTTTAATGAAAATGTCGTAAAGTAGGATAATGGAGATTGCATACCAAATTTATGACTCGTCCAAGACTATTTATAGGTGATGAATTAACCTTGGAGAGTGTTCACACGTTTCATGGAGATCATGGGGGCGTCCCATGATTTATGGTAACCGCTAGGGTTTAGTGCCCTACTCCTCCTAGTTTAGCGGGGGAGCTAAAGAGGAAGATGAGACGTGGGTGAGACTTGGTCCTGCTAGAGTCCCCGTCCCAGTGTCATCGTAGGATGTACCCCGAAGGTCTTAGTCCTTTGATTGGCGAATTCCCAGTTGGTAACTAAATCAAAAGTGATTAGTTTTACGCCATTGAAAGTTTTAGGAGGCTAGCCAGAGCCTTCGATATGTAGGTTACGACAAGGCTCGAAGGGGGGTCCTTCGAGCTGATCGGAGGGTACATCATCATTTATCAAATTAGAATGATTAGTAATGGTTTCATACGTCGAAAGGGTCATTGTTATCAATCAATTGTACCCTTTTTATCTATGATCAGCTACCTTTTGTATTGACCATTTTTTAAGCAAATTTGATGAAACAAGAAATTTTTTTGTGTTTAAGTTTGTGAAACTACCGCAGATCAAAATTATGAAACTTGAATTGGTCTTGAATTGATTGGTTAAACTTAATGCTTGTTTTCTATAACCTAAAATTTTGACGAAGGTTTGAATCGTAAGAGCAATTGATTAGAACACCATCTAATTATCATAACCAACATATTAAAAAGAGTTATCACAATCATGCAAATTAGATTTTGCAAACTAGTCTAAGCAAGTGTAGTTTTAATCATTTGAATATTTATCATCATTATTATTATTGCTTATTTTCACTGGTACAAAAAGTTGTATTGGTCATGCCAAAAATGTGTGACGATATGCCTATAGTCACACACGTTTTTTTTTTGTGTGTCACTAAAAGTCCCGCCACCGTAGGTGGCATATGGTCACATTGTTGAGTTCGTGGCCTTTTCCATCAAAAAAGAGTGACCAAAACCCCGAATATGTGTGACAAATTAGGCACAAGTTTTGTTGGATTAGTCATTATCAGTTACCGTAAACACCTTATAGTCACACGAATGTTTTTTGAGAGTGACTATTGTTCTTCCTTTGGCCACATAAATATATAATATGTGACATTTGAGATGATATATTCAAGTAAATGTGTATTTTGTGTGACTATTGATAATCCAATGGTCACATGAATATACAATAAATGTGATGTTTGTGATGATTTAGTCACACAATGGGTGTTATTTTTTTGGAGTTAGTCACATACAATTTAACACAAAGTGGCCAAAAGTGTGAATAAGTGTGACCATATGCTGATTAAAGTGAAAAAATGTGTATTTTGTGTGACTATTGATCATCCAATGGCCACGTGAATTTTATGTTTGTGTGGCCTTTTGTAATATTTAGTCACACAAAGCATGTTTGTTTTGGGTATTTAGTCACATACCATTAATCAAACAGTGGCCAAAAGTGTGAATAAGTGTGACCATATGCTGTTTAAAGTGAAGAAATGTGTATTTTGTGTGACTATTGATCATCCAATGGCCACGAGAATTTTATGTTTGTGTGGCCTTTTGTAATATTTAGTCACACAAAGCATGTTTGTTTTGGGTATTTAGTCACATACCATTAGTCAAACAGTGGCCAAAAGTGTAAATAAGTATGACCATATGCTGTTTAAAGTGAAGAAATGTGTATTTTGTGTGACTATAGATCATCCAATGGCCATGTGAATTTTATGTTTGTGTGGCCTTCAGTAATATTTAGTTACACAACGACTAAAGCAAACAGTGACCAAAAGTGTTAATAAGTGTGACTATATGCATCTTTTAGTTACATTTAAAAAATCAATATATATCAAAACAATTCAAATATATATCAAAACAAATTCAAATACAATAAAATTGGAATGTATAACTGAACAAATTTAATGTAAAATTGGACATCCTTTTATACACCAAGGAGTCCTAGTCGGCTTGCAATAGTTTCTTTATAAGTATCTATAATCTTTTCCATAACCAAGTAGCAACTTCGAGCGGTCTTAATCTATGAGCAGTACCAACTTTAACTAGCAGTAGTAACTTTTGTACTAGCAGTAGTAAATACTTGGCCACATTTTCTTTGAAGTTCATGAGCTGCACTAAATCCATCTAAGCAATATTAACACAAACATGATCAGCAGTAATTCAAACAACATCATGAAGACTTTTAATCTAAAACAATGAACATACTAATAAAATTTGCAGTGAAACTTACAAATTTTTCTCCCATTGATCTAATCTCATCATCTGGATATAAAAGCCTTGAAAATGTAGGCTACTGCATATCAACACATCAGGATGAGAGCAGGACTAGAACATGTCAAAGCTCACAACATAACAGAACTAGATGAGCCACTGTTTCAACTATCTGCACAAACATGATAAGAGAGTTAATACTAGTACCACGTTAGTACTGCTGGAGCAGAGTTACTACTGCTAGTATATATATATATATATATATATATATATATATATATATATATATATATATAATTGTAATGTCGTATATAATCAAATTCTCAACTATCATAAGTTAAAACCTGTTGACTCTTCGCCGCCTTAGCTTGCTTTTGCAAGGTTTCACTAGAGACCAAATGTTTTCGCTTCGTTGGTACTAATTTTAGTCCTGTATTTTGTTCACTAATATTTGGTATCATAGTTGGTGGTGTAACCTGTAGAACCGGTTTGTCGTGGCTTAAGCGTTTTCGTATGTCTGATAGTTTTAACAGGTTCCTATATGTATATATAAAACACGGTACATTAGTCATGTACGTAAAACTAAAAAAATCAAATGTGGATCTTTTATTACTTACCACTGTTTCCATTACTGGTACGTTTTCCAAAGTTTCAATGGCCATTGGAATGGTCACCTGCAATATAAATTAAGAAATACAATGGTGTTATCATTAGAAAATGAAATTGTTAACAACATAAAAAGTGGCTTACATCTGAGTCTAATGCCAGTTTCTTTCTGCAAAAAAAATATGAGAAATGTAATAAACTAAGGCACTAATAACGCTGCATAATATAATATCTGCCAACCATGAAACCGTAAAAATATTCATGGGTTGGCTTTGGTGACTGAGATGGAGCATACCCACGCCTCGAAAATGAAGTGTGCCAGAAAATCCATCTGAGGGAATTTTTAGCCAGGCATCCCATGTATCATCCTCACCCGTGAAAATAACATGTAGCCCCTGCAAGAAACAAGTAACGTGATTAATGCTAACATAAAAGACGACAACATTAGATGTCCCAAATATAAGTTTAGCCTCAAAAACAAACATACGGGTTGCATATCGAATCGGGCAACAAATAATATACAATTGGTTGCAATTTTATGCAGTGCCAAACATGGAACGAATAAATGTCAAACACATTACCAAGCAAGCAAATCACTAACATTTGGTACAAATGAAACAGTTTGACAAAAAGCAACCATATTTGAGTTAATTTCCTATATAACAGATGTTATGTTAATCTTTTGATAGATAACTTACGCAACTGCGATAAGCAAACTCCAACTGTTCAGCAACATCCTCCCAGAGTGGAAACCAATCAAGACTTCCTTTACGAGCAAAAAAGTGGCCTCTTAGAACACGTCGATTGTCTCCACTCCAATAAACAGGAAAACTATTCCGTCTTAATAAGTCTACCTGCAACGATTACCACAACACGAATTTATAATCAAAAACATGTTTTAGGCTAGTTTAATCCACGTAAATCAATTTAAATCATTTTATATTCGATTACACATTTAAGAAAATATAAATTAAATATGTGTTTGAGCATACCCATGAAAAGAGTAGGTGATAAGGCGAAAAATGAACCATTTTTAGGGGGTCATTTAAGCCTGGAATTGAATTTATTTGATCCAATATTGCCCTAAATCGTTCCTTTTGTGATTTTAGGTACTTTGGGAGTGAATTCTGGAAAAGGAAGCATTTTGGACGTTTTTGGAGCATAAAAGTGAAGAAAACGACAAAGTCTTAATTTTCCTTGCTGGGAACAGTACCTGACGGCGTCAAGAGGCTTTTTATGATGGCGTCAAGAGTAAAAGTGGTGACGGTCCAGAAGAAATGTGATGGCGTCACCCATGGCCGTCACGTGTTAACTTGTCAAAACTTGCGCGCGAAGTAGCTGATATTGTTTTGGTCATAACTTTTGCATACGAACTCGGATTTAGGTGATTCAAAAGCCCACGCGAAGAGGACGAAGAAATCTTCGATTTGGTGAAAACGGCGGGGCTGACGCCGTCATGTGTTAGAGCTGACGCCGTCATGCCTTGTCGACAGAAAAATAACCTATAAATATAACATCATAACTTCACTTTTTGTAGGCCCTAAACCCTAAGGTCGATTCCTGGGTTTAGGTAGGTGTTTTTCTAGCAACTTAGAGGGTTTTAATCACTCCATAAACATCATGTATTGGTGATACGTGGGAATCGCACTTGGCTTTACCTCTCAAGGGATCTTGAGAAGCTTACAACCCCCACCAGGTAGTGTACCTGATCGTTGTAGTATAGTATAGTGACAAGTACCGGGGGATTGATCGTTCAGCTAGGAATAGTGTCGCTAGGATTAGAAAACCTAAATACTAGTTCTAAAGATGAAGGATGATTATTTTTGTATTTTTATATTTTTTAGAAAGCAAGTAAAAATCTCGGGTTTTAAGGATTTGGGCGGAATTAGTTGCTAGTCAACTAACCCAATACTAAAGATGCAATCAAAATAAAATACTAAAAATGAAAATAAACTAAATTAACTAAGATTGTGAGCAATAAGTTGAAAAGTTGTGTTTACTTAGATTTCATTACTCCCTAGATATCTTTTACACGTTAATTACTTGTTATAGTTGCGTGGATGACGGATTGTATTCCTTAATACCATTCATGGGGTGGCGCACTTAATTCCCTAATCCTATGAGTGCCTACTTCACTCCTATGTCGAGCCGGCTAAGAAGCTCCTAACATGGGATCATTAGAATTTAATCATGCATTAAATACAACCAATAAAATCTAGTGCACATTAGTTCATGTTTCCTAAGACGTTCAAGCATGTTACCATTTGGAGATCTGCCAGTTTTCTTAAGCCTAACATCGAAATCATTCATCCAATACAACCATAAACAAGTAATCAACACATAATTAACATCTAGGTTTCATTAGATCAAAGCAAACACAAGATAGATCTAGCCTAGCATGATGGAATTAAGAAAAGAACAAGATATAGACAACCAACACATAGACATATTGATTGAATTAAAAGAATACTTATCTCAATTACACATGAAAGGGTTCAAGGGCTGAAAACCCTTGAAAAACCTGTAAAATTCGTACTAAGTTCGGCCTTAGGGTTTCTCCAAAACTTCTCTCTTTTTTTATGAATGAAAATTAGAAAACTATATATAGGAAATTGAGGCTGACGGCGTCAAGACCAAATTGGTGACGCCGTCATCTCGCCGCCAAAAGAATTCTCGGACTGCCTTGATCTACTTCTGACGTCGTCACATTATAACTTTTTCCAGGCCGTCACGTATTTTACTCTTGACGCTCTTCCTTGTGACGCCTTCAATTCTGTACTGGGCCGTCATGAAAATTACTCTTGACGCCTTCAGGATTTTCTTCTTGACGCCGTCACCTACTGTTCCCAGTAAGGAAAATTAAGACTTTGGCATTTTCTTCACTTTTATGCTCCAAAAACGTCCGAATTGCTTCTTTTTCCAAATTTCTCTCCCAAAGTACCTAAAATCACAAAAGGAACGATTTAGGGCAATATTTGATCAAATAAATTCAATTCCGGGCTTAAATGACCCCCTAAAGGTGGTTTATTTTTCGCCCCATCAATTGGTTTGATGATTCTATCTCAATTATGTCTTTCATTATTATTGTTGTTTGCTCTTCATTGATTATGTTTTGCTAATTCACCTTGTGTCTACTTATGATTGTGTGAAACTTGTATATAATTGATTAGATCTTATTGATTTCTTGTTGATGTTTGTGTCTATCTTCATCAATTAGGGTGTGACACTTCGATAGGTCTAATTGGTTTAGCTTATAATTCTTGTTTCCTATTGTCTCTTGTTTAATTGAATGAATTCGATGTTAGGCTTAAGAAAACTGGCAGATCTCCATTGTGTAACTTGCTTGAACGTCTTAAGAAACATGAACCGATGTGTACTAGGTTTTTATGGTTGTATTTAATGCATGAGCGAATTCTAGTGATCCCATGTTAGGAGCTTCTTAGCCGGCTCGACATTGGAGTGAAGTAGGAGCTTATAGAATTGAGGAAATAAGTACGCCACCCCATGAATGGTATTAAGGAATACAACCCATCAATTAAAACAAGGTGTGACAATTCAATAGGTAGAATTGGATAGCTAGCAAGGAGTAACATATCATGGGTAGACATGCTTCACTTACCTTGTAGAACCCTAGTTTACTTTTCTTGTTAATTAGTTTAATTAGTAGCTTTGGGTTAGTTGATTAGCAACTAATTCCGCCCCTCCTTCCAATACCCGAGAATTTTACTTGCTTTTCATAAAATATAAAAACACAAAAAGAATCATCCTTCACCTTTAGACCTAGTTAGATTAATTTTCAATCCTAACGACACTATTCCTGAGTTGAACGATCAATCCCCGATACTTGTCACTATACTATACTACAACGATCAGGTACACTGCCTGGTGGGGGTTGTAAGCTTTTCGAGATCCCTCGAGAGGTAAACCCTGGTGCAATTCCCACGCATCAAGTTTTTGGCGCCGCAGCCCGGGGAATAGTTATTGTTTAGGTTGAAATTTATTTTGATTAGGTCTACTCATTAGATTCCTTTTTAGTGAGATTTTTATTTTTTTTATTAACTTTCCCGTAGTCTATCTTTTCTTTGTGTATTTGTTCGTAGAAACCTTTCCATTGACTCTTTCGTTCACCATTATGGAGAATGCGAATCCACCATACTACCGACCACGAAACCCATTCACTCCTAATGACATCTTGATGTTCAAACAATATCGAGATGAACCTATTTATGATGCATGGACTCGTTTTAAAAATTTACTACGAATAGTCCCTCATCATGGTTTTGATCTATGGTACCTAACTCAAATATTTTACTATAGTGTCCACCCGTATGACCAAAGGTACATTGACGATTTTACCAACGGGGACCTTAGGGAATTAAATGCTAAAGAAGCATGGGATTCCATAGAAGATTGTGCCCAATATTATTATAGAGTAGACAACCCAACAAACAACATCACAAATCAATCAATAACAAGTTTGAAGGAGCAAACAGGAAGTTTGTCTGGGGATGATTACTCAGGGATACCTGTGTGGATGTCACCTAAAATCATAGTACAAAACAAACACATAGGTAATCTAGGTACAATGGAGGATGAGGTGGACAATCCAAGCCCACAGAGTACCCCACAAGTCCTACCATCATTTGAGGCACATACACCGCTCGTGACTTACCCGGAAGAAGTAGAAGAGACTATAGGAACCCCAATTGAGGTAGAACCCTTGGACCAAGCACCACTAGAGGATATAGGTTTGAATACTTGTAGTGATAACCTTACTCCTAGTTCTAGGGAATTTCCTAATGTTGATGAACCGGAACCTCAACCTTTACACAACTTTCCATCCTTAGATATACATCTAGGAGACAAAAGAGGAACCGACCCACCCATCAACCAATATTATCCGAGTAGTTTTAGGATGAAGGAATCCATTCACTCACCCCCTTCACCTCACGTGGCATATTTCCACCCTAAGGGTGTGTATCGCTACTTCCACCCACACTTAATCCTAAGTGTAGGGAAAACCTCCCCTATTTCCGTTAAATAAGGGTAGAGTCAGGCTCGTGACTCGAACAAAAACAAGCGCTTGTTGGGAGGCAACCCAACCCATGTTTTTAGTTGATTGATGTTTTTATTTTATTTGTTTGTTTGTGTCATATATGCTTAATCATAGTTGTTTAATTTTCATGTTTTGAATAATTTGTGAAAATGTTTTATTTTGTTTTTAACCTCGTCTTAATTGCATATAAAGGTATTTTACAAAAAGATAAGTGTAGGGAAATTTATATTTTGTTAAAAAGAACTAAATTCGAACATGAAAACTTTACAATTCATGATTAGCATATATTCTATCTTGTTTGTGTGTCAATAATTGTGGATATGTTTTATGAGTTCCTATTCGTAATTCATTCCACAAGTATCTTATCCTTTTGTTGCTTTGTCTTGTTTCTGTTTCTAAGTCTGGAATTACATCTAGTTGTGATTTTTGTTCGGTTTGATGCTTTGGTTTTTGTGTTTGTTGATTACAGGACAAGAAGATGATTTATATTTCTGGAGGGAAGCTTTCAACGTTCATTTTCTTGGAGGTAGATTTAACCATGTTGTCACATTATCCACAGTGAACGAAACAGGGGAGTATTAGTTTCTTTCATTCTTATTTATTTTTACTTTTACATCTTTTATCTAGAACATTGGGGACAATGTTCGGTTTAAGTGTAGGGAGGGTATATTAGAAACTATTACTCCACTTGGTTTTTGTTTTGTTTAATAGTGAATGTGTAATAAAACTGAGAGAAATATTTGTTAGGGCAATTTTAGCACCAAATTTAAAATTTTTTGCAACATGTAGGAGTGAAACTTTAGTCTTAATAAGCGTTTCATGGATAGGAGTTGTATGACTAGCACAAAAACCATACCACTCAAAAATTTCCACCCCAAATATGTGAGGTTCGCCCTTAGATCTTTAGGAAAAAGCATTCATTGTTGGTGCTTATGAGTGTACCGGTAGTATTTAGATTTTAGAACTTGCGATAGCGATGCATCCCGAGACCGCTAGTGAGACTACATTCGTGTAATTAGAATTTACTACATGATAAGAGGCATTAGGATAACCCTTGTTCTACACCTGTAATATAATTACATTGACTTCATAGGTCAAGTAATTCTCCCACACCTTTGCGTTGTACTCATTTTTAGTACATGATACCCCTAGTACATCCCTCCGAGCCTAAATTTTCGTTTCTAACTTTAAGCATTTTACTTAAAGGAAGAATTTGTTTACAATCCACCCCAAATGTGCAACCAAATCGCCTTAGTCTTCCTTGTATGCACTCATCTTTAGTACATTATTGTTAATTGTTTAAACCCTTTGTTAGTTGTCTAATTGATTACATGGTTGCTAAGTCGAGTCATATCTTGTACATATTGTTTTGGGACAATTGGGACTCATGGGTAAAGTACTTGTGTTATGGAGTAATGGGGAAGAACATCATATATTACCCCCCATATGTGCGTTAATATTTAAAAGTACTCCAAGTCTTTTGATTATCTTGATTCGAGTCATTAGAATAGTTGATTGTAAAGTATGTAAAAGCTCAAGTGTAGGGAGGAAGCGAGCTCCCTTTGAAGTATTATTTTGGATGGTAGAGTAAAAGTGTATGCAAAAAAAAAAAAAAAAAAAAAAAAAAAAAAAAAAAAAAAAAAAATCGGAAAAAAAATAATAATAAAAAAAATAGAAAAAGAAAAGAGAAAAACATACGGGCTACCATCCGTTTCTTTTACTTATGTTTAAGTCAAATAGTGTCTTGAAAATCCAAAAAGAGTCGTAGTTAGTTTAAGTTGAGTCGAGTCTTGGCTTAGCCACGCCTCATTGTACATGTAATTAACTAAGACAATTGACTTGCCACCAGTAAAATATCCGTTTATCCAACAAAACCGTGTCTTCCATATCCCGTACACCTAACGTTATAACCCTTTAAAAGACCTCTTTGATAGTTTATCCTAAGTGCTTACGCCAAGTGGTGGAGGTTTGATCCTTTCCCAAGCCTATGGTAATCTATTTGCTATGACAGGTAGAGAGTGATACTTCTCCATTTCCAATTATG
The DNA here is from genome assembly GCA_030686995.1 of Artemisia argyi. Classification (NCBI taxonomy): domain Eukaryota; kingdom Viridiplantae; phylum Streptophyta; class Magnoliopsida; order Asterales; family Asteraceae; genus Artemisia; species Artemisia argyi. Next base: position 154,026,020 of record CM060698.1, on the reverse strand, counting down.
ACATATAAATTTACAACACCCGAGAGATGAGAGTATCCAAATACTTAATGTTAGGTACTAGTGTATAATTTCCGTGCTTGTTTTGACTAAGGTGGAATGATCATTTGTTGTAATTACTTTTATATTAGTGTTAAATGACCTCTAACTTGTATTTTGATTGGTGGAAAAGCTCATTTGTTTGAGGACAAGCAAATCCCAAGTGTAGGGATATATGATAAGGCGAAAAATGAACTGTTTTTAGGGGGTCATTTAAGCCCGGAATTGAATTTATTTGATCAAATATTGCCCTAAATCGTTCCTTTTGTGATTTTAGGTACTTTGGGAGTGAATTCTGGAAAAGGAAGCATTTTGGACGTTTTTGGAGCATAAAAGTGAAGAAAACGACAAAGTCTTAATTTTCCTTGCTGGGAACAGTACCTGACGGCGTCAAGAGGCTTTTTATGACGGCGTCAAGAGTAAAAGTGGTGACGGTCCAGAAGAAATGTGACGGCGTCACCCATGGCCGTCACGTGTTAACTTGTCAAAACTTGCGCGCTAAGTAGCTGATATTGTTTTGGTCATAACTTTTGCATACGAACTCGGATTTAGGTGATTCAAAAGCCCACGCGAAGAGGACGAAGAAATCTTCGATTTGGTGAAAACGGCGGGCTGACGCCTTCATGTGTTAGAGCTGACGCCGTCATGCCTTGCCGACAGAAAAATAACCTATAAATATAACATCATAACTTCACTTTTTGTAGGCCCTAAACCCTAAGGTCGATTCCTGGGTTTAGGTAGGTGTTTTTCTAGCAACTTAGAGGGTTTCAATCACTCCATAAACATCATGTATTGGTTTGATGATTCTATCTCAATTATGTCTTTCATTATTATTGTTGTTTGCTCTTCATTGATTATGTTTTGCTAATTCACCTTGTGTCTACATATGATTGTGTGAAACTTGTATATAATTGATTAGATCTTATTGATTCCTTGTTGATGTTTGTGTCTATCTTCATCAATTAGGGTGTGACACTTCGATAGGTCTAATTGGTTTAGCTTATAATTCTTGTTTCCTATTGTCTCTTGTTTAATTGAATGAATTCGATGTTAGGCTTAAGAAAACCGGCAGAGCCCTATAACTAGTTACGCCGTAGTTATCAGTCTGTTGTCGCAATCAGCCAAAAACTATGGTGGATTGATCAATTAGCTATGCTAAAGTTTTTCTGTGAATCAGGCGCATTTGAATCAGCCAAAAACCAGGTGGCCAAAAACTAATCGTTATAATTGAACTAGCCCTTTGAATCAGCCAAAAATAACGGCTAAAGTTTCAAATAAAAGTTTCCCACTCAAATATTCAAAGGGCTAGTTCAATTATAACAATTAGTTACTAACGTAAACTAAACCCTAATTTAATTTAATTTGAATTGAAAAACCCTTGAACCAAATTCATACATTCGTTCAAACAATCAATAATCAGGCTAAATCATAACCTAAATCACGGTTTAATCCTATTCCTCTAATGCTAGCATAATAAAAACCCTAATAATTGAAATAAATTATAAGAAAGGTCAAGAAAAGGGGTTAGGGGTGTTTACCTGCCATGGTAGATGCGAAGGAATGGAGATGAACACATTTTTCAGATAAAAAATTCGAAGAGTTTTTTTTTTTTTTTTTTTTTTTTTTTTTTTTTTTTTTTTTTTGTGAAAAGTTTGTTGTGGATGCGTGTGTGTGTGTGCAGAAGCACATATTTATATCATTAGGTTGCTACGCCGTAGCTCTTTGAAGGGGCTACGCCGTAGCTAGTGTAAAATAAATTAAATAATTTTAATTATAAAATATTGCTACAGCGTGGCTGTTAATTTTGCTACACAGTAGTTAAGTCAAAAGTTTTAATAATTTTAAATTGTTAATAAATTTGCGTACCTGGATATCCATGATTTCATAACGAGGTCAAAACTCGTATGTAGATCGTCAATGCATGATTTTTCTTGATCTTTTAATTTGAAATTGCAAAAATTGAAATATACCTTAATTCGCCTAAATGAACTGCTCCCCGGCAGTGGCGCCAAAAACTTGATGCGTTATATTCATCCTGTTTTACATTTATAAACTTGGAGCTATAAGGATTAACACATACTAACGGGCAGTGTACCCGGTCATGTGTAGTATGCCTTAGATAAATCCGAGTGTCGTCCCAAGAGCTGTTGTTCTGGCGAAATAAGATACATACTAAAAAGGGGTATTAGATGGATAGAGTAAATCGTAATCAAGACATAATTAAACAGAATAAGAAATAAAGGTAAAATAGCTAGGGATAGGTCATAAAGATGTTAAAGTTTAGCAACATTCATATTCTAAGATTCTAAGTAATGGGTGAAAGTCGACAAGAGTCAAATGGTTAAATCGTCCGCCTATCTTGTACCTTGTCCTATTCCCACCTATTGTAAAGACAAGAGTTCATCGGTCGGCGTGAACCTACAAAGATGCAAGAGTCATTAAGTACCATATTTAATAGACTTGTTTTAGTGGAACCTGGCATGGTCAAATCTTAGATTCCCTCTAACTTCTTAAGCCTATCCAATTGGTAGGTGGTCTTAGGGTTAATTCGCACACAAGGAAAAGTAGTACTATGGCCAATTCTTACCAATCCCCGCAACCTACTCATCTAGGGTCCTAGGGTTAATTCACCTAGACTAATATATACTACCAAACTTCAAAACTACCAAAACGAAAGGTTTGCAAACAAGCATTCATGTAATGTAAACCAACTATTAATAGAAAGAATTCATGTAATGTAAAACATATTAGAATTCAAACATGGACTAGACTAGGATGCTCCTAATGTAATTAGACGCTATCTCTGGTCTTCTTGGAATTCATTCTTCTTCTGGGTCGTTCTCCCCAAACCCTAGTGAAGGTTTGGGAAAGGGGAGCTTGTTTAATGAACGGATTTCCTTTGGTATTTATAATGCCCGTCTGGGCTACAGCATAGCTGTATTGTAGGACTACGCCGTAGTCTTCGTTCATAACCTCTACGGTGTAGCTTGTTGGAATGCTATGTCGTAGTCTTCATAGAATATCTCCTACGCCGTAACTCAATGACTTGTTACGGGCGTAGAGCACTTATCTTCATCGTTACGCCATATTCCAATTACTAACTATGGTGTAGCTTGGTATTTATCACTACTGCGCCGTAGCTCGTTGAATGCTACGGCGTAGTCCCCTTCAAATGGAGGTATTAATCATCTAGCAGTGTAGTCCAATCGACTAGAGCGTAGTCTTTGTGTCTTCATCATCACTTTGAGAGTAAATTCCAATCTTCAGTTGGGCAACACCAATTAATCATCATAAACGCTAATTTGCTCTTCTCTTGTCCTGAAATGAAATATAAACGAATAAGAGCATAAATGAAGGTACTTAATCGTATAATGATGAAATAACGGGGGAAATTGACACTAAGAATCATGGACATATTTGATGTTATCAACTTTTCTAATGTTTAATTATTTATTGATATGAATCAAAGAATTATACCCCAAGTGTTTACACTTTGTGTTTGCGGAACAAAACACTTTAGATTGAATGACAATGGTTAACTCTCCAAAATCAAACAACAAGAGCAAGATAGCTTTGCTTTGTTGTTCCAAAGAGAGGAGGATCCTATCAACTATACTTTTACATTTGTTTTAGTTTTGTGTGTAGGATCCCTACCGATCTCATTTACAACATCCATATTTATAAGCAAATAAAGTGAAGATTCCTAGTGAAGCTTTGAATAAAGTACAAGCTTCCATATGAAGCTTTGTAGTACAGATAGTAAATAGATACTTTAAATATTTGTACTACACTTGTACTGTATTATTTCTTTCGTACTTTTTGTCTTCACTTTTACTTTCTTGTACATGCTTTTTGCTTTAACTTCCCAAGAAAGTTCCCGCTCATATTTCTTAATTGTTTCTTCAGAGATAAGTTCTCAGGGAGTCAGTGAGTTGTTGTCATCACTCACTGACTCCATCATCCAGGTCTTGATTCTTGATCTTTACTCACTGATTACCGCATCAGATTGTGATGTGTCTCATCTTTTCAGACTTCTGAAGAACATCTTGTGGATGAATCCCTAATGGCATGAGGATAACCCTCTCATGACTGCTTCATCAAGGGAAAAATATATACTTAAGGTATTTTTCATTCAAATACTATACAAGAGGCAATTTAGGTACTGAATGGACCCAACAAAGTCGTATCAAAGTGTATATGCATGTCATATATAGCCAAGTACATGAAAAGAGGAAGAAATGATGAATAAATGAAGATTCATGATCGTACGAAGATTCTGGCATCAAGATTGTAACACCTAAAATCTGAGAACATGTGAAAAGACCAAAATGCCCCTACATGTTTAAAAATTATTTAAAAGCTTATTAAGTATCCAAATAAATCCCAAACTTCAAACAATGCACAAGTTTTGTATCCAAATAATTTTAACAACTTCATTTAACATTTGTACAAGTGGTAAAATTACCAAAATACCCCTACAAGGGCCGAATGAAATAAAATGAATATTAAAGGGATTTTAAATGGTTTAAATATTATAAATAAGGAAGATAATCACAAGAATTATTCTCCCAACCAAAAATCCGAAATTCTGGCCTCCCCCCCCCCCCCTCATACACGACATTCCCTTTTAAAAAGTCAATCCATATCAATTTTATTCCCAAACCCTAATTTACCGATTTTCATAAACACACAAACAATTCCCCTAAGCCTCCATTCGACCACCCCACCATTCCAAGGCATTTTTCTGTGATCAAACAACATCCAAAGAGTCCTAGAAAAATTCCCTTTTGAATTGTTGAAGCTTGGATCGATCGTGGCTTTGGTTTTCTTTTGTCGAGCCCTATTAATAAGGTAATTCGTTTATGATCTGTTCGACCTCCCTAAAATTCATTTATGATTTTTCTCATAATCCTCATATCATGTATACTCTGGGAAAAATGATAGAAAGGTCGTGGAGAAGCTTTTGGAGTCGTGTGGATTTTTGGTTCGTTTTTGTTCAATCGCATATACAACAAATCGTGCAGCCTTTTTCACACATTCAATCTTTGGTTTGGTATTTTTCTCAGGCCCCTTACATCATATAAACATCAAATAAAATGGTTGATTCGATCCATGCATGCTCTACATCATTTTCATGATTTAAAACCCTAAAAACGTGTTTAATTGTGAAATATATGCTCCGATCCAGAATAATTATTAATAAAATTATTATACACTTATTATGATGTAATATGATCTGGAAAAATGTTGGAAAGATTTGTCATGGCCTAAATCATGTGTTTCGAATTTATTTTGATTTATTGAATTTTGATTAAACCGTATAAAAGAAAAAGAAAATAAAATCGTGTGACTTAGGGTTTTGATCTAGGGTTTGTTTTGTGATATTAAATGACATTTAATGATGAGGTGATGATTAAAAATGGATTAGAGTTGGTTAGGGTTTTTAATCTTGGTATTTCATGTCATACGATTTGTGATAAAGGTTTTGGGTGAGTTTTGTAACTTTTAAAACTAAAGGGTTATTTTTGAAACTTATTCTAGGCTGTATACTATTCGAATAAAATATATAATGAGGGTACTAAGTGTAAGTTTTGCAATTAAATGGATTAAAATGTATTTTAAACCTAATTAGGGTTTGTTTTGAAAATAATTAAAAGAGAGGGACTAAACATGTAATTTTCAGAAACTTGGAGTTGTTTTGAGTAATTTAATATACTCAGGGGGTTATGTGTCATTTTGATAACTTAAGGGCATAATATGTAATTATTGATAATTAAAAGTTGAAATTGTAAATTAAAGGGTTAAATATGTAACTTTTATAACTTGAGGGACTTAAGGTGTAAATTATGAAAGTTTGAGTACCCATTCGTATAACATCTTAAAATAAGTGCTCATTATGTAAAATGGTTAAGTTAAGGGTTTAATGTGTAACTTTGAATACTAAAAGGTTTAAAGTGTAATTTTGGAAAGTAAAGGGTATAAAATGCAAAGTTATGAAACCCTAAGGACCAAATGAGTAAAAAGGTTAAAAGATACGTTATTTCCATAAATAATGATGTTTAATTCAACTTTCTAAATATGGAAACTTTCTAAAAGTGGAAACTTACTATTTATGGAAACCTGCTAAAAATGGAAAGTTACTTAAAATGGAAAGACATGTAATTAAGAATGAATTATGATTCCCCCTCTTCTCCTCTAGGTTTGAAGAAGGAAAGATCTTGAGCTATTCCTTATTCTGTGCTTGTTTCTATTTGTGCTTTCGTAATAAGGTACGGATACTCTGCCTTTTCAGTAAAGGCTCCTATATTCTTCTTATGACTTTGAGCTATGATTCAGTTAAGATTCCCAAAGCCATTGCTATGTTTCCTTCTGTTGTGAACTTCCTCTGATTTCTGTTAAACTTTGATTTGTTAGCTTCTGATCTGATTTCGTTGCTATGATTTCTGACCCTTGAATATCCGATATCTCTGGTTCATCTGTTATGATAATTTGATATGAAAACTTTTTGAAACTATAACTTGATGTTATGGAAGGAAACTGTTTTGAGATGACACTCTATGATTTTGAAACGAAACCATTTTTAAAGGAAGGATTAATTGGCTTTAATGAAGAATGTTTAAAAAGGGAGATCTTTGAGATGAAATGGGTAAATGACTATTAAAGTTTTAAATCTATTTTCTCTTAACTCTTTCACATTTTATTTTGAACTTACGAAATTTAATAACGAATCTTTTGAAATGAACCTTTGGGAATGAACCTTGGATATTCTGAACCATTGATATGACTTCGGATATTATGATTTTGAGATGACTTTGAGACATGACCTTGAGATAAACTTTTGCTATATGACCTTTTTGTATGACTTTGAGACCTGACTCTTAGTTTGATACCCGAGCCATTTATGTTTCCCTACCTATGGAGGTACCATAGGCATGTCTGTGATGCACCACTGGCATGACTCATGTGTGGGTGAGTGATTTCTCACGCCGTCCCTTTTATGATTATCTGCCGGCTATTATGACTTTGAGTATATGACTTTGAGATTGACTTTGAGTAAGGGGCGTATGGATTGCAATCCTAGATCTGATCTGTTTAGTGGATTTAACTATGACTTTGAGTTGACTTTGAGGTGACTGGTGCTGTGTGCAATACACGCCTTTCACAATTTCTGGGAGCTAGCTACTCCACCCATTTGATACATGAGGACACCCCTCATATTATCTGGTTGCCTGAGAGGTATCCCCTCTGATTGTGAGATTATGACTTTGAGATTATGACTTTGAGAATTATGACTTTGAGATTTATGACTTTGAATTTCTGGGCTCGTGGTAGATGACTATCCTTTTTTCTTTATATTCTATCACTCTTTTATCTATTCCTTATTCTATTTCCCCAATGCACTATATTTCAGTTCTGTTTCATTATCATTGCTTTGTATATGTATCTGTTCACTGGGCTTTTTAAGCTCAGCCGCATTTCCTTTTCCTGCGGCAGGTTTTAGTAGGAAGCTGGGTTATGGGAAGAGAGTGTGATTGGACTTAGAAGACTGTGCTTTGGACTAGAGACGATTAGATGAAGTTTCACTTTATTAGACATAGTATTTATTTCTTTGTAACCTTGTAGTTTCAGATTTTCATTTGTAACCCTGAATTTCCTTGTATGTATGAATCATATGCTTGTGTTTGTTCTGATATGTCACTGTAATGTAATACTTCTACCCTTATCGGGTTGGGGTGTTACAATTATGGTATCAGAGACCAGGCTGCGATTCGTAATACATTTACCCTTGACCCGTGAAGTTTGGACCCCTAAGTTTCCCTGCAGGCGCTCATAAGACAACCTTTGAAACTTTACATTAGGATTCCCCATAGGAACCTAAGTTATTACCAGTGAGGAATGGGTAGACTAAGACATTCATGTAAGTATCGTTTGCTTCCGCATCACTCTGATCGTGCCTTTGCTCTTAGATAAGCCTTATAAGGACCTTTGTTTCAGAAGTTAGAAGTTTTGCAACTTAAGCTTAGTAACCAAGTAAGTTTGGAATACCTCGGAAGGCTACCTGGATACCTTACACATTTAAGTTTCACCTTCAGATTTTGATCTCCGCCTCCGATTTGTTTGATAAGCTGTTTGACACCTTTTCGACCACATCGTAGGTCATTCAACCACAATGTGTTCGACACATTCTGTAAATTCATTACTTATGCTGGGTATGAATGTATCATCCGATACTACTTAACTCTGTATGATCCATTATTACTCCTATGAGAATTTTGGTAATTATGAACCACGAATATGAGAAGTTTTGTTTCCTCTCTTTGAATAATGAACCTTGTTCTGCCAACCGTTTCCTTTGGAAGGGTATGATGTAAATATTATCTCTATATGGATTTGTTAACTAAGCATGATGATGCTGATAACTGAGATTCTGTACCTCTCACAATTGACGATTATACGATGTTCGTATTACCAATGATACACATCCTACCTACTACTTATGCTAAGAAGCTAAACGAAATTCCCACACATTGAACTGTTCGTTTATCCATCCCAACATTTTTGTTGAACCATGTACTTGACGCTGATATATGAACTATCTGTATGATTTGACGACTGTATTCACTCTATGAATCCTTTGACTTTGAGATGTCTGATTGTACGGACTTTTGGACTGAATGGCTATTCGTGAAGATACCATAGACTACCATATCTGAAATGTGACCTTAAAAATCTGCTTCACCCTATTCCATTATGATGACTCTCTACATCTGCTAAAATTTCTGTCACTATGGAAACACCTACCCCAAACTCATGTGATTACCAAGTTTTCCTGAAAACCATTATTATCAACCCTTGGAAAGTTCGGCTATTGGGAGATATTTTGTTGTACGAAGATTTTCTGGTATTCTCTGATGAACCTTTTGGTACTCCTTCCTACTTAGGAAGTAGAGTGGGCATTGAACTGATTTCAGTTGAAGAAACCATGGTTCCATAGAAGTTGAGAGATTGAAGGAGCTGATGGGATACGATCTGTGTTAACCCTTTGTGATTCTCTTTGGATGCTCTTGTTTGTTTATAAAGAAGAACGAGAGAAGTATGCGATGACATATCGACTATCGTGAATTTAAACGTACCACTATCAGTAATCATTACCTGTTCCCAAGTACCAATATTTAATTTGGTCTTCCTTTGAAACTCCGCATCTGATTGCATCACTTTAGATCTGAAGGACTGAAGAAGCAACCACAAGAACTTCTAAGAAGAGGGTTAAATAACCGAGAGTAACCTTTGTGAAGTATTTCAGTTCTTGAAGAAGAAAGAAGGCGATGTGAAAACTCCCTGAGATGATTTCTGAAGCTGCCTTTGCACTCGTTATAACATTTATGAGCTTGAATGATGCCAATGGTGTTGGCTAGAATAATCATGTTTTCGCGTGTGTTGGACAAATTGTCATAGTATGACATTGTGTTGTGTTCTAAAACGAAAGAAGAACATAGAGATTATTGGTGAGATGACCTTTTGTTCTGGAAGAGAAATTTGATTGACGTTCAGAATTCATAGTAGACAACACTACCCTGTATAATGTGAAGACAGAGCTTTCACAAGAGGGACCAAGATCGAAGATCGTTATCGGAGTTAGAAACCAGGTGGAAGAGTAGGAGGAGATGATTGCGACAAGCATTACCATGGAAGAAGCATATAAGAAGGAGAGAGGAATTGGGATAATGCTCAATCATATATCATGCAAAACGTGAAGATTTCAGCTTGGGCATCAAGACAACCAGACCAAAGAAGACGAACCATTTAACACACAACCTGGAGTCAACAACAACATCATGCACCTTTAAACCTAGAGCTATGTTAGAAGACCTGTCGAAGACACGCAGTCTTGTTTCTCTATTCATTTTAGTTGTACTAAGATGAATTGAGAGCAGAAGCAGACCTGCGGATGGAGGGATGCACCGTGATCGCGTCAGAGACTGCCGCTACGATGCCACACTACCAAGAGGAGCTGCTGAAGACCGGAGGAACCCGACTCGAGTTTTAAATTATTTTAATCATGAGGTAAGATGGACAAGAGTAAACAGACTACCCCAACGTGTAAGAAATTTTGAAATTCGTATTTGAGTGGACGGATTCTGAAGCGGACATTATGTTTAAACGAGATGATGCTGTAAAGGATTGACGCTATTGATGACGTACCTTAATTTTGAATGACATTCTCGGATTTCTGTTACTCTTCGAGTAATTTCGTTCTCTTAGTTATGTTGTTTGATTCTGGTGACCTTTGAGGCTGTAGAAGTACTAGGTGGATTAAGATAAGTGGTTTTGACTCACGACTTGAGATAGAGGATGACCACCATGAGGGCATGTTATGTGAGGCTAGTATTATGACGCCTGATCAACGTGATAATACTAACGTCATATAAAGTGCACTTGTTGTGGGCATAGGATATCTTGAGGAGTGCTTTAGAGAAGCCTTGGATTTCCTTCCGTTGGTGACTATCCGCGATATAGTGAGACTTTAGGTTCATTCTACCTATACGTTTGATGTGCTGACCTTGATATACGATTCGATACGTTTGGACTCTCGACACGTGTTTTGCTGATCTTGCAACTTCTGATAAGAATCTTAGGTTCCATTATGAAATTTCTGCTGTTGACGATATCTAACGATACGCTTTCTGTCCGTATACGATTCGCATTCGTGAAGTTGTTCATTATGATCTGCCAAGAGTAAGATATGTGATTGTGGACTTTGAGGAAATGAGACCTGTTTGTTTATGAGAATACCTTTGGAAGGTTATCTAAAAGCCGAGACTATCTGTGAAGCTGAAGAGTTAAACCTTATATCACCTCGTGTCTACTACAATTCAATGTATTCTCATCTGATTCACCGATTCAATCCCTATGTATTTTTATACCTCTTCCTGGAGAATTCGTTTATCATCCGTTATGTTTAGTACATTATTCTTTTGATTCGAATTCAATGTGATATACCTTTCTGAGAAATCTGAAACTATTGTGACAATAGTTACGAGTCATGAGAAACCATTTGGGTCCAAAGATCTTTTGGAAGAACCTCCCCGAGCGTGGGAATGTTTGTAATGACCGTTTGCGATTTGCTACGACTTCGTCTAACTTTGCGACTTCAAATTTCGAGGACGAAATTTTTCTTTTTAGAGGGGAAGAAGTTGTAACACCTAAAATCTGAGAACATGTGAAAAGACCAAAATGCCCCTACATGTTTAAAAATTATTTAAAAGCTTATTAAGTATCCAAATAAATCCCAAACTTCAAACAATGCACAAGTTATGTATCCAAATAATTTTAACAACTTCATTTAACATTTGTACAAGTGGTAAAATTACCAAAATACCCCTACAAGGGCCGAATGAAATAAAATGAATATTAAAGGGATTTTAAATGGTTTAAATATTATAAATAAGGAAGATAATCACAAGAATTATTCTCCCAACCAAAAATCCGAAATTCTGGCCTCCCCCCCCCCCCCCCTCATACACGACATTCCCTTTTAAAAAGTCAATCCATATCAATTTTATTCCCAAACCCTAATTTGCCGATTTTCATAAACACACAAACAATTCCCCTAAGCCTCCATTCGACCACCCCACCATTCCAAGGCATTTTTCTGTGATCAAACAACATCCAAAGAGTCCTAGAAAAATTCCCTTTTGAATTGTTGAAGCTTGGATCGATCGTGGCTTTGGTTTTCTTTTGTCGAGCCCTATTAATAAGGTAATTCGTTTATGATCTGTTCGACCTCCCTAAAATTCATTTATGATTTTTCTCATAATCCTCATATCATGTATACTCTGGGAAAAATGATAGAAAGGTCGTGGAGAAGCTTTTGGAGTCGTGTGGATTTTTGGTTCGTTTTTGTTCAATCGCATATACAACAAATCGTGCAGCCTTTTTCACACATTCAATCTTTGGTTTGGTATTTTTCTCAGGCCCCTTACATCATATAAACATCAAATAAAATGGTTGATTCGATCCATGCATGCTCTACATCATTTTCGTGATTTAAAACCCTAAAAACGTGTTTAATTGTGAAATATATGCTCCGATCCAGAATAATTATTAATAAAATTATTATACACTTATTATGATGTAATATGATCTGGAAAAATGTTGGAAAGATTTGTCATGGCCTAAATCATGTGTTTCGAATTTATTTTGATTTATTGAATTTTGATTAAACCGTATAAAAGAAAAAGAAAATAAAATTGTGTGACTTAGGGTTTTGATCTAGGGTTTGTTTTGTGATATTAAATGACATTTAATGATGAGGTGATGATTAAAAATGGATTAGAGTTGGTTAGGGTTTTTAATCTTGGTATTTCATGTCATACGATTTGTGATAAAGGTTTTGGGTGAGTTTTGTAACTTTTAAAACTAAAGGGTTATTTTTGAAACTTATTCTAGGCTGTATACTATTCGAATAAAATATATAATGAGGGTACTAAGTGTAAGTTTTGCAATTAAATGGATTAAAATGTATTTTAAACCTAATTAGGGTTTGTTTTGAAAATAATTAAAAGAGAGGGACTAAACATGTAATTTTCAGAAACTTGGAGTTGTTTTGAGTAATTTAATATACTCAGGGGGTTATGTGTCATTTTGATAACTTAAGGGCATAATATGTAATTATTGATAATTAAAAGTTGAAATTGTAAATTAAAGGGTTAAATATGTAACTTTTATAACTTGAGGGACTTAAGGTGTAAATTATGAAAGTTTGAGTACCCATTCGTATAACATCTTAAAATAAGTGCTCATTATGTAAAATGGTTAAGTTAAGGGTTTAATGTGTAACTTTGAATACTAAAAGGTTTAAAGTGTAATTTTGGAAAGTAAAGGGTATAAAATGCAAAGTTATGAAACCCTAAGGACCAAATGAGTAAAAAGGTTAAAAGATACGTTATTTCCATAAATAATGATGTTTAATTCAACTTTCTAAATATGGAAACTTTCTAAAAGTGGAAACTTACTATTTATGGAAACCTGCTAAAAATGGAAAGTTACTTAAAATGGAAAGACATGTAATTAAGAATGAATTATGATTCCCCCTCTTCTCCTCTAGGTTTGAAGAAGGAAAGATCTTGAGCTATTCCTTATTCTGTGCTTGTTTCTATTTGTGCTTTCGTAATAAGGTACGGATACTCTGCCTTTTCAGTAAAGGCTCCTATATTCTTCTTATGACTTTGAGCTATGATTCAGTTAAGATTCCCAAAGCCATTGCTATGTTTCCTTCTGTTGTGAACTTCCTCTGATTTCTGTTAAACTTTGATTTGTTAGCTTCTGATCTGATTTCGTTGCTATGATTTCTGACCCTTGAATATCCGATATCTCTGGTTCATCTGTTATGATAATTTGATATGAAAACTTTTTGAAACTATAACTTGATGTTATGGAAGGAAACTGTTTTGAGATGACACTCTATGATTTTGAAACGAAACCATTTTTAAAGGAAGGATTAATTGGCTTTAATGAAGAATGTTTAAAAAGGGAGATCTTTGAGATGAAATGGGTAAATGACTATTAAAGTTTTAAATCTATTTTCTCTTAACTCTTTCACATTTTATTTTGAACTTACGAAATTTAATAACGAATCTTTTGAAATGAACCTTTGGGAATGAACCTTGGATATTCTGAACCATTGATATGACTTCGGATATTATGATTTTGAGATGACTTTGAGACATGACCTTGAGATAAACTTTTGCTATATGACCTTTTTGTATGACTTTGAGACCTGACTCTTAGTTTGATACCCGAGCCATTTATGTTTCCCTACCTATGGAGGTACCATAGGCATGTCTGTGATGCACCACTGGCATGACTCATGTGTGGGTGAGTGATTTCTCACGCCGTCCCTTTTATGATTATCTGCCGGCTATTATGACTTTGAGTATATGACTTTGAGATTGACTTTGAGTAAGGGGCGTATGGATTGCAATCCTAGATCTGATCTGTTTAGTGGATTTAACTATGACTTTGAGTTGACTTTGAGGTGACTGGTGCTGTGTGCAATACACGCCTTTCACAATTTCTGGGAGCTAGCTACTCCACCCATTTGATACATGAGGACACCCCTCATATTATCTGGTTGCCTGAGAGGTATCCCCTCTGATTGTGAGATTATGACTTTGAGATTATGACTTTGAGAATTATGACTTTGAGATTTATGACTTTGAATTTCTGGGCTCGTGGTAGATGACTATCCTTTTTTCTTTATATTCTATCACTCTTTTATCTATTCCTTATTCTATTTCCCCAATGCACTATATTTCAGTTCTGTTTCATTATCATTGCTTTGTATATGTATCTGTTCACTGGGCTTTTTAAGCTCAGCCGCATTTCCTTTTCCTGCGGCAGGTTTTAGTAGGAAGCTGGGTTATGGGAAGAGAGTGTGATTGGACTTAGAAGACTATGCTTTGGACTAGAGACGATTAGATGAAGTTTCACTTTATTAGACATAGTATTTATTTCTTTGTAACCTTGTAGTTTCAGATTTTCATTTGTAACCCTGAATTTCCTTGTATGTATGAATCATATGCTTGTGTTTGTTCTGATATGTCACTGTAATGTAATACTTCTACCCTTGTCCGCTTTGCCCGCAGGCTCACGGCTTTGTTTTTGTGGCCTCATTTGAAGACTTCCCGGCAGGTCACCCATACCAGTGCTACCCTCACATGAGCACGCTTAACTGCCAGTTCCTAAGAACCCCACACGCAGTAGACCACAAAACGCGTTGTGTCATTGTAAGGCGAATGTTATCTTATGAGCCCAGCATCTCTCCAGGCCACAGCCGATGTGGGATTTGCCTAGGGTATTACAATCACCCCCCCTTAGGGACTCATCGTCCTCGATGAGGTTTGCCCCACCATCCCGAACGGCTCAGGAGTGGCTCTGATACCACTTGTAACACCCCGCCTTACGCAAACCACAATATTGTCCGCTTTGCCCGCAGGCTCACGGCTTTGTTTTTGTGGCCTCATTTGAAGACTTCCCGGCAGGTCACCCATACCAGTGCTACCCTCACATGAGCACGCTTAACAGCCAGTTCCTAAGAACCCCACACGCAGTAGACCACAAAACGCGTTGTGTCATTGTAAGGCGAATGTTATCTTATGAGCCCAGCATCTCTCCAGGCCACAGCCGATGTGGGATTTGCCTAGGGTATTACAAAGATCCAAAAAGAAGCACTCCAAGATCAACAAGTTAATGTTTCAAAGGTCCAACATAGTGAAATGATCAAGTTTGGATGAAAAACAAAGAGCTACAAACATGAGACAAGCAATCGGCAAACCAAAACTGAAAAGACCAAAAGTGTACTTGTTGAAGACCCTCCTGCCGATCGGCTAGAGAACACAGCCGATTCGGTAAGATGGTTGTGAAAAAGACCAGCCGATTCGGCTGGATGGTTGTGAAGAAGACCAGCCGCTCGGCTGGCCAGTTTACATATCAGCTGGGAAGCCCTGGACTGCCATATCTTCAACATTAAGACTCCAAACTTGTAGCCTTTGATTCTAGGTCCTTCCAAACTGATTCTAGGTCATTCTAGGCTGCTTTTTGGCCAAGTTAGGGCATTAATAACCATGGATATTGTAAATTGTATAAATAGAGCCATTTGTGAAGTGTTTTCATCAACCCATTCTCAATCAACTATCTACTACTCTTAACGGCTTAAACAATGCTCTCAAAGTTCTCAATTCATCCTTAGAATCCTAGGAAACATTAGAAGTCCAAGAAGTAAACATTTGGAGGTCAAAACATCCAGAAGTCAACCCCAATACTTGAAGCAACATTACTACATCATTTGTAATCTTATTTCAATCATTGTAAGTCTTTTATTTATGTTTCTAATATTTAAAATTCTGAGTTTATTTCTTTATATAGCATGAGTGGCTATTGACATTGTGCACTTGCTTAGCCGATGTTTCTGATATGATGAATTGCTTATGATTGTGACAACATGTTTAAATTCAATTTCAAGCCAATTCTAAGATCGAATTATGCTTATATTTCATAGTTACATTTGTTTATCAAGTTTGACTAGTTAATGGTGGTTTCATAGGTCGAAAGGGTTATTGTAATTCAACTAGTCATAATCGTTTGTCTATAAATGATTGTTTTTAACCATTATTCTTGGTAAAACAAAGAAACTTAAGTTTGATTGTAATAATAATGCTATTATTTATTGATTGTACAATAAATTGCACGACCAGGCCTTCGATGGTGATCAAAGGATATAGGGGATGTTGTGGTTGCGCCAAGCTTGTGTTTAACCTAAAATAAGAAATACGAAGACACTACGTTAAGTGATTGCGTAGGGGTTGGGCCCTGCGAACCACCTCCGGCGTGTGAATAAGTACTTGGTATGAAAAGTTCAATGAAAATGTCGTAAAGTAGGATAATGGAGATTGCATACCAAATTTATGACTCGTCCAAGACTATTTATAGGTGATGAATTAACCTTGGAGAGTGTTCACACGTTTCATGGAGATCATGGGGGCGTCCCATGATTTATGGTAACCGCTAGGGTTTAGTGCCCTACTCCTCCTAGTTTAGCGGGGGAGCTAAAGAGGAAGATGAGACGTGGGTGAGACTTGGTCCTGCTAGAGTCCCCGTCCCAGTGTCATCGTAGGATGTACCCCGAAGGACTTAGTCCTTTGATTGGCGAATTCCCAGTTGGTAACTAAATCAAAAGTGATTAGTTTTACGCCATTGAAAGTTTTAGGAGGCTAGCCAGAGCCTTCGATATGTAGGTTACGACAAGGCTCGAAGGGGGGTCTTTCGAGCTGATCGGAGGGTACATCATCATTTATCAAATTAGAATGATTAGTAATGGTTTCATACATCGAAAGGGTCATTGTTATCAATCAATTGTACCCTTTTTGTCTATGGTCAGCTACCTTTTGTATTGACCATTTTTTAAGCAAATTTGATGAAACAAGAAATTTTTTTGTGTTTAAGTTTGTGAAACTACCGCAGATCAAAATTATGAAACTTGAATTGGTCTTGAATTGATTGGTTAAACTTAATGCTTGTTTTTTATAACCTAAAATTTTGACCAAGGTTTGAATCGTAAGAGCAATAGATTAGAACACCATCTAATTATCATAACCAACATATTAAAAAGAGTTATCACAATCATGCAAATTAGATTTTGCAAACTAGTCTAAGCAAGTGTAGTTTTAATCATTTGAATATTTATCATCATTATTATTATTGCTTATTTTCACTGGTACAAAAAGTTGTATTGGTCATGCCAAAAATGTGTGACGATATGCCTATAGTCACACACGTTTTTTTTTTTGTGTGTCACTAAAAGTCCCGCCACCGTAGGTGGCATATGGTCACATTGTTGAGTTCGTGGCCTTTTCCATCAAAAAAGAGTGACCAAAACCCCGAATATGTGTGACAAATTAGGCACAAGTTTTGTTGGATTAGTCATTATCAGTGACCGTAAACACCTTATAGTCACACGAATGTTTTTTGAGAGTGACTATTGTTCTTCCTTTGGCCACATAAATATATAATATGTGTGACATTTGAGATGATATATTCAAGTAAATGTGTATTTTGTGTGACTATTGATAATCCAATGGTCACATGAATATACAATAAATGTGATGTTTGTGATGATTTAGTCACACAATGGGTGTTATTTTTTTGGAGTTAGTCACATACAATTTAACACAAAGTGGCCAAAAGTGTGAATAAGTGTGACCATATGCTATTTAAAGTGAAAAAATGTGTATTTTGTGTGACTATTGATCATCCAATGGCCACGTGAATTTTATGTTTGTGTGGCCTTTTGTAATATTTAGTCACACAAAGCATGTTTGTTTTGGGTATTTAGTCACATACCATTAATCAAACAGTGGCCAAAAGTGTGAATAAGTGTGACCATATGCTGTTTAAAGTGAAGAAATGTGTATTTTGTGTGACTATTGATCATCCAATGGCCACGTGAATTTTATGTTTGTGTGGCCTTTTGTAATATTTAGTCACACAAAGCATGTTTGTTTTGGGTATTTAGTCACATACCATTAATCAAACAATGGCCAAAAGTGTAAATAAGTATGACCATATGCTGTTTAAAGTAAAGAAATGTGTATTTTGTGTGACTATAGATCATCCAATGGCCACGTGAATTTTATGTTTGTGTGGCCTTCAGTAATATTTAGTTACACAACGACTAAAGCAAATAGTGACCAAAAGTGTTAATAAGTGTGACTATATGCATCTTTTAGTTACATTTAAAAAATCAATATATATCAAAACAATTCAAATATATATCAAAACAAATTCAAATACAATAAAATTGGAATGTATAACTGAACAAATTTAATGTAAAATTGGACATCCTTTTATACACCAAGGAGTCCTAGTCGGCTTGCAATAGTTTCTTTATAAGTATCTATAATCTTTTCCATAAGCAAGTAGCAACTTCGAGCGGTCTTAATCTATGAGCAGTACCAACTTTAACTAGCAGTAGTAACTTTTGTACTAGCAGTAGTAAATACTTGGCCACATTTTCTTTGAAGTTCATGAGCTGCACTAAATCCATCTAAGCAATATTAACACAAACATGATCAGCAGTAATTCAAACAACATCATGAAGACTTTTAATCTAAAACAATGAACATACTAATAAAATTTGCAGTGAAACTTACAAGTTTTTCTCCCATTGATCTAATCTCATCATCTGGATATAAAAGCCTTGAAAATGTAGGCTACTGCATATCAACACATTAGGATGAGAGCAGGACTAGAACATGTCAAAGCTCACAACATAACAGAACTAGATGAGCCACTGTTTCAACTATCTGCACAAACATGATAAGAGAGTTAATACTAGTACCACGTTAGTACTGCTGGAGCAGAGTTACTACTGCTAGTATATATATATATATATATAATTGTAATGTCGTATATAATCAAATTCTCAACTATCATAAGTTAAAACCTGTTGACTCTTCGCCGCCTTAGCTTGCTTTTGCAAGGTTTCACTAGAGACCAAATGTTTTCGCTTCGTTGGTACTAATTTTAGTCCTGTATTTTGTTCACTAATATTTGGTATCATAGTTGGTGGTGTAACCTGTAGAACCGGTTTGTCGTGGCTTAAGCGTTTTCGTATGTCTGATAGTTTTAACAGGTTCCTATATGTATATATAAAACACGGTACATTAGTCATGTACGTAAAACTAAAAAAATCAAATGTGGATCTTTTATTACTTACCACTGTTTCCATTACTGGTACGTTTTCCAAAGTTTCAATGGCCATTGGAATGGTCACCTGCAATATAAATTAAGAAATACAATGGTGTTATCATTAGAAAATGAAATTGTTAACAACATAAAAAGTGGCTTACATCTGAGTCTAATGCGAGTTTCTTTCTGCAAAAAAAATATGAGAAATGTAATAAACTAAGGCACTAATAACGCTGCATAATATAACATCTGCCAACCATGAAACCGTAAAAATATTCATGGGTTGGCTTTGGTGACTGAGATGGAGCATACCCACGCCTCGAAAATGAAGTGTGCCAGAAAATCCATCTGAGGGAATTTTTAGCCAGGCATCCCATGTATCATCCTCACCCGTGAAAATAACATGTAGCCCCTGCAAGAAACAGGTAACGTGATTAATGCTAACATAAAAGACGACAACATTAGATGTCCCAAATATAAGTTTAGCCTCAAAAACAAACATACGGGTTGCATATCGAATCGGGCAACAAATAATATACAATTGGTTGCAATTTTATGCAGTGCCAAACATGGAACGAATAAATGTCAAACACATTACCAAGCAAGCAAATCACTAACATTTGGTACAAATGAAACAGTTTGACAAAAAGTAACCATATTTGAGTTAATTTCCTATATAACAGATGTTATGTTAATCTTTTGATAGATAACTTACGCAACTGCGATAAGCAAACTCCAACTGTTCAGCAACATCCTCCCGGAGTGGAAACCAATCAAGACTCCCTTTACGAGCAAAAAAGTGGCCTCTTAGAACACGTCGATTGTCTCCATTCCAATAAACAGGAAAACTATTCCGTCTTAATAAGTCTACCTGCAACGATTACCACAACACGAATTTATAATCAAAAACATGTTTTAGGCTAGTTTAATCCACGTAAATCAATTTAAATCATTTTATATTCGATTACACATTTAAGAAAATATAAATTAAATATGTGTTTGAGCATACCCATGAAAAGAGTAGGTGATAAGGCGAAAAATGAACCGTTTTTAGGGGGTCATTTAAGCCCGGAATTGAATTTATTTGATCCAATATTGCCCTAAATTGTTCCTTTTGTGATTTTAGGTACTTTGGGAGTGAATTCTGGAAAAGGAAGCATTTTGGACGTTTTTAGAGCATAAAAGTGAAGAAAACGACAAAGTCTTAATTTTCCTTGCTGGGAACAGTACCTGACGGCGTCAAGAGGCTTTTTATGACGGCGTCAAGAGTAAAAGTGGTGACGGTCCAGAAGAAATGTGACGGCGTCACCCATGGCCGTCACGTGTTAACTTGTCAAAACTTGCGCGCGAAGTAGCTGATATTGTTTTGGTCATAACTTTTGCATACGAACTCGGATTTAGGTGATTCAAAAGCCCACGCGAAGAGGACGAAGAAATCTTCGATTTGGTGAAAACGGCGGGGCTGACGCCGTCATGTGTTAGAGCTGACGCCGTCAGGCCTTGCCGACAGAAAAATAACCTATAAATATAACATCATAACTTCACTTTTTGTAGGCCCTAAACCCTAAGGTCGATTCTTGGGTTTAGGTAGGTGTTTTTCTAGCAACTTAGAGGGTTTTAATCACTCCATAAACATCATGTATTGGTGATACGTGGGAATCGCACTTGGCTTTACCTCTCAAGGAATCTTGAGGAGCTTACAACCCCCACCAGGTAGTGTACCTGATCGTTGTAGTATAGTATAGTGACAAGTACCGGGGGATTGATCGTTCAGCTAGGAATAGTGTCGCTAGGATTAGAAAACCTAAATACTAGTTCTAAAGATGAAGGATGATTATTTTTGTATTTTTATATTTTTTAGAAAGCAAGTAAAAATCTCGGGTTTTAAGGATTTGGGCGGAATTAGTTGCTAGTCAACTAACCCAATACTAAAGATGCAATCAAAATAAAATACTAAAAATGAAAATAAACTAAATTAACTAAGATTGTGAGCAATAAATGGAGAAGTTGTGTTTACTTAGATTTCATTACTCTCTAAATATCTTTTACACGTTAATTACTTGTTATAGTTGCGTGGATGACGGATTGTATTCCTTAATACCATTCATGGGGTGGCGCACTTAATTCCCTAATCCTATGAGTGCCTACTTCACTCCTATGTCGAGCCGGCTAAGAAGCTCCTAACATGGGATCATTAGAATTTACTCATGCATTAAATACAACCAATAAAATCTAGTGCACGTTAGTTCATGTTTCCTAAGACGTTCAAGCATGTTACCATTTGGAGATCTGCCAGTTTTCTTAAGCCTAACATCGAAATCATTCATCCAATACAACCATAAACAAGTAATCAACACATAATTAACATCTAGGTTTCATTAGATCAAAGCAAACACAAGATAGATCTAGCCTAGCATGATGGAATTAAGAAAAGAACAAGATATAGACAACCAACACATAGACATATTGATTGAATTAAAAGAATACTTATCTCAATTACACATGAAAGGGTTCAAGGGCTTAAAACCCTTGAAAAACCTGTAAAATTCGTACTAAGTTCGGCCTTAGGGTTTCTCCAAAACTTCTCTCTTTTTTTATGAATGAAAATTAGAAAACTATATATAGGAAATTGAGGCTGACGGCGTCAAGACCAAATTGGTGACGCCGTCATCTCGCCGCCAAAAGAATTCTCGGACTGCCTTGATCTACATCTGACGTCGTCACATTATAACTTTTTCGAGGCCGTCACGTATTTTACTCTTAACGCTCTTCCTTGCGACGCCTTCAATTCTGTACTGGGCCGTCATGAAAATTACTCTTGACGCCGTCAGGATTTTCTTCTTGACGCCGTCACCTACTGTTCCCAGCAAGGAAAATTAAGACTTTGGCATTTTCTTCACTTTTATGCTCCAAAAACGTCCGAATTGCTTCTTTTTCCAAATTTCTCTCCCAAAGTACCTAAAATCACAAAAGGAACGATTTAGGGCAATATTTGATCAAATAAATTCAATTCCGGGCTTAAATGACCCCCTAAAGGTGGTTTATTTTTCGCCTCATCAATTGGTTTGATGATTCTATCTCAATTATGTCTTTCATTATTATTGTTGTTTGCTCTTCATTGATTATGTTTTGCTAATTCACCTTGTGTCTACTTATGATTGTGTGAAACTTGTATATAATTGATTAGATCTTATTGATTTCTTGTTGATGTTTGTGTCTATCTTCATCAATTAGGGTGTGACACTTCGATAGGTCTAATTGGTTTAGCTTATAATTCTTGTTTCCTATTGTCTCTTGTTTAATTGAATGAATTCGACGTTAGGCTTAAGAAAACTGGCAGATCTCCATTGTGTAACTTGCTTGAACGTCTTAAGAAACATGAACCGATGTGTACTAGGTTTTTATGGTTGTATTTAATGCATGAGCGAATTCTAGTGATCCCATGTTAGGAGCTTCTTAGCCGGCTCGACATTGGAGTGAAGTAGGAGCTTATAGAATTGGGGAAATAAGTACGCCACCCCATGAATGGTATTAAGGAATACAACCCATCAATTAAAACAAGGTGTGACAATTCAATAGGTAGAATTGGATAGCTAGCAAGGAGTAACATATCATGGGTAGACATGCTTCACTTACCTTGTAGAACCCTAGTTTACTTTTCTTGTTAATTAGTTTAATTAGTAGCTTTTGGGTTAGTTGATTAGCAACTAATTCCGCCCCTCCTTCTAATACCCGAGAATTTTACTTGCTTTTCATAAAATATAAAAACACAAAAAGAATCATCCTTCACCTTTATACCTAGTTAGATTAATTTTCAATCCTAACGACACTATTCCTGAGTTGAACGATCAATCCCCGATACTTGTCACTATACTATACTACAACGATCAGGTACACTGCCTGGTGGGGGTTGTAAGCTTTTCGAGATCCCTCGAGAGGTAAACCCTGGTGCAATTCCCACGCATCAAGTTTTTGGCGCCGCAGCCCGGGGAATAGTTATTGTTTAGGTTGAAATTTATTTTGATTAGGTCTACTCATTAGATTCCTTTTTAGTGAGATTTTTATTTTTTTTATTAACTTTCCCGTAGTCTATCTTTTCTTTGTGTATTTGTTCGTAGAAACCTTTCCATTGACTCTTTCGTTCACCATTATGGAGAATGCGAATCCACCATACTACCGACCATGAAACCCATTCACTCCTAATGACATCTTGATGTTCAAACAATATCGAGATGAACCTATTTATGATGCATGGACTCGTTTTAAAAATTTACTACGAATAGTCCCTCATCATGGTTTTGATCTATGGTACCTAACTCAAATATTTTACTATAGTGTCCACCCGTATGACCAAAGGTACATTGACGATTTACCAACGGGGACCTTAGGGAATTAAATGCTAAAGAAGCATGGGATTCCATAGAAGATTATTCCCAATATTATTATAGAGTAGACAACCCAACAAACAACATCACAAATCAATCAATAACAAGTTTGAAGGAGCAAACAGGAAGTTTGTCTGGGGATGATTACTCAGGGATACCTGTGTGGATGTCACCTAAAATCATAGTACAAAACAAACACATAGGTAATCTAGGTACAATGGAGGATGAGGTGGACAATCCAAGCCCACAAAGTACCCCACAAGTCCTACCATCATTTGAGGCACATACACCGCTCGTGACTTACCCGGAAGAAGTAGAAGAGACTATAGGAACCCCAATTGAGGTAGAACCCTTGAACCAAGCACCACTAGAGGATATAGGTTTGAATACTTATAGTGATAACCTTACTCCTAGTTCTAGGGAATTTCCTAATGTTGATGAACCGGAACCTCAACCTTTACACAACTTTCCATCCTTAGATATACATCTAGGAGACAAAAGAGGAACCGACCCACCCATCAACCAATATTATCCGAGTAGTTTTAGGATGAAGGAATCCATTCACTCACCCCCTTCACCTCACGTGGCATATTTCCACCCTAAGGGTGTGTATCGCTACTTCCACCCGCACTTAATCCTAAGTGTAGGGAAAACCTCCCCTATTTCCGTTAAATAAGGGTAGAGTCAGGCTCGTGACTCGAACAAAAACAAGCGCTTGTTGGGAGGCAACCCAACCCATGTTTTTAGTTGATTGATGTTTTTATTTTATTTGTTTGTTTGTGTCATATATGCTTAATCATAGTTGTTTAATTTTCATGTTTTGAATAATTTGTTTAAATGTTTTATTTTGTTTTTAACCTCGTCTTAATTGCATATAAAGGTATTTTACAAAAAGATAAGTGTAGGGAAATTTATATTTTGTTAAAAAGAACTAAATTCGAACATGAAAACTTTACAATTCATGATTAGCATATATTCTATCTTGTTTGTGTGTCAATAATTGTGGATATGTTTTATGAGTTCCTATTCGTAATTCATTCCACAAGTATCTTATCCTTTTGTTGCTTTGTCTTGTTTCTGTTTCTAAGTCTGGAATTACATCTAGTTGTGATTTTTGTTCGGTTTGATGCTTTGGTTTTTGTGTTTGTTGATTACAGGACAAGAAGATGATTTATATTTCTGGAGGGAAGCTTTCAACGTTCATTTTCTTGGAGGTAGATTTAACCATGTTGTCACATTATCCACGGTGAACGAAACAGGGGAGTATTAGTTTCTTTCATTCTTATTTATTTTTACTTTTACATCTTTTATCTAGAACATTGGGGACAATGTTCGGTTTAAGTGTAGGGAGGGTATATTAGAAACTATTACTCCACTTGGTTTTTGTTTTGTTTAATAGTGAATGTGTAATAAAACTGAGAGAAATATTTGTTAGGGCAATTTTAGCACCAAATTTAAAATTTTTTGCAACATGTAGGAGTGAAACTTTAGTCTTAATAAGCGTCTCATGGATAGGAGTTGTATGACTAGCACAAAAACCATACCACTCAAAAATTTCCACCCCAAATATGTGAGGTTCGCCCTTAGATCTTTAGGAAAAAGC
Organism: Artemisia argyi; assembly: GCA_030686995.1. Taxonomy (NCBI): domain Eukaryota; kingdom Viridiplantae; phylum Streptophyta; class Magnoliopsida; order Asterales; family Asteraceae; genus Artemisia; species Artemisia argyi. Next base: position 154,000,748 of record CM060698.1, on the reverse strand, counting down.
ATTCATTGTTGGTGCTTATGAGTGTACCGGTAGTATTTAGATTCTAGAACTTGCGATAGCAATGCATCCCGAGACCGCTAGTGAGACTACATTCGTGTAATTAGAATTTACTACATGATAAGAGGCATTAGGATAACCCTTGTTCTACACCTGTAATATAATTACATTGACTTCATAGGTCAAGTAATTCTCCCACACCTTTGCGTTGTACTCATTTTTAGTACATGATACCCCTAGTACATCCCTCCGAGCCTAAATTTTTGTTTCTAACTTTAAGCATTTTACTTAAAGGAAGAATTTGTTTACAATCCACCCCAAATGTGCAACCAAATCGCCTTAGTCTTCCTTGTATGCACTCATCTTTAGTGCATTATTGTTAATTGTTTAAACCCTTTGTTAGTTGTCTAATTGATTACATGGTTGCTAAGTCGAGTCATATCTTGTACATATTGTTTTGGGACAATTGGGACTCATGGGTAAAGTACTTGTGTTATGGAGTAATGGGGAAGAACATCATATATTACCCCCCATATGTGCGTTAATATTTAAAAGTACTCCAAGTCTTTTGATTATCTTGATTCGAGTCATTAGAATAGTTGATTGTAAAGTATGTAAAAGCTCAAGTGTAGGGAGGAAGCGAGCTCCCTTTGATGTATTATTTTGGATGGTAGAGTAAAAGTGTATGCAAAAAAAAATAAAAAAAAAATAAATAAATAAAAAAAAAATCGGAAAAAAATAATAATAAAAAAAAATAGAAAAAGAAAAGAGAAAAACATACGGGCTACCATCCGTTTCTTTTATTTATGTTTAAGTCAAATAGTGTCTTGAAAATCCAAAAAGAGTCGTAGTTAGTTTAAGTTGAGTCGAGTCTTGGCTTAGCCACGCCTCATTGTACATGTAATTAACTAAGACAATTGACTTACCACCAGTAAAATATCCGTTTATCCAACAAAACCGTGTCTTCCATATCCCGTACACCTAACGTTATAACCCTTTAAAAGACCTCTTTGATAGTTTATCCTAAGTGCTTACGCCAAGTGGTGGAGGTTTGATCCTTTCCCAAGCCTATGGTAATCTATTTGCTATGACAGGTAGAGAGTGATACTTCTCCATTTCCAATTATGACATATAAATTTACAACACCCGAGAGATGAGAGTATCCAAATACTTAATGTTAGGTGCTAGTGTATAATTTCCGTGCTTGTTTTGACTAAGGTGGAATGATCATTTGTTGTAATTACTTTTATATTAGTATTAAATGACCTCTAACTTGTATTTTGATTGGTGGAAAAGCTCATTTGTTTGAGGACAAGCAAATCCCAAGTGTAGGGATATATGATAAGGCGAAAAATGAACTGTTTTTAGGGGGTCATTTAAGCCCGGAATTGAATTTATTTGATCAAATATTGCCCTAAATCGTTCCTTTTGTAATTTTAGGTACTTTGGGAGTGAATTCTGGAAAAGGAAGCATTTTGGACGTTTTGGAGCATAAAAGTGAAGAAAACGACAAAGTCTTAATTTTCCTTGCTGGGAACAGTACCTGACGGCGTCAAGAGGCTTTTTATGATGGCGTCAAGAGTAAAAGTGGTGACGGTCCAGAAGAAATGTGACGGCGTCACCCATGGCCGTCACGTGTTAACTTGTCAAAACTTGCGCGCGAAGTAGCTGATATTGTTTTGGTCATAACTTTTGCATACGAACTCGGATTTAGGTGATTCAAAAGCCCACGCGAAGAGGACGAAGAAATCTTCGATTTGGTGAAAACGGCGGGCTGACGCCTTCATGTGTTAGAGCTGACGCCGTCATGCCTTGCCGACAGAAAAATAACCTATAAATATAACATCATAACTTCACTTTTTGTAGGCCCTAAACCCTAAGGTCGATTCCTGGGTTTAGGTAGGTGTTTTTCTAGCAACTTAGAGGGTTTCAATCACTCCATAAACATCATGTATTGGTTTGATGATTCTATCTCAATTATGTCTTTCATTATTATTGTTGTTTGCTCTTCATTGATTATGTTTTGCTAATTCACCTTGTGTCTACATATGACTGTGTGAAACTTGTATATAATTGATTAGATCTTATTGATTCCTTGTTGATGTTTGTGTCTATCTTCATCAATTAGGGTGTGACACTTCGATAGGTCTAATTGGTTTAGCTTATAATTCTTGTTTCCTATTGTCTCTTGTTTAATTGAATGAATTCGATGTTAGGCTTAAGAAAACCGGCAAATCTCCATTGTGTAACTTGCTTGAACATCTTAAGAAACATGAACTGATGTGTACTAGGTTTTTATGGTTGTATTTAATGCATGAGCGAATTCTAGTGATCCCATGTTAGGAGCTTCTTAGCCGGCTCGACATAGGAGTGAAGTAGGAGCTTATAGAATTGGGGAAGTAAGTACGCCACCCCATGAATGGTATTAAGGAATGCAACCCGTCAATTAAAACAAGGTGTGACAATTCAATAGGTAGAATTGGATAGCTAGCAAGGAGTAACATATCATGGGTAGACATGCTTCACTTACCTTGTAGAACCCTAGTTTACTTTTCTTGTTAATTAGTTTAATTAATAGCTTTTGGGTTAGTTGATTAGCAACTAATTCCGCCCCTCCTTCCAATACCCGAGAATTTTACTTGCTTTTCATAAAAATATAAAAACACAAAAAGAATCATCCTTCACCTTTAGACCTAGTTAGATTAATTTTCAATCCTAACGACACTATTCTTGAGTTGAACGATCAATCCCCGATACTTGTCACTATACTATACTACAATGATCAAGTACACTGCCTGGTGGGGGTTGTAAGCTTCTCGAGATCCCTCGAGAGGTAAAGCCTGGTGCAATTCCCACGCATCAGTAGGATAGGTGAGATGAGGGCGATGGTGGCTCGACTGTGATGCTGGTGGTTATCTCGAACCAAACAACCGAAGCAAACAAAGTTTCCCATACAGTTCCCTTGTCTTGATGACGGTGATGGCGTGGAGGAGCGATGGTTGGTGGAACCATGGCGAGATAAGGCGGTGAAGTGTGGCGGTGGTGTGAGTCGGTTCTAAAGAGAAGGAGAAGAGATGAATAGAGAGAAGATAGATCTGACTAAGCTAGTAGTGTTAATGTTTTGATTTTGGGTGAAAAAGGGGCGCCATATGAGCGGAGCGGGAGATTGAAATTTTGGGGAAAATTTAAGGGCGGGATGTTGAGCACTATACTAAAAATTTGGAGATTGAAAGCCTATCAAATGAGCTCGAAATGTTTAATGAGTTGAGCTCAACCTTATATAAGTTCGACTCGAGTTATTGTTGAGTGTTCGAGCTTGTAAGTGATATAAAATATATGTTTTTTTTAATATGTAAGTGTACTAAGTGTAAATACTTATTTATGAATGTATCAAGCTTTTCGAGCTGAAGTTGAACCAAATTCAATTCTTAGGTTATATTTCAAATTTAATTTTTGTAATAAAACACATCTTCACAGATAAATCGAGATTCTCGAGTCAAGCTCAATCCGAGTTCAAACTTTCTCGATCCTGGATAACATATGATCGGGAAGGTCCCTAGATACTTGCTTCTTAGTGTCTGTGACAAATGGTATACACCTACCAAGCCGGTGCAACCCATGCATGACCAGTGATAATGGCTAATTCACATGGGTCACGGGTCATGTGCAGTAATTAGGTTATCACTGGTCACATTCATTAATTAATGGGTATTTGATATCGATCTAGGGATGAGCATTTTGACCCGAATCCCGGAACCGAACCGGAACCGTACCGGTACCGTACCAAAATGGTACCGTTCCCGATATACGGTACGGTACCGGGACTACAAAATAAGGTGAAAAAAAATCGGGACCACTAATTCGGTACGGGACCGGTACCAAATCGGGAAATTCCCGAATAAAAACGGGAAAAACCTGATTTCCCGGTACCGGTACCAAAACCGGTACCGGTACCGGTATCCGAATCCCGTCCAGTACGGTACCGGTACCCCCTTTCATGCTCGGGAAAAAAAGGGTACCACCAATTCGGTACCATTCTGGTACCGTGCTCATCCCTACATCGATCATATAGGTCATACGCATTGGGTGGATAGTTGCTTAGAGTGTCATGTTACGACACATCCATGACTGTTGACAATTGGTAATTAACATGCATGGGTCATGGGTCATGTGCATTGGGTTAGAGTGGCTTTTAGTGTAATGGAAACCATGCATTACCGGTGATAATGGCTAATTCACATGGGTCATGGGTCATGTGCATTAGGTTATCACTGGTCACATTCATTAATTAATGGGTATTTGACATCGATCATATGGGTCATATGCATTAGGTGAATAGTTGCTTAGAGTGTCATGTTACGACACATCCATGACTGTTGACAATTGGTAATTAACATGGGTCATGGGTCATGTGCATTGGGTTATAGTGACTTTTAGTGTAATGGAAACCATGCATTAGCGGTGATAATGGCTAATTCACATGGGTCACGGGTCATGTGCATTAGGTTATCACTGGTCACATTCATTAATTAATGGGTATTTGACATCGATCATATGGGTCATATGCATTGGGTGGATAGTTGCTTAGAGTGTCATGTTACGACACATCCATGACTGTTGACAATTGGTAATTAATACGGGTAATGGGTCATATGTATTGGGTTGTAGTGGCTTATAGTGTCATGTTATCAACCAATACATTCATGGTGATCGACAATATAATGGGTAATTAACATGGGTCGTGGGTCATGTGCATTGGGTTGTAGTCGCTTATAGTGTAATGGAAACCATGCATGACCGGTGATAATGGCTAATTCACATGGGCGACTTTTTAAATACAAAATACACTAAAGCCAGGTGCGCTTGGTTCAAACTTGGGAAAGGGAAAGGGAAAATGTAACCTAATGGTCAGGAAAGGGAAATGTAAAGAAGATCAATCCCCCCAATTTATTGGGTAATGATCCATTACCCACTATTGGGTAATGGGTTATTGCATTATGCTTTGCCAAGCATATTTTTTCGCTACCTTTCCCATTCTTCACCCCCTATAACCCCCTACCAAGCATTAGGGGTGTTCAAAAAACCTGAGAAACTGACAAACCAAGCATTCGGTTTCGGTTTTTACTATTAGATATCCGTGGTTAACTGAACCGAACCGTATATAATATAAATAAATTACCCGGCCCGCGATGGATAGTTAAAATCTTCCAACTAACCGAACTGAACCGAACCGAACCGAATCGCCCCGTGAACACCCCTAGCAAGAGTATCAAACACACTTCATTTACACTTCTATAGTAATATATATATATATATATATATATATATATATATATATATATATACAAACTTATCAAACACACTTCACATATTTCTATAATCATCTCTTTATCTCTCACACTCACAGTTACAACTCACTCAGATCTAGGTTTTTATCCCAAATCTCAAAAAGCTGATAAGATCACAAATGAATATAATCCAAATACCCCCTTAGAGCTATTTATTCTTAGGCTTAGGTTGATTATCTGTTATAAGAATTGCGTTGCATTTGTGTTGATAGAATAAGGAAGAACATGTTGTGTTGTTTTTGTGAATAATTAGAGCAAAAGAGATATTCAGGTTTGCTTGGATTAGCTTATTTTATTTTAGGATTAGGTTGACTATCTGTTATAAGAATTATGTTGCATTTGTATTGAGAGAATAAGGAAGAAAAGTGAGGATGTGTGTGCGAATATTTAGGCTAAAACATCCAAGTATCAAAGATGGAAGAAGTATCAATGATGGGTGGACAGACACCACTTTCAAGTATGAACATAAACTTGTTCTGGTGTTGTCCATCCATTATTGATTCATCTTTGCTCTTTGTCAAAATACAGAAATAATTATCAAGTATAATTTGTATTGATAGAATAAGGAATAACATGCTGTGTTGTTTTTGTGAATAACTAGAGCAAAAGAGATATTAAGGTTTGCTTGGATTAGCTTATTTTATCTTAGGATTAGGTTGAAGTACAATAAATATATCAAGAACTTAAAGAGGTTTTTCATGTATTTAGTTACAATGAAAATATTTTCATTGCATTGTTGATATAAATTTAATATGATTTCATTGATTCATGATTAGCTCTCTAATGTCATAGGACCTACATAACTAATATGCATGTTCGTCACATTTAAGTGACCAATATAAATGATAGTAAGAATTTGGTTGCTAAGAACTTAAAGCTCAATTATCAGGGCCCATCTATCTAACGATGTAGATGGGTTCCATCGCTTTGATTGGACCCCATTTTCTAACGATTTTTAATGGTTCTTTCAATAATCAAGATTAAACATCATTAGAAAACGGAGTCCAATTAAAGCGATGGAACCCATCTACATCGTTAGATAGATTGGGCCTGATAATTGAGACGTCTTCAATGCGATAATGATATAGTGTGTATTGTTCATGACAGGCCACACTCCTTCATTATCACATTCAAGATGAGTGATGTTACTTAGACTCTATTCTTTACTCAACATTTGTAGATTGTTTATATCACTCTGTTTGCTTTATATATATGTATGATGTATCTTTGATATAAGAATTATGTTGCATTTGTATTGAGAGAATAAGGAAAAAAAGTGGCGGATGTGTGTGCGAATATTTAGGCTAAAACAGCCAAGTATCAAAGATGGAAGAAGTATCAGCGATGGATGAAAAGCCACCACTTTCAAGTATGAACATAAACTTGTTCTGGTGTTTCATCCATTATTGATTCATCTTTGCTCTTTGCCAAAATACAGAAACAATTATCAAGTATATGTTCAACTTGCCAAAATACAGAAACAATTATCAAGTATTAGTTCCAAGAACAAAGGTTGTTTCAAACACAACCTGAATTGCAACATTATCTTTTATTTCATTTACACTATATTTTTTAAAATTTTAATATATTTTTTATTTAATTTTTTGCAGCAAATCCATGGTTAGACTACTTTCCAAAGGGATATTTGGATCAGGTCAATCATGAAATTTTGCAGATTTCTTCAGGTCAATCATGTTTCATTGTGACTAGTCTTTGTTGGCGACTAATATGTATATAGTTCTGTCAAGAGTTATATATAAGCATTGATCCCTGGCAAACGCTCGTTCCAATGGATCATGGTTGGCCCGAAGATGTTGAAAAGGTTCAAGCCACCTGTGGGAAACATCAATCCTTTCCAGCATTAAACAAAGCAACAAAAAAACCATCTCTCAAACAACATCCCAAGGCGTACAAGACATTGGATGATGATGATTTGTCTGATGTGGAGTTTGATGGGTTGGATTACGAAGATGCACATGTGGCATTTGACCCGGAGAAATCTCCAAAATTAGACTAGTAGATTTTTAGAATGTGTAACTTTTATTTCAAGTATTTTGTAATTTTTCATTTCAAGTTATACGGAAGAAATGTTTAATCTTAATTCCAGTACTTTTGTCATTGCTCAATTTTCTCATTACTTGTTGATATTAATATGATGATTCACCCTTTGCACTAAAAAAGATTCTGCTGCTAAGAAAATGTTACTGCAGCTGGTTTTGTACATTATTTTGTAATTTTTCATTTCAAGTTTTAATGGAAAATGTTTAATCTTAATTCCAGTACTTTTGTCATTGCTCAATTTTCTCATTACTTGTTGATATTAATATAATGATTCACCCTTTGCACTAAAAAAAATCTGCTGCTAAGAAAACGTTATTTCAGGTGGGTTTGTACTGCTAGAACTGAGAGTGCAGGGGTGGATTGGTAACATTTACACTTAACAGTTTAAATCCCCAATCAAATCGATAATTTAGTTTCACGCACACATAATTTCTCTATAATCACAAACACTAACATCTTTTATCAATCATTTTCAAAATCCCCAAATCACAAAACCCTAATTCAAGATGGTGTTGCCAATTGAATCAAAATGCACATTTGTTGACAGACACAACATGGTCGCTTTTTTGAAGAAACCAGATGGTTCTGAAGGATTCACATAGATAATCGATTTTTTGAATGCTACCCCTATTAGGTATGCATTAACTATGAATCCTCCTATATGCATTTCTTTTATTAAGCAGTTTTGGACGACTGCTAAGGTCATAACTTTTAATGGAGAAAAACAGATTAAGGCTAAGGTAGATGGCCAACATATACTCATAACTGAGGCATCTATTAGGGAATCTCTTAACCTACCAGATAATGAAGTGATTGTGTGTCTTGAAAATGCCGCCATTTTCAAAGGTTTGAAAAAAATGGGGTATGAGAAGAAGAATGATAGATTAAAATTTTACAAAGGTCTCTTCTCATCTCAGTGGAAATTCTTGATTCATACTCTCTTACATTGTTTGAGTCCTAAAACAACAGGTTGGAATGAGTTTGGTACTACCATGGCATCAGCAGTGATATGCCTTAGTAAAGGAAAACCTTTTAATTTTTCAAAAATGATTTTGGATGGTATGATCAAGACCTTGGATGATGATGGTAACTCTTTATTATATCCAAGGTTTTTGCAGCTTATTATTCCAAATCAATTGACTACTATTAAGACACATAGAGAAACTTTTTATGTCACCTCACTACAAAAGAAAGTATTTTCAAATCTGAAAAATAATGGCAAGGATTTTTCAGGAAGGGTTACACCACTTTTTCCATATATGGTGAACCTTCCACAAAAAAAGGGCGAGGATGTCATGGAAGGGGCTGCCACTTCTGCTGCTAGCTTAGAAGCAGAGCAGGCCAGTGGTAACATACATGAGACTGAGTATACAGCCGTTGATTCACCTCTCAGTGAAGGTAACACATCCCGAAGTGATGAGGGTAGATCTGAAACACATGAATTGATGCATACTGATGCACAAAATGTCAATTCCAATGATCTATCTCTCGGGCTAGGTAACACAAGCCGAAGTCGTGAGGCTAGAATGAAACTTATACAAGATTTGAAGGACAATTGTACCCAGTTAGAAAAGTATAAGGAATTATTGAAGTCAGAATTAATACTGCTGACTGATACTGCTGATAAGTTTCTGCGGAAGCTTAGAGTTGTTTCTGCTGATGACTGGTTTCTGCGGACGTATAGAGATCCTACAGATAGAGTTAATCCGTGGATAGAACTTATGTAATTTAGGACAAGATATGTAGAATATCTTTTACTAGTTTATTATTATTCATTTCTTGTAAGAAAGGTTAGGGTTTCCATTAGTATATAAGGAACCCTAGGTCATTGTATTATGTACGAGTTTCATAACATTGTTAGTTAAGGTATATTGATCTATAGAGGATCAAGTTTAGTATATAAGTTTGTTTTTATATTCCGCAATAATTACAAGCTCACAGAGATTATCTATTTATTCTTACTGGTGATTACATTAGTAGGCTAACAATCTATTGGCTCGAGATCTATCAAGATATAGATCCTAACAAGTGGTATCAGAGCCACGAGATACTTTCTGTAACCTCAACACAATCACTTAACTTTTCACTTTGTTCCAATGGGAGACAAACCAGGCAGTGATGTCACTCTCTCATAAGCAGGCTCTCTCACTCAACAACTACAACAGGTGGCCTTCTCAAACAGCAATGCCAAGCTTCTTTTTCTCAGGAATGATGAGTATGAGATCTGGGCCATGAAGATGCAAAACTGGATTGCAAGTGTTGACTATAACCTCTGGAATGTGATCCTCAATGGTTGTCGTCCTAAAAAGCAAACTATAGATGCTGATGGTAAAATTAAGATTGTGGAACCTGTTTCTGCTGAAGAAATTCTTGCTATACAAAGGGAGAACAAAGCAAGAACTATATTGCTGCAAGCAATCCCTGATGACCACATGGGAGATTTTCATTCCATGACTGATCCAAGAGAAATCTGGTGGGCTAAAAAAGCTAGATTTGGGGGGAATGATGAATCAAAAAGGATGAGAAAGAGTATGTTAAAACAAGAATTCCAAGAATTCTGAATAACTGAAGAAGTGGGTCTCCACAAAGGCTATGAAAGGTTTCAGAAGATACTGAGTCAGTTGAATCAGCTTCTAGCCAGACCTGACAATGAGGAGGTGAATTCCAGGTTTCTAAGAGCCTTACCTCCCTCATGGTCTCAAGTGAGTATATCATTGAAAACCAAAGGTGGCCTGGACTACCTCAGTTTTGATGACTTGTACAACAAACTCAGAGCTTTGGAAGGCGACATCAAGGGACACTCTCCATATGCAGCAACTCCTTCACAATCTGCATTCATCAGCTCTAACTCAAACTACATGCCACATACCTACTCAAGTTCATCCCCATTACCACAAGTCTACTCAAGTCCATCCACTCCAAGTCAAAATCTACCCATTACCACATTGTCTTTTTCAAATGCTAATCCAATAACTCATCCAAAGATTAGTAATGTGATGGAAGATGTACTTCATTCATTTGTTGCTGAAGTTGATAAATAGCAACAAATAGCTTATGAAGATTTTGAGCAGATTGATGAACTTGCTTTAGAAGAGTTGGACTTAAAGTGGCAAATGGCTATGCTCTCACTCAAGGTCAGAAGATTTGAGCAAAAGGTTGGGAAAAAACTCAATGTTGATGGTAGAGATGCAGCTCGGTTTGACAGGAGAAAAGTGAAGTGCTATGCTTGTGGAGAAATTGGTCATTTTGCAAGAGAGTGTACAACCAAGAAGGGTGAAGCTAATACCAGATATTCAGCTTACAAGAAGAAAGAGGTGGAGGCTAGAGAATCAAAAGCCTTGGTAACTGCTATAGATGCTGGTGTTGACTGGAATGAGCATGAAGATGCAACAAGCAGTTCTCCTCAAATCTCCTGCATGGCTAGTTGTGATGATGACTTTGGCTTCATGGGAATATCTCCTCAGGTATCTACTTGTGTTTGTGATTGTGATTCTAAATATACAACTCTTAAAGAAGCTTATGATGAGATGAAACCAAAATATAATGCGTGTTTTATTGAAGCTGCAACTTACAAAGAAGCTTTTAAAACCTTAGAACAACAGAAGATGTGGTTTTGGCAAAATCAATTGGCTTATGAGGAAAATATTAGAGTTTTAAGTAGAGATTTAGAAAATACTAGCAATGAATTAAAGTTTTCTGAAAAAGAAAAAGCTAGAATTGAGTCTGAGAAAGATGTTTTGCAAGAGAAATTGGATAAAGAAATTGCTTTACATAAAGAGTGGCTAGTCTTAGGTGATAAGTTGTCTAGTTTTCTTTATGGAAGTCAATCTGTAACATCTGACTTTGGTTTAGGTTTTAAGAAATATGTAGGTGTAGAGGCAAACCATCATTTTGATAAGAAAAGTAAAAATAACTCTGCACGTATAAAATTTTTGAAGGAAGGTGAGATGCATGCAGTACCAGGACCTATTAGAGGTGTATTCATGCCTACCACCAAAACCTCTGACTTTGATGGTTCACACCATCTGTTTGGCAAAAAGTCTAAAGACTTTCCAAAACAAGTCTGAAGACTCTCCAACCACAGGCACCCCTAAGCCTATATCCCATAAGTTGGACTTACCATAATCAAAGGAAAACACTGGCATTAGGATCAATGACTCCCCTGACTCTAGAAGTATATCTAGTAATGATTCTAACACTTATGTCTCTTGTTCTTCCAGGGACAATGCCTCAGAGACCTCTAGTTATGCCAGCTGTGATTCCAAGACCAAGTCAGACTCACCCAAGTCCTCAATAAAGCTTCTGACAAGTCATCTTACAAGTCTGTGGACTCTGAAGTTGCTACTGATGAAGTTCTTTCTAAGACAGCCTCTTCTGAAGACTTATTATTTACTTCTTTTGAAAACAATTCCTTTCAATATTTTCAAAACAATTCTATTTCTGGTGTTTCTTTGAATAATTCTGTGTTTAATAAGACATCTTTTGGATTTAATAAATCTTCTAAGAAGAAGAAGTGTTTTGTTTGTGGTAGCAAATTGCATTTGATTAAGGATTGTGATTTTCATGATAAGAGGATGGGTGTTTCTGTTGTTAATAGTAGACCTAGACAAAAGTGGACTAACACTTGTACCAAACCCTCATTAGTTCCACGGGCAAATTACAACATCAACAGAATGCATTCCATTCCTGTTGATTGGTCTGTTCCTTCTGATAGGTCTGTTTCTGCTAGTAGATATATGAATACCAATAGAAATAGATATGGGTCAAGACCATTTTATGGATTTAATCATTGGTATGGATATAATGACCCAATGTTTTTGGGAAGGGCTAATTGGGATTCTGCTGAAAAGTCCTCAGCAGATTGTTCTTGGACATATAAAAGGCCATATAACTACAGGGATTCCAGGAACAATTGTGGATCGAACTCATCTTCTTGGGTACATCATAATGATCCACAGGGTAGGCTCAAGTCTTTCATGACTTAAGTCTCCTAACATATTCATGTTGTTGTATATTAACTTTTTTTGTTGTAGGAACATCCTCTTCTTAATAAAGACTTAGGTATTGTTGATATTGGCTGTTCAAGAAACATGTCTGGGAATCAGGAGAAGCTGCATGACTTTGTATCTTTCAATGAAGGAATAGTGAGGTTTGGAAGTGGGGTAGGAAGGATCACTGGCAAAGGTACCATAAGAACTCCAAAGGTGGATTTTGAGAATGTCTACTATGTGAAGGAACTTCAAGGATTCAATTTGTGCTCAGTTTCACAAATTTGTGACAAAAAGCTTCCTGTACTTTTCACTAAAGAAGGTTGTCTCATTCTTTCACCTGAGTTCAAAATACCTGATGACAATCATGTATTACTAAAGGCTCCAAGAAATCATAATCTTTATACATTTGACTTGAATGATGTCAAGCCAGAAGGTGATCTAACATGTTTGGTGGCTAAAGCATCCTTGGATGAATCTACAAAATGGCATAGAAGGATGGCACATGTTAATTTCAAAGTTATCAACAAACTTGCTAAAGATGGACTTGTTCATGGACTTCCTTCCAAGATCTTCACTAATGAGCATAATTATGTTGCATGTAATAAGGGTAAGCAACACAAAGCTTCCTATAAGGCCATTACTGTTGTGAGCACAATCTCAGAACCATTGCAGCTACTTCATATGGATCTTTTTGGTCCAACATCCATCAGGGGTATTGACCATAAGTACTTCTGTTTGGTAATCACTGATGCTTTCAGCAGATTCAGTTGGACATTCTTTTTGGTGACTAAAGATCAAACCTTTTAGGCACTTAAAGAATTTATGGTTCTCATTGAAAATCAGCTTAACAAGAAGATTAAGGGTATAAGGTGTGACAATGGGACAGAGTTCAAAAATGCTAATCTCATTGAACTTTGTGGTTTAAAGGGCATTAAAAGAGACTATAGCACTCCTAGGACTCCACAACAGAATGGGGTTGCAGAAAGGAAGAATAGAACCCTTATAGAGGCTGCAAGATCTATGCTTGCTGACTCTAAACTTCCCACCATGTTTTGGACTGAAGCAGTTGGCACTGCTTGTTATGTGTTGAATAGGGTGTTGATTACCAAACCTCATAATAAAACACCCTATGATCTTTTGACAGGGAAGAAACCTACCATTGAACACTTGAAACCTTTTGGATGTCAAGTGACTATTCTGAACACAAGTGATCACTTAGGCAAATTTGAAGCAAAAGCTGCTGAAGGGTATATTGTTGGTTACTCAGCTCATAGCAAGGCTTACAGGGTATATAACTTGGCTGCAAAGAAGATAGAAGAGACTCTTAACCTGAAATTTTTGGAGGAGAATGAAAACGTTCAGGGAAAAGGTCATGAATGGTATTTTGACCTTGATTACTTAACAGATTATTTGGGGTATGCTAGACACAAAACTAACCCCTCTGCAGGTATACAAGTGTCATCTTCTAACAGTGCAGGTACCCTACAGGATGATTCAGACAGTGATTCAGAATGTGATGAACCCACTATTGTTGTAACTACTCTACCAATTCAAATAGCAGATCCTCCTAACAAAGAAGCCTCTAATGCCAAATCTGCTGATGACGTGGACAACTCAACCTATGCAGAAGATCTTGCTAGACTCCAAAAGCAAGAACATGCAACTGCTGAGGAAGCTAAAAGACTTGGTCTTGAATTTTCTCAAGACACTGAAGCACTCTTAAAACAAGTTGCTGTTGAAGAGAGCAGAAAATCTAGTTCTGCTGATACATCTGCTGATGCAGCTGCTGATTCTGCTGATGGTGATTCTGCTGAAGGCATTTCTGCTGCAGTTCCTGTTTCCACTGAAACATCCACAAGCTTTGATGAACCTTATGGCAGGTTTCCTATTCCCTCAGATCTTGCTAATGTTGAGCAAAGTGATGGCATTTTTCAATCAGCTTCTTATGATGAAGACTTTGCTCATACACTAACCAATCTTGATACCTCCATTGATGTTAATCCTGTTGCAACTAAAAGGATCAACACCATTCATCCACAAGATAATATACTTGGTGATCCAAATGCTATGGTTCTCACCAGGAGTGCCATTAAGAATACCAAGTTTGGGCAATGTGCATTTCTAACTTATGTATCTACTCAGAAGAGAGACAATCACACAGATCAGAAGCATTGTTTGTTTGCTTGTTTCTTGTCCCAAGTTGAACCAACAAGCATTAAAAAAAACTTTGAGTGAACCTAGTTGGGTTGAAGCTATGCAGGAAGAGATGCAACAATTCAAGAATCAAGATGTTTGGGTCCTTGTTTATCTTCCTGCAGGGAAAATTGCAATTGGGACCAAGTGGATATTAAAATGCAAGAGGGATGCAAGAGGTATTGTGGTGAGAAATAAAGCAAGATTGGTGGCTCAAGGTTTCAGACAAGAAGAAGGGATTGACTATACTGAGGTCTTTGCACCAGTTGCTAGGGTTGAGGCAATTAGATTATTTTTAGCCTTTGCCTCATATATGGGGTTTAAGGTCTATCAGATGGATGTCAAGAGTGCTTTCCTCTATGGTAAAATTGAAGAGGAGGTATATGTTACTCAACCTCAGGGCTTTGAAGACCCCCATCATCCAAAGAAGGTGTACAAAGTTGTCAAGGCACTTTATGGACTTCACCAAGCACCAAGAGCATGGTATGCTAGATTGTCTACATTTCTTTTAGAGCATGGCTACAGAAGAGGAGCTATTGACAAGACCCTCTTTATTAAGAAAAACTCTAGGGACATCATTCAAGTACAAGTCTATGTGGATGACATTATTTTTGGATCCACAAAGGAACAATGGTACAGGGAATTTGAAGAATTGATGAAAGGTGAATTTCAGATGAGTGCAATGGGGGAATTAACCTTTTTCTTAGGGCTACAAGTCAAACAACAACCTGAAGGGATTTTTATCCATCAGGAGAAGTATGTTAAAGACATTTTGAAAAAGTTTGACTTTGAACTCTTGAGGACTGCTACTACTCCATATGAACCACCCAAGCTTAAAAATCCAAATGAACAAGATGAGGCTGTGAATGTTCATCTCTATAGATCCATGATTGGATCACTCATGTATCTCACAGCTTCTAGGCCTGACATTACCTTTGCTGTCAGTGCTTGCTCAAGACATCAAGTCACTCCACTGACTTCCCACATAAATGCAGTGAAGAAGATTTTCAAGTACATCAAAGGCCAACCCAAGCTGGGCCTCTGGTACCCAAGGGAATCACCATTTGTGTTGGAGGCTTACAGTGATAGTGACTATGCAGGAGCTAATTTGGATAGGAAATCCACAACAGGAGGTTGTCAATTTCTTGGTAGAAGACTCATCTCTTGGCAGTGCAAGAAACAAACCATAGTGGCTACTTCTACTACTGAAGCAGAATATGTTGCTGCTGCCAATTGCTGTGGTCAGGTACTTTGGATTCAAAATCAGATGTTGGATTATGGGTTTAACTTCATGAACACTAAAATCTACATTGATAATCAAAGTACTATTTCTATTGTTAAAAATCCTGTTTTTCATCAGAGAACTAAACATATAGAAATTAGGCACCATTTTATAAGAGATGCAAATGAGAAGCATCTAATTCAAGTGCTTAAAATTCATACTGATGATAATGTGGCTGATTTATTAACAAAAGCTTTTAATGGACCTAGGTTTAATCACCTAGTTGTCACCATTGGGATGGTTAACCCTTGAATGCTATGTTTGAGGGGAGGCATAAGCCTCAGGGGAGGCATATGCCTCAAGGGAGGATTGTACATGTTGTATATTATGTAGATTATTATGTTTATTAACTTTATTTTGCAGGTTTCTTACTAATTTTGTACATTATTATGGTTGTCTTTTGTGTTTTGTTTGAATGTTTTGTTGCAGGTTATGTTCCTGGTGATGTACAAAGATCTACACTACTTATATCAGTGGAATCAGATGTAAAAGACAAAATAAAGGATCTTTCATTATTGGGAAAACAGAAAGTACATCAACAACACCATTCAACATCAAGATTACAAAAGACACCATTTAACAACATTCAACCAACCAACACACCACCACCTCCAACAGCCCAACCTTCTACTCCATCTTTCTTTTCCCTTTGCCCATGTCCTTAGGGTCAGGCATCCTCTTGTGGATCCCTCTGGATTGCATGTCCTTGTTCCAGAGTTTGGGAGCAGCAAGACCAAGGACAACCTTCAATGGACCCTTGTTCCTTTTTGAGGACTGTGGCTCTTCAGGGACAGAGATCTTCCTCATATCAGCACAAACCCTCTCCATTTCACTTGTGAGGAATGCTGTGACAGGAGTAAAATCAGGGACAACCATAGCAAGAGGAGTTGGAGCTTCCTTTGCTTCCTCTGTTTCTTCTGATGAGGTAGGAGATGGACAAAACTCAGAAGGTCCTTCACCAAGGTAGTAGTATGCTCTTTATATTTGAGGAATGTCAAATGTGGAATCAGATGAAGAATCAGAGGAAATATCAATGATTTTGGGGTTTGGTTTCATGATTGGGGTGTTAAGAAAGAATTTGGTGTGATGTTATAAGTGTACTAATGAGTTGTGAGAAGCTTATGCCTTGAAGACTTCTTTATAAAGACTTGATTTGGGTTTAATATGAGTAAATGTAAGTTAATGGGAGGTAGATGAGTCAGTAGCAATTACTAATTGTGCAAGTTGTCCACTTATGTGAATTCTTCGGATGAAAGTCAATGGGTTTGACCACTTGCTGCTGATAACATCTATTTTAATTCTAAAGTTTGTTCCTGCTGATGATGTATAAAAAAATTAATTTAGTCAGGGGAATGCAACTCTTTCAGAAGAATTAAACTCAAGTAAAGACAAACAAGGCAAGTTTTTTATTGATTCTTCAGAAGTACAAAACAGGACAAAAAGATTGAAAATTTAAAACAAACAATACAAGCCTATCAATCCTAGAATTCCTATTCTACTTTGCCCTTGCCCTTGCCTTCAACTGTCTTCTCCTTGCCTTTGTTGTTGTTGTTGAAGATTCCTTGCCACTGAGGACAGGGCAACCCCATCACAATCTTTCTTGTCTTTGGCAATGGGGGATTTAATTTTCTTCCTCTTGATGGTCATCTTGGACGAGAGGACTGGGGCTTCTCAGGGGTTGTGGGGTTGTAGAGTGCATCACTCTCATCATCCTCTTCATCAGAAGAAGTGAAGATGAAGGGAGACTCATTAGGATTGGGAACTCTGTTTGCCCTCTCCAATGCATTCCACTTTCTCTCCATCTCTCTCTGGTATTCAGGATCATCAATTTCAGAAGGGTATGGTGGAAGATCTTCTGATGATGATGAACTTGGAGCAGGTACATCATGTTTCTTCTTTTTGGCTTGCACTTTTGTGAGACCCCGGGGAAGAGTTGGCATTCTGAGTGGTGATGGAGATGTTAATGACTCTGATGAGTCAGATGAGTCAGAAGAAAGGTTGATGATGCTTGGATTGGATGCCATGGTTCTTAATTGATTGGTGGAATTGTAATTAGGGATTTGTATTGTGTGGAGATATTTGGGGATAATTACCCTTTATTTATAAAGATCACCCAAACCGCGTGTCTTTATTACCATAAATGCGAGGTGGTTTGGAGATAATTAAGGGTAATTCGAAATTTGAATAAAGAGATTTTTCAAAGATATTTGGTTACCACTGAAGGTGTGATTCTGCTGATTGATTCTGCGGATGGTGTTGATTCATACATGGTTGACCGTAGTCAACGATTGACTTATTTCTACGGATTGACCATTTGGATTCTGCCGTTTGACTTGGTTTCAGCTGACGAGTCAGTTTGATTGGGATGTTTCAAAATCGATTATTTGTCAAAGATTACTTTCCAAATTCATACCAATATCATTCCACGTTTGGTAACTTCCATAATTAACCACGACATGCATATCCCACTCATAATTAACTGATTCCCTCTTGCTATAAATTTTAAAAACCATTTCAACTTTATTTAGCACTCCAAATCCTAATTTCTTCTTATCAATCAATGGCTGAACTACTCTTCAAGGGTGATCATAACAAACATGCTTTCCTTGGTCGTGGTAAGGGTGATGAGGATTATGTAGGAATGATAGAATTTCTTCAAAGATCCAAGATTCATTATGCCTTGATCCATTATCCAAATGTTATTCATGAATCTCTGGTTATACAATTTTGGGAAACGGCAAGAACCAGGACTATTGATGATGGACCAACAGAGATTGTTGCTATGGTAGATGGGGAAGAATGTGTGGTTACTAAGTCTTTGGTCAGAACTCAACTACAATTGGATGATGAAGGTGGGGAGACTGATTTGCCTAAGGAAGAGATACTTGCAGGTCTTCGAGCTACTAGTTATAGTGGTGATGGGAAAGTGTGGTACAATAATTTGTTTTGCCCTAAATGGAGGTTTTTGACACACACTTTGCTTCAGTGTATGAGTTCTAAGTCTGGTGGATGGGATCAATTCTATACAGACATTGATCTCGCCATTGTGTGTCTCTCTCAGGGAAGAACCTTTAACTTTTCTAAGTATATCTTTAATGAAATGCTTGATAATGTTAAGGATACCAAACTTAAATATTTAGTGTATCCTAGGTTTCTTCAAATTATTTTAGGCATTCAGACCAATGACCCTACCCATTTGCCTGTTAAGGGTTTATCTAAAAAGTTGTTTTCTCAAATGAAAATCAAATTTACAGGAGAACACAGACCCTTACTCCCTGCTATGTTGCCTGCTGGCAATGCTCCTGATGGAGTAGCTGCTGATGCAGCTGCTGATGCCCCTGTGGGCAATCCCCCTGATGGAGTGGCTGCTGATGCAGCTGCTGGTGTTCAGGATCCTCCTGATGCTCAAGCACTAGAGGATTCTCCTGACCGGACTGAAGTTGCTCCTGATGCAAGTGCATCAATTGCTCCTGATGTTCAGCTACCACCCTCTCCTAGGTCACCCACACCTGTACCTTCACCAATGGATACTACTTCTCCTGAGCATGTGCTCAATGAGAATTTAGGCTCTGACCAACCTGTACACTCACCACAATTTACAAGACTTCCAACACCTAGTCCCTTGAGACCTCACTTTGAAGATCATGTAGATGTAAATGTAGACTTAGATTATTCTACTCATAGGACCAATGATGCTTCCAATGCCACAGATATCCCTGTTGGTGGAACTGAAGGTCCTGTTACTCTTACTTCTGTATCTGCTTTGTTGAATAGGTATGTGACTAAGGTGGACAAGTTGGAGAAGGATCTGAATTTCAATAAAAAGAATCTTAGTGAAGCAGTTCTGACTCTCATTGGAAGAGTCAAGAAGTTGGAGGTTAAGCTCAAGAAAAGGAAGAGACAAGGTGTTGTGTATGAATCAGATGAGGAATCTACTAAAGCATCTGACACAATTGATTTGGAAGGCCTTGAACTTCTTGCTGCTACCACACTAGATAGTGTTCAGAAGAATGCTACTGATGCTAGGCCTGCACCATCTACTCATTCTGCTGATACAAGTGTTCCAAAGGATTCAAGAGTAACTTATGTCAGGAGAAAGCACTCTGCTGATAAGACTTCTGCTGATGCTTCTAGGAAGGAAACTTTTCCTGATCATATGCCAGAAGTGGGCACTCATGATACATCAGCAGATATACAAGTTGAATGCCCTGAGGTTTCTACTGACAAGCCTTCTGTTCCTCCTGAGTCTGCTTCAATTAAGGAAGACAAAGGAAAGTCCATCTTGGTTGACCAGGACATTCCTTCAAGAGTGAAGTCAAAAGTGGAACTTGCTAATGAAAAACTTAGTGAGCTTGTTGCTGCACAATGGCAAACTAAAGAGGATGTTGCAGCTACAAAGGTTCAGTTGGATATGAAAGCCTCAGAAGCACTTGCTAGGAAAATACAAGCTGATTTGGATAAGATGGGAACTCCATTTTCTAGTACTTTGCCTGCTGAAAGACAAAAGGAACTAGATGAAATTGCTAAGACTCTTTCTGTAGAGCAATGGGAAAATTTGGCTGAACAGGCTGCTACTAAGCCTAATTTGGGTGAATCTGTGCTTGGAGTTCATTATCAGACCACTGAGTTTGTCCAGATGATGGTTGAAAGAGGTAAGTTTCAAAGACAACAGGAGGAAGAGACGAAAGCTAAACACCTCAAGGAAAGACCTTGGACAAAGACAAAAATCAAGTAATATATGAGGCAGTTTGTCAAGAATCAAGGATGTTCTATGTTTGGGTCAGGATGGACTCAAAAGAAGGTTTGGGGATTTTCAGACAAACAGCTCACTTTCTACTATGACAAAATCATTTCCACTCTTCATTCCTCTGGTATAAATGTCCAAGATGTCTTAGAGAAGAGGGGCAGACTTTTGGATGGGCCTATTGCTAAGAGATCTAGGCTTAATGATTCTGCTGATCAGCCTACTGAATCCACTGATTCATCTTTTGTTGGTTAGGAGAAAGTGCATTCTCCCTCAGTGTTAACTCAGATGGATACTTCTACTGATGCTGATCCTTCTAATGTTGTTCCAGACCCTGTTCCTACTGAAGCTTCTCATTCTGCTGGAGTTTCTCATCCTGATACTACTGAAGCTCAACCTACTACTACTGAAGCTCAACCTGATGTTTCACATGATGCTTCAGCAGATGCTCCAATAGAAGTCCCCGATGATGAATCAGCAGATGTTCCTGCTGATGCTTCAGCACAAGTTACTCCTGATGCTTCAAAACAAGTTCCTAAAGAATAACCTGCTGATGGTCCTTCACTTCCTTCTACTACTGGCACTAGGAAGGCTTCTAAGGATGTATCATTAGAGGATAGTATATTCATTGACTATGATTCTGATGATGGGCAGGATCCTGTTGTTTGGGAGAAAGTTGTTAAATGGGAACTTGTTGATTCTCTGCTTGGTCAAGGACAAGTGAATGTTATTCATAGACAAGATGGCTCTACCAAAACATTTACTTTTCTGAGCCAAATATTACACATGGTGGACAAGCAAGATCTTCTCTCACTTTATGACTGGGTTATCACTTATTATCAAACCCATTCCCCTGAAGGGATTGGAATGTATTTGATGGGAGATTTACAAATTCTTTGTGATTCTCATCGTGGTGATTCTGGTGTGAAGTTTCAAGTATGGAAAGGTCAAAAGATATGGGTGGTTGATTATTGGAAGTTCTTTCCTCTTCCTAATGTTCATATGATTGTCACAACCACTGGCAAGACCTTATACTGCAGGGCTGATGTACTTTATCCAATTACCATGGAAGTGATGCATCTCATGTTGGAGGCAAAACTCTCTGTTCCTCTGGATATGACTGAGAATGATCTGCATCTTGCTGAACAATTGATCAGGTTCATCAGAAGAAGTATCTTGACTAAGCAGGAACTGAAAACTAAGTATGGTATTCAAATGGAATCATATCTGCAATGAGCTGGTATTGGTATGGTACTTTGTTGTATATTTTATTTCTTTTCTTCTAGTTTAGTAAAATAAAAAATAAAAAATAAAAAAATAAAAAAATAAAAAAAAGCCAACAGATTTGTATAATTTTGTGTATGTTGTATGCAGGTTTGGTGTTGATTCTTATCACACTTTCTCTAGTTATCAACTTACCTGATGTTGACTATTCCATCAAAAAGTTGGCTAGTCCAAAGGGTACAGCTTTGGTAAAGACTCATCAAATCTGTTGATAGCTGTAATGGCTTGCTCAAAATCATAGGGTCCTCAACTCACCCATGCTTTATTGCTGAGAGTTGAAATGGTTGTCAATTGACCATGGATTTTTCCTTTCTGGATTCCAAATAATTGGCTAGCCCACAAGAGTATGGCTTGTGGTAAAGGCAGTGGAAAACCATATTTGGTATTCAATTGACCAAGATGATTTTTCATCAATAATTGACTAGTCCTGAGCAAACGGCTACAGGTAAAGACTTCTCAAATCCGTTTATAGCTGATGATTTGCTAAAAATCATATTCTTTGGGTCATCGGTGTACCATAGTTTATTAACTGAGAACACTTGGCTACTCCAGTAGTGATGACTATTGGTAAAGAGACATCAAATCCATTATTTTCAATGATTCACCTCTCACAGGAGTTAACACACCTAGATGTGATGAGAATAGTATGAAACTAATTTGTTTTTATGTACATTATTTTCAATGATTCACCTCTCACAGGAGTTAACACACCTTGTGTTGCTGAAGTTCATCCTTAATCCTCTTATTTGTGTTATTGGCGATCTATCAAGAAATCTTGAACTTAACTATGTCAAATTCAAGATTAGGGGAGGATTGTAAGGAATTATTGAAGTCGGAATTAATACTGCTGACTGATACTGCTGATAAGTTCCTGCGGAAGCTTAGAGTTGTTTCTGCTGATGACTGGTTTCTGCGGACGTATAGAGATCCTACAGATAGAGTTAATCCGTGGATAGAACTTATGTAATTTAGGACAAGATATGTAGAATATCTTTTATTAGTTTATTATTATTCGTTTCTTGTAAGAAAGGTTAGGGTTTCCATTAGTATATAAGGAACCCTAGGTCATTGTATTATGTACGAGTTTCATAACATTGTTAGTTAAAGTATATTGATCTATAGAGGATCAAGTTTAGTATATAAGTTTGTTTTTATATTCCGCAATAATTACAAGCTCACAGAGATTATCTATTTAGTCTTACTGGCGATTACATTAGTAGGCTAACGATCTATTGGCTCGAGATCTATCAAGATATAGATCCTAACAAAAAGGATGTTCTTGGCCTCCAAAAGCACTCAACAAAACAAGGTGAAAAGATCAAAAAGTTGAAAAAGAGACTTCGATATTTGAAAAGTCAACAGAGCTCAAGAAAAACTCAGTTCAGACGTTTGAAGAAGGTGGGCACAGCACACATGATGAGTTCTTCTAAGGCTGCTAGTTTGGAGGATCCTTCCAAACAGGGGAGGAATGAAAGCAGAGTCTCAGGGGAGGAAACGACAAATGCTGAAGGTGCTTGTGCTGATATGCATGTGGATATGGATATTGGGATTGATAGTGGTGATAATATGGATGATGACTATGTAGTTGCTGACAATGAAGGTAATGAGGCGGTTTTGAAAGATGTAAATAAACAGCAGGTAGTGGAATTTCCAGGTGAAAATATTGTACAAGCTTCAAAGATCATGGTGGAGACTAATACTAGTTTGGGAGAAACTGCTGCTACTAGTAATGTTGAACAACTGGCCAAGGTGGTACAAGATGTTTCTACTGCTGAAGTTTCTACTGCTGAAGAGGTTGCAAAGAGAGTTGATGAAGCTGAAATAGCTAAATTTATGGATGAGAAAAGGAGATATAAAGTGTCTGAATTTGAAGCAGAAGAGAAAGTAGCATTCAGTCTTCAAGAAAAGGAGAAAAACAGAGCTCATGCAGAAAAAATGCAAGCTTTTATTGATGAGGATGAAGTTCTACAGGCTAGAATTGCAGAACTTTACAAAGATAAGACTTTAACTGATGATAACAGAGTACAAAGACTTGCTGATTTGATAAATGAAAGAGGTGTAGAATTAGCTTTGAGTCAGCGAAGTAAGTCAATGAAGCAAGGTCAAAGTCAGAAGAGGAAAAGAAATACCACAAAGTCTCCGCTCATTAGTGTAATGAAAACATACTTAAAGAATCAAGGTTTTTATAAACCTCATCAACTCAGGGGAAAGTCATATGACGAAATTGCACATCTATACTACCACTGCAAGAGATATATTGAAGAAAAGTTTATCCCCATGGGTACAGAAGAAACAGCATCAAAGAAACAAAAGATCATTGAAGACAAGCATGCTGAGAAGAAGAATGATTCACAAAGAAATGAAGACAGCTCTTCTCTTGATCAGATGATGGTAATTGTTCCTGAAACATTATATGCTGATCCTATTCAATCTAGACATCCAATCATAGACTGGGAGATTTACAAAGATAAATTTGGAAAGGCTTGGAAGATAATCAGGCTTGGTGGAGGATCAGAAGTATGCAAAAGTTTTCAGGAATTGATAAGAAGAAGTGACAGAGAAGACTTAGACAGATTATGGGAGTTGGTTAAAAAAAACTCAAAACAATCAAGAAGCCAGATGTAAAAGAGCAAGAGCTGTGGGTTGAGTTACACAGGTTATATGAACCTGATCCAGCTGATATCTATTGGAACTTCCCAATTTATGATCTCTCAACTTCATGGAAGTTTTATGATCGCTGCCATGTACATCAGTTATCAACACAATGTGGAGTTGATGTTTTTATGCTTGTAAAAAAAGAGTATCCTTTGAGTGCTAATTTACTTGCTGTGATGATATCTAAAAAGATCATATGTGAAGAAATTACAGAGGTAGTTAAAGATCTCATTGAAAGAATTCGTGCTCAGTATGAGAGACAAATGAAAGAACGGAATAAAAGAAGATAAGGTGTTTGGAGGTAGCAGGGGTGTAGCTTCTCTGTTTTCATTAAACAGAGAATTGTATCTTCTCTGTTGTTTGTACAAAAGTTACTAATGCTATTGATACGTGGGAATCGCACCAGGCTTTACCTCTCAAGGGATCTTGAGAAGCTTACAACCCCCACCAGGCAGTGTACCTGATCGTTGTAGTATAGTATAGTGACAAGTACCCGGGGATTGATCGTTCAACTAGGAATAGTGTCGCTAGGATTAGAAAACCTAAATACTAGTTCTAGAGATGAGGGATGATTCTTTTTGTATTTTTATATTTTTTTAGAAAGCAAATTAAAATCTCGGGTTTTGAAGGATTTGAGGCAGAATTAGTTGCTAGTCAACTAACCCAATACTAAGATGCAATCAAAATAAAATACTAAAATGAAAATAAACTATATTAAACTAAGGTTGTGAACAATAAGTGGGAGAAATGTGTTTACTTAGATTTCACTACTCCCTAGATATCTTTTACACGTTAATAACTTGTTATAGTTGCGTGGATGACGGATTGTATTCCTTAATACCATTCATAGGGTGGCGTACTTACTTCCCCAATCCTATGAGTGCCTACTTCACTCCTATGTCGAGCCTGCAAGAAGCTCCTAACATGGGATCATTAGAATTTACTCATGCATTAAATACAACCAACAAAACCTAGTACACATCAGTTCATGTTTCCTAAGACGTTCAAGCATGTTACCATTTGGAGATCTGCTAGTTTTCTTAAGCCTAACATTGAAATCATTCATCCAATACAACCATAAACAAGTAATCAACACATAATCAACATCTAGGTTTCATTAGATTTCAGCAAACACAAGATAAATCTAGCCTAACATGGTGGAATCAAGACAAGCACAAGATATAGACAACCAACACATAGACATATTGATTAAATTAAAAGAACACTTATCTCAATAGCACATGTAAGCATTCAAGGGTTGAAAACCCTTGTAAAGCTGTAAAATTCGTATATGGTTTGGCCTTAGGGTTTCTCCAAACCTGTTCCTCTTTAATGAATGAAAATTAGAAAACTATATATAGATATTAGAGGCTGACGGCGTCGAGAACAAATGGGTGACGCCGTCATCTCACCGCCAAAATAATCCTCGGACTGCCTTGATCTACATCTGACGCCGTCATGTAGTCCATATTTGCAGGCCGTCACACATTTAACTCTTGACGCTCTACTTTGTGACGCCTTCATTTCTGTACTGGGTCGTCATGATCTTTACTCTTGACGCCGTCAAGAAAGTCATCTTGACGCCGTCACACACTGTTCCCAGCATGGAAAATTAAGTCTTTGGCGTTTTCTTCACTTTTATTCTTCAAAAACGTCCGAATTGCTTCCTTTTCCAGATTTCACTCCCAAAGTACCTAAAATCACAAAAGGAACGATTTAGGGCAATATTTGATCAAATAAATTCAATTCCGGGCTTAAATGACCCCCTAAAAACGGATCATTTTTCGCCTCATCAGCTATTATTAAGTTACTACTGCTATTACAATAGTTTTTTGTGTAATTTAGCCTATTGTAATGGATTTAGACTCCAAAAAGTCAAGCTTTTCTATGGCAATGAAAAAATGTGCAGTTTTCACTAGTATATCTACTTGCAGGCAACATAATTAATAATATAACATTAAAATTGATTAAAAAAACATAACATGACATGATAAAAACATAACATTAAAATTCAAAGGAACATAACATGGTTGATAAAAAACATTAAAAGAAACTCTAAAGTCCCTTGACAAATGTATGCTTGTTGAAAAGCTTGAGCTTCGCTTCGTCAATCTTCTTCTTCAATTCCAAAAGCTCGATAACGTCGGACTTTTGAAGCTTCTTAAAATACTCCAAGCACTTGAACATCTGCATCGAAGGACGCACAAGTTCCATTTCAGCCATGTACTTGTTCCTTTGAATAACAATATCAAGCAACTCTTGATATGCCTTAAACAGATCTTTCGCATACTTCACATCACGCTGTGTCTCCCTATCAAAATACACCGTCATTTGGTATGGTAACTCAGTTGAGTTAGCAGCCGCTTCAAGTTCCTGAAGAAGCACAAATTGAGACATTCTTACACCCTTTGATACAATTTATGTTTTACTGTTTTCCTCGTGGCATCATTGAGCTTTCGATAGTCAATGCATACCCGCCATCCAGTGACCGTTCTCTAGGGTACCATCTCACCCTTGTCATTCTTAACTACAGTCATTCCACCCTTCTTAGGTACAACCTGTACAGGACTGACCCATGGGCTATCCGAGATTGGGTAGATCAATCCTGCATCCAGAAGTTTGATGACTTCTTTCTTTACCACTTCCTTAATGTTGGGGTTCACCCGCCTCTGGGGTTGCATGGTAGGTTTATAATCTTCTTCCATGAGAATCTTATGTATGCAACAGTTGAGTCAATCCCCTTAATGTCGGCTACACTCCATGCGAGCACTCCCTTATATTTCTTTAGGACCTCTAAGAGTTTACCTTTTTGTTCATGTTCGAGGGAAGAGTTTATGATTACCGGCAGTTGGTCCTCTCCCTGGAGGAAGGCATACTCTAAATGGTTAGGAAGTTCCTTAAGATCTAACTCAGGAGGTTCGATAATAGAAGGCTTAAGCTTGTTTTCGGGCTTTCGGAGCTTGAGATGCTCCGTTGCCTCTTGTCTAGGGTAGAAGGAGACTGCACCAACATCCTCCATCTTTTCCACCTCTAGCAAAGGCAGAAAACTCTCGTCCCGTAACCAGCCTTCCTCGATTTGTTCATCAACACAACTATCAATGACATCTGTGAGTTCATCGACCTCCCCAATGAAATAGAGCCGGATAGCTGGTTCGAGAGAGAGATCCATAGAGTCCTTAATGTTGAAGGTTGTGTTATCGGTTCCCACTCGCAAGGTTAACTTGCCGTCATAAACATCAATGACTGCACGAGCGGTAGCAAGAAATGGTCTCCCTAAGATGATGGGTACCAAGTCATCCTCCTCCATATCTAGGATTACGAAGTCAACCGGGAATTTGAATTTCCCAACTTTGACTAGCACATTCTCTCATATCCCTACGGGGTACTTGACTGATCTATCGGCTAGTTGGATGTTCGTACGGGTAGGCTTTAATCCAGAGTATCCTAATTTAAGGAACATAGAGTGAGGCATGAGATTGATGCTCGCCCCCAAATCGGCAAGATCATTCTTAATTGATAGAGATCCTATGGAGCAAGGCAAGGTGAAGCTGCCTGGATCGTCTACCTTTTTTGGTAGCCCTCGATGGGTCACCACCGAGCATTCTTCCCCCAGGGTCACAAGACCCTCATGTTTCTTTCGGTTAGCGAGTAGTTTTTTAAAGTATGCGCTATACTTCGGCATGTGATAGCAAGCATCAAGGAGGGGTATGGTGACTACTGAGTCTTTTAGGTATGACAAGAATCTTTTGTTATCATTCTCAGTTTTCTGGTTTTTTAATCGGGATGGGAATGGGATTCTTACAGGTTGGTTAGGTGGGGTTGATGGGGAAGGGGTTGTCAAGGGAGGTTGGTTGGGAGTCTCGCTGCCCACATCCTCCTCCTCCTCGCTAGGCTTGTTTGGATCGGGAGTGATGGGGGACGAGTTCGGGTAAGGGGGGTCCTTGGTTGTTGTTCCAGCTCGAG
Source organism: Artemisia argyi (assembly GCA_030686995.1). NCBI lineage: Eukaryota > Viridiplantae > Streptophyta > Magnoliopsida > Asterales > Asteraceae > Artemisia > Artemisia argyi. The sequence continues at coordinate 153,972,230 of CM060698.1, read as the reverse complement.
TGGTTATCGCGAGCATGGGGTCTTTTTTGCTTACTGATGGCATTTCAAGGTTATCGAGGACTGAGTTAAGCTTGTTGAACCATTCTCCAATGTCATTCTGCTGCTCGTCAACAAGTTCGTTAAGACCTTTTAATTGCAAGCCTTTGTCTTGAGTGAAGTGACCAAGGTCATCTTCAAAAGTGCTCCTGATTTCGAATTCAGGACCTTCCTCTCCTTCTTTTCTTTTTACCAGATTCCCCCAGAGGGTGTAATCGTCATTTTGGTAAAAAGGCAAAAGGGAGGGATCAGCATAGATGTCACCTCCTGACAAGCATGGATGTTCAGTCGTGGCTTCTCCTCCGCATTCCTCTACCTCATGCGGGCCCCCACAGTAGTCGCAGATCAAGTAAGGATTTGAAAGTTGTTTAGGTAACTGCGACCCAGCTAGGTACTCCATTCTTTTGTGAATTTTTCTTAACCGATCTGAAGTGATTTCAGAAATGCTGACAGTCGACTCAGGTTCATCCCAAGTGTCATCCTGGTCTTCAGCATATTCTTCAATCCTATCCCATCCTTCTTCGGCACTAAGATTGGCTAATCTCCTTTTTCTAGATTGGTCGATCCCGTTCCGATCATTAGAGGAGACATTGTCGTAGAAAATTTGGACCAAAAGCCAAAGTTCGATGCCATGATGGGGAACTTGTCTTATTAAATCCTTAAATCTAATCCACGATTTATGGAAGGGTTCGTCCTTCCCTTTTCGGAAACGGAGGATCCTATCTCTAACGCTGAGGTTTTTCCAGGTGGAAAGAACTTCTCATAGAACTTGGATATGAGTTGCTCCCATGTGAAATAGATTCAGAAGGGAGTTTATCATACCACTCTTGGGCTTTTTCATATAGGGTGAAAGGAAAGAATCGTAATCGGGACGTGTCTCTAGTAGCCCCATCCGTATGGAGGGTGTCTACTATTTTCAAGAAGTCTTTAATGTGCTGAATTGGATCTTCCTCATCTAGTCCACAAAACTTACACACACTTTGGACAAGCCAAACATCGTTCGCATGCAAGACCTCATTGGTGTGTTCGTTTGGGTAGACAATGGCATTTGAGAAGCCACGAGGGTTTGGGGAGGAGTAGTCCTTAAGGTGCTTAGGAATAGGAGTTGCGGGGGCACTCATCTCGTTGTTGGGTTGGGAGCTAGGGGTTGTAATGTGATTTTCTGAATTTTCTTCAGAAAAGGGTGCATCAAAATCGATGGCTATGCTAGACGGTTCAGGTGTTGAGTGAGATCGTCTTAACCTACGCATCTCTCTATCGGGTTCTGCGTAAGGCAAGACAAGGTTTCTAGCGGAACTACGATTCCTAGTGATCCTAAGGTTAGAGAATTCGTCGGTTGCCATGATGGCGGGTGGTGAAGAGTTACGAACAAAAACACAAAGAAATAAGATAGAGTAAAGAAAACCTAAAAATAAAAATAAAATCTTACTAGAAAGGAATCTAGCAAGTAGACCTAATAAAAAGAGATTCTAACCTAGACAATAACTATTTCCCCGGGCTGCGGCGCCAAAAACTTGATACGTGGGAATCGCACCAGGCTTTACCTCTCAAGGGATCTTGAGAAGCTTACAACCCCCACCAGGCAGTGTACCTGATCGTTGTAGTATAGTATAGTGACAAGTACCGGGGGATTGATCGTTCAGCTTGGAATACTGTCGTTAGGATTACAAAACCTAAATACTAGTTCTAGAGATGAGGGATGATTCTTTTTGTATTTTTATATTTTTTTAGAAAGCAAATTAAAATCTCGAGTTTTGAAGGATTTGGGGCGGAATTAGTTGCTAGTCAACTAACCCAATACTAAGATGCAATCAAAATAAAATACTAAAATGAAAATAAACTATATTAAACTAAGGTTGTGAACAATAATTGGGAGACATGTGTTTACTTAGATTTCACTACTCTCTAGATATCTTTTACACGTTAATTACTTGTTATAGTTGCGTGGATGACGGATTGTATTCCTTAATACCATTCATGGGGTGGCGTACTTACTTCCCCAATCTTATGAGTGCCTACTTCACTCCTATGTCGAGCCTGCAAGAAGCTCCTAACATGGGATCATTAGAATTTACTCATGCATTAAATACAAAAAATAAAACCTAGTACACATCGGTTCATGTTTCCTAAGACGTTCAAGCATGTTACCATTTGGAGATCTGCCAGTTTTCTTAAGCCTAAAATTGAAATCATTCATCCAATACAACCATAAACAAGTAATCAACACATAATCAACATCTAGGTTTCATTAGATCTAAGCAAACACAAGATAAATCTAGCCTAACATGGTGGAATCAAGACAAGCACAAGATATAGACAACCAACACATAGACATATTGATTGAATTAAAATAACACTTATCTCAATAGCACATGTAAGCATTCAAGGGTTGAAACCCCTTGAAAAGCTGTAAAATTCGTATATGGTTCGGCCTTAGAGTTTCTCCAAACTTGTTCCTCTTTAATGAATGAAAATTAGAAAACTATATATATATATTAGAGGCTGACGGCGTCAAGAACAAATGGGTGACGCCGTCATCTCGCCGCCAAAATAATCCTCGGACTGCCTTGATCTACATCTGACGCCGTCATGTAGTCCATATTTGCAGGCCGTCACACATTTAACTCTTGACGCTCTACTTTTTGACGCCTTCATTTCTGTACTGGGTCATCATGATCTTTACTCTTGACGCCATCAGGAAAGTCTTCTTGACGCCGTCATACACTGTTCCCAGCATGGAAAATTAAGTCTTTGGCGTTTTCTTCACTTTTATGCTCCAAAAACGTCCGAATTGCTTCCTTTTCCAGATTTCACTCCCAAAGTACCTAAAATCACAAAAGGAACAATTTAGGGCAATATTTGATCAAATAAATTCAATTCCGGGCTTAAATGACCCCCTGAAAATGGATCATTTTTCGCCTCATCAGCTATTATTAAGTTACTACTGCTATTACAATAGTTTTTTGTGTAATTTAGCCTATTGTAATGGATTTAGACTCCAAAAAGTCAAGCTTTTCTATGGCAATGAAAAAATGTGCAGTTTTCACTAGTATATCTACTTGCAGGCAACATAATTAATAATATAACATTAAAATTGATTAAAAAAACATAACATGACATGATAAAAACATAACATTAAAATTCAAAGGAACATAACATGGTTGATAAAAAACATTAAAAGAAACTCTAAAGTCCCTTGACAAATGTATGCTTGTTGAAAAGCTTGAGCTTCGCTTCGGCAATCTTCTTCTTCAATTCCAAAAGCTCGATAACGTCGGACTTTTGAAGCTTCTTAAAATACTCCAAGCACTTGAACATCTGCATCGAAGGACGCACAAGTTCCATTTCAGCCATGTACTTGTTCCTTTGAATAACAATATCAAGCAACTCTTGATATGCCTTAAACAGATCTTTCGCATACTTCACATCACGCTGTGTCTCCCTATCAAAATACACCGTCATTTGGTATGGTAACTCAGTTGAGTTAGCAGCCGCTTCAAGTTCCTGAAGAAGCACAAATTGAGACATTCTTACACCCTTTGATACAATTTATGTTTTACTGTTTTCGGTTACCGGATGAATGAGGAAGTTACTTGGGTTATAGCATATAAATAGGCGGGGTAATTACATGTGAAAATGTGTTTTAGGTGTGTTTGGGTAATAATTGCTAAACGTTTGGGTTACCAACATACACATCCCAAATTTTCCTAGCAACATTAATTTATGCCTAGCAGCATTAAGTTATGCCAAGCAGCATTAACATAATTAAAGTAGATTACAACTACTTCATTTCGTTTAACTTGATGTTTTAACTTTATTTCGTTTGTAAATACAAGAATTTTAATTAGATTATAACTTTTACATTTAGTTTTAAATGATTGTTACAAACATTTAAAACTACAATATTAAAACAACAAATCTTTGTAAATTTTTAAAAAATAAAACAATCCTATCTAAATTCATTTTACAACTAACTAAATCTATTTTTAGGTAATGATTAACATAATTTAAGTAGACTACAACAACTTCATTTATGTTACAAGGATAAATGTGTACATGGTTAATGGTCACATATAATACCCTTATAACGTGGCCATAATCATGATTTAGATACACATTTGTGATATGGTGTGACTATTGTAAAGCCTATAGTCACATGATCGTGCTACAAATATATGTGACTATACACATTAAGATTTGGAAAGCAAACACACACTAAACTTTAGACACACATATTAACTTACGTGACCATATGTATCGAATTTTCGTTTTGCTTAATCATGTTTGTATGGTTTAGTGTGACAATATATGACATTTGGTCACACTCTTCAAGTGTGTGACATATATTTGTCACTCTTAAATGCATATCGTGACTAACATTTCAAACTGAATTTTTAGTTGTCACACATTTCAAATTCATATGTGGCTAACTATTCAGCAAAGAATAGCAGTCACGTTTATATAATGTGTGACAAACTTGACTATATAATTTAGCCACATACGCAAGTACTTCATGTGACCATATATCTTTTTTAGTCACACTGTTCAATTGTGTGACATATATTTGTCACATATCTATATCTATAGTGTGACTACTGTTTCGAGCTCATTTGTATCTGTCACACGTCCCGAATTAAAAGTGACTAAATAATCCAAAAAAAAATTTCCAGTTACCTCTAGTCACATAAATATTCAAATGTGTGACAATAGAATTCCGAAATGGTCACACAAGTCGGATCAAGTGTGGCTATTTATTTTATTCTGGTACATTTAGTCACGTATAAATGTTACAGTGTGACATTTCAAAATCGACCATGCGTGACCAATAGAACTTTTTGTACTAGTGTTTTTAGTACCATTGATATTCTATCGATTAGTTCTCTTAACTTACTTCCCAATTCATACAAATCCCTGCGAACCAAGGCCGACTTACCATCCACATCTTACTACTAGCGGACAACTTCACTTGCTCGTATGTGTTGTTAATAAGATTCAATAAATCGCGTTTATAAATTTTAAAACTTGCATACAATCGACACATCACCATGAATGAAAACTTTCAAATAACATAGGGTTGAAATGTTTTCGATATAGTTGTATGAATAGTTGCTAGACTTTATGTATGATCTTGTAAGACTATGTTTAACTTTATGCTAGACTTCCATGTTATAACTTGTTGTGGTTGAGATTGATTGTGTCTTTATATTTATATATATTGCTTCTGTTTGGACTAACCCATGAATTTAAGTAACCAAATGGTTACCTAATCCATTTTGGACTTATGCATGTATATGTGTTGTTTGTTTCTTGTGTTTATTGTGTAGCCAAGACATTGCAAAGGTGGTTTTCCTTGATCCATGAACCCCGTCTTAGAACAAGGGGAAGTACGATCTAGAAGGAGCTATTGCAGAATTCTAAATAAAATTGGTGACTATAATACATTTGGCATCTCTATAATTGGGAACCCTTTTGCTTAGACAAAAGGGGTAGAAAAAAGCGAAAGCGTGAAGATAAAAGTGCTCAAGATCTTCACCAAATTATGTACAAAAAATAAAGCATGGCTAGCTATTTCCAAGAATCAAAGTGTCAAAGACCTTCAAGCTAGCAAGTTCAAGAAACAAGCCTACATCAACAACGGTCTTCAACAGGCTTTGTCATAATTTTATTTGCATTCGAAATAATATTTGTCATCATCAAAAAGGGGGAGATTGTTGGTACAATTAGTGATCAACGTATCTCTTATGTTTTAATGATGACAAATGTATATATTCGTAAGCGCATAAGATCACAAACGATAGCCAAAAATTAATACGCGCATCACCAGACCTGGACTCTAACATGCCTAGGACTGATCATGCGTGTCTGGGTTTTTCCAAGTTGGCTTTCCTCGTACCCGACCAAGGTGCTTCTTTAAATACAAGTTCGTACATGATATTTGAGTTGTTAGGTAACTCGCATATGATTTAGACTTAAAGAAATACCCAAAACAAGTCCTCTCATTTTAGAAAATGCCAACTCAAAACTTGTTTTTCAAAGGCCATTAGAATGTTTGTTTTAACAGTTATCTAATGACCTTCACTTAGATACTGTTGTTGTCCGCTCATCTTGCATTCATGCAAATATTACAACTAGTCTAATATATAATCTGATGTACATAATGAATCCTTAAGTTAGACTTAAGATTTCAATTCACGTATTCAATCTCATCATATGAAATAGATCCCTTAAGGTTCACTCAATGATATGTCATATTGTGTTACACTTATTGACTGCATATGTTTATTCTAATAAACATATATAACAAGGCTGTATGTTTTATTTCCTAAATCCCTCAAGTGAAGTTTTATCCAAACTAAGGATTAACATCTAACTTATATGAAATGTTGCTTCCAATACGTTACGCAACATATGAGATTTATAAAAAAATAGACATACTGCTCCCACTAGCTCTCAGGTGTACTCAATAGTCATCTTATTTCTAAGAAAAATCAAATCATTGATTTCATAATTAAACTTAAGATTCAGCTCCTAGATGCGTGCTTTGATCCATACTTGGATTCTTGCATTTATGTACACTTTCTAAAGATTATTTGGGTTCATAACCTTTTGATTACTCACCGTGCTCGCAAAGATAATCATTCAAGAAAGAGTTTTGACATCCAATTGCCATATTCAATATTTATGAAACCAAGTATTACAATTAATTATCTTTATAAATCTAATGCTCGTAAAGAAAAAAAAAGTCTTAATCACAATCAATTGCTTGAGTATGAGTAAAAACTCTTGTCACAAGGCGTGCATTAAATGTATGTACAACTTTGACCTTTTGAGTCTTCGCTTTAAGAAACACATTTTAACCTCACAGTTTAACCGATTGGTGAAAGATCAATCAAGCACCAAAAGTGATTATTTTTCAAGATCTGCATCTTAACATTCATAATTTTGAGTCATTCATCGGATTCAATATACAATAATGCATCTCTGCAGTTAGCAGGTTCACTATGATCCTCTAACTTATATTCCTCGGCATTGATATAGTTGTTGTGGACATTTTTACTAAGTTCCTGCCGTATGCTTTATTTGATGAATTTCGTTAATGTTTGAGTGTTCTTCTTCTCCCGCCGAAACTACGGGCGGTTGTTAGTGGATTGGTGTTAATGTAGGCCCGTTGTATGTGTTGTGACGCCTAGCACTTCCTATAGTATTATTTATATTGTATTATGTTATTATACTAGTTATAATATCCGCGCACGCGCGGGTTTTTTTAAATATTTTAAATCATATATTTTTATTTATTAAAAAATAAATAATTTAATCTTTGTTTTGTTTGATTTATGATGTTTAATTATAGTTTTTTATTATTAAAGATAATTATTTAAAAATTTTAATCATATTATTAATTGCATCTTATCTATATATTTTGTATTTATCTTTTACTTGTTTTATGGATAAATATAAAATATTACCGAATAAGAATATAATTTATTTTTTTAAATAAAAATATTACTAAATAAGGTATGAATGCATTTTTTTGAAATGAAAAATTCCCAATAGTGGTTTTGTTTTATTATATACTAGTTATAATGCCCGCGCATGAGCGATTTTTTTTAATTTTTTGAATCATATATTTTTATTTATTAAAAAATAAATAATTTAATTTTTGTTTTGTTTGATTTATAATGTTTAATTATAATTTTTTATTATTAAAGATAATCATTTAAAAATTTTAATCTTATTATTAATTGTATCTTATCTATAAATAAACTATGTACAATCTTTTATGGTTTTCAAGGGTATCCACAGGAGAGTGATCTATTACCGTAAACTGATTAGGGATGAGTCGGTCCTACAAAATTCATTCAAGCCATAAATCATGTACCATGATATTCCACGTACCATCAATAGTCAATTTCATTGTACATATTTGCAAGCAAATTTAATTGTTGAAACCATCAAGAAAAAAAAAAAAAAAAAAATACATATATATATATATATATATATATATATATATATATATATATATATGATCGAACACTAAACATTATTAAAGTCTAAAATACATGTTGTGTTTTGTCAACAGTATCATCATACATCCCTAATCGATAAATTAGTATATTTTCATCTCATCGTTAGTAAAGTCATCCTTGAGGACGAATAATGCAACTTATTTCTCCGTTATCTTCAAACGTAGATCTAATGCGAGAAAAATATTTTCATCATTAGTCCCCAGAGATATATATATTTTGCACTTTACTCTTTATTTTTATTTTTTTTATATATTTGTATTTATTTTTTATTTTTTAATATTTAGGATGATGATGATGATGATGATTATTATTATTATTATTATTATTATTATTATTATGGAATTATTATATTTATTGAAACATAATAATTTTACATAAAGTTTGATGGGAGTCTAGACACAAGCTGAGCTCCCACTCCTTTCTTAATACAAAAGCTAACTCTGAATTATTATTATTATTATTATTATTATTATTATTATTATTATTATTATTATTATTATTATTATTATTATTATTATATTTTACTTTTTTTAGTTTTTATTCTTATTATTATTTTTCATAATTTTTTTACTAAGGGAACACGCATGAGCAAACATAAATGTCATATAAGCGTAAAATAGAGTTAGGATCAAATAAAAAGAAAAAATAAAATGTGAATAATGAGAAAAAACTACAACCACTAATTTTATATGCATTTACAAAAATATATGTATCTCTCCTTAAAATCCTCTCTCCTATTTGAAATATGTTGTTAGAAATCTTTTTTATTCTTCTTATTTTAGTTTTTTTTATACCAGATCCCTTCCCGCATAAAATATATAGATTTTCAGACTAAAATATTAATCGGCCTTAATCACCGATTAAATAAACTAGTATTCCGAACTCATGTGAGTTTCATTTCAATTATATTATAAGTCTTTCAACTCTTATTGTTTAATAAATTTGTTATATTATCATTTTAAATATGAATTACGAGACGTGTAATACATTTGCATATTTAAGAGGGTCTTTCGATTTTGATCTGATCTTACAATTTCGATTTTGCAAAGATAAAAACGATATATAATAAGATTTCAATCTTAATAGCCTTGCTTCAAACAATAAAAAACCCACCTCCAAACACCTTCTCACCCCATCTTCATATTCTTAAACTTTACTCTTTTATCAAGTATCAACCATTTCAAAAATGAAGTGATTGATACTTGGATTGAGATCCTCTTATGTACAATATGAACATGAGAGATACTGTTAATATTTATGTGAGTGAGAAAAATAAATTAATTAATTATTATGATACCTCTATTTAGAAAAATAAAATAAAATAAAATAAAAATTCTATCACAACATAACTAAAATGACCTTTCATGTTTAAGTAGAAAATGAGAGGATCACAATCCTTGATACTTTATAGAAAAATGAGGTTAGAGAATATAAAAAGGAGTTCAATAGGTGTTTGGATTTAGGGTTTATATTGTTTAAAGAAAATAAAAATAAATCGTCTTTGGGTTAGATTCTTTTAAAGAAAACAATATAAATAATAACAGCAACAACAACAATAATATTAAAACAATATAATAATAATAATAATAATAATAATAATAATAATAATAATAATAATAATAATAATAATAATAATACCTGGCATGGTTGATTTTGTGCCGGGTCGTGCGGTAATTGAAGCCGCACAACGTAAACGCGTCAATTACAAGGCTAAATGCGCGGATATGGGATATGGGTTCCTCCCCTTTTCATTCTCTTCTTTTGGAGAACTTGAGAAGGATGCGGTGGACTTACTAAAGCGTATCCGAAGATTCTTGGTGACTCAAGACATTGGAGCACGTGCTGCTGCTCATATTTTTAGCAGGATTAGCTTCGCTATAGCTAGAGGAGTAGGGGCTCAGATTCTTTCTCGGCTCCCCACTAATTTCTTGTAAATCCTATGAGTTTCTAATAAAGTGATGTTTTATAATAATAATAATAATAATAATAATAATAATAATAATAATAATAATAATAATAATAATAATAATAATAATAATAATAATAATAATAATAATAATAATAATAATAATAAATTAATATAAATAAAAATAAAAATTATAAAATAAAAAAATATAAAATATAAAATATAAAGTATATAAAAAAATAAAAATGAAGCAAATAAATAAATAACACAAATAGTAAAGTCCAAAATACATCCCTAAAGACTAACGATGCAAATATTTTCTCTTGCGTTAGATTTACATTAGAAGATAACGGAGAAATAATTTACTTCGTTCGTCCTCAGAGATGTATGGTGGCTGATTTTACTAACGGGTGGATGAAAATGTGGCAACTTATCGGATAGGGGTGTATGATGTTACATTTGGCAAACCACATTGATATATTTTTTACTTTACTCTTGGATAGTGAAGTGATATATGCTTTGTTAAAAAGTTTAAACGAAAGTGAAAAGAGGCTTTGGTCTAAACTTGTAAATGTGGGTATTTCTGGAAAACATAAGGAAGATTCTAAACAAAATAAATACACAAATAGTGAATAAATAGGTTTAGCTCATGCAAACTAGATTATCACTAATAATATCCTCCAATAGCCCCTCACGGTTGGACGCAGAACATTCAAACTGTTTCGAAACTCATCAAACACGATAGATCGTGAAAATCTACTAATAATGCAAGGGAACATGTAAAACTCGAACATGTTCAGCAACTACCTAATCCCATACAAAGTGTATGTCAATCTTGATATGCTTCGAGCACTTATGATGCCCGTAATTGGATGATAAATATACCGCACTAACATTGTCACAATAAACAATGGTGACAGAATGTAAAGGAGAGTGAAGCTTACAAAGAAGATTTCGTCACCAATAGAGCAAATGGTTGTCAAGAAAAACACAATAATCGAAAGTGGAAAGATGAGTAGTCGAACATTTTACCCAATCAGCGTTCGAATAAAATTATTTAGAACGCATTTTTATACTATTTATTTTTGCACCATGAAGTTGGTCAAACAAATCGTCGATTTGAGATAGTGGATAACTGTTTCTAATTGTAATACGATTCAACTCCCGGTAATCAATACATAGCCTCATGCTACCATCCTTATTCTTCACAAATAAAACTGGAGCACCCCACGGAGATACACTAGGTCAAATAAAACCACACTCTAGAAGTTCCTGAAGTTGCTCCTTCAGTTCTTTCAACTCAATTGGTGTCATTCGATATGGAGCTTTAGAAATAGGTTCAAGCCCAGGAATCAATTCAATACCGAATTCAACTTCACGCTCGGGTGGTATTCCCGAAGGCTCTTCTGAAAATACATCAAGAAAATTTCGAACAACTGGATGACTCTCGATGCGAGGCTAGTTCCGTTCCACTTATTTGTTTATGTATTATTACCTATTATTGTTTATGTCTGTTCATTGAGCGTTAGCTCAAGCGCATTTTCTTTTCTCTACGGCAGGTAATAAGCGGGATGCTGGGATTTGAGTGATGAGAGTAGGAGCTCTTAGAGGACCAACTCATGATAGTTTCCCCATCGTTTTGGATTATGTTTAAGACTTTTACATTTTGGCTATTCCCTTTCATTTAGACTTTGTTGGATTTGTACTTTGGAAGTCATATTGTTTACATGACTTATCATTTTATTTAATAAAGTCTTCCGCTTGCGTTTATTGTTGCGATTAACACCATAAATGTGACATTTGACCCCCCCCCCCCCCTTTCGGGGTGGGTGTTGCAAGTAGTCAGAGGCAACCCGACTTAAACATCAAGACTTCATGATTTTAAGTGGCGTATAATTTATACATATGATTATATTTTAATGAGACAATGTAGTAGCATAACAACATGATTATTAGGATTAGTATAACATGCTTTAGATCTGATTTAGCATCATATATGTCGTGGTGATGAGTGAATGACAAGACAGGAACATGAGTACCTTTTCCGGCCGAATCAAAGGATCAAAAGGAACGAGACGCAACACCACCAAGGCTGCTACAAACCGACACAAGACTACAACTTTGATGAGGCGAAAAATGAACCACTTTTAGGGGGTCATTTAAGCCCGGAATTGAATTTATTTGATCAAATATTACCCTAAATCGTTCCTTTTGTGATTTTAGGTACTTTGGGAGTGAAATCTGGAAAAGGAAGCAATTCGGACGTTTTTGGAGCATAAAAGTGAAAAAAACGCCAAAGACTTAATTTTCCATGCTTGCAACAGTATGTAACGGCGTCAAGAGGAAGAAGTTGACGGCGTCAAGAGTAAAGATCATGACGACCCAGTACAGAAATGAAGGCGTCACAAAGAAGAGCGCCAAAAGTTAAATGTGTGAAGGCCTCGAAAAATGGAATACATGACGGCGTCAGATGTAGATCAAGGCAGTCCGAGGATTATTTTGGCAGCGAGATGACGGCGTCACAAGGTTGTTCTTGACGCCGTCAGCCTCTAATATCTATATATAGTTTTCTAATTTTCTAATTTTCATTCATAAAAAGGAACAAGTTTGGAGAAACCCTAAGGCCGAACCATATACGTATTTTACAGCTTTTTCAAGGGTTTTCAGCCCTTGAAACCTTACATGTGTTATTGAGATAAGTATTCTTTTAATTCAATCAATATGTCTATGTGTTGGTTATTTATATCTTGTGCTTGTCTTGATTCCACCATGTTAGGCTAGATTTATCTTGTGTTTGCTTAGATCTAATGAAACCTAGATGTTGATTATGTGTTGATTACTTGTTTATGGTTGTATTGGATGAATGATTTCAATGTTAGACTTAAGAAAACTGGTAGATCTCCAATTGGTAACATGCTTGAACGTCTTAGGAAACATGAACCGGTGTGTACTAGGTTTTATTGGTTGTATTTAATGCATGAGTAAATTCTAATGATCCCATGTTAGGAGCTTCTTAGCCGGCTCGACATAGGAGTGAAGTAGGCACTCATAGGATTGGGGAAGTAAGTACGCCACCCCATGAATGGTATTAAGGAATACAATCCATCATCCACGCAACTATAACAAGTAATTAACGTGTAAAAGATATCTAGGGAGTAGTGAAATCTAAGTAAACACATTTCTCCACTTATTGCTCACAACCTTAGTTTAATTAGTTTTATTTTCATTTTTAGTATTTTATTTTGATTGCATCTTTAGTATTGGGTTAGTTGACTAGCAACTAATTCCGCCCATATCCTTCAAAACCCGAGATATTTATTTGCTTTCTAAGAAAATATAAAAATACAAAAAGAATCATCTCTCATCTCTAGAACTAGTAATTAGGTTTTCTAATCCTAGTGACACTATTCCTAGCTGAACGATCAATCCCCCGGTACTTGTCACTATACTATACTACAACGATCAGGTACACTGCCTAGTGGGGGTTGTAAGCTTCTCGAGATCCCTCGAGAGGTAAAGCCTGATGCAATCCCTACGCTACCAAGTTTTTGGCGCCGCAGCCCGGGGAATAGTTATTGTCTTGGTTAGAATCTCTTTTTATTAGGTCTACTTGCTAGATTCCTTTCTAGCAAGATTTTATTTTTATTTTTTAGGTTTTCTTTAGTCTATCTTATTTCTTTGTGTTTTTGTTCGTAACTCTTCGCCACCCGACATCATGGACGATGGGAACATCTTTGAACCCGTCATCCCACCACAACAAAACCCACCACTAGAACCTCTTAGGCCCCGAACCTTACGCCTATTCATCTTAAGGACTTCCTAAAAATCGTAGACTCCATAGACCTAGATGTTGCAACTAGAGAGACAACCCGATTACGCCTATTCCAATTCTCTCTACGGGATCAAGCTAGTCAATGGCTTGAGCATTTACCCGCGGGATCCATCACCACATGGGATGATCTCACCACTCGTTTCCTTGCTCAATTTTTCCCACCGGGGAGAACTACTAAGCTTAGAAATGACATCTTGATGTTCCAACAACATCAAAATGAATCTCTTTATGAAGCATGGACTCATTTCAAGGACTTACTCCAAAAAGTCCTTCATCATGGCATAGATCTTTGGCTCCAAGTCCAAATCTTTTATGACCATATCGATCTCTCCACGAGGCGAGCCATTGACCAATCGGCCGATGGTAAGCTACGTGATCTAAGTGCGGAACAATCATGGGAACTCATAGAAGATCTTGCTCTCTATGACAACGAAAGTTGGAATGATCCCCGTGATTTGAACAAAACGGTCAAGGCAATATCTTTGCCTTCGAACAACTCTAGCACTCCCGACCGTAGGATCATGGAACTTGAGGACCAAGTCAAGTTTCTCATGAAATCCTACGAAGCTCCTAAGCCTTCAAGCCAAGTGAAAAAAATCACTTCTTCATGCGAATTATGTAGTGGTCCCCATGATACTCGTGTTTGTGTGGAACTCCTCGGAACAGCTTTTGCGGACTACGCATCCTCGCGTACCGACGAAGCGGGAGATAAGTGGTACACTTTCAAACCCGAGCCAAACCCTTACGGTGATTCCTACAACCCCTCTTGGAAAAATCACCCAAACCTTAGGTGGAAACAAAATCAAGCCAATTCTTCCAATCCGCCTAATCGTTACCAACCAAACGGTCCACCCTCCAACCGTACTTTCAACAACAATCCTTCTAACAACTATGGTAGTACCAACAATCTTGAAGGATTGATGTCTAAGTTCATGGCATCTCAAGAAGCTCGCATAGCTAGGTTCGAAACCGAATTCAACCAACAGCAAACGGAGATGACCAACAAGATAGACAACTTGTTGAAAGCCCTCAACAACCAAGCATGAAATACACCTAGGAAGGACACTAGGGACACCAATAACGGAATCCAAATTAAGGATCCCTCATCATCCAAACATGTCCACTTTGTCAATGTTATCACCATTAAGCCAATAGATAAGGAGATAGAAGAAAGTGACAAGGATGAAGTTGGAGTAGAAACCGAAACTAAGGATGAAAGTAGGGAAGTTGAGGTTAATAAGGGAAAGGAGTTAGAGGAAGTAGAAACCATAGAAAATCACTTTGATAAGTTGCCCACCAAGGAAGAACAGGAATACCATAAGGATTTATTCGATAGTCCCGAGAGACCATATATCCTTGGCACACCCCTTATCAAAATGGGAGACCCCTCTCACATTAACATACCATGCAATATCGGGCATATGCATATATGGAAAGCTTAAATCGATCCTAGATCTCCAGTAAACATCATGACTAGGACTTATTACAATTGGGTGATGAAGAAACAACTTGATTTTAGGATGATGCCCAATAGGAATTTGATAAGTAATTTTGTAGGGAGAGTGAAGGGATTGCATGTAATTATAGGTAATTTCACTTATGAGATCGATTTTATGATAGTGGAAGACACTCGTCCGGTGATAGATGATTGCCTAAGCCAAATAATATTCGGAAAACCATTTGTTGAGGCCACTAGGATGAGTTATGATCCGACTTTAGGGATAGTTAGATTCAAGAAAGATAATGATGAGATTGCCTACCAAATGCCCTACAAAATTGAGCAATACCGCCTTCTCTCTAATATAGAAAAGGAACACAAGCAAGCGGCTTATTATAGGAATGATGAGGATAGACGTAGAGGAGTTGAGTATGTAAAGAATAGGATACTTGGTTTCTATAAAGAATGCTTGCAACTAGGTCCGGAATACAAAACTGGTTTAGAAGATGACCTAGAGAGTGAAACCAACGATAAGGTCACGTAGTAACCCATGACCTTGAGTCTAGCTACAAGACTCGTAAATAAAGAAAAGCGCTTCTTGGGAGGCAACCCTTGCTTTGTGTGATTTTATTTTGTTTGTTTGTTATTTGCTTCCGTATGCATGCTTTATTTTTATTGTTGGTAGATCATGTTTCTAAACTAAAAAGTGGAAATACTTTACTTTGTTGTTTTGGCCTAGTCTTAACTCCACCTAAAGGTATTTTTGCAAAAGATAAGTGTAAGGGGAAACCCCAAATATGTTTTTAAGAAAAAAAACCGATCATGATTCTCCACAATATTAAGTGAACATGTATATTTGTATTTGTTAGAGTCAAATGCTTGTATTGAGTCATAATGAAGTTTTGCAGGATTTTCCAGGAAGTAGGACCGAGTTTTTCTAGAAATTTTCCGGAAACTTAATATGAGAATTTCTGCAGGTCACTTCTGACGGCGTCATGAGCTTGCTCTTGACGGCGTCACGTGTAAAAATCTGGAAATTTTACCAGTTTTGTTTTTCTAACGGAGTTTTAAAGTTTTTGCTGAATTATTAAGTTTTATAATCTCCAGGAAATCTGCAAACTTCATTCCACAAGCATTATATCTTATTTTGTTTTCTAGGATTTAGTAACTTATGTAGATTGCCGCCGATTTTATGCGAGGTTGCTTTGTTTGTTTTCTCAGGATTTACAGGTTATGTATGACAAGATGATGATTTATATTCTGGAAGGGAAGCTTTGATTATTCATTTTCTTGGAGGAAGATTTAACCTGGCCACCTTATTATCCATAACGAGCGAATCAGGAGAGTATTTGATTTCATTTGTTTTACTTATTTCACTTTTACATTCTTTACTTGAACATTGGGGACAATGTTCATCTTAAGTGTGAGGGGAGGGTAAAATGATGATACCTTACAGATACACTTTCGCTTGAGTTTGTTTGTTTGATAGTAGATGTGTAATAAAACTATGAGAAATACTTGTTAGTGTAATTTTAGCGCCAAATTTAAAATTTTTTACAACATTTAGGAGTGAAACTTTAGTCATAGCAAGCGTCTCATGGATAGGAGATTGTATCACTAGCACATAACCGTATCATTCAGAAAAATTTTCCACCCAAATATGTGAGGTTCTCCTTTAGATTTGATAGAAAAAGCATTTACTATTAGTGCTTATGAGTGTACCGGTAGCATTTAGATTCTAGAACTTGCGTTAGTGATGCATCCCGAGACCGCTAGTGAGAATACATTCGTGTAGTAGGATTTACTACATGATAAGAGGCATTAGGATCACCCTTGTGTTAAACCTGTATCATAATTACTTGACCATTTAAGTCATATTACTTGGCTAGTTAAGTCAATTAATTTTTCCCACACCTTAGCGTTGTACTCATTTTTAGTACACGAAACCCCTAGTACACCCCTCCGAGCCTATCTTTTCGTTTCTAACTTTAAGCATTTTACTTAAAGGAAGAATTTGTTACACCCCACTTAAATGTACACCCAAATCGCCTTAGCCTTCCGTGTATGCGCTCATTTTTAGTGCATTATTGTTATTTGTTAAACCCTAAGTTAACTATCTAATTGATTACATGATTGCTAAGTCGAGTCATATCTTTGTACATATTGTTTTGGGACGATTGGGACTCATGGGTAAAGTACTTATTTTATGGAGTAATGGGGAAGAACATCATATATTACTCCCATATGTACGTTGATCTTAAAAGTACTCCAAGTGTTTTGATTTTCTTAATCCGAGTCATTAGATTAGTTTATTGTACAGTATGTAAAAATTCAAGTGTAAGGGGAATTTACATTCCCTATGATATATTATTTTGGATGGTAGGGTAAGAGTGTATCAAAAAAAAAATAAAATAAAATAAAATCGAAAAAATCAAGAAAAAGAAAAGAAAAAGGAAAGAGAAAAAACATACGGACTACCATCCCATTTCATTCTATGTTTATTTTATGTTTTTGTTATTTTTGGTTTATTAGCTTAAGTCGAGTCTAGTCTTGGCTTAGCAACGTCATATTGTACATGTAATTAACCAAGATTGTTAACTCACCACCAGTAAAGACTGCCTATATCCAACAAAACCGTGTATTTCATATCCCTACACCTAACGTTACAACCCTTTAAAAGACCTCTTTGATAGTTTATCCTAGGTGCTTACGCCATGTGATGGAGGTTTGATCCTTTCCCAAGCCTATGGTAATCTATTTTCCTATGACAGATAGTGAGAGATATCTTCCGTTTCCATATTATAATTTATACTTTATTACACCCGAGAGATGTGAGTATCTAAACACTATTTGCGAGGTGCTAGTATATGACCTCCGTGCTTGTCTTTGGTCTTTAGTGGAACGATTATTTGTTGTAATTACTTTTATATTAGTGTTAAATGACCCCTAACTTGTATTTTGACTAGAATAAAAGCGCATTTGCTTGAGGACAAGCAAATCTCAAGTGTAAGGGTATATAATGAGGCGAAAAATGAACCACTTTTAGGGGGTCATTTAAGCCCGGAATTGAATTTATTTGATCAAATATTGCCCTAAATCGTTCCTTTTGTGATTTTAGGTACTTTGGGAGTGAAATCTGGAAAAGGAAGCAATTCGGACGTTTTTGGAGTATAAAAGTGAAGAAAACGCCAAAGACTTAATTTTCCATGCTTGCAACAGTGTGTGACGGCGTCAAGAGGAAGAAGTTGACGGCGTCAAGAGTAAAGATCATGACGACCCAGTACAGAAATAAAGGCGTCACAAAGAAGAGCGTCAAGAGTTAAATGTGTGACGGCCTGGAAAAATGGAATATATGATGGCGTCAGATGTAGATCAAGGCAGTCCGAGGATTATTTTGGCGGCGAGATGACGGCGTCACAAGGTTGTTCTTGACGCCGTCAGCCTCTAATATTTATATATAGTTTTCTAATTTTCATTCATAAAAAGGAACAAGTTTGGAGAAACCCTAAGGCCGAACCATATACGTATTTTACAGCTTTTTCAAGGGTTTTCAGCCCTTGAAACCTTACATGTGTTATTGAGATAAGTATTCTTTTAATTCAATCAATATGTCTATGTGTTGGTTGTCTATATCTTGTGCTTGTCTTGATTCCACCATGTTAGGCTAGATCTATCTTGTGTTTGCTTAGATCTAATGAAACCTAGATGTTGATTATGTGTTGATTACTTGTTTATGGTTGTATTGGATGAATGATTTCAATGTTAGGCTTAAGAAAACTGGCAGATCTCTAATTGGTAACATGCTTGAACGTCTTAGGAAACATGAACCGATGTGTACTAGGTTTTATTGGTTGTATTTAATGCATGAGTAAATTCTAATGATCCCATGTTAGGAGCTTCTTAGCCGGCTCGACATAGGAGTGAAGTGGGCACTCATAGGATTGGGGAAGTAAGTACGCCACCCCATGAATGGTATTAAGGAATACAATCCGTCATCCACGCAACTATAAAAAGTAATTAACGGGTAAAAGATATCTAGGGAGTAGTGAAGTCTAAGTAAACACATTTCTCCACTTATTGCTTACAACCTTAGTTTAATTAGTTTTATTTTCATTTTTAGTATTTTATTTTGATTGCATCTTTAGTATTGGGTTAGTTGACTAGCAACTAATTCCGCCCATATCCTTCAAAACCCGAGATATTTATTTGCTTTCTAAAAAAATATAATAATACAAAAAGAATCATCTCTCATCTCTAGAACTAGTAATTAGGTTTTCTAATCCTAGCGACACTATTCCTAGCTAAACGATCAATCCCCCGGTACTTGTCACTATACTATACTACAACGATCAGGTACACTGCCTGGTGGGGACTTCAAATCTTGGAAAAAAAACAAATGAGTTTTGGACTTGTTTAGTTTCGGTATGGACAGAATAGGGGGAGGTTGATTATAGGTTTTTTAGGAGGGAAAAAAAAGAAAGCCGTGTATTAGCTAAGGGAAGTCGTGTGGTTATTAGAGCAAGAAGGGGGGACACAAATCTTCTAATATTGAAAGGATATCCATGTGTTTATTTGGTCTTGTCTTGTCTTAGCAAAACAAAACATGTGAAAGGTTTTAGGTAAAGCAAAATTTCAGTTCTTATCTCTTAAACAAAGAGTGTGTCAAGTGTTTTTATTTAGGCTAGGATTAGAAGATAAAAATGTGTAGTATAATTTAACTAAGTATAGTTTAGGTTTAATATTATTACCTTGTATTTATTCCATAATGTATAGTTTTAATATACTTATTTATTTAATTAACTTATGGTATATTCAAAATGGAAAATAAAAAATGTAATCCGGCTTTTAAGTTGTTCTACTATCACTCACAGAATACTCAACTGTTTTACTAACCATCTTCACATGTCTAAACAATAGCATGTATACTTTGACTTAACGAGGTGGTACTGGCCATGCATTACCTAGGAGGCATCACGACGAAATTTTTACTAGCATTCCAATGGATGATAGAAAAAGACAAAACCTCAATATATAGTTAGAACTTAAAAGGTATCATCAAGTGTTTATAGTCACTATCACATATACAGCATTGGGGCATCGTTCTAATGATATTACTCCTTCACCGCAAACGTTCAATTGATATGTTAATGAGAGCTTTTGGAGAAATAGGACTCGGGTCCAATCCCATCACATTACTAAAGGTCACGGAAATATGTGCTTATTGCTATTATCTGGAGCTAAGTCTTTGGGGAAAGGTCAATCGACACCCGTGGGTGGTTGAGGTAAGAGTTTCCCCTCTCATTTAAACCTAGCTTTTGGAGAGTTCTTATCACATATAGGAGGAAATTACGTAAACAAAAGCATATCAATTTTTCTCTATCATAGTTAGACTATTAAGTGACAGGAAGTTAAGAGTTAAAATAGTTATTTACCTCAATAACATTTCAGAGTTATGTTATACAAACCCTCCTTAAATTGTCACATCAAGGAGGGTTTGATCAAACCGTACAACCCCGCAATGTACACCGTACAAGCCGGTGATGCATCCAATGATTTGATACCCTCTCTATGGGAGTGTGTGGATAACTTACCCCTTTCATAATATAGTATTACATTATTTACTCTCGACTTACTCCCGGTGGCTTTTCCTATCTGTCACAGTGGAAGACTTCTTCTGAATGTCATAATTGGGAGAGTGATTTCTCAATCTTCAAAGAAAAGTGATATTTTTTCTTACAAAAGCTAAACTAAACAAGAAGATGGAAAGAAAAAGAAATATGTTGAGACAAAAAATTTGACAATACACAAACTTTCACTAGAAGTATCATTTTGATTTGATATTGCTAATTCTTTTATTTTAGTGTAATCAGCATTTTATGCATTTTACACGTATTATAGGTATCTCAATCCAACTATTGTCTTTTAATTAAGTTGCCAAATTCTTTTTTTTTTTCTTCCCCTTATTTGACTTATTATATTTATATATCATATCACGTTTTGTTTGTTTTGTTTGTTTGTAACGTTTATGTAAAAAAGAATAAATCCAAGGGGCAAAGAATTTAAGGAAGAGCGGGTGATCTGAGAAAAGCACGTGAGTGTCTACGATGAGGCCCTATTCTACAAATTTTAGAATCAATGCAAATCAGAAAAATCATCTCATTAGGACCAATCACCATTTACTCTTCAAATCCAAATCCACCATTAACGTCTCTCTCTTTTTATTTACGCACGTGCTTGTATGTGTTCAACACTTTGTTTTATTAGACGTGGATGTACCATGACCTGGTATAAAGCAGACACACATAGTGCTTAATAAGCACGTTGCAAAAGAAATTTGAATATAGATGATATGATAATCTTTTTAAAGTTATCCAAGAGGACAATAATTATAATACGGTGTACTTTTGATAGTAATTGTGGTATCTCTAGCAGGGACGAAGCTAAAAACTAAATAGCTTTCTCAAATCTTGTTACAAAAAAGTATATTACTTTTACATGCATAACAAAATCGTGGTCAGAGAAATTATACTAAGATTAAAAGAAGAGAGAGTTTTCAAGAGGGCTTGATGAAACCTTCATATGCTTCTTTGTGAGCCCTCGGCTGAGTGCCCTTTCAAGGTTAATTTATAACACACTAGTGTATTAAATTTGAGATTAGATATGTGACGTTGTGATGGATATTCATTGAAAAACGTGTCAACTGCTGCCTAAGACTACCAGTAATAAGGGCTCTTCGACGCTTGCTCTTGCCTAGTTGGCACTCGGACGACGCGTGCTCCTTACTACACTCGCCTCCCAAGAAGCGTGCTAGGTGGGAAAAGGGGAGAACTCGGTCTTTCAGACTTCAGAAGACGAGTTGTGGGTGGCTGTTGTGTATCATATTTTCGTTTTTGTGGAGTATATTGGTATTTAAGTAACTTATGTTTGGGTGGTGATGTTGGTTTTGTAAAAGTCAAGGAAATACAGAAAAATGTATTATCAAATTTAACTAACCATAAAGATTACAAGAGAACAGATTGTGACTAACATAAACAAAACCTAGCAACTAAATGGGCCGAACCCACCAGGCTTACGAGTCTTTATTAAACTAACACCTTCTCTCTCAAACTCACAATGCTGCAACGGTAAACATTTAAAGTTTGTCAAACAGAAAATAAACTAAAACTAAATAAGCTAAACAAAAACCAAAAAAATTAACACGCAACTTCGGAGAGTCTCAGAGCACAAAAACGGACTAAAGTCGATGTGAAACCAAAATCAAAGTAGAGTAACATAATTGCGGAGATGAACGAGAGCAGATTCAGACACGAAGATGCAGATAGACAGGTGTAGACAAGTTCAGACAAATAGATGCAGATAAAACCGGACAGAACCAGATGCAGAATCACAAGTGAAATCAGAAAGTAGCAAAACCAATTGTAATGTGGAACCAGACATATACGGATGTAGAGCCAAGACAAGTTGATGTTTAGATGCAACATAACTACTCAAGACATAGTCGGATTAGTTAAGACTATAGCACCACCATCACCGTCACCAATGATCCATTATAACCCAAAAAACATAACCGTGATTACCATATACCAATTTCGTTACCAATACCAAATTTAATACCTTTATTAATAGCATAACCAATACGAATACCAATCAAGATGTCAAACCAAACAAGCAAGATCACACAAAACCAGTACAAGTTAAAGCCGATTGATGCCGAACCCAAACAAATGATCCACCAATATTTTTTCTTTTCTTTTCGTGTAGCATCAAATCAAACCAACATCATTCTATGTTGACCATTAATTTCAATTCAATCATTATTTGACTGACCATCAAACTTATTACCATCCAATCAATAAACATAGCATCACGTTCTTTTTTTATTATTGTTATTCGAAGATACACAACGAATCAGAATGGAAGCGCCACACCAACAAATTGATTTCAAATAACAAAAAATTCTTAAATTCCAAAACAAATAAACCTTGATGCAAACTAAGCTGAACTTTTTTTTTTCTTTTTCTTCTTCTTCATCTTCGACCTAGCTTTTTATATCATATAGCAATCAAGAGAATTTGAAAACAGTATTATCAGATTCAACTAACTATAAAGATTACAAAAAAATAAATAATGAATAACCTAAACTAAACCTAGCAACTAAACGGGCCGAACCCAACGGGCATACGAGTCTTTATTAAACTAACATGTTTATGTTATTACACCATGTTGGTCATGTTATACTACACATGTGAATTTTGATGTGACATTATGCATAATGGTTGGAATTGGTTATCCATACCTCTTAAAATCATTGTAATACCCCTTTTAAATTTTTTAAATTTTTTATTTTATTTTATTATAAAACTATGAAAAAGAAAATATATAACATAAAATATAAAGTTTGATAAGTCAAAAGTAGTAAAAAAAACAAAAAATACGGAGCAAAAACCATTAAAAATTGTCTTGTCTTATTAATAAAGTAGGTAAAACTGGGGGAAAAAATACGAAACATGAACTATAAAATTTAGTAAGTCAAAAGTAGTGAAAGGCAAAAGATATAAAACAAAAACCCATTAAAAATTATCTTATTTGGTCAATACAGTGGGTAGAAATGGGTAGAAGTAGGGGTGGAAACGTGCATATCCCGAGCCTGCCAGAGCTTGAGCTCGAGCTCATTTCAAGGCTCATAGTATGAGCATGGGCTTGGCTTGTGAAAATTTTCACAAGGCTCGAGCTCGATTAATTTATATGACGTGTTAAAGTAAATAAAGCCTAAATGATACTCGGCTCGTTAATTACACTAGGCTCAAACTCGTTTATTTTTCTTTTAATCTCGTTTATACATAG
This sequence comes from Artemisia argyi, assembly GCA_030686995.1. Classification (NCBI taxonomy): domain Eukaryota; kingdom Viridiplantae; phylum Streptophyta; class Magnoliopsida; order Asterales; family Asteraceae; genus Artemisia; species Artemisia argyi. The sequence continues at coordinate 153,948,147 of CM060698.1, read as the reverse complement.
TTATATGTATAGACAATATATATCGTTTATATTTTTAGGGCTCGTTTAGACGCTCAAGCCGAATCAATCTTTATATATAAAGATCGGGCTCGAGCTCGATTATTAACTGAGCCTAAATTTATGTTCAAACTCGGGCTCAAGCTCGTTTAAATTTGACTCGTTCGAGCTTTTTACCGATATGTTAAGTTTTTCACAAGCAGCTCGACTGATTTCCACCTCTAAAAATAGAAGGGGGTAAAAGGGTTGGTAGCGCGTGCTTGTAGTACCACCCATAGGGGTTTCCTTAAATTTTTTTTGTGAATTTGTTCTTTACATATATATTATTATTATTATTTGACACGTGCAAAAACTCACTAATCACTACAAGATAAATGACAATTAGTGACTGATTAAAAGCGTCAGAAAAAGCATAAAATCAGTCACTATAGGCATTTTGGTCATCTCCCACTGAAAGAAAAAGAGACACTAAAGAACCATCACTAAAAGTCTTTTTTGACACTTAATATCAGTCACAAAAGGTCTGTTTGATTTTGTGTCTGATTGTTATGTGTCAATATAAGGTTCTGAAAGCAAAACTTAAAACAATTTACTAGTGACTAACTTATTCAGTCACTAAAAGTCTTGAACAATCATTTTTCTATTTCTACTGTATTTTTCCCTGCATTTTTTTCATTTCTACTGTATTTGTATACAAACTATATAAAACATGAATTTATAAGAAATTCACATATATAAAACCACAAAGTAACTTTATTGCCAAAAACAAGTCGAAACTGAGCACATATGTATATGGCTACATGTTAAACTGAGTACAAGTATTCAGGACTAGGGTTCAGATATGACCAACATCAAACAAGGATAACAAAGAAAAAATTTCTGGATAGATGCTCTACACGAACTCCATCAAACAGCTGCGCATCTGCAAAAGCAGTAACCTGAAAAGCAGTATAACAAGAGCAAATGAGACTTTACAGATGAGAATTTACAGAAACCGATTTATTAGCAGATTTATTGTTTCTGGTGATAGACTTTACACGTAAAAAGAAACAGCTAATATAACTAGGCTGCAAAATCTACCATTATTTATCTGCTAAGCCAAATCTTAATAAATCTGTGATGTAGCGGCTACACAAAGAAAGGGAATAAGCCAATCACCATGTTATGTGTTAGTAGCAAAACTTAGGAGGGTTAAATATGACTTAGACAATAATAAGGGGATTAATTGTGTTTAGTTTAATTAAAGATTAGGATTGTACTTAGATTAGGAAACTAGTTACATGACTTGCAAGCTAAGGTTTTTACCCCCCCCCCCCCCCCCCCCATCTCTATAAATATAGATGAGGGGGGATGCTAGTTATTCATTCTCCTTCCTCAATTGTAAAAGCTTTATTGGTATTAATAAAGGGTTCGTTGAGGGTATATCGTGTGCATATTCTTGTCGGTCTTTTGTAGTCTCTCGTGTTTGCTACGTGTGCTCGATACAACTCGCGATCTAGCGTTCCGCGATCGAATTTCGGATTGTTGTCGAGGTATTTTCCAACAAGTAGTATCAGAGCAGCGGTTATTGTGGTCATTGAAGTTCGAGTGTTAGATCGGGGTGCAGTCGATCGTAGCAGTAGAAACGAGAGATAGAGAAGATAGTGACGTAAGGTTTTTTGTTATTAAACAAAGTTCGAATATTATTGTTCTACTAATATTTAACCTCACGTGGATCATACTACAAGTTGACAACTATTGTGGGGTCTTCAAACTCACGTGAAGTAAATTGGGGACCTGAGGTTGTTTTAATAAAAGATGACAAGGCTATATAATCTTTGTAGGTCTTCTAAATAAAAGAAAAAGTCAAGGCAAAGTTTTTTTAATCGGTTTTGGTTTCAAAATACGATTTAAGAGTTTTTACGAACTCAAGTTGGTCCTTGCTTGCTACAAAGGTTGTCGTAATTTTATTTAAAAAAACAATTATAAGGTTCAACGTTGTTGCGGGTTTCTTGTGGTTCAAGTTTCGATCGTGGTTCACTTGCGGTTCAAGTTTACGATCGGGGTTGCTTGTTCGAAATCGAGGGTTTAGGGTTTTTCTAATTAATTCGATTTGCAAGAAGGGTTTTTATAGTAACAAGGGAATATTGCACACGACTTGTGAGGCTTGTCGGTAAAGTTGGTTAAGAAACAACTTGACAAGGTTTTTAGCATGGTTAAAGAAGAATGGCTAGTTCTATAACTAGGTTTGACATTGAGAAATTCGATGGGAAGAATGACTTCGGGTTATGGCAAATAAAGATGTGTGCTTTAATGGTACAGCTTGGATGTGATGCTGCATTAGAGACATTACCCGCGGACATGGAAGCAGGTGAAAAAGCTGCTTTGATGAAGAAGGCATATAGTACCTTGATTCTATGCTTGAGGATGAGGATCAGGCACTTATGTTACTTACGTCGTTGCCATCGTCTTACGAAAACTTTGTGGAGACATTGTTGTATGGGAGGGAATCCTTGACAATGGAGGATGTTCTCGCGACTCTGAATTCAAGGGAGTTGAAGAAAAGAACTGAAGGCACAAAGGAAGAAACTGGTGACGGGTTATACGTAAGGGGAGGGTCAGATCATTCAAGGAAAGCTCATTCTAGTAAAAGTTCACGGTTTAAGTCAAGGGGTGGAACTGGTAAACTTAAGTGCTTCATATGTCATTCAGAGGATCATCTGAAAAGAGACTGTCCAAAGAAGAAGTCAAGTGGGTTAGTCAGGAAGGGTAAGCATGATCAGGACTCTGATTCTTCTGATGACGAGGGTAACACCTACTTTGGAGAAGCTTTGGCGGTGGTCGGGAATGATGAGATGACTGAATTGGTAATGGATTCAGGTGGGTCTTATCATATGACACCTAGGAGGGATTTCTTGTATGACTTCAAGGATATTGATGGTGGGTCGGTTCAGTTAGGTGATAACAGGACATGCACTATCAAAGGGACAGGAAAAGTGAAGATGCAGTTGCATGATGGTTCAAGCTTTATACTGGAAGATGTCAGGTATGTTCCAGGGTTAAAAAAAAAAGCTTGATTTCATTGGGTACTCTTGAAAAAGAGTGTTATACTGTGAAGATTCAAATGGGTAGAGTCAAGGTGATCAAAGGTTGTCGGGTTATGATGACTGGGATCAGGAAAGAGAACTGTGTGTATACTCTTGAAGCAAAAGTGACAACTTTTGGTGTACAAAAGCATGGAGGTTCAAAACAAGGTGGATTCAAACAACTTGGTCATAAATAAGTTGGGCTCAAACAACTTGGTCATAAACAAGTTGGTCTCAAACAACTTGGTCATAAACAAGTTGGGTTCAAACAACTTGGTCCTGGTGTTAAAACAGGAGTCCATGGAGTACAGGTTGATGAACGTGTTTGGTTTGAGGTGGAACTGCAGGGAGCTCAAGGGAATCGTGAAGCTGAGGATGTTCAGGTTAGTAACGATGATGCTGCAGTGGCTCAAAGAAAGTTGGAGGATAAGCAACTTGAAGAAAAGACAAACACGGGCTGCTTGGTAAATGAGCAGGAGAAGGTACACCTTGGTATAAAGGTGGGGGCGGACATTACGGAAACCGGAGTACCTGGCCAAGAAGGTGCAGAGGGTAATGTTGCTGAAAAGAAGAAAGCGAAGGAGTCTAAGAAAGCTAAACTTGGGAATTTACTAAAGTACAAGGCCTGGTTCTCAAGGCAGTCCCCGGTTCGAGGTTCTAGCATTAGATGAAGATGCTGAGTATCGTTAATGCCTAAGTATTACTTATAAGGTGGAAATTGTTATGTGTTAGTAGCAAAACTTAGGTGGGTTAAATATGACTTAGACAATAATAAGGGGATTAATTGTATTTAGTTTAATTAAAGTTTAGGATTGTACTTAGATTAGGAAATTAGTTACTTGACTTGCAAGCTAAGGTTTTTACCCCCTCATCTCTATAAATAGAGATGAGGGGGGATGCTAGTTATTCATTCTTCTTCCTCAAATGTAAAAGCTTTATTGGTATTAATAAAGGGTTCGTTGAGGGTATATCGTGTGCATATTCTTGTCGGTCTTTTGTAGTCTCTCGTGTTTGCTACGTGTGCTCGATACAACTCGCGATCTAGCATTCCGCGATCGAATTTCGGATTGTTGTCGAGGTATTTTCCAACACACCAAAAACCATTATCTGTGATGTAAAGTCAATCACCAGAATGTAAAACGGCTCAGCCTTTCAAAAAAATATATCTGTAAACAGCTAATAAGACTTTATACTCGTACATCACAGATTTATCTGATATAACCTCACAGTATTTGGTGATGTAATATATTGGTTTTATTGTTTCTTTAACCATTATCAGAGACACTATTGATTTATTAGTAGTAGCCGTTTCATCTAATATAACTAGGCTGCAAAATCTATGCTAATCCCTTCAATTAAAAAGAGCAAAAGTAGAAAAAGTAGTAACCTTATCGTGTCCTATCTTAATTTCCAGAATTGCAATCTTCACTTGAACGAGATGTCAAGTTTCCACTAGGACGATGTTTATAGGCACTTGCATGAGATGATGTTGAGTTTTCACTAAGACAATGGCACAATGCATATCAACATTTGAATGAGTTGTTGTTGCGTTTCCAACTAGACAACGATTAGAGGAACTTGCACGAGATATTGTCGATTTTCCACGAGGAAAACTGATGAGTGTGTAAATACTCATCATTTTTATCGTATCTGAACTGCTAAAACATCCAAAAAAAACACTCAGAAATGCGTCAAAATACAGAAATTATCCCAAAACTGTGTTTTATATGTTTTAGATGCAAAATGTTTAAAAACAAATGAAAAACGAACAAAGTTTGCATAATTGGCAGTTTCAGTCCCTCAAGTTTCATAAATTGACAAAACTAGTCCCTGAAGGTTAAAAATGAAAGAAAAGTCAACTTAAGTCCTTGGGAAACCAAAAATGTTCACTAATGATCCCTGGATAAAAGTTTACACAAAATGGCAACTTTTACCCCTCAAGTTTCAAAATTGGCAAAATTAGTCCCTGGGTATTTAAAAATGGAAATTTATCAAAATATACCCTTGTACTATTCATAACTTACAAATTTGGAACCTTTTGATAACTTTTGGGAAATTACACTTTTACCCCCTCAAAATCCAAAAATTACATAAAAGGTCCTTAGAAGTTTGAAAAATGGGAAATTATCAACTTTGGTCCTTGTAATATTGTTTATTGGCAGGTTTGGCACTTTGAAGTAAATTTGGAAAGTTGGCAGTCAAGGCCCCTCATGAATTCAGCTTTGACACTTTTAGTCCTTGGGCTTATTCATTTCTAAAACCAAACGAACCTAGTGTTAATACTATCCCAAAAATCCAAATCCCACCCAGTCCACAAACACAACCATTTACTAGCCCAACCAAATCCCTGGCCCAACACCCACCTCAGCCCACTTCATTTTCAAAATAATAAACCAGGGGTTTGACCCCTTTGACCATCTCCCACCCAACGCAAACCCGTGACCTTCCCCTGCTACCCTCTACTTCCATCATCATAATCCCACTTCCCCCCTCCTCCATCATTACCCCTATACAAACCAAACACCTCACTCCAAAAATTATCTCCCTAGCACAAGTTATTAGAGAAAGAAGCCAAAATCAATTTTGGCGCCAAAGTGTTCCAATGGCCAAGATCAAAAGTAACTCATCCTAAGGTCATTTTTAATGCTGGGAAAAGACAAGGAGGTCTCAGAAACCCTAAAAGATTGATATAAAAGGAAGAAGGGATGCTGAGAAGCTGTGGTAGATTTTTAGTTTTAATAGTTGTCGAATTAATGTCATTTTTAATTCTCAGTTGTACTTTTTAGCTTAAAATGTTGTAATCACTCTTCTTAATGCAATTTGAACTTAATTTAATCTTAATCTTAAAGTTTGCTTTGTAAATTCAGATTTCATCATTATTAGTTAAAAATGCAATTGTAGTTCTAGGTTAGTCAAGGCTGTTATTAAGTGTTGTTTAAGCTTATTAAAGTTTAATTACAAGCTTTCAAAAGAGTTTAAGGCATTTACAATAGTCTAGGCAAGTGAACTCAAAAAAAATCATCAAAAATCATAAAAATAAGTGAAAAATAAAAAATTACAAGAAGAAGGGCAAGAATGCATGGAGCACAGTGAATAATTGATGGCTGTGGGTTAGAGGCTCTGTGGAGAGCCATTAGGAGTGGTTTATAGGCCTGGTTATCTGTTTTGCAGCTTGGACCCATTGTAAGCTAATATCTCAATTTTTTGTATTTTGACTGTAGAAACCCTTAGTTGTTACTTATTCATGTTTCTGTATGCTCAGTTGGTGCATTTTAGTGATATTGTTGATTAATATTAAGTACCTATTAATTAGTTATAATTATTGTTCATTTCTTAATTCTCACTGCTTTTTTTAGCTCATATGGCTTTTGTCTGTTCTTGTTGATTTAAGTGTGATAAATTTGCATATTTAGCTTCTAGTTAATGACTGAATCTGTTTTAGCTTAAATAGTAGTGTTTAAAATCTGAAATCCACAAGTTGTAGAGTTATTGGTAGTTTATAGGGGTGTTTGGTAGTGACTGTTTCATTGTTTGCTTGTGGTATTCAGTGGATAAATCCTACCCAGACACACCACATTAGGTGTTATTAGAATGAATTGGTCATAAAAGTGGATAGGTTATTAGTAAAAAGTCAAATTTGGCCTTTACAATTTATAACAGCTTAACTGTTATGATATTGGAGAGTAATGATCATCAATTCAGTGTATATCTTGTTAAGATTGTTGAAATTAAGCTCATATCATCTTAATACATCAATCTCAATCATCTAGGATCAATTGAAACTCAAAATAGTCAACTATGGTACAAAAAGATAAAAAAAGTCAAATTGCATGTTTCAGAAAAAAGTCAGTTTTGGCATGAATTTTCCTGATTTTTGAGAGTGGAATCAGCACTTGAAATTTGTTGAGGTTAAAGTATCTCAGCTTAACTATAAGGACTCATGGTCAGCTTATTTTAGTGATTTTTTGTGTAGCTTTTGTTTGAGCTTAATTAGGGCTGCAGGGAAAGCTAATTCCCCTGCACCAGGGTCATTGACCATTTCTTTTTAGCTTGGTGTGATCACCTCAGTGGACCCCACTCTAGTTAATTAGGTTTTTAGAAAGCCTGTAAGTAAAGCTTTTGACTCCTGAGCTTATTTTACCCATTGGCTTATTATTGCTTAACTTGTTTGAGCCTTTTCTGAGGCCTGTCCAAAACCCATAACTGACCTCCTCAGTCATTGTGCCTAGTTTCTAGACCTGCCAAGTGATCACAGATAAGCCATAAGCCTCAGCTTATTGGCTTATTGGTGGGTTGACCAGGTCAACCTTAAGGGTCAATCATCATATTGGACTTCCTTTCATCACTGTGGTCCCCACAGTACCTCAAAAGGTCCATTTCCAGGCCTGTTTGGATTTGTGGACACTTGGGATTGCTTATTTGTTATATTAAGCTTGTTCAGTTGATATTTCTTATTTTTCTTGCTTCATTCAAGTTCATTCCACCCTTGTTTAGCTTATTTGGTACCTTAGGCCAGTGGTGTAGCTTGTTAGCAGCTTGTGCTTCATCAAAAGCTCATATACAATATAAGCTGTTAAGAAAATAAGCTCACCAATAAGCTCACCAATAGCTTGATTATATCATGGTGAATGTGTGTAGATGGCAGTGAGTGTGTTTTGAAGGGGTTTTGAATGTGTATTTGACTATTTGGAATGTTACTGAATTTTGCATTTCTTTTCATTTATTCCTTTATTTTTATTTTTTTCACTTGATATTTAGATCTCTTTATAAAAACAAGTGATATGAGGGTAAAAAATTTTAAAATTTTAAAAAATTTAAAAGTATTTAAAAGTATTTTGATATTTAGATCTCTTTATATTTTTTTCACTTGAAAGTGTTTTGATTAAATCATGTTACTTATTTTCGCGTAACATATTGAAACCTGTAATTTTTTAACTCGGTCGTAAATGAGCCAACCTTCAGGATCAACTCAGTAAAAGCTTGAAACAAGTCAAACTTAAACGAGCTTGAGCCTTGTTTGGGGCTCATTTAACAAACGAGTTCATACCCAAAGCTTGACTAAGAAATATATACTTTTATAGACATAACCACCACTAAATAACCTAGTTGTAAAACACCTAACCTCCTCACAAGAGGTATAGGGTTGGAAATGGTCATGGGCATGGTCACAGATAAAAAGGTAGTGAAAAACTTCGCTAATAAACTCTTCTAGTTAACCGGGTCCGCAAATACCATCCACAGTCCACACTATTCTACACACTATAAGTCCATGGACTTGATTATTGTCACAAACTAACAAAATAATCAAGCCATTACAGATTACAAATTAACAGAATAGAATCCTGTAAAATAAAAAAGGATACATAAAAATAAGAAATAAAAAGCTGATGTACCATCACAAGCTCTGAATGCATTAATGGAATGACAATGTTCTATTAATTTGGGAATCATGGCTTCATATTAGAGTAGTTTTGTGTGCAGAAGAGAATCACAACCTCAGGAAGCAAAAAAATAAATAAATAAATAAATAAATAAAATAAAATAAAATAAAATAAAAAAAAAAAACCTTATCACACGAATAGACAAACATGTACATTATTGCAAGCATAAATGCTGAGGTGTTTCCTCTCCAGTTTCTTATTTGCTAAATTGTTGCCTTTGTCTTCATCTGTATTCACGATGCAATTTTCAGAACTGAAACATCCTTTCCGGACACGAGGAAATTACCTGGGAAAGAACAGAAGTGTTCAATTATACATGTGAAACAAAGTTGTTAACCACACAACTAATATCTTACTATGGAAATTAATAATGATATAATTAAAACTATATTCTATGGTTGATCCTATGACAGATACTCTCTTGTAACTTGCAGAAATTTTACAAAAAAGTGAGTTCAAATCATTCTACAAAGACTATCTGCTACATAGACCCTGGATTTCATGTACGTGTACTCTACTAAATTGACAATTATAGATATAAGAAGTTACCATAACAGCCTATCAAAAGAAACAGAAATCATACACTAAGCTGCACTAAAGAAAGAAATATGATGCAAGGAAAAATGGTAATGCAAATGGGCTGCTGGAGGTGCAGGGCATGTAAGTGACTCAGAAGGGCTTATTTGAAGCTAAATTTGAGCTAGTAAATAAGGAGCTTATGATGTAACAACTGGTTCCTTATGTGAACAAGCTTCCAAATATTATATAAAAACAAGCTACACTAATTTCCAATCATTATTAATCCCACAATTAGATCTGATGTGAGGCCTATTAGAACAGTTCACGAAATTTTGTTTAGTTAATATCAAACCATATGCACACATATACTAACACTGGAACTATGCAGCTTTTACTGATATATACACACTAACACTAACCCACAATTTGTTTAGTTAATATCAAACCATATGCACACATATACTAAGAGGTGGCAAGATGGGTAGGTCGGGCAATGGTCAAAACAACTAAAAGGTCTACTACGTGTAAATAATATTACAATTCAAGAAAGCTTGAAACTTAATATTATACAAAACTCTGGTAAATAATATTTGTTGTAATGTTGATCAACTACGTGTTGGTCAGAACATTGTAATCAGCGTATGGCTTAACTTGAGGTAAATACAGACTAATGACGAAGCTCTAATCTATACCAAGTAGCAATCAAATTCGACAAAAATATACAACAAACAATCACAAACGCCAGCCCATATGAATTCAAAACCCCCAAACTGAGTCCCTTGAACACACTTCAAATCGTACACCTAGAAACACAACTGCTAACCTACTGTAAAACTGATAACAGGTTGCAAAAGTATGCATTCAAAGATTAATACCAAAAAGTTTAGATTTTTAACAAAATTTCCAGGAATTAAAGATAGATACACCTACCTCTGAAGAAGAAGAACAAGTTGGGATAAAAGATAAATGTGGGATAAAGAGGCAGAGTTGAAGAAATGAAGTAATGAATATGAAGGTGATTTAATAGTCAACGAGATATTGTTGGAATCCTTTAAAAACAAAGACACAAATTTCCGTAAAAAAAGGTATCTTTCCAACTTGGTTTGAGGGGATCTCCTAGAATCAAGATGTAAAAGTGGTCCAAACATTACATCATCTAATGGGTACAAAAATGGATTTTTTTGACTTTTGAAAGTCCAACTATAGATGCACAAACTAATATTAACCTATTAAGAGACAATATGATGCTAAGTTAACAACTAAAATTTCTAAATTACTGATAAGCAGATTAAATAAGCACACTATAATGAGCAGTTACTAGCTATATTGCTATAATGAGCAGATTAAATTATCCAGGTTAAATATGGTAATTAAGTATTGCCTTATTTCTAATAAAAGAGCTACAACCTGGATTCTTATAAAATCAGCAAGGGAAGCTGTGAACAGAGCAATTTAACCACCAACGTTATGGTTTATTTGATAGCCTACATACTAAATATAATGGCTTGCTGCAACTGATTCAGCAAGAAGCATTACCAAAGTCTAGTGGTAATGCAAATGGGCTGCTGGAGGTGCAGGACATGTAAGTGACAGGGTATACATAACTAGCATAAATGCCTATATATGAAATCTTAACTGTGGTATATATGCTTAGAGCATTGGGTGCATTAGAATGTTATGAAAATCACAAGATGGGCAATTGGATATCAGGAAATACATGCATTTAAGAAACTGGTAACAAATTAACATTCCAAACAGGGGATTAAAGAAAAGTAATGTACTTGATTAACCAATGATATAAAGTATATTATTCTTGTTCATTTTCATCATCTTCTACCTCTTGAGACTCCAAAACCAGTGTACCATCCACTCCATCATCAACATCAACCCCAACCTGATGTAAGTTAGGCACGTCATTAGAGTGAGGGAGTGAACTCAAAATATTCTCATCAGTATTACATTGCATGTTAAAGGCATCCTTAACTTTAACATGTCGTGCAACCATCCAATCTTCTAACTTTGAATCATGAGTGTAGAACACCTTATCAACTTGTGATGCCAACACAAAAGGGTCGTCAAGTAAGTTATCACCTTTGTGGGTAAGATACGAGAAGTTCACAAGTTTAATTCCAAATTCATCAGTTTTGCACCCTTTATCTATGTCAACCCAATAACATTTGAATAAAACGACCCTTAATTTTCCAGAATAGTTTAACTGAACAATATCCGTTAATCTGCCATAGTAATTAGCGACTCTCTGAGTTGAAGCATCGACCACATTAACAACAACTCCACTATTCTGTGTTTTTAATAATTTTTCATGGTCCTTTGTATGGAAGCGATAACCTTTAACAAGATAACCCGAGTATCTTTTCACAAAATTATTTGGACCACGAGCGAGCCACTTAACTTCTTCTGTGACTCGTGGGTCCTTTTGCTCTTCTAGGCGTGTAACCTAAAAAGTATCACAGTAAGTATCTTGCAACTAACAAATAACGCAGTAGTACTATTTGCATTGTAATAAAAGAAGAGTACCCGTTTTTTGAATCATTCAGTAAAATTTTGGCAATGAATCTTCTGAAGTTCATATTCTGGTAGTCGACGTGCACGATATTGCCCTTTGACAAGACGTTTATGCTCCCTGTAATCAAAACAGTATTAACATAGAAAGTATCTAGCAAAGTATTGAGCTCAGAAGCAAATGAAATTCACTTACTCTTGAAAAGGAGTGATTGAGTTAACATTAAACAATACATAACGATGTGTTTGCTTAAGAGATTTGTCATCAATCTGACATTTAGGGAATCTCTTTCTTTTACAAGATAGTTGAGAATGCTCATGTTGCCCCAAAGGTCGTCCTGGACAAAGAAAGTTGGATTCTTCAATTTCATTTTGGTCATCTTCATCATCATTTCTTATGGGTCTCGTAAACAAAGTTTCTACTCCAGAGAGGTATCGAGAGCAAAAAGTTAAGCTTTCTCGAGCGAGGTACCCTTCAGCTATGGAACCTTCTGGATATGCTTTGTTGTTTACATATGATTTAAGAGTGTGAAGGTCCCTGTAATGAAGGTTAAGTATATAAAACTTTCATTAACTTTTAAAAGCTAAAATGATAGAATAACACGGACTAAAACATGATTACCTTTCAATAGGATACATCCACCAAAAAGTTACAGGACCTCCAAGTCGTATCTCCCTAACCAGATGGATCACCAAATGCACCATGACAGTAAAGAATGAAGGAGGGAAAATTTGTTCCAGTTTACATAATGTTATAGAAACTCGAGATTCAAGAAATTTGAGATCAGCCTCACCTAAATCTTTTAGACATATCCGCCTAAAGAAATCGCATAACTCAATTATGATTAGGCTAACATGGTCAGGCAAGGTTCCACGCAATGCTATTGGCAAATATTCTTGCATCAACATGTGACAATCATAACTTTTCATCCCTATCAACTTTCTTTCTTGTACTTGCACACATCGCGAGACATTCGATGAATATTCATCAGGAGGTTTTATAGATTTGAGAGTTTTTAAGAAAGCATCTTTCTCAACTCGACTCATTTCATAACAGGCTTTTGGAAAAATATACATATTATTGCTCTGAGGATGATTCTTTGGGTGAAGCTCCTCTCGTATACCCATTTTTTTTTAAGTCTAGATGAGCATTTAAATTATCTTTTGTTTTCCCCACTTGTCCGAGCAACGTCCCCACGATGTTGTCACAAACATTTTTTTCAATGTGCATCACATCCAAATTGTGTCGTAACAGCAAGTTTTTCCAATAAGGTAACTTAAAGAAAATGCTCTTCTTTTTCCAAGGCCCCATTTCAACACTTTCTACAAGAAAATCAACACCTTGTAATTGATCAAAAACAGCATCTCCGGACAGAGGGATGGGAGGATATCTTAACTCTACATGTCCATCGAATGACCGAGTATCTCTACGCGAGTGATGATCTGCTTGAAGCCATTTTCTATGACCCATGTAACACCACTTTCTACCATGATCTAGCCATTTTGAAGTTTTATCGAATGCACATAAAGGACATGCATATTCTCCCTTGGTGCTCCACCCAGACAGATTGGCATATCCCGGAAAATCAGAAATAGTAGAAAGAAGAGCAGCTTTTAGGAAAAAGTTCTCATTCACAGAGGAGTCAAAAGTCTCAATTCCAGTATCCTACAAGTCTTTCAATTCATTTATTAACGGTTGCATGTAAACATCTATTTTATTCCCGGGACCTTTAGGTCCAGGAATAATTAAAGAAAGAATGAAGCTGGGCTGTTTCATGATGTACCATGGGGGCAGGTTATATGGAATGACGAAAACAGGCCAGATACTATAGGATACACTCATCGTTCCGTATGGATTAAAACCATCACTTGCTAAACCCAAACGAACATTTCGGGGATCACTAGCGAATCCCGGATATCTCTCGTCAAAGTGTTTCCATGCAAGTGCATCAGCCGGATGTCGCAGCTTGCCATCTCTTACCCGTTCCATATGATGCCATTTCATACTATTTTTGAAGACATGAACAATCTTTGTAGCCTGGGTTTCAAGGGAAACCATCGTAAAATGTTCATTGCCTTATTCTTTTTTGGAGTTACCACATCTGATGAATTATCATCCTCATTATCCTCGGTGGGAATGGGTTTCCATCTTGAAGCTCCACATACAAAACAACTTTGGTCTTTCTCCATGTCCTTCCAAAACAACATGCAACCATTAATACATGCGTGAATTTTTTTCATACCCTAATCCTAACCTGGCCATGATTTTTTTGACCTGATAGTTTTTTTTGGGTAATACGTTTCCTTCCGGTAATAAATCGTGAAGGAACTCCAACAACATGGAAAACGATTTGTTGCTCCAACCATTAAGGCATTTTATTTGATACAAATGTACCAAACAAGAGAGCTTATTGTGCTTAGCATCTGGATACACCTTTTGCTCCACATCTTTTAGCAAGTCGTCGAACTTTCTTTTATCATCATTATTCTTTTTCTGTTGCTCATTCAAAACAGGTTGGACGTTAATTTCCGGTATTTGTCGAATATCCAAATTATCTGCATGTTCCCTTTCACCAATATCCTGATTGTTTCTTTCCATTGAAAATCTAAGAAAAAGGTCATGCAATAACCCATGCATTTCATTTTGATAATTTCCTTCTACCTCATTTGCCTTTATACTCGAAGATGACCCCTTCCGACTTTCCCCATGATCTGTCCATTCTGAGTATCCTTTTCGGAAACCTGAACATATGAGATGATTGGACACTTCGGCTCTATTTTTGAGAAATCTGTTGTGACAAGTAATGCATGGACACAATATCATTCCATGTCAAGCTGATTTCAGAAAAGCGAAGTCCAAAAATGATTCCACGCCATTTACATATGTTAAACTAGCTCTTGGTGCAAGATACATCCAAGATCTATCCATAGTGATAACTATAACAATAGAAAGAAAGAATGCCAATAAGTAAAGTAAAACTAAACACTTATTAAGCTATTGAATTATTGACAATATGATTGACAGAGAATTACAACTTTTACTACACCATTTCTACTATTTATACACAAAAGCATACACATCTGATAATCAAAACCAAGCCTGATTCGACATCACTACTATCAATTCATATATATACACCCAACTAAGCCTGATTCAACATCACTACTGTCATCTCATCTATATACTTTGCTACAAAATACTAACATCGTCACTGTAAATTGGTCGTTCACGATGGTAGTGGCGAGTGACCGACTAAATGAAGTTATTACTATGTAAGTGGCAACACTAAGCAGATACTAACAAACCTTAAGAGTCATGATCTAAAAACAATAATTGAATCACAGTATGATTGTAGAGAACAATCTAGTTATGCCAAGCCTTAATAATGAATTTAAAACCAGAGGCAGCTTTATATGGATTTTTATATATGATTAGATAGATACACAAGTTTGTACACAAATTTAACAACACACCAGCTACTTAAATATCATAGGTTTAGCACAAATGGTCATTATAAGATCATATATCCATATCTTTTCGGACCCTAGTGTTAATCTTCAATTCGATTAAACATAGAACGAAATGTTATTATCATAAATGAGAAATTTTAAACTCGCATTTTCCTAGATACTACTAGCGCATTTCACCTGTATATAGACTACTACTTAAATGAGTGACGTGACTCGCGAGACACCGCTACTTAATTGATTTTTCAAACTTAAAGCCATAGTAATCAGTTTTCTAAAAACCGGTTATCTAGTAACTGTACAACATAAGCAATTCCAAACACTATTTGTTCCAATAATCAATCCCAGAAGAAAATCACCGCTACATTTTACCATTAACTTACAATACTAACTATTAGAATGCCATTAATTTTAGATGGTCATTATAGGAGGTTGATATAGCCAGTCATTCTATAAGTCTATCTTATGATTAAGTCAACAAAAAAAGTATATTTCATTTAAGCATTTCATCAAACAGTTGGATTGCATACACAAACAGAACACGTATTTCATCCAAACATTTCATCAAACACTTGTAAATCATATAATCATATAATCAGGTGCAAAGAGACTATGAAGCACAATAATAAGATTATATAAAATTACCTCAAAGAAATGGAATCAATCCCATATGGCCGGAGGTGATGGTGACGGAGATGTTGATGGTGTTGATGGTGGCCGGAGGTGAAGGTGTCGGTGGCCGGAGGTGAAGGTGTTGAAGGGAGATAAGGCTTGTGAAGGTGTTGAACTGTTCTATTAGAAAAGTTTATTCATGTAGTAAAGGCAGATTTCATGAACTGTTCTATTAGAAAAGTGCTATACATTCGACTAGTGATATGTTAGACCTTTTATTTTGTTTGACTTTTTTAATTGGATGTGAAATACTAAAATGATGTTTTATTGACTGTTTTACTCTTCAGTCACAAAAAGTTTCAGACACTAAATGTCATTTAGTTTGTAGTGAATGTACAAAATGTCACTAGAAGCAAAAAATAAGTGTCACTAAAATGTTCATATGTTTATTTTACATTAGTGTAAGTAAGAATTTTTCGGTGAATACTTACACTTATCTATAGTAACACAAAATATATATATATATATATATATATATATATATATATATAGATGATTTTCTATAGTAACACAAAATATATATATATATATATATATATATATATATATATATATATATATATATATATATATATATATATATATATATATATATATATATATATATATATATATATATAGGGTAAGGTTCTAGAGAAAAGTGTAATTAGAAAGAAAAGTGAGAAAAAAAGTTACAGGGTAGATTTTGAAAACACTAGAAAGTTTAGGGTAAAAATTAAAAACAAATAAATAAATTAGGAGCGATATCAATCAGATCGTCAGTTCATTCACAAATCATCTACACCATCTGCCCCATCACCACCACCACCACTACCACCATCACCGTCTGCATCGTCACCGTCACCACCATCGCCACCGTCACCACCACCACTACCACCACCACCACTGTCTCCATCGTTATTCCCAAACATGGAGATTGAGCTACTTCATCTGCACCGTAAACACCACCACCGTCTTCCGTCGTGCAACCACCGCGTTAATCTTCACCTTACCACCGTCACACAGCTTCCGTCAATCTTCTTCAGGTTAATTTCGTATAAATAACTTTTTTAATTATCTAACTTATATAATTTCATTGATTGATTAATTATTATAATGTTTAATACTCGGTATATAATAACTCAAAAAATACTAAGAAAAAACTTATTTTAGGGCTCTAATGTGTAAACACATGATAATTGTAATTATTGCAGGATATGACATCTTAGGGAATCACTGATTGATATTAGTGCATACTATGATACATTACAGCATCCAGTTGAGTATAATTAGGCAATATGATTAATATGTCAAACGCTGAAATCTGTTTGAGCCTTTGATTATTTGACTAATGCATAACAGTATCATGAAACATAGCATATGTCTTAAAATTGAATAGAGCACCAGTTTGTTTGTTTTGTTTAATGCATCTGTTTTAATAATATGTTAGGGCATCAATTTGTTTGTTTTGTTTAATGCATCTGTTTTAATAATATGTTAGGGCATCAATTTGTTTGTTTAATGCATATGTATTAAAACAATAAGGCATATGTATGGAATATGGTATTGAAATAATAAGGCATCTGTATGGAATATTTTAGTGCATCAGTTTGACGTACTTTAGTGCATTTGTATGGAGTATTGTATTGAAACAATAAGGCATCTGTTTGACGTACTTTAGTGAATCTGTATGGAGTATAGTATTGAAATAATAAGGCATCTTTATGGAATAATTTAGTGCATCCGTTTGACGTACTTTAGTGCATCCGTTTGAGGTACTTCAGTCCTCAGATGTGCATTCATCTTTACATCTCATTTTGTTTGTACGGGCCTACTCCACTTCCTAATGTCTGATGATTTCTTACATTGGTCATTTTTGTATTTATACTTTCTCCATGTTTATGAGATGGGACTTGGGAGCCTTAAAAGTTGTGTGAATTATGTAAAGATTCCCCTACTTCTCGGTTGCTTCATTCTTAGCATGAGTCTAGCTGATTATTTCGTTAGGAATGGGAAGGTCATAGATTTAGATCACTGATTTAATTGAAAGGACATTACTGTGACACTCTAATCATCAGGTTTTAATATTTTATTTTTAATAGTAGTATTATGAATCTTAAAAACAGGAAAAGCCTCGAAATTTTAACACTTCACTACAAGGGAGTTTTGTTATCGCTTTGGAAAGGCAACCTAAAAGAGAGACTTGACTTCAAGATTTAGCGGTGGCAAAATGGCGGGCTGGGTTATTGGTCACTGATTGGTCCGGGTTGAAATGGGACAGATCATATTGACCCTTACACATTTATTTGCCTTCTTTATTATAAATACTTTATCCGTTAACTATATTTACAAAGCTATCACAGCAATAGGTCTGTTATTTTGATTGAACGATATAAGTGGCTATAAATATTTAAAATACAATTTGGGTGACTTTCAAATTAGGGCATCCATTTGTATGTTTTAGTGCATCTGTTAGTATGATTAGGGCATCTATTAGAAAGGATCAAAATGCTATTTATGGACCTATACATAGTCTATTCAGTGCCGCTAACGATAAATAAATATTAGTTGAAGAGGCTAATGAGGTTGAAGGTGAGGTTTGTAGTCATATGTGGGCTTCTTCTGAAAAACTTGATTCAGAATTAAATGGAAATAGTTGTAAATCGATATCAACATCTGTTTTGCTTAGGAAATTGAGATGGAGTACTCTCGGTCTTCAAATTTGACTGGTCAAAGGTCTTTTTTTGTTACCATCTGTGAAATTATGTAATTGGGATATATTGCGCGTTTTTGATAATCAACTGCTAAATGTACCAACATTTATCTTTTTGTAGAGAGGTTATAACATTTCACTCCCTCACAACAAGATCCCGAATGTGCTTTCTCAACTAGCTAAGAAAATGATAACTCCTACAATGCCAATTGGAGAAGACTTTCAACCACAAGCTGCAATCGTTAATTACTTTGGTTCAGGTACTATTTGCGCACTAATCCAAGATCTGTCTGTCAACTTCCCCACTCTAAAATAGTATATAATTGTGAGTAATATTGAAATACGTTAGTTATATCTAGGTGGTGTTTGGATTTGCTTTTCAAAATTCTGCAACTCAGTGGTTAATGTTAAGAACTTAGGATACATGAAATTTGATTATACGTTGCAAAACACCCATCCTATTCGTAAAGATGCATTTTTTGGATTATTTTAGCTATTAATTCTCAAAATTATCAGAGTTTCAATGTTTGCAAAACAGTCTATGAATATGATTAGTGCATCAAAAAGGTAGATATTAGGGCATCTATGGGTAAAGGTTCAAACAGATGCACTTTCTCATTTTCTGTATTTCAGTATTTGCAACACAACTCTGCATTTAACCGACTTGAAGGATAGTAGTTTTCTGGTTTAAACCTTGTCCTATATCTACTACAGCAATAGGCACTCTAATGCTACATTTGCAGTTACAGATTTGTATACAAGTTTACAAAAAGCTTTAGATTTTGATGCTCGATAGATGCCTAATTATTAAGGTATCTGCCTAATTATTAAGGCACCTATGACCAAACTAAAATAATTGCACATATCAGGAATGGATATTGATGCTTCTTTATTAGAATGCTTACTTTCAATATGTCATTCTCTCAAGAGGCCCTGGTGTTGGAAAAGGTACACAATGTACAAGGATTGCTGAGGCTTATGGATTCACACATAGACACACTTGAGCGTTGGATATTTGCTGAGAAACGAAATATCTTCCATTAGTGAATAGAGGTATTGATTTCAACTTTAACTTTTTAATCAGTTGCAATTAACCTAGGTGGAAAAATGGTTGGGCAGGTGAGTTGGGGAACAGATGAAAATGGGTTTGGTTTGGAAAGGGAAATCTTTGTGCAAGTCATATGGCCGGGGTTTGGGGTACATGTCTCCCCCTTTTTGTCCATTTTAAAATATGTGAATAAACAGTGTACTAAAATGAAAAAAACAATGTAGGATGTTGTAAGCATTTGAAACAAATTTAATGGCTTTTGATACATAGAATATAAGGGCATCTGTTTAGTTTAATTGGTGCATCTGTTTAGTTTAATTGGTGCATCTGATTTGTTAAATTGGTGCATCTGTTTTGTTTTTTTGGTGCATATGTTTTGAATGATTAGTTTGTATAATTGATACGTTGTTTGTAAAAAAATTATGCAGGGAATGAAGATGGTTATAAAAAAAATTTGTCAATCACAACGGGTTTACAAGGACAGCTTGATGAGATGTTGCTTACGGCATCAATAACTTACCCTGAAGATGAGGAAATTAACAATCCAATTTGGTTCCAGCAAGATGGTTCTTCTCAGTTCATGAAATTAGCTGGTTTCCGTTATGTTATTAAATTAGTATTTCCAACCATTGTATTAGTAATTATCACAAAAGAAAACAAAAATAGTATTTCCAACCATTGTATTAGCAATTAGCATTTCATTTTCAGATTCAAATATGTTCTTTCATAGAATTGTTAGCAGTAAAGAATATATTCCAAAAAGATGAATCATGCAGTGGTCCCAGAAGTGTTAAGTAATGAGAAAAACAACATATAGACAACTGAAAATAGTGATACATTGAAGTAGAAGATATAGTATCCTCTACGGTTGATGAAATCCTATGCGCATTCATATCCCATACAACTTCTTGGTCAAGCAAAGTTAATGATATCTGAATATATGATTTCAATCAATTCAAGCATGTAAAAGGTGCACCGGTGTTGATAATAAAGGGTGCATCAATGTTAAATATTAAAAGGATCAAATTTGTATCAAAGCTTGAGAAATTCTCTTAAAATTCTCTTAATAAAAGGTGCATCAATGTTAAGTATTAAACGGACCAATTCGTCTAATGAATCCTCCAACTCCTTCACAATCTTCTTTTTATAAAATTGTGGAGTTCCCTGTTCAGTATGCCACACATCCAGGATAAAGAAGATTTGGTTTGATTGAGATATTTCCGCTCTGTTGAGACTTTCTCAACTGGTATTCTGGTCCAAGATGAGACGATGTGCTGAATGTCATCTTCAGTTACAGGGGGGCCTTCATCTCCTGCTTCTGTTTTGGCCTAGCTCATCTTTTTGTTCTTATCTACAAGAGCTGATATCTTTATATCTTGAGATTCGTTTAAGAACACAAGTGCATCAGTACATAGAAGAAAGTGCATCTATTTAAGAATAATATAAAACAACAACCAGCAAACGGAGAAAAAAGATGGTGCTAAATAATGTTGTTTCTAGATATGGCACTTACCATCTAAGATGGAGGGTAACACTTGCTGCAAGTAATTTGGAATTGAGCGCCCAATGATCTTGGCACATGCTAAATCTTCTCCGACCAGCCAATGCCTGGAATGTTCGTATCTTTACCATCTAACTTCTCTGTCACCTCATAGTCTTCAACTTTATAACTACAAATGTTATTTTCCTAGTGCCTACAAACAAGCATATCACCCATCAAGAAACAATAATCGGTTAAACTTATGTCCGTATTTAATAATTGTTCCAATCAACTTAGATGTAAATGGATGTGTAAAATTCTAAAGAAATCTATACAAAACCATAACAGGCACCGTACCTCCAATGTGGCAATGACTTTTGATACGATTTCAATCATCTTAATCCTAACCGTAAACCTAACATTTATAAATGCTATTTCAACACCAAAACTACTGCTGAAACCATGTATTGGAAACTATTAGTGCATCACAGCTATAAAATTTCATTGTGACATTTTATCAAACACCTTGTGTGCTGCCTTCCTAAACATGATTTATATCTATTTTTTCTCAACTTTTTTTCAGATTCAGAAGTAAACTCCAAAATATTATATATTCAGAAGAAAAAATCATGTACGAACTATAATCACATAAACATTATAATCAAAGTAACAAATAAAAGGTTGAAGAATTAGTGCATCAGTGTATATATATATATATATATATATATATATATATATATATATATATATATATATATATATATATATATATATATATATATATATATATATATATTAAATTCACTAAAAACAACAGAAATACAATTAACTTTAAAAAAAATTCAATCTAAACATCAAGTAACAAGCATAAACCTCACAATATAACAAAAAAAATAATATAATCGCTATATAATTGAACATAAAATAAAATTTAACCAATCAAAATTCAAAAAAAAAACATAAAACGATGCATATAACAACTAAAAATCAAATGTATAATCTTCGTTTTCAATTTTAACTAACAAAAATTAATTTTTTTTTTAAATAGTAAAAAAGCCTTATAGTGATTAACGGATTGAGACATCTGATTAATACCGATAGAATGTAGATTGAATTGCGTGAATTTGTGTAAAAAATAAGCATATGAAAACGTGGATTATATAGCCAGAGGTTGAGAGAATTTTAGAAAGGATTTGTATAAAAAATGAAAGAAAAGATATTATGTATGATGATTCAGTGAAAAAATAAAAAAGGAACGGATCAATCCTTGTAAGATGAAAAAGTTATAATCAGCCCCCTGTAGTTGTTAAAAAAAAGGATGGGAGGGGGGAGGGTTGATTTGTACACTTTTCCCACTTTTCTACCAAAGTG
Organism: Artemisia argyi; assembly: GCA_030686995.1. Classification (NCBI taxonomy): domain Eukaryota; kingdom Viridiplantae; phylum Streptophyta; class Magnoliopsida; order Asterales; family Asteraceae; genus Artemisia; species Artemisia argyi. The sequence continues at coordinate 153,925,874 of CM060698.1, read as the reverse complement.
TGCTTTTTTCATGATCCCACCTAAATATATATATATATATATATATATATATATATATATATATATATATATATATATATATATATATATATATATATATATATATATATATATATATATGGGGACTTTCTTACGAGAACCATTTTATCTGCGAGAACTGAGAGAACCACAAAAAACATACACACACGTCTTTTAAAATAAAATAAAAATACATGCAAATCATCAATAATCGTAAGCATCCACCTATGTTATTCAATATCATTATGAACTCATCCACTTTTTCCACAAAAAACTTACACACGACCGCAATATTGTCGTTGCACGTCTTATAAGAACATACATGCACACCTTCAAAGAAAAATTTTGTATTTCCAATTTCTTATCAAATTCTTTAGAACAACTATGTTTTTTTAAAAACATATGTGCAAAAATACAATTATTGAAAGCGTACATGTATGTTTTTTGTGGTTCTCGCAGTTAAAATGGTTCTCGTTTGAAAGTTACACTATATATATATATATATATATATATATATATATATATATATATATATATATATATATATATATATATATTAGAAAGACTGTAACTAAAAAATCAGATTTAGTGATATTTCCTTTGTTACCTAAACTTCGGTCACTAAACGTAAGTTTCTTATAATGATTCATCCGTCTAAAAATTATAACCAAATGCATTCACAGTGAGAGGTCTAAACTAATGTTTTATCTTTTGTTTAACCATAATGTTTTCTGAAGTTCATGTCCATGTGACATAAAGAGGTTTATAATTCTATACCTCTTTATAATTTAATGCATGCTTTTCTATAAAAGAATTTATAAACATGTAAAAGATCTATCAATACTAGAAATCTGTTTATATATAAAAACGAAGTTAATGTCTATGTGACATAAAGAGCCTATAATTCTAGAGTTTTTTATAATTTAATGCATGTTTTTTTATAGAAGAATTTATAAATTACAATTTATAAACATGTAAAAGATTTATAAATACTAGAAATAGGTTTATATATATGTAAAGAAAAAGAATTTACAAGTCAATGATTTGCATGACATATAAGGTTTATAGATTTATAAAAAAGTTTACCGGATGGTGTAAGGACTTGATAAAACATAGTTTATAGAAAGTGTAATCTGTCCCACAACATTGGTGTAGCTATTTGCGTTGTTAGCAATATATACAAAATAAGCATACTTGCAAGGTTATAAATAGCGTTAGACGTGACAACATGATCAAGCCTCATGTTTTAAGAGCTATGGCGAAGCTAAAACGTTTTTTAAAGCGTGACTAAAAATGGCACAAAATATAAAAATATATATATAAATTTATATATTATATCATATTTCATATATATCAAGCGTATAAAAAGCGATTTACATAAGAAATTAAGTAAAGAAATTATCCTTGCATGTAATTTTTTTATTTTAAAAAAAAAAAAGAAAAAAAAAAAAAAATCATTTTATCCGAGTTGAATCCAAAAAAAGTGTCACGCCTCGCACCTTTCCACGACTAGAGCCGACACCTTCATCTATTTCGTAAAATGAATGTCACATCTCGCGTCTTAACGGCACCTTAATGCTGTCAGGACACGCCTTTTAGACCCCTGCATAATAGGTTCCACGTAAATGACTTGCCGGATACTATCCTCAATAGGGGTGTTCATCGGTTCGGTTATCGGTTAATCGGTTTATTCGGTTCGGGTTGTTCGGTTAAAAAAAAAATTTGGGTCATAACCGAAAACCGAACCGAACCGAAAATATCTATAACCGAACCGAACCGAGAACCGAACCGAAGTTCGGTTCGGTTATGGGTCAAAACCGAAAACCGAATTTTTTACTTAAATTACACTATTTATATTTTTTTTTGAATTTATTTATATATATTTTTAGCAAAAAAAATATTTCAAGCATAAAAAAGTGTTTTTTTATATTAGTATAAAATTTTAATGGATATTTTTTATATTTAAAATAATATAAATATATAAAATATATATATATATATTTATATAAATTCGGTTTTCGGTTCGGTTTTCGGTTCAGATAGCTAAACCCATATCCGAACCGAAAACCGAAATTTTAATTCGGTTCGGTTCGGTTTTAACAAGTTCGGTTCGGTTATATGTTCGATTCGGTTTTATTTCGGTTCGGTTCGGTTCGGTTTTCGGTTTATTCGGTTAATTAACCGAACCGTGAACACCCCTAAATTCCTCAAGATGGAATATTTGCAAAGAGGCGAAGAGACAGCCTGCTAGAGATGATGGATTAAGGCCCATTTGAGACCACTATGAAACTATTAAAGGATAAAATTCCATATGATACCACATACGGACGATATAAACCCATTTGACGCCACTTTTATCCAATAAAGATCCATTAATTTGTGCAATGAACACACACTACCTAATGTCCTAATGTATTGTATTGAAACAACTATTGCATATAACTCTACTTTTCGCAAGGTAAAATCAAGATTATTCAGACTTAGTGGTGACCACAAAAGATACGGAGTATATGTTTTCCTAAGATGGAGTGTATGTAATTACTAAAAAAAATGTGTTTAGCCATAAGAAAAAGAGTGGTGATGCTACGAGACGTACTTTCAGCTCCATGTCACAAAGTTCCCCCTCCAAGTCCCAGCTATGCTACATTTGAGTATTTGGCACCGCATTGTACGAAAAGTAGCATCATCACGATTCCCGAACCAAAACCCATGTGATAAAAACATATATGGTAAACAATTATGAACATTTGTCATGGTTAATTAACCATAGAGAATTTGACACAATCATGGTAGAACGCGAAAACCGAACCAATCTAGAATAACGCGATGAATACACAAATATGTGCATTAAAGCCTAAGTTGTGAAATTAAAATAAATAACCTTCACCCGAAATGCAAAAAACAAGAACAACGAAAGATCCAAGTTTATGGTAGTCATAGATAGCAGAAAAAGTGGGAAGACAAGCAAAAGAAAGGGAGTCGTTATAAGGACCCCAAAAAATACAAACGGTATCCTACCTACCTTTTTCTCTTTTTTTTTTTTTTTTTTTTTTTTTTAAATTATTGTTTTGTTTATATTATAAAACTATAAAACGACAAATATGGAAAGAAATTGTTGATGTTTATTTACATAATCACTAAATCAAAGGAGAGATCGAAGACTAATTACTCAGGACATGTACCAAAAGGAGGCTTGGAGGCTAGCGGTAATCATGAGATGATGTGAGATGCTCCCAAACCAATTAGTGATCGTTACTTACTTCAATTAAGTCCCGTCAAAAACAGTTTGTCCTTTGAAGACAAAGACTGATATATTTCATGGGGCTTGTGGTATAGTGGTAAAGGTTTAAGTAGTTAAGCGAGCCCAAGTGAGAGTAGTACCGTTTTGAGTGACCGACCGGGAAGTCCTCAGTTGGGAACCACAAGCTCTAAGGATGTCAGGCGTATCGGGAATAGGAGTGGGGTTATCCCCTAAGGAGAGGCTCGCGGTTGGTATCTCTGCCCGAGAATGCGACACTAACTCGAGCCAACATCTAACATCTAACAACTAACCCGCAACCGTTAAAAAAAAAAAAAAAAAAAAAAAAAAAAAAAAAAAAAAAAACCTGATATATTTGTATTTGTATATTAACGAGACTATGTGTGATACTTTTCGCTTTAATCTAGAAAAAATTACTAGTATAAAACAGATGGTACTATTGTAGTATCTCCTTGTCTTACATGCATTAAACAATAAAAAAATAATGAAACCTATTATAAGAAAATAAAACGCTCGAATATGGGGTTCTAGCGACTCACTTTCATAACAACCCACGTTGATCACCTTGCCATCTTTACCGGAGTTCTTTGGGGTTGCAGCATGGTTTCTTTCCCTCACTTTCAAATATTTTCTGTCGGGATAGTCTCGCTGAACAGCATTCTTGTTGCACTCTGTTGTTGACGTTGCTTTTTGTATTATGCTCGACGTTAACCGGGTTTTTTTCTGTGGCGCTACATGGCGGGTGGATCCATCCTTTTTGTCGTATATTTTGCCGGCAAACGTCATAGGTGGTTTCTGGGGAAAATTCTTGTTGCACTGTGTTGTTTTTATTATGCTTGATGGTAATGGTCCTTTTCTTGGTGTATCTATTGCGACAATGCGTTGATCCTTTTTCTCGGATATTTCGCATGAAAACTTCTTAGCTGGTTTACGGGGAATATTTTTGGTAGGTGGACACGTTTTTAGTATCAGTGTAACTTCCTCGTCACTACTAGTTTCAACTGCGTTTAATTTAGTATCTGTGGTCACGGTGGTTATGGCTGTAGCAGAAGAGCTATACATCTCCGACACCTCAAACATACGTTCTTTGACAACTAATGCATCATCTCTGGTGTTATGTTCGTGAAGACTCTGTGGGGTTTCCGGGAGAACGACTTGTTTCACTGCCTCTTCAACAAACCGTGTAGCATCGTCACCATGTTCTGGTGGTGATTTGTTTATTTTGGTTGCGTTAGTGCTTAGAAAATAACCCATAGCACGGTATGGATAGTTGAGATCGAAGACAAACACTCTTGACAAACAAAAGGAACGAAAGAAACAAATGGTTTCATAAAACATGAGCTTAATTTAGTCGAACGAATATATGATTACTTTATCATCAGGAATCAAAAGTATTTATAAGGAAAAACAAAGGCCTATCAAATTATGAATATAAGGAAATTATTAAACTTAAGAATCCTTTTTTATGAATATAAGGAAACTATTTAACTAAAGAATCTTAAAAATATAATTATATGTAGTAGAATATAAGGAAATTATTAAATTAATAATAGATAATAGCTTAGTTATAGAAACTCCATCTGCTCCTTTTAATTTCTTGCGTCCCACGTACGTCGACAGGCCCATATATAGGTGTGTAAGAATTAGGAAGAAGAAGAGACAGATATTTGACTAAAACTTGCACGATTTCATTAATTACAATTGCTTAAATAGACACGTTGGGATAATCCCTAATTAACATAAACACAAATCCTAAAACGACTCAAACACTTGTCCTAACACGACACAAAGCATATCCTAATAAAACATAAAACATATGATAGTTATCCTAGCCCATGATGAAATCCTTATGCCACACGGGCGCCACCGGAACCCTCTTGGACCGACAAGGCTCTAATGATACCGACGAATCACACTGTGTTGTTTTTATTCTGTTGATCGATGCTAATGGTCCTTTTCTTGGTGCATCTTTTGTGACAATGCGTCGGTCCTTTTTCTCGGATATTTCACATGAAAACTTCTTAGCTGGTTTATGGGGAATATTTTTGGTAGATGGACAAGATGTTACTATCAGTGTTGTTACTTCCTCGTCATTGTTAGCTCCAACTGCGTTTAATTTAGTACTTGCGGTCACCGTGGTTGTGGTTGTAGCAGAAGAGCTATATATCTCCGACACCTCAAACATACGTTCTTTGACAACTAATGCATCATCTTTGGTGTTATGTTCGTGAAGAATCTGTGGGGTTTCCGGGAGAATGACTTCTTTCACTGCCTCTTCAACAAACCGTTTAGCATCGTCACCATGTTCCGGTGGTGATTTGTTTATTTTGGTTGCGTTGGTGCTTAGAAAAGAACCCATCGCACGGTATGGATAGCTGAGATCGAAGACAAAAACTACTGACGAACAAAAGGAACGAATGAAACAAAAGGGTACATAAAACATGAGTTTAATTTAGTCGAATGAAAAGATGATAACTTTATCATCAGGAAACAAAAGTATTTATAAGGATAGACAACGGCCTGTCACCTTACGGATATAAGGAAATTATTAAACTTTAGAATCCTAAAAATATAATTATGCATATAAGGAAATTATTTAACTAAAGAATCCTAAAAAATATAATTACAGAATATAAGGAAACTAATAAACTAATAGATACTCCGTAATAACTTGAGTATAGAAACTCCATCTGCTCCTTTTAATTGCTTGCGTCCCACGTACGTCGACTTTTTTTTTATTTTTTATTTATTTTTCTGAATGGCTTTTTTTTTTTTTTTTTTTTTTTTTTTTAATCAGAACGCAAAAATCTAGCAATATGCTAGAAAGCAACAAAAGAATATTGGAGAGATAGCTAAAATTCGTACGTCAACCCATTTAGGTGTGTGTTTTCAAGAGTGCTTTGCAGACATTGGTGCATATCAAATACTCGCAGAGAGTGGCGGCAGGCATAATTTCGATAAAATAAAAAGAGTTAATAGCATATAATAGCAACGTACTTTCCTATTTGCTCTATTATCAGATACGAACCAAAAAGAATACAATAATACCCATCAAACTTTGAAATTTTGTTTCATTATCATATGTTTTGTTTGTACCGTTAGTCCTTCTGACTAATTACCGTTTGTAATTAACTCAAGAATATATTTTTCTTGCGTTTTCATACGTTTCTATCCGTTTTTATATGTTTTCGCCCGTTTTCTTTACGTTTTTGTTTGCACTATTAGTCCTTTTAACAAACAACCATTTGTAATTAACTCAAAATTATGTTTTTCTTACGTTTTTATACGTTTTCTTACATTTTTATATTTTTTCATATGTTTCTATCCTTTTTTGCCCGTTTTCAAACGTTTTTGTTCGTTTTTAAAGGTTTTCGTTCATTTTTATGAAAACGTATAAAAATGGACAAAAACGTATATAACGTAAGAAAATGTATGAAAACGTAAGAAAAACATATTTTTGAGTTAATTACAAACGGCCGTTAGTCAAAAGGACTAATGGTGCAAACAAAACCTATGATAATGAAACAAAATTTGAAAGTTGGATGGGTATTGTTGTATTATTTTGGGTTCGTATCTCATAATGAAACAAATGGGCAAGTGCGTTACTATTAAAATTAGAGCAATGGTGTGCTCATTTTTGTCCGGCACAATTCATACGTGGCAACCAATTTGGCGTTGCCAAACTAGGGGTGAGCGCAGCGGCGGAGATAAAGGTGGGTCATGTGAGCCCCGGCGAAAAAAATTGTAGTGTAAATTTTCAAAAATATTCGGCTATTTTTGTAATTTGCCCCTTAACGGATTAATTTTTAGTGTAGTTTCTAAAAATTATTAAATTTTACCCCCTCGACAAAAAAGTTCTGGCTCCGCCTCTGGGTGAGCACGGTTCCGGAACCGCAAGAACCAATAACCGAAATACTCATAATTTAGGAACCGAGAACCGGACCACATAACATGTTTCGGTTCCGGTCTGGTTCTCGGGTCCGGTTCAGATTTTTCGGTTTTACCTGATTGGAACCGCAAATATGTGTTGAAGCTAAGTCAAAGGTATGTATGCATTTGTGGTTGTTCAATGCAAAGGCAGAACATTAAAAGGTGATCTAATTTTTGCTTAGTATCGAAGACAGTTGTTTATGTCAAGTTGTAAAGATTGTATGTACATTGTGAATTACTTCATTTTATTATATTGATGGCTGGAAAGACAAATATGTGGATGAGATGTCAAAAGAAAGAAAATATATAGTAACCATTGCGGCTTAAGTTAGCAAAATTGGAGAATAGACAAGTCTTTTGGTACTTTATTATGTTGTCAACTTGTTAACTGTTTAGAATCTAAGCTAGGATGTAATGGTAGTGGGAGTGTGCATCTCTTTTCCCATTATTTAGACCTCAATAATAGTGACCTTATTTCTATTCATACAAATCTAGATGAAAAACACATACTAGAACGTCTTGTCAAATACGTGTTGAGGTTTTAGTTATTATAGTAAATTAAACGTATTAATCTTGCTAAACACACATTGATGTATAGATTATCAAAAACTAAATAAATGATGACATTTTGAAGTCGTTAGAGCATGCACATCCATAACTCACGTTAAAAGTTAACGCAGCGTCACGTCAGCGCCACATCAGCTTTTACACTTTAAATACAAGGACCAGAAGTGTAATTTTTTTTTTAATCAAATGTGGCTTAACGCCACGTTAGTGGCTTAACTTGCCACGTTAACGTGGCCTTAACTTGGGCAAGCACATCAATAACGCATGTTAACATGCGTTAAAATGCCCTTAACGCACCCCAAAATGTTATGGATGTGCATGCTCTTAGGCATGATTAGCTCCTAACAGTTTTGTAAAAAAGAAGAAGCCATATATGAGTTTTTCAAAGCTTGGCTAACAAAACTGGTCGAGCAACAATACGTGTTCAAGCTCGAATATTATCAAAAGCCCATACAGGAACAATACAAACCAGAAAGTATGTAGCTAACCTCTAACATCTGCTACACGACGAGATAGTGTAAACCGTTCCCCAACTTCTAATAGCTTTTAGGTTTACAACTTTTTTTTAACATTTTTTATTAGTCGTTTGGAAGAAAGAAAAATAATGCACCTTTATGCGTCAAACATAAAATAAAAGTTTAGTTAGCCCTAACTGTATCAATCTTGGTGCAAGTCTCTTTCTTTGTGTTTGAATGATTTCATTGCGCAATATTGCAAAAACATATATGGATCTTTAAAATTTTATGCGAGGAGTAAATGCTTAGTCATTAAAGCCACGTCATACAAAAAGCCCTGACTCATGATCAGTGAGCTAAATGTGAGGAAAGTCATGTGAGGAAACCATATGCCAGGCATCTGTGTGAGATATTGCGGTTCTTCGGTTCCGGAACCGATACCCGCGGTTCCGGACCGAACCGAACCGAGAACCGAAACTTGCAATATCTAAGAACCGAGAACCGGACCGCGGTTCTAGAATGCGGTTCGGGTTGAGTCGGTTCCGGTTCGGTTCTCAGTCTATTTGTTCGCCCCTACTGCCAAATGCGTGTTACCATAAGTCCATAACACAACTACCCTGCGCCAATTTCTGCGCGAGTATACTCACACAGCGCCAAACCGATTTTATCTTTTCTTTTATTGATTATGTTAAACTATTTAATATGGGTTTGTGTTTTGTTGTGTTTTTTAATGTGTATGTGTGTGTGTTTTTTTTTTTTCAGCGAAGAAGAAGAAGAACAAGATGGGGACGTGAGGTGGTGCTGTATTCCCAAGGCCAAACATGATAATTTTTGTCATATTTGTATTTTGTTTGTATTTTTTTAAAATTATTTCTTACTTTTTGTGTTTTATTATTTTTTATGTGTAATTTGTATCTATATTTGAATAATGAAAAATTAATTTCTTTTGTATTTTTTAAAGTTTCGTACATGTTTTTAATTTTTGTAACTTTTTTTTCCGTACCTTCTTTCAGTTTCGTATTGTATTTCATATTTCGTATCGTATTTTTAATTTATGAATGAATATTTAGTTTGTGTGAAAAAATTTTAAAAAAATGATATGGGGACCAGAAAGTGTGAAATGGCACGCAAATAGCATGTGAAACGAGGATATGAAATGTTGAAGTGGCACTCATTTGGCAAAATGGCATTGGAAATGGCATGTGATTACACCCCTTGCTCTTATGGCGATATTATGTGTGTGTTGTGTAGTAGATGATAGAATTATGTATTATTTATAAAACTTAATCATAGAATATATATTGCAAACATATTAAATTAATTATATTTAATATAAGACGATACCAATTTTAAAATGATGAGAAAAGAAAATAGAAAAGAAAACATAAAGGGAGGTGATTTGTGCACATAAATTTTTGATTAGGGAAGTGATACTTACATCACTTTTTTTTATGCACACACCACAATGTTACATCATTAATGCACATGTTACAACATGCTATATGCATAATTGTGGTGTGTGCATAAAAAAAAGTGGTGTAAGTATCAATTCCTTTTTGATTATATTACATTAATGTACAAGTCGTTAAGGCATGATATTAATAATCTTATGCATTAGGTGGTCTGTACCATTAAAGAACTAAAGTGTGCAAATTAATTCTTAACATGAATGTGTTGTTTAAATTGTGTTGTAGGTGAGAAGTAAACATTTAAAAAATTTGACTTCTTGGTAATTTAGTTAAATCAATTTATCCATTTTGTAAGCTTTTAGAGAAAATGGTTTCCTTTGTAGAAACTAGATTGTAAGTGTTGTACAGGCATTTAAAGTATGAACTCGTGTGTTGGGGATTAACGTGATTGAGGTGCTTTTGAGGTTTAGATGAGGGCACAAACAAGGTGTGGAAGAAATATAACTCGTTGTTAAAGTGGTGATAATAAAATCATTGCGAGTTACCGAGTTTGAAATGATAAGATAATGATGGTCGTGTGACGTTGAAATAACAAAAATAGTGCTACTTATGGTAGTATCCATTGCGGATGCTCTCTAAGAGCATAGAGAGCCTCCATAACGGGTGGTTTTTGCTCGTGTTGGGGAAGGATCGTAGTCGTGGTCACCATTACGGCTGGATAATAGCTGCATTGCATTGGGGTGGAGAAGCTCGTGGTTATGAAGAGAAGCTCGTGGTTATGAAACCAAGTTTCTTCACCTAGAGTTTAAGAAATTTCGTTTAATGAATAAAGTGGTCAGGTTAGTGGTGTTGATATATTGAGCATAATCCTTAAAATGTGAGGAGTGTGGTTAAGAGAGAAAGTTGACGTGTCACTTTAGAGTTTATGTGTCAAAACCACGTAGTTCGTATGACTGACAATGAGATGTGTTTTGGCGGGGAAAGCATCCCTATCCTTGAACCCGATGAGCAGAAACCTACCCGAAATCCCTTTTGGGCCGCGATGCTCCTCAAATCCGGGCCGTTTTCTGCTTACAAGTTATTCGTGAAACACATTCCTATTCAATATTTTTACACAAGTATCAAATATGATTCATGCAGCAACTTAAGAATTGATAACTCGTGAATAAATGATTATTAAAAAACGGATAAGTTTTCCCTGTTTGGATTACCCAGGGAGGCAAGTCTTTAACTCGTATGTACGCGGCTTAACCAGGGTATTTATGTGACTGTATCTGACATTTTCCTAACCACCTCCAAATATGTACATAGTAAGGTTTGAACCACTAACCTCTTGTGAAGAGTTCAAGTGAGGCACAAGTTACAACTACTCATGTGTTATTTTAGGTCTATAATTTTGTACCAAGTTTTAAATTTATATTATGCCGAACTAACCTATAGACTCTAAACACTAACAAGCAGTGTACCCAATCAATGTAGATAGTTTCTAGGTAAGCAAGGGATGAGTGAAGCTAAAATGATCTAAAGGTATTTATATTAATCTAAACTAAAATAACCTATCCTAACCTAGAAAGCAATTAAAGATTAAGGGGGGTTTAGCCTGATAGACTAGCACGAGTTTTATGTGTTTAATTAACCTAAATGCGAGAAAATAAATAACTAAACTAAATCAACTAACGCAAAGCAATTAAGACAAAGATTAGATAGGAAGAATGGGTTAACCAAGCCTAATCCATCTTATAGTTATGAATATGTTTGTTTCTACTTGTTTTAATTCATTTAATTGTTAATCGGCATATCAATTACAAAATTATGTCACAATTAAGTAACTAGCCCTTGGGGTGGATATGACGAAAGATCATAGTGACTCATCTAGCATCAATACTAACTTATTGCTTTAAACCATCTAACCTAGTTTGGTATTACACGCTACTAGTCCTATTAGGTTGTAGACACGTTCCGTTTATGCCAAACAATGATTCCCAATGAGGATTCGCATTAACGCACATATAACTTAACCAAAGTAACCACAATTGCAAGACGTTAAATTACATCAATTAAAGTTATAAGGATCATAACCTAGTTACATAGATATCTACTAGTTATAAGTAATAAACGAGTTTTTATCGACAAGCACCCAATCCAATAACAAAGTAAATCAATTCAACACAGCCATAAACACTAATAAAACTTCATAAACTTGGCTACCACCTAAAGGTGTTAGCCCATAATCTCAGCAAAAGATAGAGTGTACATTGCGAATAAACATAAAGAATTCATGAACAAAATACTTATGATAACCGAATGATACACGACGTTAAATCTTGAGATGTTCTTCATCGATCTTCAAGGATGGAAGGAGGCGGTGTTAGGGATGATTTGGGGCTGTCCCCAACTGATAATAATGATGCCAAAGTCGTTCTAGGGCTTTGGTATTTATAGGGGTAAGTTATGAGGCAAAAAATGATCCATTTTTAGGGGGTCATTTAAGCTCGGAATTGAATTTATTTGATCAAATATTGCCCTAAATCGTTCCTTTTGTGATTTTAGGTACTTTTGGAGTGAATTCTGGAAAAGGAAGCATTTTTGACGTTTTTAGAGCATAAAAGTGAAGAAAACGGCAAAGTCTTAATTTTTCTTGCTGGGAACAGTACCTGACGGCGTCACCAAGTTCTTAATGACGGCGTCAAGAGGAAAACAAGAGGTGAAGAGGATAGAGTCCATGACGATCCAGAAAGTTTTTACACTAGGGCATGACGGCGTCACCATAGGCCGTCATGGTCCATTTACACGTGACGGCCCAGAGGAAAATTGCTCTTGACGGCGTCAGATCTGGATCTAGGCAATCCGATATTATTATGAGCGGCGGGTTGACGGCGTCAGAATTCTCTTCTTGACGCCGTCACATTGGAAAATCTATATATAGTTTTGTAATTTTCATTCATAAAAAAGGAGGACAATTTTAGGGATAACTTAGAGAAACCCTAGCACGATTTTATCAGTCTTTTCAAGGGTTTCTACCCTTTGAAACCTTTCATGTTCAATTAAGATAAGTATCCTTTCAATTCATTCAATATGTCTATGTGTTGTTTGAATATATCTTACGCTTGTCTTGATTTTAACATGCTAGGCTAGATATCTTGTGTGTTTGCTTAGATGTAGTGAAACCTAGATGTTGATTATGGGTTGATTGCTTGTTTATAGTTGTTACGGATGAATGATTTCGATGTTAGGCTTAAGAAAACTGGCAGACTTCCATAGTGTAACTTGCTTGAACGTCTTAAGAAACATGAACCAATGCGTACTAGGTTTTTATGGTTGTATTTAATGCATGAGCGAATTCTAATGATCCCATGTTAGGAGCTTCTTGCAGGCTCAACATAGGAGTGAAGTAGGAGCTTATAGAGTTGGGGAAGTACGTACGCCACCCCACGATTGGTATTAAGGAATATAACCCGTCATTCACGCAACTGTAACAAACTATCAACCTGTAAAAGATATCTAGGGAGTAATGAAATCTAAGTAAACACAATTTTCCCATTTATTGTTCACACTACTAGTTTAATTAGCTTTATTTACATTTCTGTTATTTTATTTTGATTGCATCTTAGTTATTGGGTTAGTTGATTAGCAACTAATTCCGCCCACTCTTCCAAAACCCGAGATTTTAATTGCTTTTATAAAAATATAAAAATACAAAAAGAATCATCCCTCACCTCTAGACCTAGTTTTTAGGTTTTCTAATCCTAGCGACACTATTCCTGAGTTGAACGATCAATCCCCCGGTACTTGTCACTATACTATACTACAACGATCAGGTACACTGCCTGGTGGGGTTGTAAGCTTCTCGAGATCCCTCGAGAGGTAAAGCCTGGTGCAATTCCCACGCATCAGTAAGCAAGAGTAGCCTCCAAGTTTTACCAAAAATAGTTTGCAGTTGTTCCGACCCAGATACGGCGCATCTACAAACCCTATGTGCCATATCTCCTTCAGTAACAGATAGATCTCCTTTTTCTCTTTCCGTGGCCGCTTGAACGGAATAAAACGGAGTCCGGATAAAGATTTTACTGCCAAAATATGAAAGCATCTTCGAGTATCATCATGTAATCTTGACTTCTTCATTGAACTTCTATTCTTCACTTGATTTCTCGTCTAAGGATTGTATACGGCCTAAACGGCGTATCAGATTGGTCCGATGTGGCATATCAAGGTAACTTCGTGTGGGGTCTAAGATTATAATATTCACGGATATTCGTACACCGCCTATAGATGTGGCGTATCTTCGATCTCTTATGCGGCGCATGTTCTTCTGTGTCTTGGATTATTTTTGGTGAAGTCTTGAGATTGATAAGCCGTATGTTTGGAATGTAATACGGTGCATCTGGAGTAAACAAATCAGATCTTCTTCGTTAACCAAAGTTTCGTGTGTGGCGCATGGGATTAATCCATGCGGCGCATGCTTCAAAGTCAGGCAATGGTCTTCATATTCGTCTACGTCTTGTTATACGGCGCATCTATCAAGAATGATACGGTGTATTCTTCGTCAGTTCAGTAGACATTTCCAACTTTATCCATTTTGTTCCAATTTTCGTCCAAAATAGCTAACTTTCACCAAATGCTCGTTTATAACTGAGAGTTACAAAAGTAAATGATTAAGTATCAATTATCGTATGAAATAATATAAAACAAGCTATAAACATAGGATAAATGATGTTAATAATATGTCGTTATTTGATGTCCTCAACTACCTAGGTCACTTTGGTGAATGTTTAATCACTAGACTCGAAAAATCTTTTAACATTAGTATTCTACATACTTAGTTACTCCGTATAATTAAGTTATCCCATCCGGATTGCATACAAAGTTGACTTAAACGAGCTTCAGGATCATGATTTGCAGTCTTTCAAAGATAGCAACTAGCTAAAACATATAAAGGATCTCGTTTTTATTGCTAAAAAATAGTATCATAATAACATACGCATATAATTATTGTATAAATGTATTTGTTTCGAGATGGGTGATGACCTGATCATAAAATCCATGTTAACCCCCTGGAACTTGTTAATAAAAGGGTTTTGGCTATTAAATAGCCACATAATTTTCTCAAATGTACCGATATAGTACGTGTAATAATTTTTGTTCCAATATTGTACGTGTACTTTTTATTTCGTGTTAATATGGTCACTTTTTGACCGGTTACAAGTAAAACCTGCTGTGTCTTTGGTTTTTTATAATAATTTTAATGATTTTTTGTACAAAAATGGTCCCTTGTGATTTGTTTCCTTTGCAAAATAGGTCCTTTGCAATTTTTTCAAAAATGATCCTTTGTGTTTTGTTTCTTTTGTAAAATAGGTCCTTTGCGATTATTTCAAAAATGGTCCCTTGTGATTTATTTCTTTTGCAAAATAGGTCCCATTCGTTTTCATCTGTTTTTATGCGTTTTTCATCAGTTTTCATTCATTTTCGTCCGTTTTTATCCATTTTCATTTGTTTTAATTCGTTTTTATATGTTTTCATCCGTTTTTATACATTTTCATTTGTTCTCAACCGTTTTTATACGTTTTCATTTGTTTTCATCCGTTTTCATACGTTTTTACACGTTTTCATCCGTTTTTATATGTTTTCATCCGTTTTTATACGTTTTCATTTGTTTAGATCCGTTTTTATATGATTTCTTCTGTTTTTATACGTTTTCATTTGTTTTTATACGTTCTCATCTGGCTTTATCCGTTTTTAAATGTTTTCATTTGATTTTATCCATTTTTATATGTTCTTATCCGTTTTTATACGTTTTCATTTGTTTTCATCCGTTTTTATTTGTTTTTATCCGTTCTTGTTCGTTTTTATTCGCTTTTATATGCTTTCATCTACTTTTATGCATTTCTATCCGTTTTTATTCGTTATTATCCCTTTTTATCTGTTTTATTTGTTTTTATACATTTTTTTTTTCAAAATAGTGCCCTTGCGATTTTTTCAAAAGAAGACTTTGTGCATTTTTAGGGTGCGTTTAGTTGGTGAAAACGAATAAAAATGAATAAAAACGTATAAAAACGAATGAAAACAGTTGAAAATGTGTAAAACGTACAAAACAGAAAAAACGAATAAAAAAGGACAAAAACCTATAAAAATAGATGAAAACGGATGAAAACGAATAAAAACGGATAAAAACATATGAAAACATACAAAGGACAAATATTTTCATTTTTTAAAATAAGACTTTGTGCATTTTTATGGTGCATTTAGTTGGTGAAAACGGATTAAAACATATAAAAACAGATGAAAATAAATGAAAACGAAAGAAAATGAATAAAAACGGATGAAAACAGATGAAAACGTATATAAACAAATGAAAACAAATAAAAACAGATGAAAACGTATAAAAACGTATAAAAACAAATGAAAACATACAAAGGAAAAATATCGGTACATTTGAAAAAATACATGGCTATAAAACATTCCAAAGTAATAAGAATATTCATTATCGATGCTTTGAGCGACTATCATAACAATTCGCAGTAAAATTCTCAATAGTTATAAGAAAATAAAACATTCCAAACTAATAAGAGGGTTCTCTAGCGACTCACTTATCTCCCGATGTGGTTCTGGTACCACCACCGATGGAACAGATATACCACCATGGCCAATCTTCACCCCTTTAACCTTACCTTTATTACCACCCAACTTCACATTCATCTCTTCACTGTGTTTTAAAGTCACATTACGACATTTTCCTAATCCACGCGACGACCTCGGTTTTCTTGTAAGATTGTCTCGTCGGACAACATTCCTGTTGTGCCGTCTTGTCTGCATGCTGTTCGAGGGGAGGTGCTCTTTCCTGTCAGATAAATTTTGCCGTCTTGATGGCTTCTGTGTAACCTCACCATCTTCGTCTTCAGTTTTAGCTACATTCATGTTACAATCAGTTGTCACTGTAGTTGTGGTTGTAGCAGCTGAGAAGAAACTGTCAGTGTAACTACACATATCCGACACTTCTTCAGAAACATGTTCTTGTGTTGGTTTCTTTACCGTTGCATCATGGATGGTGTTGTTTTTATGAAGAATCTGTGGTGTTTCTTTCTTTGTTTTCTCTTGATCTTCTGATGGTGTAGGATCATTATGTTTTGGTTGTGGTGTTGGTGGTTGTTTGTTTGTTTTGGTGACAGTGGTGCTTAAACAATTGCCCATTTAGTGTGTGTTTTGGTGTGTGAAATGTTACTGTGATGGAGATGCTTTTAAGTAAGCTTTGAGGGGAGCGAAAGCAAGGCGTGAAAGAAATACTGTATAACTGTATCTGACTGAATTGCTTTTGCTAGTTTACACATAAAGAGAAAAAATATATATTAAAAATTAAAAATAACTAAATAAGAGATCTCGCTTAAACTTTACAGTCTCATTTTATCACTGAATAATTAATTTGTAGCCAAAAATTTTAGAATATTTAGAGCAATCACAATGGCAATTAGCATTGATGACTTTTTTTAGCTATGTTATCTTTTAATTATTTGCTTTTAGGTATTATGACTAAACTCACTCCAATGAAAAAAAAAAAAAAAAAAAAAAAAAAAAAAAAAAAAACAAACAAACTTTTCAAAATGAATTAAAATGAAAAATCGACAAGATAAAATCATCAAAGACTTGAATCATCAAGTCCTTGTAAAAATAAAAAAATAAAATGCATTAATACTTAAAAACTTTCCAAAGACTTTTTCAAAAAATAATAAAAAATAAATAAATAAATAAATAAAAACCTACATTCAATGAAAGGACTTTAGAACACTCCCAACTGTGACGCGTCGTCAGTTGTGACACCTCAAAGTCACATTACCACTTCTCAAATTGACACATAAGCTCACACAATAGGGGTGTGTCTCTTTTTGTTTCACTACACAAATATACCTCACAAAACACGCACTCATACAAAACACAAATGGCCTTGCACCACCTCGTCCTTTGCTCATCGTCAAACCGAAGAACCCCAAACCGACACTACCGACGAGGTGGTGCCATCGATGTTTATAAACCGACGAGTGTCGGTTTGTAAACCAACACGCACGTTGGCACAAGTCTTAGTAGCTCTCCACAAATACCAATGTAATTAAGTGAATAAATTAATATGTATTTTACCATCCATAAAAATTAAACTTATTTAATTATTCTTCTATAATTTTGTAAAAAAAGTTTGACCGGATAGTATAATACTATAATCCATATTTGGTAAACATGACAAATTGTTGCACCAATTTAGGGCTCCAAGACAAAGCACTATATTTTTATCTTTACAAAAATGGATCCTAATAAATAGTCCACTATAAGTAATATGACATTTCATGTGCTAATCATCCAAGTGTTAATTCAAAAACGTTATATAATCTTGAAAGAACAAATGTTAAATTGATTGATGAAGCAAAATCTACTTCCGTGTTGGATATTGAGGGATGATTCACGAATTTAAATCTCTACTTACAAATTTCATGTGCTAACATCCAACTTTTTATATATCCATAAATCTCAAATTAAATGTCTACTTGTACACATTTCATGTGCTAGCATCCAACTTTTTATATATCCATCAATCTCAAATTAAATGTCTCCTTGTACACATTTCATGTGCTAGCATCCAACTTTTTATATATCATCAATCTCAAATTAAATGTCTACTTTTACACAGTTTCCACCAATCAAATGTTAAGAATTGGTTGAACTACATGAATGTAACCACTTATTTTAGAGCATATCAGAACGAAAATGTAAACGTTTAATTTGGGAGTTAAAGTTTCCATTCCGAGAAAGCATTCTATGCTTGGTCAATATGAATAGAAACTAGCAATCCTCATTTTCTTGTTAAATAAGACGACATATATAATATGGTTTGTACCTATGCAGCTATATATGCATGCTTGATCACGTTAGCAAAACAAAATCAAAATTGTAAGTTATATAATTTTTAGTTTGGTCCTTTTTATACCACCCCACAAAAATAGGCAAAGAATTTATATTATCATTATTATGAACCATACAATTGAAGCTTTTTAAAGTTTTCACACCCGCGAAAACTTAAACTTTGCATTTCCTTTCCTCTAAATTATTTTGCTATCAAAACAAAGAGGCTATAATCATAATCATTCACCAATATCTTCAAGTATTCCATATAATCATATAGATTATCACTTTGTATCGTAATTTTTCATTCGATGGGCAGTCGTAACGATGAAGGAGGAGACACGAACCCATTCGCGGTAATTGATCAATATCATGATCATTATATCATTTTATTATTTTAACGTTTGTTTCAATCTTTTTGAGTTTTTTTATTGCAATTATGGGTTTACGAGTCATGTTCTTGATTGATGGCGTATCTGTCAGTAATCCAATAATATTTAATTTGTTGTTGGTTTTAAATTTGAGATTAATGGTATACAGGTCTGGTTGTTTATAAATGGATTCATTGCTCTCTTTTTTTTAATAAATTTTGTTTCTTATTTATTGTTTACTTTAACATTTTAATGCTCAAGATCAATGTTCCAATTCAATTATAGTTTTGGATACCGACTTGCTAATGAAAATGCAAATGCCCATTGTTTTATTGAATTGGTTTTGCAAAGCCTGATTTATTGTATCATATATTAGTAACAATCCAACCATGCATATTTCGAAAAGAATTGGAGTGCGGCATATGTAAACATGGCTCATTCATCTGTGTTTCTACTCACTTTCGCCTAAAATAATGACCTTGATGACTATTTCATCCCAGAAGTTCCATCTAAGAATTTGAAGACCTTCTAAATTTTTGATATAGTTAAGGCAGAGTTAATTCCAGAAAATGTAGAAACATAACATTCTTAGGACAATGTCACACATTAAAAATGGAACACACGATCTGACATTTTGTAAATAAAAGGCACAATATTATCTTACATCGTGTTTTATGTGTGCTTATGTGTATTTCTTGAAAATCTACACAGGGAGATCATCATAGTTCTAGTACGAGCCCAAAACCGCTTCCACCAGCACGTGCTGAATATGACCGTGGTACAACTAGTGTTGATATCACGTTTGACACCAATGTACGATCTAATTTTAGACAGCTTAGCAAAGAAATTTTTGTTCTATGTCCCTCAATGCTTATCTGACTCTTTTTTTCCTTTTTTTAAATTTTCGTTTTCTCATATAAGGACTTGAAAGACAAGGAAAAGGAACTCCAAGCTAAAGAGGCTGAACTGCAAAAGAGGGAAGAGGTACATTTTCGTTGACTTGTAGTCTTGTACAGATGTAAGCGATCGAAAATTTCCAAGCTGGAATATATATGTTACAATTTTGAGTGCGGATATAGGACAACAATATAATATAGTGACTTAAGTTTTTCATACTACTACTTATACTTTTTGTCTTTCTTCTCTGCGCAGGAACTAAAGAAGCGGGAGGATGCAATCGCACGCTGTAATCCAGATATCTATGACAGAAATATAATTTGTTTTTCTAAGCTGATTATAGAGCACACTAAATTATTTTCACATCACTTGTTTTGCAGCAGGAATTATTATAGAGGAGAAGAATTGGCCACCATTTTACCCTATGATTCATCATAATATCGCAAATGAAATTCCTATCCATCTACAGAAAACACTATATGTTGCGTTTGGATCTTGGCTAGGTATTATAAGTTTCGACACCCTTTTGATTTTTCTTCCTGGTTCAGAAGATACTTGAATAGTAAAGAAGTTAATAATTGGATATATCGCTGCAATGATAATCACATCAAATGCATTATAAAGGGGACACTAGACTTTGAACATTATGTTGCAGGTCTTATGCTGTGCCTTGTATGGAATCTTATAGCAGTTACTGGAGCCTGGTTTAAAGGGCAAGGTATGTCTAGAACTAACTTGCATAGTACCGCAAATTCAATATTTCTATCATTTCTTTTATAAATATATCATATGTTGCACTCAACTTTATTATATTTACAGGCGCTGAAATTTGGTTACTTGCTGTAATCTACATCATATTAGGAGTTCCTGGATCATACATTTTGTGGTATCGTCCGTTGTATCGAGCCATGAGGTATAACTCCAAGCTTCTTAGGCAAACACATTTTGCGTGACAACTTCTAATCTTCTTTCATTAATTTTCTTTTTGACAGGACCGATAGCGCTATAAAGTTTAGTTTATTTTTCTTGACTTACTCTGTAAGCTTTGTTCCTTAATAAGTTATTTATCAGTTGTTTTTGGGGGACAAAACATATGAGAAACCTTTCTGTTCGTGTAGTGTCACATCACGTTCTGTGTTTTTGCTTTGCTTGCTCCTCCTTTTATTATCCAAGGGAAGTCTCTAACGTAAGTTTCATTGTTCTATTTTGTATAGCTACAAGAAAAACTAAGGTAAAGAATGTAACCATTTGTTTAAAAATTTAATGCCTGAGCTGTGTTTATCTATTGCAGAGGAATTATGTCTGCTATTGATTTTGCAACCTGGAATGCTACACTAGCGGTAAGATAGTGTGTTGAATTAAGTCTCAGTCACGCAAGAAACTTATCAGAAAGTATGTTTGTAATGAATATTATATGTCTTCATTTGAAGGTCGTCTACTTCATTGGATTTGGACTTTTTGCTATAGAAACAGCAATCAGCATATGGGTCATTCAGGTCTGAATACACTTGTCGACACCCTTTCCATTACTTGTCATCCCCTTGATTTCTTTTTCTCATCTTCCCTTTTTATAAGGAGATTTAAAGGGTCTGTTTTGTATTTGCAGCAAGTTTACATGTACTTCCGTGGTAGTGGAAAAGCTGCACAAGTGAAAAATGAGGCTACAAGGTCGACTATGATGTCAGCATTTTGAAATAGAACCTAAATAAGAGATATGAGACAGCATTTGTTCGGGAACTCCTTGAGGACCCTCTTAACACACGTATAAAGTTAAATGCTGGTGTCCAAGAGATTACATGGTGAATAGTGAGAGTAATTAGTTTTTATGATTGTAATAGCAATATGGATTTAACAATAAGATTTGTACTTTTTCTAAGTTCTTTTAGAGCAAAACGCCTCCTGTCATACGTAAGAGTTTATACAAATTATGTTTAGGTCTTAAGTGGACCTTGTAATGCAAAAGGTATAACAAAAGTGCGTAAGGAAATTATGTTATCAACTAAACTAATTAATACATGACTCATTTTTTTCTCTTAATTTTGAATTGCTCATCAACATACTAAATATGACACATAGTTTTAAGAAGTACAATTATTTTACGGCAACCAATAACAACTCACGCTCTATTTTTAGCAACTTATTACAGTATTGATATAAAGAAAACATTTGCTTAAAACTTAAAAACTTAAAAATAGTAATTTTATCAGACTAAAATACTCTTAGTTATAAAAGATAATGCAATGTATTAAATTTCAAATACAGTATTTATTTAAAGTTTAAACCACTAAATTTCTCGCTCTCACTTACTCCACACTCATATAATAATAATAATAATAATAATAATAATAATAATAATAATAATAATAATAATAATAATAATAATACACACATAAATTAACGCTACTATACACCTCTGCGCAGGTAATCATCTAGTTATTTGAAATTGAACGCTTATTTTAGGCTCGGTGTAATGGTCATCCGACCATCACCTCCACCTCAGAGCCACATCAGCTTTTCAACACATCAACTTGGCACCTCCTTTAGAGGCATTGTGGTCACTACCTAACCAAACACATAAAAATGCCCTAATTTATGCAAACATACACTACAATATACCCCATACATAACTAATACTCCCTCCGTCCCACATTAAGTGTCCACTATGACTTTTTCAAGTCTTTTTTCTTCAATTTTGACTTCAAATTTTTTTGTTCGTGTTATATAGTACTTGATGCAAGATATATATTAATGGATTAAGTTTTTAGTTGTGTTTTCATTTGTATAATTTTCATTAATTATTATAGAACACAAATAAATATATTTAAGGTCAAAGTTGGTGAAAAAAGACTTAGAAAAGTCATAGTGGACACTTAATGTGGGACGGAGGTGGTGTGTTTCAGTTAGATGGTCTGCACCACCTAATCAACACAAAAAATACATCTTCGTGCTCCAAACTGGAGCTTCGTCATGGTCTTGGTGTATGAACGGGATCCTTCACGTGTGGTGGATAAACACACTTTGTTCTTGACTTTTAAAGGAAATGAAAAAGAAAAGAATAGGAAATGGTAAAGTAAAGAAGTGTTAGTTGACATTTTCTTGAGATATAGGAAAGAAAATGAAGTAATTATAAATCATGTTCTTAAGTTGATGAAAATGAAAAATAAATTGTTCGAATTACATGTATGTTTTTTAGTTGTTAGTGTCATATTTTTTAAAAATGCATATTAGTTTTTACATATCATATTTTAAAATTCTTTTTCTCTTTCCTCCCAAAGATAGGAGGAAGATTTTTTTAAAAGAAATTCTCTAATCTTCCTCTTCACTTCTACTCTTTGAAAAAATATATATACATTTTTTCTTCTTTCATTTATCCTCAAATTTTAACTCAAGAACATTGTGTATAACACCCCTCTTAGGACAATCAAACTAGAAAAACTGACATTTAGGGCATTCACTATAGTAATTTATGAAAAGGATTATAAAAAGATGAAGAGGACTAAGCAATTGTAAATCATAGTGAAGATAGGTTTATAAATGATCCGGAATGAATAGGTCTAAAATATCAAACCTCTTCATACTTAAATGTATTTGGATTATATATGATATCTATAAAGCTTTGTGAGTTTTATGCATAGTGAAGATAGGTTTATAAAACAAAAAGATTTATGAATTATAAACCTTTATAAAAGTTTAACATAGTTGATGCTCTTTGTTTAGATTGTAATTTGAGTAAAAAAGGAAAGAAATAAACTTAAGGTATACAAACTGAAAGTAGTACTAATACAAGGGGTTTTAAAGCAACTAATATCAACAAAAAAACAAACCACCCTTCTTTGAAACAAAAGGCTTCCATAGTTCCATTTCAACCTGCAACCACTCAAAAAAAAAAGCCGCCATAAAAAAGAAATGCTTCAAATATGCAGTTACAGAGAAGTAAACAACAACAGGGATAATTTGCAGCACCAATCACATCCCTTCATCTTGCCACGTAAGCACCCTTTCATTTCTGTTCAAGGGTTTTATCTTAAACCCCATAAAATTCCCATTAGGGTTTATCTAGGGTTTAGCTTTAAGCCTCAAATTAGCTCAAAAATTGAAAATAGTAATACCATCATAAATAGTGTAAGTAATTATAGCTTTAATGACAAGAAGAATAAAAAAAATGGCAAGAAATATGGAGGGTTGTTGCCTAGTATTTTGAAGTCTTTAGATAGCGAAGAGGATGTCGAAAAGACTTTAAATTTGTATTATGGGAAGCTGAATCCTAAAGAACAGACAATTATTCTTAAAGAACAAAGAAGTTGGGAAAAGGTTGTTAGAGTGTTTGAGTGGATGAAATCGCAACCCGATTATTTGCCTAATGTGATTCATTACAATGTTGTGTTGCGTGTGCTTGGTCGTGCGAGGAAGTGGGATGAGTTGAGAAAGTGTTGGGTTGATATGGCTCAAAAAGGTGTTTTTCCGACTAATAATACTTATGGGATGCTTGTTGATGTTTATGGTAAGGCGGGTTTTGTAAAAGAAGCGCTTTTGTGGATTAAGCATATGAAAGTTAGAGGTGTTTTTCCGGATGAAGTGACGATGAATACGGTTGTTCGTGTGTTGAAAGATGGGGGTGAGTATGATAGGGCGCATCGGTTTTATAAAGATTGGTGTGTTGGGAAAGTTGAGTTGGGTGATTTGGATTTGGAGTCTATGGTGGATTCGTGTTTGGAACCGATTAGTTTGACAAGGTTTTTGTTGACTGAGCTTTTTAGGACTGGTGGACGAGATCATACGAAGAGTGTGGTGAAATCTGATGTTGAAGGCTCTGTTCAGAAGCCGCGGTTGACTGCTACTTATAATACTTTGATTGATTTATATGGAAAAGCTGGGAGATTGAAAGATGCGGCTGATGTGTTTGCTGAGATGTTGAAGTCAGGAATTGCTATGGATACGATTACTTTTAATACAATGATATTTACGTGTGGGAGTCATGGGAATTTGGCAGAAGCAGAGGCGTTGTTGATTGAGATGGAAGAAAGGGGAATTTTACCTGATACGAAGACTTACAATATCTTTTTGTCTCTATATGCGGATACTGGAAACATAGATGAAGCTCTTCGCTGCTATAAAATGATAAGGGAAGTTGGTCTTTTCCCTGATGCCGTTACCCATAGAGCTGTTCTTCAGATTTTATGTGAGCGAAGGATGGTTCATGAAGTGGAAACTGTGATTAAGGAAATTGAAAGATCGGGTTTGTGTATTGATAATCAGTCTGTTCCTTTAGTTGTTAAGATGTATGTAGATGAAGGGTTAGTTGACCGTGCGAAGTTATTATTTGAAAAGTGTCAAAAGAATGGTGGGTTGTCGTCAAAGACTTATGCTGCTGTTATTGATGCGTATGCTCAAAAGGGACTTTGGTCTGAAGCTGAGTACGTGTTTGGTTGTGAAAGAGAGAGAGATATTACAGAGTATAATGTCATGATCAAAGCATATGGTATTGCAAAGCTTTATGATAAAGCGTTTTTGCTGTTCAAAGGTATGAAAAGTCAAGGGATTTGGCCAGACGAATGCACGTATAATTCATTAATTCAGATGTTTTCGGGGGGTGATTTGGTTGATGAAGCAAGGGATCTTCTAGGTGAAATGAGGGAAGCGGGTTTTAGACCCTCCTGTTTGACCTTTTCTGCTGTTATTGCAAGTTATGCTCGTTTAAAAAGGCTTTCTGATGCAGAGGATATGTATCAAGAAATGGTGAAAGCTGAGGTTGAACCTAATGAGGTTGTGTTTGGTTCTTTAATAAATGGATTTGCAGAAAGTGGTGAACTTGAAGAAGCTCTTCGGTATTTCAGGATTATGCAAGAATTGGGATTATCAGTCAATCAAGTAGTGTTGACTTCTTTAATCAAGGCATACACTAAAACCGGTATCATTGAAGGAGCAAGAACGATTTACAATAGAATGAAGGAATTACCAGGGGGTCCGGATGTAGTGGCATCAAACAGCATGCTCAATCTTTATGCAGATATGGGTATGGTCTCAGAAGCCAAATTGATATTTGATTATTTACAAGAAAATCATCAAGCGGACGGTGTGTCTTTTGCAACTATGATGTATGTTTATAAGAACATGGGTATGATTGATGAAGCCATAGAAGTTGCAGAAAAGATGAAAGACTCTGGCTTGCTGACCGACACCCCTTCTTTTAACAAAGCAATGGCTATATATGCCACAAGCGGTCATTTAGTCAAATGTGGACAAATGCTGCATGACATGATAACGCGAAAGCTATTGCCAACCAATGGAACTTTCAAAGTATTATTCACTGTGTTGAGAAAAGGTGGCATTCCATCTGAAGGAGTGGAACAGCTCGAGTTTGCTTACCAGGAAGATAAACTATACGCCAGGCCAGCAGTCGTAACAGCTGTTTTTTCTGTACTTGGTTTCCATACTTACGCATTGGATTTTTTTGAAAATTCCATTAAGTTTGAGACGGGTTTGAATCCTTTTGTGTATAACGTTGCGATATATGTTTTGGGGAGTTTGGGGAGACTAGATGACGCGTTTAAGATGTATATGAAGATGCAAGATGAAGGTTTGGAAGCAGATATTGTTACATATATATATCTGGTGGGTTGTTACGCAAAAGCTGGTATGCTGGAAGGTGTTAAGCGGGTATACAGCAAGTTAAAATATGGGGACATTGATCCGAATGAGTCTTTATATAGAGCAGTTATAGAAGCTTATAAAATTGTGAACAGGAAGGATCTTGCAGAATTGGTGAACCAAGAGATGAACTTGGCTTTTAATTCAGAATCCTTGCCTGATTCCGAGACTTCTGAGGCTTCTGAGACTGAAGACGAGGTTGATGAAACCTCTGTAAGTTAATCTGTATGAACAATGGTGTACATTATCGTAGGCATGTAAATGGATCATACATAGATTTGGATGGTATGTTCATGTTCTTGCTCCCTTTCCTGATTCTGAGGATGATGACGTGCCTCTGTGAGTTTATGTTAATGTAAACAAGCTGGGTATACTTGACAGGTCCGTTACAGATTCATATGTTATATATATCGAGTACATTTGATGGAAATTAGACTAGTGTAGATACGCTAAAGATGGAAAACATCTGTGATAAGCAATGTATTTGAATTCTGTTTATCTACAAAACATATCTTAGTTAACAAATAGCAGAAGTTGCTTACTTCTAAGCATATTATGTGAAGATTTTTTTATTTTATTTTCTTGTACTCCCAGTTGTTACCTTAGTACCAGTATATTATGCAAGACAAAAGTCAAAAATCGCACCAAGTATTCCTAGTAAAGTCGACAAAACTGTAGCATGTATTGTGAGAATAGGTTGATTGACATTGTATGTTATTAATACGATAGCAGGTATAATAGAAAATTAGGTATACGTGATCGGTTCAAATGGGTTTAAATCAATAAATTTGTGTTATCAGAAGTGCACTTCAATGATTACAGATCTTTCATGCTTGTGTATTGTCATGTAATAATATCAGCATGTCTATCCCTTCATCGATGATGATCGATTACACTTCATCTGCTGCACCAATGTCTATCCCTAGTAAAGGAAATTTTGGAGAAGCAATCTCTATCCCTAAAATAATTATACTTGTTGGAGTACATCTATATCAATCCAGCTTTTCCCAAGTGTTTTATGAATGCCTCTTTCTTTCATAAGCCCAATAATCTTTACCGATTCATTCCACCGTCCAATCGCTCTGTAAACATTAGCTAAGAGAACATAACTCAAATGATAATTCGGATCCAAATCCATCATCCTTTTAGCAATTCTTTCTGCAGCAATGAAATTAGTACTAGTAGTACATGCACCAAGAAGTGTCGCCCAAAGAGACTTATCATCCCTAAAGCGCGACCCTTCTAATAACTGTTCGGCTTCTTCCATATGCCCAGAACGACCTAACAAATCAACCATACAACTGTAATGCTCGATCCCAGCTTCAATTCCATACTTTTTGTCCATTAACATAAAGTACTCACGCCCTTCATCAACCAAACCAGCATGGCTACAAGCAAAAAGTACACCAATGAAACTAATGCTATCGGGACTAATTCCATCACTGATCATATCATCAAACATCCTAATCGCATCTACACCTCGCCCATTCTGAGCAAACCCGTTAATTATTGAGTTCCAAGTTATAAGATTTCTAATCTGCATACTTTCAAATAGTCTATAAGCAAAATCTATACAACCACATTTTGCATAGAGATCAACTAGCGCCGATTCTATGATAACATAACGACACCCATGCCTTCTCAGATACTGGCAATGAACCTCTTTACCATGCCTCACAGCTGCCAAACCTGCACAAGCACGAATTATAGTTCCAAAACTATAAAGATCAACCTCATCCATCACCTTGAAAAGCTCAACAACTGTTTCAAAATCACCCTTTTGGCAGTACCCACCAAGCAACGCACACCACGTCACCGAATTCCTCTCCCTCATTCTATCAAAAACCTTCCGAGCCTCACTCAACGAGCCACACTTCCCATACATATCAACTAAACTACTATCAACAACCACATTATCACAAATCCCGGAAACCACAACTTTACCATGAACCTCTTTCCCTTGCTTCACCCTCCCTAAGTTCCCACACGCCGTCAAAACACTCCCAAACGTAAACCCATCCGCCTCCATGCCACCTTTCCCCAACATCAAAACAAAAAACCCCAACGCCTCTCCAAACAAATCATTCCGGGTAAACGCAGAAATAACCGAAGTCCAACAAATCGAATCCGGGTCCATCATTTCATCAAACACTTTCCTTGCATCCCACGCAACAAAACACCTCCCATACATATCAATAACCGAGCTACAAACAACCTCATTCCAAACAAACCCACATTTCACCACAAACCCATGAACACATCTCCCAATCTCCACGTCACCAATCTCAGCACACGCTTTCAAAACACTAGACAACGTAAACCCATTAGGCTGAACTCCACTTCCCATCATTTCCTTAAACAAAAAAACCGAAAACCTCGGTTTTCCGACACGAATATAACCCGAAACCATAGAAGTCCAAGACACAACATCCTTATAATACAATGTGTCAAAAACACGTCTTGTTAAACTAAAGCTGTGACATAGTTTAAAGTAATGAGCTAAAAGTGAGTTGCCAACAAACCGGTCTGTTTCTAAACCGGTTTTGATGACGTGTGCATGGATTTGTAGGCCTAATGTGAGGTTTTTAAAATTTGTGCATGTTTGTAATAAGATGGCGTAAAGGATTGGTTTTTTAGTGAGTTTTTGGGAGTGGGAGTGGGTATTGTTTAGGAGGTTTATGGCTTTTGAAAGATGGTGGTTTTTGCATAATGTGATTATGGTTTGGTCGAGTGTGGGAGAAGTGAAGTGGCGGAGAATGACTTGATTCATGGGTGAATGAAGGTGTTTTTTTTAAATCGTTGGGAGAATATCAAAACTATTTTATTAGACCATGTTTATCAACAGTAAAATAACAAATCCTCCTATTTTATTTTCCTACAAATCCTTCTGCTTACAAGATTCTGACAAGTGTTCAAACTGACAGTTAGGAATATACTCCCTCCGTCCCTTATTAAATGTCCTGTTTGAATTTTCAAAGTCTTTTTTTCTCAACTTTGACCTTAAATATTTTTGTTTGTGTAATATAATATTTGATACAAAATATATGAATGAATTAAGTTTTAAATGTATTTTCATTGCGTATAATTTTTATCAAATACTATATAACACAAGTAAAAATATTTAAAGTCAAAGTTAGTAAATAAAGACTTGAAATGTTAAACATGGACATTTAATAAGGGACGGAGGGAGTATTGTATGAGGCTATAACAACGCTCTTATCAACCAATTACTCGGTAAAATATTATTTTCTTACTTCTTTATTTATAAAATCAATAGATACAAAGAATCTTGATTTTTTTTATCATTTATCAACAATCCAACCTAACATATGATACATACAACCAAACTCCACCTCATGTACACTACATAGCCCATCATGAGAAGCCATATGACTAATTCAGTGCATTAAATGTCTAACTTTTATATAAAATTAATATTATATTATGTATTTACTATATTTGTGGTTTTAAGAGCCAAAGGTGCCATTGCTAGCTTCATCTCCTCATTTGAGGTCTACGGGTGCCACATCATCCCAACACCTCTTCACAACTAACCTCCTTCTCACTCACAACTAACCTCAACGTACTCATTTAGGGCCCACCACTTACAACTTTATTTTTTATTCAAATTTTTAAATAAACTAAATTTATTTCATAAAAATAAAATTACATTCCAAATAAACTAAATGTCAGCCTAAATATTTTCTAAACAACCAATTCATAAAAATAAAATTATATTCCAAACAAACTAAATGTCAACCAATTTGTTATGAATAAAATTGCTAGTCCAAATAAAATAAAATAAAAGCCCAGTATGTGGCCCAACAATAAAACCTAAATAATCCTGATTAAATACTAATGCCTCCAAACTTTCTTTCACTTCATCCATGTTCTAAACCAGTTTCTTCCTTCGCTGCTATTGCTCAATTTCTGAAAATAGATCAATTTTGCTTGCAGGTATTAAAAAAAAGATGCAATGCTCCATTTTTGAAAATAAAAAACGCTTTGATATTGCTCGGGTCCCACCTTTGTAGGTTTCTTCCTTCGCCGTGCAGACGAGCACCTCTTCAGTGGCGAGCTTCGGCAAGGTTCAGCTGGTGTGGCAACGAGCAACGAGGAAGCAACTTGCTTCTCCACATGGGACTGGCGAGCATACACAACGAATGGCAACTTTGGCTCTAAGAGCATTAGGTATAGTTGACAAGCTCAAGCTCCTCATTCGGGCTCCACGTGTGCCACATCACCCAACACCTTTTCACAACAAACCCCCTCCTCACCAAACAACAAACCTCAACTTCTTCATATAAGCCCCACCACTTACAACTTTATTATATATTTTAAAAAAAAAAAAAAATCAGATCTATCCTCTCTCTCACTCTTACATCTCTTCCTCTCTCCCTCTTGCACCACTTCTCAGCCACACCACCGGCCACCGCCATACCACTTCCCTAACACCGCCGTCACCTTCAACTAGACAAGGATCTAGGGTGCGCTTATTATGAGTTGGTAAAGGTTTGTTTTGGTTCATTGAACATCACAGCCGCCACCATCATCATCTCCCTCACTCGTCTAATCCGTTGGTATATCGAAACCCAAATCCATCTATAAAAAAGTAGGATATCACACTTGGGCCCCACTCTTGTCAGGGAAATTTGTTCGCCGTGCCCACGAACGGCGAACAACGGCGAGGGTCTCCTGGTGTGGCAGCGAGACACGGCTCGCCGTTGCCTACTCCACGTCGGACGGCGAGGCTGGAAGAGTTGCCTACACCAAGTGCTCTAATCGGTTGGTGTAGATCACCAATAAACAGTCTTAATGATCGGGAGACCTAAAAATGTGACTAAATTTATATCTAAAACTATGTAGCATTATACTATTGAATGCAGTTATTTTATAAACCAACAGAATCATGCCACACAAATTTAGACATGAAATTATTCACATATTTAGGTCTTTCAATAATCCATTATCTTATTTTGTATGTGTGTCTTTTGAATGTTAATAATATAAGATTACTATCAGCTATTATTGATTTATGAAAAAGGTAATATATATATATATATATATATATATATATATATATATATATATATATATATATATATATATATATATATATATATATATATACACACACACACACAAATGTTTTATGTTTCATTTCAATCATAATAAGCACTCATTTCATGTCTATATGATATAAAAAGGTCATAATTCTTGAAACTCTTTTCAAATTCAATACATTAATGCATTTGTTATATAACACATTTTATGAAGTATTAAGGTTTATACTATAGTAAATGTAGATTGGTTTACAAATTATTGATGTGTATTAAGTATACAAGCTTATCACTGATTGTAATAAAGTCCAAAGTATAGGGACTAAAGTTGTATCTTTCTTTTAAAAGTTAATTAGGCGCATAAGTCTGTTACTCACTCCCACATCTGTATAAATGTATCCCTTCCCCTTCGTTGGTAAATAACAATTTCACTTTATAACATTTCATATCCGCTATTTTGATATGGTATCAGAGCACAGAGCTTGATTCTGTTACCTAACCGTTTTTCTAACGACTTTTCCTAACTGCTCTGCTCTTGAATCGTCCTCCTTCTTCCTAATTGTGCTATCATTGATTCGATTCACAGTTATAGGAGTGTTTTAATGGCGAGTTCGAACAGTAATACTACTTCAAACCTTCCTCATTCCACTTCTACCACCATTAACAATCAAGAAACCCAATAAACATGAATGATGATCCATTGTATCTATCCAGTTCTGATCACCTAGGCATGACACTAACTAATACGCCTTTCAATGGGAGTGACTTTCTTGGTTTGAGCCATATAATCAGGATGGCATTGGGGGCAAAGTTGAAGCTTGGTTTCATTGATGGTTCTTTGGCAAAACCCCATATGACTGATAATAACTGCCAAAGATGGATTCGTTGTTATTACATGGTGACTTGTCGGGTTTTGAATTCTATGGTTGCAGAGTTATTTGATTCTTTCTTGTATTCTAAGTCTTCTAGTGATTTGTGGAAGGATCTTGAAGAGAGATATGGTCAAAGTAATGGGCCACTCACCTATCAAGTTGAAAGGGAGTCAAGCAAAGTTTCTCAATGTAGTCTCTCTATTGCTGCTTATTTTAACAAGTTGAAGAGGTTTTGGGATGAGTTGCATAGTCTCAATGGTATTCCTGTTTGTACTTGTAGAAGAATGAGAGAATGTACCTATGGAATAACTGAAAAGTTCTTGGAGATTGATAGTAGGTCAAAGTTAATGCAATTTTTGATGAGGTTGAATGATGATTTTGAGGCAGTTAGGAATCAAATTCTTTCCATAGACCCTTTACCAAACATCAACAAAACTTATTACATAGTGCAACAAGTGGAAAAACATAAACAAGTGACTTATCATGTAGCAGATCCAACTGCTTTCTTTGCTAACACTAGATCAAGAACTAATCAAGGTCCAAGAAGAGATAGTAGGGAGATCAGGAGTGATAAGAAGGTTTGTACATTTTGCAAACAAGATGGGCATGTGTATGAGCAGTGTTTTGAAAGGTTGGGCCATCCAGATTGGTACAAAGGTAAAAAGAACATAAAAGGAGGGAAAATGGATGCACAAGTTACAACTGATTTTGATGCTTATATGCAACAGGATACTCCATTTGATTTTGCTTATGAAAATGACATGAAAAAGGGGGTAAGACTAATGTGGATCAAAGAATGGTGGCTGCAGTTTGTCAAGAAATGATGAAGATGTTTAAGGGAAAGAGTGTGGATCAAACTAATGTTGCCAGTACTTCTAAGCCACATACATGTACTTATTTCTATGGTTGCCAACCCTATTTAAGAGTCTCTTTTCATGTGTCTCTAAATGCCTTGACTAGACGCTTGAAATTTGATATTGAGGTTGATTGGGTAGTAGATACTAGAGCATCAGATCATATGTCATCCCATCTACATTTGTTTAAGTCTATTAAGGTCATTAAGTGCCCAATTAGGATCAAGTTACCTTATGGAACTAGCAAACTGGTCACCAAAATAGGCAACTGATGAGTGTGTAAATACTCATCATTTTTAGTCAAATATGAACTGCAAAACGATAAAAAAAAAAACACTCAAAAATGCACCAAAATACGAAGGAAATCCCAAAGATCATATTTTATATGTTTCTAATGCAAAACGAGTGAAAACAAACGAAAAACAAACAAA
Organism: Artemisia argyi; assembly: GCA_030686995.1. Lineage (NCBI taxonomy): Eukaryota > Viridiplantae > Streptophyta > Magnoliopsida > Asterales > Asteraceae > Artemisia > Artemisia argyi. The sequence continues at coordinate 153,892,223 of CM060698.1, read as the reverse complement.
ATTTGCATATTTGGCAGTTTCAGTCCCCCGACTTTCAAAGTTTTACAAAACTAGTCCCTGGTCAATCATTTTCAAAGAAAAGTCAACCCTTGCTCTTCAAAAGTCAAAATGAATCACAAATGATCTTTGGGTAAAATGTTTTCAAAAGATTTCAAGTTAAACCTTTGAAATTTCAAAATTTACAGGATTGGTCCCTCAACTTTGAATTTTGGCAGTTTTGGTCCCTGGGCATTTTAAAGTGGAAAATTTGCAAATCATGGTCCTTGGGAATTAATAACTGGGCAATTTTAACCCTTGGTAATAAATTGAAAAGTTGGCAGAAAAGAACCCTCAAAATTAAGTTAGTACGAATATGGTCCTTTGCAACCTAACGTGGGTACTAATACACAACCATCACCAGCCCACCACTTAAATCCCAATCCAAATAACTGATCCCATCCCTGGCCCAATCCACAAATACCCACCAGCCCACAATCCTAACCCTAAACACGTTTTAATGAAACGTATAATACCACTCCCCCACTCATCTTGGTCAAACTGATAAAAAAATAGCTTCCATCTCTTTCACCCAAAACCCTCCCCGTGAACCTGCTAACATACAAACACCCCCATCACCATCTTCCCCATCACCTTCAAACACAACCCCCAATCCCACTATCTTCAATAACTACTCACAAAACCCTACCTAACTATCCATGTCACCAATCCACCTCCTTTTAGGCGCCAATTCTGATTGAACGGTCAAGATTATTTCAAAAGAAAGGGATGGCTGAGATTCGTGGACAAGAAGGACAACATCAAGAGGCTCAAGATTTGAAACCCTAGTGTTTTCTTACTATAAATAGAAGAAGTGTTGTAAGCCTTGGAAGGCAGTCTTGTTTTAGTTTTTTTAATGGTCTTGTATTAGTTTTTAGTCTTGAATTAGGTTTCTATTAGCAGTCAAGATTAGGTTTTCTTTAAAGATTTGTACTCTTTATTTTATCAATGAAAGCTTTTTAAGCATCCTTTAAATTCAAAAAGTATTTTTTTTTCCAGCTTGTTTTCCTACTCGCCAGTTGATTATGTTTACTGCTTGTTTCAAGTTTCTTATATGAACTGCTTATGCTTTATTCTAAGTGGCTTTGAGGAGTTTAGTTTTAGACTTCCTTTGTTAGCTTACAATTAGGTTGCAAATAGGGAGTTTATGTTTTTTTAAGCTTATCTGTTGGTTAAGTGTCTTACTAGGTTAGGTAATAGAGGCTTAGATGTAATTCAGTAGATTCAAGACAGTTAGATGTTAGACTTTTGATCAATTTCTGTCCACCAATGTTGTTTAAACATTGTGAGTAAGTAGTTTATTAGTTTTACAAACAAAATTTGCGTTTTCGCCATTTAACCAACTGTTACAACAGTTGCTCATTTCCCACAGCCCCTCAGTTGAGGATTTTTAGTTTCTTCGTTTTTGAACCTTTGGCCTTAGAAATTTGTTTACAATGACTTTGGTAGCTTGTCTCGTAACTAATATTTTTACTTTATTTTTTTGATTTTTCTCTCCCAGCTTTTTACTGCCCCAAAGTTAGCTACCTGTCACTATTTTCTGCTGCACTTCCTTTTTTTTTCTTTGCTAGTCTATGCTAATTTATGCCATTAGGATCTTGTTAACTGCTCGTTTATGCACTCCTTTTGCTTATTTAGGATCTCCCCTAGCTGCCATTAATTTATCTCCCTTTAGGACTACTTTTTGGAAGCTTGTTAGTGGCCTGCTTAACCAATTTGCAGCCCTGCACCCAGCCTTTGTGCTATTTGACCATTAGTGTCACAGCCATATATTAGGTCCTAGACTAGCTCCGATTCAGTTCGAGCTTGGTCTAATTATTTCTTGGTTGAGTGTTTCTCCATATATGCTGTTTTCATATACTAGTTTGGCCATTTAGATAGCCTTTTGGCTGATCAAACCTTCACCATCAGGCCTGCAAATTAGGCCCCTAAATCTGCCCAGTTGGCACTTTTACCCCACAGCAGCCTAGGTTAGTATCAGCTTATTTTTGCTTCTTTAGGTTTATTCTATTGCTTATTTATGTTCCCCATAGCTTATATTAGGATTCCCTAGTTCACTTAGCTTATCTCAGCTTTAGGTTAGCTTATAGCCCCCTTAGTTTAGCTTTTCAAATTTCAAAATTCCTTTGATTTTGTAGCTTATTTCAGTTTTTGGGCCTGCTCAAATTCCCCCACACCATTGTTTGCTATTTGAATTTGTAGCAGCTGAGCTTATTGGTTTAAGCTTGTTGTTGGTTTAATAGTTGAACTTATTCAATCAATAACTTGTTCATCCTTTCAAGCCTGGTTTCTAGTTATCTCTGCCGTCCTTAGTCACCCCTTGTGGGGGCTGTATTTTGCACCATTATGCGACTGATCCTGTTGATCTTGTTTAAGTTATTGAATCTTGTTGTTATTGACCCTTATTGTTGTTTGTACTAATTGAAGTAGTGTTTGTTTATTATTGTTTAAACTTTGATTTAAAAAGTTGTTTTTGTTAAAGTTTGCTAAGTTTTGCTATTTCAGTGGTTGTGTAAAAGAGAAATATATCAAAAAATATATATACATTTGAAAAAAATTGAGGTTGCCCTGGTTCGAACTAGGGGCCTCTCGCTGTTAACACAGACGCAACACAACTCCCATTACCAACTGAGCTAGTATCCATTTATTGTTAAGTCTTCCATTTATTTTTTATTTAATGTAGTAATAGTTTTAATTGCTTATTTAAATTTCAGCTTTTAGTATTGCTTATTTCCCTGCTTATTTTTACTACTTATTCCATATTTTTATTTTTCCTAGCTTCTCTATTAGGTATTAAACTTTCCCAAAAAATTTCATAATTTTCCAATTTGTTTTACTATTTTTCATGCATTTAGTTTATTATTTTAGTTTTTAATTCGTAATAAAAAATATAAAAGTCAAAAAAATAATTTTCTTTTTTCTATAATTTTCTTTTATCATTAAGTTCGTAAAAATAGAATTTTCACATCCGTAGGATTTTCGTAGCTCAAAATTCACGTTTTAATTTGCGTATTCGCGTAATTCTTAATTAAACGTCGCGTTTTTGATTTAGTGAACATTTTAGGATTCCCGACACCTAATCATGTTTTCCTGTAGTGTTTTAAGTATTTTTAGTTTGTTAGTTACCTTAGGGGAATTTACTTTTACCTTCGTTCGTTAATATTCCAATTTCGTTAATTTAACGTATCGCAAAACCAAATAACCTTTCCAATCATACAAGATTTTAATCCAAATCTCATTCGAAGCTTTCCATTCACACCTCGTTGGGGTACGACCCGGGAAATCACTTCCCGGTCTCACAATTTGAATATCACTTTCACAAGTTTTGCGAGGTAATCGTTTTCCTAAACGGGTTACTCGTATTACTTCACGATTATTTGTCTCACGACAAATTGTTGATATTTTGATAAAATTGTTGTTTCCACACACCAAAACACAACGAATCAGCAACATTCAAATAAGCAGTTCTTTGATCTTTTCCAATGTCTTTTATGTGCCTGATTTCAGTGTCAATCTTTTGTCTGTTGGAAAGTTGCTAAGTTCACAAAATCTCATTGCTATTTTCTGCCCCAAAATGTTTGTCATTCAGGACCCTCAACTAGAAAGGTGCTTGCTCATGGAGAAGGGTTCCATAATCTGTACATCTGCAAACCCTTAGCTACAAATTCATCCTTCAAAGAGAATTTTAGCTTTCCTATCTTTCATGCTTTGTCTTCTTTTGTTAATGAAGTTGTACAAACTGACCATGTTTCATTAGACTTGTTTCACTCTAGACTTAGTCATATTTCTGTTTCTAAACTTTCTCATGTGGATAGTTGTACTCATCATAACATTTCTCAGTTTCATTATGATACATGTATGCATGCTAAACAACATAGATTACCTTTCCCAAAAAGTAATTCTAGATCTTTTATTCCTTTTGAAATTTTACATGTTGATTTTTGGGGTCCTTACAAAACTAATGCTTTCAATGGAGCTCATTAGTTCTTCACCATAGTGGATGATCATACTAGATGTATGATGAGTGCTCAAACACTCATCATTTTTTGTCTAATCTGAACTGCAAAACATACAAAAACACTCAGAAATGCATCAAAATACTAAAAATATTTCAAAATTGTGTTTTATATGTTTTAGATGCAAAACGAGTAAAAACAAATGAAAAACGCACAAAGTTTGCAAAATTGGCAGTTTCAGTCCCTCAACTTTCATAAAATTACAAAACTAGTCCCTGGTCATTCAAAAAATGGAAAATTATCACCAAAGTTCCTTTTTAAATCATAAGTTGTCATATTTAGTCCTTTGGTGAAAAATCTCAAAAGTTTTGGAAATTACAGTTTTGGTCCCTGGAGTTTCAGATTTTGGCAGAATTGGTCCCTGGTGGGATATTTTTGAAAGGAAAATCAATTATTATCCTTGAAAAATCAGAACGTGTCAAAAATAGTCCTTGGGATGAAAGTTTGTGAAATTTACAAGTTTAGTCCCCGGGGTTTGGAAATTTGCATAATTGGTCCCCCGGGAAATTTAATATTGGAAAAACACATTTTGGGTCCATGGGTTATTGAAGTTGTCAATTTTGATCCTCGTGATAACTTTGGAACATTTACATTTTCAGCCCCCCATAGTTTCTGAAAATTACAATTTTAGTCCTTGTTGTTTATTAGTTAAAAAAAAACCAAATGGACCCTTAACATTATACAAACCAAACAACACCCTTACCACCCCTGATCCAGCCCATACACCACACACCCCCAAAGCCCATCAAACCAAGCCCAACCTTCCCACCCTTTTTATAACAACCTGGTCTTTGACCGGGTCAACCAACACCCTCATCCCTAACCTTCAGCCTTAACCACCATTACCACCCTAATTTCCAGTAACCTTGCCTCCCCCTCATCCAAAGTCTCACCAACTCTTCACATACATCCCCCCTCTTCATTAAATGCACCAACTACCTCACCAAACACTCAACCTGCCAATCCCATATTTCCCGCCATTAACAATTTGAACAGCCAAGATCACATGGAGCCAATCCAATGGCTAAGGACAAGTGGGAAAGATTCAGTGGACCTCCAGGACTATAAAAGAAAAGAAAATAGAGAAGAAAAGCAAGTAGTTAGTGTAGAATTTTTCTTAGTGTAATTTTTAGGTCAAATTCATGTAATGTAAGTTTTTAGTTGTTGAAACTAGTTTTAAAGGGTTGAACTCAGTACTTTAAATGTAATTTCATCTTTATTTAAGCTCAATATCAGTTTATCTTTATGAAATTCAGTTTTCACCATTTTCAGTTAAAATCTCAAATCATTCTGTGGTTATTATAAGTGTTATTCATTGTTTGCTTATGCTCAATTCAGCTTATTTATAAGCTTTCTCAAGTTTTCTAAGTAGTTTAAGCAAGTTTAGTTCACAAATCCAAAAATTCTCAAAAATCACAAAAAAAATTAGTAGAAAATAGAAAAATCAGAAAAAGAACAAGAAGGGAATTGGAGCATGGTGGAAATTGATGGTGCATGGTTTTAGAAACCTCAAGGGAGGTATAGGAAGTGTTTATATCCCATGGTTCATTGATTCTCAGCCCTGGACTAATTGTAAGCTTTGTATCAATTTCTGCAATACTACTGTAGCATATGTTTTAAGTTATCATATCTGTAATTTTATGCTCATTTAGGCTGTTTTAGTAAAATTATTAATCAATATTAGTAAATGGTTCATTAGATGACTTGGTACTAAAATTTCTTTACTTAACTGTTAAATTGGCTTAATCTAGGATATATAGTTTTTAGTTGTTATTGTTGGTACTTAAGTGTTTAATTTATCTTAGTATGTCATAATATATCCTCAGGGATTAGTGTAATGGACTGAATCAGTCCCATGAAGTGAAAATTAAAAATCTAGTCTTTGTTTAGGTGTGTTTGGCATTACTGAGTTCTGCCTGTTACTATGAGTTTTTGTTGTTATTTTGAGTTGTGGTAACTTACCTTAGGTAATATTAGCTCAGCCAAACCTTTAAAACTCAGTCCTCAAACTACAAAAGTCAAAATCAACTTCATTGTCCCTTAACTGTCAACTGTTGGGCAGTTGTGATCCCAAACCCATCCACTTCATTGCATTAGAAACAATTGTAGCTTAATTTCATTAGCTTTTAGCTTAATATAGCTTAATAAATCAGTAGGAGCCCTTAGAAATTCATAAAAGTCAAATAAGCAAGTTTTATTGAAAAAGTCAAATTGCACTCCCTCAGTTTTTTCCAAATATTGAGGGATTTGTTTTGAATTTTGTAGTGTGTTTTGGATCATGAAATTTGTTTCTAATTATTGCCTACCAGCTCATCTTTAAGTTCCAAGCTTCATTTCATTTTTGGGAATTTTTTCCTGGGCTCCACAAGCCCCCAAAGCAGCTTGCAGGGCAAGCTGCTCCCCTGTTCACAGCAGCAGCAGCACCACCACCACCACCACCACTTGGTGGTGGATTTCTGGCCAACCCAGTGGGTCCCAGGGCTCCAACCTTGTTCCTTTCAACCCCCCCCCCTGGTAGGGTTGAAGGATTGACTAAGTGTTTGACCTCACCACTTGCGGACCCCACTTGAATTGTCCACAATAAGCTGTCCCATTTTCAGTTGAGTTCCAATAAGCCAAGTGCTTATTTGGTAGCTTATTGCTTATTTTCTGGGGATTTTTGGCTTATTTCTACTTAAACATGTTCATCTAAGTTATTTAGATCTGTTTTAATCATTGTGGGTCCCACTTTAGGCCATTTTAGCTTATTTTGCCCCTTGGTCAAACTTAGTCAACTGTCTCACTAATTAGCTCTCATACAGCTTATTATTAAGTTCCATTAAGTTTGTTTTTACAAAAGTTTGCTGTTTTTAGATGTAAAATAGGTTTGTAAAAGAAAAATCAAGAAAAACAAATTTAAAATTAAGTGATAGTTTCTATTTAATGTAATTTAATTTTAATTTTCATTTTTATATTTTTATTAAGTACTTAGCTATTTTATATTTTTATTAAATTCCTCATATATTAAAGTATTTTTAATAATTTTCTCAGATTTTTATTTTATTATTTAGTATTTATTAGAATTAATCTTAGTTTTATTAATTATTAATTAATAATTAGTTTTAAATAGCATAATTAGTTTTTATTAAGTAAAACCTAGTTTTTATATTTTTTATAGCTTTTATATAATGTAAAATAATTTTAGAAATTTTATTAGAATTTTTACTGTTCATTTGCTATTTTTCTTAATTTAAAATAATTTAATTAGGTAATTAGTAATTAATTAGTAATTAATTAATAGAAAATTCACAAAAAGACAAAAATACATATTTTTATTTTTAAAACTTATTGTTAGTTATTTTATAATTTTAGGAATTTTATTTTCACCTTTTTAGTATTTAATTAGTATTATATTATATTTAAGTTGTTTAAATATTAATAATAAGTAATAAATAGTATTTAATTAATATTAAATAATTAAATAATGTAAAACTTTATTTTCTTTTTCTAAAAATTTTCTTCTATCTTTTAGTTTGTAAAAAAGTCATTTTCACCCCCTGGGTGTTTTCAGATTTTCGTTTTCATTTTTTATTTCGTACGTTTACGTTTTATCTAAACGTAACGTACGCGTTTTTAGGTTTAAATCGTTTCTGGTTTTTCTAACTTTCTCGTCTTATTCATATAGCTCATTTAAGCTATTTCATTGTACAAATCAGTAGTTTACTCAATCTCAAACCCTCTTTTCATCCAAATTCACCCGATCACGAAACCGTTTGATAACAATTCACACCTCGTCGGGACATAACGACCCGGGGAAACACTATATTCCGCGGAGCATTGACTCTAGGCAGTTTGACCTAGTTGACCATCCTTTGGTCAATTTAGGTTGACCGTTTAGAGTCAATCAAATTTTGGCGCCGCTGCCGGGGAGGTTGTGTGCGTATCTAAACGGTTTTTTTGATTAGTGTCTTTGGAATTCGTTCCATTGTACATTTATCCATCCTTTGTTCATATTTTCCCATTATCAAAACAAAACCATTCCCGAAAACATTTTAAACTCAGTTTTCAACGAACAAAAAAAAAAAAAAAAAAAAAAAGACACACACACAAAAAGATTTTTCTTATCATTTGTACAAAATGTTTATCCAAAAATCCAAAAACATTCACCTTTACCCTCTCACATCTTTGATTCTTCATCCCTACCCCTCTATACACATTTGATTCTTTCTATGTCTCATCCACACTTTCTGGTTTGCCACTGGTGTGGTAATCCTTATAATGGTGGCAATTGCCCCAGCTGTGGCATGATAGGATCAGGAAACGGGTCTGTCTATAACCAGAATCCCTATTCCTACCACGGCACGACTGATTCATTCCATCAGTTACCACACCATGATACTCAGCAGTTTTACTGTTGTGAGTACTGTGGTGGTTCACACTACAGTTCTGATTGTCAATCGGGAAACACGCTTGTCTATGAGCAATTTCCTGATAACGATTATAACTCTAGCACTTATCACCCACAGCCACATCAGTTTTACTGTTGTGATTACTGTGGAGGTCCACACTCTAGCTCGGATTGTCAAACAAGGAATCCATTTCCTTGTAACAATCACGACTATTCGTTTCAGACCCACCTCCACAGCACCATATGATTCACACAAATCCTCATGATACTGAGCAAGACCTTTTACTAAAGGCTCTTGATATATTGAAAGAACTTAAGGAGGAGTTGGTTACTACACCGTTTCAAGACTCTCGTGAGAAATCTATGGTAGAATTACTTGCTGAAGAACGAGAGGCTAAAAACGAATTGAGCATGGAAGAATTACTTGTCTTAGAACAAGCAGCTATAACTCGTGCCAAATTTCTTCAAGCTGCTCTTCTAGACTGTGATGATGATAGTGATAATGAAGAAACCCTTGATATCCTTCAATTTTATAAGGGTTCATCAGATTCATCATTTGTGATTCTTCCCACGGAAAATCAGGGAGAAAATAATGAGACGGGGAAATTACTAGCCGTTGAACAAATGGAACTTGAAAATTCCATGAATGCTAGCTCCTCTCATCTCCCTCAGGTTGTTGTTATCACACCCGAACTCACACTCACTCTCTAAACATGGGGGATGAGCATCTTAGCACTGTTCCTAATAAGGAATCGGACGAATTAATAAAGTCTAGTGTTGAGATCCTTGTCCCAATCCCGAGAGAGTCACAGGGGACTTTTGATCAAGTGTGTGATATTCATTCTCACCCTAATAATCCAAATGATCAAATTGAGATTGTCTCCGATTCCAGTGATGATTATTTATCTTATGGAGACATTGAGTATGTTGATGCATCCCTTCCCCACTCTAATGTTGACTTTCTTCTCGAGGAGTTCGCCGATGAACTTACTCACTCCAATCCAGTTCCATCGGGAGGTGATGATTATCTCTTTGATTTCAAAGATGATATGGAGGAAGTCGAAGCATTCCTTGCTCTAGATAGTTCAATTTCGTATGAAGTTGATGATAACTATCTTGATTCTGAGGGGGATATTCTGTTCCTTGAAAGTTTATTGAATGATGATGATCCATCACTCAATTCCTATCTCAATATCGGGCTTAATGATTCACCCACTGATGAAAAGTCTTTATCTCATGGAGACATCAGTGATGTTGATGAAATTCCTTCTGAGCCCACCATTGATCACCTTATCATGACTCCTCCGGAGTATGATAACCCGGGGGGAGATACACTCAATCATGAGGATTTGCAATTTCCCACCCACCCTCCCGGGATGTTTTTGAGCTTAGCCCTTGAAATCCAAACTCAGGCTAATGAGCCTGTTCTCGAGGTTCCTTCCTCTCTTCTTCACTCCTTCGGGAGTGAAGACACTATATTTGATCCCGGCATTTTCATGCATCATTATCTTGAGCCGGATACTTATCTCATCGGTGTGGAACTTTCACGTGCTTCAAATGTTTGTCCAAACATCTTGAATGAAAGTCCGATTGAGATTGTTTCTTCCACATCATGCTTCCCCAAGGACAAATGAATTCGGGGTCAAGTCAAGCTAGTGACTCGGTAAACAAAAACAGTAGCATGCTTATAGGGTTTTCACCCTAAGTGTGGGGGAGTCCCCCACAATGGTTACAAATAGAGTGAAAATACAAAATGGTGTTTTCCACGCTTGGCTTGTAATGTTGCCCTTTTACGTTCAAAATGTCGGCATAATAGCCGGAATTTTGAATATTGAGGACAATATTCATGCTAAGTGTGGGGGGTATTTCGCTATTCTAGCGAATTTTATCACATTTTACTATATAATACCCCTGTTTTAGCCAAAATTTTAAAAATTTTAAAAATTTTTCACTAAAGTTTCAAAATTTTTGTGGTAATCAGTCCGCCTTGTCTAAGCGACAAAAGGGATTGGCTAGTCCAGGAGCAAACGGCTCTTGGTAAAGACATCTCAAATCCGTTTACGGCTTGCAATTTGCCCAAAATTGTATGGTTCCTCAACTCCCCAAAAACAAATGAGTTGGCTAGCCCGCAAGATTATGGCTTGTGGTAAAGGCCGTGGAAAATCTATAATTGGTAATCAGCTCACCAAGATGTTGACTATTCCATTAAGAGCTGGCTAGTCCAGAAGCAAACGGCTTTTGGTAAAGACTAATCAAATCCGTTGACAGCTGGTGGTTTGCTCAAAATCACACGGTTATCAGGTGTGCCACAGTTCTTACACCTGGCTACTCCAGAAGTGATGGCTTTTGGTAAAAGAGTTTAAAATCCATCAAGTTTTCAAAACAGTTATTGCTAGGGACTAGCAATAGTTTAGTGTGGGGGATTGATGAGTGCTCAAACACTCATCATTTTTGGTCTAATCTGAACTGCAAAACATACAAAAACACTCAGAAATGCATCAAAATACTAAAAATATTTCAAAATTGTGTTTTATATGTTTTAGATGCAAAACGAGTAAAAACAAATGAAAAACGCACAAAGTTTGCAAAATTGGCAGTTTCAGTCCCTCAACTTTCATAAAATTACAAAACTAGTCCCTGGTCATTCAAAAAATGGAAAATTATCACCAAAGTTCCTTTTTAAATCATAAGTTGTCATATTTAGTCCTTTGGTGAAAAATCTCAAAAGTTTTGGACATTTACAGTTTTGGTCCCTGGAGTTTCAGATTTTGGCAGAATTGGTCCCTGGTGGGATATTTTTGAAAGGAAAATCAATTATTATCCTTGAAAAATCAGAACGTGTCAAAAATAGTCCTTGGGATGAAAGTTTGTGAAATTTACAAGTTTAGTCCCCGGGGTTTGGAAATTTGCATAATTGGTCCCCCGGGAAATTTAATATTGGAAAAACACATTTTGGGTCCATGGGTTATTGAAGTTGTCAATTTTGATCCTCGTGATAACTTTGGAACATTTACATTTTCAGCCCCCCATAGTTTCTGAAAATTACAATTTTAGTCCTTGTTGTTTATTAGTTAAAAAAAAAAAACCAAATGGACCCTTAACATTATACAAACCAAACAACACCCTTACCACCCCTGATCCAGCCCATACACCACACACCCCCAAAGCCCATCAAACCAAGCCCAACCTTCCCACCCTTTTTATAATAACTTGGTCTTTGACCGGGTCAACCAACACCCTCATCCCTAACCTTCAGCCTTAACCACCATTACCACCCTAATTTCCAGTAACCTTGCCTCCCCCTCCTCCAAAGTCTCACCAACTCTTCACATACATCCCCCCCTCTTCATTAAATGCACCAACTACCTCACCAATCACTCAACCTGCCAATCCCATATTTCCCGCCATTAACAATTTGAACGGCCAAGATCACATGGAGCCAATCCAATGGCTAAGGACAAGTGGGAAAGATTCAGTGGACCTCCAGGACTATAAAAGAAAAGAAAATAGAGAAGAAAAGCAAGTAGTTAGTGTAGAATTTTTCTTAGTGTAATTTTTAGGTCAAATTCATGTAATGTAAGTTTTTAGTTGTTGAAATTAGTTTTAAAGGCTTGAACTCAGTACTTTAAATGTAATTTCATCTTTCTTTAAGCTCAATATCAGTTTATCTTTATGAAATTCAGTTTTCACCATTTTCAGTTAAAATCTCAAATCATTCTGTGGTTATTATAAGTGTTATTCATTGTTTGCTTATGCTCAATTCAGCTTATTTATAAGCTTTCTCAAGTTTTCTAAGTAGTTTAAGCAAGTTTAGTTCACAAATCCAAAAATTCTCAAAAATCACAAAAAAAAAAAAAAAAAAAAAAAAAAGTAGAAAATAGAAAAATCAGAAAAAGAACAAGAATGGAATTGGAGCATGGTGGAAATTGATGGTGCATGGTTTTAGAAACCTCAAGGGAGGTATAGGAAGTGTTTATATCCCATGGTTCATTGATTCTCAGCCCTGGACTAATTGTAAGCTTTGTATCAATTTCTGCAATACTACTGTAGCATATGTTTTAAATTATCATATCTGTAATTTTATGCTCATTTAGGCTGTTTTAGTAAAATTATTAATCAATATTAGTAAATGGTTCATTAGATGACTTGGTACTAAAATTTCTTTACTTAACTGTTAAATTGGCTTAATCTAGGATATATGGTTTTTAGTTGTTATTGTTGGTACTTAAGTGTTTAATTTATCTTAGTATGTCATAATATATCCTCAGGGATTAGTGTAACGGACTGAATCAGTCCCATGAAGTGAAAATCAAAAATCTAGTCTTTGTTTAGGTGTGTTTGGCATTACTGAGTTCTGCCTGTTACTATGAGTTTTTGTTGTTATTTTGAGTTGTGGTAACTTACCTTAGGTAATATTAGCTCAGCCAAACCTTTAAAACTCAGTCCTCAAACTACAAAAGTCAAAATCAACTTCATTATCCCTTAACTGTCAACTGTTGGGCCGTTGTGATCCCAAACCCATCCACTTCATTGCATTAGACACAATTGTAGCTTAATTTCATTAGCTTTTAGCTTAATATAGCTTAATAAATCAGTAGGAGCCCTTAGAAATTCATAAAAGTCAAATAAGCAAGTTTTATTGAAAAAGTCAAATTGCACTCCCTCAGTTTTTTCCAAATATTGAGGGATTTGTTTTGAATTTTGTAGTGTGTTTTGGATCATGAAATTTGTTTCTAATTATTGCCTACCAGCTCATCTTTAAGTTCCAAGCTTCATTTCATTTTTGGGAATTTTTTCCTGGGCTCCACAAGCCCCCAAAGCAGCTTGCAGGGCAAGCTGCTCCCCTGTTCACAGCAGCAGCAGCAGCACCACCACCACCACCACTTGGTGGTGGATTTCTGGCCAACCCAGTGGGTCCCAGGGCTCCAACCTTGTTCCTTTCAACCCCCCCCTGGTAGGGTTGAAGGATTGACTAAGTGTTTGACCTCACCACTTGCGGACCCCACTTGAATTGTCCACAATAAGCTGTCCCATTTTCAGTTGAGTTCCAATAAGCCAAGTGCTTATTTGGTAGCTTATTGCTTATTTTCTGGGGATTTTTGGCTTATTTCTGCTTAAACATGTTCATCTAAGTTATTTAGATCTGTTTTAATCATTGTGGGTCCCACTTTAGGCCATTTTAGCTTATATTGCCCCTTGGTCAAACTTAGTCAACTGTCTCACTAATAAGCTCTCATACAGCTTATTATTAAGTTCCATTAAGTTTGTTTTTACAAAAGTTTGCTGTTTTTAGATGTAAAATAGGTTTGTAAAAGAAAAATCAAGAAAAACAAATTTAAAATTAAGTGATAGTTTTTATTTAATGTAATTTAATTTTAATTTTCATTTTTATATTTTTATTAAGTACTTAGCTATTTTATATTTTTATTAAATTCCTCATATATTAAAGTATTTTTAATAATTTTCTCAGATTTTTATTTTATTATTTAGTATTTATTAGAATTAATCTTAGTTTTATTAATTATTAATTAATAATTAGTTTTAAATAGCATAATTAGTTTTTATTAAGTAAAACCTAGTTTTTATATTTTTTATAGCTTTTATATAATGTAAAATAATTTTAGAAATTTTATTAGAATTTTTACTGTTCATTTGCTATTTTTCTTAATTTAAAATAGTTTAATTAGGTAATTAGTAATTAATTAATAGAAAATTCACAAAAAGACAAAAATACATATTTTTATTTTTAAAACTTATTTTTAGTTATTTTATAATTTTAGGAATTTTATTTTCACCTTTTTAGTATTTAATTAGTATTATATTATATTTAAGTTGTTTAAATATTAATAATAAGTAATAAATAGTATTTAATTAATATTAAATAATTAAATAGTGTAAAAATTTATTTTGTTTTTCTAAAAATTTTCTTCTATCTTGTAGTTTGTAAAAAAGTCATTTTCACCCCCTGGGTGTTTTCAGATTTCCGTTTTCACTTTTTATTTCGTACGTTTACGTTTTATCTAAACGTAACGTACGCGTTTTTAGGTTTAAATCGTTTCTGGTTTTTCTAACTTTCTCGTCTTATTCATATAGCTCATTTAAGCTATTTCATTGTACAAATCAGTAGTTTACTCAATCTCAAACCCTCTTTTCATCCAAATTCACCCGATCACGAAACCGTTTGATAATAATTCACACCTCGTCGGGACATAACGACCCGGGGAAACACTATATTCCGCGGAGCATTGACTCTAGGCAGTTTGACCTAGTTGACCATCCTTTGGTCAATTTAGGTTGACCGTTTGGAGTCAATCAATGTACCTGGATTTATTTGGTTCATACTAAGGATCAAATAGTGACTATTTTATCCAGTTTCATTGCTTATGTTGATAATAATTTTCATGTTAAGCCCAAGTTTCTGAGATCTGAATACAGAGTTTGATATATACTTTCTAATACCAAACAGTTTGTTTATCCTCTATTTTATGACACAGAGTTTGATATATACCTTGGTGAGTATGTGGGATCCTTAGCACAAGTTTTGGCCAGTTTTGAACCAACTACTTATTCTCAAGTTGCTTCTGATCCAAAGTGGGCACAAGCCATAGATAAGGAATTGTATGCTTTAGAAACAAATGAAACATGGGAACTCACTACCTTGCCTGAAGGTCATAAGGCCATCAGTTCAAAATGGGTGTTTAAGATCAAGTACAATTCAGATGGAACTATGGACAGGTATAAAGCAAGGCTAGTTATCAGAGGTTTTGATCAGATGGAGGGCATGGATTACAAACACACTTTCTCACCAGTGGCAAAAGCAGCTATAGTAAGGGTCCTTATTGCCATCGCCACAGCAAAAGGATGGCCTCTGCATATCAACTAGATGTGAATAATTCATTATTACGTGGTTATGTAGAAGAAGATAGATGCATGAAACCACCAGAAGGGTACATTAAGGCTTTACCAGGGCAAGTTTGTAAGCTGAATAAATCCCTTTATGGCCTTAAACAAGCCTCAAGACAATGGAATCAAGAGCTGTCAAAGTTTTTGGTCTCTTTAGGATTTCAACAGTCAAAACATGATTATTCATTATTTGTAAAAGCAAAGGGGGACTTGTTTACTGGTGCTCTTGTGTATGTGGATGACATTTTGATCATTGGCAATTGCAGTCTAAATATTAGTGATACAAAATCAGCCTTGGACAAAAAGTTCACCATCAAAGACTTGGGTCTGGAAAGATACTTTCTTGGAATTGAGTTGTGCAGAACAGACAATGGAACTCATCTATATCACAGAAAGTATGGCAGCCACAACATGTGAACTAGTGTGATTAACTTATCTACTCAATGACTTACAAATACCAGATCAAGTGCCTATAACTTTGTTCTGCGATAATAAAGCAGCTCAACAGATAGCAGCTAACCCTTGCTACCATGAAAGGACAAAGCACCATGATATTGATAGCCATTTTACAATAGACAGAGTACAAGAAGGTTTCTTGCAGACAGCTTACAATCTTACATTCCTACTCTACAGTTGGCTAATATCATGACAAAGGAATTGGGATCAGCACAAAATTCTTCCTTATCTGGAAAGTTGGGTCTTGAGGAAGATCCAACTTGAGGGGAGGCTATTGAGTATACAAGTTTATCACTGATTGTAATAAACTCCAAAGTACATGGACTAAAGTTGTATCTTTCTTTTAAAAGTTAGTTAGTCGCCTAAGTCTGTTACTCACTCCCACATCTGTATAAATGTATCTCTTCCCCTTCATTTGTAAATAAAATTTTCACTTAATAACATTTCATTTCCGCTGTTTTGATAATGTGTCATTTAATAATCTTTCAAAAATATATACCATTGTGGATACTCTAAGGGATGGTTGTTTAAACTTGTTTAGAGGCTTTATGCGCTTATCACTAGGGTGGACCCACGATTTGACATTAAAGAGGCCGTAAATTTTTTTAAAGAAATGATTATAAAAGCACATGTCATGCTAGTATGCGATCAGTAACAAAATGCATGAATAAAAGTGCATTGATAGTAGCTGATTAGCATGATAACAGTATAAGGTGTTAGATAGATTGTTCTAGTTATGATTCGAGATAGAACAATAAATGCATGTTTACGTGATGCAAGTATTATGACGTCTGGCCACCTTGATAATAGTTACATCATATAACATGAATTTATTGGGATCATGTGATGCCTCGAGGAATTTCTAGAACAGTAAGTGGTAGATGAGGCTGAATCTTAGCAAGATAGAATGATGCTTCATTAGAAATAGAATCAGAAAGCGTGCAACCATGAGTAGTATGCACGAATAGAACAATTATAAGTTTTATCAGTCTCAATGTGCAGATTCAATAAACCGATTTTAGTATTCACATATCAGTAAAATAGAATGGTTAGGACAGTTTAGATACCAGTAAAGTTCAGTGTAGCAGAGTAAAATATATTAGCAAGAACAACACATAGCCCAATAGAAAACTAATAGAGCATTATAGTAGAGTCAATAAGAAAAATCAGAACTGGTCCATGGAAAATGGACAAATATAGACTTAGTACTTACTGGCAGAAACATAAAGGTTATAGAACCTATCGAAACATATAATAGCCTAGTAATGCCTTACTTAGAATTAGACATATGATATGTAGTAAATTTCAGATTCAGGCCCAGAATAAGTATATCATATAAGCTTATAAAATATTATGACAAGTCTTATGATCAGATAGAACTGTTAGATTCATAAATGAATTTCATAAGTATAGTCTAAGTAGGGGAGACTTAGTTAGAAAGACAGAGCATTAGTTAAAACAGTCGCCCAAGGTAATTCATGCGGACATTAATAGTTTGAGTGGGGGAGAGTTATCACCCCAAATTTTACGTATTTGATTAGAAGTACATTGTAATTATTTTGAAATATTAAGAAAGACACTCCGTTAGTTTTTATAAGAAATAAGGACTTGCCATGCAAATATTTAACAGAAAAGAACTAACGATACTAAATATTTAACGACACGGACTAACAGTGCAATTAGAAATTTTGGGCAGAATTATCAAATTTCCTTTATGGCTTAGATAACTCAAGAAGATTAGAACTCTTCTCATAAACACAAGTGTATGTGTGTGTTGTCATGGAGGGAAAATAGCTAAATTTCCTAAGGATTAAGTAATCATCCTTTTCTGTTCAAAAAGTAATCATCCTTTTGATGATTCTAGCATGATTCTAAGTGATTTTATGGTATCCTCGTGAAGAACTAAGCTCCCATTGACTAATACACATCAAAGGTATGTGATGATTTCAGTTAAGTTTAATGATTCATGGTTGAAATATGTGGGTTTTGATATGTTAACATGTTAGTTATGATCTTAAATGAGTTTAAAGAGGTTTTTGTATATGTTTAGTGATCTAAGACCATGTTCGCATGCTTTGTGGCTTATGATTGATTATGTTCCAGAATTTATGAAGTTAGTGGTTAGAAATCTATAGCCAGATCATGTTAAAAAAAAGAGCTAGTTCATGAATATGATCATAATGATGCATATATATAACACAAAAAGGGGTGTTTGACACAAGACCAAAATAGTGTTTAAATTGATGAAATTGCTTATAGACCTGTTGAAAAATGATCTTAGCATGTTTAAAGTTGAGGTATGAGTATGAAAGTGATTAGAATTGGTTTATGTTGATTTTGGATCGTTTTGGTGATGTATGAATTTAAGACAATGATGCATGGTTTTGCATCCTTGCAAAAGGTTTTACTTCTCAAGTGATCTTGAGAAGCTTGCAATCCCCACTAGGCAGTGTACCTGAACGATGTAGTATAGTGAATGACAAGTACTGGGGGATTGATCGTTCTCTAGGGGAATAGTGTCGTTAGAATTGAAAACTACGTAAACTAGGTCTAAAGGTGAGGGATGATTCTTTTTGTATTTTTATATTTTTTTATGAAAGCAAGTAAAAATCTCGAGTATTGAAAGAGTGGCGGAATTAGTTGCTAGTCAACTAACCCAAAATAACTGCTAATGCAAATAAAATTAAATAACAAGAAAAGTAAATGTGGTGAACTTCTTATAGTGAGAAAATGTATTTACTTATATTTCACTACTCCCTAGCTATCTCTTATTAATTAATTGGTTTGTTATAATTGTTTGGATGAAGGGTTGTTATCCTTAATACCAGTCGTGGGGGCGTGTACGTCCTTCCCCAACTCTATAAGCTTCTATATCTTCATATGACGACACGTTTAGTATCTTATCATGGCCTCCTTAATAGTCACTTATGCATTAAAAATAACCAATAACATCGGTGTACACAGCCGAATACGTTTCTCAAGACATTCAAACTTGTTACCATATAGGAATTCGACTAGTTTTCTTGAGCCTAACGCGAAATCAATCACCCAATACAATCAAACAAACCAACAATCAATAATTAATAGCTAGGTTTCATTAGATCTAATGAAACACTAAAAAACCTAAGCTAGGAGTTACACCATGTGAAGTAGAAACAATAGGAGGACTCACCACCTATTTAGGACATTGATCATGAATATGACCAAATATTTTGCATATATTACACCTGGGAGGCATCCATTCATATTCAACACGAATAGTCTCTTTAATAAAACCTTCCCCAGAAAGTGAGGGAAAAAGAATAGTCACAACCTCCACGAGATCAGCTTCAGAATTGACCTCAATAAGACATTTAGAAAAACTACTTCTACCCCACGAATCCTTACATGTAGAACTCATGTAAGAATCAAGCATAACAGGTTTACTAATGAATGTAGCAATCAAACTAATACCTTCCTCTTCAAAAAGTTTTTGAATAAGAACATAATGCAATTTAACCCATACCGGAATGCGAGTCAATTCTTCCTTACGCAAACAAGTATTCGTAGACCATTTCTTAAGAATTATTGGAGATTTGCATATCATCCAAGGACCACCTTCCAAAACAGCTTCTAAACCAACCTGTGTGTCAAATTTGAAGAAAAAGAAGCCTTTTTAAATTCATCATAATCCTTTTCGGGCCATGTTTCGCCCAGTTATTCCTAACATAGTATTCAACAACTGGAAATACCATCCTCTTTCCAATAAAATAGCCATACAAAGTGTGTTCCAATTGTGAACTAACCTTTTCAACCACTTTGCGGGGAATAAAGATGTTAACACCTTCAAAAACGGGTTCGGCAACCAGGGGACAAAAATTAGTATCAAACTTAGGATGGTCATCCCTCAAACCCGCAACTCCAGCATAGGATGTAGCATTAGCATTGATGTTCGCAGCTTGGACAATAGAAGAATCATGAGGAGGTTTAGGGGTCGAAGATTTAGTATTAGTTTTGACCCAGAACCGTGTTGAAACACCCATGCAAAAACCGAGATTAATATCCCAGTTTTATATTCAGAATAAGTCTCAAATTCAATTCCAAATACAGAATTAGATTTAGTTTCAGACCCGTTTACTCATTAAGTCATCAGGACTTACCGTGCTTAATTTTCGTGTTTTTCAGGTTAGGTCATAAGAACGTTGGGGCTTGTAGATAAAGAAGATGACTTGAGAGATCGGTAATGCTCAGGTATGTAGGTGACGAGCATCTCAACCATTCTTTGTTATTCAGCTTGTTAACGCCCCAAAACTTTACGATTAAAGGTATGTTTGGCAAAATTAGCTGTAAGTTGTATGTTGTAAGCTGTAGTTGTAAACTGCAAAGATGTTAACATGAGATACAAGCTGTATCATTTTTTTAATAAAAGTGTTTGGTAAGTTAGCTGTTAAATATAATTATAAGATGTAAAATGACATAAAATGACATATATATATATATATATATATATATATATATATATATATATATATATATATATATATATATATATATATATATAATGTTTTAAGGGTATATCAGTAATTTAAAGTTTTAACAGCTTCAAGATGTTTAAAAAGCTTCATGGATCAGCTTTTGATTTAGGAGCTATTTTTTTTAAATAAAAGCTCGAAGTTAATGTATCCAAACGAAGCTATTATGTTAGAAGATATTATTTTTGTAACAAAAAGCTAACAGCTCCTCCAAAAAGCCCCTACCAAACAGGCCCTAAGTGTCAGAATTGTAACAGTCAAGTTTTGTTATCGACATGTATATTTAGAACAAACATTTGAAAATGGGTCAAAATAGGGGTGTTTGGTTAACATAAGCACCCGTAGTATTTACGCTTCTCGCACATCTAATTTATGTAACTTATGTACAGAGTTTACATGTTATATTAAAAAAAATGTATTTTGAAAGTTACCATGTTTCCAGAAGTTGGTTTGGTTCAGATTTAAGTTTGAGTAGTTTTCGTATTGTAGATCCTCTATGGCGTATAAAGTCAAGTTCAATATGGCGTATTCGGTATTTAAAAAAAATTGTGGGCGTTTCAAATGTCTTTCTTCCATTACCTTTAACAAACCATATTTCATCAACTTCAGGCTAAGAGTGTTGAACCACTCTTGAGAATATTTCCTTGTCTGGTTCACAAACAAATCTTCCAACCAAATTCAATTGACATGTATATAAACAATCACCATGTTCCAACAAATAGAAGATCCAATCACAACCAACGTCCATGACCGCCACCGCCAACGTACGTTACCTCCGCCGTTTGCTGCCTGTAACTTGTTATATTAGGGCTAGGGTTTCTGTTTAAATAAAATATGTTAGTAGAATGATAAACTTGAAGAATATTAATGTTTGGAATAATGGTGATGGTATACTTTTTGAAATACATAAAGATGAGGGTGTTTATGTATCTGAATTGATATTTGGTCATTTGATAACCGCAGGTGGGGGGAATGGGTAAGGGGCCAAATTGGCCAATAGTTTTTCTACTCATATGATTGGAAGGATATATTGCTTATTATGTTTGAGGATTTTATGAAGATTTTATGGGGCTAAATTGACCAATAATTTAGGGTTTTTGTTTTATTTGAGGATTTTTATGATTTTAGATTGAATATTACTTATTGTTGTATTAGTATTAGTGGATAATTGTGTTGTATCGATTTTTGATATCCAATCTGTGATTACGGTGTGTTTGGATTAGAATAGTTTATGGGGTTTATGTATTGTTAATTTTGATTCTATAGAGGCCAAATATAAATTGAATTAGGATTTATTATATTAATGTCTTGAGAAATAATTATTAATCTAATAAATTGACAGTGACATTGACAATATAAAGAGGAATTGGATAATTGCTAGCCACAAACAGTGTTTTTTGCAATTTTGAGCCTCGTTAAAGTTTGTAATTTCATTTGAAAAAGGGGGTGGTGAATGGTTGTAATAATTGATGGTGGTGAGTGGAGATGAAGAAGAAGAAGAAGGTGGAAGAAGACAAGACACGAAATGACCAAAATACCCTCATGTGCAAGGCACATGTGAGAGTTAACGGATGAAAAGCTACCACTTTTCTCTTCAAATATGTGAAGAACACATTTTTCACCTCTCTTACATATCTCATTTTCTTAATCTTTTACACTACCACCAAATATTATTGGTAATTACCGAAAACTATCATCCATTAGTACCAAATCTCAAGAATATTATAAACCGTTTTAAATTATCTGGTTCCGTCGCTTTGCGTGGATACTTTGTTAGGGTGGTGGTAATGAGTGCATGCGGTTTGGGCTCATACCGAGCGGCAACACCGTTGCCAGTGGAGCGGTATAGATGCGGTATGGAGGAGAGCGACAAGGATTGCCGAGACGGCATGGGAGAAAATAGACGTTGGGTTTCGAACGTTGGGAACAAAAATAGACGCTGGGAATTATATTTGAACGTTAGAGATAGAAACTGAAAACCCGGATGGAAAAATGAAAACTTTACCTTGAAATTTTGTGGATAGGATACAATTAGTGTGTGTTGTTGCGGTGTTTTTGTGTGTGTGGAGGGAAGAAGATGAAACCAAGAGTATGGAAACGTTACATGTGTTTGATAAGATTTCAAGATATCTTTTTGTTGTCATTATATTTTAAAAAAAAAAAAAAAAAAAAAAAAACTGATATTTTTACACTAGTAATAAATACTTTTAGATGGAAAAAAAATCTGGTTTCCTTTTTTTTAAAGTATTATGTAATTTTCTTTTTATTATTAATAAAATATTATGTTTTTATTGAATTGTTTAATATAATTTATGAAAATAAAGAATAAAAAAATAAAATTAAGTGAGGTATAGGATCATGGTTGCAACTAAAAAGTATGGTGAGGTATGAGAGAGGCATGAATGAGGTAAAATGATATTATTGGTGGATGATAAAGTATGAGTGAGGTATGAGATCATGACTGCCACCACTCTTATATTATCTTTAGTCTAAAAATGATCATTCAAATGTGATTAAATTATTTGATGCTTGCAACAATAAATATTTGCTCGCCGAAAAAATTAATTACACGGATAACTGTAGTCGCAAATCGCAATGCAAAAAAAACCCATTTAATATATATTTAACATCTCTTTAGACCTATGAGTTTGGTGCAAGTTTAATGCTACTTCACTAGAGCATCTGTTACAAAAAGCGGCAGCTATATGGGACGCTAGCGTCGGCACCAATTGGTGTCGCCATAATGGTAGTGTCGGCGTGGGTTAATCGACATCCCAAAGTTGATCTTCATATATATTCCATTTTCTTTTCTTTTTCAATAGCTTTTTAAGATACGTGTGTGTGGTTATATGTGGGAGAAATATTTTTTGCGCAATATATAGTTAGTAGTGATAATGACACAATGGATCAATAAGTTGGTAAATGTAGCACCTTAATTCGTTTTTGGAAGGACACGTGGGTTGGGGATTATCCCTTATATCTTCGGTACAACCGGTTATTTCGTTTGGAGAGAAACAAAGATTGTTTGGTTATTGATCGTATCTTTAATGGAGAATGGCGTTGGAATTGGTCTAGATCGGAGTTGGGGACTCGTAATATGTCCTCTCTTAATGCGTTAATGGTTGAGATTGGAAACATGGAGATAACTTCTGTATCCGATGCATGTGTTTGGTCGTTAGCGAATGATGGTATGTTTTCTGTTGGAGTCACGCGTCGATTTTTAGATGATCATTTTCTGCCTTCTTTGGTTCCCTCGACGATTTGGGAAAAAATGCTTCCCCGGAAAGTTAACATATTCTTTTGGCGTTTGATCTTGGATAGACTTTCTCATCGGTTGAATCTTTCTTCTCGAGGTATGAAAATTCAAGAGATTTTATGTCCATCATGTCATGGAAGCGTGGAGTCAAATCAACATATCTTCTTTGCTTGTAGTATTGCTCGTAGTATATGGCAGCTCGTTCGCCGGTGGTGTGACATATCTATGCCACAATTTGACTCTATCGATGATTGGCGAGAGTGGATGAGCTCATGGTCCACATCTTTAGCGAAGAAGCAACGTATTTTTGTCATTTCCGTGACTTCTTTATGGGTGATATGGCGTTATCGAAATAGTGTCATTTTTAACTCTCAATCTATGAGGAAATGTGACATTTTTGATAACATTCGTTTGTTTTCTTTTTTTTGGATTAAATTTAGAGGAGGCAAGTTTAGTAGTTGGACTCATTGGTTAAATTCTCCTATGTACTTCTAGCTTCTTGCTAGTGTTTTTCTGTTTTTATATATCATATTTGCTGTTCAAAAAAAAAAGTTGGTAAATGTAGCCGATATTGGTTGAGAAGTAAAACGTACATGTGACAACGGTTGTTAGCAATTATTGTAGTTACTATAGCAAATACTTTTAAAGAAGACATATGCAAATAATTATCAGGGCAATCATGCAGCTATACAGGTAACGACATTCATCTATATGTTACGTTAGAAAACAAACTAGTCTATTGAAACAACTTTGCATTTGTATATGGACTACCAATTATGAGAAAATATTCTCCAATCATTTGTTCTTATTTATATTTCTACTTACATGATTATGACAAGTGTCAAAATTAACAGTTTAAATATACAAAAAATAAGTGAAGAAAAATATATATTTCCTCCATTTCAAAATATAAGTCTATTTGTACTTTTTCAAAATCTTTTACTCTAACTTTGACCTTAATTATTTATTTTCATGTTATATAATACTTGATACAAAATATATAAATGGACTTATGTTTTAAATACATTTTCATTGGTATAATTTTCATCAAGTATTATATAAAACGAAAAAAAATAATTAAAGTCAAAGTGGGAAAAATAATTTTAAAAAATAAAAAATAAACTAATATTTTGAGACGAAGAGAATATCATTGTGTGTGTATAAAAATATAATTTAAGAAAATATATCAAAAGTCACCGATTATTCATTGGCTGTTTTAAATCAAGATTGTAGACAGAGAAACTAGTGGGCTTCTTATAATTAATTGTGCAGTCTTTGAATTCCATTATTTGTTATTTCTCAAGTTGTTTTTATGTCATTAGCATAATAATGTGCTGTAACAGGTTATATCAATACATACATAGGCAGTATGATTTCTGTAAATTTATTGAATCTCATTGCTAAAACAAAGACACCAACCTGCCTAATAAAATGTGAATTTTATGGCTATTGTTCTAAAGTCAAGCCCCAAAGTTAGACAATCTCCATGGACATCAACTCCTCTTGTCCTTTACGTACACCACAAACACAACGTAGGTGAGGTGTGTCATTGAAAATCCTATGAACTACAGAATCATATAAATTTTATAGACATATGTGAGAGTATTTTCTAAAACGTTAACCAGAGTTAACCTAACAAGTTGACATGCATGTATAATTACATTGGATTCTATTATTGGCATTTTTATAATATCATTAGCATAAGTGTAGAATGGATTGCGACATGTTTTAAGATAAAATTCTTAAAGGATCTTTTTTTATTTTAATACCATGGTCCACTAGAAGGAAAAACAACATTTTTTTTAAAAAGAGTTTTGCGCGATTAACCGACAGAGCGACTCCATTAAGATTTTTACATATGCCTCATGTCTAATTTGAAAAATAGATGTATTTTTGTGTGACTAACGGCTATTGTGGTTTCGTGCGATCAAATTTGATCATTTTTTTTTTTTGAAAAAAGACAAAATCTGGTGGCACGAAAGGACAATAGCCGTCAATTGAACAAAATATAAAGTCGCATCAATAAAGGTGCATCTTACACACCCACAAACCACAAGTAATTTAATATGAGTAATAAAAAGTGTGACACGGGTCATGTTCTTAATGGAGTCACATAGTCGATTAGTCGCACAAATCTCTTTTAAAATGGTGTTTACTAGTTGCATATTTGCCTTATGAACGCTAAAACTATAACATCAAACAGAAAACTGGTATAACTCCAATGTTAGACTAACGTAGTGTTTGGTATGTTGTAATCAAAGTCGGAATAGAAAAGATTATTACGATGTAGTGATAAATTGTTGTTTGTTTACATTTAAAGAATGTAATGGATTCATTACAAAGAATAACTCATTACACCAAAACCATTCTTTCGTGGTCCCCTACTTTTTTTTTTTTTTTTTTTTTTTCATTACATCTTGTAATGAAATTAAAATTACATAAAACTCCCTCACTAACTAACCACATTAAATTAACTTCCTATCATAAATGGGTATTTAATTCTTGTTATTATTGATTCTATTACGTCTTTCATACAAACCAAACATGATTAATAACGACAATTAATCCTTACATTAAACTATTCATTCCATTACATTGTTCATTTTATTCATTTGATATTTTATTCCGTCCTACCAAACGAACCCTAAGTGTAATAATGAGCCCCTAAGATCGTATTCACCGCGTCACATTAGCGTCACCAAGGTTTTCTTAGGATGCTTTGGGGAGGGGATGTTTGGCTAGGGAATGTCTTAAGTTCGAGTCCCACCCGTGACTTTTACCCCTTCAGATGGTAAAAGAGGAACATGCGGGTCTCGGGTCAAAATACTGCCCAAATGGATGCCACTGTTGAACCTGAACCACTAACAAGATGATCTAAAAAAAATCCCTCATATCTCTCTCCCTCTCTCCATAAAATGGCGGAAACACCCTGACCCTAGATGCCTTAACACCAGCCATTGTCCACCCACAAAGAATAACTCCATCAACTCTCCTGGCCCAGTAGGGGCACCAACTAGAGTGAGCAAGAACAGAGACTCGAACCCTTAACTTTTTATCCACAAAATATCTCCAGCGAGCACATGGGTTTTTCTCTATCTACAACCAACTTTACCACCAACTTAGTATAATAAGACAACCAACTTTATCACTCAAATATTTTCCACTTATATGCAAATATACCCCACATAAACAAAATAACGACTCACACAACTCACTTAGGCCCACAACTCTCCTACAACTTGGTCTGTAGTCGATCAAGCCCTCACATTTTTCCCTTAAAGACGTCTTCATAGCTTGAGGACTCGGTCTTCAAGTCTCTATTATGTCTGGTCTTATAGGACAACGTTGGGTAAGAACGGTGTTGCACCATGCCCTCAAAGGTAAATAGGACAATAAACATGTCTCTTTCCTTTTACTTTAAAACAAAATTTTCAAAAAATAAAACATTTAAAAGCTACAAAAATCATGTTAATGGGGAGGGAATAGGGTCTTCACGATAGATTACCTAAACCGTTTTTTTTTTTCAAGGCCAATTTAACATTTTATTTATTTTTTATTTATTTATTTATTTATTATTATTATTAGTATTAGTATTTTTGTGTAAAACGAGTTAGTCTTGTTTTTATTTGCATACAACAATATATATATATATATATATATATATATATATATATATATATATATATATATATATATATATATATATATATATATATATATATATATATATATATACTAGCAGGGTACCCGCGCGTTGCAGCGGCGGTTACCCTGAAATTAAATTTTTCGGTGAATCATGTAGTTTAGTTTATTATGTTCTTTTTGATAATAAATTTACGGATATCAAGAATTTCGTTTAGGCCGTGCCTATTCGGGCTCAACCCTGTTTGGCCCGCACTCGTTCGGGCTCAAGCCCATTGCCCGTTCGGGCCTGAATATTTGTATAATGTGTTTTATTATTTGTATCAGTGACATTTAATGTAGGAATTGTGTTTAATTTGGTTGTACAATATGCTTGATAATTTGTATTTGTGATATAAGGGGTGTTTTAATAATTGTATTAATTGTATTTATTGACCAATTAATTAATTGATTACATTAAATATCATTAATGTGGTGTTTTTTTTAATATGTGCATTAAAGTGGTGTACACTATGCTTCTTGTCTTGTAAGTCTGAAAATTATGTGCATTAAAATGGTGTACATGCATCTTTTCTATTAAAGAAATGTTTTTGATCTTAAACATTTTAAGACTTCTAAATATAGATGTTCTAAATACATTATAAGGTAGTATATATATATATATATATATATATATATATATATATATATATATATATATATATATATATATATATATATATATCACAATTTTGGTTGGGCTCCCTTGGTTCAACTTATTTTCTTGAACCAAAATGACATGACAATAACTAAAATAATGTTGATAAATGGTGTTAAAAGCTTTGGTGGCCGTGTGTTTGCTGTAGAGTTTACGAAATGCTTATTGAAGATTACACTTTTATACAATAAATTAGTTTTTAAACTAAGTTATGGTTGAATAAATATTTAAAAATGTATTTAAAAGCCATGAACTTTTAAGAAAAGCAATTGAGATGTAACTTTGACACTCAACTTTATGTAATTTTTCTTTTTTAATTTCTTACTACTTCCCTTAGCTAACACAAAAAATTTGCGACAAGCTATCCTCTTCATTCACATATTCCAAAATATTTTCATCAACTATAACACAAACAAACTGCACACTCTCACCCTTTTCAATTTCGTTTGGGGATGCCGCTCGAGGATGTTTCATGCTTGTATCGAATGGTATAAAATGGTGTAGGGGTAGCCACCTGGCTTTTGCCGCCACCTTATAACGACCACACCATTGCTCTTGGTTATATGTAGCTTCAATCCTTCAACTAGCCTGTAAACATATTTAGAGCACCTGTTACCCTTGGTTGGTAAGGGTGGTGCCATCCGACAGCGACAACCTATGGCGGGACAAGAACACAATTGGTGGCGCCATGGGCTCTGGTGCCGTGGTGACCTGTCCACATCGTGGGTATTTTTTTAATTTTATATTTGTGATTTATGGGTTATTTGTGGGCTAGGGTGTATTATAGACTTAAACATCATAAATGGAAGAAAAAAAATGTTTTATAATAAGTTATAAGTTCTGATGTTATAAAAAAATATTAAAATAACAACACTTTTACCAATGACACAAGACCCATAACACCATGGATACCTCGTGCTATTAAAAATAAACTTTAGTCTCTTCCCGGAATACACTTTAAAAGAGTGGAGTTACTATGGTTGGATGACAAAAGGGTTACACTTTTCAAAACATATGTCCACATTTTAGTATAAATACACTATGCTACCAAAAAGCTGAAAATTTTGATCAGATTAACCAAACTTATTTATAGTCCCACGTCCTAGCCTATAAGCCTAAAATTAAAATCTATCATAAAAAAGTACATCTACCCAGTTTATGAAAATCTCACAAAATGGTATATGGGGTTCAGCATTGTGTCATATCATGCAGTGAGCAGTAAATTTACATCTTTACCCCTAATAAAAAAGTCAAACCATTACATTACAATACAACTCATATTTTATTTACATTTTTACCCTCTCTAGAACCCACTTTACTAATTCTAGATCAACGTACATCTATTAATCCACATTGTACACGCAAAAATCTAAAAAGGTTTTCAGTTTAGCAATATTTACTCTGGTAAAAGTGAATAACATTCATCATAAATACACGACCTTTTCATCAGATCTTGAAGATGCTTGTTTGTTGAGGATTTATCATCGTCCTTTGTTCTTCTGGGTCCTTCTCACACACAGTAAAAAGCACACACACATACATTTGCGTATTATCTTATTATATATGTAATAAGATAATACGCAGATGTTTTATTTTATTTCATATGATAAAACAAAATATTTGTATATATATTTTTTTAATGTGGTTTTTATTGTTGGGTTATTTTAGGAAGAGATTATGGCGGATGGTACGATGATGTTTTCAGAGGAAGAAGTGAAAGAGATGTGTGGGTTTAAGTTTTGCGGCGATGGTCACGTGGAGGTCACGTGCGGGTGTACTAGCTATTGTTATGGTGATGCTGTTGGTATACTAAAGGTTTTTGTTAATGGTGATCTTGAGATTACCTGTGACTGTACCCCTGGTTGTCAAGAAGGTTGTACATTTTTTTTAACTTTTTTTTTATATATATTTAAAAAAAAAAAACTTTTTTTGTTTTATGTTTAGACCCATTTGCATGTTTTATCGTGAATGTGTGGGGATTTTTTTATTGGATAACTAGCTGGAAATTACGTGGAGTTTTTATATGACAAAAATGTTCATTGAAAACTAGCATTTCATATGTGTATGTCTCATATGAGACCTAAAATTAGAAAATGGGGTGCATCTCACACAATTTCACCGATAGAAAATGGGTCCTTTTTAATCCTGTTTCTGACAAAAAATAAAAAGATCTAGGTATGGCTCATATCACCCAGCAGTGCATTTAAGCTTATTCTGAGTTATACAAGTTTCTAGCATATATGCTTGCTAGGAAAATGTAATGCTGACAAAAGTAAATATTAAATATTTGTTCAGTTTTAGTATAGGTTTTATCAACTTGCTAGGAAAATGTAATGTTGGTCTTGTGATTTACATTGGAAACCTACAAATCTTACTACTTGCATGATTGCGACAAGTTAGAAGATTAATGAACTAAATTAAGGAAGAGAATTAGTGCATTACACTTGCTCTAAAATTATGTGGGTAGGAGGATGAGTACGAAGATGCCGTGGTAGGATATAGCAATGCTCGTTTACATTTTGAAGATTCAGTAGTGGTCTTCCTTTTTTTTTATTTTATGGGGTATTGTTCTTTTCATATGTTATGTAAGTTTGAAAATCATGGTTTTCTGTTACATAAAATATCTGAATTTGGTGAAAAGCAGGTTATTTACATGTTCACCTGACCACATGAAAGTTTGGGTTTTTTTAATTTTTTAATTTTTTGGTTAGTACCTTTGACCCAATTGTGTCAAGTTATGCTGATAGTTTCTAGGTTGTGTCTTTTGGGTTTGAACCACAATACCACACATATGTGTTAATGGTATGTTTGTAATGCATTTGTATGTTGTATTAGTGTATGTTTAAGTATTTGGTTATTCTTATCGTCTCATTTAATATTACACATGATATGTATAGTATGGTACCACCAACATTGGTGTACCACATTAGGGGAAGTATGAAAGTGTCTATAGCCCAGTCACGAACATTTGCACATTAAGCTATAGTTGATACAACATTAAAGAGTTGTTTTGTGCAGACAAATTGACCCCAGCTGCTTTTGAGAAGCATTCGGGCAGAGAAACCGCCAGGAAATGGAAGAACAACATTTGGGTGATTGTTGATGGAGATAAGGTTCCTTTGTACAAAACTGCACTACTCAAGTACTACAACCAAGCTTTGACAAAAACATCCAACAAATCCCAATCTGGACAACTTGTTCATCGAGATGAGTTTGTTAAATGCACAAAATGCGATAAACTTCGCAGGTTTCATCTCCACACAAGCGAGGAGTGTCGGCTTTACCATGATGCTTCTCGTGATAATGATTGGAAGTGCTCTGATATGCCTTATGAAAAGTAAGTTTTATTGCCTCCCTTGCTTTATCAATATTCTCATCCCATTGAAAACCGCAACATTTGACTCAACACTGGTTTAGTAAAGCTGTCTGATTAATTGTCAAGCATCTAAAATATCTATTACTAGTATATAATGAAAAAATCTTGTGAACCTAAATCAATATCATCATCTCAGCTGAGAACTTTTTCAGATACTATATATGCAATTCTATAAACTAGGATTCTTCCTTTTCCTTAGCATAGCATAAGATGGCATTGCTTGTGTATGTCACTCTTGTATCTGTTTGTGTGTTGTAACTGCCATAGATATCTTGACATGACATGCACAAAGTAGTTTGATCACAAGCATTTTATTTTTCTCAAACTGTTATTTTGTGTATGAGATGTTAGGTCATAACAAAGCATATTGTCAGCACACAATTAAAGTATTTTGCACTTATATTCCACACATGTTTTGTGTGCTCAATTAAAATGGCAATCTAGACTAACAATCATCACTGTTTCTCCCCTCTGTTTCAGAATAACCTGTGACGACGAAGAGGAAAGAGCAAGTCGTAGAGTCTACAGAGGCTGTTCGCGCACTTCTACATGCACAGGTTGCACTTCCTGCGTTTGTTTTGGTTGTGCTACCTGTCGTTTTTCTGACTGCGGCTGTCAAACATGCACTGACTTCACAAGTAACGCCAAAGCTTGACCAAGGAGGCCATTAAATCACATTCTTTTCTTCTGCTAAAAACATTGATCGTCATTTGATCTCATTTCATCAATATTTTGCCATCACATCTCAAGCAAAAACTATCAGATGTTTGGTTTTAAGTACTTTGAAACAGAATGGGATGTTGAAATTTTTGTTGCACTTTTGTTGATGCTCTTTTGACCTAAACGATGACCACGTTAATTAACGATCTTTTTGAAAGAGCTTTCCTACTAGTATTATACTTGCAACGTAACTTAGATTTTATTGGAGTTCTTTGTCTTTCCATTTAGTCATTAAATAGCCTGAACCGTGAAAAACTTCTTTTACAGATTTTCTTTTGTGTGCAAGTAAATTTTATGGCTTGAACCGAAAGAGAGTTTCTCCAATCTATTGGTCATTTTCTATACATGTTTTGAGCCTTTGAGATAACGTGCAACCCTTTGTGAGAATGGTATTTTGTGTGAATGTTATTTTAGTTTGAAGTTTCTTTTTGATTTGATGATTGCTTTTAGAGCTTTTGAAGCGTGTCGTGTATTTGATTTTGCTCCTTTCCGCCTACGCCTGACTTAAATGTGGTCCTTTTTTTGGACGTGTCTCAAATCCCATGAAATTTATATAAATATAACATTTATCAGGATTTAGTGTAGCTTAGCTACAGTAGCACGAAGCTACAAGAATCCCCCTCACAGTGAACAGTAGAATGTACAGTAACTAATGGTCGTTAAGTTACTGTGCATTCTACTGTTCATCCGTTAATTTTTTTTTTTTTTTTTTTTTTTTTTTTTACATTCTTTGGCAAAATATCCCGCGGCAACGCGCGGGTGATCCACCTCGTGATTTTATATTGAGTAACGGGGAATCAATGTTTTGATTTGACTTTTGACAACAAAAAAAACAAAAAAAAAAAAAAAAAAAAAAAAAAAAAAGGAGTCATGGTTGCTAGTCACATGCCATTGCATGAGACATTGAGAGCTTACCTTTTATATTTGCTACTATTATTAAAGAGCTTTTAATGACTTTTGATACTTCAGCATGTACCAATTCCAGTTTTAAATGATACAACTTTATTACTCCATCAGTTTCTTCAATCATACATCACATGTCATAAATAATTGATCATATCAATCTGCACCGTGTAATGGCTCTCATTTATAGTACTTCATAAAGCAAGTTAAACATTCAATAGGAAATAACCCGACATGTTTCCTGTTAAATATACATAACGAGCGGGGTAACCCGCGCGTTGCTACGGGAGAATTTTACGGCAATTTAATTGTATTTTTTTTTTTTCATTTTTATGTGTTTTCACACAAAATACTAACACATTCTCAAAACCTGTTTGATTGGTATGCGTGACTTGGTTCTAATTGATTTGAACAATAGTAAACATGCGCGTTTCTCCCGGAATTTTTTGTTTGATGTAAACTTGAAATGACATCGCGTTGTTGCGAGAATGCCGTGGAGAAACGCGTGGGAATGTCGTGGAGCGTGTGTATACAATGTCGAAACATAATTCTAAACACATTAATCTAAAAAAAAGTGCAACAATACTGATATTAAGATAATAACTATTTTTAAAGTTTAGAAGAAACCAGCACAACTTAGAAAACTTGAAATGTATCGCATTTGCTAAATATATTAGCACAACTTAGAAAACTTGAAACGTATCGCATTTGCTAAATATATTGAATTTTTTAAAGTTACGCATATTTATACTCCTTTTTGTTGCAAAAATGATTTCGGGAACAATGACGCAAATTTCGTAAATTTTCGAGTCCATTTGCTATGTCGAATGAGCCGGAGCGATTTCGTGAAAAGATTAGCCAAGATTGGCAGAAACACCCCCTCCAAGCTTATTTTACATTTCCCACCCCCATATCTTCTATTTTCATTTTAACCCCTACTCATTTAATATTTAAACTCAAATATTTTTATTTTATTTCATTTTATTAAAACACACACTCATAACAAATTATTTCTCTCTCTACAACCCTCGCCGGATCTTCATAAATTCCGGCCGACCACCAGCAGTTTCCGGCGCTGCCTAACGGAATATTTTCCGGTGAATTATTTTGTTTGCCAATTCGATAGATCGACACACTCCCATCATTTCTGGTGCGTTTTAGCTCTCGCCTCCCTCCACATCACCGTCACGCGCCACCACCGAGACACCACGACACCCTCTCCATCATTACCGACATTAAATCATACTCTTTTCTCGACGGTAAGTCCCTTCATGTGCCCCTTCTCCTATTTATTTAATTTTTTTCGAAACCCTAATTTGATAGCTTTTTATTTTAACCGTTTTTTAATTAAAATCTTTTGTAAAAATGTTTTGAAACTCGTAAACCGTGTGGATCTGTTGTTTTAGACATGACTCGATCATGACTTGTCATCGACTCGGTGACTCACTGAGTCAACTCCCCGTGACTCGGGTGAGTTTTTTTAGATACGTATTCCTTTTTATTTTTTGATCTATTTTTTTTTAATTATTATTATTTTTTTGTAGCGGTGCTACCGCTGCCAAAATCTTGGCCGCCGCTGCCAAGCTCTCTCCGGTGATCATCGCCAACTGCTGCTGCCATTGGAAGTTGTTGGTTTATTTTTAGACTTTGTTTATAAATTAACACTTATTTCCAGATTATTGTGTATATATTTTTTTTGTAACTTATGGACAAAGTTTATGTATTGTAATATATAGATTTGTTTGTGTAATAGGAAGAAAGAAAATTCAGGAAGAAAATGGGGTGGGGGGGGGGGGGGGGAGGATGAATAGTGGGAATAACAGTGCCTCCTACATTGCTTACCACACGTTTTTTTTTTTTTTTTTTTTTTTTTTTTTTTTTTTTTTTTTTCGATGAACAGTGCTTAAAATAGTAACTCATGCAATTTGAGCCACAAATTGGGCAGCCCACATTTCTGCCTTTTATATATATATTATATAATTCTCATATTTCAATCTCGAAGAGCTTCTTTCTAAAAAAAAAAAAATCTCAAAGAGCATGCCCAAAAGCGACCTAAGCTTTGTTAGATACTTCAGGTCGGGTTTCTTTTATATTGTTTTAAGCAAAGGATCATTAAATATAAGACTGAAGATTAATTCGTGACAAAGACTAATCACAGCTACAAGATTAGCTATTGCAAAAACAGTAAATTGGTAAATAGAGAAGGATTCTTGTTCGGGTTACTCGAGAAGTAGTCTTCTGGATCTAATGGCGGTCAAATCGCTATTCTTGTGGTCGTTTCCGAACTTTTCATTGACTTTGAAAATGTTCACCTGGCAAGGTTTGAAATTTGGTATTCTTGAGAATTTTGGGACACTTTATCATCAAGCCACTTTAAAATCACAACCAAATGACCCACCGGTAAGGCATTAAGGCACCAAGTCTCCCTCACGAGATCTAGGGTACAACCTCACTAGGTAAACATTTGTATATGCCTAGGGAACGAGTCAGATGCGGTAACATGGATACCTCTCTTCTGCTACGTACATTTTGGTCAGAGACTCGCCCTCTTAGGATAACCTGAACATGAAAACCTCATCCGTTTTCTGTCTTTTGCTTACCACTAAGCTAGCTTGAAAATAGTTATAGTATTATCCATTATACTACCTCAGTTGCAAAATAATTGTCCATTTGACTTTTTGGAATCTTTATTGTTCAACTTTGACCTTAAATACTTTTATTTATGTTATATAATGCTTGATGCAAAATATACGAATGAATTATATATCAGAAATAAAAATATTTAAGGTCAAAGTTGAATAAGATAGACTTCAAAGTCAAACTGGACACTTATTTTAGGACAGGGGGAGTAACTTAAAAGAAATTTAGTTTAAAGTGATTGATGACATAAGATTTGACAGTGAGGCTTGGGACTCTTCAAGTGACTTCAATCTCATAAGCTACTACATCTTAGGCCACTCGTAGAACTTTGTAATCTAAAATCATGAAAGAGTCAAGGTTTCATGCATTTTGAGATGTGGTTAACTCGGTATGGGATTAACATGTAACGTCAATGAAGATAACTAAACATGAGTTTTCTTCGTATGTGATCAAAGAAGTTTATGAAAGCTTAAAGTATAAACTAAAATAACTTATAACATAATCTTTGACAAATTTGCCCATGAAAGCTTTTAGAAATCATAAACTAAAGCTTATAGGAGAGGCTTGTGCTTGGTAAGTTATTTATTAGTGAAAAGGTGAAATATACTACTCCAAACAATATGTATATGAACAATCTGTAACATAGATGGCACTTGACATTCCCAAACACCACCAATCTACACTATAAAAAGAAAATACATCTTATAGCATATCAAACTAATAGATAGCCATAGTATCCTAACAAAGAATACTAAATCACCTAATTTGCCAAAAGCAACTAAGGATATCATGGACTGTGACTACATTTCCTTCACTATGCCAAACATGCAACACCCCAAAACCGGTTTTTAAGGATTTTATTAGTAGAATGTCATCGGGTAAGTTTGACTATGACCTTTATGAGTTGAAAGACTTTACGTGATTGGTTAGTCAAACCATAAGTTTATATAATATGCAAATGGTTTTAGAAAGATTAATATGTCACACTTATAAGAGGAAATGACTTAAGGGACTACTATTGCCAATAGTCCAAAGATTATAACTAATGATATTAAGATAAATCCTAGACATTTCCTACACTTCTAAAATGTTCTAGGAGTGTGTTTGTGTATCAGTTTAGAAGGAAGAAAAGGAGGGAATTGATCTTGAAGACCATTTGACGATGAAGAAATTATGTCCCAAATTCAATAGTTAGTCCATGGAAATGATCCTTTAAGTAAGTAATCTTTATGTTTTAAGTTAATTGTGAATTGATGAGTTAGGGTTTTTGATATCCAAATTGGGTTTTGGGTAGTAATTGCCATTCTAAAGCAAGAATTAAGGTGTTTATGAATATCGGTTAAGATTACTTAATGAGATAAGTGTATATTAGTGATTTTGGGAAATGATCATATAATGATAAAGAGGGGTTGGTTATGATTATGGGTTAGTTAAGACACCTTGATTATTATGTAAATTATATGTGTTAATATGTTGTGATAATTATGGATTAGGAGCCAAGTAAGAAGATGATGGTGAATTGTTGCTAAACTAGCTTTGGAGCTAAGGTAAGTAAAATGATTATGATATGAAATTATATTGATTATATCATATATGTGTTATGTGGAAAATGATAATGAAGGTTTAGGAGGCATTGGTTTAGTAAGCATGGATTAAGAATAGTTTAAGGCTAGTGTGGCAAAACTAGCCAAGGATGTGGATAGATAATTATGATGCATATAAGGTATGTGAAGATTTTGTATGATTGATGTTAAGTGTTTTAAGTGTGATGTGTAAGTGATTGTGGAAAGTAGTCTTATGGACTACTATTAGTGTGAATGATGCTTATATGATTTATGATGTATAATATCGTGTTAATGTCATTTTACTTACTAACCGTTTCACTTACGATTTAGTTGTTTAACCGTTTTGTAGTGATGCAGTATTTCTGACTAGGTTTTAATATTTATAAAGTTACTTGTCTACCTATGGTCTACCTTATGCACTCACGGGCAGTGTATCCAGTCGTGTGTGTAGTATTCGGTAAAACCGAGGTCGTCCCAAGAGCTATGTGAAACTAGATTATAACTTAAGTCTATGTCACATTTTAAAGGGTTTTATGATTGTTTGATTAATTAAACTAATTGAACAGAAATTAAATACAGAAAGTAAAATGAGTTGTATACAGTAGGGATAAAGTGTACTAGCCTAGTTGTTCATCCTACATTGCTATGACTATGTTTCTAATTAAACTTCTTATTACTTCAAGTGGGGCATAAAATTCACTAGACTCGTATAGTCAATTCGTCTAACCTATCTCCCAAGAGTCCGTCCAGGTCACTAAAGGTTTGGATCCTTATGGCTGTCAAGGCTTATAGGTAAACTTGTTTGAGTCATTAAGCGCCACTACATGCTAGATTAATTCTTTGTGTGATTCGGCCTCTCGGATCTTAGACCGCACATCTAACTTCTTATGTTCATCCAACC
This sequence comes from Artemisia argyi, assembly GCA_030686995.1. Classification (NCBI taxonomy): domain Eukaryota; kingdom Viridiplantae; phylum Streptophyta; class Magnoliopsida; order Asterales; family Asteraceae; genus Artemisia; species Artemisia argyi. Next base: position 153,854,214 of record CM060698.1, on the reverse strand, counting down.
CGGAGGGTGATCCTATAGTCAATTTGCACGCAAGGAATTGGTAGTCCTATGGTCAATTCTTACCAACCCTTGCAACATACTACACTAGGGTCCTATGGTCAATTCTCCTAGTGTAATGTACAACCGGCCTTCAAAACTACCGAAACTATAGGATCTATCGAATAACTAAGCATGCACATACTAGAAACAATAATAAAAGTACAAAAACGTAATCAACACAATATAGGAATCATAACTAGGCTAGCACCAAAAGTGTTTAGCCGATCATATTAAAAAGTGCAGCGGATTCAATGTTTTGCATGTAAATGAAAGACATGGAATCGTAAATGTAATATAAAAATGAATCACTAAAACTTATAGATGTTATGTCGTGATCTCTCTCTTCGAAATGCTCTGTATGCTGCTGTAGATCGTCCTTCTAAAGCCTCCCTTCATTCCCTGACTTTTTGTGGTGTGGAAGATATGTCAAATGTAGAAATTAGGGATGGTATTTATAGGCCCGTCGAGGCTACGACGTAACCTTGAGTTGTGGTTACGCCATAGCTAGTGTAATATTCGGACGATCTTATCCATTAATAACGGTTATGGCATAACTTAGGTTATTAGTTACACCGTAATCTTTGGCGGCAACAACTACGTCGTGGCCTTGATTCATGGCTATGCCGTAATCTTTCTATGGTTATCTTCTACCTTGTAATCTTCTTACTTAGCTACACTGTAATCTCGTAAATATCTTGAACCCCATTTTGTATAACGTCTACGCTGTAACCTCAGGAGTTGGTTACAGTGTAACCTTCTTCGCCATAAAATCTTCTAAGTCTTCAAATAGTTACGGTGTAACCTCTTGTGGTAGTTATGCCATAATCTTCAATAAGCGTTGACTTGGTCTTCATGTATAAATCTTTAGCTATGGCGTAAATGGAGAGTGTAATTACGCCGTAACTTCTTCAAGCATACTAAAATGCATAATCTTATAAGTACTTTACCAAATCCGCGTCTCTTTTGCTCCTATGCTCACTTGTAACCTGAAAACGAAATAGAAGGTCTTTTTCGCCCGTCCTCTTAAAGGTAATTGAGTCTCTTTTCATCTAAAGATACTTTTAAGAGTTGGTTTTTATAAGAAGTATAAAAGAGTCCTTAAAGACTAATAGAAGGTCTTTTCCGGTGTTTCCGTTTGCATAAATTTTTTGGCCAAAGTAGGAAAGGAGCGTTTCAAAATACACCATATTACCATGTGTGTAGGTTACTCCATTCCTTGTACACAAATAATAATTAAGTTGTTGACACACTAAAGGCATCATTAGCAAACCAAGATCACTTAGAGCTAGTTTACCAAACCATAACTACATTTCCAAACCAACTTCCACTCCAAATCATATATGCAATGTACATCCTCACAAACAAGACAGACATAAAATCTAAGGTGGCATCACCATGGTTATTAAATCTACCATAACCACATTCACACTCTATGGATATCTCAAAACAAAGGCTACATTACCTTTAAAAAGTAGAGCAAACCATATTACGATTGTGCGTATTTACTCCACTCCTCACATAAAAACTAATTTGGAATGCAGAACTCAAAATGCATCACCTTTACCTTAAGATCACATAGAGTAAGAAACCATTTCCACCATAATCTGTCAAGGGGCTTTGTTAGGGAAAAGTATGTAACACCTCAAAAAATATAAGAAATTAGAAGATATATCCAATATTTTAGTCGATACTTCTGTTATTTTAGTGGATTAAATAGTAAAGTTCCACATTAACAAAGTTAATGTTAAAGTTAGTTGGGATCTGTATTGTAAAGGAAGTAAACAAAATATGACTTGTCTTATAGTGTAGTTTCACCATAGGGACTAAATGTGTCAAAATGGAGAAAGTATAGGCAATGCCCAAACTGCCCTCATGGACATATCAAAAGATTTCACAAAGATTTGTACCTCTCATTTTTACATGTGTATACGTGTGTGAGGTGAGTCGGCATTTTTTTGTTTTTTCACATTGAAGATTGGAGGGATATCATGGATGTAATCACAAATCATTCTTAAGAGGTTATTCAAGAATCATAAGAGAAGGTTGTAGCTAGTCCTTAATCTAATCCCCAATCAAGGTAAGTCGTGAAATTGAATGCTTTATATGATTAATCATGAAAGTGAATTAGGAGTTCTATGTGGTTTATGTTTAATATGTGTTTTTATCATAATTTTGTGGTTTAAAGATGATCAAGTTATATGAGGTTACGAGTTATGAAGATGAATTGGGGTTTTGTATGATTTAGGTGTTATAGATGACTTGAGTATGACTCTTTATGTTATTAGATATTTTATGCAAGTTCACGGTATGGTTATGTGGTAGTTGAGGCGTTTGATGTTATGCTTTAATGATCTAGTTTTCATAGTTATAAAGTGTTCTTAGTTGTTTATAAATGATAAGAATGATTGATGGTATGAACCAAGTGAAGTAGGCTTAGTTAGTTTAGTTAGAAGTTAAATGAGAATTATGTAATTAGTAATAAAAGCTAGCCGATTCATAGGTGTTTAAAATGATGTTATGTGTTAGTTGAGTATTGTGATAATGAAAGTGTATATATGTATGTTATGTGTATAGAGGCATGAACATGGAACTCTAGCATGAACCTACTAGGTGAGTAGCATATTAGTTTAGCACTTTTAGCATGATATGTTTAGCGTAACAAGTTTAGCCAGGTGATAGTATTTGCTCCCGATCTAGTCGGTTGTAGCCACGTGATAGTATTGCTCCGGATATAGTCAGTTGTAACCACACGATAGTATTTTCTATCGAATCGTTCGGTCGTAGCCATGTATAACATGAGTTCATGGTTCCTATAGTAAAGCAGATGCGCATATATAACAAGATATGTCGCCTAGTGTAACAATTCGCATTTTCAGGTTAATTACTTTTCCCAGAAAATTTCACTATTCACTTTTACTATTCATTCTTCCCGAAACTTTCCCGAAAGTTGATTTTTATTTGATATTCTCGAGTGATAAAACATTTCCATGGCAAATTAAAAGTTTAACTTTCATAAGCTCACTTTCGTGAAAGTTATTAAGGAATTACACGTTTTAGGGTAAAACGACATTCAGAAATTCTACGCACAACGAAATTCGACCCCGTCAGGTGACCCCACATCGGAAAAATGTTTGACACACTCATGATTTATTTGAGAATAAATCATGACTGAGAAAAACATGACCAAAATAAGCCTCGGCCGTGAAAAACTGGAATTTTCAGTTTTTAAGCGTTTTTACTCAGCCGTAACCTTAGCCTATACCTGCACCGCGTTTCTAAGACAATTTGAGTTTTCAACTTATTAGAAAAAGTCAACATATTTTTCCCTCCTCCTTTGACCAAAAATCATTCCTTGACATTATAAGTCATTCCTTGATTTTTAGGCTTACGGTTTGATGTCTAAAGGACATTTAATACCAACCGACACTAGACTGAGCCCAGTCTAGACATTACAAGTCATTTTAAATCATTTATATCCTATTAGAAAAGTAACATTTTACTTTTCTCAATTTTACGCAATATTCGTACATTTTACGTATTACGCTTTTTAGACCCGTGTTTCCAGTTTTTAGCAGGGTTTTACCACCCAAATGGAACCTACCACTCATTTTATATTTTATTATGGAGTATTTTGACAAGTTTAATCATTCCTCCAAGTTTCGTATTTTTACGATACCCGGTTTTACGTTTTGTGACGTAACAACTTACGGTTTGCATTTTACGGAGCCAAAACTAGTCACATAAGTAGGATAATATCATCAAAAGTCCACACCTTGTTCCCCAAGCATATGAACCGACTTAGGGGGGGGGGGGGATTCAGCCCCTAGGTGGCTTAATCCCATGCTTTAAGCCTTAAGATGTGAACATGTGTTAACCTTGGCCTCCAAGTGTTGACAAGTCAACATTGTAACCTCCTCATTAGCATATAAATACCCCTCCTTCCCCTCCTTGGCCATTTGAACGACCCACACACACAACACACTTCATTTTACTAGTTTACTTCAAGTTCCATCCAAGAAATCAAGTGCAATATCCATACATAAACCCTAGTTTAGTTTTGATTCATCAAAACTACTTCAAATCTTTAGAACTTTGGTGATTTCTCTTGAGTTTAAATCCACTCAATTCACCTCAACCTTCATCATCCATCTTTCAAGATTACAAGGGTAGAAAGATTGCATGAAAGTGAAAAAGGGTTGAAGCAAGTCTATCAAAGTCCTATCCTTACATGTTAACTTCCTTTCATCTTTGAAAGCCAAAAGTTGTAAGCCAAACCCTAACATGATTCTTGTTAAATAATCATGTTCATGTTATTTACATATTATTCATGCTATATTATGTCTTGTATTCATGTCCATGATGTATAAAAGTGAGTAAAACAAGTTATTGTACATGATTGATAAGACAAGTTACTATAACAAGCAAACTAGTGACTTTCTTGGTAAGACCTGATCAAAATGGTAAAAATATGATATTTTATCATTACATATTACAGTAGAGGACTTAACAAGGAAACCGTAGCAACTTGAACCACCCAAAACGAGTATACGAGTCAAAAGTTACGCCCATTTGAAGTTACCAAAGATTTCCGGCAAAACTGCCTAAATAGCATTCTGATCAAATTTTGATTTTGAAAGTCCAACTTCTGGTCCGATTCATCAAAAAGTTAAAACACGAAAGTTGTCCGGAACGACGTTTTCGTTCAGGAGTAAAGAAGCTCGAGCCCTGAAAACGCTTTTTGAGTGATAAATTCTTCAAATTCTTAACAGCCCATTTTTAGACCAAAGTCATTACATATAAGTTATGGTTTATGAAGATCAAAGGGGTCTTATGACCTAGAATCAAGACCAAAACCATGGCTAGAGCCAAGGTTGAGTCTCAAGACCATGGAACAATGACCAAAGGTCATGGCAAGGCCATGACGAAATGACCATACAAGCTTACTTAGGCGAAAACATGAAACAAGGAATTGGCGAGAACTTGAACAAGCAATTTGGATCTACTTCACTTAAAAGGAACCATGAGATATTACAAAGAGAAAAATGGTCATACAAGACTTATAAAACTACCCCTAATAACAATCTTCATGTACAAATAAACTTTCCTAAGTTTATTCAAGTATCGGACATGTAACTTTTCGGATCAAAACTTATATCTATATATTTCATCAACTACTACAATAGTAGGGAGCCTCATGTGAGGAGTTCATTATGTAAGCCGTCGAGTTGAGTTGTGGATTTACGAGTTAAAGTGTCCTGGCTCCTCGAACGCTTACTAACATGACTTCTGAATTATGTCGGCCCGAACGGTAGTAAACGATATACAAGACATACATGTTTCATGAATCATTACTTTCAAAGACATACACTATACATCATACCACATCATGGACTAAGTGCAAGACATACATATATTGGCATGTTTATGTTTCCTTAGACATTATTCCAAACCTAAGTTGCAACGATTATTCTAGGTTGCTCGTAGAAGTTCTTACGGCATATCCATCATTCTCATTATACATCATCTAACTCAAGGTGAGTTCATAGCCCCACTTTACATTACTTCAATGTTTTACAAACCCTTGGGGGGAATACATGCTATTATTTTTCTACTCGAACACAATGCTTTCTACTGTATGCTATTCGACCATGTTTTATTATCACTAAGTAACATCCTTGCCAAACCAAGATCCCTTATTATGAACCATTTAATCACTTGCGAGGGTTACTTGCAAGTGAGCGCGAATATTGTGAATAGGCCTATTGGGATTGACGAATCCCATTTGTTTTGACTAAGTTCAAACAAATGCAATTAGGTATGACGGCAAAGTACCTACCGGGATAAATCTGCCGATCGATATTGGTACACGTTAACGTTTTGGTGTCATAAGCTTAGTGAATTAATAACCTTTCCGGGCATATAACAACGTAGCCTACATGTTTTGTTTTCCAAACTATGAATGTGAGTCTATAGCTCACACTACGATTATTGTGTTCAAACGATTTAACTACAAACACTACGATTATTGTGTTCAACGATTTACTACCAACACATTGTGTTCAAACATTAAACAAACTCTATGAATATCACTCAACCTTTGTGTTGACCTCTCAAGCATGTATTTCAGGTTCATGACGATCAAGGATGGCACGGAAGGGCACGGATACTCAAGAGGGCTATAAATTTTATTATCATTCAAAAACTCACTTAATGTGATGTGTAAACATGGAACCAATTGGGACCTCATTTTGTAATCTCTGATATTTATATAATTTGAATGATAAATCTTTTAAAACGACTCAATTGGAGTTCGTTTTCTATTATTGTGACTATTGTGCCGTCAAGTAACACCCAGTTCGAATTCCGTTGCAACCATGAATTGGGGGTGTTACAGATTGGTACCAGAGCCATGGTTATAGAGAAACGGGTCTAATTGAGACCTAAACTATAACTACACTCACAAACAAAAGCATTTTTATAGCCTTCTGCTCTCCGTGTCTTCCATCCTCCAGACGATTATGGACTTAGTAAGCATGTTATGCTACACAAACATATTAGTATATTCATATATACCCATTTTGAGCATTTCCCCGTAGACATTTTGTGCTACACAAACATAATTGCATATTGATATATGTACCCTTAACATAATTGAGCATTTCCCCGTAAGCATTTTATGCTACATGAACATATAAGTATATTGATATATACACACTAGGCATTCTATACTACATGAACATATTAGTATATTGATATATAAACTCGGTTTATTTTCAATCATTTATCTAAACAATGGACTAAACATATCTGCGTATGCCTATTCTAAGGCATTTCGGCACAGCCACACTCTCCCAATCATGTTCCTACTCCAACATTATATGTCCAAGACATTGTAACTAATTACAATGGTCTCATTCATTTTCCAAGACATTGTGAGATACAATGGTCTCATTCATTTTTCAAGACATTGTGAGATACAATGGTCTCATTCATTTTTCAAGACATTGTGAGATACAATGGTCTCATTCATTTTCCAAGACATTGTGAGATACAATGGTCTCATTCATTTTTCAAGACATTGTGAGATACAATGGTCTCATTCATTTTTCAAGACATTGTGAGATACAATGGTCTCATTCATTTTCCAAGACATTGTGAGATACAATGGTCTCATTCACTTTTCAAGACATTGTGAGATACAATGGTCTCATTCATTTTCCAAGACATTGTGAGATACAATGGTCTCATTCATTTTCCAAGACATTGTATTATACAATGGTCTTAACCATTTCTCAAATGTTTTGAGTCACACAATGGTCTAACCTACTTCCCAGACATTGTGAATTGCACAATGGTCTAACCTACTTCCGAGACATTGTGTTTTGCGCAATGGTCTCTAGAATTATTCCATCACATCATCAATATCATTTCTTATGATATCAAAAACCCGTCACAATCTATCGATTTCAAAACAAGAAATATGAGATTTCTAAAGGACAAACAAATCCAACACCTACAAAAGCTGAAGTTCAGCTCTACATTCATCAAAGTTTTCTTCTGAAACCTTCATTATTAAAAGTTCGTGATCCTGGCCAAGTATGTTCTATTTTAGAACTACTTAAAACTTCCTTTCCATACGTACCTACCCTTACTATCTTCTATGCGATGGAATGTGAAAACATACGTTACAAGTCTTGTATGGCCGGGACTTGCAATTGAAGGGTTTGACATCGCCTTTGTTTAGTGGACAGTTTCCCGAAAGCAACGGACATATCAAAAGTATACCTAATTTAGGTATTTGAAAATTTTATCGAACCTTGGCTAAATATAGACTAGTCACCTATATTTAACCTAGGGACAGTGGAATATAGTCTGACTAACTATATTCGACTTAAAATTTTTAAATACTGAGAGTAGTTGTACTAGGGTTATGTTTAGGTTGATTTCCTACATGAACACGATAAACCACCAGAATACATTAAAACAATCTAGAGACACGATAGTGTCTTATCACTCAGCAAGATCTTAACACCTTATTTGTATGATCTAAATTCATTCTTGAAATTTTTCATTTATGAGATAATCCGAACTACTATCTTGGGATAGTTATCAATTCTTCTCTTCATCCTGTAGAAGTACTATCCTGTTTAGGTCCTAAGGATACCATTCCATCATAAACTTTTAAAATCTCTTAAGATTTTCAAAACAAACTCAACATCTATACCTAAGAGTATTAATGTTAAACATACATTAAGCACTCTTGTTCATCAACATATCACATCATTATCTTCACAACCGCTGCTTCCATGGTTACCAACCGTTACAAACACAAGCTCATTAACAGATCTTGATGCACTTTTAAAGCTCAAATCATCCTTAGTTACACCACAAGTACCCTCATCAGCTTTACAAGATTGAATATTCATCTTGTACTTTTGAAACGCCAGTATCATCTCGTAATACACTACCTTGTAACTCACCGGCTAAGTATGAATGTTGTGTCGGGAATTCTTGAGTAGGATGATTTATAATGTCCTTATTTGAATGGATTGGGATGCCTTTTCATTTAAATAAAGAAATTATAAATCATCGAACCATAAGTTTATATTCCTTTAGTTACATTGTTTGGGATGCCTCTCTATGTAAATAAAGAATTATAAACAAGTGGGCTTATTTATATCCGAAATAACATAAGTATGAAGTCAATAAATACTAGGTACAACAACAGATTACCTACTAGGCTATGATTGCAACAACTATCCCCATTTCCATTAGTACGAGATTTACATTTTGATAGTGCAAACAAACTCATTACGAAACCATATAGCCATATGCATGTGTAGTCGTACCAAACTCATTGCGAAGCCATATAGCCATATGCATGGGCAGTCATACCGAACTCATTGTGAAGCCATGTAGCCATATGCATGGGCAACCGAACAATTCAAACAGGACTTGGTCCAACCACATGATCAACACTTAATCCATTATTCGATTCCTATATCAATTGCTATTGATACTTGACAACTATACCAAGTTCTATTTTGATATTCAACTACTATATCAATTCCTATTAATATTCGACTGCTATATCAATTTCCTTTGATATTCGACTATTACCATACCTTTCCTACATAAAAGTAAGCCTCATCCTACACCATACACTGAAACGACAAATCAAACTACATTACCGGTAATCCCAGACTCTAGTCCTCATAAGTAACCAAACCTGTTCATCGACACCACTCCAACATATAACACACACAGAACTTCGGGACGAAGTTCCCCGTAAGGGGTAGGGACTGTAACAATTCGCATTTTCAGGTTAATTACTTTTCCCGGGAAATTTCACTATTCACTTTTACTATTCATTTTTCCCGAAACTTTCCCGAAAGTTGATTTTTATTTGATATTCTCAAGTGATAAAACATTTCCATGGCAAATTAAAAGTTTAACTTTCATAAGCTCACTTTCGTGAAAGTTATTAAGGAATTACACGTTTTAGGGTAAAACGACATTCAGAAATTCTACGCACAACGAAATTCGACCCCGTCAGGTGACCCCACATCGGAAAAATGTTTGACACACTCATGATTTATTTGAGAATAAATCATGACTGAGAAAAACATGACCAAAATAAGCCTCGGCCGTGAAAAACTGGAATTTTCAGTTTTTAAGCGTTTTTACTCAGCCGTAACCTTAGCCTATACCTGCACCGCGTTTCTAAGACAATTTGAGTTTTCAACTTATTAGAAAAAGTCAACATATTTTTCCCTCCTCCTTTGACCAAAAATCATTCCTTGACATTATAAGTCATTCCTTGATTTTTAGGCTTACGGTTTGATGTCTAAAGGACATTTAATACCAACCGACACTAGACTGAGCCCAGTCTAGACATTACAAGTCATTTTAAATCATTTATATCCTATTAGAAAAGTAACATTTTACTTTTCTCAATTTTACGCAATATTCGTACATTTTACGTATTACGCGTTTTAGACCCGTGTTTCCAGTTTTTAGCAGGGTTTTACCACCCAAATGGAACCTACCACTCATTTTATATTTTATTATGGAGTATTTTGACAAGTTTAATCATTCCTCCAAGTTTCGTATTTTTACGATACCCGGTTTTACGTTTTGTGACGTAACAACTTACGGTTTGCATTTTACGGAGCCAAAACTAGTCACATAAGTAGGATAATATCATCAAAAGTCCACACCTTGTTCCCCAAGCATATGAACCGACTTAGGGGGGGGGGATTCAGCCCCTAGGTGGCTTAATCCCATGCTTTAAGCCTTAAGATGTGAACATGTGTTAACCTTGGCCTCCAAGTGTTGACAAGTCAACATTGTAACCTCCTCATTAGCATATAAATACCCCTCCTTCCCCTCCTTGGCCATTTGAACGACCCACACACACAACACACTTCATTTTACTAGTTTACTTCAAGTTCCATCCAAGAAATCAAGTGCAATATCCATACATAAACCCTAGTTTAGTTTTGATTCATCAAAACTACTTCAAATCTTTAGAACTTTGGTGATTTCTCTTGAGTTTAAATCCACTCAATTCACCTCAACCTTCATCATCCATCTTTCAAGATTACAAGGGTAGAAAGATTGCATGAAAGTGAAAAAGGGTTGAAGCAAGTCTATCAAAGTCCTATCCTTACATGTTAACTTCCTTTCATCTTTGAAAGCCAAAAGTTGTAAGCCAAACCCTAACATGATTCTTGTTAAATAATCATGTTCATGTTATTTACATATTATTCATGCTATATTATGTCTTGTATTCATGTCCATGATGTATAAAAGTGAGTAAAACAAGTTATTGTACATGATTGATAAGACAAGTTACTATAACAAGCAAACTAGTGACTTTCTTGGTAAGACCTGATCAAAATGGTAAAAATATGATATTTTATCATTACATATTACAGTAGAGGACTTAACAAGGAAACCGTAGCAACTTGAACCACCCAAAACGAGTATACGAGTCAAAAGTTACGCCCATTTGAAGTTACCAAAGATTTCCGGCAAAACTGCCTAAATAGCATTCTGATCAAATTTTGATTTTGAAAGTCCAACTTCTGGTCCGATTCATCAAAAAGTTAAAACACGAAAGTTGTCCGGAACGACGTTTTCATTCAGGAGTAAAGAAGCTCGAGCCCTGAAAACGCTTTTTGAGTGATAAATTCTTCAAATTCTTAACAGCCCATTTTTAGACCAAAGTCATTACATATAAGTTATGGTTTATGAAGATCAAAGGGGTCTTATGACCTAGAATCAAGACCAAAACCATGGCTAGAGCCAAGGTTGAGTCTCAAGACCATGGAACAATGACCAAAGGTCATGGCAAGGCCATGACGAAATGACCATACAAGCTTACTTAGGCGAAAACATGAAACAAGGAATTGGCGAGAACTTGAACAAGCAATTTGGATCTACTTCACTTAAAAGGAACCATGAGATATTACAAAGAGAAAAATGGTCATACAAGACTTATAAAACTACCCCTAATAACAATCTTCATGTACAAATAAACTTTCCTAAGTTTATTCAAGTATCGGACATGTAACTTTTCGGATCAAAACTTATATCTATATATTTCATCAACTACTACAATAGTAGGGAGCCTCATGTGAGGAGTTCATTATGTAAGCCGTCGAGTTGAGTTGTGGATTTACGAGTTAAAGTGTCCTGGCTCCTCGAACGCTTACTAACATGACTTCTGAATTATGTCGGCCCGAACGGTAGTAAACGATATACAAGACATACATGTTTCATGAATCATTACTTTCAAAGACATACACTATACATCATACCACATCATGGACTAAGTGCAAGACATACATATATTGGCATGTTTATGTTTCCTTAGACATTATTCCAAACCTAAGTTGCAACGATTATTCTAGGTTGCTCGTAGAAGTTCTTACGGCATATCCATCATTCTCATTATACATCATCTAACTCAAGGTGAGTTCATAGCCCCACTTTACATTACTTCAATGTTTTACAAACCCTTGGGGGGAATACATGCTATTATTTTTCTACTCGAATACAATGCTTTCTACTGTATGCTATTCGACCATGTTTTATTATCACTAAGTAACATCCTTGCCAAACCAAGATCCCTTATTATGAACCATTTAATCACTTGCGAGGGTTACTTGCAAGTGAGCGCGAATATTGTGAATAGGCCTATTGGGATTGACGAATCCCATTTGTTTTGACTAAGTTCAAACAAATGCATTAATATTTGAGACATTAGGTATGACGGCAAAGTACCTACCGGGATAAATCTGCCGATCGATATTGGTACACGTTAACGTTTTGGTGTCATAAGCTTAGTGAATTAATAACCTTTCCGGGCATATAACAACGTAGCCTACATGTTTTGTTTTCCAAACTATGAATGTGAGTCTATAGCTCACACTACGATTATTGTGTTCAAACGATTTAACTACAAACACTACGATTATTGTGTTCAACGATTTACTACCAACACATTGTGTTCAAACATTAAACAAACTCTATGAATATCACTCAACCTTTGTGTTGACCTCTCAAGCATGTATTTCAGGTTCATGATGATCAAGGATGGCACGGAAGGGCACGGATACTCAAGAGGGCTATAAATTTTATTATCATTCAAAAACTCACTTAATGTGATGTGTAAACATGGAACCAATTGGGACCTCATTTTGTAATCTCTGATATTTATATAATTTGAATGATAAATCTTTTAAAACGACTCAATTGGAGTTCGTTTTCTATTATTGTGAATATTGTGCAGTCAAGTAACACCCAGTTCGAATTTCGCTGCAACCATGAATTGGGGGTGTTACACCTAGTAGTTTAGGGGCTCATAGGGGTGATCCTATGTAGCATGTTAAACCTGAGAATGAATCCGTGCATGAGGGTAAAGGAAACACATGAGAACTCAAAACCTATAGTTGCTCCCGATATATTCGGTGGAAGCCAACCCAATAATCTGTTTTATATAGTCTAGAAATATGATTCAGTACCATTCAGATATAGTTTCAGTTTAGTATTAGCTTAGTTATTATCTCATTATAGAATGATTAGAACTCAGTCTCAGTTCAGACAGAAATACTATTCAAATATGGCTTTAGTTATTAGCTCATGATAGTAAGATTAGACTTCATTCTCACTTTAGACAGAAATACCATTCAGATATTATTTCAGTTTGGTATAGCTCAGTTATCAATTTACGATGGTTATAATCAAAATCCAGTTTCAAATTATTATAGCTCTGCTTTACTACTAAGCTTTGTGCTTACGTTGCTATGTTTACATTTCAATGTAGATAATTCATGAAGCCAAGTAATGTTATGATATGGGGCATGTATCGGGTCAAATGGTGTAGGTCGTAGGTCAGGGTAACGAGCTTCTCATCACCATCTAATGTTTATTAATTTCGAATTCCTTGTGTACATTTCAAGTTTATAGATAAAAAAAGGAGTGTTTGGGTTAACACCTGTACTCTACGAAAGTATCGCTTACGCGCATTGTAAACGAGATATGTATTTAGACATTATGTTTATGATAAATGAAGTATGTTATCAAGATTTGTGGGCTTATCGAACTATATAAGGTAAGTTTACTGTTACGTCCGTGCCAAATGAAGAGGCTAATGAGCCCATTGAGCCTGAGCCTGATGAAGAGCCTGAGCTGGATGATTCTGATGAGTCTAAACATGATGAAGAGGCTAATGAGCATGATGCTGAACCACGACCCAAAAGGGCCACATCCAAGCCCGTATGGCATAAGGATTATGCCATGTGATTATCTTTATTTTTAGCCATGATTGAGTCGTATTAGGAAGTTATTATGTGATAAACTTGTGATATAAGTTATTGTGTTTATTTGTTATTTATACCGAACCAAGGAATGCAGGAAATAATAGTTTTGTCAAAATAATTCACTTTTCTTTCTTCTAAACTTCTTAGGGAGCTCGCATACGCTTGAAGTGTGCAAACTATCGATACTTAACATATCAATTGGTGCTTTCATTGAGAGATGGACGAAGCAGCTGTACGTGGGTTATTGAAGGATCAATCGGATGCAATCTATGCAGAGCTACACGCGCAACTTGCTGCGTTACATGTGGAGTTACAGGCAATTAAAAATTTAGGGCTTAATCGACAGGGAGCAGGTGGTGGTGATGCTGGGTTACCACGATCCATGCGCTTGGAGGTTCCTAAATTTAATGGAAAGGATCCTGAAAGTTGGATTTTTGCTATCCATGAATACTTTGATCTTCTAGGAACAGCGAATGACCAACGACTCAAGGTCGTAGGTTTTAACCTCGAAGGAGACGCTGCCGAATGGTTTCGGTGGTTGTCACGCAATAATTTGATTACCAACTGGGACGGTTTTTTGGAAAGTATTCGCAATCGGTTTGGTCCTTGTAAGTATGAGGATCCGCAGGGAGCGTTGTCTAAACTATTGCAACTGGGAACCGTGGCACAATACCAAAGTGACTTTGAAAAACTTATGAATAGGGTGACAGATATTCCTGAAAAATTGTTGATTTCGTTTTATATTTCGGGGCTTAAACCCTCATTACAGCGGGAATTGTTGGTGTCCAAACCAACGACTCTTGGTGATGCCTTTTCTTTGGCACGTGTTACTGAGGTACGTTTGGACAATCAAGGGATCAAGGCAATTTCCAGTGGGTCGGCTGTTACCGGTGTTTCTCAAACGCAACCCAAGTCGGCTACTCGTTTTGTGACTCCACGAGTTGAGAACCCTAAGCCACCTCTATTGCCGACACCTACTCCAGTTGGGGTTGCTTCTGGAACAACACCCCTTCCAATTAAGTGGATATCGCCCGCTGAACGACAAGAGCGTATGAGTAAAGGTTTATGTTTTAACTGCGATAATAAATGGGTGCGTGGTCATAAGTGTCCGGGCAAATTCTTATTGCTTATGGCGGATGACGAGGATGTCGAGGCACCGGTGACATTAGGAGCGACTGAGGAGACTATGGAGACCGGAGATATTTCCATGCTAAATTCATTAGTTGGACATGGGAGTCCTCGATCCCTCCAACTTTGGGGCACGATTAATACCGATAATGTTCATGTGCTTATTGACAACGGGAGTACCCATAACTTTATTCAACCAGGCGTTGCCAAACGGATGAAGCTTCCCATTACGACAACCAAACCTTTTAAGGTTACATCGGGAGTGGGGAGACATTATTGTGTGAAAACATTTGCTCTAAAGTTATGCTCCAGATGCAGGGGTTTTCGATGGAGTTTGATTTGTATGTCCTTCCTATGAAAGGACCAGATGTTGTGTTAGGCATACAATGGCTACAGATGTTGGGTAAAGTGACTCATGATTATGCCCATCAGTCAATGGAATTCACAATTGCTGGTACGTCGTATACATTACAAGGGGACGCATCGTTGCACCTGAAACATATTAGTTTCCATCGTATGCAGGCGTTGTTGGATACAGACAAGGTTTATGGAGTATACGAGTTACATAACGTTATGGTACAAGATGAAGGTTCCGAGAGTGCACAGGTGG
This sequence comes from Artemisia argyi, assembly GCA_030686995.1. Classification (NCBI taxonomy): domain Eukaryota; kingdom Viridiplantae; phylum Streptophyta; class Magnoliopsida; order Asterales; family Asteraceae; genus Artemisia; species Artemisia argyi. The sequence goes on along the minus strand of CM060698.1, from coordinate 153,838,608 downwards.
TAGACACCACAACACCTCCTGAGATCGAACAACTATTGGTGCAGTTTGAGTCGCTTTTTCAGGTACCCGCTGATTTACCTCCACATCGTCATATTGATCATCATATTCACCTATATCCTAGTACTAAACCAGTGAATGTTAGACCTTATCGCTACCCTCATTACCAAAAAGGTGAGATGGAAAAGTTGGTTAATGAAATGCTAAATCAGGGAATCATTCGTTATAGTCATAGTCCTTTTTCATCTCTTGTCTTGTTAGTTAAGAAGAAGGATGGTAGTTATCATTTTTGTGTGGATTATCGGGCATTGAATGCGGTGACAATAAAGGATAAGTTTCCAATCCCGACGGCTGAGGAAATGTTTGATGAGTTAGGGGGTGCGAATATATTTACCAAGCTTGATTTACGGGCTGGGTATCATCAAATCGGGGTGAATGAACGGGATGTTTACAAAACAGCTTTTCGTACACATGACGGTCATTATGAGTTTTTGGTAATGCCGTTTGGTCTCACCAATGCGCCGTCGACCTTTCAGGCTACCATCAATAGGTTATTCTATCCATATTTGCGAAAATTTGTGATTGTGTTTTTCAATGACATATTGATTTATAGTGGTACTCTTACGGCACATTTAGAACATTTGCAATGTGTGTTTCAATGTTTAAAGGACCATCAATTTTATGTTAAACGTTCGAAGTGTGTGTTTGGTGCCACGACACTTGAATACTTGGGGCACATTATTTCTGGATGTGGGGTTGAGGTGGATCCAAAAAAGGTGGCCGCGATAGTGGAATGGCCCGTACCTAAAACACAAAGACAGGTAAGGGGTTTCTTAGGTCTTGCGGGGTATTATCGGCTGTTTATTAAAGACTATGCTTCTATAGCAGCGCCATTGTCTACTCTGTTGCAAAAGGACAGTTTTAAATGGGGAATAGTGGAAGAAATGGCTTTTGATGCTCTCAAGCATCAGCTTTCTCATGCGCCTATTTTGTTACTTCCTGATTTTGATGACACATTTATTGTTGAGGCTGATGCATCGGACAATGGCATTGGAGCCGTGTTATTACAAAAAGGGCAACCCATTAGTTTTTTTAGCCGCAAGTTGAGTCCTCGCATGCGTTTTGCAGCAACCTATCAAAAAGAGTTGTTCACTATTGTGGAAGCTGTTTACAAGTGGAGACAATACTTGATCGGGCGTCGGTTTATAATTCGAACGGACCATAAGAGTATAAAAGAGCTTATGCAACAGGTAATTCAAACACCATTACAGCAAAAGTATGTCAGGAAATTGATGGGATTTGATTTTTCTATCGAGTACAAACCTGGAGTATCAAATCAGGTGGCTGATGCTTTGTCGCCTAGGTATGAAGAGGAGGAAAGTGTAACAACGGCATTTATGGCTATGAGCCAGCCGTTGGTGGAATTAATGACAGAATTGACTGGTGAGAATATCGTGTTAGAAGAGTTACAACAGATACATCATCAGCTTGATCAAGGGGTCGAAGTGGAAGGGTTCCGTCGTGAGAAGGGTTTATTAATTTACCAGGATCGTTACTATATTGGTGTGGAATCCAAATTAAAGATTCTGTTGTTGTCTGAATTCCATGATACGCCTAGTGCCGGGCATGGGGGAATAAAGAAAATGTTAGTAGGATTATCCGCTTTATTTTATTGGAAGGGCATGCGCAAGTCGTTTAAAGAGTCTGTTAAAAAATGTCTTGTGTGTCAACAAACCAAAAATATGACGCAGGCTCCAGGAGGACTGTTACAACCGTTACCAACGCCATCAGCGGTGTGGGAAGATGTTTCAATTGATTTTATTACTGGGTTGCCAAGTTTCAAAGGTTTGACAGCGATTTTTGTGGTGGTGGATCGGTTTTCCAAGTATGCACACTTTGGGCCATTACCGACTAGTTTTAATGCTTCGAAAGTGGCGGAGTTGTTTGTAGATATGGTAGTTAAACATCATGGGTTTCCCCGAACTATCGTGTCTGATCGTGACCCTATATTTGTTAGTGAATTTTGGAAACACTTGTTTAAGGCTAGTGGTACTCAATTGAATCATAGTACGGCTTATCACCCTCAGACGGATGGTCAAACAGAAGTTGTCAATCGAGGTCTTGAACAATATCTTCGTGCAATGGTATCGGATCGACCTCAGCAGTGGGTGAAGTTCTTATCTTGGGTTGAATATTGTTACAATACTAGCTATCATAGTAGCATCCAAATGTCTCCTTTTCAAGCATTGTACGGGCGTTTACCTCCAACAATTATTCCATATCCACCAGGATCATCTAGAATTGCTGCCATTGACGAAGTATTGACCGAACGAGATGAGTTGTTATGGCAGCTTAGGCATAATTTATTGGTTGTAAAGCATCGCATGGAAATGAAGGCCAACCGAAGTCGACGTGATGTTGAGTTTCAACAAGGAGATAAGGTGTTTGTTAAGCTACAACCCTATCGACAAGTAACCTTAGCCAAACGTTTTCCAATAAGTTAGCCAAGAGATATTATGGGCCATTTGAGGTACTGGAACGTGTGGGAAAGGTTGCTTACTGTCTTGCACTGCCTTCTACAAGTAAGATACATCCTGTGTTTCATGTATCGTTACTTAAGCCTTTTGAAGGGACCGAACCTGGTGACATTGCAGATTTGCCTGAGGAGATATTTGAAGGTCATCCAGTGGAACGACCATTATGCATATGTGATTCGCAGGTAGTGTTACGCAATGGATTGCCAACTCGCCAAGTTCTCGTTCAATGGTTTGGTAGATCACCAGAAGAAGCGACATGGGAATGGTTTACTGAGTTTCAAGCCGCTCATCCAACTTACCACCTTGAGGACAAGGTGATTTCTGAAGATGTGAGGAATGTTACGTCCGTGCCGGATGAAGAGGCTAGAGCCCATTGAGCCTGAGCCTGATGAAGAGCCTGAGCTGGATGATTCTGATGAGTCTAAACCTGATGAAGAGGCTAATGAGCCTGATGCTGAACCACGACCCAAAAGGGCCACATCCAAGCCCGTATGGCATAAGGATTATGCCATGTGATTATCTTTATTTTTAGTCATGATTGAGTCGTATTAGGAAGTTATTCTGTGATAAACTTGTGATACAAGTTATTGTGTTTATTTGTTATTTATACCGAACCAAGGAATGCAGGAAATCATAGTTTTGTCAAAATAATTCACTTTTCTTTCTTCTAAACTTCTTAGGGAGCTCGCATACGCTTAAAGTGTGCAAACTATCGATACTTAACGTATCATTTACATAAAATGAAAAAGTGCAGGTCAGAAACTATAGACGGTGTAGAGGCTTTTATTGTATACGGTGTAGAAGCTATACGACGCAAATGATTCCCTCCTTTACAGCGTATAAATCTGTAAATAAATAAAAATTATGCGTTTCAAAGTAGTTTCATCTTTCACAACTCAAGCCTAAGACTTGCTCAATCTTTTTTGGTTCACATAACTTCTTGAATCCTTTCCACTTTTTCAATCAGATTCATCTCTACCCATTAAAAACCCAATTGATCAACAACTTTTAAAACTGCCAATGATTTTTTAACTTTAAAGGCTCATGAGCTTCAGTTTTATATTATCCAAAATCACTTTTAGCACCACTTCTACACTAATACCTTTAAAATAATATTCGTGTCTTTATTAAAGTGTTCTTGTGTGTCAATTTAACAAACATATCTAAACATAAAATATTCAGCTACTAGCCTACTAGTAATGTTTCAGGTTCACATGCACTAAATAAACATCTAGATATGATCTTGGAAAGGGTCGAAAGTGGTCGATGCGATATTCAAAGTTATATCGCATACATGTGAATTAAAGATCAGTCTTCCATGCTCACCAAAGAAAATCTCGTCCCTTTACGAACTGAATTGCTCCAATAAAATAGGGTTAAGTTTTATATAATAGCAAAAATACTTTAAAAAAACATACACATATCATATGTGAACTTTAAAAAAAAAAATACTCCGGTAGTATACTTACTTTCAAATTTTGTTCAATATTATATCTTAGATGACCTGACATGACTAGTCACATGCTAAATTAGTTATAATATTAATATTGTTGTTGCTTAAATTGTTATTCATATGCTGTGTTTATCATCAGTTTGTTTTGTAACACATACCCGTATATTTTCTGTATATTTTCGCTTGTTATTACATTTCTTTCATAAGTTTTACATTGATACTGTATATAAATAAGCTTTCAGCACAATGAAAAAAAAAAGAAGAAAAAAACACACTTCAAGTGGCATGGAGCAATTAATTAACTGTATACTAAACAAGAAACAAAATCCAATGTGGCCTGTAGTGCCATGTAGTGACGTGACATGTACACATAATATGTAGTGATGTGGCATATACACATGTTAGATGGCATGAACTTTTGTATCTTAAAAATAAGTGAGGCATTATGTAGTGATGTGGCATGTACGCATGTTTGATGGAATGAACTTTTGTATCTTAAAAATAAGTGAGGCATGATTTTGAAAGTACATATACGATATTACTCTATCTGTCTTTAAATTATTATCTTCATATAAAAAAATATATTGTTTAAAAAAAATGAAACCACTAAACTCTTCAACTAATTAAATATCATCCTCATCCTTAAACTTTTTTTGATTGATTGAAACAAGAAAAAAACTATTATTTTAAAACATCTCAAAATGAAAATGGGTACTAGTATAATTTTAAGACGGATGGAGTATTAATTTATAAATTTTACGGATGATATTTGTACATGTTTTAAAGTTAGTTGAACTCAACCGAAAAAATAAATATTAGGCTAGGTGCAATGGGCGTGACCCATCACCTCTCGTAGACCAGGACACGCGCCACCCTATTGTGGGTTGTGTGTGTCATCGGTCACGTGTGAGGCAAAAAAAAAAAAAAAAAGGACGAACTGGCCCCTCCTCGCCACTCGGACAATCTGCAAATTGTGCCCCCACCTCACAAACTGCTACATGTATTTATTTATTTTATTATTATTATTATTATTATTATTAAAAAAAAAAAAAAAAAAAAAAAAAAAAAAACTATATCATTTTGTTTACATATAAATACCCCCATACCCCATTATTTTTTATAGACAACTTCAAACATAATTTACTCAATATATACACAACTCAAACAAAATGTTATCATTCCTCATTATCCAAATGAATTCTGAAATGTTCTTCTTCACAGAGTCATCGGAAGAAGAAGAAGTTACGAGTAGGGACTTGGCCTTTTTTTAGAAAAGTGTTGTCGTTTATTAAGAATAGACCGCAAAGTTTGCGACTGACGATAAATGCCATAAATAGATCATTACGGTGCTCATGATCGTTTAGTCGCCGCCTATTTTAGTGCGAATCCGGTGTATGCATCAATTTCCCGTTAGTTTAATTGATGAATAAAACTTATTTTAGTGCGAATCCGCCTATTTATGAATACAATTTTATAAAGTATGCATCAATTTCCCGTTAGTTTTTTATTAAATTTGTTAAAAAATTAGGTAGGAATGATGACTATTGTGGGTGAAAAATGAAAGAAGTGATAATGTACTGAATGGTGATGTCACAATGAAATGAAAGGTAACGATCTTGGTTGTGTTTGGCAAAAGCTTATAGGGATTTGAGCTTTTAAAATAAGTCGGCTAATAAAATAAGTCTCGTTTGTCATGGGGCTTATGAAAGAGTTTATAAAATAAGGTGTCGTTTGTTTTTTCACAATAAGCACATTTTTCCCTCTTTTCACTTCTTTTGTCTGCAGCAGGGCTGAGGTTTTTGTTTTTTTTTGAGACATACGTGCTTCTTTTCACTTCTTTCCTCTTATAAATTTCAGACATTATCTTTCACTTTTTATCTCTTCTTTCACAAACCTTACATCTCTTTCTCATCCGTTTTTATACGTTTTCGACAGTTTTTTACGTTTTCGACCGAATTTTTACGTTTTCGCCCGTTTTTTTACGTTTTTGTCCGTTTTTTTACGTTTTCACCCGTTTTTTTACGTTTTCGCTTATTTTTTTACGTTTTCGTCTATCTTTTTACGTTTTCTCACATTTTTTTAAAGTTTTCGTCCGTTTTTTTACGTTTTTGACTGATTTTTTTACGTTTTCGCCCGTTTTTTAAGTTTTCACCCTTTTTTATGTTTTCGCTATTTTTTTTTACGTTTTCGTTTATTTTTTTACGTTTTCTCACATTTTTTTAAAGTTTTCGTCCGTTTTTTTACGTTTTTGACTTAAAACCCTTTTTTATGTTTTCGCTATTTTTTTTTCCGTTTTCGCCTATTCTTTTACGTTTTCGCCTTATTTTTTTACGTTTTCATCTTTTTTACGTTTTCATTCGTTTTAGTCCGTTTTTGTCCGTTATTTTACGTTTTTTGCATTTTTTTATATTTTCATCTGTTCTTGTATTTTTTTTACGTTTTCGACCATTTTTTACGTTTTTGTTTATTTTTTTATGTTTTCGTCTGTTTTTTTACGTTTTCAACCGATTTTTACTTTTTCTTATATCTTTTTCACATTTTCGTATTTAATTAGGTTTTCGTCTATTTTTTTTTTACGTTTTCGACCTTCTTCTCACGTTTTCTTACGTAAGAAAACGTACAATAACGTAAAAAATATACAGACAGACAAAATCATATGAAAGCGGATGAAAACGTAAAAAAAAGACACGAACGTAAAAAACAGACGAAAACGTAAAAAAAGGACGAAAATGTAAAAAAGGTCAAAACGTAAAGAACAGATGAAAACGTAAAAAACGGATGAAAACCTAAAAAAACTGACATAAAAGTAAAAAGGTCGAAAACGTTAAAAAAATGGATGAATACGTAAAAAACAGACGAAAACATATAAAAACAGACAAAAACGTAAAAAAGCGGTCGAAAACGTAAAAACAAACGAAAATGTAAAAAATATATGCAAAAATTTAGAAAAGACAAACATAAAAAACGGTCGAAAATGTAGAAACATGTACCAAAACGTAAAAAATAGACGAAAACGTAAAAAAACATATGAAAACGTAAAAAACGGATGAAAACGTATAAAAAAGACGAAAACGTAGAAAAAACAGACGAAAGCGTAAAAAAACGAAAGAAAACGTAAAAAAACAGACGAAGCCGTAAATAAACAGAAAAAACGTAAAATAACGGTCGAAAACGTAAAAAACATAAAAACATAAAAAAAACGGACGAAAACGTAAAAAAACTAGTGAAAAAGAAAAAGGAAAGGAAAAAAAAAGTATTTTAATAGCACAAAAAATACTAGTAAAAAAATGAAAAAAAGAAAGAAGTACTTCAATAGCATAAAAACAAACGGTTTCTTCTTGTAGAAGAAGAGCTTATGTGCACCTTTTCTTTTGCATATATGATTTGCAGATGAAGAGGTAAAAGCTCTGAAAAAACAAACGACACCTAAGTTGACTAAAAACTTTAGCCCATAAAAGAGGCTAAAACTTTAGCCCAGACTTTTGAAAAATAAATGACTTATTTATTCACAAAAATATTTAATATATAAAAAACTCATTTAATTATGTTATTTTTAGTAATTTTGTAATAATAAGTCACCGTCTATTTTGCCAAACAAAGTTATAAAAATACAAATTTTAATTTCGGCGATGAAAAAAAAAAATTGAGAAAACATGAAGGAGTATTTACGTAAGTATATAATAAATCCAACAACAATAAACCAGATCTCTGTCGACCACTGCTCATGAATAATAATACGAACTCAATTATCGTGCTGTAACGTCAATCCCCAATACATAATCAAACAAACAAACCCTAATTTCACAATCACCAATTTCACATCAATTAACAACTCATACTTCAGCTTCAGCCACTCAAACCACATCATAATAAGCTCAATTTATTTACACTACTTTTGATATTGGATGTGAATAATTATATAAAAAAAAAATAAAAATGAGAAGGCAAATTCGTCGTCCAGTGAGACGACGATATTCGAATGTGTTTTGGTTAACGTTATTGTTATTATGTGGGTTTGTTGTTTTTATGCTCATTGTTTTGTTGAGTCGTGAGGGTACTCAACCTAGATCCAGATCTATGCTTTCTAAGGTAATTTAACTTAATGTTGTGCTTTAACTTATTTATGTCTTGTAATAACTGTTTCTGATAGAGGGATTTCATAGGTCTAGCTATTTATGTTAAGTTGATGAATTAATCGCGTTTAGGATCGCTAATAATAGATTGGGATTGACAGTTGAACTAAATTATAGTAGCTGTTATTGGTATATGTTTGTTTAGTAAAAGTGTTTGGTATTGTAGATGCGAATTCTGAATGCTTGTGAATGGACTAACTTGTTATCCGGCGTGACAAATTGATAAAACATTACTCGAAGATTGTAAAGTATTGAAGATATCTTATGTACGTATGTACAAATCTAGAACCAGAAGGACGAAACGAAGTATTTCTTTAGTTCTTGCATTACATTGAAACAAAAAGCTTGTGAATTCTTTCTAGGTTGTATAACTTTACTTATACTAGGTGTGCCCATACTTTACCCCAAAACTAGGTTTCACGGAAATGAGGTCATGAAAATTGCAGATACAATGTCGAGACTCTAGAACCTCTATACAAGGATAATTCTTTAAGAAAATGTCAAGAACATCCTGCAAGGCGTCACTGTGCTTTAGGTTAATTTAGTATTCACACAGTTCTCGGATAGTGTATTTGTTGAAACGTCTTGAGTTTTGCAGCTTTAGAAACTTGAAAATATGTGTTAGAAGAAGAATTGCAAAAGTAACAACAGTTAGAAAATGGTTAAGGTAAAAACTTGAATCAAATGAAAATTTAGATCAGAGAACAACAACGGATTGAAAAAGTAACAACAATTAGATATTTGTGAATCCTGTTTTCCAGTTTTTAAGAGAAGTTAAAGTGAAATCTAAATAACGGGAAAATAGAGGGAGATTAGATGTGAGTTATATCTTTTGTATTGCTTTATTCATGATCATGTATATGATGAATATGGAGATATAAAAAGAGAAGTTAAGTGAAACCGCACGACTGAAGTGCTATCCACTAATTGCACAAATTGATGTTTCAGTTATTGCTTTAAATCCTTAACCTATGAAAAAGTTGAGGAGGTCAAAGATTCTTGCACCAACCTAATAACGACAGAATATATCAAAATAGCCTTTACCCTATTGGTTATATAATATTGTTCAAAATTAAATAACTTTATTCGCTGATTTGTGCTATGCAGAATTCTTATGGGCGCGATAAAATCATAGAGGGGCTTAACGTAACAGCAGAAATGCTGAATCCCGACTCAATCACGAGACAACTCAATGATCAAATATCGCTGGCAAAGGCATTTGTCGTGATTGCAAAAGAAAGCAACAACCTTCAATTTGCTTGGGAACTGAGTGCTCAGATTCGTAACTCGCAGATCCTTCTATCAAATGCTGCCTTGAGGCGATCTCCATTGACACTTAGAGAATCAGAAACTGCTGTTAGAGACATGGCTCTCTTACTTTTCCAAGCCCAACAGCTCCACTATGATAGCTCAACCATGATCATGAGACTCAAAGCCAGAATCCAAGATCTTGAAGAACAAATGAGTTCTGTAACTGACAAAAGTAACAAGTATGGGCAAATAGCTGCTGAAGAAGTCCCAAAAAGCCTATACTGTCTTGGTGTCCGTTTGACTACTGAATGGTTCAAAAATTCAGATATACAGAAGAAGGTTATCAGAAACGTTCAAAACAGTATGAAACTGAAAGACAACAATTTATACCATTTCTGTGTGTTCTCAGACAACATTCTTGCTACATCGGTTGTGATAAACTCGACTGCTTCAAATTCATTGAACCCTAATAAGTTGGTTTTCCATCTTGTTACTGATGAAGTCAATTATGCTGCAATGAAGGCGTGGTTTACAATGAACAGTTTTCGTGGGGTGACTGTTGATGTTCAGAAGTTCGAGGATTTCAAGTGGTTGAATGCCACTTACGTCCCTGTTCTTAAACAGCTGCAAGATTCTGACACTCAAAACTATTACTTTTCTGGAAGTAACGATGGTGGTAAAACTCCAATTAAATTCAGAAACCCCAAGTATTTATCTATGTTGAACCATTTACGGTTTTACATACCCGAAGTTTTTCCTTCATTGAAGAAACTCGTGTTTCTTGATGATGATGTTGTGGTTCAAAAAGATCTTTCGGGTCTTTTTACAGTAGATCTTAAAGGTAATGTCAATGGTGCAGTGGAAACATGTATGGAGACTTTTCATAGATACCATAAGTACTTGAACTACTCTCATCCGCTCATAAGATCACATTTTGATCCTGATGCTTGCGGCTGGGCTTTTGGGATGAATGTTTTTGATTTGGTGGAGTGGAGAAAAAGAAATGTTACTGGAATCTACCATTATTGGCAAGAAAAGAACGTTGACCGGACATTGTGGAAGCTTGGGACACTGCCACCTGGCCTTCTTACATTTTATGGGTTGACTGAGCCTTTAGATCCTAACTGGCATGTCTTAGGATTGGGATATACGAATGTTGACCCGCAGGTCATTGAAAATGGAGCCGTGTTGCACTTTAATGGCAATTCGAAACCTTGGTTGAAGATTGCAATGGAGAAGTATAAGCCTTTGTGGGAAAAGTATGTTGATTTTACCCACCCTATGTTGGAACGATGCAATTTCCACTGATATACTCTTTTGATGCATCAGTTTTTTGGTGTGAAAAGTTTCAGGTAAGTTATACTTAAAAGATTCATGTTAAATTGGGTGTGTGTATGGGGTCTTTTGGTTCATGTAGGCTTATTATGCTATTTAGTTTCTGGGTAGTGTAACATTTTTAGTTTACATTGTACAATGTATTATTCATCATTTTGATATTTTATAGTGATCTATGAGACTGCGCATTAAACCTTGTATTTTCAGTTCACAACTTTGCATGTTTCGAAGACTTCAAGCTCTAGGATGACTCTTCAATTGATCTGTCACAATTTAGATATTCAATCGATGCTCTTTGTTTCTGTAACTCATTTTTAAGCAATTTTTCTAACCAACCCTTTTTCAATTTCTGTCAAGAATATGAAACTCAAGCTGCGCATCAAAGCATCATCATTCCACTTTTTAGAGCATAAGTACTTCATGCCACTTAATATAACATTAGCATCTCATACTCTTTCAACTTCCATACACCATGCAGCTTAATAGAGCTTAATAGTCTACTTGCTACTTTTTACATTTATACAGTAGTGTTCACTGCTTATTACCTTATGTGTTTAGATGTATAACATCAACTGTAATAAACTTTCAAAGGTTGCATATCTATTTCATTTGAAAGCTATCATCATTCTAACATTCAGTCCGCATCCTGTGTATAAGTTGTGGCTTTGTGTTTATTACAGAAACTACTGTTTATTTAATATTGTTCATTGTTGTTTAGAAGGTCTGTTACATGAAGTCTTCTTTGTTTTACAATGAACCTGTTCATCAACACTTCATACATGTTTTTGGCTCCACGAAAAAGATGTTTTGAACCAACTCTCTTGAGGGATGGCCGAAGTATTCGAATTAATTAGATATGTTCTGGACCACACTCTTGGAAATGGCCTAATAAGTATTTAAATTAATTAGAGGTTGTCTTATTTCTCAGCTTAATTATAAAGCTGGCACATATGAGTCAACAACCAAATAAATCATGTCATCAAACTACTCATACCTGCAAATCCATAACCCCCACCCCCACTAAATAACAATCCATTGTCCTTGTTTCGGATTATAATTCACGGCTTCATTTATAACCAATGATAAGAGCATGGGGTACAGTCATGAGCAACCCTCGCCCATCCGAGCTGTCCCTCGCCACTGCACCGTGCACACCCTTCACCAAACTACAAGCCAAGTTCTTGCGCCAAATGAGTTTTTTTTTTTTTTTTTTTTTCTTTTCTTTTCTTTTTTTCTTTTCGATTTAAATGGGATTTTTGATTTTATAGTGTGTGTTGACTGTGTGTGTTGATTGTGGTGGTGGAAAATGAGGAAGACTAGGTGTTGACTATGTGAAGTGTGTTTTTTGTGTGTGCGGCGACATGGGTGGGGAGGAAGAAGAAGCACTATTATTATTGTTATTGTTATTATTTTATTTTATTTATTTTAACATATATAGTTGGCATTCTTGTTTTAGTGAGTTTAGTTTTTTATTTAAGGGGGAATTGCATGTATCCCCAAATAAAACTTGTATGTTTGTATATTTTTTTTAAATACAAGTTTTTTTTAATACATAATGTACAATGATGTTTAAGCATGTTTTGAGAAAATATTGCAAATATGCAATTTTCACCGGGTATATATGCAATTGCCTTTGTATTTAAATATTATAGTGGTGATGGTTGGTGATGTGTATTGGTTTTGCTTTTATAAAATTTTATTTATTTGTAATTTTTTGGTTTTTATTTATATTTTTTAGGTAATTTTTATTTTTATTTTAGTGAATGAAAAATTAGTTAGTTTGGAAAAATGAAAAATAAATAAAATTGTGAGTCTCAAAAGTGGCTTTTGGCTTGAGTTAATAGGAGGGTGTTAATGGATGTTTGAGTGAAAGTGAAGTGAAAAAGGGCGGTGACGCTAAAGTGCAGTTTGGCTTAAGCTACTGCACCTAATGCTATAAAAACCATGAACAGAGAGAAGTCGAATTTCCATTTTTAATCGGATATATGTTGTGTTAAGTTTCATGTTCATTGCTTTGATATGGAGGCTTGACTTCTCTTTCCATTTTTAATTAGATCTAGACAAAACTACATTTATCGTCCTTAAACTTGTTCCCAATATACATCGTTAATCCCTAATTCAAAATATGTCTATCATCCATCCCTAACATCTCCATTTTGCATCATTAATAGTCCTTTTGACTTTTTTTCATTAGTCAATGGTTGGTACAACCCTCACGTGCCTTGCACGTGAGGGCATTTTGGTCATTTCAAGCTTGGTCTTTCTTTTTGTATTTCTACTATTGGTCTTTCTTCTTCAATGTGGCATACCTTTCATCTGGACACGCCTTCCATTTTTAGAAGCGCCCTTCATCCGGCGGTCTATGTGGCGTGCCTTTCATTTGGCGGCCAATTTGGTGTGCCTTTCATCCGGCGACCACTGTGATGTGCTCTTCATCTGGGGGCCAATGTGATGTGCCCTTCATCTGGCGCCCAATGTGGGGTGCCCTTCATCCAACATCACAACCTCATGACGTAGTAAGATAATAGTCAACTCTGGAGCACCGCCAACGAAGGCCGAATGGCCCACAAGTTGGTGCTCCATTAGACGGGTATAGTCCATGAGACCAGTTACGCTGTCACTTACTAATTCCTTTTTGTTAATGTTTCATATGAACAACCATGATCATCTCAGATGATAGGGTGAAACAATCACCATTACCTGACAGAGTAAACTAAAAGAAAATCATGCACCAGCATTGTGTTTGCCCTTGGAGGCTAATTATATATTACTCTGTATCTTCTTGTGGGTCATTTATGTTACTGTCTTCTTGTAAGCTATTATATTTTAAGCCAATGAACTTGGATCATTTATCTTATAGTTGCTCATGTATGATAAAATCACCTCAATACCTCATCCAGTTAATGCAAGTTAGTGCAGTGGTGTTCTTGACATCAGTTCTTATAAGATGATATCTTTAGGGCCAGTTTGCCCAAATGAAAGTTCCACAAGGTCTCATTACTATGTGTTCTCAAGTTTCACATGAAATAGAAAGAAACTACTGTAGAAAGAGATGGACAGACTGTTGAATGCCTGAAAAGGTGAAAAATATGTTGGTCACGAGTCTTTTCCAAAACAGTAATTAACACAAGTGTTGTTCATAATTATATCAGTTCCAAGAAACGTTGAATTAATTGGTACTTTGTATATGGTATAACCGATTTTTGTACGGATTATGGTCTTCTTTCAGTTAGTTGGTTAGTTTTTTTTTTTTTTTTTTTTTTTTTTTTTTTTTTTTTTTTTTTTTTTTTTTTTTTTTCAATTTCAAGAAGACAAGAAGTGCATATATTAAGGTTGCGTTTAGTTGTAGAGAAATATTCTCACTTTTTCATTTTTGGTTTTCTTGCGAGTGGAAGGGTTTTTCTTCTCTAGAAAGAGTTAAGAACTTGAAAAATCCGATTAGATAGTGTTACATTTTTTATTTTCTAGTGAAAATAAAAGTAAAAAAAAAGGTAAATTGGACTTTTCATATTTTAATTAAAGTTTGGGAAATGAGATTTTCATTATTGTAGAAAATGTTCTCAAAAGATTGTAACTAAACGTACGGTTTTTGTTTTGTTTTTTTTTGAAAATTTTCTATAAAAAAGGAATTTCTCACCAATTAAACAAACCCCTACTAAATCACTTTTTAGGAATTCTAGGCAAGAGCCAAGAATAAGGCAACTTTGCACGCTTTAGACCAATTTTTTAAGGCATATCTAATATGAACTTTTGGTCCTCGTAAGATACTAAGATCTTCTGGGTATGTCACTCATCTAGGTGGCCCATTCAACTTTAAAGCCTCGTAAATTAATTTTGATCAAATTGAACTTGTTTTTCAAAATTTGGTCCTCGAAAATTCTTGCATGGATGTGGCGGGCAGTCACTTCAAAGCCTTAGAAGAACTAAAAGTCTTTCTGAGTCCTGAATGAGCCATTTAGAACCACAGCTTGCTCAATGTCCCAATAACTTTTACCAATGTTTTAAAACCCAGGTTAACCCAGCCGATTCAACCGGTTGAACTGGGAACCGGTTGGGAGACATGGCTGGATGTGACCTGGTTTTTGCTTGTTTAAAAACCGGATTAAACAGGCGGTTTTTCATTTATCCGAGTTGACTCGGTTTAATAAACCCGTCCTAGTCATGACCGTTAAAAAGTTAATAACAGAAACCTTTCACCTTTTTTTTCCCGAAACCTTTAGTAAGTTTACATGAAAAGTTTTGATAGTATATTTTCTTGACTTGAAAAGATAGTCAATAAAGATATACTTGAAGAAAACTCCATCTAAAAGATAGTTAATAAATATATACCGGAAGAAAACTACCAAGCAAAGATAGTTAATTAAGATATGTTTGAAAAAGACACCATCTGCTCTGTTTATGTTTGAATTACAAATTGATTGTTTTTGCAAATCTTAGCTTTAATATTATAGACAATAGAACTTAAAAATAATGCACTGTCAGAGTCTCAATCGTAAAATAAGATAAACTATGGGATCACATACCGCTACTTATTAAAGATGGAAAAAAGTATATATTTGTAGAAAACTCGTTCGACTCATTGGTTGAACTGTAATCAGTGACCCGGTAAACTGGGTACTCGACCAAGCCAACTAAAAAACCAGGTTTTAAAACATTAACTTTTATGATGAGGAAGTCCAGATTTTTTATTATTTTATTATTTTTTATTTTTTTTAGTGCCAAAGATGAATTATATTAATCTCCAAATATAGTACAATACTTGAATAACATAGAATTGAAATGGACATGCCCCAATTCAGTAACCAAAAAAAAAAAAAAAAAAAAATCTTATTCATCTGATATCTGGTACTGCTACATCCTATATGTAACTTATCTAATCTCTAGCAAACAGGGCATAACATAGCTAACTGCATAGAATCTTCCCTTTTTCATCCGGTCATAAAATTCAGCACTTGATTCACCTTTGATTGCACCTACCATCTAACTGCATTTCCATTCCACCTTCTCATCAAGACCATTCAACCTGCAACCACAATGATCAAGGTGGGAAAAGGTGTATGCCATCGTTAGGTACCCATAACCCCTAGGGCTATACCAGATGTGTTACATTTCCATCTCTATGAATGGCTTCACACATCTGAGAACACACACCTTAAGGGAGGCCAACCATTACCTCATGTGGGGATGTAAAGAATGGACCATGAACTTTCATCTTTCACAACTCTCAATTTCATTCTACTTACACCCCCTCTTAGATCAGTTACCCTCCATAATAGGGAACCTACCTTACGAACGCTAAAATTATCCAAAACAAGTGGTATTCATAATGCAAACTTCAATTCTACTCCAGACCATCAAAGATACACATGAATCACCACTGTTTAGGACAACAAGCATTCAAGTTATAAGGCCTGATCAGGGGCGGTGCTGAGGACGTCAAAAAAAAAAAATTAGGCCCGACACGAAAAAAAATAAGTGCCCATATATTATAATATCCATAGACCATAATCAAGTACGTATAATTGGTATAAAAAAAAGTGCCCCTATATTATAATATCCATAGACCACAATCGTTTTTGACTTTTTGGATTAAATGATTAATAGTGTTTATTTTTAGTGCCCCTTAGCGGGTTGGTCCTATTACATATAATGGGTATAACAAATTTTAGTGCCTCTTAGTAGGTTGAGCCCGGCTCGGTTGCTGATAGTGCGCCAGCCCAAAACCGCCCATGGCACTGATCCATATATCTAGCTTGTAAAGTGACCCCATTTTATCTCTGGACTCTGGGTGGATTCCTATATTATAACAAAAGTTGCGTAAGAAGTTTTTACAAACAAGATAACAAGAAAAATATGCAGGGTCGCTAATATGAAACTGATATTTGTTTGTTGAGATTTGAAATAACAATTATCAGATTTTAGTGTTTGTAACTGTACATTTAATGCAACTCTTGTATAAAAGAACATTTAATGTATTTTTAGGATGAGTTTCATCTTATAAAAGAACCAAAAGTTAATTTTAGGTAAATGGTCATCCACCCGGTAAAACATATTACCCAAAAAAATAGTTAAGTACAATAGAATGTGGTTGAAGTACCACATTAACCTCAAGCAACCGCTTAAACAACCACAAGATCATTTATGACAGGCGACAAATGATCAACTAGCTACAAACAATTAAACTACCAAGCCTGAACTAGCATCAACTAAGACACATCAAAATCTATGCAAAACAAAAGAACAACCTATCAAAGTCTGATGTCATGAATGTCAACAGCCTTTAGTTGGGCTGGAGAGAGACCACAATCATCAAAGTAACCATCTTCATAAGTATTGTAGTCGTATGCATCCTCTCTCCATTGTTCCAGAAGACTTTAGGTTCCTCCACCAACCAAAAGTTAATTAAACCTAAGCCAAATTTATTAAATAAATAAATTTGTGTGAAAACATTGATATTATTTATCTATTTATGCATGATTTAAGAGTTGATTCACGAGTTAACAATGTTACTTAGGGTCAAATGATCACTTAAGGACGATCTGCAACAATAACAGTAATATCCAATCCCGTCTGAACGAGGTAGTAAACCCGAGAGCAAAGAGATCCATGAAGACCTCCGGAAAAAAAAATGAAACTATAATTACTTGGTTGCCTTTTCTTTTTACCATATTCTATTTGATTGGTAAAACTAAAACTACTTTTTTTTTTTTTTTTTTTTTTTTTTTTTTTTTTTTTTTTTTTTTATTGCTAAAGATGTTGATCATTTATTGATATTTAGTTTGATGTACTACAATTTTTTATTTGATAAAAAATTAATAATAATAATAATAATAATAATAATAATAATAATAATAATAATAATAATAATAATAAAGAGCTCTATATGTATCAAAATGACCTCTTGGTCGTTTAATCATTAGCTACTTGAACAATCACATTTCTCCGAACACCAAACAAGTAATTTTCTAACTAGTATTAACTTATTATAAATATGGAAAATGCTAAACATTCCTGCATTATCATTTTACAAAGTGTCTTACTTACAGGATCTTGTCAAGTGGAAGAATTGACGGTTTAGATGCAGAGAAAGAGAGAGAATGAGTGGGAACAAACTATATAAATGTTATTAAACAAAGTACCATAAGGCGTCGTATTTCCAAAAAAAAAAAAAAAAAAAAAAAAAAACCCGCTGCCCACCGTAACTGCTACAATTCTCTTCCAATATACCAAAAGGTGCGATGTCGTTGCACTGTTCTTTTAACAGTGCTACCAAAACCCACGAACAAAACGGCGTTGTTTACCATACATGGCTAAGATTCAATTTCAGGTACGATGCTATACATGGCTAAGATTATTTTTGTGTGGTCTCCCCATTTTTGGGTGTAAAGACCGTATAAATAGCAAAAGGGATTTGAGGGGAGGTAAGAGTTCCCAGCTATGTTGACATTTGTCTGTTATAAGCTGAGGTGACTAAATTATTTATTTTCATTCATAATCTCTCATGGATTTATGTGTTTCGTTTGCTAGATGATCATAATGAGAAAGCGATTGCAATAAATACCCGACTGGTCTTCTTATCTCTCACAGACCCCTCTCTAAAATTTAGATCTTTTGCAGCATGGCAGGGCGAGCTTCGTAAGCTTGCAGCCATGAGGTTGCATAATATCTTCTTGGCGGGGCAGTCACACCTCTGAATTGGCTTTTTTATTTAAATATCTGGGACGTGCATTTGTAGGTATGGCGCCCTAACTACTTTTATCTGTTACTGTCCTGCACCAGCAAGCACACATCATCATACTGAATGAAACATTTCAAGCAAAACTAGCAGACTTTGGGTTGTCCAAAGCTTTTCCCACAGATAGCAGTACCCATATTTCTACAGCAGCTGCTGGTACTCCTGGATACCTCGACCCTGAGTGAGTTTTCCTGGTCTTAATACGTAAAACTTACATTTGCTGCAATAATGAACATTTGGTTTCAAAAAGGGGGACTTTATTTGGTAACAAACCTTTTTAATTGTAGATTCTTACATTACACTTTATTCTCATTCTTATGTTTTCTATGGATATTTTGGTATAATTGATTTAGTAAGGATTCTGGTATGCAGGTAATACACATCAACCAGGTTGACCGAGCAGATGCCGTCTTCTCAAATAGCACAATGATGAATGTAGTGACAAATATTTCAACCATTGGAAATCTTATGATTCTTTCTTTTTTTAGTTTTTAATGAATATTTGCAGATGAAGCCAAGGTGTTGAGTCTGACTTTTTTCTGAAGATGTAATTATAGTATTATTTATGTTTGTTTGTTCAGGATAAGGATACTAAGGCATCAGGTAATTAAGAGATTGGATTTTGAAAATTTACATATAGGATGAAGGTCATATTGTATTAGATTAGTTATACACGATTCGGCAAAGGCATGTATTATGATTTTCTCGAATATAAATGAAAAAAAAAATGTTCGCTCGAGGATAAAATACAAAAGAGATCTCATAGGAAGACGCTTAGCTCGAACAATGAATATAAAAGAAAATAGGGATAATAAGTTATAGCATAAAAGAAAACGAGAGAGATAAAGAGGGTGAGGGAGATGGTTCTAGAGAGACCGAGAAAGGGTTTTTGTTTGGGAGTTTTGCGTTTTGTGTTTGAGTTTTGGGAGCACTCTTAAAAGAACAGTGCAACACTGTCGTTTGGTGTGTTTTTTTGGGAGATAGACAGTAGCTTCTTATT
Source organism: Artemisia argyi (assembly GCA_030686995.1). Classification (NCBI taxonomy): domain Eukaryota; kingdom Viridiplantae; phylum Streptophyta; class Magnoliopsida; order Asterales; family Asteraceae; genus Artemisia; species Artemisia argyi. Next base: position 153,819,167 of record CM060698.1, on the reverse strand, counting down.
ATAGTTACAAAACAATATAGCCATTCCTTTTTTACTCTGGACACATTTTGACATGTTTAAAATAAAACACCACACACAAAGATTACTCGGAATTGCTTCAAAACCAATATGAATACATGATCCTCGTGTATACAACAAAACAATCCAACAAGGGAATACATAAAGATCAGCAATTGAGTTCTAACATTCTTAGGACATAATAAGTTCTAGAATGATGAAAAGCTAGAAGAATGCACCCCAAGTAGATTTTCTACTTTCTCTGAAACACATCATTCCCAATAAGCAGCATACCATGATCAGTGAATAATAGGCTTCAATGGATGAGCTCGTAGTTCTGACAAATTCAGCCCTGCATCAAGCTCCTCGTCTAATTCCCCAATAACGCTTCTGGACACATAGATAAGTATGACTAATTAGTCTCACGAAACTCTAAAATTGAATCAATGTGTACTCATTAACATGGGGGTTGAAAAGAGACATACATGTTATCACCCCTTATAATGTAGAGACCCAATACAAGCTGTTGAACCCCTTCCTGCAATTTAAAAGAGAGATCAATGAAAACAAATTTTTCTAAGCAATTGGGTATTAGACCTTACTTCTTTAATGAGGTTTAACATTTTATAAAGGCAAATGTGAATAATTACACGCATTTAGTCATTTTTCAGTAAGACTAATATTTTAACTGTCTGAATGGTTCTACAAACCTCAAATGCTACTTCTTGATATTAAGATCGTCCCATTTTAGCCTTTGGCATGTGAAAAACAAAAAAACTATTAACTTAAGATCCTTATTATAAAAACCTTTGTAAATATCATAGTTTGAAAGACCAATGATATCTTCAGGTAAAATGCAAACGAACCTTGGTGGAATAAACTCTTTCATGAGATTCATCCAGAATAATGTTTGTAGCTTGATCAAACCCTTTTAGAATTCCCTACATGAAAACCATGATAATTGGTCAAGTGATTATTTGCAGATGACTGTGACATAGTGACTAAATAGATACTAGAACTCACCACTATATTCCTTCCATCATTTGTGATAACTGAAATGTATTCTGTAAGAGAAATAAGCAGTCAGAAACAGAAAGAAGGAGAAAGGGGTAGCAAAGACTTTTTTTTGTTGGAGATACAAACCGTGAAAATACGAGTTACTATAAAAAAACTATGTATATAAATTAAAACTTTACATTAAAAAATGAATAGAAGAGAAACAGATTGAGATATTGTACTTACGGTCCACAACAGATTCAAGCCCAGGGCCACCCAGCATTTTTGCAATACCACAAAAAGCACTAGCTCCTCACTTGAATTCACTCGTGGTTCGATGCTTTTAATTGGAGAAATTCGAGATTACCATGTTGCAGAATGGAAAGAAATATAATTAGTCACAGTTGATAAGAACTTTCAATGAACAATTCTTATAATTACATAATGTGGTCATAGCTCTATGACCAAGCAAAAACAAAGAGAACTGAATAACTTATCAATGTGATAATTTGGCTGTCATCAATAAGATTTATTCGTGAGGTTATAGGTAAATGCTGTAATATACGTAGAACGCCTCTTGATTAAAACTGAAGACATTGCAGTTTTTCCAATAGAAGGCATTACCTATAATGAGACTGGATCTCAAGTGCTTTCATGATAAAAAGATGTTCCAAAGAAATATATTTCGATTATTTAATGAATACTGAATTTCTTATTCTTGTAAAATGCAAGGGCTTCATCACACACAATGCCATACTCATCAAATCGCAATGTGAAGATTTTTTGAGCAGAGGCAATGGTAACCATTGCTGGCTATTGGATGATTTCATGCTCAAATCCAATTAGAATCTTCAAAATCAGCATTGCCACCTCCACTTGTCCTCATCCATCTCTCTTCTATTGACCATCCAATAGTCAGAACTAGAGTCCTTAGTATTCGAGTCCTAATGGCTTTAGATCTTTAGAAATTTCTGAAACCCAAACAGCTCTGCAAAGTGCAACTAAGTTACTTTCTTCCGTTACCTCAGCACATCTAACTCAAGACCTTAGTTGGTGTATACTTTCAGTTTTCTAACCATCTGGCTTTGTAAATTTAATGATTCACGCACATTGATATGCTAGTCTTTGCATTACATACAATCCTCAATAGTTTCCTTAATAGTATCATTTTTCGAAACTTAGGCTTTCTTATGGGGTTTGCGTACGAGATGGTGGAGATGGTCGTGGCGTGCAACATGAGGGAGAAAATAAAAAACATTAATGCAACTTTGTGTTTTTTCACTTAGGTTAAGCTACTATTTATTTGTTCACTTATATTACTGAACTTGTAGAACACGGCATTTAAGTGACTTTATATTATAAAAATTATATGTTAAGATCGCTAAACTTACTAGACACGATAATTAGGTCACTTAACCTATACACATAAATGATAATACATTCAAGATAACTCATTTTAACGCTGAATTTTTGAAAGTGATCTGTCAGTGACCTAAGTGAACAAAAGAATAGTAGAGTTAACCTAAGTCAACAAAAATGCAAAGTTCTGTGTATTAACCTGCAAACATATGTTACGGCAAAGTAAGACTTAGATGAGGCCATGTATATTAACACTAAACCATCTCTTATTCTCATAAAGTTTAGTGTGTCAACAGTGAAATAGAGCTCTGAATTCACAAAAAATGGGTGAAAATCTTCCTATTACCTAACACTGCAAGTGGTACCCTGTGTATGAGAATGTATTGCACTGTAAAAGGCATTTGTAAACATGAATCGCCCATCAACATCTTTCTAAACACCCAATTACATCGCGTACTGGTTTTAACGGAAAATTTCATCAATAAACTAACTTCATAATCTTGTAAAAACGAGAGTTTATGTGAGACCACAAATTTATAACGTTGAATTGACATTGATGTGTGGCCCTATGTGTGTGTGTCTTTAGGCACATAATAGTGCTGTAGCTTAACTCTCTGTAAGAAATTGGGGTTAGGGAGTGATGATAATCTTGGATATCTTATCAGATCATGTATGTTCACTTCCGAATAAAGTATTTGACCCTTTAATGCTCGGGTATCACGAATCCTAATTGGGACAATTCGAGAAGAACACTTGGTATCTAGGCACAAGAAAACTAAACAAAACAAAGGGGAATTGTGTGAATTTTCGTATGTTAGAATGAGACCAAAATGGCTGTTATGTAACAGACATAGTTGACAGATACAAGCAGTTATAATCGGTTAAATCCCAAAAGACACAACTCTTCACCAATAGACGCAAGTGAAGGCTTCCCCTCGACCCCCGACGCTCACTTGGGAGCGGGACCCCAACAAGGGGCGCTGCCCTGCGTCTTTTTGTCGTGGTGGAAACACATCATCTCAAATGAGTGTGCACTCCACACTTCCCTAACTCGTATCCGAGCATAATATGAAATCTCATTGGTCTCTAGTAAATCGCAGTTACCAAAAATAGTTGATGACTAAAATCATCAACACTTTCTAACACTAAGTTTATATTTAGAAACTGAATAATCAATATCCAACACAATCACTGTGACACGTGAACAAAATAGGCAATTGGATTAAGGTTATAATTATGTTTCACTCGCTAAAGCATATGTCAGTGTTATGGAAGCACCTCTAAAATAATCTGTTGAGTAAAGGTGTTTGAATTTGTTTATGCCGCAAAATAATTCAATAAAACCACACTTTTGTTTTGGTGTAACAAAGGTTTCCAGTCCTTTTTGGGACTAATCCACGGGGTTTGAACCCATCGCCACTTAGACTCAAACCCTTCAGGGTTGTTTGCACCTAGCACAATTTCAGCTTAAAACCTCACATTCTAGTTATAATAATTACAAGTCTTTTTGACACTAAGTGGTTAATCAAAACCACTTTTTTTAGAATTTATCTAAATAATTGGAGCACTGCTTAATTTACAGATAAATTGTTTCATTTAAACACTCTAAACTACTAAAATCAATACCCTCTATGACTTACTTAATTTTTTTTTATAAAAACTTGATTGAGGACTTTCATCAAACACTTGGCATGCATATTCAGTTTAAGAAAAATAAACACAACAAAAGTAATTTCTTTCTACTTACCTCGTTAGCGTTGTTGCCCCTTGGTTCGGTCGGCTATGCAGGGTTAATCTTAGTCGTAATCGTACTATGTTTTGCTGAGGAGGAAGGTCACGGGCTTAAAGCCCGGAACATTTGCTTTTAGTTTGACATAAAGATTGCTTTGGCCCTTTGTTTAAAACTTTACCCTGAGAAAGCCCTTTTAAGTTTTTGAGTTATTAGTTGACTTAGGATCAAATGACAAGAAACCTTAAAATGAGAAGGATGAGAAATAGCTATAACTACACATTAGAGATGCATCGATTTGAATTAAAAGCATCCTTAATCTTTTAAATGCACCACAATATATTTTCTAACTAAAAATTAGATGCATATACGTATATTAGATGCATTTCATCAAGTTAGAAGAATCCTATGTATTTTTCGTCCTCTACGGGTCAAACTTGTTGTTAGTACTACTTTGCATCTTTTTCAATTCAAAATCACTTTCGAAACTAATTGGGATGCATATAAATGAATAGAGATGCATCTAATTCAAGTCGATGCATCTCAAATATGTGGTTATAGTTATTTCTCATTCTTCTCATTTCAAATTTTCTTCTCACTGGATCCTTACCCGTTATTAGTTATTGATACAGTTTAACATAATCGCTCTTCGTTGCATGTAGTGGTGTAAACGAGCTGAGGTACTCGTGAGATACTTAAAGTTCAAACCGAGTTAAGCCTTAAGGAGCTCGAGTTTTATATAAATCTTGTTTAATAAATGATCTCGAGCCCAAGCTTCACATCGAACACAAATATGGTATAATTATATTTGATATAGTTTTTTAAATAGATAAGCATTTGTTATACAATTTTGATCAAATAATGTTATTTTTTATATAAAAAAAATATACATGAATAAAAAACTCATCGTAAACACACTTTTCATATTCTGGCTTCTAAAACGTAAAAAAATATATATACTCATAAATGAGCAGAGACCGAGTCGTGCTTGAGCTTAAAGAATAACTCGTGAGCGTAGCTCGAGCTCGAGCTTCTCTAATGTTAAAAGTTTGTCAAATCATCAACTTACAGAAAATTTGATTTATAAGCCTAGTTCTATTATTTTATAAACCTTTCACAATTACAGTTTTATATTTAAAAGAACACTTGCTTTAAATTATTAATTTGTCGAGGATTTTTGGACCTCCTCATTCAACATGCCATAAATACAATTTGTCAATTCCACTATGGATGAATAAAAAATAAGATTTTAGACGATGTTATGAACTGACATCCATGATCTTTTACCCTAAATCAATCTTTATTCAAAATTTATATTATGTCATAGTTTTCCACCCTGAATCCAAAATCACAAAACTTAACACGTTATAAGCTTACATTTATGATCTTTTTCCCATCATACCATAGTAGCACCACTCTACTAAGAAGGGGATCCATACCCAATCACATCCTGCTTACGGCTCTGATAAATCACAATCAGGGTCTCGGGGAGTAATGGTCCCTATATCTTTGCGAGAGCTGCACAACTCTGGTGGAAAGGGGGACCTCAACATCTCATTTCCTAATTATGGTACTGGCTCAAACCCACCAATCCCTAAAGGAACATCAGGGGACAAAGACTCAGGAGGCATGCAACCACCTGCTGATATGGAACCTACACCTCCCCCCCCCCCCATGGCATTGCGCAAATATTGGGAACTGACTTCGTGGACCAGGCAGAAAAAACCCACTCTGTTCTCCTGGAGGGGTCAGGACCGAGCCACAACGAAGGCAACCCCTCTTATGAGGGGGAGCCGGATATGATATTGGCTCCAACTCTGGCTGATATACAAAGGCTCATCGATGAAGAGTCAGAGGATGAGTTAGTAAATTTTGCTGAGGATGAAATCTTGGTTGCTGGGGATGCCATGGAGATTGACGAGCAACTTACTTATGGATCTCCTCAGCACATTGAACCACGAGATTCATCCCATCCTGAACAACAACCTCACTCACCCACTCTTGAAGAACAACCAAAGTCACCATCATCATCATCTCATCACACATCAGGCTCCTCAGATTTTGCTGCTGTAATTCCTGAACATCTGCAGAAGTATGATGACGTGCTCCCTCTTACTGAAAGGCAGTTAGTCAAGTTCCTTAGAAAATCTAACACTACCCTCTTCAATGAGCTTAAGGAACAATGGGAGCAACACACTGAGGCAACAACTTCTTATGTTGACTTTAGGGGTACTGTAGAAGACACACAAGGTCAGCTCACCAAGGTCGTCGCTTCTACTGAGAAAAACGTTAGTGACTTGAAGACTTCCATTGAGAAACTGGGTCTTGATCAGGGAACGCAATTCACGAATCTTCTTATGTCCCTCAGTGCCATTCAAAAAGAGTTCAAAGATGACCCGGTTCTCATCACCAAGCCGACTGAACTCATGGATACACATAAGACCACCTCATCCAACCTTAATGAACTCCTCAATCTACTCAAGGAGGTATATCTTGCCTCCTTCAGGTCTCAGCAGGAGGCTTGATGAGTGCTCAAACACTCATCATTTTTGGTCATTTTGAACTGCAAAACATACAAAAACACTCAGAAATGCATCAAAATACTGAAAATATTTCAAAATTGTGTTTTATATGTTTTAGATGCAAAATGAGTAAAAACAAATGAAAAACGTACAAAGTTTGCAAAATTGGCAGTTTCAATCCCCCAACTTTCATAAAATGTCAAAACTAGTCCCTGGTCATTCAAAATATGGAAAATTATCACCAAAGGTCCTTTTAAAATCATAAGTGGTCATATTTAGTCCTTTGGTGAAAAATCTCAAAAGTTTTGGAAAATTACAAGTTCAGTCCCTGTACTTTCAGATTTTGGCAGATTTGGTCCCTAGTGGGATATTTTTGAAAGAAAAATCATTTTTGGTCCTTGAAAAATCAAAAGTTATCAAAAAATGGACTTTGGGTAAAAAGTTTGAGGAAAATACAATTTTAGTCCCTGGATTTTGAAACTTGTCAAATTTGGTCCTCGGATATTTGAAAATGGAAATTTAACTTTTATGATTCTTGGATTATTGGAAGATGGCAAGTTTGGTCCTTATGAGTACTTTGGGTATATCACAAATTTCAGCCCCTCATTTTTCACCAAATTACATGAATGGTCCTTGTGATAAATAAGCAAAACTAAGTGGACCTTATGTATTAAAACCAAATCCACCAAATAACAACCTGATCCACACCCCTGGTCCACCCAAGCCCAAACACCAGGCCCAACCTCCAAAAAGCCCACCCCCGTTTGATATTATTACCCAGTCAAACCACCCCTTGACCTCCTCCCCTCCCAACAAGATCCCATGAAACCAGGGCAACTTTGACCTCCCCCCTCCTATCCTTTTCACCAACCTCACCTCCAACACTCCTCCCTCATTAATACCTCTCACCAATTTCCCCCTCCTCACTAATACTCCCACCTGCCAACCTAACCCACTAAAACTACCCAAAACCTAATTTTCCGCCAAAACCTAATCAAACGGATAGGATTGCTCCCACTCATCCTACGACTCAAAATTGAGATGGGAAAGAAAGAGAAGGATGCCAGGGGTTATAAAAGTCAAAGAAAATGAAGAATGAAAGGGGTGTTAGTGTAGTTAGTTTTAGCTTTAGTTTTAGTAAAAATCGTCCTTAGTGTAATTTCTATTTTTAGTTGTAATTTCTAGTTTAAGAAAGCTTTATTAAACTTTTGTAATGTAATTGCATCCTTTGTTAAGTTTTAATTCAAGTTTTATGGCATTCTCAGTTGTATGAATTATTTTTACTAAAAATCTCATTTTGACTTGATTATTGGAAATAGTTGTTGTTAAGTCTCCACTAAGCTCACATTAGCTTATTATTAAGCTTTTAAAAGTTTGTAGGTTATCTAGTGTATCAGAAAACATAAAAACAAAAAGAAAGAAAAATATACTAAAAATAAAATAAATAAGAAGGATTAGTGGCAAACTGAGGTGACAAGCTTTCATAAGCTAACAAGACCTCCTGATAAGCTCAGGAAACTTCTTGATAGTTTTCCTGAGCATATCTCACACCCTGGTTCCATTTCTGAGCATCGGACAATTTGTGAGTATTTTTCCATTTATCTCTTGCATTTTTCTGTAGATATATTTAATTCTATATAACTCAGTGTTTTTATGCTTGTTTAATGTTCCTAAGTTCAGTTTAAGCTTGTTTCATTGTTAAATTTCAGTTCCCTTTGAATTCTTAGTTTGACTGTCCAAATTAGTATAACTTAGAAAGGTAGGTATCTGTGTTTGTAGGTTTAAGTTTTTGTGCTTATTTCAGCTTACATAATCATAATGAGTCTTTATAATTTAGTTTCATGATCTATTATAGTCATTTACTTTGAAAATCAAAATTCAGACCAAGTTAAGGAGTGTTTGGTTTGAACTGTTTCAGGGAGTTAAGACCTGCAATTGTTGATACATTTGGTTCCTTTAGTCCACAATAAGCCCACTTAGGTTAGATATACTGCTAAATCAGTAGTACATTTGTAAAAAAGTCAAAATGACCTTTGAATCTTGCTTATGTGTTCACTGTTGGGTCAATTAGTTGGATAATCACCATTTTCTGTGTATTAGTTGTTGTTCTAGCTCAATTTAATCTTATCATAGCTTTTTATATCAATTTCAATCAGTAAGATTAGATCAAACTTCACAATAGTCAAAGTTCCAAGTTCAAGTAAAAAGTCAAAAAGTTATCTTGTCCAGAAATCCCAGAACTTGTAGGAATTGTTTGGAATTTTGTGTTGATATTTAGACCTCAACCTTTTTACGTATTGTAGTTTGTCAGTTAGTCTTTAGGAATCCACAAAGTCCTTATTTTTAAGATTTTATTTGAGCTTATTGTTGCTTATCAAAGTAGGCTGCAGGGCATGTGTCTGCCCTGCACACAGATCTTAACCAAAAACCCCATTTTCAATGCTTCACATCTGTTTCCTTAGTGGGTCCCACAATGAGCTTATTGGCTTTTTGAAAAGCCAATAAGCTCATCTTCAAGGATCAAGTCTTAATTTTGGGTTTTGAGCTTATTTCCTAGGGCTGCTATGCCCATCAACTTTGTCCCACTTTGCTTATTTGCTGAGGGATCAGTTTTTGTACTAATTTTCATGTCCTTCCCCTGAATTCACCTGTGGGCCCCAGAGCTTAATCTCTGGCTTATTTGAAAGCTGATAAGCTCAGCTTATTGGGTTCACTTTCACTTTGGGCTTCCAAGTTCCCCTGTGGGCCCCACAGGCCTGCAAAGTGCCTCAGTTGGCTTGTTTGGAATTCAGGTTTTGGCTCAAGGCTTAATTGCTTATTACAGCTTATCGCTTAGGCTTTTCTGTTTCCTTTTGCTTATTTCAAGTCACCAGTAGTCTATTTGAAGCTTATTTATACTTGAGACCTTATGTGATAGCTTTTTCTAGTTTTATCAAATCCTAATAAGTTAAATAAGTCATCTGTTAAGCAATTGAGGTTCTCAATTGCTTATTTTTGTGATTCAAGCAAACTTCCTTCATTAAAGTTTCATATTTTAGATATTTAAATAGTTTGGTAAAAGAAAATTTCAAAAAAGTCAAAATTTAAAATAGTGATAGCCTCTATTTAAGCCATTTGGCTTATTTTCAGCTTATTTAATAAGCAATTTCCATTTTTATATTTTTCCTAGGTTCCTGCTATCATAAAATAATTTCAGTAATTTTTTCATATTTTTCCCTTTTCATCTAGTATTTTTAATAATTAATATTAGTTTTTATAAATTAATAATTAGTAATAATTATTTAAAAAGTCTTAAAATTATATTTTCAGTTTTAAAATTAGTTTTATATTATTTTAGATTTTTCCAACTTTAAATTTTATTTTTCTAGGTTAATTTCCTAAATATTTGTATTTTAGGGTATTTTAAATAATTAAAAGTAAATAGGAAAATAGTAATTAATTAATAATAATTATATAAATAGTGTAAAAATTAATTTTAATTTTCCAAAAATTTTCTTATATCATTAGGATTGTAAAAAGTTAATTTTCATATCCGTAATCATTTTATTTCTCACGTTTCATGTTTTATTTTGTACGTTTACGTTATTTAAAATATGCATCCTGTGTATAAGTTGTGGCTTTGTGTTTATTACAGAAACTACTGTTTATTTAATATTGTTCATTGTTGTTTAGAAGATCTGTTACATGAAGTCTTTGTTTTACAATGAACCTGTTCATCAACACTTCATACATGTTTTTGGCTCCACGAAAAAGATGTTTTGAACCAACTCTCTTGAGGGATGGCCGAAGTATTCGAATTAATTAGATATGTTCTGGACCACACTCTTGGAAATGGCCTAATAAGTATTTAAATTAATTAGAGGTTGTCTTATTTCTCAGCTTAATTATAAAGCTGGCACATATGAGTCAACAACCAAATAAATCATGTCATCAAACTACTCATACCTGCAAATGCATAACCCCCACCCCCACTAAATAACAATCCATTGTCCTTGTTTCGGATTATAATTCACGGCTTCATTTATAACCAATGATAAGAGCATGGGGTACATTCATGAGCAACCCTCGCCCATCCGAGCTGTCCCTCGCCACTGCACCGTGCACACCCTTCACCAAACTACAAGCCAAGTTCTTGCGCCAAATGAGTTTTTTTTTCTTTTCTTTTCGTTTTTTCTTTTCGATTTAAATGGGATTTTTGATTTTATAGTGTGTGTGTTGATTGTGGTGGTGGAAAATGAGGAAGACTAGGTGTTGACTATGTGAAGTGTGTGTTTTTTGTGTGTGCGGCGACATGGGTGGGGAGGAAGAAGAAGCACTATTATTATTGTTATTGTTATTATTTTATTTTATTTATTTTAACATATATAGTTGGCATTCTTGTTTTAGTGAGTTTAGTTTTTTATTTAAGGGGGAATTGCATGTATCCCCAAATAAAACTTGTATGTTTGTATATTTTTTTTAAATACAAGTTTTTTTTTAATACATAATATACAATGATGTTTAAGCATGTTTTGAGAAAATATTGCAAATATGCAATTTTCACTGGGTATATATGCAATTGCCTTTGTATTTAAATATTATAGTGGTGATGGTTGGTGATGTGTATTGGTTTTGCTTTTATAAAATTTTATTTATTTGTAATTTTTTGGTTTTTATTTATATTTTTTAGGTAATTTTTATTTTTATTTTAGTGAATGAAAAATTAGTTAGTTTGGAAAAATGAAAAATAAATAAAATTGTGAGTCTCAAAAGTGGCTTTTGGCTTGAGTTAATAGGAGGGTGTTTATGGATGTTTGAGTGAAAGTGAAGTGAAAAAGGGCGGTGACGCTAAAGTGACAGTTTGGCTTAAGCTACTGCACCTAATGCTATAAGAACCGTGAACAGAGAGAAGTCGAATTTCCATTTTTAATCGGATATATGTTGTGTTAAGTTTCATGTTGTGTTAAATTTCCATTATTCTGACTCTTCTTTAGTCTACCCCAGTTAAGCCTGTGGTGTGTTCACACACCTTTTTCTAGCCAAATTAAGACCAAAACAGACACAAACTAACCATAAATGATTGTGTTTTTGTGTTTGTGATCGTGCAGGAATGAATATTTCAGAAACGGGCAATAAAAAGACCAAAAAGGACAAAAACGAGCACGAGATTGGAGAACATGTCAAAAGCCAGAGTCGGGGAAGCAAATTACAATTTTTGAGCTCAGATTGTCAAAATATACCTTGGGGAATCACATAATGCCAGAAATAGTCCTTGGAGAAAAAGTTTGAAGAATTGGCAAAAATGGTCCCTCAAGTTTCAAAATTTACAGAATTGGCCCCTGAGCATTTATTTTGGAATAAAAGTCATCTAAGGTCCTTGGGAAACCACAAGTTGTCAATATCAGTCCTTGGGTGAAAAGTTTGAGGATTTGGCAGTTTCAGCCCTCAAGTTTCAAATTTTAGCAAAACTAGTCCGTGGGTGTTTTATTTTGAAAAATAAACATCTAAGATCCTTTGGTAATTGAAGAATGGAAAAGATAGTCCTTGGATTAACTTTCTAAATTTGGTAAATCCCACCCCTCAAAAAAATCAGAAATTACACTTTAGGTCCTTGTGCTTATGTAAACCTTAAAACCAAATGGATCCTAACTAATAACCCAACACCCCATTATAAAACCCAACCCACTAACCAATCCACCTTATCACTCCCTGGTCCAGTCCAACAAGAAAGCCCAAACACACCCTGGTGTAATACTATGGTCAAACCCCGGTCAAACCTCACCCTTCTCCCTCACTCCCCGCCAAACTCCACCACCCCCACTTGCCTTGCACCTCTGCCACCCCCTCCTCTACAACTCCCATTCCCTTATCCCCTCCAAACACTAGTAACTAAGAAGCAATTAATGCATCTCCTAACCTCACACTCTTTCACAGGCCAACTTGCTTATATAAGTTTTCCTGCCAAAAATAATTGAAGGGCCAGGATCAAGCACAAGCCATCCAAGGGCTAGGATTGAAGTGGGAAAGCTTCAGAGAGGTCCAGGGAACCTATTTCACTTATATAAAAAGGGTGCTATAGCAGAGAGAAGTGTATGTAGATTTTAGTTAAATTTTAATGTCGAAATGGTGTAATTTGAATTTTCTAGTATAATTAGCTTCTAAACTCAGTTGTATTTCATCTTTCATATTGTATTCTCAAAGTTCAAAGTAATTTCAGTTTACTCTTAGTAATTTGATTTAACTCAATTTCCTACAAATCTCAATTAAGCTCAATAGTTAAAACTGTTTTCTTGTTGTCTCCTAAGTCAAATTGGATCATTGTCAAATTATTCTAACCTTTATAATTCAACTTTACCTGTTTTAATGCAAAATACCAAATATATCAAAAAAATAGAAAAAATACTTGAAAAATAAAAAAAAAATCAAGAGGAAGAGAAAAAGAAGATGGATACAATGGTTTAGAGCTTGTGGAAGCACTAGGGTTAGTTAGAAAGTGATTTTCGGAGTTTACAATTGGCCTTTGTTTGTGAGTTCAAATTTTAGTTTATTTCTTGCTTGTACTGTTCAATTGCTTATTTACTATTACTATACTTAGTTATTGCTTATTTTATGTTTCTATGTGCTTAGTTATGATTGTTCTTGCTTATTATGCTTAGTCCACAGTCTGTTAGTCCTTAGTTCATACTCTAGTTTCATATGAGTTTAAGTTGATAATTTATGGCTTATTATACTAGGCTTATTGAAGGTGCTTTTCTATCTTAGGTAGAACCGGAAGTAGCCTCTCTACCTTAGGTAGGGGTAAGGCTGTCTACATATCAACCTCCCCCATACACTGTGAAAGACGGTATTGGGACCCATAACCCGTGAAAGACGGTATTGGGAGTTACTTTACTTTTTTATTGAAGGTGCTTTTTGGGTATTCATAATTGCATTTTATGTGTTACTGAACTTAGTTGATGCCTCTTGTTTCAAATTCTTGATCAAAATCACTATGTCCCTTTGAAAATCAAACACAAATACACATAAAGGGGTGTTTGGTTCAAGCACAATTCTGTGTTCAAAGTGATTAATAGGTGTTAGAATTGGTCCATTCATCTTACATTAGGTTAGTTAATATAGTATAAGTCAAGAAAGGCAGTACTCATTTAGTGAAAAGTCAAAATCCACTCTTGATCCCATTTTTGCCTTCATTGTCCAAATTTTAAGTTTCGTACTCATCATTATAGTTGCATAAGTAGGTACTCTAGCTTATATTAGTCTCATCTTAGCTTATAAGAACATTTTCAATCATATAGGATCAATCAAAGTTCATAAAAGTCAATATTTTCAAAAACAAGAAAAAGTCAAAAAAGTTCCAAAAAGCATTTTTAGTCTTTTATTTTTCATTTCTTCAATTTTCAACCAAATCTCACAAAATTTATGGATAATGTATTCTGATAGATTGTTGACTTAGTGGTATTTTTATTTTAATTTTTAGATTTTTTTTATAGGTCTTAAGCCTCATTTTTGGGCTGCAAAAACAAGTTTTCAACAGTAGAAGTGGTTTTTGATTTTTCATTTCTTCATTTTAAGCCCTTTTTACCTGAAATTTGGTTTGTAAGTTAATTGGATGGTAATCTAGTTGCTCATATTTTTTTGAAAAGTTTTTAAATTTTTCTTAGCAGCTTTTCAGCCCCCTTTGGCCTGTTTTTGCCCTTTTATAAAAGCCCTTAGTGTAGAATTTTTAGCTTTCTTAATATTAGGATTTAAGCTTTGAAATTTGGTTATCAGCTTATTTGTCAGCTTGTCTACATGCTAATATTTTTTATTTATTTTCACGATTTTTTTGTTAGCTTTTTAGGCTTCTAAAGTTGGCCAGATCACATGTTTATGCCCTGCAACAAAGGTTTCCAAGTTTGACCCATCTTTCTTTTGACCATAACCTGTTGTCTAGTTGAGCTCATGACTTGAAATTATGTGTTTTGGGAAGTTTGATATACTGCCTTGTTGAATGTGCTCTTGGTTTGCCCTTTTTGCTTATTTACTTACTTATTTTAACCTCCAAATTGCCCCATCATCACCCATTTCTGCTGATTAGGCATCAGTAGGAACTGTGCTTATTTGACTCTTATTCCTAGCTTGTTCTAGCTTATGTATTTGTTGTATTTGGCTTATTTGAGTTAGATTGAGACTGTGCTTGTTTGTGTTTGCCTTTGTTTTTGCTTAAGCACTTATTTGGCTAGATTTTCTATTTCAAAATCTCACTGTGGCACTAAAAGCTCCAACTGTAATAAAACAGAAAAAAAGGTGCTTGTGGGATTCGAACCTATGACCTCTTGGTTAGCCAAAGCACCAAACCTACACCAGGCACCACTTCCCCTAAGGGGGTTTTCAGTTGTTAGTTTTCCAAATTAATATTTATAGTAGTATTAGTTATTTTAGCTTTTAAGCTTATACAATGCTTATTAATAAGCAATTAGTTTATATATATATATATATATATTTTCCTAGCTTTCTGATAGTATAAAGTATTTTTAGATAAAATTTCATAATTTTCAAAATTAGTTTATTATTTTTAATAATTTAAATTATTTTAATTAGTAATTAATTAATAATAAATAATTAAAAAATCAAAAAAATAATTTTCTTTTTTTCTAAAATTTTCTTTTATCATTAGGATCGTAGAAAAGTTATTTTTATACCCGTAGGATTAGTATTGCTCAAAATTCATTTTTTATTTTGCGCGTTGACGTTATTTTAATTTAAACGTGCGTTTTTAAAGTTTTAATACGTTATAGGGTAATTTGATTTCACGTAATTGTTAATATTGCTTATTTAAGTTATTTCCATTCATAATTGCTTAGTGTACTCACCCAATCCTTCATATGGTTAAACAATTCAAACTCAATCCCATAAACATTTCCAAAATACAATTTCAATCCTCGTTGAGACATAACGACCCGGGAAAACACTGTGCATACACCGGATTATAAATTGATCACTTCTCACTCAGGTTTGACCTGTTGACCACACTTGGTTGACTGGTTAGTCTGTTTGGCTGAAGTCAGCCTGCTCCTCAATCAACAGATGCTTCCACTGAAGCTCTAGCATCTGTTGAGGTGGAGAAACCTACTCCAGTGCAACAACTTTTCAGGCAGTTGGATCCACACAGGAAGACAACGGAAGATAGTCAGACTCCTCATGAATCAGCACTTGCATCTTCTGCTGAGGTTATCACAAAAGTTGTCCCTCTACAAAGCTTCATGCCAGGACCCTCAACTACTTCAGCTATTGTCTTGTCCACCACTCCTATTCCAACTGAAGCAACAACAGCCACTGAGGTCCCCGAATCCTCTTTCAGTACACCTCCTCCCACTGACAAAGGGAAGGAAATCAAGAAAACTAAAGACTCACCTCCCATACTTGTTTAGGCACCAAGAGAAGTGCGTCCTAACCTGGATGCACCTGTACTTATTGAAGTCATCTTACATAATGGGAAAGTCTTCAGGGGAACAAATGAAGAAGTGGTTGCTGTCATGGAAGAAGAGGACATGATCAAGACTTAATTGCTCAGTAAGCCTGTCATTGCTGAGGTTGCCAAGGAAGAGATCAGAGTGACTGACAAGAGTATCAAAGGTGAACAGTTTCTTCAGCTTCAAGCTAACATGATCAAGAAGCATAATGAAAAAGTCAAGCTGATCAATGAGAAGAAGAAACAAAACTATGAGAGGTATATATGGACCATGGCAAAGACCAGGGGTGATGGTCCCATCACTAACATGATTATCCATGCCAACACTGATACCCTATTCATAACTATTCAAATCGGACCAAGGGTGAATGAGAGGAATGCTCCCTTCAAGTTCTCAGCATATGGGATCAAAGAATGGGACATGATGGGACCCATCCTAAAGAAGAAAAAGAAGAGGTGCGTTCCTAACCTCTTGTTTGCCTTGACAAATAAATATGAGGAGCTTGAGAGGGTAGCAAAGAGTCTTGGGATTGATCATTAGACGACACTTGCATCTCAGGTCCTTACAATCCCTGAACCAACTCAGGGCACAGGGAAGAAAAGGAAAGCTATTGGACAGGAACATGAACACTACATTGCTGCACTCCACTGCAACAGAGATCCCCCTACATGTGTTGATACGTGGGAATCGCACCAGGCTTTACCTCTCAAGGGATCTTGAGAAGCTTACAACCCCCACCAGGCAGTGTACCTGATCGTTGTAGTATAGTATAGTGACAAGTACCGGGGGATTGATCGTTCAGCTAGGAATAGTGTCGCTAGGATTAGAAAGCCTAAATACTAGTTCTAAAGGTGAGGGAAGATTCTTTTTGTATTTTTATATTTTATGAAAAGCAAGTTAAAATCTCGGGTTTGAAGGATTTGGGCGGAATTAGTTGCTAATCAACTAACCCAATACTAAGATGCAATCAAAATAAAATACTAGAAATGAAAATAAACTAAATTATACTAAAGTTGTGAGCAGTAATTGGAGAAAATGTGTTTACTTAGATTTCACTACTCCCTAGACATCTTTTACACGTTAATTACTTGTTATAATTGTATGGATGACGAATCGTATTCCTTAATACCATTCATGGGGTGGCACACTTAACTCCCCAATTCTATGAGCTCTTATCTCCTCCTACACCATGCCCAGCACAACTATAGGGATTGTAAACAGTGGCTCATGCATTAAATACAACCAATAAAGACCTAGTGCGCGTCGGTTCATGTTTCTTAAGACGTTCAAGCATGTTACCAATTGGAGATCTGCCAGTTTTCTTAAGCCTAACATATAAATCATTCATCCAAGACAAGAATAACCAAGTAATCAACACATAATCAACATCTAGGTTTCATTAGATCTAAGCAAACACAAGATAGATCTAGCCTAGCATGATGGAATTAAGACAAGAACAAGATATAGACAACCAACACATAGACATATTGATTGAATTAAAAGAACACTTATCTTGATTACACATGCAAGGTATCAAGGGGTTGGAACCCTTGAAAAACCTGTAAAGTTACACCAAAATCGTACTTAGGGTTTCTCCCAAAACTTCTCTTTTTAAATGTGAAAAATTAGAAAACTATATATAGGAAAAGGGGTCTGACGGCGTCAAGACAAATCTTGTGACGCCGTCACCTCGCCGCCAAAACTATTCTCGGACTGCCTTGATCTACATTTGACGCCGTCAAGACTTAATCATTTCCAGGCCGTCATGACTTTTACTCTTGACGCCCTACCTTCATGACGCCGTCAAATCTCTTCTGGACCGTCATGGAATTTTGCTCTTGACGCCGTCACCTACTGTTCCCAGCATGGAAAATTAAGACTTTAGCGTTTTCTTCACTTTTATGCTCCAAAAACGTCCGAATTGCTTCCTTTTCCAGATTTCACTCCCAAAGTACCTAAAATCACAAAAGGAACGATTTAGGGAAATATTTGATCAAATAAATTCGAATTCGGGCTTAAATGACCCCCTAAAAACGGATCATTTTTCGCCTCATCATATACCCTTACACTTGAGATTTGCTTGTCCTTAAGCAAATGCGCTTTTATTCTACTCAAAATACAAGTTAGGGGTCATTTAACACTAATATAAAAGTAATTACAACAAATAATCGTTCTACTAAAGACCAATAGACAAGCACGGAGGTCATACACTAGCACCTCACAAATAGTGTTTAGATACTCACATTTCTCGGGTGTAATAAAGTGTAAATTACAATATGGAAACGGAAGATATCTCTCACTACCTGTCATAGCAAAATAGATTACCATAGGCTTGGGAAAGGATCAAACCTCCACCACATGGCGTAAGCACCTAGGATAAACTATCAAAGAGGTCTTTTAAAGGGTTGTAACGTTAGGTGTAGGGATATGAAATACATGGTTTTGCTGGATAAAGGAAGTTTTACTGGTGGCGAGTTAACAATTTTGGTTAATTACATGTACAATGTGGCGTTGCTAAGCCAAGACTAGACTCGACTTAAGCTAATAAATGAGAAATAACAAAAACATAAAATGAACATAGAATGAAAACGAGATGGTAGTCCGTATGTTTTTCTCTTTTTCTTTTCTTTTTCTTTTTCTTTTTTTTTCTTTTTTTTTCTATTTTTTTCTTTTTCTATTCTTGATTTTTCGATTTTTTTTTTTTTTTTTTTTTTTTTTTTTTTTTTTTTTTTTTTGCATACACTCTTACCCTACCATCCAAAATAATACATCATAGGGGATGAGAATTCCCCTTACACTTGAATCTTTACATACTTTACAATTAACTAAACTAATGACTCGAATTAAGAAAATCAAAACACTTGGAGCACTTTTAAGATTAACGTACATATGGGGGTAATATATGATGTTCTTCCCCATTACTCCATAAAATAAGTACTTACCCATGAGTCCCAATCGTCCCAAAACAATATGTACAAGGATATGACTCGACTTAGCAACCATGTAATCAATTAGATAGTTAACTTAGGGTTTAACAAATAACAATAATGCACTAAAAATGAGCGCATACACGGAAGGCTAAGGCGATTTGGTTGTACATTTAAGTGGGGTGTAACAAATTCTTCCTTTAAGTAAAATGCTTAAAGTTAGAAATGAAAAGATAGGCTCGGAGGGGTGTACTAGGGGTTTCGTGTACTAAAAATGAGTACAACGTTAAGGGTGTGGGAAAAATTAGTTGACTTAACTAGCCAAGTAATATGACTCAAATGGTCAAGTAATTATAATACGAGTTTAACACAAGGGTGATCCTAATGCCTCTTATCATGTAGTAAATCCTACTACACGAATGTAGTCTCACTAGCGGTCTCGGGATGCATCACTAATGCAAGTTCTAGAATCTAAATGCTACCGGTACACTCATAAGCACTAATAGTAAATGCTTTTCCTATCAAATCTAAAGGCGAACCTCACATATTTGGGTGGAAAATTTTTCTGAATATACGGTTATGTGCTAGTCATACAATCTCCTATCCATGAGACGCTTGCTATGGCTAAAGGTTTCACTCCTAAATGTTGTAAAAAAATTTAAATTTGGCGCTAAAATTGCACTAACAAGTATTTCTCATAGTTTCATTACACATCTACCATTAAACAAAGCAAACTCAAGCGAAAGTGCATATGTAAGGTATCATCTTTTTACCCTCCCCTTACACTTAAGATGAACATTGTCCCCAATGTTCAAGTAAAGAATGTAAAAGTGAAAAGTAAAGAGAATGAAATCAAATACTCCCCTGATTCGCTCGGTATGGATAATAGGGTGGCCAGGTTAAATCATCATCCAAGAAAATGAACAATCAAAGTTTCCCATCCAGAATATAAATCATCTTATTGTCATACATAACCTATAAATCCTGAGAAAATAGACAAGACAACCTCACGTAAAATCGGCGGCATCCTATATAAGTTACTAAATCCTAGAAAACAAGATAAGATATAATGCTTGTGGAATGAAGTTTACAGATCTCATGGAGATTATAAAACTTAATAATTCACAAAAACCATAAGACTCCGTTAGAAAAACAAAACCGGTAAAATTTCCAGATTTTTACACCTGACGCCGTCAAGAGTAAACTCCTGACGCCGGAATTGACCTGCATAAATTCTTATGTTAAGTTTCCGGAAAATTTCTGGAAAAACTTGGTACTACTTCCTGGAAAATCCTGCAAAACTTCATTATGACTCAATACAAGCATTTGACTCTAACAAATACGAATATACATGTTCATTTAATATTGTGGAGAATCATGATCGGTTTGTTTCTTAAAAACATATTTGGGGTTTCCCCTTACACTTATCTTTTGCAAAAATACTTTTAGGTGGAGTTAAGACTAGGCCAAAACAACAAAGTAAAGTATTTCCACTTCTTAATTTAGAAACATGATCAACCAACAATAAAAACTAAGCATGCATACAGAAACAAATAACAAATAAACAAAATAAAATCACACAGAACATGGGTTGCCTCCCACGAAGCATTTTTCTTTATTTACGAGTCTTGTAGCTAGACTCATGGTCATGGGTTATTACGTGATACGGGTGAGTTCCTCATTGAGGACATCTTTGGGGTCAAACTTAGGTTTCAACTTCCTATCGGTTTCCTTAGTATGGTATGATCTTTCAAACTTTTCTCCATCCGGATCATACAAAGTCATTCTCATATGCCATGATCCGTCACCTTCTTTAGGTGGCTTGTCCCACCTCCATTCGCACTTGTCTCCTTCTCTTTTCCACTTATTTATCTCTATATTAATAGGCATTACGCTCAAGAACTCAATCATCTTCCTAAAGACCAAGGGGTCCTCAAACGGATCTAGCTCTTCATCTCTAGCTATGAGTTGTTCTACCGAATGTGTCTTTTCATCGAAATCCTTTTCTAGATAAAATGGGCATTGAGGTCCTATGAAGTTCCTTTCTATCCAAGGTCCATATCTAGACGGTCTCCTATTCATCTCTACCCAATGCGGTGTCGGTTCATCATCACAATCATAACTATGCTTCTTTACATCGTACACCGACCAAGTATCGCCTTCACCTACCGCTATCTTAGACTCCTTACAATCTATCATAGCGCTAGCGGTTGCTACAAATCCTCTCCCTACCAATAATGGGCATGTAGTGTCACTAACCATGTCTAGGACGTGAAAATCCGCTAATATAGTTAACTTTCCTACGTGAACAACTACATCCTTAATCATTCCAACCGGGTGGGCAATACTCCCATCCGCTAGCCCTATCAATACATCCGTTTCCTCTAGCTTTCCTAACTTAAGAGCGGTGAATAAGGATAAGGGAATCAAATTGAGGCTTGACCATAAATCGGCTAGTGTGTCGAAAGCTTTGGATCTTCCTATCTTACAAGGCAAAACAAATATACCCGGATCATCGAGCTTTTTAGGCAACTTGTTTTGAACGAAGGCGGTCCCATTTTTACCTAGTTTAAACTTCTCATATTTTTCTAGGAGGGCTGATAAAGTCGTTTTATAGTATATAATTAATTCCGAAGAAATACCGGTGAAAGTATTTCCCGGGTCGTTCTCCCAGCGAAGGTAAAATGGAATCGTGAATAACCGAATCGAGAAATCGTGTCGTGAAAAGCGGGAAAGTGAAAAATATGATTTTTAAGGTCAAATTATGAAAAGTAATGATGAAATATGAAGAATATACAATCTAAGTATGTACGAATGTTAAAAACGTGAAAACGGGAATTCAAACGTAAAATAAACGTAACGTACGAAATAAAACGCGACTTATATACAAGAAATGATCCTACGAATGTGAAACAAGTTTCTAAAAAATCTTAAACTACTAAAAAGAATTTTGAGAAAAAGAAAAATATTTTTTTTTTACTTTTTATTTATTTTCTAGAATTTATTTCCTATTTATTGAATTAAAAAGTAATTAAAAAATAAAAGAAATTATGAAAAATAATGGGAAAATTATGAAAACTATTTTAGAAAATTTAGAATATTATAAAAGAATTTTCAAAACTATTTTTGTATTTTTCAGAGCTTTTTCTTATTTTTTATGGATTTTTGCTAATTAAAAATGATTAAAAAATGATTTTAAACTAAAAGAAATTAAGAAAAATAGCAAAAGAACTCAGAAAAATCTGAAAAATTAACAGAAATTCTAAAATATTACACAAAGCATGCAGAAAATTTTTGGATAGAAAAAGATGTTCAGAAGTGCTTATTAAGGCCAATTCAGCTTATGGCAAGTGCTTATTTATAAGCACTTGCCACAAAAACTTTACCAAACTCACAACACAGTTATAATATGATAAGATAAGCTCAAATAAGCTCAGATAAGGATAGATACAAGCACAGAAACAGTGAATGCAAACTAATAAGCAATCTAGGCACACCTATGAATAAGCAATACAATGACAGAATAAGCTATAGAGCTAAAAACTGAATGAAATGACTAAAACCACATTAAAACAACTCAGATAACATAATAAAACTCAAGCATAAGCTATATCTAACAATCGTAGCCCTATGTACCAATAAGCAAAAACAGGCCTAAAGCCACTGAATGCAGGCCTAATAAGCAGTATATAATAAGCTGGAAAATGAAAACTGATGGGAGCTAATGATCAACTACCTAACTGATAAGCTATAAAGCAAAAATCTCATGCTAAAACTATCTACAACTACCCTATATGATGCCATGAAGTCAGTCTTAGAACTGAGGTGCAGGGGATTAGTAGTCCTAAAGGACTAAAAGAGATGCAAAATAAGCTGAGCAACTAAACAGGTAAATCTAAATTAAGCATCAATCTAACAAGCCACAACAACAAACTTACTAACAGGCCAAAATTAAGTCCAAAGCTAAAACGAGAAGTTAACTAGACTCTAGTGAGCATTGACAGTTATGAACTGATGGTACAAGGTTGCATCCCTAGTAAGCAGCAGGTCTATAGAGACTTATTTCAGGCCAAAATAAACACAAAATCAAGTACTCACAACAAAAATAATCACACAAACATCAAGATAAGCTAGCAAATATATAGAGCGCCAATTTTCAGACAACAATTTAGCTCATATGAACTTGATACAGCAGCTGATGAGGGGTGAGTTTACGACAACCAAAAGAGCTGATACACAGACCTAAATTAAGCTACTAAATAATCGAAATCTCTACTTATGCAAAGTTTATATCAAGAAAACATGAACTAATTTGAACTAATTATAACAACTAGAATGCTCCAAATCTAAAGTACCCTATTTGATCATTATTAAACTGTTATATGATTTAAGCTTCTACTGATTTACGCAAATGCTACCAAACTAATTGTAAATGCTCATAATCACTTGATTACTACTCCTAGATGCATATTAAAACTAAATGAAGTACAGATTAAGTTCTAAACAAACTGTTGACCACAGAAGTCAACTTGATCCAAACACTCTCTTATGGCTTAACTGAACTATTACTAACAGAATTTAAGCTATAACCTATAGATTTTAAGCTTGCAACAGATTATAGGGATACAACTAAGGCTAATTGAGCACAGATAACTCCAGAAGAATAACAAGAACAAGTAACTGCAGGTTAAGCTGAAACTAAGCAGTAAACATTCAACTTAAAGCCACCACAAAAGTAAACTAACTAATATTACTTAACTAACTCTATAAAGCAGAAATAAGCATGCACAAACTAAAACTACAATGATTAAGCTTATATAAAGAATATGTAGGAAAACTTAAAAAGAAACTTACAAGCTCAAAACCTTAACTGAATTAGAGTGATTCTCTAGCCAAGCCTATCTTTAGATAGGCTCAATTAAAACATCTGTAACCATAAACAAGATCTGAATCACCATTATCTCACATAAACCCCAAACTTTGACTTCCGTTGACCGTCAATGAGATCATTGATTGAACTGATACTAAGCACTAACAGAAGCTACTGAGCTTTGAATGAGCTTATAAGAACATGTAAATGAAAGCTTTAAAACAGATTTAGAATAGTAAATTGCTTGAAAATTTAATTGACAAATAACGAAAACTTGAATTTTATTAAAACTTGAAATGAGTACAATTTTAAAGCTGAAATTATAATAAGCTACAGCTACTTAAACTAATAAACTACCTCTATATTACATCTACTCCTACTCCTATATCTAACTATTCTCTAACTAACAGCTCAAAATGTGAGGAGTGAGGGGGCTTATATAGCCTTGAGGAGGAGCGTCTTCAGAAGCATCTCGAATAGAATATCCCTGGAATATGCTCTCTTAGATTCTTGGTGACTCGTCCCAACCAATCAGAGCTTTGGAATCCTTGTGGTGACGCGTTCAGACCAATGAGGAGCGCCCACGTGTCATTCATTGTTGTCAGACTTCTGACAGGGTGTCAGGGGGTGTGGGAATTGTCAATAGTGCCCTTAA
This sequence comes from Artemisia argyi, assembly GCA_030686995.1. Classification (NCBI taxonomy): domain Eukaryota; kingdom Viridiplantae; phylum Streptophyta; class Magnoliopsida; order Asterales; family Asteraceae; genus Artemisia; species Artemisia argyi. Next base: position 153,794,681 of record CM060698.1, on the reverse strand, counting down.
TACGAGGTTAATTGATGGTTGGGTGAGGCTAGGGTTCTTATCCTGGGTTTTTAGAGGGAATTGGGGAAAAATGGGGCGCGGGGTGATTTTTTATATTAATTTGATTAGTGGACCGGGTCATAAGTTTGATATTTTGGGCTTTTGGTATTGATTAGTGAATGCTGGGCTTTGGTTGTGATGTGGTGGGATTGGGCTTTAATAACTTTATGGACCAGGGCTTGTATATATTGAATTTTTAGATTTTATAACATACAAGGACCATTCATGTAATAATTGAAACTTCGAGGGCTGATTTTGGCTTTCTTCAAAAATATAATCCAAGGACTATATGTGACAACTGATAAATCTTCAAGGATTGATTTGGCATTTTGAGCTCAAAAATTGATCCGAACTTGAAAACTGCTTTCCGGCATCGGCTTTTGATTCCTTTTCTACTCTCGTGCTCGGTTTTGCTTTGTTTTGTTCGTTTTCCGTAATATCCGTACCTGCACATCGCAAATATAAAAAACACGTGTTTTCTTGGCATTTGTTAGCTCAAATAGTCGAATTGGGTAGATATTTGGTAATAAAAGAGTGTGTAATTAATACACACCAAAATCCCCCCGACTAAAGTATTGCCGTGTCCTCACGCAATGTGATCAATTCACGCTCTTGGGATAAATAATTTCAAAACTCTTCCTACTAACTTTGAAAAGTAGCAAGGAGGTTCGAAAGAGATTACAAAATCATTTATTCCCGAAAACGCTCCGTTTTCCAAAATTTCCTTTTATTCTACTTTATTCACTTATACTTTGTACTTTTCCATACTTCACACTTGTGACGGTTTGTTGAACTTTCATTATTTTGCAATAATTATTAGGGTCAACGAGTAGAAACACTTTTCATAGAAAAGTGACCGTACGGATAAAAATCGTCATCCTTGATTTTTCACAAGTCCCCAAACTAAGTGTACAAACGAGATCACAACATATCTACAAATTAGATGCTAACACTACTCATAACAGTTACTTGTGGAAACTTCTTACTCCCATTTCCTAGGTTTTGTATCTCAATATTTTATTTTGTTGAAAAATGAATTGCTTCATATTTTCTCGTTTCAATAATTTTTAGTCCGATAGTGATACCTAAGTTAAAACGATAAGTAGTTATTCAGTTTCTCTTAAGAACCACTGCAATAGAAATTCGGTCCACGTCAAGGAATTTGGGGTACATACAATATCAAGAATATAAGTTGCGGAGTACGATCACGTGCACCTCATGTGACTGATTACTAATCACTTATCACATGCACCTCACGCGCCAACAACTTATTTATACATACATAAGCTCTTATTCATACAACTTCAACTTTCACTTTTTTCATTTTTCTCATTTCTCACTTTTTTTCATACTTTTCACTTTTTTTCTTTCTTTCTTGACTTTTTTCTCAATACATCAATGGAAGCTTATCGGGTAGCTCCAAAACCACATAGATAATCAACTTTTGACTTTTGATTTTTTCACTTTTCGCTCTTATTTTTGATGTTCCTTGATATGTACCCAACTTCTAAAGCAAAAATTCTCTTAAGAAAACAAAGAACTAAATATTATTCAAACCGAAATACCACTAATTAACCTAGAACATCTATTATATATTGGTGACGTATCTGATGGGAGTAAAAAGCCACAAGTACCTCTCATGAGCTCTAAAGAGAACCACTACTCCACGTTTAGCATCTAACTTCTAAATAAACTCTATCATTTCTCGCTCTTCGCAATTTAAGATTCCAAATAATGAAACCAGCGAATACTTAGCCGATAATCAGCCACGCATATATAAAGTCAGATACGGAAACTTGCAAACTCTAGAAGAAGAATTCGCGTTTTATAGCTCCTTATGTAAAAGACTAGCGAAAGCTTTTAAGCTGCGCATGTATAAAGTCAAGTACGGGAACTTGCAGATTCTTAAGAAAGAATTCGCATTTTATAGCTCCTGGTGTACAAAACTAGCACAAGCTTATGTGATCATCATTGGTTAAGGGAACAAGCTAGGGCTCAACACGCCCGGTCAAGTCAAAATATTTATTCCTACTCTCGCTAGCAAGAAAGTCAACAAGATGTCAAAACACTTATTCAAACTTTTATTATATTTTTGTACAACTTTTTCAACTTTTTCTCATTTTTTTTTTTTACTTTTTCATTGCTTTTTTCATCAAAATTTTTGAAATTTTTCAATTTTTTCAATTTTTTTTTATTATTTTTGGTGGAAAAACGGAGTTGCGAGAGTACACGACATGTGAAAAATGCAAGGTCAAAATCGAATCGAAGATTCACCCTCCCCCCGACTAGAACGAAACATTGTCCTCAATGTTTGATGGGTTAAGGTAATCCTAACAAAATTCTAGGCCGTTTATTAATTATGCCAAAGAAAACGTTAGTCGATAAGATTTAACGGATATAGGATTTCCAAATAGCACCGATGAATGAGACTCCAAGTGAAGATATAACGAGCACGAGAGTCATCATAAAACATGGAAAATCCTGAACAAACATCACAAACAACCACGAAACACAAGAGTAGATGAGGCACCCCCTCCTCACGTTAGGTGTTAGAAAATAGAAAATAAGAAGATGAAATTGGATAAGCATGGGTTGCCACCCACGAAGCGCTTGTTTTTGTTCACCGAGTCACATGAGCTTGACTCGATCCCCGAATTAATTCGTCCTTGGGGAGAGCAGAGAAAACGGCCACTTGGCAATAGAGATGCCCGGATCAAATATGGTATCCTCACTCCCGATGGAGTGGAAAAGTGATGAAGTGATGGGATAAACAAAGAATGGATGAAACACTCGGATAATAATAACAAAATCTATTTCTGAAACCTCGTCCACCACTCCAAAAATATCATTATCTGTACCGGATTTAAAAACTTCATCGGGTGGTTTTGCAGGTGGACGAAAAGAAGAAGAATCGAAAGAAATATCATTCTCATCATTCTCAATACCCGGTGGTATCGAGTCATCGGCAGCAAGAAATAGATCTACATCCTCTAAAAGAGGGTCACGTAACGGATTATCGGAAATAAGCACAGAGTCGATATCAAAGAGAAAACACTCATAATCCGGAAGAGAGATATCAGCATGAATAGTGGGATTGCCACTACTCGTCTCTTCAAATCGAAAAATTTCAAGCTCGGGTAAAGAATCACTATCCATAACGGGGATAGGAGAAAAAGTAAGAGGATCATTCAATGCCTCAATACGGGAGATAAGAAGATTGACATTTAACAATGTTTCACGTAAAGCTTCATCTTGGATTTCCGTGTCATCATCTTCTTCATTATCATCTTCAAAGCTTTCAAGCTCAAGATGTTCTTCATCAACATAATCGATCTCTCCACATGATATAGAATCATCATTGTCAGAATCGGAGAATAACTCATCACGATTATCTTCAACCGGTGTATCATTCGTATCAACTTGATCATCAAAACGATTATTTTCAACAAGTTCAAAATCATTGATAGAAATCTCCTCGGACTCACTTGGGATTGGGACGAGGTTCTCAACACTTGATTTATTGAATTCGTCCGATTCCGTTGCCGGAATAGTGTCAAGATGCTCGTCCCCCATTGTTAGAGAGTCCTCGGTTTCTACGGTAGAAGAGATAGAATCATTTTGAGGATTTATATTGAACGTGATCGTGGAATCATCATCGTATAAACAACACTCGTAAAATTGGAATTTCCTTTCTTCAACACGAGGTACTTCCATCGATCTCTCATTAGGCTCGGGAGTAGATGTATAACGTCTATTCACCATCTCTTTCAACTCATCCATCATTGATTTGATTTCAAAAAGTTTATTAGCAAAATCAGAAGATTGTGGGGGTTGGTAAAAACCATTAGAATCGTAACAAGAATTAGGTTCAGGATAAGAATTTTCAAACGACCCCCCACAATATTCAAAACTCGATGTATTTTGAAAATCACCATTGTAGTACGAATTTGGCTCATTAAAATCATTTTGAGGAAAATTATTCAAGCTCGAATTGTAATCGAAAGACGTGTGAGCACTCGGAGCATAGCACATACAATCGGTGTATCCACATCCATCACAAAAACATTGCCCACATGGCATTCCTTCTTCGGACGGGTTTCCACAATTATAACAATAAAACGCAGGTGGTGGTGGTGTATAAAAATCGAGAATATTAGACGAATTGTTGAACGAATTTTGATCATACGTATGAGAATTACAATTCAAACAAACGCCATCACGAATATTATCTCCACATTCATCGCACGTACACCACACACACAACCCTCCGAAGAACGGTTCTCCACAAATAGAACAAAACGTATCCATGAGAATTAAACGTAAGAGGGTTTGAGAAGAAGAATCAAATATGAGAGGATAAGAAGATTATTTTGGTTTTTGATTTTAAAATTTTTTATATTTTTTAAGAGAAAATATATACAAGATAGTGAAAAACTTAACACAACACGATTTTTCAACACGAATATTCAAAACTCACGTCCACCTTCCCCGGCAGCGGCGCCATTTTGATATAGTCGTTTTATAGTATATAATTAATTCCGAGAAATACCGGTGAAAGTATTTCCCGGGTCGTTCTCCCAGCGAAGGTAAAATGGAATCGTGAATAACCGAATCGAGAAATCGTGTCGTGAAAAGCGGGAAAGTGAAAAATATGATTTTTAAGGTTAAATTATGAAAAGTAATGATGAAATATGAAGAATATACAATAAAACGCGACTTATATACAAGAAATGATCCTACGAACGTGAAACAAGTTTCTAAAAATCTTAAACTACTAAAAAGAATTTTGAGAAAAAGAAAAATATTTTTTTTTGACTTTTTATTTATTTTCTAGAATTTATTTCCTATTTATTGAATTAAAAAGTAATTAAAAAATAAAAGAAATTATGAAAAATAATGGGAAAATTATGAAAACTATTTTAGAAAATTTAGAATATTATAAAAGAATTTTCAAAACTATTTTTGTATTTTTCAGAGCTTTTTCTTATTTTTTATGGATTTTTGCTAATTAAAAATGATTAAAAAATGATTTTAAACTAAAAGAAATTAAGAAAAATAGCAAAAGAACTCAGAAAAATCTGAAAAATTAACAGAAATTCTAAAATATTACACAAAGCATGCAGAAAATTTTTGGATAGAAAAAGATGTTTAGAAGTGCTTATTAAGGCCAATTTAGCTTATGGCAAGTGCTTATTTATAAGCACTTGCCACAAAAACTTTACCAAACTCACAACACAGTTATAATATGATAAGATAAGCTCAAATAAGCTCAGATAAGGATAGATACAAGCACAGAAACAGTGAATGCAAACTAATAAGCAATCTAGGCACACCTATGAATAAGCAATACAATGACAGAATAAGCTATAGAGCTAAAAACTGAATGAAATGACTAAAACCACATTAAAACAACTCAGATAACATAATAAAACTCAAGCATAAGCTATATCTAACAATCGTAGCCCTATGTACCAATAAGCAAAAACAGGCCTAAAGCCACTGAATGCAGGCCTAATAAGCAGTATATAATAAGCTGGAAAATGAAAACTGATGGGAGCTAATGATCAACTACCTAACTGATAAGCTATAAAGCAAAAATCTCATGCTAAAACTATCTACAACTACCCTATATGATGCCATGAAGTCAGTCTTAGAACTGAGGTGCAGGGGATTAGTAGTCCTAAAGGACTAAAAGAGATGCAAAATAAGCTGAGCAACTAAACAGGTAAATCTAAATTAAGCATCAATCTAACAAGCCACAACAACAAACTTACTAACAGGCCAAAATTAAGTCCAAAGCTAAAACGAGAAGTTAACTAGACTCTAGTGAGCATTGACAGTTATGAACTGATGGTACAAGGTTGCATCCCTAGTAAGCAGCAGGTCTATAGAGACTTATTTCAGGCCAAAATAAACACAAAATCAAGTACTCACAACAAAAATAATCACACAAACATCAAGATAAGCTAGCAAATATATAGAGCGCCAATTTTCAGACAACAATTTAGCTCATATGAACTTGATACAGCAGCTGATGAGGGGTGAGTTTACGACAACCAAAAGAGCTGATACACAGACCTAAATTAAGCTACTAAATAATCGAAATCTCTACTTATGCAAAGTTTATATCAAGAAAACATGAACTAATTTGAACTAATTATAACAACTAGAATGCTCCAAATCTAAAGTACCCTATTTGATCATTATTAAACTGTTATATGATTTAAGCTTCTACTGATTTACGCAAATGCTACCAAACTAATTGTAAATGCTCATAATCACTTGATTACTACTCCTAGATGCATATTAAAACTAAATGAAGTACAGATTAAGTTCTAAACAAACTGTTGACCACAGAAGTCAACTTGATCCAAACACTCTCTTATGGCTTAACTGAACTATTACTAACAGAATTTAAGCTATAACCTATAGATTTTAAGCTTGCAACAGATTATAGGGATACAACTAAGGCTAATTGAGCACAGATAACTCCAGAAGAATAACAAGAACAAGTAACTGCAGGTTAAGCTGAAACTAAGCAGTAAACATTCAACTTAAAGCCACCACAAAAGTAAACTAACTAATATTACTTAACTAACTCTATAAAGCAGAAATAAGCATGCACAAACTAAAACTACAATGATTAAGCTTATATAAAGAATATGTAGGAAAACTTAAAAAGAAACTTACAAGCTCAAAACCTTAACTGAATTAGAGTGATTCTCTAGCCAAGCCTATCTTTAGATAGGCTCAATTAAAACATCTGTAACCATAAACAAGATCTGAATCACCATTATCTCACATAAACCCCAAACTTTGACTTCCGTTGACCGTCAATGAGATCATTGATTGAACTGATACTAAGCACTAACAGAAGCTACTGAGCTTTGAATGAGCTTATAAGAACATGTAAATGAAAGCTTTAAAACAGATTTAGAATAGTAAATTGCTTGAAAATTTAATTGACAAATAACGAAAACTTGAATTTTATTAAAACTTGAAATGAGTACAATTTTAAAGCTGAAATTATAATAAGCTACAGCTACTTAAACTAATAAACTACCTCTATATTACATCTACTCCTACTCCTATATCTAACTATTCTCTAACTAACAGCTCAAAATGTGAGGAGTGAGGGGGCTTATATAGCCTTGAGGAGGAGCGTCTTCAGAAGCATCTCGAATAGAATATCCCTGGAATATGCTCTCTTAGATTCTTGGTGACTCGTCCCAACCAATCAGAGCTTTGGAATCCTTGTGGTGACGCGTTCAGACCAATGAGGAGCGCCCACGTGTCATTCATTGTTGTCAGACTTCTGACAGGGTGTCAGGGGGTGTGGGAATTGTCAATAGTGCCCTTAATACGAGGTTAATTGATGGTTGGGTGAGGCTAGGGTTCTTATCCTGGGTTTTTAGAGGGAATTGGGGAAAAATGGGGCGCGGGGTGATTTTTTATATTAATTTGATTAGTGGACCGGGTCATAAGTTTGATATTTTGGGCTTTTGGTATTGATTAGTGAATGCTGGGCTTTGGTTGTGATGTGGTGGGATTGGGCTTTAATAACTTTATGGACCAGGGCTTGTATATATTGAATTTTTAGATTTTATAACATACAAGGACCATTCATGTAATAATTGAAACTTCGAGGGCTGATTTTGGCTTTCTTCAAAAATATAATCCAAGGACTATATGTGACAACTGATAAATCTTCAAGGATTGATTTGGCATTTTGAGCTCAAAAATTGATCCGAACTTGAAAACTGCTTTCCGGCATCGGCTTTTGATTCCTTTTCTACTCTCGTGCTCGGTTTTGCTTTGTTTTGTTCGTTTTCCGTAATATCCGTACCTGCACATCGCAAATATAAAAAACACGTGTTTTCTTGGCATTTGTTAGCTCAAATAGTCGAATTGGGTAGATATTTGGTAATAAAAGAGTGTGTAATTAATACACACCAAAATCCCCCCGACTAAAGTATTGCCGTGTCCTCACGCAATGTGATCAATTCACGCTCTTGGGATAAATAATTTCAAAACTCTTCCTACTAACTTTGAAAAGTAGCAAGGAGGTTCGAAAGAGATTACAAAATCATTTATTCCCGAAAACGCTCCGTTTTCCAAAATTTCCTTTTATTCTACTTTATTCACTTATACTTTGTACTTTTCCATACTTCACACTTGTGACGGTTTGTTGAACTTTCATTATTTTGCAATAATTATTAGGGTCAACGAGTAGAAACACTTTTCATAGAAAAGTGACCGTACGGATAAAAATCGTCATCCTTGATTTTTCACAAGTCCCCAAACTAAGTGTACAAACGAGATCACAACATATCTACAAATTAGATGCTAACACTACTCATAACAGTTACTTGTGGAAACTTCTTACTCCCATTTCCTAGGTTTTGTATCTCAATATTTTATTTTGTTGAAAAATGAATTGCTTCATATTTTCTCGTTTCAATAATTTTTAGTCCGATAGTGATACCTAAGTTAAAACGATAAGTAGTTATTCAGTTTCTCTTAAGAACCACTGCAATAGAAATTCGGTCCACGTCAAGGAATTTGGGGGTACATACAATATCAAGAATATAAGTTGCGGAGTACGATCACGTGCACCTCATGTGACTGATTACTAATCACTTATCACATGCACCTCACGCGCCAACAACTTATTTATACATACATAAGCTCTTATTCATACAACTTCAACTTTCACTTTTTTCATTTTTCTCATTTCTCACTTTTTTTCATACTTTTCACTTTTTTTCTTTCTTTCTTGACTTTTTTCTCAATACATCAATGGAAGCTTATCGGGTAGCTCCAAAACCACATAGATAATCAACTTTTGACTTTTGATTTTTTCACTTTTCGCTCTTATTTTTGATGTTCCTTGATATGTACCCAACTTCTAAAGCAAAAATTCTCTTAAGAAAACAAAGAACTAAATATTATTCAAACCGAAATACCACTAATTAACCTAGAACATCTATTATATATTGGTGACGTATCTGATGGGAGTAAAAAGCCACAAGTACCTCTCATGAGCTCTAAAGAGAACCACTACTCCACGTTTAGCATCTAACTTCTAAATAAACTCTATCATTTCTCGCTCTTCGCAATTTAAGATTCCAAATAATGAAACCAGCGAATACTTAGCCGATAATCAGCCACGCATATATAAAGTCAGATACGGAAACTTGCAAACTCTAGAAGAAGAATTCGCGTTTTATAGCTCCTTATGTAAAAGACTAGCGAAAGCTTTTAAGCTGCGCATGTATAAAGTCAAGTACGGGAACTTGCAGATTCTTAAGAAAGAATTCGCATTTTATAGCTCCTGGTGTACAAAACTAGCACAAGCTTATGTGATCATCATTGGTTAAGGGAACAAGCTAGGGCTCAACACGCCCGGTCAAGTCAAAATATTTATTCCTACTCTCGCTAGCAAGAAAGTCAACAAGATGTCAAAACACTTATTCAAACTTTTATTATATTTTTGTACAACTTTTTCAACTTTTTCTCATTTTTTTTTTTTACTTTTTCATTGCTTTTTTCATCAAAATTTTTGAAATTTTTCAATTTTTTCAATTTTTTTTTATTATTTTTGGTGGAAAAACGGAGTTGCGAGAGTACACGACATGTGAAAAATGCAAGGTCAAAATCGAATCGAAGATTCACCCTCCCCCCGACTAGAACGAAACATTGTCCTCAATGTTTGATGGGTTAAGGTAATCCTAACAAAATTCTAGGCCGTTTATTAATTATGCCAAAGAAAACGTTAGTCGATAAGATTTAACGGATATAGGATTTCCAAATAGCACCGATGAATGAGACTCCAAGTGAAGATATAACGAGCACGAGAGTCATCATAAAACATGGAAAATCCTGAACAAACATCACAAACAACCACGAAACACAAGAGTAGATGAGGCACCCCCTCCTCACGTTAGGTGTTAGAAAATAGAAAATAAGAAGATGAAATTGGATAAGCATGGGTTGCCACCCACGAAGCACTTGTTTTTGTTCACCGAGTCACATGAGCTTGACTCGATCCCCGAATTAATTCGTCCTTGGGGAGAGCAGAGAAAACGGCCACTTGGCAATAGAGATGCCCGGATCAAATATGGTATCCTCACTCCCGATGGAGTGGAAAAGTGATGAAGTGATGGGATAAACAAAGAATGGATGAAACACTCGGATAATAATAACAAAATCTATTTCTGAAACCTCGTCCACCACTCCAAAAATATCATTATCTGTACCGGATTTAAAAACTTCATCGGGTGGTTTTGCAGGTGGACGAAAAGAAGAAGAATCGAAAGAAATATCATTCTCATCATTCTCAATACCCGGTGGTATCGAGTCATCGGCAGCAAGAAATAGATCTACATCCTCTAAAAGAGGGTCACGTAACGGATTATCGGAAATAAGCACAGAGTCGATATCAAAGAGAAAACACTCATAATCCGGAAGAGAGATATCAGCATGAATAGTGGGATTGCCACTACTCGTCTCTTCAAATCGAAAAATTTCAAGCTCGGGTAAAGAATCACTATCCATAACGGGGATAGGAGAAAAAGTAAGAGGATCATTCAATGCCTCAATACGGGAGATAAGAAGATTGACATTTAACAATGTTTCACGTAAAGCTTCATCTTGGATTTCCGTGTCATCATCTTCTTCATTATCATCTTCAAAGCTTTCAAGCTCAAGATGTTCTTCATCAACATAATCGATCTCTCCACATGATATAGAATCATCATTGTCAGAATCGGAGAATAACTCATCACGATTATCTTCAACCGGTGTATCATTCGTATCAACTTGATCATCAAAACGATTATTTTCAACAAGTTCAAAATCATTGATAGAAATCTCCTCGGACTCACTTGGGATTGGGACGAGGTTCTCAACACTTGATTTATTGAATTCGTCCGATTCCGTTGCCGGAATAGTGTCAAGATGCTCGTCCCCCATTGTTAGAGAGTCCTCGGTTTCTACGGTAGAAGAGATAGAATCATTTTGAGGATTTATATTGAACGTGATCGTGGAATCATCATCGTATAAACAACACTCGTAAAATTGGAATTTCCTTTCTTCAACACGAGGTACTTCCATCGATCTCTCATTAGGCTCGGGAGTAGATGTATAACGTCTATTCACCATCTCTTTCAACTCATCCATCATTGATTTGATTTCAAAAAGTTTATTAGCAAAATCAGAAGATTGTGGGGGTTGGTAAAAACCATTAGAATCGTAACAAGAATTAGGTTCAGGATAAGAATTTTCAAACGACCCCCCACAATATTCAAAACTCGATGTATTTTGAAAATCACCATTGTAGTACGAATTTGGCTCATTAAAATCATTTTGAGGAAAATTATTCAAGCTCGAATTGTAATCGAAAGACGTGTGAGCACTCGGAGCATAGCACATACAATCGGTGTATCCACATCCATCACAAAAACATTGCCCACATGGCATTCCTTCTTCGGACGGGTTTCCACAATTATAACAATAAAACGCAGGTGGTGGTGGTGTATAAAAATCGAGAATATTAGACGAATTGTTGAACGAATTTTGATCATACGTATGAGAATTACAATTCAAACAAACGCCATCACGAATATTATCTCCACATTCATCGCACGTACACCACACACACAACCCTCCGAAGAACGGTTCTCCACAAATAGAACAAAACGTATCCATGAGAATTAAACGTAAGAGGGTTTGAGAAGAAGAATCAAATATGAGAGGATAAGAAGATTATTTTGGTTTTTGATTTTAAAATTTTTTATATTTTTTAAGAGAAAATATATACAAGATAGTGAAAAACTTAACACAACACGATTTTTCAACACGAATATTCAAAACTCACGTCCACCTTCCCCGGCAGCGGCGCCATTTTGATATAGTCGTTTTATAGTATATAATTAATTCCGAGAAATACCGGTGAAAGTATTTCCCGGGTCGTTCTCCCAGCGAAGGTAAAATGGAATCGTGAATAACCGAATCGAGAAATCGTGTCGTGAAAAGCGGGAAAGTGAAAAATATGATTTTTAAGGTTAAATTATGAAAAGTAATGATGAAATATGAAGAATATACAATAAAACGCGACTTATATACAAGAAAAATGATCCTACGAACGTGAAACAAGTTTCTAAAAATCTTAAACTACTAAAAAGAATTTTGAGAAAAAGAAAAATATTTTTTTTTGACTTTTTATTTATTTTCTAGAATTTATTTCCTATTTATTGAATTAAAAAGTAATTAAAAAATAAAAGAAATTATGAAAAATAATGGGAAAATTATGAAAACTATTTTAGAAAATTTAGAATATTATAAAAGAATTTTCAAAACTATTTTTGTATTTTTCAGAGCTTTTTCTTATTTTTTATGGATTTTTGCTAATTAAAAATGATTAAAAAATGATTTTAAACTAAAAGAAATTAAGAAAAATAGCAAAAGAACTCAGAAAAATCTGAAAAATTAACAGAAATTCTAAAATATTACACAAAGCATGCAGAAAATTTTTGGATAGAAAAAGATGTTTAGAAGTGCTTATTAAGGCCAATTCAGCTTATGGCAAGTGCTTATTTATAAGCACTTGCCACAAAAACTTTACTAAACTCACAACACAGTTATAATATGATAAGATAAGCTCAAATAAGCTCAGATAAGGATAGATACAAGCACAGAAACAGTGAATGCAAACTAATAAGCAATCTAGGCACACCTATGAATAAGCAATACAATGACAGAATAAGCTATAGAGCTAAAAACTGAATGAAATGACTAAAACCACATTAAAACAACTCAGATAACATAATAAAACTCAAGCATAAGCTATATCTAACAATCGTAGCCCTATGTACCAATAAGCAAAAACAGGCCTAAAGCCACTGAATGCAGGCCTAATAAGCAGTATATAATAAGCTGGAAAATGAAAACTGATGGGAGCTAATGATCAACTACCTAACTGATAAGCTATAAAGCAAAAATCTCATGCTAAAACTATCTACAACTACCCTATATGATGCCATGAAGTCAGTCTTAGAACTGAGGTGCAGGGGATTAGTAGTCCTAAAGGACTAAAAGAGATGCAAAATAAGCTGAGCAACTAAACAGGTAAATCTAAATTAAGCATCAATCTAACAAGCCACAACAACAAACTTACTAACAGGCCAAAATTAAGTCCAAAGCTAAAACGAGAAGTTAACTAGACTCTAGTGAGCATTGACAGTTATGAACTGATGGTACAAGGTTGCATCCCTAGTAAGCAGCAGGTCTATAGAGACTTATTTCAGGCCAAAATAAACACAAAATCAAGTACTCACAACAAAAATAATCACACAAACATCAAGATAAGCTAGCAAATATATAGAGCGCCAATTTTCAGACAACAATTTAGCTCATATGAACTTGATACAGCAGCTGATGAGGGGTGAGTTTACGACAACCAAAAGAGCTGATACACAGACCTAAATTAAGCTACTAAATAATCGAAATCTCTACTTATGCAAAGTTTATATCAAGAAAACATGAACTAATTTGAACTAATTATAACAACTAGAATGCTCCAAATCTAAAGTACCCTATTTGATCATTATTAAACTGTTATATGATTTAAGCTTCTACTGATTTACGCAAATGCTACCAAACTAATTGTAAATGCTCATAATCACTTGATTACTACTCCTAGATGCATATTAAAACTAAATGAAGTACAGATTAAGTTCTAAACAAACTGTTGACCACAGAAGTCAACTTGATCCAAACACTCTCTTATGGCTTAACTGAACTATTACTAACAGAATTTAAGCTATAACCTATAGATTTTAAGCTTGCAACAGATTATAGGGATACAACTAAGGCTAATTGAGCACAGATAACTCCAGAAGAATAACAAGAACAAGTAACTACAGGTTAAGCTGAAACTAAGCAGTAAACATTCAACTTAAAGCCACCACAAAAGTAAACTAACTAATATTACTTAACTAACTCTATAAAGCAGAAATAAGCATGCACAAACTAAAACTACAATGATTAAGCTTATATAAAGAATATGTAGGAAAACTTAAAAAGAAACTTACAAGCTCAAAACCTTAACTGAATTAGAGTGATTCTCTAGCCAAGCCTATCTTTAGATAGGCTCAATTAAAACATCTGTAACCATAAACAAGATTTGAATCACCATTATCTCACATAAACCCCAAACTTTGACTTCCGTTGACCGTCAATGAGATCATTGATTGAACTGATACTAAGCACTAACAGAAGCTACTGAGCTTTGAATGAGCTTATAAGAACATGTAAATGAAAGCTTTAAAACAGATTTAGAATAGTAAATTGCTTGAAAATTTAATTGACAAATAACGAAAACTTGAATTTTATTAAAACTTGAAATGAGTACAATTTTAAAGCTGAAATTATAATAAGCTACAGCTACTTAAACTAATAAACTACCTCTATATTACATCTACTCCTACTCCTATATCTAACTATTCTCTAACTAACAGCTCAAAATGTGAGGAGTGAGGGGGCTTATATAGCCTTGAGGAGGAGCGTCTTCAGAAGCATCTCGAATAGAATATCCCTGGAATATGCTCTCTTAGATTCTTGGTGACTCGTCCCAACCAATCAGAGCTTTGGAATCCTTGTGGTGACGCGTTCAGACCAATGAGGAGCGCCCACGTGTCATTCATTGTTGTCAGACTTCTGACAGGGTGTCAGGGGGTGTGGGAATTGTCAATAGTGCCCTTAATACGAGGTTAATTGATGGTTGGGTGAGGCTAGGGTTCTTATCCTGGGTTTTTAGAGGGAATTGGGGAAAAATGGGGCGCGGGGTGATTTTTTATATTAATTTGATTAGTGGACCGGGTCATAAGTTTGATATTTTGGGCTTTTGGTATTGATTAGTGAATGCTGGGCTTTGGTTGTGATGTGGTGGGATTGGGCTTTAATAACTTTATGGACCAGGGCTTGTATATATTGAATTTTCAGATTTTATAACATACAAGGACCATTCATGTAATAATTGAAACTTCGAGGGCTGATTTTGGCTTTCTTCAAAAATATAATCCAAGGACTATATATGACAACTGATAAATCTTCAAGGATTGATTTGGCATTTTGAGCTCAAAAATTGATCCGAACTTGAAAACTGCTTTCCGGCATCGGCTTTTGATTCCTTTTCTACTCTCGTGCTCGGTTTTGCTTTGTTTTGTTCGTTTTCCGTAATATCCGTACCTGCACATCACAAATATAAAAAACACGTGTTTTCTTGGCATTTGTTAGCTTAAATAGTCGAATTGGGTAGATATTTGGTAATAAAAGAGTGTGTAATTAATACACACCAAGGGCACTATAGTAAGGAGCACGCGCTAAGACATCAATGACGGGGCGTTCGAGGTGAAGTTCTTTGAATTCATCGTCAAGGTCTTGCGTAGGAGGTGTTTCAACTATACTTTTGACCGGTTCTATATTGGGTGTTTTATTTGATTGGTCCTTTTGAAGAATTTGGTTTTGGTTGAAACACGTGCTCGTTGATTTAACCGAGTAATATTGTGGACACGAAGTGGGTGACGAAACTGAAGATATGGAATTAACGTTTAGTTTCGGATTCTTGACCGTGTCGCTTGGGAGTGCTCCCATTTCTCGGTCATTGAGAACTTTCAACAATGCGTCAATTCTAGTGGTCATCTCGCTTTGCTTTTGTTTGAAATCGGCTTCAAACTTAGATATGCGAGCTTCTTGAGATGCCATGAACTTAGACATCAACCCTTCAAGATTGTTGGTACTACCATAATTGTTAGAAGGATTGTTGTTGAAAGTACGGTTGGATGGTGGACCGTTTGGTTGGTAACGATTAGGCGGATTGGAAGAATTGGGTTGATTTTGTTTCCACCTAAGGTTTGGGTGATTTTTCCAAGAGGGGTTGTATGAATCACCGTAAGTGTTTGGCTCGGGCTTGAAAGTGTACCACTTATCTCCCGCTTCGTCGGTACGCGAGGATGCGTAGTCCGCAAAAGCTGTTCCGGGGAGTTCCACACAATCACGAGTGTCATGGGGACTACTACATAATTCGCATGAAGAAGTGATTTTGTTCACTTGACTTGAAGGCTTAGGAGCTTCGTAAGATTTCATGAGAAACTTGACTTGGTCCTCAAGTTCCATGATCCTACGGTCAGGAGTGCTAGAATTGTTCAAAGGCAAAGATATTGCCTTGACCGTTTTGTTCAAATCACGGGGATCATTCCAACTTTCGTTGTCATAGAGAGCAAGATCTTCTATGAGTTCCCATGATTGTTCCGCACTAAGATCACGTAGCTTACCACCGGCCGATTGGTCAATGGCTCGCCTCGTGGAGATGTCGATATGGTCATAAAAGATTTGGACTTGGAGCCAAAGATCTATGCCATGATGAGGGACTTTTTGGAGTAAGTCCTTGAAACGAGTCCATGCTTCATAAAGAGATTCATTTTGACGTTGTTGGAACATCAAGATGTCATTCCTAAGCTTAGTAGTTCTCCCCGGTGGGAAAAATTGAGCAAGGAAACAAGTGGTGAGATCATCCCATGTGGTGATGGATCCCGCGGGTAAACGCTCAAGCCATTGACTAGCTTGATCCCGTAGAGAGAATTGGAATAGGCGCAAACGGGTAGTCTCGCTAGTTGCAACATCTAGGTTTATGGAATCTACGATTTTAAGGAAGTCCTTAAGATGTTGGTTTGGATCTTCAGAACGAAGTCCATGGAATGCACATCCGCTTTGCACCAACCGGATGGTGTCGGATCGCAAGGGGGTCACATTGGCTCTGGTGAGCTCAATGGTGTTTCGGTAGCCTTGGTGGCTAGGTCGGGAATACTCTCCTAAGGTTCGGGGCCTAAGGGGTTCTAATGGTGGGTTTTGTTGTGGTGGGATGACGGGTTCAAAGATGTTCCCGTTGTCCATGATGTTGGGTGGTTACGAACAAAGGCACAAAGAAATAAGATAGACTAAAGAAAACCTAAAAATAAAAATAAAATCTTGCTAGAAAGGAATCTAGCAAGTAGACCTAATAAAAAGAAATTCTAACCTAGACAATAACTATTTCCCCGGGCTGCGGCGCCAAAAACTTGATACGTGGGAATCGCACCAGGCTTTACCTCTCAGGGGATCTTGAGAAGCTTACAACCCCCACCAGGCAGTGTACCTGATCGTTGTAGTATAGTATAGTGACAAGTACCAGGGGATTGATCGTTCAAGTGGGAATAGTGTCGCTAGGATTAGAAAGCCTAAATACTAGTTCTAAAGGTGAGGGAAGATTCTTTTTGTATTTTTATATTTTATGAAAAGCAAGTTAAAATCTCGGGTTTGAAGGATTTGGGCGGAATTAGTTGCTAATCAAGTAACCCAATACTAAGATGCAATCAAAATAAAATACTAGAAATGAAAATAAACTAAATTATACTAAAGTTGTGAGCAGTAATTGGAGAAAATGTGTTTACTTAGTTTTCACTACTCCCTAGACATCTTTTACACGTTAATTACTTGTTATAATTGCATGGATGACGGATCGTATTCCTTAATACCATTCATAGGGTGGCACACTAAACTCCCCAATTCTATGAGCTCTTATCTCCTCCTACACCATGCCCAGCACAACTATAGGGATTGTAAACAGTGGCTCATGCATTAAATACAACCAATAAAGACCCAGTGCGCGTCGGTTCATGTTTCTTAAGACGTTCAAGCATGTTACCAATTGGAGATCTGCCAGTTTTCTTAAGCCTAACATATAAATCATTCATCCAAGACAAGAATAAACAAGTAATCAACACATAATCAACATCTAGGTTGCATTAGATCTAAGCAAACACAAGATAGATCTAGCCTAGCTTGATGGAATTAAGACAAGAACAAGATACAAACAACCAACACATAGACATATTGATTGAATTAAAAGAACACTTATCTTGATTACACATGCAAGGTATCAAGGGGTTGGAACCCTTGAAAAACCTGTAAAGTTACACCAAAATCGTACTTAGGGTTTCTCCCAAAACTTCTCTTTTTAAATGTGAAAAATTAGAAAACTATATATAGGAAAAGGGGTCTGACGGCGTCAAGACAAATCTTGTAACGCCGTCACCTCGCCGCCAAAACTATTCTCGGACTGCCTTGATCTACATTTGACGCTGTCATGACTTTTACTCTTGATGCCCTACCTTCATGATGCCTTCAAATCTCTTCTGGACAGTCATGGAATTTTGCTCTTGACGCCGTCAGGAAATTACTCTTGACGCCGTCACCTACTGTTCCCAGCATGGAAAATTAAGACTTTGACGTTTTCTTCACTTTTATGCTCCAAAAACGTCCGAATTGCTTCCTTTTCCAGATTTCACTCCCAAAGTACCTAAAATCACAAAAGGAACGATTTAGGGCAATATTTGATGAAATAAATTCGAATTCGGGCTTAAATGACCCCCTAAAAACGGATCATTTTTCGCCTCATCATGTGTCCAGTTCTTTCCAAACAAAGAAATCAAGCACCCTGAGTTTGGTATCTTCTCGTTGATAAATTTAGTCATGAAGCATTTCAGATAGTCAGTGACATTCACTTGGTGGAGACTACAACACTGCTGGCCTACAAACTGATGGTACTTCATGTGAAGAGTCCTGAGAGTGAAGAGTTCATTAAGCTGATGGAGAAGATGATGAGTGAGAGACCTGACAAACAGGTGTTGTTGTCCAAGAAAGCTAAACTGGAACTCATGGCAATTAAGGAAGTCTGAGTACTTAACCTTGAGTATTTTATATTTGATGATAGGACTGATGTAATTCTTTTATGAATAAGATGATGGCCCATTTATACTTAAAACAAAGTTTTAGTTTTTATTTGATTTATATGTTAGTTTTTATTTGCTTAATACAAAGTTTTATTGCAGAAATTTGAAAGAATTTGGACTCTGAGAAACAAAGAATGCCGGTTTTATACTTAAAACTGCCGAACTTTTAGTACAGTTGAAGAAAACAGTTGGATTTAATTTCAAAAACCCCAAATCAAACTTGTAAAATGCTTTATCCAGGTTTTGAGAACATAAGATTCATTTTTCTTTTGTTGTTATTATATAAATTACTGCATAAGTATAAATTGCACATTAAAATGAAAAACACAAAAATATTTTGCTTTTGTTTTTTAGTTCTTTGCTTGAGAATGTTATATTGGATTTCTCTTATGAATGATATGATAATTGCAATTCTTTTTCAACTATTATCTGAGTTTATTAATGATTATATTTCTTATGGTAATCTGTTAAAACCCAAAAACACGCCGGTTTTAATTTTAAGATCGCCGAACTTCTGGAAAATTTCAAACAAAACGGCTAGAAAGTCACGTAACCGCCGTACTTTGTATAAAGTATGCCGAACTTATTTGCAAAAATCTTTACAAAAGACTTGTATTTCTTTTGTGATGATAAAACAGATGCATATCTTGACATACATGAGTTATATGAGATTATTTGAGTATGATTATGTGCTTATAACTTATTTGACTAACCTACTAATGTTCTGTTTGATGTTATACTATCATACATTAGAAATAGAAAACAAATCGGACTTAGGAATCATGAATGATGAAAAAGACCAAGCGGAAAGCAAGAACAGGGAGAAATTACTTTTGAGATTACAGCTGATAACAAGGAAGATGAACAAAGGGTTCACACTTTTAACAGGATGGAAACTGAGGAATGTTACATGAAATTTATCACTCCTTGCTTTATTGAGAACAATTATGCTCATGATGCTGTGGCTGATTTGGATTATAGCAGGAGCCTAATATCAAAGGAATTGATGAAGAAACTAGGGGTGAGCATTGAGGAAAAAAAAATGGAAGGAAGGAGATCAAAAAGAGGTTGCTAGTACAAATGAATAGGGACATATTCTTTGTCGAAATTGATGTTAACCCCAGTGATAGTGAATGGGAACATAGTGTGATCCTAGGAAGAAATTTTCTAAAACAGATAAATGGAGTTATAGACTTTTCCAAAGGTTTGCTAACTATTAACCCATACACTAATGTGCTTGGAAAGAGTTTCTAGAGAATGAATCCTTATGCCCCTGAAATGAATGAGAAAACTAAAGTTTTCTAACTTCATAGGATTGGAAATGGAAGTGAAGTTGGGGAAAAATATGTAACACCATGTTATATTGAGGGGTTGTTTGCCTCTGATGGAATTTTAGACCTTGACCAAGATAAGAACTTAATTTCCCATGAATATGTGGTTAAACTTGACTTAAAATATGAGGTTTTGGAGAATGGAGATAAGAAAATTGATAAGAAGCTATCTATGAAGTTGGTAGGAGAAACTATGGGGGATTACATTGAGAAAACCAAAAGCTATGAACTGGAGTTCTATGTTAACCCTGATGAAGATGATGTGGAACCTGATGTAATATTAGGAAGAACATTCATGGAACACACCAGAAGCATGATTAATTACTAATATGGAGAAATCACTTTGTGGGCAGAAATTAATGAGGAAGGTGAAGTTGGTCCTCATGAGAAAAAAATTCCAAAAACATCTGATTCTTCTCTTGACACCAAGAGGAAGACATCTGGTTCCTACAAGCTGAGTGACATCATGTCACTAGACCATTTCACTGCCTAAACACTTAAGTAACACAAAAGAGGAGTTGAAACAATGCTTATGCTTGATGATTATGCCTCTGATAAGAGATGAATGAATATCTATTGTACATATTTCTCTGATTGTTATAGTTTCTAGTTTTGATTTTCACCATTTTTAGAAGTTCATAGCAGACTGATAAGAAATTTGCAGAGAAAAACCGTCGATCTTTTAACTAAGATCGCCGAACTTTTAATGAGGGAAGCTTTTATAACTTGAACATATATCATTTTCAACATACACGCTAAAAAGAATAAACACCTAAAAATACACATAGCGAAGAAAACTGACGCTCTTTTACCATTTCTAAGATCATTTTCCAATCTAAAATTCGGATTCAACACAATGAGGGTAAGTTTACACTTGTGTTAATCTTTTGATAATTTTCTTAGGTTTTTTAACGATAAAAAACTTAGGGTTTTCTATGATAATCTGAATTATGGTTGTTTAATGCTTGATTATGTGTTATCTTATATGATTATTAAGTTTCCCCTTGATTGGTTACAGAATTTTGATCACTACTAATTTAGGGTTATCTTAGACCTAAGTTTAGTGACTGCCTACACTTATAATGCAATGTAGTTGCCTAAGACATTTGAAATGAGTTTAAGATGAACTATTACATGATTTGAGAGAATTTTTTTGAGAAGTGTTTTTGATACATGATAACTTGAAATATGATGCTTTAACTGGTTAATCATTGAACTTATATGCGTGGATAGAAAATTAAGATTGCTTATGGGATATACGAGGATTAAAAGGATAGGATTAAGATGTTTTATTAGCTATAAAAAAGGTTTTGGAAAAGAGAACAGAGCACTTTGTGTGCAGAACAATAAAACCGCCGGTCTTATGGGCCAAGACCGCAGAGCTTTTATAAAAATCGCCGAAAATTTTCACTCTTTTGTCACGTAACCGCCGGTTTATAATTTAAACCGCCACTTTTCTGGAAAGATTTGAACACAGAGTACTTAAAACTTGTTTAATTGATTACACATTGGATGTTTTTGTTTTCTAATTGGATGTTTGTGTATTCTAACAGCTAATATTGTTTGTTTGTGAATGTTTAAAGACTAAATCTACAGAGTATGATGTTGAAGCTGGGTCCTCTAAGCAGAGACAACCTAAGAGGAAGAGAGGGTCAGTGACTGTGGAAAGCTTTGATGCCAGTAGTCTCTCATCCTCATTTGCTTTAGAGGACTTGCGACACAGAAGCCATGAGGGATTACAACAAAGTTTTGAGCACTATGTTTCAAAAGAGCCCTATGCCCCATATCTGCTTGAATGGGAGGTTTTGAATAAAGCTGGTTATGCAGAAGAGATTGAGGAGATGCTAAATATCAAGTTGTTGAATGCTGATGATGATAGTGAGGTGTTATTTATGTCTGAAGCATGGAGGAAAGTGTTTGATATTAGAGAAAATGTGTACAAGGAATTGTGTTTGGAGATTTATTCTACTTTCAGTTTTGATGAAACAATTGGAGATGACAAGATCATGACAGAGAAGAGTATTTTCTTTAGGCTGGGAGGAAGGAAACACTCAATGACATTGGCTAGGTTTGGTGTAGCCTTGGGATTATACATAGAGGAAGTTGTAGAGGATGGGTATTTTGAGGAATATTTCAAAGGAGGTGTTAGGAATGAAATGAAGATAAAAAATGCTGCTTTGAATGAGTTCTGGGCTAGAGTTAACAGTGAGGAAAGTTTGATTTTGTCAAGGATCAAGGTGAGCACAATAAGGAGGAATGTTTTGAAAGTTCTACACAAGATGATCACTTACTTGCTTTGTCATAGAACTACTGGTTTTGATAAAATTCAAAGGATGGAGTGTTGGCTGTTAAGCTTGTTTGAAAAGAAGAACATGGGAGAGTATGCAAATGTCTCTTGGGTTATGGCTCACTGGTTGAAGAAGAAAGGGAAAGGAACCCAGGGTGATAGTGAGTTGATGTGTGGTCATCTTATAACCAGATTGGCTAAGGGTCTAAATGTGTTTACTGAGGAAAATATGGCCACATACTCTGCACCTATTGCTTACAAAGCTTTTGACCATGTATCCTTAAGAGATTTGTTGGATGACAGAGGGAAATTGAAGCCTGATGTTGCTGGTCCAAGAATTGTCAGGCCACCACCACCACCAAGATCAAGAGGAAAGAATGTGATGGAAAAGATTGAAGGAATTGAAACCAGGATGGGAGTCTTGGAGAAGAAAGTTGATAGGATTTTGTATCACCGATGAGGCGAA
Organism: Artemisia argyi; assembly: GCA_030686995.1. Lineage (NCBI taxonomy): Eukaryota > Viridiplantae > Streptophyta > Magnoliopsida > Asterales > Asteraceae > Artemisia > Artemisia argyi. Next base: position 153,771,728 of record CM060698.1, on the reverse strand, counting down.
AATGTACCGCTTTTAAGGGGTCATTTAAGCCCGAATCCGAGATTATTTGATCAATGATTGCCTTAGATCGTTCCTTTTGTCATTTTAGCTACTTTTGAGGAGAAATCTGGAAAAGGAAGCATTTTGGACATTTTTGGAGCATAAAAGTGAAGAAAACGGCAAAGTCTCAAATTTCCTTGCTGGAACAATACCTGACGACGTCAAGCTTCTACACGTGACGGCGTCAATAGTGACAAAAGAGGTGGATGTGGAACTTATAACGTGACGGCCTAGAAAGTTTTTAAGCTTATTGGTCTGACGGCGTCACCAAGGCCGTCAGGGTCCAAACACACGCGACGGCCCAGAGCTCATTCCTACATGACGGCATCAGAAGTGGTTCTAGGCAATACGAATTTCATCATAGCGGCGATTTGACGACGTCACAAGCTATAACGTGACGCCGTCAAGGTGTAAAATATATATATATATATATATATATATATATATATATATATATATATATATATATATATATATATATATATATATATATATATATATATATATATTTCTAGTTTTCATTCATTAAGAGTTGAACTTTGTGTGGGATATTAGGGCATAAACCCTAAGAAAAATTTTACAGCTTTTTCAAGGGTTTCAACCCCTTGATTCTTCCATGTTCAATTGAAGATTAGTACTATTTCAAATCATTCAATATGTCTATGTGTTGTGTGATTATATCTTACGCTTGTCTTCTCTTTAACATGCTAGGCTAGATTTTTATTGTGTTTGCTTAGATGTAGTGAAACCTGGATGTTGATTATGGGTTGATTGTTTGTTTATAATTGTTACGGATGATTGTATTTGATGTTATGCTTAAGAAAACTGGCAGACTTCCATTCGTAACTTGCTTGAACATCTTAAGAAACATGATCGGAGGTGTACCACGATTTTTGGTTGTATTTAATGCGTAAGAGAATTCTAATGATCCCATGTTAGGAGCTTCTAATGGCTCGACATAGGAGTGAAGTAGGATCTTATAGAGTTAGGGAATATTGTACACGGCCCTACGACTAGTATTAAGGAATATAACCCGTTATCCATGCAATTGTAACAAGCTAATCAACCTGTAAAAAGATATCTAGGGAGTAATGAAATCTAAGTAAACACAACTTTCCTCATTATTGTTTCCACCACATTAGTATAATAGTTTAATTTTCATTTCTTTTATTTTATTTTGATTGCGTCTTAGTTAATTGGGTTAGTTGGCTAGCAACTAATTCCGCCCACTCATTCAAAACCCGAGATTTTACTTGCTTTCATAAAATATAAAAAATTCAATAAGAATCATCCATCATCTCTAGACCTAGTTTTGTAGGCTTTCTAATCCTAGCGACACTATTCCTGAGTTGAACGATCAATCCCCCGATACTTGTCACTATACTATACTACAACGATCAGGTACACTGCCTGGTGGGGGTTGTAAGCTTCTCAAGATCCCTTGAGAGGTAAAACCTGTTGCGAGGGCGCAATTCCCACGTATCAAGTTTTTGGCGCCGCTGCCGGGGAATAGTTATTGTCTTGGTTAGGATTTCTTTTTATTAGGTCTACTTGCTAAATCCCTTTCTAGTAAGATTTTTATTTTTATTTTTAGGTTTTCTTTAGTCTATCTTATTTCTTTGTGTCTTTGTTCGTATAAGGTTTGTCTTTATGGATTTTGAGAATCGCCGTTTAGAAGTTAGCAAGAGGCTTATAACGCGTAAAAGAAGAAATAGGGAAGTTAACACATTTAAGGAGTTTAATAAACCCCTCCAGATGAAAATTGAGTTTACAGATTCCTCTCCAACCCTTGAGGAATTTAGTTACCATAGATTCCTTTTACAACACCCCTGTCCCTCAAAATATACGAAAATGCCATGGATTAGGAAGCATAACTATAGGAACAAAAAAATTACTTGCATGATTGGGTACATGTTTAGAGAGCATACATACATTGATTTAAAAGCACCCATGAATATTATGTCTAGGCTCTACTACAACTGGATTATGAATGAAAGGTTAAGCCCCAGAAAAGATCCCTACAACCCTAATCGACTATGTAATTTTGTCAGGAGAGTGAAAGGGGTACACATCTTTGTAGGAAATTTTCTTATCAATGCGACTTTGTAATCCTAGAAGATGTTAGAGTGCTATGCTTGTGAGAATTGCTTAGTATAACAAATGATGACCTTGACTATGACATGTTTAAGGACTAGTCTCATGTCTAACGACTTGACTAGAGGAAATGCGTACTTAATACTTAATACTTGGACCACACATTATGCATTCTTTGTATCTAAAATCAAAGGCCGAAAGGAGATTCTTTTACATAGAGTAGATATACTAGTTTACATGATCAACCATCATGCTTTACTTCTATGCTTTGTCCATGTACCTTCTGTGATACCATTGCTTATGATTCTCATGTGCTCAGCCTTGAATAAACATACTTTTGAATCAATTGGGAAAAACAATACAAAAATCTTAAATCCAACAAAAACGGTTTTAGTGATAAGTGACAATTATTGGAATCTAATTTTGTTAATCATAGCTAACATAAGGAATCATTACCTCTCTTAGGATGACCTGGTCTTACCTAAAATCCTTTACTATTAACGGGGTTATACTTTTACCCATGTGTTTTGTGTATAAAAGAACTGGTGAAATTAGTCTTATAAATTTAAAGCTTTCGAAACACATCAACGCATTCAAGATAATTATAGAATAGATCGCATGTATATTATATACGTTTAGAATGATACGAATATTGTTCTAGTAATAGCTATGTTATAAAAGACTCCTTGTCCTATAAAAGGAGGTTCTAGGTTAAGAGTAAGATATACAGAAATATAGAATAGCTTCAAGGTTGTAACCCTAGTGATAAAAAAAAGATCACTCATATTATTTTAATAATAATGAAGCTTGTTTTGGTGGTGAATTCACTGTGTTTCTTTCTCATTGTTCCATACATACATTTATACATTTCACAAACAATATCTTCTAAGTATTAACTAGTAAATTCTGCTTGCTAGTTGATATATACTCAAAGTATCAATCTAACACAAGGCGTGTATTTAGATCCTCCATAAGTTGTATCAAAGTCAGGTTTCTGATACTTTGAATTTAGAAGATCCAAAGAAACAACTCATTCACTTTCATTAATTCAATGGAGATGGAGAACATTCAATCCAATATTGCTACAAGACTTCCAAAACTCAAACTCAATGAGTTTGATATGTGGAGAATTATGATAGAATAATACTTCCTTGTCCGAGATTATGCTCTTTGGGAAATCATACTTTATGGTGATTCTTTCAAGCTTGGGACTACCACATAAACTATTGATGGAAAGCCTGTTGTTGTAATAACACATAAAATTTTATCAATATCATTTCCACCACAAGGTAATTTCACAGGTAAATTTTTACTTTTCATTACATGCATGACTCTTTAGACCTGCTCACGTATCCACCTATGCCCAACACCACTATGTTTACCTCCTGTAAACATCCCGGTATGTCAAGTCTAGGTTCTAAACATCATTACACTAAGTAAATATCACTTTAGTACACTATACTCATCAGAAAACCCTAATTGTACCTATGTGTTCCCGGTTAGCTTTAAAACCCTAATTGCTTATCTGAATTAGCTTGAAAGTGTTCAAGGCTTAGGTATGAGTTACATTAGCAACTTTAGGATATATTAGACTTCCTAGATCATAGTACAACCGCCTAGAACCTAGGTACAAGTCCATTAAGCAAAAAAACCTAACAAGGTCATAACTTCCTGGAATTAGGTCTAAATTATCCCAAAACTTCACTATAAGCTACCACCACTTAGTATAAGACTCCTAGGACTTAATATTAGTCACCAAACACTCATAGGACCCTAATATAGGCACTAAACCCTAGGCTAGACCCAAATCCCTCACTAGACAAAACTAGGCTAAAACTAAACCTAACACCTAAACCAAGCAACTATAGTACCTCAAACCACCCAAGCAAGCATCCTAGAACCTTAGTTATACCAAGTAGGCACCCTAGTACCTCCCAAGCTATCACACAAGGAGATGCATCACCTCCTTGTCACCTCCTTGGTGTCGCGGCTTAATCACCACCACAAACACCTTATAACCACCATTCCAGCCCCCTAGCTAGTATATAGCTACTCTTAGTCACCATATAGGTTCACCACATCAACCCCTAGCTTCCAAGAGTCGACCTCCCCCCTCCTTAATACCTAGCGACCCATTTTGACACCTATACACCTCGTTACCCTATAAATAGCAACCCTCCCCCATTCCATTCACTTCACACCTCTCCTCTCTTTTATATTACTCATATTCTCTAGTAATAAGTCCCTAAGACCAGTAGGAGTCGAGTACAATAGCCCTAGTACTAGTCGAGTTGCAGTTTTGGCCTAGAAAACCCTAATCTTCACATTACACCCATACAACCTAGGTAAGCCTTAGTTCTTGTTCTAATAGCCTTAGTACTGATATAGGACTCCTAGGATATGCCTTAGAAGCTTTAGATAAGCCTTGATCATTTTCATTTAGAAGTTTTCATTTTAAAACCCTAATTATAGGTAAATACATGTTTATGTGCTAAATTGCCTTATTATGTGCTATAATCTAATTTATGAGACTTAGTTAAGTATATATTAGCTTAACATAAGCTAGGAAACATATTTGTTTCATAAAAATATAGCTAACTTGACTTTAGGACTAGTTTTGCAATAGTTTTCATGCATAGGGGTATATACTATAAATTTCTAAAAATATAAACTTTAGGGATTGTTTTTGACATTTCTTTGAAGTTATAAGTATAAGGACTCTTTTTTCAAAGTTCTATAACCTTAGGATAGAAAGTAAAATAAGTTATAAACTTAAAAGGACTAGTTTTGCAATTATTGTTAAGTTAAGGGTATAAAAGGTAAATATTAAAAGTTAGTATAGTTTAAGGACCATTTCTGCCATTTCTTTAAAATATATAAGTATAGGGACTAATTGTATGAAAGATAGAAAGTTATATGCTTAAATGTTATAAGTTTATAAGATTAGGGTAGAAAGTGTAAATGTGTAAACTTGAAGGGTATAAACGGACTATTTTCATAATAAGTATAAAGGCCTATTTTTGAGTTAGAAACATAACACAATACTAGGGAGCTTCATGTGAGGGGTATCATGTGGATATTTTGTTTTGACAAGTTTGCTGGGTTACGAATTAAAGTGCCATGGCTCCTCGAACGATTATTGCATGACCTCTGAATTATGATGGCCCGAACGGTGTTATGCTATAACTAAAACTTAATAACAACATAACTCAATAATAGGGAGCTTCATGTGAGGAGTATTAACTTCTGAATTATGATGGCCCGAACGGTATTATGTTGATAACATAATACAATAGTAGGGAGCTTCATGTGAGGAGTCTTATACTTCTAAATTATGATGGCCCGAACGGTATTATGTTATATATAGAAACCTTAAGAGTGATTACTTAAAAACCTAGACTAAGACTTGACATACATACACACACACACACACACCAAACCCTACTCCCAGGATATGTGAGTCAGCAGTCTAATCCTTGAGTCACTTTTCACATCAATCACATCATCCTTAAGCCCAGGTGAGTTCATAGCCTCACTCTTTCTAATTGCTTTACAAACCTTGTGAGGGAGATACATGCTACATGCTTTCTTTAAATAGAATACAAGTCTTTTTCTTTGGTTATTGCACGAGTAAACACTATCTGCCACCAACACATAACTAAAATTCATGAACCATAATCACTTGTGCGGGGGTACCCGAGTGAACGCGAGTATAGCTGATAGATCTATTGGAGTTTGACAACTCCCGTTGGTTTGCCTGTGTCTTAAGCACCAATAAGTACTATACTTGAAACCTCTAAGGATTAACTTTGGTAAGTTATCCTTCCCATCCTCTCATGGTTTGGTCTGCAGACCCCATGACCCGGACTGTTAGTACGGTTTCATGAGCTTAGTGCAATAACCCTCTCTCTTCAGTATTGTACTGATCATACAATACTAACACAAACTGTTTAAATACGGTTTCTACTACTTTACATGGGTGTAAAACAACGTAGCCCATGGTTTACTAAACTCGTATTCGACCTTATCAAAACTAAAACCTATGAATATCACTCAACCTTTGGGTTGACTCTTTAAGCATTTATCTTAGGTAATTAAACAACTTATGGCACAGAGTGGCACTGGACTTGGAGGACTTTCAAACCGGTTATCATTCAAACATAGAATTTCACATTTAGATTCACGGGACCTCTTCTTTATAAAAACTCTGATATGAATGATAACTCATTTTCTGAAAACGTCTCTTTTCGAGTCGTTTTCTATTACTGTGACTATTATACCAAGAAGTAATACCCAAGATCTAAATTCCGCTGTGATATGTGAAAATGGGAGTGTTACAGATTGGTATCAGAGCCTCAGTTGTAGAGGAGAACAAGGTCAAAACCTAAACTACAACTACTTTTCCTAAACCCAAGAAAGTCCTTAGTGCTACTGCCATTCCCCGAAACATTGTATGCAAAAGGTTTGTCTAAATAAATAACCCATAATTGTTATTTTTATAAGTAACTTAGGTTATTTTACATCGGGTTATTATATAGTCATGTCTACTCCCCCTATCCTACTATCATCTCATCCAGTTTACATGCGGAGAATGCTCTTCCCTCTCCAAATGTTCTGGATTAAACCCTGAAACATCTCCCCTATTTCTTAGGAAGATTCTAGGAATAGTTTAGATTCCCTAGCCTCTCTAAGTTTCTTGCCTTTTCCCAATAATCCATCTTATGCTTAAAAAGCATCACGTATTTCCCCACTAGCTCTTATCCCTCTACCCACTATTTTGCCTTTACCCCCAATAGTACCCTCACCAACATTTGATCCCCAAGGATTCTTTACTCCCGAAGGATCAATGTTACTTAGGAAACCCACACATCCTTCACTAATCTTCCTACCTCATCTTGGAAATTTGAGGTTGGAAGAGATTCCCTAAGGACACACTTAGAACACTAGGAAGATCAGGTTGAGAATATCCTGAATAGCTTAGGTAAACTCTTTATTGACCTTTTATTGAAAATAGAAAAAGGTCATAGCGATAGCTAGATAGTAACTCAATAGAATTTATACCTTAGAAGAGATAATCGATGATAATTAGATTTTTCATCAATTATATATCGGAAGTCCTTCCGACTCTGGCCCCTGAGTTTTAGGACCATTAGGAGGAGATTATCAATTAGTACACCCTTATTACCTATAGTTTTAGGTTAGAATTACATCCTAGGATATATAATGGTACCTGTTAGGTTTAGGATATATAAGATAGGTTACCTATGATAAGTTATGACTTAGTTATGCCTTGCCTCCCCCTTATGTAAATCCCTAGTTATCATTCCCTAGTCACCATTTAGGATAGAAACACCATCACCCAATCCTTCCCTTTACTAGATTACCTTAAGACATTCCGAACCCTATTATAGCCCTAGAGATAAAGTTAGCCGCTAAGAAACCCAACAAGTTGGATACTTGTTATAACCTATCTTAAATCCCGTTCTATTCCGCAAGGTAATACTAAAGGATATGTATTACCTACAACCCATAAGTCTTTAAATACTTCTTAGGATAGAAACACTACTCCCCGACCATCCCTTATACTTTAGGATCTCCCAAACCCTAGAAAATTTATCCATCTTTAGGAAGCATAACAAGTTGGGTACTTGTTAAAATCTACTTTAGGATTTGTTCTACCCTTTAAGTAATACTAATGTACATGTATTACTTATAACCCGTAAGTATTTAGGATAGTTTCGATACCTTAATCCAACACCCAAAACCCCATAAGATAGAGAAATATTCTTTAGGTATATTGTTCTTGAACATTAGGCATTTTGAGGTTAAACCTAGGATATTACCTTTAGATACTTAGTAAGTGCTGATAAAGTGGGTGTGACACCCCCAAAATTTACAACGTAGCGGAATACCAATTTGGGTGTCATTTCATAGTTCATACACACAAGTTACAGAAAACGACCTCAAAAGAGACGTTTAATAAAATGTCACATTCGATTTGATAAATCAGAGTACAAAGGTCCCAACAATTTCTATTTAAAAGTTAAGTTACAAGAATTAAAAACATAACACATATGTATATTTTAAAGATAAAAAGATATCGAATGTGTAGAAAACAAGTCCTTCAATATTTGATATCCACGCGACTCCGATTGCTCCCAATGCTCAGCTAGCAAATAATACATGAGAAAATACATGCTAAAAAGTCAACATAAAGTTGAGTGAATTCATAGAGTTTAATAAGTAAAGAGTGAATACAAGATAATTCAGAAAGAAGTTGGGCTACGTTGTTATACGCCCATAATTTAGTTGACATGTAACAAATACAAGTCAGGAAATAAGATTTACAGCATTGAGCTCACGAAACCGAACCTTGACTATGTCTAAATGATTCCCCGCACAAGGGTAATCTTGCCAATTACCCTAAATTCTCAATATTATATGTCCGTTTGACCCACAGTTGTCAAATGAGTGCTACTCACCCGGACAGGCTTGTTCAAGCCAAATATGCATATTTATAATACTAGCGTTCACACAAAATTAACGGTTCATGATGGGGACTTCTGCAAGAATACTCAATGCCAGATGCCCATAAATCATACAATCGGGTCTAGCATACCAAAAGCTACTTGTATTCAGTTTGCAAAAACTAGCATGTATCCCCCTCGCGAGGTTTTTAAAATATTTAAATGAGTAAAGGCGAGGCTATGAACTCACCTTGATGATACGGTAGACAGGATAATGTAATGTCTATAGTTATAGTGGGAATAGCTCCAAAAGGCAACCTGAATAATATGAAAGTCTGAGATATTGATAATTTAAGCTTGAATTATCGTGAATAATGATTTGAAACAATGTCGAATGATAAAATGGTTTGTGTGACAAAGGTGGCTTGTGATTAAGGAAATAGAAGCGATAAAGAAAATGCATAAATTGCATACACATATAAAAAGTATACAATTAGTCGACATGTATAATCTTATTCTTTAGAATCCATGTACACATCTAAACTCTCTTAATTAGACTCATTAAGTGTTTCGCATAACAACTATACTTCATTTTAATTCATTCCGCCTAATATGTAACTTTTAGTAAAAATTCCCATTTTGACCCATTACCACAACTAAGACTTTTAGACATACACAAAGCCAACAACTAATTCATTAGTCGTAAGATATTAAGTCTTATTATGTTCCACTCTAAAACAATTTCATAATGCTACTAGACTATTAGAAGAGTTTTGTCAAGATTGACTTTTGTAATATATTTTCCAAATCTGACCCGTCCGAAACGACCCGCTAGATGACATTTACACGTTTCGGACTCAAAAGAGATTTTGTGTAAAGCGACATTCCGGAAAACTTTTTAGTTATAGCCGAGACCTGAATCTCAACGTAAAATGACCAAAATGCCCCCAGCAAGTTGTTGATGACAGTTGACTTTTAATAACATTTCAGAAGTTTGACTTTCAGTTTTTGACCCGCTAGGCTACATTTTCAAGACTCGGACTCAAAAGAGATTTAATGCAAAACGACATTCCGAACAACTTTCGTGTTTTAACGGAAGGCCAGTTCGGACCAGAAATTGCTCAAAGCCCCGTTTAAAAACTGCATCAGCTCACTTTTTATAAAACAAGTGCTGTCATTTTAAAAGAAAAATGTAAAACTGATTTTAATCAAAATCACCTTCATTTTCACACTTTCACACCCCAATTCCTCGCGGTAGACTAAAAACGTCGTTTCGGACAACTTTCGTGTTTAGGCCGAAGGCCGAAACGGGCCAGAAAATAACGAAAATGCCCTTATTCAGATCTGACAGCAACTAAATTTTATACAAGTGCTGTTTGGAATTTTATAATTTTTCTAAGTTTCAAATGACCGCCAAACGTTCGTTATTAAGAGTTAGAAGCCGAATTTTATATCAAAACGTTCATATTAACATCCTCTATCATATTCAAAGGACAAAAATCAGTTTCAAAAATTTCAACCTAGGCGAAACAAGCCTCGAACTTTCTGGTCTAAAATGGGTAGCTTTAAACCCCTTCAAACTTCAATTTTCGCAATATACAACATCACCATAACCTCTAACTAGCCTAATCCCATTCAAGAATCATCCCAACTATTAATCCAACCTTAATAATATTTCACACATCACCACATGGATTCTAAGTACTAGATTATAAACATGCATGCATATATATAACCAAAAATCAAATTAAGATCAAAGAAAATACTTACATAAGAGGTATAGAAACAAGAAGATGATCAAAACCAAAAACCCTTGTGGTTTTGATGATTTGGTCGAACACAAGGAGGAACAAAGAAAACCAAAAACTTTATTTTTCTTGCCCACAATTGCTTATTGTTAACCCAATTTAGTTCCTTAGTAACCCTTGAACCTTTAATTGCTTCCAATTTGGAAAATTAAGAAACCTTCAAAAATTATAATCTTTTAAAAATCAATGCATGATGGATTATATTTGTTTGGGATTGATTAGGGTTAGTTTAGGATAAATTTTAGACTGATTGGAAGTGATTTTTAGGAACAAAGATGAAGATTTGATATTTTGGTGGTGATGAAGTCACGAGCAGAAGAAAATAAAGAGAGAGGGTCGGTTGTGTTGTGTGGGCGTGTGTTTTTATTAAATGTAATTTTTGTATATATATTGATTTAAGGTAAGAAAAATATGGAGAGGGGTTTGTTGGAGTCCAAAATAAAAATGAGTGTTTGGTTTGGGCTTAAACATTTATTTAAAGTGTTGAAATTGTAAAAAATACCAATTTGACGCGGTTCAGCCAAACATGAATAAGAAGTTGAAAAAAATACTAAAATAAAATAAACAAGCTCTCGGTGTTTAAAATATGGAATTGTTGATTTCTCAAATGTTTTAAAGAATAAATATCCAAGGCATGATGCGAAATTAGTTTAAAACGACAATTTACGATAAAACGGCTAGAAACAAAAATACTAAATTACATAAAAATTAGTAATAGAATAAGAGGTTGGTTCACTTTGTTAAAACCTTAAAACGTAAATTTAAATCGCGTAAAACGTAAAGGTGCAAGGTTTACGTAAAAAAATATAAAAATTGAAAAGTGACTTTTAAAATAGGATTGTAAGGAAACAATGATGCATAAAAAGTGTAGAATGGACGTAGTCTAGTCGCGATTGAATTAATTGAACGTGTTATGACGAAACGCGGATAACTTCCGACGAAGTTAATTATTTAAAAATAGAATAGTTAAATAATATTAAGATTAATGACATGAAAATTTTGAAATGTCAGAGTGGGCCCTAAGAAACAAAACTATTTCCTATTTCTCCTTCTCCACTAAATTCATCCTTTATACACCCGGCAATCTGCCTAAAACCCCTATCCTTTTAAATCCAACCACGAGACATATGGCATAAATACTGACACTTGTTAAACCTTGGGTATGACAAGTTATTTATGACCGTATGTGGTTGTAATTCCCTTCCTAGTTGTTTTATGATATTGTATGTCATGTATTACAACTCTCCCCGTACTCAATCTCCTTCCATTTCCTAAAAACCTTAAATCCCTTAAATAACTTCTCCAAATCTTTTAGTTTCTCCTAGTTAGAGCATCTTTCCCTAACTATTCCTATATGCAAGTATATAACGGTTATATACAAGCATACTCCTATTCTTCCCTCTTCACTTCCCACTCCCTTAAGATTACTATGATTTTTGAAGTAGTTTCCCCTCTTAGTAAAACCCGTACTACCCTCTCTAGGTTTCCCTATATTCGAGGTTAGAAATAGTTTTGGATAGGACACCCTTAGAAGAACATAACAATAAATAGAGAATACTTTGAATCCCCTAGATAGGATATCTCTAGAACGTATCGAGGAAATAGAAACTAAGGTTAGTGAACTTAGAGACTTTGATAGGTTTGAAACCGAACTAGAGAAAACTCATGCCCCGATAGCTAAGTTATAGGAAGAACATTCCAGTAAGGTTGTTTTAATTTAGTTCGTGTTAGGCTTTCTACTCTTGAAATAATTATCGAAGATATTAGAGTTAGTCATAGATCAGATATAAGGAGTCTTTTAAATTCAATCTAGGAAACTTAAGAATAACAAAGGATTAAACTAGTAAACTACCGACCTAGAATCTTAAGCTTTTAGCACTTAGTCTAGTTGCGGGATATGGGTACTAGTCAAGTTTCACCTTATAAGATATTTGAACAAGCCATTTTGAGGTTATAGTTGCCTATACCTAGTCTCATAAGTTACCTATCCCGTATTAAGATTACCCACATACTATATCTTTGAGGATTTAGGAATTACTAGGAATACTACACCACTAGGTTATCTTGAGCCTACCCTAAGTTTTATATACCCAGACCTAGAACTTGAGGTTACTAGTTATAACTAGGAATTTAAGCAAGTGACTTCACCTAGGAACACTGACACTTATGGCGATTTTCCATCATCATTCACTAGTTAAACCAATTATACCACCCTAGACTTTGAGTCTATAGGAAACTAGATAATTCACTATAGATCATACCGAGACCATTAGGTGGGGAAACGAACTTCTGAGGAATCTAGTAAATCTTATCCCTATTAGTACCTCTGTCCTCCTAAGTTTTAGGTAATCCTATTCTTACTCCTCCATCATTTTTCACTCTTCTCACTCCTCCGCTATTTTTCCCACTTCCAAAAATTTCTTATTCCTCTCTTACTTTTCACTCTCACATCATTTTCCACTCCTCCGTAAATTCCTACTCTTCTATTCTTTCCGACTCTTCCATTACTTCCTACCCTTCTGTTACTTCTTTCTCTTCCGTCTAAACCTACCCTTCTATCCTTACCCTACTTTCCCATTTAAACCTATACTCATCCGAAAACCCTAATTGCACCTATGTGTTCTCGGTTAGCTTTAAAACCTTAATTGCTTATCTGAACTAGCTTGAAAGTGTTCAAGGCTTAGGTATGAGTTACATTAGCAACTTTAGGATATATTAAACTTCCTAGATCATAGTATAACCCCCTAGAACCTAGGTAAAGTCCCTTAAGCACAAAACCCTAACTAGGTCATAACTTCCCAGAATTAGGTCTAAACTATCCCAAAACTTCACTATAAACTACCACCACTTAGTATAAACCTCCTAGGACTTAATATTAGTCACTAAACACTCATAGGACTCTAATCTAGGCACTAAACCCTAGGATAGACCCAAATACCTCACTAGACAAAACTAGGCTAAAACAAAACCTAATACCTAAACCAAGCTACTATTGTACCTCAAACCACCCAAGCAAGCATCCTAGCACCTTATTTATACCAAGTAGGCAACCTATCACCTCCCAAGCTAGCACACAAGGAGGTGTATCACCTCCTTGTTACCTCATTGGTGCCGCGGCTTAATCACCATGACAAACACCCTATAACAGCCATTCCAGCCCCTAGCTAGTATATAAATACTCTTAATCACCATATAGGTTCATCACATCGAACCATAGCTTCCATGAGTCAACCTTCCCCCTCCTTGACACCTAGCGACCCATTTTGACACCTATACACCTTGTTACCCTATAAATAGCAACCCTCCCCCATTCCTTTCACTTCACACCTCTCCTCTATTATATATCACTCATATTCTATATTAATAAGTCCCTAAGACCAGTAGAAGTCGAGTACAATAGCCCTAGTACTAGTCGAGTTGTAGTTTTGGCCTAAAAAACCCTAATCTTCACGTTACACCTTATACGACCTAGGTAAGCCTTAGTTCTTGTTCTAATAGCCTTAGTAATGATATAGGACTCCTAGGATATGCCTTAGAACCTTTAGATAATCCTTGATCATTTTCATTTAGAAGTTTTCATTTTAAAACCCTAATTATAGGTAAATACATGTTTATGTGCTAAATTGCCTTATTATGTGCTATAATCTGATTTAGGAGATTTAGTTAAGTATATATTAGCTTAACATAAGCTAGGAAACTTAGTTGTTTCTTAAAAATATAGTTTACTTGAATTTAGGACTAGTTTTTCAATAGTTTTCATGCATAGGGGTATATACTATAAATTTCTAAAAATATAAAGTTTAGGGATTGTTTTTGACATTTCTTAGAAGTTATAAGTATAAGGACTCTTTTTTCAAAGTTCTATAACCTTAGGATAGAAAGTAAAATAAGTTATAAACTTAAAAGAACTAGTTTTGCAAATATTGTTAAGTTAAGTGTATAAAGGGTAAATATTGAAAGTTATTATAGTTTAAGGACCATTTCTGCCATTTCTTTAAAATATATAAGTATAGGGACTAATTGTATAAAAGATAAAAAGTTATATGCTTAAATGTTATAAGTTTATAAGTTTAGGGTAGAAAGTGTAAATGTGTAAACTTGAAGGGTATAAACGGACTATTTTCATAATAAGTATAAAAACCTATTTTTGAGTTAGAAACATGACACAATACTAGGGAGCTTCAAGTGCGGGGTATCATGTGGATATTTTGTTTTGACGAGTTTGCTGGGTTTATGAATTAAAGTGCCCTGGCTCCTCGAACGATTATTGCATGACCTCTGAATTATGATGGATCAAGCAGTGTTATGCTATAACTAAAACTTAATAACAACATAACTCAATAATAAGGAGTTTCATGTGAGGAGTATTAACTTTTGAATTATGATGGCCCGAACGACATTATGTTGATAACATAATACAATAGTAGGGAGCTTCATGTGAGGAGTCATATACTTTTGAATTTTGATGGCCCGAACGGTGTTATGTTTTATCTAGAAACCTTAAGAGTGATTACTTAAAAACCTAGACTAAGACTTGACATACATAAACACACACACCAAACCCTACTCCCTGGATACGTGAGTCAGCAGTCTAATCCCTGAGTCACTTTTCACATCAATCACATCATCCTTAAGCCCGGGTGAGTTCATAGCCTCACTCTTTCTAAATGCTTTACAAACCCTGTGAGGGAGATACATGCTACATGCTTTCTTTAAATAGAATACAAGACTTTTTCTTTGGTTATTGCACGAGTAAACAATATCTTCCACCAACACATAACTAAAATTCATGAACCATAATCACTTGTGCGGGGGTACCCGAGTGAACGCGAGTATAGTTGATAGATCTATTGGAGTTTGACAAATACCGTTGGTTTGCCTGTGTCTTGGGCACCAATAAGTACTATACTTGAAACCTCTAAGGATTAACTTTGGCAAGTTATCCTTCCCGTCCCCTCATGGTTTGGTCTGCAGACCCCATGACCCAGACTGTTAGTATGGTTTGATGAGCTTAGTGCAATAACCCTCTCTCTTCAGTATTGTACTGATCATAAAATACTGACACAAACTATTTAAATACGGTTTCTACTACTTTACATGGGTGTAAAACAACGTAGCCCATGGTTTACTAAACTCGTATTCAACCTTATCAAAACTAAAACCTATGAATAACACTCAACCTTTGGGTTGATTCTTTAAGCATGTATCTTAGGTAACTGAACAACTTATGGCATGGAGTGGCACTGGACTTGGAGGACTTTCAAACCGGTTATCATTCAAACATAACATTTCAAACTTAGATTCACGGGAACTCTTCTTTATAAGAACTCTGATATGAATGATAACTCATTTTCTAAAAACGTCTCTTTTCGAGTCGTTTTCTATTACTGTGACTGTTATACCAAGAAGTAATACCCCAGATCTAAATTCCGCTGTGATTGGTGAAAATGGGGGTGTTACAGATTGGTATTAGAGTCTCAGTTGTAGAAAACAAGGTCAAAACCTAAACTACAACTACTTTTCCTAAACCGAAGAAAGTCCTCAGTGCCACTGCCATTCCCCGAAACATTATATGCAAAAGGTTAGTCTAAATAGATATCCCATAACTGCTATTTTTATAAGTAACTTAGGTTATTTTACATCGGGTTATTATATAGTCATGTCTACTCCCCCTATCCTACTATCATCCCATCCAGTTTACATGCGGAGAATGCTCTTCCCTCTCTAAATGTTCTGGATTAAACCCCGAAACATCTCCCCTATTTCTTAGGAAGATTCTAGGAATAGTTTAGATTCCATAGCCTCTCTAAGTTTCTTGCCTTTTCCTAATAATCCATCTTATGCTTAAAAAGCATCACGTATTTCCCCACTAGCACTTATCGCTCTACCCACTATTTTTCCTTTACCCCCAATACTACCCTCACCAACATTTGATCCCCAAGGATTCTTTACTCTCGAAGGATCAATGTTACTTAGGAAACCCACACATCCTTCATCGTACTTACCTAGTAATAAGCCTAGCCTAATTAGGAAGCAATCCTATTCTTTAGCACCCCTACCCTTTTTCACTAATCTTCCTATATTCTAGCAAAGCAATTATTTGATGAGATTTGCTCAGTGTTTGGTGGTAAAGATTCTACCAAAAAGACACATAAAACATTATTGAAGCAAAACTATGAAAACTTTTCTGCAACCAGTACTGAGTCCATTGATAGCATATTTACAAGGCTGCAGAAGATAGTTACACAGTTGACTGTGTTTGGCATTGAAGTTGACATGGAAGATCTCAACCAAAAGTTCTTAAGGAGTCTACCTTCAGAGTTTAGTACACATGTTGTTGTCTGGAAAAACAAGCCAGAAATTGAAACTATGAAGCTAAATGATCTTTACAACAATTTTAAAATTATTGAACAAAGATTAAAGAAGTCTGGAGGATTGAGTACAAGTTTTGGACACATGGAACTTCTGTCATCTTCAATTGCTAATAAGTTAGATGATGATGATAGTGATTAAGATGATTGTACTGCTAGCTCAAATGCTGTCACCACTAGTACACAAAAGAAGGTTGTTGGACTTGGAGATCCTACATATTATGCTTTTATCTCAAGTCAGTCTAATGGATCACTTCTAACTTATGAAGACTTAGAGCAAGTGGATGATGATGACATGGAAGAGATAGATATCAAGTGGCAGGTTACTCTTCTTAGCATGAGGGCTAAGAAATTCTGGCAAAGGACTGGAAGACAAATTACCATAACTGGTAATGAAACTGCAGGATTTGATAAGAAGAAGATAGAATGTTTCAACTGCCATAAGTTGGGACTTTTTCTAGAGAGTGTAGAAAACCAAGAAAGCCAGATAACAGGTCCACATGGTACAAGTAGGAAAAGAAGAAAGAGCCATCAGTAGAAGAGCCAAAGACCATGTCGGCTATTGATGGAGTAAGCTATGATTGGAGTTTCATGGCAGATGAAAAAGAAGCACCTTCTGAATCAGGATTGGTAGCAACAGATTTTGCTCTAATGGATTTCTCAGACTCTGATGTAAATACTATTGAAAGTTGTTCTAAATCTTGCAAAGCCCTTAAAGAATGTGAAAAACTAAGGGAACTTTATGATAATCTAAGAACAGAGTTGAATGATGCCAACTATAATTTGTCAAATCATAAAAGAGGCATGTCTATTTTAGAGGCACAGTTAGAACATTATAGTGCTAATGAGTCTAAATATAATGATGATACAACTGTTTTAAAGAGATATCTAGACTATAAGATAACAGTTAATGAGGCCCTTAGAGAAGAATTAGAAACTTAAGAAGGCAAATGAAAATATTCAAATAACTTGTGATACACTAGCTTATCAGTCTGAGGAAATCAACAAAATTTGGCAAGCACAGTTTGTTAATGTTAGGTCGTCATTTCACAACACATAACCACATTATCTTAGCTAGAGAAAGTAAGTAGAGAGAGAGAATGGAAGGAACTTGTAAATGATAATAAGGAATGATATTAAGCAAGAACCAACACCCTCCAAGGAGGGATTACATAAGTATTTATACCCATAGTCTAGGGCATCACTTCCATGGGCTTTTCTCTTAACCATACATGCTTAGGCCCATGGACTATTACATACAAAACTAAATAAACTTAATAACATGTAACATAATAATACTTAAACGTAATAATAATCTAAAGCAACCTATTACAAAACTTAATGACTGACACTTGACATTAACGAAATGTGCTCCCAACAGTTAACAAGGCTAAGTTAGGTGTAGGATACAATTATGTTCCTCCACCACTAAGAGGTGTTCCAAGGTATAGATTTAGCACACACAGGGTTAGAAGAGTTTCAAGAACCAACCTTTGAATATGGCCCTAAATTTGTTAAAAGTGGTAGTGAAAAAAAGGTTTAGTCAGAGAATGAAGTATTTGAAAGTGCTAGTGATTCATCTTTTGTAGATGAAGTTGTGTCAAATGTTAAAGTTCAAGAGGAAACTAATGGTCCTAAGGTTGTTAGAAACGAAACTGAGTCACTTAGACAACAAGTTAAACAATCTAGGTCACCAATCAAGTATGCTGAGATGTATAGGTCTACATCTAGGTCAAGAAGTCCTAGGGGTAATGTTGGTCCCTTTTACTTGGTTATGAATAACTAAAAAGCTAATTTAACTAAGATATATGACTTTTAACACAGATGTATAAATGATTAACAATAAAGCAACATAAAGATAAGAGACAATATTTTTCAACATTTAATTCTTTATTAGAAGTTAATAAAAAAGAATCGTACCCAAGTGTTTGCGGAATAACACTTGGGATTGAAACGACAAGTATGGTGTTGACTCCTCTCTAAACTCAAAACAATATTTGAGTGACAACTGAGGTCGCACTGAGCTATCTCAGGGGCAATGTTGTTCTTTGGAGGAGTAAAAGAGGTTTTTTAATGCTTTGCATTAATTGCACAAACTTGTCAACTTTTACTCCTCACTTATGTTGCCTATTTATACACAAATATGTACAACTCTAATATACAATGGACTTGAGCATTCCTTAATAAAATCTTGATAGATTTTATTTTCTGGCAAGGGAAACTTCTTTGGGTTAAGTACAAAAGGTGCTTTCTGATGGCAGACT
Organism: Artemisia argyi; assembly: GCA_030686995.1. Classification (NCBI taxonomy): domain Eukaryota; kingdom Viridiplantae; phylum Streptophyta; class Magnoliopsida; order Asterales; family Asteraceae; genus Artemisia; species Artemisia argyi. The sequence continues at coordinate 153,752,685 of CM060698.1, read as the reverse complement.
AGATTTAACCATTTGGGGAAAGTTTGACCTTAAAATGATAAAACACTTTAGTGAACCAGTTCAAACTTTCCCGCCCAGTCTCGCCAAATCTTCAGTCTTCAAGTGTTGGGAATTATTCTATCAGTTACCACGGCTAGTGAAGATATTACAACTGCAGAAGATTGTACTTGCAGTGGAAACTCATTACCACTGCAAGAACAAATATTACCACTGCTCACTTGTTAACTGTTAGAGAAACGCGCATTAATAAACATAGAAAAGATTTTGTGTATATCTTATTCTATTAGTATTATACTTATCTTGTACAAGAGGACTCCTTGTTGTATAAAAGGAGATCCTAGATCATAGTTAGAACATATCTTTCAATACGTTTTCTTAGAGCTTCAAGGTGTAACCCTAGTGATATCTCAGATCACTCGTATTATTATTCTTAATAATATTGGAGCTAGTTGTTTTGTTACATTCATTGTTCATACATAAAACTGTTTAATTTACAATCAATCTTCTAAGTATCATTAAGTAGATTCCGCATACTTAGTGATATCACTCAAAGTATCATTATTAACACAAGTTCAAGGTGTTTCACGATCCAACAAGTGGTATCAGAGCAAGGCTTTGATATTTTGATTTAGAAGATCCTATGGCAGATTTAAAAGAAACAATGGAGACAGAAACAAGCCAATCAAACATTGCTGCAAAGCTTCCCAAGCTTAAAATTAATGACTTTGAGATGTGGAGGCTTATGATAGAGCAATTCTTTATGGTTCAAGACTACACATTATGGGAGATCATAATGTGTGGAAATTCATTCAAACCTGGTACAACTGTAGAGATGGTTGGTGACAAGCCAGTAACAAAAGTAAACGCTGGTCCTGTTACTAATGAAGAAAGAAACCAACTAAAGAATGATTTGAAGGCTAGAGGTTTGTTATTGATGGCTCTACCCAGAGATCAAGTTCTGGCTTTTACCAAATACAAGTCTGCAAAGACCCTCTTTGATGAGATCTGTGAAGTGTTTGGTGGTAATGACTCTACCAAGAAGACTCAAAAGACTTTACTGAAGCAGACCTATGAGAATTTTGGTTCAACAAGCAATGAATCTCTTGATAGCATATTCACAAGGCTACAAAAGATTGTTACTCAGCTGACTGCTTTTGGAATTGAGGTGGAAAAGGAAGACCTCAATCTTAAATTTCTAAGAAGTTTACCTGCTGAGTTTGATACCAATGTTGCTGTATGGGAAGATAAGTCAGATCTTGAGACCATGAAGCTTAATGATGTGTACAATAACTTCAAAGTTATTGAACAAAGATTAAGGAAAGCTGGCAAGTTAAAAACAAGTTCTGCAAGTGTAGCACTCATATCATCATCAGGTAATGATAGTTCAGATGATGAAAGTGATAGTGATGATGACAGTGGTAACATGATTGTTTCCACTGGTAATGGAAATGTTTCCACTAGGAGCTCAAAGAAACAGATTGCAGGACTAAGTGATGCTACTTTCTATGCCTTTATATCAAGCCATGTGGGTGGTTCAATCCTCAATCATGAGGACTTGGATCAAATTGATGAAGATGATATGGAGGAGATGGACATCAAATGGCAGGTAGCATTACTCAGCTTAAGATCAAAGAAGTTCTGGAAGAAGACAGGGAGAAAGATACATATAAGTGGTGATGAGACTGTAGGTTTTGATAAAAAGAAGGTGGAGTGCTATAATTGTCACAAGAAGGGGCACTTTGCAAGAGAATGCAGAAAACCAAGGAAATCTAACAATAAGTCAACTTGGTACAAGAAGGAAAAGAACAAAGAACCTACAACAGAAGAGCCAAAGGTGCTATTGGCTATTGATGGAGTGAGCTTTGATTGGAGCTTTATGTCTCAGAATGGAGAAGATGATTCAGAATCTGCAATGATAGCCACTGAGCATGCACTCATGGCTTTCTCTGACTCTGAGGTATATACTGATAATGCTTGTTCTAAAAACTGTAAGGCTGTAAAAGAGTTAGAGATCTCTAAAACAAAATATGATGAACTGATGCTAGATTTACATCATACTAATTATAATTTAGCAAATCATAAAAGAGGTCTAGGTGTTTTAGAAAAACAGATAGAGCATTATAGGGCTAATGAATCTAAGTTCAGTGATGACATTGCTGTTTTAAAAAGAGACTTAGATTTTTATGTTGAAGTAAATAAAGCTCTTAGGGAAGAGATTGAAAAGGTTAAAAAAGCTAGTAAGAATATTCAGATTACTAAGAAAACACTAGACCATCAATCCAAGAGCATTGACAAAATTTGGGAAGCCCAAATTGTGAGCAAAGCTAAATCAGGTCTTAGATACAATACTGTTCCACCACCTCTAAGAGGTGTTCCAGCACCTCCTGGCATTGTCCTAGCTCACACAGGCTTAGAAGAGTTTCAGGATCCACCCATGACCTATGGACCAAAATTTGTTAAACCAGTTGAAACTGAAAAGGTTCAGGTTGAGGTTGAAACTTTTGATAGTGCTAGTGACTCATCTCTTAAAGATGAATGTTTGAATGTTGAGTCTAAAACTAGTGTTACTGAAGATGTTAAAGTTGAGGAAAGAAAAAGTGTTCCTGAAGAAGTCAAAGAGAAGCCTAGAACACAGTCAAATTACACTAGGCCTACTACTAGGTATGCAGAAATGTACAGGGATAGGCCTAAATCTCCTAGAGGGAACATGAGAAGTTGGAATCATGTTAAAACTAGGCAGTTTGGAAGTGATTTTGTGTTCAACAATAAAGCTTGTCATATATGTGGTAGCTTTGACCATTTAGCTAAAGACTGTACCTACCACATGGGAAGAAGGGAAGTTTTTACAAGGGTGAATGGATATAATTCTAATAAAGTGACTCACCCAAACCCCCTAAGCAAGATGGTTCCCAGGTCTGTTATGCTTACCACTGGCATTAAACATGTTTCCACTGCTAGACCAGCAGTTACCACTGCCAGAAGTAATAACAGAGTTTATCCTAAGTCCCCTGTCACTTCTTTTGTTAAATCTTATCAAACAGGGAAAAAGGCTTATTTTGAAAAGAATGATCACAAGAATCACATGTGGAGACCAAATTTTTCTAATCCAGCAGTTTCCACTGCTAGGCATGCAGTTACCACTGCAAGACCAAATGTTTCCACTAATGGTCATAAGAAAAGGGTAAACTTGGGAAAAGCTGTTAAGGCCTCAGCTCGTTGGGAATGGAAACCAAAAGGAACAACAAACAATCCCAATGGTCTATCAATGACCTTTGATAGATACAATTATATTGATACACGAGGCAGATCCAAGTCATTTGTGGCTTGGGTCCCCAAAAGGTACTAATTCCTTTATGTTGTGTGCAGGGACAGTCAAAGATTACTAATGATTATGAATGACTTGATAATATTTTCTGAGTTTCATTATTATGTTTTTCAAGTTGTTTGGTATATGTCTGTTCTGCAAATGTTTATGAGATTGCAAGAAGAGTGTTACAGTCACCAAGAGATGTCACCAAGGAATATGATCTAATAAGCTGAATTTAGTTTCTATGGTAAACATTATAATGCTGAAGGTCTTACATACTGTGTAAAGAAGATCTTTTCATTCATTCCAAGACATAAGTTACAGCTTACATTCAAAGTTCCAATTGGATTACAAAGATCATTCCTAATACATTTGACTTATTGTGTACTACTAAGCTTCTATCAATTATTACATCATACTGGAGGCTATGACAAGTACAATGAGAAGCTGATGAAAGATGAATTTCAGATGAGTTCTATGGGGGAACTCACATTCTTTTTGGGGCTGCAAGTTCAACAGAGTAAAGAAGGAATTTTTATCAGTCAAGACAAGTATGTGGCTGAGATAATTAAGAAGTTCAAGTTCACTGATGCAAAATCTTCCAATACCCCTGCTGACAAGACCACTCACTTATTGTTAAAGAATGCTAGTGGTGTAAATGTTGATGTACATACTTACAGGTCAATGATTGGCTCTTTGATGTATCTTACTTCATCAAGGCCAGACATTATGTTTGCTGTGTGTGCCTGTGCAAGATTTCAAGTGACTCCAAAGACATCTCATATGACAGCAGTGGAAAAGATTTTTAGATACTTGAAGACTTATCCTAATCTAGGATTGTGGTATCCAAGGGAATCTCCTATGGAGTTGATTACCTACTCAGATAGTGACTATGCTGGTGCAAGCTTGGATAGAAGGTCAACCACAGAAGGATGTCAATTCCTTGGATGTAGATTGGTGTCATGGCAGTGCAAGAAACAGACAATGGTTGCTACTTCAACTACTGAAGCAGAATATGTTGCAGCTGCTAGTTGTTGTGCTCAGATCCTTTGGCTTCAGAATCAACTCTTGGATTATGGGTACAATTTCATGAACACCATCATCTATATAGACAATAGTAGTACAATTTGCATTATTAAGAATCCTGTGCAACACACTAAAACTAAACATATTGAAATTAGACATCATTTTATTAGAGATTGTTTTGAGAAAAAGCTCATTAATGTTGTCAAAATTCATACTGATGACAATTATGCTGATTTATTAACAAAAGGGCTTGATGTGGGTAGGTTTCAGTACTTGGTAACAGGTATTGGAATGCTTAATCCATAAACTCTTGATGTCTAATACTTTTTAGTGTAGCAGGATAGCTTTTAATGTACTATTGTTGTTTGTATATGTTTGTATGGTTTTTCACTAACACTTTTGAAGGAGAAACAAACTCAGTGGAAACTATGCATCACACAGTGGAAAGATTTGCTCTCACAGTGATAACAAGGAAATAGAGAAGATCATTTATTTATTACTTAAAAGGGTTGCAGAGTACATTCTTTCACAAAGACAAATTCAAAACACATGTAAACAACTCACAACCTAACAACCTAAGATCTTCAGACACTACATAGGCTTCTTTCCTTTGCCCTTATATGCATGCTTGCTCTTAGCTGGCTTGTTCCTCTTCTCATCAAAGGATAGTTGTTTTCTTGGACATGCAAGTCCAAGCACTTGTGGTGAAGGTTTCAGATCTTTTGCAGGCTTTGATGACTCTAGCCACTTCATGTTGTTTATGGCAGTCTTCAGGGCAGTTGTAAGTGCTTTTGGTAGTTCCTTAGAAAGGTTGAAGGTTGGATCATCTTTCTCTGAATCAACATCAACAGATGGAGCTGATGCAGTTCTTGGTGGAAAGTATCCACTCCATCCAGTAGAATGCTCCTCAGAATCTGAAACATAGCTGATTTCTTCATCAGAAGAGCTGTCAGAGGAGATATACACGATTGGGAAACTCATATTTGAGATTAGGGTTTGTTAATATGATGATTTCGTTGCTGCTGATTAATGTGTTTTGAGACCCCTATTTATATGCAAAGTCAAGGCTTATGGATAATTAATGAAGATTATTTACTTCTATCCGTTTTGGTAGTTCGAAGAAGTAATTATGGAAGATATCAAGTTAACTTTGGAGCAATAAATGTATAAATAGTAACTTGGTTAAAAGTTACTTGGGTTAACTATTATTGGTTAAGATTGGATGTTTAATGTGAATGGAGTTATAAGATGTGTATCTTAAGACACATAACAAATGGTTATTGATTCACCATGTCTTATCCACATAAGAATCAACTAGTCCTGAGCAAACGGCTACAGGTAAAGACACATCAAATCCGTTCATGGTTGATAGTTTACCAAAAACTAGGTTATCAACTCACCATACATCCTTGTGATCAAGAGTTGGCTAGTCCATAGCAAACGGCTCATGGTAAAGACATATCAAATCCGTTGATAGCTGATAGTTTGCTAAAAACTATAATTAGAGCAGAAAATTTTACATGTTTTACTTATCATTGCTCTTTGAAAATTCTATTGATTTTTACCAGTGCAGGTTCACTGTTACCACTGCCAGTGTAAACTTTTTCCTTGATATGTGTAGATGCAGGACATGACATTATCATTCATAGCTCTACCATGGCAACACTTCATGTGTCTGATTCTCAAGGATTAGATACAGGTTGTGAAATCCCTAGCCAAATTTAAACATATGGGTGGTTCAGTAGTACTATCTAGTTTCACTAGGTAAGAAATTGAATCTATGTCTAATGATGCACCTCTCTCAGAAGGTAATACATCTGGAAGTGCTGAAGGCAGTATGTTACAAAAGGAATTGATGGAACTGTGTACCACATTCTCTTAACAGGTGGATATTAATTGATGGAAGTTCTTCTGAATTTTGTCTTATTGTGCTGATTTTGGTGGAGATTCTCCCAAACAGGGGAGGATACGAAATATAATGATCAGAATGATTAGATTCAGGGGAGGTTTGTTCTCAGATAATGATCAAAGTTAAGAGTTTATGCAGATAATGAGAAGGTTAGAGCTTTGATTCAGAAGATTAAAGATCAATATGCAAGAGCTGATAAAGGATTAAGAAAAACAAGATAAGTGTTTGGAAGAATTCCCATATCCTCAGGTTTATTGTATACTTGAAGAAACTTATTGATTTACAAATAAATCATAAGTTTAGGGGAGGATTGTTGGGAATTATTCTATCAGTTACCACGGCTAGTGAAGATATTACAACTGCAGAAGATTGTACTTGCAGTGGAAACTCATTACCACTGCAAGAACAAATATTACCACTGCTCACTTGTTAACTGTTAGAGAAACGCGCATTGATAAACATAGAAAAGATTTTGTGTATATCTTATTCTATTAGTATTATACTTATCTTGTACAAGAGGACTCCTTGTTGTATAAAAGGAGATCCTAGATCATAGTTAGAACATATCTTTCAATACGTTTTCTTAGAGCTTCAAGGTGTAACCCTAGTGATATCTCAGATCACTCGTATTATTATTCTTAATAATATTGGAGCTAGTTGTTTTGTTACATTCATTGTTCATACATAAAACTGTTTAATTTACAATCAATCTTCTAAGTATCATTAAGTAGATTCCGCATACTTAGTGATATCACTCAAAGTATCATTATTAACACAAGTTCAAGGTGTTTCACGATCCAACATCAAGTCATCAGTCTTCAGCTCCTTGATAGTTGTTGAGGAGTCTTGGGGTTCAGTGAGTTATTGTCATCCTCACTGAACCCATCACCTTCTTCTTGGCTTAGATGTCACTCACTGAGTTCCGCCTCACTGAATGGAGAACTTTTCTTCTTAGGCTCTGTCTAAGCATCCTGAAGATGACTCACTGAGTTACTGTTCACTCAGTGACTTGTTTATAGTTAGGTACTTAGGTGATTTTACATTCAAATCCTTGTTAGAAGAAGATTGGGGAATTCAGTGACCCAACAATCTCCCCTTATTTGAACATAAAAATAGCCTAAGTGTTTCTTGATTCAGTGTGAGTTGGCAGGGGTCTTCATCTCTTACTGAATGTTGATGTAATTATAAGTAGGACACATAGTTTAAACAAAGCATCAAAGTTTATTAATAGCTATTACAAGTCCTACAAATTACAAAAATAAAAAAAGATAGTTGTTGTTGCAGATTAGATGTTCAGTTGGTAACCAAGGGCTTCAAGCTTTGCTTTCTTTGATCAGAGTAGATGTCTTTCAGGATGTTCATTTATCATTGCTTCTAAGTCCTGGCAGAATCTTTTGTTCTCAGTACTCTTGATGGAGGACGCCAACATGAGGTACATGAGCATTGCTTTAACTCCTGCCTTCTCCATATCAGACATTCTTTGAAAAGCTAAGTTTCCATACTCATCAGTAAAACATAAGCCTCTTTCAGGTGCTTCAAGGACCGCATTGTTCACAAAAGTGATCCCTTCAGGAAGCGACCTGTCACAGTCCAGCCCTGGTACTTTGATCTCAGGCTCCATCTCAATATGCTTCCTTTTACTCCTGGAAGCCTTTGATGGAGCAGTCTCTATTGTTGAAGCAGGAAGAAGGGAGGGAATGTTCAGTGCTTCAGGCATTGCTTTCAGTCTGTCATACCTTTCCTTCAGTGACTTGAGAAGGTTGGGTACCACAACAATTTTCTTCTTGGCAATGATGGGACGAAGCTCATCAAGTTCAGTGATGCCAAAGTCAGCAAACCTAAATGGTTTGTGAATATCCATCACTCTTTTATCTTGTCCCCTGAAGACAGTGATTATTGCAGGATTGGTGTTGCGATGGATTTGAATATCAGTGATGGTTTCAGGTTTCAGCCTTTCTTTCATTACCCAAGTATACCTTTCAATCCTGGTCTTTCTTATATGAGCATCCCTCCTGAGCTTTTCTTCCCTTTCCTTTTTTAGAGCACTCATTTCTTCTTCCTGAGCCTTTTTGAAGGCTGCACCAGCTTGCTCAGTGGCTAGTGCCTCAGTATCCAGACCAATCTTTTCAGTCTCCTCATGAACAACCTGTATAAGAGCAGGCTTGCTCATCCTCTCTTCTTCAGCCACCTTTTGTAGTATCTCAATTCTTTCCATGTGAGCTTGAATTTTAGCATTGGTGAGATTATGTACTACTCCATTGATTTCAAACGAGACTCTGATAGGTTCATCAGGGTCATATCTGACTATGGTTGAGGCAGGCTTGAGCACAATTTCAGGTTCAGAGGTGGTAGCAATACTTTTTCCTCTGTCCTGCCTGAGAGTTGAGGAGACTGGTTCCTCTTGTGGTGGAACTTCAGTGATTGGAGTGACATGCTCCCCCTCAGTGTGAGAGGGTTGTCTAGCTTCTTGTTTTTCAGTATAAGGGGCTTCAGTAACATTCTCCCCCTCAACATTTGCCTGAGCGTCAGTGATGGCAAGTGTTGGAGGTACTGACGAAGAAGTAGACGTACCCTTGAAGGCTTGAAAAATTTCCGTCATCATAGACTTGATTTTCGCAGTATCCTGTTGAATGGTAGATACTTTGGAGTCAAGTGCAGCCTGAGAGTTTTCAAGGGCTGTCATCCTGGATCCCATTGTCCATGCCAGAGAAGTGGACTTTTGGGATAGAGCTGCCACTGATTCTTCCATTGTTGTAAAGGAAGATTTGAGAGACTCCACCGTTGAGCTGAGACCTTGAACATTTGATCCCTTTAGCAAGCCAAGTAACTCGGTGAGGGTCACTGAGTTTACCTGATAAGTCTCAGATGCCTGAAGAAGCTTCCTGGTTAGCTCAAGATCATCTTTGACTGATTCTTGAACAGACTGAACCCCTGCATTCAGCTTGTTGAGGGATTCCAAAAACTGATTGAGTTGAGAGACCATTTGTGTCAGGGAGTAGGTGACTGTGGAATTCTGTTCCCTGACATCATCATTAAAGTCTTCAACAGCATCCTTGAGATTGTGATAGTGAACTGCTTGCTCAGTGTGCATGTTAAACACTTCATCAGTGACCCCCCTGTACAAGATGTTGGTTATCTTCTTGATGATTTGGTGAAAACTTTCTCAGTGAGAGGAGCTTGATCATCTTCTGAGGACTTTGATGTGGAGTTAGTTTCAGCAGCCTCAGTGTCAGAGGGTTGAGGAGACTGAGGAATTGGTTCAGGGACTGTCTCCTCAACCACCATATCTTCACCAGCTTCAAAAATCTCCTCATCACTGTGAAATTCATTATCAGAGAATAGGGCGGCCTGAGCATCAGCCAGAGAGTTAATCTGCAACAAAAGGTTATCTGGCTCCTCTTCATAAGAAGACTTGCCTTCGGTTTGGCCAGGTCCTGACCCCTCTAATCTAGTAGATTGGGTTTTATCTACCTGGTCCTTAGAGCCAGTTCCTAAGTTGTGGGCACCTCCGAGATTGGTTATGGGTTCCATATCAGCGGGTGGCCTTTGTCCCTCTGAATCTTTGTCCCCTGTGACCCCTTCAGACACTGATGGGTGTTTTTCAATGTCATCCTGAGGAATTGTGAATGTTGTGTCCCTATCAGTGGGTTGTTTGTTTCCCCCTGAGTCTTTGGGATGAGTTTTTGTGCCCTCAGACAAAAGCTTTGATTTGCGAATGTCCTCATCAGGCACATGAGTGGTGATGCCCCCTTTCCAACAGGCTTGTTCTGGCCTGTCGAAGGTTTAGGGGCGAGAACTCCCTGTTGCTTGGGTTGTGATTTACCCGAGCCTTTGGCAGGATGTGAGTGTTTGTGGGTCCCCTTCTCAGTGGAGTAGTGCTGCCCCACCGAGGATATAGGACCCCTTGCTCCCTGAGACCCTGGTTGTGATTTCCCAGAGCCTTTAGCAGGATGTGGAGGTTGGGTTGGTTCCAACTCCACTGGCTTGTTTATGTAAGTAGAGCCTTTGGGAATGGGTTCGCCCGAGAACACTGAGTGTGATGTCTCAGTGCCCTCCGTTGGCCTTTGTTTTGGGGCCAAAGATTGACTTATGGTCCTGAGGGTGTCAGCAGTCAGGGTCTTTTGCTGTTGTTGCCCCCTTTTGTCAGGCTTAGGGGCAGAGGTATCAGTGGCGAGTGACTTGGGTTGAGCCACCTTCCTGGACCCATGTCCCTTCTTCCTCTTCACCTTCTTGGTGGGTGAGGGAACTGGTGATATGATGTTGTCACCCTGGATAGCAGTTAGCATATACGTGGTTAGGGCGACAGGTGTTACCTCAATAGGGTCACGAGAGTAATTTGCCTTATGTAAGACATCAGGTTCAAAGCCAAAACTGTCAGGCTTGATATACTCGGACCCTAATAAGTCATTCAGGGCACAGGAAATGAATCTAGCATCTACTGTAGTCACTGTAGTTTTTTGGGCGAAAAAAAGACACTGGTTTTTCATTAATAATATTTATAATTAGGTTACGAACCTTACAAAACTAATTAACATACCCGGGTGTGGATTTGTCGATTTCTCTGAAAGTTTGGTGAGTGTAAGAAAGGGTTGAATGTTCTAAGAATTCAGGGGAAGGTGGTGATTATTAAAAAAAATAATAAAAAAAAATAAAATAAAAAGTATTGTTGAAAGAACAGTGATAACACACGGACTAAACGACGTCGTTGTACTGTTAAAAGAACAATGATTACTGTTAAAAGAACAGAGTGTCCTGCTTGCCCAATACGATGCCGTACGGTTATACAAACGGTGTCTATAATACTTTAGCTCGAACTATCACGAAAGACAAAGATATGACGAAGCACACGCAGCCAAAAAAAATTATGCAAAAAACCCGGCATTTTAGTTTTCACAAAATTAAATACTACTATTATATACATTAAAAAAACAAAGTTAGAGCCATAAAGTTAGAGGCTTGTTCCAGTATCTTCGTGCCATAAAGCAGCCTCTGGTTGCAAATCATCTCCAGTTACAGTCTGTAGCAAAAAGAAGTGAGCAAAGGGTCAATACAGGTTTGCATATTTTACCACACAGCAAAGAGCTATTAATCAAATGACAGAAACATAAGGGTACATCCAGTAAAAGCAAAATCTTATCTAAAATCTAAAAGTGACACAATCGCCATAAAATTACCTTCTTTGGTATTTTAACCCCAACAGGTGGTCGGGATATATGGTTATGATAATCCGGAAGCCTGTATATAGCACATCTGAAACAGAAGTAAAAAGTACATTAATAAACTTCTAACATGCTGAAAAAACCAAACAAAAATCAAATCCTGTTAGAAATAATGTAAGGCATTGTTGCTTGAAGCTTACATGACTTGATTATCCATGATATCATCCATCCCCACAACAGGCGAGCTGAATACTGGAGGACAGGGATCGCCGCCACAAAGGGATAGATAACCATTCATCCCACCACTGCACAAAGACCAAAATTAAAGCAGAAAATGTCAACATGCAGCGTTTTAGTTTGAAATCACATAATAAAAAACCGATCGTACTGTAAATGAACCCATTATTTTACTAAGAGACAAGAATTTGCAGAATGACAAATACATCATACAATGAACCATGACGTGTAATTAATTAGACTTGCCAAAATGTAACATACAGCCATAGACCAACAATACATATAAGTGATATATGTACTTTGAAAAGCGAAAATCACGACATATTTACTTATGTGGATCAACTTACAAAAGTTGGTTAAAAAATTGGTCAAATGTGGTGAGTCAAAACAGGTAGTAAGGTGCCCAAAATCTGCTTTAAATGCATACAGCTTCCTAAATCGGTTTATTTGAAGGCATACAGCCGTATACTGTTACGACAATAATAATGTTTTTGTAATCATAGATAACACAACATATATATTTAATAAAAGATTTTGAAAGTGTTTGTAGCATAGTAGGTCAACCCAGCCCTCCTCATACTAGAAGAATGTCCGCCAGACCCCTGTTTGACCCGTTACTCAAGCCACACACATCTTGCCACCTCTATTGAAAGAATAACAAACTTTTATTAGGAGACATTGACAAGCTGTCAAGAAACAGCTTTCCTTCATCTAACTTCAAACCATAATAGACTTCATAAAGTTTGTTTGGAATTTCTTCTTGCAAGGGTAAGGATTAACATAAGTACATAACCACTAGTAACACTAGCATAGGTGGCTTTAAAAATTATGATTAAGAAAAAGCAACAGGTATACACTGCAATACAAACCTTGCAGCCGGATCAATTTTTTCTTTCACTTCAACACGTTCATTGGCAGAAAATTGCTTGCAACGGTCATTCAGAGAGAATATGTATGGAGAAAGTGTGTGTGATGATGCCACAAAAAGCATGTGAGCCATTGTGCTATTTCTGCGAGCCTCTTCTTCCTGTAAAAATCAGACAGACAATGTCAACAAGAGTCAACAAAATCATTACTATGTAAAATCCAAAAAAATTATCAAGTACGCAAACAATAATCTTCATACCGTTAAAGTGTTTTCTACTTTTCTCACTTCTTCAAGAAGACGATCCTCATCAATGAAAGGCAGTTTTGCTATTCCCTGCGAACAATTTACAAAAGTTTGTGAATTTCTTGAAATACATAGAAAAAAAGAGGTGGAAAATGGGTGGATGGGTGCTTCGGTACAGTAGTCAAAACAGGTCATCAAAATAGATACTTTTAATCTGTTTGACCCGAAACATTTTGTCCACTTATTAAGTTTTAATATAAGGTTAATTAGCATGCCAACAATCACTGAAAAAATGGCAAAGTTCATGATTAATTAGCATGCCAAAAGACAACCCACAAGACATCCTACCCAGATATACCAATAGGAAGGTAAAAAATCACACCTGCCACGCAAACCGCTTGCCATTCATGTCGATTTCAAAATCTGAAACAGTAGAAAAGAAATACATGAGTGTAAAAAACTATTAAGCATTACAATGAATGCTTAACTTGCTCAAAGCGCTGATTTTACCTGTTGGGTAAAAATCGATAATGGGTGAATTTGGATCCATCATCAATTTTCTGTATTGCTCAGGAAGAGCATGAGAACTGCATAAGGAACTTGGTTAGATACTAAAAATATGGAAAGATGGTTGGTGACAGAACATGTGTGAGAGGTTCAACCTTGCAGCAGGCAACACTCCCATCAGCTGGTTAAACGGCTTCAATGGTGAACCTAATTCAAAACTGATATCTAGATCTCCAAGGTCCTTAAGATCAGAAGCAAATGGTGCATAATGGTATGGATAAAACCTGAAAAATATTTTTTCACCAATGCAAATCAGTAAAAATATTGTTCCACTACACCTCAAGGGCACAAGCAAAGCAAACTTGAGATCGGAATATAGTTTACTTGTACACACACAAAAAAAGTCTTCTGAAAACTCTCAAAAAAGATTTGGACATGGTCTAAATCAAGGTAGCATTCTTGACCCATTTAACTATTAAAGGGGTCGAACTGGTCCATGTTAAAAAAAAAATAAAAAAAAAAAATAAATAAGTCAAAGGAAAGTTACCACGGCCAGGAACAGACACCTTCATAGTAATAATGCATCACCAAACATAAGCCTTCGGTATATCTACGAACCTGTGAAAAATCAAGAACATATATGTTTAGATTCCTTCTAAGTAGCACTTCACACAAAGACTATCAGGCAAACGAACTGAAAGGCAAGTGTTGAATGGCTGTTTAACAAAGAAAATTGGAGGTTAAAAGGTCATCTCTCGGCTCAATAGTAAAATTTATGTGATTGTTACAGGCGCTGCCTTTTCTATTGATTTTGTATTCCCTTTTTGGTTTTTTTGTCTTTTCTTCTTGAAAAGAAGAGGCTAAGGGGTTTGAATTCTTACAACGTCTCTCCGTACTTCTTCAAGCTCTTTGGGAGATTTCGCCTCGAACTTCTCTTCATAATACCTCTCTTTCCACCTTGGCTCTCCCAGTTTTATCTGCCAACAATACATCAAAAAAATGCTAAATATATCAACTTAGACACTAAAGAATACTTATAAAAATTTCAATATTCACAGTTACAAAGTGCATATCTTAATACGTGATTACGACTCTACAAGTCAGCATTTTCACAGAAAATATGATATCTATGTATATATTGTTAATATCACATGCATCATATCTAAGGCAAAACATAATTTCTCTGTATTCTATGCTATAACTAACCTTATCTTCCTCTAGCTGGTCAGAATTGAAAGCATCAGATTTGTCACGCAGTATCCCCTTCAGTTTTCTTTTCAGTTCTTCTTTGTTGTCAAGCACCTGAAAACAAGTAACACCTTAAGTGACAGAAAGTGTAGTTGACCACAAAACGATATATAACACAAGAGATAGCACTCTTGACCCATTTATAAGTATGTGTCAGTGTTACATCTCAAACAGATTGAAAGTTTCCCCAAGTCTATCTTTGATGCACACAACCGTTTAGATTGTTCTATTCAAATATTTAATTGTTATCATGGTAATACTGCTTTTGTAATAACATGTATAAAAACTGTCTGGTCATCAGAAAGAATTTCTCAAAATGGACAAAGAAAAGTGCTTGTGGATCAACGTGGCCATCTTTCCACTTATATGTAATTACATAAAGAAGTTTTCCAGTGCCAAAGCAGCTTTAGATTTGCAGGAAACATACATTATCTTTTTCAAGACTGCTCTTGGCAGCACCAATGGTGGACCCAGATGCTTGAGCTTTGTCACGTTTTATCCTTGCAGCTTGTCTCTGCACACAAAATAAAAAAACAGCACGTTAATATAATTTAGCTTTTCAAACATATATTCTTACAGTAGTTATAAATTGAAACTCATGTTAACCCGATGAAGGCGGTCTCTTTTCTGGAAAATTTTACGTTCATATGATCCCACAGCCTGAATAAAATGCTCCACTTTACTAAGATTTGGCTGGGAGTGAATAAAAAAAGAATCAACAAGTCAGCAAACAAAATCAATGACCAAGAGGTAAGCTTTCAAAGCAAAAATACACTTAAAACATATTACAAAAGATAGTCACCTTGCTTCCATCAGTCAGATACCCATTCATGGTTTTAAGTTCCTTTTTATATACAGTTAAAAGTAACTTTATGGCACCCTGAAAAGCAGAACATAAAAATAAAATTTATAAATAATCAAATAGAACTATTCATTAAATGGAAAATTAATACAATGGTCACTTGTCAAAAGGTACCTCACAAATTTCCAAAGTGGGCATACGTGGTAAAAAGTCGTTCCCAACAAAGAAACACATGAAGATAAAATCATCAACTATTCGCTCAAAATCGAACTTAAAAGGAAGACGAAGATCTTTCATGTCCATCTCACACTTCAGGTACTCCCTAAGAGTCCAAATGTTGAGAAACTGCAAAAGCATTGTTAAGAAACAAATCAACAATAAAAAAAACAAAAACAATCACCTATGAAATAAAGAGCCTACCAGGAAATGAAACTAACTAACGGCACAAGTTTTGTTTGACAGTTACCTGGTACAGCTTCTTAGGCACAATATCAGCATCTCCTTTTTCATCAAATACTACCTGAAATATCACAGTGAGAGAACATATGTTAGATGTTCATCACAAACTAATACTGAACTACTATGGTCCTCTTTGAATAGACTAACCACCCCCATGTTACACCATGCTAAATAGATGCTGAAATACGTTAACTACATGATAACGGGGCAGTAATGAAGTCGACATGTACACATTATAAATAAATTTTAGGACATGATACCAAACAAGCCATATGCTAATTCTCCTCCAATGACTAACCAACCCCCTCTTAGGTTAATGGTGCTATACCTCTCTGAGTATCGAAAAGTGTACTTCATGGGTAGCCAATGCCAACATGATCAGATCTGCATCCTGTGATTCAAAACAAAAACAAAGAAACAAATAAGTATAAAAATTTAAGGGAAACATGAAAATTCTCAGATGTAAATATGGAAGTGAGCTGAAGGATAAACAATACCAAACCGTATAAGCAATGACGGGTGTTTGGATCAAAACCAGGAAGATTCCTTTGAAGACGAATATATGACATTATCTTATGTTCCCCTTCACCAGGAACATTAGCATCAGAAACGATAACCTTCAGAAAAGAGAAGAGAGAGCAACAATGATAAGTTTGAACAGCTTTATTATGACAAACTTGAACATACTCCCTTGATAAACCATTAATCTATGTTAAAGCATTACTATCGAAATTTACCTTTATGGGTTTCCATCCTGGATCGTTGTTTAATCTTTGGTGAACATAATACTGGAGAGCAACGGACAGAAGTGCCATAAATTCAGTCCCAGGAGTGATAACATTGGAGTCAAAAGTTTGAGATTCTTGTTTAGGAGGAAGCTTTCTGCCTTCTCTCTCAAACTCCTCCCTCAGCCTCTCCTCCTCGGCAACCTAAAAAGTCAAAGTCAAAGGGTTTAATCAACGCAAATGCTAAAGTGAAAAAACCCAGAGCAGGGTTAACGTGCATACCGCATCTGCTGCATCTTTGGCTGCTCGAAACCGCCTAGACCGCTGCTGGTTCATTTTTGCCCTTGGGGCAACACCATCTACAACACACTTCCAGATATGTTAGGAATTGCAAAGTGTCAATTTCAAGTAGTACAGTAGTAACACCATAATTTTTAAACATACTACCCACCAATAGCCAAATAAAGCAGCTTTCGTGGCCGCACCATCACAAAAAGTCGATCTATGTAATCAAACATGCATCGAAACACCTCATTAAAAGAGGTTGGAGAAGGCTGCATACAGGGAAATAGTCTAAATGAGCAATTTTAATCATTAAAGCTACATACATAATATGAAAACAAAATGATGCACACACAAATTTAAGACAAACACAACAACTCAGAAAGAAAGAAAAAAAAAAAGTATAAAATATTTTAAAGATGGTTATTCCCATTTTCAGTTTCACATATGGACATTAAATCTGGCATATAAATTTGTTGTTATAAAACTCCTCACTTGCGATTTTAGATTCTCTTTGGATGGTTTTAATAAAAAACTTAGCACTCAAGAAACCACACTAAAGCTCCCTAAAGACTCTGTGTTGTTCATATGTCAAAAACCAATATTTTTATTTATAACCTTAGGGACACTCCTCGAATGACAAACCTCTGCAACCTGAAAGTTTTCTCTAAAACATCAGGATAATACACAGCGTGACAATCAGTGAATAACTAACTAACCACTGAAGCCATTCAGGTTACTAAAGATTTCTACTTGTTGATTATCCACACCATAGATCAACTTCAGACTTTTGAACCCAAGATTCAACCTGACAATGTGCACCTACATGCCATTAACAACTTAAAAAAGAATGGTCAACAAAATCTTATGTACTACACTTGAAGAGTTATCCTTTCGTCATGGCACTATCCTTGAAAAAGATATTTTCCAATAACAGCATCTATTCGTTCGTTTGTATCTCTAGGGGAAACTAGTTCGGTGGCTGTTCACCTTTTTTAACAATATTTTAGTAAGAGCACTGGACTGTATTTGCAATTAACAATCTTCAATATGTGGGAATGTATAACAGACTCAAACAGCTTACTAGATTAATTACTATGAAATCTTTCTATTCTTTCTTACTCCAAATTTTCCTTAGGAATCTCTATAAGACCGAAAAGTAGTGTTGGTTTGTTCATGATTACTTCTCTTCTATTCACCTAGCATCAATGAGCTAACTACACGCACTTCAGTCAAGCAATCACTAAGGGGGTGTTTATCTACGCTTATTTTATGGTTTAAGCTGATAACCAATGGCGGACCTATGTAGGGGCAGGGGAGGGTCCTAGCCCCCCAAAATTTGTGGCACCTAGTGTAAATATTATATGTTTTAGGGGTAATTTAGTTGAGGTTACAAACAAATCTCCAATTTGGCCCCCAAGATAAATTCCCCCCACCCCACAAAGAAAAATGTTCTAGTTCCGCCACTGCTGATAACCTAAGGTTGAGTGTTTGGATTAGCTTATAATAAAAAGGTGGAAAGAATATGGTTTGAGTGTTTGAATTAGCTTATAATAAAAAGGTGGAAAGAATATGGTTATATAAGTCAATAAGTCATTAAGTCCTGAGGTCATATGCTTATCCAAACACTTCAATTGGCTTATTTGGGCTATATAAGCTAATAAGCCCCACGAAAAAAAGCTAACAAAACACCCCCCTAAGCACCTATTTGAATAAGCTATTAAAGTGTATTAAAAAATAATCTGATAAGTAGTCCAAATTTGCAATCCGAAAATCATAGCCGGAATGCATTAAAAACCATTAATCATACTCATACAGCAACATTAAAAAAAAAAAAAAAAAAAAAAAAAAAAAAAAAAAAAAGTAAGTAAGTAACCCGGTCTTGAGGATGAAAAGAACGGTGAATGATAGCATTGACATCAAGATAAAGATTATCATATTCAACTTTACTACTTTCTTCTTCAGTTACATCCAATATAATCTTTGGATATTTTTCAACCAGCCATCGGTAAAACGCCGGAACACCCATTGCGATTGCTTTTGTTGGGGAAAGTACGAAAGCTTCTTTTTTCTTTTTCTTTTTTTTTAGGCGGGTAAAGAAAGTTGAGAATCGATTGATATATATACAAAGAGTAAATTACATGGATGGTCCCTCTGGTATGTCCAAAAAATTGTGACCTTCGTCCCTCGAAGTTTGGAGTTTCATTATTCGTCTCTAATTTGTAGGTTGGCAATCGAGTCGTGTTCGTGTTGTCTTATTCAGGTTCGCGGGTTGAAATAGCCTCTGCCCAAACACGACCCATTTATTAATCATGTAAAGAAGCTCAACCCTAACCCAGACCTACATAACACACATAACCCGTTTGTCACTCGTTTAATCTGTTTAAGTAAATAAGTCAAACAGTGAATAAGGTTGGTAGTTTGTTGATTTAACTAGTTTAAATGCAAAAATGATATAAGAATCTAAAATATGATAAAGATAACATACAAATAACTATACGACAATTCAAAGGATATTTTTGTTATAAAGGGTCAATTTAAAATCTAGAGTAAACTACGAAAAATGTCCCAAAACTTTGTCAAAATTGCGAAAGTTGTCCTCAAACAAAAAAAGTGCAAATAGTGTCCCTAACGTTTCGACTTTCTACGAGTTGTATCCTTCCCGCGTTACTATAGTTGCAAAAAATGTTTTTAGACTAACACTCGTTAACTTTTTAACGTTAGTCAAAGTCAAAGGCCTGTAAAATGATTAATCTACCCTTGTCTTCTTTCCCACTTTTATTTTCTTTTGCACCATCACCATTTACCACCACACAACCGACACCACCACCAGCACCACACTTTTTCTGAGACGTGATGAGTGGGAATCGCACCAGGCTTTACCTCTCAAGGGATCTTGAGAAGCTTACAACCCCCACCAGGCAGTGTATCTGATCGTTGTAGTATAGTATAGTGACAAGTACCGGGGGATTGATCGTTCAGCTTAGGAATAGTGTCGCTAGGATTAGAAAACCTAAATACTAGTTCTAAAGGTGAGGGATGATTATTTTTGTATTTTATATTTTATGAAAAGCAATTAAAAATCTCGGGTTTGAAGGATTTGGGCGGAATTAGTTGCTAATCAACTAACCCAATACTAAAGATGCAATCAAAATAAAATACTAGAAATAAAAATAAACTAAATTATACTAAAGTTATGAGCAATAAGTAGAGAAAATGTGTTTACTTAGATTTCACTACTCCCTAGATATCTTTTACACGTTAATTACTTATTATAATTGCATGGATGACGGATCGTATTCCTTAATACCATTCATGGGGTGGCACACTTAACTCCCCAATCCTATGAGCTCTTATCTCCTCCTATACCATGCCCAGCACAACCATAGGGATTGTAAACAGTCGCTCATGCATTAAATACAACCAATAAAGACCTAGTGCGTGTTGGTTCATGTTTCTTAAGACGTTCAAGCATGTTACCAATTGGAGATCTGCCAGTTTTCTTAAGCCTAACATATAAATCATTCATCCAAGACAAGTATAAACAAATAATCAACACATAATTAACATCTAGGTTTCATTAGATCCAAGCAAACACAAGATAGATCTAGCCTAGCATGATGGAATTAAGACAAGAACAAGATATAGACAACCAACACATAGACATATTGATTGAATTAAAAGAACACTTATCTCAATTACACATGAAAGGTATCAATGGCTTGGAACCCTTGAAAAACCTGTAAAATTTGCACCAAGTTCGTACTTAGGGTTTCTCCAAAACTTCTCTCTTTTTAATGTGAAAATTAGAAAACTATATATAGGAAAAGGGGTCTGACGGCGTCAAGACCAACCTTGTGACGCCGTCACCTCGCCGCCAAAACTCTTCTCGGACTGCCTTGATCTACATTTGACGCCGTCATGTAATAATCATTTCTAGGCCGTCATGACTTTTACTCTTGACGCCCTACTTCGTGACGCCGTCAAATCTGTACTGGATCGTCATGGAATTTTGCTCTTGACGCCGTCAGGGAGTTACTCTTGACGCCGTCACCTACTGTTCCCAGCATGGAAAATTAAGACTTTGGCGTTTTCTTCACTTTTATGCTCAAAAAACGTCCGAATTGCTTCCTTTTCCAGATTTCTCTCCCAAAGTACCTAAAATCACAAAAGGAACGATTTAGGGCAATATTTGATCAAATAAATTCAATTCCGGGCTTAAATGACCCCCTAAAAACGGATCATTTTTCGCCTCATCATATACCCTTACACTTGAGATTTGCTTGTCCTCAAGCAAATTCGCTTTTATTCTAGTCAAAATACAAGTTAGGGGTCATTTAACACTAATATAAAAGTAATTACAACAAATAATCGTTCCACTAAAGACCAACAGACAAGCACGGAGGTCATATACTAGCACCTCACAAATAGTGTTTAGATACTCACATCTCTCGGGTGTAATAAAGTGTAAATTACAATATGGAAACGGAAGATATCTCTCACTACCTGTCATAGCAAAATAGATTACCATAGGCTTGGGAAAGGATCAAACCTCCACCACATGGCGTAAGCACCTAGGATAAACTATCAAAGAGGTCTTTTAAAGGGTTGTAACGTTAGGTGTAGGGATATGAAATACACGGTTTTGTTGGATAAAGGAGGTTTTACTGGTGGTGAGTTAACAATCTTGGTTAATTACATGTACAATGTGACGTTGCTAAGCCAAGACTAGACTCGACTTAAGCTAATAAATGAAAAATAACAAAAACAAAAAAATGAACATAGAATAAAAAGGGATGGTAGTCCGTATGTTTTTTTCTCTTTTCTTTTTCTATTTTTTTTTTCTTTTTCTTGATTTTTCGATTTTTTTTTTTTTTTTTTTTTTTTTTTTTTTTTTTTTGCATACACTCTTACCCTACCATCCAAAATAATACATCATAGGGAATGAACATTCTCCTTACACTTGAATCTTTACATACTTTACAATAAACTAATCTAATAACTCGAATTAAGAAAATCAAAACACTTGGAGTACTTTTAAGATTAACGTACATATGGGGGTAATAATATTATGTTCTTCCCATTACTCCATAAAATAAGTACTTACCCATGAGTCCCAATCGTCCCAAAACAATATGTACAAGGATATGACTCGACTTAGCAACCATGTAATCAATTAGAAAGTTAACTTAGGGTTTAAACAAATAACAATAATGCACTAAAAATGAGCGCATACACGGAAGGCTAAGGCGATTTGGTTGTACATTTAAGTGGGGTGTAACAAATTCTTCCTTTAAGTAAAATGCTTAAAGTTAGAAACGAAAATATAGGCTCGGAGGGGTGTACTAGGGGTATCGTGTACTAAAAATGAGTACAACGCTAAGGGTGTGGGAAAAATTAGTTGACTTAACTAGTCAAGTAACATGACTTAAATGGTCAAGTAATTATGATACGGGTTTAACACAAGGGTGATCCTAATGCCTCTTATCATGTAGTAAATCCTACCACACGAATGTAGTCTCACTAGCGGTCTCGGGATGCATCACTAACGCAAGTTCTAGAATCTAAATGCTACCGGTACACTCATAAGCACTAATAATGAATGCTTTTCCTATCAAATCTAAAGGCGAACCTCACATATTTGGGTGGAAATTTTTTCTGAATATACGGTTATGTGCTAGTCATACAATCTCCTATCCATGAGACGCTTGCTATGGCTAAAGTTTCACTCCTAAATGTTGTAAAAAATTTTAAATTTGGCGCTAAAATTGCACTAACAAGTATTTCTTATAGTTTTATTACACATCTACCATCAAACAAAACAAACTCAAGCGAAAGTGCATATGTAAGGTATCATCATTTTACCCTCCCCTTACACTTAAGATGAACATTGTCCCCAATGTTCAAGTAAAGAATGTAAAAGTGAAATAAGTAAAAAGAATGAAATCAAATACTCCCCTGATTCGCTCGGTATGGATAATAAGGTGGCCAGGTTAGATCTTCCTCCAAGAAAATGAAAAATCAAAGCTTCCCTTCTAAAATATAAATCATCTTCTTGTCGTACATAACTTGTAAAACCTGATAAAATAGACAAGACAACCTCGCGTAAAATAGGCGGCATCCTATATAAGTTACTAAATCCTAGAAAACAAGATAAGATATAATGCTTGTGGAATGAAGTTTGCAGATTTCCTGGAGATTATAAAACTTAATAATTCACAAAAATCATAAGACTCCGTTAGAAAAACATAACTGGTAAAATTTCCAGATTTTTACACTTGACGCCGTCAAGAGTAATCTCGTGACGCCGTCAGAAGTGACCTGCAGAAATTCTTATGTTAAGTTTCCGGAAAATTTCTGGAAAAACTTTGTCCTACTTCCTGGAAAATCCTGCAAAACTTCATTATGACTCAATACAAGCATTTGACTCTAACAAATACGAATATACATGTTCATTTAATATTGTGGAGAATCATGATCGGTTTGTTTCTTGAAAACATATTTGGGGTTTCCCCTTACACTTATCTTTTGCAAAAATACCTTTAGATGGAGTTAAGACTAGGCCAAAACAACAAAGTAAAGTATTTCCACTATTTAGTTTAGAAACATGATCTACCAACAATAAAAATTAAGCATACATACGGAAGCAAATAACAAACAAACAAAATAAAATCACACAAAACATGGGTTGCCTCCCAAGAAGCGCTTTTCTTTATTTACGAGTCTTGTAGCTAGACTCAAGGTCATGGGTTACTACGTGACACGGGTGAGTTCCTCATTGAGGACATCTTTGGGATCAAACTTAGGTTTCAACTTCCTATCGGTTTCCTTAGTATGGTATGACCTTTCAAACTTTTCTCCATCCGGATCATACAAAGTCATCCTCATATGCCATGATCCGTCACCTTCTTTAGGTGGCTTGTCCCACCTCCATTTACACTTGTCTCCCTCTCTTTTCCATTTATTCCTTTCTATGTTAATGGGCATTACGCTTAAGAACTCAATCATCTTCCTAAAGACCAAGGGGTCCTGATGAGGCGAAAAATGATCCGTTTTTAGGGGGTCATTTAAGCCCGAATTCGAATTTATTTGATCAAATATTGCCCTAAATCGTTCCTTTTGTGATTTTAGGTACTTTGGGAGTGAAATCTGGAAAAGGAAGCAATTCGGACGTTTTTGGAGCATAAAAGTGAAGAAAACGCCAAAGACTTAATTTTCCAAGCTGGGAATAGTAGGTGACGGCGTCAAGAGCAACATTTTGACGGCGTCAAGAGTAAATTGCATGACGGCCCAGTACAGAAATGAAGGCGTCACCCAAGGCCGTCACGTATAAACTTGTCAAAACTTGCGCGCGGAGTAGCTGATATTGTTTTGGTCATAACTTTTGCATACGAACTCGGATTGAGGTTATTCAAAAGCACACGCGAAGAGGACGAAGAGATCTACAATTTGGTGAAAAAATGGTGGTGACGGCGTCAAGAGTAACGGGCTGACGCCGTCAAGCCTTGCCGACAGAAAACATGCCTATAAATATAACTTCATAACTTCACTTTTTGTAAGCCCTAAACCCTAAGGTCGATTCCTGGGTTTAGGTGGGTGTTTTTCCAGCAACTTAGAGGGTTTCAATCACTCCATAAACATCATGTATTGGTTTGATGATTCTATCTTAATTATGTTTTCCATTATCATTGTTGTTTGCTATTCTTTGATGATGATTTGCTAATTCACCTTGTGTCTACTTATGATTATGTGAAACTTGTATATAATTGATTAGATCTCATTGATTTCTTGTTGATGTGTGTGTCTATCTCCATCAATTAAGGCGTGACAACTTCAATAGATCTAGTTGGTTTAGTTTATAATCCTTGTTTCCTATTGATTCTTGTTTTGATTGAATAATTTATATGTTAGGCTTAAGAAAACTGGCAGATCTCCAAATGGTAACATGCTTGAACGTCTTAGGAAACATGAACCTATTGCACTAAGGTCTTTATTGGTTGTATTTAATGCATGAGCTACTGTTTACAATCCCTATGGTTGTGCTGGGCATGGTATAGGAGGAGATAAGAGCTCATAGAATTGGGGAGTTATGTGCGATACCCCATGAATGGTATTAAGGAATACAACCCGTCAATTAAAACAAGTTTACAATTCAATAGGTAGGATTGGATAGCTAGCAAGGAGTAACATATCATGGGTAGACATGCTTCACTTATCTTGTAGAATCCTAGTTTACTTTTCTTGTTAATTAGTTTAATTAGTAGCTTTTGGGTTAGTTGATTAACAACTAATTCCGCCCACTCTCCCAATACCCGAGATTTTTACTTGCTTTTCATAAAATATAAAAATACAAAAAGAATCATCCTTCACCTTTAGACCTAGTTAGATTAATTTCAATCCTAACGACACTATTCCTAGCTGAACGATCAATCCCCCAGTACTTGTCACTATACTATACTACAACGATCAGGTACACTGCCTGGTGGGGGTTGTAAGCTTCTCAAGATCCCTTGAGAGGTAAAGCCTGGTGCAATTCCCACGCATCAGGTCCTCAAAAGGGTCTAGTTCTTCATCTCTAGCTATGAGTTGTTCTACTGAACGTGTCTTTTCGATGAAGTCTTTTTCTAGATAAAATGGGCATTGAGGTCCTATAAAGTTCCTTTCTATCCAAGGTCCATATCTAGACGGTCTCCTATTCATCTCTACCCAATGCGGTGTCGGTTCATCATCACAATCATAACTATGCTTCTTAACATCGTACACCGACCAAGTATCGCCTTCACCTACCGTTATCTTGGATTCCTTACAATCTATCATGGCACTAGCGGTTGCTAAAAATCCTCTTCCTACCAATAATGGGCATGTAGTGTCACTAACCATGTCTAGGACGTGACAATCCGCTAATATAGTTAACTTTCCTACGTGAACAACTACATCCTTAAAAATTCCAACCGGGTGGGCAATACTCCCATCCACTAGTCCTATCAATACCTCCGTTTCCTCTAACTTTCCTAGCTTAAGAGCGGTGAATAAGGATAAGGGAATCAAGTTGAGGCTTGACCCTAAATCGGCTAGTGTGTCGAAAGCTTCGGATCTTCCTATCTTACAAGGCAAAACAAATATACCCGGATCATTAAGCTTTTTAGGCAACTTGTTTTGAACGAAGGCGGTCCCATTTTTACCTAGCTTACACTTCTCATATTTTTCTAGGAGGGCACTATAGTAAGAAGCACGCGCTAAGACATCAATGACGAGGCGTTCAAGGTGAAGTTCTTTGAATTCATCGTCAAGGTCTTGCGTAAGAGGTGTTTCAACTATGCTTTTGACCGGCTCTATATTGGGTGTTTTATTTGATTGGTCCTTTTGAAGAACTTGGTTTTGTTTGAAACACGTGCTCGTGGATTTAACCGAGTAGTATTGTGGGCACGAAGTGGGTGACAAAACTGAAGGTATGGAATTAACGTTTAGTTTCGGATTTTTGATTGTGTCGCTTGGAAGTGCTCCCATTTCTCGGTCATTGAGAATCTTCAACAATGCGCCAATTCTAGTGATCATCTCGTTTTGCTTTTGTTTGAAATCAGCTTCAAACTTAGATATGCGAGCTTCTTGAGATGCCATGAACTTAGACATCAATCCTTCAAGGTTGTTGGTACTACCAAAGTTGTTAGAAGGATTGTTGTTGAAAGTACGGTTGGAGGGTGGACCGGTTGGTTGGTAACGATTAGGCGGATTGGAAGAATTGGGTTGATTTTGTTTCCAACTAAGGTTTGAGTGATTTTTCCACGAGGGGTTGTATGAATCACCGTAAGTGTTTGGCTCGGGCTTGAAAGTGTACCACTTATCTCCCGCTTCGTCGGTACGCGTTGTTGCGTAGTCCGCAAAAGCTGTTCCGGGGAGTTCCACACAATCACGAGTGTCGTGGGGACCACTACATAATTCGCATGAAGAAGTGATTTTGTTTACTTGGCTTGAAGGCTTAGGAGCTTCGTAAGATTTCATGAGAAACTTGACTTGGTCCTCAAGTTCCATGATCCTACGGTCGGGAGTGCTAGAATTGTTCGAAGGCAAAGATATTGCCTTGACCGTTTTGTTCAAGTCACGGGGATCATTCCAACTTTCGTTGTCATAGAGAGCAAGATCTTCTATGAGTTCCCATGATTGTTCCGCACTAAGATCACGTAGCTTACCACCGGCCGATTGGTCAATGGCTCGCCTCGTGGAGATGTCGATATGGTCATAAAAGATTTGGACTTGGAGTCAAAGATCTATGCCATGATGAGGGACTTTTTGGAGTAAATCCTTGAAACGAGTCCATGCTTCATAAAGAGATTCATTTTGACGTTGTTGGAACATCAAGATGTCATTTCTAAGCTTAGTAGTTCTCCCCGGTGGGAAAAATTGAGCAAGGAAACGAGTGGTGAGATCATCCCATGTGGTGATGGATCCCGCGGGTAAATGCTCAAGCCATTGACTAGCTTGATCCCGTAGAGAGAATTGGAATAGGCGTAATCGGGTTGTCTCTCTAGTTGCAACATCTAGGTCTATGGAGTCTACGATTTTGAGGAAGTCCTTAAGATGTTGGTTTGGATCTTCGGAACGATGTCCATGGAATGCACATCCGCCTTGGTGGCTAGGTCGGGAATACTCTCCTAAGGTTCGGGGCCTAAGGGGTTCCAATGGTGGGTTTTGTTGTGGTGGGATGACGGGTTCAAAGATGTTCCCGTTGTCCATGATGTCGGGTGGTTACGAACAAAGACACAAAGAAATAAGATAGACTAAAGAGAACCTAAAAATAAAAATAAAATCTTACTAGAAAGGAATCTAGCAAGTAGACCTAATAAAAAGAAATTCTAACCTAGACAATAACTATTCCCCGGGCTGCGGCGCCAAAAACTTGATGCGTGGGAATCGCACCAGGCTTTACCTCTCAAGGGATCTTGAGAAGCTTACAACCCCCACCAGGCAGTGTACCTGATCGTTGTAGTATAGTATAGTGACAAGTACCGGGGGATTGATCGTTCAGCTTAGGCATAGTGTCGCTAGGATTAGAAAACCTAAATACTAGTTCTAAAGGTGAGGGATGATTATTTTTGTATTTTATATTTTATGAAAAGCAATTAAAAATCTCGGGTTTGAAGGATTTGGGCGGAATTAGTTGCTAATCAACTAACCCAATACTAAAGATGCAATCAAAATAAAATAATAGAAATAAAAATAAACTAAATTATACTAAAGTTGTGAGCAATAAGTGGAGAAAATGTGTTTACTTAGATTTCACTACTCCCTAGACATCTTTTACACGTTAATTACTTGTTATAATTGCATGGATGATGGATTGTATTCCTTAATACCATTCATGGGGTGGCACACTTAACTCCCCAATCCTATGAGCTCTTATCTCCTCCTATACCATGCCCAGCACAACCATAGGGATTGTAAACAGTGGCTCATGCATTAAATACAACCAATAAAGACCTAGTACGCGTCGGTTCATGTTTCTTAAGACGTTCAAGCATGTTACCAATTGGAGATCTGCCAGTTTTCTTAAGCCTAACATATAAATCATTCATCCAAGACAAGTATAAACAAATAATCAACACATAATTAACATCTAGGTTTCATTAGATCCAAGCAAACACAAGATAGATCTAGCCTAGCATGATGGAATTAAGACAAGAACAAGATATTGACAACCAACACATAGACATATTGATTGAATTAAAAGAACACTTATCTCAATTACACATGAAAGGTATCAAGGGCTTGGAACCCTTGAAAAACCTGTAAAATTTGCACCAAGTTCGTACTTAGGGTTTCTCCAAAACTTCTCTCTTTTTAATGTGAAAATTAGAAAACTATATATAGGAAAAGGGATCTGACGGCGTCAAGACCAACCTTGTGACGCCGTCACCTCGCCGCCAAAACTCTTCTCGGACTGCCTTGATCTACATTTGACGCCGTCATGTAATAATCATTTCCAGGCCGTCATGACTTTTACTCTTGACGCCCTACTTCGTGACGCCGTCAAATCTGTACTGGATCGTCATGGAATTTTGCTCTTGACGCCGTCAGGGAGTTACTCTTGACGCCGTCACCTACTGTTCCCAACATGGAAAATTAAGACTTTGGCGTTTTCTTCATTTTTATGCTCCAAAAATGTCCGAATTGCTTCCTTTTCTAGATTTCTCTCCCAAAGTACCTAAAATCACAAAAGGAGCGATTTAGGGCAATATTTGATCAAATAAATTCAATTCCGGGCTTAAATGACCCCCTAAAAACGGATCATTTTTCGCCTCATCAAGACGAAGGGAGTAATATATTTGCTTGACTTGAAAAGATAGTCAATAAAGATATATTTGAAGAAAACTCCATCTAAAAGATAGTTCATAAAGATATACTTGAAGAAACCTATCAAACAAAGATAGTTAATAAAAATAAGTTTAAAAAAGACACTGGGCCTGTTTGGTAGGGACTTTTTGGAGGAGCTGTTTGGTAGGGACTTTTGGGTAGCTGAGGAGTGTTGGGCAACTCCTCCCTTTGCTGAATTCTTCCCATGAAAAGACAAATCTTAAAAGATCAATATAGCACATTTGATAGATGTAGTTTGATGTTGAATTATTGGTCTATTTGATAATATGATTCTTAAATTTAGGGCTAGTTGAAGATTAGTGATAGGGCTAAGTTATAGGTTTTAGCTTGGGTGTATTGTTTTATTTAATATGTTACTATTATGTGAATAAATTTCTAGATGGCTACAAGAGATAAAAAGGCAAAAAAAGACAAATGGTCAGAAGAGAAAACATTAGCCTTGTGTGAATTTCTGAACAAATATGTAAACGACCATAGTCGAAATGTCCAGTTTAAATGGGTTGAGCTTCAACCAAAATTTGCAACACTTTTTAAACGCACGTTCATTAGTGAAAAGGCTTTAAAGAACAAGTTCGATGGAATGAAGAGAAAGTAAAATAACGTAAAAAATATGTCGAAAATGTAAAAAAAACAGATGAAAATGTAAAATAACGGACGAAAATCTAAAAAAACAGACAAAAACATAAAAAAACGATCGAAAATGGATCAGAACCTAAAAAATAGACGAAAAACGTAAAAAAATGCAAGAAAACTTAAAAAAAACAGACAAAAACGTAAAAAATTGAGAAAATGTAAAAAAAAAATGGTGGTAAACGTAAAAAAAACAGATGAAAACGTAAAAAAAAAAAAAAAAAAAAAAAAAAAAAAAAAAAAGTGAAAAAGAAAAGGAAAAAAAGTACTTCAATAGCACAAAAAATACTAGTGAAAAAAAAAAAAAAAAAAAAGTATTTTCATAGCACAAAAAATACTAGTGAAAAAAAAATGTTTTAATAAAAAAATAAATGGTTTTCTTCGTGTAGATGAAGAGCTTAGATGTACCTCTTCATCTGCAGACAAGATTTGTAAATGAAGAGGTAAAAGCTCTGAAAAAACAAACGACACCTAAATGTCTTAGGCCCACATTCCTCCCCATTAAAACAAAGGTAACCAACCTTTAAAATCTTCTAGGTATGTCACAGATCTAGGTGGCCCATTCAACTTTAAAGCCTCGTAATTAAATTTTGATGAAAAGAGAGCTTGTTTTTCAAAATTTGGTCCTCGGAAATTCTTGTAAGGATGTCGTGGGTAGTCACTTCAAATTCTTAGAAGAACTAAGGGCCCGTTTGGTTTATAGGTGGGCTTAAGATTAGGATTTGAATTTGGATTATGATTTGGATTTTGATTTGATATAAGAGAGAGAAAAAAATTTAAAATATATATTTAGCTAATTTTTAAGATTTAAATAGGAGAGAGATAGAGAGATAAAAAGATGGACCTACATATTTTTATAAACCCCTCATGGGACATACCTTTTGAGAAATCCTATATAATTGAGCATCATGGCCAATTTCTAAACCTAGATAACTCAAACAAACATCTATTTAATGTCACATCAATATAAAACTCATGCCAAAGTAGGCAATCAAACGGGCCCTAAAAGTCTTTCAAGTCTTGAATGGGCCATTTAGAACCACAACCTCTCCAACGTCCCAATAATTTTTAGCAATATCTTAAAACCCGGGTTGACCCGACCGGTCAACCAGTTGAGAGATCGAGCCGGATGTGACTGGGTTTTGGCTTGTTTAAAAAGCAGATTGAACCGACATTTTTTCATTAATTTGGGTCGACCCGGTTTAATAACAAAAAACCTTTTTTTTTTTTTTTTTTTCCTTTTTTCTTTGAAACCTTTAGTAAGTTTACTTGAAATGTTTTGATACTCCCTCCATCCCAAAAAGAGAGTTAAAAAAAAAAAAAAAAAAAAAAGTGAAGGGATTATGATGTGTAATTAATGCTAGTTTTGATTGATAAAAAATTATTTTTACTCTCATAGTTAATATAGAAATAAAAAATAAGTAACTAATGCAAGTTTTGATTAGAAAGGTAAAATAGGAAAACTAGTTATAATTACTATTTATAAATAAAAACTGGACACTTGTTTTGGGACAAACAAAAATAGTAAGATGGACACTT
Source organism: Artemisia argyi (assembly GCA_030686995.1). Lineage (NCBI taxonomy): Eukaryota > Viridiplantae > Streptophyta > Magnoliopsida > Asterales > Asteraceae > Artemisia > Artemisia argyi. The sequence goes on along the minus strand of CM060698.1, from coordinate 153,721,375 downwards.
TTTTTAGGACGAATGGAGTAGTATATTTGCTTGACTTGAAAAGATAGTCAATAAAGATATACTTGAAGAAAACTCCATCTAAAAGATAGTTCATAAAGATATACTTGAAGAAACCTATCAAGCAAAGACAGTTAATAAAAATAAGTTTAAAAAAGACACCATCTGGTATTCTGTTTATGTTTGAATTACAGATTGATTGTTCTTGTAAATCTTAGCTTTAATATTATAGACAATGGAACCTAAAAATAAAGCACTATCACAATCTCAATCGTAAAATAAGATAAATTATACACTACATATTAAAGTTGAGAACAATATATATATATATATATATATATATATATATATATATATATATATATATATATATATATATATATATATATATATATATATATATATATATATATATATAAAACAGGTTCGACTTGATGGTTGAACCGGTAATCGGTAATCGGTAACCCGGTAAACCAGTACTTGACCAAGTTAACTAAGAAACCTGGTTTTAAAACATTTACTTTTACGATGAGGAAGTCTAGATTAAAGAAGCCTAACATTTTGTTTTAAACTTGTAAAATGACCCCGTTTTTATCTCACGGTGAATTTCTAGTTTTTAAGGCTTGGCCCACCTATATAACAAATTTTATTTCACATGTTTTCATCAAGACTTGAACACACAACCTCTATTTTGATAGGCCAGTTACATACAGATGGGTCAAACTCAAAAGGTATTTGGTAATATAGTTCGACTTAATATATTTACACTTGACACATCCTCATTGGTGGTTTACAACAATACTGATCCGCCGGCATTTCAAAACTTCGAAATCATCAAAATTCAAAATATTCCATAATCCATACTTCGCCTGCACACTATCCGTTTAGCCTGCACTACTTGAGCGGAAAATTTGTTTTTCTTCTCATCTTTCTCGCTAATAAAAAAAACTTTCAATCTCACACACACTCAAAACACGTTCAAAAACACAAACACAAACACAAGTACCATGTTATCCGACCAAACACGACGTCAAAAGTCACGTGAAGTAAACTCACGTTACCTCTCACCACCTTCACCACCACCAAACCTTAAAACAACGACAACAACAATACAAAAAGTTAAACATAAACACACCGGTTTCATACGAGGTTTTTGGCCTTCTACAAAATCAAAATCCCATAATGAAAATGAGTCAACAACTAATATAACTACTCTTGCTGACCATCTTAAAAGATCCGAAAAAACGCTATTTTTTAATAAGAAAAATAGCTTGAAGGAGAATAATATGAATCATACGCCGGTTTTTGGTACTGGGTCGATGAAACATGCTGGAAAGATGATGTTTCAAGGGAGAACATCTGTTTCGTCGTCCAATTCCTCATCTTCTTCCACGAAGTCTTCGGATATGTTTGATTCGAATCAAGTGATACTTCCTGGGAGATTATCGGTGGACGAGAATGCTCTTCGTAGGAAATCATCGTATTATAAGATGAGAACGGATTCCTTTTCTGATAGTTTGGATAGTAGTGATCTTGGTTCTCCTTTTACCGCGTCGTATATGGCCCCTACATTGAGTTCATCAAAGTGCATGAACCCATCTTTAAGCATGCCTAATAAGAGTGGGATTAAAAGGGGACATTCGTTGTCTCCACGATTGGAATGGGAGTCGTCGCCTTCAAGAAAGGGATTGGGGTCACCGTCATTTTCGAGTTTGAAGCCTCCTATTGGATCAGTGACTAGGGGTAAGAAGAATCTGGTGCATATGGGGTTGGATTTGATTAAGGGTAAGAAAGGAGGGTCGAAGTTGAGTTCAAATTCGGTTACGGATAGTGGTACGAATATGGAGAATGTCTATCAGCTGCGATTGTTGTGGAATAGTTGGATGCAATGGAGGTATGCAAATGCTAGAGCACAAGTTGCTCAAAAGAACATAGGTGATCAATGTGAGGTCTGTCTACTCTTTATGCTATAATTTTGTTTCTCTAATTTATGTCATGCTTATTGAGATTCAAATCTAAGTTAATTTAGTCGATCACACTATCCACAAGCAGGAAAAAAAATGATACACTGTAAGATTTGGCACGAAAACATGCTATTGATGATTATAGGGTACAGAGAGATAAATACAAGGAAACTTCAATACAATTAATTTTTCGTTGACTACGTCTAGAACCTTAACTTCACTTAATATCGATCAATTGCAGAAAAAAATGTACCAAGAAAGTAGGTCATTTAAAGTGCATCTTTTTATTAGCATTAAAATGAATGGGACACAATAACTGTGTAGTAACTTGGTAAAGTTTAAAACTTTTTTTAATATAAGTTTTATTAACTGCAGCATAATTTGTTATATGCAAGTGAAAGTATGTCAAAACTGAGACAATCTGTGCTGCAAAAAAGGTTGCAACTACAGAAGGAGAAATTAGAAATGAAGCTCAATTTAATCCTGCATTCTCAAGTGAGTATTTTTTTAACGTAATTGATGTAATACAATTTTTATGTGTATGTTGCAAGTTATAGCGGTATAGCATGTTTTTAAGTAGATTCAAATCCACGTTCGCCTGTTTGTTTAGATGAAAATGTTGGAGACATGGGGAGACATCGAAAGAAGACACATAGTCGATGTTTCAGCATTGAAAGATCATTTACATGCAGTTGTTTGTATGATTCCACTTATTGAAGGAGCTAAGGTATAAAAATTATTGGTTTTAACTTTGGAATATTCAAATTCGTCTAATGTCCAACCCGAAATTGACTTCGTAAATATTTAGCTTAAGAATAAAAACATATGATAAATGACTGAATGAGCAAATATCACATATCAATTAAATTTCTCTATAGGTGGATGTTGAATCAACTACAATCGCTTTCCAACAAACATCACATTTGGTTGCCACAATCAAGTCCATGGTATCAACGTTTTCACCCATGGTAAGCTGTTCCAAGATATATCGTATATTTGGTGCTGAGGTACCTCTTTTTGTGCACATATATTGGCCATGCTATCTAATCGTTATAATTGTAAATCATTGAAATAGGCTCATGACACACTTTCAGAGCTAGCAGCGGTTGCAACTCAGGAGAAGTTGTTACTAGAAGAATGTTTTGAACATCTGAGACTCATTTCGATATTAGAGGTAGGAAACTATAACCAAATCTTTGGCACTTCATTAATTACTCGTAATATCTTAAGACTATTAATCTGATCATATATATTAACTTTTGCTAATAAAATTTTCTATTTGTGTTTTGTGTGATTAAGCAGATCCAAGAAAGCAATCTTAGGTGTAGCATTATGGCAATGGATTCCTTAAATGAGCAACAACATCAAACACGACAGATTTGTATGTAAGCTGTGTGTTTTATATGCACAAATAATGATCTAACAATTGAAAAGTAAGCCTACTCAAATGGTCGGTTATTGTCTTTAATAACTTTATATTTTCACAAGTTTGAATCTAAAATTGTTACCTGTCTACCTATAAATGCATCCATGGATTATGGATAGACAAGCGAAGATTTCAAACATCCCCATTCCCCTTGTAGATGAGATTATTTTAAGGGTGGCAATTGGGTCGGATTTGGGTTGACCTGAACATGACCCGTTTCCTTAATCGTGTCGAGAATCCCAACCTGAACCCGACAATGGTTAAACAACATAACCCGAACACGATCAACGTATCCAATAATTATAAATGGTTCAAACCGGTTGCCAACACCTTGGCTGGTTAAACGGACTGTAAATAGGTTAAACAGGTCGACGGGTTGGGGATATATATTTTATATTTGTTAAGTCTAATGTTGAACGGGTTGGTGAGGTCTAACTAAACATGCCCCGTTAATTAATGGGTTAGGTACGTTGGCGAGTTTGTGACCACAATTTGCTTAGAGCCAACCAGAGCCCGTTTACTTTTGTGTTGGGTTCGTGTCATATTAGCAACATAAGAGTATAAGTTACATATGTTTTGTAGCCACCCATGACTATCACACCTAGCTTGTACCATCTTACATTTTCATGAATAATAAGCTACAATAGGCATGTCTTTGATTCATATACATCACTATTGTTGAGCATTCAAGTTTGATACTTATTCATGTAACATTGTCTGAGGTACGGTCTTTGAGAAGAGTCGCCTTGGGCCCAAAATAGATCTCACGTTCGGTTTGTCGTTTTTTCTAACGGAGGAATTTTATGAGAACATAAAGATCTAGCAAGATGCTAGAAAGCAACAAAAGAACATTACACGATCGGAGAGACGGCTAAAACCTGGTTTTTCACCCATGCATATATCCCAATCTAATCTAAATTTCTTACACCTATTACTCACCCAACAAAATAGTAAGCTTTAAAGATCCTTAAAGATATCACAACCGTTTGGTTAACTTGTCGTTTAAACTGCCTTTTTGAGAGAGATTAGTCCGTGTACAAATTCTCAAACTTTTGCATGTGTTTTCTAAATATTTTCTAGTACAAGTATTCTTAATAGTTACAATGAAGTCAACTGCCTTTACAAAACACTTTATTAACTACTCAATTCAATAATAACTTTATAAGATTTGTGTAATGGTGAATTTGTTGGTGAGGGTACTCATAAGTCATAATTGAAGGGTCGCGACTACTATCTTTATCATATTTTCATAAATAAACAATTTGTAGGCACTAGTGCTACCCATGTTTGTCATTGATGATCCTTAATAAGCTAGCAGGCGTCAAATCATGAACATGCTTCTTATAAACACAAGTGGTATTATATAATGTTGATTGGTATATTACTGGATACAATTTTGTTATAAAAATAATAATTATCATATGATTATATTGTTAGTAGATAATTAGGCCCAAGCCCGGTTTGTGGGTTTTGGGTATTAGGGTTTCACTATTATAAATAGTGGATGAATAATAAGATTACACCTACGGGTTTCCATTATCTTACATGGTATCAGCCAGTGATCCTAAACCCTAAAATACCTTCCGCAAACACTTAGCCGCCAGTTTAATTTTTCCGGCCGTCGGCTTCGGCCGGCGGTCCGGAACACGTATACCCTTATCATGATCGTAGATCCTCAACATATTTAACCCCATGCTTCGAGTAGATTTCAGAGTTGGCAGATTCTTTATGCAACAGTGGGAGCCGCATGCAAAACGTGTTCGGAAAGTAAACTTCAAGTTATAACTTTTGATTAGTGTGGTACTATGAAGGTAATAAAAGACAAGATATTTCTTTGCAACTGGTGATTGAGGGCCCAAATTTGTTCACGTAGGTTCAGAATTTGGCCCATCAGTGTTTAGAAATTTTGGTTGATTTTATTTTGTTTTGATTTTGTATGCAGTATTAAAAAAAAAAAAAAAAACAAAAAAAAAAAAAAACGTATTAGTTATTTAGTTGTTTGTTTTTGTTTTTATGTCGAATCAAGGGTATCAATTCCCGAGACGACTTTTGTTGGTGTCGAATCCAGGGTATCAATTCCCGAGACGACTTTTGTTTGGTGTCGAATCCAGGGTATCAATTCCCGAGACGACTTTTGTTTGGTGTCGAATCCAGGGTATCAATTCCCGAGACGACTTTTGTTTGGTGTCGAATCAAGGGTATCAATTCCCGAGACGACTTTTGTTGGTGTCGAATCCAGGGTATCAATTCCCGAGACGACTTTTGTTTGTCATATTTGCTTTCTTAGTTTATTTTGGTTTATTGTTTTCAGTTGCTTTTTTAGTTTACTACTCCAGTTCGAGCTTTCGCGATTTCGCCGCTCGAACTGCGGGGGAGTGTTAGTAGATAATTAGGCCCAAGCCCGGTTTGTGGGTTTTGGGTATTAGGGTTTCACTATTATAAATAGTGGATGAATAATAAGATTACACCTACGGGTTTCATTATCTTACATATATGTCTTTTTAACCCATATCAAGTGCGACCTTTTTTATGGTTTGTATTGAACTGGCTAAATGATTATGACCAAACAAGGTGAAGAAGAACTATATATATAACACAATGAATGCAAACATCTAATTCAAATTAGATGATTTTTATCATATTTGAAACAGGTGATATGTATAACTACTATCGTATAGATGTTGGTAGTTATTACTACTTGTATAGATGTTGTGCAAAACACAAGCAAAATCATACCCATTGACTTTCTTATAGTATGATCTAGTCAAAGTTCATGGACCTCCAATATCTCCAATGAAACACGCTAACATTTGTTATTCCTTTTATTCTTCTGATGTTCTTGTTTTAATCTCTTTAGTGAGAAGAATCCATGCACAAAATTTCACCTCCTAAGTTCATATTCTCGACAAAATGAATGATTTATTTTCCAATTCCTTTAAGCAATATCAAGACTTGAAGAGACAAGCATACATTGATGACATAGAGAGTGGTGTTGTAAAAGAAACAGTTGATCTAGACAAATTCTTCCAAGACGTCGAGAAAGTGAAGGATGACATGCTCGTTGTTGAGAACATCTACAAGAAGCTGCAAGACGCGAATGAGGAGAGCAAGATGCTCCAAAATGCCAATAAGATTAAGCAACTTCGGTCTAAGATGGATTCAGATTTTACACAATTGTTGAAGATTGTTAAGGTCATTAAGGCCAAGCTAGTGGCCCTTGACAAGTCTAATGATGAAAATCGAAAGATCCCTGGTTGCGGGCCTGGCTCATCAGCTGATCGCACCCGTACTTCTGTTGTTAGTGGTTTGGGTAAGAAGCTTAAGATCATGATGGACGACTTTCAAGAATTACGAGCACATATCAATGACGAGTACAAGGAGACAATCGGGAGAAGATACTTTACGATCACTGGTGAGAAAGCTAATGATGAGTTGATTGAAGACTTAATATCTAGTGGAAAAAGTGAAGATTTTCTTCAAAAAGCAATTCAAGAACAAGGTCGTGGGCAAATCATGGATACAATCTCCGAAATTCAAGAAAGACATGATGCTATTCTTGATATCGAGAAGAGTCTAATTGAACTGCACCAAATCTTCTTGGACATGGCCGTGCTAGTAGACGCTCAAGGACAACAACTTAACGACATTGAAAGTCATGTCGCCCATGCAAGTTCATTCGTCCGTCTTGGGACCGAACAAGTAGTGCAGGCCAAAGAGTTGCAAAAGAGCTCGAGAAAATGCACTTGCATTGCCATCGGCCTCAGCCTTCTTATTATACTCTTTATTATATTATTTTTCTTTGTGTTACCCAATTTTGTTAGATAGGGATTAAGGTTCTGATTTTTTATTTAATGTTCGGTTATTTCCTTGGTTTTACAATTATACTTACCAAATTTTTGTTTGTTTTTTAGGTATCATTCTTTATTTATATGTTGTATCTTTCAAAGACAAATTCGAAACTCTGTTTGCTTTTTCAGCCGCGTATATGAAATTAAACTAGCTAGATGTGAAATCTTCTGCACAACAATGCGAGACTACTGAAAATCTTGTTCTATCAAAATGTTATTTTGCTTTCCTTTTGACATGTAACAAAAACAATGGCTAAAATTAAACTGGTGTAATGTATAACTTGAAAAATGATAAACCGTTATGTAACATCTACAATTTCATGCTTATAAGACAGTTAAGCACAATTTACATGCGGTATGGGTTTTAAGGAAATCTTGAATATTTTCAAGTTTGAGAAAAGTCCAAAATACATCCCTGGGGTATCTCAAATGATACGTTTACATCCTTTTTCTTTTTTTGTCTCAAATATCATCCCTCCGTTAGTAACTTTGGAACAAATACATCCCTATGGACTAACGATGCAAAATTTTGCCCGTTAAGTACCCCACGTGTTAGTCACGTGAGGGGTATTTTTGTCTTTTTACTCACCCCTTTTATATATTACGCCTCTTTTAGGAGAAAATCATATCCCAGTTCTTCCCCAAATCTAAAAGAACCCTAATCCCCAAATCATAAACCTAATTCCCCAATTCAAAACAAAACCTACCCAAAATCAAGATACCCTAAGCATGTCTCACACTATGATTTGTAGATGTGGGCTACCAACTGTTATTCGAACTACATGGAGACCAGCCAACCCTGGAAGACGATTTTATTGTTGTCCAAAACCTGTAAGTTGTTAACAATTTGTTGAATTTGAAAGTGGATGTGTAAGTTTAATTGTGTATTTAATTATTTATAATTGTTTCTTGTAAGGAACCTAATGATGGGTTTCAAGATTGGGTGGATCCTCCTATGTGTGCAAGATCCGTCATGATTATTCCTGGATTATTAAACAACATGAATCAGCTTCAAGAAACAGTTAGAATAACTGCTGCAACAGCAAGGGAAAATGCTTCAAAAGCTAGAAGATTGAACATCATGTTAGGATTAAGTTGGTTGTTCTTTGTTATGTATTTGATGATGAAATGAAATGAAATGTAGTAATGTAATGTTTCAAGTTATTAATGAAATATGTATGGTTTTTTTTGGCAATTGACTGTGTTAAGGTTGAAATGGGTTAAATTGATACAAGTGCAAACAATGTGGTTGACTTTCAATGGATTGAATTAGTTTGACTGATCAATAGGGTGTTAGAAGGTGTGAAATGTTAGCAAAGTCCTTGGTTTTACCACAAATTGGACTATTCTTTTCCAACCATAGCTGTAGATGTTTGATAGCTTCTGCACATTGGGACTGCATGAATAAAGAGAAACAAACATGCATAGTCATAGAGTGCATGAATAAAGTAGTTTGCACATGGGAAATATGGAAGAGAATCTCACTATTTTTTTCTACCCATTCTACACATTGGTACTGCACTTGGACCAATTTGCCTTGAAGGGACTGCACATTGACCCTTTTTGGCCTTGAATAAAGAGATTCTATGACTATATATACCTGCATACCCTAAATCACCATTGCATCACATTTGTATCAAAACATACACATGAAAAACATGAATTCCAACAAGAACAAGAAAACAGGTAGTGATGCATCTTTATGTGAATCAATATGGGCCATTTCAATCAGAAATAATTTATTTTGAAATTTATTTGTTTTTGGTTTTTTTTTTTTTGTATGTGCAGAAATTATCTACATTTCAAGCAGTGATTCTTCCACAGGTGATTCAGGATGGGCCAATTATTTTCCAAAAGTTGCAGAGGAAAGCTCTGTTTCATTCAATGAGGAGTTTCCTGATTATGGTTCAAAAATTGGCACAAGTTCAAACATTGTTGATGCAAAAATTGGCACAATTTCAAACATTGTTGATGCAAAACAAGCTTTTAAGGAGAGGCTTAAGGTTCTTGGACTTCCAAGCAAGGAATTTTGTCAGGAACATGGTATCAAGTCTTTTGAAGTGAAAAAACCCACAGATGAAAAAGGCAAGGGGAAAAAAAAGGCTTTTAGTGTGTTTGGTTTGGAATGAAAATGTTGTATGGTTGCTTTAGGATCTTGGCTTAAATGCCTTTCAATAAAACTGTTGTATGCTGATTATGAATGCCAAAAATATGAAATTTGCAGCAAATAAACCAACAACATTGAATAAGAAAACAGACTTAAACATTAATCCAAACAGTGAGGCATACAGAGTTTCAAAAGATCCAAACACTGATCTTAACAGTCAACAAGTCTAACCATAACCAAAAGACTTAAACATTGACCTTAACATTCAGAGTTTGGCTTTTCCCTTTGATACTTTTTTAGATCTTGCAGAAGTTTGAGATCCACCAACCCCTGAACATTGTGTTCCAGCAACATTTGAATTCTGTGATCCAGCAAAAGAAGTAGGTTGTGATCCAGCAACCTTCATCTTACATGTTCTTCTGTTGTGTCCTGTTTTGTGGCATTTAAGGCATGTCACTGTTTTCCCAAGCTTAGATAGCTTACCCCTTTTAGACATCCTTTGGCTTGATATCTCATCTGCAGTCTTTCTCCTCTTTTTTGGTGGCCTTCCAATCTGTGGGTGAACCTTTGGGGGAATGATAATGTATGGGCTAGGATGTTTCTTCCACAATGGTCTTCCAGTACAAGGGTTGATGGTGTAAGTGTACTGCTTCTTCCAAGTTGTGAGCCAATAGCATCTATGCACCCATGTCTCTGGCAACCCAATTTCAGTACTGTTTGCAGCCATGTCATTGATGACTGCAACTGCATGTTTACAAGGCATTCCAGTGAGCTCCCATTTTCTATAGTTGCATGTCTTCTCTTGGACATCAACCACACACTGGTCTTGCCATGGCCCACTAACTTGGTACTGTGTACCACCACCAAAAAGAACCTAGCATTATACCATAACAGTTTACAAATTTATTAATAAGCATTTTACAAATCTAGTAAGCAGTACATTACAAATTTAGCAAGCTTTTAAAAAGATAACAGTTTACCGTGTAGAATGTGGCATCATGCTTTATTGCATCAAACAACTTTGTTGCAGCTGGTGTTAAAGGTCCTTGACTCTTTGCTATGACTTTTTGAACATTAACTATTCTTTTCATCAAGTATTCCCTAACAAATTCCAATGCTGTCAAAATTGGAGCATCTCTCCCATCCAACAACTGTCTATTAAAGACTTCACACAGATTGTTTAACAAAACATCACAGTGTGCTCTACCTACATTAAGCAATACCATGGGTACTAGAAATAAGCATTTTATATGATAAGTATTGAAAGCAAATCAAGCAACAGAATATAAAATAACATTACCACTGAAATGGGATCTTGACCAGTGCTGTGCAGGTATCTTCCTCAAATAGTCATAGGCTTCTTCATCCAGCTTTTTTAACTTGTCCATTGCCCTATCAAAATACTGAACAGTTGTATCTGATGCACATTTCCAAACTAAGTTTTTGTATTCTTCACCTTTCCATTTTTGCTTCATATTCTCATAAATATGTCTTACACAAAATCTATGCTCAGCACATGGGAATACTTTTGCAATTGCAGGTATAAGGCCCTACAATAGCATAAATTAGAATTAGTAATTATTAGACACATTTAATAAATAGATAGGAATTAAGGAAGTTTACCTTTTGTCTATCAGTTATAAAAGTGAAATTGGACATGGGTCCCAAATCCAAGTCATCACCCAAACAAGTCAGAAAAACCAACACCAAGCACTCATGTTTTCTGCTTCCACAATGGCATAGGCAAGTGGATATGTCCCATGGTTTGCATCTATCCCAACAGCAGTGAGTAATTGACCTGGGTACTTTCCTTTCATAAAACAACCATCTAGCCCAAGCAAGTCTCTTAACCCTGCTTTAAACCCTCTTTTCAAAGCTCCAATACACACATATATCCTTTTGAACTGTCTTGTTGTTTCATTGGGATTATAGTCTCTTTCTAGATCTAGCTTAACAGTTGTGTCTTCATAGCTCCTTTGCAGCTCTAAGACATAATCTCTTATACCACCATACTGTTCACTAAAATCACCCTTAACCTTCATCACTGCCTGACCCTTTGCTCTTTTGATCTTGCTTGTAGAGATATTAAGTTGATATTTCTGTTGAAGTTGTTCCTTTAAGGCTTTAATTGGGATTTCAGGGTTTGGTTTGATGACTTCTTCAATATCTTTGGAAAGAAACTTGTTTGTGCACTTTTTCACATCTCTTGTTTGCAGACAATCATGTGAATCATTTAGGGTTTGCACAATCCATGTGCCTTGATTGTCATTTGAAATGTGCAAAGTCCATGGACATGTAATATGTTCATAAAGATAAGAACCCTTTTTCCCACCTACCTTTATCCTCAATCCACCCACTTTTTTTATTCCCTGCCCAACATCATTTGGCCCACTTGTACTTGACCCACTAGCTTTTGTTGGCCCAGTGGACTCTGTAAACACATGACACTTTCCCCTGCATACTACTCTTACCCTTTGTTTGTCATTTTTCCAAGTGTACAACTGTCTTCTAGTAGCCACAGCAACTTCATTAACCATTGCTGAAATTTCTTTTTTATTCCCAAACTGTCTTCCCACAAAGAATGACTCTTTACTTTGGCCTACACTCCCACTATGATGACCTACTTCCTTTCTTAAATTTGCCATTGCTCTCTTTCTTCTATTAGTATTTTTTCCATTAACACTTTCAGCCTCACTTTCACTTTCAATGTACATAGGCATATCAAAGTCATCTAGATCATATGCTTCTTCCACTCCTAAGTCAACAGTCTCACTGGCATTGTCATTTCTAACACCAGCCCATTCTGCATATGTATCAACATTTTTATAGAATTCTTCCATATCTACATCCACTTCATTTATCTCATGTTCCTCGTCTGTTTGTATATAATCACTATCTTGGCTATCCTCAGTCTCAGAACTAGTCTCATACCCTCCACTAAAACTCTCAGAGTTACAAGCATCACTAGTCTCATTCACACTTGCTGCCTCATTGAAAATAGGTGCATCACTATCCACAGGCACACTTGGTCCATCTACATTAGCATTCATAGGTGGTCCATCCACATTTGCATTCTCACTTGGTCCATCTACATTAGCATTCATAGGTGGTCCATCTACATTTGCATTCTCACTTGGTCCATCCTCAAGCAACAACATTGGCAATCTAGTTTCCTTCAAACCAGGTTTCTTAAAAGGCATCCTAACTAGACTTGAATTCAAAGCAGGCTTCTTAATGGTCTTCTTAACTAAAGCACTAGTTTCTTCTACATCTATTTCCTCCAAAATCACTTTCTGTGGTGATGTAAATGGTGATTTCAAATAAGTATCTAGGACTATATAATCATGCTCAATATACACATCAATCAGTTTGATCTTATTAGCATACCCAACTAAGTTAAGCACATCCATATCACCACCTAGTGCTTGTAATCCATGATCTAATTCAGAGTTAGGTACTCTCCAATGATAGAACATCTTACAACCTTTACCCTTGTAACCTAACATTTTAACTATGTCATTTAACTCAATCACAAAAAATAAGTCCACATCTATAAAGTCCACATAATTATGTTTCCCATTTGTGTAGGTTCTACCTGGGGGTTCAGTGAAAAAACCACCATGATGAATCTTCAATGAGAAAAAGTTTTGTCTTGAACCTGCTATTAACAATTAACAAATACAATATTAGGGTTTCAATCATTAAAAGATTATGTGGTTATAAGTAAAATTAAACTTACTGTATGCTTGTTGTTCATCCACAGGATCATCATAGTCGCGAATTCTCCATTCCACAACCACCATTGTTTTTAATTATAGAGGGAATTGCAAAAATCGTCCCTAAACTTTGGCCAATTTGCATGTTTCGTCCCAGAACTGTTGAAACTGCAAAAATCGTCCCTGTGGCAAACTTTTGGGGCATATATCGTCCCAAATTGGTCAAACTTTAGGGACGATACATGCACACGGACCAAACTTTAGGGACAACACATGCACATGGACGAAACTTTAGGGACGATCCTTGCAGTTTCGAAATTTGTAGGACGAAACATGCAAATTGGTCAAACTTTAGGGACGATTTTTGCAATTTACTCTTAATTATAATTGGATTTGGGGTTTTTTAATTGAACACTGGAATTGGATTTGGGGGTTTTTAGTTTTTCGCCTCTTGGTATATCTGTGTGTTTTAGAGGGAAAACGAGGTGGTGGGATATGATTTTCCCCCTAAAAGAGTAGACATATATAGCAGGGTGAGTAAAAAGACAAAAATACCTCTCACGTGACTAACACGTGGGGTACTTAACGGGCAAAATTTTGCATCGTTAGTCCATAGGGATGTATTTGTTCCAAAGTTACTAACGGAGGGATGATATTTGAGACAAAAAAAGAAAAAAGATGTAAACATATCATTTGAGATACCTCAGAGATGTATTTTGGACTTTTCATGACCCCAGTTAAGAATGTATATGGTTGACAAAGTCTAAATTATTATCAAGATATGACAATATTTTAAAGATGTTAATGCAAAGTACAAGCAATAACATAGCCCTTGACAGCTATTTTATAGTACTATAATTTAGTCAAAGCTTACTAATATCCATTGCTATTTCTTTTCTTCTTCCGTTTCAAATCTTTTTAAAGAGAATACCTCTTTCACAAAATCTGATCTCCCAAATACATTTTGTAGACAACATGAATGATTTATTTTCCAATTCCTCCAAGCAACATCAAGACTTAAAGAAATAAACATGTGTTGATGGCATCGAGGGTGGTAGTGGAATCGACATCTTCTTCGAAGATGTTGACAAATTGAAGGATGACATGATGGTTGTTGAGAAGATCAAAAAGAAGCTACAGGACGTGCGCGAGGAGAGCAAGATGCTCCAAGATGCCAATAACATGAAAGAGCTTCGGTCTAAGATGGATTCAGACTTTACACAATTGTTGAAGATTGTGAAGGTCATTAATGGAAAGCTAGTGGCCCTTGACAAGTCCAACGTTGAAAATCGGAAGATTCCAGGTTGTGGGCCCGATTCATCAACTGATCGGACCCGCACTCTGGTGGTTAGTGATTTGGGCAAGAAGCTTAAGATCATGATGGACGACTTCCAAGAATTGAGGACTCAGATAATTTACGAGTACAAAAAGAGACTCTCAAGATTAAATACTTTATTCTTACTAGTGAGAAAGCTACTGATGACTTAATCGATAACTTAATATCTAGTGGAAACATAGAAGTGTTTCTTCAAAAAGCAATCCAGGACCCAGGCCGAGGACAAATCATGGATAACGGTTCTGAAGTTCAAGAAAGACATGATGCTATTATTGATATCGAGAAGAATCTAGCCGAACTACACCAAGTCTTCTTGGACATTGTGGTGCTTGTAGATGCTCAAGGACCACAGTCGAATGACCTTGAAAGTCAAGGCGCCCATGCAAACACTTTTATCGGTCTTGGAACTGAACAAGTAGTGCATACCAGAGAGTTGCAACGGAGATCGCAGAAATGCACTTGCATCATAATCACAGTCGTCGTTGTTAAATAATAATTATGATTATCTTCCTATTGTTACCAAAAATATTACCTCTAGACTAAGATTTATATGTTTTGATTTGACATTCTTCTGTTTTGTTCTCTTCTTAAGCAAATATCAATACATGGGATTCGAACTTTTGTTTGATGATATTGCTTTTAAGTTAGTAATATACAATATTACTTTCTGTATCCTTCCTCGTATGAAACTAGCTAGAGGTGACGTGCATCATGTCCTCGCCAATAACTTCCTTGCCAGTTCTATTGATTCTTGTAAGCACAATTTACATGTGGTATGGGTTTTGAGGAGATATTAGATTCTTTTCAAGTCTCAACCTACAAACCAAGATTAGGTCTAGACAATACCAAATCAAAAACCTTAACAACAAACACCCCATGACCCCAGTTAAGGATGTGAATGGTTGACAATGTCTTTATTTCGTGTAAACACTCAACATTATTAAATATGACAAAATCTCATATTTAAAGATGTTAGTGCAAAGTGTAGAAACAATGACATAGCTGTTGACGACTATCTTATACAGTATAATTTAGTTAAAGCTTACGAGTTACGAATATCCATTGCTGTTCTTTTCTTCTTCCGTTGTCGTTGTTCAAATCTCTTTAGAGAGAAGACTTCTTTCACGAAATCTGATCTCACAAATACATCTGTAGACAACATGAATGATTTATTTTCGTATTCCTCTAACCAATATCAAGACCTAAAGAAAGAAGCATATGTTGATGGCATTGAGGGTGGTGATGAAATCGACATCTTCTTCCAAGATGTTGAGAAACTGAAGGATGACATGATGGTTGCTGAGAATATCTACAAGAAGCTACAAGAAGCGAATGAGGAGAGCAAGATGCTCCAAGATGTCAATAAGATGAAAGTCATGAAACAGCTTCGAACTGAGATGGATTCAGACTTTACACAATTGTTGAGATTGTGAAGGTCATTAAGGGCAAGCTAGAGGCCCTTGACAAGTCTAACAATGAAAATCGGAAGATTCCAGGTTGCGGGCTCGATTCATCAACTGATCAGACCCGTACTTTGGTGGTTTGTGAATTGGGCAAGAAGCTTAAGATTATGAGGGACGACTTCCAAGAATTGAAGAGGCAGATAATTGACGAGTACAAAGAGACTATCAAGAGTAAATACTTTATTCTTACTGGTGAGAAAGCTACTGATGACTTAATCGATAGCTTAATTTCTTGTGGAAACATGGAAGTGTTTCTTCAAAAAGCAATCCAGGGCCAAGGCCAAGGACAAATCAAGGATAACATCTCTGAAATTCAGGAAAGACATGATGCTTTTATTGATATCGAGAAGAATCTATCCGAACTACACCAAATCTTCTTGGACATGGTCGTGCTCGTAGATGCTCAAGAACCACAGATGAATGACGTTGAAAGTCAAGGCGCCCATGCAAGCACTTTTGTAGGTCTTGACACCGAACAAGTAGCGCATACCAATGAGTTGCCAAAGAGATCACCGATATGCATTTGCATCTCCGTCACAGTCGTGGTTATTATAATTATAATTTTTTTTATCTTCCGTTTGTCAGCAGAAGTATTACCTAACCTCATTCATGTTTAAGTTGACATTCTTCTGTTTTGTTCTCTTCGATCTTAAGCAATACTGTTATTATTTCGGATCCCAGCTTTTGTTTGATGATACTGCTTTTAGGTTACAAATATACAGTATTTTATGTATCCATCCTCGTATGAAAATAGCTAGATGTTACATCTCTATTTTTTGATATTTTTAAGGTTTATAAATTGATATTTTGCTGGTAACGAACAAGAACATGGGTGCCTGTATGACTATAACGGAATATTAAATCAGTTTAAATATATAAAATAAAATAAAAAGAAACAAGAACATGGGTACCTTGTTAGACTTTCATTTCGATTACTGATAAGATTGTTATTTTTAGACTTTTATTTCATGAGGTCAAATTTATATTACTACTATTTAGAAATTCCAAGAAAAAAGCAATAAAATTTAGAAAATAAAAGTATCGAAATGACAAATTCAAGCTTTTAAGCTAAGGGGCAAGCCCAAATATTAGAATGCGTCGGCCCAAATATTATCAGGCCCAGTTACACAGTCCATAATCAGATTGGATTATTGGAAGTCTATTACATGTAGATTCTCTCCAAAAGACTGTTGTTGAACCGTTCTTAAATTGTGGACAAAATAGTTGGTTTAGTGTACATACTAGAATTGGGATGGGATCCTCTCAAGTTGAGAGGTATAACTTAACTCAAGTTGGAGCATTATCAGCCATTGGATTTGATCTAATGGCTTAAATTAAAAGAACTTATTTTGATCTAAACTATTGGATCAAATCTAATATGTCACAATCATCCAACTTGAGTTAAGTTGTACCTCTCAACTTGAGAGGATCACATTCTACTAGAATTTGTTATCCTTGATATGTACATTTTTCCTAGATAGATGGTGAAGTTGTTTACATGGTGAGGTCCTATCTTGTTTTGTTTCCAATTTATGTTAGTCGCTTGAAAAAAATAAATTTCAAAGTACTTATCACCGCAAAATAAATAAATTTCAAAGTACTTATAGCCGCAATATGGGGTTAACATGCAACTATTATATGATGTATACTTGTATTAGATTGTAGTATGTTGACCCGAGCTCAATGTTTAAAACTCAACTTATGTTCAATAGACGAGTTCCATAATAAGATCAAGCTTGGACTCCAACTCGTATTGCTCAAACCGAGCATTTGACGAGTTGAGCACAAGTAGCTCAACTCATGTATACTCGTAACAAAAACAATGGCTTAAATTAAACTAGTGTAATGTATAACTTGAAAAATGATAAACTGTTTGTTATTCAGATATGTTCTAACATCTACAATCTCATTCTTACAAGTCAATTAAGCACAATTTACATGTTTTAAGGATATCTTGATTCTTTTCAAGACCTTCATACCAAGCTTAGGTCTAGAACCAAATACCAAAATCTAAAATCCTCACAACAAACATGAAACATCCCGTGTAAATAAATAAATTGCAATACTATCAAGATTTGACAATATTTTAAAGATGTCAGTGCAAAGTACAAGCAATAACATAGCCCTTGACAACTATCTTATATAATCTAGTCATAGCTTACTAACATCCATTGGTATTTCTTTTCTTCTTCCGTTGTTGTTGTTCAAATCTTTTTAAAGAGAAGACTTCTTTCACAAAATCTGATCTCCCAAATACATTTTGTAGACAACATGAATGATTTATTTTCCAATTCCTCTAAGCAACATCTAGACTTAAAGAAAGAAACATGTGTTGATGGCATCGAGGGTGGTAATGGAATCAACATCTTCTTCGAAGATGTTGAGAAACTGAAGGATGACATGATGGTTGTTGAGAAGATCAACAAGAAGCTACAGGATGTGAGCGAGGAGAGCAAGATGCTCCAAGATGCCAATACGATGAAAGAGCTTCGGTCTAAGATGGATTCAGACTTTACACAACTGTTGAAGATTGTGAAGGTCATTAAGGGCAAGCTTGTGGCCCTTGACAAGTCCAACGTTGAAAATTGGAAGATTCCAGGTTGTGGGCCCGATTCATCAACTGATCGAAACCGCACTCTGGTGGTTAGTGATTTGGGCAAGAAGCTTAAGATCATGATGGACGACTTCCAAGAATTGAGGACGCAGATAATTGACGAGTACAAAGAGACTATCAAGATTAAATACTTTATTCTTACTGGTGAGAAAGCTGCTGATGACTTAATCGATAACTTAATATCTAGTGGAAACATCGAAGTGTTTCTTCAAAAAGCAATCCAGGACCAAGGCCGAGGACAAATCATTGATACCATTTCTGAAATTCAAGAAAGGCATGATGCTATTATTGATATCGAGAAGAATCTAGCCGAACTGCACCAAGTCTTCTTGGACATTGTCGCGCTCGTAGATGCTAAAGGGACACAGACGAATGACTTTGAAAGTCAAGGCGCCCATGCAAACACTTTTGTCAGTCTTGGGACCGAACAAGTAGTGCATATCAGAGAGTTGCAAAGGAGATTGCAGAAATGCACTTGCATCGTCTTCACAGGTGTCATTGTTATTATAATTATAATTGTGATTATCTTCGTATTGTTATAAAAAATGTTATCTCTAGACTAAGATTTATATGTTTGATTTGACATTCTTCTCTATTTTGTTCTCTTCTTGAGCAATATTATATATGGGATCCCAACTTTTGTTTGATGGTAATGCTTTTAATATACAATTTTACTTTCTGTATCCTTCCTCGCATGAAACTAGCTAGATTTGACATCTCTATTTTTGATATTTTTAAGCTTTATAGATTAATATTTTGGTGATAACGAACAAGAACTTGCCTGTTTGACTATAACGGAATATAAAATCAGTTCAAATATATATAAAAGAGAAAGAAAGCAACATGAACACGGGTTGCCTTGTTGACTTTCATTTCGATACTAATTTTTTATTTTTAGATGCACCTTTGTTTGGGGTCAAATTTACATTGCTATACGGTGCCTTGTTGACTTTCATTTCGATTACTAATTTATTATTTTTAGATACACCTTTGTTTGCGGTCAAATTTACATTACTATATATATAACAAGGTATTCGCGCCCGCCGCGTTGCAGCGGGTACTTTTAATCAATTTCGATGGATTAATCAGATTCTTGACATCACTGGAAAAGAACTTGAGCCGTAAGTAAACGGAAGTCTTTGTGTGGTGGTGTTGGCCCTTATAGTTTTAAAAAGAGCAAATTACCTGAAAATGTTTAACTTGCCACTTTTTACCATTATATATAGCAATCTTTTTTTTTTCCTATTGTGTGACTAAACTTTCGAATTTGGTACATTGTGTGTATTTTGTGACTTTTTAGCCTTGTAAAATGACCATTTTACCGTTCAAAATTTTGAAAATGTAAGGGTAAAATGGTCACAAAATACACACAATGTACCAAATTCGAGAGTTTAGTCACACGATAGGAAAAAAAAAGATAGCTGCATACAATGGTAAAAAGTGGCAAATTAAATACATTTTCAGGTAATTTGCCCTTTTAAAAAAATTTAGGATAATTTTTAAAGTTATTTGAAAAGTTAAGGGCGCATTTTGAAAGTTCTTTTTACTTAAAAAATATATATACTAAACTTCAACATTTTTTATAAAACCGTGCGTACGTCAAAAACATATCAATATTGGCTTGTTCTGTTCGTTATCGAGAAGGCTTTTTGCCAGTATTTTTTTTTTTTATTCACAAAATTACCAGATATCTGTTAGTTATTTGGTAAACAAAGTTTGTTATATAAAAAAAATCATAAATTTTAAAAAGGTCAGGGTATGTTTTGTAAGTTTTCTTTTTTTATTAATAAAATTTATTGTTTTTTATTGGAAAATTAATTTTTTAACCGGACACGGACCTCGAGTCCATGCCCCATAGTATATAGTATGAATGTAAGGACGGAAACGACACACCAACTGTCGTTTTGATTTTTTGCGTCGTTTTTGGGCTGGCCCATTGATATTGTCCAGGCCCAAAATATTAACCCGTCTCTCTTTCACTCTTATTGTTTTCATAGATAAACATAGAAACTAGTATCTAGAATTCATCAGACACACTTCACCGCCTCTCTTTTATTCTTATCGAAAGCCAGATGATGAAAAAGATGATCGGTGGAGAGAAGTAAAGGTTGTCAAAATGCATTGCTATAATTTCTTCGGGTCTGTTTTGGTCGGCTACGATTGGGATAAAACTATCTTCCAGTTTCTACACTCTTGTCTTTCTCTCTTATACCTTATCTTTACAAAACACACACCACGAGGAAAAAAAAAAAAAAAAACTATGCACTGGTAAGATTTCTAATCCTTTTCTAAATTTTAGCTTTTGTTTTCAATAATAGTTTTCTTTTGAAGGTTATAATTTTACTTTTAATTCCTATTGTGTTATGATCTTTTGTAACAGGAAAGGAATTTGAAACGAAATTCGACAAGGATGTTCCATCAGTTGAAGGTATTTTTTGTTTGTAAAATTGATTTAATTGTGTGTTCTGTATTATCTGAAGCTTTGGAATTACTCTTATGTTTATCGGATATGAAATTTAGGCTTATGTTTACTGTATAAGATCAGTTAGTCAACAAAATGAGTTATAATATTTTGTTGAACGAACTAACTGGAATTAGTGCTGCCAAGGTGTTTGATCAAAGTTTTGAGAGACTAATTGTTTATTTGTTAATAGCTTTTTATAAATTTTCCCTTTGATTTGTGTTGTGACTTATAGAATAAATTTTCTTTTTGCTCTTGATCCACAGTGTCGTATCTGATTTCATAGTGGTGATTCGTGGATTAAAGGTTCGCATGTTTAAAAATTATAGACTTTAGTATCTTATATTTATCGCCTTTTTAGTGTTGATTTAATGAACTACGCTAATTTTTCAGGAACGTAAAAGTCGGGATTCATATTTTGGCGGCATGTAGTTGAGTAAGTGACGTGTAAATCTCGGTTGCCAAAGTGTGTGACACACCAAGGGTTTCTAAGTTTGAAAATGTCGTCAATGGTTTGGGAACTACAACGGGTCACTCAAAAGCTGCCATTATCATACGCGAATCATTTACGGCGAATAATTATGAACTTGGTTTACCTGTAATAACCAACAAAAACAGATTTTCTGATGAGGGTAAAAGGAAAGTGGATGGCAATTACCAATCGGAATGTTTGCTACGGTCTTTGCCAAAGCGATGTTTTGATGGGAACCTTAGAAATACCGGTTACTCACATTGATGTGCCAATAGCTATTCAAGTATTGAGTCGTGACGGTAAGGGTAAAACTAAATCATGTTGTTGTTGTTGATAAATGGACCAGTGATGACATCGCTATTTGATGACGTATAGTCTATATTCTGGTCACTAACCCAAATGATAAACATTACTAACGCCCAAGCCCACCACGAGTGGGCTATCATAACAATGGTTTGGGCCATCATGCTAACGGTTTGGGCTCACGAAAGCCCAAACCAAAATTATTTATGGTTTGGATATAGATATCTCCTATTTAAGGGATATATATCAAACCGGATATATATCGAAGAGTAAGGAGCACGTATCCAATAAGGATTACGTGCCTATATAAACAATATCATAACTCTCGTTAAAGGTATGACTCACAACCCTAAATCTTCTACATAATCCTAAAATCGATTACTTACTCTCACGCCGGAGGATAATCGTGGGAGACAATCCCACGATAAGCCTAACGGTGTTTGTTTGCTTTCTTAGTGCGCAGGTCTCAAGCATTAAGATCTGATTGGTACGAGAACAGGAACCCAAACAAGGAACGCCCAACTTTTGTATCAACACTATTAATATTGGCCACGTTGTTAGCCTTCTTTTCTCTTTTCCTCTGTCTGTTTACCTTTTCAGCTATAGCTTAATGATGTATTAGACGGTCAAATTCTTATGAGCCTAAATGACTGTTGCAGGCAAAAAGCATGTACCCAATATACTAGATTTTGATGCTGGCGCTGTTCCTGAGGCTGCCGATCTGTATTCCGGTATTGGTACGTAACACACATGCGCGTTTGATGCGCTCCATCGAAGCTTTAAATTTATAAACAAGAATTACCGGTTAACTAGGAACACATTCGGGCAAGTATACCCTAGTCAATTGTAGTATAGTAGTGGTAAGTCAAGGTCATCTCAAAATACTTGGTTGCACTCAAGTGTTGTTTGTTTGTTCAAGCAAGTAACAAGTTGGTGGTTATGATTGTCACGGATCAAACCACAAGAAAAGCAATAAGAGAACAAACACACAAAGAACACACATGTTTGGACAAATGATTACATGGATATTAGGATGCTTAGTTTGGAAAACATATTATCAAAGGTAATCCTTACGACCTCTAGAACCAATAATAATTTAGTGTTTTATAAATCAAATATGCATAAGCCTCAGTCAAATGGTTATATCATGAACCTTATATCTAAACAACAACAAAGAATCCTTTCGTCTAAGACTTTGATGCCATTAATTTGTTAAGTTCCATTTACTTGGAAAATGATTAGAACACATATTCAAAAGATGCCTTTCGACATTTAATCCAAATTAAACCTTTATTTGTTATGTTTATTAAGTTCCTTATACAATTGTCACAAAGTACAAGACCAAAGCAATTCGTCGACTAATGAATTGAAATCAACCATTATTGAGAATCTTTTCGACTATAGACTCAACAATGATTAATCAAAATAATAAACAAGACAAGTTCCAATTTAACCAAATATGATATCTTTCATCATAAACCAAACAAACACTAATTGTATCCAAACATCCTTTTATCACAAGTTATCATATGTACCAAACAAGGATTAAGAGTTTATCATTATCAAAACACATCACATGAAATACATAGAACCAAACATGAGATATAACATTCAACATCTTAAAAGTAACAAGAGTTTACCCAAGGTATCAATTACAATAGGTAAAGGTAAAGGATTATAGCAACCTTCAAGCCTCCAATCAACTACAACTTCTAACCAAGCCGGAAAATAATACCCAACACCTTCTTCCATGTGTTTAAGCCTTCTTCTGAAAATGGCAGAGGTTTGTGGTCTTTTGGGTGAGATAATGTGGTAAGGTGGTGACAAATCTTCCTTTATGGTGGAGGCTAGAAATGCACACACACTTACACACTTAGAACCAAGGAAAAATGGTCCTATTTATAGTAGAAATCAAGCCTAGGATCTTAAATGCAGCAACTTGGCCTCCAAGGTGAATAGAAGGACCTAGAATACCGGAAAGAATTGCCTAGAATGAAATAGAATAAAGTGTGCAAAAATTATACGAGCTGACCAACCGATCGGTTTCGGGGCATTATCGATCGGTTGGATGAGACATCTGGGTCTAACAGGTCGGTAATCCATCTAACCGATTGGTTGGATGCATTTTCACAGAAAATGGAAAACTTAAAAGTTGTAGATCTTTCTCTTAAATTTCTTTGGCCGTGAACGGGAGGTCAAACGGAGTCCGTATGTTCAAGATATAGCCAAAATGGTGAAGGTGTGTCGGGAACAACGAGTCTTCCAATAATTCTTCGTTTGAGCTTCTTTCCTTCATTTCACTTCTCGTTTTCCTTCTTGTGCTTTATTCTTGAGTCTTTGGAGTGACAACTTTATGACTTTTATCTTCTCAAATATACTCCAAGAGACTTTTATTTGTCGGAAATTCTTCGTACATGCATAAATCTTCATTTATTGATCATTTTTACGTCTTTTCCTTCATTTTCCTGTTCTTGGCTAGCATACACACTTTTATACGATTAAGTGACAAAAACAACCAAAAAACATACGAAAAACACCACTAAAAACATGCACAACTTGAGCGTTATCAACGTCTATATTATAATGAGAAGCATGCTGGGAGACCGAGAGGCGCAGGAGATTGGTAAATCACCTTTTAAAAAAAAAATTGTAATCTATTTTATTTGTCTCTTGGTTTATACGGTTTGTGATATATAGTGTTTGTTGTTTTGTGGAATAGGTGGAGTTACGAGTTTGAAAGAAAAGATTGGTTTTCGTGGTATCGATCGTGTTGCAGCGGATGTTAAGTAGGTTTTGTTTCCGTATTTGTATTGTGTTGTTTTTCTGTTGAACATGCTTAAAGATAATTCATTGTTTGCTTATACTCTTAGCAGTTTATTAGAGACACTGTTGTTATGTCGACATCATTTATACAAGATGGGCGAGAAATTAAAAGGAAGAGGAGAAAACAATGCAATCGAGAAGCTGCCAGGCGGTTGAGATTGATGAAACAGGTATTAATTATTCTCCTTGCCGCATTTTTTATTTTTTTTATTGAAAATCAACCCTGAAATTTCCATTTAATCATGTAGTTCCTGTTTTGGAGACCTGAAAAACTGAACTGCCAACCCGATCTATATATTAAAAACTTTAGGGTATCTGGCCCATAATATTGGCACTGTACACTTGGACTTAATGGAAGAACAAATCTGCTGCAGAATGAACAAGTAAGGAATATTGTTCTAAATTGTTGTATTCATGAGATTGATACTATTGTTGTAACAGAAAGTTGTTCCAAATAGCATAATGAACAAGTAATTAGATTGATGCTATTGTTGTAACATAAAGTTGTTCTAAGAAATGGATGCGTGACTCATTTTCTTAATTTTCTACAGCTGATTCAGCATTGCCGGAGAGCATGTTGCAGCATAATCGCCATTCAAGCTAACATTTTATGGTTGTTAGGACAGCGAGTTGTCATTGGAGGTACACTAAAGGCTTTCATGTTTCTACTGTTTAAAGCAAATTTTGGGTGTAAGCCAATCTAATTTGCATTTTTACATTAATCTTGTTGTAGGTATCTGATACGTCATATTGTGGTTGTGGATATGGCGGATGCCGGCTCTTTTTGTCGGCGCATTTTCACTAAATATTACACGTGCCTTAACTGAAATAGGCAATATACTGTGGAAATAACAAATTCAAGCTTTTAAGCTAAGTATTATCACGCCCAGTTACCCAGTCTATAATCATATTGGAACTTTACAGTTTTATTTGACATCGTAAAATTTAAAAAAACACTCTAATCTAATAGGAATGCCGAATTGACATTGATTTTACTTTGCACATATAAAATTAATTACCCTCTTATTATTCTTTTCTTATATTTCCTTCTTTGTTCTTTTAGGGCCCGTTTGGTTTGAGGGAGTAGGATTAGTATTTGGCATTGATGTCAAAAAATATTGTTTGGTTTGTTTGTTTGGGTCCCACAAGTGGGGATAAATACCAAATATATATCCATGTGCAAAACACATCTAACTTGCCTTATTTTATATTACTCGTGTCATTTTTTGTGGGCCATATTTTACCACAACAATCCATTTTGAATTTTACTTTTATTTTTACAACAACAATATTTTTAAAATACTTATTTATAACATATATAATATATTATTATATTATATTTTTCTCTCTCCTCATTTAATTTAAACCCCAAATCTAAATCCTAATCTACAACTTTACATTCAAATATAAATCAATCTACAAACCAAACGAGCCCTAATCTTTAGACCAGACTTCTTCTAGCGCTAAACCCTCTATCCCGATTCCCATCTATCGCTATTGTTCACTTCGTCATTAAATATTGTTGACAATGATAACACACGACAATATTACATATTATTCATTTTAGAAAACATTGTTGTGATCGATTTACACATGCCACCCATGTGGGCCTTGTAGCATGTTTTAAGTTAGTTGAAGAAGACCTTGATCACTTGAACTGAACATAGCCTTGTCTTTGAATTTTTTCTTCATACTCAATATTGAAAAATACTTACTAAAAAGGAGAATCTGCATATGATATCACGATTAAGGCGACCATTTTTGGCATCCAGTTTTGCTCATTATTTTGTTGATTAAGAATTTGACTAGTTTATTCTTATTCGGTATATTCCACCGTCAACCATTATTTTGGGATCCAAATTGAGGCGGCAGTCGAAGGTTGCACTGCTGCCTCAATTATTTAAGGTTGCCAACAGTTGGTGATTTTAGTTCATATATCTTTATGATGCATAGCGCCGGTGGAATATGATGGTCAAATGCTCATAGAT
This sequence comes from Artemisia argyi, assembly GCA_030686995.1. Classification (NCBI taxonomy): domain Eukaryota; kingdom Viridiplantae; phylum Streptophyta; class Magnoliopsida; order Asterales; family Asteraceae; genus Artemisia; species Artemisia argyi. Next base: position 153,694,857 of record CM060698.1, on the reverse strand, counting down.
TTGATTACACAAAGATATTAAGTTGAATGATAAAAACAATATGAGGGTATTGTTGTCTTTACACATTAATTGTATATGTGCAAAGTAAAATCATATGTGTAAAAATCAATTCCTTAATCTAATACTGAAAATATGTTTTTGGTATTAGTTATATACCCCTTCACGCACCAGTCTTTCGCAGCAATCCTACATAATGTGTTTAAGAAAAGTCATAATATATTCAAAATATAATTATTATATAGGGTCAAAAGGTAGGTAACCAAATGGGTTAGCTCAGTTGGTCACCAAGGGTGATCTTGGGGAGGTTGTTATCACATGCGAGAGGTCTGAGGTTCGAGTCTCTCCATGGGGGTCTTCCTTCAAGGTAGAATCTGTGGGGTTCTGCCCAATAGATGCGTCGATTCGAGGCTGACATGGACTACCTTCTGGGTATGTACTAACTCGCCATTAAAAAAAATATAGGTAATCCGTTTTCTAAGGTGGGGATGTGGTTCTTTCGGGTAGTGATAGTGATGATGAAGTTGAAGATGCTTATAATGAGACTTTTCATTTTATGGCGAGCGGAGGTTCGTATAATACTAGTTTACATGATAATGAAGATTTTGATTTATATGACACTTATGACCTTCAAGGTTTAAATTCGGAACAGCTCGCGTTTTGGGACTCAATGGATATAAATCTTCGTGGTCAGAATAAATAGTTTTATTCTTATGTCTTTATAGTTGTTGATCATAAGTTTGGTTTGTCTTTCTTATGCTAGTTTAGGTCCTAAGCATTGTAGGTGTGTTTGGTTTGCGTTTTTGGGTTGAGGTGTGAGATTCACCTACACCCGTTGTTCTGTAATTGTTTTTCTGGAGTAATAATATTTTACAAGTGGTAACCCTTTTAAAATTTTAATAATAATAATAATAATAATAATAATAATAATAATAATAATAATAATAATAATAATAATAATAATAATAATAATAATAAAATAAAATAAATAATAAAAAAAATCGTAATACAATTAGTAAGAATATAAATTTATATCTTGGCATCCTAAAGCTTGTATGTGCATACACGATGTTGTTAAATAAACTTTTCTATAAAATTATGTAAATTATTTTTTACTTATATAGTTACAATACTCGTGCATGTACACGTTTTAACATAAAATTTTCATTAGATATTAATATCGATTAATATTTTGTATATATTTTTGTTAGACGAATGATTTGATTTTGTTTAAATAACATGATTAATGTAGTTTAAGTTTAACTATTAACATCATGTTCTATACACCGTGCGTGTTTAATAGCAGGCCCAACAATTCATGTGACCTCCAATTAATACTTGTGGTTTTGTATAGCTATATTTAAACTTAGGAGAAAGGCCCAATAAAAGACATTTTGCTTCGTTTAAAAAACATAACCAGGATTTACTATTACATACAATAGTAATAGGATTCAGTTTTATATACACTATAATTAAATTACTCGGTTAAGATCAATGTAAAACCAAAATGATCTAAGTATCTCATTTTAGTCACTCATTTTTTTATTAAAAAAAAAAAAAAAAAAAAAAACCCGCTTTTCATCTCTTTTTTAAAAATAAAATACATTGCAAACGGTAAATCATCAAGTGAAAAAAATACACCATCGCGACGAGTACTTTTTTATCTTTCAGTAAACAGGCACTTCGATATACTTTTGACGAATTTTTTTTCGATATTTTTCTAAGTTACGTCTGAAAAAATCAAATGTGATTTGTATAACAAATCAAATGTGATTTCATAAAGCACATGTGATTTGTGATACAAATCACATGATTTTTCCAGATGTAACTGAAAAAAAAAATTGAAAAAAAGTTCATCGAAAGTATATACAAGTGCCCCTGTATAAAAAGATGATTTAATTCTCGTCGCGATAGTATGATTCGTTTTGCCTAACGATTAACAGTTTGCAAGATATTTATTTTATTTTAGAAAAATGTGAAAGTTTATTTTATTTGTTTTGATGAAAAAATTGATAGCCAAAATTGGTTCATTGGATTTTTATAAAATATTGGATCCCTACATTGAACTTTTATCTTTTGAAGATTTGAGATATTCTACTTTTCATATACTTAGAATTGATTTTCCAATTTTGATTAACTATCGTTTACATATATTTAAAGTAACTTTTTCTTTGTGTGGTATAGCCTTACTGTGCCCGAGTTATACATACGGCAATGACCACTAAATGTCACGGACGACCATGTTTAATAGTATGTGATAAGGCTAAAAGTGTACCGCTTTTAAGGGGTCATTTAAGTCTGAATTCGTGATTATTTGATCAATTATTGACATAAATCGTTCATTTTATCATTTTAGATACTTTTGAGGAAAAATCTGAAAAAGGAAGTATTTTGGACATATTTGGAGCATAAAAGTGAAGAAAACGGCAAAGTCTCAAATTCCTTGCTGGGAACAGTACCTGACGACATCAAGCCTTAGCACATGACGGCGTCAAGAGTGACAAAAGAGGTGGATGTGGATATTATAACGTGACAACCCAGAACATTTTTAGTGTTAATGGCCTAACGGCGTCACCAAGGCCGTCAGGGTCCAAATACAAGTGACGGCCCAGAGTAGATTTACACATGAAGGCGTCAAGACTGGATCTAGGCAATACGAATTTGAACTTGGCGACGAGTTGACGGCTCATAAGCTAATACATGACGCCGTCAGGATGCTTAGTCTATATATATTTTTTCAATTTTTCATTATAAAGTGTGGAACAAGTTGTGGAATACTAAACACAAACCCTAGGTCGAATTTCCTGCATATTAAAGGGGTTTCAAACCCTTCTTTCTTCCATGTTTTAATAAAGATAAGTTCTCCAATAATCATTCAATATGTCTATGTATTGTTTGATTCTATCTTATGTTTATCTTTCTTTTAACATGTTAGACTAGGCTTTTATTGTGTTTGCTTAGATGTAGTGAAACCTAGATGTTGATTATTGGTTGATTGTTTGTTTATAATTGTTACGGATGATTGTATTCGATGTTAGGTTTAAGAAAACTGGCAGACTTCCATTGGTAACTTGCTTGAACGTCTTAAGAAACATGATCGGAGGTGTACTGCGATTTTTTGTTGTATTTAATGCATAAGTGAATTCTAATGATCCCATGTTAGGAGCTTTTAGTCGGCTTGACATAGGAGTGAAGTAGAATCTTATAGAGTTAGGGAGTATTGTACACGGCCCTACGACTAGTATTAAGGAATATAACCCGTCATTCATGCAATTGTAACAAGCTAATCAACTGGTAAAAGATATCTAGGGAGTAATGAAATCTAAGTAAACACAACTTTTCTCATTATTGTTTCCACCACATTAGTAAATTAGCTTAATTTTCATTTCTTTTATTTTATTTTGATTGCATCTTAGTTAATTGGGTTAGTTGGCTAGCAACTAATTCCGCCCACTCCTTCAAAACCTGAGATTTTTCTTGCTTTTCATAAAATATAAAAATACAAAAAGAATTATCCATCACCTTTAGATCTACTTTAGTAGGCTTTCTAATCCTAGCGACACTATTCCCGGGTTGAACGATCAATCCCCCGGTACTTGTCACTATACTATACTACAACGATCAGGTACACTGCCTGGTGGGGGTTGCAAGCTTCTCAAGATCCCTTGAGAGGTAAAACCTGTTGCGAGTTCGCAATCCCACGTATCAGTATGTAATAACCATTGAAAAAAAAAATGTTTATTTGAATATCTTATTTAAATATCAAAGAGGATTTGCCGTTGCTATATGTGCATTTTCATGTATTTATTTTCATCGCATAGTATTGGGCTGTGCCTTTATTTCGATATTTGTATTCTTGTTAAAAATAGTATTTAATTTATTACCCGTGTACGTGCGGGTTAAACTAATAAACTCGAATAATATGAGTCGCTATCGAACGCGAATAGTGTAAAACTAATTTTCTTGATATTCTTACTTAATCTCATAAAGATGAATAACATAAGTCCTTCGTAAATGTACTATCTTGTGTATTCACTTACATATCACAATAAATCGTGTTTTCATTTTGATATTTATAATCTCATTTATATACATTAATTTATTATATAATGATAATAATATATATAAATAACAAAGACTTAAAAAAAATATATAGTATTAATTAAAGGGGTATAAAGTTTAGGGATTATTTATTAAATTTGTAAAGTAACAAAAAAATGGATAAAAACTGATAAGTTTATTAAGTCCATATAATTTATTTAAAATTTAACAATTCAAGTTTTATTAATTACATTTTTTTAGTTCTTTTTTACAAAATCAACATATTCGTTTTCATACATATTTATTTTACTAGATGAAATTTAGATATGTTTGACCAAATTGAGCTCTCCAATTGATTAATAGAAAAATTCATTTGTTCATTTTGTATCTTCTCGTATTATATAAGAGATACGTGTTGCCATGTCGGTGCACTTATGCATAAGTTACAAATTTGAATGTGTTAATTATGGAGTCGCGTCATGACTTGAGCTAAGCTCATTTAATGTTAGAGAAGCTCGAGCTTGAATTTTGCTCGTTTTGAGCTTTATTTGTAAAACTAAAGCCCGATTCCCGACTATTTAATTGGGCTCGAACTCGATTAAGTATAAGGAATTAGTTTTCCAATTTTTAATGGTCAAAAGTCCAAAACTCTAAAAATGTTTATAAGTTGAAGTTTAAAATAAGTACTGCATCTTACTCTTTTTATAAAGAGAGAATTTGTCTTAAAATCTTAAAAGGTATAACTACAATTGTTTAGCTTACAACATTTTAATGCACTTCTTGTATATAGACGTAGTTTTTTTTTAAGAGGTACTACCAAGAGTCAATAATGTATGTATACACGATAAGAATGATATGGTTGAATTGATTGATTGCATTCCATAAAAGAGGATATGATACATAAAGGGGTAGTACAAGAGTTATTTTGGGTAAATAGATAATTACCCACTAATGACAACTAGGGGTGTAATCGAGTCAAGCCTAGCTCGAGCTTGACAGGGCTTGAGTTTGGCTTGAAATGTATAAGGTAGGCTTGAGCTTGGCTTGATAGCTTGACAAGCTTTAATCATCTAAGCTTGAGCTCGGCTCGTGTAAGGCTCGAGCTCGGCTCGAAAAGCTTGAATTTACATATGAACATTAAATTTGATAGTGAAACTCTTCAATAAATTCAAAAAAATAGGCGATGAACTTGAGAGGAAAGTATTATACAAAACATTCTAAAGGATTAAGGTTTAAATGGTCCTCTTATAAGTATTTAATTATTATACTAATATTCACGTTAGTTTTAAGTTGTTTATATAAATATGTATACTAAAAGTATATATTCTTGAAAGCTTGAAAAGCTCGATAAAAGCTCAAGCTCGGGCTATTAAAAGCTTGAGCTCGGCTCGTTATGTGTTTCGAGCTTGTTTATTAGGCTCGAGCTCGATAAAAGCTCAAATCGATCGAGTCAAGCTCAAGCTCGAGCTCGAGTTGCTTGATAAAAGCTTGGCTTGACTGCACCTCTAATGACAACTAATCACGATAAGAATGTCTGATAGGATACAACTAATAGTCTAACACTCCCCCGTAGTCCGGGTGGCGAAATCGCGAAAGTTAGGACTGGAGATTAAAAGCTAGTAAACAATAAATTAAAGCAAATAAATAATTGATGATGAAGACATTCGACAACAAGCGGAACCACATCTTCAGCAGCAGGCAACAAACCAGATAAACCAAAGCATCAGTACCACACATGATAAACCAAAGTATCCTAGCCAAATGGGATAACCCAAAGTATCCCTTACCAAACAGGATAAACCAAAGTATCATGACCAAACGGGATAACCCAAGGTATCTCCTACAACTAAAACAAACGGGATAACCCAAAGTATCCCTTACCAAACAGGATAAACCAAAGTATCATGACCAAACGAGATAACCCAAGGTATCTCCTACAACTAAAACAAACGAGATAACCCAAAGTATCCCATACAACTAAAACAAACGGGAATTACAACTAAAACTCATGCACTAACATCAAACGAAAGATAAGAGAACGAAAGTTGGTTCTAAAATTTCAACCCACAAAGAACCTTCCTAACAAACGGGGCATGTTTTTCCCTAGAAAAACATAAAAATCCACCAATTTTTTATTTTTATTTTAAATAACCATCCATACTCGGGATTAGACCACAAGTCCACAACCTCAAAAGAAAACACAACCATAGACATAGATCAAGACCACAAAAGACACATAGACAAAACTATCATATGAGACCCTCATAATAACAAGAAAACACCAATCCGTAACAATCACCAAACCATTCCCCTAGTACTTGTAGTCCTTACCCTGAACCACTAACATACTTTCCAAGAATGGCTTCAGAATTAGCCTTTCACCAACCAAGGAACGCGGCCCTTCCAAATGAGAAAGACAAGCGCCATAGCTTCAAGATCTTTAATAAAGGTCTCAGGTAAAGTTTTGTTCTATGTTTTCTTTCATTAATGATCGATGAGGTATCAAACAAAGCTTTTTTTTTTTTTTTTTTTTTTTTTTTTTAGTCGAGTCTTGATAGTTGTGTTTGCTTGATACGAGTTTTGTTATTGGTTGGAGTGGATGATATTCGGCAGTAGGGAAAATGAAAAATAACGAAAGCCCTCCGAACCTTTAGCGTGTAACCGGTGGCGAAAGATTAAAGTGACGGAAGAATTACAATATATACTAAAACCCAAAAGTTTGGGGTCTCGAAAAACGTGATCCAAGTGATAGGTGTCTATTTTTTATTGGCTAATTTCTTGATTAAATTGCTAATACACCCTCTGATTGGCTGTCATGCATTGAAAAAAGTGAACATGTACTGTTCATCCTAAAAACCCACATCTTATTGGCTATTCACTATCATTAACCTAAATTAAAATACACATATTACTCTTATATACTAAAGATACCATCTATCAAAATACAAAACTAAACCTATACACTTTTCCACATCCAAATAATAGAAAACAATATTGTTTTTACAACCAAATTTACACAACGAAATAAAAATAAAGAGTACAATTCCGTCAGAAAAACCGGTCGATGGCCGCAACAGCTGAAGATCCCGGTGATCCTGCAGCGGTAAATCTGAAATAAAATGTCAAAAAAAATTATATAAAGCTCGGTCATATAACAGCATATAGATCTATAAAAAAATTCAATGCTTGAAAAATAAATAAATTTGGCATATCTAAAAAAAAAAAAAAAAAAAAAAAATCAGATTTATTGGAAAACCAAAATATCATATTTACCAAACAAAGAAAAACATCAAATTCGTAAAAAATGAGTCGCGCCAAGAAAAGATAGATCCACACGGTTTAAGGTTAAAAACATTAATAAAATCGTTTTTAATAAAAGATTTAATCATAAACTCGGTTAAATACAGATTTTGGAAAACTAGGGTTTTAAAAATACAAGTTTAAAAATAAAAAGGGTGGCGCGTGGTGATGATTTACCGTCGATAACAAAGTGAAAGAAGGTGGTGGCGACTGTCGGTGGTGGTGGTGGTTCACGGTGGTGGCGCGTACGGGTGGTTACGGAGGGAGTTGGAGGCTAACGAGCTCCAGAAAGGTGGTAAATATAACGATCTATCGATTGGGAAAAGAAAAGGTGTCGCCGGAAAATTGTTCCGACGACCGGCCGGAATCTGCTGGTGTTTTTGGCCGGAAAGTTTGAAGATACCGGCGAGTGGGATAGAGAGAGAAAGGAGAGAAAAATGTGTGTGTGTGTGTTATTAATATAATAAAAGTGAGAAAATAAATAATATAGGGGTTTATATATGAAAAAGTCTAAGGTAAGTTTCGAATAAATGAAAGTGTAGGGTGTGTAATGAAAATACAATGAGGGACCAAATCTGCCAACGTAGCTAAACTTCTCGCAAAAATGCTTCGGGGCCCAAACAACATAGCAAACGGACTCGAAAATTTACGAAATTTGCGCCATTGTTCACGAAATCATTTTTTCCATCAAATCAAGCATAAACTTCGTGTAGTGACGGTGTGGCGGCGGCAATGGACTGGCTAACGGCAACAAAAAAATTCCGCAGCAACGCGCGGGTTGCAAAACTAGTTAGGATTGAGGGATAGGATTGTTAGTTCTCTGATACCATGTAAGTATATACAATAAGAATGATAAGGTTGAATTGATTGATTGCATTCCATACAAGAGAATATGATACATATAAGGGTAGTACAAGAGTTATTTTGGGCAAATAGATAATTACCTACTAATGACAAATAATCACGATAAGAATGCCTACTACAGCTAATAGTCTAACAAATAATACTTCATTTTAAATACAAATGTACAAGCTTGGACTCCAACTCGAGCTTATGTTCAATAGACGAGTTCGATCAAGCTTGGACTCCAACTCGTAAAACTCAATCCGAGCATTTGACGAGTTGAGCACAAGTAGGTCAACTCATTTATACTCGTACAATAACTTACAAAGGAAATAAATATCTGGATATTGGATTATAGCTAATTTCTTCAAGGGCTTTTAGAACCATTAACGAAAAAGCAAAGGACTCCATTTAGCAATATACAACATTACAAACCACACGACGTCGTTTGGCATCAATCAGGTTTTAGGCATCCATCCGCATCTAGTTCGTTCTATTTGACAGACGCCCAAAACTCATTTCATTTCATATCAACGATCCAAACACAAAGAATGGCTTCATCTTTGGCGGCGCGACAAGCTGGAAACTTGCTCCGTCTCTCTTCATCATCCAGATCGGCTTCTCTTATCCAACGCCGTGGCCTCGCTGGCGCCGCCGGTATAGATTTGTTGAGCACACAATAAAAATATGTTTATTTGTTTGTTGAATAAAATAAAGAAGTGATATAGTGTGTGTTTGATTAATTTGTATTAGATCATCATGGACCTGCTAAAGTTGATTTCTGGAAGGATCCAATGAGTCCATCCAAGTGGAAGGAAGAGCACGTCAGTCTACTCTTATTTTTTATTTTGTTTTTTTTAGGGTTAGGGTTTTTAATTTATTTGATTGCTAGGTTGGATTTATGTGATTAAGATTATTTAGTCAAAATGAATATTCATGTGTTTGTTTAGAATATGCTACAGAGTAACGAAACAATGGTCGTCTGTTAGGGTTAGTAAAAATTATTATATAGCATTGTTGGTCAGCGGTTATTTGCAGCAAATTTGGTCACTTGTTATTTGTTTAGCATAAATAGTGCGCGTATTTCACTAGGGTTAGGGTTATTTATCAGGTTGCTACTTATGTGTACTAAAAGGAAAAAGCTGTCGAGAATGTATATTAAATGGGTAGAGATTCTTGGTATATGAAGGATATATGTTGTAATACGAAAGGTATCACAAAGTCTCGTAGAAAGGAACTGACTTATGGTCTTAAAATATGGAAATGAAGGCGGTCACTGCATAAGCTAATCAACTTGAAAGGATCTTTTCTGATATTATCAAAATTCAGACTAGTTTTTGCTTACTTAGCTGACCCAAACATATAAATTAATCATTAAACCGTACTGAAAATCATCGGATGTCTACCACCAAAGGTATATAAGGAGATCAGTTCGTTATACACAACCAAAGAGTAATAATAAATGTTTACGATTGGATATTTCTTGGGTCTTTTGCTTGCGTATGATTTAGCAAATGGGAACATGTATTATACAATGATGGTCCATTGTAAGTTATTCGGCACGTGCAATAGAGTTCATTGGTCCTTGTATTATCTTGAAATGTTTTCATAGTATCAATGTTTTTATATGTATGTTCTGGAAATATCTGGAGAATGTTGAAGTGATCTTTTATTCTTCTTTTTTTTTGCAGTTTGTTATCATCTCTTTGGCTGGCTGGGGATTGGCAATCTTTGGTGGATACAAGGCATTTTCAGGAGGCAAGAAAGAAGAGGTATATTTCAGTTGCTTGAATATGTTACTTTTATGCTCTGTTGGATTTCTGCTCTTTAAATACCTAACCTGGCAGTAACTCTAATGACTCGTCTGCGTGTTTAAATTCTTATGTCTTCCAACTTATTACTGAAATGTGCCAATTTAGTAGAATGTGAAAGAAACTTGAGTAAAAAAAAATGTTGCTGTCCAGGTAGTATCATAATCAAAATAAGGGGGGTGTTTGGCTTAGCTTATTAAAAGATTATGGCTTTTGCAAAAAACCATATTGCTTCTGGGAAAACCCTTTTTAATCTCTTAATAATTTAATAAAACACTTTCCGGTAACTGTCTGGATTAGTATTTTGACAATATAATAAGGATACGAGCACTTCTAAGTTCTAACCAGTTGTTTTGAAATTTGAATCATACAGTTTCTGTATTAGTTGCCTTAGGACCTGTGCAAACATAATCCCATCAATTTAAATGCTAAGATTACGTTCTAATTATATAAATTTCACGAATCTCACCATTTGATAAACTAAATTTTTTCATGAAACAGTAAGTGAATCCAAAGAATCTTGCTTACATAATCCCTCTTGTTTGTGTGACAGAAAAAGGTGGAAGCAACGAACTAAGAGGTTGAAGTTTGTTACAGAAGCTTTGTGCTAATAATTTCTTTGCATCAATGTAAGAATTACTGGAATCCAGATTTTGTGCTAGGGACAGTTTGGGCTCCTGAGTGTTTTGTTCTATTTTCCAGATTCTAATAGAATATCTTGGCAGATTGCCATTCCATCTTGCATTTCATAAATACATAACATGTTTGAATAACAAGCTCTTTCAGTTCAGTATTTGTATTGATTATGCTCTTGAAAATCTTGAACACCTGTTAGTAGACTTGATTATAAGGTTGGAACAGCGAACTAACATTGAAGTGCATTCAAATTCAACATTTATCAGTCTTGAATTAGAAAAAAAATGTCTATTTCGAAATTGTTTCTAGTTAGAACACCATCTGAGATATATGATGATAAAAACAGTCGTGTTAACTTGATCTGCTTCTGAGCCAATGCCGGATTCAGTTGAAGAATTCGTATCCGCTTCTATCTCTGCTTCATCTTCATCCGCTCTCTCAGCTTCACTTTTTGCTTTATTAGCTGATCGAAGAACTCCAATCACTTGAATAGTTTTTGGATTTGAATCGGGTGACTTTTGTTGGACCCACTTCCCTGTTTGCCAAAAGTTGACTTTTGTTAGTTTGACCACCAGTTTGTGTTTCGATTGCTCCAATAAATGATCTTTTTTTATGTTTAAACTGTTCTTAATTAGCTAATCAAGGTTCTGTTGCTAGGAAAGTGTTTTGTTCTATATTCCAGATTCTAATAATATTTTTTTGGCAGATTGCGGTTCCATCTTGCATTTCTAGTATATTTGAATAACAAACATCCATTCAGTTCAGTATATGTATTGATTATGCTCTTGAAAATCTTGAATATCAGTTAGTAGATTTGATAATTAGTTCCGAACAGCGAACATTGAAGTACATCCAATTTTAACACTCATTAGTGTCATGAATCAGAAAAAAGGACCATTTGGAAATTGCTTTTAGATAGAAAATCATCCGAGTGATATGATGAAATTATAGTCAGCGTAATCCTGATTTGCTTTTGAGCCATTGCTGGTTTCAGTTTAAGAATTCGTATCCGCTTCTATCTCTGCGTCATCTTTATTCGCTGTCTCAGCTTCACTAGCTTCTCGATGAACTCCCATCACTTGAGTAGTATCTGGACTTGAATTGTGTGACTTCTGTTGGACCCACTTTTCTGTTTGCCTTAAATTGACTTTTGTTATCTTGACTACCAGTTTATGTTAAGATTCCTCCTATAAAAGATATTCCTTTGATGTTGAAACTGTTCTTAATTAGTTTATTAAGGTTTCCTGGAAACCATGTTTTGTTGCTAGGAACAGTTTGGATTCCCGAGTGTTTTACTCTATTTTCCAGAACTTAATAGAATATTATTGCATATCGCGTTTCATCTTGCATTCCATAAATACGTTGAATACAAGCATTCTTTCAGTTCAGTATTTGTATTGATTATGCTCTAGAATCTTGAATACCAGTTAGTAGCTTTGACAATTAAGTTCTGAACAGCAAACTAACATTGAATTACATTCAGTTATAATACTCATTAGAGTCTTAAATCAGAAAGAAAAAAGAAAATAATTTGGAAATTGCCTCTAGTTAGCATATGATGAAATTAATCGTCCGTGTAATCTTGATCCGCTTCTGAGCCCTTGCCGGATTCAGTCGAAGTATTTGTATCTGCTTCTATCTCTGGCTCATCTTCATCCGTTCTCTCAGCTTTACTTTTTGTCTTATTATCTGCTTGATGAACTTCATCACTCGAGTAGTTTCTGGATTTGAAACGTGTTACTTCAGTCTGGCCCACTTCCCTGTTTGCTTCAAGTTTGACTTTTGTTAATTTGACCCTCAGTTCGTGTTTCTATTGCTCCTATAAAAGATATTCCTTTTATGCTTAAACTGTTACCAGTTTCTTTAAGACCCCCTGTATCCTTTGTGGTTAGTCTACTATCAGTTGTGTTGCCTGATACAATCTTTGCATCATCACTACCCACAGTGAGATCCCGAGTCTCGTGTTCCTTTGAACTTGCAAGTTTTCCCGACCCTCTTTGCTCTTCATCTACAGGCTTTTGAACTTTGATATTAGGGTTTATTACTTCTTTATGACCCTCTACAAATTTTTCTTGATTTGGTTTTTGCCCGTTGCTTGACAGACCAAACCATGATCTGACTTTAGTTGTAGTTGCTTTATTAGTTAAGTTGACTTCACGATTTGATGGGTCGTCAGAGCTCACTGACCAGACTTTAGGTGGAGTTTGGAGGCTGCTTTTCAAATCCTTGATTACGGATTCTTTGTGTTTGATCTCATTCTGCTTCTCATCAATCGTCAACTCCAAAGCTCGTTGTTCATCTTTCATGGATCCAATGGTTGATCGCATCTCCATTATCTTGTTGGTGAGTTCAGTCTTCTGGGTTCTGAGGGAGAATAGTTTTGCATTCAAATCTTGATTCTTCCTCTTGTTTTCTTTTACATACTGCCTTTCTTTCTGCACAATTAAGATAGCTGTTGGTATACCATAATAACTTAAGATTTTATTAGTTTTAGAGGCCTACCTAGGGCTTGTGCGAAGACTATGAAAAAGTTAATTAGGCTGCTTGTTTATGCTTTGTTTTGGCTAGTATAGAAAATAGTAATTAGGTGACATGCATAATTCATGAAACAAAACACATTCAACTTGATTTCTAATGAAAGATGAAGTTGATCATGAAAGTAAGTAACCTGCAAGAGAAGGTTCAGAGTAAGTATTTGTCGATCTTTATCCTTGATAACAAGGTTAAACAGGCGCCTGTCTCGCACTTTCTGAACCACCATGACTCCCATTACACCAACCAAAATCACCACCACCATCATTGCAATCTTCTTCTTCTTCATCCACACCCCACCACTCCCACCGCCTCCTGCGCCGCAGTTGCTTTGCGGGTGTCCCTTCATTCCCATAACAATTTCCACTTTGTGTATGTGTTTTTGTAAGCTTGTTGAGTAGAGTGTGAAAGGGTTGGCGGATGGAACAAGGTTGTTAAAAAGAGTAAGAATGAGTAGGCAGGTGCATGGGAATTGTGCCCCAACTAAAAGCTCATTTTACTCTTTTTGTTTGTTTTAAAAATTTGTAAAAACTTGAAATTAATGTTTGAAACTTTGAATGGTAAACACGCCAACAGTTCTGCATGTCATCTAATTGGTGCTCTCTTTTCTTTTCTTTTTTTACTTTTACTTTCTTCTGTTAACCATATGCTATCAATGTCATTTCGAACTAGGTGATGTCATTTACAGTCGAACTAGGTAATGTCATTGTACAAGGTAATGTCCTATGCCACTTGTACAATTATATGTCGCAGTAACAGAAGACCAGATTCTCAATTTTTTTTTTTTTTTTTTTTTTTTTTTTTTTTTTTTTTTTTTTTTTGAAGAAAAATAATATATCATCTAACTCATCCTCTTGCTAATATCTTAATGTGTCAATCATCCATAAACTTAGTAGAAGGCATCAATTTCTTTTTTACGGTTAAACGATTAACGTACATGTGGCAGTGAGAAGATTGATAGGAGGACATGACATTTCTGTTTTTTAGAACTTGAAATTTATCATGCATGGATTATTTTGGAATATCCCACAATAAATGTTCACTTTGTATTTCAACTGATGAGAAGAGAGTTGAATTTCTTAAAACTTTGTGTATTTTAGAAGTGAACAGTTATTATTAAAACAGAGATTGTAAAACTTTTTGTAAAAGTTAAGCAAGATGACTCACAATAACAGATGTTTAAGTAAATGATGCTCAAACATGAGACCCCATACTCGTTGAAGTATTGAAATATCCAACTGTTGTCATGCTGACTATATTTGGCAGTCGTTATGTGATATTGTGATGTTACTATTATTATTTTCCATTTTGTTATTCAAAGAATGCTACAGTACAATTATTGGTTTGAGTTATGATTTTTGTATTTAAAAGTGGGTAACGTGGAACTTTTAAAGGCTCAAGAAACCTCGGTTAACATCAAGTGAATTTTTATTCTCATGGAGTCTAAGTCAGAGTCAATTCATGATATATGATTTTTTGTAGTCAGTGTCACACTAGATTGGATATCTTTTACTTCGAATAACAACCACCCTTGTTTTTAAAATAAGAACAAAATTACATACATGAAGAAATCGTGAATTCGTGATATATAAATGTGGATTATAAAAATATATAGCTATATGAAAACTATTTCGGTTTTCATTAGCTTTCTGAATTTTTTTGTGGATGCTGAATAGTAAGGGACATTTTAACAAGTAGATCTTAGCTAAGTTAACATCCCAAACATATGTACTCGATATTTTTTGAAACTACTATTAGTAGAACTTAGCTAAGTATAAAAAGAATTTGTGAACCAAACTTTTATTAGATTGATCAAGATTAAAATGAGTATAAATATTAAGGTAACAATCATAGTTTATGAAACACATGCCTTCCATTATTTTTAGGTTCCTAACACATGCATATGCATGTGGGATAAGTGTCAAGTGTTGTTTTGCTTTCTTTTTTTGTTACCTTGTTAAAATGATAAGTGCCAAAACTATGGGCACTAACTTTTATATATACCTGTTGCACCCTTGGTTAATAGCTCAATTTGGATCCTTATAGACCAATGTTAAGCTTGTTTCTTTTGATCTCGAGTCGTTTTAATTATAATCTTGCAAGATAACGAGTCAACGTAACAATCAAGGTGTGTTTCATAATATAGGACATTTTAATTGCAGTCACAATCTAGGTATGTTATCAGAAAATAGGATATTTGAATTGCAGTCCTTTAGTAATTAGATTACATTGCAGTCGAATTAAAAGTAGCGTAACAGAAGTGAGAATACAGTATCGTTCTCATGATCAGCCTTGGGCGGTCAACATCAATACAATCCTCATGTGCAAGAGCCCTCTCTCGTTGATAGCTCCTATGGAGGCTGGTGAGCCTCGGTTAAACCTACAAGAGTACAAGCATCTTAACCAGTTCCTGTTCCAACTCCACCACATTCTTCTAAGAAAAAGAACGGTAGTTTCTATACAACAACGATACCCAATCCAGTCTGAGCAGGGTACGGGGGGAGGTAGAATGTAGACAGATAATACCCCTACCTTTGGGTAAACCCGAGGGTAGCTTCCAATTAGACCTCCAACAAAGTGTATGTATGAATGTGATAGTGCTAAAAAAATATGTGGATGCATGATTATGCAAGGTTACATGGCAGATTGGCAGAGGAAGATATGAAAGCATATGACGCATGACAAGAGAAATTATGTGTGTTTGACTATGTGATGAAAAATTAAATAATGAGTTGTAATAAATCAGCTGTAGAATATGGTACTTGAATGTCCTTTTGTTATTTAAAGTGGTAACAATGAGATAACAAAGATGATTCCTGTTTGACATATTCTAATAATTTAGAAACTTAATATATAAAGTGACCTAAAAAGATATTTTATCTAAAATAAGAAGACGGTTTGTGAAATGAATAAAAGTCGGAACAAAGGTAAAACAATGGATAAGTTATATTGTTATAAACTGATGATTGTAACTTTGAGCCGTGATGATCAAATAATGAGCTCTAAAACACAAATCCAAACACCCTTTAAAAAACAAGAAAAACTTACAGCTCTTGGGTGAAGTCGAACATCTCCCTCTCCATCGCTACCCTCTGAATTACTCTCTGCAGCTTGTGGGTTATCATCTGCAACAGATGTATCTTCAGGATTTGCAGCCTGTGTTTGTGCAGCTTGCCAAACTGCATTAGCAACCTCCGCTTCAGCAGCAGAAGCTTCAACCAGCCTATCTATAGATTCTTTGTCCATGCTTAATGCCCCTGATGGACTCTCGGATCCGTTATCAGTAGATATTGGATCAAATGGGCACAAATTATTTGTTCCCCTCGGACTGCTCATATTGGATCCCTGTTCTGATGCAAGTACAGGTGTATTTACATCAGACTAAAAAGGTGAATTCTCTGCTACAAGAAAAACGCCTAACAACAACTCTCCCCTAAGACCACCATAAATATATAAATGAACACCAACAGATGAAGCAGCATGCCGGCAACGACGCATAAGCTCCAAAGAAGAATCTTCAGGTCCCTTGGCACTGCACTGGGAGTTCCTATGACATGTTAAATTATACTAATTCATTAGTAAATGAAAATGCGCCTTATTTGCGTTTACAGTTTGATGCTAATGAAATCAGAGCACGAAACCAACTACCTGAACATCCATCTATATCAACTGATGCAACATTATATTTTGGATTGTTCTAATAAGGCACCCCTTTTTGCTTAAATATATAATTCAGATATCAGAAATGTAAACTAAAATAAGTTAACTCGATTAAAAACATATTTATATAAGCAGTATTCATAAATGGTCATACAAAGTACAATGACCAAAATATAACACCATTCTTATACATGAGATGATTGATCATTTAACTACTTATTAAAACATACATTCCTATGGGGAAAAAATAAAAAATGAAAAGAATAGTAATACATCCTTATGAATACGCTACACAGTAGAAACATAACAGAACTGAATGATCGGTAGCAGCTTCAAAGGCCAGCAGAGACCAGTCCATGCAGTGTCACAATACCAATCACGATGTTATGTTCATTGATAACCGGCAAGAACTGAACAGGGGATGGAGGAGCCTCCATCTTCTTCATTGCTTCAACGGCCATTCTGTCTGCAGTTATAGTCCTCGGTTTCCTATAAGTAACAACACATATTTGTAAGACCTTTTGACTCAAATAAACAGAAACAAAAAAAGCCTGCATACACTCTTAAAAAAAACTAAATTTTTTCTTCATGTATATGTTGAGAATGTCACCTGTTGCACATTTCACCGACGGTAAGTTTAAAGATCCCTTCCTTGCTAGCTTTGAGTGTACGCCGGAGATCACCATCAGTGAACGTCCCTAAAAGGTGGTAATCGTCATCAATCACCAGAAGGCAACCACATCCTTTACTAGTTAGCTCGACTAGTTGATCCATTATCAGATCTCCTTCTCTGCATACCGGAAGTTCCTCTTGCTTCCTCATCACATCCTTCACCTGCCATTGCAAATCGATACTCGTTATAACTAGATACTATTTGGTGCTCTTCACATTTGTATGGTCTTGAAAGAAACCTAATATCATCAGCTCTACAACATCAATACCCTTATGGTCAATCTACTCTCATAATAACCAAACAAACTCTTGTTTACAGAAAAAAAAGCATTTTGATCTAAAAACACGGGTCTATGCATAAAAGTAACCAACAAACAACAATAAGAGATACAAGATCTAAACTCAATTACCAAAAGCTATATCAGAATTTTGTAGGATCTAGTACCATGAGCAAAAAATAACATTTATTTCAATTTCCTTAAAAAAAAAAAAAAAAAAAAAAAAAAAAAGAAAGAAAGAAAAGCATTAGGATTCCGGAATATAAGTTTGCTTCCACTTTGGGTCAAATCAGATCTAACTCATTTCCAATAAGCTACAATTCTTTCAAATTTTTTCATACATTTTTGTTTCTAAATGCAGCAACTTTGTGCCAGACTAAACATAAATTTTGAGTTACGAGTATTAAAATTGGCCTATAGCTAAAGACAATAAGGCCTTGTTCGGGATTGCTTATTTAAACTATACGTCTGCTTATTCTGCGCATTTCAGACTACTTACCCAAACTACTTAACTAATAATTTACAAACTTAATTCCCATATAAGCAAGTGTAATAATCAATCAAACAAACAATCCGAAACCATACCTTAAAGATCAAACTTTTACCAATCCTACCAGCAGGATGATTCGCAGCATACCCTTCCTTAGTCAAACACTTAGCATCCATAATCGCAATAGCAACCGTACATCCAAAAACCATCTGTATCGCAGTCGAAGTAACCGGGGCCAAATCAAAAGGACACAACTCCCTCTCCAAAGGCAAATGCACATTCATATCACACAAACCATTCAACACATTCCCTAAAACACTAGTCACACTTATCAAAAAGACGCCTTTCGCCTTAACACAAGGAACCAAACGCACCAACTCCTCTGTATTACCACTTTTACTAAACATAACCAACACATCATTGTCTCTTAATATACCTATATCTCCATGTAATGCATCAACAGGGGATAAAAACTGAGACTTTATGCCTAAGGAAACAAGGGTTTGTGAAATGTTCTTGGAAACAAAACCTGATTTGCCAATACCTGTTATGAAGATTGTGCCTGTGGTGTTGAGGAGTGTTTGGGTGAACAGGAGTGTTTGGGTATGGTCAAGGTTTTCAAAGAAGGTGTTGAGGTATTTCTGTTGGGAATTGAAGAGGGTTTTGAGTTTGTTTGGATCTATGAATTGGGTTTCGTTTTCTGGACATGGGTTTGTTTGGAAATGTGATAAAGATCCCATTTTGGGGGGTTTCTTGATTTTCCGGTGGTTTGGTCGGAAATGTTGCCGGAGATGTTTGTTTTCCGGCGTGTTTGGAAGATGGAGATTACGCGCCTAGAGGTATTAATAGATCATGTGAATCCAGCTTTTTGCACCGACACTTTTTTTTTTTTTTTTTTTAGAATGATTTTACACCTCTAAATGTGACATTCAAATTAATCAAATTGAAAATATGTTTTGTGTTTTATTAAACAGTGTTTCACTGGGCAATGCTTAACGCATAAACAATCTTCTTTCCATATTAAAAGTAATTATTCATTTAATTCACAATAAATGAACATAAAAATTAACTTAAAAATATATGTCATTTTTTATTTAATAAAATTCAAGTTTTCTTTTTTACATTTATATTAAACATTGCCCAGTGGCCATTGTTTAATAAAATCCATATGCTTTTATGAGACGGAAAATATGTGAGCTTATTAATATATTATTATTATTTTACTTAGATTCAAATTTTTATTCAAAATAATGATAACATTGGAAATTGAAAGGATCTTAATTTTTAGTTAAATTTGCTTTATTTGTTGTGTGGCGCAAAATCATTTCTATATGACTTGTTTATTTTCTATTAAAATAATTACGTGTTTTGTTTCGGTGGTTAATAAAGATTCATATTCGTCGTCTCTATTTGATTTTAGTTGCATTATTGAAATCTCTTTCAAACTAGTTGCATCAATAGTTTTTATTTTTAAAATAAGGATCATTTGTGTAATAATCTATAGTTTTATTACGCCTGTAGTTTATATCATTATTACACGGATAATCTATATTATTTGATATATAAACTATCAATGCAAATAGTAAAATTATGGATTATTTGTATAATTAAAATCGAATATGAACAACGAATGTAATTTTAGATAAACAACATAGACGAAATATGTAATTTTTTCTTTCATTTTAAATACTGAAAGGAAAAATGTTGGGATTTTTTTTGTCCATATGCTTAAATAAAGATAACCAAAGCAACTGAAAAGATGGATTTTCTTTACCTTGGATTGTTAGATAGCTATAGTTTTTTTTTTTTTTTTTTTTTTTTTTTTTTTAAGAGATAAATTATCGTTTTAAAAAAATAATAATTATTTATATAATTAAAATCGAATATGAACGATTAGTGTGATTTTGGGTAAATTGTAAAGACAAAATATATAATTTTTTTTCTTTCCTTTTGGATACCGAAAGGAAAAATGTTGACATTTTTAGTCCATTTGGTTAAATATAAAAAACCACGGCCACTGGAAAAATGGATTTTCTTTCCCTTAGGTTGTTAGAGATAAGTTATCGTTTTCTTTGAAAAATACCCACAGATTAATGAGAGTACCTTGTTACTCAATACTATCTCGAAAAATGTATGAAAACAACATAGATTTAGATTTAGGTTTTTTTTATTTATTATTTATTTTTTATTTTGTCACGTAGCTAAAGAGGCAGAATGTCGCTTACGAGACTTTATTGCGGTATCATTATTGGTGTTACATTATTATGAATGGTAATGATTTGCACACTCTCATTTTTTATTTCAAACTGTGCTTTAAACAATTGTATATTTATTACGTGCTGCTTTTAAAGATTGTACATAGACTGTATAGATAAAAAATAAGAGTGTTGCAATCAACACTCATTATGAATAAGGACATAACTAGACAAGTGACTACTTTTACTCTAGGCAATAGAGGGGCACAAAGCCCTGTTCATGTCGGCCTTGGATCGGGACGAAAAAAGCTCGACTTTTATAGTTAAAAAAACTCGGGCTTTAACCAAAATGTTTAGCTTATTTTGGCCTAAACCGGATCGGTTTAGTCCAAGCTTTTTTGAGCCTTTATTTTTTAATTAATAATATAGTTATTAATTTTGAAAATATTTTATTAACATTTATAAATACATCACTAAAATTTTACTCCCTTCATTTTGAATAATTCCGCTATCTTCATGAGTGAATCTTTCAAAAAAAAAAATTTTGTCATGTTGTCGTTTTACACTATCAAAATAAGCTTTCAAGCAAATGTACATCTTTATTGATTAATTCGAAAGATTCTTCCTCTTTATGCTTAAAATCCTACTGATTAATGAAAAACAAGATTATGAAATGCGGTTGAAGCTTGCACTATTAGTATATCTCGTGTCATGACGGACAAAATTGGATATTGTAAAAAATTTTCTTTCAACCATGTCAAAATATCAAAAGACTCAAAAGTAAAAACAGTCCCAAGTAATTATTTTATTTTATTGTATATGTTATTATAGAAAAATAACACATAATTTAGACATTCTCTTAAAAACTGAGACTTGATGCCTAAGGAAACAACGATTTATGAAATGCTTTTTGGAAGCAAAACTTAATTTGCCAATACATGTTATAAAGATTGTGCCTGTTGTGTTTAGGAGTGTTTGGGTATGATCAAGCTTTTCAAAGGAGGTGTTTAGGTATTTTTGTTGGGAATTGAAAAAGGTTTTTATTTATTTGAATATATGAATTGGGTCTCCTTTCCTGGGAATGGGTTTTTTTTGGAAATATGACAAAGATCCCATTTGAGGGTTTTCTTGGTTTTCCGGTGTTTTTGGACGGAAATAGTCGTCGGAGATGTTTTTTCCGAGCGAGTTTAGAAGATGGAGAGTACGCGCCTAGAGGTATTAATAGATCATGTGAATCAAGCTTTGCCTGACACTTTTTTGGCTTGATCTGTTGTGAACATTACATTTTTGGTCCTTTTTGTTTTGTGCGTTTATATATGCGTGACATAAGAGAACGAGGAGTGACGTCCTGATCGAGACGTGTCTTGCGCGCACAAGGCCATTCGGAAAAAAATTTGGATCCACTCTCCCCTCGATATGGAATCGGGGTTCCTTCTCTGGAAGTCGCATATGGCATAAGTAAATGGCGTGTAATGTTTTGATTGGTTAACGAGTCAAGTAATAAAGGTAAAATAATATTTCGTATAAGATTCAGGGTGAAAGTATATCTGATGAAGTTTTATTGAAGAATAATTTATGACTTTGGCCCTAAGAGTGTCATTCATGTCTATAAACCTCCATTTTTTTGTTGGGTTTATCAAGTTGAGATAGATAGCAGTTTGTGTACAATATCATTTTACAAGTTTAGAAGAATAAATATATAAGTACGTAGAACATAACATTTTATAAAATAAAAATAAAAAAACTGATACTACGTGAAGTGGCAATACTATAGACGCAGTGAAACCATAATGGTAGATATGCACTTGTAAGAAACGAATTAATGCAGGGTTATCTTTTAGTTCTGAAGTATAAATTGGAGTAATGTGACATTGACATTAGCTTGATAAAATCTAGATAAAGGATCTCACTTAACACTCCAATTTGATTGATATGAATTGATATTTCTAGTTTGCCAATTGTGCCCTTCAGCTACAATAAAAATATTGTAAATGGCACAAAAAGGTACTTAAGTTATAGTCTTTTTCCAATCAAGGTACTTTATTTATTTATTTTTTTTGCATAAAAAGGCGGCGAACTTTTTTTTTGGCGGATTTATGTATTTTACTAACTTTCATTAACCCACTTCGTTAGAAAATTATATGTTTGGTCCTTGAGTATGTATAATCATTTCATGCACAGTCCATCCCCATAAAAAAAATCGAAAAAAATTAGAAAAAAGGGTTTTCGAGAAAAAAAAAATATTTTTGAATTTTAAAATTCCAAAAAAAAAAAATTATAAAAATTCGAAAAAAATTTCTAATTTTTTTTATAAAAAATTCCAAAAAAATATTTTTACTTTTCGAATATTTTTAACAAATTTTTTTAGACAATTATTTTTAAAATGTTTTTTTTTCAAAATTTTTTTATTTTCTAATTTTTGTTTTTAAAAAAAAATTTTAAAAAAAAAATATTTTTTATTTTCTAATTAAAAAAAATTGGGAATTTTTTATTTTCTATTTTTCTAAATTTAAAAAAAAAATCTGATTTTTTAATTAAAAATTAGAAAAAATTATTTTCTTAGTTTTTTTTTTAAATTATTTATTTTCTTAGTTTTTTTTTTTTTTTTTTTTTTTTTTTTTTTTTAATTTTTATTTTGATTTTTTTTATTTTCTATATTTTTTTTTATTTTCTAATTTTTTTTTAAAAAATTCTATTTTTTTTAGATTTTTTTTTGGTGATGGATTGTGCATGAAATGATTATACATACTCAAGGACCAAACATGTAATTTTCTAACGAAATGGGTTAACGAAAATTAGTAAAAAAACCTAAATCCGACAATAAAAAAAAAAAAAAAAAAAAAAAAAAAAAAAAAAAAAAAAAAAAATTGGCCGCCTTTTTGTGCAAGAAAAAATGTTGAGTAACTTGATTTGAAACAAACCCTAAGTTGTGTATCTTTTTGTGCTATTTGCCTTTAAAAAACAAAATATATGCGAGGGTATATAAGTTAAATTTGGTATATATGCGAGGGTATTTCATAATGCTTCCTCCATAAAAAGCAAATCGGGAACTTGGTTCCAAATTGCCAAGCTGAATGGAGATCTTAATGATATTGGAATTGACTTGCACTCTATTTTCAAACGCAAAATTGGAAATGCGGAATCTACTTTCTTTTGGACCGATAAATGGGTAGGGAACTCACCACTTTGTTACACTTTCCCTAGGCTTTACCGCCTTGAAACAAATCAACAATGCAAAGTGTCTGATCGTGTACCCACTCCCACCAACATCGTGAATCATTTGGATACTGGATTTGGTGGGCCTTGTTCAGTGGTAACAGCCAGGTTTGGGCCTATACGACCTCCTGGGCTGCAATTCTAGTGGGCCTGGAGTCGGGGATTAAGAGGTGATGCGGACTTACTCGAACTAGCAGACTTACAAAGTCTACTCTCTAATTTTCAGCTCTCTCTCGATCCGGATAAATGGGAATGCTTGGTGAATAATTCTAGGTCGTTCACAGTAAAAGGTATAAGATCATTCATCGTCAATTCTTCTCCTAGATCGGCTGTTGAAACAACAACAAGATGGAATAACCTCGTGCCAATAAAAGTCAATATTTCTTCATGGAGAATTGCAAATAAAAGAATCCCTACAAGAATCAATCTTAATAATAAAGGGATTGATCTTAACTCGGTTCGTTGCCCAGTGTGTGATGATGATTTAGAGACGGAAGATCATATATTGGTTCGTTGTTGTGTTGCGAAGAATACATGGAGTGAGGTTTTAAAATGGTGGAAGATTGAAGATATCTCTCTAGATAGCATCAATGATGTCCTCACCCTTGCAAGTCGTTCGAACCTTGCTCCTAAACTCTCCAAAGTGCTAGATGCTGTGGTACAATCCACTCTTTGGATCCTATGGCACTTCAGAAATGATTCTATATTTGCATCGACAAGACCAAATAGAAGTCTCATCCTAAATGATGTCAAACCTTACTCTTTTAATTGGATATCAAATAGGCTTCGTAAAGCATCTTTTAATTGGATAGAGTGGCTCTCAAATCCTTGTAACGCTATATCCAACTCCTTGTAATTGTTTGCCTAGCTCCTTGTTAGGTTCTTAATTCATCCTGCTGTTCAAAAAAAAAATATATATAAGTTAAATTTGAATTATTTGTTGTGTGTCAATCAAATTGTTTTACGCGCAAATCACTTCCACATGCTTAAATAAAAATATCGACGCTTTGAATTATTTGTTGCATGTCAATCAAATTGTTGACACTTTTGGTCCATAGTATATTAGTATGTTGACACTTTTGGATTATTTGTTCTGTGCCGATCAAATTGTTGACACTTTTGGTCCATATTCTTAAATAAAAAAAAGCCGCATCCACTGATCGAATAAATGGATTTTCTTTACGTTATGGTTATTAGAGATAAGTTATATTTTAATTTGTAAAGTAAATGATAAGTTATCGTTTTCTTTGTAAAGTATCCACATATTATTGAGTGTACCTTATTACTCAATATTATCTCGAAAAATGTATGAAAACAACGTAGAATATACATTTAGATTTTATTTTGGCACATGTGGCTAAAGAGCCAGGATGTCGCTTGCGAGACTTTATTGCGTTATCATTATTGGTGTTACATTATTGTGAATGGGGACATAACTAGGCAAGTGACTACTTTTACGCCGGGCAATCACAATTATATGGGTGGTAAAGTTGATTTAGTCAATAGCTAACAAAACTTGCATTTGGGTGTGTTTTAAGTTGGTTATGATAGATTATGCAGAATTCACGTATGGATTTAAGGTATTAATAGTTCCTTATAGTACATATGATAAGTCAAATGGATTGTCCACGGAAATGTAGATGTTTTAGTTACGAGTTTACGACCTACTTATATTGGTACTTTCTTTTGCTATTAGTGTCAGCATGGTCAAAAGAATTTCACGGAATTTACGTACTAAGTTACTAAAGCATTCATCAACTTGAGAATGAGTGGATGAGGCACATGAAGTTGTGGGCAAATAATGTTTAAGCCCATTAGTTAGGGGTTAGGGCGCGAAGCGCCAACTACTCTTCAATCTCCCGGTGCCACACAGAGTAGGGAATATAATCTCACTATAAGAGAGGAATCGGGAAGAAAGAAAGGTACGGTAAAATGGGTATAAACAATGCATCGTAGGGTTTGTTTGTTTGTTTGTTTTTATTTTTTTTTTATTTATTTATTTTTTAAATCTTATATACAAAATTTGCATGGAGAAGATACCATTTTGTGAATATACTATGGTATATTCGTATAGCCACTAATTGTTCGATCTGGAATGCGACTGTATAGCATTATATGGAGTAGGCCATATATGCTGATGTGCTTAGTGAATAGTGATGGTGGATTTTTAAGGGTATTGAAATTTGAAAGAGGTGTACCGATATTGAATTTCATTGAGAGCATGGGCCCGGAAATTTTGTTGCACACGTTCGTAAATAAGTCGACATACATAACCAGTTTACCAGACAATGGATCTGATACGTTCATTAGAGAAGACCGTACCTTTTTCAAATCCTCAACTTGATTAATTTTCATTATGTATAACAATTTAAACTGACCGAAAACTGAACATGAACCGAAACAGAACCAAAAAAGAAAAACATTGAAAACAAGACTCGGACTAATTATGACGTAAAAAAGAAGAGAAAAAATATCTCGTGTTATATTTTATATACTAGATGACATTTTGTTAAATGCAATGTTATTTGAGTTTACTACTTATAAACATTTTAATAAAAAAATATCATGAAATTTCTTTACGTATAACCGTACCTATAAGAAAACTACAAAGCCACAACGTGGCATCATTTAACTAATGGTGCATCCTCCAACCGCCACGTGTCACCAACTTCATCTCCTTTGTTCCACCAGAAACAACTTATCACCTTTACAAACTCACATCCATCTATGTTTCATACGTTCGATCACAAATTTCACAAACCTTAAAAAAGAAACAATGTTGGATCACTTGCCACAAGACCTTCACATCCAAATCCTTAAACACCTTCCATTAAACTCCATTCTTAAATTCCTTACAGTTTCCAAAACATGGAACACCCTAATCACATCCCATCATTTCATCTCATCACACCTTATAAACCAAAACAAAACTCAAAAACCAACATTGTTAATAAGGTATTTCAACAGGACACATAAAACTGAACAATACATAACAACAAAAGACGACGACCAAACATTAGGTTTGCATGTTTCTAGTAGTAGTAATATTTATTTCCCACATGCAAGCACGTGTGCTTATTTTAGAATTGTTGGTTATTGCAATGGTGTGTTTTGTTTAAGTGATGACTTATTTGATGATATGTGTTATGTTATATTATGGAATCCAAGTATTCGAAAATCGATACGTGTTTTTGTTCCTAAGTGTGGACAGATACAATATTGTCAGACTGTTTTAGGTTTTGGTGTTTGTAACAAGAAACATGATCCTAAGATTGTTAGAATTGTGTATAATAAGGTTGATGATACTCCATTGGTATATGTTTTTTCACTTGCTTTAGGTGTATGGAAGAAAAAGCCTTTTAATCAAAATAGTCCACATAAGATGATTCATATTAGTTGGAATCAGGTTTGTTTTAATGGCGTTATACATTGGCTTGCTTGTGACAAGCGAAATGAGGTGAAATCGCGTAGTTTGATTGTGTCATTTGATTTAGTACGTGAAGAGTTTAGTGAGATGTTACTGCCTGATAGTTTAGCTAGTCTAGATGTTTTGAATATGTCGATTAGTGAGCGACAAGGGTGTCTTAGTGTGGTTGAGTATGATATGAGAAAAGGGAGGGAATGTTGTGGTGTGTGGGTTATGAAGGAGTATGGCGTGTCGAGCTCGTGGGAAAAGATGTGCATTGTTAGTTTGCCTGGTATGTTAAGAAGGGTGGTGGGGTTTAGGATGAATGGGGATGTGGTGATGGCGTTAAAGAATCATGAGTTGGTATCGGTTGAGCGTTCAGGGAATATTAAGAGTTTTGGTGTTTATGGGAATATACGGTCTTTCTTTGTTGGTTCGTATGTGGAATCCTTGATTTTGGTTGATCAGACGGATCAGATGATGTATCCTATCAACGGCGATGAGAAAGATAATGATGCTTGTGCATCCATGGGGGGATCATGATTTTGAACATCACCCCTGTTTTTTAATTAATGGAAGTAGTACTCATTAATAATTGTATGGAATCATAGGCATGAAATTGGAAAAGATGCGACTTTTTTTAAGTCTAAATGCTCTTCAAATTATCCTTGAAAGAAGTCGGAGGTAAAGCACTTGACTTGTGATGGTGGCGTGCCGAAATGCTGGTGGCAGAGGATATGAAAGATATCAAGCGCTAAAGCCATGATGACGACCATTCTAGCATATAACACGAGTACACACAGCAAACATATACAGAATATAACAATTTGGTGTGTTTGTGTTAGACTGACAGCAAGTGCGCAAAGAAGGTGGTCTTGAACTCTTGATCATCGTATTCATATGCACGCATCGGCAAACAAGATCATTTACCTGGTCTGAGACCGCAAAAAAGAGAGCTTTTTTGATTTGTCACATCATTTTCTTTATTCTGTACATCTGCATAGTGCTTTTAGAGTTTTAGTTACATTTTTGTTTTCCATTATAATATGATGACAGTGTAGTCTTTAGAATGAATATTTTCTTCATCAAGATTTGTAACGTATCTAGGCTCAAAAACGCCTTTTATCAGAATGAGAGCTAACTTGAACAAATAGTGTACTATATACAACAATAATCCATATGATGGGAACATAGTATTGATCCATCTGATGCTATTGAACCTTAAACATGTATAACATAGTATTGTAACGTAACCGGCTGATACGTGTAATCGACTAAATAAGGAGCATAACAATGTTTCCAATGCCTCATTGTTCTAAACTTTCTTAGCATCATCTACTTCACCTAAAATCAAATTAACAAAACTCAAAATCAAGTCTCATCTGATACAATATAAATGAGCAATAAATAACAGTGCTAAATGACCAAAACTTTCTTCTAGCCTTCTAGGGTCTCATGGAATACAGCATGATTTGTAATTCGCCCGATCACTACTCTCACGAGGCTGGCATGACAAGGAACTTGTCATTGCCAACGCTAAATTTTCGATAAACATCAGCTCTTCGAAGTTCATGTTATATGGGAAACAAACGGTTGATATATGTTACAAGCTTTTTCATACTTATGCTCTTCATGTATTTCCAGTCACTGCAACTAATCCTTTGTAATCCATCGACTTCCACGGACTTGGTACTTATCAAAACTCAAGCTTTGGTCACTGCCACTTTCACCTCCACTTTCCACGCATGTGTAACTCCGGCGATGCCTCTTTTTCTTAACACCCCCAATATCAATAAAACATTCATTTAGAAGGGGATCATCGATCCCACGTATAACTCTGTCTTTGTTAATGCAACTGTCGTCTTTTGTTCCATGATCTTTATCAGCCTTCTTGATGTTTTCAGAGATTTTATGCAGTCTTTCATTGAACCTTGTTATCCCCTTCTCTACAGGTACCACAGCTTGGTTTACTGTAAACCTTAAGTCACTTACAATCTGTATAAACACAAATCAATATTGTTAGCTTACAGTGTAAGCAATATTTGGGATATAGTGCAGAAAGTGAAAGCACAATTAGTAAATAATTAGCTTCACATACCAACAGATATCAAGAAAACTTACATAATCTTTGCCACCAACAAAAACATCACGAACACTTTCTCTGATTGCGGTTTTGTTCATCACATCATAATCTGGCTGCGGGAGACGTAGTTTAGTTGGACGTTCACTGTCCCTAACCTCGTCAGGGTCTAAAGGACAGTCAGAAGAATAGTCTCCAAGAACAGAAAAATCCCCCACAAAAATATCTCCCATTAACTTATACGGTTCTGATGGAAACACGTACAAATGAACCATAGAAGCAATCCCCATCTGTTCTACATTTATAAAACCACCCGTTAAACTTCAAAATTTTGAAAATGGAAATTTAAAGATCATATGAGATGCAAATTACCTCAATACAGATTATAAAATCCTGGATACTTGATTTAAATTCCAACTGTTGTGCTACTGGACTTCTAACTAACCCCAATGAACATAGAATGGCAATAGCCACGCCTTGCCACCAAGTCAGAAATACAATCGACTTAAATGTCAGAAACTTTGCTAATGGATGAATGTGTGCCAACTCTTTCTTTGTGATTTCATAAAACTGAACCAAGCAATATAAAGCCCATGTCTGACTGAAATTCAAGACAATAGCCACATACGGGTACCTACACATTTAAGCATTTTAGTCAACTCTCGTTACAGCTTAGATGCAGGTTTGGACCAAAAAAGAACACGCTTATCAAGTGTATCTTACCCACATCCCCAGTTGAACTCTCCTTCACAATAAACATCAAAGGCTTCAAGAACCACCGCCAAAACAGATGTAAGAGCCTTTATGATCATCTGTCACAGAATCAATGCGTTTCTTAAGTCTTATCAATGAAAACGTCAAGAAGTGTAGTAAATGTTTTTAAGTTACGAGAAACTTACATACTGTACAATTCCAGCTTTGATGATTAAGTAAACCCTCTGACCTAGTTGCCATGGCTCTAAGAATAAATTCATTGGAAAGATATGTTTAATGATTCCCTTATCAGAATGTTGCTCGAGCAATGGGCTTTTTAGGCTTGCTCGCCCTTCCCGCTCCATAAAATTAATTGCCCTCTTCTCACCCCCTTGCAAAAGAGTACGCAAAATATCATCACTTTACATAGAAATATACTCAACTACCAGAGAAAGTGAAAACAGACGATTATAACAGCTATATATCCCATGTTTTCATCTGCTGTATACTCGTAATGTCTGATAATTTGTTGAGCCTTTAGCTTGGTGTCTTTGATCTGACCCAACATACAAGCAGTAGTTCACAGATACTAAAAGGATTTTGGCTGTAAAAATATGATTTTTGTACAAACAGTAAGGGTTTGTAACGACATAAATCAAGTCAGAAGGACATACCTAAGCAGGCAATCAGATATCTCCCAAAGCAATACATAGCAAAAGCTTCATAGCAATCTCGTATTATCTCAATTTCAACGCCAATTGACGGATTCAGCATCGACACAAACTGCAAAAAAAGCCTCAACTAAACTTCGATATATTGTAACTGTTAGTAGAATAGTCACTACATTCAGTTTTATAAGATGCCATCAAGTATGGCCACTTGAGTAATTTATAAAGATTAATAATACAAATGAAGATCACTTGAGCTGATAACACAAAACCAGCTGGCATTCAGCAGTGGAGTGCTTTCATGCTAAACCGAAAGAAAAGGAACGGCACATATTATTCACTAAATCACTTACAGATTCAACGGCATAACTCGGTACCATGAGCACAATACCTAATAAAACCTTCTGTTCCTGTCAACCAAAAATACAGTGAATCTTCTTAGTATATAAGCAATCAGCGTTATAACCAGCCCCCTATATTTTTCATCAACTTTAGGGATTGCGTTATATACATCATGACAATAAAGATAACCAGCATCCTACATTTAGAACAGATAACTCGAAACCAAAAAAAGATTTATAAATGTATGTGATACCTCAGGGTTCTTGTAAGCAGATAGATGTTGGAGTAAAAGAAAAACGGAGAACGTGAGACTGATGAAAACAAAGACAGCAGCAATAAGAATCGTCCATCGAAATTCAGATGATTTAACAATGTTGATCAAATTAACACCACCCACTCCTCCTATAATCTTCTTCATCATCATTAGTGTACGTGCATCATAATAAAATGATGTGTTTAAATACTTTTCATTTAGATCGAGTGACAGATATATTTGTTATCATCTGCATGCAATACTGAATGCCTAACCCAAAAAGATCTTCGTCGATGTATAATTAACTACTGAGTTGGGTGATGATTTGGACCTACATATGTATGATTAACACAAACCAAAATACACAAATGTGTTTCAATACAAAACCTGCCACCTAATATAACTAAGTATTTTAATTTGTGTGTTTACTTTTTGTGCACATGATATTTTCGCTTTATGAATGTTCGACGTAGGATCAAATGTGAATAAATCTTAAAACGAGAAGGATGGGAAATAACTATAACCACACATTGGGGATGCATCGACTTGGATTAGATGCATCCCTAATCTTTTAGATGCACCATAATATATTTTCTAACCAAAAATTAGATGCATATACATATATTAGATGCATTTTAGCAAGTTAGGCAAATCCTATGTATTTTTCGTCATCTTTGTGTCAAATTTGTTGCAAGTACTACTTTGCATCGATTTTGCTTGAAAATCACTTTCGAAACTAATTGGGATGCATCTAAATGAATAGAGATGCATCTAATTTAAGTCGACGCATCTCAAATATGTGGTTATAGTTATTTCTCATCATTCTCATTATAAGTTTTCTTCTCACTGGATCCTTTTCTATTTTTCATCTCATAGGAGATTTCCAAAACTTGAAAAAAATAATGTTCGAAAAACTCAATTGGACCAATATAAGTGCATTATTCTGCCTAATTGCTAAAATTAAGCATTTCTAATGGCTAATAAAAGTTAAAATTAGCTTCAATTTGGTCTTAAGTATATTAATCTGTTTTATGTTTTTTTAATAACTTTATAAATTTAATAAATACCCATAGACTCTATGGACATAAAGTATACTTATTGGTTTATTGGTTGTTAAATTTTAAATAAATTATATGAACTTAAGTATATTTATCGGTTTTCATTTTTTAATAACTTTATAAATTTAATAAATATCATTAGAATTTATAACCTTTATATTTATATTTTATAAAAAATACAACATAGATATTGTTGTTATTTATAAATATTATTATTAGTATATATTAAATTAATTTGTTTGCATGGAATTATAGATATAAAAAAGAAAGCACGAGTTAACGTGACATGTAAAAGAATACACGATATTATATATATATGAACTACTCATGTTATTCCTCTTTATGAGTTTAAGTAAGGATATCCAAAAAAATATTATTTTTTTAACAATCCGCATTCAATCATGATTAATGTTATTTCTTTTTAAGTTTAACCCGCGCACGGGTTTAAAATTTAAGTACGGCTTAAAATTCTTATTAACAGGAATATAAATATCAAAATGAAGGCACAATCTCAAGGTTACTCTAAGATGAAAATAAATAAACAACATTCAAAGCTTGAGGGGCCATCGTGTAAATTCTGTAACTTCATCAATAAAAAAAAGAAAAAGGTGATTATATGAGACCAAAGAGGGTTTTAAGTTTGTTAATAAATACAGAAAATCAAGATTCGATAAAATTAACGATGTCTGCTAGATACTTGAGGAAAGTCCTCAAAGAACAGGAAGAATCATCTTCGTCATTAGCAGCCAACACAAATAATAATAACTCATCATCATCCGATGATGATGAGTCTCAATCACCCCAACCTTTTATCAATCCATTCGATCTCCTTAACGACAACGACCAAGATCAAGAAGACCAGGTTCACTATTTTTTTATTATTTTTTCTGGTTTTAATATGTTGCTACCCTTTCTATTAGGATAATGTTTTTGGAATTGGTTGTTATTTTTGCTTAGACCTTAAATATAAGCTCTTTAGGAATTAGGATTGGTGGTGGTGTTTTGGGGGGGGGGGGGGGGGGGTTGGGTGTTTGTTTCAGCTTATTTGTGGGCTTGTTAGCTTATGTGATTTTGTGCCTTAATATTTTGAGACTTGGGCTAAAAGGTTTATTGACTACTGTATTATATGAGTTTATTATATCATAATAAGCTTATATAAGCCCATAAGTCTCAAAATAATCCGGAAATTTTGGGCTTATGAAATATAACTTATTTATTATAAGCTTATTAGATTTCGGCTTATATTATATAAGGTGAAATCTAATAAGCTTATAAGCCCATAAATAAGTATAATCAAACACCCCCTTTATGTTTGGATTTGTATATACTATATAGGGATTATGGTGTGATAGTGTATCGGACTTGACCCATTATTCTTTGAGAAATCCTAGAACCGCTCACAAAATCCACACAAAAAATCCACTCGACGTGTTAGCGGGTGATTGGTTTAATAAGAGAGAGGAGAGAGAAACTGTCAGAAAATGCAATCACCCGCTGACATGTCAACGAGTGGATTTTGTGAGTGGGTCTAGCATTCCTCTTGTTCTTTAGTGTGTATCTAACATTTTTTTTATATTCCTATTGAGTTTATGATTTTTTTTTTTCCTTCTTTCTGTTGTGTGCATAATTAAGTTATAAGTTCGATACATTATCAAATGTATCAAAATTGACCCGTTATGAATGTGTGAGGTCCAGGTTCAATTCCTACTAGGTGCAAACAACCCTGAATTGGGCACGCCAACCTCCTGAAAATGGAGGGCTTTACCCAGTTTGGGGTTCAACACCTGTGGATTAGTCGCCCAAAAGGTTGGAACCATGGTTACCCCAAAAAAAAAAAATAATAATAACTTCCTGTTATGATACACACAATAGAATTATTCAATAGTATATACATTAAATAGGGAAAAATATAGTTTGATACACACTAAAGATGTATGGTCCAAGTTTGATACATTTTGAGATGATTATCTCTTGTGTATACTGTTAAGTAGATAAAGAGATAACAATGCAGCCTATATGCGTATGTTAAGGTTTTTAGCTTAGATATGAGGGTAAACATTGCAATAAGTGGAGGTGGTTTGTTTTTTCTTCAGACACTCCAAACTGCTTATCTACTTGAAGATAAGCAATCCCCAACGCCCCCCAGAATCGATTTCAGCTTTTACTAACTTGAGTAATCGGTTTTATGCAAAATACGGAGTATAGGTTTTACCTTGCACAGTATCTTTGTCTCTCTTAAACTGGGTATAATACTCATCAAACATAGAATTTGAAAGGTTTTACCTTGCTCGTTGACTATGATATTGTATTCTTATCTATGATGTCATTATGGTTTTGGACATACAAGAATATCATTGATTTGGATGTGTAAAATATAGTCTATAATAACATTGTTCTGCATACTCGTTGGTGCAGTACAGAAACAATTAGATTCGTTATAGTGGACATTGAAGAAAAATAAACATAACACGAGAGAAAAGTATCATAGCTTTAAAATGATCTTGAAGATTACAATTAATTGTCTATACGGATTTGTGCATAAAATGACCGGTTGAGAAAAGAGCTATATACTGGAATTAATTTATTGAGACAAACTATTTTATTCTACATGAACAGAAGAAATCCATGAAAACGGGCACACATCCATATTAGCGTACAAATTCTTTTATGAACTTATCTTTTCCATGTGCTTTACCTTTAGCTTTTTTTGGTGGATTTATGCTTTATTTGTTATACTTACTCTTTTGCAAGTGAATGTATCATTTGTTCTTACTGGCAAACTTATAAGGTTTTATAAACTTTTATGATTAATTGCAGGAGAGTGACTCGAATGATGTTGATACATCCACTAAAGTAAAAAACGAAGACAACACCCTCCACAATAAGAAAAATGCTGGTAC
This sequence comes from Artemisia argyi, assembly GCA_030686995.1. Lineage (NCBI taxonomy): Eukaryota > Viridiplantae > Streptophyta > Magnoliopsida > Asterales > Asteraceae > Artemisia > Artemisia argyi. Next base: position 153,659,786 of record CM060698.1, on the reverse strand, counting down.
CACCGTGTCATCGTCCAACAAAAAATCCAAGAAAAAGAAGAATAAGAAGAAAAACAAGGAGTTATCTTCGAGTACAAACGATGCAAACTCCTTAGATGCCATATTAGAGGAATTATCTTTAGGTGAAAAGAAATCAGATGTTGTGAATGGTGGTCGTGATAGACCAGTGAAAGGAAACATATTGCAAGTGGATCCAAGATTTCTTAACGCAGATAATGAACTGCGGAGAATATTTGGTTCAAAAGTAGTTGATTCAGTTGAAAAAAGTAATCAAGCAGGAAGTTCTAGACAGAGACAAGGGAGGCGTGTTTTTCACCCACACAAGAAGACAATTACCGTTTCACCTTCAGAACATTGGCCTCGATGGGATGGATCTTTATCCATGGAGCTTCTTGAAAACAAAGGTGGATGCTACTATTTTAGGTGAGTTTTATTTCTTATATTCTTTATTTGATTTTAAATCAAGTTATGTTAACTATTTCTTCATAAGTGTGCATCTATTGTTTATCCGTTTGATGTCAATGCTAATTTGTACTTCCTACTCATGGACACTTCCTGTGACAACTGAATTACCAAGAATTTTAGCTCCATTCACTCTTTGCAGTTTATAACTGGCTTGGTTTGCAAAGATGTTAAAGCTTTATTTTCACATATGAACGTTATAATTTTGTTACGATTAGGTATGCCAGTTTTGAGATGAGCTTCTTTTGGCCCCTTGAACAGTCAATGGCTTGTTTTAGTCTTTGATTGACAATGTTATGTGCTGTCGTAAGTATCACTATAAGGTAGGTAGGCAAGGATGAGAATTTTCAATGGTTTAGGATGCCCTCCATGACCCAAGGAAGGTAAAGGGGATAAGAACGATGAAGGACGAACACATAAACAGGAACAGAGAAATCAGTAACAAACAGAAAGGAAAAATAGATAGCTTATGTGCCACCAATGCCTAAGTTTAAATGCAGGGCTTTACATGGTAAATGAAGTATGAGACAAGTGTTATAAATAAATCAGTAAACTACAAAAAAAATCCCTGTGGTTTATTCATTTTGACAGTAATCATTCCTGTCGGAAACTATTGGCAAGCATCAGCCCTAGGAGGCCAATTGTCTAACACTTTACATCCCTGAAGAGTGGTTTTTGCAAAAAAATCGCCAAACTTTTTGCAAAAATCATCCCAATAGTTTCTGACATTTGCTGTCAAAATGAACTAACCACATGGATAATTTTTTGCAGTTTACTCTAAATAAAAGATAATAGTGATTATAAGAAAAAAACCATTTTAAACTTTAGTTGAAAAAAGTTTTAGCAATAGTAGCATCCCTCTCACACCTTCCCCTGTTCACAGTTAGTTAACCTTCTTTTTTCATGTTGCAAATTCTCAAAAATGCTTCAATGGTACTTATCTTATGTGCAACTTCATGTGTAATTCTTCTGAATAGCACAATACGGTAATGTTGGTGTATCATTGTTATAAATAAAAATACTAGATATAGATAATTTATTTCTGAACCACATGCAGCCTTTAAGTTCTTTCACAGGACCTTCATCCCTGCCTGGGCATCAATAACTGTCAACGTGTCTTAACATCATCCTTATGTTATGTCATCACATAATTTAGATTATGTCATATCCAGGGTTTTTATAGTCATATAAGGCTTAAGTATCTGATTTTTCCCAGACTGCTTTTCAGTGAAGTGATAGACGTGGCAGTTTAGACCCATTGGTTAAAATGGGTCAAGTTGATATTCAATTTCCTTTTTGGTTGTTATTGCTCTACTTTTTCAGTAGATTCAATGTGAATTGTGAAATACTTTTGGTATTTGTATTAGCTTGTACTAATAATCGGTGTGATTAATTTATAAAAGACGTGCATTGGTAAAATACTTGACAGGTTTTTTTTGCATGAATCAAACTATCAAACCATGTCTAATAGGGATTTATTGAGGAAAGACAAAAAATCTTTATGATATTTGAACTTGAGGGTACATCTGTTTCACTCATGGAATAAAAAAGAATGTGGCAAGTTGTTTTATTTTTGTTTTTTTTTGCATATATATACTTATTGGGGTTATATAGGTTTTCCATTCTGTCGGCCAGTCTAACCTTCCTTTTGACCTCCCTTCTTTTAGGTACGCACCTTCTTCTACCTACAGCATGGCTCAAAGACTATTTGAACAAGCACAAGCAACACATGATCTCAATGGCATAGCAAGTCTCTTGCAACACCATCCTTATCATATAGATTCCCTCATAACGTTAGCCGATTACTTCAAGTTTTCTGGTGAACCTCAGATGTCAGCAGATGCAACTGCAAAATCTCTATACGCCTTAGAATGTGCATGGCATCATTCATTTAATCCTTTACAGGGTAATTGTCAACTCAAGTATACACATGACACAAACAAGCCACTATTCACTTCACTATTTGCTCACATGAAAAACATGGATAGACGTGGCTGCCATCGCTCTGCTCTCGAAATATGCAAACTGCTCATCTCTCTTGATTCAGATGATCCAATGGGTGCTTTATTCTGCATTGACTATTTCGCTTTAAGAGCTGAGGAGTACAACTGGTTAGAACGGTTTTCTGAAGAATATAATACAGATAATTCTCTGTGGTTATTTCCAAACTTTTCATATTCTCTTGCAATTTGTCGGTTTTATCTTGAACGTGAAGAAACAAGCGAAACTAAATCCACTTCAAGTGACCTCATGAAACAGGCTTTAATGCTTCATCCTTCAGTTGTAAAGAAGTTGGTGGCTAAAGTTCCTTTAAAAGAACAAGTATGGACGAAGATAACCAACCATAGTTTCTTTGGAAAAGATCAAACAGGAAGTGAATCGTTGGATCATTTGATCAATATATACGTTGAAAGGAGTTATATTGTGTGGAGACTCCCTGAGCTTCATAACTTTCTTAAGGATACAGCTTTATCAGTTATTGAAAAAATGGAAACTAGTCAAAGTGAAGCCCGGGATTGGGTTTGTGTCAGAAAAGAAGCGTTTCCATCTGAAAAGAACGAGTGAGTATGCTTTTTTATTATTATTTATACTTAAAAAAAGAAAAGTAAAAATTGTATATGGTTCATCTGGTATCTCCTGTCTACTTTCACATTTGGTCCCTAAAGTAAAGGGGTAAAGGGTAAAGGGTGAGGGACCAATCTGAAAGCAAGTAGTCTTTCTCGGAACATGTCTGTAATTAGTACCGGCGAGTGACCAATTCCGCATTTTTCTAGTAAACCACAAGGACCAATTATGTAATTTACTCAACAAAAAGATTATAGTTGGCATATGATAAAAAAGTTAACATTGAGATCCATGATTTTTTTTTTTGCAGGTATTCGCACTTGATGGTATCTGATTTTTCGGATTCAACACCGACTATGCCTCCTGAGAATTTGCAAAATTTTATGATTGATCCGAGGCTGGTAGATATGCATAATGCTGGTGGTGCTGACAACCAAGAAAATGTTGGTGGTGGAGTTGCACGTCCTCCTCCTCGTGAAGTTGCAAACAGAAATGCATTGGCAGTTTTGTTCGAGTCAATGTTACCGTGGGTTGATTATGGAGCAAGAGAAGAAGACCATGAAAATGGGCGGGAACAAGACAATCAAGATTAAGCTTTTTCTCTTCTCGAGTGTAATCAGTTTATTCACATTACTAGTGGATACTAAGACGTTATATTGGCAAGATTTTTGTATTTTTCAGAGTAATTTTTCGCACCTAGTTTTTGATGCATACTTGTCAACAGTCAGATTCTTGTGAACTGCTATCATTATTTGCATTTCTGTATCACTTGCATTCAGATGTTATGTTCATGAGTTGGGTGAGCAGGTTATGTGGCTGAAGTAACCATTGTTTTACCTTTTTCTTTTTCTGTGGAAGCTTTTGCTGTTAAAAAAGTTAACTTTGACTTATTACTAAAATGAATATGTCATATTTATGTGTGCATTTCTTATTTGAAAGTGGACAAATTAACCCTGGATTCATGTATCAGTTGTAATTTGTAGAGATGGGATATCCTTATCTCAACGCTCAGCTCCTCTTTCTGAACACCCTGCAGTAGTGGCAATCTTGACATATATATACTTGAATGTCAAGCAGGATAAAAACTATTTCAAAATCAATTCATCCTAGTAAATTTATATAATTTTTATTGACATAACTAAACAAGAATTGGCTATAGAAACACGATTAGTTCATGTAATGACACTAAAAAACTTGAGAATATGAAAAATAGATTTACCAAAAAAAAAAAACACATGGTTTTTTTTTATATTTTTCATTCACATGTAAATCATATGTGGTTTATGGGTTCTCAAGTTTTTTAGTGTTCTCAGTTGAACTTTCCACATACACATTTCTCATCTTCAATTTGCGGATAACTTTGTGATGTTTTCACTTAGCATACGGATTATATATAATTCGACTTCTCCAAAATGTAAAACTCTTTGGCGTGCGTGGCTCTAATATGGATACCAACAGGCTTGGTGCTTAGCTTTCTTATCAACCTTTCAATCTCCTATAGCCCCATGTACCTGCCTTGGCCTCCTCATTGGAGATACTATGAAAAGGTTGCATTGGAAGCCAATTATTGACTAATTTAGCAAACTTCTCATCTCATGGAAAGCCAAGACTGATGTATCTTATGGAGGAAGACTTTCCCTTTTTAAATCGATTCTTGATGCTCTTGAGACCTACTTTTTCTCACTTATGGAGCATCAAGAATCGATTCTTGTTTTTGTCACTACATCCGTGATGTATCTTGATGCTCTTGTCACTAGTAAAATCTTAATGCATTATGTCAAGACTGATGTATCTTATGGAGGAAGACTCTCCCTTCTTAAATTGATTTTTGATGCCTAAATCGATCCTTGGTGCTCTTGGAATTTAATGGTTAAAATGTTTTGAGCCTCAAGAAAGGCCTAACTAGCGATTTACCGGTTATCACCATAGGAAATCAGTTTAATGATTGATTCTTGTAGTGGAAGAGCCAACCGGAAACCTCGTTAAGGAAGTTAAGTGACTTGGACAAGATAAGTTTATGGATTTAAACGGGCAACAAGACCGAATGTACTGGTCAACATGCCGAATGTACCGAGCAACAAGACCAAATGAGCCCATCAAACAAAAACAAAAACAGTTAACGTATAGTAGAAACAAAACACATTTAGTGACATCGCGTTACAAGTGACTTGGCACAAGCAAATTTTATATGGGCACCAAAACATAAATAATTGACAAACATGTAACTACGAAAGAAACAAAATCCCATCAGATTGTACAAAAGTACACACCTCCTTTGCTACTTGAATATATATTCTCTTTGCAATTTTATTATGAAGGTTAATCGGATCACGAGCTAACCTAGCCGATCGAGGTAAACCTCAAAAGGATTAAGTTCTCAGCCAAACAACTATCGCGTCATCATTAAACAAAATAACAAAATAATAATCAAAATATGTTTGAATCCTCATTAAAGAGGTAGATAGCATTTTGAGGTTAACTTGATAAATGCATGAAGAGAATCACAAGGTTCATTCATGATAGGCTCAAGTAAAATCACATAATACTCGCATCTTGCTAGATAATTAATAACTTTTTATTACATCCCTTTTGCTACTAATTAAGAAAGTTACAAGCATATTATCTGTATGCTTTTTTCTTTAGGAGATAGCAGATCTTTTATCTCAAACTAGTCTCAAAATGTCAAAAAGTTCACAACATCATAAGGGAAATAAAGCCGAATAAAAAACATCTCTGGGACGCAACATTCCTAAATGAATAGGAAAAACTTCAAACTTTATGAAAATTGATCCACATGTTCCACTCGTTATCCTCAATCAAGACCTGTGCTGAAGCAAAACAATCCAACATTTTCGCACGTGTAGTAAAATATTTCTGCAGTTCCATGGATCCATTTTTCGAATAGACATCATTACTTCGAACCTTCACCATCTTAAGATTATGCCTCCAGCATTTTATAGGTTTATTTATGCAGCAAAACGGGTTCTTATCTTCTTCCCCTTCAATTATGTCATAGTATGCAAACTGCTTGTTTGTAACATAAAGAGTAAATGATATGTAAATTTATGTACCAAAAAATGTGTGAATGAGAATACTAAGCATCACATTTTATGTTCTCCTATTAAATAACAGGTTGTTAAAAAAAATATAGGGAAAATAGTCAACATGATCAAGATTAAATGTTCAAGCGAAGATTCTATGATTTGCAATAGTGTAGGGTGGTATACTATACATTTTATATTTTATTTTTGTAATTTATCAAAAAAATAAAATAAAATAAAATAAAATTAAAAATGTATTTTTTTTTTTTTTAACCTCAGCCTTTTTTGTGACTAACTATAAAAACTGTAAGGAGCTTGCAAGAAGAAGTTAAGTTTTTGTGTATCAAAAAATCATTAATGATCACTAAGAAAAAATTCTAACAACTAACAAAAATTTCATACCCAAATAGTATGATGTTCTTTGGTTTATTTGTAAGACCCTTAAATTCTAAACTGTACTAGTCATAAAAACTCTAATATTTGTGTTTTACAAAAACGGCTATTGACTTGTAACAAAGCATCATGTTCGACTATAACTAAAGATATAATCAGACAATGAATATGATACCTCTATAACCATTTGGAGGAACAAAGCAGAACGAGAACCAGAAGATATACTAATAGTCCTTGGAAGAGGTGAAAGCCATAGCAAGCTATCCACCAGATCTGTGTCGATCTTGTGTAATGTTTCTATTTGTATATCCAAGTGTTGCAGATCAAACATTGGTGGAACAAAAGTATCCCTCAGCTTTTCAGGTATCATCAATTGCTAAATCACACATGCACATAAAAAAAAAGCCCCCTTAGCTATACAACATTCTTTCTATCAAAAAAAAAAAAAAAAAAAAAAAAAAAAGCTATACAACATTCTAAAGATTATCAATGTGTATCAAACCAGTTGTTTATAATGGCTGAATTAATGCAAGTGCATGTTTTTATTATATAATTAAAAATAAATTAAACCATTTGTGTAAAGCTTGAAGACTAAGTTATGATATGAAGAAGGCATCTAACTGGTTCATTTATCCAAATATGTTACTACATGCTAAGGTGTATGTATATCGAAGTACGCACACTGTGTGTTGTTTTTTAATATTTTTTTCATGTTACGAGCTAAGGTGTATAAATGCAAATAAGACAAATATATATAATTATCAAATTGAATCAATGTGATAACGGTTGCTATATACTACCAGTACAAACTTTCTGGTAGAAAGTCCGTAACCATGCCTAAAAAGATGTGTAGAATTAATAAGTCTTCGTAGTAACGATTTTTATTAAGATAAAAGTCTTTCATGCATCTTTATGAAGACAAGAGATTAATTTCTTAGCTCATGAACAGGAAAAAAAAAAAAAAAAAAAAAAAAAAAAAAAAAAAAAAAAAAAAACAACTAGAAGATGGTGATGAAGAAGAAGAATCAATTAGAGTATACCTTTTGATTGCTGCAAATAATTTTTAAAAGCTTGAAGTGGCCAAAGTATGAGAGCAAATCCCTCAATCCATAGAAGTGACCATTGTTGTACGGACCCCATGATTCCATATCTAAAGTTGCAGCGCAATCACTTCCAGAAACCATCTTGCAAAACTTAATGAGCTCCCCATGATACTCGAAAGTGACGAGTTGTGGTGTATCAATATCGGCTTCTACCAAATGCAAGCACTTGTGTAACTCCAAAATTCGAAGGGTTTCATGAAAAACCTTGATGTTGATCAGAGAATCACATCTCTTGAGCCTTAGAGTCTCGAGACAATGCAGTTTAGCAATCTGTGACTCTAACCATTCGTCAGTAATTACTAAACCCTCTATAGACAGATCTTTTATGAGCTTCGAGGCAATAAAACTAATGTCGCAATTTCTACTATTAACCCCTTTATACCTAAAAGATTCAAGTGATTTCGCACTGAGCTCGATAGAGGCTAGTACAGGGCAATCAACAACCTCAAATCTTTCCAACTTCCCATTCCAAACTTTAATCCTTCCGATATTTTGGCATCTAACGAGAATCAACGTTTCAAGGTTACTCAAACTATAAACAAGATTTTCAATCCAGTCTCCATTTACCACATTTGTTAATGACATATAAGCAATGTTTTGGCATTGTGAAACATCTATCGAGCAAGGTTGAGGGTTAATTAACGCCATACCCACATAGGAAAACAAGTGAAGATTCGGAGCATTGATCTTAATAGAACTAACCTCACACATATCAAACTCAATTTCCGTGAGGGTTTGGCTAGAAAAATCGACATTTTGTAAAATCACACATGACTTTATAGACACAACTCTTAATGAAGGACAACTTTGAATTATGTTACTTAGCTCCAGTGTAAACCCGGTAAACCTCAAAGCATTAATCACATTCGAAGCAAATGCAATCGGCAAATAGTACCGTGCTGACTGACCAAAATCAAGATCCATGCATCTAACCCCATTAACAAGGACAATCGCGATAACTGAATCCAATCTATTATCAGTAAATGTCCCGCTCAGATTAGCTTTAACCCTAAATTCAGATAAAACCCTATCGATTCTACGTCTAAGAACCGAATTATAAATGTGATCAAGAAAACGATCTTTTATGGTGTCTTCCCTTAACCTACCTTGAAGCGTTCGAGCAAACATCATTTCATCGAAAACAATGACAGGATACGAGCTCCATATCGTAAAGAATCTTTTTGACAAGGTCGAAATCCTTGTGATTTCTGAGACATTAAGGCAGGACATGATTTGGTGGACGATTGGGTCGGGTAGATCAGAGATCTCATCCATATTGTTTTCATGTAGCTTTTGTTTCTTGTTCATAGGGTTGTGACTATCACCGTCACCTTCTTCTTCTTTTTCTTGTAGCATGGATTGAAAGAACCCTAATAAGAGTTGCACGTTGTGATTATAAAATAATGCTTGTGATGTTCTTGTTGGGCTTTTTAAGGATACACATGGTATATGTAAAGGCAAGGTTGTACTTAGAAGTTAGAATCCTTCTCAAATTCAGAGCCCGGTTTTTATTATTAATATTAAATAATTTATGTTAGAATAAAAACAGTATTGTATTTTCATTACCAATATAAATAATATCATATCGTATACTTCCCATTTATCTTCTAATATGTTTGAAAAACATTTATCTATTTATTTATGTAATGTTATCACGTACTTATCACAATACTATGGCATAAAGGTGACAATGTATAGTTTTCAACAAAATATGATTTTGTCAATTTGTGCATATGTATTTATTACATTTGTTTGGTGTTAATGGTGTGATTTAAAAGTAAAAATTGTTTGTGTGTGTTTTTGCCTTTTTCTGTTTTTTTCTTTTTCTAATAAGCTATTAAGATGAACTGTTGACCGTCAAGCAAATTATCAGTGGTTCTTATTTACTTTGTTAGTGATTCACATATAGTTTATAATTGTTACAGTAATATTTGAGAAAATAATTTTTCTAATCAATAAAGTCACTTGAATTATTTTATTTTATGTATTATTTATTTATTATTATTATTATTATTATTATTATTATTATTATTATTATTATTATTATCATCACTTTATTGAAAAACAAATAGGATTTTACAAGAAATTAGTGGGGAGCCGAGATACTAACTGAGCCTCCACACCTCTAACTACAGCAAAACCAATCATAATAAAAATATGTGGAGCGGCACGTGCTCCAATGTCTTGGGTCATAGAGAATCGCCTAATGGGTTTTTTGTGCAAGTTAATGAACTTAAATTACAATACCTGATTTTCTTATTACCCAAAAGTATAGTCAATCACTTTTTATGGACAAATAGATAGTGTGTGTGTGTAATTTTTTATACTACTGATTTAATTAAATTGTTCTTTCTCATTTATTTTGATATTAATTATAAACAAATTTATCCTTTATTTCATGTTTTTTCTTTTGTTTCATCTAGAGCATCTATTTTTTCCTTCTAAGTTGTACAAGACGAGTACCTGTTAATTTTATAACGGTAAATATTTATAGTTGTTATATTGTAGTTATTCAGTTTCATCAACTATATAACATAACAAAGAAAAGAAGGTGTAATATGTTGTCTTATAAATTAGAGTTTATGGATGAATTTTTAAAAATTATTATGTCAGTATTAGATATAAAAAAATGTCCCTCTTAATTTTTATTTTATTTTTTTTAAACGATACTAAAAAATTATTATCAAAAGTTGTCATGCATTTTTTAAAAATTTGAGATGGAACATTATTAAGGCAATATTTCATTAAAGAAACATTGTTTGAATTTTTATGTAGAAATTTAAAATTTCAAAATGATATTTTGAGGATTAAACATTACTCATTTTTTAGTTTTTCAAGCTTTAAACATAAACATTTACAGTTTATATGTGGTAGAGATATAATACTAATTCTAGAGTCATATGTAAGCACAAAATTTTGAGATTTTAGTGAATATTTTTGTTTACATGTATTATAATTCCGTGTGTACATGTGGTTTTAGTTTATTATTTAATTTTATAATAATGAAGATTATTGTTTAAAATAATTGAAATCTGGATCTCGTGAATTTAATCACATATCTTAGTAACATGTGCTTCAACTTAAAAGTTTTCGATAACCTAAGACATTGGAGCACGTGTTGCTGCTTATATCTTTAGTAGGATCAGCTTTTATATAACTAGAGAAATGGGAGCCCGGTTAGTATCTCGGCTTCCCCCCAACAACAACAACAACATGTGGTAGAGATAGAGATATAATACTTTATATGTGGTAGAGATATGTGGTAGAGATATATTTTTTAGTTTTTCAAGTTTTATTAAGCATAAACATTTACACTTTATATGTGGTAGAGATATAATACTAATTCTAGAGTCATATGTAAGCACAAAATTTTGAGATTTTAGTGAATATTTTGTTTACATGTATTATAATTCCGTGCGTACATGTGGTTTTAGTTTATTATTTAATTTTATAATAATGAAGATTATTGTTTAAAATAATTGAAATCCGGATCTCGTGAATTTAATCACATATCTTAGTAACATGTGCTTCAACTTAAAAGTTTTCAATAACCTAAGACATTGGAGCACGTGTTGCTGCTTATATCTTTAGTAGGATTAGCTTTTATATAACTAGAGGAATGGGAGCCCGGTTAGTATCTCGACTTCCCACTAACTTCTTGTAAATCATGTGGGTTTCTAATAAAGTGATGTATACAACAACAACAACAACAACAATTTTGTTGAAAAAGTTTAAATACATGAGGTATTTGCTGAATTTTAAAATTTACCTAAAAGATTATTCAATTTATAGTTTTTAAACTTAGGTATTTTTTTTTGAAAAAGTTTGAAGCCCCTTTTTAAGAGTTTGAGCTTGATTATAAATTCTAATAACCAATATGAATATAACGTTTGTAACAATTCGCATTTTCAGGATATTTACTTTTCTCGGAAAATTTCACTATTCACTTTTACTATTCATTTTTCCCGAAGATTTTTCCCGAAAACTTGATTTTTATTTCTTGGGCTGAAGTGATAAATCATTTCCATGGCAAATTAAAAGTTTGACATTCATAAGCTCATTTTCGTGAAAGTTATTAAGGAATTACACGGAATTACACGTTTTAGGGTAAAACGTCATTCAGAAATTCTACGTACAACGAAATTCAACCCCGTCAGGTGACCCCACATCAGAAAAATGTTTGACACGCTCATGATTTATTTGAGAATTAATCGTGACTGGAAAAAACATGACCAAAGACTTCCCGGCAGGTCACCCAAGCCGTACTACTCTCGCATGAGCACGCTTAACCGTATGGGCGATTAACCGTTAGACCACAAAACGCGTTTCTAAGACAATTTGAGTTTTCAACTTATTAGAAAAAGTCAACATATTTTTCCCTCCTCCATTGACCAAAAATCATCCCTTGATGTTATAAGTCATTCCTTGATTTTTAGGCTTACGGTTTGATGTCTAAAAGACATTTAATACCAACCGACACTAGACTGAGCCCAGTCTAGACATTATAAGTCATTTTAAATCATTTATAACCTATTAGAAAAGTAATATTTTACTTTTCTCAATTTTACGCAATATTCGTACGTTTTACGTATTACGCGTTTTAGACCCGTGTTTCCAGTTTTTAGCAGGGTTTTACCACCCAAATGGAACCTACCACTCATTTTATATTTTATTATGGGACATATGGACATGTCTAACAATACTTTAATGTTCCATAATTTTACGACACCCGGTTTTACGTTTTGAGGCTTAATCATTTACGATTAGCATTTCCCGGAGTCAAAACTAGCTCCATAACTTGGATAATATCATCCAAAGTCCAAATCTTCCTCCCTAAGCCTTGCAAACCGCCATAGGGGGGGGGGGGGAGTCACCATGGTGTGGCTTGATCTTGACCATTGATCTCTAAGATCATTACATGTGTTCAACTTGGTGAACAAGTGTTGACAAGTCAAAGGAAAGTAACCTCCTCAAGCTCATATTTAAGCCCCCTCCCTCTCTTTGGCCGTCCCTCATCACACACACACCCACACCATCTCATTTTCTCATTCTCTTCAAGTTTCATGCAAGATTCAAGTGCTAGTTCAAGGTAGAAACCCTAGATAGGTTATCATTCATCAAACACTTCCATAACCTCATATACTTTGGTGATTTCTCTTGAGTTTGAATCCACTCAAGTCACCTCAATTTTCATCATCTCTCTTTCAAGATTACAAGAGTAGAAAGATTGCATGAAGTGAAGTGGGTTGAAGCAAGTCTATCAAAGTCCTATCCTTACATGTTAACTTCCTTTCATCTTTGAAAGCCAAAAGTTGTGAGCCAAACCCTAACTTGATTCTTGTTAAATAATCATGTTTATGTTATTTACATGTTATTCTTGCTATATTATGTCTTGTAGTTATGTCCATGATGTATAAAAATGATTAAAACAAGTTATTGTTATTGATTGTTACAAGAAGTTACTAAAACAAGTAAACTAGTGACTTTCTTGGTAAGACCTGATCAAAATGGTAAAAATATGATATTTTATCATTACATATTACAGTAGAGGACTTAACAAGGAAACCGTAGCAACTTGAACCACCCAAAACGAGTATACGAGTCAAAAGTTACGCCCATTTGAAGTTACCACTTTGCGGCAAACTGCCAAATACCATTCTGATCAAATTTGGGTTTTGAAAGTCCCACTTCTGGTCCGATTCATCAAAAAGTTAAAACACGAAAGTTGTCCGGAACGCCGTTTTCGTTCAGGAATAAAGAAGCTCGAGACCTAAAAACACTTTCCGAGTGATAAAATTCTTCAAATTCTAAACAGCCCATTTTTAGGCGAAAGTCACAAGATTATGGTTATACTTTGAAAGGAACAAGAGGTCTTATGACCTATAATCATGACCACAACCATGGCTAGAGCCAAGGTTGTGTCTCATGACCTTGAAACAAGGACCAAAGGTCATGGCTAGGCCATGACGAAATGACCATACCAACTTACATAGGCGTAAACATGAAACAAAGAGTTGACGAGAACTTGAACAAGCAATTTGAATCTACTTCACCTAAAAAGGAACCATGAGATATTACAAAGAGAAAATGGTCATACAAGACTTATGAAACTACCCCTAATAACAATCTTCATGTACAAATAAATTTTCCTAAGTTTATTCAAGTATCGGACATGTAACTTTTCGGATCAAAACTTATATCTATATATTTCATCAACTACTACAATAGTAGGGAGCCTCATGTGAGGAGTTCATTATGTAAGCCGTCGAGTTGAGTTGTGGATTTACGAGTTAAAGTGTCCTGGCTCCTCGAACGCTTACTAACATGACTTCTGAATTATGTCGGCCCGAACGGTAGTAAACGATATACAAGACATACATGTTTCATGAATCATTTCTTTCAACGACTTACATTATACATCATACCACATCATGGACTAAGTGCAAGACATACATATATTGGCATGTTTATGTTTCCTTAGACATTATTCCAAACCTAAGTTGCAACAATTATTCTAGGTTGCTCGTAGAAGTTCTTACGGCATATCCATCATTCTCATTATACATCATCCAACTCAAGGTGAGTTCATAGCCCCACTTTCCATTACTTAATTGTTTTACAAACCCTTGGGGGGAATACATGCTATTTTTAACCGAGCACAATGTTTTTAAATTGTATGCTTGCCTGATTGTTTTATTATCACTAAGTTCCAGCCTTGCTAAACCGAGATCCCTTATTATGAACCATTTAATCACTAGCAATAGTGAGCGCAAATATTGTGAATAGGCCTATTGGGATTGACGAATCCCATTTGTTTTGACTAAGTTCAAACAAATGCACTAATATTTGAGATTTAGGTATGTTAGCAAAGTACCTACCGGGATAAATCTGCCGATCGATATTGGTACACGTTAACGTTTTGGTGTCATATGATTAGTGTATAATACATGTTCCGGGCGTATAATAACGTAGCCTACCTGTTTTGTGTTCCAAACATTGGTGTGAGCCTATAACTCACACTACCAACATATTGTGTTCAAACGATTTAACAAACTCTATGAATATCACTCAACCTTTGTGTTGACCTCTCAAGCATGTATTTCAGGTTCATGACGATCAAGGATGGCACGGAATGGCACGGATACTCAAGAGGGCTATAAATTTTATTATCATTCAAAACTCATTTATTATACATTGTAAACATGGAACCAATTGGGACCTCATTTTGTAATCTCTGCTATTTATATAATTTGAATGATACATCTTTTAAAACGACTCAATTGGAGTTCGTTTTCTATCATTGTGACTATTGTGCCGTCGAGTAACACCCAGTTTGAATTCCGCTGCATCCATGAATTGAGGGTGTTACAACGTTATTTTACAATTAACTTTAAAAGTAGAACAAAAAAAGCTACTAAGGCCATGCATATTTTCGCTTTTATATAATAAAATAAATTTGCTTTATTGTTAACTGGTTTCCAATTTTGACTTTTGTTAGCTAATCAGGAAGCTCAATTTTGCCATGTGATGAAATCGAGTTTTCTTCAATGATATAATTTGGATTTTTCAAAGTATACATTTTCAAATTTATGTTTTATGTTACTATATAAAAGAGATACAATTATTTTTAATTTTCACACTTTAGCTTTACTATTTGAATTTATATGAATTCTAATTTTACTCACAATATTAATTCTAGTATTCCGTAATACGGAAGCAATGAAAACATTATTGTAATATTTACAAAAATAGTGATACATTTATTTTTAATTTTAGCACTTTAACTTTACCATTTGAATTTATATGAATTATGATTTACTCACAATATTAATTTTATCATGCCGTAATGGATGTATAACTTTCTCTCCACTAAATGCACTCAGACATTTCAAAAATACAAACTTAAAAACACAAAAATAAAAGCCTGTTGTACAAGCCAATTAAGCACAATAAGTTTGTAATAAATAAAAAATTAAATAATACAAAACAGAAGCGCATTTTACAAAATAATATAACACAAGATAAATATCGTACAGTTTTAGACAAAGGCCAACACCCATTAAATGGCAAAAATTTGTCATTAAAATAGATCAATGTTTAAAACTAAATAAATTAAACGAGTGCTTACAAATAAACCCTAGGTTTTAGAGAGTAATGAACTTATTAGGTTCTTTTGAATTTGTTCAACAAAACGTAAATAAAAATTGCAATACATATAACATAAAGTATGTATTTCATATAACTATATAAGTTAATTAACGTATATGTATACAAGTAAACTCTTGTTTTCTTTAATTGAAGTAAACTCATGTTTCGGTTTATAAATATAAATATTTATGCGATATTTAATGTCTTCCTGCCTCCATAATATTACCTATTCGTATTTATATTGATGTAGTTTGTTATTTCTTAAATTTATTTCAATCTAAAATGCTCTGCATCCTAAAGTTAATGCCACAAAAACTTATAATCGAAAAATTCATTAATCGCTAAGAAAATAATTCTAGGATACTTGTCGTCACATGGCTAAGGTACTTTGCTATTGTATACGAATGAAACAGTCAACAATTTGTTATCTAGCTCAAATGGTTGAGGTGGTGACCTTATAACGAAAAGGCCAATGTATTTTTCTAAATTTTTACATTCACAAAGATATAAATATTCTCTTCATTTCACGCCTAAAAAACAAATTATCACTTGTTTTGTCCTCAACAACATTTTGTTATCAAATAGTTCCTTATTCTTACTTACTTGACAAATTGATCATTTTATTTATTTATTTATATTATTTATTTTGAGTTTTTTATTTACTCCATAGTGAATTAGAAAGATAGATACATAAAGTTGTACTTCTAAATTTATTTATAATATAAAACATTTGTTCTTTTTCCTCGCTTGCACATAGAAAACCCAACATAATCACTTTTCTTTCTTTTACCGATCAAAGTATCAAAGCAAATAAGTCTGACTATATTTATTCATGACATCTCGCTTGTTAAAATATACGGATATTGTTTCGAGCATGATTCATTTTGTAGCTTTAGCAAAAAGAATCGTGCTCAAACTCTCAAGCCACCCAAATTAAACTAACTTTTGTCAATTCGATTTGTAAAATAATTCACCCGATATGATTCGAGAATAGGTGAAATCGAAGTTACTAGACTGACCGAGATGTTACGCCCAAATTGACCTTTGCAGCCTCTCAATTCACTACTTGTTAGGTTGTTAATATATGGTTCTCGTTCAAGTTTTTTAGTTCGTATGCGATGGTCTATAATCATAAAATAACTTTTATCTCCTGCTTAAAAATTCATGAATAACACCAAGCTCGAGATATCATCTTCTTAGAATAATCATCAGATAGCAAAGTCGTGACAATAATCTTTTCACAGCTGGGAGGAAAGATTTGAAATTTCTTTGCATGCAAAAGCACAAGGAATGGATAAATTTTTTGGGGAGTGATTTGCACACACACTTTTTTGAATTGCACACCAATATGTACAAACAGGTAAAGCTTGATATATATACAATACAATTGTCTAATGCACTGATGAGTGTGTATGAATAAAAAACATTGGTATGCAAATCAATTCTCAAAATTTTGTTTACAGATATTCAATATATAGAGTTATATATACGCGTATACATGTTGTAAAAGAAAAAAAAGAGGAAGATAACGTTATATTGAATTTATTTTTAAAAATACCACCTTCGTGAATATATCTTTTAAAATTACAATTATCTAACAAAAGAACTCCATTTTTTTTACACAAGGAGTAAGACATGTAGATCAGTTAACGTTATATAAGTTTTTAATTTGAATATTACCAAACCCAAATCAGGTCCAACTAAAAATGAATAAAAATATTGAACCGACAAAATATTTTAACATAGATTGTACGAATCAATCTCTAATGTCACGATACATCCAATTAGGTTTCCTACAGTTGAGCTTTTTTTAAAAGTTCCAAAAAAAAAAAAAAAAAAAAAAAAAATTGTCGTCGTTGATAACATTGTTAACTTGTTATATAGTTGTTCATTAATTTATCTTCATTAAAAAGAGTAAATATAGTTTTGCTTGTAACTGAACTTTTTTTTTTTTTTTTTTTTTTTTAACAAAAATAAATTTTGTTTAAATAATAAAAGTGTGCATGCCTTTCTATGGCCCGCATATCTGGATACGACATGAAAACCTTGCCCCGTCTTTGTAAAAAGTAAACCAAACAACTCAGAGAACTTAGATGCTAATAATTGGAGCAACATACATTTTTGCAATCTCTATCGATATAAGAGACAAGGTTTGACTTGTCAATTAGTGATATATCATGCTGAAAATCAAAACTCCATGTCATTGCCACCTAGGATTCATTCTTTGAACAAAAAAAAAAAAAAATAAACTACCATATCATCTTCTCTATCATTAACCAACCTTGATCTCTTTATTTTCAAAATAAGATCATCTCCAGAATCGAATCATTTTATTTTTATTATTTTTTTTTTTAACGGCAAGATTTTATTAAAGAAAATAAGCTCATCTCTAGAATCGAATCATTTTTTTTTTTTTGAACGGCAAGATTTTATTAAAGAAAAACTCAAGCAAGAAGCTTGAGATGGGGAAATTTACAAGATGCTGTTAAATGCCAAAATAGGATCATAGACCCATACATTCCAATCTAAGTTAAATTTCCTGTTTCAATAAGTAATCCACGAGGAAAAAAAGGGTTTTTATTTCTGCTTCAAGGGTGTCTTTTCTTGGAGGTTTCAAGTCAAAAATCTGTCTATTTCTGAACCGCCAAATAGTCCAATTGGTGATAAGAACCACTGCATCAAAGATAGGTTTTACCTTGGTTGGAAGAGATACTGAATCAGCCCATGTGACGATTCCTAATATGTCTTTGGGGTAGTCGTTTAACCCCCACCACTTTAAGATCAACTTCCAGAGATGTTGTGCGATGTCGCACTCGATAAATAGATGTTGGTCAGTCTCTACAGCTTCATTGCAAACTGGACATAGAATGGAATCAAGGTCTATTCTGCGCAGATCCGGATTGTGACGAGTTGGAAGTCTACTGATGATTAATCTCCAAGAAAATATGTTAATTTTAATTGGAGTGTTTTTGTTCCATCTTACCTTGGTTCCACTTGTATCTAAAATCTGAATGTCGATGTGATTTCTCATAGCCGAAACAGAGAAAATGTAAGGAGTGTTGATGGTGAACTTCCAGTAGTCGGCCTCAACAGAGAAGGATTAAAATCCTTTAAAAGGTCTACAAGTGAAACTAGTTGAGTTTCTTCTAGGCCTGATCTTACTTCTCTTCTCCAAGCCCAATTAAATTGTTGAGGCCCATTTAACCCTAAACATCTTTCACTTATAGAACATAATCTGTTAGTTTCCGGTAGGTAAATCCCAGGAAAAGCATTTTTCAAAGCTGAATTTCCTAGACGAACATCATGCCAAAACCTTGTTGAAGACCCATCTCCCACTTGCTTTACAAAGATAGTAGACATATCAATACTTAATTTAGAGAGATCACGATTCAAAGAGATAATCATTTTCCAAGGACCTGAAATATGTTTGGAGAGTTGGTGATCATCTCCTAACCCGCCATCTCTACCGTGACTAGATGTGATTATGTTAGGATCAAAGTTTATAATCCTAACACGTAAATGGAACGACATTTACGGGATTACATTAGCTATCTTGAAAGGCAAAAACACATGGACTAGAAGCGTCATTATTGTAAAGTTTTGTGTTTGTTGACCTATTAATACCCCCTCCATACTTCCATGGAGGGGTGAGACTCTTAGTGTAACATTTCATTTTACTTATCAATAAAACACTAGTTTTTCCTTCTCTCTCTACTCTCTCTCACTAACCATGGAAGATTTAGTCTTTCATTATACCCGACCTCCTGAATCACAATAATCAATCTAAAACACGATCCTACAGATTATAAGCCTCCAAAATGGATTATTTTCCGTATAAAAACGCCACCACCATTTAGATAACATATCTATGTTTGAAGCTTGGAGGCTACCAATTCCAAGACCACCACAAGATTTAAGAGAACACACTTTTTTCCAAGCTATCCAAGACATTTTATTTGAGTCTAAAGTACCACCCCAAAAGAAGTTACGTCTAAGCTTCTCTAGGTATTCAAGAATACTTATAGGAGCTTTAAAAAGGGAGAAGAAGTAAGTACCTAGAGCTCCGAGCACCGATTTGAGGAGGGTGAGCCTTCCCCGTATGAGAGAGTTTTTGCTTTCCAAGATGTTAGACGCTTGTGACACTTATCAATTATTGGTTTCCAATTACACCCAATGTTCATATTAGCACCCAAAGGAACGCCAAGGTAAATGCAAGGAAATTTAGATGCTTGACAACAAAGGTTTGAAGTAAGCCTAGTTGTTTCGGAAAAGTTGACTCCAACACCAAATAGTTTACTTTTGGAGAAATTAACTTTCAAACCCGATGCCTAGTGAAAACATCTTAAAATTCGACAAAGGTTTTTTGCGTTGTCAACACTCCATTTACCCAAAATTATGGCATCATCCGCAAATTGAAGATGAGAGATGTTTATGTTATTTGAACCGACATCTATACCTTGAAATATGCCTTTGCACTTCACTTCTTGGATGGAATCAATCTAACCCTATTACATTTTGAAATTGCTCGATCGGATAATTTGTTACAAACTATGAATTCATTTGTAACATTGAAGTATGTTTTGCATCATAGACCTGTATTATTTAACAGCTTCATCATCCTTTTAGATATATTACAGGAAAATTTTAGTTACTTCCATTTTGTAGTTTTAACTTGTTTTTCAATTATTTCACGATCACTTAACATACATTTAGAATTTGGCATGTATTATTCATGAAGCTAGCCCGCCCATTCAGGCAAGCCATGAAGTTAGTAAAAAATATATGCAACAATAAAAACACTTGACTTTCATATTTAATACTCCGTTCTCCTTTATTAATAACAGAAAAAATTAACGTGATTATTTTCTCTCTTCACTTCACATATCTACAAACGAACAAGTTGTTCTACATTCATCGGAAGAGTGAATTGTTTTGGTCCATTGTACAAAAGGTCGATGAATATGTTCGACACCTTTTCTGTTGGATGAAAGAGATCCCAAAAAAGATAGTCGTTTCTATTGGAGCAATATGTCGAAATTGGTGTGCAAGGGACGTCGGCTTTCAGCTTACCAAGTCCACAACACGCTTCTTTTACTTCCGCGATTTCTACAACAATATATCAATAGTTTTAGTTTTTTCACATCCCATACACTAGAAACTACTATTGTAGGATTAAATTCAAAATCTTTAGGTTAGCTTAGTTTATGAGCTTTGAATCCTTGGATCAAATAAAGCAAGTTAATTAGTACCGTAAGCTTGAGGGTTTTGGATGAGGGCATTCATGGCCCCATAAGTATCAAAGTAAGAATAGTTAATATCTGATGACTCTAACTTCAAGTTCTTTAGCGAATTCTTTAGACCATCGTTGTACTTTGCCGACCAATAATTTGCATCCGCCTTACAATCGGAGGTAGCACTCTGCTTCCTTTGATCTGGGCAACAACCGACCATAGCAACTCCAGTAACAACAAATTTACGAGCTCCCATACCATACAACTTCTGTAAGCATATCAAAGCCAACCTTTAATGACATACTTAAAAAAAAACCAATGTTTCCTCAAAACCGATATTAGCAAAGCAAAATGTGTCAAGTTATATACATTTTATGACTATTATCCCTTGGCTTTTTAGCGGAGCACGTAACTATTAAATGACATGAACCATAAACATGTGTACTGTATATAGATTAATTTGTTATTATAAACGATGTGCTTTCTTGTTTTTCCCTAGCGTCTTGCTAGCTATGGTTACGATTGTTCGTCCAATATTAAAAAAGGGTTTTACCTCCATAAGCTGTGTCAGGGTGGAAGCCATGAGATCAACATATTGCTGTGGGGTGTATTTCTTTGAGACTTTGGAATTTTTCTTGAAGTATGCAAGCAGATCATTGCCTCCAATCACAATTATAAATAGGGATTTCTTCAAGTGGGTTCCTGCACGAGTTGAGCCTAGTTTTTGAACCAGTTGGTCATGCACCAATGAGTAGTAGTCTACTTGCTGCGCTAGTGCAATTGATTGTTTCTGTACTCACAAGATTAACCGATCAGATATCATTTAATTAATTAAATATTGAACAACTCACATTCTAGTTTTTTTTAGAAAAAATGATTTTGAAATCGTATTGTTATAGAGATGTATGTATTCTTACAAAGAGTTCACATGTTTCGTTAAAGATTCCAGCACCACCAGAAGCAAAATTGACTCCGGTGACTGGAGCATCGCCCAGCTTTTTCCATCCCGACAACAATGATAGATACGATGGGCCCGTCGGTAATTTCACCTTTTCAGCTGCCGAAATCATACAAACAAAATTATCTTTGAAACAAACTGTAAGTTGTAACTCTTATAAATATTAATGTACAACTTTAGTTATCAGACATAGAATAGGGCAATTTATCAAATTGTACACCTCATTAGTTGTTATGTTATAGCTAGAATATTCTTTATAATAACTCATGTACTATATTCCTTCAGCAATTTCGTTCTTCTAACTTTTCATGCATAATTGCATGGGTAGGAACGTATGTAAAAAGCACAACTTACCAGCAAAGTCAGCAACATTTTTTCCGTTACTGAATCGGCCAGTGGCTTTTCCAGTCGGAAAATCAATGCCGTTGTGAGGGAAACTGGCCTTAGCAAGGGAAAGAGGGAGACGATTGTTGTTTCCGACGTCTACTAATGAGTCTCCGAATGTGTAAATCCCTGGGACTGATTGACAAAGACCACCCGAGAAAAGTAAAGCACATATTAAGAAAAAGGTAGTGAATTTACTTGCGACTCCATTGGTGTAAGTAGCCATTTGTAGTGTGTGTTTGTGGATGATGTGGTAGTGAGGAGTTGATGAAGGTTTATAAAGGGGTTTAAGAAGACAAAATAACAAAATGAGGGTGAAGAAATCAATTTTGTATTCTGATTCCAATTTTAAGTCGTATGTTAAGTGTGTGCCATTTGTTGTCTGGTTTCTTTGAGTCCTTAATAATAGTCGATCCAAATATCCAACCATTTATTTTTTTCTCTTTATCATTTCCTTGCAAAAATAAAAATACCAACCGTATGCGTACCATGGCACCATATATGCATTAAATACCGTTAATCCACGGGATTTGAATCCACCACCACTCAAATTTAAACCGGGTAAAACCTTCAAAAAAAACTTTACACGTTGCATGGTAAACAGGTAAAGATAATATGCTTTACTACATACTGTCAAAATGGCATTCATCTGGAGTAACACTTTTAAATGCTGTTAAAAAGTTTAGATTTTGCGTTGTACTAACATTTTTATGAGAAAATTGTGTCACAATAAGGCCAAAAATACATCTCTTTTTTGTCATTATATATTAGTCACATATTTTGTATTCGTAACGGAAACAAGTGAAAAGTTTATTGACATTTTGTTGATTTTTAGTGACACTTTTTGGACATAGTGACATTTTGTATGTGTTATGACAATTTTCTTGTACCGGTCCTTTTGCAAAAGGAGTTAAGCTTTAGTATATGCTTTTTTCATTGAATAAAATCATTGTTGTCGATCAAAGTATGTTTCGCTTCTCTAGATTGAAGACTACCGCATTTTGCTAGCTTGTTACATTGATTAGCAATTAACAAATAATTCGACTGAACCAGGCATGAGGGTTCCAATTTTATACATAGATGCATCCGGCTTGCAATCATGATAATGTCACATACACGAGTGAACAATGGCGGAGCTTGACCGCCTTGACTGGGGAGGGGGGGGGGGAGCAAAAAAATTCGAGAAAAAAATATACTCCGTAACATTCTAATAGAAAAAACCATCTTTATAGTCATGTGTTGGGAGGTAAACAACACGGGCATTTACCCGGCAGGGGTAGAAAGTTACCGGGTATGATCTCAAGATCAAGCATGCATTCATACAACCAAATGTCAATGTCGCAGCAGAAAGTCTTGATGATTTTGTGAGAGAACGAACTCAAAAGGTGGAGCAAGATGCCGTGCAAGCTAGAGCGGTGGTCAATGCAGCACCAACACAACTCACTTAACTTATGACTTACTTGAGCAATCACCCAGCTTTTGATTTATCGTCGTTTTTTCATCCCTGGGGCGGGAATGATGAGGGCGATAATACCGGGTAGGGATTGTGTTTGTGTTCGTGTTGGTGTTTGGTATATATGCATTATAACTTTAATTTAACTCTCGTTTTTGTATGGACATATTAGTATTTTTGTATTGCTATTTTGGATTGAGAACTATATTTGTACTTTTGTTTTGGAACGTTAATTTGAATGGCTGAATGCTTTAAAATAAGTTTGAAGGTGTATTTTGAATAATTTCTGGACGATTTTAGTTAGATTTTGTTTGAAAATTTTTTCCGTAAAAAGCAAGCAGGTTCTGCTGACATGGACATGCTTTTAACATAAACTTTAGTGACACCGCCGTCGTCGCTAAAGGTAACATCATTTTTATAATATTTAATAATTTAAAGATTATTTAGTTTTAAAAATACAATTAATTTATTAAATTATTATAATTTGTTGATTAATGATCGTTTAGGAGACACTTTTAATAACGACATTATCGTCAAGGTGATGAAGGTATTTTTTAACTTTGATCTTGAACTTTTTAGCAAAGACAAGCATGCCGTCTCTCAGTTAGGGACGACATTTTGTCGTCTCTAAAGCCCAAAATTTTGTAGTGGAACCAGATTAGATCATTTTAAAGGAATCGTACGACATGAATTATTGCTAACTAGCAGGGTATCCGCGCGTTGCAGTTGCAGGTACCTTGAAATAAATTTTTTTGATGAATCATGTATTTTAGTTTATTATAATCTTTTTGATAATTTAAATTTACGGATATCAAAAATTTCGGTTATCCCGTGCCGGTTCGAGCTCGAGCCCGTTTGGCCGGTGCCCGTTCGAGCTCGAGCCATTTTGGCCCATTACCCGTTTGGACTTGAATATTTGTAAAATGTGTTTTATTATTTGTATTAGTGACATTTAATAATTGTGTTTGAGTTTTTTGTATAATATGTTTGATAAGTTGTATTTCTTATGTAAGAAGTGTTTTAATAACTTCATTAATTGTATTTATTGACCAGTTAATTAATCTATACTATCTAATAAATGAAGGTTTTGCACAAGTATTCTAAGCGTGCAGCATTAAAAATCCGTTTAATGCGCTGATGTGTCTTTCCATATTAACCAACCTTTGTACAAGAGTCTAATGCATTATTTTTTATACAATTCACACATAAAGTCAGACCTTAATCTTCTTCTTTACGTTTTTTGCTTGATGTATTTTAGTAAAGTTCCAGACAATACTATCAATAATCAGTTTCAATTAAACATGATTCAATTTTATACGGTCTCTAAATCAAATCAATTCAATTCAATTAAAAAAAAAAAAAAACATCCAAAAAAACCTACGAATTGGTATGTATATCTTTGATTCAAACATTAACATCAAACCTAAACACTCAATAATCTCGGTATGGTTTTAATTGTATTGAATCGATTCCATACAGTTTTTGATTTAATCTTAATTCCATACAGTTTGATGATAGGTTTTGTTTTTAGATACAATTAATCGTGGACTCAAGGTTTTTATTTTGATAATAGTCTTTTCAATTTAATTTTGTGCCGATTAATTTTGATATGTGTGATTCAATTGTTTTAATATTTTTTTCAATTTGATATGCAGGGGTAATTTATATATTTGATATCGATATAAGAGAACAGTTGAAATATCCGAAACATGTTTTCCAGGATTTAATGGTTAGTTTGTGTTATGTATTTTTTTTTATAGTGAATCGTTTTAAAAAAAATTGGGCCTTTTTGATATCTGTTTATAGGGTTTTTAAAAATTAGGGATTTTTTAATTTTTGTTATTGAATAATTGTGTATTTATCGACTGCATACGCTTTATTTGAAGGCCGGCATAGAATATGTTTGATGGAATGTTTAAGAGAAAGTAAAATGTGGAAGGTAATCTTCTGTGCATTGATTTTTTTAATCATTTGAGCATTATTTTTGTATTTTAATCATTTTCGGCTTACTTTAAGCCTTTTAAGAGGAAAAATCTATTTTGGGGTTAAAAATAGTCTCCTTGGAAGCATTCCATTAGGCTCATTGAAGGTGTTGTTGCATCCTTTAATGTTGTGAAAAAAATAGCATCAGGTCATTGCAATGGTTACTATATAATTGTTTCTTGAACCATTTGTCAATCATCACTTCCATTTCCTTCTTTGTAGTCATCAAGTCCTAACTATTAATGTACATACAATAAACATGTTCTATATCTTGATGGAGACATGGGAAAATCATTCAAAAGTATTATGTACATTGTTAGGTGTGTTTCATGCTAACTAATCCACATTTGGTCTTTCTGTTTTATATTCTTTCGTTGGTGTTGATGCAGTTTAATCTGGATATAGTTGCTGAAGTTGAGATTGAAAGTACCGATGTTGTTTCTGAAACATATGTGTTACTTTTATGGGTTTTCTTAGTCAATTATTTATGTATCTTATGATTATATTGCAAGTTGTGACTCCCATTTTCCTGCCATACAGGGCCGATTATTCCTTTCTCGGTTCCTACTAATGTATTTTTTTTTGCGTGCAATGTATAATTTGGTTCTTCTGAATCCGTTTTTTTTTAGAAACGGTGTCTCATTGTGATGGTAGTTGGTATGAAAGTATAAGCTCACACACGCACCTTATTCTTAATGAATAATAGTGTGGTATGTCACTGAACGAGGGTTGTGGCATCCGCGCTTTGGTTTTATTTGGTTGTTTTAGTTGAACTACAAAACCAAAAGATGTAGTTACGAGTTTCCATCAATTTAGTTACATACTGATGTGAGTTTTAGTTACGTACAACTGAGCGTGGTGTTGCTTATTATTTACAAAATACTAAAACATGGAGCAATCCTTTCTTAATGCAGATTGATGACTATAATGTAGCAGCTGTGCAGCAGGGGATCGTTTATATACACGAAATTGACAAATAAACAAAGAAGGTTTTGCTTAAATTTTGTTCACTTTTAGAAGTAACATGTATTAAACTTTCATGTATACCATTTGTTTAAGTTTTTGTTTATTTCTTCATATCCATAGGCTGAATCTTAACATTAGTAGAGATGTTAGGGGTGAGGGTGTGCAACAGACATTACTAAAGTAAGTTCTTACTTTTCTATATTTTTGTTTATTCCCTTATATCCTGGAAAAGAGTGAAAGAAAGTATCCTATAGGAGACAAGATTCATGTAAATTGCATTCTTTTCTGACTAGCGGAATCAAGCAACCGTTTTTTTCTTTTTTTCTTTTCTTTTTTGCTACAAGTACCAAATGAAGTATTAATCCTTGAAGAACATAATAATATGACAGCCATTACAAGTGTAAGGATGTTTGTTAACTTTTGCATGGAATATATGTTTTTAACCCATATCGACCCATTCATCAATAAATGGGTTAAAGTTACTGCCTTTAATACCATTGTTAGTACTCAAAATGAAGTTCATATCTTTCGTGCAAGTGACTACTACACACATTGCAAGCATTGGAATGGTGACTTTTGAAACCGCCTCCTACCACTTTGCAAGCATTGGTTATGTTCATACAAAAAGGTAATGAACGTATCTATTATTATTTTTAAATGTCAGCCAGGTATTTTAGATTCCGCCTTATTATGTTGAAACCGCCTCCTACCACTTTGGTACAATTATTTTATCTAAAACTTAGAGAGACAGTGGTTTAAGGTTCATAAAGAGTTGCCAAATCAGCCTTCTATACGTATGTTGCATACTTCATAAATATTACCATGTGTTCTTTAGTATGATATAGTAATATACTCTATGTTTTTATCATTTATGCTACCTCATATGATACCACAAGCCTGTCAAAGAGATGATAGGTGCCACCTTTATAGTTCAAGGTATCAGATTCATATTAGCAAAAAGATATGCTTGGATATAAAAAGAACAATAATGATAATACGATTCTGATTAAATGATAGTCAAGTTGGTAGTTTGTCTAATTTGACAGTATAGGGTGCTAAAGGATTTGAATCTAATTTAACATGAAAGAGGCAATTTACACAACATGAAAGAGGAGAGGCTCAAATGGGCAACTTCAATATTATTGAAATCCTTTAGGAGAATGTTGTTTTCATCCTTGAACTTAACCTGAATTAAGCAAATTTATATAATTAAAAGCCCTTAGTATTTTGTTGTCTTGCATCTTTTCTTGAAGTTTGTGTGATGTTGGTAAATTGCATAGTGTGAGGTTGCAACATAGGATTAAAAATTTTGAAAATAAATTTTAAAATCATATTTAGAAAGTAACCACAAAGAAAATTTTAAGACTTTTAGTAATTCGAAAACAAACTAAATTTTGTTTGCTATCTTTATATTTCGTTTCAGGTGTAGAGGGATTGGCCCCATTAGAGAATAAACAGCCTCCGAGATCCTCTAAATAACCACCAAGATCTGCAGGTGAAACAATAGATGCAAGTTTCTGATTATCACATATAATATCTTGACCTCCAACACCCATCCCTACTATAATGCGCGTCCTGTAGATATGTATGAGCATGCCATAGATATACATAAATAATAAGCATAAAGCATTACAACAATATAATGACAACATATGTGGAAAAATGGGTGGTTTGGTAACTGGTATTTAACTAACTCTGCTTTTGTTTTGTGAACAGATCTCAAAAGTTTGGATCTTGCTTGCAACGAGTTTCTTTGACAAGAGCCACGAATTTCAAACTCATATCTTGATACTTGAGAAGGTTATTGTGTTTTGCAAGGTATAAAATTCGAAAGAATCTTTGTACAGTTTGAATTGGTTAGTGCAGTTCGAAGTTGCAACAACTTGACATGGGGAATTAGGTAAAAATAATATTTTACAAATATATACATCCAAATACCTATATAAATGAAGTTATAATCTAACACTATTGTCATTGTGCATAATTTTCTTCCAGAAAAGGAGTGATAAAAATGAAAATTTTGAGGTTCTAAACTTTTAATTGTGTTCGGGGCAGGTTTATGGGGATTTTGCTGGATTATTGGGTTTGCGTGTGTTTAGTTAAAAAGCTTATAAATGTTACTTGACCAGTAAATTGGGTTATATGTTCAACATAAAACTTTGTTGGTCTTTTGTAATTTTTGTGAATTTTATAGACTTTTCACCATTGAAGACACAAGATCAAGAATGGTACTAAGTATAATGTTTTAAGCAATTCTAAGAGCCGTCAACACACCTAATACCCTGTTCCTAGATAGGCATCTTTGTTAAAGTTCTTCAAGCAGATGGAGGTACATCGAAGTACCAATCATCATAAGATGACGTAATAAAACGCATCTGATATGTTGCAAATCTCAATCTTTTTTTCCAGGAACGAGACCTGCTTGCATAAATGCTATTAGCCCTTGCACATGCTGATATTCCAATTGGGTCAAAATGGTTAGTGAAACTTAGAGTTGGTAGAACGTATGAGTCAAAAACAGTAGATTCATTGATTTGTGAGTTGATTGTATTTTCATTGTTGTTGATCATTCATCTGCTTATTTGACTGTAATCATGTTGTTCATTCATCAGTGGTATATAATTTTGTAGCAATAAAGGTATTTGTCCCATATTTATTAAGTTATTATCTATATTCACTATGCTAAATGTATACCTGCAGTAAGGGTAGCGAAATGGCGCTGCAATCATAGCATCTCATACACTTATGTGTTTTCTCTTCTTTCATTTACTTTGTCATGGTTGGCAATGATAAACACTAAATTTTTTGTATTTTAACATTAAAAATACCTTCATTTAGGCCAAATTATACAAGAGATTTAAATGTTTAATTGCAAAAATTACACGTATCTATTATTTTATCTTTAACGTACTATTGAGGATATATGAGGCAAATGCATAGATTAGAAAAGAGATTGGAAAAGATTTTGTGGATTAATAAAAGATTATTTGAAAGATAAAATAATATTAGACAAAGGCCAAGCAAATCAAGCAACAACTTATATTATATTTAATAGATAAACAATTTGAAAAATACTTTAGTGCCTCTTTAAAACGGTCTTATATGTGAAATCATTGTAAGGATATTAGATGAACCGCAAAGATGTGACTCATTGTGGTCGGACAACAAGGAAGCAAGATGCGTGAATTTGTTGAATGGATATAAAAAATTAGAGACATGAAGATAGATGTGCAAACGATGGAGAGGTTGCGATTGCTTTACTGATGAGATACTTATTGACGAATCCACCTATTATGTGACATATATTGTTATTTTACTTATCTAAATCTTTTGAGCCACATAAATGATCCAACCTACTTCCAAGAAAAGGCCATACTTGCTCCCACTAACAAAATTGTGGACACAATAAACATTCGTTTATTGAAGACATGCAATTTATCAACATACTTAAGTAATTATATCCTTTAGAAAACATCTAATATGGTGAAGACAACATGTTTTGCAAAATAATTGTGGAAATAGTGATAGTGGAGAAATTACAATACAGATGCTAAAAGAGGTCGATAGTGATATTAGATTAACCGATCAAGAATATTTACCATGGTTAGCAAAAAAAAAGTTTGTACAAATACCCAATGCACATCTTCTCACCAGAATTTTTACGAGCTTCGATAAAAGTGAACGTGGTGTCGACATAGATAAGTCCATTTTCTCACCAGAATTTATCGATGGATTGAAGTTCTCTGGTGTTCCAAATCACAGACTTGCTTTTAAAAGTGGGAGTCCCGATTATATTTGTTGAGAAATATAAATCAAGCAAATGGATCTGCAAGTTCTTAAATTAACAAGAACTTCTATTCATGCACAAATCATTACCGAAACTAACTTTGGAAAAAAGGTTATCATACCGAGGTTGAGAATTACCCCGTCCAATAAACATTTACTGCTTAAGATTGTCGGGACACAATTTCTTCTATCAGTTTCATTTGCCATGACAATTAATAAAAGATAGGATCAATCGCTTTCAAAAGTTGGATTGTACATGGCACGTACTGTTTTCACACATGGACAACTATACGTTGATGTTTCAAGAGTTAAAAGAAAAAGAAGTTTGAAAGTTGTCGTTTGTGATCAGGATGGTAATGTCTCTAAAACTACAACAAATGTCATGTACAAAGAAGTACTTAAAGGTCTATGATCAAAACTTTAAGAGGTATGTAAAATATACACGTCACTTTTTTTAGTCATATTCTCAATTACAATATATTATCAGTCACAACATTCTTTTACTTACATCATCTATAGACTATTAGATGTGCACGGCATGGACATTGCGTTTTGAATCGATAGGCGCTCACACACATCATTTTCTGTTCGAGACAATCAATTTTGGATTTGCCAAGGCTTGGACGTTTATTAGCATAATTGTAACAAAATCAATTGTTTATCGGATAATTGACGTATTGTCTCATTCTTTCTTTCATATATTAAATGGAACATGTTTACGTTATCAATTTTCTTATCATCTCATTTTGCTACTCAAGACAATCAATTTTGGAGACCCCAAGTTTGGACGTTTGTTAGTGTAATTGTAACAGAAGCAATTTCTTATCTGATAATGGACACATTGTCTCATTCTTTGTTTCGTATATTAAATGGAACATGTTAACGTTATTACTTTTCTTATCATCTCATTTTCTCTATTTCTTTAAAAAATAACCCGGTGTCAACGGGTCTATAAGCTAGTTAAATATATTAAATACCTTGACCACATTAATTGTGTTTATAATGTTAGTATTTCTATTTTAATTAGTTGTACTATGAGCTTAAGAACTTGTAATTGTATTAAATGTTAGAAAATGTGTTTTAATTACTTGTATTTTTAACTTTATGACTTGTACTACGTATTACTTAATTTTAAAAGTTTTTATATTTAGTAGGCCTTAATGCTTTATAATATAGTAAAATATAATTTTGCTTTCAACCACTTAACACAAAAATCAGACAATGACCAAGAAAATTGGATTCCAATAAATGGATCAGCTAACCTTTTTGCAATAAATATTTTGGATAAAAACATTTGAAGCCACATTTATGCATATATTAACGATGTAATGGAATAAATGATGCAATGTAATGATTCATTAATGTTATTAATCATGTTTGGTTGGTAAGATAGACGTAATGGAATCGATAAAAAAAAGACTAAAATGGTCATTGATTATAGGAAGTTTATTTAATGTGGTTAGTTAATGGTCTACTTTTTTGTAATTTTCATTCCATTACAAGATGTAATGAAAAAAGGAGGGGACCCTAAAGGATGAAAATGTGTAATGAGTTATTCCTTGCAATGCATCATTACATTGTAAATGTGTAAACAAACAAGATTTTTTTCATTCTACCGTAATAACCTTTTTCATTCCCACTTTGATTACACCATACCAAACGCTAGGTTAATGTTATATCCGTTCACTTCCTGAATCACAACTCAACAAGCTGTTGTACATTCATTGGCAGAGTGTATTGTTTGGGTCCATTGTACATAAGATCAATATTTAAATTTGACACCATTTCCGTTGGATGGTAGAAGTCCCAAAAGAGATGGTCGTTTCTATTGGAACAATATTTTGAAACCGGGATGCAAGGGAGGTCGGCTTTCAGGTTACCAAGTCCACAGCAAGCTTCTTTGATCTCGGTAATTCCTGCATCAAATCCAAGTCCTTGATCAACAAGCTAATAAAATCCCACATGATAAGACATAAACTTTTAAAAACTCTAAGCCGCTTGATCAATAAGGCGGAACGTTGTTAGTACCATATTTTTGAGGATCTTGAATGAGGTCACTCATGGCACCATACATATCAAAGTAAGAGTAGTTGATATCTGGTGACTCTAATTTCAAGTTTTCTAGCAAAGGCTTTAGACCATCATTGTATTTGGTCGACCAATAATTTGCTTCTTCGTTGCATTCACTTGTAGCGTTGTGCCTCCACTGTCTCGGGCAACAACCAATCATTCCAACTCCAGTTAGCACAAATTTACGCGCTCCCATACCATACAACCTCTACAATCAAATACGCAAAACCAAACTATATATATTATACACATAATACAAAAAACAATATTTGACTTTAAAAC
Source organism: Artemisia argyi (assembly GCA_030686995.1). NCBI lineage: Eukaryota > Viridiplantae > Streptophyta > Magnoliopsida > Asterales > Asteraceae > Artemisia > Artemisia argyi. The sequence continues at coordinate 153,626,961 of CM060698.1, read as the reverse complement.
ATTGTTCTAGCAGAAATGCCAAAAAAAATATATAAAATAAAATAAAATAAATCTTAAATATGCAATGTTAGACAACTTAGAACACTTGAATTAATCTTGTTAAATTCGAAATCATTCATCCCTGTATGTGATTTTCGCAAGAACGGTGTTTGATTGCTACAAACATATATAGGACAATTTACCTTCATAAGTTGTATAAGGTTGGAGGCCATGAGATCAACATATTGCTGTGGGGTGTATTTCTTTGAGGGATCAGAGTTATTTTTGAAGTAGGCAAACAGGTCATTGCTTCCAATAACAATCATAAATAGGGATTTCGCCAAGTGAGTTTGAGCAGCCGCTGAGCCTAGTTTTTGAACTAGTTGCTTATACACTAAAGTGTAGTGCTCTACTTGTTGTGTCAATGAAATTGATTGTGTCTGCATTTATAACATTAGTAATCAGATGTCAAATTGATGAACCAATGAAAGTGCGTTTATTAAAAAGAACGGTTATCAGTATTCTTACCGGAGTGTCTCTAATGATCCCAGCACCTCCAGAAGCAAAACTGACTCCAGTAATAGGAGCGTCGCCCAACTCTTGCTTTTTCGACAATAGTGATAGATATGGTGGGCCCGTTGGTAATCCCACCTTTTCAGCTGTTGAAATCAAATTATGAATTTCATTAAATAGCAACGTACTTTATTAAATGAACCGTTAGTATTTTTCCTGCTCCTACATGGTTATCACCTTTCTCCAAGTTAATTACTAAACCAGAAACTTTCAAAAACTATAATTAAAAGGTTGGAACCATCTCGTAAAATAAATTGCTATTTCTCATAATATTCTTCTATACTCGTCTAAATTTTTATATATCAGTACATGTGTACGCATATATATATATGTATAATGATCAGAATGTACCAAGAAAATCAGCAGCATTTTTTCCGTTACTGAACCGGCCAGTGGCTGTTTCATTTGGAAAATCGATACCGTTGTGAGGGAAATTAGCCTTAGCAAAAGAAAGAGGGAGATGATTGTTGTTTCCTACGTCCACCAAGGAGTCTCCGAGCATGTAAATCCCCGGGACTGATTGACATAAACACGTGGATGTGAATAGCAAAGCACATAATAACATAGATGTGGTGAATTTAAGCACAACTTTGTTAGCGATATTAGCCATTTTTAGCTTGGGAGAATGGAATGAGCTAGGGGTTGTTGAAGGTTTATAAATGGTTTCAAAAATTATATTACAAAAAAATTAATGTAAGAATTATAAGTCAACTTCTGATTCTTATTCGGTTATTCCTAACGTAAATGTGTACGACTTTACTCTGTGAGCATGTATGTTGCTTTTATTAGTGGTTGTGCATGCACAAGCATTAATTAAATAATGTTACGGTTAATAATATTTTAATAACTGAATTTTGAGCAGATAATAATATTTTAATAACTTTACTTTGAAGTTAAATATTGCGACAAATTATAAATTAATGGTTTTATAAATTCTAAGATCTTTTTATAAAATTATATTAAATCTTTTATATTTATATTGTTATAATACTCATGCACACGGGTTTTACATAAAATTTTCATTATGTATAATATCCATTAATATTTTATATATTTTTGTTGCACGAAAAATTTGACTTTGTTTAACTGTAATGGTATTTAGATTTTTTTTTGAACAGCCATGGTGTTTAGATTGATGTTGTTTAAATTTAACAATTGACATCATCTTGTAGATATTATGCGTGTTTAGTAGCACGATGACCCTTGAAAAATATATGTCGTTGCTATATATATAATCTCGTATATTTATTTTCATCTTACAGCAACCTGTGGGGTTTTGCCTTCATTTTGATATTTATATTTGTGTTAATAATAGTTTTAGCGTACGCACCGTTTAAACTTATAAAGAGTAATAACATGAGTCGTTATTGAATGCAGATAGTTAAAAAAAAAAGGGGGTTTGATACTCACACCACTTTTTTTTATCCACATAACACAATGTTACATCATTAATGCACATATTATAACATGTCATATGCATAATTCTGGTGTGTACATCAATAAAAGTAGTGCAAGTATCACTACCCATATACAAACCATGAAAAGGGAAAACCTAAGTATATATTTGTAGTCTCATTTTTTCCCCTTAATTGAATTTTTTGAAATAACTTTATATTTTTGTTAGGAGAATTTATAGTCAATTCAAACTTGAATTTAATGTTCAAATAGTCAATTCAAACTTAAATTTAATGTTCAAAGTTCATAATTTTTAGTAAGTATATAAGTTTAATAAATAACTCATAAATTATATTTCTTTTGTTTTTATTATTATTATTATTATTATTATTATTATTATTATTATTATTATTATTATCATCATCATCATCATCATTGGTGAGTACTTATTTACTCACATTTTATTAACCAAAATAAGACTAAATAATCCAAAAACTAACCTAAATTGCCAAAGAAAGTGTGTTTTTGTGATTGTGAATGTGCAGGTACGGATATTTCATAAAAAGATGAAAAACAACAAAAAAAGGGCAAAAACGAGCACGAGTGGAATGAGTGTTGGAAGTCAAAGCTTGGAATCTGAAAGTCAAAGAAAAGCTCATAAAGTCAAAAGAGGTCCTTGGAGTTTCAGAAATTACAAGATTGATCCTTGAAGTAGAGTTTGAAGAAAGTGCAAGATTGGTCCATATACTTTCCAAAGTTGGCAAAACAAGTCCCTGATAATATCTATGAAGAAAAGTCAACATCAGTCCTTCATCTTTCAAGATTGAGCAAGATTAACCCTTGAAATCTACTTTTGAAGATTGGCGTAATCAGCCCTTGCATTTTCAGAATATTACATACTTGGTCCTTGTAATTTACAAAACACCTAAACCTTATTACTTTAACTAAAAATCTGATCCAAGTCTTAGTCCTATTAATAAATCCAATAAACAAAACCCCAAACCAATCCCCAAACTCAAAATTAAATAAACCAAGCCCAACTCCACCTACGGTCAACTCCCATCAGTCAAACAATAATAAAAATTACCCACACCCTTTCCGCCACCCAAATTCACCCCCAAATTACCCAGGTTACTATTCACCTTAACCCTAGATTACTATTCCGTCCAAATTAACCGTAAGTAAGGGCAGAATCGTACAATTGCAAGTACTTCTAGAAGGACACTGACATGTTAGGAGGATATGACGCAAGGGAATGACACGCTGGCCATTTGGAGGTTTCCTATTGGTGGGAACACCTCACCAAAGTGATCCACGGGCTGTGAGTAAGCTTACTCGTGATGGGAATAGATCAATGGTAGAGATTAGAATATCCAGAGACTTTTGAGGGCTCACCTGTGGCTATAAAAGCCCTCTCATTCTCACGTATTGGGGGGGTTAGCTAGGAGTAGGAGTAGGTAGTTTATAGTGTAGTTTTTTAGAGTAATTGTAGTTGATTTTACTATATTTCAGATTTCAAAGTGTATTCTCCTAAAGTTTTTAATAAAATTGTAGCTTTCATTTTAAATGCCTTGTCATTCAAACTTTTAAGCAATCTATTGTTTTCAAATTGTGTTAATCTTTCAGTTACATGTTTTCTTAAGCTCATTCAAGCTGAATTATAGCTTGTCGTGAGTTTGGTTACTTAAAATCTGCTTTAGCTAACCTTTAGGAACAATGTTAGGAAGAAAAATGGATTGCCGCACGTCAAGCAACCACCATCACTTGTAACGATGATGCATAGCCACACGTCACCAAACCACTGACACTTGCAACGTTATCGGCCGACGATTTATGAACAAATTTCTCAACACTTGGTAAGAGGGTAACCTCTGGGCAAAGTGTAAGAAACCAAAATGGAGTGGGATGTTTTTGAATATTTCGAGTTTTTGGGGAAAAAATCAGTAATTTCAAGTTTTTGACCACTAATTTGGACATTTTGTATTAATTTTGACTTTAAAAATACCTTTGACCAATCGTAACTTAACACAAACGATGATTCACCAAAAAAAAATTTAACCAAAGCTAGTCTAAGTAGTTATACAACGTATTCAAATACTCGTTTCCACAATACGAAGCTTTTCACGTCAAGGTATTGTTATAAATAAATGATTGCAAATTGTATCAACATTACCTCATAGATCAAGTGGTTGCTTGTCTAACTTGATACCTAGCAGCCCAGGGTTCAAGTCTTGGCAACACTTATTTAATTTTTGGGGAGTCGTTATTTTAAACACAAACGATGACACACCATTTTTTTAACCAAAGCCAATCTAAGTAGTTATTCATATACTCCTTTCTACAGTATTAAGCTATAGCAAAACAGTGTTATTAATAACATCACCTCTTAGATCAAGAGAATAATATTATTAATAAAGGAGTTTTGGCAACATGTTTATTTTTGTAACAACTAATTCTATATATATATATATCAACAGAATGTTATTAAAGGATTGCAAATTTTATCAACATAACCTATTAGATTAGTTGGTTATTTTCTAACCTAATCACCAAGTACTCCCGGGTTCAAGTCTTAGCAAGAAACAATTTTTGTAACAAGTAAATACTATTTTGTACTAGTATGTAACTTTTGACTCGGGCGTCGGATTGAGGCGTTTTTTTTATGTCTTGCCAACATGGTGGTGAGTGCTTATTCACTCACCTTTTCTTTATCAAAATAAGACTTAATAATCCAAAAACTAACCCAAATTGCCAAAGAAAGTATGTTTTTGTGATTGTCAATGTGCAGGAACGGATATCTCATAAAAAGATGAAAAAACAACGAAAAACCAACAAAAACGAGCACGAGAGTGGAATGAGTGTAGAAAGTCAAAGCTGAGCTTACAAAGTCCAAAGAAGACCTTAAAGATTTGAGAATTGTCAAATTTGATCCTTGGTTGAAGTTTCAAGAAATGACAAGAATATCCTCCAAGTTTCAGAGATTGTCAGATTTAACCGTTTGATGATATCTTTGTAGAAGTGACAAGTTTGTTCCTTTATGAATCAGAATATTACATGATAGACCCTTGGATTACACTTTGGAAGAATTACAGCTTTGGTCCTTGGTTTTTTAGATTATGCACAATAGGTCCCTATATATTTCATTATTAAAATCTGAAAATACAAATCCAAATAAAAAACGCCTAGTCCATAAACCAACAAACCAAAGCCCAAATCCTTTATACCAGCCCAGTCAACCCACGGTCAACCCCACTTACCTTTGGTCAAACGCCACAGTCAAACAAACAAATAAAAATACTTACCTGCCCCCCAATTTTAACCCTTACCCAGAAATACTATTCACTTATCAACCCTAGTTACTATTCCATCCAAATTAACAGAGATTAAGGGCAAATTAGTACAATTACTTGCTTCTAGATACCCTTGACATGTGCTAACACCTGACACGCTGGCAATCTGTGTGCATTCGAAGCATTAGTATTGAGTAAAACTGATTCACTTTTATCATCAAATATTTGGGAAGAGTATTGTAAAGGACTCTCCTTATAGCAGAGTGAATCATCATATATGATAGCTGAAAATTTGATTTCAAAGAATTGAAGACACTCAATGTTACCTGCATTGAGTTTTCTTCTAGTCTTACCTTTTACTGCGAGTTTTCAGTTATCGAAGATTTGATCATTCCAACATGCTTCTCCAGTTAGGTTCAGAATGTAATCTTCCATAGTGATGCTTGAGCCATCCATTATTCTGAAAATAAAACTTACTCGTGCAAAAGAAGAGTGAAACAATAAAATTAAAATAAAAGTTTCTGATATCTGCTGACGATGCGCCGTATCTTAATCGTTAAAAATAAACCAGACTTTTATTTAGAAAATCAATATGCCGCAATTACTAAATAAAATGCGCCGTATATTTTAATAATCAATAAATCAATTATATTTATAAAAATAAGATGCGCCGTATTAGCAGAAGCTAATGCGTCGTATCTTCGTTACGTTTCAAAATAAAATATTTTTGATTCAGATATATGAGCCGTATCGACTAAAATGGACGTGTCGCTTTCTTTTTAATTAATTCGAAAACTGTTTTTAATAAAAAGTTTAAATACGCCGTATCTGTGAAACAGATGCGTCATGTGTCGGTTAGGGTTTAAAATTTTTCTGATTAAAAACAAAATACGTCATATCTAAGATAGATGCGCCGTACTCGAATAATTAAATGTGTTGTATATAAAAATTAAAACGCCATATGCCGTATCGTTTGTATCAGCAGAATACAACGACAGCAGTTTATGTAGAAACAAAGAAAACAAACAAAACACAAAAAACAAACAAACAAACACACAAAAATAGAAAATATGCAAAATATACAATGAATGCAAACAAACAAACAAAGGTTAGTAAAAATAAAATCTAAAAAAAACAACTAAAAAATCAAAAAGTTAGAAAACCTAATTAAAATACTAATAAATAAACAAGTTTTAACAATTCACTCCCCAACAACGGCGCCAAAAACTTTTATGTGCGTGTTGTGTCATATGCAGTATAGGGGTAATTGCCTATTTCAAAGTTTTAAATTTATATTTAGCCGACTTATCCTATAACACACACTCTAACGGACAGTGTATCCGATCAAAATGTATATAGTGGTAAGTAGAGTGTCGATCACTAAGAGTGGAACGAAAACCTTAATTTGTCTATCAGTATTTTAATATTCTAAGTTAGTTTTACAATCTAATCTAACGCAAGGGGGTTTTAGTCAGAGAGACTAGCACGTATTTGATTTTATTAAATAGTAAATTAAACTAATAAGAATGATTTACCAAATAGCAACACGTACACAGATAGATAATAGAGACTATAAGAAGACATGTCCTGATAATTAAGTAGCCTGTCACTTATTTTATTGCTAGTTTTATATGAAGTGTATTATAATCTGGTCTTTCTCGTTGGATCAAGTATATCGGCGAGTAAACCCTTAATGATCATTTATGTCTATCCTACTTATCTAAAGACGTTAGATTAAATAGGCGAGGGGCAGATATGGCAGTCCACGGGCTCAGCTAGACACAGAGGTTATCAAAGCACTAATATAAGTCACCAAATACATCAACATATAAACTTTAATTAATGGGAAAGCAATATTAAGGGGAGTGTACGATGTTCCATAGTCACATATCACAAGCCCATCAATCCTGATGAATTAAAGCTTACTATTACAATAAAACAAAACTACTTAATGAATTAAATACATGCAGGACCTTCTTACAGCTCTAATATCTTCGTTTGAAGTGTGTCTTGTGAAGCTTCTTCGACTGAATTCGTCTCTTTAGAGTTATGATGCACACAAAATTCGTAACAGTCTTGGGGTATTTATACTTTCTGTCTGAGGGTTAGATGCGGCGCATTGAGTAGCGAAATGTGGCGCATTGACTTAACTTCGCGTGGGGTCCAAGATTAATATATTCTGGAATATTCATACACCGCCTTTAGATGCGGCGTAACTTGGTTCTTGTATGCGGCGCATGTCCTTTAGCGCCTTGGATTACATCTGGTGAAGTCTTGATAGTGATACGCCATATGTCAGATATATGATGCGGCGTATCTGGAATAGAACAAGCTTGACCTTCTTCGTTGACCAAAGTTTCATATGCGGCGCATGCTATAATTGCATGTGGCGCATTCTTCAAAGTCAGGCAATGGTCTTCGAATTTATCTAAGTATGATATTGCGGCGTATCTGTTGAGAGAGATACGGCGCATCTTCTGGGTTCCAGTAGACTTTTGACATCTTGCTAGTTTTGCTCTATATTTCGTCCAAAATCGTTAAGTTTCACCAATTGCTTGTTTTTACCTGAGAATTACTAAAGTAAATGATCAAGTATCGATTCTCATGAATAATATAATAAAATAAGTCAAATAAATAAGATAAATGATGACAATAAAATGTAGTTATTTGAGTTCATCGGCCGTAGTTGCTAAAAATTTGCAGAATGACACCTGGGGGTTGCTACGGCATAGTCATGGAAGGAGCTACACCGTAGCTAAGTCCTGGGGGACTTTTCTTGGTGCAGAAGTCCAAAAATTAGTTCCCCAACGCAAAGCTTCCTCTAGGACCTGCAAATTATCAATACAAAGCACACCAAACCAACAAAATAAAGGAAAATAAAAGGAAAAGGATAATTCGGGTTGTCTCCCAAAAGAGCACTTTTATTTATTATCGAGTCTTTAAGTTAGACTCATTGCCATGGAATTTCACATGGGCGAGATCTCATCCGCCTTTAGTTTGTCACTTTTTGCGGATGTCCTATTCCAAACTGTTGAAGGGATATAGGGTGCATCTCGAAGATAATTATTTCTCAAAAAATTTGCTTGTGCCCATTCCCTTCGATATTTCATAATAAATTCTGGGTCCGGCTTAACTTCACCAAATTTGACCTCTATCCAATCTTCGAACAAAATTCCCTTATAGCCTACTTCCTTTCTCATATGTTCATTGAAACACGCCCATTCATACCTCTTAACAGTTGGTTTATCTAACCTTCCCCCGTTACATTTTCTTCGAAAGGGGTCGCAAGTAGACCAAGCCTAAGTAGTTCCGCCTTGTTTCATTATTGATGGCCGACAAAAATGAGTTGTCCATTCTATCTCTTCTCCCGAATTAATCCCATTAAAATAATTTTTAAACCATGGCCCTTTATCAAAATCAGATCCTTGATAGCACGTCCAAACATTAGCCTCTTTTCTTAGCTGTCTCAATCTTATATTCCCTCCACCATTGCAAACTTTGTTGAAGGGATAATAGGAAGGTACAAACTCTTTCTTTCCGCTCTCCATACTTACTTTAGGTTCTTAACAATGGTATACACATGTGACTACAAGTGGTTTATCATCTTGCCATGGATCAAACGAGCTATCTTCATCAGAACTATATTCCCTAGAAGAATCTTCACTTTCAATGCTTAAATCTGGATTGTCATCATGCGCGATTTTTAAACATAAGGGTGTCACATAATTAAAGGTTTCACCTGATTTTTCAAGCGCTTCCAGCGGGTCTTTCTTGACAATCCCATTTTCTTTAGTTGAACTAGCCGTGTTCAATTGCATTTCCGCATTTACCTTTTCCATATTGAAAGTGATCCTTTCATTGTAAATTTCTACTCCCAAAGAAATCTCTTTTTCAAAGACATTGATACGAGCCCTAGAAGTTGCTAAGAATGGCCTTCCGAGGATGAGGTCTTCTCTAGCGGTATTTTCCATGTCAATCACAACAAAGTCAACAGGGAACAAAAACATGTCAATCTTAAATAGAACATTATCGATTGCTCCAATCGGAGTTGCCTTCGTCATATCTGCCATCTCGATTACCAAACTAGTTTTTCTGAGAGTTGTTAGTCGGAGTGAAAGAAATAAAGATAGAGGCATCACGTTAATGCTAGATCCTAAATCTGCCAAAGCTGATAAATTAAAGTTACCGATAATGCAAGGGAGAATGAAGCTTTCTGTGCTATCCTCATTGGATGACAGCTAACATGGTGTTGAATTGCAGCTTCTTGGTTCATTCTTTGAAAAGATTTCATCACAAGATTGATTTTTACCATTTTTAATATGATCTTCCTCCTTGTCGGCGAACATAGCCATGCATGTTCTGACTGTTTTCTTGCTTTCTTCGATTAACTTCTTTTTGTTAATGTTATCGGCCAAATTCTCAATCATAGCTTCAAGATTCTTGAGAGATTCGTCATGGTTGGCAAGGCTCTTGTTAGTGGTTTCTTGAAAGTTTTTTAACCATTCATCTTGCTCTCCCTATTTCTTTCTTGAATCTTCAAGATATTTATTGATCGTATCTTCGAGGCTAGATCTTATTTCTCCATAAGGTGGCCGATTGTATCCAGGTGGTCCTGTACGATAACCGTTACTTTGGAATGGTCTACCTTCCCCGTACTTCACCTCTTCAGTCTTTCCATCGCCTTCTTTCAAAGGACAATCTCTAGCTAAATGTGGTCCTTTACAAACCTCGCAGCCAACTTGAATAGCGTGAACATTCTCCTTGAGCTTCTTCATGTCACGCCCCAAGCTTTCGAGTTTGTTGGTGATCATGGTTATTCCATCAGAATTTCTAGCAATGCTCCTACTATTTCCACCTTTGTGCCACTTTTGAGAGTGGTTTGCCATATCTTCAATAGCCTTTAAGGCTTGAGCAGGGGTCATTCCAGGGATTGGTCCCTAAGAATCTAGCATTTGGCGGGTGGAGATATTGATCCCTTTGTAGAAAATGTTAACCATTTGTTGCTTGTTGAGATCATGATTATGGCATTTGTACAAAAGATCATTGTACCTATCCCAAGCTTGGTACAATGTTTCATCCCCATCTTGATTGAAGTTATAAATATCTTCAAGTTGCTTTGCCGTCCTAGAAGGAGGGCAATATCTTTGGATGAAATGCTTCTTTAGGAGAGTCCAAGTGTTTACCGTTCCTGCTGGTAACATATCAATCCATCTCTTGGCTGCTTCGGTTAATGTCATCGGGAATATTCTGAGCATTATCGCATCATGAGATACTCCCAGAATGTTAAACAAACTAACAATGTAAAGAACATTTTCAATGTATTCGTGAGCATCTTCCGTCTTGCTCCCTGAAAATAGGTCTTTTTGCAGTTCCCTTATGAATTGATTCTTGATTTCGAAATGAACGTCATCCCCAATAGTCGGCCTAACCAAAGTAGGCCCTTGCTCTTCTCGTGTAAGAGCCAAATACTCTTCAAGTGTGAGGTTGTCAATGTCAACTTCTGCCATGGTACCTGAAACTTGAAAATGATCGTGAGTACTGAAAATAAAAATAAAAATAAAAACTCAAATAAATTCCTAATAGCTCCTCGGCAGCGGCGCCAAAACTTGATGCAGGTTTTACCGACCAGGTTTTAATATTTATAAAGTGTCTCGTTTACCTAAGGTCTACCTAATGCACTATCGGGCAGTGTACCCAGTCGTGTGAGGTATAGCTAGATGGTAAAGCCGAGGTCGTCCCAAGAGCTATGTGTGTGGAGTTTATCTAAGTTTAGTGTCACGTGTAAAAGGGGTTTTATGATTGAAAAGATTGATTAACTAGAAATGTAAATAACAAAGCAAGTAAATAAATAGAAGGAAGTTAATAAAGAGAGATAGTGCTAACCTAATTACTACTCTTTTTATTATTATGATTAGTTTTCTATCAGTGCATCCTATCATATCGTCTGAGGGTTATATTCATTCAAGATAAGAGGGTTAAATCACCTAAATCTATCTTACACCTTGTCCTATTCCCGAATATTGTAAAGCCGAAGGTTCATCGGGCGGCGTGAACCTACGAAGATGTAAGAGTCACTAAGTACCTCTACTAACATGGACAAATCTAGCGGGATGCGGCATTGTCAGATCTTACACCCCCTCTAACTCCTTTAAACGTATCGCATCGGTAGGTGGTCCTAGGGTTAATTCGCACATGTATGGTGATATTGGTATCACTAAGTCACATCCCTATCGGCTTGGTTCCTAGGGTTAATTCCTCAAGCCTCCAAAGAACTACCAATGCTCAACACTACCAGAACTAGAGTGTCCTAAGACTCACCATGAAAGTATACAAACAATAGACAATAGATACGTAGAAAACTAAATCATAACAACAACAATTTCATAACTAGGCTAACACCAAGAGGTGTTTAGCCACTCATACTCATAATTGCAGTAAAACAATGTTGAATTAATACAGATGTAAACATGAATCGAATACAAAACAAAGGAAACGATAAACTTATGATTGGTGTATGAATCCTCCCTTGGAAATGACTTCTATGTGGCTAGAACTTCATTCCTCCTGCTCCCTGAGTTTCTCCCCACTTCTGTGTGGTGAAAAGTGAATGAATAAACTCGAAATTAGGGCTGGTATTTATAGGCCCGACTTTGCTACGACGTAGCTGATTGAGTTGCTACGCCGTAGCCTTTGTAAATCTGGACTACGATCAAGTGCTACAGGCGTAGTTTCTTCATTGGATGCTTCTACGGCGTATTCGCTAGGGTAACTACGCTGTAACTTCTTCTTTAGCCTCGTGAGTTCTTTACTGCCTCAAATTAGGGTCTACGCCGTAGGTGGAGAGTTGCTACTCTGTAGTGCCCTTTAGTAAATTCCTACGTTGTAGTCATGGAGTGAGCTACGCCGTAGTTTTCATAAATCTTTGCTACGGCGTAGGTAGATGAACCTCTACGCGGTAGTTGGTGCAGAATCCACATTTTTCATGTATTTTCACTTAAGTCCTTCCATTTTCGCGTTTCTTCGTTCTTTTGCTTATCTTTGCCCTGAAACCAGAATATAAACAAATAAGAGTATATATCCTACATATGAATAGAAAAGATGAGCAATTAAGGGGGAAATTAATACTTAAATCATGGGTAAATTTGACGTTATCATGCTCGTTTCGGCAATTTATTTATTAAAACAACGCAATGCGATAATAAGTAACTTATGCAAATATGAAACAAGACTTTTTATCATAAATATAACATAGTTAATAAACCATCAAATATATTATATTAACACGAGACTTCAATCTCTTATCGAGTAAGAGGCAGCAAGACAAGTCTCCCACCTCTTACTGAGTAAGATGTTATATGTCTAACTGGGTCTGAATCAAAAACAAAAACAAACGAGCAAAACGTATAACCACCTCTTACTGATAAGAGTAAAAGGGCTATTAAGACTTTTTTAAAAAAAACAAACACACCCTAATAAACCACTATCACATCAATCAATTTACAATTTTATCTCCAATCATATTTCATATAAAAATATTAGACTATTGCTAATGAGAGTTGGATTTCACCAAGTGACCCCAAAAGTGACGCGTCACTTCTCTTAGCACACACCAAAAGCAACGCGTTGCCTTACAACCATTTTCACAATTCGGTTGCCTCACCAACCAAAACTTTGAATGAGAAGCAACTTTATTTTAGCAATAGATACATGGAGAAGCAACTTTATTTTAGTGCATTTGGCAGCAAAATTGAATACATTTTTAGCTCCAAACGTATTCAAAGCTAAATGTCATATCTGGAAATAATTAAAGAATAATATTTTTTAAACATTTATTGAGTAATTAAAGGATAAATGAATAAAAGTAAACTTAACTATTCGGATTTTTTTTTAATAACTATACTCGGATAATTTACTAGCAACACCAAAAGTTTTTGTGAAAAGGTTCAGAATATATATTATCACAAACTCAACTTTTACACATGAAAGTCAATTTGAATGCCATTGAATGATCAATGCTGCGTACTGAAGAAAATCATGAAATATTTACTACAAGGAAGGTCAAATGGGAGTATAGTCCACCAAAAGCATGAAACATATTTAATTTGAATTGAAAGCATATTTACTACCATGCGCATTTGTATTAAAATTTCAACTACACTCCACCAAATCCCAAACAATCTGTACAAGACGAGCAAATTCGCCTTCATCTTAAAGCCGATTTAGTGGAACACGTTTGGCGACGGACAAATCAACAAGCAGTTTAAATTTTATCGTAATGTATTTTAATGTATCTTAATTATTTATTGTAATATTTATCTAAATATTGAATGAAATTTTAATTAAAAAAAATGGGGTTGCTTTTGTGGTCACCACTAGCTAATTGTGGTTGGGGTGGAGTTGTGGAGAGAGAAAGCTGAGGTGACGCTGACGTGACGGGGTTGCTTTTGTGGAAGTGGTGTTTCCATTAGCATCAGTCTTATCACATAAATGGACCAAACTTACTTCTTAGTTTGTTACAAACATTAGTCCATCATGAGGCCCAAAGAACCCAAACAAATAAAAAAGCCTTAAATTTAAAAATTCATTTTTTTTTTCTCAGATCCTCATCGCACCAAATCTTCTTTCATTCGATCACTTGTGAATGTTTTTCACCCTCTTTAATCTGTTTCGGCGGTATGTATTTTTATTCCTAATCTCTGGTTTTTATAATATTATTATTTGTTGACTAATATTTGACTATTCATTAGAATTTTAGAATTTAGATTCTAGAATTCAATACTGAGTTTTATTTACCTCTGTTGGAAACTGGCATACATTTGGATTTGATTTTAGCTTATTTAGTGACTTTTTTCAGTTTGGTTTGGTTTTTAATAAGCTGTTTGTGACTTGTAATTTTGAAGATAAGCTGCTGATAAAACAAAGATTTGGGTGCGTTTGGTATACTTGATGGAATCACTATAGGTATAGGTTTGAGAATAGAGTGGAATGGAAATGGGTATGTAGATATCACTTTTCATGGGTATTCACATACCCACCAAATCATACTCCTATGAGGAAACCCACATATCATGGGTATCCTCATTCCATTGTGGTGGGCCCCATAACCAACCAAACAACATTAATGACTTTCGAAGTCATAGATTCATTCCCATAGTGGGATACCAAACGCACCCTTAGTTTTTGCTTATCTGTTTCACATGCTAGCCGTTAGGCTTATTTTAATAAATGCGCCTATAAGAGTGAGATAAGAAAATGTAGACAGGTCAAATTTGATGTCAAGAATAAATCATTGTCTGCATATGAAAGTGCCCTTCTTATAGCTTTTGGTTCTGTTGCATCTTGGTGTAAATGCCTTTTGTAATCAAACGTTAGTTATCGCAAAATTGCATACTAGCCTAGTTGGACACAGTTAACTAGTATTGCCTGTAAGGCTGTAACTTTGTTGAAAAAACCCTGAATTTATGCAAAATAATGAAACAATGACATCCCGTGAATGAAGGATTGTAAAATTAGTTTTGCTGTTGACAATGCAGATGCTGTGACAAAAAGGAGAACAGGCATCGATGATGTGTAGGTGGAAAAAATAAGCATCCGCTTAAATTGATTTCGAGCACTCTCATTAAGACCACCTGCAGACACACCAAAGAAAATAAACCATGAAACCTCCCAAACAGAAAGAAGTGCAACAAGCAAAAGAAAAACATACCCAAAAACAAAGTCCAAATAGATCCGTCATCAAGGACCTTCTCTGGTTCTCTGGCATTGCTACATTTTTGAAAGTACTCCTCATCCCAGCCTATCACAGCACTGATTTTGAGGTCCACCGTAATTGGCTAGCCATTACCCATACCTTACCTTTATCTCATTGGTACACAGATGAGACAAGCCCGTGGACCCTCGATTACCCTCCTTTCTTTGCCTACTTTGAGCGCTTCTTATCTGTTTTTGCGTCTCTTGTGGACCCGACCATCACAGACCTCTACAATGGTCTAAATTACAAAGCTTCTTCAGTCATTATTTTTCAGAGACTCAGTGTAATAGCATCCGATACAGTATTGCTATACTCGGTGTACAAGTTGACTAAGAACATGGAGTTGAAGAAGAGGTTTTTGATATGGGTTTTGGTTGTTTGGTCACCTGGATTGTTGATTGTCGATCATCTGCATTTTCAGTACAATGGGTTTCTTTTGGGGATTTTGTTGATTTCTTTGGGGGCACTGCAGAAAGGAAACGACTTGATGGGTGGGTTTGTTTTTGCGGTTTTGTTATGTTTCAAGCATTTATTTGCCGTGGCTGGGCCGGTTTATTTTGTGTATTTGTTTCGGCATTACTGTCGTGGAGGGGTTCTAAGGGGTTTTGCTAAGTTGGTCACAATGGGAGTGGTGGTGGTCGGGGTTTTCATTGCAGCGTATGGACCATTTGCGTATCATGGTCAGGTAAATTGTCTTGCTCTAGTCATATTAGTGAAATCATTTTATTTATAGAATTGCTAGTATTAAATTACATAAGGTTAACATAGTTAAATTGAGTTGGTTCCTGGGATGCATCCTGTTCATAATAAGTATTATTCATTTCATACGTCTGGTTAAAATAACCTTTAGTTGGTCATGCAAGTGCTTTGCCCCTCACCTGGCACGCTATAAGTGTACCAGATAGTTAGTTAAATCAAACCTGAAATTATAAGTAGTCTAAACTACGATCACAGATTCACATGGATTTCATTTGATGGCATTCACATATAGTTTCTTTAGGTCGTATCTATCGATGTAAACTCACCTACAATAATTGTAGGTCGTCATTTTATAAACCGTCTTTTCATTGTATACTTTTGGATTAGTGGTATTGTTCTCCAATGACTAGGCATTCTTCAGTCTCATACCATGTTTGATAGCTGTGAATAAGTTCTTTTATTTCTGATTATTGGTTTGCTCTTTAAAATTTCACACAGAAGCAACCAGATACTTCTGTATGTTTCGCTGAGTTAGCTCATAAAGGTCCAGTACTCCAGTGTCATTATCTACTTATTATACATTTTGTTTATATATTTGTAACCAATTGCTAGTACCCTGTCTGTAGAAATTGTTGCCTTGTTGTAGTTATATCAGTTTATAACTTTGAGAGTACTGTTTTTCAGCAAAGTTAAAAGTAAACTTTTTTAATTCTAGACTTTGGGAGTATATGCAACTTATATAACCTCATGATCATCTACATAATTCATGTTGTGTACCACTGTATATTGGACTGAACAAACTCTCAAATTAAATACTAGTATCATGTTATAGTGACTGCGATTTCAATATGCGTACTATAGGATAATAGCTGCCATGGTTTATTTTTCATACACGAACAATGTTTGCATCTAGTAGGTTGTCCTGGTTCTTATGTAACGCCCTTTAGAATAATCAAACAGATTCAACGGATACCATGCTCATGACACCCTCGCTGCCCATGATGTGCATTTATCTTTGTGTTTATTGCTTTGCAGATGCTACAAGTTCTGAGACGCATGTTTCCTTTTGGTAGAGGGCTTTGCCATGCTTATTGGGCTCCAAATTTCTGGGTGTTTTATATTCTCTCAGATAAGCTGATTGCGTTTGTGCTTAGAAAATTGGGATTCCATATCCAACCACCATCAGCTTCATTCACTGGCGGGCTAGTTGGAGACTCCTCTCCTTTTGCCATATTACCTACGGTATGGCTCATGCCTCAATGCAAACTTGCATGTTCTGTGTACAAAAAGCTAAACCTTAATAAGTAAATTGATTCTGATATGCAGATCACCCCGTCTGTAACATTTGCCATGGTCCTGCTTGCCATATCTCCTAGTCTTGTTAAGGCTTGGCGGAATCCCCAACCGAAGATGATTATTAGATGGGTGGCATATGCTTACACATGTGGCTTTTTATTTGGATGGCATGTGCACGAGAAGGCGTCACTTCATTTCTTAATTCCCCTTGCAGTTGTTGCAGTAGAAAGCATCGAAGATGCACGTCATTATTTTATCTTATCTATTGGTATGCTTTATGAACCTTTGCTCACTATTTAGCTCTCACAAAAAAATATCTTCTTATATGTTCTTAAACCTTTTGTATGCAGTTTCCATCTACTCGTTGTTCCCTCTTCTCTATGAAGCTCAAGAATATCCGATAAAAGTGATCTTACTTCTTTTGCACGTTGCTTTAATGTGGTTTGGTTTTTCTTCTAAATTTTCTGAGACGAGTGAATCAGACAAGAGAGCAGCTTCCATATCCAAAAATGGTGGTCTTGTCACCGGATGGATAGAAAAGATTTATCTTTTGGGTTTTGTGGTTGTGGAGGTATGGGGGCAGTTTCTTCAACCTCTGATTCTTGGTGATAGGCTTCCATTTTTGCCCCTCATGCTGATCTCCTTTTATTGTGCATTAGGAATGATGTACTCTTGGATTTGGCAACTTAGATTTATTATTAGATCCCAGTAATGGTCTATTAGGTTATTGTTGATGGACACATAATATGTAACTATAGATTCTGCTGAGCATGAGTGAATGCAGTAGTCGTTTTACAGAGTATCTATTACACTGGTTATACTATCTCGTGGTTCTTGTTTGGAGAATCAGCAAACGTACTTAAATTGCAACTGCAACAAGCCTCAGGCTCAATGTCCATTGCTGTAAAATTTGTTCTGCATTTGTTAGGACTAATAGTTTTGCTTTTTGGCATGTCATGATTAATTGGCTGTCCTTTTCTTATGTTTAAAACAAGAATTCGAACGGCTCATGAATAGTTGTGAGTAACCAAGAACTCAAATATGGTATAGAATGAAGGAGCAGCACCCTCATAGTGGTGCTCAATCGCACTTGAACTTACCATTTGTGCAGGTCTCTGTTTTAATGGTGGAAGATCGAATGGGAGTTACCCACATCATAACAACAAACATAAACAACGTTCTATATACAATATAAATGTTAATTAATTTTCTCTCATTCATTTCTTTCAAACCTATACGAAATTCAATTCCCAATTATAATCTTAAACTTTAAAAAGCGTATTAATATAAAATAAAAATAAACATATAATTTGGATACTGTTGAAGCATGAAAAAAAAAAACACTAACTGATTATGAGATAAAGCTCAAAAGAAACATCCCAAAGTATTTACAAACAATAACAACAACAAACCTAATCCTGTCGGGACAGAGTATAGGCTTATTTTGAGGCTTATAGGCTTATATAACCCAGGAGTAGAGAGACTGCTTCCAACGAGACCTCCGACAAGTGAAGGGGTGCGGGTGAGAGAAAAGGAAGAGAGAGCAAGAGGGAATAAGTAATAAGAAAAAGCAAGCAGAGGAAAGCAAGCAATACAAGCAAACAACCGGGGGAACAAACAAGGAACCCGCAGAAAGGCACAGGCAAAAGCACAAGCACAAGCACAAGCACAAGCAAAGAAGCACAAAGCAAAGCCCAAACGAAAACAAAAAGCAAAAGCACCCAGAAAAGAAAACAAACCTAAAGGAGCAAAACCGAGCAAAGTAAAGCAACGTACGGGGGCCTAAAGCTAAGGCAAAGCAAAAAACGAGGCACTAAAAACCAAAAGCGCATAGGACAAGAAAAGCAGGCAACGTAAGAAAGCAACACAGGACAAGGAAAAGCAACGCACAGGCAAACAACAAAACAAAAACAAAGCACCAAAAACCAAAGCGCAAAAGGCAGGGCAACTTAGGGACACCTAAAAGGCAAAACATCTCCAACTACCTAAACTCATTAATCACCTAGCCTGAGAATACCAGACCAAAGCATTTAGAGCATAAGGTGTAGCTCGCCAAATACTCTCGCCGTTCCATGCTAGACATTCGTTGCAACTCGCCTACCTAGTTGCTGCACCCCCACCCCACCCCACCTGACCTGTTGCAACTAGCCAATAGCCACTTATTCGTCTGCACGACGAGCATTGCATGTGCCCATTTTGTCAGGTTTTGTGTGTGTGTGTAAATAGGGTAGGTGGCCTCCAAATGAGTAAGTTGATGTTAGTTGTTAGTGAGAGAGTTAGTTGTGAAGAGGTGTTAAGGTGATGTGACACCCTGCGCTCAAATGAAAAGGTAAACCTTGTTGCTACACCTCCCTCGTGCTCTTACAAACACAAACACTTTATTTTCTCAGACAGGTAAGAGTTAATAAAGCATACACAGAGGATAAACCCTAAAACCTGGAAAATGAAAACACTTTCAACCCTAGCTTCTACTCACCCCAAACACCATACAATCCCATTTCGTAGAACAACACCACCAACATCAAACCCAATCCAAACTTGCAATCTCCATAAACCACTCCCTTCAACAACCAAATTGGGGCTTTTTTCATTTGGTCATAGAAATATACATTTCATCACAAAATCAACATCCAACGGTGAAGATGTAAAAGATGAAGCTGAGACACAAGCTCGTGGGGAGAGTACCATGCCTGAGAGGTTTAGATACTTGACTAAAGAAGCTCCTGATCCTCCTGTTAGGTGGCCTTATTTTATCGGTAACTTCCTTTTTTTTCATTATTTTTTTCATTATTGATGTGAACTAGAAATTGTATACTTTGGTGGTTTTTGTTTAAGCTTATATGTGGGCTTACGAGCTTATTTGATTTCCGCTTATATAAGTTTATCATATCATAAAAAACTTATATAAGCCCACAAGTCTCAAAATAAGACAAAAAATTAAGGCTTTTAAAATATAAGCCGAACAATAAATAGGCTCATAAGCCACATATATAAGCTTAAACAAACACCCATTATGTAAATGTAAATGTGAATTCAGGCATGATGTAAAGAAAACTAATAATCGTAAGTGTCATGATGCTCTCGTTTATAATTTGTAATTTACTTAAGCAGTTGAAGTATGCAGTTTTTTTGGGATTTGTAACGGAATCCTTAATTCAAGCTCAATTCGTGCTAGTTAAAGCGACAGAATGAGGCAAACTTATATAGTAATCAAACCTATTTGTGAGCTAAAACAGAGAAATAGGGTAAACATTGTCTCGAATTCAGATTAATACGAGATATAACATCTTTTTATTAAGCGATAGAGGATCTTACGTTTTCCAATTTGACGTAGTTACACCCTGATGCCATGTTTATTGTAGCTCGAGCACACTTAAATGCATACATATACACATAGAAGTTTTATTAAGATACAATTTACTATGTTTTTACCACTGAGTATGTACAACCGCATAGATCACCATGTTTTTGAAAACTTTGCTTAGTTAAAAAGGTATACAATATGATTCTCACAGTATGAAAGACTTTCCATTTTTTAGGTCTAATGATTTTGTGTTTGTGATTTAATTTAATTGTTGAACGATAAAAATACTTTGTTAGGATTAAAGAGATGGGGTCTCTATTTTGTAATAAGATCCATTCAATTCTAAATTCTGGAAATATCAAAGAAGTTATAGATGAAGTTTTGGTACAGGGATTAATGATGCACCATTGCAATGTTTATCTATAATAGGTTAATGTTGTTATTAATGATCATATGAACTGAACTTAGATCTTGCTGTTCTTAGCTAAGGTGAGCATGTTCAACATTCCCCTCTGACATTTCTGTTATTCGTTGTTTTGTCCTCAGCATTGGCTTTCCTCGTCTATGCCTGGAGAACGGTTTTATGGGAACTTCATAATTGGAAACGGGCTGCAACATCGGTACTTCAATTCTTGGGATACATTGGAAAACTAGTTTTAGCCCTCATATACCATTTTTTAGGTGATCCAATCACATCAACAATTAGAGCCATTGAAACTACACTTTACACTATCCGAGCATTTTACTCACAAATAGTAGCATACACTCCCATTCCGGAGCTCTCAACAATCATCCTGCTGACATCAGCTATACTTGCCATCAGTGAAGTAGCATCTCCAAATTCAGTAGACGACCAATGGCATCTGTTAACAGTTTCTGGGTTAACTGGATATTTTGCTGTCAAAGGAATGATTGGTGACCTTGTTTTTTGGACTCTTCTTTTTGGGTTATTTTCTTTTTCTCGTTTTATCAAAAAGAGAGATTATGTTTCATCAGCTTTGCCTGTGGCAGCAGTGTTGGTAGGTGTAGGGGAGCCGTGGGTTAGGGTTGTAATGATGGTGTCTTTTGCGGCTTTGGCTGTGATCCAATACTCCAAGACTCAGCCAGAAGAGGTTAGAGGTGAAGTTTTAACTACATCAACAGAGGGGCGAAGGGTTCCAATTCCATTACTATGTGCAGCACTAGCTATTGGTGTCCGTGTTGCTGCTAAATGGGCTGGATATAGGCATTTGACATGGATGGTGGTCTGAAAGAATTAAAATGTGGGTTAGATCAGTTTTGCCTGTTGTAGATGTATTGAGTTTATGTTCTTAAAGCATTGATATTGTTTCATCTAAAAAGTTGTTAGTTAGATGACATTTGTTACTGTTTAATACCAAGTGTTGTTGTGTGAAGCAGAAAGCCCACCATATCACGTCAATGCAAAAGTGTTGTTGGCGCAAAAATTTTCCCTCATGCCTGTCATGTTCTTCACCTTGGGGCAAATAGTTGGGGTAAGTCGGTAAGGTTACTTGTCACCAAATATTTGGGGCAAATGATTCAGGGTGTTGCAATATATGTTTGCTGCATGTTATCAAGTGTTGAGATCTATAACAACATACTATTAAAGTTATCAGTTAAGTAAAATCAGATGGATTTTTCAATGCTGCAACAGTGAAATAACCATGACAACAAAAATGGCCAGCTATCATATCTAAAACTTGGGAGGTGACTAAATGAACATGTTACAGCTACACAAAGTTCATCAGTCAATTGAGATGGAGTACATGTTCCGTTTCTATGTTAATACCGTACACTATTTTGATGGAGTAGATGTTGACTTTCGATAGCAATACGGTCTGTAATTAGGGTACACCATATTGAAAAATAAGTTTCAGATGCCAAGTGTAGATGAAAATTACAGTAGTTCATTACAATACCAACATACCTGGTCTTTTGGATTGCACATTTGAAAAACATTTTTCAGTATCAAGATATCCTAAAATATCAAGGATAACTCTTTCTAGGGGCAGATTATCATTACTACGCTACTAAACATTAGATTTAACCCGGGGGTGTGAGCACTCTCTCATACGTGATACGTCTTATGTCCATTTTTTGTCATTGTTCTTTATACAGACCAAAACGTAATGGTTGCTTTCACCACGCGTGTGGGGTTTTAACTACCGTGATATTGACTACGGACGATGACGGGTCACACATCAAGGCTAAAACATAAAGCAAATTGTTGGTGCAAAATAAACGATTGAAGAAAAAACAGGAGTGTGTATGTGAGTGTGTTGCGGGGTATTTTGTGTTTAAATAGGGTGTGTATGTGTGTAGGGCGTGCAATGGTGGTCGCATGTTATAATGTTAAAAGCGTGTGCAAGCACATATCACTTGCTCAAAGACAACAAGCTTGGGGCACGGGGGTGGGTTGTGGTCACAACTATAGCTCGATCGTGGTTGGGTCATGGTGGAAGGACTCGTGGTTTAGAAGCATGCATGGATCAATAACGTTATTATTAACGTGTGGTTGGTTGTTAGAGGGCTAGGTAACCTACGTTAAAAGTAGCGTTTTCTCCCAAAACGCAACGACATCACCAAAATGTGGTGTTATAGGAGGAATGGGTGTTTTTGGTGTTGTGGTGAATTCTAGTGTTATGAGAAAATGTGTTGATATGACCTCACTTTTCTCCATGGCACCAGCAGGACACCTACAGGGACTTAGTGCTCTTATAGATGTGTTTTACTAAATGTAGTTTTAAAGAGTAAATTGCAAAAATCGTCCATGTGGTTTGGTCATATTGCAAGTTTAGTCACCATCCTTTCAAAAGTGCATTTATTGTCGATGTGGTGATTGGTGAACTTACGAGTGCACTCTTACGCTGCGTTCTCGAGTTTTTCTAGGTGGGAATAGAAATGATGTGAAAAGAAGAGAAAAGAAATGAAAAGGAAAGGAAAGAAAGTTGATTTTATATTTCGTGTTCTTGAGTTGAAATGAAAGGAAAAGAAATGAAATAATGTTGTGTTCTCGAGTTGGGAAGAAAAGAAAGAAAAAGAGACATAATTACATTTATGCACTTTTAGATATGTTCATTTTATCATAAGAGTCGAATATGAGTAAATATTGAAAGTTATATTGGTCATTATATACTAAATAGTGCAAGTGTAAAATACTTTCCGTCCAAATCCGCCCATATTTGGGCGGAAAATTCTTATAGGAAAATCACTAGAATTTTCCTATCATTTCCTTCCTGTTTCTTTTCTTTTCTGTCCAAAAAAAACTCGAGAACACAATAAAATTTCAATTTCCTATCATTTCCTTTCCTTTCCTTTTAAAAAATAACTCGAGAACGGAGCGTTAGTCCCTGACCAAAATTAAATGATAAATTACCCTACTATGACCAAAATGAAAGGGAAGACGAAGGGAGTATTTTAGTAATTGAACTTAATCGTAGATCAAAGGTCCACTTATAAGTTCTTCACAGAGACGATGTGTGCACTTTCAGAAGAATAAAAATTGAATTTTCAATTTGACCAAACCACGTAGACGATTTGCAATTTACTCTAGTTTTAAATTTTTATTTCTAGTGTAGGGCTGACACAAAATGAATGACACCCTGGTGTTACAATAAGTAAAGGAGTTGATTGTCACACTTTTGTTTTGTATTTGCATACTTCAATGTACAATACATAGAAGCAGGTTTGAGTGTAGTAAAGCTATAATATAAGTGAGGGGACGAGACCTGTGATTCCATATACCAAAAGGTCCCAAAGTTTCACTTCTATCCAATGGGCCGGCCCAATTCAACAGCCAACCCTAAAAAGCCCAACAAAAACATTTCACATCTAGGGTTTCAAAAACACCTATATAATCCAACCATCTCTGCAACCATAACCATCACAGCCTCAATCTCAAACATCAAACCAAATATTTTCCATAGTTTTTATAAATCTGTTATTATTATTCCGCATGTAGCACCCCGGGCTTCTCCGAAACAATACATAAAAATGAAGAAGTAAGCCCCAATGCTCGTGCTAGATCATATTTTTCTGCCGTCAAGTGTTGCAGTTCAGCCACTGTACCTAACTTTTTCCATGGTTGTTCCTGTGTCAAATTGTCGGCTACATTTTTTTTTATAAAATTTTATTATTACGTGCCCAACACACCTTAAGCCTTTTTTCTAAATAAATCTACTGGGAAAAGGTCTAGTCATCGTGGCACATATTTAAGGCGGTGTTAACGTGGAGGTTTTATTTTTTCTTTGTTTTATCTCCAAAAATATCCGCTATATTTTTTATATAAAATTTTATATAACACAAGTTTTTATTGGCTGTGACGATAAATTATCCGCGCTTCTGAGATTAGTCAGTGAAGTAAAGGATAAAATGGTTGAATTTCTTAATCTGAGCCTATTTTTTTATTTATCATATAAATATTTTTTATTTAATTTATTGCAGTGATGATTAAATTCACAGCTTTAAGCCAGTTCTGCTTCTGAAAATTCTTGATTGATAGAGCTGTTATTTATCTGAGCATATTAGATCTAAAAAAATATTTCTTTGATAAATAAATAAGTTTTTTTTTTTAGCTTATGATGATATAATCCGACTAAATGAGGTACGTGGATCCAAGACCCTGTTTACAGGGAGAACCACTTGGTGAAGCTGTTATTCACTTGATATTAATGGATTTAACTGAGGCTTGTAAAGATTTTTGTAAATTTTGTTTTATGAGTTTAAACTATACTTTTTGCCTTTGAAATGTAAAACGGGTTTAAAGTCTGAAAAAACTCATAAATTATGGTGTCGTCATCATCTTCCTCTTTCGTATTATTCACGAGAACGAAGCCAAACAACGACACGACATAGTAATCAAACAAAAAAAATTGTAACAAAAAATCTTAATTTTAGGAAGGACCAATTTTTATTTGAACTTTGCTTTTTTTTACCCCTTCACTAGATAATAGAATCACCAAAATATATATACAGCTGTAGACTTGCATTAATCACGCAAATCTTTAATCAAAATAACACTCTAGCTCCTCGGCTTTTTTTTTGCTTTCGTTTGATCCATGTTTGTTTGTCTTCTACAGTATGTTTTTTGTTTCAAAATCTTAAAATTATTTTCTTATGTTTCATATGATAAAGCAGTGATATGTGTGTATCGACTTAGTGCTAAATATATGCACTTTGATCGAAAGAAATCTCTGCAAAAAAGATGTGACATGGGGAAAGTGGGCAGTTGTGTTCCATTAATTAGTTGGAATTTTTCAACAATCATTTTCCCCACATTTTTTACACTAGTTAGTATTTTAGCCTTTCAAAAAAATAAAAAATAACACCTACTCTTCCTAGTAAATGGATTCATTTAAAAAGCAATCGTTTCATTTCTTCCTTGTTGATTCACTACATATCAATCTCTTAACTATGTTTTTAGGGAAAATTGTCTAAAAATACATCTAATTTGTCATTTTTTTCTATTATATGCATGAATTTTCTTTTTCCTATTGTACTATCTTAATATTCCTATTGTATCAATATTACGGTTGAGTTATGATGTGGCAATACTTAATCACACTAATTACGGTGTAATTAATAGAATAAAAACCCGTAATATTTATACAATAGAAGATTAAAATAGTTTATGCATACATTTGAAAAAAAAAAAAAAAAAAAATCATACATAGAATAGGAAAATGTGGCAACTTATGTATTTTTTGACAATTTTTTCTTCTTTTTATGTTTTCTTCTTCGTCTTTCTTTCTTACAACGAAAACATACCCGATCCAACCGAAGGAGGTTATGGGTCATTCTTTTCCTTTCATTGAATCTAAAGGTGTTCCTAACATATTTTTAAAGGAGGTTCTTAGCTTTTCTTATTATATTGCTTCTAAAAGATTTTATCATTAAAGGTGTTCTCGGGCATCGCCTAGCATAAGCATAGGTCCGCGCCTGTCAAAGATTTGTTTTTGGGTGTAACAGAAATGGGGACATGACCTTAGACATTCGTCATGACTTTTTTTTGCCTAAAAGCATATTCTAGACTGTAATATGTGTACATAAACTTTATTCGTCAAATTACTTGCTTGTAGCTAGTTCTTAGAAAGAGCGGGTTTCACCTATTTCGATTACTCAAATAAGGACAATTTTTTTACAAATATGCACACATGCTATTACTGTCTTACCCTCTTACCGTCCATGTCCCTTTCTTCTGCTCTAAATGTGTTCGTTATTATTCAACCTCCTGCAAACCATAACCATCACAACATCAAACAGCAAACCATTTTCTCACAATCCATATGTTTTCTTAATTTTTATTATAAATTAGTTATTATTCCGCATGTAGCACCCCGGGCTTCTCCGAAACAATATATAAAAATGAAGAAGTAAGCCTCAATGCTCATGCTAAATCATATTTTTCTGCCGTCAAGTGTTGCAGTTCAACCAATGTACCTAACTTTTTCTATGGTTGTTTCTGTGTCAAATTGTCGGCTACAAATTTTTTTATTTTATAAAATTATGTGCCCAACACACCTTAAGCCTTTTTTCTAAATAAATCTACTGGGAAAAGGTCTAGTCATCGTGGCACATATTTAAGGAGGTGTTAACGTGGAGGTTTGATTTTTTATTTGTTTTTTCTCCAAAAATATCCGCTATATTTTTATAAATTTTTTTTGTAAATATTGGCGATGACGTAAAAATTATCACACTGGCGCAATGGGGATTAAGCGGCTTCCGCCAGGAAACCGTACCGCCTATACACGAGATTACTCGCTGCAGTAACGGTCGGATGAAAACCGGGGCCGGCTTGGATTCGAACCTGCGCAACTAATGGCTCACAGGCTCTCCTCTTCATTGCCTAGTATCATTAGAGCTTGTGGTCCCCAAATGAGAACTTCCCGGTTGATCACCCAAACCGGTACTACTCTCACCTGGGCACGCTTAACTGAATAAGCATTGCCCATTGGACCACAAGACCCATGATTGAAAATTCTTGATTGATGGAGCTGTTATTTATCTGAGCATATTGGATCTAAAAAAATATTACTTTGATAAATAAATAAATTTTTTTGGCCTATCTATATATATAATAAACAAATGTTTTTTTGAAACTTGCCATGTAATTTAAGCCATGTTGGCACTTCTTCCATGTCACTTAATCCATGTCATCAATGCTAGGTGTAAAGCCAAGTCTATTTTATGTTTGACTTTTCAAAACTTACACGTTTTCTCCATAAATGGTTCACAAGATATTTTTGAATTTCAAAGTTTCTTAACCGAATTTCTCTCAATTCTCCATGCCTATTAATTAATTTGTTTCCTCTTTTCTCTCCCATTTAATACTATTTAAGGCATAATAATCATTTTTCATCCAAATTATAACATTATTTATAATGTTTTGGATCGAGTGTTGCACAACCGGTAATAATTTTTCATCGATCTTAAAGGTTAGTAGACTACTTTAAGATCATAAAACTAAAGTTTCTGTGGTTTTTGTACTGTTGTTCCTTTCGATAAGCATTTTTTGATTATCGATTTGATTTTACACCATATTGTACACACTCTATCTTTAACGTTAAATACAAAGAATGGTTAGTTAGTTCTTCATTTTAGTCGCAATGTTGTGTTTGAAATGTCTCAATTCAGACATTTTATGACAGTTAGTATATCGAATGAATTTAACGAGTGCATGACCATGTTCGATGAAATGTCTTAAAAGAAGTTTGGATAGATGGTATGATTTCTTTATATCTTTTTATTATAGAATCATGGTATTTTAGCATATTTCAAATTCATCATTGCACCGTGTATATATGGTGTATATTTAAAAGTTGAATGTCTTTGTAACTTCGTATGGCAAGTTAAAAAATTTCATAATTCTGGCTTCTATGCTACGAGTTGGTTAATACTTTTTGAACGATGTTCAACACTAAATGTTACTGAACATTTGATCCAACCGTCTAACACAAACTATTTGTTTCATGTTATTGAAGTTTTGTATGTAAGGTCATTTTCCAATTTTTGTTTAATCTTTTCACATGTTTTGCATATCCTTTAAGTTGCTACGCAAATAGTCGCTAATTTTTTAGAAATTGGCATTTGTTTTTCCAGATGTTTCACTTCCGTTTCTACTTTTTATAAGCCACCCGTGATTTATCACGGGTTTATAGGCTAGTGATGATATAATCCGAATAAATGAGGTACGTGGATCCAAGACCCTGTTTACAGGGAGAACCACTTGGTGAAGATGTAATTCACTTGATATTAATGGATTTAACTGAGGCTTGTAAAGATTTTTGTAAAATTTTGTTTTGATGAGTTTAAACTATACTTTTAACGTTTGGAATACTAGATGAGTATCCGTGCATAACAACGGAATTTTATAGCGATAGATAGTTTATTGATAAAAAAAGTTTATAGGTTATAAACGAAAAATAATAAAAGTTTGAAGATTTGGGAATTAAACATAATGTTTTGAAACCCAGTTCAACCCGGGTGGTTCAACCGGTTGAACCGTTCCGGGTGAAAAATGGGTCGATTTAAACCGGGTCAACTTGCTAGGTTAGGTCGAAAACGGGTCAAATTAAACTGGGTCAACCCGTCGGGTTTGAAGCGTCCCGGGTCAACCCGGTTTGTGTTTTAATTGGTTGTATTTAATTTGCTAAATTTGTTTTTGATTGGTTGTACAATGTAAATAAATCATTGTACTTTTAAGTAATGGATAATGTTTTGAAACCCGGTTCGACCCGGGTGGTTCAACCGGTTGAACCGTTTCGGTCGAAAAATGGGTCGATTTAAACCGGGTCAACTTGCTAGGTTGGGTCGGAAATAGGTCAAATTAAACAGGGTCAACCCGCTGGGTTTGAAGCGTCCCGAGTCAACCCGGTTTGTGTTTTAATTGGTTGTATTTAATTTGGTATATATGTTTTTAATTGGTTGTACAATGTGAATAAATCACTGTACTTTTAAGTAATGAGTATTTTAATAAAAATATTAATTACATTTCACTTTTCTCTCTCATTTGACCATTCTTGAAAACTCAACATTTCAATTGTTGACTATTTTTCCATTATATGTAGTAAAGATAAAACGGGTTTAAAGTCTGAAAAAACTCACGGCCCATTTTGTTTAAGCCTTTTGAATTTAAGGAATGGTATGATAGTAAAATTTAATTGTTTGGTTCAAGTTTTAGGAATTGAATATGGGTCCGGAAATGATAAATTGATTCATGGCACAAGAGGTGTCTTTAGCAAATTAAAATTTATAATAGTCCCTACATTTATATCTTCACTTACAATTTATATATAAATTAATTATTAAAAAATAAAATTATCCACTCTCTTTTCAATAAATTATTTTATCACCTATTAAAATAAACTTTTTTAATAAAATATTATTTTTTTCTCTTACCTCAATTTCTATGATTCTAAACTTAATCCAAATTCGATTCCAAATCATTTTACAAATCAAACGGGCCGTCATAAATTATGGTGTCATCATCATCTTCCCTTTTTGTATTATTCACGAGAATGAAGCCAAACAACGACACTAAATAATGTTCATATTAGTTTTTCAAGTATTTGTTTATAAAAATATTATTGAAATAGACTACCATCTAAACACAAAACATAAATGGGTGTTTTGATTATCCATTTTTTAGTTTTTCGATATTTTAAAATAAATTTAACTAAATGGGTGTTTTGATTATCCATTTTTCAGTTTTTCAATATTTTAAAATAAATTTAACTCTGTTATATGCTCTGGCCGACCCAGAGCAATTCAAAAATGATTTTACCTCAGATTTATGCAGTGGCAGACCCAGAGCAAAATGCAAAGGTGGTTCTTTGTTTAGTCTGTTTACAAAGTGAACTGGTCAACCAATCTAATGACGGGTAATAGGTCGAGTCAGTTAAGATGTTACACCATGGTTAACGGACCGGGGTAAATTAAAATGTAGACTATAACACAAGTTATTTAAACGAGTAATAAGTACCATGTGTAAAATGTAACAAAATCGAGTGATATTTCGAGTTAAATGTCATTCACAACTCACATCATCAAAAATGTTTTTTCGTTTACTTGTGTTTCTTTACAAAGTTGTTGACGATCTATACATTTGGCATATTTGGCGCACGAACTTATCAGATAAATTATATTTACAGCTTTGGGATAAACATTGTATCTGGTTGATTCAAGATTCGAGTGTCTTGTATTTAACCTTTACTACATCGTCTCGACTAACTCACGAGCCACCCGATATCAAATTGGAAACTTACAATTAACAGCTATGTAGATGATCATTTAACAGTAAACATTTTATTAAGCACGGCCTGAAAGCCTACCTAGTATCATACATAAAACCGGAAAATACTTGAAATCACATATGAAGTAAAACGAGCCTGACACTATAGGCCAGTTAAAAATAGAAATACATGCAAGTACCAGATCAAATTCATCATGAATGGATCGGATAGGCAAATTTTTATTGCACAATTACTTTCTTTTTGATAAGTCATGCCGACTTTAGGAAATGAGTATCCATATCATTGACGCAAAAACCGAGCAAGTCCATAAATATAGTTGGATCAGGTTTACTTGCATCCACCTTCTCGAAATCTATAGTCCAGACTATAAACTGCTTATCCCCCATCTCTTCAATATGAAAAGTGATGGTGAAGGCCTTATAGTGCTCCAAAAGGTCTGCTTCAATAACCTTGAACACAATTTTGTGATTTTCATCGTCAACTTCTTCAATTATCTCTTTCATGGTATGTGGCTCTCCATCTACGAAGAATAACCGTATTTAGTATATTATTATAGATCAAACTGGACACACATACTGACATACGTAATACGTACAACATGTAATTGATTTTTGAGGGCTTGCAATTATAGAAACTTGAAAAACTATCATAATTATGTGGAACCATATAGCAATATATGTTCATTGACTACATTCACTTGAGGAAGTACATTAAAGTCTTCTGTCATTCTTGCTTGGACTGTTCATGGGTTTAAAAAATCGCTTTCATTGAAACGATTGGATCCTTGATCCAAATCTGCTTCTATATATTTTGTCGCACGTCTCTTTTCCTCTAGCATCTTGCAAGAGAGTGTTAATGAAATTTGCCTTTCAAAAAGAAGGTTATGTACTAATTTAATATATCGAATAGAAGTAGATATATTTGTTTTACGGCAAAGTATAATGAAAGCAGGTTACCATGCATGAATCGCCACAAAATGACAGATCCAGGTACACCCCATTCACCAGAAATGAGATCGCAACCTTGAACCTTATCCGGGGCTAGGATTGAGACGTCATTTGGTTTGTGCTTGTAGATTTCATGGACCAAGTGGCCACGGCAGGTGATATCAACTTTCTTAACTAGTTGCCCGGTTAGAGCCATCTTTTTGCGCCAATAAACCTCGTCCGTTCTCTCTTCTTTGCCTCCTAGGACATATATACTTGCAGACCTGATGCCACTATATGTAGGCTAATAGATATGAACTAGCGGGGTTGCCCGCGCGTTGCGGCGGGTGTGTTTTGTGTTTTGTATTTTGTCGGTTGTACGGTATAATTAATAATTTTGTTATTTGAAGTATGCATATGTTTACTTGGAAGCATAATTTGTTTATATTTACGGATCTTTTTTTCTTTTTTTTTTTTTTGGCGTTGCGGTTGAAATTTTTTTTGGTTGTTTGGTTTCTCGGTATGTTTTTTTTTTTTTTTTTTTTTTAAAAAAAAGCAAATTTGTATAAGAAATTTTTTGAAAGTGTATTATTTTTTGTATTTTTATTTTTTGTATTTTTTTTTTAAAAACAAATTTCCTTAAGGAAATTTATGTTAAAAAAAAAAAAAAAAAAAAAAAAAAAAAAAAAAAAAAAACTTTGTACCGAGTACTGTAGCGACGAAAACAAAATGTATTATTTTTTGTATATATATATATATATTTTTTTCAAAAAACAAATTTTTTTAAGGAAATTTATGTAAAAAAAAAAAAAAAATGTACCGAGTACTGTAGCAACGCAAAAAAAAGGCTACTGTAGCGAGTTACTGTAGCACTGTAGCTGCTACAGTGTTTTGACACGTGTCGCGTTGTTGTTAAGCGCCTGGGTTTTAGAATATATATATAATGATTCGATATATACAGAGTATGGTTGTCAAGATCCCGATCCTGATCTTAGGATCTTACGATTTTACGATACTGCAAAGCAAAAACGATCCGAATCTTACACAGGATCTTTGAAAGCTTAAGATCTTATAGGATCTCGATCTTGACCATAGGAGCTTAAAATCTAATCCGATCCGATCTTACTTTTCTCGGATAACAAACTAAAAAACTGCAAATTTCTGGATTATCTGTTTGTAGAATTTAAAAAACAACATGTTAATCTTATTAAACATTTCATAATCATAATTTAGGACAACTATTCGATGGAACATTTATATAATTTTGTGTTTATGATATATAATAATTTGTAAATTTGTATAATATTACAAAACTATTAAGAAAATGACATTATAGTAGGATCTTAAGATCCCGATCCGATCTTACGATCACGATCTTGCAAAGACGAAAACGATCCTGGGTAGGATCCCGATCTTGAAAACTTTGATATTAGAGACCCTACAATGAAAACACACGTTTAAAATTTCTTTTCTTTTTTATTTATTTCGTTAGATAAGAAAATGCCAACTTTGAATTTTTAATGAGAACAATGTTTTCTAATCTTTTATCTTATAGCATGTTTTTCTTGCATTAAGGAATATAATATCCATCAAGTATATGGTAATTACCAAGTGATTATATGATTTCTTATCTGGTTTCTGAAATATTAATTATAGGTCCCTAATCTTTTATATAATACAAGAATTACATCATTTCAGAGTGTTTTTACAAAACTCTTCTTATTGAAAAAAAATTGGACCAATAGCAGAGCTCGATTTTGACACATAAGCAAAATCAAGCAATGTGATTGGCCATTAAAAAGTCAAAATTGAATTGATTTTGGTCAAACTTTAATAAATTTGGTGGAGAATTTGATTGATAAAAAAAACACATAAAAATATAGGTGTCAAATTTATGAAAATAAAAACTTAAGAAAAGAGGAGGCAATGAATAAAACCTTAGTGGTTAAGTGTAAAATTATAAGTCTCCATGTTTTTTAATAACTTTAGATAATAAACAAATAACCCCTTACACTTCATACTCCCTATACTTTATAATATTAACGTTGTTTAAAATTACATGAATAATAGTATTAGTTTTTTTGACTTTCATCTATTATAATAAATTTGGTAAATATGCGAATTAGTTTTAATATACATTAAATATTTTTTAAACTAATGTTAGTTTTAAACTTTTTTCCATTTGAATATTTTTTTAAATAAGGACTCATGTTATTATTTAAAAGTTTAATTTATGCGTACACGGGTTTGAAATACGGTTAAATTATTAGTAACGGGAATATAAATATCAAATGGTAAGCATGAGTTATTGTGATATAAAATAAATATACGTGATTCTACTTATAACAACGACTCATGAAATTGTTATTTAAAGTTTATATATGGATATCCATAAAAATATTTTAAAAACTTTACGGAACATATTTTAACTTTATCAACGCTCATTATATGCCACTGATTGGCTCCAAACGTTCAACCTAATTGACCAGGTGATGGTCAACAAGGTCAAAGGCTTAGAATCAATCTCCGTGGAAGTATAGGGTTTCCCCGGGTCGTTATGTCCCGACGAGGTGTGAATGGTTATCAAACGGTTTCGTGATCGCGTGAATTTGGATGGAAAAAGGGTTTGTGATTGATTGAACTACGGAATCTACAATGAGAATAGCTTAAATAAGCTGTATAAACAAGACGGGAAAGTTTGAAAACCCAGAAACGTTTAAAACTAAAACCGCGTACGTTTACGTTTAAATAAAACGTAAGCGTACGAAATAAAAAGTGAAAACGGAAATCTGAAAACACCCAGGGGGTGAAAATGACTTTTTTACAAACCTAAGGGTAAAAGAAAATTTTTAGAAAATTAAAATAAATTTTAACCCTAATTAATTATTTAATATTAATTAAATACTAATTATTAATATTTAAAACACTTAAATATAATTTAATACTAATTAAATACTAGAAAAATTGAAATAAAATTTCCAAAATTATAAAATAACTAAAAACTAATTCTAAAAATAAAAATAAGTGTTTTTGTCTTTTTGTGATTTTTTTATTAATTAATTACTAATTACCTAATTAAACTATTTTAAATTAAGAAAATTACTAGATGAACAGTAAAAATTCTAATAAAATTTCTAAAAATATTTTATAACATATAAAAGCTATAAAAAATATAAAAACAAGGTTTTGCTTAATAAAAACTAATTATGCTATTTTAAACTAATTATTAATTAATAATTAATAAAACTAAAATTAATTCTAATAAATACTAAATGAGAAAATAAAAATCTGAGAAAATTATTTTAAATACTTTAATATATGAGGAATTTAATAAAAATATAAAATAGCTAAGTACTTAATAAAAATTTAAAAATTAAAATTAAAATTAAATTACATTAAATAGAAACTATCACTTAATTTTAAATTTGATTTTTCTTGATTTTTATTTTAGAAACTTATTAAATACTTAAAAACAAACACTTTTTGTAAAAACAAACTTTTTGTAAACTAAAAATAAGCTGAATGGAAAGCCAAAAAGCCAACAGTTGACTTTAGTTGACCATAATGGAAAATAAGCTAAAATGGCTTAAAGTGGGACCTACTCTGATTAATCCAGGTCCAAATAAGTTAGGTTAACTTGAATAAGCCAGAAAAAACAAAGATTGACCACAGAATAAGCTGAATAAGCACAATGAAGCACTTTGAACCTTAAGTAAATACAGAAACTGGGACAAGATTGGTGGCCTGATTTAGGTGGGGTCCACAGGGTTTGAAGTCAACCCAAGGGTCAACTTTAAGAGCCCACCATGGGGAGGGTTGAATGGAACAAGTGGGGAGGCCTGAGAACCACTGTGGAGGTTGGAAAACCACCACCAAATGGTGGTGGTGGGACTGAGGTCTGCACAGCAGGGTAGCAGACGACCCTGCAACCTACTTTTGAGGGTTGTGAGGCCTAGGTAAAAAATGGTAAAATTACAATGAAGCTAGGACACCAAAGATGGGATGGGGTATTTTAAGTCCTCAAAGTTTTAGATCTTCATTCCACTCCTAAAAATCAATAAAATTCTTGTAACTTTTATGAAACTGAGTGGAGCACAACTTTTGACTTTCTTATTGAACTAGTTACTTTGACTTTTATGAGGTTTAATCCTAATTTACTGGATGAAATGGATATGTTAATGGATAATGAGACTAAAAAGAGCTAAGTTACAGATTCCTAAGCCTAAATGGGTGGTATACTACTCCTAAGCATCAACAGTCAATCCATAACTGTGGTTTAATGAGTATTTTGACTTTTTAACACAAAACCCATGGTTATTATGACTCTACTGATCTAATATGAACTAAAGAAACATGCATGAACCAAAAACTTCAACCAATGAACAATGCACAGTGGTGAAAACCACTGTGCCAAACACCCCTTTAGTAAACAGTTATGAAGATTTATGAGGCAACCTTACATCCTACATCATGAGATTTGAATCTAAAACTTACACTCACCTCAATTAAGCATAAATGAACTAAAATTAACAATGATTAACAACTATAATTAATTGAAACATAATAAGCAAATATTATGAGCAAATGAACTTACAAATGGATATAGATTGAGAACAAGGAACCAGAGGATCAAATCTAACCTATAGTCTCCCATGAGACATTACAACCATGAAAAATCCAAAATCCACAAATTCCATTGCTTCCTCTTTATTCTTTTTGTGATTTTTTTATTTTTCTATCATTTATTGGAATTTTTGGAGTTTTTAGTATTTGTTATCCAAACTGATTCAAAAGCTTTAAAAACTTAATAAGGCTTATAAGTAAACTGCATTGGTCTTAAATGAACAATAAACTACCACTTTTAACAAGATTCAAGTGAGAGTGTCAATTTCTCTTAAAAAAAATGCCAATCACTGAATTAAAACAAGGAACCTGAAACTTTTATTGAAATATGCTTGGAAATACACTGAGAAATCTTAATACATTAATTTTAAACTAAAAATTGCATTGAAAAATAAAATTACACCATTGTCGACACTATTCTACACTACCTAAAACTAATACACCTCCATCTCTGCTTCTTTCTTCTCTTTTATACCTCCTCTGAGCTCTGTGGGGTCCACTGAACATATCCCACACTCAATAATGGCCTTTGGATGACTTCTTATGATCTTGGCCTTCCAATTGAAATTTGGCGGGAAAAAAGTTTTGCTAGTGGATTCTGATAACTTGAGCAGGGGTGGTAATTTGGATGTTAGTGTTTGTTTGGTGTGGAAATGGGGTGGGAGTTTGTGTGTGACAGAGGAGGTGATGATGAAGATGAAGGTTTGGCAGGGTTCAAGTGGGGGGAGGGGGTGTGAGGTGGAAGATTGACCAAGGTTGACTGAGGGTGGATAATACGGGGTGTTTGTTGTTTTTGATTTGGTGGGCTAAGGATTTAAATGGGCTAGGGGTGTAGTGGGCTGTTTGGGTTTAATTTGGTTTTGGGTAGTAGTAGCAAAAAAGGAGTCCGTATGGTTTTATAGAAATAATTCACAAGGGCCATTTTTGCAAATCTTGGTAAAGTGTAAGGACTGGATTTGGCATGTTTCTAAAATATTCCATGGGGTTGAATATGCCAAGTGATAAATAGTATGAGGACCTGTTTTGGCTTTTTTCCAATTTTGAGCTTGCAGGGATCATTTCTGTCAAATTGCAAAGTACAGGGACCAAATTTGTATTTTCCACAAAACTTTCACCCAGTGACTAAAAATGATTTTTGTAACTTCCCAAGGACCATAAATGATTTTTCTATCCAAAATAATCCACCAGGGACCAATTCTGTCATTTTTTGAAACTCCAGGGACCTTTTATGCCAATTTTGGATTTTGAGGGACCAAATGTGTAATTTTCTCAAACTTTTTACCCAAGGATCATTTTTTCATAATTTTTGATTTTTCCATGCCTTGGGTTGATTTTTATTTCATTTTAAACTTCCAGGGACTAGTTTTGCCAAATTTTGAAACTTGAGGGACTGAAACTGCCAATTGTGCAAACTTTGTTCGTTTTTCATTTGTTTTTAAACATTTTGCATCTAAAACATATAAAACACACTTTTGGGATAATTTGTGTATTTTGATGCGTATTTGGGTGTTTTTGGATGTTTTGGCAGTTCAGATACGATAAAAATGATGAGTATTTACACACTCATCAGCCACTAAACTCGCACATTTTGTACAACATGATATCAATAGTTAAAGTTAAACAACAACATTAACCTCAAACTCAACATCTCTGTCAGTTAAAAATGTTATACAAAGCTAATTATTAAAACAAAATAAAACAAACAAAAACACATCGGCTAGATAGTCATTCTTTAATATAGAAGGTGTTTTTCTTAAATTATAAAAAAAAAAAAAAATGCACGCATCACAATCCTTATTTGATAAGAATCACCTCCTAAATCAAAAAAAGAAAAACTACGTAGGTGATAACCTAACTTTATTCATTGACTTGATGTTTCAAAAAAAAATAATAATAAAAATAAATAATAATAGTTGGTTGTTGTAAAGGAATTAAAAGTATGTACATGAGAATTATTCAGCGAGAATATATAGTTTTTAGTTAGGTTATTACGTTACTATACTGCGATAATGTTATTGACATGGTAATCACGGATGTGAGATACAACCATTATTCTATACGTATGATTTATGTGTAAACCCCTTTTTGCTTATGAATAGAATCCGAAAGAGACCTTAACAGCACTTTCGTTTATGCCTTATCTAGCTGATAGTTTTTAGTAAAATTTTTTATAGTTTAGCTTTTTTGTTATCCATACCAACTTTTAGTATTTTTTTTTTTTTTTTTTTTTTTTTTTTTTTTTTTTATGTTTGATTGAAAATTTCTACACTTAATATTTGTGTTTTTACTATAAACACACTAAGCTATGATAGAATTAGTTGGGAGTTTAAGTGTTTTTTACTAAGCTTCTAAAAAAAGCTTATAGTTTTATCATAAACTTATTGTGTTATGGTAATTGAATAAGCCAATAAGCACCTTTAATAAGCATAACTAAACACCCCTTTAGTTCTAATCTGAAGATTTCTGATTTGATGTTATGACTAACTTTTTTGTTATCCTCACTATAATGCAACATGTTAGTGGTTTTTGCAGTTTTATGATCTTATCGCACACACTAAAGTGTAATGCAATTTGTTGTGTGCGCTTTTTAGAGGAGGATTAAGTATCAACACATGATTGTTATAGAAGGTTAATGTACCAAAGATGTATTTTAGTGCCCATATGGGGAATTTTATGGTAGGAATTCTTTTCGGAGTGTAATTTGTCTTTGAAGGAATTAATAAAACTTAGCAGGTGTTTGCCGTCATTGATAACACTATGGGTGTCAACCAACGGTCGGTAAGGATTCAAACAATCCTAAAAGACTTGCGGATGTACTCTTTTATGCATTTATAATTTACTTATACAAGTAATAATAATTTCCTTATATAGTTCGGGTTTAGAGAAAAATTATTCTTATACATTATAAATAATCATAAGATTAAATTTGAGTTCTACCAATTACATTTTTTTTTTTTTGTTTCTCTTTATGTAATAAAGAAACTATAGTGTAAGTATCTATGTTAATTTGGTAATTTTATGATCAAACATGAGAAGTAAATAGCACAAACTTATGAATATACAAATTTTCAAACAAAAAGGTACATTAGTAAACATGGTATGATGGTTATTCATAATCAAGGAAATGAATCAATCTTCAAAGCTATCTAAATATGCTACATATATTAACGAAAGAATAAGTAAAAAAAATACCAGAATTACAAAACACATCGTAAATTGATAGCACGGGTTTGCAAAACCAAAAGCATATATCACTAACATCTCATGCAAGTCAAGTATCATCATGTGATTTTGCTTGAATAATAAAATATAATTTTTAATCCAAAACCATTCTCCTAAAATAATAGGTAGATTATAACATATATACATATGATTTTTTATTTTTAGTCCACTAAGTAAAACTATTTGAAACATATTAAGTGGTTTATTTCTTAATCGATAATAATACATAATCAAAACGAAATTTTAAAAACCCTGTGCGTGCACAGGTATTATAACTAGCAACATATGTATAGAACAGTTATGTCTCATTGTTCTAGAATTTTAAAATAAATTTAATTTATGTGTAAATTTTGTACATGCACGAGACTTATACCTAGTAAAAAACATATATGAGATCTCATCCGCTACGTAAGAAACTGTTTAGAAATTGAGACGATTGAAAATGATTTTTGACACTGACAAAACTCATTATCAAGAAAAATATCTAATAAGGACTTTAAGAAGATTTATAAAAGAATAATTCGTTTTTTAATGAAGAAGATAAAACCACAATGTGTCAAGGGACGCATGGCCACATGGCGTTATATTTTAGTGGCAGCACCGATTTTTTTAGTTTATTGTTTTGGTATCACTGCATCTTACCGACATCTAGTTGTTCAACTTTGTCCGTTTCGTTTATATGTGTGTTTGGAATAGAGTTTGGATTGTTTTAAATTTGGATTTGGATTGATTTAAGATTTGAAGGGAGAAAATATATTTTATAATAAAATTATACAAAGTAATAAAAAAATATCATTTAAATATTTATATAAAAATAATATGTGAGTGTAAAAGGTGATGGGTCCTACGGGTTTTATCAAAACCCTCCAAATTGATATAGAATTAAATTTTATTCTTTCTATCATTGAATTTATTAAGGGATTGTTTGTTTGACATGTATCACACTGTTGGAATCAAATGAAAGTCATGTTAAGTTGTTTGTTTAAAAGTTTGGCTACAGAAAAACCCATAGGACCTGGTTTCAACAATTCCATGGCAAGAGGGTGGGATTTAAGATTCTTTCCTGACATTTATGAAAAATCACGCAAAAAGTCACCATGTTAATTTGTTTTATTTGATTTCACATTCTCTCTCTATATTATTTAAATATATACTCTTACATTTTGTGGGTCCTACTTACTATATAATAATATTATATAAAATCCATTCCCAATTATATTTTACAAAACAAACAATATTAATACCATGAATCATTTTTATTTCTTTCAAACCAATCCCAAATTCAAATCCAATTCTAAACCCACTTACAAACCAAACGGGCCCTAAAAGAATGAACCGAATAACTAATACTTGTCACATCAATCTTAAAATCCATTCCAAAGTATCAAACCAAATGCATCCTTAATATATGAACAATAGATGGGAATGTTTTACATATATAATTTTTTTTTTACATACCAAAAGATTTATCCTCACCATTCATCTAAAAAGAAATCAATGTTAATGTTAAAGCATTTTAACATTTTCTTTATTTTTTATAATTTATATATCTCTTAAACCGTTAATCGTTAAGCGAAAATAATTACATTATCGCGACGAGCATTTAATTATCTTTCTAGAGACGGACACTTTAATATACTTGCGTCAAAAAAATTGTTTTTTTCGCGTTTTTTCATCTTTTTTTTCGTTGTTAAAACTTGCATAAGAAATCACATTTAATTAAACATTAATTTAAATATTCTAATAATATT
Source organism: Artemisia argyi (assembly GCA_030686995.1). Lineage (NCBI taxonomy): Eukaryota > Viridiplantae > Streptophyta > Magnoliopsida > Asterales > Asteraceae > Artemisia > Artemisia argyi. The sequence goes on along the minus strand of CM060698.1, from coordinate 153,585,902 downwards.
ACATTTGATATTAGTATTAAGTCATGTATGATATGTAATATCACATGTGATATTAGTATTAAGTCACATATAGGCTATGTTTGGTGACCCAGATTATTGGGAGATTGTGGGAATTTTTTTTTTCACAAAATAGTCTATTGTCCAAAAAGTAGTATCGTTTGTCTGCCAAGATTAGGAAAAATTATAGGAAAAATAATATATCTAAAATTAAAAGTTTATCCAACCAGCTTTTCAGAAAGGACCAAAGATTATTTTTTTTGCATAATTACCATTTTAACCTTCAAAAAACCCACATTCATCTATACTACTTATAATACATTTTAGACCCTCTCTCCTATTTAATTTTTAAGATTTTCTTATATAGATATTAAGTAAATACAAGTTCTAAAACATAAAGAACAAGTATGTAAAACACAATAATTTTAAGTTCTTACATATATACAATTAATATACTCCATCACCAATTAATACAAACTCTAAAACACAAAGCACAAGTATGTATAGCACAATGATTTTAAGTTCTTACACACATACAATTAATAAACTCAATGTACAAATATCTTTTTCTATCGATGGACTTTTTCCTTCCAGTAATACATACAGCAACCTTTCAGCAATATATAAGAGTTAAAACTTAAAACCAATAGCCTCAAGCCTTTCTCCCTCCAGCCTTTCTCACAACACCATCTCACGACACACAAACAACCACTGACCCTACTCAGCACATCACTTCAAACACAAACAACCTATTTCTTTTACCAACTTAGAATCGAAACTCAAAAGAAAAGTTGAACAAGATATTAACTTGTTCTCAAATGATTTAAGATTCACAAGTTTAATTTAAACCATCATATATGTTTGAAGAATACACTTCTTTCAATATCTGAAACTTTCAAGAAAGACCAAAACAAGTGTGTTTTAATCCTCTTATCTTTCGGTTAATCAAACCAAGAAATGAACAAGAAAAGTAAACCAAGATCTCAGTTATGAGAACAATGAAAATGGGACAAGGTTTTGTGACCAATTCAGGTGGGTCCCAGGGGTCCTTAGGTCAAACAAAAGGTCAAAATGGGAAGCCTACTAGGAGGGGGTTTGGAGGAACCAAGATTATGAAGTGGGACCCACTGAGGTGGCCACAAAACCACCACCAAGTGATGGTGGTGGGCTGTTGTCTGCTGATGCAGGGGAGTGATGCCCCCTGCAAGTGTCTTTGGAGCTAAGTGGGGCCCAGCAGGAAATTCACAAAAATATAAAAATACTAGGACTCAAAATATGAGCTGGTAGACTACAAATGGAAACAAATTTCAATCCATGACATCAAGCACAAAATTCAAAAAAATTACTTGAACTTTTGAAATTTTCTGCCAAAGTAAAATTTTTGACTTTTGATATTAGGACCTACGTTGACTAATCTGAGATTTAAAAGATCCTAGCTGATTACTGATGATGTTATAGGTTAAGTAGAAACTAAATTAAGCAATCCTAACCACTATTGAACTGATATGCATGATTATGCAACCTAATGAACTAACAGTTAATGAAATAAGGTGGATTAAGACCTATTTTGACTTTTTATGAAAAAAAACCACTAGTTATAATACCTGTGCACGCAAAGGGTTTTTAAAATTTCTTTTTAATTATATATTATTATCGATTAAGAAATGAATCACTTAACATGTTTCAAATGGTTTTAGTTTGTGGACTAAAAATAAAAAATACGTGTATATATGTTATAATCTACTTATTATTTTAGCAGAATGCTTTTCGATTAAATATAATATTTTATTATTCAAGCAAAATCACATGACGATACTTGACTTGCATAAGATGTTAGTGATATATGCTTTTAGTTTTGCTAACCCGTGATATCAATTTACGATATATTTTGTAATTGTGGTATTTCTTTTAATTATATTTTCGTTAAAATATGTAGCATATTTAAATAACTTTGAAGATTGATTCATTTCTTTGATTATGAATAACCATCATACCATGTTTATCAATGTACCTTTATGTATAAGGTATAAGAATAATTTTTCTGTGAGACCGAACTATATAAAAAAATTATTATTAATTGCATATGTAAATTATAAATGCATGGAAAAAACGACCAAGAGTACATTTGCAAGTCTTTTAGGATTGTTTGAATCCTTACCGACCTTTCATTTTAGTGTAACTTTCTTCACAATTAGCCTAAATCATCAAGGTAAAAGACACCCATATTTTAGACCGTTGATTGACACCCATATCAATGACAACAAACACCTGCTAAGTTTTATTAACTCATTCAAAGACACCTGCTAAGAATTCCTACCATTAAATTCCTCATATAGGCACTAAAACACATCTTTGGTACATTAAAATACATTCATGTATTATCTAAATTAGCAACTCAACTTAATTATACATTCATACCTTTAGCAGGCGTAGATAATACTTCCACGACAATCATGTGTTGATACTTAATCCTGCAAACACCACTAACATGTTGAATTATAGTGAGGATAACAACAAAGTTAGTCCTAACATCAAATAAGAAAACTTTATATTAGAACTAAAGGGCTGTTTAGTTATGCTTATTGAAGGTGCTTATTAGCTTATTCAATTACTATAACACAATAAGTTTATGATAAAGCTTTAAGCTTTTTGAGAAGCTTAATAAAAAACCCCTGAACTCACAACTAATTCTATCATAGCTTAGTATGTTTAGTAAAAACACAAATATTATGTGAAGAAGTTTTCAACAAAACATTAAAAAAATAAAAAAATAAAATAAAATAAAATAAAATAAAATTACTAAAAGTTTTTGATGAAATATCACGTCAATGAATAAAGTTAGGTTGTCACCTACATAGTTTTTCTCTTTTTTTTTATTTAAGAAAAAGAATTATATCATTTTAGAGTGTTTTTGCAAATCCCTTCTTATTGAAAAAAAATTAGACCAATAGGAAAACTCGATTTTGCCACGTAGGCGAAATCGAGCAATATGATTGGTTAATAGAAAGTCAAAATTAAATAGATTTTGGTCAAACTTAATAAATTTGGTGGAGAAATTTTGGTTAAGAAAAAAAACGCATAAAATATATGTGTCCAATTTATAAAAACAAAAACTTAAAAAAAGATGAAGTAATTAATAAAACTTTGGTAGTTGAATTTCAAATAAATTATATAGAGATAAGTGCAAAATTACAAGTTTCCATTTTTTTTAATAACTTTAGAAAAAATACAAATAACCCCTTACACTACCCCCATATACTTTATAATATGTTATTCTATTTAAAAGTTTAATTTATGCGTACACGGGTTTGAATATTAAATACGGCTAAATTATTAGTAACGAGAATATAAATATCAAATGTTAAGCACGAGTTAGTGTGATATGAAAATAAAAGTATACACGATTCAACTTATAACAACGACTAATGAAATTGTTATTTGAAATTTATATATTGATATCCATAAAAACATTTTAAAAATTTTATTGAGCATATTTTAACTTTATCAATGCAAATTATATGCTACTAAACTCGTGCATTTTGTACAACATGATATTAATAGTTAAAGTTAAACAACAATATCAACCTCAACCTCAACATTTCTGTCAGTTAGAAACGTTATAATAAGCTAATTATTAAAAAAAAATTGTTAGATAGTCATTGTTTAATTTAGAAGGTGTTCTCTTTAAATTATTAAAAAAAATGCGCGCATCACAATCCTTATTTGATAACAATCACCTCCTAAATCAAAAAAAGAAAAACTGCAAAGGTGATCATCTAACTTTATTTATTGACGTGATGTTTCAAAAAAAATAAAATAAAAATAATAATAGTTAGCTGCTGTAAAGGTATTAAAAGTATGTACATGAGAATTACTAAGCAAGTATATATAGTTTTAATCAGGTTATTACGTTACTATACTACGATAATGTTATTTAGTTGGTAATCACGGATGTGAGATACAACCATTCTTCTATACTTATGATTTATGTGTTAACCTCTTTTTGCTTCTGAATAGAATCCGAAAGAGAGGTCAACAAAACTTTGACTTATGCCTTATCTGACTGATAGTTTTTAGTAACATTTTTTTTTAAATACATCACCTTTTAGTAACTTTTTTAATGTTTTATTGAAAACTTCTACAATTAATATTTGTGTTTTTACTATAAACACACTAAGCTATGATAGAATTAGTTGTGAGTTCAGGGGTTTTTTTATTAAGCTTCTCAAAAAAGCTTATAGCTTTATCATAAATTTATTGTGTTATGGTAATTGAATAAGCAAATAAGCACCTTTAATAATTGTAAAACATATCGTAAATTGATAGCACGGGTTTGCAAAACTAAAATCATACATGACTAACATCTTATGCAAGTCAAGTATCATCGTGTGATTTTGCTTGAATAATAAAATATTATTTTTAACTGCTAAAATAATATAGGTAGATTATACATGTGATTTTTTATTTTTAGTTAACCAAGTAATACCATTTGAAACATGTTAAGTGATTCATTTCTTAATCGATAATAATACATAATAAAAAAAATTAAAAATTAAAAACCCTGTGCGTGCACAGGTATTATAACCAGTTACTTCATGTAAGGAATTTAATACTTGTGAGAAAAAGTAACAAGTAAAATAAGGATATATATTTGCTGACGACGGGATCAAAGAGACAAAGTCCTACGAAAATTTACACGGCATTTAGCAAGAAGTCAAAAAAAAAAAAAAAAAAAAAATGGTGATGAACCCAAATTGTGAATAAGTTAAGAATAAATAAATTAGGGTCATGTGGGTTAAGTGATGTATAAACCATAGGACCCTTGATCAAATTGTAGTTTTTGACCGTAACTTTTTCTAGCACGTACACCAAAGGTCTTTAATACTGTGAAATTGGTAACACTTACTGATATAACCTATGAGTTCATTCGCAGTTTTCTTTCTACAGTATAGGTAACATGATAAAATGAAAACCATTTAAAACCAATAACAAATCCGTTGTAGTCTAGTTGGTTAGGATACTCGGCTCTCACCCGAGAGACCCGGGTTCAAGTCCCGGCAACGGAATCTTTTTTATTTGCTCTTTGCATTTGTTATTTTTTTGTCTACGAACATGAATTCTAAGCTCTTCTAATACGTTTCAAATGTGGATGATTTTAGACAGTTTAAGTGCATAGCAAGAGTGAAGGTCTCAAATCCCAGCAGCTTCTTTACCTATAATCTCCTTATAAGTCTTACAGTATCATTCATTTATTTGTCATTTTGTCATGAACACGCAACTTTAAAGCTTATCTAAACGTGTCAATGCTTTATAACTATAGTAAAGATATGGTAAGTGGTTTTATAGTAAAGGGTAATTTCCCCCACCTTCGCATGTGGTTTTTAAGTAAAGAAATGCTAAGATCACATAAGTATTATCGTGTTGTCCTTTAAAAAAAGTAAAAGGCAAATTTGTTGTATTGTTAAGATTTTCATTTTTCGGTGTGTTTGTTTTTTTTAAAAAAAATTTTACTAACCCTCTTACTCCCTCTTACTTTTAGCAGTAAGAGGTGGGCAGACGTTTTGTTTGTTTGTTTTTTTCTTTTGAGTTAGACCCAGTTAGACATATAACATCTTACTCAGTAAGAGGTGGGAGACTTGTCTTACTGCCTCTTACTCGATAAGAGAGATTGAAGACTCGTGTTAATATAATATATTTGATGGTTTATTAATTATATTATTTTTATAATAAAAAGTCATGTTTCATATTTACACATGTTACTTAAATAAATTGCAGAAACGAGTATTTAAAATCATTCGGACAATTATACAAAAACAAACAACATTATTTCGTTTAGATTTAGACGTTCTAGACACCTTTTACTAGTAAGATGTGGTAGTCAGATTCAGATCTAAAACATCTAAATAAAACAAACACACCTTTTATTTTTTTTAAACCAAAATATATAAAACATAAGTTGAAGTCAAAACATTACAAAGCATCACTCCTCGCTATGAAGGTAATTTCACAAGGAAAGTTGTTGCTTCCACCTTGCAATTTTTGTAGAACCTTTTCCAAAATGAAAAGGAATAATTCACCTTTTTTCGACTGCATATAAAAGGTAAGCCAAGGTAACGAGCTTTCGGATTCATACATTCAACATTCAAAAGATCACATATTTGGCGAGAAAAGAGCAGCAGGCTTGTGCTATTAAAGTTTTAATGTTGGATTAAGACTGCGTTTGCTATTTTTCATGTTTCATAGGGATCCCATTTATCACCACTATTAGATTTTTTGTTATTTTCATTTTACAAGTTTGATTTATGTTATTCAGTTTGACTTTTTTGAGAAACTAAACAAAAGTAACATATCTCATAGAACAACTCACTAATAAAAAAAACGGAGTTAACTGAGTAAGCTAGCGAAATTCGTGATCATTTTAGCGAAATCACAAACTTTAATGACACACTTTACATTTATGTCAATGTCAATATTTGGAAAACAATATTTAAAATGACTCTACAACACTAGAGGAGTGTTTAGCCCATCTTAAACGAAAAGCTTTTCTTTGCAAAGTCCTTACAGGAAACAAATGAAGTACGCGTCTAATAGTTGACCTAAAAGTTGCGTAGGATTTGACTTGAGCTTTTACCCAAAAATCACCATCCCTAACTAGTAACTACTAATCGCATACCATTGGCTTTAAATTACATATTAAACAAGAAGTAAAAAACTAAAAATAAACAAGGAATGCATAGTTTAGGTCGTCCTTTAGTTGTGAGATCCTGTCTTTTAAACTCGTTTACGTGTGTAAATCTATGAAGTGATTTGACTACATATTTATGTTTTCTTTGTGCTAAATCCACACGTGTGTTGCTTAGTATATATATCATTTACATTATGCTCAACCACAAATCCGTTGTAGTCTAGTTGGTTAGGATACTCGGCTCTCACCCGAGAGACCCGGGTTCAAGTCCCGGCAACGGAATTTTTTTAGTCTTATTTTATCCGTTTGCACTAAAAATAAAATAAAATAATGCTAGCCTTATAGTTTTATTTAGTCATTTGTGCTAAATGCAATTTGTAATATCCAATTGTCAATCATCATTTCTCATAATTTGGTTTTCATACACATGAGTTGTCTCAATTGGATTTTGCATAAGTATACGGACTAGTTGATACTTTGTGTATTTGCAATTTTGGTAATCTTTGTGTTCGCGGATATAATTCTAAACACAAGCTTTTCCATCCATTTGCATCTAGCAGTGCATTTGCTTAGATAACAATCAACTTCGTTATGTGCAATGGGTCGACAGAGTTCATCATGATACACTACCTTTCTCTTCTTTGCTTTTAAGTTTCGTTTATCTATTTTCTAAAAAAGACGGCATCACGATACACAACGGTATGATGACATAGTAGCCTTCCAAGTTAAAAGTCTTGTGAAACTTAGTTAATTAGTTTTATTTTCATACGGATTAAAATGAACATGATTGGTCATGTTAAGTTTATTGTGAGAGGGAAAGAAAAAATGAGTCATTATTGTGGAACTTTTATTTTATTTCAAATCAATTTTTTACTCACAACAATCTCAACATTATCTGTCACGTTCAAATTCTAATCTCTTTCATAGTATACACGAAACCTCTTACATAGACGAAAATAATAAACTTTTGCAAATAAATAAAGAACATAAATAAAGCTTTTGGCATAGCGTGTGCGAGTAGTTGGTGGTGGTTGTGTTTTGAGTTTTGAATACATGCCTTACTGACATGTTATTTTTTATTTAGTTTAATAATCGCATTAAATAGATTATCTTAGTTCTAAAACTGTTGTTAACATTAAACTATGTATCAATCATTGTTTGTTTATACATTTATAATGCAACAATTATGGGTATCGTTGTGAATACAAGAAACCACACAAATAACAAAGAATAAAGGATATGATACTCTCAAAAGGTGTTTGATTGGAGCTTCACTAAAAATTATCTTTTATTTCAATTCATTATAACTTCTGTAAAATGTAAACAATTCTAATACTTATACTTTAAAAATGTCTTGAGAAGAGAAATCCAAGAATCCATGCTAAAATTAAAGTAAGAAAATAAACAAATATTCATTAAAAATAAGTAACCTATTAAAACTAAAAGGATAGATTGCGACAATTGTAAGTTGTCTTTTTATGCTTCAATCTTCTCGAAAAAATAAAACACATGACTTCACATGATAACCGAAGAACCGACAGCTAAATTAAAGAATTTGGAGTTCGAACATTCCCTGCATCAATTAATTGGCTACTAATTTCATGCTGATTAATTTTAACTTATGAACATTTATAATTATGTGCAAATTCCAAAAATAGTAAATTTACTCGAAGTAAATTCATTTTCTAGTAACAAAAACTATTTTTGAAAATGGTCTTGTGCGACCACTAGACTATGTGACTTCATAGAAATTTTGGCACGTGTTTAAAAAATTGGTCAGATTTGCTGTTAGACCAAAGTAACATTTTGTACGACTAAGATGATGTTTTGCTAGACCAATTTTATCTTATTAAAAAAGTTAATCCACTTTTTTATTCGAAAAGTATATAAATGAATAGAAAACGAGACTAATGGTTGACTTTTTGAATAAGACAAAAATGGTCTAACAAAATATTATATTGGTCGCACAAAGTGTCATTTCAATCTAGCGAAAACCTCACCAAATTTTTGGACATTTTGTCAAATTTTCTATAGACTTGCACAATCTAGTGGTACAAGACTGTTTTTAAAACTAGTTTTCTTTTTACTATAAAAGCGAATGCATATTGAGTTTTGTGACTTTTTTTAAAAATTTCTTTATAATTATTGACCTAATGATTTATTCAAGTCACGCACATACGTCGATATGTGAAAATAATTGGGGATTTCATAAGTGTGTTTCACTATTTACCATAAAATTTAACTTGGGTGTTGGAACATGCTTTTTGAGCTTCGACCCTAATCTGCTTAAGTGTTGTGTAGTTTTATGTGTGAACATTTTTATTTATTTATTTATTTTTAACCATAGTTTCTGACCTTTTGACCGACTAATCCATAAAGTTTGAATCCACCGTCACATAGATTCAAATATCTTCCAATCTTTCATGAACTTCTTGTTGCAAGTCTGCATCTCCAATAAAGTGAAGGTGATACCCTAAGGTAGCTTGTATTGCATCATCTATTCAGTGTGCTAGTGTGTGCTTGTGTCTTACTATCACGATTGCCTATAGTTTTTTTTTTTTTTTTTTTTTTTTTTTTTTTTTTTTTTTTAAATTTACCAATAATAATAATAATAATAATAATAATAATAATAATAATAATAATAATAGCGTGTTATATGAATTTACTAGCCTTAGGCCCGCCCCGATGGGGCGCTAGCATTAAGTTTTATTATTCAAAATAAAAATTTGTTACATGTATTCTATATAAAAATTATTTATATATATAATTCACAAATGCATAAAGTTAACAGAAAAAAAATGTAGTATATATAAAAATGTATTACATGAATTTTGTAAAAAAAAATATAAAATCTGTAAATGCATAATGTTGACAGGAAAAAAAATTAACATAAAATGATATTTGTAAAAAAATATCATGAGTGAAGGTATATAACATGTTTCTTGTACTTTTGCCAAACATTATGTTGCGCATCAGTCTTTGGGATAACTTGAATAGCAGTCAATACTTCTCCCTCAATTTGTTTACCAGTAAGAGCAAGCATCTCAAGTTGTGGTAGCTCTGAAATGCAACACATACACAATTTCAATGGAAAGTAAGCCACACGCTACAATTAGCAATTAGTAAGCAGCACGCTGCAAAGCAGCAACTTGCAAGCAGTTTGCAGATACCTGAATCTTCTTTCTTGAGGTTCTTTATATGTAATATATTAATTGCAACAACCTTCTCCTACGTAACACTTCGGCTCCTTTCTTCACTGTTTCCTTTGCCCAACCTTTTTAGATTGTTAGAGATAATTAATGTAATGTATATGGTTACAAAATTATTATAATCCAAACTTTTTTCATCAAATGATTTAAGACTCTGGGCATTTGACTATACTTTAGGTGACTACATAAATAATTAGTTTCACAACCTGCTCTCTTTTCCCTCTACTCAATATTGTTTTTTAAGCAGTACTTTGGAATAATAAATATTGAAGAATTAAAAAGAAATATGTGGATTTAAAACAAACTTATAAGTAGATTAAACTTGAGAGAAATATAAATTATGACTCTTGATTGATATGAAAAATAACTTGCACTGTGTTTTCTTTTATTGTCTCTTCATTACGTCTAAATATGACACAATAACTTTTGTTCATCTTTACCTTATGCATTTTTATCAGACTATTATTGAACTAAATTCAAATTACTGATACGAAATGAAGTTTCAAGAAATGAATAGAATTTTGACAGAAAAATCAGCAATCAAACACCTCGTTTTGACACACCAATCAGCAACCAAACACTCCATGTTTTTACAATCCCATACAAATGGTTTATGCATGATGAAAATGCAACTACATAGTCTTAGCGAAATGTTGGTGAGAAGATTACCTGGTCAACTTGTTTTTCTCTCTCCCTCAACACATGTTGCCCATTGAGCTTGTTCATACCAACCTGTAAAAAGAATATAAATGCTCATGATACCACAATACCAACATTTGATGCATAGTATTAGCAGATAACTTTCTTTTTATTAATAACCAATCACTCATAAACCATTAAATATATAAACAAATACTTTTTAAGTTCCTCATTGTATATCAATTACTCACGAGCTGCTTGAATCTTTATGAATTGAGTTTCATCATGTTCACCTCCCTCCAAAGACCCTCTACTATCATTTACTACAAACACAAATTCTAAATCCGTTACTTAAGAAAAGAATGATTGTATATGTTATACAATGTACCTTGTACAATTTTAGAAACAATAAAGAAGGTGGGTGAAAAACATATCATTTGGTGATTTGGGTGATGGAATTTGGATAAACGGATTGCCAATGCTCATTACGGTACAACCATTGCATGAATAGTGCTCTTGAAACTTTATTTATACTTTTTACGTGGTATACAAACCAAATCAATGTATTTCTAAAAACTGATAAAAAAATTGTCAACTTATAGGTTCCATCATCAATACGGGTGAGGAGAGACTGAGAGAGTCAACTTCACCAAAGACAAAACCGAAACCATATGTTTCATCAATATCAGTAGCTTACCAGCCTGCACTAACTCCAATTGTTCTGAAACAGCCAACGGTTAAGCCGCCATCTTCATCAGCAACAACCTGCAAGTGTATATGATTTATACATGGCATTCTTGGAGGATATGAATGCTCTTGGTGCTCTTGATAGCTGATATGCTTAGATTGCCTCTTATATAAACATACTAATCATAGTTCAAAATATTCTTTTCTTTTGGGTGTCTTTAGCATTCGATTTGAAAGAGCCTATCTAATTATTGAGTTTCCAAGTGGCCAGTAATATGTATTTTAGTTTTTGAGCATCGTTAAACAGATGATGAGTATAAAATATCATATATTTGGATGATAATTTTTAGCTTAATCAGAACAAAAATGACTTCGGTTATAAGAATATTTATGGGTCACTATATAAGTAGATCCAACTTTTCCTAGCTATTAAACGACTGATTATCATAACTTTAAATGACAAAAGCAAACCTAAACATTATTTCTTGCAGCTTGTCCATCTAATAATCCAATTATTCTCAATATATCACGTGAAGCACATCAACAACTACTTCTGCAAGTAAATAACTACTTATCCGTCCTACACATAATCAGGAACCACAAAATTCCCAAAATACTATTTGAGCGATTCATTGACATTACGCTTATAACAAATAAGAACCAAAAATAAATCATGGCTCATGATTGATACGGAAAATAACTTGCACCGTGTTTTCTTTTATTGACTCTTCAATACGTCTAAATATGACACAATAATTTAACTTTTGTTCATTTTTATGTTATGCATTTTATCATACGAAATGAAGTTTCAAGAAATGAATAGAATTTTGATAGAAAAATCAGCAATCAAACACCTCGTTTTGACACACCAATCAGCAACCAAACACTCCGTGTTTTACAATCCCATACAAATGGTTTATGCATGATGAAAATGCAACCACAAAGCCTTAGCGAAATGTTGGTGAGAAGATTACCTGATCAACTTGTTTTCCTCTCTCCCTCAACGCATGTTGCCCATTGAGCTTGTTCAGACCAACCTGTAAAAAGAATATAAATGCTCATGATACGACAATACCAACATTTGATGCGTATTATAGCAGATAATTTTCTTTTAATTGATAACCAATCACTCATAAACCATCAAAATATATAAACCATCTTTATATGTATAATCTAGTTCAATAAGAAAGGTAATGATTTGATTTTTAAGACTTAAAACTAAAATAATTGATGCATGATACTTTTCAAACTTTTCTATAAGAAAGGTTGTATTATAAGTATCAAACTTTATAATAAAAATTAATTTTCTCAAAAGGTTGTATTCATATCAATATCAACTCTTTAGTTAACCAACAACTAATACAAATTCAAGAAAACAAACATGAATAAAAGGCAAAACTTGAATCACCTTTGTAGTTACAGAATGTATTATAGGTGATGTTGCAGGACTTAACATCTTCATATAACTTCACACACCCTGAAAATAATAGAAACAAATTGAAAATCATAATGCAACTGCACAAATTAAAAACGGAGACTTAAAATGAATAAATCAAAAAAGGCACCTGTTTGCAAATTGAGCATTGTTCAACAAAATGGAAAACTAACATTTGTATCCACGACTTTTGGTTTATGATAATAGAATGATTGAATTAACATCGAATTTTTTTTAGGGATAATGAATTGGGGTATTTTTACACACGATAGCTGATTTGGGGGATATCATCATTGAAGGGTTTAATTGTTGTACGTTTTATTGTTTAATGGGAATGAGCAACTGAACATGGTGAACAGGCGGCCGGAACAATTAGGGTTACAAATATTGAGGAGTAAATTCCGGTGGATATGTGAATCTGATTTGTGGAGATTTGATTTAACAAAATCGGTTACAGATTATTGATTTAGGGGTTTTATTGTTAGGGATAACCGATTTGGGGAAGAACGGGTACGGGTGTTTTTGTTGGTGGAAATTTAAGAGTGTTTGATCTTCCGGGTATAGAAATTGTGTGTGTCAAGTTGTTTGCATTAATTAAATGGGTGACAATGCATAAGGTCCATTGGATCAGTTTTATTTTTCAGGTGTCATTATCCTGGAGTTTTGGGCAAAAGCTTTCTTGGGAAAGCTTGTTTTATATAGTGGGAGATTCTTATATATCGAAATAATAAGATGATAAACAAATTTAACAAGTATAAGTTGGTTGTTAGAGAGGTGTTATAATCCTGAAAAAATTAACCAAAAAGGATAACTAGTTTTTACTATTAAAAACATGTGTAAAAAAGTACATATTAGTGAAGCAAAATGATTCTGGGTAATGGGAAATTATTACATGGTTATAGCGGTAACATATTTATGGAAGAAAAACTGTTTTGGTGCTAGTTAAGAGGGAGTAGTAGCTAAACGAGTGTTAAAAGTGATTGGGATACACAGTTTTTTTAAGAAAATGATAATAATACTTTTTTAACACTTTTCACAAACTAATCATTTCTTTTTCAAAAAAGTCAGAATCCCCATTTTACTTGCACGGTCTGCACTAGAAATGAAATTCTCACACAACTTATCGTCATCAAAGATTGTTGGTGTTAGAAATTAATTTCAAAGAATAAGTTTGATTCGAAATGATTAGCACAACTCATGGTGAAAAAATTTAATTTCTAACACAAAACACATTGGTCTGGCACAATATGATTTAATTCCTAGCATGAAAAATATCACGACAAGAAATTGTGCGAGATATTAACTTTTAGCACCGCTACTAGCTAAAAAAACAGTACTTCCATCTTTTATCTTTTTTCCGTTAATGTTTATTTTATCAAATTAAATGTGTAAAAAGGGTGGCTTTTGTAAGTTTACTGTATTTTAAACCACAACACAACAACAATAATAACAATAAACCCAATCCCGCCGAAGCAAGATTTGAAGAAAGTAGAATGTAGACAGCTCTCACCCTTACTCCAGGATAGACACGGGAGTAAATAAACCGCTTTCAATGAGACTTCCGACAAGTGCATGTGTGCGCGTGAGAGAGCAAAGAAAGGAGAGCAAAAGAGTCAGAGAACAACAAGCAACAAGCAGGCGAAACAAGCTGACATGCAAACAGAGCAGAAGATCAGGGACCCGAAAAAAGGCAAAGAGGCAAGTGGGCACGGATAGAAACACAGGCAAAAAAGCACAAAAGCAAAAAAGCAAAGCACCTAGAAAAGCAGGCAAACCTAAAGGAGCAACAAAGAGCTAAGAAGGGCAACGCACGAGACCTAAAGCTAAGGCAAAACAACCAAAACACAAAAGGCAAGGTAACAAAGAGACGGCAAAAAAGCCTACGCCAAAACAACCTAAGCCCACACACACCTAGCATGAGCTACCCACAATCCTAATTTTAAACTACAACACAAAATGAAAAAATCAACTAACAAACACTATTTATTTAAAACAATTAAATTTAATTGAAATTTAAGTATACATTTCACGAGTTAATGGAATAAGCAAACAACGACTAGAAAACAACCTTTTAACCAATGAACTTGGAAAAATCAGAATTCTTACAAAAACTAGCATAAAATCACATATATCAATGTCCCATGACAACTCTGAAAATACTTTGTTCCTAACTTCCTATAACCTTTACCATTCTAGCTATTTTTGACGAAACTATCTGAAACTGAAATTGAATCTTCTATTTTCAGATACGTTTGACAAAATAGTTAGAGCTTATAATATGAAGTTACAAATAAGTACATTTCAACATGGGTATTAATATTATGTTAACGACATTAGTGTAATTAACTATTTTAAAAGAGTTTTTAGTTCTCAAAAGTAGGGGTCAACATCAGGTCCCAAACCGTTAAAAACCGATCCATCCCGAAAACCGACAAAAGAAAAAGTCGAACCGAGAACCGAACCAGGAAATCATATCAAAACCGAAACCGAATAACTCGGTTCGGTTCGGTTCGGTTCGGTTCGGGTCAGTTTAGCTATTTCGAAGCGAAAAAACCGGCAAAAACCGAATTGAACCGAAACCGACAAAAACCGACAAAATATACAAAACCGAAACTAAACCGAATAAGGTTGGTTTGGTTCAGTCAGTTTGTCGGTTCGGATCAATTTTCGATTGAATTTGCTCAGGCCTACTCAAAAGCTACTTTAACCGGTTTCTATAAGAAAATTTTCAAAATTCTATAATTTCCTACTTATTTTGTTGCTAAACAAAGCTTCTTTTAATAAGTACTAGCTCATTATAGCCCTCATGCTACTTGAACCATTATTTGTCCGCTACATGTGTGAAACGTGTGTATATTAAAGTAACTCGTGACGACGATGCAGCAAGCATGAAAAAGGGTGACCATAAAAAAAGACTATATACTTTTTTAGAAAGATTAACATCCATTTTCCATTTTTCAACCACAATAAATGACAACTGTTCACATGTTCATTTCATCTCCACTTTTATATATATGTGTGTGTGAATAAATTAGCTAGAGTGTGAGATCTTAAAACACAGTTTTCACCATGAACTTTCTCAACAGAGCTTTTAATAATGGCTTCCCTTCTTCCTCCAAGCTTCTTGTGGTTTTCTCTCTCAGGTTCTATTTTCATTCACCATTTTTTTGTTTTATAAAATATAATTATGCTTCTATATTTGTATCTTTGAAATATTAGGATTTGAATTCTTATTAGATGGTTTACTGTGAATGTACCTATATTTGACCTCAAAATAAGTGTACTTGACTTGTTCAAAAAAATGTTAATTTATCAGGGCGGAACTAGGGCAGTCCCAAGTATGAAATTTTGTTTCGTAGTGTTAATTCTAGTTAAAAAAGAAAATCCTTGAGTGTAAAAAATGGGTTTTTAGTCGTTGTTTAGTTACATATCAAGAAATATTTATGCACCCGGTTACTTTTAATCCTGGTTGGCGAGTTCCGCCACTGTATAGTAGGCTAGTAGCTGATCAAGTTTGGCTTCTATATGGCGAAATGCTGGACTAAAGTATCCAAGATGCGTTTTGACCGGATGAAATGAATGCAGAGTCTACGGATTCTGTTCGTAATATAATAGGGGAAATCATGCCTACTTTACAAAGTAGGCAATTACCTACTTTTCTATGTTAAAAAAGGAGGGGACATGGACTCAAACAGGGAGAACGTATATTTGCAGGGGCTTAATTGTAAACAGTTTTTATTTTTTGCAAAGAAAAGTAGGCAAGCCTACTTTGTAAAGTAGGCATGATTTTCCCAATATAATATGTGATAAATGGACGTCCAAGTATTGGCAGTTTGTTTGGGTTATGTTGAGACCGCGATAATACAGATGTATGGTTCCCATCCTCAAACCCGATTACAAAAGTCGTCCCCAAACCTGCCCCAATCCCCATTGGGATCTTATCGGGGTGCCCCATTGGGGCGAGATTCTCCCCCAAACCCGCCCCATTCCCCATTAGGGTCTTATCGGGTTATCTTTTTTTAGCGTTATGCTCCATCATACTCGTGTCGTTCCACGTTTACTCTTATTTTTACACTATTAACAATACGATTTTATGGAATGACTTGAAAAATCGAGAACCCAGTAATAACAAATTAAGCACCGGAATAATTCACAACTTTTTTAGAATATTATGACACAAAACAAGCTTTTATCATCATAATTGATATATTACAAAGATAAAACTAACAAAATTAGAGAGCCCTTATATTTTTAGTACGTAAATACTAACATAATATTTTATATATGTACATATATGTATATGTATAGATATATTTCGGGGCGGGGCGGGCGGGGCGGGGATGGTGTGCCCCGTCCCCGCCCCAAACCGATAAGAATCCCTGTTAAGGCCCCGAAACCCGTTCCAAAACCCGATAAGCACGCCCCGCCCCGCCCCAAAAAGTTCGGGTTTCGGGTTTCCCCGTTGGGTCCGGGTTTTTTTTTTTTTGTTTTATAAAATATAATTATGCTTCTATATTTATATCTTTGAAATATTAATATCTGAATATTAAATGGTTTACTACTTTACTGTGAATATACCTATATTTGACCTCAAAATAAGTGTAGTTGACTTGCTAAAAAAAAGTTAATTATCAGTAGTCAGGGCGGAACTAGGGTAGTCCCGAGTATGAAATTTTGTTTCGTAGTGTTAATTCTCGTTAAAAAAGAAAATCCCTGAGCGTAAAAAATGGGTTTTTAGTCCTGTTCGTAATATAATATGTGATAAATGGACGTCCAAGTATTGGCAGTTTGTTTGGGTAATTGGGTGAACAGAACTATGTTGAGACCCTGGTAAACTGGTAATAGAGGTATCAATGCATTATGTTTCTTTATTTTGAAGAGGGCGATTTATTAAAAGGTTTATAAAATTATCACTTTTATAATGTCATAAATTTATAAAACTTTTCATATTAGTGTAGAGTGTGTGGTCATGAAATTTCCTTCTTACATCAGTTTTTTCTTTCTCAAAAACTTTTTTCTTAGACTTTTCCTTCTATTGCAGCACATTTTCTTTTTTCCATTATTTTTTCATTTAAAAATACTTGAAAACACAATATATGCCATTTATTTAAAGTGAATCAACAAGAAATTAATAAAATAACAAAACTTATGGTCGTAGTGTTGTCATATGGTTTTCGAAAGTGCGTCAAGTGGTGATATTGGTGTTTGTTGCTGTCTTACGGATGGTTAGGGTTCGTCCCAATGGGTGGATTTTCCATGGTTCAATAGAGGATTAGAGGACGATTTCTAAAAAAATGAAAGCAAATTAAAAATAAAACCTAACATAGATACGAAGATTTGAAATAGATATATGCGCCCAACAAAATTAATTTGCATATTTTTAAAAGCTCAACAAACAAAAAAGTTTTTCTCACATTATTAAAAGTTAAAACATTTGCAATAGGAGATAGTTTAGCTACAATTTTTGTAGCCAATTGGCTACAATTCTTCATATAAATTACATAAAAAAGGAATTAGAGACCCGCTAAAAAGACTCAAGTACTCACAAATTATAACATGAATTTTAGAGAGTTGACTACAATTGCATTGTAGCTAATATATTCCCACCGTCATAAAGTATTTCTCAATTTTACCAACTTTACTACGGAGTATTTCTTAAAAGTTATTTCAAGCGAAAATCCACACCTCATAAAGTATGCATCTGAGAAACTTGATCGCCGAAAAGTTATTGTCAAAAAACATTTAGATGAAAAAAAAAATTGGTTACATGAATACCCGCTGACGCAACACGCAATTAACCGACTATTACTTTTAAAAAGAAGAAACATGTTTGAAAACATGTGTGTATAAAGAATTGAGCCTGAAAAAAGCTTGTCATAAATTCACACATGACATGTTAGTAACTCGGCATGATGGAGCCTGAAAAAAGTTGACCAAAAAAAAATAATAATAAATAAATAAATAAATAAAAAAATAAAAAAAGATCGACATCCATTTTCCATTTTTCAACTGCCATAAATAATATAGTAACAACCTTCATCTTCAGTTCTTCACTCACTCATATCCATCAAATAACACATCTTAAACTCGTAAATTCACCATGAGTTTTGCTTCTTACCTCAACAGAGCTTTTAATAATGGCTTCCCTTTTTCCTCCAAGCTTCTTGTTGTTTTCTCTCTCAGGTTCTTTTTTCATTTCACCACTTTTTTTCTTTTTTTAATAAAAATATAATTATATTTATATCTTTGAAACATTAGGATCTGAATTATTATTAGATGGTTTACTGTGAAATGTACCTATATTTGACCTCATACTTAGTGTTAATTTATTTAATGTTTAAATTACCCTCCATCTCAAATACACAGTTTAAGAAAAACATAATTATTACTGATTTTTCGCTTTTACTTTTGCCGGAATGACAATTTTAGCCTTAACTACTTAATTAACGTCTTCTTTAAAGTTTGTTATAATAATTTCAAGCAAGGATAATATGGTAAACTCGATTAAATTCCCGTTATCTATATTTAGCAGTAGACAGTTAAATTGGGACATCACGTGGACTATTATTTTGGGACAGACAGTCAGGGCGGAACTAGGGTGGTCCCGAGTTGTCAACAGACACAGATGAAATTTTGTTTCGTAGCGTTAATTTTCTATAAAAAAGATCCATGATGCCAAAAAATTGTGTTTTTAGTCCTTGTTTAGTTACACACCAAGAAATATAATGCACCCGGTTACTTTTAATCCTGGTTCCGCCACTATTAGTAGCTGATCAAGTTAGGCTTCTATATGGCGAAATGCTGGACAAAAGTATCCGAGATGCGTTTGGTTTAGGGATCACGTTTTGACTGGATGAAATGAATGTAGAGTCTACAGATTTGTTCGTAATATAATATGTGATGTCCAAGTATTGGCAGTTTGTTTGGGTGAACAAAACTATGTTGAAACCGCGGTAATACAGACGTTTGGAGGTAGCAATGTACTCTGTTGCACTATTTTGGAGCTTACATTTTTGTTTTATTAGGGACTTTTGGAAGAGTTTTTAAATTGCTTTATATTAAGTTTATAAAGCAACTAGTGTGTTTAATGGTACTTACAGTATAATTTATTTTAGTACATGCTTTCTACTGTTCTTAACTTCTTATAAAGGTGTGGCCCTGTTATGTTTAATTGTATACCTTCCAGTCTTCCAATAGGTGCATTATATTAATATAGATAAGCCTAGGATGAGTTGTTGTTCGGAACCTCTTTTTAGTAAGATATTAGTGCCTAGGATTCAAATTTTGGTATGATAGCCTTTCTTTTTTGGTTATATTTTTTATTTTATTAAGGTTGTGAGTTATGGAAAATACAACCTTAGAATGTTTGTTACGGTTCTTTATAACAACACCAACCTGAGGTCATTTGGTGTCTCGTTCTTGCCAACAAATGATGTCACATGCTTTTCTTATTTTTCATTTCTTTGTCACGTGTTCCTTCCTTCTATTTCAACCAGCTCGCTTCACATACATGTGGCCTGTTACATAATAAATGTCCCGGAATATTGGTTTATGAAAGAATGACCTTTTTTCAGCGATTCATGTTGTCCATTTATCTATAGAATTGCTGCAAATCATACTATTCCACATTCTTAGCTGTAACCCGACACTTTTCAGTGTTCACTCTAATTTTAGAAGGCAGTCCTGTTCAGTGAGGTAGCATATCCCTTTAAAAATATTATTAAACGAGCCTCAATGTCTTATTTGATGTTGAATGAGGATGAGATACACCCAACCACTCGCTTATCTGTAGATTCTGTTCCTTCCTAGGCCGCATTTTGATTCTGTGGATAAGAACCAACAAATTCTGTCCTGCTATGCCACTATGAGTTACCCGGATTGCATTGATTACTTGGGGAGTTGGGTTTGACTTTTAAGTCTGCTGATGTTGGGGACTTGGTTTACTGATTATGTTCTTAAAGACAGCACGAACTAAACTGAAATTGACTCCTATCACTTGTAACCCTTTGTTGGTGAAACCTGTTACAATTCACCTGTGATATATTTGCTGTTATCTTCATGAAATCCTTTTCCATGAAGGGTTCTGCCTGGCTACTCAACATGGTTTCTGGTCGCACTTTGATATCATTTTATTTTATGCTCCTGCATCTTTTTCCCTTCTTTTTTAATTATCATATCGTGTATACCATTCAATATTTTCATTCGGTAAGCCACTACTTAAGTATGTTATGATGTATTTGACAAAAATATCTTAACAATGAAAGTTACCCTTTCCCTTGTAACCTTTGACAGGGAAAAAAAAAAAAAAGCAATGTTTTCTAAGGAATCCTTTTGACTAACCTGGTTGATTGATTGTTCATCTGCTCTTTGTATTCTGCAATTTTCAGTTTTTCTACCTTCATTTGACTGTACTGGGTACTTACTATCTTAATATCTGCAGTGGTGGGGGTCTTGTTGCTTACTCTGAATCACAGTCAAGCAGTGCCACAAACAGCACAGAAGTTGAACCATTAAAAAAGAAGAAGAAGGTGGTTGTACTAGGAACGGGATGGGCCAGTACCAGTTTCCTCAAGGATTTGGATATTTCTACGTATGATGTTCAAGTGGTTTCTCCTCGAAATTATTTTGCTTTCACCCCATTGTTACCTAGTGTTACCTGTGGAACAGTTGAGGCACGAAGCATCGTGGAACCAGTTCGTAACATTATTAAAAAGGTAATAATGTTTGCTATACGGGTACTAAAATTCAAATGTTTTTTCGTACATATTTTAGATGAAGATTTATGGTATGATTCTCTCTCTCTCTCTCTCTCTCTCTCTCTCTCTCTTTCTTTTTTTTTTTTTTTTTTTTTAGAAAAATGGAGAAATTCAGCTTTGGGAAGCAGAATGCACCAAGATTGATGCAGCAAACAAGAAAGTTTTTTGTCGCTCCGTTAATGACTCAAACTTAGTGGGGAAGAATGACTTTTCTTTAGACTACGACTATTTAGTCGTTGCGACTGGTGCAGAAGTAAATACTTTCAATACCCCTGGTGTCAAGGAGTATTGCCACTTTCTCAAGGTAGCATTTTTTTTTTTTTTTTTTTTAATTCTATAGCAGCGTCTGAAATATTTTTTGGAAAAGCACACGGTTCAGATACTCAATGTTTTCCCGCCTTCATAAAAACCAAAAATGCTCCCATACACCTTATGTCAATTCTGCATTGCTTTCAATTGTGGGTAGTACAAGTATTGCAAGGTTACCTGCTTCTTTTCTCTCTAATGTGAATCTTCTTGCTATTTCGAGAAGCCTTTTAGAATTCCTGATTGTTAGCCAAACATGATTTTATCTGAAAATTTTTCTAAATCTGTGTATCGTTTGCTAAAAATGATATGAACCACCAATCAGGAAGTTGAAGATGCTCAAAAGATTCGTATTAGTGTAATAGACTGTTTTGAGAAGGCTATCTTGCCAGAGTTAACCGAAGAAGAACGCAGAATAAACCTCCACTTTGTGATAGTTGGAGGAGGGCCCACTGGAGTAGAATTTGCAGCAGAGCTCCATGATTTTGTTCATGAAGATTTAGTCAAATTATATCCCTCAGTCAAAGATATGGTAAAAATAACAGTCATCCAATCTGGTGATCATATTTTGAACACGTAAGTATGGACCAAATCTTTATCTCATTCCGCTTTTTAAATGTGGTTTCGAAATTAAAGTTATCTTATGTTTTGTAGGTATGACTCTAGAATCAGTACCTTTGCTGAAGCAAAATTTACTAGGGATGGTATTAATGTATGCACTGGAACCCGGGTTTTAAGTGTATCAGATAAAGAAGTCAACGTGAAAATCAAATCTACTGGTGAAAATGTTTCTATACCTCGTGGAATGGTTGTTTGGTCAACTGGTGTCTCAACTAGGCCGGTTGTTAAGGACTTCATGGACCAAATTGGCCAGGTCTGCTACAATAATTTCCGTGGCTCGTTTCATCGTCAAAAAAACTTGATTTGAGAAGCTAATTAAGTTCATTAAACCAATGAATGCTATTACTTTGTATAATTATTAGTGCTTTATCATATGGGATGCAGGGAAAAAGACGGGTATTAGCTACCGATGAATGGTTGCGAGTAAAGGGATGTGACGATGTATATGCTATCGGTGACTGTGCCACCATTGATCAGCGTAAAGTCATGGTATATTACAGCATTCTGTAATGTTGCATTTTGTTTATTTATCGTTATTCATATGTCCGTGCAATCTCTTGTAGGAAGATATTTCTGCTATATTCACTGCAGCTGACAAGGATAACTCTGGAACCCTAAGTATTGAAGAATTTCAAGATATCATCGATGACATACTCATGCGTTATCCTCAAATTGAACTCCATTTAAGGGACAAGCATCTTGCCAGTGTTACTGACCTTTTAAGGGACCCAGAAGGAAATGCTAAAGAGGAAGTCGACATTGAAGGATTCAAATTAGCTCTTTCTCAGGTAGATTCACAGATGAAGAGCCTCCCTGCAACAGCTCAGGTACTTATATATCGTTTTCCTTTTTCTAGCAGAATTGATAAAAGGGATTACTCAAGTTTCAGTGTTATCACTTGCACACCATGAATGTTCAGTGGTTACTTATTTTTTTTGGTCTTTATATACGTGGAACCTTATATGCCGACCCTTTATGTCAAAGGTTGCTGCCCAACAAGGAACATATCTGTCAAGCTGCTTTAACAAGAGGGAATTAGCCAAGCTTACACCAGAAGGCCCTCGTAGGTTCAAGGGTTCTGGGCGTCATGATTTCTGTCCGTTTAGGTATCTTTTCGTTCAGTATTCTTTTTATGAAAGTTTAGGTGACCCATTGTTTGTCTGACCATAGGTCCCATTCATCTGATGTGAGGAGAATCAGCTGCACAAGATAGATAAATGGAAACTTAAGTAAATAGTCTAAACTTTTAGTTCTCTGTATCGACTGTTTTCTGACCCATTTTGTTTATCTGGTGAAAGGTATAAGCATTTTGGGCAGTTTGCACCTTTAGGTGGGGAGCAGGCAGCAGCAGAACTACCGGGAGATTGGGTTTCGGTGGGTCGTAGCACACAGTGGCTCTGGTATTCTGTTTATGCAAGGTGATCAAGTTTCTTTTCTCTGAATTTATCTCAAGTTACTTTCTCCATTTTTCTGTATGGATCTGTTTTTTCTTTTTATCTGTTTGAGATCCAAAAGATGGAAATTAGCAAAAAATGAATTATTCATGTTGGTTATGTCAATTCAGATTCTGTTTCGAACCATCAATCTGAATTTGATTCATTTTCATAGTTTGACTTATATTATATATTTGCCAAATTCAGCAAGCAAGTGAGCTGGCGGACGAGAGTGTTAGTTGTATCCGATTGGACGAGAAGATTCATTTTCGGTAGAGACTCGAGCCGAGTTTGAATATCTGATCTTTCATGTCGTTGCCTATGCTGGCTAGAGTTTAGTTGTCAATAATTCAAAATGGAAGAGAAATGTCTTGGGAGATTAGGGTGGTTAAAATATTGTTGCGTAGTAGTGTATTCATGTTTCTGATGTAAATTTCTAACCAGGATTCATTCCAAATACGATATAACTGTGTATCGTTTGGTAACGTTTATGGTTGCATTTTCTTTTGTTGTAATGGTATACTGTGACCCTTCTCAGAAAATGGAGCTTTGTTTAACAAGTACTTTTGTTTCTAGATTTTCTGTTTACATTTTAACATATAGCACGACTGATCATAGTTTCAGAAAATCATTTCACTCGTTGATTGTGAACTTGATTTTGTTTTTATTCATGATTTACATATAAAACATATGTCCAATTAAATTCACAGAGGCTGGTTTAAAATATAATGAAACAGGACATCTTTTATTAAGTATATATTTTGACAAGGTATATGTGATGAACTCTTTTTGTATTGCTGTCAAATAAAACTTAAATCACAACATGACAATGATCGATCCGGTGCTCACACAGTTAATGACGAGTCTGAGATGAAACCAACTTTGAGAACCTTAGTCTTGTAGGTTCCTCGTTGGGTAGGCGTCCAAGTCTGTTCAGATAAAGACTTATTTAGACTTCTTGCTTGAGTTAAAGAAATGAGATGCGTCCCACTATGCATTACGAAGCTAATCAGTTCTAATTTGAAGGTTTTGGCCAACAACATCTAGCACACTGACAATCAGGTTGTTTTGGTTCTCACTATTATGGAAAACAAAGTCAGGCACCATCATGTTATCAATTAGGCACAAACACATTCAAGTTTCATGGGATCCAACTTACGCATTTCAAAAGTTTTGGGTGGATTTATCATCTCATGGATTATGAACGCTTCAAAGCTGTCGACGATTAAACGTATATGTGGGTAAATATATGTCTAGTTATCAAGTTAACTCACCAGCACACTAGGAGCCTATGCACCCATGGCACCCTTACCAACCTAGAAATGTATATATAATTGTACCTTAATCAACAACAAAATAAAGTGTATAAACCATATATTATAAAAGTTTAATTACATAAATGTTGGTTGAAGTCTGGAAGAAGAAAAAAATCCATTATTTGGCAGAGATAAAGGAAAAGCAAAAGCTTTTGCATACATCCCACATCGCGAGCTTGTGACTCGAGTGAGGGCATTAAAGTGGGACGGACTGTGATGGCACCAAGATTGGTTGGGTCAAGTCATTGCAATATCTGGCTTGCCCATTCCAAGTCGAGAGTTGGACCAGGTGGTTTGAGCGAAGGCTCGGGCTTCCTGGTTCCTAAAGTAGAGGGCAATGCGTTAGGCTGGTTTCACAGAGCTGCGAAAACTTCTCGCTCCCGACAGTGGAAGGATAACGAGCCGGTGCACCCTTGACTCAAATAACCAGCTTGGTTCCTTCTAATGAACTCCCACTTTTTTTAATCTTTTATAAAGTTGTACTTATACAAAATTGTTAAGTGACATTTGCTTGTTGACCGTCTCTACTGTTCTTAAACTTCTAATGTTTTAAATGGAACTAGTATGCAGACATTATATTCCCCAATTGTGTGAATTGTCTCGAATCATAAAAGTGAAAAAAAGGTTGAGGTAAGGGACATCGATGTTAGAGGTACAGGGGGTAAAGCAATAAAACCATTATATGGAATACCAACATGACGATCGAGTTTTAAACATTTCATTTTAGAGGTAAACAAGATGAGACGATGATAGGTAAAGCAATAAACTCATTATATTGAAGACCAACATGACGATCGAGTAGTCAATGAGCCTGGAGCCTTAGTCATATATGTCCCTTGTTGAGTAACAATAACCATCACATTATTAGACAAGGTGATCATACAAATTCAATTTGTTTTGATTCTCGTCCAAGAGATTATGGAACGCAAAGTCAATTACAATCACGTTATCAATTAGGCACGGCACAATCTAAGTTTTACAGGATCCAAGTAAAAATAACAACTATCGATCTAACGTTTTCATGGGTGGATCAATCATTATTGCATTACCAGCACTTTATGAGTTTATGCACTCTTGCAATATCATGTTTTTTACACCTTGCATGTAAAGTTTCTAGTAACTTAGCAGTTAGAGTTACCATTTGACTAAAGATCTTTATCCCTCCCTTTAATATCCTTATCCAAGTTTCTTAAAATTATATTATCTTTTGCATAATAATAATAATAATAATAATAATAATAATAATAATAATAATAATAATAATAATAATAATAATAATAATAATAATAATAATAATAATAATAATAATAATAATAATAAAAGTGTTACCGTCGATAAAATGAAAATTATAAACATCGTTAGTATACCAAGTTTGAATTGTTAAGATGATAAAATTTTGATATATTGGTATTATATCCGAAAAATATATTGTCACAAGAGCTATTCATCATTTTTTCCAAGCCTCTTAAAGAGCTGTTTTCATTGGAGAGTAGTTGGATGATGTATTTCTGATATCAATAGATAGCAAGGGGACTGATCTTCGTGTTCGTCAAGGTACACAGGTATGATGATGGAGATCATTCCTTGATCTAAAGGCTCAGATTATAAAAAAATGGTCATTCCTGGCCGTTAATGCACTTCATTAGTTTACCGAACTTAAATTGTTAGCATTCTAATAGAGTCAGATCATAGCTATTTTTGGTATGACCCGTCTAAAGAAATTGAGCTTTATTTAATAAGTACACATGTTTCTAGTTTTTCTGTTTACATTTTGACATGTTTAAATATGTCACAACTGTTCATAGTCTAGGAAAATCACTTTACTCGTTGATTGTAAACTTACTCATTGATAATGAACTTGATTTTGATGCTCCTTTCTATGATTTACATATACGACGTATGTTCGACAATTGAATTCACAGAGGCTGGTTTAAAATGTAATGAAGCAGGACATCTTTTATTTAAGTATATATTTTGACAAGGTATATATGATGAACTTTTTTTGTATTGCAGTCGAATAAAACTTAAATCACAACATGACAATGATCGATCCAGTGCTCACACAGTTAATGACGAGTCTGAGTTGAAACCAACTTTGAGAACCTAGGTCTTGTAGGTTCCTCGTTAGGTAGGCGTCCAAGTCTGTTCAGATAAATATGTCTTTAGACTTCTTGCTTGAGTTAAAGAAAAGTGAGATGCGTCCCACTATGCATTACGAAGCAAATCAGTTATAATTTGAAGTTTTTGGCCAACAACATCTAGCACACTGACAATCAGGTTGTTTTGGTTCTCACTCAAGAGATTATGGAAAACAAAGTCAGGCACCATCATGTTATCAATTAGGCACAAACACATTCAAGTTTCATGGGATCCAACTTACGCATTTCAAAAGTTTGGTTGGATTTATCATCTCATGGATTATGAACGCTTCAAAGCTGCCGACGATTAAACGTATATGTGGGTAAATATATGTCTAGTTATCAAGTTAACTCACCAGCACACTAGGAGCCTATGCACCCATGCCACCCTTACCAACCTTGAAATGTATATATAATTTATCTTAATCAACAACAAAATAAAGTGTATAAACCATATATTATAAAAGTTTAATTACACAAATGTTGGTTGAAGTCTGGAAGAAGAAAAAAATCCATTATTTGGCAGAGATAAAGGAAAAGCAAAAGCTTTTGCTTACATCCCACATCGCCTAGGAAAGAAACTTATCACTTGTTTATATTGACCACTTGGAAGCCAAACTCTCGCCGAGCTCAGTAACGGGAGCTTGTGACTCAAGTGAGGGCATTAAAGTGGGACGGACTGTGATGAAACCAAGATTGGTTGGGTCAAGTCGTTGCAATATCTGGCTTGCCCATTCCAAGTCGAGAGTTGGATCAGGTGGTTTGAGCGAATGCTCGGGCTTCCTTGTTCCTAGAGTAGAGGGCAATGCGTTAGGCTGGTTTCACAGAGCTGCGAAAACTTCTCGCTCCCGACAGTGGAAGGATAACGAGCCGGCGCACCCTTGACTCAAATAACCAGCTTGGTTCCTTCTAATGAACTCCCACTTTTTTTTAATCTTTTTATAAAAGTTGCTTATGCAAAATTGTTATGTGACATTTGCTTGTTGACCGTCTCTATTCTTCTTCTAATGTTTTAAATGGAACAAGTATATGGACATTATTTTCCGAATTGTGTGAAGTCTCGAATCATAAATGTAAAAAAAAAGGTTGAGGTAAGGGACATCGATGTTAGAGGTACAGGGGGGAAGTCAAAGACCAACATGACGATCGAGTTTTAAACATTTCATTTTAGAGGTAAACAAGATGAGACGATGATAGGTAAAGCAATAAACTCATTATATTGAAGACCAACATGACGATCGAGTAGTCAATGAGTCTGGAGCCTTAGTCATATATGTCCCTTGTTGAGTAACAATAACCATCACATTATTAGACAAGGTGATCATACAAATTCAATTTGTTTTTGATTCTCGTCCAAGAGATTATGGAACGCAAAGTCAATTACAATCACGTTATCAATTAGGCACGGCACAATCTAAGTTTGACAGGATCCAAGTAAAAATAACAACTATCGATCTAACGTTTTCATGGGTGGATCAATCATTATTGCGTTACCAGCACTTTATGAGTTTATGCACTCTTGCAATATCATGTTTTTTACACCTTGCATGTAAAGTTTCTAGTAACTTAGCAGTTAGAGTTACCATTTGACTAAAGATCTTTATCCCTCCCTTTAATATCCTTATCCAAGTTTCTTAAAATTATATTCATCTTTTGCAAAAAAAAAAAAAAAAAAAAAAGGTGTTACCGTTGATAAAATGAAAATTATAAACATCGTTAGTATACCAAGTTTGAATTGTTAAGATGATAAAATTTTGATATATTGGTATTATATCCTAAAAATATATTGTGACAAGAGCTATTCATCATTTTTTCCAAGCCTCTTAAAGAGCTGTTTTCATTGGAGAGTTAGTTGGATTTTCTGATATCAATAGATAGCAAGGGGACTGATCTTCGTGTTCGTCAAGATACACACGTATGATGATGGAGATCATTCCTTGATCTAAAGGCTCAGATTATAAAAAAATGGTCATTCCTGGCTGTTAATGCAATTTTATATTTACATCATCTTTGTGCTACATTTTTATGTTTAATAATAAGACTTTTAGCTAGCCGCCCGATGGCGTCTTAGGCTAGTAATAATAAAAAGCAAACTTCCCGTTATTTGTATAGACCAATCGATACAAAACTTTAATGTCACATTATGATACCAGATGTCTATACAAATAACTACCAACCTGCTGAATTTCATGTTAATAGATTGTCTATATAAATAAGTGAAAATTTTCTTTTTGTAACGATATGGGATGTGAACAAAAGCTTTTGGGTCATATATTTTGCAAGTGATCACTCTTTGTAAACTTACTCATTGATAATGAACTTGATTTTGATGCTCCTTTTTATGATTTACATATACGACGTATGTTCGACAATTGAATTCACAGAGGCTGGTTTAAAATGTAATGAAGCAGGACATCTTTTATTTAAGTATATATTTTGACAAGGTATATATGATGAACTTTTTTTGTATTGCAGTCGAATAAAACTTAAATCACAATATGAGAATGATCGAGCCAGTGCTCACACAGTTAATGACGAGTCTGAGATGAAACCAACTTTGAGAACATTAGTCTTGTAGGTTTTTAGTTAGGTAGGCGTCCAAGCCTGTTTAGATAAAGACGTCTTTAGACTTCTTTGCTTGAGTTAAAGAAAAATGAAATGCGTCCCACTATGCATTACGAAGCTAATCATTTCAAAAGTTTTTGGTGGATTTATAATCTCATGGATTATGAATGCTTAAAATCTGTCATCGATTAAACGTATAAGTGGATAAATATATGTCTAGTTATCAAGTTAACTCACCAGCACACTAGGAGCCTATGCACCCATGGCACCCTTACCAAGCTTGAAATGTTAAAGGATGAAAACTTTCATATAAGTGTACCTTAATCAAAAACAAAATAAAGTGTATAAAGTATAAACCATATATTAGAAAAAGTGTAATTACATAAATGTTGGTTGAAGTCAGGAAGAAGAAGAAAATCCATTGTTTGGCAGAGATAAAAGAAAACCAAAAGCTTTTGCTTACATCCCACATCGCCTGGGAAAGAAACTTATCACTTGTTTATATAGACCACTTGGAACCAAAACTCTTGCCGAGCTCGGTAACGCGAGCTTGTGACTCGAATGAGGGCATTAAAGTGGATGGACTGTGATGAAGCCAAGATTGGTTGGGTCAAGTCGTTGCAATATCTGGCTTGCCCATTCCAAGTCGAGAGTTGGACCAGGTGGTTTGAGCGAAGGCTCGGGCTTCCTGGTTCCTATAGTAGAGGGCAATGCGTTAGGCTGGTTTCACAGAGCTGCGAAAACTTCTCGCTCCCGACAGTGGAAGGATAACGAGCCGGCGCACCCTTGACCCAAATAACCAGCTTGGTTCCTTCTAATGAACTCCCACTTTTTTTATATTTATAGAAGTGCTTATGCAAAATTTGTTATGTGACATTTGCTTGTTGACCGTCTCTACTGTTCTTAGACTTATAATGTTTTAAATGGAACTAGTATTATTTTCCAAATTGTGTGAATTCTCGAATCATAAATGTAAAAAAAAAAAAAAAAAAAAAAAGTTGAGGTAAGGGACATCGATGTTTTAAATGCTATGAAAAACAATCATAGGTGACCAAAATGACGATCGAGTTTTAAATGTTACATTTTAGAGGTAAACAACATGAGACGATGATAGGCAAAGCAATAAACTCATTCTATTGAAGACCAACATGACGATCGAGTTGTCACTCAATGAGTCCAAGACCAGGGGCGCAGCTACATAGGGGCGGGAGGAGGCGTCCGACCCACCGAAATTTTTTTTGCGATGTAGGGGTATATATAGTTTTCGTGTAGAAAAATTTCAGCATATTCGGTTTCGACCCCCCAAAATTTCGGTATTACCCGAAAAATAGCGTTAAGAAAAAAAAAATTAGATTCCGACCCCCCACTGAAAATTTTCTAGCTTCGCCACTGTCCAAGAGCCTTAGTCATATAGGTCCCTCGTTGAGTAACAATATCCATCACATTATTTGACAAGGTGATCATTCAAATTCAATTTGTTTTGGTTCTAGTCCAAGAGATTATGGAACGCAAAGTCAAGTACCATCATGTTATCAATTACGCACGGCACATTCAAAGTTTGACAGGATCCAAGTAAAAAAAACAATAGTCCAAGTAAGTTTGACATGCAACTATCAATTTTTTTTTTTTTTTTTTTTTTTTTTTTTTTTTTTCAAAATCATATATATCATAAAAAATTTTCACATAATGACTGGTAGACGGGCAACAAGCTGCGCCGCCACCCCTTTCTGAATAGCAAAACCAAACCTACTAAACACAAATCCTTGCCCCTGGGGGGTCGAATAATTGCTATGAACGACCCGTTGAACTCTGGCAAGGAACTTCCGGTGCCAACGCCCCAAAAGTATCAAAGGCTAATGGGACAAAAACATGTTGATTATCCTCACAAGCTTGGGCATGCTTCTCAATCTTCTTGGACTCGGCTTTCCGCATCGCCTGCCCGGTCACAAACCCAGTATCTCGAAAACCGACGAGCGGGGATACCCCTGTAAACACAAGCACATCTGCTTTGCGGAGAGTAGATCTCCCATCCGTCGGGTCCGTTAGAAAATTAACTGGTGCCTCCTTTTTCATCAATCTAACATTTTCATGGGTGGATCAAACATTATTGGGTTACCAGCACTTTATGAGTTTATGCACCTCTTGCAATATCATGTTTTTTTAGACCTTGCATGTGTCTAGTAACTTAGCAGTTAGAGTTACCATTTGACTAAAGATCTTTATCCATTTAATATCCTTATCCAAGTTTCTTAAAATTATATTAATCTTTTGAGAGAGAGAGAAAAAAAAAAAAAAAAAAAAAAAAAAGTGTTATCGTTGATAAAACCAAAATTATAAACATCGTTAGTTTACCAAGTTTGAATTGTTAAGATGATAAAATTTTCACATAAACATAACTTAATCAACATCAATATCAAATGTAAAAGTTTATAAACCAAGCTTGAATTGTTAAGTTGATAAAAAATTCACATAAATGTAACTTAATCAACATCAAAATCAAGTGTAAAAGTTTATAAACCGTATATACTGCAACTATTCATTTGATACCATAAACTTTAATGTTACATTATGATATCAGATGTCTATGCAGATAACATCAAAAGCTTGAATTGTTAAGTTCATAAAAATTTAACTTAACCAACGTCAAAATCAAGTGTAAAAGTTTATAAACCAAAATCAATGAGTGTAAAACTTTATAAACCGTATATAATAAAAAGTAAACTTACAGCTATCTGTATAGACCATATATGTTTATACAAATACCGTAAATGTAATGTTTAATGTTTTGCTACCAGATGGTCTATATATATAAGTGAAAAGTTTTTTGTTTTAGCGATGTGGGATGTGATGTGAACAAAAGCTTTTGTGTCATATATTTTGCAAGTGAACTTTTTATTATCTACGGTTTTGATGTTAATCAAGTTACATTTATATGAAATTTTTAGCATCTTAAAAATTCAATTTTGGTATACTAACGATGTTTACCAGCTTGGTTCCCTCTAATAGACTCTGACTTTTTTTTTTTTTTTTTTTTTTTTTTTTTTTTTTTTTCATTTATTTATGCAAATTTTTATTTGGATATGCGACGTTTGGTGACACATCTGCCGTTGTAATAGCATGTTCTTAAACTTTATTGTTTTGATTGGAACTACTTTCTGATTAATTGTATAAAGTTGTGTACTCTCAAACTTGTAACTATAATCCATAGATGCCAATGGAGCAAATATACATTAATTGTGAAATATATCAATGTTAGAGGGGGATGTCATTGTAAGCAAGTGAGCTGGTGGACAATATGATTCAAAACTATGAGAAGTAAAGCCAAACACAAAAAAGACTATCGAAGATCAACATGGTGATGATTGGTGGACAAGGTGATTCAAAACTATTAGAGTAATCATCTGACACAAAGATCTTTATCCGTCTTGGAAGTTTCAGCCATATTCTTTTTCTTTTGCCAAAAAAAACACATGTTGCGATCTATAAACATCATTAGTTTACTAAGCTTAAATTGTTAGCATTCTAATTGAGTCAGATCATAACTATTTTTCCTATGAAGCCAAGTGTAACGTAATCAATATCGTTATCCAAAAAGGGTAGTCGCCATGGGATTAGTCAGCTCGAATGTCGAGTCGGAAACCCATGATTACCAAAAAAAAAAAAAAAAAAGTTCAGAAACCATAACTAACTCAAAGAAAAGGTTATAAAGATGACGTTGTTTTTATTTGGCAGATTTGAAATAAAAGAATAAAATGCAGTGACAAACTGTTACTCTGTTAGTAAGGTTGATAGAAGAAGAAACTATTAACTATGGACTATTTGGCAGAGATAAAAGAAGACCTCAAAAGCTTTTTATTACATCCCACATTGCTCAGAAAGTAAACTTATCATATGTTTATATAGACCATTTGGCAGCAAGACATTTGCTGAGCTCTGTAACGCGAGCTTGTGACTCATTAGCCTGGCACACATTAATTATATTATCGTTAGAAGAATAGTGTTTCTCTTAAAAGTGTTTTTCTGCTTATAACCTGATATACTACTGTTTTTTATTCATAACCCTTGGTTTATATAGTAATATCAAAGACGTCTTTTGACCTGAACCCATGTTGCCACCACTACTACACATTATCCGCAAACAAATGCAAGACGACAATTTTCATGTAGACATCTAGTCTTACCTGTTTCACCTCCCTATTCCATATGCAATGAGCAGCCAAGAACCCGATAACAACTTGTACAATGTATAACAGAGCGGGCTGAAAACAAAACCAACATCATATTACATGCATTATTTAAAAAAGAAACTCATGGCATCATTTAAAAGATAGTATATGTTTACAAATGCAATCACCGACCTATGCAGGTTGAAACCAATTCATGACAACAATTGTAAGAATTACACACTTTTAAAGTAATTGATCTTACTCCCTCTTGACACATCAAACCTCAGTGCCAATGCTCCAAAAATTACTGTTGGCCAACATAAATATATGTTAATACAACATCCAAAAAATGATAAAGTTATATATTGATAAAAAAAAATTCATGAGAAATGGCCAAAACACAATATGCTGAAATAGTAACATGGTGTATCTCGCCCACTAAGAATGTCATACCTGGAATTACAATGTCGCCTAAACCAAGCATAGAATATGGGCGTGCAACAACTCTTGTAGGGAAAAAAAGCTAAAGAAGGATTAAAAACGTTGTGTAAGATAACAATCTCAAAATATAGTACACGAACCACCAATTTAAAGAAAAATGCATACACTGCCTTAATAGGAGTATCAAAAGATTTGGCAATATTCACTATCACTGGGGAAAAAACACCCATAATATATCATAGAAATAAAGTCCAACCTGCAGATTAGATCATGTTATCATTAAAAAAATCTTGTGTTTGAAAAAAATAGAAGGAACGGGACAACGGAAAGACCAAAAAGAAATCCGTACCAATAGAATGCCACCAGTTTTGAATGAGCCAAGAGAAAGCAGTCGTATTTGGTTATGTGGAATTTGAAGGAGTCTTATTTAGACAACTGACATCCAAAGCTGCAAACAAAAGTTTCATGAACAAAGACAATTAATTTATTCACCGTAACAAAAACAAAAAAATAAAAAAATAAAAAATAAATAAAAATAAAAATACCTGGTAAGTTGCATCAAAGTAATCGTAACCCTTCGTCTGCAAACTCATCAATAGCACCACGAACTCTTTGTTCAATGTATGATTTGTTCTGTGCAAGATTAACATCTAACCCAATTAAAAAGACGACAAAGTTATAGGTGTATAAAATATGAATCCATTTTAACACAAATATGTTGTGCATTTGGTTACAATGATGTAGTCATAAAGAGACACAAATACCTGTGCGGAGGCACTTTGCTAAATTTATGCATGTTACCCTGGTTGTAATAAAATAAAAGTTTATGGTGCTTACTTAAAAAAAAAAGATGCCATCTTTGCAACTTATTTGAGTATGCAGTTTTGAAATCTAAAATCAAAGAAGAATGTTGCATAAAATAAAAGCTTATGGTGCTTACTAAACAAATGTAATGCAAGTATAGCAAAACGAACCTCCGGTGAAGAGATGACCGAAAACAGCAAAAAAGATTCGTACTAACGTGTCTTTAGAAATGTTTCCACTGCCACACAAAACATCGTCCCATTCGATGTGAGTAGCATAACAAACTTTACCATGGCAATTAAAAAGGAAATGCAATTAACAGAAAGAAAAAGTAACATGTATGAATCTTAATATATAAAGGAGCTTAACTTACAACTACTATACCTATCAGTAAGAGCTGAAAAGATAACCAAAAGAAAGAGACGTCTCCAACTTGAATATCTGCTTGCGCCCGTGCATCAGTACATCGAATGGGAGATATTTGAGTCCATGGTATAGCTTTTAGGTCCCCTAAACGAAAGAATAAAATACATATAATAATTTAAAAACGTTACAATTTTAAAAGATTAAGAAAATGAAAATAAGGTTTGTCCTTCAACGTGTTGTTCTTGAAGAGAAGAGTATGTTTGTCACCGTATCTATTGATTGATAATCCGGAGAACAATTATCAGGCTATCATTTTATAAAATAAGTTCCTGCAATGAGACCAACCTGCAGATTAAATAAATAAATTTAAACATTGCAAACACAAAAATTAATGATTCATAAAATAAAGCGAATATAGGAGGTTAATATCATGAAGAATACAATTTGATTCAGCTCAACCTTTTCCAGCCGCAACATTAACTACATTGATGTTTGTGGTTCCGTTGATCTTGAACATGTAAGGATTAGAAGAAATCTGAATTTAAAACATACAATAGACTCCATGTATGTGTCACCAAACAGCAACTCCCCTATCATTTCACAAAATAAAAAGATTAGTAATTTCGCTCCGTTGTTCTAGATTTAATTTCAAATGAGTTTGACATTTAGTATAGTACTTTGATGTCAACTCACATTAGTAGCCCGTGATTCTTAGATAGATGACTTGCCGAATCTGCCACACAAATTTCAAAACCACACAATTGATCATTAGTAATTGTTTTTCAAATTTTTCATTAAAATTAAGCAAAATCAAGAAAATCCATGATATAAAGAAATGACTAAATCAATAAATCACCTCAAGATATGGAACCTTCTGTTACAATTCTTCCATGACATAAGCTTGTTCC
Source organism: Artemisia argyi (assembly GCA_030686995.1). Taxonomy (NCBI): domain Eukaryota; kingdom Viridiplantae; phylum Streptophyta; class Magnoliopsida; order Asterales; family Asteraceae; genus Artemisia; species Artemisia argyi. Next base: position 153,549,430 of record CM060698.1, on the reverse strand, counting down.
CAAATTGGGAAAATGATATATATGAATCAAAAGATTGGGAATATGATCAATGAACAAAAAGTAAACATTATTTTCATTGAGCCATAAAAACAAACACTTGGTGTTCATATATCAAGCTTTAATGGATCCTTAATATGAGTCGAAAGAACCCTAAATAAACAAATAAGAAACAATCAATTGTATACACCTTATTCAATATATCGTCAAAAAAAATTAATACAAATCGTTAATCCTCATAAATTAACAAAAACAATTATCTACACATTACCAATTTAGCGACATACGTTATCATCATCCTTGTAGATTGGGCATTTGAGATCAGTTGTTTTGAGTACGAGAATGTGATTTTAGTTATTGTATAGCATATTCAAGGATCTGAGAATTCGAAAATCAAAGAATCAAAAAATCAATTCAAAAAATGAAAAAGATAAAGATGGAATGTATGTTATCTTTTATATAATAAAAGAATTACATCATTTCGTAGTGTTTTTGTAAAACCCTTCTTATTGAAAAAAAAATAGACCAATAGGAGAGCTCGATTTTGCCATGTAAGCAAAATCGAGCAATATGATTGGTCAATAGAAAGTCACAATTAAATTGATTTTTGTCAAACTTAATAAATTTGGTGGAGAAATTTGGTTAAGAAAAAAAATGTAAAAAAATATATGTGTCAAATTTATGAAAACAAAAACTTACAAAAAGAGTGGAAGTAATTAATAAAACTTTAGTGGTTGAATTTTACATAAAATATATGGAGCTAAGTGTAAAATTACAAGTTCCATGTTTTTTAATGACTTTAGAAAAAACACAAATAACCCCTTACACTTTATACCCCTTATACTTTATAGTATGAACTTTGTTTAAAATGACATGTATTAGTATTAGTTTCAGACTTTCATCTATTTAAACTATTAGTTTCAATATAAATATTGTAAATATGCGAATTACTTTTAATATTATTAGTTGTAGACTTTCATCCATTAGAATATATTTTTTAAATAAGGACTCATGTTATTCTATTTAAAAGTTTAATTTATACGTACACGGGTTTAAATATTAATACTGCTAAATTATTAGTAACGGGAATATAAATATCAAATGGTAAGCACGAGTTACTGTGACATGAAAATAAATATACGCGATTCTACTTATAACAACGATTTTAACTTCATTAACGCTCATTTATGTGCTATTAAACTAACACATTTTGTACAACATGATATCAATAGTTAAAGTTAAACAATAACATCAACATCAACCTCAACATGTCTGCCAGTTAAAAACATTATACAAAGCTAATTATTATAAAAAAAAAAAAAAAAAAAAAGTTAGATAGTCATTGTTTAAGTTAGAAGGTGTTTTCCTTAAATTATATAAAATAAAAAAATGCACGCATCACAATCCTTATTTGATAACAATCACCTTCTAAATAAAAAAAGAAAGAAAAACTATGTAGGTGATAACCTAACTTTATTCATTGACGTGATGTTTTATCAAAAAAAATGTAATAGTTGACCGTTGTAAAGGAATTAAAGTATGTGCATGAGAATTATTAAGCAAGCAGATATAGTTTTTAATCAGGTTATTACGTTACTATACTGCGATAATGTTATTGAGTTGGTAATCACGGATGTGAGATACCATTCTTCTATACTTATGATTTATGTGTTAACCTCTTTTTGCTTCTCGATAGAATCTGAAATAGACCTCAACAGAACTTTGGCTTATGTCTTATCTAGCTGATAGCTTTTAGTAACCTTTTTTATGGTTTAACTTTTTTGTTATACACACCAGCTTTCAGTAATTTTTTTTTTAATCGAAAACTTCTACACTTAATATTTGTGTTTTTACTATAAACACACTAAGCTATAATAGAATTAGTTGTGAGTTCAGAGGTTTGTTACTAAGCTTCTCAAAAAAGCATATAGCTTTATCATAAACTTATTGTGTTATGGTAATCGAATAAGCCAATAAGCATAACCAAACACCCCTTTAGTTATAATCTGAAGTTTTCTTATTTGATGTTATAACTAACTATGTTGTTATCCTTACTATAATGCAGCATGTAAGTGGTTTTTGCAGTTTCATGATCTTATCACACACACTAAAGTGCAATGAATTTGTTGTGTGCGTTTTTTGAAGATGATTAAGTATCAACACATGATTGTCATGGAAGGATTTTCTACGCCTGCTCAAGGTATTAATGTATAATTAAGTTGAGTTGTTAATTTAGATAATACATGAATGTATTTTAATATACCAAAGATGTAGTTTAGTGCATATATTGGGAATTTTATAGTAGGAATTCTTAGCAGGTGTTTGCTGTCATTAATAACACTATGGGTATCAATCAACGGTCTAAAATATAGGCGTCTTTTACCTTGATGATCTAGGCCAATTGTAAAGAAAGTTGCACTAAAGTGAAAGGTCAGTAAGGATTCAAATAATCATAAAAGACTTGCGAATTTACTCTTTGTCATTTTTTTCATGCATTTATAATTTACTTATACAAGTAATTATAATTTCCTTATATAGTTCGGTCTCATAAAAAATAATTTTTATATATTAAAATATAAACGTAAGATTAAATTTGAGTTCTACCCATCACAACTTTTTTTGTTTCTCTTTATATAATAAAGAAGCTATAGTGTAAGCATCTATATTAATTTGGTAATTTTAAGATCAAACATGAGAAGTAAATAGCACAAACTTATGAAAATGTTATTTTCCAAACAAAAATGTACATTAGTAAACATGGTATGATGGTTGTTCATAATAAAAAAAAAATGAATCAATCTTCAAAGCTATCTAAATATGCTACATATTTTAACGAAAATATAAGTAAAAGAAATACCATGAATTACAAAACATATCGTAAATTGATAGGGCAAATAGCACAAAAGTGTACCCAACTTATACTCAATTCTAATTTAAGGTACTCTACTTTTTTTTCTTTCTCAATTTAGTATATCCAACTTATTTTTCATTGCAATTTAAGACACTTTGTGGGTTTACCTCCGGTTCCCGGTAACTTATTTAGTGATGTGTCTTTTATTTACAATAAATACTCTTATATATACTTTTTTTTAACTAAAGTTTTATTCCAAATCCCTAATTGTTTCTTCAATCCCAGAAACAAAATCCCAAATCCCTTCTCCAATCCCAAATCCCTTTATGTTCTTTTGATGAATAAGGTAAGTTAACTAATCCCCAATCTCTAATTCTTTTTCACTGAGTTATATTTTGGTTATTTCCAATCAATTATATATGATGTGCCTTTTAAGAATATTGATTTCCAATCAACTTGTTCGTATGTTTAGTTTCATTAAAATATTAAATAAAGCAAGAGCTTTATCCATTTGACCCTACTTGAGCTTTATCCATTTCAACCTTGTTCGTATCTCATGACTTTCGTGGTTTGGTCAAAGCGGACTTTTCTTTAATATAATTTCTTCCAGTTAACAAAACAAGATACCAAATTTGCCATAGGTTTTTGTAAGTAACATGTGTTTGAGTACTTTTCGAGTTTTTGCGTATCATACTCAAATGTTTATCCTCTTTAATATTTTTTTACAGGATGGAAGCTTCATCATCAAAGATTTTGCTGACAATGGATGTTTATCATGGGGGAGTTTCACTCATAATCCTTTAACCTATGTCAAAGGTAAAAAACTCACTTTTCATAAGGTTGAAGTTAGTTGTTTCATGTTTGAAGACTTGGTGGAGTAGTATATAGGAACCTATTTTGGGCAGCATGTAAGACGTCATGTCCTGATAAGTGGAATAGTGTCATGGAACAACTCAAAGATGTAAATGTGCTTGCACACAACTATCTGTTACTAAAAGAACCAGGAACCTGGTCAAGGGCATTCTTTAAGGGCATTCCTTAAAGAAGGGATGGATTGTGATGCAGTTGAGAATGGCCTAAGTGAGTCATTCAATTCCCATATTAAGATTGCTAGAAGAAAGCCCATTATTGGAATGCTTGAAGAAATTAGATCCTATGTAATGCAAAGGAATGACAAGCTGAGAAGAGAATGTGAGAAGTGGCAAGATGACCTTTGTCCTAACATCAGAAAGGTTCTTGAACTACATAAGAAAATTCAAAGGTATGTTTGAACTACTTAATGTAAATAGTAGCACTGAATTACTTAATGAAATACTTGATGACATACTTAATGTCTGAATGTTGACAGAAAATGGAGTTTATGTCCTAGCGGTTGGATGCAGTTTGAAGTGAGACAGGGAAATCTTGAAGCATTTAATGTGGAGATTGACAAAAAGAAATGTAGTTGCAGACAGTGGCAAATCTCAGGCATACCATGCCCACATTCTATAACAGCTATGTACTTTCTTAACATGAACCCAGATGACTTTGTAAGTGATCCATTCAGGCTATCCACATATAAAAAGGTATATTCTTTCAACATTAAGCCAGTTAAAGGAAGTGATCAGTGGAAAAAAGTAAAACATACAACTTGTCTTCCGCCTGTTGAAAGAAGAATGCCAGGAAGGCCACCTATTGCAAGAAAGAAAGATAAAAGTGAACTTAATCATCATGTTGCTAGGCATACTAGAGTGATGACTTGCCAAAACTGTTATCGGACTGGTCATACAAAGGCTACTTGCGTTTACCCAACTGAAACTAAACCAACTAAGGAACCAAAGAAGAATGGTAGGCCACTTGTTGAGGATCATGTTAATGCCAGGGTTCCAAGTAGTAGAAAAAGGGGAAGACGTGGAGCAGGACCAAGCAACATAGGTAATAGAGGTGGTTCATGCCCAAACAATACACGTGGTGGTTCATGCCCAAGCAACAGAGGTGGTGGTTCAGTACCAAGAAACAAAGGTGGTAGTCCAAGCACAAGCAACAGAGATGGTGGTCCAAGCCCAAGCAATAGAGGTGGTGGAGCAGGCCCAAGTAACACATGTGACAGAGGAAAAGGGAAAAATGCAATGGCAAGTGTAAAGAGTAAACATTATTGTTTATGGTTTTTTTAGGTAATATGGAAAGTGTAAGAAGTATTGTTTTTGTTTTGCAGGTAGATGAAGAACCAGATGTACATGAAGATCCACAATGGAATGAGGTACCAGTGGAATATGAGAATGTGAATGTGGAAGAAGATATGGATTTAATTACAGATAAGCTTCAGCTAGTTGATGTTGAAGTTGTGAATGAAGGGACAATATTTGTTTAGAATAGCAATGGCAATTTGGTCATTTTAGTGTAGGGTTAGGGCATCTTTTGTGTTTGTGCAGCCCATCTTTTGTTTATCTATGCCCAACTTCCAACTTGACTATGTAATTTATGGTTTTAATGTTAGTGCCTAGTGGCAAACAAGAAGAATCTACTTTTAATGTTTAAAGCATTGTCCTATTTGTGTTTGTGCAGAATCTACTATTTGTGTTTGTGCAGGCATCTTATGGTTTCAATGTTTAAAGCTTATATATGTTGTTTATACGGGTCTACTTTTAACAGCCTATACTAATGTTCCAGCAGAAAGATGGGCTTTTTAACAGACTACTATTCATTACATTGAAGAATGAGATGAATTTGACGCTCTAATTTTAACCTAGCCAAGTTATAAAGGGGAAAGGAAATGAATAAGATCATGTGGAAGCTTACTTGGCAAAGGAACCGGCTATACTTTCAAAATGACTGGGAAACCTACAAAGTGTCTTACATTGCAATGAAAAATAAGTTGGGTATACTAAATTGAGAAAAAAAAAGTAAAGTACCTTAAATTAGAATTGAGTATAAGTTGGGTACACTTTTATGCTATTTCCTAAATTGATAGCATGGGTTTACAAAACTAAAAGCATATATCACTAAAATGTCATGTAAATCAAGTATCATCATGTGATTTTACTTGAATAATAAAATATAATTTTTAACCCAAAAGCATTCTCCTAAAATAATAGGTAGATTATAATATATATACATATAATTTTTTATTTTTAGTCCAACAAGTAAAACCAATTGAAGCATCTTAAGAGATTAATTTCTTAATCGATAATACTCCCTCCGTCCCTTATTAAATGTCCAGTTTTGACTTTTTAAGTCTTATTTCTTTAACTTTGATCTTAAATATTTTTGTTTGTATTTTATGATACTTGATAAAAATTATGTCAATAAAAAGTACATTTAAAACCCAATTCATTCATATATTTTGCATCATGTATTATAAATCATATATAAAAATATTTATGGTCAAAGTTAACAAAACAAGACTTTGAAAATTCAAAGTGGACATTTAATATGGGACGGAGGTAGTAATACATAATCAAAACGAAATTTTAAAAACCTTGTGCGTGTACAGGTATTATAACTAGTTGTTTGAGAGGAGAATGCCTGATTTCAAGAGATACGTTTTGATTGAGCCGGATGGTATTGATGTGAAATTGATTTTGAAAAAGTCTAGGATACACCTTGCATTAAAGCATGACATTATTGTTTTGAATTGCTTATCACAAAAAACTGGGTTGGTCCAGTGGTTGGAGCATTCGTTTGTGAATGTGAAAACCCAAGTTCGAATCTTATCATGACATAATTTTCAATATAATTCCGGCCTGTTATGCTTCGATTTGATATGCCTACGCGTATTGATTTGATATGCCTACGCGGATGAATACGTAAAGACTTCTTATTTTTCATTGTATCTACTCGACTACTCTCAAAACTCGTTTTCACATATGCGTGCATGGAACAAATATATATGGCAAAGATATTTTTGACATACTATTAGGGGGTGATCATAGCATATAAAGTTACAAAAATATATACACTAAAACTTCCACACGTTGATTTCGCAAATCTGGTTTCTAAAAGGAGTAGATTTATCCTTGACATACTTAGAAGAAATTCCCATATACCAACCATAAATACCTCAAGGGTAAAACTGTAAAATAGTAAAATTTCCGAAATTACATGACCATCATTCCATTACATAATAACATACAAACAGTTTCTAAAAAAAGGCAGAAAACTGCTCCATCACCATATATACCATTTGATACACATACATTCTCTAGGGTTTCTCTTCAAAGGAACACAAAGAAAAATGAGAGGAGCTTACTCTAGTTTTTACCAAAAAGCTTCATGCGTGTATCGTAATCCTAGGCTTGTTAAACTTGTCATTCTCGGCGTCGTCAGGTCTTTTTTTTTTACTAGATCTTTCGTTAAGTTTGACATATATTTTAGTTTGTTAGAACAATAAATCGTAGTTTGTCAATAACCATTGGTTTTATGTTTGCTTTGGTTACAGTTAATGATGGCATGATCTTGTGTGTCTACGTTTGTATTGTGCTATTGATTTATTTACGTTTGCTTTTATGTGAAAGGCATACTATATGTGTCGTATGACATACTTTTTGTAATGTATAAGATGCAATATAGAACCAGATGATAACTGGTTCAGTTATATTTATTTTGGAGCTTTTGATATGTGTAGACATCCAATTAGACAGTATGGTGACCCTGAACTCCGTTGTACTTCCTCCTATTCTGCCTGAAGGGGTAAAAGTTTCGGGTGGGACTCGAACTTGAGACCTCCCCTAGCCAAACCTCCCCTCCCCAAGCCCCTAAGGAATCTTGGTGGCCAACGGAGCTAGCCGAGTTGGTTTTTTGATATGCTTTGTAACCTATATAATTAATGCCATGTTTATTTGTTGAAAAAAAGTTGATCATTGAGTCACTACCATTATGTGTTTGAGTTTCAAGTAACTAAATTAACCTGTTAAATTCGTGCAAATATACTACTCCATAATAATATAAGGAAAAAAATAGTTCCATGTAGCTTAAGATTGCATGTTGATTTGTATAAAACAATAGTTTTAGGTTGATGATGTAGCATCAACCAATGCTAATTAGGTGTTAAGCATGCATGTATAGATCATATTTAGATTGCATGAAGATTTCAGTATGTTTGATTGTTTTTAAACTTGAAAAGGCATAATGCTGTAAACAACTAATGTAACAGTCTTTTTTTTAGAAAGGCAACTAATGTAACGCCTTATTTGGTCTATTCAGTGGTGGACTATTGACCTATTCTCAGGTCAGGTCATATAGTCGTAGTGCTTATGTCGAAGCACAATCTACCATCAAAAAGAAGAAAGTTGTCGTTCTAGGAACAGGCTGGGCAGGAACAAGCTTCCTCAAAAACTTGAATCACCCCTCATACGACGTTGAAGTTGTGTCACCTAGTAATTATTTTGCATTTACACCTTTATTACCAAGCGTTACAGTTGGAACTGTTGAAGCTCGCAGTGTTGTTGAACCCATCCGTAACATTGTCAAGAAGGTACTATATAAAAACATATTATGCACTTCATGTCCCATGAATCTGATAGTTGGTGGTTTATCATTATAAAATGTGATTTTGGCATTGCAGAAAGACATTAAAGTTCTTTATAAGGAAGCAGAATGTTACAAGATTGATACAGTTAATCAGAAGGTTCACTGCAAATCTATCCAAAATATTAATGCTGAAGGGAAAGAAGAGTTCACTGTGGATTATGATTATTTGGTCATTGCAATGGGAGCACGTGCGAACACTTTCAACACTCCGGGTGTTGTTGAAAATGCTCATTTCTTAAAGGTAATTAGTCTGATAAAACAATAACTTCACACACACAGTTTTTATTCTGGTTGTTTGTCAACAGTATATTTGATGCAGGAAGTAGAAGATGCTATGAGGATCCGAAGGAGTATTATCAACTCTTTTGAAAAGGCGAGTCTTCCAACTGTAAGTGAAGAGGAGAAAAAAAGAATATTGCATTTTGTCGTGGTCGGAGGTGGACCCACAGGAGTGGAATTTTCAGCTCAGCTTCATGATTATGTTCATGGAGATTTAAAAAAATTGTATCCTGATCTTGAGAAGTACATAAATATAACACTTCTAGAGGCTGGTGATCACATATTGAGCATGTAAGGAATACATGTGAATTTTATTTTCTAGATAAGAATGTTTCTTATGATAGTTTAATCAAATTATATGTTTTGGTTTTCAGATTTGACAAAAGAATAACTGAGTTTGCTGAAGAAAAATTCCAAAGGGATGGTATTCAAGTGAAAACTGGGTCGATGGTTACTAAAGTGTCTGATAAGGAAATATCTCTTAAAGAAAGATCAACAGGCGAAACTAAAAATCTACCATACGGAATGGTGGTTTGGTCAACTGGTATAGGAATTCGTCCGGTTATTATGGAATTCATGAAGCAAATTGGACAGGTTCCTATTTCAACCATTTTCAGAAAAACACGTCATGTTTAGTAGAATTTGTTAACAATAACTAATTTTCTGTTTTTTGGACTAAAGGGAAACAGACGAGTTATGGCAACCGATGAATGGCTTAGAGTAGAAGGACTGCCGAATGTGTATGCTCTTGGTGATTGTGCTACCATAAATCAACGCAGAGTAATGGTATGTTTACACTTTGAGTTTTAAAAAAGTTTTGTTATGCAAATTCTGATTTCTGATTTTTTATTAAATACAGGAAGATATCTCAGCAATATTTAGCAAAGCAGACAAGAACAATACTGGAAAGCTGAATGTGGAAGATTTCAAAGAAGTGATTAACGATATAATAGAGAGGTATCCTCAAATTACTCTCCACTTGAAGAGTAAAAAGCTCAAGAACTTTGTCCAGTTGCTAAAAAGTAATCAAGATGGTGCTTCAAAACAAATTGATATCGAAAAGTTCAAAGCAGCACTTTCTGAAGTGGATACTAAAATGAAGAGTCTTCCTCCAACCGCGCAGGTAACTAACATTTATAGGAAAGGAATGGTATTTAGGAGCTAATTTTACCACAATCTAATGGCGTTGTTTTGATGTTTTTTAGGTAGCGGCCCAACAAGGTATGTATTTGGCCAAATGCTTCAATCGGATGAAGGAATGCGAGGAGAAACCTGAAGGTCCACTCAGATTTAGAGATACTGGCCGACACCGTTTTAAACCATTTAGGTACAAAAACATTTGTACTTGTTTTTATTATTCAAAAAAACGAACGTATATTTTATATTGATCAAGTATAACTTGGTTTTTTTGATCAACTTTAGGTACAGGCATCTTGGTCAGTTTGCTCCATTGGGCGGTGAACAAACTGCGGCTCAACTTCCCGGAGATTACGTTTCAATCGGTCACAGTTCCCAATGGCTGTGGTATTCTGTGTATGCAAGGTATTAACTTGTACCACCTTTAATAAATCTTTTATGATTTATATGCTATAAATTTGAACACACAATAATAATTCATGTAACATTACTAAATGCAGCAAGCTGGTGAGTTGGCGCACGAGATGGTTGGTCGTAGGTGACTGGAGTAGGAGATTTATTTTTGGTAGGGATTCCAGCGGGATCTAATATCACTGGCTCGATGTTGTGATTTTGCTTTAAGACTAGCTATTTTGCTAATGTTGAGGTTTTGAAACTTTGTAAGGTATTTGTATGAATCTTATGATGATCGATCATACATTCATACGTTGTTATTTTACGATATTGCGTTTAACAGAAGGTATTAGCTATCACCATCGATGGAGGAGCATAAATGTCATGTTCAAAATGTCTTAGAAAGTCTTAACGTGTAGGAGCTCATAATCTAGTACTAGTATAGTTTTAAGTTTGTTGACAAAGACATAAAACAAACCAACCATTATTAGAAAATAGTTTGAAATGGAATATGTGATACTAGAAAATAACCGTATTAAAACATCAAGGCCTAAAGCAAAAACTCTGATCGAGGCCTAAAACTTTTGATCCATCTCTTAGAGTAAGTTCTTATATTAAAGACTGAGCCTATATAAACTTACATAAGTGTATAATTTTGGGACCTTAACAAAGGGGAGGTTATTTAATTTGTTTATGATATGACGCGAATCATATTTGAAGAAAAAAAAAAATCCTAAACGGAATCAAAATATTTACCCAAAAATAGATAGACGAAAAAAACCGTTTCTCAAAAGAGTCTTACTATACTCACAGGTTTGAGTTGTGTTTCACGTTGCATGCTTTTAATGAGCTTGTAGCCATGTATTCAAAATGATAACTCGGGTAAAGAGAAAAACTCACGTTTAAAAAGTGTTGTACGATCACCTATACTTCTGTCTAATGCATGTGTTAATGTGTACGATAAATAAAGATTTGATGGTGACTTGACATAAAGAAATTGTTGTACATCATATTATACAGTATTATTTTGTCCAGCAGTTGCTAACACATGTATATCATGTGATAAAAGAAGTAGTTACTACTCATTTAGTTTCATTAAAACCAACATCCTCTAAGTTCTTGTTGCAACATTTGCCAAACAAAATGGTTAGGAAATTATCAAAGGCTGATAAGAAAATTGCTTATGATGCTAAGCTGTGTCAATTTTTAGATGATTATAGTCAAGTGCTTGTTGTGGCTGCTGACAATGTGGGATCAAATCAGCTGCAGAACATACGTAGTGGTCTAAGAGGTGATTCTGTGATTTTAATGGGCAAGAATACCATGATGAAGCGTTCTGTTAGGATGCATTCTGAGAAAACTGGAAATGAGGCTTATCTTAGTCTCATTCCTCTTCTTGTTGTAAGTAGTACTAAAAATTTGTTATTTGTGGATTTTATGATTGCTATACTAGATTCATAGTTATAGATCTAGACTTCTAGTGATAGAATACGGGGTCAGGTGAGACATATTTGTTTTTGTGACGATGTGAGAAATAACTACAATGATAAGTATAAAAAATAGCTTTAAAAAAAAATTAGAAGGCCATTTTTTATGTGATTTCTCATTATTTCATGCTTAGAAGGCCATTTTTCATCGGATCCTGATTCTCACAAAAAAAAAAAAAAAAATGGTTTAATCTACACACTTTTAAGAAGTATGTAAAATTTTATTAGTTTATTAGCACTTATGGGGTGTTTGTTTAAGCTTTATATGCGGCTTATGAGCTTATTTGCTTTTTGGCTTATATTTCGTAAGCATCAATTTTTCGGCGTAAATTTTGAGACTTGTGGGCTTATATAAGTTTATTTGATATGATAAACTTATATATGGTCATATGTCTCAAAATAAGCTGGAAAATTGGAGCTTATGAAATATAATCCAAAATCAAATAAGCTCGAAAGCCCATATATAAGCTTAAAGAAACACCCCCTTAATAATGTGGAAAAAAATCCACATTGTGCGAGGGAAAAAAAAAAAAACTAAGTTTATAAGTGTGAAAAAAAACTTATAAAACAATAGATCTTCGACACTTATAATTGTATAAAAAAAAGTTTCATATTTTTAAGAGCGGAGAAATCTAGCCCTAGGTGTGAAAATGAATTGTAACTCCCAATTTCTCCGTACTTAAGGAAGTGTGGGTATTTGGGTGTTACAAATGACTTCCACACTTGTAAGTGTGGCCATTTCTTAAATTTCTTCATACTTAAAAATGTGAACTTTTTTACTATATGATTATGAGTGGGAAAAATCTATTGTTTTACAATTATTTTCACACTTATAACTGCAACCATTTTTTACAAATTATTATGTGTTACTAATAAATTAGTTAAATTTTACGCCCATTTTTTAAGTGTGGAGAAAAAAATGTGTAGATTAGACTATTTTTTTAGTGCCTCTATTAATAATTATTTTGTTTCTGTATATGTGAGAATTGATTGTGATATTGAGTATATTACTGAGGCTATTGTTGTTTTTTTTAATGTTAAAAGGGAAATGTTGGTTTGATCTTTACCAAGGGTGATTTGAAGGAGGTTCGCGAGGAAGTTGCTAAGTACAAGGTGAGATTTACGATATAAATATGTTAGGAAGTTCTTCGTTATCGTGGTTTTATGATTAAAAACTTATTTTGTATGATTTAGGTTGGAGCTCCCGCTCGTGTTGGTCTAGTTGCCCCAGTGGACGTGGTCGTTCCTCCAGGAAACACTGGTCTTGACCCATCTCAGACCTCTTTCTTCCAGGTTACTATGCTATTTACGATTCTAGCATTATGTATATTCAGTTTACTCTACTATAGTTTTGAGTTTTAACTATTAAGTGATAAATTGTTACAGGTTCTTAACATTCCAACCAAGATTAACAAGGGAACTGTCGAAATCATCACCCCTGTTGAGCTCATCCAGAAGGGTGACAAAGTGGGTTCGTCTGAGGCTGCTCTGCTTGCAAAACTTGGCATTAGGCCATTCTCTTATGGTCTTGTCGTTACTTCTGTTTACGACAATGGTTCTGTTTTTGACCCGTTGGTTCTCGACCTGACCGAGGATGACCTTGTTGACAAGTTTGCTACTGGAGTATCCGAGCTTACTTCTCTAGCATTGGCTGTCCATTATCCAGCCATAGCAGCCGCTCCTCACATGCTGATTAATGGCTACAAGAACATTCTTGCTCTTGCTGTGGAGACTATTTACTCTTTTCCCTTGGCAGAAAAGGTGAAGAAGTACCTTGATGATCAGGTATGTGGTTCTTTCTTGGTTAAAAATCATATCATTGTTTTTTTGTTACAGTTCTACACTTATTCTTTTGATTAACTTGTATATTTTGTTATTTCAGGAACCAGATATGCCTTTCATCTACAATTTTGATTAGGCATACATTTAGGCCTCCTAATCATTTTCCTTAGACTTATTATGACGGGTATGGTACTGTTCTTTGAATATGATGTTTCGCTATTTAAGAAGTTTCTATGTCGCATTTCAGACTTTATGGTTTCACTGTTAACTTTGTGAGGTGCTTGTATGAATCTTATGATGATCGTACTTCGTTTTTCTAGTTCTCTCATATTCTTATCTGAATATGACAATTTCATCTATGTTATGTCGGTATCCTTGTTTCTGTTTTCTGATGTCAATGTACCAATCCTGTTTCTTTCTTCTTGAAGGGCATTGTGTCTATGCTACGGTGACATTTCTACATTACATGTTGCATTATCATTTGCTTTAACACATAGTATATAAATAGGTCAATGGGCTAAATTGATATATTTTGGGGCTGTCAATGAGTTATATACCGGATTCTTATTTTTATCCGAGTGTTATTTGGTAGTTGATATTAACTAATGAATTTGTAAATTTACTGCACCAGATTGCAGTTTTGGTATAATATGTTGCCTGGTATATCATTTTTCTAGCTAGTTAACTTATTTATGCTTCAACTGTTTTTTCCGGATTGTTATGTGGTTGAGCGACTTAAAAACTTACGTGGTTAAGCAAATTCATTGTTCCATTTGGCGATTCACTGGATTGATCCAACTATTATATGGTTAAGCAAATTAACTCTTTAGAAACAATAAATAATTAAGTGCGTCTTATTATACCAGTATCATGCAAATTGAATAAACAAGCTAGTCATGAGAAATTCATTCCTCGTTAGTTGATTCATCGAATTGATCCATTTTGATACGAGTCCTGTTGAGCTCATGTAGTAGTTGTGAGTTTGTGACTTGAGTGCAAACCAACGGCTAGCATGTTTCATTTGAGCTCATTTTTTGAATCATAAACTGGTGATCTTTTCTTGGGAACTATTAACCATTAACATGCCATATAGCACATCTTGATTTATGTCAAATCTGTTTAAGTCTTGTTGCGATGTTACATATATATATAAAGGATTATCTTAAAAATGATATACTCCGTAATGTATAGTTTCTAAATGCCATATGTAGTTTAAGCACCGAATGATCAGAAAAAATCGACACATTCACGGATGGCATGTCGTTTACACATCTCACGTTGGCTTGGAACACTAAACTGTCAAAGGCGTTTATGCGTGATATAGTTTATCCCCGTTTTACTTGGCTTGTGCAAGGAGTGTTCATATTTATTGGAGATGTCAAAGATGATGATGTTGATGTATATTTAGACAAAGATCATGTTCATGTTTTTGGAACACCATAAAATAATTTGAACGTTATTTTCTACTGTACATGGGTCAAAGTTGTTTCACAAGGTGGGTCAAAGGTGTTTAAGTGGGTTCCACCCACAAGTTCAAAAAACACCTATCTACACACACTGGTAGAGTTAAATCTAAACACGTTATATCTATTTATGTGATAAGTAGACTCACTTAAGTCATTTATAAGCGGATCGTAGTCATTGACATGACCATCATCTCGACTACCCGTTGTGAAACAAAAAAATTTTAAAAAGTAGAAATTTATAAATTTAATTTATCAACATAGTTATAACTTTGTTTAACCCGTTTACAATCCACTTAAAGTGGTTGCAACACCGGATGGTTTTCATGCATGGTCACCATTACATGCAACATGACGTGGTGTTGATTAGATGTGTTTAAAATGGTATATGTAAGTGGTAAGAATAAAAGATCGTTAAAATGGTAAAGGTTATGAGTGTTTAACATGAAGAGGGATGATTTGGTGTTGAGATGAAGTTAATGAGAAATTATTGACCTTGATTAAATCATTAGTTAACCAATGTGACTAACTTTAGATAAGGTTAGTAGGTTACACAACACGTAATCTCGAGTCTTGACTTGCAAATAGAACCGTTTTTGGGCCAACGCACAGGGCCTCAAAGGTTAAGGGCACCTGTTTGTATAAAAGCCTAAGAGCATCCACAATGGTGAAGCTTTATAAAGGTCCATAATCATTAATTTATAAACCTTTTGATGGTATAAACCTATCTTCACTATGGATAAACCTTTTACAACTCTTAAAATGATTCATAATAACACATGCATTAAATTATGAATAGGTTCAAGAATACGAACCTCTTCATGCCACATGTACATGAAACAAATGATCATTATAGGTAAAATGAAAGATAAAGCTTTATATTGGTTTTAAACCTTTTGATGAAACTACCATAGTGGATGCCCTAAGTATATAAGGCCTTCTTTTAGAGCCCAATGACCGATGTCATGCAAAATGAAATTTGGTCATTAGTTTTCATATAAGCAAACACTATATCAACAATCTTATTTATGCGAAGTCCAAACAACACAAAAATAGCACAAAAAACACTTGTGATCATCGAGTACCATTCTTATTCATTGTATTTACGGGGTCTATCTTTAATTATGGTATACGGTATCCGAAATTTATGAGATGACCTTGCTTACAAAGATAAGTATTGTGGTTGAATTTTATAATATGATTAAACAAGGGGATTTTTTCTTGTTTATTTATTTATTTATTTTGCTTTGTTACCAAAGTTTGCGGGTTTGATTCCAATATTTATAAAACTTTTTTTTACTAAGATGTACGCGACTTCATCGAGTTAATTCCGAAATCATTCTCGACCTTTTCTTAGCCACCCTTAAATGTACACACTTCCTAGATTTGAACCCGTTACCTCTTTAAGGAAATTAAAGACTTTATCAGCACGAAATTTTGGTGGTGGTTTAGGCTTACTAACTAAACATCCATATTAAGAACGAAAGTCAATCCTCGATCTCATATCCTAAAACCAAACATGACCTTTAGGCTTGACGATGCCAAACCTGATCAGATACCCTCCTTCCTCGTATAACTTAAATAACAAAAACTCATTTTTCGTTTGTGTTCGACGATACCATACTAACCCCGACATAAAATTTTGGTATGCTCGTTTTTAGGTGCAATTTCATATCTCTCCTTCTTAAATTAGTATATTTCATACATACCAAACATGCTTTAAAAACATTATACGTTATCCATTCAATAATTGTACTTTGGTTATATATGAAATTAATCATGAAAAAATACGAGACGAAGTCTTTGTTGTTTGATTAGGGGGTTGAGTTCCATTAACCAAAACCAAAAGGGTGTAAATTTGCATATTTGAGTGTCCCAAAATAACTAATTCTCCTCTCACGACACCACTCCTTGACGGACGGCCGGTCACCGGAGATCAAATTTTCTCCTAAAAATATTTCGTAAGTAATGATTCATTCTTGAGTTAATATGCTGGTCAAAGATCTTAATTTAATAAAATCTTCTATTGCATAAGTTAGATTATTATTATAAGTGGTGCACACAAACTGTTCGATATAATGTCTCACCGACCTTAGTCCCTGATTTATAAAATTCTTTTGTTGACTTTATATGTGATTAATATATTGATTTGAAGCTATGAATGGATTAGGAAGTATGATCTTAAGGAATTTAGACCATATATGTTTCGGTGTTTTGATACAGTAATTCTATCATAAGCTATGCAATTGTCGTTAATCGCAGTTCCTGCTCTGTGTATGCTTTAATCTTTTCATTGGTTATAGTGGATTCGTATTTTGTGTGGGATATGGTGGGAGGTCTTGTATTGTTAGTCTGATTGTGCGTGAATTGAATCAGATAACATTTCTAGCGTTAGCTAGGCAATGATTGTGATCTCTTGCGTATACGAGTATTAGTTATATGGCATTATGGCTACTCTCTAGTGGTTGTTAGTGTTTCTGTTATTTTAAGTGTTTAATGATTTCGTTAGATCATTGCAAGTTCCTATATAAAATCAAGGGTTTGGACTTAAATGTGAATGTGAAAGGGTAGTGTTTCGCCTTAGAAATTAGCTAAATTGACAAATTTAAATGACTGATATAGAATGGTAATCTTCATTATCCTCATAACTCTCCATAACCAGAGTTTCCGACAATTGTTAATAGAAAATAAAACAGTCCCGAAGATGAATTCAGCGATGTTATATGTCATCGTGGAACGTGTATGGGTTTTTTTTTCAATTGATAATTGTTTATGTTTAACCGTCTAAGGCTTTTTTACTCTAAAGCTCTGTATTCCCTTGATTGACTTGAACATTGTATTGGTCTTTTAATTTTATTTTGTTATGTGTCGGCATGTAATTTATAAACATAGAACTTATTTAGTACTGAAATTTTACAATTAATGTAGCTTAAACGCCATTTAAGATACATGTTACAGTTCAAGCAGCTGGCAATCCAACGTTTTGTTGGTTCCATCCATAGATATACGTGGCAGAATTTGCTGAATATAGCTTGAACTATACATATAACATATGTAGATTAACCCATAAATAAATCATGAACTTCTGGAGGAATTTTCCTCAAAGTTTGAGGATTACAAACTAAAATAATCACCTATGTTTTTTCACTTTAACTTTTAGGTTTCCAAAGTTGGTTTCTGTAGAAGATGGAATTTAGACGCCAGGCATTTACTGTAGATCTATTAGAGAGATATGCAGCAAAAGGTCATGGAGTTATTACTTGTATGGCATCTGGAAATGATGTCATTGTTTTAGGAACTAGTACTGGATGGCTCATCAGGCACGACTTTGGTGTTGGTGATTCTTATGGTAATCCCCCTTCTGCGCATGTTTTACTTTCTTATATTTGTTTGGCACACACCTACAAACCACCTAATATCTCACACTATTTCACAAATGTCTCGGACGAGACTTGAACCAACAAACTCTTGGTTGATGGAACACCTCACATCCTTTGGTGACAGTTAATATTGTTATAAATTGCATCTAGGTTTGTCCAACTTTATGATCAATTGTCTTGTGAAGATACTAATTAGGTGAATTTGCCATTATTTATTTTTAGATATTGATCTCACAAGTGGTCGCGGGGACCAGTCGATCCACAGTGTTTTTGTTGATCCTGGTGGCAGTCATTGTATAGCCACTGTTGTTGGGACTGGAATTTCTGATACATATTATATGCATGCTAAATGGTCAAAGCCCAGAGTGTTGGCTAAACTGAGAGGCCTTGTTGTTAATACTGTTGCATGGAATAGACAACAGATTACAGAAGGTGACTACTTTTAGTATATGAATCGTCTCCTTTACATTATAGATGCTCACTCACGCAGTTACATTGAAGCGCTTATTTGTTTTTTAATAACAGCTTCGACACGAGAGGTTATTCTTGGTACAGAGAATGGTCAATTGCATGAAATAGCTGTTGATGAGAAAGATAAGAGGGAAAAATATATCAAGTTTTTATTTGAACTATCTGAATATCCAGAAGCCTTTGAGGGCTTGCAGGTATTCCTAAATTACAATTGTTATAATTCTTTTTATGAAACAGATAATTAAAATATGTGGTATGTTCTTAATATTGTCGTATGTTGTATAGATGGAAACAGCTAGCATGGGCAATATAACTAGATATTATGTGATGGCTGTAACACCAACAAGGCTTTATTCTTTTACTGGCATTGGAACACCAGAGGTACTTTTGTAAATTATAACAAATGCTAAATGTATATGGATGCTTTAAATTTTTTGAATGTGAATGCATGAACCAATTTTCCTTAATAAGATTGCTGATAATGTAATTAAAACCTTTTTATTTTCGACTTAGAGTGTCTTTGCCAGTTATGTAGACCGTGCAGTGCATTTTATGGAGCTTCCTGGAGAGATACCAAATAGGCAAGTGCTCTGTATGCTATAAAACTGTCATATTAATATTTATATCACTCTCCTATCTTTTAATCTAGCTAGAAATGCACCTATGCATGTATTATGCAGTGAGCTACACTTCTTCATTAAACAAAGAAGAGCTGTGCATTTTGCTTGGCTTTCTGGAGCTGGTATCTATCATGGTGGTCTCAACTTCGGAGCACAAAACAGGTAGATAATAAAATTAACAAATTACTGTATTATATAAATATATACCCACTTTCGTTGTGATTCACTAATCTAATTCTATTTTTAAATTAATAACAGATCACCGAATGGGGATGAGAATTTTGTGGAGAACAAAGCTCTTTTGGACTATTCAAAGTTAAGTGATGGCGGCGAAGTGGTTAAACCTAGCTCTATTGCACTCTCAGAATACCACTTTTTGCTTCTAATTGGAAACAGGGTGAAGGTGTGCATATAGTTAAAATACACATCTATCTATCATCAAAGTTTTTGCAATTTTTTTTATCCTTTCAACGTTTTTTATGATGTGGTATCGTTTAGGTTGTAAACAGAATTAGTGAACAAATTGTAGAAGAACTTCATTTTGATCAACCATCAGAGTCGTCATCAAAGGGGATCATTGGACTATCCATTGATGCATCAGCTGGGTTGTTCTATGCATATGATGAGAACTCAATATTTCAGGTTTGTGTCATCGGTTTCTTTTACTTGTTATTATTCAACTATTTACTTGAATTATCTGTCAAATAATTACTGACCATCGATAGTCGAATAGGTTTCTGTAACTGATGAAGGTCGAGATATGTGGAAAGTGTACCTGAACTTGAAGCTATATGCTGCTGCTTTGGAAAATTGTTCTGATCCTTTCCAGAGAGATCAAGTATACTTAGAACAGGTGCAGATAGAGATGCTTTCTTAATTATATGGATATGGTTTTTTTATTCTGTCACTGAAATATAGTATACTGGCTATTTTCACGGGATATATTTCTATCTTTATATATTATCATATATTGTCGTGCAACATGGTTAGCTAATGGGATTGTGTTGCAGGCCGAAGCTGCTTTCTCAGCCAGGGACTTTTTTAGAGCAGCATCATTCTTTGCTAAAGTGAGTGGTTTTTTCTTTTAAGGATTGTTTATTTAGTTTCTCCTCCTTCCCATCTCCATTGACTGTAATATCATCTGCAGATCAACTACGCCTTGTCATTTGAAGAGATTACATTGAAGTTTATTACCATAGGGGAACAGGTAAATGCAGTTCTGTTTGTGTATTCAGTCTTCACTTGATGAATATGGCACACTTGTTGGACGATAGAGGCGTTGGCTCTGTAGATAAAAAGTGCCGTTTATATTTTCTGTTTCTTGCAGGATGCCTTAAGGACCTTTTTGTTAAGGAAGCTTGATAATCTTGTGAAAGATGATAAATTTCAAATAATGATGATTTCTACATGGGTCACTGAACTTTACCTCGACAAGGTTCTTCTTCTCTATGCTAATTTTCTTTAATGACTATCAGGTTTAAAATCTGAAAACAGAAATTGACTCTATTTATGAGTCGGTGGGAGTATAACTCTTCCAACTGCATCTTCTCATTGCTTGTTTTCACTTGTGTATCATTTTTAATATCTTCTTTAGATTTATCTTCGAAAATTTAATGTACTTACCTCATCTTGGATGTGATGTATGAATGCTTAGATCAATCGACTACTGCTGGAAGATGACTCGCCAAACAACCGTAATTCAGAATACCAGTCTATCATTATGGAATTTCGTGCTTTTCTCAGTGACAGTAAAGATGTGTTAGATGAGGCAACTACAATGAAGCTACTTGAAAGGTTCATATCATTTTGTTGCGTCATATCCATATTCTGTTAGTGACAGTGTGACACCTTCTCTGCAATTTTGCACTTAATATTTTGTTTTACAGCTACGGAAGAGTTGATGAATTGGTATACTTTGCTACTCTAAAGGAACAACACGAGATTGTGGTTCATCACTACATTCAGGTTTTTCTTTAGCACTCTGCTTTGTATTCTATTGTTTGACTTCATAATTACCTGTCATTTTTATTAAAATGTAAAAAGTGCGTGGTTAGATTATAATCTACAGTATCTGTTTGATAGTTGAGTCGGTGGTGTTTCCATTTGACTCAAACTTTATGTCCAATCTTATGATGTATTAAACTAATGTTTACCCATCTTTGTTCTACTTGTGTAGCAAGGAGAAGCAAAGAGAGCCTCGGATGTACTTCAAAAACCTAGTGTTTCTGTTGACCTTCAGGTAATCGTATGGTGGCGAAACCAACTCTCTAATTGGCATTTCTTATCTTATCATCAATCAAAAAATACATTAGTCTTTTTTCTCCTGTTATCTTTCTCATCATAGGTACTAGTTAGCTTTGAAGTTACCATTTATGCGGTTGTTATCTTCAGCAGGACGACTCTAATGAGTTTGGAAAACATAATTTTTGTTACACATAACCACCATATTTCAGTCATATCATTCTTTAACGCTTGATTTAGTTCACAAACTGTTATGTAACATCTACAGTTTATGGAATTTTATGTTTACTTTGTGTTATTTTTGTGGTGCAGTATAAGTTTGCTCCAGATCTCATCATGCTTGATGCATATGAAACCGTTGAGTCATGGATGACCAGGAAGGACTTGAATCCAAGAAAGCTGATTCCTGCAATGATGTCGTATTCAAGTGAACCTCATGCCAAGTAAGTTTACTGTTCGATTATTGATGCTAAAAAGGCTTCTTTTTTTTTTCTTTTTTTCTTCTCTTATAAATACAAAATTGCAATATATTGATGCATCTCCTACCAAAATATAAACGCAGAAATGAAACCCATGAAGTCATCAAGTATTTAGAATTTTGCGTTCATCGCTTGCAAAATGAAGACCCGGGTGTTCATAACCTCTTGCTCTCTCTATATGCAAAGAAGGTTTGTCATTCTATAATCTTACTATTCCCTAGTTGATACGAAAACCTATCAGATGGATTTATTCGATAAAACAATCAGGAAGATGACAGTGCCCTTCTGCGGTTCCTACAATGCAAATTCGGAAAAGGAAGATCTAATGGCCCTGATTTCTTCTATGATCCAAAGTATGCCTTACGTCTTTGCCTTAAGGAAAAGCGTATGCGTGCATGTGTCCATATATACAGCATGATGTTAATGCACGAAGAAGCTGTTGCACTTGCTCTTCAGGTATACTTTAGTAACATATGTGGTTTACGGTTTTGTGTGATATCTTCTAATGTTTGACTTTGATGATTAAGGTTGACCCCGAGCTTGCAATGGCTGAAGCTGACAAAGTGGAGGATGATGAAGAGTTGCGGAAGAAGCTTTGGCTTATGGTGGCCAAACATGTTGTTGAACAGGAAAAGGGTACTAAAAGAGAAAACATTAGGAAAGCAATAGCATTTCTAAAGGAAACCGACGGCCTCTTAAAGATTGAAGATATCTTACCTTTCTTTCCAGATTTTGCACTAATTGACGACTTCAAGGTAATTATATTCAACGACTGAGAGGAGTTTAACCAGAAATGAATTAATTCTTAACTTTTTTGTAGGAAGCAATTTGTTCATCTTTAGAGGATTATAATCAGCAAATTGAGAAATTGAAAGAGGAGATGAATGATGCAACACACGGTGCGGATAATATAAGAAATGATATCAGTGCACTTGCTCAAAGATACACAGTCGTTGACCGTGATGAGGAATGCGGGGTAATTATTTACTCGTGGTTTATTCATATTATTTTTTATTAGTAGTTCATTTCTTCTATAAAATGTGAGTTTATTCAACTTAATAGGTTTGCCGACGGATAATTTTATCTGCTGGTGCGGATTACCGAATGTCAAGGGGTTATACAACAATAAGCCCAATGGCACCTTTTTATGTGTTCCCATGTGGACACGCGTTTCATGCACAATGCCTTGTTGCCCATGTAACCAAATGCACCGATCAAAATCAAGTAAGTACTTAGTTTATAATCAGTTAATCGCACATACACATTCACTGCGTGATCACTTTCAAATCCATTTGCAGGCTGAACATATACTGGAACTTCAGAAGCAACTCACTTTAATGAGTGTTGAGCCCAAAGTGGGTGTAAATGGTGGTTCAGGTGGCGATGACTCTATCACAAGTATGTCTCCTGTTGATAAGGTATGTCTTACGTGCTGCGTACAAGGTTTAACCATTGATTTGTCGTATTTAGTACCTTTACCTGGTTCTTATGTTGCGTAAATGACGAACAGATTCGGTCACAGTTAGATGATGCAATAGCGAGTGAATGTCCATTTTGTGGGGATCTGATGATTAGTGAGATTTCAAAGCCGTTTGTTTTGCCGGAGGAATCATACTTGGCCTCTTCATGGGAGATCATGTCAAAGAACGTTGGAAGCGAGAAGGGCGTTGCTTTTGTTGTCTAGAAGATGCTTTAATGTTATAACAATTTACATGTAGAGATGTATTTATCTCGAAAAGTGAAAGTATGAGATGGGTTTGAGGTATTCTTTGGGTTTTGTTGATGTGTAGAGTGCGGGTGTTGTCAATATAAAATATATTTGAGTTATACACATTGTACATTTGTTTTCTTCAAATATTTTAGCAAGTGATTATCTAAAGTTGAAGAGAACAACATATAGCAACATTGTCTTGTTATTTTTAAGTGAATTTTACGAGATCCACTAATTTAAGTTAACGTTGTGCAGCTTCACATTTCTAATATTTAAGTGTTCTCTTGGCCTTGCGAGATAAATTTAAGTTTATGGTCATACATCGTGTTTGTTTCGACGAACGAATTTTAGCAAGGGTCCTGTTCAGTTGGTGGTTTCACACTTCTTGAGGTTTGCAATGTTACCATGCGTTCTGATGGGCGGAGCTGTTTTGTTTGAGGTTTTGGCAGATTTCGTCTCAGGTGTCATGTTCGTGGTCAATTTGTAAAATGTTTCATGCTTTCTATCGGGTGATTGCCTTGTGTCGTATTGCATTTGGTTGGTATGAAGGTCTAGTTGGATTTTCACTTCTTGATATGTGTGTTTTCCTCATAGGTTGAGTTTTAGGGTTGGTCGTTGATGTTGTATGTTAAAAATCATCCCGGTTAGTTATATCTTGTTAGAAACGATGTAAAGCTTATTCTTTTCTTTTTATTTACTGATTTCCTTTTTTCAAAAAGTCTAACTTACAATCTCACACTATGGTAATGTTTTGTAGCAATCATTTAGAAGCGTTTTGAAGCAACTAGCAACTATCAGTTAGCGTTTTGCACAAAATGCTTGTTTGAAAACAAGCAACTAGTATTCTTACTTTTTCTAAATGCTCTAAATCAAAATGCTACTTCTAATAGCATTTACTAGCAACTAGCGTTTCCTCACAAATACAACTATGTTACTAAACGCTTTGTCAAAACAAACAGTAAGTGTTTCCACTTATTGCTCTTTACTACCATTATCTTTGCTAACCATACCTTATATATACTTATGCCACAACTATCTCACACAGTTGTGTCAAACGTGACTTGAACTCACGAAAACTTGATTGAGGAAGCATGTGTTATCATTTTAGTCCTGGTTTTTGCCAGTTTGTTTATTTATATAACACTGTATTATTTAATTTGCTTCTAGATAAAGTAGTCGTAAAATACAATATTCAGAGTCAAATCTCTAGAACAAAACAAATGCTCTATTCTCGTGATTTTGTATGTGTCCATCAGGACCATAACGTACAAGGACAGATGGGGAGTATGTAGACGGGTTTTTAAAAATGAAATTACCAAAAAGGGCTTCACTTTATGTGAAGTAGGTCCCACGTTATAAACCCATAAATGGTGGGGCCAATTACGGGTAAGATATCTGTTGGGTAGCTACTGGTTTACAAGATGAGTCATGTAGATAAGATTTTCATGTGTCCTTGTAGCGTGTAAAAAAATATAGGGGACCCAAAATATATCGTGATATTTTGGTCAAATTAAATGTTTCTTTCCTTTTTGTCGTATCAGCCAAAAATTCTTGGTGTTTAAGAACGGGAAATTTGCGTAACTCACAGCCAACTTGACTAAACTTATTAACATATTGATAAAATTAGAACTTCTTTTAAATATAAGATTGCTTTCGTATTATTGTATATTTTAATATAGGGTAAAAACCATATATTAGCAACGTACTTTCACAAAATTTCAAATCTAGGTAACAAACTTTGTTTATTACTAATCTAGTCATTGAAACCGGCTAATTTGTGACGATATAGTAAATATGACCTGCTGAATATGGAAAATGACTGACACGTCATCAATTAACGACCGTTAGTGGCATATTTTTTCATCGTTAGTCCTTTTTACTAACGACCGTTGGTCCTTTAACGGAAATTCGAAATTAGAAAGTTTTTTTTTTTTTTTTTTTTTTTTTCATTTTCGTTTTAATTAGAAAGTTTTTTTTTTTTTTCGTTTTCGTTTTCATCCATTTTTCTTCCGCTTTCGTCCGTTTTTATTACGTTTTAGTCCGTTTTTATTATGTTTTAGTCCGTTTTTCTTCCGTTTTTATTACGGAAGAAAAACGGACTAAAACGTAATAAAAACGGACTAAAACGTAATAAAAACGGACGAAAGCGGAAGAAAAATGGATGAAAATGAAAACGAAAAAAAAAAAAAAAAAAAAAAAAAAAAAAAAAAAAAAAAAAAACTTTCTAATTAAAACGAAAACGAAAAAAAAAAAAAAAAAAAAAAAAAAAAAAAAACTTTCTAATTTCGAATTTCCGTTAAAGGACTAACGGTCGTTAGTAAAAAGGACTAACGATGAAAAAATATGCCACTAACGGTCGTTAATTGATGACGTGTCAGTCATTTTCCATATTCAGCAGGTCATATTTACTATATCGTCACAAATTAGCCGGTTTCAATGACTAGATTAGTAATAAACAAAGTTTGTTACCTATATTTGAAATTTTGTGAAAGTACGTTGCTAATATATGGCTTTCCCCCTTTAATATATTAAATACTTATGTTTTGTTTGTTTAATGTCCGACGATTAACTGCTGCTAGTTTGAAGCTTCTGTAGCTACGCGTAAGTTACCAAATCTGACATTTTTCACTTCGAATATCATTTCGAAGCAAACACGATGAATGTGATACAATGCGATCACATTGCAAATTCAAAACACTTGAAGTACGCATGAGATAGGTCAGTTTGTGCGTTGTGACAGAATTTACGATTGAATTAAGACTCCATTACCCTTGTTTATAGTAATCTGTGTTCCATGTTAACCCAACCTAAAGTGTGATCCTAAAAAACTCATCTCAAATCTTAAAACGTGAGTTCCTTCTGAAAGTTTTTAAAGCAAGTGTTTGTCACTACAAGAGATTACAAACTCTAAGTTCGTCAATACAAAATGGTTAACCTATAGATTCGTCGCATTAATCAAAAGTAAGTTACGTTGAAGTCCAACGTGATTCATCTAGCTGAAACAAGACACGACTTTAAAAATAAAAAGTAACATGTTCTAAATACTTATGTTGGTGACTTTACATCTTCATGGTTTTTATATACATATTGGGTCTGCTTCATCTATTGTTTCCATGATAAATCTATGTCATATTGTCATGTGACAATTAATAATAGATTTATTTCATTGTTATTAATTAAGGTTGTACTAGATATGTAAAACGTAACGGGTATGTATTGAATCAAATTTAATATTAAATTAAACTGAATTGAATTTAACAATTACATTTTTTTAAATACAACAAAATATCAACATTCTTCGACTTCGGCTAATTTTCTATTGTGATTCAGTGACTTCGGTGTCATCTTCCGTTTCTCGTATTATTGATTGGTTTTAAAGTTGCTATAAAATGTGAAGGTAATGTGAATGTTTCATGTTGTACTTCATTGATGTGTTTCACTGCTTTCTTCGCCTTCTTATCCAAAGAAGAGAGAAAAGTTATCGTGCTGTAAGATGTAGAAAAAAGTTAACAAAAGCTTTGCCAAATATTGTGTTACTCTATCGTGTAAAAATAATACATGATTGACATCAACCTCTCGAGTTCCATTTGTTACGGGTATTTGATATTTTTTATTAGATAAGGTTGATAACACTTTAATGCTAATAATGACAAGTATTTTTATCAACTCGACAAGCCTAATATAAGTTAAAACAATAGCACTTGTTGGAACCATGGTTGTCAGGATCCTGATCCTGATCTTAGGATTTTAAGATTTTACGATACTGCAAAGCAAAAGCGATCCAGATCTTACATAGGATCTTTGAAAGCTTAAGATCTTATAGGGTCCCGATCTTGACCATAGAATCTTAAGATCTAATCCGATCCGATCTTACTTTTCTCGAATCGCAAACTAAAAACCTACAAATTTATGGTTTATATTTTTATATAATTTAAAAAAACAACATGCAATTCTTTTTAAACATTCTATATTTATAATTTAGAACAATATTTTCATGAAATATTCATATAATTTTATGTTTATAATATATAGTAATTTGTAGATTTCTATAATATTACAAAGATCATTAAAAATAGCATCATAGTAGGATCTTAGGATCCTGATCCGATCTTACGATCACGATCTTGCAAAGATAAAAACGATCTTAGGTAAGATCCCGATCTTGAAAACCTTGGTTGGAACGATGAAACCGTCAATATCTCGTGATATATTGATAGTGAGGGTGCATCTTCACCATATGGACACCTACGTAGACAACCCAAACTTCCTGATCTCCTATCCGAGTTGAGCTCACTGTTTCTATAAGTATCAACCCACTCTTGATCTTGGTCTTCAGACACATTACCAACAATTAAAATCCTATAACATGAGTTTTATCACACGTGTATGCATGGCAGCTGGTGTAGCAGCAGTCAATGGACACACTGATCAAGCTTACAAAATGAAATCACTAATCAACTCATTTCGATATCGCAAGAAAGTTTTTGCTTCATCCTCTGGCGTTGATTCCCATGATGCACGACCAGTTTCTAGCTTCCTAGAATCGAATGTCAATGTCGGAAATAGTAACACCACACAGTCTGATGAATCTATCCGACAAGTTATGTACTTAAACTGCTGGGGCCCCAGTTGAACATATAGTCACCTTTTTTTTCAAACTATAGCTAGGAATCCATGATGTTAAGAGTCAAAGTGTAGAAGATGCGAGTAGCATTTTCACAAAGAGAAGGCTGTTAATTTGTATATTGTATAGGCTCTTTGTAAACAACTAAGCAATACTTAACCTCAAACTTATTAGTCAAAATATATTTCATAATGACATAGATGATACAAAATTTTGCTAAATCTGTTAAGCTAGTATAATGGCAAAAGTTCCTAACTCGGTTGTATAACAATATGGTTCTAACTTGACCTGAAGAGTTTATATGAAAAAGTGGTAATTTGTATGTTGATGTTAATCTATCAAACCCGTTAGATCAAACATATTTCTTCGTTAATTTTATAAGTGACCCAAGTAGACTCACAGTGTGTTAAAAGTTTTTCCTATGCTAACTCTTTACTCATATAAACTCTTCGGTCTAGATTGCTAGGTCTAGCTAGTTCTAACACTGATCAAAGCACTTAAACGAGATATGCAACTCATTTATCGATCTAACTTGTGTCTATATAGTTCAAGTCTTCGTATCGAAAATTTTAACCTTCGTAACAAAATAAAATCTAGCTATAAACAGAACTTGTGTACCAAAACAAATATCAGTAACTCGGTTTATAATTCGCTTTTTAAGTAAGGAATATAAAATTACGAATAATGGAAGACAGAGAGGATAAGAATGGAGCACTTTTGTATTATTTGAAATGGATAAATGATGGGACTATAATATTCTACTTCACGATCGTCCTGTCTAGCGTGAAGCGTCCACCCACTTGCGTATTCTTTTTTAGGTATGTGTAGAACTTCCTTTTTATATGGAGTGTCTTGGTTACTCTTTTCAATTTTATGAATGTTTAAGAGACTATACAAGTCGCTTTCCAGTGTGCCTAACATATTCGATAAGCTAACTTGAAAAACAAAACACTTTTGCTTTCGAAAATATATTATGACTATTTATGAGTTATAGCCTATATGATATTCTTTCAATCTTTCAATCTATAATATTCTCACTTCATCTTTTGGTAGTTGATTCTCCTTTCATTCTCACATAAGATAATATTGCGTCATGGAAGCAACTTTTTGGCCTTCCGATAATTAGTTACGAGTATAAGAGAGCTAGGTCTATTAACTAATGTTTTGAAACACGGGTCAAGCCGGCCTGGTTAACCGGTTGAAACAGTTTCGGCCAAAAAAAGAGGTTAAAAAAAACCAGGTTTATAAAAATAGGTTAACCGATTAGACCCGCCGAGTTTTAAGTGACCCGGGTCAACCTGGTTTTCAAAACCCGGCTATTGGTGTGCAGCCGACTTATTATCCTACCAATAGTACTTTAATAACTAAAATACCACCCTTAACAATAACACACAATAATGGTAATTAATGCATGTATGTCCCATAACACACTACAAAAAATACCCTCAATCACTCAGAAAAAAAAAAAAAAAAAAAAAAAAAACGATCATGAATCAACCAACAAAGAGACGAACGTGTGAATGACGTCGATAGGGGGTGCAGAATTGTGGCGCCGTTCACCCTAAAAAATGCCAACGGCGTGCCAATAGGCACCTACACCGTGCACACTAAGTCATGGCATATATGACATTTCTTTTAGTCTATAATTCTTCTCATTTAATTTTTTATAGCTGATTTTTCTTTCATTGAGATAGTAGATTTTATTTCGTTTCTAAAGCAGTTTATTTAGATCGGGTGTACTGGTAATTAAAATTACAACTGACAAGTCAATGTTATATCACTTTTCACTTCATGACCAACAAGATATAGTAAGATAACCAACTTTCTCATTCAAACATATCCCGCTTAAATACAAATATATCTCTTAAAAACCGAAATCACATATATAACTCTCTCACAAGTCGCTCATTACCTTCTCCAACTTGGTGTGTGGATAGACTGACTTCTCATTTTTTCTGTCGTAGACTTTTGGGGGGGGGGGGGGGGGGGGGTACTGTAAGGTCAAAGCGTCTTTAGGGTGGCCAACGCGTTAGTTTTGAATCCTATTACACCTTCCTACTTTTGTGTAATTGTGTTATATATATGTTACTTACTTTCTTTGTATCTCTCATCGTAGCTTTGATCGCATCGTGGTTTTGAAACAGTTGATTGTCTACGTTTAGGGTTTAGGGTCTTACAACTTTCACATATCGCTTTGAACACTGTAATTAATTAATTTGTTTAACATATTAATTTGTTTAACATTTCTGGAAAGACCGCTTATTTGTTCGTTTTACCAGGTTCAGTACGAAATTGTTGAGCAATAATCATTTCATGTTGGGGTTAAATAAGAAGAATATAATTAAGATGAGAAGTAATCGCAACCAATAATTTTAGATTCATCCGCAAATTTCGTTTTTCTTATTTCGATAATTTTTCTCGGAAGATACTTCTCTATCATTTCGATCACTATAATTTATATTAAAATTGTAAAAGTCCTAACAAAATGGTATAGAAGTATAGAACTCTAGAGTGAGCTACTTAATTAATTTATTCAATTATGTAGGACACACATAGGTCACACATGTTCATTTTTCCACACATCAAGATACTATATTTACAAAACTACAATAATTGTCACTATCACAAGAGTCCAATTTATGTGGTAACGATTATTATAACCAAACCATTATTACAAGACACAAGACTTTTCGCTAGTAGGCCATGGCGGCTTGCATTTTTTATAATTGTCTTGGAAAAATATTTACATTCTACTTCCAAAACTTATAGATCTATTACAAATATACACCCTCATACATCAAGATTTTGTCATTTTCACCCCTCTACTTTTCATCAACTCACATCATCGATCCTCATTAACTGAGGTAACTCCGATCACAGTCAAATCTTTCTGACAACTTTAACTAGGTCCCCAACAGCTCAAGTACATAACTTGTCGGAGAGAATCATCGGACTGCTTAACTTTGTCCTGACTGCCGACATAACCACCGACATCAGAACCTATGTTTCCTGAACTAGAGCAACTGAAGGCTTTCTTACCTTGTTGGAAAGATTTCATGCCTGACTTAAGTTTATGGCCTTGGTCAGTGTGGCTGTTCACGACAGCTACACCTGCAGACATCCATGCACGGTTTAGGAAGCTCATATTTTTTAGTTAGTGTTAAGGTTAGATTAAGGTTTTGTGTTTTGGAAATAAGGTTTCGGGGGTTTTGGTTATTTTGTGTGTGTTTTTGTGGAGGAAAGAAAGCATGGGGTGAAGGGGTTTTTATAGAGGGGTGGCACGAATATGGGAATATGAGATGTATTCTTCTCGGTAATATATCGTGATGAGTTATTGATTTTTGTTTTCTAGTACCTTCCTTTGTTATTCATTTTTTAATACTTTATTGTGTAGATTTGTACAACTATTGGAAAACTAGGCGAATTAAAGTCGGAGGCGCCAAATACTCATGGTTGCAATTTTATAGTCAAGTATTTCGTGTATGTAATTGACATCAAAAATTTAACTTATAAGTAGTAATTTTTCACTTAACTTATTGCGAGTAACATATCAGCATAGTACGTCTTAGTAGCACTGATATATTATAGCAGTTGTTCTGGATATAGCTGATTTATAGTAGTAACTACGTATATAGCCGGTTATAGTCATATCTTACAGTATAGCTCCCGATTCATTCGACATAGTCATATATAACATGAATTCAAAGGCGCATTGTAGCATACAGTTCAAAGGCACATAGTCACATATAGTTCAAAGGCTCATAACTAGGGTGATCCTAAGTACTATTAAAAACGTGAGAATGCATCTGTGTATGAGGGTAAATGTAGCATATGAGTACTAGATCTCAACCAATAGGTTCTCCTGAGATTTGGTTGTAGCCCCATAGTTTTAGTATAACATAGTTCAGGTATCGGTTCACGATACAGTGACTAGAACTCAGTTTCAGCTTAGACATAAATACCCTATAGATATGGGTTCAGTTTAACATAGCTCAGTATTAAGTTCACGATAAAGTGATTAGCATTTAGTTTTAGTTAGCATAGCCCCGTTTTACTCACTAAGCCTTGTGCTTACATAGCTATGTTTATGTTTTTAAGTAGGGATTTCATGAGGCCAAACAATGTGATGATGTGGGGCATGTAGCGGGTCAAATGTTGTAGCTAGTAGGGTTACGAGTTTCTCTTCACCATCTCATGTTTATCGATTTGGATTGCCCTAAAAAACCTCTCAAAGTTGTATCAAGTTTTATCGCCAATATTATGTATTTTCAAAGTTTATAGATTATAAAGGAGTGTTTAGGTTAACACACGTCTTTACAGATATATTGCTTCCGCACGTAATAAAATTGAACTTTGTATTTAGACATGATGTTTATGTTAAAAGAAATGTGTTTTCAAGAGTTGAAGTTTTGGATAGTCGGATAAGTCCAGTTTTCAGAATATGAAAAAGTGGAGGTCAGAAAGTGTATGCGGTGTATAGGCTAGAATCCTATATGATGTAGAGGTTAGAATCCTATATGATGTAGAGGCTATACGGCGTAGTGACTTTTGTTCTTTACAACGTAAAGTTTATACGGTGTGGAGGATTCTCTCCTTTACGGTGTAGATAAGTTCTGCAATATAAAAAATCCTGGTGTTCGTTACATTTTCGGTGTAAATGCTTTCTTTCGGTTGCCAAGAAAAAAGAAATCCTTCACGAAACAAGTTACAATTTATTGCAACTTTATCAGACTTGGTGTAGTATTAACCAAAACGTCGTGTGCTTCCTCTAAAAGAGGCATGCTTCTTAAAATACTTCCCCCCCCCCCCCCACGCGTTGGTGACCAATTTTGAGAACAAGCCGGTCTATGCATATCGACCGAGTTGTGGAAAGAAATAGATAAGTTGATTTTGTGTATGTATGAGTGTGTATTGTGTGGTATGTTTGTGTATAAGTAGATTATGTTTGAGTGGTGAAATTGGTGGCCATACTACACCTTATTGATGGCAGTCTTAGTAGAGTGAAAAAAATGATACTATGCTGTAACAATTCACAATTTCAGGTTAATTACCATTCCCGGAAAATTTTACTATTCACTTTTACTATTCATTTTTCCCGAAACTTTCCCGAAAGTTGATTTTTATTTGATATTCTTGAGTGATAAATCATTTCCATAGCAAATTAAATGTTTGACATTCGTCAGATCATTTTCGTGAAAGTTATTAAGGAATTACACGTTTTAGGGTAAAACGTCATTCAGAAATTCTACGTACAACGAAACTCGACCGCGTTAAGTGACCCCGCATCAGAAAAATGTTTGACACACTCAGGATTTATTTGAGAATTAATCGTGACTGAGAAAAACATGACCAAAGACTTCCCAGCAGGTCACCCATGTCGGTACTACTCTCACATAAGCACGCTTAACCGAATGGGCGATTAACCGTTAGACCACGAAACGAGTTTCTAAGACATTTTGAGTTTTCAAACTTATTAGAAAAAGTCAACATAATTTTTCCCTCCTCCTTTGACCAAAAGTCATTCCTTGATTTTTAGGCTTACGGTTTGATGTCTAAAAGACATTTAACACCAACCGACACTAGACTGAGCCCAGTCTAGACATTATAAGTCATTTTAAATCAATATTATCCTATTAGAAAAGTAACATTTTACTTTTCTCAGTTTTATGTAAAATTCGTACATTTTACGTATTACGCGTTTTAGACCCGTGTTTCCAGTTTTTAGCAGGGTTTACCACCCAAATAGATCCTACCACTCATTTTATATTTTATTATGGACTATATGGACATGTTTAACCATTCTTCCAAGTTCCATAATTTTACGACACCCGGTTTTACGTTTTGAGGCTTAATCATTTACGATTGGCATTTCCCGGAGTCAAAACTAACCAAGTATCTTGGATAATACCAAGAAAAGTCCACACCCTTGCTCTCCAAGCTTACAAACCGACCTAGGAGGGGGGGAGTCATCCCATGTGGCTTCATCTCATGAATCTACCCCTAAATCATCATTTTATTACAACTTGGTCACCAAGTTTTAGTAATTTCCTAGCACTTTCCTAACCTCCTCATTTTGGACTATAAATAGCCCCTCCTCCCTTCACTTGAACGCCACACACCACACCCCATTTCATTCCACACTTAGCTTTATTTCTTCCAAGTTCTTGCAAGGTTCAAGTGATTCTTCAAGATAGAAACCCTAGATAGGTTATCATTCATCAAACACTTCCATAACCTCATATACTTGGTGATTTCTCTTGAGTTTAAATCCACTCAATTCACCTCAACCTTCATCATCCATCTTTCAAGATTACAAGAGTAGAAAGATTGCATGAAGAAGTGGGTTGAAGCAAGTCTATCAATGTCCTATCCTTACATGTTAACTTCCTTTCATCTTTGAAAGCCAAAAGTTGTGAGCCAAACCCTAACTTGATTCTTGTTAAATAATCATGTTCATGTTATTTACATATTATTTGTGCTATATTATGTCTTGTAGTTATGTCCATGATGTATAAAAGTGAGCAAAACAAGTTATTGTTATTGATTGTTACAACAAGTTACTAAAACAAGTAAACTAGTGACTTTCTTGGAAAACCACGACCAAAATGGTAAAAATATGATATTGGATCATTACATATTACAGTAGAGGACCTAACAAGGAAACCATAGCAATTTGAACCACCCAAAACGAGTATACGAGTCAAAAGTTACGCCCATTTGAAATTACCAAAGATTTCCGGCAAAACTGCCAAATAGCTTCCTGATCAAATTTGGGTTTTGAAAGTCCCACTTCTGGTCCGATTCATCAAAAAGTTAAAACACGAAAGTTGTCCGGAACGACGTTTTCGTTCAGGAGCAAAGAAGCTCGAGACCTAAAAATGCTTTCCGAGTGATAAAATTCTTCAAATTCTAAACAGCCCATTTTTAGGCGAAAGTCACTAGATTATGGTTATACTTTGAAAGGAACAAGAGGTCTTATGACCTATAATCAAAACCACCACCATGGCTAGAGCCAAGGTTGTGTCTCATGACCTTGGAACAAGGACCAAAGGCCATGGCTAGGCCATGACGAAATGACCATAACAACTTACATAGGCGTAAACATGAAACAATGAATTAGGCGATAACATGAACAAGCAATTTGGATCTACTTCACCTAAAAGAAACCATGAGATATTACCAAGAGAAAATGGTCATTCAAGACTTATGAAACTACCCCTAATAACAATCTTCATGTACTAATAAACTTTCCTAAGTTTATTCAAATATCGGACATGTAACTTTTCGAATCAAAACTTATATCTATATATGTTATCAACTACTACAATAGTAGGGAGCCTCATGTGAGGAGTTCATTATGTAAGCCATCGAGTTGAGTTGTGGATTTACGAGTTAAAGTGTCCTGGCTCCTCGAACGCTTACTAACATGACTTCTGAAATATGTCAGCCCGAACGGTAGTAAACGATATACAAAGCATACATGTTCATGAATCTTTTCTTTCAAGGACATACAATATACATCATACCACATCATGGACTAAATGCAAAATATATATATAGGCACTCCGTTATATTCTCTACACAAATCCTAAGTCGCAACATTCTATTATAGGTTGCTCGTATAAACCTACACGATCCAACCATCACCTTCATTACTTGCTATCCTACTTAAGGTGAGTTCGTAGCCCCACTTTCTATTGTTTAACTATTTTACAAATCCATGGGGGGAATACATGCTATTATTTTTCTACTCGAACACGATGCTTTCTACTGTATGCTACCCGACGATGTTTTATTATCACTAAGTAACGATTGCCATGTTCGAAGTCCCTATATCATGAACCATTAGTCACTACCTTTAGTGAGCGCGAATATTGTGAATAGATCTATTGGGATTGACGAATCCCATTTGTGTTGAACAACGATGAGTTCACACAAATGCACTATATTTGAGATTTAGCGGTATAACGGCAAAAGTACCTTGATAGGGCTTCTATAATGCCAATTTTGTTGGTTCGATGTTAACGCTTTGGTTGTATGAGCTTAGTGAAATAAATAACGATTTTTGTTTTCTAACTATGAATGTGTGATTAATTACCTCACATTACGATTATTGTGTTCAAACGATTTAACTAAACTCTACGAATTCCACTCAACCTTTGTGTTGACCTCTCAAGCATGTATTTCAGGTTCATGACGATCAAGGATGGCACGGAAGCGCACGGATTCTCAAGAGGGCTATAAATTTTATTATCATTCAAAACTCAATTAATGTAATTTGTAAACATGGAACCATCTGGGACCTTATTTTGAAATCTCTGATATTTATACAATTTGAATGATAAATCTTTTAAAACGACTCAATTGGAGTTCGTTTTCTATTATTGTGACTATTGTGCCGTCAAGTAACACCCAGTTCGAATTCCGCTGCAACCATGAATTGGGGGTGTTACAGATTGGTACCAGAGCCATGGTTATAGAGAAACGGGTCTAATTGAGACCTAAACTATAACCACACTACAAGCAAAAACATTTTATAGCCTTCCGATCTTCGTGTCTTCCATCCTCCAGACAATTATGGACTTATTAAGCATTTTATGCTACATGAACATAAGTATATTCATATATACACACTAGGCATTTTCCACTACACGAACAAATACTAGTATATTTATATCTACATTCGAATTATTTTCAATCATTTTATCTAAACATATCTACACATGCCTATTCTATGGCATTTCGACACAACTACATTCTCCCAACCATGTTCCTACTCCAACATTTTATATCCAAGATATTGTAACGAATTACGATGGTCTTTTCTATTTCCCGAACATTGTATAACACAATGGTCTAATCTACTTCCGAGACATTGTGATTTGTGCAATGGTCTCTCGAATTATTCCACCACCTCATCAATATCATTTCATATGATATCAAAAACCCATCACAATCTATCGATTTCCAAACAAGAAATATGAATTTCTAAAGGACAAACTAATCCATCATCGACAAAAGCTGAACTTTCTCTACATCCATCAAAGTTTTCTTCTGAAACCTTCATTGTTAAAAGTTTGTAATTCTAGCCCAGTATAGACTGTTTTAGAATTACTTCAATTTCCTTTCCACACATATCTACCCGTACTATCTTCTATGCAATAGAATGTGAAAACATACGTTACAAGTCTCTTATGGCCGGACTTGCAACTGAATGGTTTGACATCGCCTTTGTTTAGTGGACAGTTTCCCGAAAGCAATGGACGTATCACAAGTATACCTAATTTAGGTATTTGAAAATTTTATCGAACCTTGGCTAAATATAGACTAGTCACCTATATTTAACCTAGGGACAGTGGAATATAGTCTGACTAACTATATTCGACTTAAAATTTTCCAATACTGAGAGTAGTTGTACTAGGGTTATGTTCAGATTGATTTCCTACTTGAACTCGATAAACCACCCAAATTCTTTAAAACGATCTAGAGACACGATAGTGTTTTACCACTCAGCGAAATCTTAACACCTTATTTGTACTACCAAATTTCATTCTTGAAAGTTTTCATTTATGAGATAATCCGAACTACTATCTTGGGATAGTTATCAATTCTTCTCTTCATCCTGTAGAAGTACTATCCTGTTTAGGTTCTAAGGATACCATTCCATCATAAACTTTTAGAATCTCTTAAGATTTTTAAAGCAAACTCAACATCTATACCTAAGAGTATTAATGTTAAGCCTACACTACACACTTTTGTTCGTCAACATATCACATCATTATCTTTACAATCGTTGGAACCACAAGCTCATTAACAGATGTTGATGCACTTTTAAAGCTCAAATCATCCTTAGCTACACCACAAGCACCCTTACCAGCTTTACAAGATTGAATATTCATCTTGGAACACCAGTATCATCTCGTAATACCCTACCATGTAACTCACCGACTAAGTATGAATGTTGTGTAGGATGATTTGTAATTATTTGAATGGATTGGGATGCCTTTTCATTTAAATAAAGACATTGTAAATCACTAAACCATAAGTTTATATTTCCTTATCTACATTGTTTGGGATGCCTCTCTATGTAAATAAAGAATTATAAACAAGTGGGCTTATTTGTATCCGAAATAACATAAGTATGAAGTCAATAAACACTAGGTACAACAACCGATTACCTACTAGGCTATGATTGCAACTACGATCTCAATTCCTATTAATATTCGACTGCTATATCAATTTTCTTTGATATTCGACTATTACCATACCTTTCCTACATAAAAGTAAACCTCGTCCTACACCATACACTGAAACGACAAATCAAACTACACCACTGGTAATCCCAGACTATAGTCCTCATAAGTAACCACACATCTTTATCGACACCACTCCAACATATGACACACAAAAAACTTCGGGACGAAGTTCCCCGTAAGGGGTAGAGACTGTAACAATTCACAATTTCAGGTTAATTACCATTCCCGGAAAATTTCACTATTCACTTTTACTATTCATTTTTCCCGAAACTTTCCCGAAAGTTGATTTTTATTTGATATTCTTGAGTGATAAATCATTTCCATAGCAAATTAAATGTTTGACATTCGTCAGATCATTTTCGTGAAAGTTATTAAGGAATTACACGTTTTAGGGTAAAACGTCATTCAGAAATTCTACGTACAACGAAACTCGACCGCGTTAAGTGACCCCGCATCAGAAAAATGTTTGACACACTCAGGATTTATTTGAGAATTAATCGTGACTGAGAAAAACATGACCAAAGACTTCCCAGCAGGTCACCCATGTCGGTACTACTCTCACATAAGCACGCTTAACCGAATGGGCGATTAACCGTTAGACCACGAAACGAGTTTCTAAGACATTTTGAGTTTTCAAACTTATTAGAAAAAGTCAACATAATTTTTCCCTCCTCCTTTGACCAAAAGTCATTCCTTGATTTTTAGGCTTACGGTTTGATGTCTAAAAGACATTTAACACCAACCGACACTAGACTGAGCCCAGTCTAGACATTATAAGTCATTTTAAATCAATATTATCCTATTAGAAAAGTAACATTTTACTTTTCTCAGTTTTATGTAAAATTCGTACATTTTACGTATTACGCGTTTTAGACCCGTGTTTCCAGTTTTTAGCAGGGTTTACCACCCAAATAGATCCTACCACTCATTTTATATTTTATTATGGACTATATGGACATGTTTAACCATTCTTCCAAGTTCCATAATTTTACGACACCCGGTTTTACGTTTTGAGGCTTAATCATTTACGATTGGCATTTCCCGGAGTCAAAACTAACCAAGTATCTTGGATAATACCAAGAAAAGTCCACACCCTTGCTCTCCAAGCTTACAAACCGACCTAGGAGGGGGGGAGTCATCCCATGTGGCTTCATCTCATGAATCTACCCCTAAATCATCATTTTATTACAACTTGGTCACCAAGTTTTAGTAATTTCCTAGCACTTTCCTAACCTCCTCATTTTGGACTATAAATAGCCCCTCCTCCCTTCACTTGAACGCCACACACCACACCCCATTTCATTCCACACTTAGCTTTATTTCTTCCAAGTTCTTGCAAGGTTCAAGTGATTCTTCAAGATAGAAACCCTAGATAGGTTATCATTCATCAAACACTTCCATAACCTCATATACTTGGTGATTTCTCTTGAGTTTAAATCCACTCAATTCACCTCAACCTTCATCATCCATCTTTCAAGATTACAAGAGTAGAAAGATTGCATGAAGAAGTGGGTTGAAGCAAGTCTATCAATGTCCTATCCTTACATGTTAACTTCCTTTCATCTTTGAAAGCCAAAAGTTGTGAGCCAAACCCTAACTTGATTCTTGTTAAATAATCATGTTCATGTTATTTACATATTATTTGTGCTATATTATGTCTTGTAGTTATGTCCATGATGTATAAAAGTGAGCAAAACAAGTTATTGTTATTGATTGTTACAACAAGTTACTAAAACAAGTAAACTAGTGACTTTCTTGGAAAACCACGACCAAAATGGTAAAAATATGATATTGGATCATTACATATTACAGTAGAGGACCTAACAAGGAAACCATAGCAATTTGAACCACCCAAAACGAGTATACGAGTCAAAAGTTACGCCCATTTGAAATTACCAAAGATTTCCGGCAAAACTGCCAAATAGCTTCCTGATCAAATTTGGGTTTTGAAAGTCCCACTTCTGGTCCGATTCATCAAAAAGTTAAAACACGAAAGTTGTCCGGAACGACGTTTTCGTTCAGGAGCAAAGAAGCTCGAGACCTAAAAATGCTTTCCGAGTGATAAAATTCTTCAAATTCTAAACAGCCCATTTTTAGGCGAAAGTCACTAGATTATGGTTATACTTTGAAAGGAACAAGAGGTCTTATGACCTATAATCAAAACCACCACCATGGCTAGAGCCAAGGTTGTGTCTCATGACCTTGGAACAAGGACCAAAGGCCAT
The DNA here is from genome assembly GCA_030686995.1 of Artemisia argyi. Classification (NCBI taxonomy): domain Eukaryota; kingdom Viridiplantae; phylum Streptophyta; class Magnoliopsida; order Asterales; family Asteraceae; genus Artemisia; species Artemisia argyi. The sequence continues at coordinate 153,508,526 of CM060698.1, read as the reverse complement.
GGCTAGGCCATGACGAAATGACCATAACAACTTACATAGGCGTAAACATGAAACAATGAATTAGGCGATAACATGAACAAGCAATTTGGATCTACTTCACCTAAAAGAAACCATGAGATATTACCAAGAGAAAATGGTCATTCAAGACTTATGAAACTACCCCTAATAACAATCTTCATGTACTAATAAACTTTCCTAAGTTTATTCAAATATCGGACATGTAACTTTTCGAATCAAAACTTATATCTATATATGTTATCAACTACTACAATAGTAGGGAGCCTCATGTGAGGAGTTCATTATGTAAGCCATCGAGTTGAGTTGTGGATTTACGAGTTAAAGTGTCCTGGCTCCTCGAACGCTTACTAACATGACTTCTGAAATATGTCAGCCCGAACGGTAGTAAACGATATACAAAGCATACATGTTCATGAATCTTTTCTTTCAAGGACATACAATATACATCATACCACATCATGGACTAAATGCAAAATATATATATAGGCACTCCGTTATATTCTCTACACAAATCCTAAGTCGCAACATTCTATTATAGGTTGCTCGTATAAACCTACACGATCCAACCATCACCTTCATTACTTGCTATCCTACTTAAGGTGAGTTCGTAGCCCCACTTTCTATTGTTTAACTATTTTACAAATCCATGGGGGGAATACATGCTATTATTTTTCTACTCGAACACGATGCTTTCTACTGTATGCTACCCGACGATGTTTTATTATCACTAAGTAACGATTGCCATGTTCGAAGTCCCTATATCATGAACCATTAGTCACTACCTTTAGTGAGCGCGAATATTGTGAATAGATCTATTGGGATTGACGAATCCCATTTGTGTTGAACAACGATGAGTTCACACAAATGCACTATATTTGAGATTTAGCGGTATAACGGCAAAAGTACCTTGATAGGGCTTCTATAATGCCAATTTTGTTGGTTCGATGTTAACGCTTTGGTTGTATGAGCTTAGTGAAATAAATAACGATTTTTGTTTTCTAACTATGAATGTGTGATTAATTACCTCACATTACGATTATTGTGTTCAAACGATTTAACTAAACTCTACGAATTCCACTCAACCTTTGTGTTGACCTCTCAAGCATGTATTTCAGGTTCATGACGATCAAGGATGGCACGGAAGCGCACGGATTCACAAGAGGGCAATAAATTTTATTATCATTCAAAACTCAATTAATGTAATTTGTAAACATGGAACCATCTGGGACCTTATTTTGAAATCTCTGATATTTATACAATTTGAATGATAAATCTTTTAAAACGACTCAATTGGAGTTCGTTTTCTATTATTGTGACTATTGTGCCGTCAAGTAACACCCAGTTCGAATTCCGCTGCAACCATGAATTGGGGGTGTTACATATGCTGAGTTAGCGATGAAGATGTTTGTTACCTCTACATCAAGCCTCATGTTTGCACGAATAAGGATAGATTGGGGGGGGGGGGGGGGGGTAAGCATGTTATACCTAGCAAAAAAATATATCTTGCTCTCAAATTTAACAGTTATTTTTGTAATTTTACTTTGCTAGCAACAATAATTGTAAGACAGTGTTTAAAACCTATTAAACATCGATATTTTGGATCACCCTTTTAGTAGGGGTGTAAACAAGCCAAGTCTAAACTCCACAAAGCTAAATCCTGACTCGTTTAGTATTTGAGAAGATCGAGCTTGGCTCATTTCGAGCCTTACCTATTTCACATGTGATTGAGTGGTTTGATAATCCTTGTAACCCTCTTCCAATCCCTATGTAATTGTTTTTCTTTGCTCCTAGCCCCTTGCTAGGATGCTAATTCAAATTTGCTGTTAAAAAAAAAGTATTTTGATACGTGGAAATCGCACCAGGCTTTACCTCTCAAGGGATCTTGAGAAGCTTACAACCCCCACCAGGCAGTGTACCTGATCGTTGTAGTATAGTATAGTGACAACTGACAAGTACCGAATGATTGATCGTTCAGCTAGGAATAGTGTCGCTAGGATTATAAAACCTAAATACTAGTTCTAGAGATGAAGGATGATTATTTTTGTATTTTTATATTTTTTTAGAAAGCAAGTAAAAATCTCGGGTTTTAAGGATTTGGGCGGAATTAGTTGCTAGTCAACTAACCCAATACTAAAGATGGAATCAAAATAAAATACTAGAAATGAAAATAAACTAAATTAAACTAAGGTTGTGAGCAATAAGTGGAGAAGTTGTGTTTACTTAGATTTCACTACTCCCTAGATATCTTTTACACGTTAATTACTTGTTATAGTTGCGTGGATGACGGATTGTATTCCTTAATACCATTCATGGGGTGGCGCACTTAATTCCCCAATCCTATGAGTGCCTACTTCACTCATATGTCGAGCCGGCTAAGAAGCTCCTTACATGGGATCATTAGAATTTACTCATGCATTAAATACAACCAATAAAACCTAGTGCACGTCAGTTCATGTTTCCTAAGACGTTCAAGCATGTTACCATTTGAAGATCTGCCAGTTTTCTTAAGCCTAACATCGAAATCATTCATCCAATACAACCATAAACAAGTAATCAACACATAATCAACATCTAGGTTTCATTAGATCTAAGCAAACACAAGATAGATCTAGCCTAGCATGATGAAATTAAGACAAGAACAAGATATAGACAACCAACACATAGACATATTGATTGAATTAAAAAAATACTTATCTCAATTACACATGAAAGGGTTCAAGGGCTGAGAACCCTTGAAAAACCTGTAAAATTCGTAATAAGTTCGGCCTTAGGGTTTCTCCAAAACTTCTCTTTCTTTATGAATGAAAATTAGAAAACTATATATAGGAAATTGAGGCTGACGGCGTCAAGACCAAATTGGTGACGCCGTCATCTCGCCGTCAAAATACTTCTCGGACTGCCTTAATCTTCATCTGACGCCGTCACATGTTATGGTTTTCCAGGCCATCACGTCTTTTACTCTTGACGCTCTACTTGTGACGCCTTCACGTTTGTACTGGGCCGTCATGCAAATTACTCTTGACGCCGTCAGGATGTTCTTCTTGACGCCGTCACCTACTGTTCTCAGCAAGGAAAATTAAGACTTTGGCGTTTTCTTCACTTTTATGCTCCAAAAACGTCCGAATTGCTTCTTTTTTCCAGATTTCACTCCCAAAGTACCTAAAATCACAAAAAGAACGATTTAGGGTAATATTTGATCAAATAAATTCAATTCCGGGCTTAAATGACCCCCTAAAAGTGGTTCATTTTTCGCCTCATCATATACCCTTACACTTGAGATTTGTTTGTCCTCAAGCAAATGTGATTTTATTCTACTCAAAATACAAGTTAGGGATCATTTAACACTAATATAAAAGTAATTACAACAAATAATCGTTCCACTAAAGACCAAAGACAAGCACGGAGGTCATACACTAGCACCTCACAAATAGTGTTTAGATACTCACATCTCTCGGGTGTAATAAAGTATAAATTACAATAAGGAAACGGAAGATATCTCTCACTACCTGTCATAGCAAAATAGATTACCATGGGCTTGGGAAAGGATCAAACCTCCACCACATGGCGCAAGCACCTAGGATAAACTATCAAAGAGGTCTTTTAAAGGGTTGTAACGTTAGGTGTAGGGATATGAAATACACGGTTTTGTGGGATAAAGGAAGTTTTTACTGGTGGCGAGCTAACAATCTTGGTTAATTACATGTACAATATGGCGTTACTAAGCCAAGAGTAGACTCGACTTAAGCTAATAAATGAAAAATAACAAAAGCATAAAAATGAACATAGAATAAAAAGGGATGGTAGTCAGTATGTTTTTTGTTTTTTTCTTTTTCTATTTTTTCTTTTCTTTTTCTTGATTTTTCGATTTTTTTTTTTTTTTTTTTTTTTTTTTTTTTTTTCATACACTCTTGCCCTACCATCCAAAATAATACATCATAGGGGATGAACATTCCGCTTACACTTGAATTTTTACATACTTTACAATAAACTAATCTAATGACTCGAATTAAGAAAATCAAAACACTTTAAGCACTTTTAAGATTAACGCACATATGGGGGTAATATATGATGTTCTTCCCCATTACTCCATAAAATAAGTACTTACCCATGAGTCTCAATCGTCCCAAAACAATATGTACAAGGATATGACTCGACTTAGCAACCATGTAATCAATTAGATAGTTAACTTAGGGTTTAACAAATAACAATAATGCACTAAAGATGAGTGCATACATGGAAGGCTAAGGCGATTTGGGTGTACATTTAAGTGGGGTGTAACAAATTCTTCCTTTAAGTAAAATGCTTAAAGTTAGAAATGAAAAGATAGGCTCGGAGGGGTGTACTAGGGGTTTCGTGTACTAAAAATGAGTACAACGCTAAGGGTGTGGGAAAAATTAGTTGACTTAACTAGCCAAGTAATATGACTTAAATGGTCAAGTAATTATGATACGGGTTTAACACAAGGGTGATCCTAATACCTCTTATCATGTAGTAAATCCTACTACACGAATGTAGTCTCACTAGCGGTCTCGGGATGCATCACTAACGCAAGTTCTAAAATCTAAATGCTAACGGTACACTCATAAGCACTAATAGTAAATGCTTTTCCTATCAAATCTAAAGGTGAACCTCACATATTTGGGTGGAAAATTTTTCTGAAAGTACGGTTATGTGCTAGTCATACAATCTCCTATCCATGAGACGCTTGCTATGGCTAAAGTTTCACTCCTAAATGTTGTAAAAAAATTTAAATTTAGCGCTAAAATTACACTAACAAGTATTTCTCATAGTTTTATTACACATCTACCATCAAACAAACAAACTCAAGCGAAAGTGTACATGTAAGGTATCATCATTTTACCCTCCCCTTACACTTAGGATGAACATTGTCCCCAATGTTCAAGTAAAGAATGTAAAAGTGAAAAAGTAAAAAGAATGAAATCAAATACTCCCCTGATTCGCTCGGTATGGATAATAAGCTGGCCAGGTTAAATCTTCCTCCAAGAAAATGAACAATCAAAGCTTCCCTTCCAGAATATAAATCATCTTCTTGTCATACATAACCTGTAAATCCTGAGAAAACAAACAAGTCAACCTCGCGTAAAATCGGCGGCAATCTATATAAGTTACTAAATCCTAGAAAACAAAGTAAAATATAATGCTTGTGGAATAAAGTTTGCAGATTTCCTGAAGATTATAAAACTTAATAATTCACAAAAACTATAAGACTCCGTTAGAAAAATAAAACTGGTAAAATTTCCAGATTTTTACACGTGACGCCTTCAAGATTAATCTCGTGACGCCATCAGAAGTGACCTACAGAAATTCTTGTGTTAAGTTTCCGGAAAATTTTTGGAAAAACTTGGTCCTACTTCCTGGAAAATACTGCAAATCTTCATTATGACTCAATACAAGCATTTGACTCTAACAAATACGAATATACATGTTCATTTAATATTGTGGAGAATCATGATCGGTTTGCTTCTTGAAAACATATTTGAGGTTTCCTCTTACACTTATCTTTTGCAAAAATACTTTTAGGTGGAGTTAAGACTAGGCCAAAACAACAAAATAAAGTATTTCCACTATTTAATTGAGAAACATGATCTACCAACAATAAAAATAAAGCATGCATACGGAAGCAAATTACAAACAAACAAAATAAAATCACACAAAATATGGGTTGCCTCCCAAGAAGCGCTTTTCTTTATTTACGAGTCTTGTAGCTAGACTCAAGGTCAGGAGTTACTACGTGACCTCATCGTTGGTTCCACTCTCTAAGTCGTCTTCTAAACTAGTATCGCTTTCATAGTGTAAGTACTTCGGGTCTTCGAACTCGAAGACATCTTTTCGATACTTAGAACCAAGCTTACTAACATCCTTAAAGAATCCACATGATAAAACAGAAGTGTTCTTACACCCTCTCCGAACATCTTCATCACACAAAATAAGTTGGGAACTTATCTTATCAAGCCCATCACAATCGATTTCCTTAAGGTCTCTTCTCTAGTACGACGTTTGGTATGAAACCCTCCTAATTCCATCAGCGAAGGTCATGATTCCGTTCCGGTCATCAATTATCAGATTAGTGATCTCGCAAAAGGGCGCCCCAAAAATGACTTGTGATAATCTAGGGTCGACATAGTCTTCGATATTGTCCACAATCGTAAATTACATAGTGAATGCCATATTTCCTACAAACACCAGGATTTCATGATCCTTACCAACCACTTTCTCTCCATTGTAAACCATTCCCCATCTGCAAATATTGTTATAAGGGAATAGGGACATAAAATTCTTCGGCAGGAATACGTTAATGTAGATGTTATCGAAGTACTTATGACCGATCATGCAGGGAATTTTGAGATTATTCGGATCACGCCGTCTTACCTTCCCTGATTCTCCATCCCTTGATCCATATAGATTCCCTTCAAGGGAAGGACGATACTCGTATACCTCCTCAGTACCCCTACGAAAAATTACCTTCTTAACACTGTTGGTAAACAATGCACTTCCATCCTTCTCATCAAGGATTACTCCCGATTCATTGATAAATGGTTTCCCAAGAACAAAGTTGGTCAATGTTCGATTGGTGAGAGGGTCCACATCATCGACCACAGCGAGGGCAATATTGTAAACAAGTTCTCCAATCATAATTGACATATTTCTTATTACCCTTGCATTATCAATCTTTTCGCACAATATGTGTTCTGGGAAGGCTTCTTGGTATAAGGAAAGGGGTATTATGTTGTCTGGGAAACTAGGATCTATATGACAATCGGTTAAGAGCTTTTCCTCAATGGTGCAGGAAATCTTAAAAACTTTAGGGTTGCTTACATTAATCCGATCGCTATTCCCACTAGTAACATTCTCCATTTTTCTCTCAGGCTACTCTAAAATAGATTTACCCAAAATGGTTGGATTTCTTGTATGCTCTTCCGATCTCTCTTTCCCTTCATCCGATTTGCTAGATACTTGCGCGGCGCACTGCTCGAATGAGTTGGTAGGGCTTCTGGCCAAATCGTGGTCCACCCTTGAGGTCTCATCTTTAGCTGTATGACCAATTTTGTTAGTTTGTTGTTGGGTTGGGTTAGGTGTAAAAGCAGATATCGTGGTAATGGTGTTTACGAAATGGATTGGTCCTAGGGGGTTGACAGGTTCTTTTCCTTTTGGTGATAGATGTTTTAATAGCTTACTAGGACTTTTTATTTTCACAGGGGAGGTTGGTGGACTCATGATGGTAACAGACTTAACCTCATCAACGTGAATAGGTTTATTAACAACATGCTCTTTGATAGCAGTTAACAGGTTACAAATCTTGTTATTCATATCAGCCTGCTGTTGTCTAAATTTAGCCTCGAGCGTAGAGAGCTGTAATTCTTGAGATAGAATGAATTTTTTTAGAGCATCTTCACAGCTTTGCCTAGGAACGCCTTGTGGTGGAAAATGCTCGGACCAAGTGAGTGGTGAGGAGTCATTGAAGGATACGCTCCGCGTTTGGTACCCTCTAAAATTAGGTTTATCCTTCCATGCCTCATAGGCCTCGCCAGAAGTTCGAGGACCTTGACCCATGTGTGACGATGTGAATTCGTTATAAGCACGTTTTGGAAGCTCCATGCAGTTATGAGTCTCGTGAGGGCCATTACATAATTTACATGTAGAAACAATTCTGTTTACTTGGCTTGAAGGTTTTTGAGCTTCGTAAGATTTCATGAGAGACTTGACTCGACCTTCAAGTTCCATGATCCTACGGTCGGGAGTGATAGAGTTGTTCGAAGGCAAAGATATTGCCTTGACCGTTTTGTTCAAATCACGGGGATCATTCCAACTTTCGTTGTCATAGAGAGCAAGATCTTCTATGAGTTCCCATGATTGTTCCGCACTTAGATCACGTAGCTTACCACTGGACGATTGGTCAATGGCTCGCCTCATGGAGAGATCGATATGGTCATAAAGGATTTGGACATAGAGCCAAAGATCTATGCCATGATGAGGAACTTTTTAGAGTAAGTCCTTGAAACGCGTCCATGCTTCATAAAGAGATTCATTTTGACGTTGTTGGAACATCAAGATGTCATTTCTAAGCTTAGTAGTTATTCTCGGTGGGAAAATTTGAGCAAGGAAACGAGTGGTGAGATCATCCCATGTGGTGATGGATCCCGCGGGTAAACGCTCAAGCCATTGACTAGCTTGATCCCGTAGAGAGAATTGGAATAGGTGTAATCGGGTTGTCTCTCTAGTTTCAACATCTAGGTCTATGGAATCTACGATTTTAAGGAAGTCCTTTAGATGTTGGTTTGGATCTTCAGAACGAAGTCCATGGAATGCACATCCGCTTTGCACCAACCGGATGGTGTCGGATCGCAAGGGGGTCACATTGGCTCCGGTGAGCTCAATGGTGTTTCGGTAGCCTTGGTGGCTAGGTCGGGAATACTCTCCTAAGGTGCAGGGCCTAAGAGGTTCTAGTGGTGGGTTTTGTTGTGGTGGGATGACGGGTTCAAAGATGTTCCCATCGTCCATGATGTCGGGTGGTGAAGAGTTACGAAAAAAAATACAAAGAAATAAGATAGACTAAAGAAAACCTAAAAATAAAAATAAAATCTTACTAGAAATGAATCTAGCAAGTAGACCTAATAAAAAGATATTCTAACCTAGACAATAACTATTCCCTGGGCTGCGGCGCCAAAAACTTAATACGTGAGAATCGCACCAGGCTTTACCTCTCAAGGGATCTTGAGAAGCTTACAACCCCCACCAGGCAGTGTACCTGATCGTTGTAGTATAGTATAGTGACAAGTACCGGGGGATTGATCGTTCAGCTAGAAATAGTGTCGCTAGGATTAGAAAACCTAAATACTAGTTCTAGAGATGAAGGATGATTATTTTTGTATTTTTATATTTTTTTTAGAAAGCAAGTAAAAATCTCGGGTTTTAAGGATTTGGGCGGAATTAGTTGCTAGTCAACTAACCCAATACTAAAGATGCAATCAAAATAAAATACTAGAAATGAAAATAAACTAAATTAAACTAAGGTTGTGAGCAATAAGTGGAGAAGTTGTGTTTACTTAGATTTCACTACTCCCTAGATATCTTTTACACGTTAATTACTTGTTATAGTTGCGTGGATGACGGATTGTATTCCTTAATACCATTCATGGGGTGGCGCACTTAATTCCCCAATCCTATGAGTGCCTACTTCACTCATATGTCGAGCCGGATAAGAAGCTCCTAACATGGGATCATTAGAATTTACTCATGCATTAAATACAACCAATAAAACCTAGTACACGTCAGTTCATGTTTCCAAAGACGTTCAAGCATGTTACCATTTGGAGATCTGCCAGTTTTCTTAAGCCTAACATCGAAATCATTCATCCAATACAACCATAAACAAGTAATCAACATCTAGGTTTCATTAGATCTAAGCAAACACAAGATAGATCTAGCCTAGCATGATGGAATTAAGACAAGAACAAGATATAGACAACCAACACATAGACATATTGATTGAATTAAAAGAATACTTATCTCAATTACACATGAAAGGGTTCAAGGGCTGAGAACCCTTGAAAAACCTGTAAAATTCGTAATAAGTTCGGCCTTAGGGTTTCTCCAAAACTTCTTTTTCTTTATGAATGAAAATTAGAAAACTATATATAGGAAATTGAGGCTGACGGCGTCAAGACCAAATTGGTGACGCCGTCATCTCGCCGTCAAAATACTTCTCGGACTGCCTTAATCTTCATCTGACGCCGTCACATGTTATGGTTTTCCAGGCCGTCACGTCTTTTACTCTTGACGCTCTACTTGTGACGCTTTCACGTTTGTACTGGGCCGTCATGCAAATTACTCTTGACGCCGTCAGGATGTTCTTCTTGACGCCGTCACCTACTGTTCTGTGGAAACCTAGAAGGGGGGTTGAATAGTTTTACGTCTTTTTACTTGGTTATAAAAAATTAGTTAAGAGTTTTGCTTAGCTTTTAAAACTTTGGATTCGAAAATATGTGATCTCAAGTCTTGTACGATATAAACAATAAATATTACACAAAGTATAATAATGATAAGTAATGAAATAAGTAAGAGATGGAAAGATCGAACCGCGAGACAAGAGATTTATAGTGGTTCGCCTACAAGGACACCTTCCTTGCCCTACTCCACTCTCCGAGCACCTAACTCGAGAGTTTTCTTCACTATATCAACAAGCTCCCTTATGGCGGAGAAAACCGTACACACCAATATACACACCAATCTACACACCGCTTATCACACCACAACTATGTCACACCTAAGTCACACCTTCTACACAACTTCTTCAAATCTATCTATTTCACAACTAACTACTCCACACCTATCTTCTTCACACCAATCTAATACCTAGCTTATCTTCTTCACACCAAGCTACTATCTAATCACACAATCAATATCTAACACAACTATCTACAATCAAATATTCACAACAATCTTCACAAAGAATAATGTAAAAGATCTTTTGATGATACACCAACAACTTGGATGTGGAGATCACAACAAGTTGTAATACTTCTTGTCTTGAGAGATAGAAGTATTCTTCTCTTGCACTTGAGAGGATGAAGGTTGGATCACTTTGAAATAAAGAATTTATATACTTATGATCAAAGGATAAAAGAATGGAGAATTGGATCTAGATCAGAAAGTTTAGTAGTGCAAAAGGTGAGGAAAAAATCCAGGTTTAAGGTGGTATTTATAGGCAACAGAATCTGACAGAGGAGCGTGGCCGGTCCCCTTAAACCTTGGCCAGCCCCCTTAAAATTAAGGGGACCGCCCTTTATAATTAAGGGGGCCGCCCAGCTGAAACGGCCAGATTCTTTGTCTTTTAGTGGGGAAAGTTTATTTGGTTAAAAACTAACTGATTTTGGTTAAAAATTTGAATTCATATATTTAGTATGAATAAAACATTTTTCTTTATTACCAAAAGTGTTTTTCAAAAATATATAATATGTTTATATGATTAAATAAACTTTGTAATTGCTTAATTAAACTTTCCTTTGATCATAAGATACACTAAACACTTTGTTTATTCATACCTTAAGTGATTTGGATATAAAGAGAAATATTAATCACTAAATACTTGTTTATGTCATAAGTTTTAGTTCTATGAGTTTATATTTTGTGATAATCAAAACATAGAGATATTGATAACATGTTAATAATATGTCAACATGTTCTCAGCAAGGAAAATTAAGACTTTGGCGTTTTCTTTACTTTTATGCTCCAAAAACGTCCGAATTGCTTCCTTTTCCAGATTTCACTCCCAAAGTACCTAAAATCACAAAAGGAACGATTTAGGGTAATATTTGATCAAATAAATTCAATTCCGGGTTTAAATGATCCCCTAAAAGTGGTTCATTTTTCGCCTCATCATATACCCTTACACTTGAGATTTGCTTGTCCTCAAGCAAATGCGTTTTTATTCTACTCAAAATACAAGTTAGGGATCATTTAACACTAATATAAAAGTAATTACAACAAATAATCGTTCCACTAAAGACCAAAGACAAGCACGGAGGTCATACACTAGCACCTCACAAATAGTGTTTAGATACTCACATCTCTCGGGTGTAATAAAGTATAAATTACAATAAGGAAACGGAAGATATCTCTCACTACCTGTCATAGCAAAATAGATTACCATAGGCTTGGGAACGGATCAAACCTCCACCACATGGCATAAGCACCTAAGGATGACATTCAAATTTTAAATTTGAAATGCGAGGAAAGGGTGATGAAGGTTGAATGTGAAGAAGGTTTATACGATTTTAAATTCAAAATTTGAATGTTGGGAAGGTGAAGAGAATGTAAAAGATTGTGTTGGAATGTAAGAGACAATAAGTACAAAAGTGTGTAAGAGAAGTGGTGTTAGTTGGCAAATAGAAATTTGAATCCAAGCTTGTAGAGAGAGTGCTGTGTTGAAGGAAATGATGGTTTGGGGCTTGATATCAAGATGAAAAAGAAGTGTTTAATGTGAGAGAATTAAATGAGATTATATAGGAGTGTGGAAGAATCATTTGTTTGTTTGAAATGTTAGGGACAAAACAAATTATTAAGGAACGTGTGATGGAGTGTCAAATTTGTGGAAGTTTGTAAACATTTATTATATGCGAAATGAAAGCATTCAAAGTATATTCAATCTTTCAAATAACACAATCTCAAATAGTCATTCATACTTAATCTATGATTATTTAACAATTACCATGACCTCTAATCATTTTGATGAAAATAAGCTAACTGCATTGCACAGTGGCGGAGCCAGAAATTTTAACAATAGGGGGCAACGAGCCGCACATAGGGTTAGATTAAATGATATGATTTTTCTAATGGAACTCGAACAAATCGGGTCGGGTTTGATTTTAAGGTATTTCTAACGACAAAATGGGTCGGGTTTGATTCAATAATTGTGTTTCTTTGTGATTTTTTTTTCTTTAAAGTTTCAATCATACATAGATTTGGAAGGTTTGGAAGGTCCCGGCTTAAAAAGTACGTAACATAGAAAACAAACTCTAAAAACCGACTGTGGATAAACCAAACATGGAGAAACAAAATAATAACCGAAAACCGAAAAACCCAACCAAGAAAAGAATGAAACCGGATGGTTTCTAAACAAAAACGCGAACTATTTCGGTTCGAGTTCAATAGCTAAATGATAACTTCAAAACAACTTTAAATCCTATATTTATTCGAATAATCTCTTAAACCCAAATACCCTTAAAAAAGAGTATAAAATTAATGCACCAACTACTCTAATGAAAGAAAAAGTATTTCTTTAATGTAATGCTCGTATTTTATTATCTTAACTACATATAATAGAGAAATAGTGAAATGTTGAGTTTTCAACATGGTCAAATGAGAGGGAAAAGTGAAATTTAATTAATATTCTTATTAAAACACCCAATACTTAAAAGTACAATGATTTATTCACATTGTACAACCAAATTAAAGAATAACTAAATTAAATACAACTAATTAAAACACCACTTACTAAAAAGTACAATAAAATTTTCATAATTTACAATTTAAACAAGCTACAACATAATCCATATAAAATATCATACAAATGAAAAGAACGTCTTATTATACACATCATACAAATTAATAAAACACACAATGCTTCATAATACCTAACAAGTTGATGGTACATATAGTTTTAAAAATCGGACGGGACCAACAGGTTCAACCGGGAACCGGTGTCGCCACCGGTTCGGCTAACCAATAAAAGCCATCTGAAAATGAACCAGAGAAGACCCGTTATTATACACATTATACAAATTAACAAAACACACAAAGCTTCATACAACCTAACAAGTTGATGGTATATATAGTTTTGAAATCGGACAGGGCCAACAGGTTCAACAGGGAATCGGTGTCGCCACCGGTTCAACTAACAAATAAAAGCCATCTGAAAACGAACCAGAGAGGACCCGTAAACAGATACAAACTGGTGAATCAGGCCTCATCGAGATCTATTTCTTTGGTTAATCGTCAAAGGGTACCCAAAGGAAAAACAAAAAAGTGAAATGTTTAAACTAAAAAAGGAAATGTTGAAAACATATATTTCAAAAGGAAAATATTAAAAAAAATAAAAAATCGGGTTGACCCGGGATGCTTCAAACCCGGCGGGTAGACCCGGATTAATTTGACCCGTTTTCGACCCAACCCGGCAAGTTCACCCGGTTTACATCGACCCATTTTTCGACCGAAACTGTTCAACCGGTTGAACCACCCGGGTCGAACCGGATTTCAAAACATTATGTTTAATCACCAAATCTTCAAACTTTTATTAATTTTCTTTTATAACCTATAAACTTTTTTTTATCTATAAACCATCTGTCGCTATAAAATCCCGTTGCTATGTACGGATACTCGTCTAGTATAATATAAAATGATAATGTGGATAACGACAAGTTCACAAATACTATCTTATTGTTACAATATGCCCTCACTTTCCCAATTCCCAAGTCCAATTGTACTCATCTTCATTTGCCAATATATATTCACCGGAAAAACCAGTTGACTCTCTGAATTTACTCTTTCAATAGTTTCAGTCACTCAAGGTTGAGGGCACCCCGAGTTCAAGAGTGAGGGCACCGGATATCATTTCTACTAATTTGACTTTTTTTCACAGTAATTTACCCTTTCCGCTAGGATGTCGTTGAGGGCATCGCCCCCCACTCCTTCCTACATGGCTCCGCCCCTGGCTTTGCATCACAAGTAAAGCATATCTCATAATGGGAAATGATGTGTTTACGCAAAGTAACATTTGACTTTGTTTAATCGAAAAGGAAGTAAACCAGTTACGTGATTAGAGAAGACGTACACACAAATTATGGTTAGGTGACTATTAAATATATACGAGGCATGCAGAACCCATGCTACGTACATGCTTCGAATCTAATTGTTAATCGCGAATTCTTTATGTGTATTGGTGAGTGTATCCTTAATTATTATTTAGTATGTTGTATCAAACGTTTTAACTTTCTTGTATAAAAATTAAAAAATGCTTGATATTGTTTTGGTTTGTGGTGTTGTATTTTATAAATGGGCATTTGGTTATTAAGTTGTGATTACTTTGTTTCTTTTGGCATATTATTTATTTGCATGATCAAAAAATAGTTTTGTTTCTTTTGATCTATTACTTAACCCTACAATACTTGTTCATTAGATGGTTTTTGCATTGTAATATGAAGCACACGAGGTCTATCTAATTGGTCATAGTTTAATGTGCGTTAAATATTTTTTTTTTATTAAGTTTGTAAGTTAAAGTTTGTATAATAATGTATACATAATAATGCCACATAAACTGTATAAAAATCGTTACAAACCTTTTTAGCTTTATCTCATTTTATTGTACAACTAATTTCATTGAAAATTAACATCGAAGTCTAACTAATATTAGTAAATTTTATCAATAAAGCCAATTCTATATAGCTAAGCAAATGAATATTAATTAACACACTATTGACTCCACTATTATGTCTTAAACTTAATGTTTTTAATTTACAAATTGGTTCGAGCAAAAATTATATACTTTTTCTTTTTTATTCATTATCCAAGTTGCATGCTTACATAAACTAATCACGCTAAAAGGTATCATTTAATCATTTAAATGTTGCTTTACATACATGCTCGTGCACATTTTCTTGAATCAATTCGCACATGTGAGCTACATCAGTAGAAAACACACATAAATTACTTGTATATGAAAATGCATTAACATAATATATATATATATATATATATATATATATATATATATATATATATATATATATATATATATATATATATTGCATTAGGTTAAATCATCAATTATTCTTGCAACCTTTTCAACTTCATCTCAATCGATAACCAACTTTTAATTCTATACTAATTACTAAATATCAAGTAATCAGTTCCAGCAAGCCTTGCACTTCCATCTCGATGTTGTATATACTTCACATTAAATGCACCGGTTTTGTTTTTCGATAAAAATTTGAACCTTTGCTTATGTTTAAAACTCAACTTTTTTATTTAATATTATAATTTACAAACGGCTTTAAGTTAAAATTATGTATTTTTTTCCTTTCTATTTATTACTCAATCTGATAGTTTTAATATGTTGTATTTTGCTATTATGGCAAACTCATTTAATTGGCGTAAATATTGGTTTCTCACTAATAATTCTACACATAGAAAAAGAAAATATTTTGCGATGCGCGAACCTTCTTCTTTTCAATAATAATTCAATTGCACACGATAAATTCATTATAATATTTCTTAAAGAGCATTCGAAAGCAACTACTTACATAAACTAATCACGATAAAAGTATCATTTAACCATTTAAATGTTACTTTACATACATTCTCGTGCACATTTTCTTGAATCAATTCGCACATGTGAGCTACATCAATAGAAAACGCACATAAATTACTTGTATATAAAAATGGATTAACATAATACATATATCTATATATATGTTTATCTATAAGAATCACCTAAATATGTAAGAAACAAAGAAAATAGTTGGTATCTCAATCTTTGGTTTCATTTATCTGAACATGCATGATCTTGTGTGATTTTCATGGTACCTGCGTATGATAACTAAATTAAGAAAAAAAGAAGACCAAGTAAATTACAAACATCTAAAAGATATGTGAATCATCTCCAAAATGTTGCAAAAGAAAATTTATATACCGCTACAAACAATCAAAGATCTAAAAGATGTGTGAATCATCTTCAAATGCACATATTAAATGTGATTTTGGCCGGTTTATATAGGCATTAATTAGGTTAAATTATTAATTATTCTTGCAACCTTTCGTAACTCTTGCACTACATCTAACCGACTTTTAATTCTATGCTAAATGCTATGTGATCAATTCGGGCAACACTTGCACTTCATCTCATTTCATGATTGTATAGTTATTATAAGGGTACATTAAATTCTAAGCATTAGTTATCTTATTCGAACTTGAGACGGGTGACACAAGTAATCAACACCTCAACCATAGCATTAGTTATCTTATACTTTATGCAATTTTATTGCCTACACAATAAATTATAAAACTGAATCTTATAGTATTATAGATACTACGAAGTAAAAACTTCACAATATTTAAGTAATATACCAAATGTAAGTTTAACAAAAAAAATAAATAATAAATTTACAGGTATTTTGAAATGTATATTAGCGAGTGTTTAAAATGGATATGCAGGGCCGGCTTTAAGGGAGTGCAAGAGGTGTCATTGCATAGGGCCACCGCTTAACGAGGGCCACAAAATTCTATGCACTTTAATATATATGTATAGACCAAGGATCAAATGAGAAGAAAACTTAAAATGAGAAGAATGAGAAATAATTATAACAACACATTTGAGATGCATCGACTTGAATTAGATACATCCCTAGTCTTTTAGATGCACCATAATATATTTTCTAGCAAAAAATTAGATGCATATACATATATTAGATGCATTTCATCAAGTTAGACGAATGCTATACATTTTTCGTCCTCTGCGGGTCAAATTTGGTTTTAGTATTACTTTGCATCGTTTTCACTTCAAAATCACTTTCGAAACTAATTGGGATGCATCTAAATGAATAGAGATGCATCTAAATCAAGTCGATGCATCTCAAATGTGTGGTTATAATTATTTCTCATCCTTCTCATTTTAAGCTTTCTTCTCCCTGGATCCTTACCCTATATGTATATACACAACATGGGGCTTGAGTTTAATTAGTTCACGCACTAGTGATATATGTTTATTTTGTATATATTTTTAAGGGCCTTTTTGTGGTGTGGCACGGGGCCACCGAAATCCATGAGACGGCTCTGTGGATATGATTGTACCCACGACTGGTATACATTATCGGTCAACCGTTGATGAGATTTTTCACCCACGACTCACTCGTAGATAAAAGTGGACGGGTTATCCACCAATCAAGATACGAGTACCCACACAAGTCATATGGGGGTTAAGTCCGTAGCTTAGGCGTAGCCATCCCTATCATTGAGAATTAAATGACCGCAATTAAAGTGGGGACAGATGGATGCATACTACAACATGACTCATCATACCGAAACCAATAAGCACGCCAAGAGCCTATCACTATAAGCCAAGTTTTCAATCTTAATGGCCCACACTCTTTGTTACGAACTAGGATTGTAAGCCACGCGTTGCCGCGGGAGTCGGATTTTAAGTGTGGTGCCGTTAAAAAAAAAACAAACAAACAAAAAAACACTGTAGCACTGTAGCACTGTAGCACTGTATTATTTTAAAAAAAGTTACTGCAGCCACACAAAAAAAATACTGTAGCAGAAGAGGGAACAATGACACCCACGCTAAATGTAATATATATATAATTAAGGAAGAACGGTGATGGGTATCACATGCGACGTTAAACACCATATACATGTGTCACCGGGATCTTAAGTCTATGAATATAAATATAAACAGATACAATTATACACGAATCATCTCACGTTACACAATTTTCAAGCATTTGAAATATCATCTCGTATTGTGAAAACAATACAGTAATTCTTTAAAGCTATTCGTCAACTTAAACTATAGTTTATATACATTGAGAAATATATAGAAGTTTGGTTAAATTACCATCGAACTTTGTGGTTAGACAAGGGAACAGTAGTGGCTAAGGCCTCACGTGCTATGTGCATACGTGTTGTTTGTTGAAGGCTGAATGGCTGATATGCAACAATAATTTGCATAACAATATAAATGATGCATGGCCACCAGAGGTTGCAGTTGGATTTTTCCATGGTGACAAACTGAGGGTAAAATATACGCAACTTTTATGTTACTATAACTAGTAACAACAATAATAACAGAACAAGAAAATCTTGTTAAGAAAGAGAACCTCCGATCCTACTCTCAAAAGAATGCATTAATCCTTGTGCCGAGCGTTTAATTGCTAGAAGTAAAACTTGAGTAGCACAAACACAAACTGGAATTTTTTTTGAAATAGTAACAAGTAGCTAGAAATGTGTCGCTGGTGGTTAGATCAACAGTAAAGTACAACATGCGAAATGGGGTCTAGTAAAAACGGGCAAAAACATGTTGCAGTAAGTACATGAAAGAAACTTGGTAAAAAAAAAAGTATATGCAAGAAACTGTCCGATTTTTATTTGTACTTACATATGTTGGTGCAATGGTGCTAGACAGGATTACAGTTTCGGTAAGATTCTGTGGTGAAGCATGCACTTAAGTTAAGAATGTATGGGTGTTTATGCGATAAATAAATAGCACTTCATCACAATAATGCGTCAAAATATGATACTCCTTGTTGGCAAAGCAAGTAAGGGGGACAAAGTGGAAGAAGATTTGGCTTTAACAAAGAACAATATTATAATTAATTATGTAATATATATAGTAAATATTAGTGAACACAATTATATGCAAGTTGGGCCAATATTATATGTTTAAGACTTTAGGTACATGATAATACCATTACTTTATGCTCACAAATCCAATTTAATATATACAGTATTTGTTTACTATGTGGAAGCAACAAGGGGAGGCATCATCTAGTACCAGTTGTCGTGATCATTAATTAATAAAGAAAACAAAATCTATTACTACTACTTTGTTTAGACCATAATACTGTGAAAAGGTTTTTTCAATTGATCAGGATGCTTGAACATGCAGTCATGCATCCTACGGATTGAGCTTTTCCTAGTAAAAAATATTTCCCAAATTTCATGGTTTAATTACTAACTTTCGAAATTTTTATGGCGCATCAAGTCATCAACACGTCTACATATATGGCACGTGAAGTGTCATTTGTTCTCATCCCTATACGTTGGTTAATGACTCGATAAAGTGTCTACCTCTCTCACGTGCACCCCATGCCAACGTCTCCATGACTCTATCCAGTCTTCTCAGTTCTGTATCTTCTTTTCAAATTAGTTTGATACTACAAGTTTATTTTGTCCCATGCAAGTTTTCTCAACTAAAAATGATCAATCTGAAACACATGCATGAATCTAATTACTTGCGTGGGTCGATGACTCAAAACTGTAAATTAGTCAAGCCTAAGAAACCTTTTTTTTAGCAAGCCTAAGAAACCTTGTTAATTCATTTTTGAACGGGTGTTTATGTTTACGAAAGATCCGAGAAATTTGTTTATAAAAGAGTAATTAAAAGAGCATGGATTATTTTAACTAAAATCATCAATTATTGAAGGGTCTTCAATATATAACGGTAAGTTCCTAGTCTTTTCCTTTCCGTTTAATAATATCTCGATTTTTTAATAACTTGTCACGATATATCACACGAGAAATATAAGCATCTAGAACATGTCGACATATCCACTTATCATTTCTTTCCCAAACCACTTGGTTAAGTTTCTTGTTTTAAAAAACCACTAACCTACCTTTTAGTCTATAAATAGTAACCCTAATTCATCCTTTTTCATTTCACAATCCATACAACACTAGCCAAAGAACTTTATAAAGAAACTTTGTAAACAATGAGTTTCATGAGCCGTGTATTTATGACAGCCGGTGTGGCTGTCTCTAACGGCCACACTGATCAAGGACATAAACTTAAGTCAGGCATCAACTCCATTCAGCATGGCAAGAAAGCCTTCACTTCCTCTGTCACTGGGGCTGATGCTGCTGATCTCCGACCACTTTCCGGCGTACTTGGTTCCGATGTCAGTGGAGAACAAAGAAGGAACCAGTCTGATGATTCTATCCGGCAAGTGATGTACATGAACTGCTGGGGTCCCAGTTAATATAAGTATATTTGATCTGACAAATGAGTTGACTCAGAAATGTAATTGTAAAGTAGGGAGATGTAGAGGGGGTGAGAATGAGTTTAAGTTGAAAGATGAGGGAGTTAATGTGTATAGAGCTGGATAAGTTGTGGAACATCAATGTAAATATTTTTCCAAATGGGACTGAAACTATTAATCTACAAAGTACAAGAGCTTTTTAGCAAAATTAGCTTGATGGATGATATTTGTTATCAAACATTAATCGGTAAACATGAAGCTTATTTACTGATTGAACTGATGATAAAATTCAAATGCACAAACCCAATTCTCCTAAGAAAAGCATTACTCGGTCTTTTTTTGGTTTAAAACTTCTTTTGGTAATCATATTACGTAATAGTCTTAAGTGTTAACTACAATCTAGTTGTAACTGAAAAGTGAAAACTATTCGAACATTAAAGAGCCCAAAGTTATTTATTATTATAGCTTTTATTTTTTGACAAATAGTAGGAGTAATAGATTAGGTTACAAATGCTAGCTAGCTTGTAGTATTATTAGAAAGTTATTAAGCGTAAAAAAACAATAAATTGCAAAGTGTTTTTCTTCCTAGAATCCAAAATTAAATTTTGGAAGTAGGTATGTATTTGACACGAAGGTGTCCATTAGTATGTGTTGTCAAATCATTCATATAGTCCTATTAATCCATTATCATATTTGTAAATCAAGTTGATGGTCCCGTCGTTCAAATTTATTTATTATGTGTAATTTATACAAGTTACAACACAATGAGACTGAAGTCATGAAACTCATCTTTGCACTGATGAATATTTTGATTTTCGTTTAGATTTAAATGAACTAAATATGACTGCTATGATTTTGCTAGCGTAGATTAATATGATTCATGTCGTCTCACCTAGAAGATAAGATCCGTAAACTGAATTCTTTGACATTTTTTTAATTCTAAAACAAAGGCACCAATTTTCTTATATTATCTCAACTTGAATTCTATGTTAGCTGCAATTGCATTGTAGCCAAACTCCCTATAATTTGTGCTATAAATTGTGATCTCTGAGTCTTGTTGTAGGTTTCTGATTTTTTTTTGTGGGTCTCTGATTCATTTACTTGTGAATTTTGATGAAGAATTATAGCCAATTGGCTATAATAATTGTAGCCAAGCTATCACTTTCTAATAATATTAATAACAAGTACAACTATATTATGAAAATAACTAACATAAAAGGATTACATGTATATATTTGTATATGGATAATAATACACTCACTATCATATATAACTTACTCGTATGTTATACGGACTACATGCATTTGGTATTTTAGTGGTCAAAAAGCATATCGTATTTTATAAATAGAAAAGCTGAAAATGGTATGCAATAATTTTTCCATGCATTAAGTAAAGGTGTTCAGATGGGTTAAACTCGGTGGTTAAGGTTGGCATAAAGTGAATATATCTCTTTCACGATGTTGTTCTATATATGATTCTTTTTTGTCTTCATATGATTATTGGTCTTTCATTTACGTGTTCATTCATACAAAATATAGTAGAATAAAATGATCCTTTAGTCTTCGTGAAAAAACCTAACCATTGCTTAATAATTGTAACACGCAAATATACGAAAAATGGACATTTATTCTTGGTAATCTTAGACAAATCTTTATGCACGCGCGTTAATTTAATCGAGTTAAGAGAACGCATAATGCACTATATAATACATACAAAGAAAGCATTTAAATATGGATAATCATCTCCCTTGCTTTAAATCTGGATAATCATCTCCCTTTATGTTGGTAAGAAAAACCAACTTCATTAAAGCGGTGTTCTTTTAAAAATATCTCTTAACATTTTTTTTTTATTCTGATTTATTTAGACGTAGTTAGATATTTGGCCAAAAAAGTGTTTGTTTGTTATGTTATTAAAAGACACTCAGTATTAAGAGTGTTTATTTATTTTTTTTTTCTAACTGTTAAGACACTGTAAGAGACATAAACTTCATATTGCTCCGGGTAAGAATGATTGTCCTAAACCTGTTCCACCTCCTACTCAGCCTAAACAAAGTGTTAATGATGGTTTTCAAACGGTTAATAATAAGAATAACGGTAAGAATGGTGGGCACAGTGCTCCGGGTAAAGGAGGTTTTACTAAACCTGTTATGGGTCCTAACTTTAGGTATCAACCAAAAGCGCCTCCTCCTGAACCAAAGAAGGTAGATAGTACAAAGAAGAAGGCCGCTGATGTGGCTAGTACGAGTGATACGAAGATTGCTACATTAAATCGATTTGATGCCCTTCATATGGATGATACTGATGACTTTGGTATTCCTACCAATGAAGTGACTAAGGATGTAAATTCTGGTATTCCAAAGGAAGCTAAGGAGGACGGGTCTTTAGAGACTGGTAATACATCACAAGAACCGCTTATGAGTGATTCAATGGGAACAAAGGAGGTTGGTTCTACTCCTATAGTTGAGAAAACTGGGGAGCTTGAAAAGCTACTTATTGATGAGAAAACTACTCTTGTGGATGATGATGCTCATACTATTAAAAAGGTTGATTATCCGGGGTGTACTTCTTCTACTAAGAGGGTTAACCCATTCTCTAAGGTGGGAGAGATTGTTGTTTCAAACAATGATAAAGAGGAGGTTGTGAATACTTTTGATGAGTCCATAAACCTATTTGGTAGTGGTCATGATCATGAAGATAATTATGATGCCTATTATTATGATGACTATGCGGATCAGGTCTACGATCTTCTAGAAAACTTGGATTCTTTATATGACACGTATGGTATCAAGCTCTAAGGTCTTAGTAGAAAGTAATTTTGTTTTCATAGGAGTCTAATGGTATCATTTGAGTAGTGGTTTTTCTTATTTAGAGAATTGAAAATATCTTGTTATGTGAGTTTTTCCGCTTATGTAACGGGCTAAGATATATGATTCACCCATATCCATTGTACTTAAATATTTTTTGAAGTAATATATTTACCGGATCTTTTGACCTTTTACCCAAAAAAAAACTTCATATTGAACTGATGGGAAATGATATCTTAAGACCTCTTAATGTCTCTTATTTTTTTTCTTACCCTTTTTTTGTTGTTAATTTTTTTGGGTTTGGTTATGATCATTTTATTTGAGTATTTTTATGTTTTCCTGTCTTGTTTCAATTTTGTCTTTCGTATTAAAAGAATGAATAAATGGAATCATTACATATTTTTTGCTAGATAAAGAATGTAAAACATGATAATAATTATGTGACCATTCGTATTTAATTTAAATTTGAGGCTTCGGTTTAACGGACTCATATATCTCAACTCCAACTTAACTCATTTAGTTAATCATTTTGAAAAATTCAATCTAAACCCAACATATTTTTTTATTTTATTTTATTTTATTATTTTTTTAGCACACATGAAATTGTGTCTTTGAAACTGAGTATTATATATTTTTTTTAATAAAGTTTATTTCTCGCGTGGATGTAATTGTTAATATTTGAATTGTAAAAATCGATAGTTTAACACATTCATATATTTTTACCAAATATAGAAAGTTTTCTTTGAGTCAGATTCAGAATTTCAAACCATTTTTCAAATTAACATGAAATTAGATTCAGACTTTTCAACCATGTATCAGATACTCATGTACAAATCAAATTTAGACTCAGACCTTCTTAATAAATAAAGTAAAAAATAAATTTGATAAACAACATCTTAATCATTGAAAAAGTCAAAAGTAGTTTTGACTCATACAAAGCAAGTGGGCTGGGAGTAGGTAGGATGATTGCAAAATGGTAAATATAAAATTGGCCCATCTCTTTCAACAAACTAGAGCCATGCTTTTTAATAACAAGGAAAACGGCACCCGCCGCGTTGCGGTGGGGCTCTGATTTGTGAGATCGTGGTATTTTTTTTTGCAGACACATGTTGTATTTGTTTGGAATAAATGTTGTGTCAAGTTATATTCGTAATTATCGTACGACGTCCTTTTTGGAATGAATATTGTGTCCGGCACCAGTGGCAGGGCTAATTTGTTGCTAATTTCAACTTATTTTTTTAAAAGCGCACGTATGTCAAAAGTATATTAATATTAAATTTGTTTTGTTTATAATGCGGATGCGTTTCTAGCGGAATAAATCGTTAGATATTTGGTAAATAAACTTTGCTATATAAACAAAAGAACTACATATAAACTTTTATAGAGCCGCATGTATTTGGCCCTTATAGTTTAAAAAAAATGTTAAAACAATTTTTAAAGTTATTTCATAAGTTAAGGGTGCATCTTAAAAGTTCTTTTATTTAAAAGCTATATATATTATATATATTAAACTTCAACATTTCTTATAAAACCGTACGTATGACAAAAGCATATCAATATTGGCCTTGTTTTGTTCGTTATCGACACGCCTTTTTGACAGTATTTTTTTATTCAAAAAACCGCAAGATATTTGTTAGATATATGGCAAATAAAATTCGTTATATAAAAAAGTTGTAAATATTTAAAAGTTGAGGGTATGTTTTATAATTTTTTTTTTACTACTAATACTAATATTTTAATACTCCTTATTTGTTTGCTAACAAAAGGTAATGGATTATTTTACTAACAAAAGGTGCTGGACTATTGGACCAAACTGTGCCTCGTGAAAGCCCAAAAAAATAACGGAATACTTTATGTTGTTGGGCCGAAAAAAAATTATGCAGCCCAGCTGACGTAAGCTTGCGTCATTTGACGAGGAATTATATGTATAGTAATTGTTTTGATAACAAAAATAAATAAATTACTCATCCATGATGTATATACTTGTTCGTATTTTCCTACACCTCATGTATTATCTGACAATTTCGATTGATTAAGACCTTCCAAATTATCCATAAGAATGTGGTAGACATAAATAAGATAACACAAAATTTTCAGAATCATACATATATCATATATGTAGATCACTATATCACAGATGACACATATGGACCTAGCTAACGGTGACAGACAGGATTCTAAAGTTTACAAGTATTATGAATAAAATCGTTGTTCCAAAGAAAAATAGTGAGTTTGGTCTTACATGTTAAAGGAATCAGTTACTAGATGGCTAGATGTACGTGGTGTTAAGAGACCTTGTTTATATAGACATCGTACTTTAAGAAAACAATAGCAATAGTACTGTTTTTATTTGGTGTTTATAGTTCATGTTTTTCAATAACAAGAACAATAGTAAACTTTTATTTGGACATAATAACAACTCAACTTATTTCAGAACTGTCTTAACTAGAATTTGTAATACTCTTCCCGTACTAAAAATGTTTATAAAAGATGTAATATGTTCGCCATTTATAACAGCTTGATTATTCATATATTTGGAAGCAATTCGGCAAATAGTTCCAAGAGCCAAAAATAAATAACATTTTTAAGACCCTCTTGTTTCAGAAAGTGATTGCCATTCTGAACCTAGCTATACATTTTTTACGACTCCCTTCTTTGAAGATTATCATCAATATAAATATATAATCTGAAATGTCCACTATATTTAGCTAGGCCCCCAGCAGCTCAAGTACATGACTTGTCGTAGGGAATCATCCGCTTGTGTTTTCTTATCTCCGCCCGTGACTCTGGACTCACTGAAGCTAGAAAATGGGCGGAGATAAGAAGAATCTGCCCCATTGGACGAAGTAAACGCCTTCTTGCTTTGTCGGATAGACTTGACTAGTGATTTAAGTTTGTATCCCTGATCAGTGTGTCCATTAGCAATCGCGACACCGGCTGCCATCCATACACGGCTTAGAGAACTCATTTCGTGTTTTTGTTTATGTTAGACGAACGTAGAGGTTTATTTATAGACAGAGTTGGGTGGTAAAGTAGATGTAACAATGCATAATAATGCTTTTGCTTTTTGTATGTTGGATACAACTGGAATATGAAAAGTGCAACTATGATCGAAAAGAGTAGAATATATTCAAAAGTTCGTAAATTATTTTATAAGATGAAATGGTTTAGATTCGGCTTTAGATAATCGCTATCAGCTCTATATGTGTCATTAACGAATATATATTCGCAAGTATCTATTAAAGAAAATTAGGTGATAAGATAACAAAAAAGTATCCGCGTATTTGTTAAATTACTACTAGTACTAATTTCCATGACTTAATATGTTCTTAACTTTTTATTTTTTTTGTAAAAGTCAATTAGTTATCTCATAATATATACATCGAAAATATATCTCACATATCCTAAACTAACTTGAATTCAAAACCAGTTGGTTATCAGAAAGCTTTTCATTAAAATGAATATAATTTGCGTCTTATTTTACCGGACAACATATTTATAAATGTTATATATGAACTCAAATTTAACGGGGAACCCTTTACTAAAAACTATATTAACTCAAAATATATGTGGACATTTTGTCAAGTATACGAACTCAAATTTAACGGGGAACCCTTTACTAAAAACTATATTAACTCAAAATATATGTGGACATTTTGTCAAGTATACGACCGTACAGAGACATTGTATTTGCATCAAGTACCAATTACTACTAGTTAATTACGTTCAACACAAAACGTTTAAAACTATAGTTGGGAAGTAAAAGCTGTTGCGTGTAGCACATAGGTGATATATGCAAATCGCAATTGATACTCTCGTATTTTATATAGCTTATCTAAGCTCAAAAGCTATTATAGTAGTACATATAAAGCAAATTTGAATATGACATGCAACTATGTGTTTCCCATTAATAAAAGCAGATATTGAATCAATTCACACTTTAAAATATTTAAGTGGTCGTGTAGGATGATAGTGAAATGCAATATAAAAGCGTGTCCCTCTTTCTCGTAAATCTTTTAAAGTGTAGTTTGAGTTTTCGATTATTGAACTTTTGAATTCTTTATGAGACGACTAATTATTTTGTACTTTCACATAATGAAAATGTTAATCAAAAGATACCTTTACTTTTCGCTTTTAAAAGACCGCTTAATTCATGTATTTGTTCTGATAAGTGAATTGGTCAAGGAAGATTTTATGACAATGTGCCATTCACATTGTGTTTGTGATCATATCGTGGTCCGATTAACAAAGCAAAGAACTCAAATGTTTTTTTTTTTTTTTTTTTTTTTTTTTTTTTTTTTTTTTTTTAATGTTAAGTATGTACTAAAGGTTTTGTTATGACAACCTTAAAAATTGTTGCTAAAAACTTTATTTTTATTACATATGAACTAATGAGTGATTCTTATTAGATGACATTTTCGATAAAAGTTGATGAAATCCTTATAAATCTGGATACATAACAAACACTCAATTCTCATTAGGTGAATTAGTTTCATACAAATAATTGTAGTAAAAATGATCATATTAACGACAACCCTAATTAAGGGCTGTGAAAAACCCATATATTAATCACCAAAATTGATACTCCCTCCGTCCCATAAAAACTGTCCAGTTTGACTTTTCAGAGTCAAACTGATTCAACTTTGACCTTAAATATTTTTTATGTGTTATATAATACTCCCTCCGTCCCATTTTTATTGTCCACTATTGACTTTTTTAGTCTTTCTTCTTCAACTTTGACCTTAAATATTTTTGTGGGTGTTATATAGTATTTGATGCAAAATATATAAATGGATTGAGTTTTAAGTGTACTTTTCAATGGTATAATTTTTTTCATCAAGTATTATATAATAAAAAATATATTTATGGTCAAAGTTGAACTAGTTTGACTTTGAAAATTCAAACTGGACAATAATTTTGGGACGGAGGGAGTACTTGATAAAAAATTATACCAATGAAAAACACACTTAAAACTCAATCCATTCATACATTTTTCATAAACTTTTATATAATACTCACAAAAATAGATAAGGTCAAAGTTGAACCAGTTTGACTCTGAAAAGTCAAACTGGACAGTTTTTATGGGACGGAGGTAGTAACACTTTACAATAGGACTATTATGCAGTCACAAGAACAAACCAGTTCATATATAGACAAAGAGCATCCACAATGGTTCAAATGAGCAAAAACTTTTTCACATTTTAAAAAGTTTTTTAGTATTGTTTTTAGCATTGCACCAATAACTTTTTTAAAACGTTTACACAAAGGCTATGTTTGTCAAAAGTAGCAATAAGCTGTAAGCAGTAGCTGTGAGTTGTAGGCACAGCTCACCGCTCGCAATTTTGTAAAAAAACATTGAAAAAATGAGCATTCCTAAAAAATATGAAAGTTCACTGCTCTTATGATAAACGAACAATAAAAATAAAAAAAACTAATTACTAACCGCTCATTTACTCAAAAAGCTATGCGCTAAACATAGCCAAAGACTTGACAAACACCAAGTTTTTTTCAAAAACTTTAGTTAATAAAGATAGTATGTAAACTTTTGTTAATAAAGATAGTATGCATTAAATGCTTCGAGTCATTGAAGACTTGAAAAAGAGCATTGTGATGCTCTAACGAATCTCAGAACCCAAATGACGTTGTTTTGTGTAGAAAGGCGAAACAAATAATTTTACCACTAATGATAATTATTTACTAGGCACAAGATATAATAAAGTATCTGATCTTATCGTATCTTGCAAGATTTAATGAATAATATAACATCTGAATCATATCGTATCTTGCAAGATTAATGGGCTGTTTGTTTGGGGTATATGGATTGAAAGAAAGGAATCATTTTTGAAAACAATCGTTTGTTTCAAGTTTTGGGATATGAAATAGTAGATGATACCTTTACATAAGGTATTTGATAAAACCCACCTAGTTCTTGTGGCTTTCTGAGATACCTGCTGTCATTTTTGACTTTTGTGGATCATTTGATTTCTTAGCCACACGTTAATGTACTTGTTTTTTTTATTATTTCATTTTTTATATGATATTTAATTTATAAAATAAATTTATTTATATATAATAATATATTTTCTCTCTCTAAATCCAAACCCAAATCCAAATTTGAATCCAAATCCAAATCCAAATCCTAAACCCACTTACAAACCAAACGGACCCTAAATGAATAATAAAACATCATATGAATATTTAATTGCTATCTGCTTTTCGATCAGGTAGCTTCTTAAAAAACAAACAACTTAACAAAGTATATCTTAATCTTGTACTTAAATCAAATTAGGGCTGAGCAAACGGACCGGCCGGACCGGACCGACCGACAAAACCGACCGGACCGAGACCGACCGGACCGGACCGACCACATTCGGTCCGGTCCTCGGTCTAAGCTTTTTGCCAAATTCGGTCTCGGTCCTGTCGGTCCGGTCCGGTCCGGTCCGGACCGACCAAAAACCCGAAAAAACTTGCCTAATTGGACCGGACCGACCGAAGACCGACCGGACCGAGACCGGACCGAGACCGGACCGACCATATTCGGTCCGGTCTCGGTCTATGGTTTTCCGGTTCTCGGTCTTCGGTCCGGTCCGGTCTTGGCCGGTCCGGTCCGGTTTCCGACCGATGATCACCCCTAAATCAAATGAGTCATTGATGGGCATTCGGGGTGCAAGATCATAAAGTCTTGAGTTACTTTACAAAAGCGTCTATTACAATAACAGTGTGCTTATAACAGTATAATTATTTAAAGATCACTTTTGCATACGAATCATGTTATTAGTTATTACAATTGTATATATGCTCATAACAAGATTCAAAACACTTGAAATGTGATAATAACCAACTCTTTTTGATAAACATAAAGGTTGCACATCAGACATATATAATGACATGTACATTCGATACTAGGTACTTTCTACATTATCTAGCTAACTAGTAACAAGCGAAGAAAATATATGATCAGTTGGGACCCCAGCAACTTAAGTACATAACTTTCCTCAATGACTCTTCTGATTGCTCTATGCTTTTGCTTGAAGCCATAGCTGCAGGAGCTGACAGCTTATTTGACTGAGCGACTGATCGAATGTTGGACTTTGCATGGTGGTGGATGGTCCTGATGGTATAGTTCCACCTTGCAAAGCCTTGATCCTTGAGTGCCTCAACCAGTCCAACTGTTCCTGCCACAATAAATGATCTTGTTCTTGAACTCATGGTAACGTGAAATGTGTTTCTTCAGTACTGTAAAGAGCGTGTATTGTGAAATGTGTTTGATATGATGAAGAAGCACATGATGAATGAGATATAAATAGATGCATGGTGTGGGAGAGCACCATGTTTTAGTAACCAAATCAGTAGGAAATGCCAATGGTTTTTAAGAAATAAATTTTACCATAGTGCCCCTCCACTCCATTCTTTATCTTAATTTTGTGAGTAACATCATTAGTTTTATTTACCAACAAATTTGCCATAGTGCCCCTCTACTTCATTCATACTCTAAATATGAGACGGAGGGAGTATTTTTCATGGGGGCACCACCTGCTTGAATATGGTAATATTGGCTAAATCCATGTGCATGCATCTCATGATCACAATACCTCCAATGTAAATTGAAATTTTTCTGCTACATTTTATGCTAATTAGATAAGAATCTACAGGTTTCAGTGTTTTACTAACAACTTGTACATATTATGTAGTTATTTATGTATTTTTCGAAAGGCAACAAATTATGCTATAAATAGATAGATCGACATAATATTCCCGCACGTACGAAAAAGTAACCAGCCCCAAGTTTTAGGGACAAACATGAGGAAATGCCAATGGTTTTAGCGCATTTAAATTCTCAAAAACGTTAAGATAACAATAATGTGACAAAAGTCTAGCTTTAAGATGAGCGAGCCGGTAATCGGCCAATGCAATGTACCTAAAATCCTAAATAATACATCTAGTGTTATTTTTTAGTTTTTATGGCTTGATAAAAGCCTTCAAGTTGCGCTTGACAATGACTACCATCATTCTTAAAAGATATATAGTGATGGCATGATTAAAAGGATTGAGACTTTCAATTACATGAGTATTTTAGACCAAGATCATTTTGTTTAACAAGAACGATATGGATATTTATAAGCAGCACCCCATTTACTAAATTATTGTATATAACGTACAATATTCATAGGTTACATATGTTTTTTCCCCAAAAGAATTACACAAACGAAAACGAAACAAACAGAGAACATAACGAGATCCAGTAAAACAAAAAAAAAAAATCCAATATATATCAGGCACAATGATGTTTTTATGCATTGTCTAGGAGAAAGTATTCCTGGTTTTACAAGGGTCAAAAAACATGTACAAATAGCAACCCTATATTCATTCTTTCAGGACATCAGAATCCCAGCCTAATACATTTTACAACTTATTGCCAAACAACTCCGAAACTTAACGTCGAGTCATCTCGCATCATCGATTGCTCATCCTTCGAGACAACTCCCATTTACCAACTAAATATTCTTCAGCTTTGTCCCCAGCAGTTCATGTACATGACTTGCTTAAGAGAATCATCAGCTTGTTTAGTTTTCACATCTCCTACACTAACATTGGATCGTAAAAGGCTCGAAAATGGACGAAGATTAGACACGTCAACTCCATGTCGGAAGGAGTTGATTAGTGATCTAAGTTTGCAACCTTGTTCTGTATGTCCATTAACAACGGCAACACCAGCAGCCATCCATACACGGGTTGTAGAAGTCATCTTGTGCGAAAGTGAGAATGTGTTAAACGACTTGGTTTGTGTTAATGTTATGGAATACATCGTGGTTTGAATTGGTATTTTGTGATATGGAATAAAGTAGGTACTACCTATTTATATAGCTGCTCGTAGTTGAAGTTTTTGGATTTTTAATTTACATGTGCATTAGTCATCATAAGGTGGCCAATAGCAAGCCAACAGGTTTCTTATCATGCAAACGAGGATCAATACCGATAGCCCACGTAGAATCGATGCACCTAGGCATGTTTGATGTATTAAACTGTTTTGCAATTTGATAATGGGTAGAAATGTAGAATCTCCATGTAAGGGTATGGGGGCATAGCGTACACACAATGGCACATGAGATAAGGGCACATGGGCTTACATGGTCGTAGCTCATGGTTCATTTTCACTCTGTCGTATTCTAGATTTTTTGTAGTTTACCTAAGTATTTGTTTTCTCTTTGTTTTGTTTTTACCTGTTTATTTTTTTTTTTTAAATAATTTTCTTAACCCGATATTATTTTTTCTGTATATATGGAGTAGAACACATCGTCAGTCATCAAATTTTATATATGTCTCGTGTGTTTCTATGCATATACTCCTTCCGTCCGACACGAATAGTGCACACTTCTTTTTCTAGATCGTCTCATTTTAATTATGCACTACCAAATACAAGTAAAAAAGTTCGATCAAATGATCATATTACTTTTCTTTAAAATTGTTTTCAGGATCGGGATTCTACCTATGATCGTTTTCGCTTTTGCAAGATCGTCATCGTAAGATCGATCGGGATCCTAAGATCCTACACTACTACAAAAATGGTCATAGAGCCCTGTTGAAAAGGCTCATAAATCCCGGTTTTGCATGAGGGCTCAAAAGAGGGGGGGGGGGGGGGGGGGGGGGGGGGGGGCTCTATTCGAAACACAAATAGAGCCCGGTTTACAAAACGGGCTCTATTCCAAGTTATAGAGCCCAGTTTTCATTTAAAGAACATGGCTCTATGTGGAAAAAAAAAAAAAAAAAATCTGTATATTCTCCAATTCCAGCTAGTGTATCAAGTTTTGAGGAGAAAAGTGACCCGCTGCTTGAGTTTTCGTCCTTGCTAAATCATCGTATATACATGCTGCATATAAAGCATCACTCGTAATAAGAACAAGTTAAATATATAATAGTTTTGATACCGAAGGGAAAGCGTCGATTGTTAATGAAGCATCCCCGGCTACTTTAACCATCTAAGAACTTACTTCAAGTAAAAAAAATATTCAAGCATTTAATTAACCAGAACTAAGTAACCTACCTGTCTAAGAAGTAGCTACGCCAAAACACAAATGATGAACCTTCTTCATAGCAAGAGTTTCATATGTTTGAGAGCATTTCGTCCAAAAAAGAAACAACTGTTAAGTAGTTAGCATTCATCATGTAACCAAATATCCTAACCTTACACTTAGAATCCTTACTCTACAAAGATTATTACTTAATTTACCTGTGAGTAATATGATATATAGCAATGTATGTCATTGATCATGGAAACTACGCTTAATGTAGCAATCATTAGTATAATTAAAAACTTACAGTAGTTTCAGTCATCTAAGAGAGACACGCCTCTGCTGATTTTGCCCTTTGTCATATTTATATATGCGTCCAGTTTATTACGGAAAATTTGATATAGTGATAAGTTTGTTAATCGAGTTCAACATAGAGCCTTGTTTACTTTACAATCTATAGCTAGGGATATTTTATAAAGTTGTTAGCAATGTTTGCAGTCCGACTATCACAAGCAAGAAAGAACTAAGGGTTCTATCAGGAAATTAACCGGCCTCACAAAAAGATGTTAGTCATCCTCTGTGCAAAGAAATGATAAATTGGACCAAAACTAATAGACGAGTATAAGGGTTCACTTGTGTAAAGGATCAGCACCAAAACTAGTTTTGCATACACGATGCTATATATATTTTCACTTAAACAAAATAAAGTATAAACTTTCTGCAAGAAATTGTATCACTTTATTTTTGCCTGTGATTTTAAAGTATATGAATATACGTCTTTTTCCTGTCAATTTTTGTTAATGAAGCTACCTATTTTTTTGTAGCAGGAATATACGACTAAGACCAACAGTTTTCATATTCTGAGCATCATCAAAATCAAATACACAATTAACGATTTTAAGATAACAAGGACATGAAAAAAGTAAAACTTACAATATATGAACAGTAGCTACATAATTGAATCTTACTTGTTAATATGCTTCTGCAATTCAGTCCGCATACATAACTGCAAGTCTATAGAACCAAAAAAGACACAAGAAACTCATTTTTAATAATTTATCTTTTACTTATTTGACCCATTAGTTATAGATCAAGAATACCTTGAATTGACCCATTCATAAGTTAATTGGCCACTAACTATTAATATTAGATACACTAATGTGTGAGATCAAATTTGAAATGTAGTAAAATATGTTGATGTCAATTATGTACGAACTATTAGCAACAGTTTGTTTATCCTATAATTTCTTGCAGATTAAGAGCAGGTAGAGTGACTTATCTAGTGACGATTTATGGGATTTAGGCTTAACTTGCAGCCAATAAAGCTGTCATGGGAACTCCAGTTGCCGATGGGCTTGGTCTCTGACGATAATAACGTAAATATTCCCTAGAGCCAATTGCTTTGGTTGATATTATATCATCAGTTCTTGTAGTGATAATGAGCTCAGCGCCACCACTCCCAAGTTCTATAGCGTTACTTGTCCCATCCCCTGAAACGAGTTGCTTTCCATTTGCACCCACCTTCAACCTCATACTCTGGGAAGTAATCTAGAAATGTTTTGTTACCGAGCTCTTCCACTCCATTGAAGAGGAATTTCTTTACAATGTCCTACACAAAAATAAACAAGATGACATTAAAATTAAGTGAAAATGTTCAAAAAAGTCAATTGTATCATAAGCAAAAGAGTTGAGGTCACTAGAACTGAAAAGATTTGATCTCAAAAGTCAAAGCGTGCTACTTTATGTTTAATGGAGTAAGTCGTGCTGGATACCTTTGCAAGTCTCCCCGAATAATCTTTTGAGAAGATGGTAGCCAGGATCCTGATTATAGCATCAAGGACATGTTAGAAATACTAAATTGTTACTTTATTGTATAATAACATGGGGGACTGATTACACTTACAACCTCAACTTTAACTTAATGACACATGTGTGTCTGCTCTAAATATCTTGATGGACAATATCAGTCTGTAATATAGATGGCAAGGTTGCAAAAATAGCTAGTTACTAGTCGGGCGGCCGACCCATAAAACTCCCACACCCATAAAGTTCATATCTTGATGGAAAATAGCAGTCTATAAGTCAATTTGATGCAAGCATTTATACCAGCCCAACAATGTTTTCACAGTGAGCTGAGGGACAAAAACATTAAGCCACAGATAAACTATTCACATGCAGTCAGAAGTCAAAACAGTACTTGTTATCAGTAAAGCCATAGAGATGGCATTTTATGCCTTACGTACACTTCCAACCATCAAGAAAATTAAACATGACATTAACAGAATATGCTTTATAATAAACTAAAGAAGATAGACAAACCTTTTGGGCTCTCCAAGTTAAATATCTATGTTGTGCCTCCCGATTTAAGCTTATTTGAGAAATATCAGTTTCCTTTTTTGCCTGATCCATCAAACAGAGCCACACCTGCAAATTTATAATAAGTAACTGAAAAAAAGTTGACTTAAAAATTATCTGGTTATATTATTTTCATTGATACTTGATGAGTGCTCAAACACTCATCATTTTTGGTCAAATCTGAACTGCAAAACATACAAAAACACTCAGAAATGCATCAAAATACTGAAAATATTTCAAAATTGTGTTTTATATGTTTTAGATGCAAAAAGAGTAAAAACATATGAAAAACGTACAAAGTTTCCAAAATTGGCAATTTCAGTCCCCCAACTTTTAAAAAATTGTCAAAACTAGTCCCTGGTCATTCAAAATATGAAAATTATCACCAAAGGTCCTTTTTAAATCATAAGTGGTCATATTTAGTCCTTTGGTGAAAAATCTCAAAAGTTTTGGAAATTTACAAGTTTAGTCCCTAGAGTTTAAAAATTGGCAGAATTGGTCCCAGGTGGAGAATTTTTGGAAGAAAAGTCATTTTTGATCCTTAGAAACTCAAAAGTTATCACATGTGATCCCTGGAAGAAAAGTTTGAGGAATTTACAAAATTGGTCCCTAAAGTTTCAAATTTGGCAAAAATAGTCCCTGGAATTTTAAAACATAGAAATTTTCAAATAAAATCCTTGGACTATTGATATGCGGTAGGAAAGGACCATGAAACAAGTTTGAAAGGTTTTACATTTTCAGTCCCTCAAATTCAGATTTTTACATGAATGGTCCTTGTGATTTTTTGAGCTAAAATAAACAAACCAAACCATAACTATCCTAATCCAACCCCTAGCCCAACCTGATCCATGAACACCCCTTGGCCCATTACCCCATCACCAGCCCACTCCAAAAAATATAAACTCCCTCCCATTTTAATTATTCACCCAGGGTCAAACAACCATTGGCCCTTCTCCCCCACTTGCCTGCAACTTCCAACCCACCCCCATCACATCTGCCAATCTCTCCACTACTTGTCCCCTCCTCCAAACACAAGAAACAAAGATCATTTATTGTTTCTTTAGCCTAGCAAAGTAACCAAAACAGTGACTAAGACTTTTTGGCGCCAAAACTATTTTTAAGGGCCAGGATTTGTTTCAGTGATCCAATGGACAAGAAAAATGATGGGATTTATTCAGAAGGCCACCTGGAGCTCAAAAGGTCAATATATAAGAAGAAAGGAGCAATGGAAAAAGGGCAGTAGAGTAGTTTAGTTTTATGTTGTCGTTTAAGCTTATCATTCAGTTTCAATTGTAATTTTTAGTTACATTATGTTGTATTCAGTTAATTTAGTATAATGAAAACTCTTTTGAACCTTTAATTCCAGTATTGTTCCTTAAATTCATATTTAGCAATTTTTTGTGAAATTGACAACTTCCCTTAACATTGTTAAATATTGTTGTTCTCTGGTTCTTTAAGCTTAGTTAACCTTAATTGATAGTCTTTTAAAGCTTTCAAAGCCTTAAAACTTGTTTAGATTATAAATTCAAAAATACAAAAAATTACCTAATAAATAGACAATAAATAAAAAAGTAGTGTTCAAGAGAAGGTAAAGAATGAGCAATGAGTATTTTGGATTGCTTTGGGTGTTAATACTCCATGGGGAGTGTAGGTAATGCTTTGAGGCCTTGGTTTGCAGTTCATGCTTGAATGTAAGGTTGTAAGTCAACTCTCCAATTCTAGTTTCATATTGTGTAGTTGCTTATTGGTGCTTATCTGTGTTCTACTGAGCTTATTTATTTTCTCTTAAACATAACCTGTCTTATAATAATGTGCTTGTTTATTAAGAATCATTTGTATACATATTGTTATGTTAACTGCCATTGCTTTGCATTTTATATCCTAGTGTCCCTTGATGGTCAAGATTGGTTTATTTGTGATTCTACTGTCCTATTGAATCTCTAAAATACCTTGTGCATCAGTCTAATAGGCTAAATTAATGAGAACCCTTGAAAAACTCATAATGATCATCTGTTAAGGGGTGTTTGGATTAGTTCTTTAACCTGTGTTCTTGTTGTTGCAAAGTTGTTGTTTTGGCATGAGTAGGGTGTATTAGTCAAATATAGGTTGGTTATCACTTAAAACCAAGAGTTTGTCAAGCAAAAAGTCAAAAAATCCATATATTCCCCTCAACAGTCAACTGTTGTGGATTTTGTGATCCATCACCAATCAAATTAGCTTATAAGTCAGAGCTTTAGGTTAGATTAGCTTTAGTTCAGCTTAATATCTCTTATTTATTCATTTAGGATCAACCAAATCTCACATAAGTCAACTTATCAAGTTTTTAGAAAAAGTCAAATGTGCACTTCCTCAGATTTTTCATTTCTAGCATGAATTTTCTTGAATTTTGTATTGTGTTTCAGATCTAGTGATTTTCAAGTCTTGTTGTATCCCACCTCACCTATTGAATCCAACCTTTGATACATTTTTGTGATTTTTTTCTGCTGGGCCCCACACAACCCCAAAGTCACTTGCAGGGGTGTTTGTCTGCCCTGCTGCAGCAGTTACACAGTCACCACCACCACTTTGGTGGTGGTTTCTGGCCACCATAGTGGTCCCACAGGCCATAACTTGGTTCCTCCCAACCCCCCTCCTGGTCACCTTCAATTATTGACCATTTGTTTGACCTCAAACCCCTGTGGACCCCACTGAATCCATCCATCTTTTCTGTCCCATGTTTGTGCAGCCAATGAGTTTAGAAATTGCTTATTTGGCTTTTCCAGCTTATTTAGTAAGCTTTAATTGTTTAACTTTATTTAAGTCCAATAAGCTTGTTTACATCTTAATCCATCTCTGGTTCCATCTTGGTAGTTTATTTTGAGCTTTTTCAAGCTTGTTTGACCAAAAGTCAAACTGTCACACCAATAAGCTTCCACATAGCTTATTTTTAAGCTCCACAACATTTGTTTTTACAAAAGTTTTCTATTTTTAGTTACTCTCTCCGTCCCAATTTATTTGTCCACTTTTAATTTTCAAAGTCTTTGTTTGTCAAATTTGACCTTGAATATATTTGTTTGTGTTATTTAATATTTGATACAAAATATATGAATGAATTGAGTTTTAAGTGTATTTTTAATTTGTAGAATTTTCATAAAGTACTATATAACACACATAAAAATATTTACGGTCAAAGTTGACAAAGAAAGACTCAAAAAGTCAAAACTGGACAAATAAATTGGGACGGAGGGAGTATAAAATAGTACTGTAAAAGAAAAATCAAGAAAAACCAATTTTAAAAATAAGTGATAGTTTCTATTTAATGTAATTTAAATTTTAATTTTTATTTTTAAATTTTTTTAAGCACTTAGCTTTTTTATATTTTTATTAAATTCCTCTTATATTAAAGTATTTTTAGTAATTTTTTCAGATTTTTATTTTGTCATTTAGTATTTATTAGATTTAATATTAGTTTTATTAGTAATTAATTAATAATTAAGTTTTAAATAGCATAATTAGTTTTTATTAAGTAAGACCTAGTTTTTATATTTTTCCTAGCTTTTATATAATGTAAAATAATTTTAGGATTTTTTTCATAATTTCTACTGTTCATTTGCTATTTTTTATAAATTAAAATAGTTTAATTAGGTAATTAATGTTTCATTAGTAATTAATTAATATAAAAATCACAAAAAGACAAAAATACATATTTTTAATTTTAAAACTTATCTTTAGTTATTTTATAATTTTAAGAAATTTTATTTTCATTTTTCTAGTATTTAAATAGTATTATATTGTATTTAAGTATTTTAAATATTAATAATTAGTATTAATTAGTATTTAATTGATATTAAATAATTAAATAGTGTAAAAATTTATTTTAATTTTTTAAAAATTTTCTTTTACCCTTAAGTTTGTAAAAAAGTCATTTTCACCCCCTGGGGATTTTCAGATTTCAATTTTCACATATTATTTTGTACGTTTACGTTTTATTTAAATGTAAACGTACGCGTTTTAGGTTTTAAACGTTTCTGGTTTTTCTGATTTCACAGACTTGTTCATATAGCTTGTTTCAGCTATTTCTTTGTAGATTCCTTAATATAACCATTCACAAACCCCTTTCCTGTCCAGATTCACCCGATCACAAACCCGTTTTATAACCATCACACCTCGTCGGGACATAACGACTCGGGGAAACCCTGTACTCCCACGGAGATTGATTCTAGGCAGTTTGACTTGGTTGACCATTCCCTGATCAATTAGGTTGACCGTTTGAGATCAATCAATACTATAGGACTAAACACACGGCGGATACGTGGTTATATTAAGTCGGCACACCATAGATCTTAGCCATCCATTCGGTATAGAAAATAATCCCAAAAGTCCAAAGTCAACACACCTTGTATACTTCAGGCCAAAAGGAATCAAGCT
The DNA here is from genome assembly GCA_030686995.1 of Artemisia argyi. Classification (NCBI taxonomy): domain Eukaryota; kingdom Viridiplantae; phylum Streptophyta; class Magnoliopsida; order Asterales; family Asteraceae; genus Artemisia; species Artemisia argyi. The sequence continues at coordinate 153,468,663 of CM060698.1, read as the reverse complement.
TTTATAATACTTCTCGTAATATGTCTCATCCATGACATCATACAAAGGATTAAGGTCCCTGCAATGGGTCATAAATTTAAGTCATTGATAGTGTTAATACAAATATCGTCTAAAAACGTTATTTATATTTTATGATCTTTGTTAAGTTTTGTTAATGACAAAGTATGAACTTTAGCTATAAGTAAATCATCACTTTAAGTGTTTAAGTCTTGTTTAACTAAGGTTTACATTTCCTTTTAAACAAAACATTATTTTTATTTCTTAAATTAGAAAGTGTCTTGTCACATCACTTTTATTTCTTAAAATAGTAATGTCACATCACATTTAGGGCAAACTTTATCAATATACATTTATGGTAAGAAAGAGTGCTTGACTAACCATATGTTTGCTTGCAAGTCTTGTGTTTGACTAGGTATAATGAGATGTGACCTTGTTTGGTTTGGAAGATTTATTGCAAAACCAACTGCAGCCCTGACGAAACCCTGGGGGTACACGGGCGGAACCCATCTGAGGGTTCCGCCTGATCCGCCAGACCTGCAGAATGGTTTGCTATAAATACCAAATCATTTGTTAGTTTTGAGTCACCCCTTTAGGACATATTTTCACATACTCTCTCAACTAACTCAGTGACATTTGACTTGTGTGATTCTCTTATGTAGCAAGGGACTTCACAAGATTATTCAAGAAGTTACAAGATTCAACTCTAAAGTTGCAAGTCTTGTTAGCTTGGTCATGTATAAGCTTTGGTTGTTTATACTTCATTTGTGTCATGTATGTAGAAGTGATTGGTTAGTATTTTAGGCCTCAAAATATGTAGTGTGTCGGGAGTTGTTGTACCCTTGTAAAAGAACTAACGGGAGTGGTTGTACCCTTGGTAAAGAACTCGACATCTAGCTTAGTGTCGGTAAAAGTGTAAGCGACGATGTAAAGGTTTTCTCCGCCGGTGAAAGGAGCTTGTTGATTAGTGCTTATAACTCTCGAGTTGGACACTCAGGGCGTGGATGTAGGGCAAGGAAAAAGAGTCCTTGTAGCCGAACCACGATAAACAATCGTGTTGTGGTTTGATCGTTTCTTTCTTTATCTTTGCTTATTACATGTTGTCTTTTAGTTAGAATCGCTAATCACATATAACGCTTTTCAAAGAACTAAACAAGCAAAGTTAGGATCATCATAAGTAAAGCTTTTCAAAGTATAAAACAAGTAAAGATAGAATTGTCATTCACATGAAAAGCTTTTCAAAGAATCAAACATATAACATTGTGTCTATATCTTTATGCAAACGTAAAGTTTTTTAAAAGGATAGTCAAGCTAAAAAGGATTTAAAAAGCGATAAACTATTCAACCCCCTTCTAGTTTTCCACAATTGGCATCAGGAGCTACGTTACTCAAGATCTTTAAAATAGAATGTATTTAAAACTTGGATCGATCCATGGATTTTGAAAATCTCAAAGAAGGGCAACCTATTCAAAACCCACCGCTATTTGAAAAAGAAAACTTACTTAAATGGTAAAGTAATTTTGAAAACTATGTGAAATCAATTGATCAAGATCTTTAGCACATTATTTATTTTGGTGATTTCAAATCAAAGAAAACAAGTTTTTGAAAACCAAGATAACTATCTTAAACTTGATAAAAATACTAAAGCTAAAACAATGATTTATAAAGCTTTAGTACCGAATATGAAAGAATGTATTTTTGTCAAACGGCTAATGACATTTGGAAAAATATGTTAAACTTTCATCAAGAAATATGTCAAGTCAAAGATGATCAATTTGATCTCACATATGAATTAGAAGTCTTAGAAATATTAATAGATAGACATTTAGTTGTGATGAATACATGTACTACTAGTTTAAATGTTTTAAATGAAGGTGTAAGTGAAGATGATTACTCGTGTTGAGCTCTTAGGGGACTTGCTTGCGATTCATGGAATAACACGGATGAAGATGAAGCCAACCATCCGGTTTGTGATTCTCAAATAGATAAAACATCAAGCAAGGTACATTTTGAAACCAAACACTTTTGCTTTGAGAAATTTATCCTAGAGTTTTCTAAAATAGAAAATGAGTCTAAACGTTTATGCAACATGGACCTAAAAACTATCTTTAACAATGAGTCTTCAATATCTTCTCAGAATATCTTTGAAAAGAAAATCTTGTTAGAAGATAAAATGTCGAGAATTAAGAGTAATGTTGAAATTGATCTAGAATGTAAATTATGTCTAGATTACAAACATAAGATTAGAAAGCAAAATGAGAAAGGAAAATTATTAGTTAAATTTAATGAAAGCTCAAAATCTCTTGAAAGATTGTTGAGGATTCAAAGGTCGTTTAAAAATAAAACCGGATTAGGAGTTAACTCAAAAGCACCATCAACTAGTAAAACAAAACAAGTAAAATTTGTCTAATCTAGAAGAGAGATTTAGAGATAATTCAATCTCTAATAGAAACTCATGATAAAAAGTTTAAAATTATCATGCTCTATGATTTTATATGATTATCTAACCTTCTTGGATACATGAGTAATTGAGTTTCAAAGCGTGTCGTCAAACCAAGATTTTACGCGTAGTGTTTATCCTCTTGATAGCATCATTATGCAATTTAAAAGGTACGCATTACTTCAACTTGACTTTGATTGTCTCTTGTTTCTAGCATTATGTGTTGGAATATGTGTTATTAGTAATACTCTAAAGTGTTTACCTGCTATTTGTAATAACTAAGATTAGATTCTATGCAACAGGGAATTTCATCATTAGTACTAGTAGGAGATATAAGGTGTTTTGGTTCTTTAACCATCAAGAGATAAACACAAGAAACTCTTGAGTGAGTCTCACTCAACTCTTGCTTACAAGTGAGCTAACAAAGAATTTCCTAAGTGTTAAAATGTCTAACACTGTTGTGATGCTTGCAAAAACAAACCTTGTTAAACAACGTTCTCAAACACCATACTTTGAGTCTTAAATTGTTTTTCTTCGATCACTCCTTTATGATAATCTCACATAAAACACATAAGGTGAAATAAATCACATTAGCATACATTAGGATGTGTGGAAGAAAATGAGTTTTCAACACCGAGGTTTCACACATCAAATGTGACACTTAGTCTTATGATGTTGTACCTCTTGGAGTTTTTTAAAACAAATAGAAGTTCATAGTGTTTTAAGTAAGAAAACCCAAAGAGTCGAGGAGTCGTTGAATATAACATTTAACGAGTGATCTCCTCCTTCTAAGATATCATCTTTGGTAGATGATGACTTAGTCGAAAGTCCAATGATGGCAAGACAAGTACGTTGTGTAAAACATTAAGAATAAAAGTACAAAATAACATCTTCCCACCTTGAGTCAAACATTGAATCAAGCAAAATTGACATAAGTTATAAAACTTGATTTATAGGTCATAGTTGTGTCTAAGCAAATTCAACCATAACAGTCTTTGGAATTTAGAGTAAAACAACTAGTGAAATAAAATAAGTGTTTTGAAGTAATCATGTGATTATAAGTGTCAATTTTTGAAAGTCTTTTTGATAATAAAAGCAAGCTCCAAAAGCAAGGGATTTTAACTCAAAGACATTCCTAGTTACTCTCTTGTTCTCAATGGTTAAGTTATTGATAATAAAAGCAAGCTCCAAACGTAGAGAAATGTTTGGAAGACTACTTGTTCTCATAACAATTAGATCCAACATTATGTTTAGTGTTTGTCTATGTGCTCGTTTTAAAGAAGATCCTTAAACAACTCTTTAGTTAAGCTTATTTGGATACATCGTAAGGTACAACACAACTAGGATTATGGTATCCCAAAAGAACGGGAATAGAAACCATAGTGTATGCCAAATGGAATTATGGCGGTAATAAGTTGATAAGAAAAGCACAAGTGGTACTTGCACTTTTATACTTACTTACCCAATGATTCTCCAAAACACGTAAGATTCTCAAATTAGTTTCGAATGGAGAAGCACATCAACAAGCTCCGCTTAAACAAGCATATACACGTCAACAACAGAATTCTTTTATCAACATTGTTATCTCTTCAACAAAGGAAGCATCGACTTCAGCGACAATTCAATCTATTATGTTCTTAATTGACATATTGTGATCCATCATCAACGTCTTGGTGAAAACGTTCATTGAGGAACATCTTAAGTAAGAAAGTCTACAACGTTAACCATTCTATCAACGTTTTCATAAAACCTCTTGAATGAGAAGCATTCATCATCCCTAGGCTTAGTCAAAGACTCATAAGACCTAAAACCTTAGTTTTGAACATTAGGATAAAACCACAAAAAGAAAAAAAAACATGACAATCCCTTTTGAATTTTCCCTGCAGCTCCCACGGTACCCTCAGACCATACGGGCGGAACCCTATTTTTGGTTCCGCCTGGTCCACCAAAGCTACAGAATGTTTTATTCTTAATTTCAAAACCAAACACCCTCTTAACTTAATCATTCACTTTCAAACAGCCATCACCCTCTCAAAAACACATAACCACACGAAATTTAGGGCTTTCAATCCAATCTATTCAAATCTAACTAACTTTGTAAGTGTTCCAATCACAATTGCATTTTTAATTCAAGTATAACATTCTTATTTACATTCATTAACTAGAATCTTAGGGTTTATGCATAAAACTTCTTGATTCATGAAAAACTTGGTGGCTAGCCAATCATATCTTCCATTAGTTAAAGAATTGTATCCCTTTTGTTGTTACTTTGTTTTGCCAAACACACCAAGTGCATTGTCTTTCAAAAATCGCAATCCAAGACTAGAACATGATTCATCACCACATTGTTAAAACAAATGAAAAACATCATTAAAACATCACTTGCATACTATCTCTTGAATGCTAAAGGGGATACATAACTAATATGTATTTTCGGGTACATTCAATCGAAGACACATTCCATTAGGAGAGTGTTGGTTATCTTTTGCTTTTATAACAAAACTTGCAAGACAAAACAATTTGGGAATCAAAATGAGTCAAGATAACCAAGTCTCCACATTGTTTGCATATAGGAATATATTAGAACATTCACATTGTTAAAAGTCATTAACATATAATTTTGTGTTTTCTAGGAATCAACATGCCTCACGCAAATAGATCCGATCACAAGGAAACCCTCAAGTACATGCCCAAACACCATATGACCAAAGGTCTCAACAATGTTCGAGTAGAAACCTTTAAGGAACTAGAAAAACGCTATGTTCACGAAGGTAGAACCATTGATCCATCCTTTCTAGAAGGAACATCCATTCGCCAAAACTTTGCCGCAATCAACTTTGATTGTCTCCTTGATATAGATGAGCCAATTTGTCCTAGGTTCATCTTAGAATTCTATGCAACCATAAACCTTTCTGTTGATATAAATAATTGACTAAAAACATTATTCATATCTTTCGATATCTCTATGTTTTGATAATCACAAAACTTAAACTCATCAAACCAAATATTATGACGTAAACAAGTATTTAGTGGTAAATAATCACTTTCACCACCTAATCACTTAAGGTATGAATAAATAAAGTGTTTAGTGCAATTTATGATCAAAGGGGTATTTAATCAACTAATACAAAGTTTATTTAAATTATATAAACATATTATATATTTTTGAAAAACACTTTTGGTAATAAAGAAAAATGTTTTAATCATACTAAATATATGATTTCAAATTTTTAACCAAAATCAGTTAGTTTTTCACCAAATAAACTTTCCCCACTAAAAGAAAAAGATTCTGGCCGTTTCAGCTGGGCGGCCCCCTTAATTATAAGGGGCGGTCCCCTTAATTTTAAGGGGACCGGCCACGCTCCTTTGTCAGAATCTGTTGCCTATAAATACCACCTTAAACCTGGATTTTTTCCTTACCTTTTTGCACAAAAACTTTCTGACTCAAATCTCCATTTCAATCCTAAAAATCCTTTGATCATACAATTCATAAGCCTTTGTTTCCAAGTGATCCAAAGCCTCATTCTTTCAAGTGTAAATAGAAGAATACTCCTACTTATCAAGACTAGGAGTATTACAACTTAGTATCATCTTGTTATCTAAGTTGTTTATTTAGTTCATTTTGTATATCATTTTCTTCTTTGTGAACATTGTGTATACATTGGTTAGGTAAATTTAGATATAGGATCTAGATCCATTGAAGGTGTGAAGTTGTACTAGTTGTGAAGAAGTAGAGGTGGATAGGATTTGGGTTAGAAGAAATAAGTCGTAATTGCATATTGAAGTGGAGATAGTTGTGAAGACAAAGAAGTTGAAGCTTTGAAGTTGAAAAGACCTTGAAGCCTAGAAGTTGTGAAGTAGTACATATCTTGGGGTAGTGGATAGGACTTAGTAGTGAAGGTGTGAAGAAACAAGTGGCGTGAAGAAAAAGAGTTAGGAAGTATTAAGTTGTGAAGAAGCTAGGAGCAAAGTAGAAAGTTGTGAAGAAAGTTAAAGTGTAGAAGATTGGTGTGTAGAAGATAGGTGTGAAGAAGATTGGTGTGAAGAAGTTGTGATTGTGGTGTGACATTGTTGTGGTGTGCTAATTGGTGTGTAAGGTTTTCTCCGCCATAAAGGAGGTTTTTGATCTAGTGAAGAAAACTCTCGAGTAGGTGACTCGGGGAGTGGAGTAGGGCAAGGAAGGTGTCCTTGTAGCCGAACCACTAGAAATCCTTTGTCTCTCGGTTTGATCTTTCCATCTCTCACTCTTTGATTAATTACTTACTTGCATATCATTCATAGTTACAATTGCTTGTGTGGTGCGTATGTTGATTTCACATAAAGATCAAACTAAAACGCATTCATAATATTAGTCTTTCAAAAACAACCCAAGTACACAAACTTATATTAAAACACTTATATATATATATATATATATATATATATATATATATATATATATATATATATATATATATATATATATATATATATATATATATATATATATATATATATATATATATGGTATACGAAATTATAAACTTTTTCCAACATTAAACTTAAGTGGTGTTTATACGAAATCGTAAATAAACTTGTATCTATATTTCCGCATTAAAGATTTGAAGCTTTCATCTAAACTTTGAAGCTAACTTTTACAAAAATAATAAAACGAAAAAGACGTAAAACTATTCAACCCCCCCCCCTTCTAGTTTTCCACACTTTCCACAAATGTTGTTGGTAAGATATCATTAAACTTCACAACCAATCAAACACCACATTACATAGATTTGAAAGACTTAGCTATCATTCTTGGTGTCCCAAATGAGGGAACTTGTCTCTACACGGATAAATGACCCATTTCAAGTCTTGATTCTATTGAGCGTTTTTATCCATACGACAACCCTCTAGTTAGTAAGGAAACAATCAAGGAACATCTCTTCGTTAGAACCTCTACCATAAGAAAGAATCGTTCGGGGAATATTGTGGCTAAGGATCCTTTTGGTATGGAGCTCAATGAGCTTAAACCACAATTTAAGAAGTGGAAAGAAATTCTTAGAGCTAACGTCATAAGTACCATAGGAAATAGAGATCATATCAACACATGTCTTTGCTACATGCTCTATAGCATTTCCACCGGTCAACCATTCAACTTAGCCTACTACCTAGCCAAAAGAATGGCCGACATATCCTTAGTTGGAACAACCGCTCTTCCGTATGGAATGCTTCTTACTCGCCTCTTTAGAGCAATCTCACCCATTTCTCCCAACGACAATGGAATGCGCCTTGACTATTCTCTCGTTCCTCACATTTTCGTTCCTCTAAGTGATAAACGAGTTTTCAAGGGTAAGGGCAAACGTACTCGCTCACCTACACCATCATCATCATCATCATCCGACATGAGCGAGGACGATAAACTTCCTAACTCTAAGTTACCTCCTTTAGAATACCTTCAAGCACTTCCCGTCATTGACAATTAATGCATCCGAAGAGTTCAAGCAAACCAAAGGAATGTTCAAATGCTTTGGAAGGTACCTAAGCAAGCTCAATAAGAAGATAGACCGGTTGTGAGAAGAGTAAGGAGTGTTTGGCTTATGAATGTTTTAGAACCTTTTATGTGTTAAACTACGTGATTTGTATTGTTTTTCACTTTCATGTTTCAGTATGTTTGTTGGATTATGTTTGTATGAGCTTTTATGCATAATGACAATGTTTGAGGTGTTTGTTAAATTTTTTTATGCTTATGGCAATTCTTACTAATTATAGTGTAATCCTCGACCTCAAGGTCAAAGTCCTATGATATGTATGTTTACGTGTCTAATTTTTGCATTGCCTAACCAGAAATGCATTATCTTTTTGATTTTAGGAGTTTTCGAAAATTTTGAAAATCGTCTCGCTGGTTAAAATTGCGGACTACCTAATTTTTCAGCCTTGGCGGATCTGACGATACCAAAAATTGGGTTCCGCCAGTGTATTTTCTGGGAAACCCAGAATTGGCCCAACGGACCAGACGGTACCCTCAAATGGGTTCCGCCTGTGTACTGCGAGGGTTCCGCCAGACACCTGCAGAAAATTTGTCATTTTTCTTAAGTCCAAAACTTATAAAGTGTCAAAACCATTATCCTAAGTGAGAAACATCTTCCATCAACTCCAATAACCATATTAGAACAACTCTCACTCCATAAAATAATTAGGAAGCCGCTTCCCTCCAAAAATTCAAATTCAAACATAACTAACTCAAGGAACCCTTTTAAAGGATCCTTCAAACCATTGAAACATTTTCAACCAAATCACATCCCATGATCACAAAGCATTGAGTGCATTTGTTGGTCTTTCACTCCACCTTATTCCATTGGATTGACATGCAATGATTTGACATGTTCATGAAAACTTTGTAAATCATTTGAAACCTCAATCGTTGAGTGGTAGAACATCAAATCCAAACACCCATTTCAACATCTCCTCCACCCTATAAATTTGAAAGTTTTGCAACAATTAAAATCACACCATCACCATTAAAACTTCTTCTCTCAAAACATCAAAACCACACCTTTGAAATGACTAAATCCAACACATCATCCAAGTCATCAAAATCCTTCTCAAAAGCCACTAGGATTAGTGTTAAACCTTGTTGCTTCAACAAAACCGTCAAGTCAAGCTCATCTTCTTCAAGTGATGCTTCGCTTAACATTTCTTCACCTATCCAAGATTTCCTTAACCTGACTACTTCAACACCAACCTCAACACATTGCAATACCAACGTAATCACCTTTCAAGATTTGCTTAATCTTGATACTCCAACACCCTCTCCAACACATTGCTACACAAACATAGCCACCATTCCTTCACCTACTAGACCTTCATGTGATTCAACATCACCTTCTCAACAAGCTCAACCAACTAAAATTTCATCACCTCAATCACCTACAATTTCACCAATGGAACTTTTCCATACACCTCCAACATCACCACTACCTTATTTGGAAACATTAGAAGACCTATCACCCAAATCATCAAGTCCACAATCCTTATCACTCTTTGACACCATTGCTCAAATGGAAACCCAACAACAATCTAGTGACCAACTAGATGATGAACCCCACCAACCCTCAATGATAGAATGGTTGGCTTACCGTTATGCTAGACCATCCATTTTTCCAAATGATCAAGGCCATACCCACTCACAATCATTTGTGTTTCACCCAATTTACAAAGACCTTCATGGCAATCCTTCCGGCGAACCAAGCTTTCGCCATTTTGTTCAAAATCAACAACCACAACAACAACAACCATCCCCACAAGACTCTTCCCAACAATTTGAATCTCTACTTTCTTCTTATAAGAAAATAGAAGCATCCATATGGGAAAAACCTCCAAACCTTAATGATGAGATTGACACTCATTTAAACCACCTTCATGCCTTCAAACGTATGGTTGACTCTCAAATCAACCATATTACGGTTTTATAAACAACGCTACAATCAACTAATGAAGGAAGCAAAAACACCTTTCAACCATCCACCACCAACAAACCAAACCACTCTTCCACCAAACTTTCCTCGCCATGGTTGCGGACAATGCGAAAGAACCGCTCACATTAGTGAAGGATGTCGAACGGAAATTCGTGAGCTATCCAAAGAAATGAGGTTTATCCTAAACCACATTTTGGATCGTCTACAATCCTTGTCTCACACACCTCAACCTTAGAGTCTCCAAAATGAAACAAAATCGTTTCTTTTGGAAAATGTTTCCCATTTAAACCAACAAACCAAAACCGTGTCATCCTTTCAACCTTCAAAATAAAGCCCGCTACAACCTCCAACACACATTTTCATCCTTAAACAACCTTAGCCTTGTTTTTGGAAAATGTTTCTCATTAAGGAAAATGATGATTTCCTTGTAGCTTTTCATGTTCTTAGTTTATTTTTAGTTTTTCTTTATTTTTAGAAGTAGGATGGTGTCATCAAAATTTCTTGTCTTGACTTTTTAAGAGTCAAAATTTTACATGAAATGAATTTCATTCTACTACAAGGTTTGCATTGTTTGTTTACCATTTGGGTATGATAAGTGAACTATTCCTTGCTATGGTAGCATACATATATCTTGTGTGTTAGAAACTAATTTTTTTAGGATCATTATCCATGTTTTCCTTCCTTGATACTCCATTTAGGGGAAAAAATATTCAAGGGGGAGCATGAGTATGACATTATTCCGCTCCACAACTCTTAGTTGTGTTTTACACATGAAATGCTTTCATAACTCGTCTTGTGCGACAACTAACCTTTTTCTTGTAGGTTCAAAATCCATGTCTTCTCTCTTGGCACTCCATTTAGGGGGAGTATCGTCCAAGGGGGAGCAAGTGCTTACTTCCGCTTCGCTACTCTTCTTTTTGTTTCGACAAAAAGGGGGAGAATTTATATAAACTTGTGCTTATCACCTCAACTTTGCTAAAACAAGTTTTTATACTAACTTTATAAGACTTAACACTAAAACTAGTGACTTACTTATAAATAAAGTTTATGTTTTGTCATCAACAAAAAGGGGGAAATTGTTAATACAAATATCGCCTAAAAACGTTATTTATATTTTACCATCTTTGCTAAGTTTTGTTAATGACACAGTATGAACTTTAGCTATAAGTAAATCATCACTTTAAGTGTTTAAGTCTTGTTTAACTAAGGTTTACATTTCCTTTTAAACAAAACATTGTTTTTATTTCTTAAATTAGAAAGTGTCTTGTCACATCACATTTAGGGCAAACTTTGTCAATATACATTTATGGTAAGAAAGAGTGTTTGACTAACCATATGTTTGCTTGCAAGTCTTGTGTTTGACTAGGCATATTGAGATGTGGCCTTGTTTGGTTTGGAAGATTTATTGCAAAACCAACTGCAGCCCTGACGGAACCCTGGGGGTACACGGGTGGAACCCATCTGAGGGTTCCGCCTGATTCGCCAGACCTGAATAATGGTTTGCTATAAATACCAAACCATTTGTTAGTTTTGAGTCACCCTTTTAGGACATATTTTCACATACTCTCTCAACTAACTCAGTGACATTTGACTTGTGTGATTCTCTTATGTAGCAAGGGACTTCAAGAGTTTATTCAAGAAGTTACAAGATTCAACTCTAAAGTTGCAAGTCTTGTTAGCTTGGTCATGTATAAGCTTTGGTAGTTTATACTTCACTTATGTCATGTATGTAGAAGTGATTGGTTTGTATTTTAGGCCTCAAAATACGTAGTGTGTCGGGAGTTGTTGTACCCTTGTAAAAGAACTAACGGGAGTGGTTGTACCCTTGGTAAAGAACTCGACATCTAGTTGAGTGTCAGTAAAAGTGTAAGCGACGCTGTAAAGGTTTTCTCTGCCGGTGAAAGGAGCTTGTTGATTAGTGCTTATAACTCTCGAGTTGGACACTCGGGGCGTGGATGTAGGGCAAGGAAAAAGAGTCCTTGTAGCCGAACCACGATAAACAATCGTGTTGTGGTTTGATAGTTTCTTTCTTTATCTTTGCTTATTACATGTTGTCTTTTAGTTAGAATCGCTAATAACATATAACGCTTTTCAAAGAACTAAACAAGCAATGTTAGGATCATCATAAGTAAAGCTTTTCAAAGTATAAAACAAGTAAAGATAGAATTGTCCTTCACATGAAAAGCTTTTCAAAGAATCAAACATATAACATTGTGTCTATATCTTTAAGCAAACATAAAGTTTTTTAAAATGATAGTCAAGCAAAAAAGGATTTAAAAAGCGGTAAACTATTCAACCCCCCTTCTAGTTTTCCACAGATAGCATATTGACACATGGTAACATTAAAAATGTAGATAACATTTTGTACAAAGACTTACAATACAACTATATTTGTGTTGACAGTGGTAAAAAAGTTGGCACAAAATATAGGGAGGTCATATTCTAGGAAGATAGCCAAATCGTGCACCTGCAATTAGGTTACAGAATCCACATCCGGATATAGCAACTGTAAGTAAATAAAGTCTCAAATTTGAATTTGATACGGCGATACCAGCTATAGAAATCAGATTCATTTAGACCATAACTCCTAATCCATGACTTTTCTATGCTAAAAATAGTCAAAATAATCAACATAGTCAAAAGCTAAACTACTATCAATTTTAGTGATTTCAACCTGAATATACATACATACGAGTACAAAGATACAACCAATTTATGAAGTAAACATCTATTGTTCCATGGAATAAATAACTTATAACTAGGTCAAAAATTGGGTTTAACTTTAAAAAAAATTCCATAAATATGAAAGAGCACACACACTAACCTTTTGAATAGTAGCCAAGGTAGTCACTACTACATGACAGGGCTTTAGCGACGGACATTTCTGTCGGAAATTCGTCAGTATAAGCAGTTTTCGACGCATTTGTGACGGAAATGGTCCGTCTGAGAATCACTGGTCGGTAATTCTTATCGGTTGGAATTCTGTCTGAAATTCCGACAAAGCAAATATGTCACTATTCTGTTGGTAAATTTTCCGTCGGAAAGTAGTCGGTAAAAATTCCATCAGTAATCCGACGGTAAATATTCTGTCAGAAATCTGTCGGTAAATGTAGTCTGTATAGAGTCACATTTCTGTTGGAAATTTTTGTCGAAATATGATCCAAAACACAAGTATAGTCCAGTTTACATTAGCACTTACGCAATATAACAGTTTGTTCATACTATCACACATGTTCATACAGCTAATACTTATTTGCACAAAGCAACTGATAGTTAGTTCAATAAATTACTAACTAATGTTGTACATTCTTTTAACCACCAGCCAACTAATAGGTTCTCACTCAGGACGTTACAATAAGTCAATAATACATTCTGATTACATATTAACTTTCCACCTAAGAATGCTCAAACTCTACTGTTTAAGGTAGTACAGTTAGAATCATGTCATTAAGAGTGCCCTTGCAATATTACCTATACTACAGAAACCAACATGGCAACGCATTGCATTATCCTTTAATTAGTGAGTTAGCAAGTACTTTCGCCAATGAAACATCCTATAATCTAAACAGCACAAAAATGTAAGGACACCGTATGACTACCGCAATACTTTCTAGAGCCATGTAGATTCATCCCTTACTTCTTTCAGCTATCATGGTTCCGTTTCTATCCTAAAGTTAAGCATACAGCAATTCACTCTCGCTGTAGGTAAAACGATGGGGAAAATCGAGGCATACACTAATACACACATAGCCGCGTACACTAAAAACCTTTTAAGAGAAACAAATAACCGTAATAGATACATATGCAGCATGATATTCACTACTAGGTTCCAACCCTACACTACCAAGCATATGAACGGAAATGTACGAGTTTGTTCAAGGCAATTTACACTAACTAATAACTATATGCGATAATCACTTACCAAAAACACGATTAGAATAATTAAAAAAAACAACTAACTACGTAATTGAGCTAATATAGACCTGAAAGGCGTTCCCTAGGGTTTTGCAAAGATTCGCGAAGAAACTGATCAACAGAATCCAACAAACTAGTCTCATTAACAGAAGAAGAATAAGTTTCTAGTGAAGTATCAGTTACACCATTGATGACGTCACTACTACGCTTAGGATTAAGCATGAGTCTGGTCATGGTGACGTCTATGTCAGCAGCCTCCCATGAATCTGCGGCGAGATCGTCCGCCATGGCGGTGGCTGTTGTTGTTACATGCATTACTGAATAAGGTGGTGTTTGGATCAAAACAAATATAGCTTATTTCATGAAAACAAATATAGCTTACACAAAGCAACTGATACCTAGTTCAATATAGCTTATCTTATGAAAACTAATTTCAACAATTAGCCAACACCTAATTAAACATAATTTATACAAACAACCTAATTTATACAAATTAAAGCTTAAATTCAACTACCAACTAATCAACAAATCAGGAATTAAACCTTGATGACGGACAGTGATCGGAATTTGAACAACCGCGGACGGTGGCATTTCGATTGGCGACGGTAGCAGGTCAGGCGTGGCTGACAATGATCGGAATTTGAACTACGGCTGACAGTGGGAATGTGATCGGCGACAGTAGTTGAAATTAGTTTTTGATTGGACGGATGGTAGCAGGTCACGACGGCGACGACAACGGTCGGCGGTGGCAATGTGGCAGATTTGTTTGTTGAGAGTGTAAATGTTTTTAAAAGTGAAAAGGTGGGAGTGGGAGGGATGTAATAAATGGGATTTTTTTTGGTAAAATGTCAAAACGATTCTAATTACGAGTAATAAATGGGATTGGGAACGTAATTTTTATGACTACGAGTATTTTTTTTAAACGATTGTAATTACGAGTATGCTCAAGTGGAAATGTTTACATACTCAATTGCAGCATTTAATATTTACCCTCGGGAATCTGTCAGAAGTAAATGTGATTACCGACGGATTTCCGACCCAAATATTATAGATTAAAAATCATAAGAAGCTAAAGCATTTCCAACAGATTAGAGACGGAAAAACATGGATGTTGGAAAGGCGTCGGAAGTTTGACGGTATCTTATGTGAATTACTAACAGATTTCCGACAGAAGTTGTATCTCTTGGAAATCCGTCGGAAAATGCTCGAAAGTATAGCGTTTTTGCTAATTTGACGGAATATCGTCGCTAAATAAGCGACGAATTTGTATTCGTCGGAAAA
The DNA here is from genome assembly GCA_030686995.1 of Artemisia argyi. Classification (NCBI taxonomy): domain Eukaryota; kingdom Viridiplantae; phylum Streptophyta; class Magnoliopsida; order Asterales; family Asteraceae; genus Artemisia; species Artemisia argyi. The sequence continues at coordinate 153,453,579 of CM060698.1, read as the reverse complement.
TCCTTCGGTGAAAGTCAAGTTTCTAGTAGTGAGTCACAGTCGAAACATGAGTTCAAGGCACGAGCAAATATGTCGGGTTTTGGGGGAGAAGATATCAAGATAAGGTGAGATCTGATTTTGAGGGTAAATGGGGTGTAATCAAGGTTTGGGAGGCGGATGGAAAAGTGAAACTGGGTTTTGGGGGAGGGAAATGAAATTTTAAGTTGAGTTTTGGGGCTTATGTTTTGGGGTGGGGGGAGATTGGGAATTTTTCGTTGAGTAATTAGTGAAATAGAGCCCAGTTTTGTTGAAGAAAACATGGCTCTAATGATTTTCAACATAAAGTCCGGTTTTGTTAAAGAGAACATGGCTCTATACGAGGAATAGAGCCCAATTTTAAATAAAAAAAACGGCTCTAACATTATCTAACATAGAGCCCGGTTTTGTAAGAAAAACATGGCTCTATACATTTTTTCACAATCCGGAAACCCTTTAGAACCCGTGTTTAACTAAAACTGGGCTCTATTAAGGGGACTCTATGTTCATTTTTGTAGTAGTGCTACAATAATGTTATTTTTTTAATGATATTTGTAATATTATTCAAATCTACAAATTATTACTAGTATATATTATAAATGTAAAATTATAAGAACATTTTATAAAAATGTTGTTTTAAATTATGATTATAGAATATTTAAGAAAAATCACATGTTGTTTTTAAATTTTATAAAACATAAATCATAAATGTGTAGTATTTTAGTTTGCAGTTCGAGAAAAGTAAGATCAGATCGGAGTAGATCTTAAGATCCTATGGTTAAGATCGAGATCTTATAAGATTTTAAGTTTGCTAAGATCCTACATAAGATACGGATCGTTTTTGCTTCGTAGAATCGTAAAATCGTAAGATTATAAGATCAGGATCGGGAGCTTAAAATTACTATTACAAACACTAAAGAAGATATAAATTAATTAATAAAAGATAAAACTCTTATTTTGTAAAAAAAAATTAAAAAAATAATAATGATAGTTTTCTTAAATTATTTTTATTTTTTCTAAAACAATTATTTTAAAACGAGTATTTTAGCAGCTAGCTAGGGTGCACATGATTCATTAATTCCACGTACATACTCCGCACGTGTATTACTATACCAACCGACATATTCGAATTCGACACTCGATCTTTTGGCTTTTCTTTCATTTGTCCTTTTATATGATAGTAATTGTAATTCCCATAAAAGAGTGTACATAGTAATATAGGCACATTATACAATATAACAATAGGCGGGCGCTTTGTGAACAGTACCTTTTCTACAGTACATTTTCTACAGTGTATTTTCTACAGTACCCCGATATACATGCCTCATATATCTACCTCTAACCTCTCTCTCGGTCTCTCACTCTCTCTAGAACCCTCTCATCTTCTGGATAAATCCTAAAAAAAATCATCCATTCATTCTAATCAGCTCTTAATCAAACCCTCACACACACATCATCATCATCAATTCCGGCTGACATGCGTGCATCCTCCACCGTACCGGTTGGATCTTCGGTATCCGGATCAAACTCCGACGAATACGAATACATGATCAAAACTCACTTCTGTAAATCTGCTACTTTGATGTAAGTAAATCTGAATTTTTTTTTATTCCTCTAAGGTTTTAATGATTTGGGGTTTAATTGTTTGTGATTAAAAATGAATTGGGCATTAATTATTTAACATTAGGTTAACAGCCTTTCAAGATTTGTATAAAAGATTGAAACTTTTTGATTTGTTGCTTTTCATTTTGTATGTGTGAAGAGAGCCGCTGACTCATATTATCAGGATAAAAAAAAGGATATACTAAAGAATGCACTAAAATGTTAGTAATCAATCATTCTGTTGTGTAAGTTTACTTTCCCATGGTTAACTATTATCATTATATTGGGTTCAAATGGGTATAGGCTGATGCGTTAAAACATTTGATGTTTAGTATGCTGATACAGGTTGGGTCAGTTTAGTTAACCAACACTATTGTCAAGTTATTTTTACCTTTCTTTATGACAAAAAGAATGCACTAAAATGTTAGTTTTGATTACAAAAACAATATGACGACACTACTTTATATCTTTGAATAAATAGTTTAGGATGTTGTATAACGCAAGTATTGAATTATATTTTGGGTGACTTCCAACCCGCGTGACCCATTATCCTATTAGCTATGTTTATAAAACTAGACTCATTTGGCCTATTTGAAATGAAACAGGACCTATTAGCCATGTTTATAAGACAGTGACAAAGAGCAAGAATGTTGAAATAAACATACATCCTTTTCATCCTTTCTTGGTGTTCCTTCTTGCAGTCCAACAATTCTTTCAACAACATCGGGCTGAAATTTCCAAAGAAACAGCTTAAGTCGACTCATTTGGCCTATTATGATGAAGATGAGACCTGGTCCGTCGCAGCAGGTCCCGTTGCTAATACTATTGATTTACAAACGGTCGCACTTAATGAAATAGGACATCTCCTAGCCTCCTAGGGTTGGGTCATAGTGAAGATAAAGATGCCATAAATATGAAATGGTATAGTATTGTGAAGTGCCTTTAATTTGATCATCATGTGTCATAATGAAAGGCATAAAACATGTTGTGACTTCATTGTGCTTATATTTTCTAAGCAGGTATGAGGGATCAAGCTAATGCGTCTACTTTGGCCCTAATGATCCCTGTGGCTTATGAAATGAAGACAGCCCAAAATGGAGATGCTTTTTAAGCCACCGATGGATGATCCATTCATGGAGCTTCATCTTCAGGTAACGTATGGTCTATCTGTAAGTTATCTCATTCTATCTTCTCTTTTATCACACGAGAGAGTGTTTTGGATCTACATTTGTCTTTCTGGTCAGTAATGGAAGCAATCTTCCCTACCGTCGTAAAATAAGAGCACCTGGCTCTACCCATTTACAAGGACTCGATTCTATGTCAAAACATCGCTGCATAATGTAGTGTTTGGTTTGAGTTAATGCTTATTAGATAAATCGTTTTGCGTTAAGTATAGGCCGTTGAATTGAGTAGTAAAAGAATGTGCATATGTGAACTTGAAATGTGGCTCTACTTGAAAGATTTGGATTAAACGCCACATAATATGTTGATTCATGATTTATTTGAACAGCTTGGTGAATAATATATTATCTTGATATATTTATCATCAGCAGTTTTCACTTACTATTGTCAAACATGCAAAGAATATAGGATTCCCAAAATTGAAGTTGGGTAATCTAATATTAGTAAATTTGCATCTTTATCAAAACACTTTCTATTCTTTCTTTCTTAATCAGGTCACTCAAAATACTTTAGTTACATCATCGGCATCTGGAAGCAAGTTAAAAAGCGTAATCAGTAATGACGACACGAATGCTGTCTTTCAGCAGCGGTGACTTCACACAGGTCTGAATTTTCTTAATTAGTCTATTTGTTACAGTAATAAATAATATAATCTTCCACACATTATAAAGGAAAACCATACTAATACATAAGATAAAAGTGAATTGTGTACACTTATTTTCAGACAAATTTGAAAAAAAAAAATAGTTACCCACTACATCTACAAGATCTCAGAAAAATTAGCTTCAGACCAACAGTTGTTTATATAATCGTGTGTCTGACACTATGTAGCAAGTATCAGTTATTCGCACCCAAAATTTCCAAAAATTTAAGATGTAAACCATAAGACTAAACTCGCTATTGGTCTCAATTATTACTTTATGGTCTTAAAAGCGAGCTTCATAAAGTCATTGTTTTTAATTCAAAACTTTTCTAAGTTAACAGTTTCTTTGGTTGATGTTTAGCTAGCAAGGAACCACGGACTCCCGCTATGCTAAAAGAAAGTTACGTTTGGACATTCATTCCAAAAACTATCACATTTGGACATTTGATATAATGGAGCTTCTGCAGATGAAAGTTGATCTATCAAAATACGACCAAATGAACAAACAAAATACTCAGGTACTTCTCCACTCAATTATTTGATTCTCAGTTATATCAATATTTTCAGCTAACTTGACATAGCTCTGTAAATCTCTTAAAAAGCATTAATAAACCCCTTATTATTACAGAGCTATGTGCAATGAGCTCATAAATGTATTAGATTAACTGTCGAACTAATGTACGAGTGTATTAGAGATGTATCCTAAGTCTTCTTCAGAAAGTTGTTTCTTTAGTAGCAGGTTTAAAATGAAAACTACAATATAAATGATACTTGCTATATGTTTAAAGCCATCTTGCTTTTGCATCTTTGCTTTAATGAGTTATTAGGAACCTGAGTATGTGTCAGTTGTTGGCATGTTACATGTACGCCAGTGTTTGTAATTGTTTTTAGAAACTACTGATCCAATTAGCAGCTTTAATAACCAATCCCAAACGGCCCGCTATTTTGTTTTTGTATCTATTAGTTAATACAATATTAGGATGTTTTACATACGTTGGATTCTAAAAGGGGTTGAAAGGTGTTGGGGGAGCAGTGGCGTGGCAAATCGATACACATCATGTGCAATAAATGAATGAGTTTATAGTAAATTGGGTACTTATTAATATAAGTTAACCTTTGTTGGCCCTTTTGGTTGACGCTGATAAAGTTGCAAAAATCGAATTGACCTCTGCTTTTCCAAAGGTTCACTAGCATAGAAGAAATGGTGCTATGTAGGATGTGACCAATGCCATTAGAGAACGCTGATCTCAACCTGCTACATATCAACTTTTACTACAAACTATTGATCATTAAATTACCACCTATCTAGAGTGTTTGGAATTGCTTATTTAACTGTAAGCAGGTAAACAGTTTATAGTGTTAAATAGATTGTTTTTTTTAATCTAAGTGGTTCATGCGTTTGCGTTATAAGCTGATATGATTTTCTTACTTGCCATTTGTGTGTGTGAGCAACCTTTTTTTTCAATGACTTTTTTATTTGCAATTTTAAAAAGCAAAACTTTATTACTACAATAACCTGTTGTGAACTAGAAAAACCTTATTGATAATGTGATTATCCGCATATTTATGCAAACTAGATAAACATTGTTGTTAGTTATTAATGTCAAAACTGAAATGTAATACAATTAAAAGTCAATAACAAAACGAGAATTCTATTTTGCACTATAAGAGACCGAGACCGGGTTTGATACAGTTTATTCTGGAATTGTTGCCATCTCTACTTGCTATATCTTCAGTTTATTCTTGCTAATCTGTATCTTTCACTGTCACCATAATTATTGTTTGTTTGATTATTAGTGTATCATTTTATGTTGTATTTAGGCTGTTGAAGACAATGTTGGGATGAGGATGGTGGGGAAAATTGAAGTGTAACCATATTCATGTAAGTGATATCCAAATTTTGGATTGAGCCTATGTAAATACTGATCCAAATTTTGAATCATATAAAATCCATTCATATTGTAACAATGTATGCATAATGTAACAAAGTTTCCTCCCTAACTGCTATTATGCACTTATGTATTTAAATTTTCAGCTAAGTAAAAACATCCCGCGGCAACGCGCGGGCTTAAAACCTAGTTATTGTGACATGTTAAAATCATTTTTGGCAACAAATTGTAATGAAAATTACTGTATCATTTTAAAAATTGCCTGGAGCTATGTTTATGAAACTTTTGTCTAAATTCTAAAATATTACTTATGATATTGTCTGAGATTACTTTTAGCATTTCAAACTAATTTGAGCTTGTAAACTTTTTAGCTTAATCTGTAGACATATATTTCGTGCTATTGATTGGCATTTCGGTTGCAAGATCACAATCTTGTTGTGCAGATTATTGCATCTACACTTGGCTTCTACAGTTTGTAGTTGATAAATGCTCACAAGTGGCATGTATATTGTTCTTGTATCTTGGCAAACAAATGAACAGCACACACAATCAAAATTTTAGTTGAAGCAACATCGAAAATTAGTAAGCATTAACAAGTACCATAAGGTCAAACACTTGGAATGTGATGATAATCACTATTTGATTAACATAATCAAATATACATTAGATATTAGTTTCTAGTTTCTAGTTTCTATATATCTACCTAATTCTAAACAACAACAAAGAAAGATCAATTTGGGCCCCAGCAACTCAAGTACATGACTTTTCTTAATGATTCTTCTAATTGCTCTATGCCTTTGCTTGAAGCTATGGCTGCGGGTGAAGGAAACTTCTTTGACTGAGTGACTGATCGTAAATTGGCTTTTGTGTGGTGGTGAATGGTCCTGATAGAGTAGTTCCACCTTGCAAAGCCTTGATCCTTGAGTGCTTCAACCAATCCAACTGTCCCAGCAACAATCAGTGATCTAGTTCTTGAACTCATTGTATTGCTAAATTTGTGTTCTGAATGAAAAGAGTTTGTAATGTAAGATGTGTTTGATGTGATGATGAAGCACTAGATGATTGAGGTATAAATAGATGCAATGTGTGTAGAAAAGCAGTTAAGCACCAAGTTTTAGTCACCAAAACAGTAGGAAATGCCAATGGTTTTCAAGTAGTAAAAGTCGATACTGCCCCTCAACACTATCATTAATCTTTATTTTCTTTGTATATCGATTTACTATTTTAATCTATACTACATTATAAATTAGAGTAAATTACACCGTTCGTCCTTGTGGTTTGCTCCAAATAACTACCGTAGTCCCTGATCTTTATTTTTTGCTTTTTTGCTCCTTATGGTTTACATATTGCACGCTGTCAGTCCTTATCGCTAACTGTCGTTATCTTCTTCGTTAGCACTCAATCATCAAGTGGCAACGTTAGTCCATTAACCAAATGATCGTTTGCAACGTTAGTCCTTTATACTAACGACCGTTTCTAATAACTCAAATTTTGGTTTTCTAAAAATAATTCCTACGGCGTTTTTATCATTTTCGCCCATTTTCATGCGTTTTCTTAGTTTTCGTCCGTTTTTATACGTTTTCGTCTGTTTTAATACGTTTTTGTCCGTCTTTATATGTTCTCATCTGTTTTTCTTATGTTTTCATTCGTTTTTATCCGTTTGCAAATGTTTTCTTATGTTCATACTGTTTTATCCATTTTTATATGTTTTTGTCTATTTTTCACCCATTTTCATGCGTTTTCTTACATTTTCGTCCGTTTTTATACGTTTTCGTCCGTTTTTATACGTTTTCGTCTGTTTTCTTACCTTTTCATGCGTTTTCATATCTTTTTACACGTTTTCTTATGTTGTCATACGCTTTTATCCGTTTTTATATGTTTTTGTCTGTTTTTATATGATTTGTTCCGTTTTTTACCCTTTTGTCCATTTTTCTTACATTTTCATCCATTTTTCTACGTTTTCATCCATTTTTATACGTTTTCGCTTATTTTCTTACGTTTTCACCCGTTTTCTTATGTTTCTATACGTTTTCTTACATTTTTGTCCATTTATGTATGTTTTCGTCTATTTTTATTCATCTTTTCTTGCTCTTTCATACATTGTTTTTCACTTTTATCCATTTTCATATGTTTTATACACTTTCATTCTTAAGAAAATGTAATAAAACAAGAGAAAACGTATAAAAATAGATAGAAACGTATAAAAAAATAAAAATGCAAGAAAAACGTATAAAACATACGAAAACGTATATAAACATATGAAAGCGTATAAAAACTGATGAAAACGTATAAAAACGGGTAAAAACATAAGACAACGAGCGAAAATGTATAAGAACAGATGAAAACGTATAAAAACAGATGAGAAGGTATAAAAACGGATGAAAACGTATAAAAACGGATGAAAACAGATAAAAACGTATAAAACCAAATAAAACGCAAGAAAAACGTATAAAAATGGACGAAAACGTATATAAAGGGATAAAAACGTATAAAACAGATGAAAACGTATAAAACGGATGAAAACTTATGAAAAATGGACAAAAGCGTAAAAATATGAGGAGAGCGTATAAAAACAGACGAAAACGTATAAAAATGGGTGAAACCATATAAAAACGGATAAAACGTATGAAAATGTAAGAAAAATGGATGAAAACGTATAAAAATAGATGAAAATGTAAGAAAACGGATGAAAACTGGCGAAAACGTAAGAAAACGGGTGAAAACAATAAAAACCAAAATTTGAGTTAATTGGAAACTGCCGTTAGTATAAAGGACTAACGTTGCAAATGATCGTTTGGTTAATGGACTAACGTTGCCACTTGACGACTGGGAGCTAACGGAGAAGATAACAACAGTTAGTGATAAGGACTGACAGCGTGCAATATGTAAACCATAAGGAGCAAAAAAGCAAAAAATAAAGATCAGGGACTACGGTAGTGATTTGGAGCAAACCACAGGGACGAACGGTGTAATTTACTCTTATAAATTATTTGGGACATTCCAACTCTTGTTTATAATAGCAAATTTTAATAACTACATTTATAATAGCATTTGTTTCAACACTTTAAAGCACTTTTCACTACAAGAATTCAGGCAAATAGCCACGGGCAGAATTTGAGGGTAAAAGCCATATTTTTGTGGGTAACTGGGTAGTACCCACGAACTACCCACGACTCTCTATAGATGGGTAAAACCTCCGATGCTAATTGTTTACCCATGACATTTTCATACTGTGGGTAAATTTACCCATGTCATTCTTGGTGGGAGATTGTTTGCATTCATGGGTAAATTATTTGTGGGATTTTCTAACTCACCACAAAACATCCAAAGGTATACTCGTGAGTATTGTGTGGGTAACATTGCCACAAACTATTCGTGTATAAAAATCAACCGGTAGCTAAATGAGTACAATTTAACATATGAGTAAATCCATCAAAAAAATGCAAAAAAATAGCTTTGTATAATCCATCTCATATAGACAAATATACAAATATAAATGGAATCACATACATAAATATCAAAATAAAATCAAAACGAAGATGCATTCAATTAATATTGAGATCCAAGTACAATCTATAGAAATAGTTCATCAACTATCTATACCAAACAGTAATCAAGAAATTTACATACAGCTAGCACATAAAAGCCCTTAAAATATCAAAATGCATAGTAGCTACAATTTTATATGTATACAATTTATATTGTGATCCCTTTTATATTTTACATGATAAGGGAGAAGATAAATCTAAATGCGTCAATCTACCAAAGCGGTTTCCAAGTTGTGGTGTGCTCAAACATGATGCTCTTTTCTTCTTTTTGCGGTATTTATATATATTCTAAAAAGCGTTATGGGTACTGTAGCAACAGTACCCACGCAAGTTTCGTAATTGCCCCATTTTAGTCCCTGAAGTTGGTTATCAAGTGCGAAGTTAGTCCTTAATAGTCCTTAACGGCCGTTATCTAACAAGGGTAAGGACTAACTGTGCAACAGGGCGCCACATTAAGGGCTAAAATTGAAAATCCATTTGCTACAGTGCGAAAACAGTGTTGCTACAGTGTTGCTACAGTGTCAAATAGTACCGTGTACTGTTACTAACTATTTTACGATTTCAGTCCCTCAGTTAGGTGTAAATTCCACCGTTAGTCCCCCGTTAGCGATCTTTTGCAAATTTAGTCCTTACTAACCAAAAAAGAAATCGATCATTTTATTTCGAGTTTATATTAAACACAACAATCCCGCAGCAACGCGCGGGTGCCCCAGCTCGTTCACACTAAAAACCGTAAGTGAAACACAAGGGATCTGGGAATGACAATAAACAATGTGAGAATTCATGCCCAAAAACAATAGAAATTTTTTTTTTAAAAGGTGTTGTACAAATAAAATTCATGAGAATCATATTCAAACCTGAAGTTCAAATGTAGACTCATAAAACTGTCAAATGTGTAGACCAAAATGAATCCGATGAGCATTTCGTTGTTGAAATCTATCAAGACGGAAAGAATATCATGAGCATATCATTATTAAAATCGTTTGCAAGGATTGTGCAAAGATTAAAAAGAAAACATCAACCTGTCAAATAGAAATCCGGCACCAATAATAATCGATAGAAAAATGAAAAACTTGATAGGGTCGTCGTGTACATGTTTTAAGAAACATAGGTAACTGCTAAACAATATTTTAAGCGAATTTTTCATGACCGAAATGGATATGGAGGGTGGGAAGGGGAAGGGGAAGGGTGAAGGACGTTTTGGGTTAAGGCCTTAAAATGAGGAGTGGTGCGTGGTTTTCAGTTGGATAAAATTTTGGACTTTCAAATGAGCGCCAAATTCTTCCGCCATAATATTAGTGTTCTTTTATTAAAGTTAATTACTCCGTATGAAGAATAATATAAGACTTAAAATTTTTAAGAAAAAATAGATAGTATGTGTTTGTATGTAAAATATTTATAGAGTGTTACTCGTTGAGGCGGCGGGTAACATATAATTTAAATTTTTGATGATTAATACCTTTTTATTACTAGTTGAATACCCGCGCATAACGAAGGCTATAAATATAATTATATCAAAATAAAATAAACACACTAAAAATGCAAAAAAGCGAAAAAAAATTATGAAAGTATATCAAAATGATATTGAATTAAAGAAAAAAAATAAATAAATAAATAAATAAAATATGGTGAAATTAAATAATAAAACAAAATATATAGTTAAGAAGATATTTCAATTTAAAAATAAATGTGGACTTTTATTTGAAATGACACATGTCACTGATGTGGTTTTACCGTTTGTGAAGAATGAGAAGAACGGTCAAGATCGCATCTCCTTGTCTTAATTTTTATTGGGACTCACAACTTAAACGTTTTATATAATCAGGGTTGTAAACGAACCGGAAGAACAAGAACGGAACCTTGTTCATGTTCGTTTATTTAATTTTAACTGGACAAATAAACGAACACGAACGCTTAAACAGACAAATTTTCTCATGTTCTTTTATTAAGAAAATGAATTGTTCATGTTCGTTTATGTTCGTTCATTAAGGCACTAAACGAACGGTAAATGGACATAAACAATCGAACATAGACAAACAATTTATTAAATTATGCATATAATATTATTTTATAAGTGTTATTTTATTTAAACAAGCTAATTTTAAAATTATACAATTAAAATATATGATATACGAACATAAATAAATAAATGAACATAAACGGTTGTTAACGAACGCATAATCGGACGTTCACGAACATAAATAAACGGACATGACTTTTGTTCATTTTCATTCATTTAACTAAATGATCGTAAAATATTGTTAATGTTCATTCATTTAATATATAAACGAACATAAACGAACTTTTTGCCGAATAGTTGATGAAATGTTCACTGAACGTTCAGTTCGTTTACAGGCCTATATATAATACTAGTAGTATAAATATGTTTATTTTTAACAATAAATTTGCGGATGACTAGAAACAATCATATCAAGGTTATTAATATTACGCACCCAGATAAGGATACAATTTGACTATAAGCCAAGTTTTAATAATAATAAACTTTTTAATCAATATATTAAAAAGATTGTTTGTTTTTGGTGTGAGTCTTAAATTGTAATTTTTTTTTTATTATGGGTGAATCTATGTTCAAGTTACCCGTACATACAAAGTACCCATAAAAAATATTGTGAGTAAGCCGTGTGCATATCTTTACCCATAGATTACCCACAAAAAAATTACCCACAAACAAAAAGGTTTTGCGTACTTTGTGGGTAAGATAAATGTACCCACAACATTAACCACACATTATCATGTGATGACTCGGTTCGTGGGTAGTATGTGGGAAATATTTTAGCGGGAATAATTCACCCACAAATTACACACAAAGTTTAACTACATGGGTACTTTCATGGGTAAAGTTGTAGGAAATTTGAGGGTAATGTTTGTCCCATTTCTAATTCCGTATTCGTGGGTATTTCATGGGAAATTAGTGGGTAAATACCCATTAATCAATATATGTGGGTAATTTCTGTGGGTAACTGACAGGATTCTTGTAGTGAATTTTGTAGATATGTTATTAAAAAAAATAAAGAGTAAATACAAAGTAATTTAATAAAAGAAAAATAAACGTCTATAACGATAATTACATAATTAATGTTATTTTTAAAATACCCCTAACATGAAATTTACTTGTTATTATACATATTGTACAAACTAATAAAACACACAAAGTTTCATACAATTTACATACGGATTTAAAAACAGACCGGACCAACGGGTTCAATCAAGAACCGGAGTAACCACCGGTTTGGCTAGCCCTTTAAAGTCGTCCGAAAACAATATTATTAAATTAATAGAGTTTCAAGATGAATGCTAAATTACAATGTTAAAAAATTATCATTAAATCGCAGGAGTGCCTCGAGAACCAACATATAGACACTTTAGAATTTTTTATTTTTATTTTTTTTTATTTATTTATTTTTTTTTTGGATAAAACTTACCATACAAACTAAAAACTTTGTTTTATAAAAATTGGACGATTTTTTCAAAGGAAATGATGCAAAGGTGTAAAGTGACAATTGTTATTTACATGATTATACACATTTTCAAATATCTATACTACATTATAAAGCATTTGGGACATTCGTAAAATGGAAGGCTTAAAAAATTAAGATTCAACACTTGTTTAGAATAGCAAATTTTAATAAGTACATTTATAATAGCATTGGTTGCAACACTTTAAAGCACTTTTTGTAGACATGCTATTAAAAAAATAAAACATAAATAAAAAGTAATTTAATAAAAGAAAAAGAAACGTCTATAATAATAATTACATAATTAATGTTATTTTTAAAATACCCTAACATTAAATAAACTTGTTATTATACATATTGTACAAACTAATAAAACACACAAAGTTTCATACAATTTAAATATGGTTTGAAAAACAGACCGGACCAACGGGTTCAGTCGGGAACCGGAGTCACCACCGGTTTGGCTAGCCCTTTAAAGTCGTCCGAAATCAATATTATTAAATCAATAAAGTTTCAAAATGCATGCTAAGTAAAATTATCATTTAATCGCAAGAGTGCCCCGAGAACCAGCATATACGTCTGTTAGAATTTTTTCGGATAAAACTTACCATAAAAACAAAAAACTTTGTTTTATAAAAATCGGACGACTTTTTCAAATCAAAGGATGCAAAGGTACTAAGTGCTAATTATATATTTGATATTTATTAAATATATTTGTATAATAATAATTATACTCTTTGTAGTAACTGACATGACTTATTGAATATGTTTTTCTTTATCTTTATAAGAACTTTTTTACTTGTATCATCCATCTATGTGGGACAAATATAACAAACATTTTATTTAGAGAACTAAATTTTCTTGGTATAATGTAAGTGATTCTTAAATTACGCTATGGTGTTATTATTTAATGATAACTTGTGAATATGGGACATTGTCAACTACTTTAACATCATACTTTTACAAGATACCAGCAACCAACTGACTACTATTACAACATCACGTGGATAATGTACAGTCTTTATATGAAAAATATTTTTATTGCATAAAAAATATTCAAAACTAAAATTGTTGTCATCCGAATGTCTATTTTATGGTAAAATATAGAACTAAAAGAAATTTTCGTAGAATACTATTATTACATGGTATTGATGAGTGTGTAAATACTCATCATTTTTACCTAATCTGAGCTGCCAAAACATTCAAAAATAATCAAATATGCATCATAATACTAAAAATATCCCATGAATGTGTTTTATATGTTTTAGATGCAAAATAATAAAAAATAAATGAAAAATCAACAAAGTTTGCATAATTGGCAGTTTCAGTCTCTCAACTTTCAAAAGTTGTCAAAACTAGTCCCTGGTTATTCTAAAACATGAAAAAGTCACCAATGGTCCTTTTGAATCATAAATAAACATAATTAGTCCTTTGGTGAAAAGTTTCACAAAATTACAAGTTTAGTCCTTCAAATTTGCAAAATTGACAAAAATGGTCCCTAGGATGTAAAAACTTTGAGAAAAATAAATTTTGCTCCTTGTATTACTCATCTTTGGCAGGAATGGTCCTTGGTTGGAAAGATTGGTGAAAGTACATGTTTGGTCCCTGAAGTTTATAAGATTGGCAGAAAATATCACTGGAATTGGAAAAATGCAAAAATGGTCCTTGGGTTATTCATTCTTGGCAGGTTTATTCCTTTTGAGAACTATGGGAAAATCACAAGTTCAGCCCTTAAACAATCGGCAAATTACAAAATTGGTCATTGTGATAATATTTATACCAACCGGACCCTTTGTAATAAAAACCAAACCCAAAACACCAATCCATACCCTGATCCAGCCCACACCCTTCCCTAGGCCCATATACTAGCCCAAACATCCACCCTTAATATTACAGGGTCAAATGTTTGACCCTCGGTCAAACGTGGTCAAAACCACCACCCTCTCCCACAATACCGCCCCTCCTACCCAATACCACCCTGCAAAAACCACCTCCACTTGCCCATCACCTCACACCGCCCACTCCACCACCAATACCTAACAAGACAACCCACAATTAATGCACACCCCCCCCTTTTTGGTTTATCAGTGCAAATTACATCTTAATCCTTTGGCGCAAAAAATGATTTAAACGGGTAGGATTAATTTCAATGATCCAATGATCAAGATTGAAGCTGGGAAAGGCTTATTGGGACCCAAGGAGCTCAGAAGTCATCTATAAAAGGAAGAGAAAGAAGGAGAAGCTTTGTCTAGTTTTTAGTAGTAAAATTAGTGTCGTTTTTCATAAGCCTTGTAATTCTAGTATAATTTTCAGTTAAAAAAGGTTGTAATCATCTTTCTTAGTGTAATTCAATCATATTTAGTAATCAATTTCAAGTTCCCATCCAGTTTTTACTTTGTGCAATTTTCCTTTGAAATTCTTAAAATCATCTAATGTTGTTTGTAGATGTTATTATGGACTCTTAAGATCACATAAGCTCCTAGAAAGCTTATAAAAGCTTTTAGAAACCATTAAAACTAGCTTAGAATCATAAATAGAAAATACAAAAAAAAAAATAAGAAAGATAAAAAGAAAATAAAAAAATCACAGGTTCAAATGGAAGAAGATTGAAGCAGAGCTGAAAAGGATTGGATTTGGGTATTAGTAAGCCTGTGGAGGCTCAAGAGGTGGTCCTGGTTCTAGTTTCTCTTGTTTATATATAGCTTGGATGGCATGAAGTAAGCATTTTTCTCATTTTTCCTAGTTCTAATATTCCTACCTTATTGTCTGTTTATTTATGCTTATTTATGTGTGTTAGACCACCTTAGATTGCTATTATCCTGTTTCTAGTTCTAATTTCTTGTTTTGTTTTGAAAATCTCACTATATCATTCTGTTTAGGAGTGTTTGGATTAGTTTGTATGACTGTCATAGTGTGAGTTTTAGTGGATACTTGTTGTGCAGTTATCTTCCTTAGGGTCATAATAGTTCATTAAGGTCATAAAAACTAGTAGTCTTTCTTTAAAAAGTCAAAATCCACTTAATCTTCTTATATCTAGTTAACTGTTAAGGATTTTGGATTTTTGATCATAGATTTTAGTTCTTTAGTGGTTAAGATTGCTTAAATCAGCTTCACTTTAGCCTATTACATCATAATAAGTCATTTAGGCTAGATCAAAGTTAGTAAAAGTCAATCTGAATCATAATTTCAAAAAGTCAAAAACATACTTGTTTCAGAAATCCAAAAATTGGGAGATTTATTTTGATGTTTGTATTTGGATTGGGAACCTGAGCTTTTCACAAATCAAAGTCCTTCAGCTCATCTTTAAAAATCTTTGTCCAGCTTATTTTTAGGATTTTTATTGTATCTTGTGCAAGTGCTTCTTTAACGCATACACTGAGTGAATCAGTGTTGGGACACCAACTTTGCACACTTGCACAGTGTTCATAAATGGGACCCACTCATTGCTTATTAGCTTTTTAGAACCCTAATCTAGTTAATTTGTTAGTTCAGTGCTTATTTTGGACCATAAGCCCTTTGCCCTTAGCTTTTCTTGGTCTTTTAGTTTCATACAAAACACTGAGTACACTGAGTACTTGGTATTTCACCCTATCTTTACAAGCTCCTCAAAAGTTAACCTGCGGACCCCACAGTGTGAGCTTGAGCTTTTTGGAGATCCCATAAGCTCAGCTTATCAGACCTACCCTCCCCTTGGACTTCCAATCAAGCCTGTGGACCCCACCAAGCCAAAAAGTTAGGCCATTTGGCCTATTTTGGCCTCGTAGTTTGATAAGTGATTATTTATTCATATTAGCTTATTCAGTGTGCTTATTGGTTTCCATTTGCCTTATTTCTAGTTGTTATCCATCTGCGTAAGCTTATTTGTTCATTTGATAGTTTTTTCACAAAATCACAAGTCCTAATAAGCTATTAAGTCAACTATTAAGCACAAGGGGGATGCACATAGCTTATTAATAAGCTATAACAAAGTGTCTTCATAAAAGTTTTCTATTTTTAGCTTATAATCATCTGTCAACAAGAAAAATCCAACAAAAACCAAATTTAAAAATAGTGATAGCTTCTATTTAATAGGATTTATCTTTTTAATTTTTTTTTCAGCTTATTATTAAGCACTTCATCATTTTATATTTTTCTTAATTTTATTTCATCTTTCAGTAATTTTCCTAGATTTTTCTCTTTTAATTTAGTAATTTTTAGAATTAATATTAGTTTAATTAAATAATTAAGTAATATTAGTAATTAAATAGTTTTATTAATTTTTAATTAACAGCAGCACCTTTTTATATTTTTCCTAGGTTTTATAAATCATTTGGTATTTTTAGAAAATAGTTTTTTAATTACTACTGTTCACTTTCTAATTTTCTTAATTAATTTATTTAAATTAGATCTTAATTAATTAATAAGTAAATAATTAGTAAAATAGTCTAAAAATAATTTTTATAAATTTTTTATAATTTTTAGGATTCCTGAGATGGTTAATTAGATTTATAAATTTTTCTATAATTTTCTAGTCATTTTTAGTATTATTAGTAATTTAAAATAGTTTAAATAGTTTAATTAATATAATTAGTATTTAATTAATAAAAAATCCACAAAAAGACAAAAATACATATTTTTAATTTTTAATTTTATTTTAAGTCATTTTATAATTTTAGGAATTAATTTTGCAATTTTATAGTTTAAATTTGTATTATTAAGTTTTTAAGTTAATTAGTTTGAATTAAATAGTTAATTAGTTTTAATTTAAATAATTAATATTAAATAATAAAATAATCAAAAAAATAATTTTCTTTTTACTTTCATTTTCTTTTATAATTAAGTTTGTAAAATTTTCATTTGCACTCTCTATAGTTGTAAATTGTTTAAAACTCACATTATCTTCAGTCTGTAAACAATTATGATTTCTGATTTGCGTTTGTGTAATCATATCTGTGTATCTGTTATTGTAAATATTGTCTCAATTATTCAAATACCAAGTAATCAGTAGCATAATCTCTTCCAAATCATCTTTGGTTACTGTCCTCAGTGCCACTCATTCCCATAAACGTTTTCAAGCACCATTGCAATCTCGACGGGACATAACGACCCGGGGGAAAACTACACTATCCACGGAGCATTGACTCTAGGCAGTTTGACTTTGTTGACCATTTACCTGGTCAATTTAGGTTGACCGTTTGGGCTCAATCAGGTATCCGCCGCTGCAATGTACGAGTACCC
The DNA here is from genome assembly GCA_030686995.1 of Artemisia argyi. Classification (NCBI taxonomy): domain Eukaryota; kingdom Viridiplantae; phylum Streptophyta; class Magnoliopsida; order Asterales; family Asteraceae; genus Artemisia; species Artemisia argyi. The sequence continues at coordinate 153,436,007 of CM060698.1, read as the reverse complement.
TGCTAGTAAAACTTAAATGTGTATGTCGCTTTCCGATGGGGTCACCTGCTGGATTATGGCGAAATTGAATAATACTTGCCAAATGCATATTCATGCATCACATGATCATAATTTAATTTCATCAATACAAATTGAAGTTTCTTACCATATCTATTGATTTATACCGGTCACTATGGTTGTGAAGCAACAGTGGTGGCCTTCATCACGTGCCATCACCATAAAACTTGCTCTCAACCGCACGTCAAGGCTGCACCACAGAACAGCTTCTCATTTTTTAATGTGTGTATTTGTGAAATATATTTGTTGAGGCAACATTGTCAAGATCTTCTAATGTTTTAATAATGACAAATAAACCTTCGAAACACATAAAATAACAAACGATAGCAAAAATTCCCTAAATCCATATCTGTTCCTGACGCGTCACCCACGCGTTGCCGCGTGGCTGACGCGCCTAGCTTCTGTATGGATCCGGACGAATTTTGAAAGTCGGCTTTCCCCTTACCCGACAAATGTGGATCTTTCAATACGGGTATGAATATGCTATGTGCTTAATTGAGAACACTCAAAACGAGTTTTGGGATTAGAGAGATCCAATTTTTAAAACACCCGCTTACGGGAAAACACCAACTCATGTTTTCTAACTCTTGCCTCTAGCCAAGGCTTTTCTAAACTTAAGGAGCTTATATATTTCATGTAACATCACGTGAAAGCATCCATATGCTCATATCACGTGCTTACATCTTCTCTAATCACGTAACGGGTTTACTCCCTTATTGGCCAAACTAAGTCAAAGGTCACTTTGCGTAAATGCATCCTTTCGCGCATGGGTTATGCTTTACATCATAGCAAAGCACTTGGCTAGCTTGTTTGTAACAATGTGTTAGTTGAGTACATCGAGTCGTGGAAAGTCACGAGTTATGAAACTATGGATTCTCGACGTCGTGTTACTTGGAATTATAAGTAACCTATGATTTTCTCAACTTATAATCTTAATTGTCTAAATCTTTTCTTCTTAATGACAATTATATTATCTCTTAATCTCTTCTTAATCACCTTCTTAATCACAAGAGACAAAGACCTCTAAACAACCCAACAATTCTTACATATTCCTTTACACCTCTTACATACTCATACCTTTTTGACTTGCACACTCTCCCACACAAGATTCCTCCTACTTTATACATTACCCATACAAATTTCTCATACACTTCCCTATACACACATACACTCTTTTGTACACACACCTTTATATTTAAAATACACACACTTCACTCACATACCTCTCTTCACACACACAAGGCTCCCCATCATATCACCTTACACACTTCTTACATATATAACTCATTCTTACATACATCATATCCAACCAACATATTCCTTACACACCCCAACAACCTTATTTTCAAAATACACACACTACTCACAACCATCCCATTCTCTACATACACTAGACTTCCATCACATCCAACTCTTACACACTCTTACACCCCCAACAACTTTATTTTCAAATTTACACACACTACTCACAACCATCTCATTCTCTACACACACTAGGCTCCCCTTCACATGCATACTTACATATTCCCTTACACACACACAAACAAACTCTTATATTCCTTACACCCTTTCACATCCCAACCTTTCACTCACCCTCTTCTCCAATGAAGGAATATTCCCTTGGATATGCTTGTCTTAACCCAACCATGGTTCACTTCTAACCAAACTATGGTTAGTAGCCAACCCACTTCATTTTTAACCAACTATGGTTAACTCTTAACCACACCAATGATGGAACAATCCCTTGGATACACCCTTTAACCTAACCATGGTTCACCTTCTACCCTAACCATGGTTTATTCTCTTTACAGTTCTTTCTAAACATAACCATGGTTACTTCTTAACCTAACCTCTCACACTCTTCCCTATAGAGGAATATCCCATGACATATTATCTTCTCTCTCTTATGCCATGTGAAGAATACCGTTTCTACCCTACCAAATTATCTCTTCTTTCATTCTATCTTTGATAATTGGTTTTCTAATAAACACTTCACAAAACATTTTTCAGATTGGCTGTTTGAGTTGGTAAACCTTAGATTGTTTAATGTTAATGTTTAGTGTGAAGTACAATTGGGGGTTTAGCAAAGTTATGTATTTAAAATACCAACACCCAAGTTTATATGTTTCCCATTTATAAAAGCAGATATTGATTCAATTCACACTTTAAAATATTTAAGTGGTCGTGTAGGATGATAGTGAAATGCAATATAAAAGCGTATCCCTCTTTCTCGTAAATCTTTTAAAGTGTAGTTTGAGTTTTCAATTATTGAACTTTTGAATTCTTTAAGAGACGACTAATTATTTTGTACTTTCACATAATGAAAATGTTAATCAAAAGATACCTTTACTTTTCGCTTTTAAGAGACCGCTTAATTCATGTATTATGTATAGATATTGAGATGCTAGATTTTTTGTTCTGATAATTCATAATTGAATTGGTGAAGGAATTCTTTGTGAAAATGTGACATCCATATTGTGACCATAGACAATCATACGATATGTTTACTAAATTAATGAGAATTGATTTGCACACATTACTAATTGATTGACACACTCTAACTCACGCATGTCAGACTTGTACTATATTAATATTCTGCATTAACTATTTATACAGTTGAGTGTACAAATAAAAAATTAGAGTGTGCGAATTATCTCTCTTAATTAATAAAGAAAATAACTGAAATATGTTTTTGTTCTATTTTTTGAAAGAGTTTTTCTAACATATGCCCCCAGGGCACATGTTAAGGACACCAAAATACATACAGGTGTTTTTTTTATACTTTTCAGTGGGCCCATTGTGTACTTTGGTGTGCTTAACATGTGCCCTAGGGGCATATGTTAGAAAAACTTGTTGACATAAATAATGTCTTAAAACATTGTTAGCATATTAACAATGTCTCTATGTTTTGATAATTACAAAGCATAAACTCATTAATCTAAAACTTATGACGTAAACAAGTTTTTAGTGCTTAATATTTGTCTTTGCTTCCATATCACTTAAGGTATGAATAAACAAAGGGTTTATTACATTTCATGATCAAAGGAAATTTTCCTAATCACTGGAATTTTTATAAAATGTATTAAACATCTTATATCTTTTACAAAATTACTTTTGGAATTAAAAGAATATGTTTAATTCATAATAAATATGTGATTTCAAATTTCCAACCAAAAATGGCAAATTCTATCCAGAAAAATATTCCCCACTAAAAGACAAGAAAAACCAACATTCTGAAATGGGCGGCCCCCTTAATCATTAAGGGGACCGGCCACGCTCCAGAACAGTGTTTTTCTCCCCTATAAATATTGGATCAGTTCACATTTTTACCTCACCTTTTGCACTTCTAAACTTTCTGATCTAGATCTATTTCTCTATTCTCTCATCCTTTGATCATAAGTGTATATATTCTTTGTTTCAAAGTGATCCAATTTCCATCCTCTCAAGTGCAAGAGAAGAATACTTCTATCTTCCTAGACAAGAAGTATTATAACTTGTTGTGATCTCCACATCCAAGTTGTTGGTGTATCATCAAGATTATTTACATATTCTTTGTGAAGATTGTTGTGAATATTTGCTTGTAGATAGTTGTGTTAGATATAGATTGTGTGATTAGTTGATAGCTTGGTGTGAAGAAGAAAAGCTAGGAAATCTATTGGTGTGAAGAAGATAGAGTTGAAGTAGTTAGTTGTGAAGGAGATTGATTTGAAGAAGGTGTGTAGAAGTTGTGACTTAGGCGTGAAGGTGTTGTGGTGTAATTATTGGTGTGTAAATTGGTGTGTATATTGGTGTGTAAATTGGTGTGTAAGGTTTTCTCCGCCATAAGGGAGCTTGTTGATATAGTGAAGAAAACTCTCGAGTTAGGTGCTCGGGGAGTGGAGTAGGGCAAGGAAGGTGTCCTTGTAGCCGAACCACTATAAATCTCTTGTCTCGCGGTTCGATCTTTCCATCTCTTACTTATTTCATTACTTATCATTGTTATATATTTCGTATAGATATTTGTTTGTATTGTGCAATACTTGAGATCATATATTATCGAATCTAAGTTTGAAAAATTAAGTAAACACTAAAACTCTTTTTACAACTAATTAAAAAGACGTAAAACTATTCAACCCCCCTTCTAGTTTTCCACAATTGGTATCAGGAGCCACGTCTAGCAAGAATTTTAAAATATATTGTATTTTAAAACTTGTAACGATCTATGGAATCTGAAAAATATTTAAAAGGGCAATCTATGCAAAGACCATCACTATTTGAAAGTGATGGATTTTTATATTGGAAAAATAGATTCGAAACCTATGTGAAATCAAAAGATCTTGATCTTTGGCATATTATTACCTTTGGTGATTTTCCCCCTATTCAATATAATGTTGAAACTAAAATGGATGAAATTGTAGCTTTTGAAAAACAAAATGATGATTTGAAAAAGAAATTAGCAAAAAATAATGAGGCTAAAATGGTTATCTATAATGCGTTACCACGCAAAGAATATGAAAGAATTTTTATGTGTAAAATCGCAAAAGAAATTTGGGATTCTTTACTAATCACTCACCAAGGTAATAGTCAAGTTAAAGATAACAAAATAGATTTTCTTGTACAACAATATGAACAATTTACGATTCCGGAAGAGGAATCAATTGATAATGCTTTTGCTAAATTTAACATCATTATCACAAGTTTAAAAGCACTTGATGAGACATTTTCTAGTAAAAATTGTGTTAGGAAATTTGTTAGGGCATTGCATCCGAAATGGCGAGCTAAAGTCACGGCTATTGAAGAATCAAAGAATTTGATGACATTGTCACTAGATGAGCTTATTGGCAACTTGAAGGTCCATGAAGAAATTATAAGAAAAGATTTGGAAACGGTTAAAGTCAAGAAAGAACAAGTCAAATCCGTTGCTCTAAAAGCCAAAAAGAACTTTGTGATGATAGTGACTCAAGTGACGAGAGTGAAGATGAAGAATATGCAATGGCCGTAAGAGAATTCAAGAAATTCTTCAAGAGACGAGGAAGATTCACTAGATCATCACATGACGATAGAAAATCGTTCCAAAGAAATAGAAGTGACAATTACGTGAAAAGAAAATGCTTTAGATGTGGAAGTCCAAATCATCTCGTTGGTGAATGTCTAAAGCCGCCGAGTTACGATAATCAAGGTGCATTTGTTAGTAGAACATGGAGTGATAGTGACAAAGAAGAAGTGGAAAAACCAAGAGAAGAAAAGTGTTTCATGGCAAAAGCAACCGACGAAATATGCCTTGGAATTGACTTGGAGCCTGACGAATGGATCAAGGATAGTGGATGCTCGAGGCACATGACAGGGAACCGAAAGCTATTCTCTACATATAAGGCATACAACGGAGGTAACGTTATTTTTGGTAGTGACTTGCGTGGAAAAATTATTGGCAAATGTACGATTTCTCAAGACTCACTTACTATTGAAAATGTTGAACATGTAAATAATTTAACATATAACTTACTTAGTGTAGGCCAAATATGCGATAATAAATGTAGAGTTATCTTTTCCGAAGAAGATAGCGAAATAGTTAAGAATGGAAAAATTATAGGTAGAGGTATTAGGAAAGGAGGTGTATATGTTATGAAACTAGGAAACAAACCTGAAGATAGGATATGCCTAACGACCCTAGACGAAAACTCCACATTGTGGCATAGGAGATTAGGACATGCTAACATGCAACAAATACAATCTTTGGCCTCTAAGGAATTAGTTAGAAACTTGCCTAATCTAAAATATGACAAACATTTTTGTGATGCATGTAAAATTGGAAAACAAGCTCATGCTAGTCACAAAGCTAAGAATATAGCATCCACTACTAGGTGCCTAGAATTATTACATATGGATCTTTTTGGTCCATCCGCTGTGCGGAGCTATGGAGGAAACAAATATACCTTAGTAATAGTAGATGACTACTCACGATACACGTGGACTAGGTTTTTAAGTGACAAAACCCAAGCCTTTGAAAAATTCGAAATATTTAGTAAAATGATTCAAAATAAATTAGGATGCTCAATAGTTGCCATTAGGACGGACCATGGTAGGGAATTTGATAACGAAGTACAATTCGGAAAATATTGTGAGTTAAATGAAATATCTCACAATTTCTCCGCTCCTCGTACTCCTCAATCAAATGGGGTAGTAGAAAGAAAAAATAGGTCACTACAAGAAATGAGTAGAACTATGTTAAATGAACAATCCATTCCACAAAAATTTTGGTGTCACGCCGTAGATACATCGACTTATATTTTAAATAGGGTATTAATTAGAAGAATTCTAGGAAAAACTCCTTATGAGTTATTAAGAAATAGAAAACCAAACTTAAGCTACTTCAGGGTATTTGGAAGTAAATGTTATATCTTAAACACTAAGGACTACCTCACTAAGTTTGATCCAAAATCATATGAAGGAATAGTTTTAGGATGCTCACAAAATAGTAAAGCATATATAATACTTAACAAACACTCCATGAAAGTAGAGGAATCACTAAATGTAACATTTGATGAAACACCACCACCTCCTAAAACGCTACCTTTAGAAGATGATGATTTAGTCGAAGATGAAGCCATTGAGGTTAGTAAAACAAAACCCATAGGAAATGATAATGAAGACATTCACTTAGAAAATAACGAAACCGTTAATATTAAAGAATCTAGATCACATCCATTAGATAATATAATAGGACATCTCAACCAAAGAACCCTTAGGTCACAAGCCCAAGATAAAAACAACTTCTTTTGTTTCCTCTCAGCAATAGAACCTAAGAATATTAGCGAGGCTTTAAAGGATGAAAGTTGGATTATAGCTATGCAAGAAGAATTAAATCAATTTAAGGCAAATGATGTTTGGGAACTAGTCCCTTATCCAAAGGATATGACTATCATAGGAACCAAATGGGTATATAGGAACAAGTTAGACGAGAATGAAATAGTTACTAGGAATAAAGCTAGGTTAGTTGCCCAAGGTTATAATCAACAAGAAGGAATTGATTATGATGAAACTTATGCCCCCGTAACTAGACTAGAATCAATTAGGATATTACTTGCCTATGCTTGCGCCCTAGATTTTAAGTTATTCCAAATGGATGTGAAAAGTGCATTCCTTAACGGTTTTATCAATGAGGAGGTATATGTGGCACAACCTCCAGGATTCATTGACTTCGCGAAACCTGATTATGTTTATAAGTTAAAGAAAGCTTTGTATGGACTCAAACAAGCTCCCAAAGCTTGGTATGATCGATTAAAAGCTTTTCTTATTAAACATAATTATTCCATGGGAATGGTAGATAACACTCTTTTCACTAAAAGGAAAGATACTAATCTCATCATTGTTCAAATATATGTTGATGACATTATATTTGGATCAACTTGTCAAGACATGTGTGATGAATTTGCCAAAATCATGCATGATGAGTTTGAGATGAGTATGATGGGTGAACTTAACTTCTTCCTAGGATTACAAATAAAACAATTAGAAGATGGAATATTCTTTAACCAATCTAAGTACATTAAGGAAATGCTTAAGAAATTTAGCCTAGAAGACTCAAAACCCATGAAAACACCCATGTCTACGGAGGTAAAGCTCACAAAGGACGATGAAGGTGAGTCCGTAGATAACACCAAGTATAGAGGAATGATAGGTAGTTTACTATACTTGACGGCAAGTAGACCCGACATCATGTTTAGTGTCTGCCTTTGTGCCCGTTTTCAAGAGGATCCCAAAACCTCTCACCTAGAAGCGGTTAAGCGTATCTTCCGATACGTTAAAGGCACTATACACTTAGGATTATGGTATCTTAAGGAATCCGGCATAGAAACCATTGTCTATGCGGATTCGGATCATGCGGGAGACTATGTAGATAGAAAGAGCACTAGCGGCATTTGCACGTTTATGGGATGTTGTCTAACGTCTTGGTTTTCGAAGAAGCAAACCGCTCTTGCTATTTCTACCACCGAAGCCGAATATGTAAGCGCCGGAAAGGCATGTCAACAAGCACTATGGATGGAACAAGCTCTCGTAGACTATGGCATTAGGTTAGAAAATGTCCCCATTATGTGCGATAACAAAGGTGCGATAGATTTAAGTAAAAATCCGGTGCAACACTCTAGGACTAAACACATAGAAATACGTCACCATTTTCTTAGGGATAATGTACAAAAAGGAAATATATCTATAGAAAAGGTTGCATCGGAAGACAACATTTCGGATATATTCACAAAACCCCTTAAGCGTGAATTATTCAACCACTTGCGTTTAGGATTAGGAATGATGGAACAAGTTGACTAAATTATATTGAATTATTTCAAATTTATACTTGCATGAAATTTATTTTTCTTCCATTTCACCTTTTCTGAGTCTAGGAATCTATTTCGCACAAAACTAAAGATTGGGAAAATTTATTTTCTTTGCATAAACCTTTTTGTAAAACTCAATCAATTTTCTCTAAAAAAATTATTCTCACAATCTAGGAACCCCATGAAGATCATTTTCCTTGCATTGTTGACTAATTCTAAAAACATTGTATTTCAAAATCATGCATAAACTCTCACATAAATTGTCAAGGTATATATTCTAATATATGTATTTGACATTCATGATCGAGCAAAAATTGAATCAAGGAGATTATTTGGATTGTTTCTTAGGATCATTATTTCTTTTTGCTTCTAGGAGTCGAAACAATCACAACTCCACATTTGTTGCATATAGACACTCACTAGGACAAATTCACTAATAATGGTGTCATCTTGATCCATCACTAGTTTTTCACTCACTAATTATCCTTGCCTTCAATCTAAGATAGGTGCCTTAGGAAGCTCAAGTGTGCTTGCCTTTGTTTACCTCCTATTGCTTATTATGTGTTGATTATTTGCTCTTTTGCCTATATGTTTTTGCATGCATGCTATATCTTGATTAGATTAGACTCTATATTGCCTAAGAGAATTGAACTTGCTTGAATTCTAATCCAAACACATAACCTTTCTGCAAATTTTCTGCCAAAAACCCAATTCTGGCAACCTGGAAATCACCAGATGGGCAGCCCCCTTAATTTTGTAAGGCGCCCCCCTTAATCATTAAGGGGACCGCCCCCTAATTAAGGGGACCGGCCATCTGATGGTCGGGCTTACAGAATCTTTTCTGCTTTTTAGCCCATTTCAACCTACATTTCCCAATCTTCACCAACACAATTTGTCCTAATCTCCCAAACAAACTTTATCCATCCATAAACACACAAATCTTACACTATAAATAACCACAATCCTCAAAACTATTTACTCATCCCTTCATGGCTTCTCCAAACAAACCCAAATCAAAAGCCTCATGGCTTGCAAGAATGACGGAAAAACCCGTTTGGTGAAGAAAAAGCCCTCGAAACAAATCCATCATAACAAATGAAGTTGGAAGTCATTCAACACCACCAACCACTTACTTCCCAAACTTTCCACCACATTCACAAGGACATTCATTTGATCCTACTTACAAACCATACAACATTGACCAAACATCTTCCTTCATGCCAAATCACTCACCTCATCCTCAAATCCCTTGTAATGATCCATACAAGGTTGATCAACCATCCCACTATAACTCCAACAACACAAACCCAATTCATCCATATCAACACAATGAATTTCTCCACATTCCCACGGAAAAGCAAAAGTTCCGTGATGAAATATCAAAAATCCATGATCTTAGTGATCTCAATGCCATGCATCTTGCACAACGCAACAAATGGCAACCTCCATCATCACCCTATAACAATTGCCTTCCCCACTCTCTCAACTTGGATCAAGTTACAAACCACAATCACTATTGCCCTTGTTGCATCTTTCTCCAAAAACAAATCCTTTACTTGAGTGAAGATATTTCTTGGATTGAATATCTCCTCACTCGACCTCATCCCATTCCACCCCTAACACGATACAATATCGTAAGGGCCACCTATTCCGCTCCATACCTCACTCCATATCCCTCTCCATCTAACAACTAAGCTTCATGCTTATGTTATCCTTCAAGCAAATAAAACAATCAACCATGAGTTGCAAGCAAGTCCAAGTGCTCTTTCTAGGCAATATAGGACTATGTCTTTTCATTTGTTTTATTATGATTAATATGCCTTAAGCATATTAAATGTTGTAATGCTTTCTATGATGCTTGAATGAATCTATTTTTATAACTATTGCTTTGCATGTATATTTGCCTTGCTCTCTTCTAATATTTTGTGTAGCCAAGATTTCCATAGCTCATCTCCTTGGTGCTCTCAAATGAGGGGGAGTATACATCAAGGGGGAGCTTTAACCTTTTTGATTTTACAAAAAGGGGGAGAAGAGAATGTTAAACTCTAAATTCTTGTCTAAAAATTATTTTTTAGACCTAATGAGTTTAAGGTTTTGTAATCATCAAAAAGGGGGAGATTGTTGACATAAATAATGTCTTAAAACATTGTTAGCATATTAACAATGTCTCTATGTTTTGATAATTACAAAGCATAAACTCATTAATCTAAAACTTATGACGTAAACAAGTTTTTAGTGCTTAATATTTGTCTTTGCTTCCATATCACTTAAGGTATGAATAAACAAAGGGTTTATTACATTTCATGATCAAAGGAAATTTTCCTAATCACTAGAATTTTTATAAAATGTATTAAACATCTTATATCTTTTATAAAATTACTTTTGGAATTAAAAGAATATGTTTTTTTTTGGGTAAAAGGTCAAAACGACCCGGTAAATATATTACTCCAAAAAACATTTAAGAACAACGGATATGAGTGAATCCCATATCTCAGCCCGTTATATAGGCGAAAAGCTTACATAACAAGATACTTCCTATTTTCTAGACAAGAAAACAAAACCACTACCACATCATATTAAAAAACTCGGACAAAAATATAAACTACTTCCTAGGACCTTGGAGATTAAAGCCATAAATGGCATTAAGAGCATCCAATTCCCCTGGAAGATCATGAATTTGCTTCGAGTAATCGTCATAGTCATCAAACTCATCTTCACGCTCTTGACCTCTACCAAAAAGATTAGCAGATTTGTCGAACGTGTTAAGAACCTCCTCCTCCTCACTATCAGAAACCACAACCTCACCCACCTTGGAAAATGGGTTAGCCCTCTTAGTGACAGAGGCAGACGGAACAGGATGACCATCATCATCCACAAGAGTACATTTCCCATCAATAAGAAGCTTTTCAAACTTACTAATTTTATCAACTAAAGGAGTAGAACCAACTTCCTTAGTTCCCATTGAATCACTCACAAGCGGTTCTTGTGATGTAGCACCAGTCTTAACCGACTCATCCACATTAACTTCCATTGTACTGCCAGCATCCACATCCATACTGGTGTCATAAGTAGGAATACCAAACGTATCCGTATCATCCATATTAAGCGCATCAAATTGGTTAGATGTAGAGATCGTTGTACCACTCGTACTAGCCACATCAGAAGTCTTCTTCTTACTAACATTAACTTTCTTGGGTACAATAGGCGTCTTCTTTGGCTGATATTCAAAATGCTTACCCACAACCGGTTTAGTAAAACCTCCGCGACCCGTATTCGAGGCAGCTTGCTTACCCTTCTTCTTATTGTTAACAGTCTGAAAACCATCGTTTACATTCTTAGAAGGTTGAGCAGTCGGTATCACACCCTTAGGACAATCCACCAAAACATGTCCAAACACCTTGCATTTATCACAGAGAGGCGGTTTCCACTCATATTCCACACGGATCTTCTCAATAGTCGAACCCGAACCGTCAAGTAAAGGAATCTCAACAGTAAGGCTATCCCTAAGTACCTCATCCGACTTCACTTCAATCATACATCTAGCAAAACTACTCCTACCCCAAGATTCTTTGCACATCTGACTAGTAAAGGCATCCAATCTCTTGGGAGTCCCAATCAAAGTAGCAAGCAAACTAAGCCCGTCATCAGAAAACATCGCTAAAGGAACATCATGAAATTTAACCCACACCGGAATGTGAGTTAAATCCTCTTTCAACAAATTGGTATTCAAAGTCCAAGGTTTAAGAATAATAGGAACATTACGGATCAACCATGGACCATTATCAAGCACATCATTAACACCTTTCTTCGAAGTAAACTTGAAGAAGAAGAACCCCTTAGCGTTCATCATTACCTTTTGTAACCCATACTTAGCCCACGCATTGCGAACATAATAATCCACGACAGGAAAAGCAAGACGCTGACCAAGGAAATATCCATAGAGAGTATTTTCAAACCTCGTGTTCACCTCTTCCACTACCTTCATTGGGACAGAAAGGTCAACATTATCCTTTTTATTGCTGCTTTCTAATCTCCGAAAATTAGACACGTGTTTATGAGGTTCATTAGAAGTAGCACCCGCATATGAACCCGACTTCACTCCACTCGTAGTATCATCCTTAGAAGCATTAGGACCAGAAACTTTTGAATTAAAATTATGCCCAATACCACTTGAAGAGGAAGCCTTATTAGCAACAATCTCACGTTGAATATTAGTCATGGCATCATCAAAATTCTTATGCGCATTAGATAGCAAGTGCTTCACAGTATCAGCACTTGTAACCGGCTCCAAGTCGTCTCCATGTGATGTATCATTTGTAGGTGGAATCGGCTCCACTTCCTGAGTAACATACATAGAACTATTAGGAACATCTTCAACATTCAAACTAACACTACTAGGGTTCATCGTTGAGGGTGTACTCAACTCACCAATACTAATAGTGGCCGATTGAATATTACCAAGTGAAACCCTAGTACCCATGTTCACCTTGGAAACCGATTCACCAAGACTAATGGCAATAGGGTTACCATCTGATTCAATCGATTGCTGCTCAACATCAACACGAACACTAGAAGCAGACTTGGACGCGTTCGTGTTATTAAGAAATCCCTTGTTCATCTCTCACAAAACCCACTTACAATACTACCAAAAAAACCGCAAGATGCACAACCACAAAATAAAGAAAACCCTAACTAAAAGTTAGGGCTTTGAATTGTTAAGTGCAATTCAACTAACCAGCATCCATAATGATCATACCAACGATATGCGATCAAAGTCCAATCAGTAAAGAAAACGATTTATTAAACCCTAAAAGATCGATGATACTGATGATTGATACAGATGATCGATTAATACAGATCAAAAGGAAAAACGATTTAAGGTTTTTAGGGATTTAAAAAATCGCCAGAGAGATGATCGGTTTTAGGGATTCTCAACAAGCACACTTAAAAGAATATGTTTAATTCATAATAAATATATGATTTCAAATTTCCAACCAAAAATGGCAAATTCTATCCAGAAAAATATTCCCCACTAAAAGACAAGAAAAACCAACATTCTGAAATGGGCGGCCCCCTTAATTCCTTAGGCGGCCCCCTTAATCATTAAGGGGACCGGCCACTAATTAAGGGGACCGGCCACGCTCCAGAACAGTATTTTTCTCCCCTATAAATATTGGATCAGTTCACATTTTTACCTCACCTTTTGCACTTCTAAACTTTCTGATCTAGATCTATTTCTCTATTCTCTCATCCTTTGATCATAAGTGTATATATTCTTTGTTTCAAAGTGATTCAATTTCCATCCTCTCAAGTGCAAGAGAAGAATACTTCTATCTTCCTAGACAAGAAGTATTACAACTTGTTGTGATCTCCACATCCAAGTTGTTGGTGTATCATCAAGATTATTTACATATTCTTTGTGAAGATTGTTGTGAATATTTGCTTGTAGATAATTGTGTTAGATATAGATTGTGTGATTAGTTGATAGCTTGGTGTGAAGAAGAAAAGCTAGGAAATCTATTGGTGTGAAGAAGATAGAGTTGAAGTAGTTAGTTGTGAAGGAGATTGATTTGAAGAAGGTGTGTAGAAGTTGTGACTTAGGCGTGAAGGTGTTGTGGTGTGATTATTGGTGTGTAAATTGGTGTGTATATTGGTGTGTAAATTGGTGTGTAAGGTTTTCTCCGCCATAAGGGAGCTTGTTGATATAGTGAAGAAAACTCTCGAGTTAGGTGCTCGGGGAGTGAAGTAGGGTAAGGAAGGTGTCCTTGTAGCCGAACCACTATAAATCTCTTGTCTCGCGGTTCGATCTTTCCATCTCTTACTTATTTCATTACTTATCATTGTTATATATTTCGTATAGATATTTGTTTGTATTGTGCAATACTTGAGATCATATATTATCGAATCTAAGTTTGAAAAATTAAGTAAACACTAAAACTCTTTTTACAACTAATTAAAAAGACATAAAACTATTCAACCCCCTTCTAGTTTTCCACAAAACTCTTTTTGAAAAGGTTAAGTATATATTAATCACAAAAATTGGTAACACTTTACAAGAGACTATTAAATGGTTGTGTACAATAACATGCCAAAACTTATTTTTTAGTGTCTATCTCAGCAACATTTTACTATTATATTTTAAATACTCATGCACTAAAATATTTCCTCGCTCATAAAACCCTTTCACATGTTAAAAAAGCCTCACCCACTATTTTATTTCTTTTTAAAACTCCTAGAGTTTTTTTTTTTTTTTTTTTTTTTTTTTTTGTCGTCGTCGTCGTCGTCCGCGCTATGGTACCCAAGGCTTTTATGAATATGGATTGCTTAAGGACAGTCCCAAAAACAAACTAGTTAATTCATAGACTAAAGATTATCTCAGAACCCAAATGATGTTCTTTTGTGTAGAAAGGCGAAACAAGTAATTTTACCACTAATGATAATTATTTACTAGGCACAAGATATGATAAAGTATATAATATAACATCTGAATCATATCGTATCTTGCAAGATTAAATGAATAATATCATTTGAATCATATCGTATCTTGCAAGATTAAATGAATAATATAACATCATATGAATATTTAATTGCTATCTGCTTTTCGATCAGGTAGCTTCTTAAAAAAACAAACAACTTCACAAGTTGCTATCTGCATTCGGGGTGCAAGATCATAAAGTCTTGAGTTACTTTACAAAAGCGTCTCGATCTATTACAATAAAACTGTGTGGTTAATAGCATTATTATTTAAAGATCACTTTTGCATACGGATATTGTTATTACTATTGTATGCTCATAACAAGTTTCAAAACACTTGAAATGTGATAATAACCAACTCTTTTTGATAAACATAAAGGTTGCACATCAGACATATATAATGACATGTACATTCGATACTAGGTACTTTCTACATTATCTAGCTAAATAACAAGCATAGAAAGTATATGATCAGTTGGGACCCCAACAACTTAAGTACATAACTTTCCTCAATGACTCTTCTGATTGCTCGAAGCCATAGCTGCACGAGCAGAAATGTTGGACTTTGCATGGTGGTGGATGGTCCTGATGGTGTAGTTCCACCTTGCAAATCCTTGATCCTTGAGTGCCTCAACCAGTCCAACTGTTCCTGCCACAATCAATGATCTTGTTCTTGAACTCATGGTAATGAGAAATGTGTTTCTTCAGTACTGTAAAGAGCGTGTATTGTGAAATGTGTTTGATATGATGAAGAAGCACATGATGAATGAGATATAAATAGATGTATGGGGTGTGAGAGCACCATGTTTTAGTAACCAAGTCAGTAGGAAATGCCAATGGTTTTTAAGAAATAAATTTACCATAGTGCCCCTCTACTTCATTCTTTATCTTTATTTTATTTTTCATGGTGGCACCACCTGCTGGAATATGGTATATTGGCCAATATGATCACTATACCTCCAATGTAAATTGAAAACTTTCTGATACATTTTATGCTTAATTAGATAAGAATCTACGTTTCAGTGTTTTACTAACTTGTACATATTATGTAGTTATTTATTTATTTTTCAAAAGGCAACAAATTATGCTATAAATCGATAGATCGACATAATATTCCCGCACGTACGAAAAAGTAACCAGCCCCAAGTTTTAGGGACAAATGAGAAAATGCCAATGGTTTTAGCGCATTTAAATTCTCAATAACGTTAAGATAACAATAATGCGACAAAAGTCGAGCTCTAAGATGAGCGAGCCGGTAATGGGCCAATGCAATGTACCTAAAATCCTAAATGATACATCTAGTGCTATTTTTTAGTTTTTATGGCTTGATTAAGGCCTTCAAGTTGCGCTTGACAATGACTTCCATCATTTATAAAAGATATATAGTGATGGCATATGATTAAAAGGATCGAGTATTTTAGACCAAGATCATTTTGTTTAACAAGAACTATATATATGGATATTTATAAGCAGCACCCCATTTACTAAATTATCGTATATAACATTCATAGGTTTTTTTTTTTTTTTTTTTTTTTTTTTTTTTTTCCCCAAAAAAAATACAAATGAAAACGAAACAAACCGAGAACATAACGAGATCCCGTAAAAAATCCAATATATATCAGGCACAATGGTGTTTTTATGCATTGTCTAGGAGAAACTATTCCTGGTTTTACAAGGGTCAAAAAACATATACAAATAGCAACCCTATTTTTCCAGGACATGATAATCCCAGCCTAATACATTTTACAACTTATTGCCAAACAACTCCGAAACTTAACGTCGAGTCATCTCTCATCATCGATTGCTCATCCTTCGAGACAACTCCCATTTACCAGCAAAACCAGTCTTCAGCTTTGTCCCCAGCAGCTCATGTACATGACTTGCTTAAGAGAATCATCAGCTTGTGTAGTTTTCACATCTCCTACACAAACATTGGATCGTAAAAGGCTCGAAAATGGACGAAGATCAGATACGTCAACTCCATGTCGGAAGGAGTTGACTAGTGATCTAAGTTTGCAACCTTGTTCTGTATGTCCATTAACAACGGCAACACCAGCAGCCATCCATACACGGCTCGTAGAAGTCATCTTAATTGTGCGAAAGTGAGAATGTGTTAACGACTTGGTTTGTGTTAATGTTATGGAATACGTTGTGGTTTGAATTTGGTATGTTGTAATATAGCTGCTCGTAATTGAAGTTTTTGGATTTTTAATTTACCTGTGCATTAGTCATCATGATGTGGCCAATAATAAGCCAACAGGTTTTCTTCATGCAAACGAGGATCAATACCCATAGCCCACGTAGAATCGATGCACCTATGCTTGTTTGATGTATTAAACTGTTTTGCAATTTGATAAAGGATAGAAATGTAGAATCTCCATGTAAAGAGTATGGGGGCATAGCGTACACCCAATGGCACATGAGATAAGGGCACATGGGCTTACATGGTCGTAGCTCATGGTTCATTTTCACTCTGTCGTATTCTAGATTTTTTGTAGTTTACCTAAGTATTTGTTTTCTCTTTGTTTTGTTTTTACCTGTTTATTTTTTTAAATAATTTTCTTAACCCGATATTATTTTTTCTGTATATATGGAATAGAACACATCGTGAGTCATCAAATTACTATATATATAACGTCCCGTCGAAAACGACGTGCGCAATGTCGTTTTGATCTTCCGTGTTTTTTGTCCGGCCCATTTGTACTGTCCAGGCCCGTTATCTTGGCCCGTTTTTTTTCGTTGTTTCATATTAACGAGGGCAACGACTCATAGTTATCTTCTTCTTCTTGCACCGCTTGGATAATCATTCCCATCTTGCACCGCTCTCCAACCGCTTACCAATTGCTGCCGACGTCTGATTTTTGCGACAGGTAATCATTCCGATGGTTTTAATTCTGTAACTATTAATTTATGCTACATAATTTTTTTTTTTTAATGATGATCAAGATGAGCTTAAATTGGCTTTTTTTTTTTGTGAGTTATTGATGCATACAAGGTGAAGGATTCAATTAGGTACTTTAAAAGTTAGAAAAAACTGAGAAACGATTCACAAGATATGAAGGAGTAAATTGGGTTTAGGATATTTTGCTGTAATCTGTTGTCATACTATGAAATATTTGTGATTCTCATTTTTTTTTTAATGTTTTGATTGCTTATTTCTTATGTTTCTGTTGGCTTCGATACATGGTTTGGTCGACCGGAATTCCCACATCATCTTCGTCAAGCTTTGATCGTTCAATCATAGGAGTATCAACTGAATCACTGAAGTCGAATCCAAATTTCTTCAAAATTTCATTGGCGTATTTGGATTGATTGATGAATATGCCATTGGGGTTTTGAGAAATTTGCAGTCCTAGAAAGAATGACATTTGACCCATCATAGACATTTGGAATTCGGAGCTCATCTCTTGAGAGAACCGATCACATTCTGAGGGATCAGATGAGGCAAAGATGATGTCATCGACATAGATTTGTACATGTAGGAGGTTTTTGCCTGTTTTTCTGGTAAAGAGGGTAGGATCAACAACGCCTTTGGAGAAGTTGTTGGCCAGAAGAAATTTAGACAAGGTGTCGTACCACGCCCTGGGTGCTTGTTTAAGCCCATATAGAGCCTTCTTTAATCGGTACACATGATTAGGGCGTTCTGGATCCACAAAACCTTCGGGTTGAGATACGTACACCACCTCTTTCAGATCCCCATTTAAGAATGCGGTCTTGACATCCATTTGATAAACCACCATGTTTCGACTTGCAGCATTAGCGAGAAAGATCCTTATGGCTTCTATTCTAGCAACTGGGGCGAAGGATTCTTCAAAGTCAATACCTTCTTCTTGTCGATATCCTTTTGCCACAAGCCTAGCTTTGTTTTTCAAAATATCTCCATGCTCATCAAGTTTAACCTTGAATATCCATTTGAGAGCAATGATCATAGCACACTCGGGAGGTGGTACTAGTTCCCAGACATCCAGTCGGTCAAATTCATGAATTTCGTCCACCATTGCAGTGAACCATGAGTGTTTAGACATTGCATCCTTGACGCTTTTTGGTTCAGCTTTAGAAAGAACAGAATTGAAGAAGCACCACAATGCGTCGGTTGCAAGTTGCTTGCGGGTTGATACTGGACGTGAAGGGTTCCCAATAATGTTGTCAATAGGATGATCATTGGTCCATTTTCGAAGGTATTCATGGGGTTGAGAATGTGGAACTGAGGTAGCCGTGTTAGATTCGTCAGAGGATGTTACATCATTTGATAGTTCAGGGGCAAAGATGTTAACAAATGGCTCATTATCAGGTGGAGCAAAAGGATTAACTTCAGATGTATTATCTACATTTGCCGCTCGATGTGCAAGTGAAGGTTGGACATTAGACGTGCTAACCGATTGACTGATGGCGGGAGCTTCAAAATCCCATGACAATGAAGTGGATGGACCGTTATTGTCATCTTGATCATTCACCACCCCATCTGGTGGTTGAACCATTGCAGCTTCAGGAGCATTCATCTGTTGAGGTTCAAAGTATTCATCAAACATTGGGTCAAACAGTTTCTTCCAATCTTCACTTGTAGGAGGTACAAAAGGAGCAGCAGGGATGAGATTCTGTACAAGCCTGGAACTAATTGGTCCAGGGGACAAAAGGTTAGGTATGGGTCTAGAACTTGATTGTCCAGGAACCGGTTGCTCAGTCAGTTCATCGAAAGTAACGTGGATTGTTTCCATTATATCACTGGTACGTTTGTTGTAGATTCGGTACCCCTTTCGCTCTGGAGCAAAGCCAACGAAGAAACCAATGTCGGCCTTGGCCTTGAGTTTCCCAAGGTCTTCACTGTCATTAGTTGGATAGCAAACTGCACCAAAAACTCGAAGAAACGAAAGATCGGGTTTTCTGCCATGAACCAGTTCATAGGGAGTCTTGCAGTGGAGAGGATGTATCAAGGATCGATTCTGTGTGTAACATGCGGTGGCAATTGCTTCAGCCCAAAGAAATAGAGGAGCTTTGGAGAAGATGAGCATGGTCCTAGCAGCTTCAACTAAGGTGCGATTGCGTCTTTCAACAACTCCATTTTGTTGAGGAGTTCGTGGAATGCTCTTTTGATGACTAATCCCGACACCTTCATAAAACAGAGTAAGTTGTCTGTTCACAAATTTTGTTCCATTATCAGTACGAATGACTCTAACTGTTTTGTTGAGGCGGACTTGCAACATCTTGATGAGCTTGATGATGGTTTCTGGAGTTTCATCTTTAGATCGTAGAAATTTCACCCATGTGAATCGAGAGTAGTCATCAACAATCACCAGCACATATTTCTTTCCATTGATACTTTGAATCCTCATTGGTCCACAAAGATCCATGTGAAGAGTATGAAGAACTTCCATGATTGAATTGACAGTTTTGGGTTTATGGGTATGCTTTTTGCTCTTGCCCATTTGACAGGCGGAACACAGATGGTCCTTTTCATACTTAAGTCTGGGCAAGCCTCGAACAAGATCCTTACGTGTAAGTTCATTGATGGTACCGAAGTTCAAATGTTTTAAACGACGATGCCACAACCATGACTTGTTCTTGGATGCTTTAGAGAGCAGACAAATTGGAGAGGACCGTAGCATATCTTCGATGGAGATGGTGTAAAGATTAGTGCCCCGACTTCCCTTGAGAAGATCAACACCATCTAATTCTCTAACAAAACAGGTGTGCTTTCTGAAGGCGACTTCGAGATCTGAGTCACAGAATTGACCAACAGAAAATAGATTGTGCCCAAGTCCTTCCACGTAGTAGACTCTGGATATAACACTGTCTCCAAAGACATAATCACCATAACCCATTATAGAACCAAAATGGTCATTCCCAAACCTAACCGTACCAATAAAATTTTCCACGAAATTCTTGAGCCTTGAGCGATCACCAGTCATATGTTTTGAGCAGCCTGAGTCCAAATACCAAAGGACGATTTGTACGACCTGCATTTGAAATCAGACAATCGTGGATAACTGAAAAAGCTGGAGCCCCACACACAATTGGGGTCCGTTTGGTTAGAACACACAAATATTGGATTATCATAAGTAACAGGTATCTCACTGGAGTATTCACATTTTGATGCACTAGACCTAGAGGTGGTATTTATTGCTTCTATTGGAAATAGTCTACCGGTAGGTCTCCACTTCCTAATAGGCATATCTCTAGAGTTGGTGATCCTAGTCACTGGGCACCTTTCCCTCAAAGTGAATTTCCTTCCAGTCGGTCTCCATTGATAACCAACATTAGTGAAAACTTTTCCTGTTTTATTCCATACTTGTTTTGCTCGTTTACCACTAGAAACATTCATATCTGGTGATTGCATAGTGGATTTAAGAAAGGACACAGCACATGCATCATGATTACCATAAAATAAGCATTTGTTACTCGTCTTACAAATAGCATCAGAATTCGAATTAATTACATCATTGTTCACACAAATGTTTGAAACAACTCGATTCCTTTCACTAAGCAATACTTTATTGTTCCTAGATGATTCTTCTACTTCCTTCATAAATGAGCTCTTAGCCGGCAAAGTCCTATCATTCTTTGTATTGCCTTTAGGCTGTGACTTGCTGGCATTAGATACACCTTTTACTCCTATAGAAGCAATGATGGGAACATTAGTCTGATTAGTTGCTACTTGTTTACTGGTGATCAAGATGGAGGATTGTGGCATGGTTTGGGGAAAGTCAACTGTGACATGCTTGTTGCCACTGAGAGGGTGCAATGCAGTTGTTCTATCCGACTTGGTATCATTCTTGGGGCATGATCCTATGGCATATTCTAATAATTCCTGGGCCCTATTAGTGAGGAAGCACGCACCAATAATAACATCATCAAGTGGTTTAGAAATTCTCTCATCTTCAATGGTTTCTCTAAGTATGGCCAGACAATCCTTAAGATTTCTAAGATAGTTGTTATGAACTAACTTATTATTCCTAAGGGGAAGAGAAACATTCACAGCATCGCACGCATATTTATTACAAGCATGTACATTGGAAATTGCATGATCACATGAAACAACGGGCATTTTACCCTTCACCATGGTCTTTAGATTCTCAATTTCATTTAACAAAGAAGTGACTTTCTCATTGTTTTGGTCACGTATTGTTTTGATAGACTCAAACAATTCTTAACATTGTTTAGCGTTGGACATTTCAGCACGAAGCCACTCATTTTCATGTTGTAACTCATTGACAATGCCCTGTTTTTGAAAATTTTGAGAATCCATAGACTTCTGGTAATTGGTATTGATTACATCGCTTCTGTTCGATTTTAATTGTGCAATTTGGACCTTCAACTTCCGAATCGTGTTTGAGTGAGCTTGAATTACTTCATCCTTTTTGGCTAATTCAAAACATGTATCAAATTCAGGAGCATCCGAAGATATCTTGGCATTTGATATTTTTATACTTTCTTCTAGATGTTGATATTTTAATTGTAGGTTCAGATTATCAACTTCTAGTTTTGAGAAATTCCTGACCATGTTATCATGATCATCGTTTTGAATTTTTTCAGTAAGTTTGTAATTCTCCCCCTCAAGCTCAATCACACGATTTTGGAAGACATTCAAAGTAACCGACATTTCATGAAATTGTCAAGCAGATAGCGCAGAGTCGGTAACAGTATAAAACACATCTTTAGCAATGCGGTTAGCAATCAGATTTTCATTCATGATGAGAATGTTTTTCCTGTCAATTTCACTGTGTTTGAGAACAATAGCAAGTTGGTTACCCTCACTTTCCACTTCATCAAAAACCTTTTTCATTTGAGTCACATCATCATTAATGGTGTTTTTAAGTCCCTCAAAATGTTCTTTTAGAAGTTTAAAAAATGGCATAACTTCAGTTAGGTAACACTGTTTTGTTTGCTCAAAACCCCTTTCCCCTTCTGTAATCCCTGTAGGTGTAATTCTTATTTTACAGGTTTTCTCAAAGTCATTGAACAATTGACCTAGCACATACAGCCCAATTAGAGTATTACATTGTGTGGGAAGAGTGAAAGGTACAAGGTGCCTGGGTATGTTCAGGGGATAGGCAGTTGGGTGAGCAATTCTAAACATAGTGCGTGTGTTGCCTACAACTTTTTCAGCTTGCATTTTCTCAATGTCAATATTCCAAAACACTTTTTCAGGAAAAATTCTCTTTTGAGGAACAAAAATTGCAGTATGATTGTCATTTGCATAATCATAGTGAAACACGAGATTTTTAGCAATTCATTTAGGATCCTTTAAACGTTCAGCAAGTTTTGCCCTAGTTCTATCTTCTGCCTCATTGATGTGGTCATAGGATCGTGTATCAGGAGGTGCATGGTTAGGTTCAAGCATAGTTTTTGCATCATATAATGCAGGTTGTGCACCTAGACCTATTCTAAGGAATCTTGCTTTGGGTTTGGAGGTATCATGTTCACTAAATTCATCACTTAACTTCCTGTGGCTTTCCATCATTTGAGCAGATTGAATGGTTTGGCCCTGTGTGTACAACTAATCTTCCAATTTATTTTTTAACATTTTTAATTTTGAGAAGTCATTTAGAAGTTTAGTTTCTTTATCTTTAAATTCTTGTTTGATTGTAGTCAAACCTTTTTGAACCTCAAGTTTTTGTTTGACGGTTTGATTCAATTGGTTTTTTAAAGAAACTAGTTCCCTTTTTAATGATTCTTGTTTGGAATTGTTTTCAGATAAGTACGCAGTTGCCATTCCATTTTCTGCTCACGTTCATTCAGCTCAAACTTAGCACGCTGCTCATAAATGCTTACTTGGTCCTTAAGGGTGTTAATTCTAGTGATCAGAGAATCATCAGGGTTGTATATAGAGTGCTCATATATTTCATGTTTACTAGAATCAATAGACGGCATGTCACTCGGTACAACTAGGGTTCCATTGTCATTCACATACATTTCATATGGGATATTATTGGTATTACCCATATCAGTGATGTCTGTGTTGACAATATTCTTGAGTTGTACAGAGTCACATGCCCCCTGTACAGGTGTAGAATTAATCAGATCATGTTTAGGAGATGTTGGTACCTCAGAGATAGCAGACGTGATGGATAAATCAGGATGATGTGAAGAGGATGCTGCTGCAGACAGATTAGCCATGAAGATTGTTTGAGCAGTTGGTTCATCATCCACGTCTGAGTCAAATGCATCACACTCTTCAACTTGAAAGATATTTGGGTCATTAAGAGCCATGTCTTGAACAGGTTGATCATCCACATCAGCATCAAAGGTGTTCCCATCATTTCCAACCAGAAAGAGCAAAGCTTCTTCATCCAACACAGTCCCATTTTCTTGTGCCTGCATCAGCAGTATCTTGTCTTTGAAGTACTCAGAGTTTTGGGGACGTTTTGGGAAAGTGCAATTCCTAGCAATATGGCCCAACCCTCCGCAGTTGTAGCATTTCGGTTGCTTAGCTTGTGCTTGAAGAGCATTCCCAACTCTGTACTGCCCATTCTCTCTACCAGCATTTCTTTGGTTGAAGTTCTGTCTTCCCTGCA
The DNA here is from genome assembly GCA_030686995.1 of Artemisia argyi. Taxonomy (NCBI): domain Eukaryota; kingdom Viridiplantae; phylum Streptophyta; class Magnoliopsida; order Asterales; family Asteraceae; genus Artemisia; species Artemisia argyi. Next base: position 153,411,652 of record CM060698.1, on the reverse strand, counting down.
CATTCTGCACCACTACCCGACCATCTTCAATGACTGCCTGATTACGTGGATTAGATGAGATTCTGAGCTGGTTGTTAGTAGATGGGAGTGCAGCCCTGAACTGTTGGACCAGTAAAGACACTTGGTTGGAGAGATTATCAATCATCATGTCAGTGTGAGAATACCCAGAATCAAGTTGAGTATTCAACGCAGATGGTGAGGGAGTTGATGATTGACTAATGGTTGGGGTAGACCTGGAGGATGATTGTGATGGTTGAACTTGATCTTTAGAGGTTTGATTAGGTTGTTGAACATTGGAGACAAAAGCAAGAGATTCATTTGTTGCAGACGGATTGAGCTTTTCTCGCATTAGGCGATCATAAGCTGCATGTTTCTCATGTTGCTGGAGATACGCATACAGCTGTTCATGATTGGTATGCCTGAGACCCTTGTTGAGCTTAACAGCCGTGACAAACCTATCCCATTCCGGTGCCATGTTGTTCACGAATTTGGAATTGAGCTGTATGTTGGGCATTGTCATCTTGATGGCTCTCATGTCATTGACCAGCTTGTGAAATCTGACGTAATAGTCAGTGATGCTTTCACCTGGATTCATCTTGAAATGCTCAAATTCATCGTATTGCTGTGACTCACGATCTTCTTTAGTTAACTCAGACCCTGCAAGAAGCATTTTGACATTATCCCAGATCGCCTTTGCTTCAGTGTTGAAGTTGATCAGTTTGTAGACATCTTTGGGAAGGCCTTGAATGATGATATTTGATGCTCTGATGTCTGCATCATAGCGTTTCTTTTCTTCTTCAGACAACTCATTGTAAGTGCGAGGTCTATCAGGACCAAACACGGCCGGTAGTTGATCAGTTGCTTCTGAAATCGTGTCTCTAGTAGTACCCACTTGAAAGGGTCCCTCATCGATGGATTTCAGGATGTTAACCCCATTATCTTTTCCTAGACAGTACAGCCGTATCCTTTGAGCCCATGATTCATAGTCAGTTCTGTCCAACATCGGAGGTCGGGTGTCAGACCCCGCAGCTTGGATGTCATCGGAAGAAGTCGACATCACAACTAAGAGATTACCAACCCAAGAGTGGGAGATACTCGCAATGTAAGGTACTAGTCGCAGGATAGATTAACCACAACTTGACCTAACCACAGAACACTAACCTCAAACAACACCAAACCGCAACATAATCCAACCGCAGTATGAGCTAACCGCAACCAGAGCAAACCGCAGGACACTAACCGCGGAACACTAACCGCAAGTAATACCAAACCGCAACAAAATCCAGTCGCAGTATGAACTAACCGCAACCTAAGCAAACCGCAGGACAAAGATACTAACCGCAGATAATACCAAACCGCAGAAAATAACCAACCGCAGAACAGTTAACCGCAAATGATTAATCGCAGAAAACTAAACGCAAGCAGAGAACTAATCGCAGTGATAATGGTCCAAAAGTGTCACTATCGTTGCGTTTTGTTTGTATTCCCGAAATAGTAAACGCAGAAAGTTAATCGCAGCTGGCAGAACTTAACCGCAACCAAGCAATGAAACAGTGGACTTAACCGCAACCAAGAAAACCGCCCATAATCAACTCCAAACTTCAAATAGCTTGATGATATAGTAACACACGCTACACTACAATGTTCCACAAACACTAATGAACATAAAAGAACATCACAAACATGTATAACACCACTAGAGGGATAAAACCAAGATGTTTTCCAAGAAAGTGACTCCAAACTCACAAAACCACTCAAAACATCATCAAATTTGATTCTACAAGGCCCTAAGATGAAACCTTGGCTCTTGATACCAATTGTAGAATACTAACTATGTTGGAAACATGATCAAGTGGTGATGTGAGTGGCGTAGAAATGAGAGGGAGGGAAGAAAAAGAGAAGGAGAGGAACCTTGAAAGAAAAAGAGAAAATATTAGATTGAAAAGAAATGAAGGTCCAACCCTCTCCACATGTGGAGAGGGGTATTTATAGTTACAATATTACGCCCACTCCCGGGCTGTGGATCAGGCATACAGTGGGTAAAGACCCGTTCCTTCTTCCACGGTGTTACTTAATCTAATACTAATTAACTAATAAACAAACTAACTACGAGCTAACTTAATGCTATTACAATCATTAGGTGACCGAGACTTTTACAGGAATATTTGTATTCCTAACAGATTAAAAGCTCATAAGAATTTTTTTTTTTGATAAAGATGTTGATTGTTGCTTGCAGGTTAGCATGTAGATGTTTACTTGCCACTTAACTTGGCACCTTAGGTTGATGTCGTTGCTTGCAGTCAACAACTTATTAGGCCGGTTCAATAATTCATTACCTCAGAAAGGTATTATAGATCACATAACAGTATCCTTAAAATTGCAAGATTATAATCAGCTTCTAACTGACGTATTGTTCACATCCAGGCGCTCTTGACTTATGGCAAAAAGTCTGTGTTGTATGCTTTGATGTGAATAGCACGATATGCATAGACAAGGGCATTCATGAACTTCGTGAGTTTTCTGGAGCTGCAAAACCTATTGGCGCATGGACCGCTAGGTGTGCACTCGGTAGAAATAGATTTTTTCTCATGTTCTGTTCCAGTTGTTTATATTAATTATTCTGAGATTGCAGACCAATGGGTGACTCAGTCCATGTTCGCTGAAAAGTAGCCCCCAAGGTATTTTAACTTACTGTGTAAGATCAGTTACGCAGCAAAATGAGCTACAAAATTTTCTATTTACATGTTCTTTTGTAATTGGTAGGCTTTGTCATTGGATACATGATTTGGTCCAGAAGCTAAAGCAAAGTGGTAAAACTGCGTGGTTGCTCTCTCAATGATTTAGTCAAATGATCAACGTAAGGTATCTCCGAATTCCTTCTTGGAAGTGTAGCACAGTTTTTTCTATTTTGGAAAAGCAGATAAGTAGTATGAATTTTTGGACATAGGCAAAGTGCGGTTGTCTGGAGAGATATCACGCTCCGCAACCTGGACTAAGTTCTATTTTTCGTTCCTCATACTGAACTTGGCCAACCACAATTAACTAACATATCTTTTTACATATAGAGAAGACACCGTCAGTTCTTGCTGGGTCAAGACAAATGGAGGTGATTCAATCGTTACATATCCGCACCTAAAACAGGTAAATAAAGTTGTCTTTAACATCGTGTCAACAAATGCAGGTTTATATCTCTCAAGCTCGCCAGCAACTTACTATTATCTGAACCCACCCATTCCCGTAACGGATTATATACTGAGCATGTAAGCTGTCGATAATACAAAAATGTACATTACAGATTCAGATAGATTGCTATTTTATGGCCATTTGACTCGCAATAACTTTACAGGCACAGTCAACTGGTGCCGCCACCAGTTATAGAAAATGTCAGAACCTACGGATATGATAACAATGAACAAGAAAAGCTCAGGAATAGAGTGACGGTAGATGAACTGCCACGAGAAGTTCCACGCAACAAGACGGTAAGCAGTTAAAGTTAAAATGAAAAACGTCCATGCCGAGGACAATAAAAATTTTCTTGGGTTTTGGCAGAATGTCAGGTTCACGGTCGTTGCCACGATATAGTGTTCTGCTAAAACTTGATTACAACCAAAAAAATGTAGTGCTGTTGAAACTTGAAAGCGGGCACCTGATCCCTAGATGAAGTTGGATAGATGTGTAGAACTAGTGTCATATTCGTTATGGTTGACACGCTCCAAAACTTAACAATTTTAAATGGCACCTTTTCAATAAAGGAGTATTAATTTATATTTAAAATCAAAACAAGTTTTAGTTTCAAAGATACTGGATGATACTTCTTAAACCATTTCTACATGCTTAAAAGTATTAAAGTTTAATTGTTACAAGTTCTTACCTTTTACGTAACTAAAGACCTTTAAATCTTTATATTTTCATGTAATGTATCATTTGTAGTTCAAGTTAACATTACTATCGGTGAAACCTAGCAGGAAACGACTCCTGTTACTGTAGAAAGTACCATCAGTCTACGAGAACGGGTTACGAAAAATGAAGGCGCAAGGTCATCTGTTCGGAGGCAGCTACTGAAAGATGACACGCAAAAAGAAACGAGTGCGGCCACAAAGAAAACAAAACAAGGACAGTGACGGTAACACCTGTCTCGATAGTATCCAGTAGAAGTTAATGTAATGTCCCAACTTATCTTAACGGTAAATATGTGAAAATCATGTAGCATTAGTATGGTCCTTAGTTCTGGTAATGTATTAGGACTGTAAAACTTATAGATGTAGTCACTTGCCGGTGATGCTTTTACATGTTTTATCTGTAACACGCACATACAATCGAATGATCGCTGCCCCGCCGCAACACGGCGGCCCGCAGCCATCCTCGTTTTATATATGTCTCGTGTGTTTCTATATGGATATACTCCTTCCGTCCGACACGAATAGTGCAATCTTTTTCTAGATCGTCTCATTTTAAATTATGCACTACCAAATATATGTAAAAAAGTTCGATCAAATTATCATATTACTTTTCCTTAAAATTACTATTACAAACATTAAAGAAGATATAAATTAATTAATAAAAGATAAAAACTCTTATTTTGTAAAAAAAATAAAAATAATAATAATGGTATTTTTTAAATTATTTTTATTTTTTCTAAAACAATTACTCCGTATTTTAGAACGAGTATTTTAGCAGCTAGCTAGGGTGCACATGATTCATTAATTCCACGTACATACTCCGCACGTGTATTACTATACCAACCGACATATTCGAATTCGATACTCGATCTTTTGGCTTTTCTTTCATTTGTCCTTTTATAATTCCCATAAAAAAAGTGTATAGTAATATAGCTAGGTGATTTGTTAGTGTCATTTTGGAAACAAGTTGTAATGAAAATTATCATTTTAATTATTGCCTTGAGCTATGCTTATGAAACTTTTGTCTAAAATATTACTTATGATATTGTCTTTGAGATTACTTTTAGTTCCAACTAATTTAGTAAACTTTTAGCTTATATATTTCGTGCTATTGATTGGCATTTGGGTTGCAAGATCACAATTTTGAATGATTTTACCATAAGGTTATCAAAATAGAATTTTTGTCCTAGTTAAATAAAGGCCTATAAGCCCACATTAATTAGTTCATACTTATTATCAATCTTGTTTGGCTTCTGGGGTGGTGCAGATTATTGCATGCATCTACACTTAGCTTCTTCAGTTTGTAGTTGATAAATGCTCACAAGTGGCATGTATATTGTTCTTGTATCTTGGCAAACAAATGAACAGCACACACAATCAAAATTTTAGTTAAAGCAAAATCGAAAATTAATAAGCATTAACAAATACCATGAGGTCAAACACTTGGAATGTGATGATAATCACTATTTGATTAACATAATCAAATATACATTAGATATTAGTTTCTAGTTTCTATATATCTACCTAATTCTAAACAACAACAAAGAAAGATCAATTTGGGCCCCAGCAACTCAAGTACATGACTTTTCTTAATGATTCTTCTGATTGCTCTATGCCTTTGCTTGAAGCTATGGCTGCGGGTGAAGGAAACTTCTTTGACTGAGTGACTGATCGTAAATTGGCTTTTGTGTGGTGGTGAATGGTCCTGATAGAGTAGTTCCACCTTGCAAAGCCTTGATCCTTGAGTGCTTCAACCAATCCAACTGTCCCAGCAACAATCAGTGATCTAGTTCTTGAACTCATTGTATTGCTAAATTTGTGTTCTGAATGAAAAGAGTTTGTAATGTAAGATGTGTTTGATGTGATGATGAAGCACTAGATGATTTGAGGTATAAATAGATGCAATGTGTGTAGAAAAGCAGTTAAGCACCAAGTTTTAGTCACCAAAACAGTAGGAAATGCCAATGGTTTTCAAGTAGTAAAAGTCGATACTGCCCCTCTAACACTATTCTTGATCTTTACGTATTTCCTATGTAATATCGATTTACTATTTTAATAAGAGTTTAATGTGTGTGTCGCTTTCCCATGGGGGGCACCTGCTGGATTATGGTGAAAGTGATTAATCATACTACCCAAATGTATATTCATGCATCACATGATCATAATTTAATTTCTTCATTACTAATTGAAATTTCTTACCATATCTATTAATGTTTGACCGATCACTGTGGTGGTGAAGTGGTGCCTCCACCACGTGCCATCACAATAAAACTTGTTCTCAAGAGGGCGTCAAGGATAATGTTTGTGTGTGTTTGTGAAATATATTATGTGATATGTTTATATAAAATAAATTATTTTTATATTTTTGGTTTGGTGATAACCATAATACCTTTTTGATGGTCGGTATGATACTTAATTGAATGATTATGTGATACTGACGTGAAAGTGAAGGGTTCGATGACTAGAATCCATTTTACTAAATGTCATTTTCTTTCTATAATAGATAAACATTGATAGTATCATTTAAGTTTCTACAATTTTTTTTCCTTAGTAATCATATAAGGTATTTACATGTAAAATTCATTCTCTTTCTCTTTCGTTTCAACTTATTTTTTCTCTTCTCGTCAACTGTCATGTACGTTCAATTTACAATCAACCCACACGTACTTATCAGAGGAAAAAACCCCTAAAACCCTTTGGCGATCTTGGCGAATTCCGATTCCCATACAACCCTAAAATTTTTAAATCGATCCTTCCTCTCCTATCTGGTTAGGTTTACTCGATCGGTTTACAATCCCTAATCGTTCTTATCACACCAACTGATCTTCATCGATTACTTGGATCTTTAATTGGGGTTCTTTAGGGTTTCGTAGGTCTGATTTGGTTTTTTTGTTTCGATCGAATTCTTTTCACTCTAATCCTTTATTAATCGATCTTCATATGGTGGGAGGTTAGTGATTTGGTTTCTATTGCTTTAAACCCTAATCGCTTAGATTAGGGTTTTCTTTTATTTTTTGTATTGCATGATTGCTGCTGGTTGATTATTTGTTGCGTTGTGTACGTGGTGGTGGGTGATGGAGAGGGGTTTTTTGAGTCCTAAGCTTGGTAAGAAGGATGCTAGTGTTCCAATGGTTGATGTTGAAGTGGTGAATGATAATGTGAACAAGGGTAACGAAAAGGTTGTTTTGGATGATTTGGAGCAATCCTCTCATAGTTCAATACAACCTAATGTGGAGCTATTAATTGCTAATGCGAATAAGAAGTTTGATGAAGCAATGTCTAAAATTGATAGTGATATTGCCAATATGGCTTCATCTTCTGACTTGAACAATTCGAGTGGTAGTGGGGCTCCTCCTAATGCACCCAAAGTTGATTCTACTAGTGGTAATGGAGTGAAGTCGGTTTCGTATGCGGGTGTTGCTTCTAACGAATCTCATAAGAACGTGTCTAATTTTAGGAGATTAGAATGCAACAAAAAGTTGGAAAATGTTGACCTTTCAGTCCCAATGAAAGTAGTGGAAGAGGTGAACATGAGGTTTGAGCATACACTCTATGGATATTTCCTTGGTCATCGTCTTGCTTTTCCTGTTGTGGATTATTTTGTTCGCAATGCGTGGGCTAAGTACGGGTTACAAAAGGTAATGATGAACGCTAAGGGGTTCTTCTTCTTCTTCAAGTTTACTTCGAAGAAAGGTGTTGATGATGTGCTTGATAATGGTCCATGGTTGATCCGTAATGTTCCTATTATTCTTAAACCTTGGACTTTGAATACCAATTTGTTGAAAGAGGATTTAACTCACATTCCGGTGTGGGTTAAATTTCATGATGTTCCTTTAGCGATGTTTTCTGATGATGGTCTTAGTTTGCTTGCTACTTTGATTGGGACTCCCAAGAGATTGGATGCCTTTACTAGTCAGATGTGCAAAGAATCTTGGGGTAGGAGTAGTTTTGCTAGATGTATGATTGAAGTGAAGTCGGATGAGGTACTTAGGGACAGCCTTACTGTTGAGATTCCTTTACTTGACGGTTCGGGTTCGACTATTGAGAAGATCCGTGTGGAATATGAGTGGAAACCGCCTCGCTGTGATAAATGCAAGGTGTTTGGACATGTTTTGTTGGATTGTCCTAAGGGTGTGATACCGACCGCTCAACCTTCTAAGAATGTTAATGATGGTTTTCAGACTGTTAACAATAAGAAGAAGGGTAAGCAAGCTGCTTCGAATACGGGTCGCGGAGGTTTTACTAAACCTGTTGTGGGTAAGCATTTTGAATATCAGCCAAAGAAGACTCCTACTGTGCCCAAGAAAGTTAATGATGGTAAGAAGAAGACTTCTGATGTGGCTAGTACGAGTGGTACTACGATCTCTACATCTAACCAATTTGATGCGCTTAATATGGATGATACGGATACGTTTGGTATTCCTACTTATGAAACCTGCATGGATGTGGATACTGGCAGTTCAATGGAAGTTAATGTGGATAAGTCGGTTAAGACTGATGCTACATCACAAGAACCACTTGTGAGTGATTCAATGGGAACTAAGGAAGTTGGTTCTACTCCTTTAGATGATAAAATTAGTAAGTTTGAGAAGATTCTTATTGAAGGGAAAGGTACTCTTGTGGATGATGATGGTCATCCTGTTCCATCTGCCTCTGTCACTAAGAGGGCTAACCCATTTTCCAAGGTGGGTGAGGTTGTGGTTACTGATAGTGAGGATGAGGAGGTCCTTAACACGTTCGACGAATCTGCGAATCTTTTAGGTAGATGTAAAGAGCGTGAAGATGAGTTTGATGATTACTCGAAGCAAATTCATGATCTTCCAGGGGAATTGGATGCTCTTAATGCCATTTATGGCTTTAATCTCCAAGGTCGTAGGAAGTAGTTTTTGTCCGAGTTTTTTCTATATGATGAGGTAGTGGTTTGTTTTCTTGTCTAGAAAATAGGAAGTATCTTGTTATGTAAGCTTTTCGCCTATGTAACGGGCTGAGATATGGGATTCACTCATATCCGTTGTTCTTAAATATTTTTTGGAATAATATATTTACCGGGTCTTTTGACCTTTTACCCAAAAAAAAACCCACACGTACTTAAAGATTAACATCAAACTGAAGGAATTAAAAGATGGTGTGGCCGAATGTCGAGAAATGGACAAACACACTTGGCAATATAAAAAGGAAGATACCCGTCACTCAACTAGCACTACTACAAAAATTGACATAGAGCCCGGTTGAAAAGGCTAATAGAGCCCGGTTTTTCATGAGGGCACAAAGGGGGAGGGACTCTATTCGAAAACCAAATAGAGCCCGGTTTGGCGAACGGGCTCTATTCTCATTTATAGAGCCCGGTTTTCTCTTATCAAACATGGCTCTATGTGAAAAAAAAAATTAAAAAAAAAATATATTTATCGTTAGAATTCAGCCAATAAATCAAATTTTGAAGAGCAATAAAAACCCAGTATCCTCTTTCCTTATTTTCATCTACTATAAGATATCCTAGCCATCAAATCTTTATCTTTATTTCTATCTTTCATCCAACCTTCAAACCACGACTCATCTTGTTCTTGAACTTTCCTTTATATAGAGGCTACATATATATAACTATGGATTAGAACAAGTGAGATAACAAAAACAGAGTTAAAATTCGACATCTTTATATGAAACAATAACTTAAGAATGAGTATCCTGGTGGATACATATATATCCTTATTACAATATGACCCTTTGACATACATATCTTTTCTTCACAATGAGCAATGAGCATCCTAGTCGAAAATGGTTCTATCCTCTTCTCCAGCTTTTCTACTCATGTTGGTGCAACTTTGCCTCAAGATAACCTCTGAACGCAATATATGACAATCAATATGCATTCCCAAAAAATCCGTATATTATATATTATAAGTACGTTCAATAAGAAAATGCCAAACAGTCCGTACATTAGCGATTATATCAAAAGCAAATCCCAAACAACCCTTACATAAGAGAATGTATCAAAAAGCAATCCTAAACAACCCTAATAAGTTTATGCTTTCATAAACCATGAAATTGTAAATTAATCATTTAAGTACCTTTTCTGTAGTAGATTCAGGTACCTGTTACCCAACCCAAGTGAATAACGTGTTGTCACCTCTATTAAAACTACATAACTGATGTTTGCTGGTCTATAGGTAAGAGATGCATACCTTTCTTAAGGTCACTTCTTGGTCTTCTTGGAGCTGTTCACTCGTCACTTTCGTCTTCTGCTTGCCGTCCTGTGACAAAACACCATCTCTATGAGGAGAAAAGCATGTAGTAAGAAGTAACTTTTTAAAAATAATAAAGAACAATAACTATACATACCGGGAGGTGATTTACACACTCTCAAAATTGATTGGTACACTCAAATTTTGAGTGTTTGGACATTTATATCCTCACATTTCTTTTACTCATCTTCACCATGTAAGGGTATAAATGTCAAGATACTTAAAATTTGAGTGTGACAATCACTTTTGAGAGTGAGCAAATCATCTCCCATACATACCTTATCCTTCCCATCTGTTCTCTGAGATGCCACACCGCTCTTCATGTTGAGACCTCAACTTTATAGCATGTGTGTCTAATCACAGTTAATTGCACACATGTAGCAACACATCCTATTGAAGCACACAACTGCATAGAAAAAAAAGTATCAACCAAGACACCACAATGTTAAACATAACTAAGTGTATTTTACTAACTTGTAGATGAAACTTTAACAAACCAAGCACAAAACATCATGCTGTAACAGTATAACACACCTTACTTGGACTTATTCTTTGTCGAAACACACTTACTAAAAGAAACACCAACGCTCTATAGAACTTAAAAATCATTTTCTATCACGATGGGTTTGGAAATCTAAGAATACCAATCCATGAATATGCACCCAATCTGACCCGAACCCCTTTTGACCCGTTACCCAAACCAAAACCTGCCTATATGTTTTATGACACTACCCGACCCGTACATATGAGAAGTCTAAATGAATAGCAGTAACTTATTAAACTAGCCAAATTTATGCAATGAAATATCTTGTACTTCATGTCATGATTGGCAAGAAATGGCCAATAACCTAAAGCATGAATAAGTTTACTAGACCACTAGATGCTTAAAGAATGGTTAAAACGTAAGTAATAGCGTATTACCGTATACAAGAATCTGATAACATATGATTGAACAATAAAAAGCATTATTACCCCAATGTAAAATTAATTCAGAGATATAGGGTAGACGATCAACCTGAACACAGAGTTCTTACATATAATGACCCATTATGTAACCCATAAAGACACGTTATCATTTACATGATTCAATAATTTGGCTACATCCACAAAACTAAACATGGAATGAACCAAATAAAAAAAATAATACTCCGTAATATTAGAAAAAAAAAAAAAAAAAAAAAAAAAAAAAAAAAAAAAAAAAAAAAAAAAAAAAACACTTTCCCTAACTGTGTTTACCATTTTCTTAAACTTTCACTGAAACTATGTGTCTAATTTGATCCCACATTAAGACCAACAACACAAGGCCAAAAACTCTTTAAAATTAGTCACTGAGAACATAAATAAACCAAGAAAGAAAGGGGGATATATGAGAAAGGTTCGCTTATTCAGTGACAGTGTGGAAAACTCATTTAGAGTTGGAATTAAATACACAACTATAAACTATAATAAACATTCTAACTGTATGCTATAAACTATATACTATCAACTACGGAGTAATACAACTATGCTTTCTTTGATACAAACAACATTCTTATCTCTAATTAAACCCTGTAAATACCATTGTGTTGTGATTTTCAAAGAACATTTGGCCTCACCTCGTATGAACAAAGAGCATGCCAAAGAAAGCAGAAATTCGGCTACCTAAACCAACCATCATGAGGAAAAAAATATACAAAGACCCCAATCATGCACATTGTACCCCAATCTTAAAATTGCCCCACAACGTGTGATCATGCATACTCCCGAATACCTGCAGTTAACAAGATGCTTCAAGTGCCTGTTTAGGGTAGCATAACTTTGAAATATCCTTAACCAACTGACCACTTTGCGTCTGTGTTGAAATGAGAGTCAAAACTACATAAAGGAGCACCGCAAACTGCATCAAATGTCAATTAAATTTGTGTATTTTTATGGCATAAGCTCCTAAATCATTTATTTTGTAACCATATGTAACAAATTAATTATGGCATAACCTCTTGATTCGTGGAAGGTTTCCGGTAAGTCTAACAGCAGTTTCAAACACCCTATTTGTGAGAGCAAAAAAGTTTAACCAGACGCCCCATTTATGACAGCAAATAGCACAACCAAAATACCCATTTATCACAGCAAAACACAACCAAAACACCCATTTACAAATTACAACTGATTATATTGTCTATATATTGAAAATAGAGATTTGTTTTATTGTCATATAATTTTAAATCCCATAAAGAACTTACAAAACAATTAACTTCAACAATTTCATTCCAAAATCAGACTTTATTAGCTAACATTACAAAAAACATATAAACAAACACAACTTATTCCATAATCAAACTTAACATAAACATTAATGAGATATATTAAAAAGGTTAATTGAACAACCACATTAATTGTAGCAGTTTGGTACCTTCTAATTCGATTAGTGTTGCTGGCTTGGTTGTGTGTAACGGTGGTGGTAGTGGTGGAGTGTGACGTTGTTTAATTAATGAAATTGTTGTTGTTGTGAAAGTGAATCTGGGAAAGTGAAGAGGGGGTAAAAGTTTAGGGTTTTGTGACGGTAATGAAAATCGTGGGGGGAAATAACGCGCCCAAAACTTTTTAAGTATTTTCGTTTGATTTTGAACCGCCTATGTTTATAGTCTTACAAAACAATATTTGATAAAGCCTGGTTTTGACAAAGCAAGCAGGGCTCTAAAATTTTCTAGATAGAGCCCGGTTTTGTAATTGAAAACATGGCTCTATACGAGGAATAGAGCCCGGTTTTGAGAAAGAAAACACGGCTTTAAAGTTTTTCAACATAGAGCCCGGTTTTGTAAAAGACAACATGGCTTTATACCTTTTTTTATAACACGGAATCCTTTTAGAGCCCGTTTTTCACTAAAACCGGGCTCTATTAAGGGGGCTCTATGTCTATTTTTGTAGTAGTGTAGAAAGCTATGAAGCTGAAATTATCGAGTTAAATGATCTATTCAGTTTTCTTTTCAACCTTAAACCATCGTCTACTCATGATACTTGACAATTCCGAAAATAATGAATGCACATTTAACACGTACTTGTTTCTGGTGAGAATATTTAATACTTGATTCCGGTGGCCGTGATGAATTATTTTCTTACAATCACTTGTAGTAAAATATAACTTTTTAACCACAATATCGTTAGCAAAACTCTAAACAAAGACATAATAAACAATTTTATTGAGAACGTTACGAGATTCAATACTTTCCTTATAGAGAAATGCTATACCCCACTAACAAAATCTACACAAAAATTTCACCCGCTGACAAGTCAGCGGTTGATTGGCTTAATAAAAAAGACGAGAAAGAAACTGCTACAAAATGCATTAATCACCCGATGACACGTAAGTGAATAAATTTTTTTGTATAAATTTTGTGAGTGAGTGTAACATTACTCTTCCTTACAATAGGAATAATGTTGTTTTATGTTGAATAATGTTGTTTTATGTTGACGGGATAAACAGTAATCCTAGCTTTACAAGGGTGAAAAACAATTTACAATTGGCACCCCCTAATCTTTTAAGATATGATAATTTCCGCCTATACATTACAGTTTATTCCCAAACAACACTCATCACGTAATTAGCTTCGATCAACTCGCATCATCGATTCCTCATCTTTCGAGAAAACTCTCACTCCTAACCAAACCAATCTTCAGCTTTGTCCCCAGCAGTTCATGTACATGACTTGCTTAAGAGAATCATCGGATTGTGTAGGCTTTACGTCTCCGACACTAACATGGAACCGTAAAAGGCTTGAAAATGGACTGAGATCAGACACATTAACACCATGTCGGAAGGAGTTGACTAGTGATCTAAGTTTGTAACCTTGTTCTGTATGTCCATTAACAACGGCAACACCAGCAGCCATCCAAACACGGCTTGTAGAAGTCATCTTGTACGAAAGTAAGAGTATGTAACGACTTTGTTTGTGTTAATGTTATGGAATACGTCGTGGTTTAACTTGGTATGTTGCAATATGAAATGAAGGGTATGTTTATATAGGCATACTATAATTGCTGATTAAGCATGTGCATTAATGGAAAACCCCTATGAATGTTTGACACGTACTAGTTGAGTTATTAGTCATCGTAAGGTGACCAATAGGAAGCCAACATGCAATTTTTAGCATGCAAACGAGGATCAATACGGTAGACCACGTAGAATCAGTGTACCTAGCTTGTTTGATGTTTTAAGCTTTTTATAATTTGATAATGGGTGCAGTCTGCGTGCTTCTCGTTTGTCCCTTACGGTATGGAGGCCTTGGGTACACACAATGACACATGAGACGAGGGCACATGGGCTCACATGGACGTAGTTCAGGATTTTTCGCTCTTTTGTATTAAAGTATGTAAGATTTTTGTTTCTTTATTGACGGAATAGAAGCATTGCTGGAAAACACATATGACGAGCCATCATATTTTATCGATGTCTCGCAATTCTATGCATTTATTTTCGTAGTAGTTGGGGTAGTAGGGTGCACAAGTACTGCACATGGACACATCACACATGGTTTAAATGTACGTACAAATATGCTCCCGCACGTGTATTCTACACAAAACGACATATCCATATATACTCGATCATTTGGATTTTCTTTCATTTGTCCTTTTTGCTACGTACAGTCTTTTGATTTTTGCATGGTGATATGTAGAAGTGGACATTGTTACTCATACCATAATGCGATAGACCGAAAATTCAGGGTTTGTATTCGCACAAAAAGTGTTAATTTTCTTCTTAAACATTAGCAACCAAATGGATGGCGTAGCCAATTTTAGGTTTATCCATTATTGTTGTTCATAATACAATTGAAAGGCTAGTGACAGAATGTACTGTAAAAATCAGTTGACTATTCTTGTTACTAATTAATTAAGTAATTAATTCTCTATGTTGTGATATTACATATCTATGTTGTGTGAAATCAAATTAAGAAAGGCCATTGTGTGTATATAGGTTAGAAAGATTAATCATTTAATTCACGTATTTTTCGGAGCTAGTGAATTCTATAAGTAATGTGTTAACATCAAATATATATGTTAATCAGTTAATATGTTGTTCAATCAAGATATATATTTTTGAGATCATTCAACAATGAGACCTATTAAATATGAATGGTTTAGTAATGAACAAATATGCAAGTTCCCTGCTCTGTATATATGGTATGAAAAGAAGATTCGTTAAGAGTGTTAGGTGCCCCATTGTACTTGATGATGCCCTAGAAATGTATCAAATTAAAGACTTGTAAATTGTAATCTAGTCTACAAGGTTTGAGAAGATGTTTTGATTTGTTGGAAGTTTGGCACCTTACTAACAAATATGTAAACATGCCTTGAAGATGCAGTCAACCTAACTCATAAAATCAAGATCAAATTAAAGCTCCCCTACATTCACTACTACAAAAAAGGGCATAGAGCCCGGTTAAAAAGGTGCATAGAGCCCGGTTTTGCATGAGGACACAAAAGGGGAGAGACTCTATGTGAAAAGCAAATAGAACCCGGTTTGGAAAACGGGCTCTATTATATGTTATAAAGCCCGGTTTTATATCAAAGAACATGGCTCTATATGAACAAAAAAAATTAAAAAAAAAAATCCAGCCATGAAATCCAATTGTTATTGGTCAACTGAACATCGTATTCATTCAGATGAGAAAAGATTCACTCATATTACAACTTACTTTCTATTGATGCATTCTCGCAAACAACACATTTCAAAAAGTTACAAGCTACCTTAATTGACTACTTAAATATAACTTTGGAGCAAACGTAGCATTGCAGCAGTAGTATAACTACCTGCACTTTAGCAATGTCGAAAATGGCTCTCTGCGCATCTTCAACTTTCACTTCACAACTGCAATCTTCAATTTCAGTTTCCAATCTCAAAAACTCAGCTACTCTTTTGGTGTAGTTTTCATTTAATCATTCAAATACGCAAACTTGTGTCAAGTACTACCTTAATCTGAATAAGAAATGTCTGAATCTGTTCATCAAGCAGAAACAAGTTGTACTTGTTTTTCAATGCAGTTAAAGCTGTACATTGTTTTTCACTCAATTTAGTTAAAGTTGTACATTGTTTTTCAATGTAAGTATATACCCAACAAAGTATTACCTGGTATTTGTCGATGGTATGTATCTCCATGGATTTTGAAAGAAACTGTTGAATGAGGTTGACCTGAGAGTTGTAAGGAGTTATAACACCAATATCTTCTCATTGTTGAGATTTTAATTCATGACAATCATTTAATCAGTTTTATGACATATCCAAAAATCACAAAAGAAAAAAATAAAGTGCCTTTTCTCTATAAGATTTATCTATTGTGTTATTACTAGAGCACACTTTGCATAAGCATGTGTGTCATCAAGACTAGTAAGTTCCATGTGATGGATGGGGTTTTAAAGAAGTAGTGCATACCTCTGTGAGTATGTATGCTTCAAGTGGATTATTAACCGTCTTGACATCTTTGATCTCTAGACAAGGCACAAGATCTGTGAGCATTTAATTTTGTTAAGTAACAAATGCACACAGAATGCAGGATAAAACAAATGAATTACAAAAAAAAGTCAGACTTACACAAGTATCTTAAAATACATGAGTGACTATATGATTATTGCAATTTTAATTCTTAATAATTAGTCTATAATTCTACTTTAACAATTTAACCTCCTTCTGTATATAATATCTTAGGGGGTGTTCACTGTTCAGCATTGCATATTTAAGCTGGTTATTGTAAAAAAAATACAGTAAGCAGGTACCAACGTCCATTCTTCACTGCTTATTTACTCTATAATAAGCTGATAAGCAGTTTTATAAAACACTCAAAAGTCAAAACTGTTTTATCTGCTTCAATAATAAGTAGACAAACACTTAAACAAAGTAATCCTGAACACAGAACACCCTCTTAGGGGTTTGGGATTGCATCCTATAAAGTGGCTATCGGTACAAACTATAAGCAAATGCAAGTAGCAACATACTAATTTCTATGGGCTTATTTACTTTTAAATAAGCTGATAACATTTTTTTATCCAAACACTACAAACTGTTCGATTTGCTTGAAGGATAAGCAGTCAAATACTTAAACAAGCAATCCCAAACACCCTTTTAGGATTATCTAGAAGTCTAATATTCAGTTTACAAACTTGAGTGTGGAACAGAAAAGAGCAAAATTAATGATGTTGCGTGATCCTAATTCTATCTATTACTTTCTTATATAGAAAACAGTTAGATGTCGCCAAAATCAGCAAGATAGTGACTATTACAATTATAACAACAGAAGCCGTCTACACAATGTCTTACAAACAATTACCTTATACAATCTATTCAATATCACTTGATCACTTTCAGAACGCGCATCAAAGTCAAGTAGTTATTCAAATATGAAAGCAGCAACAACAATATAATAAGAAATTAATAATAATAAGGATATCTATGTGATGCAGAATAAGATTAATTTAACAACAAAATACACAACTCTTAACAACATTAAACACAACAAAATACAATATACAAGTTTCATAGGATGGTAGTCGCATACCCTCATGATCCATGACCTCCAGACTCATGAATCTGCTTCACCCTTGCAACATAATCTTCAGGAAGAGTCCTTGGGGTAGAAGGTTCTAAAAATGCCATTGTCACATCATCCATTAGTGTCAATTCAGAAGCAAAAAATCAGAAAAAAGCCATAGTTTATACCTTTTAAAAAGAATGCATCATGTGAATTACGTGCAGGGTGTTGTTGCGGTTGGAAAAGTGCATCAAAGTTCGAGAAGCTGTATTTGTGAAAAGAAGATAGTACGAACTGATTATAACTACTATAATAGATAATCTAGGTGCAGAGGTGAGGAGCATTAGCTACCTGCTTTCAACATAGTTGTTTGTTGGCATCTCCTCAAATCTGCAATATCAAACAAACAGTATTAGATATGCATACTCCACACCAGTGAACGTTACCCAACCTGCCATTTTGCCACCTATACAACATGTGATGACTAACAATGTGGCTATTTTGTTGTATAGGAAAATAGTTTTATGTGCCAAGGCAAGATTATCTGTATGTCTACCTGAACAACTAGGTGCAAATTATAAGCTTGACAGAAATTAGATTTCCCAGGACATTATTCCAATGTTTTGGCACCAGCAAATTTTTCTTGTTTTTAATTTATCAACACTGGACTAGTCGAGCAAATATGATTGTTGACTATACTATGCAACCCAAAACTAAAAAAAAAAAAAAAAAAAAAAAAAAAAAAAAAAAAAAAAAAAAAAAAAAAAACTCTTATTCATACACAGCTCTTATGAAGTTTCACCAAACGCCCCCTTATAACAGCAAATAGCACAACCAAAACAAGTAAACAACCATTTATCACAGCAAAAACACAAACAAAACACCCATTTACAACTGATTATATTGTCTATATATATTGAAAATAAAGATTTGTTTGTCTCATATAATTTTAATTCCTATAAAGAACTTAAAAAATGATTAATTTCAAAAATTTCATTCCAAAATCAAGACATTATTACCTAACAATACAAAAAAAAAACATATAAACAAACACAACTTATTCCAAAATCAAACTTAAGAACATCATTAATGAGATATTAAAAAGGTTAATTGAACAATAACATCAATTGTAGCAGTTTGGTACCTCCTAATTCGATTAGTGTGTTGTTGGCTTGGATGAATGATGAAGGTGGCCTGAGATGGCAGTGGTGTGCGACGGTTGTGTGTGGCACATCAATATTAGGGTAGTAAGCGGCACAGGAAGTTAGAGGGTTTGGGGTTATGAAAGTGAAGAGGGGGAAAATATTAGGGTTTTGTGAAAGTGTGAAAATTTGGGAGGGATATAAGGCGCCCAAAACTTTTAAAAATTTTCGTTTCATTTTGAAGAACCTTATGTCATTTGTCTTTTGCATTTGATAATTCCCGGTTTTGTAAAAGAAAACATGGCTCTTTATGAGGAATAGAGCCCAGTTTTAAGGAAGAAAACATGGCTTTAAATTTTTCATCATAGAGCCCGGTTTTATCAAAAAACACATGACTCTATACCTTTTATAATAACACGGCCTCCCTTTAGAGCATGTTTTTCACTAAAACCGGGCTCTATTAAGGGGGCTCTATTTCACATTCTGTAGTAGTGATTATTCTTAGACGTGCTAGTCCAAAATCCAAACTACCATTTACACTACAAGATTTGGGGTTTTAGGGACGATAAAAATGTCTTCTTAAAAGCTCAGATGTCGTCGCAAGAACTTGTCCTCACTAAAGCGCCGTCGCTAAAACTTAGTAGCTAAAGGCCCTATTTGACGATTTTCAACGCTTTCAGGGTAGAGATACAAATTCACTCTCGCTACCAAAAGGCCAATACCAAGCTTATGTTTAATGATGCCATACTTTACTCTTGTGATTGGATTAGCAATAGTCACACAAATTTTCCCTTTCGTTTGATCAAGTGGTTTGTTAATCCTTGTAGAGGTGAGCAAAACCGACCGATAACCGAAACTGCCACAAACCGATCGAAACCGACCCCGACCAACACAAACCAAGCTATACTCGGGTTGAGATTTTCAGGAAGTCGGGAATCGGGATAAACCGAAAAAACACAAAGAAAATCACACAAATCGGGACTCGAGATATACTCGGGTCGGATTCGGTTAGGGATTTCCAGGTTGTTGATTTCAGGATGGGTCGGACTCAGATCGAAGCGGGTCAGTTTCGGCCCGATGCTCACCCCTAAATTCTTGAATTATACAGCTTAGCAATACACAAAAAGTTTCGCTTCAATTGGATTGAGAGCTTTTATAATCCTTACGAGTTACAACACTTCAAGTGATTTTGTAATCTCTTTTAACATTTATGTGATTTGTTAATTTCTTTCCTAGCTTTTTCTAGGTTGTCTATAATATACGTCGTGAGCTCTTATAATTTGATTTCAAGAACACACATAACACTCTCATATCATCTATAAACTCTTCCAATATTAGCAATCTGCATAAACTAAAAGTAACTAAACAAATAAATCGCGAATTGGGAATAATGCAACGTTTATTTTTGTATTGTCCGGGAAAAAGCAGTGGCCAGATATTACAAGGGTCAAAAAATCTACAATTAGCACCCCTATTGTTTCAAGACACGATTTTCCCAGTCTATACATCATACATTTTATTTTCCCACCAAACCCCAAACCCCGAGTCGATTCGCATCATCATCGAGAAAAACCAAACTCTTTAGCTTGGTCCCCAGCAGTTCAAGTACATGACTTTTTGTAGAGAATCTTCAGACTGTCGTCTTCACGTCTCCAACGTTAACATTGGATCGTAGAAGGGTGGAAAATGGCCGAAGATCAGATGAATTAACATGTCGAAAGGAGTTGACGAGTGATCTAAGTTTGTGACCTTGCTCTGTATGTCCATTTGCAACAGCAACACCATCGGCCATCCAAACACGGCTTACGGAAGTCATTTTAAGGTTATATATGTAACGTTTGGTTTGGGTTATGTTATTCTATGGAGTTGTGGGTTAAGTTGGTGTGCTGCAATATGGTATGAAGAGATGTTTATATATGCGGTTTTTGAGGGCGTCCATAATTGATGATTTGAATTCTATATTAGCGTCCATAATTGATGATTTGAATTCTATATTAAGTAGTCATGAGTCACTATAAGGTGGCCAATAGTAAGCTAACATGTTTCTTACAATGCAAATGAGGATCGATACGGAGAACCCACGTACGTTATATGCATGTGCCGAGCTCTCTGTATTATTATTTTGTTAAATATGTGCTTCACGGTATGGATCATGGGGTAATAATATATTTGCTGAGGCGTGTCGGGTGTCAAAATATAATATAGCATTTTACTTAAAATTCTTGTCTTTTTCTCATCTTTGTTTGCATTGTCTATTAAAAAGTAATTCGTTAATTTGAAAAAAGAAACAAAAGTATCCATTTAATGAGTCACCATGTTTAAGAATGTCTATGCATCTAACTTTAGTAACGAGGGTGCACAAACTTCAATATATAATCCGCGCATGTGCCTTACTCTTTTCATGTCTTTGTCCTTTTCGTTATGGACACTCTTATCAAATTTTCATGCTTACACTAAATGACGTGGTCTCATGTAATATTTTTGTAAAAGATTTTTTCGCTAAATGTATTGCTTAAAAAAAAAGTTTAAATACATAAGATTTAAATGAAATCGCACATCTCAGTCTATTAGATAAGCGGAAACAAATACATATATCTTAAAAGAATAACAAACCAAACTTGTTAACTAACAATAAAGAAAACAACAACTAACTAAATTACATATGACTTATAATAATATGAAAATAACCTAGCATCCAATTAACCATTGGAGATTGATATAGAACGCATCACAAAATGCTAGTTGTTCTTCCGTTAAGTCCGACCCCACATCTTCATATCCGTCAAACAAGTTATACTCATCAAGATCACATACGCTCGAGTCATTAGTTCCGTCACCATGTCGTTTATTTAAAGAAACCATAAACTAATCAGTCTCATTATCATACTCTTCAACCTCATTTTCTAAAACCCCATCTTGCACATCCATTGAAGTACTAGGCGTATCACCCGTTTCCACAGTCACCTGTTTATCTTTGTTAACATCCTCTACATACACTATGCGTTGGCCCATATTCTACCAAATTATTCACCTTATTTTTACTAATGGAACTGAATGCCCAAAGCATCAAAAGAATTTGAAGTAGAAGCATTATTAACAACCTGTGTAGCACTCGAAACCTTCGACTTTGGCTGTCTTAAATTCGTCTTCTTGCCGTTCTTTGGTTAAACCAATTTGTAAAGAAGATGTGACTTCGAACCAATATGAACACCACAGACCGTTTACCTAGTTTTAGTACTATTCAAAACATCAGAGATAATTTTCATCGAGCTTTGTTCAGTACGTGGCCACACCTTGCAATTTGAAAAGATTGGTCGGTTCCACTCATACTCAGTTCGAATAGTATTCAAAGTATGCCCATCACCCTATTTTTTTGGGATTTCCACCACAAGAGTATATTGATATTCAACATGTCCTCTTTCAATGTGATGTGGCTAGGGTTGTTCTTCGTAAAATTTGTCGGTGGTGGGATTTGGACTTGACGGAGATAGCTTCTTTTTCGGATTGGGATGCTTGGTTTTTATCCATTCGGCTTCCGTCTCGTCTTAAGTGTATGTTAGAAGGTGTTTTTTGTGTCTCTTGGTGGAGAATTTGGTCTCTTCGGAATAAGCTGGTGTTCGATGTTTCGCCTCCTAGTCATTTGTTGCTTTTTGACGATATCGTTTCTTGTTCTTTCTTGTGGAGTTCTAGTAGATGTAATAGGGTGTTTTCTTGGGATTGTTGGCTTAAAACTCCCTATTTAATTTCCTTGTAATTTTTTTAGCTCCTCGCCTCCTTGCTAGTTTTATAAAGTTGCCGTTCAAAAAAAAAAAAAAAAAAAAAAAACTCCAAATCAGCCAATAAGTCAATAATAGCTCTTGCATAACTCGAACTACCACATGATTTCGTACTCATAGTTGTCGTATAGGCGTCTAACATCAATGGTGTACCAAGGTTAGTTGCAATAGTGCTCAACCCATCTTCTATAAACGCAGTAAGTTGAACATCATGGAATTTAACCGATACGGCCATACGGGAACGTTGGACAAGTCCTCCTTTGATAAATTCGCATTCGAAGACAACTTTTCACACATTACAAATTAACCAGACTATTTTCAAGCATCGCATCCATCCGGTGTTTTAATGTCAATTGTAAATATATTAGGCAGTGTTTAATGCTAATTGTAAAATGATGTCCAGGTCTTTAAATGTGCAGATATAAATAAATTCAGGTAGCTAGATATGAAATATGTTCATGCTTTTAGCATGCCGGTTAGAACCGAGATGACCTTGAGATGACCTTAATTAGTCTAAACTAATGCCACAACGCACTCTTGTTTTGTAGATTAGGTATAATATTTTATTTAATGCCGCAACGTGCTACACTTCTAAAGATTGTAAAATTAAAGAGTATAACACACAATAAAACTATTGATTGTACGTGATGAAGCAAGTCAAGAATCTAGCTTTTTGTGTTGAATCGTTGATACATGAGGCAACCTATGTGATTTGGTTGATCAATATTGTGGTGTGCAAAATAGTATGCACTCTTATATAAAAATATAACTTTCAAGCTTTACATTATACATTTTATAGCTTATCTTATGCATCTGGCTTTCCAAGGGTAGACTTCAACCATTATATACTGTAAACTAAAGGAGAGAAAATTGAAGAAGTAATGGAAACATAGATGCGCAACACGATTTCGCATATCAATAATTAAGCTCTTGTACACGATTTCGCTTAATCATCTTAGTAACTTTACATTTAAGTTGTTTACCTGATTGATAAATTGGCTAATAGTATGGAACATCGAAGGGAAACCAGTTCGAATAGATATCTAGTTTGAATATTAGTTGCAAATTGGTAACAAAAGTATAAAGAAATAGATAGAAAACGTAACTAGATTGAATATTAGTTGCAAATTTATATGGAATGATGTATTCATGCATTGTCTAGCTAGGAAGAAAGTATTCCTGATTTTTACAAGGGTAAAAAAACACATTTACAATTAGCACCCGTATTCTTTCAGGATTTGATATTCCCAGCCTACTACATTTTACGACTTCATCCCAAATTTAGCATCGATACAACTCCCCATTTACCAACAAAACCATTCTTCAGCTTTGTCCCCAGCAGTTCATGTACATGACTTGCTTAAGAGAATCATCAGATTGTGTAGTTTTCACATCTCCGACACTAACATTGGATCGTAAAAGGCTCGAAAATGGACGAAGATCAGATACATCAACTCCATGTCGAATGGAGTTGACAAGTGATCTAAGCTTGTAACCTTGTTCTGTATGTCCATTAGCAACAGCAACACCAGCAGCCATCCAAACACGGCTTGTAGAAGTCATCTTTGTATGAAATTAGTAATGTGTATTGATTTGGTTTATGTTAATGTTACGGAGTTGTGGGTTATGTTGGTACGTTTGAAATATGGAATGAAGGTATATGTATTTATAGAGGTAGTTTTCTTTTGTGTAGCCAATAATTGAAGTGCATTGGAGGTAACCCCCTAAGATTTTTGACACGTACTAGTTGAGTCGTTATGCGTCATCATAAGGTGACCAATAAGAAGCTAACAGGTTTTTTTACCATGCAAACGTTGGATCAATATGGTGAGACCACGTAGAACACCAGAATGCATGTTACTAGCTCGATAGCTTTACTAGTTGGTAAAATTATTAAAAGGTGCACTTTACATGCTCCCCATATGCCCTTTCACGGTATTGAATTGGGCCATCGTGGGCACGTGGGTTTTACATAACTCGATCATGACTTCTTTTAATAGTTTAACTTTTCTTAAATATTTGTTGTGTAGTATAAACTATAAATGTACACTCTCGATGTAATCATGTAAATGATACTATGATATAGTGTGTGTAAAAACTTTAAAGGTATTTGTACACTCTCGATGTAATCATGTAAATGATACTATGATATAGTGTGCTGGTGAAGTGCATATGACTATATATAACCACAATACAAAATAAACGGTTGAAAGTTGAAACTAATTCTCTGTATACAAATCATGGATAAAGATCTCTTCATGTTTATTTGAAATAATAAGTAATATTTGTATTTTTTATGATTGTATATTGTCATTATTTCAAAACACTTATTTTACTTTAATTCAAATGTATAATACTCCGTAACAACAACAAGCATAACATTATTTTTCATATTCAAATGAACATGAGAGAATCCTTATCCATAAATCATACTCCCTGATCAGTTTCAAATTTATTGTAATAAGAGAAAAATCACATAGTTTAATAAAGTAGGATCGTTTTAGTTTTTCAACCAATAAAAGAGAATATTCTCATACTATATTTTCAAGTATTTACTTAAAAAAAATGAATAATTATTTTGAGACATAATAAAAAAAAAAATATAGACAATAATTTTAATACAGAGGGAGGGTGTAATATATTACAGTCTGCAGTAATTGCCAAGAGATGTACGATTAGTTTTGTAACATCAAAACACATTACAAGGATAAATCATTAGCATGTTGGTGAACTTGTTCAATCAGCCACTTGGACCATTTCGAGGTTTCGAAATCAATTGTTTTGATCCAAAACTTCCTTGTAAAGACACTCTAGGTAATCAGATCCGAATTTTGTTTCATTATTCTTGGATCTTTTATAGGTAAAAAACATCAAGTCCTAATTGGTTAGATCTGATAGCAAATTCATTAGATGCTTGTACAAACACCTTGTAATCCTTCACTAGCTTTTTATAATTTCCGTTCAGAAAATGTGTCTATCAAAACAGGTTTGGGTCAAAAAATACAGAAAGCAAGTAAATGTCCCTATAACTTGTTCCATTTTGCTATGAAAATACTACCGTATACTAATTGGTCTTGTTTCTCTTAGAAAAAAAGAAATTGGTTGGTATTGGTTAACGATTTAAAGAGTGCAAATAATAAATACGAGTAGTTTGTTAGTTTTCAATACTCAAGAGTGATCAAACATTAATATGTGTGGCTTTTTTTTATTATTTTTTTATTATTATTTTTAATTGAATTCATGTTCAAATGTATACTATTCTTACCGGTTACTGTTGTAGCTTTCTAAAAAAGGAAAGATAAAAAAAGAAAGATATAGAAATCACAAAAACATTTCATAACTCAGATGAAGTAATCCTTTCATATTACATATCTAGCATCATCTATACAATCAAATTATCCTCTAAAACATATGTGTATCTAATTAGGACCCCAACAACTTAAGTACATAACTTTTCTCAATGACTCTTCTGATTGCTTCACTTTCTCTTGTACGCCTTTGCTTGTTGCTTTAGCTGCCGGACTAGCTAGCTTCTTTGACTGAGTGACTGATCGTAGATTGGCCTTTGTGTGGTGGTGGATAGCCCTGATAGTGTAGTTCCATCGTGCAAAACCTTGATCTTTTAGTGCTTCCACCAATCCAACTGTTCCGGCCACCATCCATGCTTTGCTTGTTGAACTCATAGTGTACGTGTTTGAAAATTTTTGTAACTCGTGTAGATGATTAAGTAAAAGTGGTTTTGTTTGTATTGAGAGTATGTTGCAAGTGATTGACAAAGATATGGACTTAGTGGGTATATATAGAGAGATAGCACACGGAGAGTGAAACAGCCAGTATCATGGAAAAATCAGGAGGCAAAGGCCAATGGTTTTACAATATTAAATTCTCAAGTGTATCCTTCCACATCATTAGTCACATGTGTTTGTATGGTATATTTTTTTTTGGTAAATGACTTCCGGGTAAATATACTTACTTTAAAAAAAAGTTTATTATAACATGTGATGCGGGTGAATCTTACATCTCAGCCTGTTATATAGACAATAAAGCTTGCATGACAAAGCACTACAATTCCTAAACAACGGAAATAAACTACTACACTCTAGAATATATTTGACTAAAGACAAAACATAAATAACATCTAAGACTATGTTTATCAACAATCTATCACAACTCAATCCTTCATTAAAATACTATTTTCTCACTCATCCACCTATACAACCAATAAATACAACCAATATCAATTTTTTTACCATTTATCAACAACCCAACCTAAAATATAATATTATTTTTTATATTTAATTTAATTACTTAAACCCAAATGTAACCATTAATCAATTATTATACCAAAAATTAACTCACAAAACCTTATAAATTCGTCCTTTTACTTAGCAAAATTTGGATCCCACAATTCTTAATTTCTTATATCCTAAAATTTTAGTCGCTACTTTACATACTCGAACTCTATAAGAAAAATGAAATCGAAAGCACATACACTTGACTATCTATATAGAGCACTAATTCTCTTCTAAATAAATAAAATGAAATCAAAAGCATATACATAGTAACTTCATGGGAATATGCTATTTACTTTTATAACTTTATCTACTCCCTAGAAACAATATCTTTCTCACTCATTTATGTCTTCACCACCAAACACTTTTTTGCTTCTTCTTCACCAAACTGTAACTACCAAAGATGGTGGCGCCGGAAAATTTATTTCAAAAGCAAGAACACTTTTCAACAGCAAGGTTGTGGCAAGGTTGAGAGTGTGACATGTGGCAAGGTTGGCTTAAGGATTTGGAAATCACAAACCGACCGGATCGTGGCTTTCTCTTTCTTTCTTTTGCATACTTTGAATATAATATTGAGTTTTTTTTTGTCTTATACACTCCGATCGGTTGGATCATTTCACCGATAAACATAGTCTAATATGTCTAGGAAATCTAATATCATAAGCGTCACAGAATGTCAGTTGATCTTCAATTAAGTCCTCGCTTTCATCCTCATTATATGAGTTGTTATTACAGTCTTCCTTCCAACGCTCATATAAACCCTTCTCACTTCCACCTCCTCCTTTCGAGGACCTAGCAACCTTAGGATGATTGGATGCCAAAAAAATTCAAAGTTTCAATATCATCCTCAATCACGTCAATTTCACTTTCCTCTTCATCCATATCAACTTTCTTGTTTCTCCAACATTCACATTATCAATGTTACTACAACCGTTCACATCAGTTTTAATAATACTAGTACTAAGAGGGTCATAAGATGCACCAACATCAACATTTTCAACCATATTAAGAGCCTTAAACGGGTTGAAAGTCGCTATTTTAGAACCAGTAAGATCAACAACTTCAGAATTCTTATTCATGCCACTAAAACTAGCCACATTAGCCTTAATGCCTACTTTTTTTAAAAAACCATCCGAACCAATAATATTACCAACCTTAGCATTATCCTTACGTTTGGTTTGCTTTGAATCTGTCTTCTTCGAAGTCTTGGGCCGAACAAGTCTATAAGTAACATGTGACTTGGGACCAAGTGGTAAACCACGAACGGCTTGCCTAGGACCCTTCAAATTCTCCAAAACGTCAGGCAAAATCTTCTTTGGACATTAGTCCACGATTTCCTTCGGAAAAATATCTAAAGAATTTCCAAAAACCATGCACGTTAGACGTCTAGTTCCATGGAAAAGTACACTCAGAGATGATATAAAGGTTCACTCAAACGATTGGATCTTCCACACGATTGGATCTTCCACTTAAAGCTTGTAACAATATATATGTTGCAAAATTTTCCGGTCTTTATATAATATTTTCGTTGCGTGTTAGAAAACAAAGTAGCTAAAACAACAAAGTACAAAGTTAATTTTTACAGCACCGAGTGAATTTTCCGAGAGACAGTTTGGTATCAGAACAAACCCGACTCGTTATGACCCGATCAGGGGTTGTATATATGGACGATAACATCTTAGCATGTTTTAACATTATTGTTAATAGAGAAAAGTTCTATACGAAACTTAGCTAAAGTACAAACCAAACGATCTCTTCCATCCATCCTCATTCCATCCAACGGTGTAGATTAAATATGAATTAAAAATAAAAATAACCTGAGGGGCATTTTTGTCAGTTCACAATAACTAATAAGTCACGGTATTTTCACAAACACACACACGCCATTTTCGTTTCTCTCTCTCTCTCTCTCTCTCTCTCTCTCTCTCTCTCTCTCTCTCTCTCTCTCTCTCTCTCTCTAATACACCGTTTCCCCCAATCGTAACCCTAACCCTAACCACCATCAATCCACCACGAAACCACCGCAAAATCATTCTATTTTGAAGGTCGTTCGTTAAAATGGACATACGTGATGAAATAGCGCAATCTAAAGAGCGTTTGTTGTCGGAACTCATCGATAATGTCGAATCTGGTATATAGCTTATTTTGTGGTTTTATTAGCCTTTTTGTTACTGAATGAGAGTTTGGTTTAGTTTATGTTAGCGAGTAGATTAGATTTTAGGATTAGCTTATTTTTTTGATGTAATGACTGTTTAGGATTAGCTTATTTTTTTGATCTAATGACTGTTTGGATTAGTTTATGTTAGCGAGTAGATTAGATTTTAGGATTAGCTTATTTTTTTGATATTTTTGTGGTTTTATTTATTTATTTATTTATTTTGTTACTGAATGGATGGTTGGATTATTTTTGTTTTGTGATAAGCATAATTAGATAAGCAAATGGGATTTTGCTTATCACTGAATAATCCTATGGGATTATCACTGAATCCCATGGAATTCACATAAGAAATAGTGGTTTGTGATATAAGTAGATTAGCAAATGGGATTTTGCTTCACTGAATAATCCTATGGGATTATCACTGAATCCCATGGGATTCAAATAGAATTAAAATTATGGCAAATATCAGTTTATCCTATAGGATTATCACTGAATCCCATGGGATTAACATATAATGAGTGTTTGTATTAGCTTTTAGGAATCAGATTTATAGTTTTCTATTTTGTTTGTTAGTTTTAGGTGTTTGTGATTAATTAGTTTTTTCTGTTGTTAGTTGCTTATAACTAATATTATTCTTTTCATCTTATAATTTATGTAGGCAAAGTATTGAACCCAACACCGTTGTCTAGGTTCAATCCATTTGATAATTTGGGAATGAAAACATCGCCGGTGAAGCAGCCTCGCTTCAATCCGTTTGATTTTAAAAAAAAAACAAATCGCCGTCAAAGACAAAACCAGCGGATGATGTTAGTGAGGCTGCCAAACCAGTAGAGTTTGAGGTTAATGTTCAGGGGAAGGCGATTGTTGATCAGGAGAGTAGTGTTGTTATTGCTTCAGTTGTTGCTGATTTGGAGAAGGAGAGTCAGAAGGAGAAGGAGAAGGAGAAGGGGAAGGGGAAGGAGAAGGAGGAGAATGTTATTGAGAAGGTGGTGGAGAGTAAGGAGAACGTTATTGAGAAGGTGGTGGAGAGTGAGAATGAGGAGAGTGTGAAGTTGGTTACATATAAATCAAAAAAGGGTAAAAAGGGTTCTGTTTTTGATGATAAGAAGCTTAAGAAGAATTTGAAGATGACGGTTGGTGATGATAAGAAGCTTAAGAAGAGTGTTAAGGTGACAGAGCCAGTTAAGACGACTCCGAAGAAGAATTCTGATAAAGTAATATCAGAAGCTCCTGTTTTGACATCCAATAAGTTGGTTCAGTATGATACTCCAACTCCTCCAAAGAAACGGAAATTAGCATTACCAAAAGTTGATGATAGTTCAAAGAAACAAAAGCTTAAGGTTCCGAAAGGTATAGATATGTCCCAAATCCATGAAATTTGTTTTGATTTTCATTGTTTGTTTTGATCAATTTGTGAATCTAAGCTTCTGTTGGAATTAGTTGTTATTGAGAGTTGAGATTACTTCTGTTAGTATAATTGTAGTTTATTTGATCACCAGATCTAGTTTTGTTGATTATTTCATTCATTCCTAGTTGTAACTGATATATTAGGAAGTGTTTGGCTTAACTATAATCTGAGTTGAGTAACTGCTGGTTTGATGTTTTAGTACTACATATAGTTTACATTAGAGTATTGGTAGGCTTTTATAATGTAAAATCAGTAGGTTTAGTTAATTGTTGTTCATTAGTACTCATCTATTTTGTGCTTTTTGTTCTGTCTATACTTTAGTGCAAACCTGCTAGTATTTTTAGTTTAAAACAGACCTGAACTAGGAAATTATTAGAATAGCAATTGGTAATATTACATAGGGCTTTTTGGTTTTGAGTAATCTCAGTAGTGTAGAGATTGAATTGCACCCATAATTGTAGTCCTCAGCTTATTAGATTCAGCTTATGTGCATCTGCTAGTTGGTGGTTTGAGCTTGATTTCTGTGTTGGTATTTTGTGCTGCTATTGTTTGTGTGAGCTTGTGACTGTGATATTTTAGCTTTTCAGTGTTTAGTTACAGTTATTTTAGAGTTAAATATAGTCTGCTTGTTCTAGCTTTTTCATTTACCATATCTGCTTATTGATTAGCCTTTGTTAGATTGCTTATTGATTAGCCTTTGTGTTTCTGAGTTTCTTTTCATCATAGTTGTGCATAACTGAGTCCATTGTAGTGTTATATACTTGTGTGTTCAGTCCTGATCCCATGGGATTAATAATGAATCCCATGGGATTCACTATCAATCCCATGGGATTAATAATGAATCCCATCGGATTCACTGCCAATCCCATGGGATTATGAGTACAGAATGGCATTATGAATCCCATAGGATTCATAGTGAATCCCATAGGATTCACAGTGAATCCCTTAGGATTCAATGTGAATCCCATGGGATTGTATGTGAATCCCATGGGATTTGATAATGAATATTTTTTTTATCAAGTTGTTTATATTATGTTTGTATCTTTATGTAGATGCTATTCAAAAGACAGTGCAGGAACAAAGTCTTACTAAACGGAAAAAACACAATGCTGAAAAAGGTATAAATCTGTCTTTTTTTGTTTGATTGAATTCAGTATTCCTATTTATGGCCATTTAAGCATTATATCTTAAGTTTATCTGGTTTTGAGTAAAATGTTATGCTGTTTGAACCATTTAACTAATTTAGTATTAGCTTAAAATTTCAAGGTTAGGTTGTATGAATCCCATGGGATTGACAGTGAATCCCATGGGATTGACATGTATCTCTGTTTTAAAATTTCAATGTTAGGTTGTTTATATTGTGTGTTTTTTTAATGTAGATGAGGTGAAGAGAATCTAGGGTAAGGGTCCGTTGAAGGTAAAGGAGGATTCTCCCGAAGTTATTCCTGATGAGACTATGAAGAATCTTTTGAAGAACATGATGAAAAATGCTTCTGTTAAAGAATTTGTTAGAGAGGAATTTGAGGAGAAGCCGAATAAGAAAGGGAAGAAGAAAGAAAAGGTGTTGTCAGAAGATGAAAAACAACATCTAGATTATTTGAAAAAAATTCCCATTCTTCATGCTAGGTCAACTCCTACTGCTCTTCATACTGCCATCCATGGCATAAAGCATGTTGATATTGAGATTTTTTTGGAGGAGATAGGGTTTGGCTCATTTTGCAAGTTTGATATCAGCAAAATTCCGTCAAGGTTAGGTAGGTATGTTGTTCAAAATTTTGATCCTCAGACTTGCGAGTTGATGTTGGGAGGTGAGAAGCGTATTCAGGCCAGTGTTAACAAAGTTCATGAGCTGCTAGGTATTCCGATTAGCGGCGAGACTTTGTTATCTTTAGAAAAGAGGCCGGTTGGAGATGATTTTGAAAGAGTTTGGGTTGGTCAGTTTGAGTCAAAGAATGCTAAGCAAATTAGAGTTAACGATATTGCTAGCAAGTTGATTGAGTCTAAGGAAGTTGACTTCCTTTTTAAAGTCAACTTTCTTACGTTGTTTACGAATACGATGGGAATGGTTGCGGGATTGCAGGGGGAGATAAACTTTGATGTTGTTAGGCATCTTAGGGAAGATACTGATATTCGTGGAATTGATTGGTGTGAGTACATCTTCCATTGTCTTCAAGTTAGTAGAAAACGGACAACTCTTCTAAATAAATACATGGGGCCATATACCTTTCTTGCTGTAAGTTTTAAACTGTTTTTATGTTTGTGACATATTATGTTTATCATTTTACTGTGAATCCCATGGGATTCATACAAAATCCCATGGGATTCACTGTGAATCCCATGGGATTGACTGTGAATCCCATTGGATTAACTGTGACATAGTTGTATCTTTCTTACACTTTTTCGTTCCTTGTTTTTTTGTTTACAGCTGTTGTATTTAGATTCCACTAAGTACAGCAAGCTTTCTTATGTCCGCTCACGTCCGGCGATCAAATATTGGTCCTCTTTCTTAATGTCAAAAAGGGAGGAGATGGAATTAAAAGAAGAGGTTTGGGAATGTTAGATGTTTATGATGAATCTGAGGAGCCGGAGACTGAAGGTTTTGTTGCTGGTGGTTCTAGTGAGAGTTCTTACAAGGAGGTTTGTTTAATTCATTGTGTTATTTTATTGTGATACTTCTTTATTTGTGAATCCCATGGGATTCATAAACAATCCCATGGGATTCACAGTTAATCCCATGGGATTCATACACAATCCCATGGGATTAACTGTGAATCCCATGAGATTGTGTATGAATCCCATGAGATTCAATGTACTTATCTCATTATGAATATTCCTGTTTGTTTTTTCTCCAGGAATTTTTTAAAAAAATTGAAGAAAAGTTATCTGTTATAAGCAATGAAAGAGTTGCTGTTGAAGGATTTTTTGTTATGGGCAGTTTAGAGTTTCCTGCCGATCCAAAGCTCGTTGAACTTCATCAAAGGTATGTTCAGATCCTCGAGCATTGATGAGTGTGTAAATACTCATCATTTTTAGTCAATTCTGAGCTGCAAAACGATCAAAAATACTCAAAAACGCACCAAAATGCGAAGAAAATCCCAAAGATCGTATTTTATATGTTTCTTATGCAAACCGAGTAAAAACAAACGAAAATCGAACAAAAGTTACATATTTGGCAGTTTCAGTCCCCTGACTTGTAACACCCCCAAAATACCGCAGCGGAAGACTGTGTCATAGGGGTGCTACTTCATAATACAAAGTACAAGTTATAGAAAACGAACTCTAAATGAGACGTTTTGAAAAGTTACCATTCGATTAATGAATTCAAAGTTACAAACATGAGATTCCAAAGTATGATACATAAATGTATACAAAGTTTTGAATGGTAAATGATAAAAGCGTAAGTCTTCAGAATATGCAGCTTGACTCTAAGTTCCACGCACTAGCTATCGCCTTACGAACCTGAGATAAACATGCTAAAGTGTCAACACAATGGTTGGTGAGTTCATAGAGTTTGTCTTAAAACAGTTGAAAAGCCTTAAAAGAATGTTCACACAGCAAAGGCATCGTGAGTCCACTCAGTTACAAGTCCCGCCATAAGAGACTTGTAACCTGTGTGTTCACAACCCACTGCTACAATATAGTATGATTAAGACATGTATAAGTTCATCAAAACAGTTTAGCAATTAGTCGTGAGTCTACTCTTCATCTCCGAAGACCTCACGTTTATGATGTATCCAACATTCGCAAATGTTAGGATGTATCAATAGCCTCAATGGTCATCCAACAACTTAATGTGGAGCCACTGGAAGTCTCAATGGTCATCCAGCAACTTAATCTGGAGCCACTGGAAGTCTCAAAATCAAGTATAATGCAATCATGTATATATGACATTAAGTATAATGCGATCAAGTATAAGACAATCAAGTATAAAACAATCAAGTATAAATGTTTTGAGTATTTATACAAGTAAGCAAGTAGTTGTGCATGTATCCCCCCCAAAGAGTTAAAACAAGTATGAAAAAGTAGGGGCTATGACTCACCTTAAGCTTATGTAATGAGAAATGAAAGTGGTAGTCGAATCGCAAAAGTCTCTAAGAGCAGCCTATAATAGAACGTTGCGACTTAGGTTTGGAGTAACGTCTAAGAATACGAAAAATTGCCTATATATGTCTTGCATAATGTTCATGATGTAGTACTTAGTATATAGTGTAAGTCTTTGAATATAAATGGTTTATGAAACATGTATAGGTTGTATATCTCTTACTACCGTTCGGGCCGACATAATTCAGAAGTCATGGAGTAAACGTTCGAGGAGCCAGGACACTTTAATTCGTAAATCCACAACTCATCTCGACGGCTTACTTAATGAACTCCTCACATGAGGCTCCCTACTATTGTAGTATTTGATAACATATATATATATATATATATATATATAAGTTTTGATCTTTAAAATTTATATGGTCTTTAGCCGTGGCTTTGCCGTGACCTTGGTCATTGTTACCATGGTCTTGAGACTCAACCTTAGCTTTATACATGGTTGTGGTCTCGGCTTTAGGTCATTAGACCTCTTGGTTTCATCTAAATATAATCATTATATAGTAACTTTGGTCTAAAAATGGGCTGTTAAGAATTTGAAGAAATTATCACTCGAAAAGCGTTTTCAGGGCTCGAGCTTCTTTGATCCTGAACGAAAACGGCGTTCCGGACAACTTTCGTGTTTTAACTTTTTGATGATTCGGACCAGAAGGGTGACTTTCAAATTGGCAGAATGCAAAACAGTAGGTTATGGGCAGTTTCGGCGTTTTGGTGTCGCTAACTTCTTATGGCCATAACTTTTAACTCGTGTACTCGTTTTGGGTGATTCAAATTGCTATGTTTTCCTTTTGAAGTCCTCTTTAACAGTAAGTAAGTGTCAAATATCATAGTTATACTATTTTGGTCGTGGTTCTCCATAAAAATCACTAGTTTGCTTGTTTACTTGTCATAAGTTAACATATGTATACAATAACTTGTTTTATCCATTTTTAAACATCATGAACACAATAACAAGAACATATATAGCATGAAAGGAACAAAAAGAGCATGAAAATGATAATTAAGCAAGGAGTATGTTAGGGTTTGCTTACAACTTTTGGCTTTCTCTTAAGAAAGGAAGTCAAGTATGAACTAGGACACTAAACCTATGCTTGTAAACCCTTCACCATAACTCTTGGAACCCTTGCTAGCCTTGATCTAACCCTTGTGAAAACCATTTAACTTCAGCCCTAGTAACCTTGTGTAGCTCCTAATTCAACCATGGAATTACCAAACAAACTTAAGAACTAGGTAGAGAATACTAAGACCTTGAACTTTGTAGTGTAACTTGTATATTGAAGATCAAAGGATCATGGTGCTAGGATTAAAGGGTGTGGCATTTTTATTGATGAGAAAGGAAGAAGAATGAGTTTTCTAAGTCATGAATGAGTTATTTATATAGGCTAGGATGAGGAGGTTAGGAAAGTGCCTAAACTTGGTGACAAAGTTGTAAATAAGTATGATCTAATGGCTAAAGTCATGAGATGATGCCACAAGTGTGAATCCCCCCCATAAATGGCGGTTTTCATAGGATAAGGGTGACTAGATGAGTAGTCATGGTCTTTGGATAATAATATCCTAAGTATGTAGCTAGTTTTGACTCCGTAAATTGCTAACCGTAAGTTGTTAAGTCACGAAACGTAAAACCGGGTATCCTAAAAATATGAAACTTATAAATATGCTAGAACTTATCAATATACTCTATAATAAAATATAAAATGAGTGTTAGGTTTATCGGGTGCTAAAACCCTGCTAAAAACTGGAAACACGGGTCTAAAACGCGTAATTCGCGTAAAACGCTGAACTGAAAAACGTAAAATTCCGAAACTTTTGGAATTGTCCTAAAATGAGAGAAAATCATATTTCTATTGTTTATAATGTTTTATGGACATATCGGGATGCTGGAATGACGTTTAAACCTAAAAGTAAATCTCGAACACGGTTTTGTGATTTTTGCAGAAATGATCCGACGAGTGTCAAATTCTCGGATTATCATTAAAATAGTTTAACTTATGAGAATATGAAATAAAAATTTTGGATATGAATAGTAAAAGTGAATAGTAAAATTTTCGGGAATAAAAGTTAACCTGAAATTGCGAATTGTTACATGACTTTCAAAATTTTACAAAACTAGTCCCTGGTTAATCATTTTCAAAGAAAAGTCAACCCTTGTTCTTTTAAAGTCAAAACGAATCACAAATGATCTTTGGGTAAAACGATTTGGAAAATTACATAATTGGTCCCTGAACTTTGGCCAATTGACAGTTTTAATCCCCGGTGTTTCAAATGTGGAAAAGAGTACTTTTGGTCCTTTGGTTTCTCTAACTCGACAAAATTGAACCTTAGTTGAAGTTTGAAAGATGTGCAAATATGGTCCCTAAATTTCAGCTTTGTTACAAATTTGGTCCTTGTGGTTTCATAGAATAAGTTACAAACGGACCAAAAGGATCACTTATCCAAAAGAAGATATCACCAGCCCACGTTTCATTAAAAACTACCCAAGCCCAATGAAAGCCCACCCCCTTTCCCTTTCTACGTTTAATAAACCAAACCCTAACCCTAAATACATACGTACATCTTCTTCCCCCCCACTTAGTCAAACCCTGATAAAAAATACCTCCCATCTCCATCACCATTAAACCACCCCGTGATCACTTCCAGCCAAACCCACCCATCTCTATCCCTTCCCATCACCCTCAAACCCATTCCCCAATCCCACTTCTAATCTCCCACAACTTGTACCTAACTCCATCAACCAGTCATGGGATGCCATGGTGGCAATCCACAACTTATTTAGGCGCCAAGATGTGAATTGAGGGACAAGATAGCATCTGCTCAAATTCAAGGGTTGAGATTCATCTCAAAGTGTCCAGCTCAGAAGCCCTCTCAGTGAAGAAGCACAAAGATGAAGACAAGAAGAAGAACTTGTACCTACCACTTTATAGTGGTATAAATAGTATGCTCATGTAAGCCTTTAAGGCATTCCAGATTTTTAGGTTTTAAAATTTATTTTGCTTTCTCATTTTAAAAATATTGTATCTCTGCATTTTCAGTTGAATGAAAGTTTATTTCAAGTTTATTTACAATTTGAATTTCTTTTTATTTCTTTAAGTGCTCATGATTTAATTAAAAAGTTATTGATTGTTGAGATAGTCCGAGTAAAAGAAAGTACAGTTTACTAAAGAAAAGAAAAGGAAAAGTTTGCAAATAAATTCCAGAAAAGAAAAAAAAAGGAAAAAAAAAAAAAGATATGGAAGAAGAAAGCAGCAATAGGATGGGAGCATGGTTTAGAGCCCATGGGGGCAATTAGGGGGTTCTATTTGGTCCTTTTGTTCTCAGTCACCAACGTTTGATGTCAAGTAAGATTTTGCTCATGTTCACATTGTTGTTTGTCGAACTATTGTTTACTGAGGTGTAGCTTTAACTTAGCGAAGTTTAGGAATTAACAAAATAATCTTTCTTTGGAAACACTCATATCAGTTCTCACTTCATGGAGTATTTAGTTTAAAGTTGTTATACAAGTTCTTAGTAGATTTTAGTTTAAAGTTGTTTAAAGTTGTTCATGACTGTGCATCTGGGCAGTTTTCAAGCTAACTTGGAGAGCTCAATTTTTATTAGAAATGAATATACTTTGTTGTTTTGAGTTGTTCAATTGCTGGTGTATCCACTAGAAAAAGAAATTTTAGATTCGGAATTCGTTTGATACTTGAAAATTGCATTCAAAGTAGCACCTCTGGCCCAATTAGAGTACTGCAGTCTTAGTTTTCTTCTTAAGTCTGCTGATGCAGCAGCCTTGTTGCAATACTTATTGACCCCCTCGTCTGTTGATTAAATCGGTGGTTATTAGCATTGGTTATTGTTAGTTGTTGTCATTTCAATCTTAACCTTTTGAGCTCATTTGTGATTTGGTAACAACCCAAGCTTGTTAATCTATCTACTGCTACTACTTGGGCCTTATTGGATCTTGTTGTTATTAAAACTTTGCCACTGATAACTGTTTTTCATAGAACAAAAAAAGTAGTAGAAACTGTTTGGAGTTTTATGTGCTGTTTGTTAAATATGCAACAAAGGAAAGATTGAAAAGGAAATAAAAAGAATAAAGGTGCAAAACCAGGGGTCGAACCCTGGTCTCACATCTCACAACCAACACCTCTACCGCTGCCCTTGGGTCTTCTATTAGTAGAGTGTTACAAAGTTTAATATATAACACTTGTCTTTGGCATTAAAAGTAATATAAGCCTAACAGCTTATTTGGATTAATTCAGCTTATTTTCACATTGTGTTACAAATTTTTTTTATTTTTCCCAGATTAATCTTAGTTTGTAGAATATTTCAAAAAAGTTTCGGATTTTTTTTAATTGTTTTAGTATTTTTAATGATTTAGTTTAGTATAAATACTCTTTAATTAATAATAAATAATTAAAAAGTCAAAAAAAATTATTTTTTGTTTTCTCAAAATTTTCTTGTACCATTAGGATCATAAAAATATAATTTTCATGTCCGTAGGGTTTGTGTAACTTAAAATTTACGTTTTATTTTGCGCTCTCGCGTAATTTTTAATATAACTTTCGCGTTTTTAATTTAGTTTAAGTTTTAAGATTCCCGACACCTAATTATGTTTTCCCGTAATGTTTTAGGAATTTCTTAGATTGTTAGTTGCCTTAGGTTAATTAGCTTTTACATTCGTTCGTTAATTTTCAAATTCGTTAGTTTAACGTACCATAAAGCCAAATAACTTTTCCAATCATACAAGATTTTAATCCAAATCTCATTCGAAGCTTTCCATTCACACCTCGTTGGGGTACAACCCGGGAAATCACTTCCCGGTTTCACAATTTGAATATCACTTTCACAAGTTTTGCGAGGTAATCGTTTTCCTAAACGGTTTACTCGTATTACTTCACGTTTATTTGTCTCAAGACAAATTAAAACTCACGTTTGTTGATATTTTGATAAATTGTTGTTTACATACCAAAACACAACGAATCAAGCATCCTGTCTCATTGAATGGTGAAGATGTTCATCGAGCTGATGATAATGGAGGTGCTGAGAGAGATGTTGATACTGTAACTGATAAACTCCAATCTGGTACCGATCCTTAATTCCGATGGGCTGTTGTGGTTCTCTTTTGTACTTGAAACTCATGGGATTTATGTAATAACTTTTTTAAATTTGTTAAATTTATAATTGTTGTAGTTCCCTTTTATTGGATCTCTTTCTGACGGTTGGTTAATTTATTGGATTTGTTTTCCTTTTATTGGATCTCTTTTATTAAATCCTATGGGATTTATCTGTGAATCCCATGGGATTCATCTGTTAATTCCATGTGATTCATTTGTCAATCCCAGAAGTTTTGTTGCCTAATGTTCAAAGTGTAAACCTCATAAGTTTTGTTTTAGTTATTTCAACAGTGGTTGATCCATCTCAAATACAAGAAGAATGTGATGATGGTAATGGGGATGATAAAGATGCCGAGAAGCCAGATGATGCAGTCCCCGTGAATCAAGTTGCTGAACCTTTCTCTTTAACTCAATGGATCGAAAACAATTTAGACCTGATTGAAGAGTGGTTTAATTGTGCAGCTGCTGAGTTTTACTATGTAATATTCTTGTATAATATTAGTGTTTTAATTTAATTTATTTATTTTTAATTAATTTTTTTTTGTTTTATTCAGCAAAAGTCGGTCGCTGAAGGTATTGTGGAGCCAATGGGTGGCGATGTGAATCCAGGTGACATTACTCCTCAAAATATGGCTACTCGTGCCTCCGATGTAAGTTTGAGTCCTGAAAAGCATTTGGTGAAACCGTCTTCCTATTTGTTGTCTCCATATATGAACAAGAAGACAAAGGTTCAACTTAAACTAACTAGGCCGAAGTTCGTTCTTGGGAATAGTGTTTTCGCGATGCAGGGCGAAAAAATGTAAGTTTGTGTTTTTTATATAAGTTTCATTGTTTTCTGATTCAATGCGAGGGAGTGGCAGTGAATCTGATGGGATTCACATGAATCCCATGGGATTCATTTGTAAATCCCATGGGATTGTATGTGAATCCTATGGGATTTACAATTATATGATATGATTCTTAAATGATTTTTTTTCTTATATAGTGATCCAGTTTTTGAAACACGTTCTGGGGAGCCATATTCAGTTCGTTTGAATATGGAGACATTAGCACCAGGTTTGGAGGTTGATGCTAATGTAATTGATTGTTTAGCTGCAATTTTGAATCATGAAAATCGTTCTAGAGGCGCTGGTTGTCCATCGCGACACTTTTTCCCAATTGGGTGTATTGTAAGTAATTATTTTTTTAGGGAGGTGATTTGCACACTCTACCAATTGATTGGGACACTCCAATTAATTGTGTTTCGACATTTATACCCTCATATGGGTGAAAGTGTAAGGGTAACTGTGGGGGTATAAATGTCCAACAACAATTAATTGGAGTGTCCCAATCAATTGGTGGAGTGTGCAAATCACCTCCCATTTTTTTATTTTGCTTAGTAAACTGTTTTCAATTCATATCGTAACATGATATTGTAAAATCGCATATACAGCCGATAACTATGTTTGATGGAACATTGGAGTCTGATGAGGATAAATTTGAAGAATTTGAAAAAGAACTTTCGGCTCATTTTAAAGATGATGTTGGTGGCATATCTCTCAATGGCATTGAATTGGTAAAATTATATTTTTTTGTTTTAATTTTTTATTTTTGTTTTTACTTTTTGTCATTTTTATTATGTTTTTTTTGTTTTGTTTAAATATGCATTTTTTCCTATTCGCAAATCGGGCCATTTCTTTGTTGTTGTCTTCAGCCTTACTAAAAGGGTTATAACAATGACGATACTGGATAACAACAATTGTGGTGCAACGTATGAGGAAAAGTATGAAGATTCATGTGAACTTCTTGTAAGAACTTTTATTCTGAATCCCATTCTGAATCCCATGGGATTAATTCTGAATCCCATGGGATTCATTCTGATTCCCATGGGATTGAAACATAATTATAGTTATTTATGCTCTCTTTTCTTAATAATTTTTGTAGAAAACATTATTTGCCCGTCATCTGGAGTTGTATGGATTCAATAGACATGCTAGCATTCGTAAAGTCAAGCCAAGAATCGCAAGCCTCAAGTGGAAGACCAAGAACAACTTCACGGATTATGGTGTTTTCGCTATGTTACTTATGGATAATTATGATGGTGAAGCTCCTGGAAAATGGGATTGTGGTTTGGTTGCTGAGTCTAAAGAGCAGTCTGACCAATTGAGGTTATTGAGATTCAAGTTTGCCACCAAGATATTGTTACACGAGATTAATGTTCATGCGGGTAAGATGTATGAATTAGCATTGGAGTTTGATAAGCTTCCTTCTCGTGAAAAGCTGTCTATAATTTTGACAGCAATTAGGAGTAGGGATGCGCGTGACCTCAAATTCTAGAAGTTTGTCTTTTGTTAATGGTAGAACTATAACTGTTGAAGTAATTGGTTTACACAGATGGTTTACACAGATGGATTGACTGATTAATCCCATGAGATTCACATGAATCCCATAGGATTCATTTGTATGACATTTGTATGATATTCTTTTGTATGGTTGGGATTTGTTTATGCTATTATCAGATTTTAATGATATTTTTTATAGATTTTCTTTCTATTATCTGATTTTTATGATATTTTTATTGTTGATGGTTGGAATTTTAAATGAAGTTATAAAATAATCCCATGGGATTCATTTGCTAATCCCATGGGATTAGCAATGAATCCCATGGGATTAGCAAATGAATCCCATGGGATTCTTATAAATATTCAAATAATGAAGAAAATTAAAAAAGAACCAGATTTTTCTTTTTAAATCATCTGAATAATCAAGTAAAAAGTTTGTTTTCGGCTTTCGCCTTGAATTTGGGTTATGTTGTTTTTGTTATAAGTAATTGGTTTAAACAAATTTAAATGGGGTTATGGAAATAATCACATGGGATTCATTTTCTAATCCCATGGGATTCTTAAGAATATTTTATTATAGAATAAAAATAAACAACAAATTCAGAAATTTCAATGACTTCTGTTATAAACGAATTTCAAAGAATCTCATGGGATTAGGGAAATAATCCCATGGGATTCATTTGATAATCCCATAGGATTCTTATAAATATTCAATTAAAAAATTAGAATAACACAAATTCAGAAATTTCTTTTCAAATTCAGAAATTTCTTTTCAAATAATATAAATATTCAATTAAAGAAGAAAATAACTAACAAATTAAGTAAATAATAAAAAAGAACTAACATAAAATCAGAATATAATAAGTTTCTTCAAGAAACTTTTGGTTTCGGCTTTCGCCTATTTGGGTTATCCGGACAAGTTGTTTTTGTGTGCAAGTTGGTCTTTATTCCACAAAAGCTGCACTTCCTCTCTTGTTTCTTTTTAACTCCAAGTGCTTTTTCTCTCTCACTCTTTCGCCTTTTATTGCGTTCCTTTTCTGTAATATTCCCTTTGTTTCCTACCCTTGTTGGATTGTTGACTATTGTTTCTTTAGGATTAGAAATTGCATAATGTTCACCAATCACATCTGCCGTTTTACTTGAAGGAGGATTTGGAACCTCAGCCTCCACTTCTGTTTTCAAATTCTTCAACTTTTATACAAACTCACCCATCTTCTCTACATTATTGCTTAACCTGAATAAGCAATCGTCAACCACAGAAGTTGCTTCGTTTGTATGTCTTTCAACTTCCACATTTTTTCCCCATATCTATTTCTTTTCTTTCTCAATTCAGGTGGTATTATATCCCTTGTCCAACGCCTCAAAATATACTGTTTTGGAATGACGTTAATATCACGGTTCTTGAAGACAAAGAATATGTGTCGGCATAGAAAACAATATCGAGCAAAATGTCTACAACTGCATACCACCGACCCATCTTCTATTGTACGCAGTACCTGTTTTAAACAAAAATTAAAAAAAGAATTAATTTGAATTACTTTTTCCTTAAAATTCATACTGAATATCATGGATTCATAACTAATCCCATGGGATTCACATACAATCCAATGGGATTCACTGTAAATCCCATGGGATTCATTTCTCAATCCCATGGGATTTACATGTGTATATCATGGTTTTTATGCTGATAACATGACTAACAAATTCATTCTCAAAACTAATCCCATGGGAGTGAATCCCATGGGATTCACTGTGAAAAATAAGAAAAGAATTACTTTGATTTACTTTTTTTTTTTTTTTTTTTTTTTTTTTTTAAATTCATGCTGAAAACCATAATTTATAAGTAATTCCATGGGATTCACAGTGAGTCCCATGGGATTCACAGTGAGTCCCATGGGATTCACAGTGAGTCCCATGGGATTTACAGTGAATAAAAAGCAACACACCTTATAGTCTATAAACTTTTTCTTCTCCACACTATTGTCTTCCTCTGCTTGTTCTTTTGCAGCTTCCTTTTTAGTTTTTTTATAAACCCACGGATTTTTGTCTCTTATCTTTACAATCTCACAACCTTCTTCTATCTTTAAATCTTGAATCGTACAATTCCAGCATGCTTCGTATATTTCAGCTTGAACCAGCAGAAATATCGTTCTAGTATACACTTTTGCTGCATGACGTTCAATCTCTAATTCTGTTATGCATTTTGGAGCCGCGTCAAATGTTTTAAAGTCCAAATGTTCTTGCCTATATCGTTGTCTTTCCATTGCTGATTCATAGGACATCATAAAACTAACTAGCGTTGCTCCCGGGCTTGTGAAACTTTTGAAGAATGAGTTTTCACTCTCGGATCTTGATGTGGTTCTCATCAAACCAAACAATGGCGAGTCGATGAAAAAAGCTGGAATCCACATTTCTCGTAGGTTAAACATCTTGGTCATCCATTTGTGATTTTGCAAACCAAAATCCTCAATCAACTTAGCCCATTTCT
Source organism: Artemisia argyi (assembly GCA_030686995.1). Taxonomy (NCBI): domain Eukaryota; kingdom Viridiplantae; phylum Streptophyta; class Magnoliopsida; order Asterales; family Asteraceae; genus Artemisia; species Artemisia argyi. The sequence continues at coordinate 153,367,236 of CM060698.1, read as the reverse complement.
CTTCAAATTCCAACGGTTCCATGTACATATTCCAAACAATCTTCCTAAAACGTCTCTTGAAATCTGTTTCTACATATATCTCTTTACAAATCTGTTTTTGATATAGTTTTAGAATCATGTTATCAGCATAAATAAGATAATTTACACATGTAAATCCCATGGGATTTACAAATGAATCCCATGGGATTCATGTGAATCCCATGGGATTAATCAGTCAATCCCATGGGATTCATCATGGGATTCATGTGAATCCCATGGGATTCATCATGCAATCCCATTGGATTCATCATGGGATTCATGTGAATCCTATGGGATTCATGTTAATCCCATGGGTTTCATCATGCAATCCCATGGGATTCATCAGGCAATCCCATGTGATTTATCAGGCAATCCCATGGGATTTATTAGGAAATCCCATGGGATTCATAGTATCATACGTGAACATTTTACCTTTGCTGGAATCTTTTGGTCAATATGCCACATGCAAAGTCTGTGCTTTGCTTTAGTGAAAACGGCTTCAATGGCTCTCTTCATTGCTCCATCTTGATCTGTTACCACCATTGTTGGTTCTTTTTTGAAAGCTGCCATAAATGCTTTTAGAAGCCACGTGTATGACTCAGTATCTTCATGTAATAGCATTCCTGATCCAAGTGTGACACACTTTCTGTGATTATCGACACCGGTGAATGGTACAAACACCATATTGTACCTAAAAATAACATAATTGTTAATTACACACACAATCTAAAAGAGTGAATCTCATGGGATATAATCTGTGAATCCCATAGGATTTCATGAGAATCCCATGGGATTTAATGAGAATCCCATGGGATTTAATAAAGAATCCCATGGGATTCTCATTAAATCCCATGGGATTCACATCAAATCCCATGGGATTTCATAAAGAATCTCTTGTAAAACTTACCTGTTACATCTGAATGTTGCATCAAATGAGACTATGTCTCCAAACTCCTTATAATTGCATTTCGCAACTTCATCAGCCCAAAACAAAGCAACTAACTCATTCTCTTCTACCTTATACTGAAACGTAAAGTTTGGCACATATAACTTTCTGTTTTCCATTTTATTTATAAGCATTTGTGCGTCACTTTCCCCAATGAACATATTAACATCCCGCATTTCATTCTTAAAATCATCAACTGTCCCATGAACATACTCATACCCTCCCTTCATACTCGTTAACAAGTTATGAGCCCGTGTTGGACCAATCTTGTTCTTTGCAGCTTTAACAACGAACATTTTTTCAGCTTGTGTCATTCTTCTTTGCTTTTTTGTAAAATGCTTGTACTCTTTTGGTAGGAGCATATGGTTGTGTTTTGTAATAAACTTAACAATCTGGTATTTTTGGGAAACAACATCCAATTCTAACCTTATACGAGCTTTACAACCTGTTATATAAAAAAATCTTTTAAAAACATGTTATGCAAAAACAAACCCCATGGGATTCAGAAAGAATCCCATGGGATTCAGAAAGAATCCCATGGGATTGACAAAGAATCCCATGGGATTCAGAAAGAATCTCATGGGATTGACAAAGAATCCCATGGGATTCAGAAAGAATCCCATGGGATTGACAAAGAATCCCATGGGATTTACAGAAACTTATAAATATATTAGAGAGCTTTACTACCTGTCACATGCATCATTGTATTTCTTTTTTGTTAGTCACTGTCTTTAGCATCTAAAGTGTCGATATTAATATGTCTTGGAGCTTCTTCTTTATTACACATGATGTATTTGAGTTGCACCGCTCCAGATTTTGTTAATTTTTGTCCTGCTTTTTTAATTTGAAAACCTCCGGCTTCAGCGTAGTTATCATACATTTCTATAGCTTCATCTAGAGTGTTATAGAATTTTCCTTCTTCTGGTATAGGAATTCCTTCTACAAGAGGCTCCCAATATTCCGATCCGCCCGGTGTCTCAGTGTATTCATATAAAGTTGGTCTTGGTGATTTCATAGAATCTGTATATAAACAGTAGAATCTCAAGGGATTAAGAATTCTGCAAACAATGAATCCCATGGGATTTATAAAGAATTATAAAGAATCCCATGGGATTCATAAAGAATCCCATGGGATCTTAAAGAATCCCATGTGATTCTTTATGAATCCCATGGGATTCTTAACGAATCCCATGGGATTCTTTAATAAGTTCCTTGTGATACATTTATAAATTTCTTGTACAGAATCCCATGGGATTCACACACAATCCCATGGGATTCACACAGAATCCTATGGGATTCACACAGAATCCCATGGGATTCTGTGTGAATCCCATGGGATTCACATAGAATCCCATGAGATTCTTTATAAATTACTAGATTCATTTATAAAATCAAATTGATGAATCAAATGGGATTCATCTATGAATCCCATAGGATTCAGTATAAATCCCATGGGATTTATACTTCTCTTAAATTATTAAACAAAAAAATTAGATTCTGAAAGGATTTACCATGAACTTTTGTAACAGTAGCATCTTCATCAGGTAAATTACCTTCTGTAATCAAATCATCTTCTGTCGTGTTTATTGAAGAATCCGGCGGGTTTGTAGAAGATTCCGATCTGATATTGATGATTTCGACGGCGGCGGTGGTGTTTTTGATGAATTCGTTATTCCGATGATTTTCAATTGGTTTGTTGATGATTCCGATCGGATTATTGATATTTCCGGCTGGGTTGATGATGATTCCGATGTAGGTGGTGGTGTTTTGTATGGAGGTGGTGGTGTTTTGTATGAATTAGTTGGATTCATGATTCCGATTGGATGATTTTTCCGGCGGTTGGATGTTTAATCCGGCGATTGGATGAATTTTTCGGCGAGAGAATATGGCGATTGGATGAATTTTCCGGTGATAATATGGATCTCAGATCTGGTTTTTTGTATGGAGGTAGTGGTGTTTTGTTTTGGATGAAAGAGAATATGGATCTAAGTAGTTTTTATTTTATTTTAATATGATTTATAAATTACTATTTTGCCCTTGTTTGTATTTTATTGGTTTAATCTAAGCCATTAGATGGAGGGGGAATTGATAGTTGGGATTTGTTTATTTGTACTTTAGCTACTAGTAGTTTTTGATAGATGTCACCTCATTGTTAATATTGCCTAAATCACTCCATTACAGAAGACCGTCCACATCAGTTGGTATGTTATCAACCCTCTACCAACCAAATTCGATTTACACAACTTTTAAGCTTTGTGGTAAACGAAAACGAAAGCTAATTGGTGAGCAAATGATATTAGGTTCAAAAAGCTAGAATGGTTGCAATACATTAACGCTGTGTTCTCGAGTTATTTCATTAAAGAAAATGGAAGGAAAGTGAAAAGGTTTACTCCCACATCGTGTTCTCGAGTTATGTCATTAAAGAAAAGGGAAGCAAATGGAAGTAAACCGGAAGTAAAGTTAGTTATATTTGTATGAATTTTTTTTACTTCCATTTCCGCCCAAATATGGGAGGAAAGTGTTTACTTCCATTTCCTTCCCTTTTCTTTAATGAAATAACTCGAGAACACAGCGTAATAAAAACTTCTCTTACTGGAAACTGGAGTTATGAACAACATATCATATGTATTTTAGTTGTTAATACTACAATAATGTATACAAACAAGAACTTCAACAATATGTTCTTAAGCGATTTTTTTTTCCATTATAAAGGTTGTACATCGATACAACATCCATAATTACATCCATAATCATCTGGTTACTCTATATCTATCTACCTAATACAAGCCCACCATATTTAATTAATTTGGACCCCAACAGCTCAAATACATGACTTTTCTCAATGACTCCTCTGATTGATCTATTCCTCTACTTGAAGCCATGGCAACCTGAGAAGACAACTTCTTTGATTGAGTGACTGATCGAATGTTGGACTTTGTGTGGTGGTGGATGGTCCTCATAGTGTAGTTCCACCTTGCAAAACCTTGATCTTTTAGTGCTTCTACCAATCCAACTGTTCCTGCCACAATCAATGATCTCGTTCTTGAACTCATCATAACTTGAAACTTTTGATATATTGATGGTTGAGTATATAACAATATAAGATGTGTTTGATTTGATGATAGAAGGACGATACTGAAATGGGGCATATATATAGAAGTGATCCGGCCACACAAGCAAGCAACAGCCCCAAGTTTTAGGAGCAAAACAGCAGGAAATGCCAATGGTTTTAAGTTATTTGAATTCTCAATAATGCCCCTCTACATAATTTTGTTATTGTCCTCCGTATTATTAAATGCTAATATACAAATTAGGGCGATAAGGTGTCGCTTTCCGAATAGGGACGCTTGTTTTTTTTTTTTTGATGAAAGGGGAAGAAATATCATTCGATATTAGAAGAAATTACATCTTTTGTCATCCATACATTCGCACAACTTGGAACGCTATCATCTAACATAATCTCATTAGAGCAACTCAACGCTAAAGAAGCTATACTATGAGCCACTAATAGGGACACTTGTTTTAAGATTGAGCAAATGCATTGTATTTGGAATAAAGATTTTCTTACCGTGAGTATGAAATAAAAATGTTAAAAAATTAACTTAACTACTCGTATAAAATATTCTAGTGAAACAATATTTCCGGTTTTGAGGTGTAACATATTAATTCTGTTAACTACGAAATAGGAAGTTTATTCAAACTTACAAGTAGCTAGAAAATAAAAGAAATACCCCTTCCGTTCTAAAATATAAGTCTAATTTGACTTTTTGAATCGAACTTTCACTTTAAATATATTTTTTTACTACATTTTACTTGATGAAAATTATACCAAATGAAAATACATTAAAAACACAATTCATTCATATATCTTGCATCAAGTCTTATATAATACAAACAAAAATATTTAAGGTTAAAGTTCGATTCAAAAAGTTAATATATTTTGTGACGGACGTAGTATGAAGTTACAACGACCACATACACACAAATATTAGGTCACCTTAATTTCTTTGCCAAGTTTATATTTTTGAGTGTGTTTTTATCGAAACAAATCCGATTGCAATATCTCTAGATTATCCAAAGGTTGTTTGAACAAGAACATCAAAACATGCTTTAAAATAATTGTTAATATTGTCAAGTCACTACATTTCAAACGACTGGGCACATATTTGGCATGTTATCAACCTTCAACCAGCGCAACCATCCTCCAGACTCCAAAACTCATGTGCAACCGAACAACCAAAAAAGATATGTTTAGATGTTTCTTGATCATCATTACACACCGGACAACGAGTAAAGCCAATATATACCTAGTCATTTAGATTACATCTAGTAGGTAGATGATCAAGGCCGAGCCTTCATATATGAATATTAACCTAGAGAAGAATTTTATTCCACTTGATCCGGTGGTCAAGTTCATATAATCGATTTCTTTTTACAAAATTGCACATATAAACAATCTGAAAAGGTCAATAAGATGGTACTTGATAAAGCATGCATTCACTCAATAATACTAGAACGGTACCCGCGCAATGCGGCGATGAGTACCTGTGATTATATTTTGCGATATTCGGTTATTTGGTTACACATTTGTGAATGTGTTTTGTGAAACTATTTTTGTGGGTCTAGCACAACTCTTCTCAATAATGCCCTTCTACATAATCTTTGTTATTTTCCTCAGTATTAAGGCGATAAAGTGTTGCTTTCTGATAGGGACGCTTGTTTAAGATTGATAAGGTGTTGCTTTCTTATTGTGAGCTTGTTTTGAAATAAACATTAACTTAACCATAAAATATTCTAGTCAAACAATTAACGTATTAATTATCTTAACTACGAAATAGGAAGTTTATGCTAAACTTACAAGTAGCTAGAAGATAAAGAAATACGAAGTTACAACGACCGCATACACGCAAATATTAGGCCACCTTAATTTCTTTGCCGAGTTTATATTTTTGAGTGGGTTTGTATCGAAACAAATGTGATTGCAATATGATTTTCTAAAGGATTGTTTCACAAGAACATTAAAACACGCTTCAAAATAATTGTTAATATTGCCAAGTCACTACATTTCAAACAACTAGCCATGTATTTGGTAGGGAGAATTTTATTTATATATCCTCCCTAGATGAATAATTAGATATCTATCTTTTGTATTAGTTATTGAAACATAAAATACATATATATGTAATTTTTAAGATATTTCTCGAGTAAAAGGGTTTTTCCCGTTAAAATATTAAAACTAACAAAAAAATTACAGAAAAACAAGTGTGAGCGAATCTCACACCTCAAAAAAAAAAAAAAAAAAAAAAAAAAGATCGCAGAACAACTGATGTGAGTGAATCTCACATCTCATACTAATTTTTAAAATAAGCATGGGCATATATATGTAAAAGCTCCATTAGTATGTTATCAACCTTCAACCATCACACAACCATCCTCAAAAGCTCATGCGCAACCTAACAACCCAAAAAGATGTGTTTAGATGATTCTTGATCATAATTACACACTGGACAACGAGTAAAGCCAATATATACCTAGTCATGTAGATTACATCTTTTTTTTTGAACGGCGGGTTAGATGTTAGTTGTTTGCTCGAGTTAGTGTCGCATCCTCGGGCAGAGATACCAACCGTGAGCCTCTCCTTAGGGGATAACCCCACTCATATTCACGATTCGCCTGATATCATTAGAGCTTGTGGTTCTCAAGTGAGGACTTCCCGATCGGTCACCCAAACCGGTACTACTCTTACTTTGGCTCGCTTAACTACTTAAGCCTAGTAGGTAGATGATCAAGGCCGAGCCTTTTGAATATTAACCTTGACTTGATCCGGTTGTCAAGTTCATCTATTTGTTGTACAATGTTTAAATCTCGAAAAGACTATAAGGCTTTGGTAGGAAGTAATTTTGTTTTAGTAGGAGTTTAGTTTTATCTTTTGAGTAGTGTTTTATTTTCTTGTTTAGAGAATAGAAAACATCTTGTTATGTAAGTTTTTCCGTCTATGTAATGGGCTGAGATATGAGATTCACCCATATCCTTTGTACTTAAACGTTTTGGAGTAATATATTTCTCGGGTCTTTTGACCTTTTAGCTAAAAAAAGAAAAAGAAAATATATAAAGCATGTTTACAGAATACGACTTTTGATTTTTATGACTAACTGGTAAAAAAATAAAAAATAAATAATAATAAGCACAATATACTCTTTTAAAATAAACTGAAAAGTATTATTCGTTCATTGCAATTTTAGAATATATTTTAAAATTATTAGAGGATAGATGTGGCCCAAGTCCGATTGTAGGTTTGGGTCAATTAGGATTTTATATGTATTTGTCTCTATGTATATCGTATTAATAAAACATATCATTTACGGGGTTTCTACATCATTCAACATGGTTAATTTATTTTACCAGGGTGGAAGTTTTTTTTTTACCCAAAAAAAGAAATTGTTTAGGCCCCAAATTTTTTATTCCTGTGCATCTTATAGAAGCAGATTTAATTTGGTAAATACGTTTCAAACTCATGAAGAGTTTATACAAAACAATGTTGTCAAATTAAACCAAGTTATCCTTGATCAATTGTGCCTTTCAAACTCAGTCCCAGAACCACTAATTAACCTCGTGTCATTTCAAATTCATAAAATAGCTCAGATTACAAACTAAACCTTGATTAAAACAACTTTTAAGCTGTGTGGGAGACGATAGAGAAAATTGATTGGTGAGCCATGATCTCAGGTTCAAGTAAAATATGTGGTTGCGGTACACATTTCTTTTACTGGAAACTGGAGTTATGAATTGTATTTTACTTGTTAAGAGTTATGACTGCAAAATCGTATATATACAACAGCCTCAACAATATGATCTTAAGCAAATTTCTTTTCCATTATAAAGGTTGTACATCAATACAACATCCATAATTGCATGTGTATAATCATCTGGTTACGTACTCTATGGGTTACGTACTCTATGTCTATCTACCTAATACAAGCCTACCATATTAAATTAATTTGGACCCCAGCAGCTCAAATACATGACTTTTCTCAATGACTCCTCTGATTGATCTATTCCTCTACGAGAAGTCATTGATGCCTGAGAAGACAACTTCTTTGATTGAGTGACTGATCGAATGTTGGACTTTGTGTGGTGGTGGATGGTCCTCATAGTGTAGTTCCACCTTGCAAAACCTTGATCTTTTAGTGCTTCTACCAATCCAACTGTTCCTGCCACAATCAATGATCTCGTTCTTGAACTCATCGTAACTTGAAACTTCTAATTTAATGAAAGTTGAGTATATATAAAAATATAAGATGTGTTTGATTTGATGATAGAAGAACGAGACTCAAATGGGGCATATATATAGAAGTTATCCGGCCACACAAGCAAGCAACAGCCCCAAGTTTTAGGAACAAAACAGCAGGAAATGCCAATGGTTTGTAAATTATTTGGATTCTCAATAATGCCCCTCTACCTAATTTTGTTGTTGTATTCCGTATTATGAAATGCTAAGTATATAGATTAGGGCGATAAGGTGTTGCTTTCTGATAGCGACGCTTGTTTAAGATTGAGAAAATGCATTGTATTTGGAACTAAGATTTTCTTTTTGTGAGCTTGTTTTGATATAAAAAATTAAAAAATAAGCTCTATATATATACCGGATGCTAGCCAACAGAATAATGAGGATTTAAAGAAAAAAAAATAACCTTAATTAAGCTTATCCGAACGTTGCCATCATAGTGACCTTTTACCCAAAAAAGTGTTGCCACCATAGTGACAGATCAGTTGTTTAGTCTTATCTGATTCTTTACCGAATAACTATAGTAATTAACAAGGTATTCGAGCCCGTCGCGTTGCGGCGGGTACTTTTGATCAATCGAATATGGATTAATCAGATTCTTGACATCACTGAAAAAGAACTTGAGCCGTAAGCATCAAGGTCAAACCTTCATGAGGAGAGTGAACGGATGTCTTTGTGTAGAGGTGTTGGCCCTTATAGTTTTAAAAAAATTTAAGATAATTTATAAAGTTATTTGAAAAGTTAATGGCGCATTTTGAAAGTTATTTTTAATTAAAAACTATATATACTAAACTTCAACATTTTTTATAAAACCGTACGTACGTAAAAAACATATCAATATTGGGCTTGTTCTGTTCGTTATCGAGAGGGTTTTTTGGCAGTATTTTTTTTATTCACAAAATCAGCAGATATCTGTTAGTTATTCGGCAAACAAAGTTTGTTATATAAAAAAATCGTAAATATTAAAAAATTCAGGGTATATTTTGTAAGTTTTCTTTTTTTACTAATAAAATTTATTGTGTTTTATTTGAAAAATTAATTTTTTAACTGGACACGGATTTCGAGTCCATGCCCAATAGTATTTATAGTGAATACCTTAGTTAGAAAATAACCACTAAAAGCATTAATTTAACAAAGTTAAATACTTTGAATTTACAAAATATTCAAGCAAAAATAATATTAAACACATCAGTAATATCTATGAATCGTTGTAAAGTTTTACTGTGTTTCTTCGCAAACTTTATATTTCGCCTCATTTAAACATAGAACTCAAAGTAATAATTCATGGCCTATTTGCATAGGTTATGGTTGACGGTTCGAGACAAATCTTAATCGTGTAATAATTTAATTTATGTATCACATGTATTATATTCATCGGGCAAATTATATTAAAAGGTAATATACTTATCACAAATTCATCGAATGGGTAGTGAACTATTTTTTATTTATTTTGAGGGTAATTTTCTTTCAAATTCATCAACTTTAGGGTATTTTGCTAAATTTTTGGACAATTTAGCCCTTCAGGAAAAAAAAAAATTTTGTATTAGCTATGAGGGGCAAAATTGTCCAAATTTTTTACAAAATACCCTAAAGATGATGATTTTGAAAAAAAATTACCCTCAAAATAAAAAAAATAGCTCACTACCCATTCAATAAAATTGTGACAAGTATATTACTTTTTATTATTTGTCTTGTATCTATCTGATGGTTAAATAATTACATGTTAAGTTATAAGCTATCTGCCTTGGTGGCGTACAATATGTTCTCTTCCACAATTGCTTACAAGTATTAGTGAGTTTTTTCCAATACATTCACAATCTCCAGTTATATTAAAATCTCACAGATTTTGTTTTATATAACTGCTCGGAGTACCAGTTTACTGCATCAAAAATTAAAAGAAAATGAAATTCATATATAGAAAAGAAGTGTGATTAATGGTGTCTTATACAATGCATGGGAGAAAATCATCACTGATTACAACTAGAGCCAAATAGTGTTCACAAGTTGTAGCCCTAATATTTCAGAAAATGAAATTCTCAACCTAAACATCATCAAAAATCACCAAATTCGAACAAGAGTCAACTCGCATCATCGATTTCTAATCATCCATCAAGTCGACTCCGATCCCACTCTTCGTGTGATCTTCAGTTCTGTCCCCAGCAGTTTAAGTACATGACTTGTTGAATAGTTTCATCAGATTGTGTCGTCTTCATGTCTCCACCACCAAGGATTCCCTCGTTAACGTTAGCTCGTGAAAAACCGAAAATTGGACGAAGATCAAGACCGGCAGAAGAAGCAAATTTCTTCTTGCCATGTCGAAAGGAGTTGACTAGTGATCTACGTTTGTAACCTTGATCCGTATGTCCATTAGCAACGGCGACACCAGCAGCCATCCAAACACGGCTCATAGAAGCAGACATGTCGTATGGAATCAAAAGTAAGTAATTATTTGGTTAGTTGCGATTTAAGTTGTTGTGATGCAATATGAAATGAAGAGATGAGTGAGGGTTGATACTTATAGGCTAGTAATGTATAGATATGCATGCATTCATGCATATGGATTATGGAACATGTGAATACATGATGAATATCACGTGAGAAATCAGATCGTAACCAATGGGTAGCCAACACATACTAATGGGTTTCCATGTAATGGAACATGTAGATTAAACAAATCTAAATGTATGTTACTTTGGTAATATTTTATAAAGGGTTGTTCATGAAGTGAGTGTACGTGCTCCCTCCATGTCCCTTTACATTGCATTATAGTACGGGGCATTGGATACACAAAATGACACCATCAAGGCACGTGGGTTCACATAGATATGTATTTTGGCTGGTCTTTCTCTTGTCGTCTTTCATTACGACAATTTTGGTGTTAGAAATGAAATGGAATGACCGACACAGATGACATACTTTGTCTTTTTTGCAGAGTTATGTTCACTTAATAAAAACCGTCTTTAACATGCAACGCAGAATCGCGGATTGTTTAATGCTAACGTAAATATATATGAAATAGTTGGGCTTCGTTGAGGCCTTACATTGCGTCAACTTTTTGGATAGGTATATATTGCTACTTAAATGGGCTTTAAGGAGGCCAACTAGTATATCATTTGCTTCTTAGCAATTTACGGTCTATTTGGTTATGTTGGCTGTGTTGTAGACTTGCAGGTTTTAGTGGTTTGGGGTCTTAAGTTAGGCAGTATCTGGTTACTTTGTTAGACGTCTCCTTAAGTCTTACATAATGGGAGTCTGGTATATATCTAGTTGCTTGTTTAGTCTTGTGGAAATTATTGGAAAATATTTGAGTAGTATTATGTGCTTGCTGATTTTATGGCTTCAACGTACAAGTAATCTGTAATGACTAAAGAACATGTTTGGTGTGTTTCAACCTAAATTATAAAAAATGCATATAGCGATATTTGAGAAAACATGAACTGGGAAATACAGTGAAAATTATCTTTTTCTTCCACTTCAATGAAAATAGAAATTATTGTAGAAATGATCTTTTTCTTGTACCTTTTTCCACCCTCAAATTCATTTGTGCTATTACAATTAACAAAACTCTTATGTATATTCAAATCCAAGATACCGTATATTCATATTACGGAGTGTATTTTTTTATTGCTTAGGACAAAAAATTACTATCATGCATATGGCTATTGTTTTGATCATAATCGGAACTCTCAATTCATTACATCTTGCATAATAAATTACGTACACATTTTCATCTATATCTATCTATATATCTACCAGTGTAACAAATTTATCAATTAGGACCCCAGCAGCTCAAGTACATGACTTTTCTCAATGACTCTTCTGATTGCTCTATGCCTCTATTCGAAGCCGTGGCTGCCTGTGAAGACAGCTTCTTTGACTGAGTGACTGATCGAACGTTGGACTTTGCATGGTGGTGAATGGTCCTGATGGTGTAGTTCCATCGTGCAAAGCCTTGATCTTTTAGTGCTTCCACTAATCCGACTGTTCCAGCAACAATCAATGATCTGGTTCTCGAACTCATTCTTTTCTTCTTGTTTCTTAACAACTTTAAGTTTGAGACTATTTGAGATTTTTAAAACAAATGGGAGATATGTTTGAAGAGTATGAGTTTATGAAACAAAAGTGTGGCTTAAGTAGTGATCGAAAGTCCCATGTTTTAGGGGTGAAAACAAGAGGCTAGTGATTTGGAAAGCTAGTGGTTTTAAGATATTAAATTGACATGGATACCCTTTTTGATGATAAGGTGCATGAATCACTTACAGGTCAGGCGCACGATGCAAAATAACAAAGGGCTGTTGACCATACCCCCCCCCCCCCCCCCCCCCAAAATTTTTTATTTTTTTTTTAATTTTTTTAATTTTTATAATTTTGTTTATATCAAAAAGCTATAAACCTGAAAGTGCGAAACAGAAAATATAAAGTTTAATATGCCAAACGCTTAAAACTGTCAAAAATACGGAACAGAAACTGACAAAAAGTTGTGCTGTACTGGGGGACAGCAGGGGGATAAGGGGGACAGCAGGTGGGCCACCCCCGTCCGGTTAAACTAACCCAATAACAATAATTAGCCTAAAGCGTGTGAAAGAAAACAAGTGGCTATATCTTATATATCCGTACATCCCTTATGGATTATTTGGGCTTTAAATTTTTTGAGTAAAGGGTATTTTTTAAAAATTTATTACTAAAAAAAATAATTTAATACAACGAAAATAAGTAAATTTCACAACTCAGTCCAAACTAGGCGAAAATAAACGCAACAATTTTGCTTCATTAAGATTAATATTAAATGCATTAGTAAATTGCATTTGAGCATCAATTAAACCAGGATAAACACAATCATCATCATCATCGTATGGGTTTTCATTATAAGTTTTCTTTTATCTTTCATACAAGTTTTATTTTTACTCCACTGCCACTTTTAGAAGCTTTATTAACCTTGGAGTTCGTAAAAGCCATAAAACTGGTAATTTCGTTGCATAACTCAAACACTTCACTGTAAATGTCCTCATTAACCAGATCATCAACCTTTTACATGGTTTTAACGGCTTCCCATCATCATTGTAACACAGCTTCCCATCAAGCATCTGACTTTCCAGTTCATTAATCCTTGCAGACAAAGGTGTAGTACTTTGACTACAATCTTGGACAACTTTCTTACCTGAATTTGACGAATTCCCATTTGATCTATGCTCATCATCTTTCTCAATCATATTAAGTGCATCAAAAGGGGTTAGCTGAACTCATCTCTTGTCTAGGCACTTCAGAATTCTTTTTCGTACCACTTGTACTAGCACGAGTCTTTTTAGAGACGGCTTGGTAAACTTGTTTGTTTGGCTTAAACTGAAACTTAGATCCCACATTAGTCTAAAACGCCTAACACAATATCTCTTTCTTAATGACATTAAGCTTCTCACTTATGCATCGAACTGAAATAGATTTAGAAAGGCATCTTATGAGTTTGAGTGAACAACCCTTGTAACATTATTACTCAGTTGTTTCTTTCGCTAGCTAGCTCCTTGCTAGGGCTTTCTTTTATATTGCATGCACAAGATTCGGCCAGCTATTACATACTGTATATTTAACCGAAAGAAGTGTATTTTACTATCTCTTTATAAGAGTACTCTAACCTTGTGTAGTATAACAATTATGGTTTCTTTTGATACACTAGTCATTTGAATTAGTAATGCTATAATAATAAATTTCCCAATGACATCTTAGTTGTAATATTTGGTAATTCCGTATATAATATTCGCAACCATATATATTTGATCCTCTTGTAGTTGAAAAACTGAATAAATATTCATCATTGAAAGCAAAACGCATTTTATGCCCAAATTTGGTTTCGAGCCCCTTTCAGTTAAAAACATGGTAAATGTTCGAGTTTTAACTTTTACAAAGGTCACTAATAATATAGTGACTCTTTCTAGTGTGTTATAATCTGGTAACTATGTGACACTTTCATTACATTGATTAAAGAGGCGGTGCCAACCTTCTGAAAAGGTAAGGCTTTACCTGGAATGTCCTCATTAACCGGATCATCAACCTTTTACATAGTTTTAACGGCTTCCCATCATCATTGTAACACAGCTTCCCATCAAGCATCTGACTTTCCAGTTCATTAATCCTTGCAATCAAAGGTGTAGTACTTTGACTACAATCTTGGACAACTTTCTTACCTGAATTTGACGAATCCCCATTTGATCCATGCTCATCATTTTTCTCAATCATATTAAGTGCATCAAAAGGGGTTAGCTGAACTCATCTCTTGTCTAGGCACTTCAGAATTCTTTTTCGTACCACTTGTACTAGCACGAGTCTTTTTAGAGACGGCTTGGTAAACTTGTTTGTTTGGCTTAAACTGAAACTTAGATCCCACATTAGTCTAAAACGCCTAACACAATATCTCTTTCTTAATGACATTAAGCTTCTCACTTATGCATCGAACTGAAACAGATTTAGAAAGGCACCTTATGAGTTTGAGTGAACAACCCTTGTAACATTATTACTCAGTTGTTTCTTTCCCAAGCTAGCTCTTTGCTAGGGCTTTCTTTTATATTGCATGCACAAGATTCGACCAGCTATTACATACTGTATATTTAACCGAAAGAAGTGTATTTTACTATCTCTCTATAAGAGTACTCTAACCTTGTGTAGTATAACAATTATGGTTTCTTTTGATACACTAGTCATTTGAATTAGTAATGCTATAATAATAAATTTCCCAATGACATCTTAGTTGTAATATATGGTAATTCTGTATATAATATTCGCAACCATATATATTTGATCCTCTTGTAGTTGAAAAAGTGAATAAATATTCATCATTGAAAGCAAAACGCATTTTATGCCCAAATTTGGTTTCGAGCCCCTTTCAGTTAAAAACATGGTAAATGTTCGAGTTTTAACTTTTACAAAGGTCACTAATAATATAGTGACTCTTTCTAGTGTGTTATAATCTGATAACTATGTGACACTTTCATTACATTGATTAAAGAGGCGGTGCCAACCTTCTGAAAAGGTAAGGCTTTACCTGGAATGTCCTCATTAACCGGATCATCAACCTTTTACATGGTTTTAACGACTTCCCATCATCATTGTAACACAGCTTCCCATCAAGCATCTGACTTTCCAGTTCATTAATCCTTGCAATCAAAGGTGTAGTATTTTGACTACAATCTTGGACAACTTTCTTACCTGAATTTGACGAATCCCCATTTGATCCATGCTCATCATTTTTCTCAATCATATTAAGTGCATCAAAAGGGGTTAGCTGAACTCATCTCTTGTCTAGGCACTTCAGAATTCTTTTTCGTACCACTTGTACTAGCACGAGTCTTTTTAGAGACGGCTTGGTAAACTTGTTTGTTTGGCTTAAACTGAAACTTAGATCCCACATTAGTCTAAAACGCCTAACACAATATCTCTTTCTTAATGACATTAAGCTTCTCACTTATGCATCGAACTCAAATAGATTTAGAAAGGCATCTTATGAGTTTGAGTGAACAACCCTTGTAACATTATTACTCAGTTGTTTCTTTCCCTAGCTAGCTCCTTGCTAGGGCTTTCTTTTATATTGCATGCACAAGATTCGGCCAGCTATTACATACTGTATATTTAACCGAAAGAAGTGTATTTTACTATCTCTCTATAAGAGTACTCTAACCTTGTGTAGTATAACAATTATGGTTTCTTTTGATACACTAGTCATTTGAATTAGTAATGCTATAATAATAAATTTCCCAATGACATCTTAGTTGTAATATATGGTAATTCTGTATATAATATTCGCAACCATATATATTTGATCCTCTTGTAGTTGAAAAACTGAATAAATATTCATCATTGAAAGCAAAACGCATTTTATGCCCAAATTTGGTTTCGAGCCCCTTTCAGTTAAAAACATGGTAAATGTTCGAGTTTTAACTTTTACAAAGGTCACTAATAATATAGTGACTCTTTTTAGTGTGTTATAATCTGGTAACTATGTGACACTTTCATTACATTGATTAAAGAGGCGGTGCCAACCTTCTGAAAAGGTAAGGCTTTACCTGGTTTGAGTTTGTGTTACGGTGGGTTCAAACCTCGTGGATTAACTGAAATAAGATCTGAAACCATGGTTACCAAAAAAAAAAATAGTTACATATTAAAAATCAAAGTATACAACTACACAAGTAACATACATTATTTAGCAAAACATTTTCACAATGAAATTGGATAAGCTGATATAAAACTATCAGTTTAGACACATATTATTCAATGATCTTGATCAAAGACAATAGTATTTCTTTTCTTAAATGGAGGCTGTACATCATACATAACAAAAACTACATAAAATAATAGTATCACTGAATTAATTAATTAATTAGGACCCCAGCAACTCAAATACATAACTTTTCCCTATTTGGAAAACCGTAAGTAATACGAGTAAGATATAAAATTGCCAAGTAATATGGCTTTCGATAACACCCAAAATATGGGGCATTGTTTTTATAATAATGAAAGTGGATTACATTATTAGCACTTGACTAATAGACACCAAGGTTCCAAGAAGGTTGCAGTTTTGGGGTAACTGATCGATTTTGTAATAACTAAAAGTCTTCAACCTTTGTTTGGTGTGTTACAACTTACAACAATAAGTCCATAACCACACTTAGATACACTAAGTTATAATATAAATATTGTATTTATATTATATTAAAACCAAACGATTAACAAGTCATTTTAATTGTATATTATTAAATAATGTATTAACGTAAAAAAACTTATTAGGTAATTATTAATAATGAACTAACTAAAAAGATTCCCTAATTTTACCATTTAAAAATCAGCCCAAGGGGATAAAACAAAGAAAAAATGTTTTGATTAGTTTGGAGGTTAAGTTAAGAAACCTCTAGTATCAATTAATTGTATTTAGTATAAATGCAAAAGGATTGATTACTTAACACAAAATCGCTTCTCTCCCTCTTTTCTTTGTGTGGTTGGTCGAACAAACTCAAACCAAAAGGTTTCGGGTTTTGCTTTCTTGTATTGCAAGTATCTACGTAAAGGTAAGATTGAATCGTGTATTCAAAGGGTGTTACGACTAGCATCACTAGGTACCATGTAACGTGTAGTGTTGATCAACCGTGGAGACTAATCTACTATGATTATTAGTTTCTTGATCATGCCGAGCATAAACAGTTGGTATTTCTTTTATATTTTGCGTGATTAATTGTAAAAATCGTATGATCTGAATTAAGAGTTTTATATGCTTCCGCACATTTTGATTTAATACTAGTGTGTCCAAGATTATAGGAAATGTTCGTAACGAGTTACTAGGTTATTATAAAATCTTACTTTGGAAATAAGTTTGTGATAATATTTGTGATTTTTTTACAGCATGTGGATCGATCACAAACTATAATTCATAAGTAATGTTTGATAGTCTAAATAATATTAAATCGTTTAATAAAGACTAGAAACTCTAACATCATGTCTTTTTTTTAGTGGTTCTTCTAGTTGTTTATAACTAGTCGTTCATTTATGGCATGTCATAAAATGATCTAGTGGTTGTTCAAGTGATTGTTTGAGGTTAATGTGGCATTTCAGCCACATTCTATTGTTATTTAAATGTTTTTTTTTTTTTTTTTTTTTTTTGTTAACATATTTTACCATGATGAAGATTCCCTTTTACCCAAAAAAGAAAAAGAAAATGACATTAGCTTGGCGGTGCCAACCCCTATAACGCAAGAGGTGTGTGTTGGTTGAGTTATAGGTTTGTGTCATAGGTGGTTGCCAAAGGCTATAACACCACCTATGGCACCGGACACCTGGTGCTCCGATATGTATTACTTAGAACTAACTTCACATTTCATAGAGCATATATGAATAACAATGTATATACTGTTTTGATCATAATCGGATTTCTCATTTCATTATGAAGGTTGCATCTAACATAGTTACATACGCATTTCATCTATATCTATCTACCTAAGACATGTTTAACAAATGATCAATTAGGACCCCAACAACTCAAGTACATAACTTTTCTCAATGACTCTTCTGATTGCTCTATGCCTTTGCTTGAAGCCATGGCTGCCTGTGAAGACAATTTTTTTGACTGACTGAATGATCTCAGATTGTTCTTGGTGTGATGGTGTACGGTCCTTAAGGTGTAGTTCCACCTTGCAAAGCCTTGATCTTTTAGTGCTTCCACTAATCCAACTGTTCCTGCCACAATCAATGATCTGGTTCTTGAACTCATCCTTGTTTCTCTTTTTCTTAATAATTAACTTCTGAAACTCTTTTAGACGCTTAATAAACTAACAGGGGAGACGTGTTTGATGAATATGAATGGGTATCAAGCAAAAGAGTGTATTATATAGAGATGAAAGTCCCATGTTTTAGGGTTAAAAACAAGAGGCTAGTGGACTTGGAAAGCCAATGGTTTTTAGGAACTGAATTGACAAGGATGCCCTTGAAGGACACCCTTTTAAAAAGTATTACTCCGTATTAAATCAATATAAAGGTACGGTTCATGCAGTACAGGAGGTCGGTTGCACGATGCGAAACAACATGAATGAGCCTCAAGTATTGTAAAGAAACAACTAGCTAGCTTTATTTTATATGTTTGTACATATCAGTACTATTATAACACTAGAGTACACATATTTAAGTTGATAGAATGTATCATGCTTCCGCCGATATGATTATGACATACTAATACATTATGCTTCAACGGATCTTCTATCTTTTATGATTCACTATAACATTGGAGTGTAATTATGTTGTTTTATCATGCTATGCGAGCAATATGTACAAAACGATTTTATTTGAAATGCGAATTTTATTACCCTCTAGCAAAAAGCTATAACCACAACAAAGAAATCACAAAGGGTATATAGGCTAGTTAATTTGGCTTATTAATTTACTTAATAATTTAATACCAAGGTGTACATTTTTTTGGGTACAAAGGGAAACAAATGTAGGATAATTTGTAATAACTTCCTCTATTTTCCAAGAGATTTTGTGATAATTTGAATAAGTTCATTTACCATCTGACTTATTTGGGTACGTCAAATTATAATTTTTTTCTTTCCAAATTAATAATTTAAAGAAAAGAGGAAAAAATATATATATAAAACACGTCACTAGTTAAGTTGATAACACCCAGGGCACTGATGCCAATTCGTTTCTCTAAAACCATTGTCATTGCAAGTCTCAAGCCTCATGTTTTAGGTAACATACACTACAAGAAAAACCACCTATAGTGACAGAACAGCTTTCGTCACTAACAGTATAAAAAATCGTCACTAAGTCAGTAGTGACCAAAAACAGAGTCGTCACCAGTCGTCACTAAAGCTCCGTCACTAATTCAGTTAGTGACCAAAATAGGATTCGTCACAGATTAGTGACCAGAAATGTCGTCACTTATGGGTTAGAGTGACAACTGTTTAAAACCATGAGTGACGAATATTTGGTCAGTATTTCATTTTTAGTGACGAGATAATGGTCACTAGTGAGTAACAATTAATGACGAAAATATCGTCACTTATTAGGTTGAAGTATAGGCATCTTTATGACCGTTAGTGACGAATATTTTCGTCACAATACTTATAGAGACGAAAAATATGGTCACTATTCTTTACTGTTAGTGACGAGAAAGTCGTCACGGAACATGAGCGTATAACAAAAAAATAACTACAAAATTTCGTTATACTCCATAATCGTATAAGCAAATGAAATCAAATTTGTAGCAAAGCAAGTCTAACATACTAAATTCGTACACATATACAATTGTTAAGTCAGAATTTTCATCAATGCATCTACAAATATTTGTCTCACGATTTCTCAGTAGTGAACTCTTTAAGTCAGAATTTTCATCGATGCATCTGTGAGGTCACAACCAGCAAGATCCAAAAGTAATATGGCATGTGAGAGTGTGTACCCTTCATTAAATGGGGATCGTGAGGATGACACCATTCTCCAGAATCAAAAACAGTGTCTGCACAATTAAGCATCCGGGCGCTAACCGTTAAAGATATAACATAACCCAAGTTGACACATTCACAAGTAACTAGGGTGAGACTGCTACTTTTTAGATAGAGCAACATTGAGGAACTTACCAGCAGTACGACCACTGGCATAGAGTTGGAGAACAACCTGTATTGCAACATACACAACACGAACATTAAATGTCTCAGAACATATTTTGTGTCATTTTTTCACGATTAGATCTCAGATTAAGAGGTGCCCTCAATAAGAAGAACCAAATGCTCTGATTAGAAAATAAACTTAAAAAAAAAGGGTCTTCGACATTTACAGAGATCAAAAATGCAAGACAGATAAACTAATGGCCTTAAGCATAGGAGATGATATACTTGCCACCCATCTCAGTGATGAAAAACAGCAAACCTGTAACTTGAAAGATCAGGATCACCGAGTAACTCTCTTAGTAGCGTCTCATCAGTCATATATTTGATCACCGTCTTGTCAGACATAGTATCTTCAAAGAGTATTTTATAGCCAACCTAAATGCATAGATCAAAATAATTTTCTTTGTCAGATTCAAACCATGTATTTTAAAGTTCTGGTAAAATAATAAGTTTTCACACGAAGCATACACACCTCATTCCAAAGTTTAACTCCCATTTCTTGAGCAACTCTTGCATCAACTATTCTAGGCTGCGTACACACGATCTGCAAGAAATTGGAAATTGACCAACGACTTGAAAATAATTAAACCAAAAAATATTTCTAATCTCAACAATGATCTCACTATATTGGAATGTTGGAACATTACAAGCAGCTAGAAATGTATAAAAAGGCTACCATGCGTATTCCTCAATATATTGAAGAGGCGCGGTTCTACTAAGAGCTTAATTTATTACCTTAAAACAAGGAGGCTCCTATTGTTAAAAGTGAACCCATAGCTATTTAACGTATACAGGTGCATAAAAATCTTTGATATTTCCCTGATCTCATAAAAGAGTAAAGATTAAGCTAAAAAGAGAAATACCTTGTTCTCGTCATATTTATAGTTGGTCATAGAGCATGTATGTGGAAGGTAACTTAGCAAGACATTTGTGTCATTAGCTTTAATCAGATGTCTTGGGTATCATTTCAAAGCGCTCAGCAAGCATTGCAATAGCATACTGATCTAATCTGCAAAACGGATATAAAAGATAGAACAGAAGTTAAATAAATTTGATTTGATCCAAAAAATATTAAACTCTTCCCTGCTTGGATCAGGATTGGTCTAAGATAAACAAGCTGGCATCACTATGACAGTACAAGTAAATAAAGAAGTAAATATGTCAAGAAAGTAATAAATGATACCCTGTCTCTGTGAAGGAGAATTCCATCAACTTTCTGGCCAACTCAATCTCAGTGGCCACAGCTCCGGGTACAATCCTACTGTCCCGACATAATGCTTGAAAGAACAAAAATAAATAATTACTGCTACACTTAATGTGTTTTTACCCAATGATTTATGCTACCAAGAAAGTCAAACAATCACAGCTTAATTTATATTAGAGGTGGCAAAATGGGCCATTCACAGGCTTGTATCAGGCCGATCACTCGGTATATTATGTTGGCAGAAATGACAATATAACCAGGTATATTATTAGTCAGATAAGCTCCATAAGTAGATATTATGTGATGGTTTAGTATGTTTAATTAAATAAAGTAGGTCATTATGCAGAGATGACTGTCCCTCATGAAAGCAGGCTCATAGTGTATTTTGTTCCTATTTTCACTATTTCAATAAATCATTTGGCTCCATCAGAAGGGAGTAAAAAAGGGTGAAGAGCAAACCTTTGGAGCACCACTAACTGTTACAACAGGAAGTGCAGAACGAAGGGCATCCCAGCAAGTGAGATCATTTTGTGACCTCTCTTTGTTAGTTTGGTAGATTCCTCCTCTCTGCTAAAACTATCAGAATCAGAATATGAAACTATGATCTACATCCAATGACCAAGCAAACTTCGCTAGTAGAGACTTGTTAAAGATCTGCACCACATTCATGAAAATAATTAGATTAAGCTTAAGAAGGTGTCAAATGCACTAAGAAATTAAGAATACACTTTAGACGAAAGTTGATCTGTTTTTGTTACTAGCTAACTATTTTTATTAGTTCGTTTGACTCAAAGGAATAAAATGGGTAAATGGTTGGAAATTACCAGCTTTAGGGTTCAAGTTCCTATTTGGTTTTCCATCAGAGTTATTTAATAGAGGCTTCCCTTTCTTTGACGAGCCAAATAAGTTTCTAATTCTTTTATAACGCCCTATAAACGAAAATACTCCCCAAAGGTTAGATTAACTGTAGAACCATTAATCTCTAGATGTTGTTGCATTGCAGCTGCTTTTTGCAAATAACAAAACTTTGTACAATTAATAACAACTTCGCTATTATTTTAACACCGGGAAAATTATGTGTAGCACAAAAACTTACTGCAAATCAACCATTAACTAGCGATTAATGGTTCTAGCTGGGGCACTATACTAGCGGGTGCATAAAACATTGAGTTATGCTATGTAATACAAAACTAATAAGATGTTGTAACTTGTAAGGGTCTCACATGCTAAGAGATCTAGTTCTTGCAGCTAGAAGACATTGTAAATAAGTACCGGAAGAAACTAAACATATTAATAATATTAGTAATATGTACTACATATAAAATCTGATGAGCTATGGGGCTCATTTGCTTCTAGGTCATCTCTTAATGACTTCCACTATATATTTATTAGTAATAATATGTTGTCTCCCACAATCAAATTAGGCAATGTGGTTCAAAGTATACTCATTCGGTAACCCCATGAGCTACTCTGAAATCCATAACAATTATTTAACCTCCAAGATTTATGTTAGCTCATAAACTGATACTAACAACACAACATACTTCAACGTCAACTTTTTATCTTAACCATTTAATCTAACACGTAGAAAAACTTCAAGTTCCATATATGAATGGTGTTACACTTTTGCTCCTTATGAGCAGCTTAGAACAAACTGTTTTAACAAGACAATTTATCGAACACATGGCGTGCAAAGTTAAATATGCAAAACTGGCAATTCTAAACACATAATGCATATCCGATTTGTCGAACTGCTATCCATCTTTACACCACCGAAGCTCACCATATCCACCAAAACTAAACTAACTTTCCTCTCTACAATTCAAGTAACCAAACCTAAATAGGTCTAGATGAAATAAACCATATAATACAAAAACAAGCCCTACGATTATGTTATAAACCCTAATATTAGGCTAAAATCATTGCTACAACAACAGTATGAAGCAAAATGGAATCGAATTCAACCTGATTGCTACAATAACAGTATGCGGCGGTTAGTGGTGGATGTTTCCGTGGTGGTTACCGGTGGCGCGTGGCTTATGGTTACGTCATTGTGTGGTTGAGTTACGAGAGATATGAGAGTAATTAAAGTTATATCCGGCTCGGATGTGCAGTGAAAGTGGGGAATGTGGATTCAAGTTCTACTAATATCATTGAGAAGGTGAAGGTTGGATCCGCGTTTTTCTATCCGGGTCGGGTCGAATAGGTCGGATCCTTTTTCTTTAAAAGAAAAGAAGTGTTGGTGTATTATGTTTCAACTTTATAAATACTAGTACAAGGGTTTTTTTTTTTTTTTTTTTTTTTTTTTTTTTTTTTTTTTTTTTTTACATGTTTGAAATTCAAATTACTTTTTAATATTCTTACATATTATAAAAATAATATTTTGTTTGAAAGTTTATGTTCAAATAATATGTTTAAGGGAGAATCTCATCGAAGAAAGTTACATATTTGTAAATTTTGCATATTTCTCTATAATTTTTTTATCCATAACGTGTGATAGTGTTTACAATTTGTGGATTATGTTACGAGTATGCAAGTTTAAGTGAGTACGTTATTTTTAATCATTTTATAGCAATGTGTGAAATAGTGACCAAAATTTCGTCACTAATGTTTTAATGACCAAATTTCTCGTCACTATTTTAGATCAAAAATATCTAGTGTGTAATTTAGTGACTAGATAGTGACTACTTATAAGTTTCGTCACTGACTTTTTACCGATGACCAAAAATAATGACCATAAATTATATCGTCACTATTTTCTTCTAAATAGTGACCAAAAACAATTCTCGTCACTAAATCCACTTTTTCTTGTAGTGATATATATGTACAAAGAGACCAAGCTAGATGAAAAATGTAACATACCTGCAATTATGCATAACCTACTCACTGGATAAAGAAAGGAGACAACTGTAAGTTTCCATCAAAATACCGAAGCTGTTTCAACTCATAATTAACGTATCATGGAATACATTTTTTGTTAAGACATGACCACTCAATACATAATATATAGTTAATACTTATATTTAGCCAATAACGAATTGAAGAGAGTTCAATTCTCGACGCTTTCAACATATAGTTTCACACAGAAAAATAAATACCCACTACAAGGAAATTTGAGTTAGTTAGTGACCACTCAATACATAATATATAGTTAATACTTAATACTTATATTTAGCCAATAACGAATTGAAGAGAGTTCAATTCTCGACGCTTTCAACATATAGTTTCACACAGAAAAATGAATACCCACTACAAGGAAATTTGAGTTAGCTAGTGACGCTATGGGTCAAAACTCAAAAGTTATAATTTTGTGTTTCCTGACACTTTATATAGTAAAAAAAAAAATTAAAAAAAAAAAAAAAAAAAAAAAAAAAAAAAAAGCAAGTATAGAATCGCGATTCCCGAACTCTTTTATGTCAATGATTTCTTTCAATATTATTGGACTCTTAATTAACCCACTACTATAAAGCAAATTATGTCAATTCAATGTCTTGATTACAAAAGTTACATAGCAAAACTGTTAAAATATGAAATTTCGTTATTTAAGTTAAGTTATTTAACAATTGTCGAATATTATAGGCCATAAGAGAGGATTTATATTATTGATTTTAGTGTCATCAAATAATTTGTGTAATCATGATTTACCACGGAGACCAAATAGGTTTAAAGTTAATTTCTAATACGAGTTTAGAGGTACATAGTACTAGGGGTGATCATCGGTCGGAAACCGGACCGGACCGGCCAAGACCGGACCGGACCGAAGACCGAGAACCGGAAAACCATAGACCGAGACCGGACCGAATATGGTCGGTCCGGTCTCGGTCCGGTCTCGGTCCGGTCGGTCTTCGGTCGGTCCGGTCCAATTAGGCAAGTTTTTTCGGGTTTTTGGTCGGTCCGGACCGGACCGGACCGGACCGACAGGACCGAGACCGAATTTGGCAAAAAGCTTAGACCGAGGACCGGACCGAATGTGGTCGGTCCGGTCCGGTCGGTCTCGGTCCGGTCGGTTTTGTCGGTCGGTCCGGTCCGGCCGGTCCGTTTGCTCAGCCCTACATAGTACATGCTTATATAAACTATAATGAACCTGATTGATACGAGAAGAAAAAGGTTGTAAATGTAAGTTAAGGGGCGTTATACTGACAGAATTCTTGTGGTCACTAAATTGTTGTCGATGAATGTAGTCTTTGATGACTACAATTAGCGACGATTTTAAACTGTTGCAAAGCGGTTGCTAGATCCATTTAAAGGATGGGGTATTATGACTTTAGAGTGTGTTTTGCTCTATTTCTTGTACCTAAGAATATAGCGTGTTATTGTCTTATACCGATATGAATTTCTTGTAACCAAAGGCACCAATAGAATCAAAATATTGTATTTGAAAAGTGATAACATGATTTAAAAATTTATCCGGACAAGTTGTAATTATCAACACCCTAATACCAACAATTTATGTAATCACTTGTTTAGAATGACCTTTAGAAATTGCAAACATCGACAATAAACCTGAAGACAACATGATTTCATTTCCTTGATATCTCAATAGAAAGGCTGTACATAATGGATAACAAAAACAGCATTACGTCTAGCTACATAAAATAAGAGGATCAGCTGTGAATTAGTTAGGACCCCCAACAACTTAAATACAAAACTTTTCTCAATGAGTCTTCTGATTGCTCTATGCCTTTGCATGAAGCCATAGCTGCAGGAGTAGACAGCTTCTTTGACTGAGTGACTGATCTTAGATTGGCCTTTGTGTGGGGGTGGATGGTCCTGATGGTGTAGTTCCATCTCGCAAAGCCTTGATCTTTTAGTGCTTCAACCAGTCCAACTGTTCCAGCAACAATCAATGATCTGGTTCTTGAACTCATTCTTTTCTTTAGCTCTAAGATGCTTAAATTAGATCGGTTGTTTTATTAGTGATATTTGCTATTGCAAGTGTTGATTGAGATGAGAATGTACAAGAAGGGTTTATATAGATTTTAGATTAGATAAAGCCCCTGGTTTTAGTGTTCAAAACAGGAGGCTTCATATTTTGAAAAGCCGTAATTTTTAATATATCAAATTGACAAGCATGCCTTTAGATGACACCAAATATATGGGGCATTTCTTCCAAAATAATGAAAGTGGATTTTCGTTATATTATCACTTAATAATTAATCGTTACTGGAAACAGGCACCAGGGTTCCTAGAAACTCACAGCTGTTTTATTGGAGCTTAGATTTAAAATAAATATGAAACAATTTAACAATCAAAATACTTGGATATTAAAAAAAGTTACAAGTGCATTAATTTTTTAGTTTTCTCGCGCGTGCATAAATTATCTAGTGTATTCAAATTCTTTTTTGATGTATTAATTTGTTCATCCATGACGTATACGAATTGAATAGTTATAAAACTTGATTTTGCCTTCTTACTACTAACAATTAGTCCATATCATCTAACTTGCTCTAAGACAGCCGTTATTAGACTAATCATTTGTATATGGATAATTCATTATATAACTAACAATTACTATACATACCTTCCTTGATGATCATTTTAACGGCACTTCATTAAGTGTTATTCATCAAATGCTAGCAAGATGGTAGAAGAAAATTACAATGAGTTTACGTTTATACAACTTGAAATTGGATCACTAGGCCAATATATCCAATCGAACCAATTAGGAGCCGGTTTAAAAACTTGTGATAAAACAAAGAATAAGAAAAAACCTTAAGCAGCCTGTTTTTGGTGGTGATGTATAAAAATGCGGTTCTATCATTATGTAGTCAATTTCCTAATTTTATTATTACCGCCGTGCCCGTTATTACTTGAAAATAGTACGGAGTAACCCATACAAGAATTATTATTATTATTTTTTGTGTCTAACTTTTGTGATAACTTTGATGATACAAACATTAAAATTGATGCTTTGTCAATAACGTTCATTTCAAATATCATCTTATTAATCTTACTTAAAAATCTTCTAATAACTTCGTGTATACGCTATGATTTAATGAGTGAATCCAAATCATAATACAATGAACAAGCAGAAGACATACTCGGTAATTCTAATAAAATATAAATATCGAATAACATCGTATTACAATAATATTGATGATAACCATACATTCATTTTCTCCAACACAAAGATAATAGTAAACGATGAATAACTAAATAAAAGTACATTTTGTTAGAGTTGCATAATCAAATACACGTATTGCGGAAGCTAGGATCAAGTATAACATATAAATATTAACTAAAACATAAATAGTAAACGTACCCGATGCACTTCAATAAACCTTGATTCTTGGACAATTTAGATCAATGATAAACCCCTTACCGTTTTGTTTATCGATCTCTTGATAATTACTAAAGTAAGTAATTACCTCGTTCTTGTACACACAAACTACCAACGAATAAAGGTTGTTGCAAGTAAACAAATCACTTAATATTTTTCACTTGGAAAAATCGAACCACAAACCCTAGGGAAGGGGATCCGATCGGCCAAGACAAAAGAAAAGGAAAAACAAAGGTTTTAGGGTTAGAGTGTGTGCACAAAAGATTGTTAAGTCTAACCCCAAGGCCTTGTATTTATACTATGTGAAACTTGGAGGACAAGACAAACTCGGGTTGGGCTTCCCCACCCTTGTTCGACCGGCCTAGGGATCCCCTACGGGATTCTAGATCCTTCTTGACTCCTAAATTTCACTCTAGTCCTTATCTTTCGTCCTTAACGATAGTTAGTCCATACGGTTAACAACTAACGACCGTTTAGTCCATTAAGTGACATAAATATATATATTTCATACATTTAATAAATATATAAATTTATTTACATTATTCTTGTTTGTAAAGTGTGCAATCCCGAGGTCTCGTGTTCGATCCTAGACATTTACCTATTAATGTTTATACGTAACATTTAACAGCTCCCACTCGTATATTCATTAATAGCAAAATGACATTGGTTAGCGTCTTGCAACACTCCAATGCCCCTAGTTCAAACCGAGCTAGGTTTCCTGGAAAAACCTTTAATGATTCATCATTATAATTATCCTTTCATTACTAATACCGCATTAATAAAGATGTGAGTTCCTTTATTAAAATTCTGTTTCTCGTTTCTTTATGATTGAACAAAATTACCAAAACATCTGAACGTATTCCAGATAGACTTTGGGCATGGCCATGCAAACATTTTGTCAACCCTACGAGGGGCCCAGCAGTATTAAACTTCTGAACAAATCAGAAGGAATGAATTCTTTCTTGACTACAAGAATAACCCATGAACTTTGCAACACTTCTGAAAACAATCCTTATGACTCCCTGTTACGGTGAGCGGTAGATTGCTTCACAAAAATGCACTACATCCATGACACTTATCTGGTATCTCAAGTCTGAGGATAACTTTAAATATGATTCTCACATCAAACATTAAATCATATTGTTGGGATAAGTCCAATATTCAATTCATCAAATATTATGTGAAATTAGTATGACTACGCATCAATATACTTTCAAGTATATTCTAAACCAATACTCAAATTTGTCTTAGTTTAATGATATTCCCATATCATTAATCGACAATGGACATTTAGAATAATAAATTATTCAAGGATCTTAAACATGCAAATATAGGATATATTATTAAGACAATGATAAATAAACATAAAACTTATTTTATTCCATTAAAATAATAATTGTACATTACATCCTTTATCCAAACACTAATCACAAATGGGCATGAAACTTTCAGCTAATCTAAGTCCTACACCTGCAGCATGCTTGTGAAGCTTAGTGCCAGGTAGAGGCTTTGTTAATTGATCCGCCAAGTTATCATCTGTGTGAACTTTGAGCATTTCGATTTCACCTATTTCGACTTGTTCTCGAACATAGTGATGCTTAATCGGGAAATGTCTGGTGCCTTTCATGATTCCAGGCTCATTGGCAAATGTGATTGCAGCAGAATTGTCACAATACATTTTAATAGGTCTTTGAATCGAAGGCATGACTCCAAGCCCTGAAACAAACTTCCTAATCCAAACAGCTTCCATTGCAGCTTCTGAAGCAGCTATATACTCACTTTCTGTAGCAGACATCGCTAGTACACTCTGCTTTCTGCTCCTCCAATCCACTGCTCCTCCATTAATGACAAAGACATAACCCGTCTGAGACTTCGTATCATCCTTGTCACCTTTCCAAGAAGCATCGCAGTAACCTGTAACATCAAGTTCTGCCGATGGATTTCCCCCATAAACCAAAAACATATCCTTAGTTGCCCTAAGGTACTTAAGAATATTCTTAACAGCAGTCCAGTGAGCTACACCTGGATTTTGCTGATATCGACTGGTTAAATTCTGAGCAAACGCCACATCAGGTCTTGTACTTTTCACCGCATACATTATAGATCCCACAGCCGAAGCATAAGGGACTCTCTTCATGCGTTGCACCTCTGCAGGTGTTGAAGCACAAACCTTGTTGCTCAAGCCATGTTGCTCTTGCATTGGCAAATATCCTTTCTTGGAATTTTGCATATTGAATCTCTTCAATATTTTATCAATGTAAGCACTTTGGCTTAATCCAATTAATCGCTGAGATCTATCTCTATATATCTTGATTCCCAGAATAAATGCAGCTTCCCCTAAATCTTTCATAGAAAAACAACTTCCAAGATATTCCTTAACCTTTTGTAAACTTGGAATGTCGTTCCCCATGATCAATATGTCATCGACATATAATATAAGGAAAATTACATTACTCCCACTAACTTTGTGATATACACATGGCTCATCAAGATTTTTAGTGAATCCATACTTTTTAATCTCACCATCAAATCTCTTATTCCATTGTCGTGATGCTTGCTTTAATCCATAAATGGATCTTTTAAGCTTGCATACACGATTTGGAAATTCTGGATTTACATACCCCTCAGGCTGCGCCATATAGATGTCCTCATCTAGGCGACCATTTAAGAAGGCGGTTTTAACATCCATTTGCCAAATCTCATAGTCATAGTAAGCGGCTATGGCTATAAGAATCCTAATTGCCCTTATGTCAGCTACAGGAGAAAAGGTCTCCTCATAGTCAACACCAAAAGTTTGTGTATAGCCTTTAGCTACACAGCGGGCCTTATAGGTGTGTACAACGCCATCCATTTCAGTCTTTTTCTTGTAGAGCCATTTACTCCCAACTAGTTTGGCACCCGGAGGTAGGTCTACTTCTTCCCAGACATCATTGTCTTCCATGGATTGCATTTCCCCATCCATAGCTTCTTTCCATTTGGCCTTTTCAGGACCATTCATGGCAGCTTTATAACTTGTAGGCTCATCAAGATCACCCAGTATATGCTCATCACTCTCTACATTAAGACATAGACGAGTAGGAGCTTTTACTGGTCTTGTTGACCTACGAATGGGAATCACTTCAACTTCAGGTGGAGGACCTAAGCTTTCAGGTTCTACCGGAAGTTGGTTAGTGTTTTCAGAAGGTTCTACATCTTCTTGACCGTCTTCCAGGTCATATATTCTCCCACTGAATTCTTGAGATATGAGCTCTCTTTCAAGAAAGTCTCCATACCTTGCAACAAATACTTTGTTTTCAGGTGGGTAATAAAAGTAGTATCCCATAGTTTCCTTAGGGTATCCTACGAAGATGCACTTCACAGATCTTTGTTGGAGTTTGTCTGCTGAGTCACGTTTAACATACGCCTCACAACCCCAGACCTTAAGATAAGACAGGTTAGGAGCTTTTCCAGTCCATACCTCATATGGTGTCTTATCAACCTTCTTTGTTGGAACCATATTTAGAATGCGAACCGCGGATTCTAAGGCATAATCCCAAAACGAGAAAGGAAGAGTTGTTAGATTAAACATAGATCGTATCATGTCTTGCAATGTACGATTCCTTCTCTCAGATACACCATTTTGTTGTGGAGTATATGGAGAAGTAAGGTGCTGGACAATTCCCTCCTTTGCTAGATAATCTATGAACTCCTGACTCAGGTATTCACCACCTCTATCGGATCGAAGAGCTTTAATCTTTTTTCCAAGTTGCAACTCTACTTCTGCTTTAAACACTTTGAATGTTTCAAATACCTCATGTTTATGTTTAAGTAAATAAACATAACCATAACGGCTGTAATCATCCGTAAATGTTAAGAAGTAGCTAGCACCCCTCCTTGACACATGTCTAAGTGGTCCACACACATCTGTGTGAATAAGACTAAGTAGATCATTAGCCCTTTCAATCCTATTTTTAAAGGGTTTCTTAGTCATCTTCCCAGCAATGCAAGATTCGCATTTATCAAATGATTCATCATTGATCTTATTTAAAAGCCCATCATGTTGCAGCTTTTTCATGCGATCTTTGCCAATGTGAGCAAGTCGACAATGCCAAAGATAAGACGAATCCAGACCTTTCTTGATTCTCTTATTGTTGATGCTATACATTGAATTATTTTTAACAAAAGCATTATCATTGTCATTCATATCAATTTCAAATACACCATTCACAGCAATAGCATTAAAATAAAAAACATTATTTAAAGAAACTGAAATTCCATTGCTTGAAATAGTATGCTCAAAACCAAGGTTTAACAAACATGAAAATGAAATTACACCTCTAACAATTGACGGTGCATAATGACAATTATTTAAAGATAGTACTAAGCCCGAAGGCAACACTAAATTAAATACTCCTATAGCTTCAACTCCTGCATGCGCTCCGTTACCAACGTGCAAGAATTGTTGTCCATAGGCCAGCTTTCTCTCAACTCTAAACCCCTGCATGGTATTGCAGATATGAATGCCACATCCAGTATCATATACCCATGAATTCAATTTAGGAGTAAGAGTGAATAATTCAATCATAAAGAACGCACCTGATGAGCTGGGGTTACCAGCATCATTCCCCTGCTTCTTGAGTCGCAAGTCATGAATGTAGAGAGGGCAATTGCGCTTCCAATGGCCCTTTTCATGACAATGGTGACAAGCCTGATCCTTCCTGTTTGGCAGATTCACCTTGTTCTGCTTAGGCTGATGTTGTTTCATCTTGGGTTGAGGTTGATAGGCCATGACCTGCTTGCCTTTATCACCTTTACCTTTGCCTTTGTTCACATGCGATTTCTTCTGGATTCTCCCCCCATGAATTGCCAACACTTGCGGGGTGGGATTCTTGACCTTGGCTGGTAGACTTTTCTCATAATCAACAAGCAATGCGAGTAATTCTGAGACTGTCTTCCCCGAGCAATGCATGTTGAAGTTCTGCACAAAACCAGCAAAATCCTTGTTAAGGGATCTGTTGATCAAGTGCACTTGCACATTCTCGGGGTAACCAAAACCAATTCTGTGAAGTTGATCAAAGGAGTCCTTCATCTCATCCACATAATCGGCTACTGGTTTACCATCACCATGCTTGCAGTTGTGTAGCTTGTCAAGTTCATCATACAATTCAACTGCAGGTGACTTCTCATAAGATTGCCTGAGGTTATCAAGCATATTCTTAGGAGACGAATACTCATACTTCTTTTGTAATTGAGCATTCATGCTAGTGAGCATTAGACAAACAACCTCATTGTACTTAGCATTAGTCACCTTCCATTCTGCCTTTGCTTCAGGTGTTGCCGTAGCAGCAGGTTCAGCAGGGCATTCCTGGGTCACATAATCCATCTTACCAGACGCCCTCAAGACAATTCTGAGCGAACGGTACCAGTCATTGAAATTCTTTCCAGTGAGTTTCTCTCTCTCAAGATGACTCTTGAAAGCATTAATCACAGTTTGGTTATCGGGTTGAGCCATATCTACAGATAAAGTTCAAATATTAGTATTTTCGATAATCAATATCTTCAAGAAAATAAAATACCCAAGGCTATATTCATATAACCAACTAATTTTCTTGAAAATCTAGGATCTAACTTTACATAGTTTCACCACACCAGTTGATCTGCTAGTGGTAAAAGTACAAAAGATAGTAATCTGTCGAACAATAATTGGCAAACAAGATTTCCAATTCCTAGATCATTATGGGATTTACTACAAATTGATTCATCAATTTGCCTTGTAAGCATGTTTCATCCCATCTCATGCCTTAAGTTCTAGGTCTCACGCACAACTTAATTAAGTCGTCTACCTTAGAAACTGTAAAATTACAATTATGGTCTCACGCGTTAAAAGAATTTTACCTTGTTATAGTAATTTAGCCTAGGTCTCACGTTTACTAAATTAAAATTCCAAGTGTTTCTTATAGGTAGATGGCACGTAACTTAAATTTTAAGGGTATTAATTTTTGATATGTCAATCAAAATTATGTACAAAGATGCATGCACTCATCTTTATAACATAAGTATTCATAAAAACTTTTTATGTCCGATTCCTGAAATTAATACACAAAGTTTTACTTGAGGTTTATGCCAAAACCCTAAGATGACTTTCTACAACATATAATTTTAAAAGTAATTCGTTTAAGATATATTCAAGATTGTGATAACCAAGGCAGACTCTAAGGCTCTTTTCTAAGCCTTCAAATCACGGTTATGAATATCATCTTAAAAGACTTAATTTAAAACCATATTTGCACAAAACATCATTCAAGCAAAAGTTTATGGATTCAATCTCAAAATAGTAATAAAGTTTGAATAATGCTAGTCTCGACTGGGAGCTGATTACCGTGCGAATCGGACCACGATTGTCATAAGACCATTGCAAGATTCTTACTTTATCACTTTAGGGTTTCACAATTATTAGTCCGTTTTAATTTTCTTTATGAAAACACCCTTTTATTGCTTACATCAAGTCCAACTAAAAAACAATAAAACAAGTAGCAAAGAAAATCAAACAAACAATAATAGATAAGTGAAACAATTAGCCACATGCAAACCGTATTAGAAAAGATCCTAATAAAATCAATTCTAGATATAATAACGCATGTAATCAACTAAGGCCTTCACCTCTTAATGGAGATGAGCCACATACATTGACGAATCAATTGCGTAGGCCAAAGCTAAAAACACACCACATAGCATATAAAATTGATTTTAATATTTATTGGAGTCTTCCCCAATTTAAGATCTATCTAAATATGTGACAACAAAACAAGATCCATGACAAACATGCATGTAAGTCACGGATTAAAACCTAACAATTAGCAATTAGGTCACAAGATACGTTCAATTAACCGGTTAAAGACCTAGGGTTTCTAGTGATTACACATAATCAATAAAACCACAAAACCCTAATTAGGGTTTCATGGAGAAAATCGACCCCCCCCCCAAAATTAGGGTTAGGGTTTCGAAATTTTTAGAAAAAAAAAATAGGAAAAACCCTAGATCAAAAAAACATGTATCTAAAACAATTAAAGATCCGGTTTTTATTACGTTTTAGTAATCAATTACATGTTATACATGGCTCGTGATGCCACTGTTAGAGTTGCATAATCAAATACACGTATTGCGGAAGCTAGGATCAAGTATAACATATAAATATTAACTAAAACATAAATAGTAAACGTACCCGATGCACTTCAATAAACCTTGATTCTTGGACAATTTAGATCAATGATAAACCCCTTACCGTTTTGTTTATCGATCTCTTGATAATTACTAAAGTAAGTAATTACCTCGTTCTTGTACACACAAACTACCAACGAATAAAGGTTGTTGCAAGTAAACAAATCACTTAATATTTTTCACTTGGAAAAATCGAACCACAAACCCTAGGGAAGGGGATCCGATCGGCCAAGACAAAAGAAAAGGAAAAACAAAGGTTTTAGGGTTAGAGTGTGTGCACAAAAGATTGTTAAGTCTAACCCCAAGGCCTTGTATTTATACTATGTGAAACTTGGAGGACAAGACAAACTCGGGTTGGGCTTCCCCACCCTTGTTCGACCGGCCTAGGGATCCCCTACGGGATTCTAGATCCTTCTTGACTCCTAAATTTCACTCTAGTCCTTATCTTTCGTCCTTAACGATAGTTAGTCCATACGGTTAACAACTAACGACCGTTTAGTCCATTAAGTGACATAAATATATATATTTCATACATTTAATAAATATATAAATTTATTTACATTATTCTTGTTTGTAAAGTGTGCAATCCCGAGGTCTCGTGTTCGATCCTAGACATTTACCTATTAATGTTTATACGTAACATTTAACACATTTCACATTATCTGGTTTCAATGTGAGACAGCACAGCAGCCTATGATCAAATATTTTAGCAATTAGGACCCCAGCAGCTCAAGTACATGACTGTCCTCAATGATTCCTCAGACCGTCTAGCCTTTTCTTGTATGGCTTTGCTTGAAGCTATGGCAGCTGGAGGAGCCAGCTTTTTGGCCTGGGAGGCTGAACGAACTTTGGACTTTGCGTGGTGGTGGATGGTCCTGATAGTGTAGTTCCACCTTGCAAAACCTTGATCTTTTAGTGCTTCCACCAATCCAACTGTTCCTGCAACGATCAATGATCTTGTTTTCGAACTCATCTTATCTTATCTTCAAATTTCAGACTAAATGGTTATTTTGTATGTGTTAGGTTTTGTGATTAAGCGAGTGTTGGTTATATAGGGATGTAGACGTAGATAACTAGATATAGCTAGATGCAAAGCATATCAACTTTTGAGCAAACAGCCCCAAGTTTTTGTGAAATGTGAATAAAAACAGGAGGTATCACACTTGGAGAGCCACTGGTTTTTTATGGAATTGAATTGTCAATAGTACCCTTTGACGTCAAGTGACATAGATCCTTAAACATTTTTATAGGATAAGACAAAACTAAAACCATTGACTGTGAAAGTGTGAGCCTCATATGCGCAAATCCCCTGGTATTAGATAATGTACACGTGCAACGTGCTACAATATAAAGTCGGTAATAACTTTGGAGAAGTATGAGTTGTGCCTTAGAAAATATACATCGTATGAATGATTGGTGGTCTTTATAAAGAGTCACGTTAAATATGTGTTTCGACTTTCGAGTAATCATCAATCTGCAAACTAATTAATTAAACTAAAAATACTAAAATACAATTTACTACTCTCAACTTGATTAAATAAAAAAGGGATGAGATGTAATACATCAAGCTAATAAAGGGAAAACATGGTATAACTTCGTTGTGTGAAATTTTTACTACTTCACACCCACGTAACAATATCCCGTTAAAAATAACGGAAACAGATATTTTATCCTTAGACGAGCTCGAGCCTTGTTTGGTGCTTATTTAACTAACAAGTTCAGGCCTCATCTTCATATATAAAAGTTTGACTAGACTCGTCTATCTAAGCAAGCCCGGGAAATTGTTCCTTTAAAAAAAAACTTAACTCTTCTATCAAATAATCTATTAAGTATGATGCAATATGATAAGTGACGACAGTGACAACAACAACAGAGAGCATCAAAGAAAACTTGACAACACAAATGCAAGCATAAAGAAAAGACAATAAGTAAAAGAGATATCAAACCGTATACGATATTAATGATTTATAGTGGTTCGGCACGAAGTTTCTCTTCTATTGGAATTTAAACATATTAACTTGTAATATAACACGAGTACAACGCTTGGTGGTGAAATATTGGTGGTCTTTAAGTGCAAATCTCGATAGTGTAGTTGGGAATACCGAGATTTAAATGGAGTACCGAGATTTGCAATCTCGGTAGTGTAGTTGGGAGTACCGAGATTGTGGTTTATGGGAGTACCGAAGGCATATGGGAGCACCGAGACTCGGGTATATGGGAGTACTGAGATTTGGGACTACTGAGATTTTGAGAATCTCGGTGGGGACAACCAAAACAAGTAGGGGTTGCGAAAACTAAGGGAAGTACCGAAATTATTCAAAAAGTACCAAAATACTTAGCAAAGTAACGAGATTTCGAGAAGTTCGAAACTTTTTCGCAAAAGTTGTTCAAAAACTCAAATCTGTTGTTTATAAACCGTTTTTGCTCAGATAGATCTTAACCAAGTACCCTAAGACACCATTAAAACAACATGTTTTAACGTTTTATGCATAAAATCTTGAATTTTGATCAAGGACACTCTTGGTTTGACAAAAGCTTACGAAATCAAAATTTTCAACAAATTCAACCATACATTTTGAACATGAATCACTCCATCAATCATATATTCACTCTGATACCAATTGTAGGCCACAATAATATTAAGAATCAACACAATAATCGAATGAAGGTTCTAGAGAGAAAGCTAAAAAATAAAGTGGAAAGAACTTGATTTCTTATGATGTTGCAATATGAGTTCCACCCTCAACTAGTGAGGGCTTGGAGTATTTATATTCCTTATACATGATGAGTTTCGTGACTCATGATTAAACATAAATGTGTCTCGTGACTACACGTTAGTCATGAGACGTTAACCTATCGAGTACAAATGTAACATAAACCTACATCCAGACCTTAAAACTATTATAATAAAGATTACTTCGAAGACCCTAGAAAATGATCTTCAATTCAACAACTAACAACTTGCTGTAGTGAAAAAGTTTTCTTAAAGGACAAGATAAATTTCTTTTAAAGATTTAAAAGATATTTAATTCCTTAATAAATAAATTGTTTCCATATTTGATAAGGATTTGATTTTCTACATATATAACCCTAATTAAAAATTAGATTTAACACATAATTGCAAAACCTTAAAATCCCCCCTACTTTCTCTCGCTGGCCGAACATACAACACACATGAATTGTGTGTTTATGTTGTTAAGTTGATCGCACATTCGTTCACGACGTAAGTTAATCTTTTAAAATGTATAATAGAAAAGATAAATAATTAAATTTCAAATAAATTGAGCCAAATATTGCCATATTTTTTACTTATATACATTTTTTCTTAAATAGTGATTAAAATTTTAAAATCAAATTCTTATTCTTTTTACAACAATTCAAAATTTAACCATTTTGTTATAAAAAGGTCTAAGATTTTATAAATGGTGATTAAAGTTATAAAGTCGACTTCTAATTTTTCGTTAACAGGCCAGAATGATTATAAATATTTGAATAATATATCGCCGTTCAAAAAAAATGAATGATATAGACAGTATACTTATTACAATAATCAATGTTAGTTTAGGGAAGAGTTTTTATATAAGTTTTACTTTTATATCATAAACTATTTAGTTAAAAAGTTACTAGAATAATAATTGAACTTTTATGTCTTATAATTATTCTTGTTAATAGATATAAAATTTGAATTGCATTATACAATTTAGTTATATAAAAATGCATGAAATCAAATTACATAGACATATGCAAATATTTTTTATGAGAAAAAAAAAAAAAAAAAAAAAAGGTAATGTTGGCGTATGTGGCCGAATGTCCGGAAACCGTTCGGCCCATATACGCATGGCCGGACGGAATGTCGCTGAAGAGAAAGCCCCAACGGGCATAAGCCGATGTCACAACACAATCCCAGGATTTTAGGGATCGTGTCGACCACGTGCTCTAACATTCACCAACCAGGTATGCTTTTCTCCTTCCCAAGACAGAGTAAGTAACGAGGTGGGTAGTATAAATACCCCCACCTCATTTATGATTCAACAACTAACAAACACACACACACACACACACTACTTTCAATAGCATTTATCATCAACCCTTCATCTCTCCACCTACTCATCCTCACACCGGAGGTTGGTCTTGGGATAAAACCCAAGGCGAGCCTAATGTGTGCTACTCTTGTGCAGGATATTCCACGAGACCGAGTGACAAACCTAACGACGGGGCCCACTCACAAGGTTTTACTTCAACAAATTGGCGCCATCCGTGGGACCCGTTATTCATTCTACCTAAAGAAATCGAATGTCTGGACCACCCCTCTTTCACACACCTGATCCCCAGGCCGGAGGAAGTGGAGACAACAACAATGACAATACGAACAATCACGATGATTCGGAGAACGATTCATCCGACCTCCAGGCGATGATCCTCAGCCAGATGGCATCTTTAACGGAGCTTATTAAGGAACATAATGCAAAGGGAGGAAGGGTAGTTCAACCCATACGTCTGGATTTTGGAGACGAAAATGACAAAGGAAAAGAGAAAATAACAGAAGCCGATGATGAGCTGAAGAAACCTTTTAAGGAAGTGCTAAGATCTCCATTCACCCCCCGAATAGTCGAGTTCGCAGGAGAAAACTACGTGATGCCTTTGAACATGAAATTTTATGACGGGTCTACGGATCCGAATGATCACCTCACAAGGTTCACCGGAGCCGCCAACCAAGGACAATGGCCGATGCCAACTTGGTGTCTCATGTTCCAACAAACTTTGGATGGGGCGGTCGGAGGATGGTTCGAACGATTGGAGCCGGGCAGTATAGATAGTTGGAGCAGTTTAAGGGAGCAATTTTCAACTCGGTTTTCATTACGAAAGAAATGTACCAGAGACCCCACGGAAATCACCAAGATTGTCCGAAGGGCACATGAGTCGTTACCGGACTTCAAAGAACGTTGGACGGACGAAGCAAGCTATATCAGTGGAGTTCCAGAGATCATGCGTATTTCGGCCTTCATGGGTGCGCACAAGTGTCCGGTTCTCGCTAAGAAGTTCTCAGATAGAGTTCCACGAACGGTAACCGAGATGTTCACCCGAGTGGATGACTTCATAAGATCAGAAAAAGCTTTCCGGGATACGAAACTGCCCAAAGGAGAAGGAATGGACACAAGCCGAGGAAGTTACTCTATTCCCAAAGGAGATCGGATAGTCAGAGGGGGTTTCGGAAACAAGTTCACGAGTGATCGCCGGAATGATCAGCGGCGAAGAGATGTATTCCAACCTTATGTTTCTCCTCGAACCAACCCCAGTCGGGTCGAGACAAATAGCCGAAGTAATTATCAGTGCTCAGAACCATTTCGGAACAATGCCGAGCGTATGAATATAGGTTCACTGGTCAAACTCCCCCGAGAAATCTTGGCTACCGAATGCCAGTTGAATCTGCCTCAGCCTCCACCGATGGTTGGCAGACCGAGGGCAGAAAACATGGATAGGTTTTGTGAATACCACGGCGAGAAAGGCCACCTCACGAACGATTGCCACCAGCTCAAAAAACAATTAGAAATGGCATTGAAATCCGGGAAGCTCGATCACCTACTCAGAGACTGGAGGCAAAGAGACGCCGGAGGAAATAGGGATACCCCGAGAAAAGATGACAGAGGAAAGAATAAGGTGATTAACATGATCCGGAACTCACCCATCGTCCAGAAAAGAAAATATGGAGGGCACGAGGAAGATTGGATGAAAGTACCTATAGTATTCCCATCCATATCAACGGGCGATTTGTCAGAAGAACCACTTATCATAGAAGGAGACATAGAAGGATATCTGGTCCGAAGGATATACGTAGACGAAGGGACTTCTATAAACGTAATGTACGAACATTGTTACCGCAATCTAGATGCATCCATCAGGGAGAAGTGGGAAGAAACCAACACTTCGTTGATTGGTTTCTCCAGAGAAACAAACAGGCCGTTGGGAAAAATAGAGCTAGAAGTAAAATTCGGTGATAATGGTCTGTTTCGAAAGACCATAATGAAATTTTGTGTTGTACAATCCCCCTCACCCTACAATGTTATACTAGGAAGGACGGGCTTAAAGGGGCTTAGTGCCGTTCCATCCACTATCCACTCTATGATCAAGTTTCCCACACCGCGAGGGGTAGCCACCGTAATGGCTCGTCCAGCGGCAGTT
This sequence comes from Artemisia argyi, assembly GCA_030686995.1. Classification (NCBI taxonomy): domain Eukaryota; kingdom Viridiplantae; phylum Streptophyta; class Magnoliopsida; order Asterales; family Asteraceae; genus Artemisia; species Artemisia argyi. The sequence goes on along the minus strand of CM060698.1, from coordinate 153,325,992 downwards.
TTGCAGTGCCGAAAGTTAGAAGAAAGCCAATGGGATAACCCACAAGGAAAAGAGCCAGAGGAGAAAGCCGCAGAGGATTTCTCAACGGAAGAGGTCCTCGTGAACCCAGCATATCCGGAACAACTGGTCACTATAGGAAAAGGGTTCTCGGCGGAGTGCCGAAAGTACCTTGTCGAACTTTTAAGAAGGAACAACGATGTGTTCGCGTGGCAACCTTCGGACATGACCGGTGTTCCTAGGCGGTTAATAAGACATCACTTGAACGTGAATGTTTCAGACACTCCGGTTGCTCAAAAAAGAAGAAGCTTCTCGGCTAAAAAGAATCAAGCAATATTAAAGGAAATGGAGGAGTGGTTGAAAGCCAGTATTGTCAGACCGGTAAGATATCCTACTTGGATCTCCAACCCGGTGTTAGTCAAGAAATGTGATGGAAGCTGGCGCATGTGCATTGACTTCAAAAATTTTAATTCTTCCTGTTCGAAGGATTATTACACTCTCCCTGAGATTGATTGGAAAATAGAGCGGTGGTGGGATATAAATACAAATGCTTCTTGGATGCATACAAAGGGTACCATCAAGTACAGATAGTGGAGGAAGATGAAGAAAAGACGGCGTTCTACACGGAACAAGGAACTTATTGCTACACGAAGATGCCTTTCGGGCTAAAAAACGCTGGTGCAACCTACCAACGCCTAGTTGATTCGGATTTCCGGACACAAATAGGAAAAAACTTAGAAGCCTACATGGACGACATGGTGATTAAAAGCAAAGGGGAAAAAGAGATGTTAGCAGATATTGCCGAAACTTTTAATAACCTAGAAAGAATCAACATGAAATTGAATCCCAAGAAATGCTCATTCGGTGTAGAAGAAGGGAAGTTCCTAGGATACATGATAACGTCCGAAGGTATTAGAGCAAACCCCAAGAAAACAAAGGCGATTTCACAAATGCAGTCCCCGAGGACTTTGAAAGAAATGCAATCTCTGAGCGGAAAATTAGCCGCGCTAAATAGGTTTCTCCCCCGGTCGGCCGAGAGATAACTCCCTTTCTTCGACACGTTAAAGAACATAACAAAAGAAAATAAAGAAGAGTATAAATGGACGGAGGAGGCCGAAGCTGCTTTTCAATCACTCAAGAAGTTAATACTGGACCTACCATCATTATCGACTCCCAGGAAGGGCGAAGTCCTGTACATATACCTCGCTGCGGCCAAAGGTGTCGTTAGTGCAGTACTGATGACGGAGAAAGAGGATAGGCAACTGCCTGTTCATTATGTCAGCCGAACATTACACGAAGCTGATAGAAATTATGCTCCGGTAGAGAAATTGGCCCTATCTCTGCTACACGCGTCTCGCAGACTGAGAAGGTATTTTGAAGCTCACCCAATAAAGGTCATAACAGACCAGCCGATAAAACAAATTCTCAACAAAGCCGAAGCGTCCGGACGAATGGCAAAGTATTCGGTTGAGCTAGGAGCTTATGATATAGATTATATTTCGAGAAACGCAATTAAAGGACAGGTTCTCGCGGACTTCATTTCGGAAATCTCTGTTGAACCGGAGGGGACAAGACGAGTATCCCAAGAGGAAGATGTACAGGACGTCTCAAAACTGGGTAACTGGATTCTATACACAGATGGGGCGTCCAGCAAAAAAGGATCTGGAGCGGGATTAGTGCTAATCGGACCTGACTTGGTTGAACACACGTATGCACTTCGTCTCAACTTCCCAAGTACTAATAATGAAGCAGAGTACGAGGCACTCTTAGCCGGTTTGAGAATTGCTAAGAAAATGAAGGCGGAGGAGTTGGAAGTAAGAGTTGATTCAAAGCTAATGGCAAGCCAAATAAACGGTAATTTCGTGGCAACCAAGGAAAGTATGATTCAATACCTAGCAAAAGCAAAAGAATATATCGGTGGCTTCAAAAAGTTCAAAATTTACAACATACCAAGAACCCAAAATCACAAAGCCGATGTGTTGAGCAAGTTAGCGTCAGTAGCTTTCAATCATCTTACCAAAGAAATACTGGTCGAAGTATAGAAGAAACCATCAACCGAAGAAAAACAGGTGGGAGAAATAGTCGAAGAGGAAGAAGAAAATTGGATGACCCCTATCATCCGATGTTTAGACGAAGGTGTATGGCCAACGGATCCCAATGATGCAAGGACTTTAAGAATAAAAATTCCGCAGTATGTAATGGAGAATGGTGTGCTTTTCAAAAAGTCCTACTTAAACCCAATGCTACGATGTGTGGGACCTCTACAAGCAAACTACATTATTCGAGAAGTTCGTGAGGGAATGTGTGGGATGCACTCCGGTCCCAGATCAGTAGTAGCCAAGTTAATAAGACAAGGGTATTACTGGCCGACAATGCATAAGGACGCAAGAGAAGAGATCCAGAAATGTGATTCCTGTCAAATTCACGCTCTGGTCCCAAAGTTGCCCAAAACCACTCTGACTTCCATAATGGGACCTTGGCCCTTCTATCAATGGGGAATGGATATGTTAGGTCCATTTCCGGAAGCACCGGGGAGATTGAAATACGTGATAGTAGCAGTGGACTACTTTACGAAATGGATAGAAGCCAAGCCGTTAGTCAAAACCACCGGCAAGGATGTGAAGAAGTTCGTTTGGGAGAATATCATATGCCGATTCGGCTTGCCAGGGGTCATAGTTACAGATAACGGAACAAACTTCGTCAATGATCCTTTCAAAGGATGGTGTGAAAAATTAAAGATAAAGCAAATAAACACCGCTGTGGCACACCCACAGGCAAACGGATTAGTTGAAAGAGCGAACAAGAGCCTGATGCATGGCATAAAGACTAGGTTTGGAAGAGAAAGGGCAGGATGGGCAGACGAGTTGCCAAATGTTTTATGGGCTTTCCGAACAATGATGAAGACCAGTATTGGGGAAACTCCTTTTAGCCTGACCTACGGCAGCGAAGCAGTGATACCAGCGGAAATCGGAATGCCTACTCACCGGACATTGCTCTATAACCCGGAGGATAGCGAAGAGCAACAGCGATTAAATTTAGACCTTTTGCAGGAAAGACGTGAAATGGCGGCAATCCGCGAAGCAAAGTACAAAGCAAAGGTCAAACAATATTATAACCGAAGGGTCAAGCCGATGGCTTTTAAGGTGGGAGACTTCGTCTACAGAAGAAACGAGGCTAGCCGAGTCGAAAACAAGGGGAAATTGGGCCCGAACTGGGAAGGACCATACAGGGTAGTTGAAGCACACCAGAACGGTTCATACAAACTTGCTGGTATGGATGACAAGGAAATTCCTCGGACTTGGCATGCAACTAACCTACGAAATTGTTTCATGTAAAAAAGTTTGGATGATCAATGACAACCTACGTCTTCCCCATGTTATGGGAAGCAAATTTTCCAAAAGTTTCCAAATTACTTATACGGATCATGCAAAATCACTCGGTCCAATTACTTATATGGATCGTGCAAAAACACTCCGTCCAATTACTTATACGGATCGTGCAAAAACACTCCGTCCAATTACTTATATGGATCGTGCAAAAACACTCCGTCCAATTACTTATACAGATCGTGCAAAAACACTTCGTCCAATTACTTATACGGATCGTGCAAAAACACTCCGTCCAATTACTTATACTGATACGTGGGAATCGCACCAGACTTTACCTCTCAAGGGATCTTGAGAAGCTTACAACCCCCACCAGGCAGTGTACCTGATCGATGTAGTATAGTATAATGACAAGTACCGGGGGATTGATCGTTCAGCTAGGAATAGTGTCGCTAGGATTAGAAAACCTAAAGACTAGGGCTAGAGATGAGGGATGATTCTTTTTGTATTTTTATATTTTTTAGAAAGCAAATTAAAATCTCGGGTTTGAAGGATTTGGGCGGAATTAGTTGCTAGTCAACTAACCCAATACTAAAGGTGCAATCAAAATAAAATACTAGAAATGAAAATAAACTAAATTAAACTAAGGTTGTGAGCAATAAGTGGGAGAAATGTGTTTACTTAGATTTCACTACTCCCTATATATCTTTTACACGTTAATTACTTGTTATAGTTGCGTGGATGATGGATTGTATTCCTTAATACCATTCATGGGGTGGCGTACTTACTTCCCCAATCCTATGAGTGCCTACTTCACTCCTATGTCGAGCCGGCTAAGAAGCTCCTAACATGGGATCATTAGAATTTACTCATGCATTAAATACAACCAATAAAACCTAGTACACATCGGTTCATGTTTCCTAAGACGTTCAAGCATGTTACCAAATGGAGATCTGCCAGTTTTCTTAAGCCTAACATTGAAATCATTCATCCAATACAACCATAAACAAGTAATCAACACATAATTAACATCTAGGTTTCATTAGATCTAAGCAAACACAAGATAGATCTAGCCTAACAGGTTGAAATTAAGTCAAGCACGAGATATAGACAACCAACACATAGACATATTGATTGAATTAAGAGAAGACTTATCTTAATAGCACATTAAAGGGTTCAAGGGGTGAAAACCCTTGAAAAAGCTGTAAAATACGTACAAGGTTCGGCCCTAGGGTTTCTCCACACAAGTTCCTCTTTAATGAATGAAAATTAGAAAACTATATATAGATTTTAGAAGGTGACGGCGTCAAGAACAAATGTCCGACGCCGTCATCTCGCCGCCAAATAGTTCCTCGGACTGCCTAGATCTGGATCTGACGCCGTCATGTGTACACCTTATGCAGGCCGTCATGATTTTAACTCTTGACGCTCTTGTTGTGACGCCTTCAGGTTTCTTCTGGGTCGTCATGGACCTTACTCTTGACGCCGTCAAATATTTCCTCTTGACGCCGTCATGCACTGTTTCCAGCATAGAAAATTAAGTCTTTGACGTTTTCTTCACTTTTATGCTCCAAAAACGTCCGAATTGCTTCCTTTTCCAGATTTCACTCCCAAAGTACCTAAAATCACAAAATGAACGATTTAGGGTAATATTTGATCAAATAAATTCAATTCTGGGCTTAAATGACCCCCTAAAAGTGGTCCATTTTTCGCCTCATCATATACCCTTACACTTGAGATTTGCTTGTCCTCAAGCAAATGCGCTTTTATTCTAATCAAAATACAAGTTAGGGGTCATTTAACACTAATATAAAAGTAATTACAACAAATAATCGTTCCACTAAAGACCAAAGACAAGCACGGAGGTCATATACTAGCACCTCACATATAGTGTTTAGATGTTAGGTCACCATTTTGTAAACACAAGTATGAATTTAGAAAGAAATAAGATGAGAAATGAGATGGTTGATTATGAGACAATATGAAAGGTGAAAGTGCAAGAGTTTCCTTAAGATAATCAAATAACCAACAAGATAAATGTTAAAATGAGCTTACTATTTATAAGGGAGGAGTTAGGGCAACACTCCCTTCCTCCCTTATCCTTTCATTTCGTGGGCTTTAAGGCCCATAGGGCTTTAACACTTAAGCCTTGTAACATAAACTAAATGAAATAAATACTAAAGCAACTTATTACAAAATGTAATGACCGAGACTTGACAAAATACAAAAGTATGGTTCCAACAATCTCCCCCTAAGGGTCGGTCATCACGGTTGCTTGACGTCTTCATCTTTGTCGTTGACTTGTGACAAGTAAAACTCTAGACGTCTTCAAAAATGGTTGAATGATAATGAATATACTTTGCTCTTTGTCTTTGTTCTTTAGTGATGATGTAGTGATTGTGTTATGAAGTAATCTGCCGTTCGTCACTCCTGCGTCTGTAGTGGTTGTCCGCCATTCCAACATACTCATACATCTTTGGACTTAGACTTTTCACGTGCAAGAAGTTCCTTTTGATACATTGAGATCTTTGTCTTTATACTTTGTAGATTCTTCTTATTGTCGTAGAATCTTTCTTGGAACTTTGTGTTGTTAAGATCTTTGGAGGAACTTTCTTTGACTTCAAGATGTATGTATGAGCATGTTGGAATCTACCATCATGGAAGTGAGGTACCTGCGAGTAAACAGTTAGCAATAAAACAACCGGTACTTACGGATAAGGAATTAGAGCTCATCAACAGCATATTGTGAAGACTCCTTCTAATCCTTATCCAGGCCGTTCCCATATCAGATACTCCCGAAGGAGCTTACGAGACCTACTAAGTAGCTCAATGACTGGGTGAGTCGCTGGGGATCACTCCACGACTGTAGACCGCTATGGAACCACCGCAAACACTAAGCGTAACCCTTGTGGGGTTACCGAAGTGACCTGCTGTCAGGGCTGTTTGATGTTGACCCTGGCAGGATTTCCGTTCAATCATTGAGAAATACTTACGTAATCCTCTCATAAACGTTCTCGGCAGATTGCTAAGATCTGCGAAGGACTCGATAATTTACAGCTGGTGTCCATTGATGTAGAACACCAGTTGTAGAAATACTAAGTGTTCCTAAGAGATCTTTGATGTATCTCGAGGCTCTAGACTCTATAAGTGCACACTTAGGTTTCCTATGCGGAGACTAGGGAGGTGTCTCCTGCTTCAATATCAACCGTCTCTAAGAGATAGGTCGATAGGTTACGCGGGTTCCCCGTGAGAATGAAACAAGTCCTTTTAAGAGAACTTGAGTGGTTAAGAAGGTTTAGTGCATTGCGTCACTGGGTCCATGACGGCTTAATCTTCAATACCGGTGTTGTCTTTTGCAACAGCCAGTAGCATATGTATTGAACCCGGTGTCTGCCCTAAGGTTGATTCATATGGAGGGCTATTTCTTTTCACCCTTTTCTTTACTTTTCCTTTTAATTCTTCAACTCCTTCTTTCCCTTTCATTCTTTTCTCCTTTTTTCGTATCATACCTAAGGACTTCTAATTCTAACTATGGGAGATGTCCTTGGGTAGATCCCTCCGGCTCTGGCGGATCATAGGACGGATATTCCTATCTTAATCACCTTATAACTCCGACAGTAGCCAAGAAACCTTTGATTGAAAATCTCTCAAAGTGTTTGTGATAATCAAATATTTTGGTTAACACTTTGAGAGTTTTGTGTACACTTTTGAAGGGCTCCCCCTGCACATGTGCTCATAAGTATTTAATAAATTTGCACATGCGGGAGGAGCAATCACTTTTGAATTGATCCACTTTCAGTGAACAAGACCGATTCGAGACACGCTTACATCACTAGTTAAACTAGCTTGAAGTTATTACCCGGCCTGGTCAAGTCCACAGAAAGTTTCTCGAGACGGTACATTTCTACTAAGACTAATCCTTTTCGAGACACGCTTACGTGGTTAGTTAAAGAGATACATTGTCAGCTTTTAGGTGACAACTAGCTCTAGGAACTAACTTGATGTTATTACCCGTCGAGGATAAGTCCTTTCGATATTACAGACTTTAATTATCTCGTCAATTCCTGGGTGAATCTGAGTCTAGCTCGCACAAGATACAACTTTTCAGCTTTAACTTCATATATTTTAATCACTTTTTCATTTTCTCCCCCTCAAAAATAGCATATGAGATGTTGTTTTTGTTAAACTTTTTGATTAAAATATGCTTTTTGAGTCTTATGGGGAGATTCACCAAGAGCTTTTGATTTTGAACAAAGTATTTTGTTTTGACAAGTGCTCCCCCTCAACAAGTGATTAGGTCTTATTGAGGTGAAATACTTGTCCTTTTGAGCAGAATTGTGAAAAATCATAAAAGTTTGATTAATTCTACTCAAAAGTAAGAAGCCTTCGCTCCTTATATTTAGGATTGAGGCACTGATGCGTACCTCAGGGTCCTTTATTTACAAGTTCGGGTTGTGCACTGTAATGCGTACACAAACCATTATGAAGTAAATTATTGACAAATCAAATCAAATTCTTACAATTTTACTACCAATCAGGTCTCTAAAATGTCAACACCGGAAACTTCTGTCTGCCTCCAACATAACTTTCCAACCTTCGAAACTGATCCCTGCGCTTCAATCTGTTCTCAATCCTTAAGATGAATCTGCGAGCATCCCTGGCTTCATTGGTGTTCCACCTTTTTGATTTCCCCAGTTCTATGTCATTGATTTTGCCTTTGATCCCATCTCTGACGAACTTCAGGGTTTCATCACAGAACTTATGAATTTCTTCATAACCCATAAAGCAGTTTCGACCGTTAATACTGCGGTAGGTGAACCCAAATGGTTGTCTGATCAAGGTGTACTGAGATAGATGTGGAAGGTCGGGGATGTCAAACAGGTTTGGTTTGGTGAGATTGAGCTTCTTCTGATAACTTTCTACTCCCAACTGAAGATCTTCAACTCTTTCTCTTATGACAATCTGCCTGATGAAGATTAGAAGAGCTTGGATAAAGGCAAGCTGCATCTCTTTAGGCAAGCCACAGAGTTTTCCTTGAACTTTGAGTAGATACATGTCTTCGATGTCGTTGAGACGTAGACGTGGAAAGTCAGACTCGGAAATATCGTACTCCTTTTCATCAAGTCTTTTAAGTGTGATTTTGCTGAGGAAGGGGTACCCAAAGAAAGTGACAGTCGAGATGAATTGAATGGAGACTATCTTCAAATCACTTGCTACATCACCCATCGTCTGATTAAGTCTGCTGCTTCGATAGTACTGTGCCCAGTTGTTTGGCCAATGATGTATGCCGTAAAGAGCATTCCGGTCATATTCAACAATTTTGTCAACGAATAATGCTGAAGCTTCTTCTTCGATGGCATTGTTGAGGTATCGAGCTGCAGGGAGAAAGGCGAGTGAGGTAACGTACTTCTTCTCAATCTTGCTACCAAGTTTCAGAAATTCCAAGTCTGTGTTGTAGAAGAACTTGTAAGGGATCTTTGGTTCCTTAGGCTTCCCAATCATCGGTAGTGGTTTGGACCAGTCAGTAATGTAAGGTGCGGTTTTCTTGGTGACCGGATCGACATATGATTCAGGATTGATCCAGTCAATATTGCTTGACATAGCTCGAGCAATATTTTCCAGATGGTATTCAAGCTCGATTGAGTTGGCAGACCTATCTTTCAGAAGATTGAAAGCATCATTCTTGATTCTTCGCAGCTCTTTCTTATTCATCTTTTTCATCTTAAACTTTTGCTGAATCATTTGAGCATATTCCACCGTTCGACCATCTTGAGGTTCATGATTGTCTTCCAGTGGTGGTTGTGAGTTGATCATCTTCTCAAACCAGGAGTATTCGGCACTGTTGTCTTGGTCTAGCCAGCTAAGGACTGTTTTAGGTTTCTTTGGTTCGGTGCCTTTAGATGAGGTGTCTGGTGTGGGTTGATGATGCTTTCTTTTCTTATCTTTCTTCTTCTTCTTAGGAGACGGTTCTGGAACTTCATCGGGTTGAGGTATGTCGTCACCACCGGTGTATTCGAAATGGTCGTGTGCCTTGGGAGCAGAACCTGATGCTTTCGGTTGTTGAGAGGAAGTTGTTGTGGTTGGGGGGATTACCGGTGTATGAAATGTGGGTCCTTCGGCTTGTTTTTGTTTCTTTGCCTGAGAATTCGGATCCCTGTCTTCATCATCTCTTTGACGTTTCAGCTTATCGGCCTCTGTGCTGCACGTATCTTTGTTCATCTTGTCTTTTAATGCTTCCAAGACTTTGGCTTCTTCATTAGTCAAGGTGAACTTGTTTGCCAGCTTTTCTAAGAGTTGAGCTTCCAATTCATCCAGAGATAGCCCTGGTAGTGGAACAGTGGACTTGTCAGCTCGAAGAGTGAATGTGGTTGATCGGATCACTTTCTTGACTGCTTGCTCTGCGAACTTGGTGAGTTCATCTCTCATGGGTGCCAGCAGATCTTTCAACTCAGCAACCAGATGTTGTGCCATGTATTCTTGTGCTTGAGTTGCTAGTGCGGCTTCCAAGTTCTCCTGTACGTCTTTAGCTAAGAAAGTATCAACTTTGTCTTGCAGCTCTTGGATGTTCGAGTTCAGCTTAGTCAATTCAGCAACTTGTGTTACAAGTGTTGCAACCTGATCTTCCAATCTGCTTCTCTTCTTTTCATGTACTCTTTTGAGAGCTGACTTGAGTAACTTTGATGCAGCAGAGGCTTTGGTGCTCGGTTTCTTGATTGATTTGTCATGTGTTGATTCAGATGCAGGAGGAGATGACTGTGATGATTCAATGATGGTGGTAGAGTCTTTGTCATCTCCTTTCCTAGGTTCGGGTTGTTCAACTTTCTTTTCTTTGGCTGCTGCTTCTTCTATTACCCTTTGTTCTTCAGCTTGTTTCTCAGCTTCGGCCTTAAGCCTTAGTTCTTCTGCAAGCCTGGATTCTTCTTCCTTCTTTAACTTTTCTTCAGCCAGCTTGGCTGCCTCTTCTGCTTTCCTACTCTCTTCCATTCTGATTGTTTCTTCCAGTTTAGCTTGAGCAATCTCTTCAAGCCTGGCCTCTTCAGCTTCTTGTTTTCTTTTCAGTTCTTCTTCCTGAGCCCTTTCTCTGAGCTCCATTCCTTCCATAGACATAAGTCTTGGAGCATCAGTATCCATGGGATCTCCCTCTTCTTCCTCTCCCATAGTCATTTCAATGTCGGTGGGAGACACTGAGGGATTGTCATAAACAACTAAGTCTGTGGCAATCCTTGTGGTAGGCTCAGGAATGCTGCTAGATCCGCCAGCTTCGGTGGTCTGAGAGAACACTGGAGGTGGAGGTTGATCAGCATTGAATGTATCAATTCGGCTGTGGAGGAGACCGAGGTTGAGAGCCCGTTCATTTTCTTCTTCGACTGAAAGGCCTTCAGTCTCAGGTTCAGCAGATACTGGTTGTTTCATCTTTTCTCTTCTAATCCTTTCTTCTTCCAAAATCGTCTAAGCTTTGGTGAGTGGTCGTTGATAGAGGTGTGCGGGGGATTCAGCATGATCAGCAGATTCGTCAATAATCTTATCCCAATCTTCGAACGTCAAATCCTTATCGTCAATTTCATCAAGATTGACTTTCTTGGTGATATTGGCATAGGCTTCACTGTAAATAGGACCTTCGTCGGATTCGGTTTGTTCAGAGTCAGCAGGTTTTGGAGAAGGTTGTGGTGATGGAAACCACCCAGGTTCAGCAGTTGGTTTCTTTGCAGGAATTCTGATCTTAAGTGATCCCCTTTTCTTAGGTTTGGTCTTGGTAGAACTTTCTGAGCTGCCAGATTTGCTACCTTTCTTTTCTTTCTTCTGCATGTAAGATGGTAGAACAGCTTCGTCCAAGAACCCAACTTTATCTACTTCAAGAGCATGAAGGTAGTACTTGTAGTTGTTGCTTTCTTGAACCTTCTTAGTCAGGAGGCAATCAGGAAGTTTCTTACCTTGTTTCCTTGTACTAGTATCCATTCTCTTGATGACCTTAAGTGTGTCCTCATTCTTGTATGTGTGATGAAACTCATCATTCAGTCTTTGAGGTATGTCATCATATTCATGGATGAAGCTTGCAATGAGAAGCTTGGTGAAACGGACGAATGGAATATTGGTCGTCTTGTGTTGTATGTGCCACACAATGTCTTCCCAGATAATGCTGGCATAATCAACATTCTTGACATTAGCAATAGCCCAAAACAGCTTGAGATGTTGGAGCTTAGGGTGTTCATGGCCTGTGTCTCTGCCAGATAGTGACTTGGCAATGATGATGTAGAGAGTTCTCCAAGGCTGTGGAAGAAATCTGATGTTGACCTTAGAGTGCCTAGTCATTACCTCTTCAGACTCATCATACCCAATATCTCTCAGCCATTCAATCAATTCTTCTTCACTGGGAACTTGGTCATATTCTTTATTAGGTTCAAGTTCGGGAAGTCCAAGAACACTACGGAGAAGATCCTTGTCGACCGTGACTTGTCTCATGTGAAGCATACAAGTAAAGGATTCTTCAAGGAGGTCCAAGTGGAGTGTGTGACAAAACTGATGTATGTAGAAGCATGCCACTCCAGCAGATTTGGTGAGTAGAACTTTGCACGGGTGATAGATAAGAGCATCTACCACAACAAGGCAAGAAGACTCATTGCATGTAAGGTTGTTGAAGTTGACTCTCAGATTGTTCTTTCCTATCTTTCTGGAGTAGTTCTCAGGAAAGGTGTCTTCCCATGCCCGTATGGGTTCAGGTTCTGGTCCGTAAGGAATGTCATTGTGTTCTGCCATCTGGTTTGATCATAAACAATCACAAACATAGCAATGATATACTTTGTTAGCACAGACATTCAATTACTAGATTATGAACACATTATTGATTGACCAGTGGGTGTTTGTGTGTGAAAAACTTTTGTTATATGACAAACTTATGTTTTAATCACATGATAGAAACTTATAACACTTAAGTTACAACATGAGTTCATCACTACAAGAGATTACACATTGGAAATATTACAACACTTAGAGAAATTCATGAATTTGACAAGTTTACGCGTAAGTAGAAAAATCTACGCATAACTTATATTACGCGTAGGAAATGAAATTAAGCGTAGGTTTAATTTCTACGCATAACTTTATATGTTACGCGTAAGTTCAACTTCTGCGTAGGCTTAATTTTACGCGTAGGATTAAATCTTAGGCGTAAGATTAGAGCTTAGGCAAAGAATTGAACTTTGAGCGTAAGATATAACTTGCGCGTAGGTTTAAACTTATGCGTAAGATCATGACTAACGCGTAAGAAACAACTTAAGCGTAAGTTATTCTTTTATGCGTAAACAATGTCTTATCCAAGACACTGTTTGTCTACGTGTCGAATCTTACGCGTAGGATGAACATTTAACGCGTAATGATGCCATTTTCAGAAATTCACCTTTGAAATTCGAGTTGTATGTTTCCTGAAAGTGTACAAACATTACCACTGATCAATAATTAGCCCAATACACTAAATTTACACATTTAAAGCGTAGACATGCCAAAATCCAACTTTAACGCGTAAACACGCATGAACACCTAATCACAATCTTAATCAAACATGTTTCTGGGTATGATTAAGCATGGGGCAAATGATTCTATCAACCTAAGGATCATATGGACCAAGTTACAACAAGTTTTAACCACACAATCAAACAATCATAGCTGCTAGTGTCATTCGAACCCTAAACCTTTGATTCAAAAACAAAAACATGATTAAGATGCAATTAAACTACTGGGATATGATCCTTAACACTAATACATGCTATCCCTATCATCAATCACAATCAAAACATCCACAATCAAGAACCCCTAATCTATACGTATGAACCCTAATTTCCAAATCACACAGTTTATGATTCTGGGTGAGATTGGAGTTCACAAACATGTTAATAATCAACCATAGACCATATCCCAACAATCAAATCATTCATAACATAACAAATTTCTGGGTTTAAAAATCTACGCACAATCCTAAGAAAGATTTAATCGATTAGAAAGATTTAACCGTTGGATCGTTATGAAATTAAAAACCTTTGTTTGTTATAATGATCTAAACATAATCACACTTACAGATTTGAAGATTGGTACACAGATTAGTCTGATGATTGTGGGTCGTTGATGATGGTTGTTGAGGGTAGTAAATGTTTTGCAGTAATAGTTAATGTGTGTGGTCAAACTTTGTTTTGACTGTGGTGAGATAAGTTTCATGTATTGACACTTTTAGCCCCTTAACCTTAACTAACATTTATTTTAAATGCTAAAATACTTAAGCACATGTAACTTTCGTTAGTCAACACCAAGATATGATAAGAACAACTTGTCGTACCCCCCCTTGACCTTAGACCGTAGTCAAATACTGAAAAATTAATTATGAAGGTCAAGGAGAGTAACCCGAAATACTTTTGAATCAACACTTTTAAAATTTGTATTTATTTTTGGTAAAATGCAAGTATAAAAGACAAAATATTTTAGAGAAATTTGAAAAAACATGACTTTTCCTCCCCCTCAACACTTGTTTTATATAATTGAAGACATTTTTATAAAATAGTGTTGAAAGAGGTGGTTTATACTTGCATTTTTTTTTTGAAATGAATATTTACATAGATAGTTGTGATGTTTGACGATCAATTGTATTTTAAAAACTTTTCCAGATCCTCTGGAGTCAAACATCGCATACCGATTTGGTGAACTAGACTAGCAAACCTTGATGGTGCTAAGGATTTGGTAAGTAAGTCCGCCAATTGGTACTCAGTCCCAACAAAATAAAGTTCAACTGTACCCTTTTCCACATGCTCTTTGATGAAGTGATATCGGAGATCGATGTGTTTGGATTTGCAATGATGTACGGTGTTGCAGGAGATAGCAATTGCACTTTTGGAATCACAGTAGATGGGAATCTTGTTGAATAAGTAGCCGTAATCCTTAAGTTGTGATCTCATCCAAATGACTTGAGCACAACAGGCGGACATGGCTACATATTCAGATTCTGTTGACGACAATGATGTGCAGTCCTGCTTCTTTGATTGCCATGACACAAGTTTGTCTCCTAGAAATTGTAATCCACCAGATGTACTTTTGCGTGTGTCTAAACATCCTGCATGGTCAGCATCTGAAAAAGCAATTAGTTCAAAGCCAGAATCCTTCAGATACCAGATTCCCAAGTTAATGGTTCCCTTTATGTATCGAAGGATTCTCTTGACCTCACTGAGGGGTTTTTCAGTTGGTTTGGACTGATAACGAGAGCACATGTAGACAACAAATACTATATCAGGTCTACTAGCTGTGAGATACATGAGGGACCCAATCATACTACGGTATTTTGTAGGGTCAACGGGAGTCCCATGTAAGTCAGCATCTAGTTTAGTGGTATAGCCCATCGGTGTATTATAAGTATCACAACTCATCATTCCATGTTTCTTTAAAATTTCAAGAGCATATTTGGACTGATTTATAAAAATTCCACGGGGTGATTGATGAACTTGTAGTCCTAAAAAGAACGAAAGTTCACCCATCATGGACATTTCAAAATTATCTTTCATTAATTTTGCAAAATCATTAGAGTAACTTCTTTTTGTTGAGGCAAAAATGATGTCATCGACATATATTTGAACAACAAGTAAGTCCTCCCCGTAGGTTTTTGTAAACAGTGTTGGATCCACCGATCCTTTAGAAAATTTATTGGCCAGCAAGAAAGTGGACAGTTTGTCATACCACGCCCGTGGGGCTTGCTTGAGTCCGTAGAGTGCCTTTTTGAGTCGGTAAACGTGGTTAGGACACTCAGGATCAACGAAGCCTTCAGGTTGACTAACATAAACTTCTTCACGGAGTTCTCCATTAAGAAATTCGGTTTTCACATCCATTTGGTAAACAACCATGTTCCTGTGTGCTGCATAGGCCAAAAAGATCCGAACCGCTTCATGTCTAGCCACTGGAGCAAAGGATTCAGCAAAATCTAGTCCTTCCAGTTGAGAGTATCCTTTTGCTACCAGGCGTGATTTGTTGCGTATGACAGTCCCTTCAGCATCAAGCTTATTCTTCCAGATCCATTTTAACCCAATGACAAAGACTCCGTCAGGTCTTTCAACTAATTCCCAGACTTCAAGTCTTATGAATTGCTGAAATTCCTCTTGCATAGATTCAATCCAGTTGTCGTAAGTCATTGCATCTTTAATGTTCTTCGGTTCTTCGTGACAAACTGTGAGGGCATAGATACAAGTTTCTCCATCGGTGTGAAGTCGTTGTCTTGTCATAACAGGTGCATCTGGATGGCCAATAATATGAACTAGTGGATGGTCTCGAGTCCATTTGTGTGTGGAAGGGTGTAGTTGATAGGTATCTCGCATGTTAGCAGGATCCAAATTGCGTGTTGACGACTCAGCTATGTCAGGAACAATAGGAGCCGGTGCAAACGGATTAAAGAACGCATCAGGATCTTGCTCTGCTGGTTGTGGAACTGATTGTGGTGTGGGATCTTCAGCTGAATGGTGGGAATTAGAAACAGTTTGTTCTACTGTAGATGGTGATGCAATTGGAGGACCGTTTCTCTCAACACTTGTAGTAGTTTGTTGAGGTGAGTCTGGTACTGGAATATTGTCAGGTTGAGTAGCGGAATTAGGTGAGACCTCAGTAGAATGGTATACAATTGTATCATCAAATAGTGGAGCAAACAAGGTTTCCAATTCTTTGCGGTTGAGTGGCAATGGTTCAGCCGAAGATTCCAGAGAGTTAAGACGGTTGAATTCGGGTCCTAAGCTGTGTTGCTCAGAAGCCATTTGTGTGAGTTCATCAAAATTAGCGTGAATGGTTTCTTGAATTTCTCTTGTACGACGATTCCATATCCGAAAACCTTTGGAGTTTTCACAGTATCCAACGAACACTCCAATGTCAGCCTTTGCTTTAAGTTTACCTAAATCATCACGATCATTTTTCGGATAACAAAGTGCTCCAAATACATGAAAGTAATCGATGTTCGGTTTTCTTTTGTGAACAATTTGATATGGTGTTTTGCGATGGCGTTTTGTGATCATGCAACGGTTTTGAGTATAACATGCGGTTGAAACAGCTTCTGCCCACAAGTAATCTGGTAATTGAGCATTAATCAACATAGTTCTAGCAGCTTCCACTAACATCCTGTTGCGTCTTTCAACAACTCCATTCTGTTCTGGGCTTCTAGGAATAGATGTTTGATGTTCAATTCCCACTTTCTCATAATAAGACCGAAGTGTCTGATTCTTGAATTCAGTTCCATTGTCAGTTCTGACTATTCGTACCGTATTGCGTAACTGAACTTGAATTTTAGTGAGAAAGGTGATGATCATCGAAGGAGCCTGATCTTTACTTCGTAAGAAATAAACCCAAGTCCATTTGGAGAAGTCATCCACAATTACTAGTATGTAGCGTCTACCGTTGATACTTTGAACACGCATCGGTCCACACAAATCCATATGAAGCAGTTGTAAAACATGATTCGTACTTTGCTCAGGTTTTGAAGGAAAATGAGCTCGAGTACTTTTTCCTTGTTCACAGGCTGGACATAAGTGATCTTTGGTAAAATGGAATCTTGGAAATCCATCGACAAGTTTATAACGAGCAAGGTCAGTCATAGTTCTGAAATTCAAGTGTGAAAGACGTTTGTGCCATAACCAAGATTTAGTTGATTCTGCTTTGGAGAGAAGACATATCGGAGATGTTGCAATCATATCTGACATTGATATTGTATAAAGATTGGAGCCACGTGAGCCAGACATAAGACCGTTTCCTTGTAAGTCACGAACAAAGCAAGTTTTCTCACGAAATGCAACTTCTAGATCTCCATCACAGAATTGACCAACAGAGAAAAGGTTGTGTCCAAGGCCTTCCACATAGTAAACACGGCTGATTTCGATGTTCCCGCTGATATAGTCACCATATCCCATGATTAGAGCGTAATGATCATTCCCGAATCTGACAGTACCAATGAACTTTGAGACAAAGTTGTGTAACAGTTTGAGATTGCATGTCATATGTCGGGTACATCCGCTATCAACAATCCAGAGAACGAGCTGTACCACCTGTATCACAAGAAGAAGACACGGATGGAACAGAAGTAAGGGTGGAACCCAAAGACAATGCGGGTTCCTGTTGGTTAGTAACACATGTATTCAACAATTTAGGAATCCATTTAAAGTCTGGCTTGTATTGTAACCAACGTTGCCAGTTCCAACTAGTTTTTGCTTTCTTAATGTTAAATGCACTAGTAGTTGGCTCATTCCTAGATTTGTTCTCGGCACCTATGGGGGTAACTGTGATATCATTAGAAACCGTAGAAGACGGCTTTCCTAAGTTAGACTTAGAGGCAGTAGTGGGCCTAAAAGGAATGCGTGTCCTACGTTTCTTATGACGATTGAGAAGAGAATTAGCTAAACATTTTGTATGATCACCAGATGATACGCTTTTACGACAAAACACACAAGATGCATTAATATTCAAAACATTCAAAGGTTCATCATTCGTTACATTTAGATTTTGATTACAATTTGCCAGATTAGAATCTAAATCTGATGCAACATGAGTTTTATTCAAATTCCTAAGTTGGTCTTCTACTTCTTGAGCTTCTAGGTGTCCTCTCTTACGTTGCAAGATCCTATTCTTCTTTTTACTTTTTCGCTTGGGTCTGCTAACGCTAGAAGTGGAGACTAGTCCTGTAGAAGTGGAGTTATCAACATTAGTGTTTTGAACAACCTTTCCTTTATCAGTTTTGTTTAATTGATACATTCCTGGTGCTATCACCGTGGTGTCAACCATTTTTCCTTTTTGAAGTAGCTTAACTTTCTCTTTCAAATCAATGATGATGTGATTTTTGTCCTGTATTTCAGACTCAAGTAAACCATTGCAATATTTGATGTCATCGCGATTTTGTTGCCATTCGGCGTTTTCAATTTTTAAATCCGCAATTTCTTTTTCGTATCGGAGACACCGACCTTTTAAAGACTCGTTGTTTTTGCAAATCTGACAAGAGTTTGAAACATTTTGACTTTGAAACTTCAATTCCCTTTCAAGACTTTTAGCTTGACACCATTCAAGCCTTTGATTGAGTTGACAAATTTCTTTTGAAAATTGTTTTGTCACATCATCATTTTTAATTCTCAACTTATCATTTTCCTGTTTAAGTGTCTCAATTTCCTCATTCAACAAGTTATTATCAACACAATGATCATGCTTAAGCATAGAAGTACCAGAATTATAAAGATCATTCATGATAACAGACAAAATATCAGCATTGAGAACTTGTTCCAAGAGTCGATCAGCATCATTTTTTAAAACTCTATTTCTTTGCTTTTGAACCAAAATGTCATTTTCAGTTGCATTGAAAACGTTTATCATATTTTTGACCTCCTTTTGAAGTTCCTGATCCCAACGTGTAGCACATAGACGGAGGTGTTGAACAATTGGCTTCATTTGTTTTTGAAAAATATCTCTCTTTTCGCGCTCGTAAGCGGATTGAAAAGTTTCAATTTTAATTTCAGAATTACGTTCAATTGTTTCCTCCAAAATTTCGATGTCTTCCATAAAAGTTTTGAAATAATTTAAGACACGACACGTTTTCGGTAAAGGTGTAAGTTCACCGGATGATGGTAAAGGACCATTTATTTGTGCTACAGTTTGGACAGGGGCCTCATTGTGAGATGAAACATATGACTCTTCGATAAACCATGATTTCTCAGGTAAATCCTTTTGAGTAACAAAAGATTTAGAAAGAGGTGGAGCTTTTGAATAGTCATATGGTGTCCAGTGTTGAACATAACTCATTTTTGATCGACTCTCGTCTTCAAGTTCTTCTTCTTCCTCAGTATCAAAAACAACAGCACGCACAATTGTATTATCAAACATGTGATCAATACTGTAAACCTTAGGATTTTCTTTGAAAGCTTTATGAAGAAACATTGATTTAAAATCGAAAAGTGCAAATCCTTTATCGGGTCTCGGTTTTAAAGCAAACTTTTGAATTGTTGTGATAGAGTTCCCGTGTTTGTAAACAATGTGACGAAATTCTTTGAGTTGTTTTTCAAGATCAACAATATCACCAAGTAAATCATCTATATACTTCCTTTTTTGTGTTTTATGTTCACAAAACTCCTTTTTGCAATTTGACAATTCTGTTTCAGTTTTTGAAAGGTCTCTTTGAAGACGTTCAACTTGCATTTTCAATTCACACTTCACACTTTCAAGTTTCGAAATCAACTTTCCGTTTGACTCAATTAAATCTTGCATTTTACGTTGAAGATCTTGTTCTTTGTTGTAAGAATCTTGAAAAGCTTTTTCAAAACTTTTTGCATGTTTAATCTTTTCTTCCTGATTTGAAAGCTGAATTTTATAACACTCAATATCTCTTGCAAATGACGCATTTTGTTCTTTTAAAGCTTTATTTTTCTTGTTGCATTTTATGATTTGCAATTGTTGAGCATCCAGTTGTTTAGATAACAATATGAGGTCAGGGTCTGGATCAAATGATGGTTCATGTTGTTCTAAATTATCATGTTTATCATTCTCAATTGGATCATCAAATGAAACAACTGTGTCATCATCAAATATGACAACTGTGCTTATTTGTTCATCTTTTTGAGAGGATGAAGATGATTTAGATGGAACAACTTGCGCCATATCTGATTCAGAAGCAGAAGGTGAGATTATTTCATTAATAAAGCATGCATTGAGGTCATGTACCTGAGACAAGCCGTCAGTGTCATACACTGGACCTGAATCATTGAGCTTAAGTTCCTGCATGTTGGCCATAAGCATCACAGCAGCATTGGCTTCCAGATCTTCCATGTCATCATCGTTGTTCACATTTGCCATGAAGTTGTTATCCTGTTCAGGGAAATGTCCATCTTTTTCATCTTGAAGAGCCATGAGTAATGCCTGCTTGTGAAACTTACTACCCCGAGTTCTCGGTTTGGGACATTCTGTAGCAATATGACCTTGTTCATTACAGTTATAGCACCATACAGCATTCCCTGAGTTGGAGTTTCTAGTTGCAACAGGTTCAGACCTTTGCTGAGAAGATCCTGAGTTGTTCCTGAACCCTGCATTGTTACTAAACCTCTGACCATTCCCATAATTTCCTGAAGAGCTTCCTGAACCAGATCGACCATAGCTACGATTCTGAATTTCCACTCTTCCATCATTAACAACAGCTTGATTCCTTGTGTTAGAAGATGAACGTTGACGGTTGTTTGTTTTGTTGGAGAATTTGCTGAAAGCACGAGCAATAAGAGCAAGTCCCTGATTCAACGTATTAAAGTCATCATCGTCATCATCATTGGAGTTGGAGTAGTACACATCATCATTGTTGTTTAACGGAACAAGTTGAGTAGAAGAATCTTGTTGAGATGAATCATAAGGGACCATTTGGTTCGAGGTGGAAGATTGTGGATAACTGAAGTAGTTCTGCTCTTGAACGTATGCATGATTTGACAGTGGTGGTGGAGCATAGGGAGATTGAGCTACGAGAGCCAAAGAATTTGGTGTTGGTGTTGGTGTGTATCCTCCTCGTAGAGCTCTATCTTTTTCCACTTCAGGTTCATGGTGTTTCAGAAAATCATACAACAATCCATATGGAGCATCATGAAGATTCTTCGTTTGACGAACAAATGTCACATATTTATGCCAATCAGGGCCAAGACTACCAACAAATTTGGAGTTCACCGCAATCCTTGGTACTGTGATTTTGTGACGTTCCAGATCATTCACTACATTTGTGAAACGATGATAGTAGGATTCAAGGGACTCTCCTGGTTCAATTGTGATGTCAGTGTATTCCATGTAGAGTTTGGATTCCATATCATCTTTGTTCAATTGAGTGCCTTCCATAAGGAGATGAACGTGTTCCCACATAGCTTTGGCTGTTTTCTGAGCATCGACACTTCGATAGATTGGATTTGGTATACCTTGAAGTATATAAGCCATTGCATATTGATCAGCATCACGATGTAGTTTCTGTTCTTCAGTGAGTGAAGTTTCTGGAAGAGGTCTATCACCAGGAGGACGTGGAGGATCAGCAGTTGGATCACCAGCTTCAAATCGTGTTGGCCACTCAAATGGTCCTTCAAGTATCACTTGTTTCAAGAATTTCCCATGAGGTTGCTTAAGTTCAAGAAACCTCAAGAATCGACTTGACCATTGAACATAGTTTCCAGGTGTAAGCATTGGAGGTGTTTCAAGTGATCCTGCCTCATGTCGGGATTGTTGAGTTGTAATAACTTCACACATTCTGTCAAACCAGTGAGGTTGTTTTGAGGAAAACTGAGTGTTTTGTTGCGGCACTTGATATGGTTGTTGTTGAGGAATGATCTGATGTTGTTGCATCATTAGGTAATGATGTAGTGGATTGTATGTTTGTCTTTGAGAAGGTTGTTGATTCATTTGGTGCGGAAGATATTGTTGTTGCTGATACTGCTGATGTTGAGGTTGCTGATACTGCTGATGTTGAGGTAGCTGAGTATGAGGGAAGTAATGATTAGGTGGTTGAGACATCTTAGAACACTTGTGTAGAAATGGATCTTTGTAGAAGATTGAAATGCACGTTCCTTTGAGTAAGTTCCAAAATCCTTGGGGTAAGTTCAATTCTTACGCGTAACTTAATCTTACGCGTAAACTTTTAGGTTATGCGTAAAGAGTATGTTATGCGTAAACTAATAGTTTATGCGTAAGTGTTCTCTTTACGCGTAAGCTTAGGCTTATGCGTAAGTTTAGACTTATGCGTAAGGTTTAAACAACCAAACAAATCTTTCAAACTTATCCAAGCTTGAAAGATATCCGTAGTCGAAGTATTCCACTAACTTATCCAAGCCAGGGAAGTACTGAGTCACCGTAGCACAAAGAGAAGACCGTTGATGAAGCTTATGCGTAGACTCTAAAAAATTACGCGTAAATCAAACTTACGCGTAGGATCTAACTTAAGCGTAGGTTTAAGGCGTAGATGAGCAAGTTACGCGTAGGATCAGGGTTTTAATCACAGTTACGCGTAGGAAAAGGGTTTAGACCTGTTTTACGCGTAAGAAAAGGGTTTAGACCTATTTTACGCGTAAGAAAAGGGTTTAGACCAAAACTTAAGCATAAACCGACCAAAAAACACTGTAGACAGCTGGAATTAGTACTTTTAACGACCAACTTACGCGTAAAACGTACTGTTCATCCGAAAAATGACTTTTTGATGAAAAAATAGCCTAAAAACCTATCAAAGATCAATACTTTATGCAATATCTAAGCTTCTAAACACTATATTAACCTTAAAACTTATCCAAGCTTTAAGATTTGAGTGTAAGAAACCAAGAAAAAAGCAAAAAAAGATGAAGAAATGTGATGAAAACCCCACGAATGCAATAAGAACAACACTTCAATCTCTATTAGGCGAATGATACCACTTGTTAGGTCACCATTTTGTAAACACAAGTATGAATTTAGAAAGAAATAAGATGAGAAATGAGATGGTTGATTATTAGACAATATGAAAGGTGAAAGTGCAAGAGTTTCCTTAAGATAATCAAATAACCAACAAGATAAATGTTTACATGAGCTTACTATTTATAAGTGAGGAGTTAGGGCAACACTCCCTTCCTCCCTTATCCTTTCATTTCGTGGGCTTTAAGGCCCATAGGGCTTTAACACTTAAGCCTTGTAACATAAACTAAATGAAATAAATACTAAAGCAACCTATTACAAAATGTAATGACCGAGACTTGACAAAATATAAAAGTATGGTTCCAACATTAGATACTCACATCTCTTGGGTGTAATAAAGTATAAATTACAATATGGAAATGGAAAATATCTCTCACTACCTGTCATAGCAAAATAGATTACCATAGGCTTGGGAAAGGATCAAACCTCCACTACATGGCGTAAGCACCAAGGATAAACTATCAAAGAGGTCTTTTAAAGGGTTGTAACGTTAGGTGTAGGGATATGAAATACACGATTTTGTTGGATATAGGCAGTCTTTACTGGTGGCGAGTTAACAATCTTGGTTAATTACATGTATAATATGGCGTTGCTAAGCCAAGACTAAACTCGACTTAAGCTAATAAATGAAAAAATAACAAAAACATAAAATAAACATAGAATGAAAAGGGATGGTAGTCCGTATGTTTTTTTTTTTTTTTTTTTTTTTTTTTTTTTTTTTGCATACACTCTTACCCTACCATCCAAAATAATACATCATAGGGGATGAACATTCCCCTTACACTTGAATTTTTACATACTTTACAATAAACTAATCTAATGACTCGAATTAAGAAAATCAAAACACTTGGAGTGATTTTAAGATTAACGCACATACGGGGGTAATATATGATGTTCTTCCCCATTACTCCATAAAATAAGTACTTTACCCATGAGTCCCAATCGTCCCAAAACAATATGTACAAGGATATGACTCGACTTAGCAACCATGTAATCAATTAGATAATTAACTTAGGGTTTAACAAATAACAATAATGCACTAAAGATGAGTGCATACACGGAAGGCTAAAGCGATTTGGGTGTACATTTAAGTGGGGTGTAACAAATTATTCCTTTAAGTAAGATGCTTAAAGTTATACACAAAAAGATAGGCTCGGAGGGGTGTACTAGGGGTTTCGTGTACTAAAAATGAGTACAACACTAAGGTGTGGGAAAAATTAATTGACTAAACTAGCCAAGTAATATGACTTAAATGGTCAAGTAATTATGATGCGGGTTTAACACAAGGGTGATCCTAATGCCTCTTATCATGTAGTAAATCCTACTACACGAATGTAGTCTCACTAGCGGTCTCGGGATGCATCACTAACGCAAGTTCTAGAATCTAAATGTTACCGGTACACTCATAAGCACTAATAGTAAATGCTTTTCCTATCAAATCTAAAGCCAAACCTCACATATTTGGGTGGAAAATTTTTCTGAATATACGGTTATGTGCTAGTCATACAATCTCCTATCCATGAGACGCTTGCTATGGATAAAGTTTCACTCCTAAATGTTGTAAAAAAATTTAAATTTGGCGCTAAAATTGCACTAACAAGTATTTCTCATAGTTTTATTACACATCTACTATCAAACAAACATACTCAAGAGAAAGTGTATTTGTAAGGTATCATCATTTTACCCTCCCCTTACGCTTAAGATGAACATTGTCCCCAATGTTCAAGTAAAGAATGTAAAAGTGAAATAAGTAAAACGAATAAAATCAAATACTCCCCTGATTCTCTCGGTATGGATAATAAGGTGGTCAGGTTAGATCTTCCTCCAAGAAAATGAACAATCAAAGCTTCTCTTCCAGAAAAATAATCATCTTCTTGTCATACATAACCTGTAAAACCTGAGAAAACAGACAAGACAACCTCGCATAAAATCGGCGGCAATCTACATAAGTTACTAAATCCTAGAAAACAAAATAAGATATAATGCTTGTGGAATGAAGTTTGCAGATTTCCTGGAGATTATAAAACTTAATAATTCAACAAAAACTTTAAAACTTCGTTAAAAAAACAAAACCGGTAAAATTTCCAGATTTTTACACGTGACGCCGTCAAGAGTAAACTCATGACACCGTCAGAAGTGACCTGCAGAAATTCTTATGTTAAGTTTCCGGAAAATTTCTGGAAAAACCTGGTTCTACTTCTTGGAAAATCCTGCAAAACTTCATTATGACTCGATACATTGACTCTAACAAATACGAATATACCTGTTCATTTAATATTGTGGAGAATCATGATCGGTTTGTTTCTTAAAAACATATTTGGGGTTTCCGCTTACACTTATCTTTTGCAAAAATACCTTTAGGTGAAGTTAAGACTAGGCCAAAACAACAAAGTAAAGTATTTCCACTATTTAGTTTAAAAACATAATCTACCAACAATAAAAATAAAGCATGTATACGGAAGCAAATAACAAACAAACAAAATAAAAATCACACAAAATCATGGGTTGCCTCCCAAGAAGCGCTTTTCTTTATTTACGAGTCTTGTAGCTAGACTCAAGGTCATGGGTTACTACGTGATACGGGTGAGTTCCTCATTGAGGACATCCTTGGGATCAAACTTAGGTTTTAGCTTCATATCGGTTTTCTTAGTACGGTATGACCTTTCAAACTTTTCTCCATCCGGATCATACAAAGTCATCTTCATATGCCATGATCTATCACCTTCTTTAGGTGGCTTGTCCCACCTCCATTTACACTTGTCTCCCTCTCTTTTCCACTTATTCATCTCTATATTAATAGGCATTACTCTTAAGAACTCAATCATATTCCTAAAGACTAAGGGGTCCTCAAAAGGATCTAGCTCTTCATCTCTAGCTATGAGTTGTTCTACCGAATGTGTCTTATCAATGAAATCCTTTTCTAGATAAAATGGGCGTTGAGGTCCTATAAAGTTCCTTTCTATCCAAGGTCCATATCTAGACGGTCTCCTATTAATCTGTACCCAATGTGGTGTCGGTTCATCATCACAACCATAACTATGCTTCTTAACATCGTATACCGACCAAGTGTCGCCTTCACCTACCGCTATCTTAGACTCCTTACAATCTATTATGGCGCTAGCGGTTGCTAAAAATCCTCTTCCTACCAACAATGGGCATGTAGTGTCACTAACCATGTCTAGGACGTGAAAATCCGCTAAGATAGTTAACTTTCCTACGTGAACAACTACATCCTTAATCATTCCAACTGGGTGGGCAATACTTCCATCCACTAGACCTATAAATACCTCTGTCTCCTCTAACCTTCATAGCTTAAGAGTGGTGAAAAGGGATAAGGGAATCAAGTTGAGGCTTGACCCCAAATCGGCTAATGTGTTGAAAGCTTCGGATCTTCCTATCTTACAAGGCAAAACAAATATACCCGGATCATCAAGCTTTTTTTGCAACTTGTTTTGAACGAAGGTGGTCCCATTTTTTACCTAGTTTAAACTTCTCATACTTTTCTAGGAGGGCACTATAGTAGGGAGCACGGGCTAAGACATCAATAACGGGGCGTTCAAGGTGAAGTTCCTTGAATTCATCGTCAAGGTCTTGCATAGGAGGTGTTTCAACTATGCTTTTGACCGGTTTTATATCGGGTGTTTTACTTGATTGGTCCTTTTGAAGAAATTGGTTTTGTTTGAAACACGTGCTCATTGATATAACCGAGTAGTATTGTGGACACGAAGTGGGTGACGAAACTGATGATATGGAATTAACGTTTAGTTTCGAATTCTTGACCGTGTCGCTTGGGAGTGCTCCCATTTCTCGGTCATTGAGAACTTTCAACAATGCATCAATTTTGGTGGTCATCTCGCTTTGTTTTTGTTTGAAATCGGCTTCAAACTTAGATATGCGAGCTTCTTGAGATGCCATAAACTTGGACATCAATCCTTCAAGATTGTTGGTACTACCATAGTTGTTAGAAGAATTGTTGTTGAAAGTACGGTTGGAGGGTGGACCGTTTGGTTGGTAACGATTAGGCGGATTGGAAGAATTGGCTTGATTTTGTTTCCACCTAAGGTTTGGGTGATTTTTCCAAGAGGGGTTGTATGAATCACCGTAAGGGTTTGGCTCGGGTTTGAAAGTGTACCACTTATCTCCCGCTTCATCGGTACGCGAGGATGCGTAGTCCGCAAAAGCTGTTCCAGGGAGTTCCACACAATCACGAGTGTCATGGGGACCACTACATAATTCGCATGAGGAAGTGATTTTGTTCACTTGGCTTGAAGGCTTAGGAGCTTCGTAAGATTTCATGAGAAACTTGACTTGGTCCTCAAGTTCCATGATCCTACGGTCGGGAGTGATAGAGTTATTCGAATGCAAAGATATTGCCTTGACCGTTTTGTTCAAATCACGGGGATCATTCCAACTTTCGTTGTCATAGAGAGCAAGATCTTCTATGAGTTCCCATGATTGTTCCGCACTTAGATCACGTAGCTTACCACCAGCCGATTGGTCAATGGCTCGCCTCGTGGAGAGATCGATATGGTCATAGAAGATTTGGACTTGGAGCCAAAGATCTATGCCATGATGAGGGACTTTTTGGAGTAAGTCCCTGAAACGAGTCCATGCTTCATAAAGAGTTTCATTTTGACGTTGTTGGAACATCAAGATGTCATTTCTAAGCTTAGTAGTTCTCCCCGGTGGGAAAAATTGAGCAAGGAAACGAGTAGTGAGATCATCCCATGTGGTGATGGATCCCGCGGGTAAACGCTCAAGCCATTGACTAGCTTGATCATGTGGAGAGAATTAGAATAGGCGTAATCTGGTTGTTTCTCTAGTTGCAACATCTAGGTCTATGGAATCTACGATTTTAAGGAAGTCCTTAAGATGTTGATTTGGATCTTCAAAACGAAGTACGTGGAATGCACATCCGCTTTGCACCAACCGGATGGTGTCGGATCGCAAGGGGGTCACATTGGCTCCGGTGAGCTCAATGGTGTTTCGATAGCCTTGGTGGCTAGGTCGGGAATACTCTCCTAAGGTTCGGGGCCTAAGAGGTTCTAGTGGTGGGATGACGGGTTCAAAGATGTTCCCATCGTCCATGATGTCGGGTGGTGAAAGGTTACGAACAAAAACACAAAGAAATAAGATAGACTAAAGAGAACCTAAAAATAAAAATAAAATGTTGCTAGAAAGGAATCTAGCAAGTAGACATAATAAAAAGAGATTCTAACCTAGACAATAACTATTCCCCAGGCTGCGGCGCCAAAAACTTGATACGTGGTAATCGCACCAGGCTTTACCTCTCAAGGGATCTTGAGAAGCTTACAACCCCCACCAGGCAGTGTACCTGATCGATGTAGTATAGTATAATGACAAGTACCGGGGGATTGATTGTTCATCTAGGAATAGTGTCGCTAGGATTAGAAAACCTAAAGACTAGGGCTAGAGATGAGGGATGATTCTTTTTGTATTTTTATATTTTTTAGAAAGCAAATTAAAATCTCGGGTTTGAAGAATTTGGGTGGAATTAGTTGCTAGTCAACTAACCCAATACTAAAGATGCAATCAAAATAAAATACTATAAATGAAAATAAACTAAATTAAACTAAGGTTGTGAGCAATAAGTGGGAGAAATGTGTTTACTTAGATTTCACTACTCCCTAGATATCTTTTACACTTTAATTACTTGTTATAGTTGCGTGGATGACGGATTGTATTCCTTAATACCATTCATGGGGTGACATATTGATTGAATTAAGAGAAGACTTATCTTAATAGCACATGAAAGGGTTCAAGGGTGAAAACCCTTGAAAAAGCTGTAAAATACGTACAAGGTTCGGCCCTAGGGTTTCTCCACACAAGTTCCTCTTTAATGAATAAAAATTAGAAAACTATTTATAGATTTTGGAAGGTGACGGCGTCAAGAACAAATGTCTGACGTCGTCATCTCGCCGCCACATAGTTCATCGGACTGCCTAGATCTGGATCTGACGCCGTGATGTGTACACCTTATGCAGGCCGTCATGATTTTAACTCTTGACGCTCTTGTTGTGACGCCTTCAGGTTTCTTCTGTGTCGTCATGGACTTTACTCTTGACGCCGTCAAATATTTCCTCTTGATGCTGTCATACACTGTTTCCAGCATGGAAAATTAAGTCTTTGACGTTTTCTTCACTTTTATGCTCCAAAAACGTCCGAATTGCTTCCTTTTCCAGATTTCACTCCCAAAGTACCTAAAATCATAAAAGGAACGATTTAGGGTAATATTTGATCAAATAAATTCAATTCTGGGCTTAAATGACCCCCTAAAAGTGGTTCATTTTTCGCCTCATCATATACGGATCGTGCAAAAACACTCCGTCCAATTACTTATACGGATCGTGCAAAAACACTCAGTCCAATTACTTATATGGATCGTGCAAAAACACTCCGTCCAATTACTTATACGGATCGTGCAAAAACACTCTGTCCAATTACTTATACGGTTCGTGCAAAAACACTCCGTCCAATTACTTATACGGATCGTGCAAAAACACTCCGTCCAAAACTACTTATACGGTTCGTGCAAAATCACTCCGTCTAAAGCTACTTATACGGAATGTACGAAAACACTCTGCCCAAAATTGCTTATACAGATCCAAAAACAATAAACTCATACAAATATGAAAAACATAAGTAAGAACGGAGCAATGATTGATGTATAAACAAAAATATAAACAACCGCAATCCGATTGTACAACTACAATTCAAATGTACGAAATTACTTATTACATAATCCCAATAGGACACAAAAAAGGGGTACATGCACCCTGGATAAACCCTAATCAATCTTTCTCAACCTGTTGAGTTGTAGGAGCAACAACAGCAGGGGTAGGGGTTGTCTTCGGAATAGGTTCCTCTGGAAGGAGATTCATCAGATCGCCGAGAGGAAGATGGAAAGACTCCGCAAGCTTCTGAACATACGGATATTCAGCTTCAAAAAGTTTATGATATTCCGGCTTCCAAAGTTTGGATGCCTCCATGTTAAGCTTCTTGATCTTCTGCAGAATCTTTTCCGCATCATCCGGTTTCCTTTCAGCACGGACCCCGTCTATGAACCCTCCGGAATAAGACAAACTGTAAACCCTTCCAAGACTTTTCTTGTATTCATCACTATTGAAAAGCCTTCGGAAAGTAGCCGGAATTAGTTCCTTCACAGTGTTGTGTCTAACAACCTCACCAGTGGCCAACTGGGCAACCAGGCTCTTGTTTTCGTTCGTCAACCTTTCGGCCTCCTGGGATTTCTCCCCCAACTTTTTCTCAAGTTCTTCAATTTTAGAAGCCTGAAGGGTGGATTGACTGACTGCCTCGTTTTTCTCTTTCTCCATCTCCTCCAGCTGATTAATCAACCCCTTCTCCCGGATGGAGGCTGCTGCTTCATTGTCCTCCAATGCCCGGAACTCCTTCAGCAAAGTGTCAAACTTGGCAATTTGGGCATCTCTCTCCTCCTCAACGGCTTTCAACCTGGCAGAAACAGAACCACACTCCCCATGAGTAGCCTCTAACTCTCGATAATCTCGATTCAGCTGACTAAATCTCTTCAATACTTCTGCCTGAAGAACCATACCGGAACTAGAATTGATATAGGCTTGACGGACAAGCTGGTTGTTGTTTAGATCAGCCAGTGCTTCCTCTTCGGCGGGGGTGGCGAGATGTGTCATCATCTCTCGGCATGCCCGGAAGGAGTTCATACGAACATCATCCCTGAGAGTCCACCCGGGGATAAAGTACCCCCCGGTCAAATCAGTATGGCCTGAAAGTAGCGAAACCGTGGAGAATAAGCTTCTAAGAAAAACGTACAAAAATAAATAAATAAATAATAACACATACCTTCAGATAGGGGCTGCGCCTCTTCATATCGCACGTAAGATTTGGAAGCTTGATGCTCCGAATGGGCTGCACAAAGAAAGAAAAATAAGTAAACATTTAAGTAAAACCAGAGAAAACGACAAGAAAGGTGCCTCTTACCATCGGAAGGAGTCCCATGAGAATGCTCCTGAAACTCTTCGGTAGGTGGAGTCTTCGACTTATCCAAAGAATGAGGATTTTCCTCACCATGATGCTTCTCTTCAACATTGTTGACCGGAGGATTTTCCTCACCACCGCCTTCATTCTCTTGTTCAGCTCCGTCCGACGGCTCAGCCTGATTGAGTGGATTGGCATCCACAGTGTGCTCTTCGGACTCTAGAACCTCTTCATCAACCTGCAATTTCCTCCTCCTCTTGGGATGTCCGCTCGGCCCAGCTGCAGCTCTCTTTTTGCTAACCGTTCGGTTCAGCTGCTTCTTCCTCTCCTTATCCTCCCGAGCAGCCACCACATCGGAATTAGCTGCTTCAACGGTTAGTTGAGCATAGGTCTTCTCAGGGATTGCTATCTCGGGGGACAGGGGCTGGGCTGTTTTGTTCGGGCGTGTGTGTCCCTCCGGCAACGAATCTCCTTTGCTAACCACCGACCCTTCAAGTTCGGAAGCTCTAGGTACTTAGACACCGTGATCACTACAGAAAGGAAAATACACAATTAAAACAAGCAGAAGTGGCATAATCCCCAAACGAAACAAGCAAAATAGTAAAAACCCCTTCTTACCCTTCCCTCCGGCATTCTTTATAACCAGATTGTAGCCCGATATCCGGAAAGCGTTGGTAAGCCCATACACCCAAAGAAGACTGGTTGGAGGTTTCCGAAGTATTATGGGTCGGAGGGCCAGCTTGTTGGCATCCCGTTGAGAGTAACCGGTTGGGAACCGATCGGTTATTTGTGAATCCCTATGTCGCCACGGCATTGCGTTCGGTATGGCTCTTCGGTCGATCAGGAAGAAAAAATCTTTCCACCGTTTCAAACTTGTCAAAATCTCCCTAAAACACTTCTTAGAGTGTTTACCTGTCCGATGTTCAAACGAGAACCAATGTCCCTGCTTACACAACCGGTAAAACACTCGGAACAGGGAAACGGTGGGCACAACTTCCAAACTATAACACCGGACCTCAAACAACGTCACCCTATTTACCCCCAACGGAACTAACTGGGAAAAGTGTACATTAAAATGGTCTATAACACTCAAAAGGAAGGCTGAGAAAGGTATCCTAACACCTTCTAACCTCATATGCTGAACATACACACCTATTTTATCTCCCGGCAACTCGTTTATGGTGAGATCCGGGGGAGGAAGTACGGGATGAAGATCTAACGGGATGCCATACTCTACTATCATATCGTCTAGGTCTCTTTGGGAAAGCCTAGACGGATGCATGTGCATATCAAACTTACCGGGGGGTTTGGCTTTTAATAACAAAGGTGGGTCAACCGGAACGTTCATCTCCCCAGGTTCACTAACCGCCATGGTCAAAACAATACGAAGTAACAAAAATAAAAACAATGTCGAAACGCACCTTGGAATAACTTTGCAAATAACAGAAAGCAACCGAAGGGAATTGTTGAAAAAACACAATAAAAAGTAAAAATGAAAAGTAAGGAAGCGATATATATAGTCGGTATGGGGATACGTGAAACGTCGCATCATGTGGCACCCCTGACACGTGGCGAAACCCCAACCGTTTGATGTCTGTACAAAGGTTGAGTGGTAGCCAGCTGTAAGGGGCATAAGGGTAATTTTGTTGCGGCAAATAGACTTCACGCAAAAACGCGTAACATCAGCGGCACAACGACAATGAGACAACGGCACCACGGCGCACAACGGAATTGGAGCACCGGTTATAACCGATACTCCAATACTGGGGGGGGGGGGGGGGGCATGTTGGCGTATGTGGCCGAATGTCCGGAAACCGTTCGGCCCATATACGCAGGGCCGGACGGAACGTTGCCGAAGAGAAAGCCCCAACGGGCATAAGCCGATGTCACAACACAATCCCAAGATTTTAGGGATCGTGTCGACCACGTGCTCTGACATTCACCAACCAGGTATGACTTGCTCCTTCCCAAGACAGAGTAGGTAACGAGGTGGGTAGTATAGATACCCCCACCTCATTTATGATTCAACAACTAACACACACACACTACTTTCAATAGCATTTATTATCAACCCTTCATCTCTCCACCTACTCATCCTCACACCGGAGGTTGGTCTTGGGATAAAACCCAAGGTGAGCCTAACGTGTGCTACTCTTGTGCAGGATATTCCACGAGACCGAGTGACAAACCTAACGACGGGGCCCACTCACAATGTTTTACTTCAACAGGTAATTAAAGGATTTAATTGATCAATAATACGCCCGTAACACGCATGAATTTTAATTCTCGTTTGTA
This sequence comes from Artemisia argyi, assembly GCA_030686995.1. Taxonomy (NCBI): domain Eukaryota; kingdom Viridiplantae; phylum Streptophyta; class Magnoliopsida; order Asterales; family Asteraceae; genus Artemisia; species Artemisia argyi. The sequence goes on along the minus strand of CM060698.1, from coordinate 153,292,945 downwards.
ACATAACCCATAATGGGTGATTTATATCAATTGTTATATCGAGCTCATGAGAATTCTTTGTTTTGTGATCTATTGCTCAATTGTAATTTTTTGAATGCATTAACATCCATAGTAGTATAAACTTTAGAAAGCTATCACAAGTGACATTTAATGTTATCAATTTGTCTTGGAAAAATGTTTTATTTTTAGTAACATTTAATGTTATCAATTTGTCTTGCAGAAATGTTTTATTTTTAAGATGTTGAATTGTTTCAATTGATGTAGCGAGTTTATGCCGATTTCATAAAACTTCATGCGTAATGCAAAGGCTTAAATTATTTGGTTTGTATAAAAGAAAATGTGTTACGCATACTCTTTTAGTAAATTCAAAAATGGTATTAATTATTTAGAACAGTATGTTTACATTATGAAGCAAAACTAAAACATCTGTGGCTGTAGTTTAGTGGTAAGAATTCCACGTTGTGGCCGTGGAGACCTGGGCTCGAATCCCAGCAGCCACACTTATATTTTTGTTTTAATTATTTTATTTGTTAACGCCTCAACCGTTTCAAAAAAGAAATAGCAATAATCAAATGATTTGAGTGTTTGACCATTAATATAGATTAGTCCATAACCTTTACATGTAAGGTAAACAAAAGAGAGACACCATTTAGACCTCCGAGTTTTTATAAAGAGAAATGATATATACTCTTACATATCTTCCTAATTATCCTCTTTACCACTTAAGTGTCAATTATCCATAAACTTATAAATATGACCAACTTTTTTCTTCACCGTTAGATGATTGACGTATAAGCAATAAGAGGATGTGTAAGAGGATATATTATTCCTCTTCTATAAAGAGAAATGCTTTGTGTACTTTGTTTAGTTATGGTGAAGAGACGTAGGGGCCCGGTTGATATGTGGTAGAGATGTTGGCAACTTGGCAAAGGTGGGGTGGGGGGGGGGGGGGGGGGTGGGGATCGGAAGAGTCTTTACGTGTGTTTGGGAATTATTTAGTAGACAGAGTTTTGAATACTACAAAGGTGAGGAAAGAAGGGGATACAATTTTAAACTACAAACGCCAATTGTTTTAATATAACAGTATATATATATATATATATATATATATATATATATATATATATATATATATATATATATATATATATATATATATTTTTTGTCATTATAAAACCAAGGTAAAACAAACCTTGCTACAAAGATTGACACATGCGAACTGTGGATGTATAGAAAAATCGATGATAAATGATAATCATTAGAAAGGTTTATCACATATTTAGAAACTGGATTTGTTTGAAACAAAAATTTGCTCGTTACAGAGAAAATATATTTTGACAAAATGGTTTGAAATTTTAGTATAACTAGACGAATATCCGCGGAAAACGACGGTATATATCGACAAATAATTATACTTGTGGCTCTGATGTGACTCTTGATACAACACTTATCGGTTCAATTTGTAGTCATTGCGAGAAAACCATTTTATGAGTTAAAAGCGAAAAATGATAAAAGTTTGAGAATTAAACAATATTCTTTTTTCTTATCAACATAGAGTTGGAACTTAGCCGATGGACGAGTGGACCAGTGTGAATTAAACAATATTAAAAATATTTATTTAGTGATAGATTTTGTTACTATTTTTAGTCAAAAGTATTATAGTATTTACACGTTACTCAAATTTAAAAACTTTTAACTTTAAAGAAAAATCGTTCATTTATTATAATACTTTATAAGTAGTATAGATACAGATTCTCCGGCCATGCACATAATTTATGCTCATTGTTTTTGCTTTTATTTTTCCTTTGTTTTGACTTTTGAGAAACAAAACTAAGGTAAATATAAAAGAAAGAATTAACATGGGTAACATCTATATCGCATATAACAGAGAGGAATGATATTCTATTCATTTCATTTAAATGCATTAAGACGTACAATATTAACTATTACAAGTAATAAAGCTTATTGTACAATTAGATTGAACACGATAAACAAATAATCTAAGTCAATCAAGACATGTAAAAAAAATATTATACTTGAATACATATAATCAATGGGTGTACACTTCTATGCATCTATAAAAAGGTGTAGATTATCGGGGACATCCTGATCCCGTATATCTTTTGGCACCAACCATTGTCCTCTCCACAAGGACTGCTCCGGGCAACTCTCGTAGTCTAGTGGGGCACCAACTGGAGTGAGCCGAGACTCTCGGACACTTGAGCACTTATCCATAAAGTCTTTCCAGTGAGCCCATATGTTTTGCGGAGATGGGTATCTATCTGGGAGCAAAGTGCCAGAGATGAGATTTGAACCCGAGTCTATTGACTCAAGAATAAAAGCCCACCTACTAGACCAATGCCATTTTGTATTTAAAAAAAAAAAAAAAAAAAAAAAAGTATATTAAACATGGTTTGGCTCGGGTAACCGTGAGTATTTGAAAATAAAAACCGAAATCAAACTGTGATAAGCTGGTTTTTCCGCGGTTCTTAGTTATCGTCTTATGCAATTTTGGATTGAGTGGGTTGGCTCGGTTTATCGGTTTCACATATTTATTGAACACCCCTATCCATATAGCTTATTTAATATATATATATATATATATATATATATATATATATATATATATATATATATATATATATATATATATATATATATATATATATTCACTTAGAACAATGGGAAAACCTTATTCACTGAAATATTTATTATCACATTTGATAATGACATCTGTAAATTTATTGTCATAAAAAACGTAATAAATTAAAATACATGATTTATCAAAACATTTTATTTAAGGTACCAGCGCCTCAACTCGTGAGTCCCATTCTAGTTATCCTATAAAAGATAAAATAAGTTCATTTGAAATTTGGTTGAATCTTTTTAATGCAAATGAAGTTATATATATATATATATATATATATATATATATATATATATATATATATATATATATATAAAGTAAAAACAACACAATTTTATTCAGAATCATGCTCTTGATAATTTGTTAATGATTAAGGGTTCGTTTGTTTTTGATACTTTATAAAGGGTTTATATTGGAAAGAAATAATAAGTCGGTCTTTTTTTTTTTTTTTTTTTTTTTTTTTTTTTTTTTTTTTTTTTTAAGGGATGATAGCTTGTATAAAAAAAGTGATAGGAGGAGCACTTAGATGAGTTTCAATTTTGGTTGTGTACTTGTGGGTCTTCTTCATTTGTTTTTCTGTATATTTGTGAACCATTTTTGTTATTTTATCGTTTAAATAATATTTTTTTATTTATAATTTATTATAATATATATTTAAATAAATACAGTTTTCTCTCTTAAACCTAACTCAATTCTAAATTTTATACTAAATCCATATCTTAATCGAACCCCAATTATAAACCAAACGGGCCTAAGTCCTTTTTCTTTTGGTTCCATTCGTGCTGGCAACCTTTGACCCCCTTCGTCGACAACCTCTCATAATGACTATTGTCTGTTAGGAGTACATTGATATGTAATCATGCTCTTGATAATTTGTTACTCAAAAAGTAGGTTGCCAAGTTGGTCTATGTCGTGTGACATGGGCCAGTTGCATTCAGGGCTATTTACTAGACAACCTTTCAATTTATTGTGTTAAGCTTATGATCGACATACGACGTTGTGCCGTTGGAGAATACCGGCCACACGATAGAGTGACCTAATATAGGCCCATAAACCGCATGTCAATTTACACCATAAATTGTTGCTCCAAGCGTACCGGAGTTAATGAATCTGTTATATTGTAGGCGGAGTTTAAATTTGTAAATACAAAAATTTGTTGCCATTGAAGTGAAATCTTTTAGGTTGCTAGTGTCGATTTTATATACTCTCCCAGCTAAGTCAAGTCACCATTTGAACTTCTAAGGAATGTGATATTGTGATATATACCTTTAAAAAAGACAAATCATGTATAAAATCAATGTTAACATCATTCAGCGAGTTGTTGCAAAAGGAATGAAAAAAATGTTTGTTCAACATCTTATCTTATCTTATATACTAAAAGCTTAAGTAGCCTTATAAATGCAAGTGGTTATAATAAATGGCTCGTGAATTAAGTGAAATGTGGATGCTTCATGTGTTAGTACATTGATTTAATATTCATGCATAAAGATAAGTACATAGGAGATGAAGTGTTTGGTGCCATGAATCCATAAATTAAATACACTAATTAGTGGTTAGTCTTTTTACCTTCCCGTCCATGAGTTACAAATACTTTATCAACTATATAATGTGTCAAAAATCACACACAACAAACCACAACTTCCTCCACACCGCGTGCACATTGGCCTACAACTTATTATGGTAGTAAAGTAAGCATCATATCGTCTTACTTATTTAGCATATTGATTTATATTGTTTCATGTAAATTTCACGTGTGTTTTGTGTGTGTAACAATATAAGACATAAAGATGGTGTTTATGAGGTTTGGTAGTAATATCATCTTCTTTAAAGGTTTAAGAGATCCTACACATCATTGTCTAATCAATTAAGTGAAACATGCACGAACATTTTTACTTTGATCAAAAATACAATATATTGATTAACTGTATTTAAGTTACTAACGATCAACTATATCTAATTGTTTTTTATAGCACGTGAAGAATCATAAAAGAAAGAGATCGAGAAATCACTAAAATTGTATCAAGAACAAAACATGCAAAAGGCCAATGAAGAATAACGACAAAGACAACAACAACAAGAACAACAACAAAAACAAGAACAACGCTATGGCCATCGGTGGGATGAATACTTAGCATTCATATTAATTTTACGTTACAAATTAAATATGCAATATTTTACTTCATGTAATACCAATAACCGGGCTAATACTATTGATTGGTTAGCAAGTAAGTTTCTTGAAAATAATGTGACATGCATTCAATTTTTAATCAATAATTATTGCTACACTTTGTTGGTGCATTTTAATATTTTTGCTCTTAATGTAGTTTTTTGTCTTGCGGTGTGATAATATCACTATGGAGATTAATTGATTATCTTAATATGATTTTAGTTTCATTTGTAGAATGACAAACAAATTTGGCAAAATGAAATTGTTATATTAGTTACTAAGAGTAGAAAAATTATATGTTGATATTGATGTCTTCAAATATATTTATATATACAATATGCTACAAATTAAATATACTAACAATATTGGACAGATTTTCACAACAATAAAAAAGTATTGAAACTTAAATAAAGTTCGAGTAACTAAGCGTAGTAATGTGGAGCTACCGATTTGATATGATAAACCAAAAGGATAATTCATTGTCACAAGTTAGATCTCAAAATATAGAGAATATCCACTTTGTTGCGATTTTATATAAGGGTTACATTATTTTGAAAAAATCGTATGCGTTTAACCTCCCTTTGACATTTAGTATGTAACTTATACATATTAAAAAATTACATGTGAAGAGACTCTTTTAAATGTAGCATCTTGAAAAAAGTCTCTTCACATATATTCTTTTAATATCAATAAACTATTTAAATGTGTATCATGCTTAGAAAAGGTGTGATACTATCACAACTTAGATATATAATGACAAAAATAAGTGCCAAAGATTACGCTATAAACACTTATATACAACCCATGTAATGACGAAAATTAGTGTTGAACAATACACTAACGAACATTTAGATGAAGCCCGTGTGCATCGCACGAGTATGAATGACTCGGTCTAAATATAAAAGTCACAAACAACTAATTAAACTAATTCATCTTAAACTCATGCGATGCATACAAAAGTTGTGATACCATTACAACTTACAAACCTAATGACGAAAATAAATACCACACATTACACTATGACCAATTAGATTGAGACCGTGTACAACATACGGGTCTAAAAGACTAATATCAATTTAACGTTAACATCAATACCAACATTTTATGTATTTATTGATCAACACTTATTCTTTATAAGTTTTTTTTTTTTATTAAAATTTAATAATAAATAAGCTGTTGTGAGCTGTAGAAATTAATAAAATGCCCTTTTAAAGGAGTAGCATGGGATATGAGAGGAAAAAAAGGAAAAATTTTGAAATTTTTTATAAATTAATAAAATTCCCGTTTAAATGTTGTAGAAATTAATAAAATTTTCCCTTTTTTCCTCTCGACGTTTAGTCCAGTGGTTGGGACGTTGGTTTTTGGGCAACAAGACCCGAGTTCGAACCATGCGGCATATTTTTTAATTAATTTTAGAAAATTAGGACCAACGGTGCAAAACATATTAACGGAGGGACTAATGGGAAATAACTTAACGGATAAACTAACGGCACATCCAAATTAGGGTCTAAATGAGTGAAAAGTTTCAAAAATAGGTATTTCTGGTGTAATTAAAACGAGTTAAGGACTAAACATGCAATCTGAGTAAACCACAAGGACCATACGTGTAATTTTTTCTTGTACTAACCTTAGAAAACCAAAAAAAGAAAAGCAATACTGACTTCAAGGTCCGACCATAAAATATCGGCATATGACTAGTCCATAGTCAAGATTTTAACATTTACAGATAGAACCCCGAACCATTCAAAAGTAACATTCACCAACAACCAGTATAGTTATTTCACGTGAAACCAAAACTAACCTTCACTAACAACCATTCAATGACAAAACATAACTCCCATCCTTGTCATCTAACCCCCATATTTGTCCATAAATATAACAAAGATCATTAACACAATCACATCCAACCTACGTCCATTGTCAAATTATTCAATGGTTTCCAATCCCATTGTTACAATTCTTGAACACTCTCGAATATCCTCACCACCATGCACCATTGGTGAACGTTCATTGCCACTTACTTTTTTCGACATTGTATGGCTAATTTTCCCTCCGGTCCATCATGTTTTCTTCTACCGCTTCCCTCACTCTAAATCACATTTCTTAGAAACCGTTGTCCCAAATCTTAAACACTCATTATCACTCACACTACAACATTTTTTCCCATTCGCTAGCAATTTGTTTGTATTTCCTAATGTTGATGATTTTGGTGTCATTAGAAAACCGGAAATTAGACACGTGGAAGGTGATTATGTTGCACTTACTTTTGCAGAATGTTCTCTTGATTTTAATGATTTGACAGGAAATCATCCTCGAAAATGTGAAAACTTTTATCCACTTGTGCCTCCATTAGGTAATGTTGTTAAAATGGCTGATTATGTCACAGTCCCACTTTTTTCAGTCCAAGTGACGTACTTTAGGGACTTGGGTATCTCTATTGGAATGACAAACCATCATTGCCTAGGTGACGCTAGCACACGCCTTTGTTTTTTGAAGGCGTGGGCTTCAATTGCTAAATCGGGGGGAGATCAATCATTTGTAATGAATGGATCACCCCCGGTTTTTGATAGATTGATTGACATTCCAAAACTAGATGAACGCAAATTGAGGCACACAAGCCTTGAAACTTTATATCAGCCTCCGAGCCATGTTGGGCCTACTAAGAAAGTTCGGGCAACATTTATGTTGAGTCGAACCAATATCAATCACTTAAAGAAAAGAGTCCTAACCCAAATCCCAACATTGGAATACATATCATCTTTTACGGTAAGTTGTGGTTATATATGGAGTTGCATTGCTAAATCACTAGTGAAGATGGGAGAGAAAAAGGGCGAGGACGAATTAGAACAATTCATTCTGACGATTAATTGTCGTTCTCGTATGGATCCACCAATTCCATCAACCTACTTTGGTAATTGTGTTGCACCATGTATCACAACCATAAAAAATATTGTTTTGTCGAGTGAAAATGGATTTGCATTCGCTGCTAAACTAATTGGCGAGGCTATAAATAAAATGGTAAAGAATAAGGAAGGAATCTTGAAAGATGCCGAGAGATGGGACGAGGGTTTCAAGATTCCAGCAAGGAAGATTGGTGTTGCGGGTACACCAAAGCTCAACTTCTATGATATCGATTTTGGGTGGGGGAAGCCACAAAAGAATGAAACTATTTCAATTGATTACAACGGTTCGGTTGCTATAAATGCAAGCAAAGAATCAACACAAGATTTTGAAATTGGATTGTGTTTTCCAGCTATGCAAATGGAGGCGTTTGCTGATATCTTTAATCACGGATTAGAGAGTGAAATATAATTTCATCGTACAGTATCTTGCTTTTCTTGTGTGACATTTTTTTGAACATTTCTTGTGTGACATTGTTGATTGGTTATTTTGGTTTGTCGAAAACTATCAAATAAAATATTGAACCGGGTTTTAAGGCTTTGAGTATTGGTATTGCATAACCTTGATCAGTTGATCTTGTTCAAATTATTCTCTTAACATACACACATACTAGTGATACTAGTTCAGTAGTTCTTTACTTATTCATTAGATTTTTGAGTTTTGACAATTGGAATTTGGTTAAAAAAAAAAAAAAAAAAAAAAAAAAAAACACACCTAGAACTTAACAAATAACAAGTAATAACTAATAAGCACACAAGCAAATTATCATTTATCAAGTGTTCAATGGATCCCTAATGTGAAAAAAGAAAAACACTTGTTCAATTCATTTATCTGAAAAATTCCAAACACAATAACTAATTTTGATAACTAATGAAAACTAAATAGTAAAGAGCATAGAATACCTTATTAGATGATTGGATTTTTTTTATCGGTTGGTTTAGTTATTGAAAGAATGACATTGACGGTTTGTTTGCTGACTTTTCTCTTCTTTAGCCTATGGAAATAACAAAGAAAATTGAACCCTATCACTATCACTGGAGTGGGAGGGGCCGGCAAATGGTATTCTAAAACAAATGGGCTTTTGGGTTATACAACTAGCACCCGCTAGCCGCCCCATCCCCTCCACCCTGCTCAACATACAATAATCTATTTCTTCACTGATAATTACTACAGTAATACATATAGAAATGGGCGACAATAATTGTAAATTTGCAAAATGAAACATCAGGGTTAATGAATATTGAATTTGATTATTTTGGCTTGGAGTTCAACATATTATCTTTATTTTTCTCCACTAATATTTCAAGTCTTATGATCTTTATATTCAAAATTATTTAATTTAATAATCAACAGAATTGTATCGATGTATCATGCTAAAAAACTATGCCAAAATGATCTATTTTATGCAAAAATTGGTAGTTTAAAAACCATTGTACACGTAATTTGTTACACGTCTAACCGTTTCATTTTGCCAGCAATGTAGCATGTTTTCGTGGCTTCGCTTCGCTTGATCATGAAACAAAACCGAATGAAATATAAATGGTCAAGATAAATACTCCGTAGTACTCTGTTTTGTAGTGTTTTAAAGATACAAGTTAAAATTTGTCTAGAAGATCGCCTTTGTAATTTGTCCGGGATACAATTTGTTTCAAGGGACTGTCTTGAAGCCAGGGATGGACCCACGTAGGAGCCGGGTGTGGCTTTTAGGTCACAAAGTGTAAATTTTATAATAAAATATATATTTTGTAGGCATTTGTAACCTTCAATTTTACCTAATAAATTTTTTATCGGACAAATTCAATAAAAAGAAATTTGTGCACACCCTCTGAGAAATCTTGGGTTCGTCTCTGCTTGGAGCTAATGTTTTCAGTGTATAGTTTGTGTTATATAAAAATTCACCGGGTTTAACAAAAAAGAAGGAAAGATGGATACTAGAGCATTTTCCTTACTCTTTAGCCATGTTCGATTTTAGTTATATAACAAATTGTGTTTTTAGGTACATTTGTAACCCGTATTATTGTTGATGTCTTGAGTAATAGTAACCCAATATTGAATTATGATGATTGAGCATCCTTTCACATGGCCATTAAATAATTCTCTAAACGGGTATACAATTAGGAAGTCAAATTAAATAGTAGTATTTGTATGAGTTTAATATTAACATATGTTGCAAATAAAATAAGCTAGGGTGATATGAATCCAAACACTGTTTAAGATGAAACCTGCAAATAACATAATCAAAATGCCTAAAGCCATGTAAGAGGAGCTGTAATTTTTATTTACTTTAAACAACTTAAATAGGAGTATAAAACAGAAGTAGCTTTAACAATATATTTTAGCAAATCACCTTCACTAGTTGATTTTCTTCTTTGAGCTGCCTTTATGAAGAACATATTAATTAGACAAGTCATACATGATGCACCAAGAAATTTCGTCCAAGTTTTGGTTTGAACGCTCTTGTACTAACGCAACCATACACATCATACGTTGATCTTGTACAATATTAATTTGAGACCTACCATGCATGGTAATCTTGGCTTTAAGTTGTCATAGATCTCACATTATATGAAGCTAAAACATGTCGAAACTTATACACTAGTTAGGCCAAAGTTTTATAGAAGAAGAAAAAAACAGTTAAACTCCATTGCTAGAATATCAACATATACATATGTACAAGTTAAAAAAAAAATAAAACAACAACAAAATATTATAGCCTTCTATAGACACGTACATCATGAAAATTATTCCGTAGACCATTAAGAAGCCACAACATATTTGCCCGGTAGATGAAGTATCAGTTTAGACCCCAGCAGCTGAGATACATAACGGTACGAAGCGATTCATCAGACCCGCATAATTTTCTTGAACCATCTGCAGCCTTTTGTACATCTGTGCAGGATGCATAAGTATTAGTCCCGAGAACACTACCCTTGTACAACAACAATTTACATGAAGCGTTGATGGCGATCATGGAACTACCAGACTCGCACTTGCTTATTTCGTCAGCTCTTCTAGGCATTTCTCGTTTTTCGGTATGTTTGCGTGTGTGTGTGTGTGTGTGTGTGTGTGTGTGTGTGTGTGTGTGTGTGTGTGTTTGTGTTAGAGAAAGAGAGATTTGGTTTCTAAACCAGGTTTTCTTGACCAATAATATCGGAGGATTTTAAGAAAATATATATAGGGACAATGTCAACATGGACACATCATGGATAAGGATCAAAACCAGGACTATGAGTAACATTTAAGAAAAGAAAATTATATAATAATAAGGACACTGGTAGTCATGATTCCGAAAACATCCATACCTCCGAAATCCACCAATAATATCATTCCACCTCATTTCACCTCATTCATACTTTTTTCATACCTCCCAACCCCATTTTAGTGGCAACCATGCCTTTTTCATACCTCCTAACTTTTCCACCAATAGTATACATGCATTTATGGCAACGGTCATATTTTAGTTTTGAAAGTTACCATGCTTCGGAGGCAATATATGCCGTTGAGAGCTTGCCGATGGGGATGCCGGTGAGGTGGCGGCGGTGTTCACCGCCGGCATCACCATGCCGATGGGTGATGCCGCCCCCACTGCCACCCTTCTAACTAAACGTGCATTTATTATTCTTCAGTTTTATGTTTAGCATATACGTAATACGGAGTAATAATTACAGTATGTCCTTATATCCTTATTTTGTAATAATGCTATATTTCTTTATTCTGTATAACGAGTCAAATTAACCAAGCTAGTGGGCTAGTCTTTCTTGCTGCATTGAACCTGTGTCAAGATGAATATATTTGAGCAGTATCGGACTCATAACTAAAATCATTTGTTGCAATTTATTGAAACTAAAGAAGGCTTGTAACATAAAATTTCTGAACATGATGTATGTCATAAAAATCGTCATTTTGTAAGCTTTACACAACGGATAAAATAGATACGTGGTTCACTGGCACCCCGGAAACCCCTTTGGCCAGCCCTTGAATTTGAGTCAAGTACGTTTGATTCACCTCGGAAAATTGTTTTCTTGTATGTACTAGCTTGTTAAACTTTATAAGTTGATTGCCAATAATAAAGTTTTAGATCAAATGAAAACTTTCATATTAAAGTTACGGAGTAAAGAGCTTCTAGCTCCACCTAGACGTCTTATGTTGAATTGCATCTGGGCATAGAATGTAAGACCGCAATGTACAATTCGCGAATGCATGTTTGCTGATATATCGTTTTTGTTCCTTGGTATAGTACAATCACGGTTAATTTTTTTTCAGCTATAATGTTTAGACAAATAGAGCCGTGATAGCATGTGGGGCTATCAAGTACAAAACAAGATAACTACTGTCTTAACATAGTACTTTATCCATCTTAAAATAAATATTCAGTTTTCTTTTTTTATTATTTTTTTTCCGCCGATTTGTCTCAAAAAAAAATTTCAATTTGTGTTTCAACCAATTAAATAAGGTTTTAGACTTTTAGAGATAAAAATGATATTTGAATGACAGAAAATGTAGTTAAGAGCGCTACGTACAATTAGTGTCGTGTAAAAAAGTGGTGCTACCTCAACAACTGTAATCTATGGCACCAGTTTTGACTATAGTACCAAAAGACCCCCTCCCTGACAGTTTTTTGATGTAGTCATGTTTTTTTTTTTTTTTAACAATATATTTAACTTTTCGTTCAAATTTCAGATCCAACATTAGCCTAAACCCAATTAATTTGAAAAATTTCGGCTAAGCCCATCAATAGCCCGAGAATATCACAACCCTAATTATACGGGTTATAAAAGAATAGTAATAACCTTATACAACATTTGCAACCTTAATTTTTCTGAAAAAAATTCACCTCCAATCTTTGCAGTCACCTTCTTCATTTCACTAAATAGTATATCTCCCAAATCAAAATACAACTAACACATCTACTTCATTTCACTTCACACTAGCAACCATAAATCTTTAAGCAAAGTGAGTTGATTTGCACACTCCAAATATTTGATTGACACACTCCCATGTACAAGTACAGTAAGCATCATGTAACATATGTACAACTATTTACTGCAAGGATTAGAGTGTGTCAATCAAATGTTGGAGTGTGCAAATCACCTCCCTTAAGCAAAACCTCCTTATATCTCCATCGTATACACAACAACAAAACATCATTTATCCAACCTTATTTCTCCTTTACCTGATTGAGATCATCTGTTCATTTTCATTTTTATTCGAGTTTGTTGTTTGTAGTAGATGGGTACAACGTCTACTTTTTGAAAAAACTGTGGATTCCAACAGTACAATTAAAAAAATAAAAATAAATAAAAGGTTTGGCGTGAGCTGGTGGCCACAGCAAAAAGACCCACTAGCCCACTTGCGGTGTGGTGTCTCGCGCCAAATGTGGCACCGAAAGCTTTGGCTTGAGCCAACAACCCTTGTACCAAGCTCTATAATAAAAAATCCTTTAACTTTTACAAAGGGAAAATGAACATTATTTTCAATTTGAGAGAGTAATATAACCATCCCATCTATGTTTTTGGAACATAAACTTTGGTTACCTTAAGTAGCTAGGAAAGTAAATTTGAAAATCTACAGTAAAAAATTAAAATATGTTAACCGTAACCTTGAAACCTATAATTAAGGGTGCAGGGTTTACATTCTGAAAACTCACGGAAAAGCCCTTTTCCTTGCAGGGACCGATTTCATTCTTTGCAGGACTTTGCAACCAAACAAAAATTGCTCCCTAGCGGCACTATACTCCCGCACCAAAAACATGCAAAACCAAGAAAAAGAAACAGCATTTTATTTCTTTTATGTATATCGTGGGTTGGTATGTGCATTTTAGAGGGATTTTAAGTGATTAAAAATAAAAAAAATAATAAAAACAAAAAATTTATGAGAAGAGAGAAAATGTGCTGCAAAGTTTAAAAGAAAAATGAAAGTATTAAATGATGACGTGAAACTGATGTAACGAAAGAAACCCCTCAACCGGACCCTCAATACTAACAACCAACATTCATGATCATTTTTAATTGAATTTTCAGTTCTATCTAAGATATGGTTAGAAAACATAAGTCTAGCTAGGATTTTGATAAGTTAAATAGCTCGCAAATATTTCTACCTCGTATTAACTTGAATGTACACAGGAAGAATGCATGTGCATACGTTAAAGCGCATCAATAGTTTTAAAACAAAATTTTCTTAACATATTTTAGAATTTTGTGTTCGCCACTAAATGTACACCTCTAAATATTGAATGTAATAGTTAGAACTTTATATCATGAAATTATTAAGATGTATAATGTAGAATATTTATTCTACCAAAGATTAATAAGAGGAGGGTATGTGCATTTACTCGAATTTAAGAGTGCTATTAGCTAGTGGATAAGATCAACCTGGTCGAGATGTGGGAGATCAGATCTCCTACAAAACTATTGCCCACTTGGTTATGACTTTTCGGTTGTCAAAGTTGCATCCCAGGAAGGCAGGAATCTTTCATTGTTTGAACACACATATCTACAATACGGAATTGTAAGAAGTATTTTCACATTTTCAATATTTTCAATTATAGTAAAGGTTTTACAAAATTCTTTATCCATTAATTAATAATTCATTTTCAAATAATTAATGTTACTATTCCTTGTATGATAATGAGATAATACGCGTGATCACTTAAGGGTGTGTCCATTCCCCATGTATTACCAGGTTATCATACAAGGAGTAGTAAAATTTAATATATGATTAGTTATGTGTAGTCATAGATCTTAGATCTGGCATGAAACAATTTCCTATTTGAAGTTAAACTTGACATAAAACGGTATTGAAAACTATATATTCTTTTACAAAATCCTACTACTTATTTTTCTACTCATTCAGTTTGGAACATTTGAAAAAACGATTGGATAATATGAGGAGGGATAATTAGTAGATTACAAGAAGATTATCAAATAGGAGGATTCATTATTTTACTAAAGATATTATTTATTGAAAGCTCTTGTAGTCTTGCCTAGTCCAATACTGACAAAGGAATAGTTAATTTTTGACATGAGAAAATTACATGAAAGACAAAATATGTGAAGTTTTGCATGTTCTAGGCCAACTTTTGAAGGGTTTCAACTTTCAAGTTTGTACATTTGTTTGGTGTAACAATTTCTGAGAAATTCAAGGATCTATTAAGTTTAATAAAGAAATGACACGTAGCCAAATATTGATAGAAAGTGATTCTTTATCTGGTTTCCGAAAAAGCTTAGGAAGATATCGTAAAGTGCATGAGACCCTCACAATTCTTATACGGAGTAAAAATCTTATCCGAACAAAAAGTCTTTTAAAAACTGGTACTCATAGAGTCATAGTGTCATAGTTTTATCTTTTTTATACTTATACCAAAGACGGCCCATAGGCCCAAAAGAAGAGCTCATTCATAAACAACTGCCCCGGGTCCTTGTTAATTGCTATCCAAATAAGCCCATACCACACAAATATTAAACCTGACAAAGTCAGAAATAACAAGCGAAAAAGAATATTTTAACTGTGCATCAGATGTCACGTGAGAAAGGAGAAGGGACTCAGGGAGTACAATTATACAACTTTGAAGATTTTTGAAAAAATTTCATATATATTCAAAATAAATATTATAGTTTCATATTTATTCAAATGATACATTTTTAATGCATGAATTATGATTAAATGTGAAGAGAAATTAAAATAAAAAGGATGTAAAAAATTCACAATCACATATTTCACATACACTTACAAAAATTCTTACTCTTATATGAAATGTGTGACTAGAATCTTTTCATTCTTCTCATTATTGCTTTTCTTCTCATGCATAAGGTACCCCATGGAATGCTTCGCGATGGGACATGCTGCCAGTCTTCCATAACCACGCTGCCTCTTTTTGTGCCTGAGTGCCATGATTGGATTTATGTAGACACTTCCTATTTGTTCCTTGACGGGTTCTTGTTTTATTTGGTTGGTGTTGCTTACCATGGGTTTTTTATTAGGGTGAGAAGGTTTGATTGTCTATATAATGGAGCTTGCCCTGGGGGCTTTTGTTTTGGAGTTTCCAGGTTTAGGTAGGCTAGAAAGATGCTTTCTCCTTCCTTCTGTAAGTGCCGTAGTATATGACCTAACTAGGCGTGTACTCGTAGTTGAATTTTGAGTTAGGTATAGTGTAGGTTGCGTGTTGTTTTGAGGGGAAGGGTTAGGTAATGGTGTCAGGGTGTATTTTTGAGTTAAACTCATAGCTATGCTATACTCAGGGTTGTTACTAAGTGATGTTTTGGCCTTGTTGCTATATGTAAGTTAATGCAGAAGAGCGTAAATAGGTTGGAATGCGTTTACTTAAGAACTAGCCAACCATCTTGCATTGCGAGTTGTTCCAGGTGGGCTGACGCGGTATAAGATGACATGGTTGTTTTGCAACTCATTTTTCTGACACCCTCTAGTGCCTTTTATGCCTCCCTGAACTCTGAACTCTTGAGGTGTTCTTGGTTGCAGAGATGGCCTGAGAACGTGATGTTCGCCATGAGATTGTGTAGGTTCTTTTTGGGAAGTTGCCGTATGCAGTCTAACATGGTTGTTTGCTTCATGCACTTCTCCTAAAGACCTTCTTACGGGGTTTCTAAGCGACTGGTGAGCCTCTTTTTCTAGTGTTTGTTGATTCCTCTCTATGTGAGTGGGGTCACCACTCGGAGTGGTCTGAGGTGGTAGTTGGTTATGTGTGAAATTTGAGGAGGTTGTTCACTAGACATGTTTGGTTAAGAAACTTATGCAAAAAGGAAATAAAATTAGGTTTTGAGTGAGAAATTAGTGAAAATTTGTGAGAAATTTTGTATCATATCCCCACGGATGGCGTCATGTTTACGCATGGTATGTAAATCGATATTAAAATATGGGTTGGGATGATTTTGTTGTTTGGCTTCCCATGTTGAACCGTAAGGGCCCGATGGAAATGATTGAGGTAGTATTTTCTTAAGTGTGTGAAACTTGTGAAGTTGTGTTGTGAGGACTTCTATTTATAGAGAGGCGAGCAGGGTTTAGAAATAAACCCTTGATAGATGATCAACACGAAGATAAACGGTTAGGGATGGCAACAGGTAGGGTTCGGGGTGGGTTTTAGTGTACCCGTACCCGCACCCATTTATAATATCCAAACCCGTACCGCCTCATTCAGCACCGGATACCCGATTAATATTATCCATCGATTTTTCGGGTTTCCTCGGGAGATTAGGTTACACTAAAATCTACCAACAAAACAAATGAAAACACCCTAACATATTCAAATTTTTAAAAGTTAAAAAAAATGAATATCGTATCAAACGATTTAACACTTTTGATTAATTCATATACAAAATAAAATGTGTTATGTAATAGAGATACTTATATAAAAATAATATAATGGAAGAAATTATATATAACGTATATATATTCTAGTTAATTATAATATCAATAAAGCGGGTATAGATTCGGGTAAACGGATACGGGTACGTGTACGGGTAATCGGGCGGGTATCACCAGAACCCGTCACCGAACCGGTACCCGGCTAAAATTTTTTATCAATACCTAAACCCGCATCCAAACCCGATAACCCGCCCCCGAATCCGGCCCAACCGGTTCGGGTTTCGGTTTTCCCCATTGGTTTCGGGTGCTTTTGCCATCCCTATCAACGGTTGCGAGGGAACAATATGTTGATTATCTAAAGAGCATACAAGGAGGACATGTGTACTCTCTTTTTTGGCTAAAGTAGTGTTTTGTCGTGAGTCCCACAATTGGGGAGCAGTAGTACTGTATGCTCAACGTAACCTGATGAATTCTACTAGGCCTGACGTGGCCTAAGATTATAGCTGAATCGCTAACAATTGTTTATTTAGAGCATCTCCAATGTATGCATTAATAGTGCAAAAAAAGAATCATTTTAGAATATGCTTGCACTAAAAAAATTTTTGCTCTAATATTTAGCACTAAAATTTGCACTAAATCTTTAACTATTCTATATTAAGTTATTTTATGTATCATTTAAACATTTATTTGTTTCTATCAATAATAAAAGTATTAATTTTGACATATAAGATGGAATATTTCTCAACACAAAACATCAAAGATATGTCCAATCTAAAAAAACAGTTTGGGTACAAGAGCAAAAGTTTTACAAAATTGTTCGTATAGTTTTGGACTGGTTGAGTTTTATTTACGGGGAAATGAAGGTTGACTTTGTGCAGTTAGTTTCTTTAGGAGGCATTTGGTTTAGGGGGTCCAACATAATTATTTGGATTTGGCTTCAAAACATATGTTTGGAGTAGGGGGATGGGGATGGCTGGGCCCACAAGAAACCAAATATTTGGGCATGTTAAAAAGTAGGCTAAGGTGGTGGGATTTAGAAAATGAATTGTCTTTTTGTGTAAACACAAGAGGTAGAGCATTTTGTCACCATTTCTTTTCTTTAAAGATTTACAAAAATATTGATTATTTGTTTTTTTTATTTTTTATTACATATGTGGGCCACTCTTGATGTCTAACCCAAATCTTTAGTGTAAATCCTAAAGTAAATCACAAAGTTAAACCCGTGAGAAAACAAACGCCTCCTAGTTTGTTTTGATCTTAAAATATAGTGTAGTTTAAGTATGTGAAATATTGCTTATTATTATTCTGTCATTATACAAATGTACATAGATTATAGCATATCATATGAAAAATAACATTTATATTATAACTGCATATCTCAGTTATTTAATATGTTCAACAATGCAATGACAAAAGTTAGAACCAAAAATACAAAACAAGGGTGTAAAGTAAGACATATAAATATTTAGTGCAATGAATAGTAATGCATTAGTTTTGGTGCATTTTCTTCATTACTATTCATTGCACTAAAATAGTGCAAGAGTTTAGTGCTTACATTGGAGGAATTTTGTAGTGTTTTTACATTATTTTAGTGTTAACAAATACAAATAGTGCATACATTGGAGATGCTCTTATGAACCTTGATAATGAGCTTGATTTTTGCATATATTTAATGGGTTTAAGCCACTAATATTGATATGCTATCAATAGAAATGAAGCATGCCAAGAATCGGACACAAAAAACTAATGCCAAAATGGACAACTACAAAAATCATTTTATTTAAAAAACTTACTCCGAATTTGATCCATTAACACCATGTATAGCATTGTTATATCTTATTTGATGTTGTTACACCAATCTAGAAAAAGATTGATGACGATGTTATGACTAGAACCAACGGCTAAAAATCAACAACAATTTGGGACCTCAAGCCAATCAAGTGTACTTGGTAACACCACAACGTGTTTTCTCAAACAACAAAAATTCCAGCCATTCGTCTTTTCTCCCTTTCATTTATTCAATTCAATGATAGAGCCAATGATATTTTGGTGGTGTCTTAATAATATTAAAATTTTACATTTAAAGTAAACAAAGTTTTATTAATATACCATCACTCTCCTATATATGCATTTATTTACTCTTTTTGTTCTAAAAACATTTCAAAATTTCTAAGCTTTGTTAAAATTTATGCTATGTTAACTAGAAAAAAAAAAATAAAGAAAGAGAGTGGTTGTCCGGCTTTCTCGACCTGGTATTAACAATTATTTTACTTCGCACAGGATACAATAAATGTATGGTTTATGGGTACCGAATTGAACATCTAATCATAAGATTGAGTGTTCAAGCATCAATGTAAATGCATATTTATTTAATAGCTCGAATAGTGTTAATTTTTTTTTAATAGTTCAAAAAACCTATCAAACTTTTTAGAAGTAAGTAAAAGTATTTAGAAACTCATATTTTCAAGCTTAAGAATCTATACGATATCGGTTTATATTTATAAACTCATATTTTCAAGCTTTTTTCTATCGTATTTAAATTAACAATTGCCAATTTGGTTGGAACTGTTAATCTACAATACCAAGTTGATAATTGTCAAAAAGAAGGCGCCGCAAGTTTAAGCAAAGTATTAAATCATCTTCTAAACCCATTAATTTTATACTTTGGGGGTGCTTGGTAAGGGGTTAAGGGGGTGGGGAATGAGTAAGGAATTCAAAAGGGCACACTTCACTCAAATTAGGTGCTTGGTTAGGGGTGTGCAAAGGTACTGATTACCCCGTAGTGGGTAATTAACATTATAGAATAAATTGAGGGGTAAGGTATTGATTACCCACTTCACTCAATCCTTTGCATTCTATTTCCCTTTCCCTTTACCTTTACCTTTCCTCACTTTGAATCAAGCGGACCCTTAATCTTTTGCATTTTTAATTTACATTATCTCTTTTGGGTTACTAAAATAACAAATTAGCTTATAAACCTATAAAGTTTTACATTTTAACACCCTCTTAATTTAGTAAAGAACAAATTAACCTTAAAACTTATTAAACTGTATGTTTTTACTTATTTACATCATTTCTTTATTATTAATAAGAAAAATCATATTATTAGTATGACAAATCATATCATGTTTAAAACTTTGTTTCGTAGTTACAAAATAAGGTTTTCGCATTCGCTGCAACGCGCGGACAATACTACCGCATTATGGTTCAATGATGAAAATTTTAATTTACAAACACGAAATTAAGTTGAAAATAATCCGAAAAAGATAAGTATACTATAATATAGTCTAAAATCACATAAACTCATGCAAACACAATTCTATAATATGAAAAAAATTCTATGTGTTTCATACAAACATATATTTTTCACAACCAAAAAAAATTGAATCAATAAAATATTAAATATAGTCTTAAAAGCCATGTATAACATGCTATAATTGTTAGTACAATACTACTCACAGGGACGGACTTAAGATTTTCAAAAGGGTGTTGCACGATTTTGTGTTTTATTTTCTTTTTTTTTTATCATAATCATTAAAAGTCGCACCATTTTTTTTTTTTTTTTTTTTTTTTTTTTTTTTTTTTTTTTTTTTTCAAGCTAAAGAAGCACTAAAAAAAATAATAATAAAGAAAAATAAAAAATAAAAATAGGAGGTTGCACATATCAAAGATAGACACATTTTGAAAAAATATTACATTATGTGACCCAAATTAGGTGTGACCCGTGCCATCACGGCATCTATGTAGATCCGTCCCTGACTACTCATAATAAACTACCAACTTAAGTATAACTACTCTATATCAAACTAAATTAAAACTAATTTTAAATGTGTTTATTTTAAACAAAACCTTAACAAAAGTCCAAAAAATAAATAAATAAATAAATAATTGTTAATACTCTGTAAGTTTCAAAACAATTGTCATTCAACAAAAAATACACATTTAAAAAAAATACAGGTGTTGTTTAGTTGAGAAGAGAATGATTTTTTTTTTCTTTATGAAAGAGTTGAGAATTTTGAAAACCCGTTTAATTAGAGTTATATTTTTCTTTTTTCTTTTTTTTTTAAAAAAGTTGGATTTATAACGACGGGCGGTGGCGGCGACAGTGCGCGGTAGAAGATGACACGAGAGATCATGGTTAGAATGATGTATGTTTTATGTTGAACAGATCCAATCTCTTTTTATTGAGAAATAAATGAGAAAAAAAAACGAAAAAAGTAGAATAGATTTTTCAGTTTTTTAGTTAAAATTTAGAAAATGAGAATTTCACTATTTTAATAGGTTTTCTGTTTTTTCATTTTCAAATGAAAAATTTTCTAAAAAAATAAAGTATTTCTCTCCAACTAAATACACCAATAATTTTCACTGTATTCTCTTTTTTACTTTTTAGTAATATAATTAAAGCCGTTTCTAAAGCTTGTAATAATAATTTCTAGTAAAAATAATATAACAAAGCTTGTAATAATAATTTTTTTTTTTATCAACAATTAAATAAAGACATTTAATAAAAGAAACTTGAAATATATCGAAAGGTAATAATAAAAGTGATTGAAAAGAGTTAAGGGCCACAAGAAGCATGGCGAGTTTGTATTTTGTAAGAATAAAAAAAGATTTGGTTTATTTTTAAGGAGCAAAGAGAAAGAGAGTGTGTGGAGAGAAAAAAGATTTGGTATTATTACTCATCAGAGGCAAATGGAGACTGCCATCTCCGGTCGACTCGCTCCTTCCCCTAATCATCCTCTTCTTCACCCCAAATCATCAGGTACTTATTTTTTTATTCTTTAGGTTTTGGATATTCAATTCGCTTTCTATTGAATAAATCTATGTACTAGGAGGGGTTTATAAGATGAGGTGAATTAAGTTAAATCAACTACCTTTGTAATTTAGATTTGCAATTGCTACCTCTAGAAGATTGGGACTCCTAGGATGATATATATATTCATTTGCACAATTTAACTATGTATAATCATAGATGGTAGTCTCGAATCGTATACAAGATTGTATCTGCATTTGGGAAACTATCTTGTTGTTAAAACATCTCTGTTGTATTCTGATGTGCATAACACTGAGTGTTTAGTTGCGGCCTTATTAATTACTCTGCAAAGCATCATGTGTCTTTGTTTGGTACACGGCCCTCGTGTGTTGGCTATGATTCTATTTTCATCATACAACACTTGTATGAGCTTTATAGAATATCTAAATATGTGTACATTAATCGTTATTTTATGGAGTTATGCTGTTCAAGAACTTTGCAAATTGCTTTGTCAGTAACATTTATGACTTTTGTTTTTTGGTTATGTGTCTTATTACAGGGGACAAGTACCTGCTTCATAAACAAAGCACAAAATGGATCACCGTTATGACAATGGCACCCCCGAGGCTCGAAAAGGGTGGTGGGGTGCTGGACAAGCCAGTAATAGAGAAAACAACTCCTGGCCGGGAGTCAGAGTTTGACTTAAAGTAAGGGCATCAGTTTATAGCTTAATATCACAAGAAAGTCTAGTGTGTGAAAATATGGTTATCTTGTTCTTATAGTTTCAACTTTTTAACATATATCGGGAGGATATGGCATCCGTATTCATCTAAGAATATGAGGCCGTGCCTGGACAGATTACATGTCTGTATTTTAGTATTTAGATTAAGTAAGATGGTTATGGTTTATAAGCACCTGGTAAAAAAGATGTTAATTGCGTAGTAGAGTGGGATAGACCCATATTTCGTACTTTTTTTTTTAGCACATGTACATCGATGCCATGAAGTGAAAGGTTAATAATTTCTCATATCCAACACCCAAATGCAGGTGTGATACCTAATACGAAAATGCCCATTTTAGATGACTAGCTCGCTTGTTCGTTTCACTATATTATATCATTCCCGTTACCTAACAACCAAGATGGTAGTGGGTGAATTTAACATCATTTTAGAAGCACACACTTTGAGAAACAACTTTGATACCCATTTTGGCCTACTTTATTTCTTCATGTGTTATTGACTTATTTGAGGTTTCTTTTTTAGCATGTATTGATACACTTGGCTGAATTTCTGTTTGGTTTCGTATGTTGATTGTCATCAATAATGTTTTATCTTTTCAAGCTTCAAACTTATGCGAAGGTGAAAACATTCTAAAAGATGGGTCTCCTATTTGTTACAGGAAATCAAAGAAAATGGCCCCACCTTATCGTGTGATGCTACACAACGACAACTACAACAAGAGGGAGTATGTTGTGCAGGTGCTAATGAAGGTTATACCTGGAATGACCGTCGACAATGCAGTTAATATTATGCAAGAGGCACACATCAATGGTCTCTCTGTAGTGATTGTTTGTGGACAGCCAGATGCAGAAGAGCATTGCACTCAGTTGAGAGGCAATGGCCTTTTAAGTTCAATCGAGCCCGATGGTGGAGGTTGTTAGAAAAGGTAAGTTAGCTTAAAGTACATGGCTGGCTCTCTAGTATGGTCGTTGTCATGATTTGTAAGTACTAGGATTGTTGTTATATGTCAATAATCAAAAGAACAATGTATAATGAATGATAAGCAACATGATTGCCATACGCTATCTCAATGTTGGGTCCTCCAATGGATGTATAGCATACTTGAGTTCAGGCTCTGTTTCAGTCATTGGTTGCAACCAGTAAGATATATGTCATGGTCCTCAAATACTCCCCGCATAAATGTTAGGTTTTATTTGTCGTGCAACTTTAAAAATGAGAAGCACGAAGCTTCAGTATCATTTTGCGTAGCATTTAAAAAGCTCAAGGGTGTAAAATGCTCATATGTTCTCGACACCTACCCTTGATGTCACCCCTTACCTATTTATTGGTAGGAATTTGGTAAGCATGAACATCATTAGTTTCATACCATTAGATGGTCAACTCATCATATATCATAAGTTTGTTTCAGTACAAGTCAAATATTTTGTTAAAGAAAAGCAAATACAAACATAAATTGAACTATGGTATCGTATATTTGATACAAGTAAATACACTTTCAATATAAAACCACACTTTAAATCAAGTCTTTTTGAAAATCTTGAAACTCAAATTGTTCTTTCAAGAAACGGATAGTCGGTGTAGCCAACAACAGGATCCTGCGTATAAAATGTGTCTCTTTTATGCTTATTTAGCGGAGCATCTAGCTCAAATCTTTTAGGCAAATCGGGGTTAGCCAAGAACGGACGACCATATGCTACAAGATCAGCATTTTTTTTGGCTATAGCATTGTTACCATCCTCCCTCTCGTACCCTCCAGCCACAATGAAAGTACCATTAAAAGCCTGTCTCATTGGTCCCAAACTGAGGGCGCATTCATCACTTCGCTCTTCTGCAGTTTTCATCCTAGGCTCCACCATGTGGCAATATAGAATCCCGTATTTATTTAGTGATCTAGCCATGTAAAGACCTAAAGCTTCTGGGTTTGAATCTCGCGAGTCCATGTGATTTGCAAATGGCGAGAGCCGGATGCCAACTTTATCAGCTCCAACCTCACTTGTGACGCTTTCTATTATTTCAAGAGGAAATCTGCAACGGTTTTCTAACGAACCTCCATACTTGTCGGTTCGATCATTGACTTCATCCTTCAGAAACTGCTCAACTAGATAGCCATTAGCTGCATGGATTTCGACCCCATCAAATCCTGTATATCTAATATTAGATTTTTTTGTATGAGCTGAAAACGAAAATAATTTGGATAAACTCTTCTTGACTTACCGGCTTCCATTGCATTTCGTGCTGCAATTCTGAAATCATTAGCTAGTGCAGGAATTTCGTCACTATTTAGTCTCCGAGGAGGTAGAAATTCAAACAGAACCTTACCGTTGCTATCGATCATAGGACTACATGGCTTATCTGTTGATGAAACTGGTGGCTGTCCAGCATTTGGCTCAAAACCTGCGCTTGGAATCAGATAACCAGAGTATGACACAAAACGCTAAAAGATAATGTACCATCTGCAACTTCTTAAATAGGGAAGCATTGAATTTTTGATAGTAGATGATGAAAAAAATATACTTTGTACGGAGACTCTCCCGGGATGCCAGAGTTGACAAAAGAAGATGCCGCCTTTTGCATGAACAGCATCCACAATGGGTTTCCAGGCATCAATGTGTTCTTTTGACCATATCCCAGGAGAATTCTTAAAACTTATGCCAAACAAAAATAGCTACTTAATAAGCAACAAATTCAGTCATAACTGTAAATTACCATCTAGGAAGTTCTCATTATAAAGTAGTAAAACATGCTTAAAAAATATAGACACAAATATGTTTTAAGGCAATCACATAGTCGTACCCTTGGGCAGCATGAGATATTATAGTTGCTTCAGAAATCAGAAAGCCCCCTTTGGTGGTTCTTTGAGTGTAATATAAGATAGCATGCGGTTGAGGAAGACTGTCATAAGATCTAAATCTAGTCATTGGTGCCAACACAATCCTGCAAAATTTCAAATAAACAGAAAGTCAACTTTTAAGGTACCTGCCCAAATGTTTGGATTTTACACCACTATAATCTACAGGTCAAAGAAAATACAGTTAATACTGTACCTGTGGGCAAGATGAAAATTACCCATTTTGTAATGGGTTAAAAGAGGGATCTGGTCTCTTTCTTGGCCTTCCATTAGTAGTTTACAAGTAACTCAGGATTATTGATATTATTTATAGCAAAGGGTATCCCTCATGAGTTTTTTTATATGACCACACTGTTTTTAAAATTAATTTAACAAAAGATAGTAATTTAAAATTTCTTTAATATATCAAGCAACTTGCTTATTTTTATTTTTTTTATGACTAACAAAATAATATATCAAGCAACTTGCTTATTTTTAGACAAAATAAATATATCACTATAGCTTTATTAGTATTATTTTTTATTTTTATTTTTATTTATTATTATTTTTTTTTATGACTAACAAAATAATATATCAAGCAACTTGCTTATTTTTAGACAAAATAAATATATCACTATTTTTGTTTCTGGTAGATGGATAATTGTTCTGTTTGAAGCCATTTAGCTTGAATTAACATAGTGAATTAGAAGATAAGCATTAGTCCGTTACACTTTTGATCTATCTATATGTTATACATTTAAAACATTACATTTCTATCTTGAACGCAGTTACCCAGGCGTGTAATTATTCTATATATCTAAAGCCCAGGATTTGGGTGCTTCAAAATGTTGTAAAAAATAGTTGAAATAACAGTAAAACATGCTCCATATTGCTGTACAGAACAGTTGGAATAACAGTAGCCATAAACAATTGAATAACAGTACACATATTCTTTCTTTATGAGGCCCAAAAATCTCCCAATCCTTCCAGATTCATCTATTCTTAAAAAAAAAAAAAAAAAAAAAAAAAAAAAAAAAAAAAAAAACCGCTGACATTCAAATAACACTCAAACCCTAGATTCTTCCACATCCACAAATCCCAAATCACACACACATCACACGGGCCAATGGGTAGGGTATTTTTCCCCTACAAGTCGTATTCGGTGGGTTTTCTGGCAAACCACGCATCTCTCGCTCTATTGCATACGATTGTGTCACTTTGATTGATATGTGAAGGTAAGTCATTTACTTTCGATTGGGTTTGGGTTTTAGATTATTGTATGAATCAATATATGAATCATAATTAGTTTAGTGGTTTTAGTTTTGGTGGTGATTACAATTTTGGGCTATGCGTATAATATGTTTGATGAAATGTCTGGGTTAAGAGTAGTGAAGTTGCAACTTTTTGTTTACATTAAAAAGTTGCATTCTTTCTCACATTAATGTTTTGTGCAGGTTTTATTGAGGATTTCATTGCTGTGGACTCCCATAATTAGGCACCATTTTTGTATTCCAGGTACTTCCATTTTTTTTCCTTGAAAGTGTTAATTTAGATTTATGCGTAGGTTGTTTTAGTATTTTTAGCATGTGTTGGTGTATTACTTTACAATTTGATTTTACATAGTAGGTATTTAAGTAGCGCGTTTAGGAATCAATTAGAGCTTATGGCCCCTTACAGGTTTGCTTACTTAAGCTTATGGTGCCACATGTTCCTCGGGCTTGAAAGGGCAGGAACTTTGATTGGTCAGGTTTTCTACCTATGCTAAAATTGACTGCAAGGCCTTTTTATGATGATATGAATGGTAAAGGAAACTGTCATCCTAAATTTGTAATAAGTGATAATTGTAGCATTGTTGTTGTTCTTAAGGCACTTTCCAGGGTTTTTTTCAGGTTTTTTTGTTCGAGTTTGTGTGTAAGTACCCTTTTGTTAATTTAATTTGCTTATGTGTTTTTTGAATTGGATTATCGATGAATGCAACGTTCACACTTCTCACAAGAAATGCAATATTTGCTATGCTGGAAGGATCAATAGGATATCTTTCAGTTGTTGTTGGTGCATCTTATTTCCTGTCATGACATCAGTCTATTTTGGTAGTTTCCTTTTGTCGTAGATATATACATTTTGTTCAATATGCTCTTTTTTTGTTTATGAAATTTAACTTACGTGTTATTGGGATATTTAGGTGAATATGTCACACTTATTGGAGTACGATTGAATGGACTTTAAATGGTCGATTGTGGTGTCGCAACGCAGTTTGTACCCTCAAAGGTAATTTCGCCGTCAAAAAGTTAGATTACTAAGGGTCAAGCTCATAAACTCATTTTTAGTTTAAAAGATTTTTATGAGCATTTTTTTTTATTATGTGTGCATATATGTAATATATATTTTTTCAAGCAGTCGCTCCCGTTTTCAGTACAACTTCGCACTATCATGGAAACTTGACGCTAATATCAGGTTTGCTAACCTTACGCAAGATACATGCATTACTTCTTTATTGTGACTGCAATATTATAAGTATGTATTTGAACTTATTTAGGGGCTTTGAGAAGAATGACTAAAACGATTATGTTGAAGAGCTTATCCATTAAGCGAGGGGAAATGTAGGGGTATGATTTCTATTAATAAAAGTTGATTCAAGTCAATTACTCTTCGTTTTAACATAGTGCTACAATGTTAATTTGCATCCTGTTAATTTTTGAATCTGATATATGTTATATGTGCAGGTGATTTATTACTACTCAGTTGGTTTGGATGAGATGGTTCCCAAATGCTGAAAATGAGAATGCATTATATATAGCTGCAAAGCTGCCACCCTCTCATCGACTAAATGTCATCCAATAGTTGCGAAAACATATGCACCAACTGAAAAACAAAAGCTAAAACTCAAAATAGAAAAGAAACACAAAGACATATATTGTTTTACCTAACTGTTTCTTAATTCGTGATTTGTAGGGATGAAGGGACTTTTACGTGGTTAATGGAGCAAACTCCAGCTCCCAAATGTTGTAAAAATCGTGAATCGGTCTTGAGGCGGTCGAGGGCCGAGTTGCATTTTTTAGCCGATTAATCGGCCCAAAACCTTGTAATCGCCGATTAATCGGCCGACTTCCTTGTAAATGTCTCCAAGTTCCAGGGCATTGTAGCTTGGAATCGGCGATTACAAGGCCTTGTAGGCCATTTTTTGCAACATTGGCTCCCATACTATCTGCCTCAGAAAACCCAACCAACCAAAACACTACCTGAGACTACTCCCAGTGTTGATGATTTCAATCATTTTTGGTACGTTATTTTGCCACTTCCGTACTCATTTCATTATGTGACAAATACGAATTACGTCTTTTTGGATATTACAACTGCTTGAACTATATTCATAGGCCCAATATTTGCATATCTTTTTTGTTTACTTATTTGCTATGGGTGGTAATATGGCATTGAATCTGTTAAGGATTACTTTTAGTCGTGTGTTGCTATTATAGGTGAACGAGATATGGTTAGTTTCAATTATATTTGGGCGTGTGCAGGTTCTAATGATTTGGTAACACATTGTTTATTGTTGTAAAATTTCTCTTGAAAATGCAAACATAAAGCTATTGTTGTAATATTCAAATTGAGCACTGTAATGATATACTTAACTGACTGCATTATGTGATGAATGTTAAATCTTTATGCTCATTATTATTGTTGGCACAGAATAATCTTAAGTACATTAAGGATGACATAAAAGCTTTTGACACGGCATTACAGTGCTCAATTTAAAGTTTTCAACCATTTGAGGCGAATGAATATGAAAATTAGTTTTGGAGTTGTGTTACCACTGATGAATCAAGGTACGAGATTACGCCTTTTGCACTCTTTTATAGGTGTGTTTGGTGTTTCCTAGTTGAAAGTGGTCTTCTGATCATATAATCAGTTTTGGACAAATAGGATGCTTGCTCATACAAAATCAAAACTTTTTATATGTAAATTTCAGGGCCGCAGTTCAAGGAATGTATCAGGAACAAAGAGCAAAGCCCAAAGCGAAAGTCCTACAACCAGAACCAAGTAGACAGATAGCCTTTAGGGTTTATGTGACAAATTCTGGGTTTTCTTAATTACTTTCTCAATTCCACGGAAGCAAACGCCTTTCAGAAACATCTTTGAGAAGAAGGTACGACCTTTTTGGATGTTTATGAAGCTCATGCAGGGTTGTATATTTAGTCTCATTCTTAAAGCGAACTTAATAAATAAAAATATTATATTTATGTTGATGACTATTTCTAAAACAGTTTGTATATGTTTTCAGTTTCTTGAGTCGTTTCATGGGGATTCCGCATCTGGGTTGAAATCTTTTGTTTGAAGAGGGACAATTAACGATGAAAAAGTGAAACCGGATGCAGGTTAGTTCCTGTTTGTAACATCTTGCAACTCTTTGATACACCAAGAATACGTCCAAAATCAGCTCATAAGCTTATTATGCTATAATTAGTTTAGAAAAAAATAGGCCTATGTTTCCAGTAAGAAACTTAAATAAACACCCCTTTGGTCATGAATTTTTTCTCAGTTATTTATAGGTTATAAAAACAAAAGTTAGAGATAGTCAGTAGCAATGGACCAACAATCACCACTCTGACTATGTATAAAAGTTTTGCTTCAAAAATATGTAGTCACTTCTATTTTGTATAGTGTTATTGTCTTAGATGATTAGTAGTGTAACAAATCTTACCAATCTGAGTCCGCGACACAGCGCAAATATGTAGAGGTGAAAATTGAAAGGATGGGCAAGTCACACGGGGCTGGGTATAATGTCAAAGCGGGTTACTTTAGTACATATTGCAACAGTCTAGACGGATTATGTTTCACCTGCTAAAACTTCAAAAAGATGACTTACGAACTTTAATAAAGATTATTTAGGTCGATCGATTCACTATGACCTGGCACTATTACCATGTCTTAATGCCACATTTGCCTACATAGATATGTATGAACCTTCACCTTTTTGACATCCTCCAAAATTGTCCGCCTTGTATACTACATTTTCTTTTTTTGTCAGTTCTACAATTTCCATTCTATTAGAAATACTTCAGCTAAGTAGTTTTTTAACATAAGTGGCACTTTTTTTGGACATGAAACTAGCTAGCATTACCATAGTAGACGGTGTTCTGGAATGGAAGGACTACATGCATATGTTTTGTATCAAAATTTATTTGCAACTTTGTAAGGCCAATTTGTAGGCATTTTCTTTGCTTCCTTGCAACTAAATGTATTGTTTTACTATTTGTTAGCCAATATGGCGACAATGGTATAACTTTGATTTCTATGTAATATAGAGATAAATATATCAGTTCAGCATGTTTTGCCTTTCGAAATAAAGCCACTTATAATCTTAATATGGTTTTTCTAATCATTTAAATCACAACTCCAATCAGTGAGATGAAAACCATATTATCTTTAATAGATATTGAAAAGGGCAAAGATACTGTAAAGGTCACAAGGGATAAATGAATTTATCTTTGAGACACTTCAATTATCCAACTTTATAATTGTTTGCTAATCATTTTTTTGTTTTCGTTTAATAGGTCTACAAGCAAACATCGTTGCAACAAGTTTTGGTCCAATTGTTGACATAGATCCTCAATACAATGAGACCTCACTGAGAAACTTGGTACGTAAATGCTACTATATGCTTATTTTAGCGTCACACAAATAACCCACGTGCAATATTTAAGGGGTTCGTGACTATCTGGTAGATAAAGATCGTGAGATTTTCAACTTTGATTGCAGATTGTACTGGAAGAGTAGATATTGTTTGAATTACATATCAGAGTTGACTTAAAAAATTGCGAATTTCTTATTGATGGTCACAATGATCGAATGTGTATATTTTCTTGCTGCTACAAGTTTCCAGTTTGAAATGGCCATTTGGTTCTGTAAACGTTTTTTTGTTGGTCATTTAAGTGGTGTTTGAGGCTGCTGCAAAATTGGGTTTTTAACAAGCTGCCAACGATATGTTCTTTTGTTGCTAATGTACAATTTTGGTGTAAGTTTTAAATACTACTTTGTAACTATATTTGTGTTGAAGGCTAGATTTTGTTTGTAAGTTGAATAAGTTAAACATATTTTGTTACCAACTAAAAATGTTTCCCTTTTATATTTTACCTTTCTATGTTGGAAATAATATTATTAGCAAAAGACATACAAAGTATATCTGTTCTCAAAAAACACCATGTTATTGTTTGACTTTGGAATGCAAACTTTATACCGAGATTAGCCAAAAAAATGGGAGGAGGAAAAAAAAAACGCAAAGCACTCACTCGGCAACGCGCGACCTACCACGCTCGTTCTATATATGGTGGAAACGTTTTATGATTTGAGAAACATAGTAAATTGTCACGCATAATTGTAGATAAGACATTGAGATTGCTAAACGGGAACATATGGAAATGCCTACCCTGTGGACTAAGTTTATACATGATCAGTCTCTCCTTATTCTATGAGTAGTGAGTGATTTATGCAAATATGTAATTGGAATATCTATGTTCTACACACATTAGGTAACGGTATACGTTTTTACTTATGGACTTCTATTATTGGTGAAACAAAATGTTTTCATCCTGACATTCTTAATAACCATAAGTTTTAGTACTTGGATTTATATGAAGCACGACAACACTCGAATGGATAAAAACTATATAGTTTATGTAAAAGTACTATCTTTTGTTAAATAAATTTTAAAATACAATCTTTTGTTAAATAAATTTTAAAAGTACTATCTCACATTTTTAGCTTTTAGCATTTATCATCACTCCTTATAATTCAAGTCAAAAAACCTCACAATTATTTTTCATTTTCTATTTGATTTTAAATAAATACATTTAATTAATAATACATATACATTAAGAAATGTGTTTGTGAACCAATGTTTTGAAACCCGGGTTTGGGATCGACCCGGCCAAGTTACCGGGTCACCGGGTCAACCCGGTTAGACCCGGTTTTACGCACATTTCCAAAAATCGATTTTACGCACAAATATGAGTGAATAAACACCATAAGAAAGTTATATCAAACAAAAATAGCACCTTAATAATGACAAATAAATAAAAAAGAGTCAAAATTTAAATTTAAAAAAAAAAAAAAAATAGAGAAAATCCAAACCCGGCCGGGTTTCGAAACCCGGGTCACTCAAAACCCGGCGGGTCACACCGGTTGACCCGGTTTTAGAAACCCGGGTCAAAACAACCCGTTTTTTGACCGGGTTCCGGTCCGACCGGTTCGACCGGCCGGGTCGACCCGGGTTTCAAAACGTTGTTGTGAACTACAATAAGAGAGCTAGGTGCATCAAGGACGAATAACTATTAGCCGTGTGTCACCTCATTGCCACCTTATCATCCTACCAATAACACACCGATAATTTAAACACCTTCCCTAGCAATAAAACCATTGTTTAAAAAAATAAAATAAAAAATAAATCACAAAAGCCAAACATTCCAAGAACCAAATTGAATAATCAAATTGATTACATGTATATGAGTTTATTTTAATTGGATCAAGTTAAATACTCACTTAGATAATAAGAAGTAAAATGACTGATAAAGCTAAGTGTATCTAGTTGTATGTTTAAAATGATATTTAAACAAAGGTGAATCTATATTTGCCATATTTACTCAATGTATCCTAAAATACATCGTAAATCCATGCATTAAAAGGTTATACTTTAAGCAAATATAACATTTTAATATTTAAGTTGCTTTAAGCAAATATAACATTTTAATATTTAAGTTGAGAAATATGAAATGCTCCCTTTTTACGGATACTGACGGTAGAATTTAAGCGAAGGATGGTTTAAAAGGTAGAAGATTCTGAAGATGCACACATGACACAACCATGTTTGGTCCTTATTTGGGCTACGTATCTGCTAATTTGGGTTTCTAAATTAAATATGTGGTCTGCGAATAGTCGAATGGAGTTCAGGAGTTGGGCCAATGTTAAAAAGTCATCGGGCCTTGTAGCTACTAATCTGCTATTATCGTTTATTGGTGAAAAGTATTATTCTAGATATAGACTAAAAATGAAAAAGCTCAAGAATGGCCCAACTCATAGCAATTAGAGGTGTCAATTTGTGTCCAAAATAATAGGCGAATTTTTAATAAATTTGGGTACATTTGGAGCTTTTTTTTTTTTTTTTTTTTTTTTTTTTTTTATTATTATTATTATTATTTTTTAATTTTTTTAAATGGGCATATATTGCTCATTTAGAAATAATGGGCAAACGTTTTTCTCTCAGTTCGAGAATATTAAATTGTTTTTATGAAAAACTTATAGATATAGTATATTTAGTTACTTATAAATATAAATGAGGTATTACGTTTGAGGAATTTTTTTTTGTTGTTTTAGGTCTTTTCCAAAGTGATTCCTATAACATGCTCCCGTTTGGCCCGTGCCCGTTTAGCCCGTGTCCGTTTAGCCCATGCCCGTTTAGCCTATAGCCCGTAGCCCGTGCCCGCCTATAGCCCACCCGTTTTGCCACCTAAACATAGCATACACCATAATTTTGCATGGTCACTCCTAGTGCACGAATTTCTGTTACGTGTTTGGTGTTCTGAGACTGGTTTTGCAATGACCTCGTGTTCTTGAGATTGAAATACAAGAGAAAGGAAAAGAATTGGAAAGAAATTGAAAGATGTTATGTTCTCAAGATTTTTTATGGGGAAGAAAGTAAAAGAAATAGAAGGAAGAAGAAGGAAGATGTAGTGTTTTTTTTGGTATAAAATGTTCCGCCTAGATTTTTGGGTAACCCTTTTACCCAAAAAATGTTCCGCCCAACTTTGGAAGAAGAGGAAGGAAGAGAAGTAGTTCTCTTCCTTTCTTTTCTCTCATATATATTCTCTTCTTTTCTTTTATGAACTTAACTCGAGAACACAGCGTGAGAGATAAACCTCATTACCTCGAAGACTGTTTATGTAAATATTCAGAAAAACACAAATGGTGAACATTACAAATTAATTGCATGTATTTATAACTAAAATTAACATTTAAACTAAAATAAATTTTAAAGAACATTACAATTAGGGATGGCAACGGGGCGGGGAATGTCGGGGATTGTACTTGCCATCCCCATCCCCGTTTTCCACTCTCCATCCCCATCCCCTTGCCCATCCCCAATGGGGAATTGCTTTGCATCTCCATCCGCATCCCCAATGAAGATCGGGGATCCCCGTGGGGATTTAGGAATTCTCCACCCTTATGAAATAACATAAAAATTCCACAAACTCGTCGAAAATTTAAAGAATGTTGACTAATAAAGTACCTCAACAAATGTACATCGCACATAGTTAAATTAATTACAATTTCAATTCAACTTTAAAGCATCGTAAACATTGCAACACTAAATATAATATGAACACAATATGTATCATATGTGTGTATCCGGATGAAATAGTTAAGTATTATGTAATTGGTACTTATACTTCCAATTCATAATGTGTTTGATCTAATAAATATCACATCTTTTATATAATAAAACAAAACTCCAAGTGGCGACTTTTCTATTTCAAAAAAACTAAACCATACCTTATTTAGTAATAATATTATTTAAGAAAAAAGATTATTTTCTTATTAGGTAACATTTTATATTTATTATAAATACAAAAAATATATATAAGATGCAATTAACAATAAGATTAAAATTTTTAAAAAATTATCTTTAATAATAAAAAACTATAATTAAAAATCATAAATCAAACAAAATAAATATTAAATTATTTATTTTTTAATAAATAAAAATATATGATTAAAAAAATTTTAAAAAAAAACCCGCGCAATTTATTTATTTTTTAATAAATAAAAATATATGATTTAAAAAAAATTAAAAAAAAAAACCGCGCGTGCGCAGGTATTATAACTAGTTTGCATATAAACATACATGCCGATATTCATAAACATATGTTCATGTTCATATACAAGTTAATCGAGTATAGATAAACGTAAACCATATAAACTTTAAATAATTATGCACTAGAAATATTGGGGTCGGGGTCGGGGTCGGGGTCGGGGTAGGGTTCGGGGATTTATGTTATCCCCATCTCCACTTCATCCTCGGTTTAATATTTCAGGGAATTCTTATCCCCATTCCCACCCCGATCAACTCGGGGATTCTCCAGTCAAATCTGATTTGGGGATCAGGTCTCCATCGGATACGGAACTTTTTTGCCATCCCTATTAAAATTACAATTAAATTAAAATGTGTGTGACCCTAGAAAGCAGAATTTAGAAACTGGTATGTCACCCGGTGCCAAATAATTTATGTAGAGCATATATTTATCATGGCTCATGAGATAGATATACGGAGTATATATATAGACAATAAATAATGATCATATCGATTACTAAATTACTACAATAATGACGCAACGTAATGGTCTGCTGTAAGGGTCAAATCTTAATATTTTAATTGTTACAATATATGTTTCTAGATTGCGTATTTAATTATAGTAATACAAATTGCATGCATAATTAATTTATGATGTCACTTGCGCAACACGTATTTGCATGAAGTTTTTCCACATTATTGCCATGCTTATATTGTATCAAAATACAATATATTACAGTAGTATATATAATGCATTCAGCCACTAAACTTAGACATTAATTATTCAATATTATGTTGTACGCTACAAGTATTGATTTGTTCTTGAGGTGATCATTTACTAAGGTCTAAGGCAAATGTATATTCAATTATGGTCGTTAAAACATAAAACCATGTCCATCAGTCCAAGTGTACCGATTAGGAAAAATTGTTGATAAAGTCTAAAGATTTTAGCTAAACGTAGTAACGTACTAAAACATCTTAACTTAAATAGCCATCTAGTTCTGTCAATTAGGTTTACTTCTTTTTGACGTTTGGATAATGTTTCAACTATCGTTCTCAATGTTTTATTGACTTTGTAATGGGAAATATATCACCACTCGGCAAGAATATAGAAGCAAAATAATTTTACAAATATCTGTAATTAAATAGAAAATTATGAGGGTTGCAAAAGCGTTCAATCCAATTCTGAAAACTTCTGAACCCTAGTTGACATCAAATTATAGAGAAAAAGCAAGAAAGGTTGTCAATCTAAAACTTCTTCCATATGCCATATCATGTACTCTTTTCGTTCCAAAATATATGACTATTTTAATTTTTTGAATTCAATTTTGATATTAAATATTTTTATTTACATTATATAATACTTGATTAAAATTATATCAATGGAAATATATTTAAAATAAAATTTATTTATATATTTTGCATCACATATTATTAAAAAAAAACAAAAATATTTAAGGTTAAATTTGGATTCAAAAAATTAAAATGAATTTATATTTTGAGACGGAGTAATTTTTTTACACGTAAGTATATAGTGGAGTAAATCACAAGTTGTAATAATTGTTTGTATTTTCTTTTGTTTCTCTCGTCTCTTTGTTTTTTTAGAATGACAACTGAATTAGAAGCTAGCAAGTTGCTAGACGAGAAGTTACAAAAGGTGGGATAGATAATTGGCACGGGTTATTAAACCACTCTATTCGATTTAAACAAGAATTTTACATCTGGAAGTAATCTAACTGAAAGACAAGAGCTTAATGTCATTGAGTAGGTGATAGGAGAATTTTACACGGGGGATTGATCGTTCTTTAAAGGAATAGTGTTGTGAAGGTCTGAAGTGTATGACAACATAGGTACAACGGTTAAGGATTATTATTTTTTTTCAATTTGTTTTTTTGTATTTTTATTATTTTTTGTATAAACCAAAAATCTCGGGGTTTGAAGACTGTGTGTTTAAAACTACTAATTAAACTAATTAGAACTAAATTAAACTACTAAATGGAAAAGTAAAAGTGGTAACTCTTATGATAGGTAAAGGTATTCACTTAGATTATCTTTACTCCCTAGTTATCTTTTATTGATTAGTCAAATTGTCACATCCTTGTTTTAATTGGCTCGTTGTATTCCTTTATTGTCGTACGGTGGTGCCAATGTCCCTAACTCTATGAATGTATAAGTCTTCTCTAGAAAACCCTAGATCCACAAGTGACAATTAAGTCGTCTCCTTAGTATCTCCTACTATCTACAAGCCGCAATTCATGCAATAAATACAATGAAAATAAACCACCAGTGCACTCTAGGGTATGAAGGCATTTAGTCGGATTTACAAGCTAACACATAAAAGTTTTAAGCCAGTTTTCCTATTCCTAACGCAAGACAATCAATTAAACAAGAGACGACAATCAATAATCAATAACTAGGTTTATTCAAATCTAAGCAAGCATTAATTAATTTAGCATAACATGTTAAAGTGAAGAAAAAAAAAAAGCATATAATCAAACAACACATAGACATATTGAATGATTAAAGAGGGATTACTTAACTTCAATAAAACATGAGTATGGTGGCTGATAAAGCCTTAAAAAACTGATGAAAATTGTCTAGGGTTTCACATCTCCAAAGTGTTACACAAATTATGAAAAACATGCGAAAATATATATAGTATTCCACTTGTGAAGGCGTCACGTTATGGTTGTGACGCTACCAGCCCGCCGTCATTAGGGTTTCGTCTACAGCTGAGTCACCGTTGTGACGCCGTCACTATGTAACTCGTGACACCGTCATGAAATGTTTCAATGGTGGTGATGCCGTCAGCTTCTAAACTCTCTCAAATTGTCTGAGCCGTCACTTATAAAATTTCATCAAATCTTCTCGTCCAAATGCAAGTGACGGCGTCACGTTGGGATTGTGATGCCGTTTGGAGCCCTTTTCCAGACTTTCGTAACTTGGTCATTTTCTTCACTTTCTTTTCCAAATTAGCCCAAAACATGCTGGTTTTCATCTTTTGCGTCTCAAGTACCTAAAATGCAAAAAGAAACGATTTAAAGCAATAATTGATCAAATACCTACGAGTTTAGGGCTAAATGACCCCTTAAAAAGGTTTGTTTTAAATCCTTATAAGTAGGAGATCTTTGCTAGCTCGCTTGTTGGAGAAGATAATATTATTTCTGAATCTCCATAAGCACCATACTGTGATTTGAGCAACATCATCAAAGAGCGAGTGTATTGCATCATGTAGGTTGTTGACTGAAATATTGGTGATGCACCACCAATATATGATTAGTTTCCAAGTCTTAGTAACAATACAAGAACAACTACTTGATCTTTCATTTCAAGATCTTCATCTCACATTGGACATCTCATACAATCAAGTTCAACACCTCTATGGTCAAGATTAAATTTTGTGGCAATCTTCGGTTTGATACCCGCCAAGTATTGATATTTATCTTCGATGGGACAACTTTATTCCATTTATTTGGCTGAGACACCATAGTACGAGACATATAAGTGATATGGAGTCTCATTGCTTTAACTGAGAATTTTCTAGTGGGATCAATTGTACAGACACATGAATCTTCATCAGTAGTGAGGTATAAGTTGGATATGAGACTTACCAGGTTGTTGATTTCTTCAATCTTAGGGCTAGTGCCAACTTCCCTACGCCAAGCCAATTGGAAGTTAACCCCAGGAGTAGTGACAAGGCTCATAGGACAAACCCTAAATGTTGATAGTCTGAATGAAGAGAACAGTTGGTTTTCTTTCATACACCAAACAATTTTGATTGGTCTCCAAACTGGACAGATGCAAAAACAAATTGCAAAAAGGTAGTCCGCCTAATCAAATGCCAAGCCAAAAACTTATTTTTGACCATTTTCTAATTTTCTTTTAAAACGAGATAGTAAATTAATCCTCAAGTCTAATTGACCGTCCTCAGCCTTCATAATATGGTACCACGAACCCGATTTGACTCTAGAGAGGTGTTATGAAGACCACCCGTAGGTCAATGAATTGATCGGATAACTTTGCACAATAAGGCGTGATTTTCCTATCTCATCATTAGAAGTTTTAATAATATACTTTTTTGCTATTTAAAATAATTCATACCATCTAATTGATAAAATATATACTTTCCTTATATTAGGAATATCATGTATCATGTATGCGTATACAAATATTAGTATATGTTTTTTCAGAGGTGCCTTATATATACGAAATAACAAAATGAGAAATGAAAATTGTTGTTGGAAAACACTAGGGTTGCCACATATGGCCAATAATACGGCATGTGTACAGAGTAGTTGTGTTAGTTATTTCTCAAATCATTTTACAAAATAATTGAAAATATTCAGTTCATTTTTTTGGTAATCATGGCTTCCGTTTTCTGACCGGCTAATTCACAAAATTTGATACCATAGCTCAATTTAGTTCATTTTTAATACCAAAGCTCAATTCTTTATCAATATTTATGTAACAAATGCCTTTCAAAAAAGAAATATTTGTTTAACAAACATAATACTCCATTTTCGATGACTATATATCTAACCTGAAATCACGTCTTTAATATACGTATCATAAAACTATGTTAGTTTCATTTGGCAAATTTAATTCATAGCCTTTTATTTCAAATAATTCTTATTAAATAATGAGGGCGAACACTCGACAAAATGGCTTTTGTCTCTATGATTATGACATGAAATGATGTGCTACGCATAGAGAAAAATTGAGTCACAGTGACCACTAGTAAAGTGACATCTGGCATATATGAACTTTTAAAAATTAATTGGAGTTGTTAATTCACGTCGAAGAAAACAAGATGGACAAAGTGGAAACATGATATTATTCATTTAATCGTTACTATCAAATCTCAGTTGACCTTTGTTCCTTGGCTTAGAACAAGCGATGTAATATTTTTTTATTAACAGTCGATTATTTAATTAATAATTGAAAGAAATTGATCAGCTAGCATGTCTCCCTAAAACCGTGTGTCCCCTAAATTATTTTACTTCATATTAGTCATTTGAGATATAATTGTATATTGTGATCGTTAAAGAGTTGCCCAAAATTATAAGTCAGTAAAGTAAGCGTTTGTGAATTCTTAAATTTTGTGAGTCAACCAACCCGTTATAAGTACTACGTACTCGATATCCTAGTGAAATTTACGTCCTACGATATTAATCTCGTTACAAAAAGATTGTGAAGATGAAAACCAATGCAAGCGCGCAGTCATTATACGTTCTGAAATATTTACGCCAAGTATTAAAGATCATTATATGCACCCATTAAACTATATAACTTGATTCACTAGTATTAATGTCCACAAAAATTGTTTAGAGTGTGATAAAAGGCTGTTCCTTTTGACTTTAAGGGTGCATTTGGTTTATAAATGAGGTTGAATGAGATTTTGATTTGGTAAAAAGTAAATGATAAAAGAGAAAATTAATAATTATTTAAATTGTATATTTGTTTATATTTAAATTGAGTTATTGTACATTATTTTGAATAAACCAAAATAAGAAATAAGACTAATAATGAATAAATATGTGGTTAAAAATTTTAATAAAATAAAAGGTGTAATATTGATTGGTTGAAATCATCATAAGTGTCTACTTTCATTACAAATTAAACCGTGTTAGTAAAATAAAAAAGTACCAAACAGTTTATTTGTGGTTTCTTTCAATCCAAACTCATTAATAACTATACACCAAACGACCCTAACCAAATCAAGGTTCAAACTTCAAAGCTAGCCAATAACAAATTTATTTTGCCAACTAAAAATATTATTATTATCATTATTATGTTATGATCAAGTTTATAGTAGGACTTGTATTTACAAAAGAATATTATGTCACAGCTCAACTTGTTTATACCACAGAAACAGAGGCATGCACATGTGGGCGCAATTTGCATGACCTTCTGGTTATAGTATGATCAGCATATTAGTATGTCAAGCGTATAATAGAGATAACTAATGAGGTACGATTAAGAGAACAATATTGATCATTTGGTTAGGGTGGCAAATTTGGTACGTTCGTCACCAAAGTGCGGCAGCTCACAAGTTATAAACTACGGAGTATGTTGGTACAACAAACATGAAGTTATTATGTCAACTTTCTTAGAAATGGAAAGCTTTGTCTGTTTAAAGTATAGCGTGGCGCCAATTACTTAAAACCTGTGAATTACTGAGCCAAAATTGTAGAAACCATAATTAATACGTGAGGAAAAGAAAATGGCGCCAATTACTTATAACCGCATGCGGGGTCCATAACACATCACAAAAAATACCCTGTTCACTCACAAAAAAAATGGCGCTCGTAAATTGCCTGGCAAGACAAAAATAGCGAGCGAATGGCACCACCACCGGTGCAGAATGGCGGCGCCGTTAGGCAAAAAAACCAATGACGTGTTAACGTCCCTTGCACCATGCTCTCTAACTTTGACAAACTGAAGCATAAATGAACCTATAATAATAATACCAATAATAATAAAGATGAAAGAAAACGTCTACCACAAGAAATCTTTGGACACCTCGGTGCATAGCAAATATGGAAACACTTGAAGAATAATGGTGTCATATACAAAGTTCGTTAGACAGAACACCAAGAAACCATGCAAACATTTCCTCACAATTGGTAGAGCTTTCAACAACCTTACCCACCATTTATCTGCACTTTTTGTAAGGTCAAACATGGGATTTCGTTTTGTCAAATATTCATTAAACTTACCATATTTCAAGACCTAACCAGCGGAAGTTTCATCTCTTAGTAAGATAATTATGAGTTAAAAAAAATTATTCGTCAAATAAGCACATACGGTATCTTGCTCAATAGAACAAGCTTCTTTCTTTTCACCATGTTTTTTCCTGAAAGACGTATATATTATTTACAATTCTACACATACTCATTAATCTCACGCTGTAAACTCTAAAACCTGTTGGCTGATGACCTCACAAATACCGTTATATTAGTAGCCCTTGATACTTTCACCTTGTTTTCTAGTAATGCAAGGTAAAAGGGGAGACACGTTGGCATAATATGCATTTATGGAATAATAATACTAAAAACAGCTTTGCTATTTATTAAAATTTTGAAAAAACAATAATCTTAAGAAAAAAAAGAGAGGTTGATTGTAGAAAGAGGCTAGCTAGTACCAAATCCTTTTGAGTGTCAAATCCTTCTGACCTCACAACATTTGACACATATACATTTCTCATGTATATATATGGCAGTAACCATCTTCCAATTTAGAAATACCTTCAACTTTCACTATTTCTTCAGAAAAGAAAAAAAAAAAAACAAAAGCAAAGCTTAAGCTTCAATCTTTTCGCCAACAAATATCTCTTCCATTTAAGATCACCGAGAATTAAACCCAAGTCGAAAACATCAAGAATATGGGAAGGTCACCATGTTGCGATAAAACTGGACTCAAGAAAGGGCCATGGACAACAGAGGAAGACCTTAAACTAACACAATACATTGAAAAACATGGAGCAGGCAATTGGCGAACACTTCCTAAGAACTCTGGTGAGTGTGTGTGCTTCAGTCCTCGTTCCAGTTGTCTTGATTTTAGTATTAGATTTGTATGTAGTCTAATGTTTAAATAATTTATCTGTACTTATAGGTCTTCAAAGATGTGGGAAAAGTTGTCGCCTTCGATGGATAAACTACTTGAGGCCTGATATCAAGAGAGGAAGATTCTCGTTCGAAGAAGAAGAATCCATTATCCAACTACATAGTGTTCTTGGAAATAAGTAAGTTCACATAATATTTGTGTTCCCGCTAAGTACCTTATGGTATTGGTTTAGAAATACGCACATACCACTGTAGATATAAAGGTCTAATCAAGTTAAATTATCTCACAATAGGTGGTCAGCAATTGCTGCTCGTTTGCCTGGAAGAACTGACAATGAAATCAAGAACTACTGGAATACACACATCCGTAAAAGGCTACTCAAGAATGGAATCGACCCAGTGACCCATCGTCCACGCCTTGATCTCATGGACCTTTCTTCCATACTCAACTCAGCTTCTTTCAATCTTTCAAACCTTTTGAACATCCAAAGTCTAGTGAATCCCCAAGTATTAAGGCTAGCCGCTCTCTTGGCATCATCATCCTCGAATCTAGAACACAAAGAATTGTTTCATAATACCACCACACCTTCTATAAATCCAAACTCTAATGAGCAAACTGCAGATGTCACTTCCACTCCTTCACTTTGGAACCAAGCACACCACATGCAAGTAAATAATGGCCACTGCTTTTCAGATAACTTGGTAATTAACTCGAATGATCAAACTTGTCAAGAAAATTTGATGCCTTCTTACTTAAACGATAATTCGAATATCCTTCCGAATTACAACAATCAATTTACATCACAAGCTTCCGAAGACTCAAGTTTTCAGCTATCTAATACGGAAACCAACGAGTTTGACATTGATTCTATCTTTCCAACACCCATATCAAGCGCAACACCATTAGATTCATCATCCATGTTGATTAATGGCAGCAACACTGAGGAAGAAATTGAAAGTTACTGCAATAAAATTTTTGAATTCGAGATTCCAGATAATTTGCAGTTTGATGATTTGATGTAGACGTTATTGTAAATAATACATGTGAATCATGTGACCGGTTATTCTTGATGTATTCTAATATTGATGTCATTTGCTGGAATTTTTATTTGTTATACCCTATAGTGATGTATTTTTTTTCCCCCTGAAATAATGCAAATCGATATACCAAATTTTTATAGACTATGTTTCAACTTTGAACCATGAATTTTGTTGCCTTATTCTTCGGTGACAATGGAAAGCTGGAAAGACTATGATAAGATTTACAATTGTCTTACGGAATTTCATGCATGAGATCGACCACATAATATTTACTCGTAACCGTGGGGCATAAATTAACGTCGTACCATTGTGCAACTTTTTAACCGTTTAGGGCGGACTAGAATGTATAATGCAACTTTTTAAATGTATAATGTATAAGATTCAGGTTGAATATGAGTGAAAACCGCCTCGGTGTGATACGTGTAAGCTATTTGGTCATACCCTTGTTGACTGCCCTAAATCTGTTCCACCTCCTACTCAGCCCACACAGCGTGTTCATGATGGTTTTCAAACAGTCAATAACAAAAGTAAGGGTAAGAATGGTAGCCAAAGTGTACCCGGCAAAAGAGGATTTACTAAGACTACTGTGGGTCCTAAGTTTCGGTATCAACCTAAAGCTCCTCTCCCGAGCCCAATAAAGGGGATGGTACAAAGAAGAAGGCCACTAAAGTGGCTAGTATGAGCGGGACCAAGATTGCTACATCTAATCCCTTTGATGCTCTTAATATGATCGATACTGATGAATGTGACATTCTTACTGATGTCGTGGCTAAGGATGTGGCTGAGTTAGATTCTGGAAGTACAATGGAAGCTAAGGAGGTTGGTCCTACTCCTATGGTTGAGAAAATTGTGGAGCTTGAAAAGCTAATTATTGATGGGAAAGCGACTCTTGTGGATGATGATTGTTATCCTATTAAAAACATAGATTATCCGGGTAATAAAAAGGGAGCTAAGGTGCTCAAAATACTGGTAATGTATCACAAGAACCGCTTGTGAGTGTTGTGAAGGAGAAGGTGCAGGTCGCGACTAGTATGTCTAGTTTTTCTTTTTCTCCGTATACTTTTTCTACTACGAGGGTTAACTCATTCTCTAAGGTGCGAGAGATTGTTGATTCTGCAAGTGATGAAGAGGAGGTTGTGAATACTTTTGATGAGTCAGTAAACCTATTTGGTGGTGGTCACGATCGTGAAG
This sequence comes from Artemisia argyi, assembly GCA_030686995.1. Classification (NCBI taxonomy): domain Eukaryota; kingdom Viridiplantae; phylum Streptophyta; class Magnoliopsida; order Asterales; family Asteraceae; genus Artemisia; species Artemisia argyi. Next base: position 153,247,951 of record CM060698.1, on the reverse strand, counting down.
ATGATTATGATGACTATGCGAAGCAGGTCTACGATCTTTCAAGGAATTTGGATGTTTTTTATGACATGTATGGTATCAAGCTCCAAGGCCTTGGTGGGAAGTAATTTTTTTTTCGTAGGAGTCTTATGTTATCTTTTGAGTAGTGGTTTATTTTCTTGTTTAGAGAATAGAAAGTATCTTGTTATGTAAGCTTTTCCCCTTATGTAACGGATTGAGATATGTGATTCACCCATGTCATTTATACTTAAACGTTTTTTTGAGTAATATATTTACCGGGTATTTTGATCTTTTACCAAAAAAAATGTATAATATTACTTCCTTTGAAACAGCAAAGATTTTATTGATCGCAAAAAGCTTTTATAAGAAGGAATAAGAAAAACTATAATCTTAGATGCATCCCTATAATCTTAGATGCATTATAAGAAGGAATAAGAAGAACTATAACCACAAATCCGATATGCACCGACCTAAATTAGATGTATCCCTATAATCTTAGATGCATTATAACTCATTATAGTGTGTTTTCTACCTTTTAATCAGAAGCATATACATATATTAGATGCATTTCATGATTTCTCTTGTTTTTGTTCCTCTACACGTGCCGAAATCATGAAAATCAATTTGCACAACTGTACATCAAATTAACTTTTGAAACTCAAGATGTTGCATTTATATGAATAGAAATGGATCTAATGCAAGTCGTTACATCTCAAATGCGTGGTTTTGATCACTTCTCACTACCTCCAATTTTAATTTACTTCTTACTGGATCCCTACTATATATATATATATATATATATATATATATATATATATATATATATATATATATATATATATATATATATATATATATATAGTCGAACCCGTACCATCAAGCAGAGGAATCTCAACAGTGAGACTGTCCTTTAGTACCTCATCCGACTTTACTTCAATCAAATGTAAGGTATTTGTACATACTTTGATTGAGTGCCCTAAGGTTGTCATACCGAATGCTCAACCTACTATGAACGCAAGTGATGGGTTCCAGCCTGTTAACAATAAGAAGAAGGGAAAGCAAGTTGGTTCGAATCCGGGTCGAGGAGGATTTACCAAACCTGTGATGGGTAAGCATTTTGAATATCAGCCCAAAAAGACTCTTCCAGAACCAAAGAAAACTAATGTCAGTAAAAAGAAGGCTTCTGATGTGGCTAGTACGAGTGGAATCAAGATCACTACTTCTAATCAGTTTGATGCTCTTAATATGGATGATACAGATGGTTTTGGTATTCCTAAGGTTGTTACTAACGAGGATGTGGATGCTGGCAGTACAATGGAAGTTAATAAGGATGAGTTGGTTAAGACTGGTACTACATCACAAGTCCCTCTTATGAGTGATATGCATGAACCGCTTGTGAGTGATTCTATGGGAACAATGGAAGTTGATTCTACTCCTATTGTTGAGAAAATTAGTAAGCTTGAAAAACTACTGATCGATGGAAAAGCTACTCTTGTGGATGATGCTGGTCATCCTATTCCATCACCTCGGTCACTAAGAGGGCTAACCCATTTTCTAAGGTGGGTGAGGTTGTGGTTTCTGATAGTGATGAGGAGGAGGTTCTTAACACGTTCGACGAATCAGCAAATACTTTTGGTGGTGGTCATGAGCGTGAAGATGATTATGACTATGATGATTATTCGAAGCAAATTTATGATCTTCCTGGGGAATTGGATGCTCTTAATGCCATTTATGGTTTTAATCTTCAAGGTCGTAGGACGTAGTTTATCTTTTGTCAGAGTCACTACTATCATGTGAGTAATGGTTTGTTTTCTTGTTTTGAAAATTGGAAGTATCTTGTTATGTAAGCTTTTCGCCTAGGTAACGGGCTGAGATATGGGATTCACCCATATCCGTTGTACTTAAACGCTTTTTGGAGTAATATATTTACCGGGTCGTTTGACCTTTTACCCATATATATATATATATATATATATATATATATATATATATATATATTCTAAAAATTAACTTGGTTACTGTAGCAACAGTGCACAAGCAAGTTTCATGTTTGCCCCATTTTAGTCCCTGAGGTTAGTGATCATTTGCGAAGTTAGTCCTTAACGACCGTTATCTAACAAGCGTAGGGACTAACTGTGCAACAGGACGCTACGTTAAGGGGCTAAAATTGAAAATTCACTTGCTACAGTGTTAAACAGTGCAGTACATTGCTGCTACAGTGCAACACAGTGCCAAATAGTACCGAGCACTGTTACTAACTAATTTATGATTTCAGTCCCTCAGTTAGCTGTTAATTCTACCGTTAGTCCCCCGTTAGCGATCTTTTGCAAATTTAGTCCTTACTAACAAAAAGAATCGATCGTTTTATTTCAATTTTATATTAAACACAACAATCCCGCAGCAACGCGCGGGTGCCTCAGCTCGTGTATGTATATATATATATATATATATATATATATATATATATATATATATATATATATATATATATATATATATATAAAAGCACCACTCAATGGGAACATAGGGGTAAGGATACAAGTAATGATCGGATCCGCAACCATCCAAGAACTATATAAATAAACATATATCCTATAGTTGGGATAATTCCATTAAGTCCGTCCTGGCCTTCTTATAATGTTAGCAAGTTATCACTGTATGTATTATTTTATATGTGTCAACATTGAATAATTAAACTATCGAGTAATATTAATTGGGAAATTTGCAAAACTGAAGTCGAAGATAATACTTATCTCCATTTTGACTCAACTTTGTGGTAGAGTGCTAAACCTAGGACATCGAATTACGTTTTGTCGAGTTTGCCTTTTGTACCCCTTGCACATCTATTTCTCACATATTTATCATTTTATTTAATAACATATCACACCCCTTCCCCTTGACATCCCTTAATTTGCCATATCTTCTCGCACACACCTCAATTCTTCATAAAAAATACACCGTCTTCACCGTCGTTTTCATGTTGACACCCAATCACCCATCTCATCCGTTTTCATGTACATCATATTCCAACTAGAACGAAATCGAAGAAGATACGATCCAGATATGAAGCAAGGGCCACATGATAAAGAAACAAGATCCGTTTTCATCCAACAGTTTCTGCATTGCGACCGACTGCGATCTGATTACGAATGGTTCAACAGAACGGGTTGTTTTTTACAAAGGCTGTGAAAACATTACGAATATATTGCAAATGTGTGTAAAAGGGAACACTGATAGAACAACTATTTACCTTTTTTTGTTAAAGGGTTTTTATATCTAGTTGCATTTTCCCTACAAATTCGTTCTACAATTTTCTACTTCAATTTATCCATCTTAAACTCTCCTTACTTATAAACACCATCTTAAACTCTACTTTTGACATTTTCGGCTACTATATATTTACCTCTTTACGGAGGTTAATGACATAGTTCAATGGAAACCGAGAACTTTGATAGTTGGTCCAACTGTTCAAATCTATCGACGTTTCTAAAGAGACGGTTTCGGTAACAGCCAAGACACTATATGTTTGGTACATTGTTTCTTAAACACCAACAATCTACTAGGATTGTTTTCATGGGGTCTACAGTGTCTCAAGTCACCTACAAGATGCGGGTGCATCAAATACCTGGTCAAGCCTCTTCGTATGAATCAAGTGTGTGAGCTTGAACATACCATCCCTATTAGATTACATGGTTGTTTGTCAACCACGACCACCCTCACTGGACTTTGTGCATCCAATTCCCAATATTTATCACATCTTTTCGTGTGAAGCAACATGGATGAAATCAAGCGTTTGAGGCAAAAAGGCTTCAACTATAACTGTTTTTAAATGAATGTAGGCGTAGATATTTCCATTTATGATATCATTTTGGATCACAAACGATGTCACATTTTCTTAGAAAATACATTTTCTAAAAAAGTGCTAAATTAAAAGATGAGGCCATGGATGCAAAATTGTTGTGTCGTACATGCGGTCATATGTCCCTATCAGATTTTCCCATATTTTGGACACATGCACCATTTTTTTCAACTTTTTAAAGTAGCCATGTATGTCATGTGTTTGATTTGGTTCTTATATTCCACAACTGAGTTTTTTAACTTTACAAACACCTAATGAACTCATTCTTTATCTTCAGGATGCTTGAACCACGATTGCATTTTACATCATTTGTTGATCTATTTGTTATTATGTAATGAAATGTAATAATTTGTAATGTAATATTTTTACAATTATTGGAATCTATTTGGTATGGTAATGTATAGACATTGCTATGTAATAATTTGTAAAGTTAACATAATTTATGATAACTTTTATCAAAAACAATACGAGATAAAAAAATTATATTAGATTAAACATAAAACACTTGAATTAAACATTTGAGATTTAACGCTACGACATCAAATACTTTTAGTTATATACATATTAGTCAATTTCTTTTTCTTTTCCCTTTCTTCAAAGCTCCTTTTCAGCCGTTGAATATCACCGTGTATTGTAAACATATCATGATGTAGTGTGATTGCTCAATTATAGTATATCTATATAAGTATCGATGAAATCTGCAAGAAATACGGATTTACCGAGTCGTTCTCCCAACGAAAGTTGAATGGAATCTCGAATATCGATTCGTCAACCGTGTAGTGAAAAGTGAATAGTGAAAAGTGATGGTGAAATTCAAATTATGAAAAGAAATAGTGAATTATGCAGAAAGTACAAGCTATTTATGCACAAGTGTCTAAAATTAGAAAACGGAAATGCAAACGCGATTATTAAACGTAGTGTACAAAATAAAACGTAACTTTAATTCTAAAAATGATCCTACAAATGTAAAATAATTTTCTAAAAATCTAAAACTATTTAAAAAAAATTTGAGAAAAAGAAAAATATTTTTTTTGACTTTTTATTTATTTTTTTTTATGATTTATTTTCTATTTATTGAATTAAAAAGTAATTAAAAATAAAGGAAAATGTAAAAAATAATGGGAAATTATAAAATCTATTCTGAAAAATCTAAAATATTATAAAAGAATTTTCTAAAATATTTTTGTATTTTTAAAGGCTTTTTTTGATTTTTTTTTTATTTTTGTATATTAAAAAGGATTTAAAAATGATTATAATTGAAGAAAATTAAGAAAAATATAAAATCAACTCAGAAAAATATGAAAAATTTACAGAAAATCTAAAATATTATGAAAAGCTTGCAGAAAAATTTTGAAAAGAAAATAGTAAGCAGAAGTGCTTATTTGAACCAAAACAGCTTATGGCAAGTGCTTATTTATATGCACTTGCCACAAAACTTAACCTAACTTCAAACACAGATGCAATTTACTCTATAAAACTCAAAGGAACTCAGAAATGAGCAGAGATAAGCACAGAAGCAGTGGAAATCAAACAATAAGCAGTAAATCAATAAGCTCAAATATCAGCAGAATGGGAAACCAATAAGCCAGCAACTAGGAACTGAGTGAAATCACTAAAGCACAACCCAAGTAACTCAGATAAGATAACAAATCACAAGCACAATCTAAATTAAGCACTAGCAGCCCTATTTCAAAACAGTTTACTTGCTCCAAACCCCTTATTTGCAGAAGCTAATAAGCACAACTAATAAGCACTAAGAAACAGACTAATAGGGGCAATAGCAGAACTATACTACTGAATATCCAAAAACACTAAATACTCTATTACTAACTATCATATGATGCTCTAATTGAAGAAAAATTCAGCAGCTAGTAGGGACTCAAAAGCTGAGTCAGTTGACTATTAGAATCTAGTTCCTCTTGACCAAATCCAAATTCTATTAATCAAAACTAATTCTACTTGTATTTTTAAGCTAATAACAAACTATATTAAGCTATATTATACTATTTTGTAACTATCTCTAAAATCCTATTAGCTAATTCCAATGACTCTAACAGTTAAAAAGATTTTATGCTATCATTGACTATTTATACAAGATCTACTGATTTTAAGCTATATAAGTCTATTATTATACTAATGAAACCTAAATGTAACACTAGAACATCAAATTATTAACAGCTTAACACATTACCAAGTTATACCAAACACTACCTTAATATTCCATTATCACTATGAAATGATGCTCAATACAACAATACTCCAAACTTATGATCCTACAAGCTACAATTGTACTAACAAAAGCTATATGAACTATCAAACACAAATGAGATTGACAGAAACACAGAATCACAGGTTATACTAAATGTGAAGCAAAAGTGAAATCAAACTTACAAAATTATATCCCCTCAGCATGAAAAGAGGGGCTCACTAAGCTAACCTGTCTTTAGACAGGCCAAATGCTTCCCAATCTCACTTTGGCTTGTCAAAATTCACCACAGTTCATCATATAACCAAGACAGCTGACTATTATTGACTTTTGATAAGAAATGAACAAGGACCTATTGTAAACTCAAACCACAATCTTACAATAGCTATGGAGCTAAAATAAGATGTGAATAACTACTTATCAGCTTATGTGAAAGCTGAATCTACAGAAACTATTTTTGTGTTTTTGAATTTTTATGAAATTTTATAAACAACTAAAACTGAATTGCAATAAAATAGTAAACAAGTTGATTTAAAACTGATACACTACTGAGAATTAATGAGATAAAAGCTGAAACATAAAAGCTAAAACAATAAGCTAAATGATTAAAGATAAAAAACGAATTTCATTAAAAGTAGAAAATTACAATTGAAAGTAAAATTACACTAAAGTGACTGAGAAATGAAATTGGCAGAGTTTAGCTACTCTAAAACTCCACCCCCTAAAACTAGAGCCCTACATATCTATTTATACTACTGAGGTGAGAAGAATTAAGAGTGAGGTGCTCACGGATTGCCAGCTTGGCAATCCGTGTGGTGTGCTTCCTGACATCAACTCTGAGTCCTTAGATCATTCATCAATCACATCCTTTGAATAACAACCCTTAGATCCTCATTTGTGACGTGGTTCAACAAATCAAATACTGCCATCTGTCCCCGTGTGTGTTTCTTTGGCTCTTACATGCTCTGACACCATTGACACCCTTCTAGAAGCCTGTGATTTGACTATTAAGCCCTTAATCTCAGTAATTGATTTGTAGGGTATTTCTAGGGTTCATAGTTACTGGGTATTTGGGGGGCGGGTAACAATATTTTAACATTGTTTGACTGATGGTTAAATGAGGGTTGACCGTGGGTGGGTGTAGATCGGGTCACAACCGGGTATAAGAGATTGGGCTTAGGTATTGGTTTTTTTTTTTGGGTTTGGACTTTAGATATTTGGATTTTACACATTACTTGGACCAGGCTTTTACAAATTATAATTGTAATTTTAGCTTTTGTAATAAGGACTAATTGTGTAGTTTATGCGAAATAAAGGACCAAAGCTGATAAAACTGAAACTTGTGATCCAAGGGCTTCTCTTGTAAAATTATGAATCATAAAGGACCAAATTAATCATTTCTTGAAAGATGTCTTTAAAGGACCATATCTGACAATCTCTGAAACTTGGAGGACTGATTCTGACAATCTCTGAATCTTAGACCAAGGACCAAATCTGATGAATCTCAAGTCTCTGAGGTCTTCTAAGGCTCAGCATTGACTTTCATTGACTTAACTGCACACGATCTACTCTCGTGCTCGTTTTTTGTTGATTTCCGTTTGTTTTTCGTCTTTAACGAGATATCCGTACCTGCACGTTTAGAAATATAAAAATACACATTCATTGGCATTTGTTAGCATAATTAGTCTATTTGGGTCGGTATTTAGCCATAAAAAGGTATGTGAATTAACACATACCATAGTGTAAAGATTCTTTTTTCATTTTATGCTACGTTTTTCATCAATAACGCGACATACCTCTTCTCAGCAAGACAAACTTGTGTTTTTATGGTTTCCAATTCGATATCAAATGCCTTTAAGTCAGTATCTGAATTTGATGAAGATTCAGTATTTGGCCTTGATTGTGAAGTCTTTGGAATGAATAAGTCATGTATATAAAATTAAAGGGCTGACATACATACGGTTGAAAGTCTTTCTAGGTGAATGTGTATATAAAGGAGTGTATTCACCTTTTATTTTTTTGCAATCAAATGGTAAACCGTGAAAGGAAGTTAAGTTGCATTGGATACTGCAATCTGCATTTAATTGGATGTTTTTGTATTCCTAACTGTATCCAATATTATTTACCATAAATTATAAAAGAAACTAAACAATGATAAAAACTAATGATTGGATTTTATTCATTCAGAATAAAAGGGAGAAATAAAGTAGATGAACAAAACATTGACGTGCATGCTACTTAATCATAGTTGATGGACAAATATTCAAGAAGATTATTTTTCACGGAAATGAATTCGTCAAGTCTCTTCCACTGCTTAATACATTATCTCAAAATAGATGCATCACGCCCCATATCGGTATACTAAAACAAGACAACTTACATGCAACATTTTACATGGCTATATTGTAGTTTTTCGATCTCCTTGATCTTTTCATTTTTTTTTTCTTTTATTGCCGCCTGGAGAGTAGAGACCTTTTATAGTAGTTCGTCCATTTTAAAGTCCGTAATCAATTCGCTTTGTTTATCATTTAAACGCGATTGTGTTGCAGAACCCAATTGTCCATATTGTTTTAGTTTTGGTTTTAGGGTTTTTACATATATATATATATATATATATATATATATATATATATATATATATATATATATATATATATATATATATATATATATATATATATATATATATTGTTTTTTTGAATCGAGCTATGGTAAATAGGAGGCGACTTGAGGGGAGGCGAGAGAATACAAAAATCCATCATTAAAATTACAAGATGATTGTGAATGTGAAATGAATCTTTTACTCTTTCTATCTAAATTAGATTGCAAAACATAAATTAGGAAACATTTGTGAAATATAACCATGACTCCTTCAGTTTTCCTATATAAACACATTGGTAATTGAGTCATTTTATCCCATCTTTGGATACATTTATCAATAATTGCTTCCTTCATAACACATTGGCTATTTTTATCCATTTTTTTTTTTTTTTTTTTTTTTTTTTTTTTTTTTTTTTTTAAAGAATATAACCATATTGTTCTACTCCTGCCTACCCCATGGACACATATAGACATTATGAGGAACTTTTCGTACAAATACTCGAAGGTCAACGACATAGTTCATGGACAACATTAGGTTTCATGATTAGTGCTTGGAGCTATCCTCGAAAATCGATGTTGTTTTGTTACAAATGAAGTTACTTCCATTGAACGAATTTGCATAAATGTGATATGAGACTCCTTTTTGTTACTAATCACATTCATGTAGCTATATATTCTTCTATAACTCAAAGTGGAGGAGTATATGGGTTGATCATATTTACTGCAAAAGGTTCATAAGTAAACTCAATTCTCATGTTGTCAACCTTATTTGATGAAAAATGTTAAACACCCTTAGAGAATAGAACTTGTGGAGCTGATGTCAAACATGTTTTATTTCTTACACAATAAGTAACACAATATTTGACAGAAGCTTTGCTACTTGTCTTCTGCATCATACAGATGGTTGATTTTTTTCTAAAAAATAAGGACATGGAAAATATGAAGAATGTTTTATGCTTAGGATAATAGCATTGTATTTTCTATCTTCTTTGGCTATGAAGAAGATGAAAGCAGTGAAACACGTAAATGAAGCACAATATGAAACCTTCATATTTTACCGTAACTTTGACACCTGTCAATGAAGCACAACACGAGAAACGGAAGATAACACCGAAGTCACTAAAGCACCACACAAAATTACGAAGTCTATGATTCTTGGATATTTTGTTGTAATTTTCTAAAAGTACAACAACAACAACAACAACATACCCAATCCCGCAAAAGCGAGGTATGGGGGAGGTAGAAATGTAGACAGATCCTACCCCTTCCCCAGGTAGAACCCGAGAGTAGAGAGACTGCTTCCAGGGAGACCTCTGGCACGTGCACATGTGCGAGTGATAGATCACCGAAAGAAAAAAAAAGGAACAAAGAGCAACAAAAAAGGCAAATAAAAGACAAAAGGGAAAAGCCAAGCAAACCTAGTAGAAAGCAGGAAACCAACAAACAAGGGACCTAGGAAAAAAATACAAATAAATAAAACAGGGCACCACAACACAAAAACAAAGAGCAAGACAAACAAAGCGGCAAACAAAGCACGGAAAAAAGAACCAAAACAGACAAACCCAAGAAGAAAAGCACAAAAACAAAGTAGAGAAACGCAAGGGGCTAAAGCTAAGGCAAAGCAACGGGAAAAGAAACGCTACTAGCCTCATACAGACCTAAAAGGGAAGAGCAAAGGAACCACTAAGCTTAAAGAGCCAAGGGCAAACTAAACCTAAAAGGCCAGGCAAAGGGGGCTAAAGCTAAGGCAAAGCAAAGGGAAGCGCCACTAGCCTACTAAAAACCTAAAAGGGAAGAGCAAAGGAACCACTAAATCTAAGGAGCAAAGGGCATACTAAACCTAAAAGGCAAAGGGAAAGGAAACAAAGAGACGAGAAAGGACCCACGCAAAGACGACCTCCTAAACACCCACCCGAGACTACCCGCCTAATCTAATCCTAGCTCTTCACGCATTCCTATCTGAGATCATGTCCTCGGACAAGAGAAGCTCCTTCATGTCTAGCCTAAGTCTATCTTCCCACCTCAGCTTCGGTCTTCCCCTCCTCCTCAAACCGTCGACCATCAGCGCTTCAACTCTCCTTACCGGCGCTGTTTGTGGCCTCCTCCTGACATGACCGTACCACCTCAACCTCCCTTCTCGCATCTTCGAGATTATAGGTTCAACATCAAGCGCTGCTCTGAAAACTCCGTTCGGGATCATGTCAAGCATGGTCTTACCACAAGTCCACCTTAGCATTCTCAGTTCTGCCACTTCCACTCTGTTAGCTTGAGCTTTTGTGATGGGCCAACATTCAAACCCGTACAAGATAGCTGGTCTGATCGCCACCTTATAAAATTTACCCTTAAGCTTGAAGGGGACTTTCTTATCACATAGCACTCTTGACGATGCTCTCCATTTCGCCCAACCAGCTCTAATACGGTAGGTAACGTCATCGTCTATCTTTCCTGACATATCTAGTACGGCCTTAATTGTTAACAACACATACTCGTTATGCTTTACATATCTAGTACGGCCTTAATTGTTAACAACACATAAATTTATTATAAGGAAATTGTCACACGACATAGATTTATCATAGAAAAAATGGATGAAGCAAACCGGATGTATAGAAACCATGAAGATGTAAAGTCACCAACATAAGTATTTCAAACATGTAGCTCACAATTATTCAATGTTGCAAAAAACGGCCTACAAGGCCTTGTAATCGCCGATTCCAAGCTACAAGGCCCTGGAACTTGGAGACATTTACAAGGAAGTCGGCCGATTAATCGGCGATTACAAGGTTTTGGGCCGATTAATCGGCTAAAAAACGCAACTCGGCCCTCGACCGCCTCAGGACCGATTCACGATGTTTGCAACATTGCAATTATTTCTTATTCTCAAAACGAGTCTTGTTTTCACTATATGAATCATGTTGAACTTCTATGCATCTTACTTTTTATTAGTGCGAAGAAATCTATAGATTAACTATACTGTATTGACGAACTCAAAGTTCGTAATCTCTTCTAGTGACCAAGGTTTTGATTTAAAAATTTCAAAATGAACTCAGGGTTTAACATTTAAGAAGAGTTTTTTAGGAACAAACTTTTGGTTGGGATAATAATACAAAGCACAAATTGCTATAAACAAGGATCATGAAATCGTAATACTTCATAATTCGATCATAAATTATTTCGCAACGCACGAACTGATCTTTCAAATGCCTGTCACGTGTTTTACATTCACAATGTGATAACATTTTATCACATTAATCGTTTTTGCTTTGAAATGATATCCAAAGTGAAAAGGGTTGGATTTGGTATGGGTTGTAGCAGTTAGTCGTCAGACATTTAAACAAATAAAATATATATATTTAATATATTAAAGTACATCTTGATAGAGGTAATCTTGAAAAACAAAAAATTATAATTTTAACAATATATCACAAAAAAAAAAAAAAAAAAAAAAAAAAAAAAAAAAAAAAAACCCTAAACGATCCTCTCTAGGGGCGATCATTACCCTAACTCTTTTCTCAATCGGCGTACACTAATTCTACCCTTTAATCTCATGATTCTTGCTTCAATTTGATCTAGTTACTGATTTCCATTCGTGTTAATTAGTGTCTGGAACAGATTTGTTGTAAGTAATTCACCTTTTCGTGAATTTGGTGTGGTCGGTTTGTTAGGGTTTCGCTTGTTTACTTATAATCGACCTCGGATCTGTTTTGATTCATAGTCGGTTTTGATTTATTGTCGGTGATCGATTGTTCTTCTATCTTATTATATCTTGTGATCGACAATATTTGGTATGGGTTAGTTGTGATCTGCTCGTTATTGCTATAAACCCTAATCTTTGCGATTAGGGTTCTCTTTTTTATTTGGTATTGCATTTGCTTGTTTGGATTGGTTGCTATCTATTTGAGTTGTTTTAGTGGTAGTGAGAGATGAACAAGGGTTTTTTAAGTCATAAGAGTGTGAAGGCTAAGGTTGGTGCAAGTAGTGTTGATGGTGGTGAACTTGCTGCTCGTTTGAATGGTGATGATAAAGCTGATGTTGGTATTGATGGTAATGATGATGGTAACTCTGGTTCTAGTCAAGAGAAGCCGATTTCTCTTGATACGGATGAACAAGTGAAGCCGGTTTCACTTGATACGCATGAGAATGTTAGTGCTGGTAATTCACAACCGTCTAATGTGGAGCAATTGATTGCTAATGCGCATCAGAATTTTGATGATGCCATGAATAAAATTCAAAGTGAGATTGGTGCTAATTCTGGTCCTAATTCTCATAAGGATGACACTACTAATGGTACGGGAGTGAAGTTGGTTTCTTATGCGGGTGCTACTTCTAATGAACCTCTGCAACATGTTTCAAAGTTTCGTAGGTTGGAATGTAGCAAGAAGAAGGCTGATGTTGATTTATCAGTCCCAATGAATGTTGTGCATGAGATTCACACGAGGTTCGAGAATACTCTCTACGGATACTTCCTTGGTCAACGCCTTGCGTTTCCTGTTGTTGATTATTATGTTCGCAATGCGTGGGCTAAGTATGGTTTACAAAAGGTTATGATGAATGCTAAGGGTTTCTTTTTCTTCAAGTTTACTTCGAAGAAAGGTGTCGATGATGTCCTTGATAATGGTCCTTGGTTGATTCGCAATGTCCCTATTATACTTAAACCATGGACATTGAACACCAACTTGCTTAAAGAGGATTTGACTAACATTCCGGTGTGGGTTAAATTCCATGATGTTCCCTTAGCTATGTTCTCCGATGACGGACTTAGCCTGCTTGCTACTGTGATTGGGACGCCCAAAAGGTTAGATGCCTTTACTAGTCAAATGTGCAAGGAATCTTGGGGCCGGAGTAGCTTTGCTAGGTGTATGATTGAATTTAAGTCGGACGAGGTATTAAAGGACAGTCTCACTGTTGAGATTCCTCTACTTGATGGTACGGGTTCGACTATTGAAAAGATCCGGGTTGAATATGAGTGGAAACCACCTCGCTGTGATAAATGCAAGGTATTTGGACATACTCTGACTGACTGCCCTAAGGTTGTTATACCTCCTGTTCAGCCTACTAAGCCTGTTAATGATAGTTTCAAGACTGTCAATAACAGGAAGAAAGGAAAACAAGGTGGTTCTACAATTCCGGGTAAAAGAGGGTTTACTAAACCTGTTGTGGGTAAGAAGTTTCAGTATCAACCCAAACAGACTCCTCCTGAATCCAAGAATGTTGGTGGCAATAAGAAGAAGACTCCTGATGTGGCTAGTTCTAGTGGTACAACGATCTCTACATCTAACCAGTTTGATGCTCTTAATATGGATGATACGGATACGTTTGGTATTCCTACTGATGACACCAACATGGATGTGGATGCTGGCTGTACAATGGAAGTTAATGCGGATGCGTTGGTTAAGACTGGTACTACATCACAAGAACCCCTTGTGAGTGATCTAATGGGAACTAAGGAAGGTGGTTCTACTCCTATAGTTGAGAAAATTAGTAAGCTTGAAAAGCTACTTATCGATGGGAAAGCTACCATTTTGGATGATAAATGTGTTCCTATTCCGTCTGCATCTGCCAATAAGAGGGCTAACCCATTCTCTAAGGTGGGTGATATTGTGGTTACTGATAGTGATGAGGAGGAGGTTCTTAACACGTTCGACGAATCAGCAAATCTTTTTGGTGGAGGTCATGAGCGTGAAGATGAGTTGGATGACTATGATGATTACTCGAAGCAAATTTATGATCTTCCAGGGGAATTGGATGCTCTTAACGCCATTTATGGCTTTAATCTCCAAGGTCGTAGGAAGTAAGTTATATTTTTGTCCGAGTCTTTAAATGGTTTGTTTTCTTGTCTAGAAAATTGGAAGTATCTTGTTATGTAAGCCTTTCGCCTATGTAACGGGCTGAAATATGAGAATCACTCATATCCGTTGTACTTAAATGTTTTTGGAGTAATATATTTACCGGGTCGTTGACTTTTTACAAAAAAAAAAATAATAATATATCACAAAATTAAGTCAAGTTAAAAATAAATATTACGGAGTATCTTTAAGCGTCATTTTCATAAATTTTCCTATTAATTATACCCTACTTGTTAAGAGTAAAATCTACTGGAACGCTTATTTGACCCTTTAGTAAATCATGTACTTTAGTTTATCGATTCGAAGAGGGCGGCTACCAGTTGACAATCATAAAAATTAAAAATGCGTATGTGCATGCAATAACGTCAGCATATATTTGCCTTTTGTTTTTATCATCCACATTGCACGGCTGATTAGTTTTTTAAACTTGTTTCAATAATTAAATTGTTTTAATAACTAACGAGAATATTTCTTCCTACTAAATATTTCTGCATATTTTCTTACTTACAAAATTTTAACATGCAGAAAAACTGATAGTTGATGAAAAGAAATAATAAGTTATCACAATGCTCATAACTAATATCGGATATGGAGATTGAGTTGTCTTAAAGGATAAATAAATCGGTCTTACAAGATGATGTATATGAGATATATAAAATCGGTCTCATACTGATAAATAAATCGGTCTCATACTGATAAATAAATCGGTCTTATAAGATGATGTATAAGAGACCAAAAGACCACTGTATATTAAATGATTGCATCATTTTTTGTGGATAATTGATGCGTTAAAATGTTTAATTTGCATCAAATGTCATGAAATTATGTTATCATATATTCAAATTAATCGTTTCATCTAATATAAACGAAAGAAATAAACTAGTGAATTCATATATTCAAATTAGCTTATTTACCAATATTATAAGCTTACGTATATATGAGTAAACTTATAAGGTTACTTTTTCCGGTTTATGAACTTATCAAGTTGATTTTACGACTCATCATGGATTTTACTTAGATGTAAAACCGATTCTGGTTGGGTTAGATTGGATATGTGACCCCAAAATTTTTTGTATAAACTTATATTTTTTCTTTTCTACCTTCTTGGTAGCTTATTTTAACGAAAATGCCATTGAAAAAAAAAAGCAAGGAAATCACATGTTGCGGCAGTGGGTACCTTGTAATTAAAGTTTCTGACAAAGTATGTCCTTTTATTATACGTTTTTCGTAACAATACATTTACGAATGACGAGCCTTTTAGGTTGGAACAACTTACAACAACAACAACAATCTATTTTGCATTAAAAAATAGGTATAAATAGAGTAATTACTCATGTTCTTTAAACATGTGTATTGATAAAAATAAAAACCAAATATTTTACAGATCTATTTAGGCATGTTAAATAATATTTTTGGATATTACTTATTAATAAAATTCTGGGAAAATTATACCGTCGAATCCTGATTGTTTTATTCCGCGTGTAACCCCAAAATTTGAGAAATAAAAATTTTTGATGTACAATTTTCATTAGGCTGATAGTCCGAATTATGATAAAGTGAAAGTTGTTCAATGAGTCTTGTTTACAAAGTGCCAAGATTTTATATAAGGCCTCGTAAAAATGAGAATGTTAACAAGCTTTAGATTTCCTTTTAATTTTTCTTAACCAAATTTTAAATTTAGCCTGTCCCTTTACAAAATATAAATCCAATCAAGAGAACCTAATTCCTACGTACATATGTATGTATATTTGAAAGTTGAAACTATAAAACTTTAGCCAAATGGCTTATATAAGCACTACGTCATTTCATATAAAAGTACTCTATGAGATTCATGTGAAATTTAACCAGAAAATAAAAAAGTAAAACTGAAAGTTAGTTAACTACATAGAATGCAATTATTGTTTCATTCCTTCTTCAATGTTCTAACTTCTAAATACTAAAATTATCTTCACTATTCCACTATAATTTTCCTCTTTTATATATACGACGTATTAAACATAGAAAATAAGACGCAAATGAAAAAAAAGTTCGTACTTTCACCTTTCACATTATTCCGGGCCTCTAATTTGACCCCAATTAGAAGCGGCAATTTGTATCAAAATTTTTAAAAAACATTGGCTAACTTGTAAAATATTTTGGCGCATTTAACTTTTTTTTAATGGACATGTATAGCCCATTTAAAAGTTAAATGGTATTAACATGCACATATTTTTTCTCAATTGTATAACATTAATGCTTTTTTATTTTATTTTTGAAATGGCTTTTGGCCCGTGCCCGCCCTGCGCGCTAGTTTTGCCACCTCTAACCCTATGTAAACTCATCCAAAATATTTTTTTGCCCTAAATTACTATTGAAACAAACCCGCCTTATTTACGCTATTATTTCTCCAATACAAGAAAAGCCAAAATCCACTATTTGACTCACCCTAAACTGCCACCACTTGTCTTCCTTCACCTTCAACAATAAAAGATTTGCCTCACCAATTCTAGTAACGTCAATAAGTGACACTGGGCTATTACTAAAATGTAAAAACAATTTACTACAACTATTACATTCGCCTATCACAAGCCTTATCAACAAAGGTTCGCTTGCAACCATTGCGGATCTGACCATAATAATATTTTACATCAAAACATCGTCTTCCCTTCTCGTCGTTAAAGATTTCGATACATCTCTTTTAGACACAATATATAGATTCCGATCACATAGGAGTGCTTCGAATTGGTTTGTGTTAACAAGAGTCTTTGTTTAAAGTTTGGTATCTATCTTTTATTGGTGCTTGATTTATAAAATACAACACTATTGAAGATTTATGATTTGTGTTATTAAAGTTTGTAGAACTCATTACCAATAATGTAACAATAACTAAATTGTTTAGTTGTAGTTTAATAGACTTCGAATGTTGTATTCGTTAATTTTGTATTTTTAAGTGAATCAATGACAAATTAGTAATTTTAACGTACTGGATTTTCAACAATTCAACATGACATTCATGTTTTATATGTAGTATAAATAAGCTACACGTACTTGATGCAAAAGTCTTATAAACTAATCCTAAACGAGACTATAAGCTTGTCACTCAATTGTTTATGAACCTTCTTGATAAACTTTGTCTATAAGCTATTTCATTGTCTATGAACCTTCTTGATAAGCCTGTCTTTCAATTGGGTTCATTCAAGATCTTTGATTTCAGTATAAATTTTTTCCACAAAAAGAGAAAAGAAAATTCAAGCTATCGTAGTGGATTGCCATGTTTACACCTATACCACTTATATTACAAATGTCTCCAGAACTTTAACCCATAACATTTAGGTTCGTGGGCAACTCAGATACAAATAGACAAAAACCCTTATTACATAGCTTGTCAAAAACTCCAACCATAAGCTAGACCACTACTATACGAATTGTATAAAAGATCTAACAACTTAATCAAGGCGTACACATAATACATTGAATATGGTGTCAAAAATTGTCAACATACTTGAACCCAAAAAAAAAACCCTTACTTCTCTCTGGCGACTAAAAAGAAAGAACGACTCAAAAAAAAAAACCCTTACTTCTAATCGACTATCTCAATCAATCTAGTGCATGATTCTTGATCTCCATCTGTTTCATGATCTCTGATTGATTGTTCATAGGGTTTTTTTTTTCTTGGATCGTGTGTTTCTGGATCTCAGTCGATTTTACGAATCCCTTTTAAGGGTTCTTGAATCGATCTTGTGAGTTATAGTAATCGATCATACTCATTCAATCTTAACTTTAACTATTCGATTGTTATGATGGGAGGTTAGTGATTTGGGCATTTATTATCTAAACCCTAAGCGATTAGGGTTTCAATATTCATCTTGTTTACATGCGTGCTGTTGTGTCTGGGTTTTGAGGTCGTGGGTGTTGAGAGATGATGAACAAGGGTTTTTTGAATTCCAAAGTTGCTACTATTGTGTCCAAGCCTAGTGGGAATGGTAACGTTAATGTTCAGGGTGTTGATTTGTTGTCTGAGGTGGAGCCGGTTCCACTTACAAAAGATACACAACATGGTGATGACTTGGAGCCGAGTACTAGTGCTGATACTGTGACGAACTTGCTATCTAAGGCACATACGAACTTTGATGAAGCCATGGCTAATATTCAGAGTGAGATTGTTGCTAATAAGGCTTCTTCCTCATGTGATACTGGGCTTAATTCTGGTCCTTATGCTTCTAAGGTTGATACTACTAGTGGAGGGAAGTCGGGTTCTTACGTGGCTGTCACTTCTAATGAACCTCTGAAACATGTGTCTAATTTTCGGAGGTTGGAATGTAGCAAAAAGAAGGATGGTGTTGACCTTTCTGTTCCTTTGACAATAGTGGAAGAGGTAAACACGAGGTTTGAGAATACTCTCTACGGTTATTTCCTTGGCCAACGCCTTGCTTTTCCTGTTGTTGATTACTATGTACGCAATGCATGGGCTAAGTTTGGTGTGCAAAAGGTTATGATGAATGCAAAGGGATTCTTTTTCTTTAAGTTCAATTCGAAGAAAGGTGTTGATGATGTGCTGGAGAACGGTCCTTGGTTGATTAGAAATGTTCCTATTATTCTTAAACCTTGGACTTTGAACACTAATCTACTGAAAGAGGATTTGACTAACATCCCGGTGTGGGTTAAATTCCATGATGTTCCCCTTGCAATGTTTTCTGATGATGGCCTCAGTCTTCTTGCCACATTGATTGGCACGCCTAAAAGGTTTGATGCTTTTACAAGCCATATGTGTAAGGAATCGTGGGGCCGCAGTAGTTTTGCAAGATGTATGATAGAAGTGAGATCGGATGAGGTGCTTAGGGAAAACCTCACTGTTGAGATACCATTACTTGATGGTACGGGTAGAATATGAGTGGAAACCACCCCGTTGTGACAAGTGTAAGATATTTGGTCATACTCTGACTGACTGCCCTAAGGTTGTTATACCTCCTGTTCAGCCTACTAAGCCTGTTGATGATAGTTTCAAGACTGTCAATAACAAGAAGAAAGGAAAACAAGGTAGTTCTACAATTCCGGGTAAAGGAGGGTTTACTAAACCTGTTGTGGGTAAGAAGTTTCAGTATCAACCAAAACAGACTCCTCCTGAACCCAAGAATGTTGGTGGCAATAAGAAGAAGACTCCTGATGTGGCTAGTTCTAGTGGTACAACGATCTCTACATCTAACCAGTTTGATGCTCTTAATATGGATGATACGGATACGTTTGGTATTCCTACTGATGACACCAACATGGATGTGGATGCTTGCTGTACAATGGAAGTTAATGAGGATGCGTTGGTTAAGACTGGTACTACATCACAAGAACCCCTTGTGAGTGATTTAATGGTAACTAAGGAAGGTGGTTCTACTCCTATAGTTGAGAAAATTAGTAAGCTTGAAAAGCTACTTATCGATGGGAAAGCTACCCGCTTGGATGATAAAGGTGTTCCTATTCCGTCTGCATCTGCCAATAAGAGGGCTAACCCATTCTCTAAGGTGGGTGATATTGTGGTTACTGATAGTGATGATGAGGAGGTTCTTAACACGTTCGACGAATCAGCTAATCTTTTTGGTGGAGGTCATGAACGTGAAGATGAGTTGGATGACTATGATGATTACACGAAGCAAATTTCTGATCTTCCAGGGGAATTGGATGCTCTTTACGCCATTTATGGCTTTAATCTCCAAGGTCGTAGGAAGTAGGTTATATTTTTGTCCGAGTCTTTAAATGGTTTGTTTTCTTGTCTAGAAAATTGGAAGTATCTTGTTATGTAAGCCTTTCGCCTATGTAACGGGCTGAGATGTGAGATTCACTCATATCCGTTGTACTTAAATGTTTTTTGGAGTAATATATTTACCGGGTCGTTGACCTTTTACCAAAAAAAAAAAAAAATTGTCAACATACATGACAAGAGTATTTGACCACACCTTAAATCGTTAGAGAGATTTGGTTGATAAAGTGGTTACCTGCATTTTTACGCTGATTTTACTTGATCCATTTGGCTATCTAATCGTTTTGTAATAAAGTTGGTAAGTTATTAAGGTAGTTTATTTCAAATTCTCAAGGGGAAAAAAAAACCACTTTTACCAAATGTGGTATTCTATTCCATTTACACGTATCACAAAAAAAAAAAAAAAAAAAAAAAAAAAAAAAAAAAAAAAAAAAAGACACTTTTACTAAATGTGGTATTCTATTCCATTTACACGTATCACGTATGTGTGTCTATCTCTAAAATATTTTTTAGTGGCAAGTTCAAATAGTTACCTAATTTTCACAGGAAACCTTAATATATTTAGCCACATGCATGGTGATTGAGTATTTGAGTTGTCTTAGTACCAGCAAACAAGGGAACAGGATATCAAGTTAACTTTGAAGTAGTGATTAAAGTATAATGATGTTGATTCGATCTTCATAATCAATTTATATAAGGGAATAATTTAGTTCCTCGCACTAATAAAAAAAATTGGGACACGATTAGTGTTCACTTGAATATTTGTTAAGTTTTGGCTTCACCTAACTAAACACCAAGAAATTTAGTACATAGCTTTTTTTTCTTTTTATGAAGCTGAAAGTCTCCAACAATGCGAGTGAGAAGAAGGATACCTCTCTTGATTTGAAGCTATACAGAGATTAAAGTGTAATTTAATTTTTTTTAGAAACAAATTAGCTATGAACAAAACCACTTTTCATTAAAGGATACATGTTTTCGAGTGAACTATTTGTAGGTTTTTTTGGTATTTGTATGTTCTAACACCTTACTAATTTTAATATATTATATAGTTCAAGAAAAAGAATGCTATGAAGCAACTCAATAATCATGTAAAGCAAGCAAGATGCTACTTGACCTTGGTTTTAGAAAAGATTCAGCAGACAATGACAATCGTCACAAGACGGCTCATGAATTTCCATCACTTTGAATTGTGTAATTAGTCTCCACCTGCTTACCTTCTACTTGAAGCAAAACCAAAATTGATTTACTTGAACCACTTGTATTCTTGTATGTTTATAAGTTAGTTAACTAACTAACTACTAGTCGAACAAAAATAATTATATTGAGAAGGGATGTAGTTAATTTAATACATTTTTTTTCTTTTAGCCAGAAGAAAGCTTAATAGAAAATTGGAGAACGGTGATCAGGGAAAACATGGAGCGAAAATAAACGCAGTGTTACTAAGTAACTTTAACAAAGTCTTCAAAAATGCGCGACACTTATAAATTGTTACAATATCGTATTCATGTATTAGGTTTCACCTGTTAGACTTTACAATATTAATCTGTGGTATTAATTATATACTGAAAAAAATAAAAAAAATAAAATAAAACGTATTTTAAGTATACAAGTACGGTATCATGTGTTGTAGTGAAGATCAAATAGCCAGTTGGTACCATAAGTCATATTATGATATAAGACGAAGAAAAATTAGAATGAAAATCGTTTGATCCACAAAGAGTGCCTGCGAGTAATTCCTTTTTTTTTTTTTTTTCCTTCTTCTTCTTCTTCTTCTAGTACTTTTTAAGTGGAACATCACACTTTCACACTAGTTTGCCCTGCCCTTCTTTTTTTGGTTTTTGTGCTTTTTTTTGCTTTGCCTTAACTTTAGGCATCGTGCCCCGCCCTGCTTTGCTTTGTGTTGCTCTCTTAGGCTTGCTCTATCTTAGCTTTAAGCCTAGTGCGTTTCCCTTTGCTTTGCCCTTTGGTTTGCTTGCTGGTTCATTTGTTTTGTTTATCCTCTGTTTGCTTATTTTCATGTGTTGCTTGCTTTCTTTTTGCTTGTTGCTTGCTTGTGGTCATGTCTTCTTGCCCTCTTTTCTTTGTTTTCTTTGCTCTCTCACACGCACACCTGCACCTGTCGGAGGTCTCATTGGAAGCAGTCTCTCTACTTCCGAGTTTTATCCTAGGTAGGGGTAGGATTTGTCTACATTCTACCTCCCCCTTACTCTGCTTCGGCGGGATTGAGTTTGTTGTTGTTGTTGATCACAGTTTCACACTGGTCGATTCAACTAAATTGAGTATAAAACACTTTTTTTTAATAAATTTGCCTATTGTTTGGCACTCGATATGTATAGCATACAATTATACGTGTTTGCAATATTTGATGGTATGCCTCGACTACGGCCGGAGCCCAGCCTCCGAGTAGTCCACAAATAACGCTCAAAGTGATCATTGACGTAAAGCCTACTAGACTATTGTTAGTGAATCCACCAATACATAAGAAGCCTATTTTATGGAGCGTTACCCTCCGAGGAGTTTGAGCCTCCAATGAGTCTTAGGCTCCGAACTAAAAGATAAACACAAAATATTGCGTTGGCCTACAACAGGTGACGGGTTTCCAATATTCCTAGGTCCATGACAACTACACTTCGGCACATTTCTGACAAACTAGGGAAGGACACATCAGCCTACACTCGGAGCCTTACTATTGGCCAACAGGAATGTGATCTCTCTAACCTATTTGGTTGAGACATGTGGCATAGCCTAAAACTTTCTTATGACTTGCCTATAAATACCATCATCATCTTCAGTTTTCACGTATCTTCTTTCACTAACACTTTATCTCTCTAAACACATTTCACTCATAATCTGATGACTTATTCTTACATCGGAGCAGGTTCACAAGGTCTATCCTTCCACTTTGACTAATGTAGCATGTTTCTTTTCTTATTTCAGGTCATATTAAGCTTTTAGAAGTATCCAATCTACGATTCACGTAGGTTCTGATCAATATGCAATCCGTAGTATGATCAATTTTCAAATACGTAAAGAATATAAAACAATTTTTCCGATCAACAATGCAGTATAGTATTTTTTTTTTAAATTAATTGTTATACATGCAGAAGATATACACCGGTTGCTATCAATAGGAAAGAACACGACAGGTGTTAGAACTTAGAAATGTAAGCGACACAAATTGTTATTGAATTTATTTTGTTAAATTAGTACTTGTTGAATGCTTTGGTTGGTCACAATCGAGGTGGTAGATCACCAAGTGGTGGTGTCGTCACGTGCGGTCTCCCATAGCAGCCATCCACCATTACGCATGATGGTGAGATTTTTGCAAGTTTTTTTTTTTTTTTTTTTTTTTTTTTTTTTTTTTTTTTTTTTTTTCACCACCTAACAAATTCCAAGGAACAAAAATGTTTTTATTATTTATTTTTTGGTTTGTGATTATGTGGGGTATATTTCAAGGTATGTTTGTATAAGTGAGGTATTTATATATTTTTTGTTTAGTAGTGACCATAACATCTTTTTGGTGGAGGGTTTGATTAGGGGTGGCAATTTCTGACCTAACACGAAACTTGACCTGAAACCGACACGAAAATTAACAGGTTCGGGTTGACTCTAAATAGATTTCGGGTCGGGTTTGGGTCGGCCTATCTAACCCGTTTATTAAACGGTTTAGGTTCGGGTTGTGAATGAATTAAGCGGGTCGACCCGCCAACCCGTTTAAGATTTTTTTTAAAAAAATTATAAATTATTTATATTTTATTATACGGGTTAAATATGTTAAACGGGTCACCTCGTAAAACCGTTTAACCTATTTAACTCGTGTAATGTGCCAAGTTTTGTATATAAAATGGGTTAAATGTGTCAACCCGAAACCTGTTTAACCTATTCAACTCGTGTAACCTATTTAACCTGCTAACCCATGTATATATACGGGTTAAATTGGTCAGGTTCGGGTTATGTGTAAACATTTTAGGGTTGACATGGCTGACCAGATGATTTAAATAGGACAGGTTCAGGTTAGGGTTTTTTGACCCGCCAACCTGTCAACCTGAACTCAACCCAAATTGCCACCCTTAGGTCTGATAGTGTGTTGAACGATAACGTAACACTGATATGGACATGGTAGGTTTAGTAACCATGTTTTAAGCCAAAGGTAATGATCGTGAGGGCTCACCTCGTAAGCATCACTTCATGTGCGACACCCGAAGCACATTGCTCAGGAAAGGTGTGCCAGTCGCCTTTGGTAATTCGAAATTTTTGTGAGCCCCTTGCATATTACCGTTTGATATAAAAAAATAATAATAAAATAAAAAAATTCTTCCCAATACCCTATTTTTTACTTATAAATATTCATTAACTTCATCATTTTTAAATACAACTTAACCATTTTATACTCTCATTCAAAAAGCACCCTATATTTATATCTACTCTTCCAATATTCAATAGTTTATACTCTTTTAACTTCACTACAAATACCACATTAAAACATATGTTTTCCAAACAATCAAACATACATATTTCATACTTTTTTCTTTTCAAAAATCATGGCTTGTAATCTTCCACACATTATCGAAGAAATCAAGCAAGGCGTTGAAAAACTAATTGAAGGCGATACCATTCGTAAGGAATTATCGACTTAGCTAAGGAATTTATGAAAGCATCGACTGCAAAAGATGATTTAAAAAAACAATACGAGAAATGCTTTGACATTCCTCCCGAAAAATTTGTTGCAGGTAAAAAGTTTTTAGAATAGAAAAGTTTGAAAGATGTCGAGATTCATAATGAATTGTATCGATTGGCAAGTATAATCCAAGATAACATCAGTCACAAAGTTCGTTGGATGCATAAAGAAAACAAGTAGTATGTTTGTAATAGTTTTTAGTTGTCGTATTTTATTTTTCTTATCGTAATCTGTATTTTATTTCAATGTATTATTTTCTTTTTTCGTATTTTATCACGGGGTTTTTTGGAGGATATGTATATGAAGCCAAATGAAATGACGAAGGAAATGATGATATCCGTTTGTCATTTCATTTGGCTTCATTATAAGTATCCTCAAGAAAAAAAACCCCGTGATACATCATTTTTATCGAAATGCCGTCTTTTTTATTTAGGTATCGTAGTTGTATCTTTATTTGAATAAAATGTGTTTGTTTTAAATGTAATATTTTTAATTTCGTACGTTTACATTATGTTTACATTTACGTTGTTAGTTTATAAATAACAGTATTTAAATAAAAAATAAAAAAATATGACCACCACAGTAGAAAAGAGAAAGAAAATGAGATGAAATAAAAGAGGGAAAAAATGAAATGAAAGAGAAAGCGGCTAATATGTATAGTGAAAATTGAACACACCATTATTTCTATTGTTATACTACCTCCGTCCCATATTTATAGTCCATCTTTCCTTTTTTGATTGTCCCAAATTAATTGTCCACTTCCATAAATAGATAAGGTATATAAATCAACTTTACCATATTACCCTCATTTGTGGTTATTATTACAAACTTTAAAGAAGTTGGAAATTAATTAATTAAGGGTAAAACTATCTTTGTGCAAAAAGTAAGAGAGAGAAAGCTGTAAAGATGATGCTTTTCTAAAACTGTGTGCTTTTTGTCTGTGAACAATAATTTTAGGACGGAGGTAGTATATTGTTTGACGTTAAATGGACCCATTTCTCCTTTCAAAGCAATTAGCCTCTCATGACAAAACACGTGTTAAAGTGCACCTAAAACTCCCTTGCTTGCCGCGTAAATATTTTATTTTCCAAAAACCAGTATTTTCGTGGTCGACACTTTTTACAAAAGGCCAAAAAGAAACCAGTTGGTTTAACAAGGATTTACATACAATTAATATTGATAAGATTAATAATTGAAGGCATGCAAAATAAATCATCATTTAGCTAATAAGTTTATAAAATGATTGTATATTAATCATGATCCCGTGCGACCAAATGGCCTAGTAGAACCTCCTCACATAAGGTATACTGTTCAACATCCAAGTCGAAAACTTGCCTTTTTCCACATAACTTGACAGGCTGGGAAAACCTGATTCCTTGGTTGTTTCGTGATTCCGATCAACCAAACATTTGTGAATTCAAGTTCCAAATAAGACATGTGCAAGGTATTAGATGACATACACGCGTGTGAAAAAATGTGTTTCAAAATCGACAAAACTTATTGATTCGTATATAAATAACTGCTTAATCTGGAGGTGTAGGTTTGCATTTTTTTTTTTTTTTTAGGGAATTCAAATAGTTCACCATCCCATTTTGCTTTGAATTAGTGTCTTGCAAATTAGAACAATTTTTGCTCAAGGCTATTCCATAGGTCAGGGTTGGAAACTCGAGTTATTTCCGCCCTACTGCATTTTGGCCTTATATATATACACACGTAGAGAATCAGTTGTTTTTAACGAAGGGCGTGATATTTAATTATGGAAAACTAGCGCTAATATGACGCGTTTACAATAAGGAAATCTCAAAGATTTTTCTGCTTCAAATAAAGGAAATCATCCAACAAAAATGATATGATCACGGAGTTTTTGTGTAAAAAGGTTGATAAAGAAACCGTATAAACATTTCCTAACGATTCTGACTAAATTATGCACCATTCAATTTAATTTTAAGTTTCCAAAGGTCAAACAAGGAAAGAGTCAATCCCACTAATCAACTAACGTGTGTCAGATTTTTCTAAGAACCTTTAATTTCACCTTGTCATCCAACAAAATGACATGTACCTTCCCCTATTGACTTCACAAAATTGCAACATAATTTCTTCTATATATACATGAGAATAGTCATCTTTCTTTTTGGACCTACAACTTTCACATACATTTCATGCAAAAAGTAAACACTAATTGTTATCTTGCCTTATAGATATCAGTCTCTCCCACTGGCCTTGAGAGTCTCTGATCGTTTTGGAGAGTACGCAGGGCTTAATAATTTATCAATCTTTTTCATTTTTTTTTAAATGAGAAAATTACCATCTCAAAATGGGCTCAAGAAAGGGCCCTGGACAGAAGATGAAGATCTCAAACTCATCCAGTACGTGCATACGCATGGACCTGGAAATTGGCGAACCCTTCCCAAAAACGCTGGTAATTAAGACTTTGCGCCTATGTAAATTTTTGGTTATATGATGGAATAGAATGGTGTTATAAGTGACTGATTATATTATTCGATTTGTGATCAATCTAGCTTCTTTGGCTTGCTAACTTTTTTTGACTATTATATATAGGGCTTCAAAGATGTGGAAAAAGTTGCCGCCTTCGATGGACAAACTACTTGAGGCCTGATATCAAGAGAGGAAGATTTTCATTTGAAGAAGAAGAGACTATCATTCGACTTCACAGTGTACTCGGGAATAAGTAAGTTTTATATCAAGTTCACTAAGAATTCTGCTTCAAGTTTTGAATTAGTATCTAATTAAGTATATAAACGTACATCACAATATTATTTTTATTGTCCACTATTATTTCTCAATTTTGTAAGGTCTAATCTATTCTTATTTCAATTTGAATGAATGCAGGTGGTCAGCGATTGCTGCTCGCTTACCAGGAAGAACTGATAATGAAATTAAGAACTATTGGAACACTCACATCCGGAGAAGGTTACTAAAGAATGGCATTGATCCAGTGACTCATACCCCTCGAGTTGACTTCTTGGAGCTTTCTAACATACTTAATGCTGCTAAAATTAATCTTTCAAACTTTTTAAATCTCCAAACTCTAGTAAATCCGCAAGTTTTAACGCTAGCCGCTCTTGTAGCATCATCAAATAAAGAAAACCGAGAGTTGTTTCTCAATAACAACATAAACAACCCTATGAACCCAAACCTGAAGCAGCAAGATCCAAATTTCACTTGCTCACCTTCAAATTTCCCAAGTACTCAAAATATAAGTCAAACACTTCCCATGCAAATAACTGATGTTCAGTTGCCTCCAACGAACTTGGTGAACATGAACACCGATGCGAGCAGTCAAGATATTTTGATGTGTACACGCTTAACAGAAGATTGTTTTAACATTTCAAACTACGGTAGCCAATTTACTTCAGTAATGACTGAGAGCTCTAGTTTTCAGCCACTATATACCGAGAATAATATGCCCACTACCCAAACCTTTAATGATGATTCAGTTTTATCGTCACCCATGACAAGTCCCGCTCCATTTATATCATCATCAACATTCATCAATAATCGCAGCACCGAGGACGAGAGAGAGAGTTACTGCAGTAATATGTTTAAGTTAGATATTGAAGAGAGTTTTGAGTTAAATGATTTCATGTAGCTAGGTACGTACAATAGTTGTAAATTAATTAGGCATGTTAATGGAACCATGTGATAGTTTCTGATGTTCTCTGCTGATTTTTTTTTTTTTTTTTTTTTTTTTTTTTTTTTTTTTTTTTTAATTGGAAAAGTTTGTTATACCCGGTAAACTTATTACTTCAAAACATAGTTAAGTACATTAGATATAAGTGAATCTCACATCTCAGCTCGTTACATAGCCGAAAAATAAACGCATAATTTGGGCTTCAAACCAAACCTATTATTAGAATTAA
Organism: Artemisia argyi; assembly: GCA_030686995.1. NCBI lineage: Eukaryota > Viridiplantae > Streptophyta > Magnoliopsida > Asterales > Asteraceae > Artemisia > Artemisia argyi. The sequence continues at coordinate 153,219,155 of CM060698.1, read as the reverse complement.
TGACAAACCAACCTTATGAAAAACTACTAGAAAACTACTTACGTCTAATACAACCACAAACCTTTATATCATAAGCGTCACATAATGCTAATTGCTCTTCTGTCAAATCTTTCCACTCATCATCATATGGGTCATCATCATAATCATCTTCCCAACGCTCGTATAGGCTCTTCCTCCAGATTCCATCTCCACTCTTGGATGCCATAAAACCTGTCGTTTCGTCAAAAACCTCCTCTTCTTTACTATTACTATTCTCCATAACCACATCACTAACCTTGTTCTTTCCTATATTCGAACCAGCCACATTAGACAGGGTAGGAGATGGTTGCTCATTTATCAATTGTACCTCATTCACAAGCGTAACATCATTAGACGTGCTTGTCAAGATTTGAAGAGGCTGCGCATCAGTCTCCTGCCCCTCGTCCACAGTAGTTTCAACCCCCATGGAATTACCCCCATTTGTACATAACACATCATCATTTTCAATAGACCTAAGTGCATCAAAGGGATTTGAAGTACTTGCCTCTTGTTTAGGTGTTTCAGGCTTCTTCTTCGTACCTCTTGTAGTAGCACCATTCTTTTTAGAAACAAGTTTATATACCTTTTTAGTCGACTTAAACTAAAATTTAGAACCTATATCAAAGCCACCGGCTGGTTTCTTTCCACCAATCCCAATATTACTACGATTCATCTTCGTACTACCATATCGCACCTCCCCACGATCCATGGGATTAGTAAGAACCATTTTAGGGCAATGTTAAAAGTTATGTCAAAAAAATCCTGCAATTAACACATCGTAGAGGACTCCTTTTCTAGTCAATAGTAATTTGTTTTGTACGTGTATCCCTCATCATCCAACTGCCAGGATAACCATAACCATTGAGTCCTTCAAGGTGTTTTCAGCACTTGCTTCAATCATAGTACGTGTGTAGCTATTTTGTTCCCATGATTCGTTTTCACATCGTACTAGTAAATGAATCAAGCATTAATGGTTTGTTAATATTAGTTGCTATAACACTAAGCCCAACAACAGTGAATGCTGCTATTGGAAAAACATAAAGATTAACCCAAACCGGAACATGAGTTAATTCCTTTCTTTTCCAAACTAGTAGAAGCAGTCAATTTTTTAAGAGTTATCGATATGGTATGGATCATCCAAGGATCATTCTCAAGTACTCATCAACCCCTTTTTTGGAACCAAATTTGAAGAAGAAGAAACCGTTCACGTTCATCATAATCTTTTGTTTGCAGTATTTTCCCCATGCGTTAAAAACATAATTTTGCACAACTAGAAATGCCACACGTTTACTGATATAATAAATGTATAATGAATTTTCCAGTCTGCCACTTACCATCTCCACAGATGATCTAGGTATCACTAGAAGCAAGCGTAGTCAGAACACGAAAGTTAACTTGAGTTTTGTTTCTATCATCGTTGAGCGCATCAGCAAATGAACTTAGGTATTACCATTTTTTTACCAGAATCATCCACTTGCATTCCTTGGTTAGCAGCATTCAAAGTACCACCAATATCATCAAACATGATACTTTCCCTTATCCACCACATAAGCGAAGCTTCGTTAGAAGGTTTTAATGGTTTCCCATCATCTCCCACTAACACAAGCTTGCCTTCAAGCATTTGACTCTCTAAATCATGAATCTTTGCAACTAACGAAGTAGAATATGAACTACCAAAAGCCTCTGACAAGCTAGGGAACGATCCCAATCCAACATCATTGCCTCCCTTGAATCAGTAGAAGATGCACCAGCATTAGAGAAGTTAGTCTACTTCGTCTTGGCCTTTTTATTTCCACCCCTCCCCCTCCCGAATCCAAAAATCCTTTATCAATGCTTAAACTATGCAAACATAATCACAACCACACTAGCCAACTATGACTCCCATGAAAACCAAAAACCAACATCAAACAGAAAGTATGGCACTCGTACAAAACCCTAAACAATGAACAACAGCAACAGGGACGTTAATAAATTTCTATAACCCCAAACTAACCAAAAGAATTGACTTAGGGTTAATATATATAATTAGCACATGCAATATTTCCAATCAATTCACAAACAGAATGAAAACTAAGTTTCAAAAACCTTAACTTACCTCTTAGGCAAAAGTTACTCAAAGTAATGAAATGTGCTTGACATGCACCTATAGATCAAAGTGAAGGATCTTTCTTGGTATGCACATACAGATTAAAGTGATGAATGTGCTTGATATGCACCTGTAGATCAAAGTGATGAAATGTGATTGATATGCACCTATAAATGAAAGTGATGAAATGTGCTTGATAAGCACCTATAGATTAAGTGATGAATTGTGCTAGTTAAGCACCCTATGGTATATGTTATATAAAAAATGTACAGGTTATTTCATGTTTATAGTTTTTATGCTTTCATTTACTCACTAAGCATTTAGCTTACATTTATTTTTATAACATGTTTTATAGGTGAGCCAAGTGGTGACCAAAATGTTAAAGGAAAGAGGCTTATGGGATATCTATCAGTGATGCTCGATTTGGTAATGAGCACCTTCGTCCTCCTCTTATTACAACTAGTTACGCCCAAGTGTTTTTGAAGTTGTATCAAGGATTTTCTAAAAAAGTGTTATGCATAGTATAGAACTTGTAAAAGTAGTGAAGAAAAGAATGTTTGGAACAAGGTTTTATCTACCCATATTTGGATAAAGTACACGATAACATAAAATTATCTTCTTCAAATCCATCAAAGAAGGCTTAGATCTAAACCCAATATATATTTCTACTAAGAATATTACATAGATTACACATCTATGTGTTACACCCCAAAATCCGTTTAGTTATTGCCTTTGTATATGTTTGAATATATTATTTAGACAAAAATACACCGTTGGTCCCTGAACTTTCTCAAAAACATCGTCTGGGGTTCAAACTCAAGAAAATCGTCGTAGAGAGTCCAAAACAATAGTTTTAGTGTCCGATTGCTTCCATAGCTCCGTAATCATTAGTCCAACGTTCTGTTATATATCATAAAATCCCGTTATCTGTTTCGATTGGAGGGCATAATCGTCTTTTTACCGAGTCGCATTTTTCTCTCTCTCTCTCTCGATGTACTACCCATCAGACGTCTAATCCATTTTTCTGTCATTATGTCTAATATAAGTAGGCCGTGTACTCACGGCTCATCCCCAAACTTGTTATGGAAGCCTACCCATAAAACCCTAATACGAATTTATATTTTCAAGTTATGAAACAAATAATAAGGCCATAGCCATAATCTTAATTGTAGGAGAAGTAAATACCGTAGATAAATTTTATAGGAACGTCTCCTGTATCATGATTCATATTTATCATGATATTTAATTCTTAATTGTAGGAGATATACGAATTTATATTTTCAAAAGTACATACGGTTGAACTCCATAATAGAATTTATTCTGCATGCATGTATAGTACGTAGTATATAAGATCCCAGAGAAAGCAACTAATAACGATAATAAATTACTGAGTAATATATTTGTTAATTATGATGTAATGGAGGTATTAAGGGGACTAATCTGGTCATCGTTATAGATTATCTTTTGGATCAGACTTACGTATTAAATTATATTAATACAACTTGCATCATATTTCCACGTATGATGTCATAGTAAACACACGTATTTGCATGCAATTTTACCACGCAATTACCTAAGACTAAAGAATATTTTACACGTTTAGGATGTTAGTTTTTCCCACCTGTATTTGATATAAGATTTGCACCCTCATGATGAAGGGACCATTTTTTTTAAAATCATCGAGTTCACATTATGGAAAATGTAAAACACGAGGTTTACGTAGAACGCTAAATACCTGCAACAATGTACGAGTATTTATATAAAATGTCGTCTGTTATTGGACTTACGCGTTGATGAAGTCATTATAGAAGGTTTATACTGACTTTTTATTTCAATGTAACCAAAAGCTCCTTTTTTTAACCACGGTTTTTGTACGTATCATTTGTAGCCAACTATCTTAAACATTGTACTCGCTGCTTTACCCGTTATAAAAAACTATCAATCGGATTAACTCGTTTGCATATAGATCATTTGAAACCATCCGAAACTTGTGGCAACAAAAAGAATTTTTTGGGAATCAAGCAACTAGATGCACATGAGAATAAGAATAATTTCACCACAAACTAAAAGAGTTAGATAGATGTTTGATGAATTGGATACCTAAATATTTAACGACTTTGAATTATATTCCTTGTTATACATATGTACACACGCTTCATTATAATAGTCTTTACCTGCTAACCTTCTACTCCAAGGGAGAAAAAATGTAGACCAAGAATATAATGTTATCCTCTCTTAATTTTCTTTTGTTATTTTGCCGTTAATTAACTACCCGATCCTTTTCCGTGTAAAAAAATAATATTCCAAAATCCATATTTGATAACAAATCAATTGTGGAACATAATATCTATGTTCTTGTATTTTCTTGCCCATTTACTTTACTTATGAATAAGTTAAGGCAATTTGCTAACAATAACGTGCGTGTTTTGTTTAAGAATTTCTTAATTAACAATAATTTTAAAATAAATCTCACGAGTTCCATTAATATATGATCTCAACACATATAGTTAAAATAGTTGAATTTTAATAACATATGTAATCAAATGAATTTATATTTAAAAATATTTTTAAATAATGTAAGCTTAAACAAAATACACATGATGGTTGTTAGCAAATTTTCTTAACTTTCATAAGTATAGTAAAATCTCATAGGGGTTTTGTTAGCAAATCTTTTATGTTAAATATGATTGTATTTTCTTGTCCCCTAATATGTGGGAATGTTCTCTCGACTCCTCAGTCCTCGAAGGTTTATGACGTTTCCTTGGTCCTTGAAGGTTAATGATGTTATTTGGTGGGATAAAATGCTTCAACTTAAAATCCACATTAACTCTTGCGTCTTGGTAAGTACCGTCTTCATACCGTCTTCCCATTAGATGCCCGTGGAGTGACATGGATTCGACACTCTCCCCGTTATGTGAATATGTGATCATGTGTTGGCTTGTACTAATAAACTACTATTAAGTTTTTTTTTTTTTTTTCCTTTTTTTTTTTTTCCCCTTATAGCTTCTTATTAGTTGATTTTTAATGAAAATTCGCGATATTAAAAAGGTGTAGATCAGTTGTGAAACGGTACTGGTTCAAGACGGTGCACGGCTTAGCATTTTTTTTTTCTCTAAGTTCGTTCCTTTGAAAGACCAATTAACTTCTTCATCAATCGAAAAACATTTCTAGAATTAATATCATTTTCAATTTCCACCACGTCACGATCAATGCATGGCTAAGGGGCTCCAATAACGTACACAATATACAGGATAACATTACATTGCGTTATCTTTATAGCTAGCCTCATGTTTTTCATATAGTTCTCAATAATATATGCATATTACACGTCCTTAGTATACGTAAATATATTAATATATTTATGTTTATATCAGCCTGGCTTATATTTTTAAAGTTTAGGTATGACCGTATGATACGGTAGTTTTTCTCGAAATGGCATCCAGAACATACTAATTACTATAAATGGCTAGAAAGAGGCCAGGTGGTGATATCGTTATAATATTATCACAGCAAATAATAATATAGTATCATGAGGTCTTAAGTAAATAATTGTCAAATGCGTATTTGGTCGGCAGCCGGGAAATTTTGCGTCTTGTGCCGGGGCACGTGTTCAAGTGACGCCTCTTCTCCGACAGCAGTAACAATTATTTAGTTAATCTTCATGAGATGTTAAAAAATATATTGAGAAAACGAATGTCGTTTCACACGGTTATGATGCGAAACCAACTTTATATATATAATTTTATAAGACCCTTGAACGGAAGCATGCATCATATATATATACATTATATAATATATGGTACGTGTATTTATCAGCCATGCTTTTTTCAAAGTTAAGAAATATTCTTACTCCCTTAAGTTACAACAAATGCAACGTTGCATTAACAATGTTTTGTTGTCCTACAATTAATGCTGAGTTTATTATTTTTAGTAGGAAGGTTGTATATGCATACCGAATCACAGTTGACTTATTTCCAAGGCTTAAAACGAGGGTTTGCATATTTTATTTCAGTTACATATAAGAACATGCATTACCACCAGTAAACAAATGAATAACGATTGCGTTAATATTAACCCATCTAGAAATGATACACTACTCTAGCTTCTTGCTAGAAGTTATCAAGTATATTGTCATTCAAAAATAAAAAAAATAAAAAATAATAAAATAAAATAAAATAAAAAAGAAAATCTAACATACCATCTTTTTTTTTTTTTTTTTTTTTTTTGTAAAAGGTCAACGACCCGGTAAATATATTACTCCAAAAAGCGTTTAAGTATAACGGATATGGGTGAATCTCATATCTCAGCCCGTTACATAGGCGAAAAGCTTACATAACAAGATACTTCATATTTTCAAAACAAGAAAACAAACCATTACTCACATGATAGTAGTGACTCTGACAAAAGATAAACTACTTCCTACGACCTTGGAGATTAAAACCATAAATGGCATTAAGAGCATCCAATTCCCCTGGAAGATCATAAATTTGCTTCGAATAATCATGATTTGCTGATTCGTCGAACATGTTAAGAACTTCATCCTCATCACTATCAGAACTACAACCTCACCCACCTTTGAAAATGGGTTAGCCCTCTTAGTGACAGAGGTAGACGGAATAGGATGACCGGCATCATCCACAAGAGTAGCTTTCCCATCGATCAGTAGCTTTTCAAGCTTACTAATTTTTACAACGATAGGAGTAGAACCAACTTCCATTGTTCCCATAGAATCACTCACAAGCGGTTCTTGCATATCACTCACAAGAGGGACTTGTGATGTAGTACCAGTCTTAACCGACTCATCCTTATTAATTTCCATTGTACTGCCAGCATCCACATCCTTGTTAGTAACAACCTTAGGAATACCAAAACCATCTGTATCATCCATATTAAGAGCGTCAAACTGATTAGAAGTAGTGATCTTGGTTCCACTCGTACTAGCCACATCATAAGCCTTCTTCTTACTGACATTAGCTTTCTTTGGTTCAGGAAGAGTCTTTTTGGGCTGATATTCAAAGTGCTTACCCACCACAGGTTTGGTAAAACCTCCTCGACCCGGATTCGAACCAACTTGCTTTCCCTTCTTCTTATTGTTAACAGGCTGGAACCCATCACTTGCGTTCTTAGTAGGTTGAGCATTCAGTATGACAACCTTAGGGCACTCAACCAAAGTATGTCCAAATACCTTACATTTATCACAGCGAGGCGGTATCCACTCATATTCAACCTGGATCTTCTCAATAGTCGAACTCGTACCATCAAGTAGAGGAATCTCAATAGTGAGACTGTCCTTTAGTACCTCATCCGACTTAACTTCAATCATACACCTAGTAAAGCTACTCCGGCCCCAAGATTCCTTGCACATTTGACTAGTAAAGGCATCTAACCTTTTGGGCATCCCAATCACTGTAGCAAGAAGGCTAAGCCCGTCATCAGAGAACATAGCTAAAGGAACATCATGAAATTTAACCCACACTGGCATGTTAGTCAAATCCTCTTTAAGCAAGTTGGTGTTCAATGTCCATGGTTTAAGGATAATAGGGACATAACGAATCAACCAAGGACCATTATCAAGGACATCATCGACACCTTTCTTTGAAGTAAACTTGAAGAAAAAGAAACGCTTAGCATTCATCATAACCTTTTGTAAACCATACTTAGCCCACGCATTGCGAACATAATAATCAACAACAGGAAAAGCAAGACGTTGACCAAGGAAATACCCATAAAGAGTATTCTCAAACCTAGTGTTCACCTCTTCAACCACTTTCATCGGGATAGAAAGATCAACATCAGCCCTCTTGTTACTACTTTCCAACCTACGAAAATTAGACACATGTTTCTGAGGCTCGTTTGAAGTAGCACCCGCATAAGAGACCGATTTAACTCCAGTACTACCTAGAGGCTGATTAGATTTAGGATTACCATTACTAGGAGGATCATTAGCAGATTGTGATAGTGAATTAGGGCTAGGAACCTGAGCATTAGTGTCATGAGTATGAGATAAATTCATTTTTCCAGCCCTTAGAGATACATGAACACCATCACCTTCTGGTAGATTAATATCATCAACCTCATTAACCCTATGACCATCATATTCAGACCCAAAGTTAGGGTTCCTCACACCCCTAACAGCCTTGCTTGGTACAGAATTAGAATTCCCATCAACATCACTTGCACTAGTACTCGAAGTATGCACATCACCAATATTACCTTTCCCACTATTAGGGTTCATCGTCAATTGAGGAATTGACTCACCAAAGCTAAAAGTAGGATACGACTCCTTTGAAAGCGCATGAGGCTCCTCCACATCAACGTTAGGAACTTTAGTCTTGGGAGAATCCATTGCAACCTTTGAAATCAAAAAACCCTTATTCATCCTCTCTCAAAACCCATGAATCAGAAAATCAAATACCAACCAGCATGCATGCAAACAGAAAGAACAATATAAAACCCTAATCGCTTAGGGTTTTGAAGTGAATCGCCAAGAAATCAACCAGCCCCCATGAAATCGTTCCAAATAAGATAAATCAAGTAAATCAGGAACTAATAGGAATACTAAACCGACTTAGTACAAAGAAAAGCCAAGGTAATCCCTAAGTCGGCTAATACTTCAGCGATTATAAACCCTAACAAACGAATCACCAGAATTAACCTTTTACTAATGATTAAAGCAGCGATTTAAGGATAATTAGAGATAACGACAATGGATTTAACATACCATCTCTAAGAATACCAGAAGTTTAAGGCAGTTGAATTAAACTAAAGAAATTAATCGGGTGATCTACTTCCTTTTTTGAAAGCGGAAATTTATTATACTCCCTCCGTCCCGTATTAAATGTCTATGTTTGAATTTTTAAGTCTTTCTTTATCAACTTTGAATTTAAATATTTTTGCTTGTGTTATATAGTATTTGATAAAAATTATACGCAATGAAAATACATTTAAAACTTAATTCATTCATATATTTTGTATCAAGTATTATATTACACAAACATAAATATTTAAGGTCAAAGTTGAGAAAAAATGACTTTGAAATGTCAAACATGACATTTGATATGGGACGGAGGGAGTAAGAAACTAGCAAGTTACTAGAGTAAAACAAGTTACAAACGTACAGATCATACAAGATTTTATTCGATCACTAATCCATTCTATCCAAATAGGGATTCAGTTTCCCAATTCTATGTAGAATCCAAGAATGTGAGAGCACCTTAATTTCTTCGCTGAGAGTGCCTTTCCTAGGAGCATTTAGGTTGAAACAAACCCGGTTTTGACATCTCTAAATAATCCAAGTTGTAATTTCGAACGACTACATTCTATAAAATCTTGCGTTTTTAGGTTAACCATGTCACTCCAAGATAAAAGATCTGTATAGTTTTGTGGGTAATCTAAGAGGCCCCACCAAGTAAAGATGTGCTCCCAAAGATGGACAGCAACTGGACACTCAATAAAGAGGTCGTTTTGGAATTTTGGCACCGAATTCTTGCTCTGCGTTCATCATCATTCGTGGTTCCCCTTGTTGATCCCTTTGATTTGGTTTTCTTTCTGCATACAAGCAAGGAGTCGATTTACATGCAAGAACAAGGAATCCAGTTAGTTATCTATAGTATTTGATATCTTTTACGGTCTCATTCTTTTAACGGGTTGTGAAAGTTATCTAAGAGCCTTTATTTTTATTTTATTTTATTTTTGGGAACGTCAATTTATTAAAAACAACTAGTATGATGCTAGAGAACAAATGGGTTACAGCGTGCATATACAAGCAATTTTTGATGAATTATCCAATGTCAATGTCAATTTGCACAACTAATGATGACATGCTAACATAAACCATCGAAGCCCCTTTTCAGGGTCGCTCTCTAAAAGGATACAGGTAACACCCTGATCGGGCAGAAATGATACCATTAGTGTTGTGTAAGAAGGAAGAATAGTTAATTAAGAAAGTATGCAAACATTTTCTCACAACTGGTAGAGGATCTAACAACTCTACCCACCATATCCTCTTATTTGTTCTAAAAGGTCAAACAAAAAGGTCAATCCCATAAATCACTTGACATTTGTCAAACCTATCCAATCAACTTTAACTTGTATATTTTGCCTATTTTCAACTTTTAACTTCTGTGCAAGAAAACAAAAGAGAAAATAGAGATATGGTGCCAAATTAGAGTTGACTTAACACATGCAAAAATAGTTTTGCTCGTGTATATATATGGCAGCAGTGATCTTCTATTTAAGACATACCACTTTCAATTCACTAATTTTTATATTATAAAACAAAGTTGATCTTTATTTTCTCTTCCTTTTAAACTTTGTAGTTCATTAAGTTTATCAAAGAATCTGTTGAATTGACAAATAGATCAAGCGAAATGGGAAGATCACCATGTTGTGATAAAGCGGGACTTAAGAAAGGGCCATGGACGCAAGAAGAAGATCGAAAACTCACGCAATACATCCAAATACATGGACCTGGCAATTGGCGTACCCTGCCTAATAACGCTGGTAAGTGTTGATACAAGGAGTTTGTTCTTTAATTTTCTTCATATTCTTGTACCTATATTAAATTTCAGTAAGTTTCTATGTATAATCAGAAATTAACTGTTTATTTTACGGTTAATAGCGCTACAACGCTGTGGAAAAAGTTGTCGCTTGCGATGGACAAACTATCTAAGGCCCGATATAAAGAGAGGAAGATTTTCTTTGGAAGAGGAAGAGACTATAATACAACTTCATAGTGTTCTTGGCAATAAGTATGTTCACTTCTCAAAAATATCACTTTCACATAACATGAATTGCCAAAGACTATATCGAGTTTACTCAGTTAACCAATTTGGATTGCAAAATATTATATTTCACTTTTCAAGTTCACTAGGTTAAATAGTAACAAATTCTGTAATTGGTATATGTAATGATAATTGGCATGGTAGAATTATTTCATGCATCATCTATTGAAGCAATTTAATTGTTTCTCAACTTTTCGATCTAGGTCTAAATTAATCTTATCTAAATTTGGTTAAACGCAGGTGGTCAGCTATTGCCACTCGCTTGCCTGGGAGAACGGACAATGAAATCAAGAACTACTGGAACACTCATATACGAAAAAAGTTACTACGGAATGGAATTGATCCAGTGACTCATACTCCACGTCTCGATCTCTCACACCTTTCATCTATACTCAACTCAGCTCAAATCAATCTTTCAAACCTCCTTGGCCTCCAAACCCTTGTAAACCCCGATGTTCTAAGCCTTGTTACTCTCTTAGCTGCATCATCATCAAATCAAGAAAACCGAGAGTTGTTACTACATAATCACTTAGCCACTATGAACCAAACACCTAACATGCAAATCCGAAATTGTGCTTCCACACCTTCAAGTCTTTCAAGCTCACAAATTTTGGAAAAAACAAATCCCATGTTTGCAACTGATGGACAATACTTTTCAGGACACATGGTAAACTATAATGATCAAAATAGTCAAGTTAATTCGGTATCACTATGCTCGAGCTCGACTGATAATTCTGTATCCCTCCCAAGTTATAGTCCACAATTTAACACACAAAATTCAGAAAACTCGAGTTTCCATCCATCAAATGTAGAAAATAATATCCCCATTAGCAAGAATTTCAACTTTGATTCTGTTTTATCAATACCGATGTCAAGTCCGGCACATGTGAATTCATCGTCAACATATATCAATAGCAGTGGTTCTGAAGAAACAAGAGGAAGTCCTTGTAGCAATATGTTTAAGTTCGAGATTCCGGAAAGTTTTGAGTTTGATGATTTCATGTAGATATTGTAGTAAACTGTTTAAGGATAGTTCATTTCGGATTTTAGTCCTTGTTTTTTGCTGGAACTTTTTCAGCTTGTGTAAAACGTATACCAGTTCTTTGTAAATACTATTACCTTGTATTATAAATGTTCTTTATAAACGTTGATTATTTTTATTGGGTAAAGGTTTCTCCTGTAAATGTATTACTTCAAAAAAGTGTTTAAATACATAGGATGTGGGTAAAATCCCTCATCTCAGCCTTTACATAAGCGAAAACAAAAGCACATTTGTTCTTCAAACCATACTTATCATAAGAATAACACACAAACTTATGAACCTGCTATAAAAAACAACCACTAACGACAAGATTACATTTGACTCACAATGACAAAAAAAAAAAAAAAAAAAAAAAAAAAAAAAAAAAAAAAAAAAAAAAACAACTGTCGTTTTACTTGACCTCGAAGAGTGATATCCAACGCGTTACAGAATGTCAACTGTTGTTTGGTTAATCCAAAAGCTTCATTTTCGTAACCATCATAAACGTCATAATCTTCATCCTCAAGAAGACTTGTATCGTTTGCAGTACCACTAGCTTGTTTCGATACGAAAGCCATGAATCTAGCCATTGCATCATAACCTCCTCAACTTCATTGTCCGAACTTCCTTCTTGATCTCCCATTGAAGTACTAGGCATAGATTCCGATTCCAAAGTCACCCCTTTTGAATGTTCGATGACTGATCGCATGACCTGATAGTCCTTTTTCGGTCGTATATTTATCTTTTTCCCATTTCTATCTACACGACTCGCCTCTTGCGCACTATGGGTTTTATTTCGGTCAATACCCCCTCCTTCGTCCATGTGCACCATGCATATTTCCTAAAGCTTCAAAAGAATTCGATGTAGCAGTAATAGTAATAATAGCACCTTTTTTAGCATTCTTTACGGCCCTTTGTTTTCCTTTGTGTCATCTCTGTCTTCTTATTAGGTTGAATTGGTCTTTAGACCATGTGAGACTTCAAACCAATATGAACACCACGAATCGCTTGCCTTGGTGACTTTGTATTCTTCAAAACATCCGAGATAATTTTCTTCGCACATTGGTCTAAAACGTGACCAGAAACCTTTCAATTTGAACATCTTAGTGGTTTCCACTCGTATTCAATTCGAATAGTGTTCAAAATATATCCATCACCCTTAATTTTTGAGATTGTCACCACAAGAATATCTTTCAACTCCACGTCAGCTCGTAAGTCAATCATGGCTCTCGCATAACTTGATCTACCCCATGACTTCGTACACATAGCTGTAGTATATGTGTCTAACATCAATGTGTACCAAGTTTAGTTGCAATAGCACTCAACCCATCTTCTGTAAACGCAGTAAATGGGACATCATGAAATTGAACACAAATGGGAACGTTAGACAAGCCCTTCTTTTATAAATTCACATTTGGAGATTACTTTTTCAGAATTAATGGCACATTACGAATTAACCATGGGCTATTTTCAAGCGTTGCATCCATCTCGTCCTTAGAACTAAACTTAAAAAAGAACAAGTCATTATAGTTCATCATTGTTCTAACACGAACATATTTACAATAAGTGATCTTGACATATAGTTAAATATTAATTCAATGCATAGGATTCTCGTGCCCCACGACTATTGACATTACATGTAAGTGATTTGATTTATGCGGTGGACTTGACTATCGCTACTACTATTTTCTACAGTTAGAAGATATTGATCTCTCACGGCATATTCAAAAACAATGTAACATGATTGACAGTCAATTAATCAGTATTAAATCTTTTATTCCATGCATTGATCGTGATCATTATCTGTATTTGTACATCAAAACTTATCTAGTATTTGATCTTAAAAAGAAAAGAAGTTGTCTAGTCTACGGAGTATGTTATCGCTTTTCAAAGCATAGATAGTAAATTTATTAATCGGCCCTACAGTAGAGGTATATCGCGAATAAAAACATACAAGGCAAGGGTACGTACACGTATTAAATCAATACTTTTTACTGTAACTTTTTTGTACCAAATAAATCACTTTGTCATGTTAATGTGATTTGTATAGCTAGGATGTTGCCATCGTATTGAATGTGATAATGTTTCCACTTATTCTCACCGAAGCTGGAGTATCGGAAGAAACTTTCCCAAAGATCTAGCTAGCAAATCCTCATATGATAACTTACCATAAAACGACGAGATAAAGATAAACTTCTTTTTCGTACAGTGTAGTTCAAAAAACCCTGTCATTCTAACCTCTATGGGTTACAAGTTTGAAAACATTTTTTTTTTTTTTTTTTTTTTTTAATATGTAAGTGTCAGAGTAGCAATTTTCCCGCATATGGATTTTAATGTTTGCAACCAACTCTAGAACTATATATTCATTTAGTGGCTAATTTGCATCTACGTGTTTTTAGCTAATTCACATCCGTGAACATGTGATGAATGTGAGGTTAGAGCAAATGTAATTCTACTAGAACCTATTAATGAAGTCTTCCATCTACTATTATTGTTGAGAGTATTATCGTGGGTTGGTGAGAAAACTTGCTTGTGGTGGAGACATTCGTTTTTCTACTATACAAGCTTGTGGTTAAAGGAATTTTGAATAAACTATTTCAGCTCTCAACAACTTGTCATTTCAGTTTGACTCATTTCGATCTTTCTTGCCGTCTCACCTTTTGCTTCTGGAACTCAGTTGCTGATCTCCCCACTGGCCCCTTTGAATTCACTGATGTGTCCGTTTTTCATTTGCATTCGCGTAACCAGCCAAGAGATACGTCTCTATCAATTTGTATTTTCTCATCACTAATGTACAAAGTAACAAAGTGGTACAAGGAATGGCGTCTACATAGTCAATGCTTCGATGTGTAACCTTGTCTTTTGAGAGAACAAGTACTTTTCATAACAAAGTTCGTAATTACAAACATTTGGTCTATAAAAGTTATTACACTATTACAGGCCTAACTTCAGGATCAATCACACGTACGTCTATTAGTATACGATGCCATTCAATTGTGTATCCTACGCGCATCGATTGGATTTGTTGTTGAAAAGAAAATTAGGAGTAAGCCACATACCTTACTGACTACTGAGTAGAAAATCGGTCAATGACAAGGCAGGGTCAAATGTGGCAATAAAAACTCTTATAGACCACAGTACAAGCTTGAAATTGGAATAGCATGCACACCTCTTCGTTGTCCATGTTTCTATCTTTTTTATTTTCTTATGTTGATTCACGGAGAAAGTTACAGGTGTCAAAATAGAAAGATATTAGAATCTTTTGGAAATATATTTAACATTTGCATAAACTATGTATACTCATATATTTATGTGGTCTACAAGTTTTTACGGTTATAAAAGAATAAAATTACATCGCTCCTCAAATTCGATCTTCAGTAATGAAACTATTTTCAGAAACCAGTGATTTTATTGAGCAGCCAGCTACTAACTGGTGTCTAATGCCAATCACAATCTACAGCAAGCACAAGAATTTATGTATGGTTGTCAAACTATGAAGAGCACAAAATTTTTAAGGTAGTAGATTTCCGTTGTGTAGATGTTCATTTTACATGCAACTTGATTAAGCCCAGATTATGGTTTTGACCATTTGGGCTTGACTGTCATCAATTTGAAAGTTAAAGTTAGAGATTATTGTAACCTATGGGCCAATGGCTATTTATATACCACAATCCAGCCCTATATTTTGGTATTTGATTAGTATGAGTTTTAGTTGAACCATGAAAATAAACTTCTACTTATTTATGTAGTACAGAGACTCTTAATATAATGAGTTAATATAAGCTTCGTTAGTACTATCTACAGTACACTTAAACAAATTAAGCTGGCACAATCTACGTTAAAAATACTTGGCAAAGTTTGGTTTACAAAAGGTTATGCTTAATAATGGTTTTTTCCTTTTTCAATTTGAAACCAAAGAGAGTATGAAAAGGGTGTTGGAAGAAGGTCCATGGTTGATACGATTGGTTCCTATCTTTTTGAATGTTTGGACTCAGAACACTAAACTTACAAAAGATGATATAACTTTAGCTCCTGTTTGGGTTAAACTTCATAATATTCCGGTTGTTGCGTATTCTGAGGTTGGTCTTAGTTTGATTACAACACAAATTGGTCGTCCTATCATGCTTGATTCCTATACGAGTACGATGTGCATTAAGTCGTGGGGTCGTAATTCCTATGCTAGGGCCCTTGTGGAAGTGTCGTCAAAGGAAGCATTACTTGACTCTCTTGTGGTTGCTATCCCCTACCCTAATGGGTTAGGTCATTCATTAGAAAAAATTGATATTGAATATGAGTGAAAGCTGCCAAGATGTGAGACATGTAAAGTATTTGATCACAATAATGATGGATGTCCTAAGAGAGTGAAACCGGTCGTGAAAGATAAAATCGTTGGTTGATGAAGAGGGTTTCGTTGAAGCTTATAAGAAGAAAGGTAAAGATAAGCTTCAGGGTACTAATCGTCAGGTTGATGGGATTCGTTTTCAAAAGCCTAAAGTTTCGTATTACAATAAGCCGGTTACTAAGCCAAAGAATAGAGGAGCATCGTCTCAGCCTTTTGTCCAATCGAATACAAGTTCTCCAACGGTTAATGTAGGTTCTACTTGTAACGAACCTACTACTGATCCTACTAGTAGTACGGCTCCTACCCGGGATGACCTAGGTAAGAATAATAATTGGGTGGAGGATATCAACCTTGTTGATTTGAAGAACATTTTTGATGCTCTTAAGGAAAAAGATTCGGTTTTGGAACCTGTGATTGGAACTACGTCCCCTAAAGTTATTTCTAGTTCTTCCAAAACTACTTCTCCATCGCCTATGAAGAACACTCCTATTGTTGAGAAAATTGGCAAGCTTGAAAAGCTTATTATTGATGGGAAAGTCACCCTTGTGGATGATAATGGTAAACCTATTCCGGTGGTTGATGGTAAAAAGAAGGGCAACTCATTCTCTAAGGTAGGTGAAGTGGTTGTTTCAGATAGTTATGATGAGGTGTTAGAGCCAAATGATCCTATAGACAGTTTCTTTTCATCAGCAAGAGGAAATAACGAGCTTGAAGGCTATCTTTCTGATGATTATGCGGCCCAGGTTTATGACTTACCTAGGCAATTTGAGGAATTTAACAATCAGTTTGATTTCAAGCTTAAAGGCCGTTCAAAAAAGTAATCTTTTATTTGAATTTATTTATTTGTTTTGCATGTCTTTTTATGTTTTTAGTGGTTGTTCTAGTTGTTTGTAGCTAGTTGTTCATTTATGGCATATCATAAATGATCTAATTGTTGTTCAAGCGGTTGCTTGAGATTAATGTGACATTTCAGCCACATTTCATTGTAATTTAAACAGCTTTTTGGTTAATATATTTTACCAGGGTGGAAGATCCCTTAAAAAAAAAAAAAAAAAAAAAAAAAAAGGGTTCAACTTTGAGAGTAAAGTTGCAAAAAGCTTTCAGATTAATTAACATGACAAATTTACAGATGCATAAACTAATTTAATAATATCCACGGTTGCTCACGAATGTAAAACATTTTACCAACAATTTTTGTTTGTACAAATTTAAGCTGAAAATAACCTGTAAAAGAACATTAAGCCATACGTCATCCGGTTCTACAAATGAGGTTTTGTCCATTTTTAGAATATTGTCGTTGACATGATAAATATGCAAAATGTTTTGAGGTTTATATTTCTTTTTTTTCTAAAGGCGAGTTATCAGAAAATTTAAAAGGAAGCTAGCTAGGTAGATAAAGTTACAACTAGTTTATGCATGAGATAACTGGATCACTAATACACCCTAAACAAACCAAAACACGTCTTGTACGATTGGAAATCCATGGATGAGACGTTAATTGCTTCAGATAATATGTCTTTGAAGGTTTCAAGTCAAAGCACACACGATTTTGATATCTATTTTGGTTGAATGACCACGTCGAAGTAATGCTTGATCGTGTCATTTGGATGAACCGTATCTTCCATGAAATTAAGTTGAGCAGAACCTTTGAGTAGTTTTGACTTTCGAATTCCCCACCGAGCTGTGCAATGCAACAGTATTTCGGCAATACAAACCCAGCATATTTTAGAGGGTGTTGCAGAATTTCCATTTGGGTTAACTATAGTTACACAATAAAAAATGAAATTAGCAAAAGAAATTATTGTGAGTTGCCAATACCAAAATTTTATAATTTTTAAAATTTTTTGTACGTCGTAACCTAAAATCAGGTGTAATCCGTGCCACACCTGACCCCAATGCAGGTCCGTCCTTGGCAACATGGCAATCAATGAAGAGGTGATGTGTTTTTTTGCTAGCTATCACCATCACAAGCCAACATCTCACCGAGTTTAAGTCAATCCCACCTTGTTTTAAACAAGTAATATTGCTATTTTGTAAAGAGTTAACCAAAAGATATTGATCTATTACAAGTACTAGTTATTGTTATATATTAGTAGTGAACTTAAACATAGATTAGGGACTTAAGTATACTTTGTAATTAGATTAGGTGTTAGACATAAATTCTCATTAGGTAGCTTAGAGTGCAAGCCAAGGATGTTTCCGATTCTACTTAGGATAGATTTCTACCCCCTCATCTTTATAAATAGAGATAAGAGGGATGCTAGTTATTTATTCTTCTTTCCTCATTGTAATAGCTTTATTAGGTTTTTAATAAAGGGTTCGTTGAGGGGTATAACGTGTGCGTATATTCTTGTCGATTTCTTTGTAGTCTCTCATGTTTGCTTCTTGTATTTGATATAACTCGCGATCTAGTTTTTCGCGATTGAACTTCAGGTTTGTTGTCAAGGTTTTCCCAACAAGTGGTATCAAGAGCCACGGTTATTGTGGTCTTGAAGTTCGAGTGCTAGTTCGAGGTTTCGAGGTTAGAGTAAAGAAAACGGTTTCGGGTTTCGAATCATTTTCGGAGTTGCAGGTTTTTTTAATCGGAGAAGAGGAAGTGGACATGATTATTGGTTTTTCAGAAACCAAGAATATTAAGATTATTTAATTCTATTAATCACGTGTGAAGTATAGTACAATGGTAACAAACATATTTTGTCTTTTTCGTGAAAAAGGGTTTTGGATTTTAGTATAATAAATTCGAATTCAAGTTATCGTTTCTTTTTTAATTCGATTAAAGCGAAGGTTCTTGTTTGTGGGTTTTCTTGTGGTTCAAGTTAACGATCGAGTTTGCTTGTTCGAGATCGAGGGTTTAGGGTTATTCTAATTAATTCGATTTGCAAGAAGGGTTTATAGCAATAAGACGGAATATTGCACACGGCTTGTGAGATTTGTCAGTAAAGTTGGTTAAGAAACAACTTGACAAGGTTTTAAGCAAGGTATATGAAGAATGGCTAGTTCTATAACTAGGTTTGACATCGAGAAATTCGATGGGAAGAATGACTTCGAGTTATGGCAAATAAAGATGTGTGCTTTAATAGTACAACAAGGTTGTGATGCTGCAGTAGAGACATTACCCGCAAACATAGAAGCAGGAGAAAAAGCTGCTTTGACGAAGAAGACATACAGTACCTTGATTCTATGCTTGTGAGACCGGGTTTTACGGGAAGTTACCAAGGAAAAAACTGTTGCAGGAATTTGGACGAAGTTGACTAAGTCCTTAGCAAACAGAATATATCTGAAGAAGAAGTTGTACACGTACTATATGAGTCCAGGTATGAAACCGTGTGATCATATAGATGAGTTTAATAAGTTGATACTTGATTTGGCGAATATTGATATCAATATTAAGGATGAGGATCAAGCACTTATGTTACTTACGTCATTATCATCATCTTATGAAAACTTTGTGGAGACATTGTTGCATGTGAGGGAATCCTTGACAATGGAGGATGTTTTGGCGACTCTGAATTCAAAAGAATTGAAGGCACAAAGGAAGAAACTGGTGACGGGTTATATGTAAGGGGAGGGTCAGATCATTCAAGGAAAGCTCATTCTGGTGGAAGTTCGCAGTTTAAGTCAAGGGGTGGAACTGGTAAGAAACCGTATGATCACATAGATGAGTTTAATAAGTTGATACATGATTTGGCGAATATTGATATCAATATTAAGGATGAGGATCAGGCACTTATGTTACTTACGTCATTGTCATCATCTTATGAAAACTTTGTGGAGACATTGTTGTATGGGAGGGAATTCATGACAATGGAGGATGTTTTGGTGACTCTGAATTCAAAAGAATTGAAGGCACAAAGGAAGAAACTGGTGACTGGTTATATGTAAGGGGAGGGTCAGATCATTCAAGGAAAGCTCATTCTGGTGGAAGTTCACAGTTTAAGTCAAGGGGTGGAACTGGTAAACTCAATTGCTTCATATGTCATTCAGAGGGTCATCTGAAGAGAGATTGTCCGAAGAACTCAAGTGGGTTCGTCAGGAATGGTAAGCATGATCAAGATTCTGATTCTTCTGATGACGACGATAGCGCCTTGGTGGTGGTCGAGAATGATGAGATGACTGAATTAGTAATGGTTTCGGGCGGGTCTTATCATATGATACCTAGGAGGGATTTCTTGTATGACTTCAAGGATGTTGATGGTGTTTCGGTTCAGTTAGGTGATAACAGGACATGCACTATCAAAGGGACAAGAAAAGTGAAGATACTATTGCATGATGGTTCAACCTTTATATTGGAAAATTTCAGGTATGTTCTAGGGTTAAGAATAAGCTTGATTTAGGCACTCTTGAAAAATAGGGTTATATTATGAAGATGCAGATGGGTAAAGTCAAGGTAATCAAAGGTTGTCGGGTTATGATGACTGGGATCAGGAGTAATAACTGTGTGTATAATTTGGAAGCAAAAGTGAAGACTTTTGGTGTACAAAAGCATGGCGGTTTAAAACAAGTTGGTTTCGAACAACCTGGTCATAAACAAGTTGGGTTCAAATAACTTGGTCCTGGTGTTAAAATAGGAGTCCATGGAGTATAGATTGGTAAACGTGTTTGGTTTGAGGTGGAACTGCAGGGGGCTTAGGAAAATTATAAAGCTGAGGTTATTTAGGATAGTTTGATGATGCTACAGTGGCTTAAAGAACGTTAGAGGTTAAACAACTTAAAGAAAAGACAAACACGGACTGCTTGGTAAAAGAGCAGGAAAAGATACACCTTGGTATAAAAGTGGGGGAAGATATTATGGTAACCGGAGTACCTAGTCAAGAGGGTGCAAAGGGTAATGCTGCTGAAGAGAAGAAAGTGAAAGAGTCTAAAGAAGCTAATCATGGAAAATTACTAAAGTACAATGCCTCGTCGACAAGGTGGTCCCCACTTCGATGTTCCAGTACAAGGAAAAGGTGCTAAGTATCGGTTACATTTAAGTGTTACTCCTAAGGTGAAAATTATTGTATATTATTAGTAAACTTAAACATAGATTAGAGACTTAAGTGTACTTCATAATTAGATTAGGTGTTAGACATAAACTATGATTATGTAGCTTGGAGTGCAGGAGTGCAAGCCAAGGATGTTACCTATTCGACTTAGGATAGGTTTCTATCAGGATAATAGCTTTTTAATAAAGGGTTCATTGAGGGGTATAACGTGTGCATATATTTTTGTCGATTTCTTTGTAGTCTCTCGTGTTTGTTACTTGTGTTCGATACAACTCGCGATCTAGTTTTTCGCAATCGAACTTCGGGTTTGTTGTCGAGGTTTTTCCAACAGTTATAATACCCGTGCATGCATGAGTTTTGACAAAAAAATTTAGTTACGGATTGCAAAAGTTTTGAATTAATAAAACACACACGATTATAGAGCTAAGGGGGAAATTTCCTCTTGGAATGATTGAAGCTTTAAATCCAAGTAGTGCTTGCAACATCTTAATTATTTATTTTTCTCTCTATTTATACTCGTATGCGCGCACGTGATTTTGACATAAGTCGTACTAATAGGGTTTCTCAAGATATGTATTTCAAAGGCGACACATTGGTTTGTAATATCAATCTAAATATCCTCATCGTGTTCGTCATATGACTCTAATTTAATAGTTGACAATAATAGGTATATGTTAATATAGAGCTATGGTCTCATATTTCTTTTGAGCTTAAAATTAAGTACTACATCCGTCCTAAAATATATGTCCAATTTGATTTTTTTAAACGAACTTTGACCGTAAATATTTTTTTGGTATTATAATGAAAATTATACTAAATTAAAATACATATAAAACACTATTCGTTTATATATTTTGCATCAAGTTTTATATAATACAAACAAAAATATTTAAGGTTAAAGTTTGATTCAAAAAGTCAAACTGGACATATATTTTAAGACAGAGGGAGTAGTTAATTTGAAAAATGATTTACAAAGGGATTCCTATGTTGATGGATGATCAGGTTCACATATACCTGCATAACAATAATCCACCAATTTTTTTAACATACTCGTACATTGCACACGCAATCATGACGTGGTCCAAGTCTCTCATGGGCAGTGGCGAAGCTTGGATTTTGTAAGTGGGGGGTCGGGATCTAATTTTTTTTTTTCCTAAGGCTATATTTCAGGTATACCGAAATTTTTGGGGGGTCGAAACCGAATATACCGAAATTTTTCTACACGAAAAATATATACCCCATACATCGCAAAAAAAATTTTGGGGGGTCGGGCGCCCCCCCCCCCCCCCCCCCCCGGCCCCTATGAAGCTTCGCCCCTGCTCATGGGTAAGTTTGTTATTTGCTCTTACATATATAGTGTTCCAACAAAAGAAAATGCTAGCATATGTTAAATAGCATATCACTTCCTTTACATTTAAAATCAAACATTTTAGTTACACATGATTATCTTTGCTATCCAAAGATACCAAGTTAGCACAATTGCATCTTAGACTCTAAAGTTGCTCAGCAGGTCTGGAAGATGAGGATCGGTAAGCTTTGTCCTTTTAATGATCACTCTCTTATTCTTTTTCGGTTCATTTTGCTTAACACATGACAGTTTTGAGCCACTTCTTAACTCTTAGCCATGTATGTAGTCAAGGGCGGATCTATGTAGGGGCAGGGGAGGGTCCCGGCCCCTCAAAATTTGTGGCACCTAGTATAAATATTATATAGGTTTTAAGGGTAATTTAGTTGAGGTTACAAACAAATCTCCGATTCGGACCCCCCCCCCCCCCCCCCAAAAAAAATGTTCTAGTTCCGCCACTGTATGTAGTAGGCTTCATCTCAATTTTCTGCAGATCCGCTCAACATCCAATGTGTCACGTTGCAATTCAGTTCCTAGAAATTTGTTTTAGTTCATTGTAAACGTTGATGGACACTTCTAAATTGTTTCTCCCACTTCCAAATTCGACCTCCAGCTTGAGATGACCTGAATTCTTAACATAAGATGTACATGTCGTGATCGCATATACATGCATATATGCATTTGTATGTATACGTGTAAATATGGCATGATTGTTGGACATGTATGTTTAAGATCAGTGACAACAATGTCGTCTACATATTCCCTTTATCATGCATAGAAGCAATGGCGGAGCTTAGTGGAGGTATAAGAGGGTTGTGGCCTCCCTAGAGATTGGACTCTTATGCTTAAATACATGACTTCTTTGTTATGTAAACACAACTTGTAGTAGGAACTTGTGAGTTTGGCGCTCCCACAATTGTTTATATGCCTTTTGGCCCTCCTAAAAATAACTTGAAGTTCCGCCACTGCATAGAAGCTCTTTTTTTGTCTTTAACATTATGCGTGAATTGCATATACAAATTAAATTTATTACTTTAGAAATACACAATGTCAATAAAAGTTCAAAATTTCACAATCACCTACTATATGATTCATAAAATGACTCACTGGTTTCCATTTAAATTAACTTTTGGATTCTTCACCCAAAACTCAAATATATCTTTGTTGCCTTTGACATCAAACATAAGCTGTTTCATTTATTTGCTCCGCAGTAAAGAATTTCCTTGACTGATGTTGATGGTGTTATTATCTAGCTTCAAATTTATAGTATCGAATCCTTTAGACTTTCACCAGCACTCACAGCCAGTGTATCGGGTTTAGGGTTTAAGGTTAGGGTTTAGGGTTGAACGTATAGTATAGAGAGTCAGCAAGTTCGGGTCGCTCGCTAGGAGCGATGGATCCTAAGTGTCTAACTTGTAGTTTTAATTAATCAACTGCGTTTGAAATTCGTTGATTATGTATTTAAGCTAATAACTAAAGACAGAAAATAAAATAAAAAGAAAGTTAAATGGTAGAAATGATCAATAGGTAAGAATGTGCTAGCCGAGCTACTACTCCTATGTCTACCTAATTCGTCTACAATTGCAATGAACTACTAATACATTCGTTGGTGATTCTAAAGCAAGCTAGGCTAGATGGTCACGGTTATCTAGTCTTATGAATATCAACTTGTCAACCCGATGATCACGGTTCTAATATGTCTCAATGACGCATTGTGCATGTCAACTACTCTATATGATTTATCTTGGTAAACCTAATGGTCATAGTGCTTACCTAATCTCTCGCAAATGGTCATTTATAAGAGATTAAACACTAACTTACATTTTTTAGTTATGTTTCTTCTGATCTAAGGGTTTGGTCCACCTCTAGTCCTAATGAAAATGCTAGTGAAGGTTATCGTTATCACTAACCCTAACCACTATTACACGGATAACAAATAATAGAATGGTCATCCAATCATCTATGATCTAGCAATAGATTACTCTTAATAAACAAGTAAACAAACGGATCTTGCGATAAACATATAAATTATCCAACAAATGTTTCATTAAATCTAAATGAATCATAATAACATAAAGTCGTAACTCAGCTAACATCAAAGGATGTTGGCCCATAATATCATAAATCATAGGAACAATAATATAAAATGATGGATGAATGGAATTCATAATGAATCAATATGAAAACCGAATTAACAATGATGTTTATGATGATTCAAGATCTTCCCCTTGATGTTTGTAACCTTCGAGATGGTGGAAAAGCATCCTTGGGTCGACCAAAGTCGACCGGTGGTGAAGGGATATATCAAAAATAGGGTTTAGGGTTCTATTTATATAGTTTTGTTGAACAGGCCGCCCATACGACATATATACCATTCATGCCATACGCCATATAGTGTGCATACAATGTATGAACCATTGACCCCATACGTCATATGCCTTTTCTAATGTGTTGATCTTTTTCTCTCTCTATCTCTCTCTCTCTTTTTCTGGACTTTTCACCTAAAACAGTGTTCGTATGAAAGAGATATGGCTCAAATACTACAACATCATAAAGAGATCTTGATTCAAGTTTATGACTTCAACTCTTCAATGCATTCAGCGTATACAAGGGATTGGTATATGCCGTATACTTTTCAAAACTTGGTAGATTCTAAAGGCAATATGTATACGCCATATACTCTTCCAAACTTGGTAGATTCTAGAGCAATATAGATACGTCGTATACATGAAATGGGGTATATACGGCATATTCTTTAGCTGTAATTTGTGGGTAAAAGGTCAAAAGACCCGGTAAATATATTACTCCAAAAAACGTTTAAGTACATAGGATATAGGTGAATCCCATATCTCAGCCCGTTACATAGGCGAACTCTTACATAACAAGAAACTATCTATTCTCCAAAAGGAAAAGAAACCAATACTCAAATGATGATAAAAGACAATGAAAAAATAAATTACTTCCTACGACCTTGAAGCTTAGTGCCGTACATGGCATTAAAAGCATCCAAATTCCCTGGAAGATCATAAACCTGCTGCGCATAATCATCGTAGTCATATCCATCAGAGTCATATTCGTCATACTCATATTCACGTTCGTGACCCCCACCAAATAGATTAGCGGACTCATCAAACGTGTTAACAAAATCATCATCATCACTATCAGTCACAACAACATCTCCAACTTTAGAAAATGGGTTAACCCTCTTAGTAGACGAAGTAGATGGAGAAGAAAATGAACTAGGCTTAGAAGTCCCAGCCTGTTCCTTTGCAGTCGAATCACGCACAAGGGGTTCTTGTGATGTAGTAGCAGCCTTTAAAGATCCATCCTCATTAGCCTCCTTAGTACTTCCAGACATCACCTCCAAGGTCACGTCCACAGTAGGAATACCAAAATCATCAGTATGAGCCATATTAAGTGCATCAAACTTATTTGATGTAACAATCTTAGCTTCACTAGTACTCGGCATATAAGCATTTGATGCGTGGGAATCGCAACAGGCTTTACCTCTCGAGGGATCTCGAGAAGCTTACAACCCCCACCAGGCAGTGTACCTGATCGTTGTAGTATAGTATAGTGACAAGTACCGGGGGATTGATCGTTCAGCTTAGGAATAGTGTCGCTAGGATTAGAAAACCTAAATACTAGTTCTAAAGGTGAGGGATGATTATTTTTGTGTTTTTATATTTTATGGAAAGCAAGTAAAAATCTCGGGTATGAAGGATTTTGGGCGGAATTAGTTGCTATTCAACTAACCCAATACTAAGATGCAATCAAAATAAAATACTAGAAATGAAAATAAACTAATTTATACTAAAGTTGTGAGCAGTAATTGGAGAAAATGTGTTTACTTAGATTTCACTACTCCCTAGATATCTTTTACACGTTAATTACTTGTTATAATTGCATGGATGACGGATTGTATTCCTTAATATCATTCATGGGGTGGCACACATAACTCCCCAATTCTATGAGCTCTTATCTCCTCCTACACCATGCCCAGCACAACTATAGGGATTGTAAACAGTGGCTCATGCATTAAATACAACCAATAAAGACCTAGTGCACGTTGGTTCATGTTTCTTAAGACGTTCAAGCATGTTACCAATTGGAGATCTGCCAGTTTTCTTAAGCCTAACATATAAATCATTCATCCAAGACAAGAATAAACAAGTAATCAACATCTGGGTTTCATTAGATCTAAGCAAACACAAAAGAGATCTAGCCTAGCATGATAGAATTAAGACAAGAACATGATATAGACAACCAACACATAGACATATTGATTGAATTAAAAGAACACTTATCTTGATTAATCATGCAAGGTATCAAGGGGTTGGAACCCTTGAAAAACCTGTAAAGTTACACCAAAATCGTACTTAGGGTTTCTCCCAAAACTTCTCTCTCTTAAATGTGAAAAATTAGAAAACTATATATAGAAAAATAGGTTTGACGGCGTCAAGAATAAACTTGTGACGCCGTCACCTCGCCGCCAAAACAATCCTCGGATTGCCTAGATCTACTTCTGACGCCGTCAAGACTTATACACTTCCAGGCCGTCATGACTCTTTTACTCTTGACGCCCTTCCTACGTGACGCCGTCAAATCTGTTCTGGGTAGTCATGGAAATTCATGAAATTTGCTCTTGACGCCGTCAAGGTTTTGCTCTTGACGTCGTCACCTACTGTTCCCAGCATGGAAAATTAAGACTTTGGCGTTTTCTTCATTTTTATGCTCCAAAAACGTCCGAATTGCTTCCTTTTCCAGATTTCTCTCCCAAAGTACCTAAAATCACAAAAGAAACGATTTAGGGCAATATTTGATCAAATAAATTCGAATTCGGGCTTAAATGACCCCCTAAAAACGGATCATTTTTCGCCTCATCATATACCCTTACACTTGAGATTTGCTTGTCCTCAAGCAAATGCGCTTTTATTCTAATCAAAATACAAGTTAGGGGTCATTTAACACTAATATAAAAGTAATTACAACAAATAGTCGTTCCACTAAAGACCAATAGACAAGCACGTAGGTCATACACAAGCACCTCACAAATAGTGTTTAGATACTCACATCTCTCGGGTGTAAAAAAGTGTAAATTACAATATGGAAACGAAAGATATCTCTCACTACCTGTCATAGCAAAATAGATTACCATAGGCTTGGGAAAGGATCAAACCTCCACCACATGGCGTACGCACCTAGGATAAACTATCAAAGAGGTCTTTTAATGGATTGTAACGTTAGGTGTAGGGATATGAAATACACGGTTTTGTTGGATAAAGGAAGTTTTACTGGTGGCGAGTTAACAATCTTGGTTAATTACATGTACAATATGGCGTTGCTAAGCCAAGACTAGACTCGACTTAAGCTAATAAATGAAAAATAACAAAAACATAAAATGAACATAGAATGAAAAGGGATGGTAGTCCGTATTTTTTTTTTTTTTTTTTTTTTTTTTTTTTCATACACTCTTACCCTACCATCCAAAATAATACATCATAGGGGATGAACATCTCCCTTACACTTGAATTTTTACATACTTTACAATCAACTAATCTAATGACTCGAATTAAGAAAATCAAAACACTTGGAGCACTTTTAAGATTACGTACATATGGGGGTAATAATTTGATGTTCTTCCCCATTACTCCATAAAATAAGTACTTACCCATGAGTCCCAATCGTCCCAAAACAATATATACAAGGATATGACTCGACTTAGCAACCATGTAATCAATTAGAAAGTTAACTTAGGGTTTAACAAATAACAATAATGCACTAAAAATGAGCGCATACACGGAAGGCTAAGGCGATTTGGTTGTAAATTTAAGTGGGGTGTAACAAATTCTTCCTTTAAGTAAAATGCTTAAAGTTAGAAACGAAAAGATAGGCTCGGAGGGGTGTACTAGGGGTATCGTGTACTAAAAATGAGTACAACGCTAAGGGTGTGGGAAAAATTAGTTGACTTAACTAGCCAAGTAATATGACTTAAATGGTCAAGTAATTATGATACGGGTTTAACACAAGGGTGATCCTAATGCCTCTTATCATGTAGTAAATCCTACCACACGAATGTAGTCTCACTAGCGGTCTCGGGATGCATCACTAACGCAAGTTCTAGAATCTAAATGCTACCGGTACACTCATAAGCACTAATAATGAATGCTTTTCCTATCAAATCTAAAGGCGAACCTCACATTTTTGGGTGGAAAATTTTTCTGAATATACGGTTATGTGCTAGTCATACAATCTCCTATCCATGAGACGCTTTCTATGGCTAAAGTTTCACTCCCAAATGTTGTAAAAAATTTTAAATTTGGCGCTAAAATTACACTAACAAGTATTTCTCATAGTTTTATTACACATCTACCATTAAACAAAAACAAACTCAAGCGAAAGTGCATATGTAAGGTATCATCTTTTTACCCTCCCCTTACACTTAAGATGAACATTGTCCCCAATGTTCAAGTAAAGAATGTAAAAGTGAAATAAGTAAAAAGAATGAAATTAAATACTCCCCTGATTCGCTCGGTATGGATAATAGGATGGCCAGGTTAAATCTTCCTCCAAGAGAATGAACAATCAAAGCTTCCCTTCCAGAATATAAATCATCTTCTTGTCATATATAACCCATAAAACCTGACAAAATAGACAAGACAGCCTCGCGTAAAATCGGCGGCATCCTATATAAGTTTCTAAATCCTAGAAAACAAGATAAGATATAATGCTTATGGAATGAAGTTTGCAGATCTCCTGGAGATTATAAAACTTAATAATTCACAAAAACCATAAGACTCCGTTAGAAAAACAAAACCGGTAAAATTTCCAGATTTTTAACTCCTGACGCCGTCAAGAGTAAACCCCTGACGCCGTCAGAATGGACCTGCAGAAATTCTTATGTTAAGTTTCCGGAAAATTTCTGGAAAAACTTGGTCATACTTCCTGGAAAATCCTGCAAAACTTCATTATGACTCAATACAAGCATTTGACTCTAACAAATACGAATATACATGTTCATTTAATATTGTGGAGAATCATGATCGGTTTGTTTCTTAAAAACATATTTGGGGTTTCCCCTTACACTTATCTTTTGCAAAAATACCTTTAGGTGGAGTTAAGACTAGGCCAAAACAACAAAGTAAAGTATTTCCACTTTTTAATTGAGAAACATGATCTACCAACAATAAAAATTAAGCATGCATACGGAAGCAAATAACAAACAAACAAAATCACACAAAACATGGGTTGCCTCCCAAGAAGCGCTTGTTTTTGTTCGAGTCACGAGCCTGACTCTACCCTTATTTAACGGAAATAGGGGAGGTTTTCCCTACACTTAGGATCAAGTGTGGGTGAAAGTAGCGATACACACCCTTAGGGTGGAAATATGCCTCGTGAGGAAAGTGTGGTGGATGAATTATATGCTCAAAGGGGTGTGCTCCTATCATCATAACCTTACCTAATTCAATCGGGTTAATGGGTGGATTAAGATTTTCTCCTAGAAAGGAATCATTTTCAATCAACTTCAAGAGAGTACTAGTTGGGGACCCATCTTGTCCTAATAAACCCGGTTTAAACCCATAATGTGTCTTGTGATCAATCATGAATGAGTGATGTAAGTATGTAAGGTTATGTTCTACTCCTATATTGGCTTCCTCTCCACATGGCTTAAAGTCTACCACCTTTATCCTAATACTACTCGGACTACATGGGTTGATGGGTGGTTCGGCTCCTCTTTTGTCTCCTAGATGTATATCTAAGGATGGAAAGTTGTGTGAAGATTGAGGTTCTGGTTCATCAACACTAGGTAATTCCCTAGAACTAAGAATAAGGTTATCACTAGAAGTATTCAAACCTATATCCTCTAGTGGTTTTTGGTACAAGGGCTCTACCTCTATTGGGGCTCCCATAGTCTCTTCTACATCTTTCGGGTAAGTCACGGGTGGTGTGTATTCCTCAAGTGATGATGGGAGTTGTGGGGTACTTTGTAGGTTTGTGTTATTTACCTCATCCTTCCTTATCTCAATATCATCTATATCCTCATCACGTGTTTTTGTAGAATCTAACCTAAACATGTTCCTAAATATCTCAAATCCTTCTCTAGCCATTTCAAGTTCTAAGTCTGATTCATAAGAACCTTCCTCAATAACTTGATTACAATGTTCAGTGTGCCTAAAGGATTCATCTTTTTGCTCAATATGATCATGTTCGGCTAAATCCTCCTTAATTGTTTCCTCAAGTTGTGATGTATACAAACCCATCAATTCATTGAACTCATGGTTCACGGTTAGGAGGCTTTCCTCAAAATTTTTCCAAAGGGTCTTACTAAAAGGAATTGATCCTAACAATGATTGTTTAATATAGGCCACACATGCGCATAACTCATCAAACCTATCAAACTTTACACCCATCTCCTTTTGTATATAGCTAAGATCACTTAAAAATTCATTGGAACAACAGGAAGCAAATCTATCTGAGTAAACTAATTGTTCCTCTATTGTTAATGATCTAAATGGAATCTCATCCGCCATGAAGACAAATGAAAATGGTTTTACAAACAAAGGGCACAAAGAAAAAGATAGACTAAAGAAACCTAAAAAAAATAAAAATAAAATCTTACTAGAAAGGAATCTAGCAAGTAGATCTAATAAAAAGAAATTCTAACCTAGACAATAACTATTCCCCGGGCTGCGGCGCCAAAAACTTGATGCGTGGGAATCGCAACAGGCTTTACCTCTCGAGGGATCTCGAGAAGCTTACAACCCCCACCAGGCAGTGTACCTGATCGTTGTAGTATAGTATAGTGACAAGTACCGGGGGATTGATCGTTCAGCTTAGGAATAGTGTCGCTAGGATTAGAAAACCTAAATACTAGTTCTAAAGGTGGGGGATGATTATTTTTGTGTTTTTATATTTTATGGAAAGCAAGTAAAAATCTCGGGTTTGAAGGATTTTGGGCGGAATTAGTTGCTATTCAACTAACCCAATACTAAGATGCAATCAAAATAAAATACTAGAAATGAAAATAAACTAATTTATACTAAAGTTGTGAGCAGTAATTGGAGAAAATGTGTTTACTTAGATTTCACTACTCCCTAGATATCTTTTACACGTTAATTACTTGTTATAATTGCATGGACGACGGATTGTATTCCTTAATACCATTCATGGAGTGGCACACATAACTCTCCAATTCTATGAGCTCTTATCTCCTCCTACACCATGCCCAGCACAACTATAGGGATTGTAAACAGTGGCTCATGCATTAAATACAACCAATAAAGACCTAGTGCGCGTTGGTTCATGTTTCTTAAGACGTTCAAGCATGCTACCAATTGTAGATCTGCCAGTTTTCTTAAGCCTAACATATAAATCATTCATCCAAGACAAGAATAAACAAGTAATCAACACATAATCAACATCTAGGTTTCATTAGATCTAAGCAAACACAAAAGAGATCTAGCCTAGCATGATAGAATTAAGACAAGAACATGATATAGACAACCAACACATAGACATATTGATTGAATTAAAAGAACACTTATCTTGATTAATCATGCAAGGTATCAAGGGGTTGGAACCCTTGAAAAACCTGTAAAGTTACACCAAAATCGTACTTAGGGTTTCTCCCAAAACTTCTCTCTCTTAAATGTGAAAAATTAGAAAACTATATATAGAAAAATAGGTTTGACGGCGTCAAGAATAAACTTGTGACGCCGTCACCTCGCCGCCAAAACAATCCTCGGATTGCCTAGATCTACTTCTGACGCCGTCAAGACTTATACACTTCCAGGCCGTCATGACTCTTTTACTCTTGACGCCCTTCCTACGTGACACCGTCAAATCTGTTCTGGGTAGTCATGGAAATTCATGAAATTTGCTCTTGACGCCGTCAAGGTTTTGCTCTTGACGCCGTCACCTACTGTTCCCAGCATGAAAAATTAAGACTTTGGCGTTTTCTTCATTTTTATGCTCCAAAAACGTCCGAATTGCTTCCTTTTCCAGATTTCTCTCCCAAAGTACCTAAAATTACAAAAGGAACGATTTAGGGCAATATTTGATCAAATAAATTCGAATTCGGGCTTAAATGACCCCCTAAAAACGGATCATTTTTCGCCTCATCAGCATTCTTCTCTATTGGCTACTTTTTACTTTTTACTGGTTTTTCCACCTTTTTCGCGAGAATTGCTCCAACGCTCAAAATAAACACTAAAATACAAATAGATAGCAATTTAGCATCATATCTTATAAAAGTAAGGTAAATAAGATAATTATCGTGAAAATTTAATAAATAAAACATATAAAAAAGTAGGAGCTATCAGATATAACTAAAGATTTAAAATATTATCATAACACAACTAAAGATAAACTGTTCAATGATCATCTTTATGTAACCATGAGTTAATGGGTCAAGTAGGGCCAAGCAAAAACATTTCATTTTAAATATGGGAAGCATATGATTATAAACACTATATTACTACAATCCAATTGAGTGTCAATATGTCTGACCCGACAACTTTTCATCTATTTGACCCTTATAATAAAACAAGTAAAATTTGCAACATTTCTATATTTATGTGCTGCGTATGATTATATACACTATTTCAAAACACTCAATTTCACTTTTAACATGTGTAACCTATTCGTGTTTAAGTCAAATCCATTAACTTAACCCATTTGACCCATTATATATATATTAATTTGTGGTGCGAAACGCTGCCGTTTAGACACTGATTTCTCCCGCTAAAAAAAAAGCCATGTTGCGTGGCCCATGTTGCTAGCCCTGGCCCATGATACATGCTGGCCCATTATATTATAATACACCTATAACCAGAAATCCATATCTGATAACACAAATCCAGAAATCCATCGCCCCCATTTTGCTTCTACTCCTTTCTAGAGCTCGCTTCCCGATCTGATAACACAAATCCAGAAATCCAGAACATCAAAACCACCTTATACCCACACACAACATTCTCAAAACATCAATGAATATCTATTATGGATTTAATGGTTCTTAATTTCGTAATCTTTTTTGCCCTAATTTTAAGCGGGCCGCATGATGTGGTATTGATTTTGAGGTGCACGGTGATTTTAGGTACGGGTGATATGAAGCAACAAGTTGCCTTACAAAATCGTTGGGTGTTGCGGCTGCACAAGATTTAGTATAAGGAATAAGGAATAATCTACCATCAAAACCAAACGATTCGATTAAACAATTCCTGGGATGTAAGGACTTTATTTGTTTATTTATTTATTTTAAAATTTTTTTTATTTGTATAATCTTAGGATTTGAATCGAATTGGTTGCAGCAAGAGGAAGGTTAATTTGAAGGTATTAAAGGTTCTTGCAATCGGACAGAAGGTATCACAACAACTTTTTGATTTCATTTTTAATTAACGATTTTATGATATAGATCTAACGTAGGTAATATTGACTCATAAGAATAGAGATAATAGTTGCACCCCAATTTGTTAGCTTGACAGAAAAATGGCCATTGTTTAGCTTATAAATCTTTTTATCCTCATGTTTTGAGGCACTTACACATCCCCATAATAACACAAAACTAAAGATTGTGATGAAGCAGTGGAAAACAGCTTGGCTTTTGGACATCTTTATTTGGGCATGTACTGTGATGGATAAGCTTAAAGAAAACTAATGGTGAAAGTGTAAATAGCAACTATGAGATTATAGGTTTACGTTCCAACAAGAGTTGTATTTTAAAATTCAAACCTTGATATCTTTGACTTTAGAACTCTCTGAAAAGTATAAGTAATTACTACAAAATGCCTAATTTAAGTTACTATTTGCTGGACAGGTGGCTCCGTTGGACGAGTAAATACCAACTGCAGTTCTCATGAAAATGATGCATGGACGCAACGTACTAGCCAAGGTAGGACCGACGTACTGCCAAGGAATGACGCCTAATAAGGTGAGCTTGACATGGGTTCTTTCTGTATTTGGGCAAAGTGGGGCGTCTGAGTTTGGTAAAATTGTGCATCGTTATATTGAGAGATATGTCCTTTTCTCTATATGCACAAACCACCGCTTAGTCTTACAAAGGCGAGCCCAAATTAAGGAACCATAAGGTTTATCAGTTTCCATACACTTTTGTGTAAAATTCTACTTTTTATAAGGACAATTAATAAAGTTTATTAATTTGGTTCGTTTGTGTAGGTTTAGAGCTGTTGACGAATATATTATAGACGAAGTATGGGTTGTTACGCGACTTGGATAAAAAGTCTGCACGCTACGACTTCTGAACTTAGGTTTGTATATAATGTCTATGAGGATATATTGTTTAGGTGCATCTCTTATCCTGAACATAAAGCAACAAGACCAGAATGAAATTCGTTCGCTGTCAGCACGGCTGAGGGAACAACCGCACCAGTGTGTCCTTTCAGAAGCATGGGTGGCCTACACAATGTAGGCAAATGTGTACATTTAAGTAGTATGGATATTAGCATTTTGAAACAGTTTTATTGACACAATACACGGACAATCACTTGAGTTGTACTAACTGTCGGCAACCTTATGTTATTGCAGTCAATTATCAAATACCAAAAAATGATTTTGGCAGTTTATGTGGTAGCAGCAATCGAAGATCTTATATGATTAAAGGCAAGTAAATTCGTTGAATGTTGAATGTTGAATGTTTTAAGCTTAATAGTTTACCTTTTAAGTACCTGACTATATTATATACGTGGTCCTATTGCATATTTACTTTGGTTTCAAATTGGTCAATAATTAAAATCTTACAATGTTGTATGTTATATGGTATAGGTGGTTACAGACCAAGGCTAAAGATCTTGAGCTAAATGGGCATACCGACAACGTCGACCGGTCATTCAGGTGTCGCGATGTATGGTAAGGTTTGACAACATACTCACTCTCCCCGATTTTGTATTACTCAAAGTACTATCATATCATGCAATATAGTTCTATAAAAAATTTACTGGCACAATGATTGTATCGGTTTCGTAATGTTCTGTTTTGTAGATACTTGATAGAGAATAAATTTTCAATCGCCTGCTAATGTTTACACAGTTACTGATGAACGAAAAGCACAGAGGTTAAGTAGTACACGTGCAAATACCACGTTCATTGACTAATAGCAAGCCAGTTTCATATTTCTTATACAATTGGTTCGTTGCTTTTAAGCTATAATTTTACCAAAATTTTGAAGCATACGTTAGATTTTTTTACACTTCTTTTTTAATGTGCATAACTGCCTCTTGATTATGTGTATTTGGCCGTTTGTGATCAGGTTTGTCGACATTGTGGCACGCTGCAAAGTCATT
Source organism: Artemisia argyi (assembly GCA_030686995.1). Classification (NCBI taxonomy): domain Eukaryota; kingdom Viridiplantae; phylum Streptophyta; class Magnoliopsida; order Asterales; family Asteraceae; genus Artemisia; species Artemisia argyi. Next base: position 153,183,277 of record CM060698.1, on the reverse strand, counting down.
CCACAATATCATCGCTGCTGTTTAGGGAGCCGAGTAGTTTTACAGGTAACAGTGATCAGGTTTGTCGCCATTTTGGCACGCTACAAACTGTAGTTTTGAAGAATCCGGTTTCCTAAATACATGCTACGGAACTAAACGTTCTGTTTAGACGAATCGGTTGCCACAATTATCATCAGTTTTAATTATAGTGTCTGTATTGTATACTTTTGACATATAAATTATGGAATACTAGGGATGTTGAACTTGAATTAATAACACCTATATTTTTTAGTCTCTAATTCAACATTTTTTAAACTCAACTTTTTTTTTTAAATATCTACGTTTCTTGGCTCACTTTTACATCTATGTATATGTTAGCTTGATCAAATAGTTCTTCATATATTGCCTCCTATATTACTCTATTTTAGTTTACAATTGGCATTACAGTTACATATATCCTTCCAGAATTTGCAATTGGTTTTCTTGGATTATGCTCTCACTGTTATTCGTATTCTTGATATTTGTATAATGTCTTTTTTCGCCTTCATGTTTTTCTGTTTAGGCAATACCCCAAGTAGCTCGCATGACATTAGGAAGCAACACATTGATAACTGTTCTATGCAAAAAGGTAAGAGATTACTGTGGTTTCTGTATATGTGCAGAGCGTGATCACTTATGCTGATACAATATTCATTTTTTTCTCGGCTGTGTAGATGTAAATGCGCAAATGACCAGCGAACCGCCACGGGCATCAGTCAACCGTTATAATACACAAACGTTTACTGAAGGTTGGTTGTTTTGCAGGCTTAATTTTTTTTATTTTTTTGCTTTTTCTTTTATGATTGTATCGATGCATTTTTGTAGTTTAGAATTTCTGTACATGTGCAGACTATGATCGTTTTTCCTGATTGAGTATTCGTTTTTTCTAGGATGTATAGATGTAAATGAACAGACAACTACTGGATCCCCGCGGCTACCAATCAGCTGTGATAATGCTCAGCCGTTCACTAGAGGTTAGTCGTTTTATTGGTTTAATTTTAGCAGACTCTTGGTCTTGGATATGCTATTATTTCTTTCCGCATTTTATTTTTGAAATACCTGCTATGATGGTGGAAATTAATTTAGTGTTATCTGTCATTGTTACAGCTGAAGCTAGCATACCCAATACACGTTCCCGTAATCCAACATGCGTTCCAGGCGGTCTATAACTGTTCGACAGGGTCTATATATTTCACCTCATTCCAAGCACCTCATGCTGTCACTTAAAGAAGAGAGAATAACCTACTTTCTTTCAGCGATCTTATAGTCGTCTACAAGCGTGGTTTCAATGGTTCAATAATACACAATCAGGTAATCTTTTATCGTTTCAGTATTGTCTTGGTTGCTTTGAATGGATTTGTTCAGTGATTCGCTTCAAAAAATAAATAAATAAATAAATTGATAATGAACCTTTTTGAGTTGTAGTTGCAAAGATTAATGATATGCAAGACTTGATTAGGTTCTAACGGAAGTTTACATTTATGTTTCAGGTATACCAGTCCCTTCTTTTAGGTGGTTGAGCGGCACAACCTTCGGCATGTTCATCTCTGTCCGATACTATAGGTTTCGTGGGTCTTCCGTAACAAATTAAAATCACCGACTATTTACGTAAATGAGGTTACTATAATCAATAATGTTGGGTTTTTCTTTATAAACTGCCGTAACACCAATTTGTTATACAAAATTCATTCTGATATGTTATCGACGGGTTTTACGTTAGATATGATGGCAAAAAAAGTAAAGTAATTATAGTTTCACTCAGCACTTTGGACTATGCATCTCCCTAGCTATACCTACTCATTGAACGTCCTTATTTTGCCCAAAAATAAGGAGACATGAAAAGCAGTTTGGATTATATAAGCGCTTCAATCTGCTTAGCTGCTGAGAAGTAACCATATAAGGAGGAAAAAAAAGCAGTCCAGAGCACGCTCATAGAGAGTTAGTTTTTCATATAGTATTGGGTGTGATGATTGTTGGTGATAGTTTAGTTTTATATTGATGTCTGTTGAGAATTAAGCAATCCTGAACACCCTCATCGAAGGTGATTGTTTACAAATCATTTGGGTTACATTCATATAGCTATGTCAGTGTTTTTAGACTTGATGGATACGGTTTGTAATTGATTTGTGACTTATTTGCAGGTTCAAACACGAAGATTGCTATGGTGTTCTTGGAAGTGCTTTTGACTATTAAGGGTATATGGTTCTTTTTATGTTGCTTTTGACTACTAAGGGAATTGCCGTGATTTGATGAATGGCTAATTTTGTTACTAATTTTAGATTGATTGCGTGATTTGTGAAATGGCTAATTTTGTTACTAATTTTTAGATTAACAACCCCTTAATCCATCAATATAACATGGGTTTAATTTTGTTTGTGTTTCTAGGATTTGATAAGTGGGTTATGGAAGAAAGTTGAACTGGAAGTGGGGGCGGGATGGTTTGTGGTGTTATTTCTGCGCTTAGGAGCATCTGAAGGTGCATTCGACTTGGAGCTTTTACGTATGTGTAGATACTCATTGTTGTGATTGTGGTATACAAATAATACTCTCAACTATATTTATTGTTAACATTGCTTAACTGTTGATGGCTAAACTCATTTACTTATATTCCCTTCTTATTTTCTTTCTGTTCTTTCTTTTCTTTTACTTTTTTGTGCTTAGTATATAAATTTCCGAGTAAAATGCAAAAATGGTCCCTGTGGTTTCCTGAGATTGCAAAATTAGTCACTGTGGTTGGCTAATTGCAGGCGGCCTCCCTGTGGGGCACTGTTTCACATCATTTTGGTCCCTGGTTTTAACTGGCGTTAAATAATTCCGTTAGAAGTTACACATTTAGCCCCTGTGGCCCATGAACATTGCAGCGTGCATCCTTCTTTCGTCCCTTTTACGTTTTCATCCGTTTTTACGCGTTTTCGTCTATTTTTTTTACGTTTTCGTCCGTTTTTTTACGATTTCATCCGTTTTTTTAAGTTTTCGTCCGTTTTTTTTACGATTTCATCCGTATTTTTACGTTTTCGTCTGTTTTTTTTACGTTTTCATCTATTTTTTTACGTTTTCGTCTGTTTTTTTACGTTTTCATCTATTTTTTTTTATGCTTTCGTCTGTTTTTTTACGTTTTCATCTATTTTTTTATGCTTTCGTCTGTTTTTTTTACGTTTTCTTCTATTTTTTTACGTTTTTGTCTATTTTTTTTTTATTTTTTCATCTATTTTTTTACGTTTCCGTCTGTTTTTTTACGTTTTCGTCTGGTTTTTTACGTTTTCATCTATTTTTTTATGCTTTCGTCTGTTTTTTTACGTTTTCTTTTATTTTTTTACGTTTTCGTCTATTTTTTTATTTTTTCATCTATTTTTTTACGTTTTCGTCTGTTTTTTTACGTTTTCATCTATTTTTTTACGTTTTCGTCTGGTTTTTTACGTTTTCATCTATTTTTTTATGCTTTCGTCTGTTTTTTTACGTTTTCTTCTATTTTTTTACGTTTTCGTCTATTTTTTTTATTTTTTCATCTATTTTTTTACGTTTTCGTCTGTTTTTTTACGTTTTCATCTATTTTTTTATGCTTTCGTCTGTTTTTTTACGTTTTCTTCTATTTTTTTACGTTTTCGTCTATTTTTTTTATTTTTTCATCTATTTTTTTACGTTTTCGTCTGTTTTTTTACGTTTTCGTCTGGTTTTTTCTGTTTTCATCTATTTTTTTATGCTTTCGTCTGTTTTTTTACGTTTTCTTCTATTTTTTTACGTTTTCATCTATTTTTTTTTATTTTTTCATCTATTTTTTTACGTTTTCGTCTGTTTTTTTACGTTTTCATCTATTTTTTTACGTTTTCGTCTGGTTTTTTACGTTTTCATCTATTTTTTATGCTTTCGTCTGTTTTTTTACGTTTTCTTTTATTTTTTTACGTTTTCGTCTATTTTTTTTATTTTTTCATCTATTTTTTTACGTTTTCGTCTGTTTTTTTACGTTTTCATCTATTTTTTTACGTTTTCGTCTGGTTTTTTACGTTTTCATCTATTTTTTATGCTTTCGTCTGTTTTTTTTACGTTTTCTTTTATTTTTTTACGTTTTCGTCTATTTTTTTTATTTTTTCATCTATTTTTTTACGTTTTCGTCTGTTTTTTACGTTTTCATCTATTTTTTTACGTTTTCGTCCGTTTTTTTTACGATTTCATCCATTTTTTTAAGTTTTTGTCCGTTTTTTTTACGATTTCATCCGTATTTTTACGTTTTCGTTTGTTTTTTTACGTTTTCATCTATTTTTTTACGTTTTCGTCTGTTTTTTTACGTTTCATCTATTTTTTTATGTTTTCGTCTATTTTTAAGTTTTCGTCCGTTTCTTTATGGGACGAAAACGGACGAAAACGTAAAAAATAGATGAAAACGTAAAAAAACAGACAAAAACGTAAAAGAATAGATGAAAAAATAAAAAAAAACAGACAAAAACGTAAAAAAAAATAGATGTAAACGTAAAAAATAGACGAAAACATAAAAAAATAGATGAAAAAATAAAAAAATAGACGAAAACGTAAAAAATAGCCGAAAACGTAAAAAAACAGACGAAAGCATAAAAAAAATAGATGAAAACGTAAAAAAAAACAGATGAAAACGTAAAAAAATAGATGAAAACGTAAAAAACCAGACGAAAACGTAAAAAAATAGATGAAAAAATAAAAAAAAATAGACGAAAACGTAAAAAATAGCCGAAAACGTAAAAAAACAGACGAAAGCATAAAAAAAATAGATGAAAACGTAAAAAAAAACAGATTAAAACGTAAAAAAACCAGACAAAAACGTAAAAAAATAGATGAAAACGTAAAAAAAACAGACGAAAACGTAAAAAATAGATGAAAAAATAAAAAAATAGACGAAAACGTAAAAAAATAGAAGAAAACGTAAAAAAACAGACGAAAGCATAAAAAAATAGATGAAAACGTAAAAAACCAGACGAAAACGTAAAAAAGTAGATGAAAACGTAAAAAAACAGACGAAAACGTAAAAAAATAGATGAAAAAATAAAAAAAAAAATAGACAAAAACGTAAAAAAATAGAAGAAAATGTAAAAAAAACAGACGAAAGCATAAAAAAATAGATGAAAACGTAAAAAAAACAGACGAAAGCATAAAAAAATAGATGAAAACGTAAAAAAACAGACGAAAACGTAAAAAAATAGATGAAAACGTAAAAAAACAGACGAAAACGTAAAAATACGGATGAAATCGTAAAAAAACGGACGAAAACTTAAAAAAAACGGATGAAATCGTAAAAAAAACGGACGAAAACGTAAAAAAAATAGACGAAAACGCGTAAAAAACGGATGAAAACGTAAAAGGGACGAAAGAAGGATGCACGCTGCAATGTTCATGGGCCACAGGGGCTAAATGTGTAACTTCTAACGGAATTATTTAACGCCAGTTAAAACCAGGGACCAAAATGATGTGAAACAGTGCCCCACAGGGAGGCCGCCTGCAATTAGCCAACCACAGTGACTAATTTTGCAATCTCAGGAAACCACAGGGACCATTTTTGCATTTTACTCTAAATTTCCGCATTCTCTTATTCATGGACTATGCTGGAATAAAAAGCAGTTATATTTCTCCCTCAAAGGAGCAGGTTGGTAGGATAGTAAAATATGTATAATTGATTTTTGCAAATTATCATTTTTTGAAGCTGCAAGAATCAGATGATTAGTTCCATATTGCATAAACAGGCCATATACGAGCCAACTATTCTTCAGTTTGATCAACTTAAATTTGGAGAATATTGGATGTTATTTCACACTCTTAAGCAATATGGTACATGGACACAAGTACATACATCAGGTTATGACATTAACAGGAATTCACTAACATAGTTAACGTACTAACTTTGCTCGACATTTTTACCGCGGTATTTAGAACAGCCAAAATACTCATATATATTTTTACGACATAACCTCTGCTAAAAAACAGGCCCGCCTGCAACGCGGCGGGTCATCGCCTTTCTAGTTAGAGTTAAAATGGCTGAAAATAACCACCTATGAATATTACCATGCACGATCAATAGAAAAATGAGGACACGTATAAAAACCAATTGTACCTCAAAGAGTACATTACTCACGCGTTTAACTGGAGCTTTGATACGGCTCTTCCTTACACTATATATAAGTTGCCACTTCTTTGTGACATCTTTGAACTTAACTGCAGACAAAATTCTAGGAATATCAGTATTCATTGTCTTATTTCCATGGGATCAAATTAAACATCATAAAAAGTCCGTTAAGTATCAAATTAAACAAAGTAACTAAAGGTAGGTAGTTGTTACGATTTCGTAACAGCCTTGTTCCATTCAACCAACTACTAAACACAAAAGACAGTATTTTTCTAGATTGTGTTATGGTAAAAGTCATTCGTGGACAATTTATAGTTATTGGCGATTAAAGATGATGGCAATGGATCGGATATGATAAAGCATCTAAACATCATTTTTATGAAAATGAAAATTCATCAATAAACAATGATAGTTTTGTTGATTAATCAACATACGTCATCAGCATTACAATTTAGATGTGTGCATTGTTCACCATTACCAAGTGTTCAAACCCAAATGACTATATAACCTGTTATAGAGTGTTGTATTATTGGTTTATAGTAAAAGTTTCCTAGAAACTATATAAGATATAAAGATAATTATTCCAAAACAATTAGCACTTTAAAGTATGATTAAGCCAAAAAAAAACGCCATCAATGTATTTTTTGTTAAAAAAAATAAAAAAAAAAAAAAAAAAAAAAAAAAAAAAAAAAAAACTCCCGATTGTTTAGAAAGCGCTCATATTATATATATATATATATATATATATATATATATATATATATATATATATATATATATATATATATATATATATATATATATACACTAAATGTGGGGAGGATAATAGTGCCGACCACTGTAGCTGCTACAGTGGTTTGCACAGTAACTTTTTTTTTTTTTAAGTAGTAACGGTCGTTAGTTATTTAACGGCCGTTAACTAACGACCGTTACTTTAACATTATAAAAAAAAAATTGTACGCACTTTGTCCTTCATCTCAGCGGTTCATTGCAAATTTAATCCTCACATAATTTACATAAATGGTCCTTCACGTTATACATCAATTGCAAAGTCAGTCCTAGGTAACTAACTTCACGTTAAGTAGCTAACGGCTACAAAAAAATTCCGCAGCAACGCGCGGACACCAACACTCGTTATATTCTAAGTGCCCTATTTTGTCTCAAAAAACACATATGTGTTATGTCTTAGTATAGCCGTATAGGTTTATGACATATTGACATTAATTCAATATATTGTCTAACTATTGACATTTTCACTATCCAAGATAAAATTTTATTTTTCCTGCAACCATGACAAATTTATCACAAATAATATGAGAGAAACCTCGTGAAACATCAGTCTTACAAATAAGATCTACATAAAAAATTATGGATTCTCTATCTACTACCATACATGCAACTGAGAGTTAAAAGATTCAAGGCCGCAACATAAAGAAACCAATTTACTATATTACCTATCATTTATAATACTCGTGCACGCATGGGTTTGTGTATAATATTATTTTTAAAAATCACTTTAATATAAAAGACCATCTTGATAAACCTAAAAAAATGGGTTATTAAAATAAATGAAATCTGGCATATCTTCTTTTAATTAAATATATGAACATTGAAATATAATAGTGTTTGTAAATATGTTTGTAGTATAATGTCTTTTGGTTCTAGCTGCACCCAAAACCCACCCGACCAATTTTAATATATAGCAAAAAGTTACTTATTTTGACCCAAAATTCATGTCGATGGAACAACATAAATTAATATAAAGCTAGAAAATTATTAGACAACCTGAAATTCATGTCGATGGAAGAAACAAATTATGAACCAATGATATCACTACATTTTAAAATATTCTTTATAAGATGTTTTTTGCTTAAACATTTAATCAAAACGAGGTCTTTACGTTCGGATCCTACCTAAAATCGTTTTTTGTCTTTGTAAAGTCGTGATCGTAAGATCAGATTAGGATTTTAAAATCCTATTATAATGTCATTTTCTTAATAGGCTTTGTAAAATTATGCAAATCCACGTATTATTATATTATATATATCATGAAATATAGGTCAAACTTATGATTATGAAATGTTTAGTAAAATTATCTTGTTGTTTTTCATATTCTACAAAACTTAATACATAAATTTGTAGTTTTTCAACTTTTGGTTCGAGAAAAGTAAGATCGGATCGAACGAGATCTTAAGATCATATGTTTAAGATCGAAATTTCTATTAAGATCCTATCTCACAAAAATACTACGTAGAAATGTGATCGTTTTTGCTTTATAATATCGGCGTAAGATCATAAAATCAAAATCAAGTACCAAACAACAATAAATCAAACACTTGGTGCGCATAACAACAACTTCAAGATATTATTAAAAGTACTAGTTGGTTCATGGAAAATAGGAAGATGCCTATTTGAACAGATAATACATAATACCATCAAGTAATTTAATGGACAAATGTTTAAAGGCAAAAAAGATTGAGATGAAGATGTAATATACATTTTAAGGAACAAAATTATAAATTCTGACTCATGGGTATGAGATTTTGAGTTTTGAGGAACAATTTGATAAAATTAAAATTTGATAATGAGACATGAATGGTAGGATTGTTGGTATGCGTTTCCTTTTAATTTAATTTTATACTTTAAGTCCAAAATATACAACAAAATGTCTCACAAGTACATGTACATGTACATGTACATGTATTGTAAGTTTTTTTTTTTTTTTTTTTTTTTTTTTTTTTTTTTTTTTTTTCATATTCATTGAAAAACGAATTTACATCGAACTTTTGCCAAATCGGAAAGATTTATACTTTTTTTAATTAACAATCGTCAGTTTTTTTTTTTTTTTTTTTTTTTTTTTTTTAACCTTTTTCCCTTGATCTTTCACGTGTGCGTTGACTGTTAAGTAGGTGATCCGATAAATATAAAGAGATTTATCGGATCACCTACTTAACAGTCAACGCACACGTGAAAGATCAAGGGAAAAAGGTTAAAAAAAAAAAACATAGATAATCACATTTCATTTTATTACTAGTACAATATTGTTTTGGGTTAAGTTTATTTATTAACAATGTACTTTTATGACTTTCTAGATTTAGGTAACGTGAACTTTTTTTATTGCTAATATAGTCATTAAAATGGGCTAGTTTTTTACTATATAGTAAATATGTTCACAAAGTACCTGGTCAACCGGTAACCAAGCTTATTTGGCATTTAATTTTTAATTTTTTATGCTTAGGTGTTAGCTTATGTTGCATATTTATGCTTATCTCATCACCACAACAAATTCTCTGACAACCACCATCTTTTCTGGCAATCTTCATATTTTCCGGCTAACACAATTTTCCAACAAACACTACAAATACATCAATAAAAATACAAAAAATTATCACACGAATAAAAATACAAATGGTAAATAATAGACTTGATTGCTAATTAAATTATATATAAGACTGCGGGATCTAATGAAACAAATATACAAATCAAATGATAATACTCAACATACTCGCTTTGCAAACCCAGTAATCAACTGAAACCTATATCTTCAACAAACCATTTTGTTAAAACATGTAACTTGATCTTTTGTGTGAAACAAACAAAAACTAGCTATGATTGTTGCGATAAGCGCATGTAAATCACAGGAATAAGCAACGAGCAACAAAAAAAAAGTGGGACATTTTTCTGGCGAGTCGTATCCGACCAGATCCAGTGATGTGAGTGTGTGTGTGTGTGTTTAACCCTCCACATCTAAAGATCCGAAGAGTGGGAGGTGGGACGCTTTTCCGGTGAGTTGTATCCGACCAGATCCAGTAATATGAGTATGTGTTTGCATCCACACAAACACCCCTGAACCCTCCACTTCTAAAATTCTATCAAAACCTACATCAAGTAATCATACCCTTTTGATCATATGTAAGTATTGGGTTTTGTTTTAACCATCCATTTAAAACCTATTACTAGTAGTCAACATTTTGATCTTCATGTAAAACATTATTATTATGGATTTGGTTTATTTTTATTAAAAGTGGTGTTTCTTGATCTTGTGATGACAACATTTGTATTTTTGGTAATGAAAATATGAAAAATGGTATGACAAAAAGTGTGGAAAAATGAGTGTCAACGGGGAAATCTAAAACTAATTACTTATCTAGTTAGAAAATAGCAGGTCATTTTACTATATCGTAAAAAATTAGCTGGTTTCAATGACTATATTGTTATTAAGAAAAATTTGGTTACCTAGGTCTCTAAAGTGGTTAAAGTACGTTGCTAATAAATAGAAGAAAAAAAGTATGAGAGAGAGTGGAGAGAAAAAGTGTATTTTCAAGACTTGGCAACTGTGGGGCATGGAACATAGATAGGGATAAATTCCATCGTCGACAAGATTAACAATGGGGTTCAACAACAAGTGGTGCTCATTCCTTTTCTTCAATTTCCCGGATTGGTGGGAGGTCAAGAACATGTGGGAGAAGTTTAAGACATATGGACAATTAGTGGATATATACATGGCAAGAAATCAAATGAGAAATGGGTCTAAGTTTGGATTTTTAACTTATAAAAACATAAGTGATATACCAAACATAGAAAAGAAGATTAATGATACTTGGGTGGGATCATATAAGATACGAGGTTTTGTAGCTAACAATGGGTCACAAAGAAGAAGCGAACCAGCGAAGATAAACACAAATACATGTGGTTATAGTTACCAGCCGAAAACGACTCGAAGAGATGTAAGATCCTACAAACAGGTTATTGATGGTGACAAACATATGGAGCAGAATGAAAACAAACAAAAGTACCCAGATGAAACTAAAAAGGAGGGTTCTGTAGAGTCAAAGAATGAAAAACCGATGGATGACAAAGGTTGCTCAATCGAGTTTAAGCCGGATAAAGGGCATGAAAAATATCTTGAAGCTGCTATTGTAGGGGTCGTAAAGGACGTGGAAATTCTAGAATCAATTGGCGAGGTGTGCTACGCAGAAGGATTAGAAGACTTTGAAACAAAACTTCTTGGTGGGCTACAAGTTCTCTTCAAGTGTAGAGATAAGGATGTGGCGAAAAAAATCGTAAACGATCCTGAACATTGCTTACATCAGTGGGTTCACAACATCAAATTATGGGAGAATGATTGGGAACCACAAAACAGGCTGTGCTGGATAAATATCCAAGGTATACCGGTAAATGGGTGGAGAGAGGATCCATTTAGGTGTGCCTCGAAAGAATGGGGAGTACCACAAGAATTCAGCAATTGCAATTTTATTGATGCATCGGACGTATCAATGGGTAGAGTTTTAATTGTTACTAACTGTTGGGAGAAAATTAGCAAATGTAAGTTCATGGTTTTCAATGGAGTTAGAAGATTATTTAAAGTAAACGAAGACTATAGTATGATGGGGTGTCAACGTATTAAGATTAGCGAAGGTAAGCGAGGACAATATTCTTCGGAATCAGATGAGGCATGGTCGGAAAAACAATCGGACGGAGAAGAGGTATATGGAGAAGTGACTCGGGAGTTGAAAAACGGATTACGAGAAAAAACATGTTACGTGGAATAAACGGGTTCCAAGAAAAGTGAAGTCTGTACAAAAAGAAAGTAAACTGTCAGGTTGTGGTGACAATACACCTTTCATCGTTAAAAGAAAAGATGTGTTAGAAGGAAGACTACTGTGACATAGTACAACCGCCAAATATAGAAGATGGAGTGATCAATTCTATATGTAAAAATTCAAAAATGTCAGCAACTGATGTGTCAAAGGGTACTGAAAATAAAACATGTAATGGGCCTAAGTCTAAAGTGTGCAATGGGCCGAAAAACAATGTGGTGTATATGACAAACATAAATGGATGTGGATCTAGATGGCTATCATAATGGTGGGCCAAATAAGTCCATTTGTAATATAAAGAATTCAGTAGAATGGGATTATTTGGATACTGTAACAGGTCATGAGAACAAAAGAAACACAAATGGGAAACAAGCTGCTAGTGAGACATCCTTTTTAAAGAGAAGAAAACAGAAGACTACAAGTTTTAATGGAGAGCAGATCAGGAAGAAGATGGGCTGGCAAGGCAAGTTAAGTTTCCATCTACTGAAAAAAAAGGACAATTTCGATGCATCTGA